>JALGQZ010000016.1:19616120-22136953 GCA_023105745.1 Austropuccinia psidii
TATTTTGGAAGCTTCAAATTCTCCTGCATACATCTATTTTCATGGTTTCTTGCTTTATCAAGCATTTTTAACCCTTCTTGTGGTTGGATGTATATCAATCAAGTGCTTTTGATGGGTATCATAATTTAGCCTTGGATTTCAACCTTTTTCTAACATCTCTGGTTATTTACCAGTTGATGAATGAAGTGATGTCTTGTATGAAAGCTCAAGTGCTGGTGTTGGAGTACAACAATAATGGGTAAAGCAAACATAGTCTTTAAATTCTAGGCCATTGGCACAGAATCTTCCAATATTTTCATTCATATTTTCTATCATTCTCTCTTCTAATAGACCTTTGTCCTAAACAAGCTATAGAAATGTCTCCATAAGGGGGAAGTGAATTTGGGATCTCTATCACCTATGATATTTTGGACTTAGCCTGTATGGAAAAAACCTCTTATCCGTATCATCCTGACTATACCCATAGCTGTGTCATCTTTATGAAATGGTAAAAACATTGGAGTTTTGCTGTCCCTATCAAATGAAACTATGCATTCATTAAAATTTCTATCTCCTTATGGTGTGAAAACTGCTACCCACTCCATATCAAATATTTTCCTTGGGTATTTTGCTCCTGAATTTGGATCATCATTGAAAATTTCTTTTTTTGGGTTCTTTTTCTTTTGGGCATCTGTAACAAGTTGTACCGTAATCTGAAGCATCCTTTCTCCAGATTGGATACCAACAGCAGTATTCAACCATCTCTAGTGTCCTATCTTCTGATAGATATCCCAAAAAAACTATCATGGCATTCATGTAGTATATTTTCTCTTAAAGTTCTATCAGGTAGGGTTAAGACACATGTATGTTTGGTTCTATCAGAAAGAATTCCATCTAGGAGTTGAAACCTTCCCCCATAATATAGATTTTTCCATAATTCATCTAGTTTGGAAGATAATGATGGGTCTTTACAGTCTTTCATAAAGAGCTGGAATAAGATAGGAAAATACTTCTCTATCTCAAAACATTCTTTATATTGGCTAGAAAGTTCTGTTCCAATTGCTGTAACACACACTCCTTCTATGTTGCATTGTTCCTGTGGTACAAATCTGGGCTTTTAGGTTTCTTTGGTAAAGCCCATCTACTAATATCATCTGCATTTTTGTAAATATTTTCAGATTTATGCACTATTTTCATATTTTATCTATATTATTGGATAGCCATTTGTGATCTCAGCATATATGTCTATTTGGTGTCTTCATGTTCAATAATAAATTTATAATTACCATCTGCAATTACATCAAATCCTTTCAATATAAATAATAGTTTAGCTTTCCAAAATCCCACAATGAACAAAGGAATTCCATTTGTCTTGGGGGATTTGTTGGTTCTTTTGGGTAAATTTGTCTTCAAATGAAGCCAATTGATCCTTAAAAAGGTTTTTTTCTGATAACTTATGTTTGTTGTAGTGCATAACCTGATGCTTCTCGACAGGAATCAATTTGTGCTTTGAAATGTAACTTCCAATATGGCATCAAGAGAAAAGGGTAATTTTTCAGTGCTTTTTTGGTTCCTCATGGACTTTAACTCTTTATTCAGTCAATTTATAGTTTTTTGTTGACCAAAGAGTCAATACAAACAGTTTTCATTTTTTGGGAAGGATTTCATATTTTCCTGTAATATCCATCAAGCTCTAAGAATGATTGCATTTCTTCTTCAGTTGGGTGAATTGGTTTCAGCTGTACTTCTGTTACTCTTCATTTTTTATGATTGGGATTTGTTTCTTATTATTCAAGAAGCCAAGCTTCTTTATTTTACTTTCCCCTATGTTAGAATATCTATCTTTTTGGTTAAAGATATGTATGTGACAGGTTGATAAGTAATCATTTCCCAGTGGAAAATGGTTGCTGGTAAAAATATCCATTGGTATAAATTACACTTTAAGTCATATACATTGAGTACAATCTGAAAAAATAAATGTTAAAAGAATGATTCCAAGGGGTCTCATGAGTTCACTTGGACCAATCAGTTTAACCCCTTGTATTGGTATAGCTTTGTGTTCCCAATTTGGGATAAGTTTTTTTAAATAATTTTTTCCAACACAGGTGCAGTATTCCCCTGTTTCCATATTCATCTTTGCCTACTTATACCTAATTTTCTAGCTGTATAGAAGATTCCTTGTTTACATTTGTTTCCATTCAATGTGGAATTTTGTATGTTTTTAAGGTATTTATAAGTTCATTAGTTATTAGATTAAATCAATATTACTGATTTTTGAATTTATTATTCAATATCTCTTTCAGAGTTAATTTTTTTTTGTTTTTCATAGTGGTCTTCTGTTTCTAGATTTTTTCCTTCTTAAGAAAATTATTGGCTAGTTATCCCAAACCAAAATATTTATGGCATTTTCTTTTATCATTAGTTTTTATGGGATTGAAAGGCTTTTTTGGTGGTCTTTCTCAATAAATGGTCTGTTTGGTCTTTTAGTTGTGACTTTTTTTTCTCCACCAATTTTAAATCTTTTCATAGTTCTGTCTAGTGCATTAATTTACTCTGTCGTAGAACATGGATCTATCCATTTTCCTTTCATGGTATGTTCCAGTTAACCGCCACAATTTTTGAGTCTCTTCATATGCCCAATCTTTTGTGACATTTATGGATATAGTGAGTTTTATATTTGAACTTGTTTTAGAATACAAGTTAAATTTTTATCCTTTTCTGGGTCAAAAAAGGAATTTTCAAATGCATTTTCTATTTTATACCACCAGAAATCATTTTCCCACTTGGTTGTTGTTCCTAGGGGAAAAGCCTCCTTTTATCTCAAATCAGGCTTTAATGGGGTGGCTAGCATCTGAAAAGATTGATGGATTCAAATGTTTCACTCAAGTGGTTGTTTTGAGGTTCAACACTATGAAAAGCACCTTTATTAGTCTCCAAATGAGGTTTTTAAAGTCACATCTGAAACCTTTGAAATGCACAAGGGATTGTCATATTCCCAATGGAATGTAAAAGCATCTCCAACAAGCCAGAATTTTTCCAATTATTTAATAATTGTTTCTGGGTGACCCTAATTACTCACAATATTAGGGGTAAAGATAAAAACACTAATTTGAGGTTGTTGACACCTCATGATTCAATTGTATGTAATAAATTCTCACAGTACCAATCAATAAAGTTTGGAGTGGGACTTCAAATAATTTAAAATGAGTAATAAACCAATAAAATGCTTTTTTTCCAGCTTTTACACCTCATAATTGAACTTTATGGGATAGTATCCCTCATTACTACTTGGTGTAATACTTTGGCTTTAAATCTGGAATACTTTTCTCATTTTTTCAGATAAAGGGTTCAACAGTGTTTGAGATTGTAGCCAAATATGAGCTCCACAAGATAGTGACATATTTTATTCACATTTGGGTTAGTATTTGAAATTTATCCAGCCTCAAAGCATTTTGAAATATTTTTGAAAATATCATTTTTGTTATGTTTGAGAGAAAAATGAAAATAACTTTTGAGAAGTGTATAATACAGGGAAAAGGCTTGAACTTCTATGTAGCGGTGCTCTGGCCCTTCTAGTAGATAGATTTTTTTACAGGTCTCTCCTCAAAGATGTTGAAGTGAGAAGACAGTTGAAGACTGATATTCTTATCTCAACCTTCCCAAATGATATTTGTATTGCAGTTTCTGATCTATTTGTGATAAAGTATTAAAATAGGTACCATTAGATAGCCCTAATTGAAAAATTTAATGAAAGACTCAATTTGGTGGGTCGGTGGTCCAGCTTCTAGTTTTGAGATGAGAATGGAAGTCATGGACAAGCTCTAGATAATGGCTACTAATTTGGTATAGATTGCATTCAATATGACCATGTCATGCCAACTCTTAATTCTATTAATAGTTCTGGGATTCTGGATGAACACTATTTTGAGCTTGTTTGCTTCATAACTTTTCTTCTATATGGGTTATGAGGTAATGGAAATAACCGTAATAGAGCCCTTATTGCTCTGTTTTCAAAGAGATCCCACCTCATGTATCTCACACTAAAACTCTAGAAATTAGATGGGACATAAATATTTTTATCACCCTTATTTGACCATTTTTATTAATGAATTGTGTAGTCTTGATGTTAGCTCAATTTGGCTAGGACCATTAGATAGCGCTGAATGAGGGCTTTAATTTTAATACCCATTGCATGGGGTTCTGCCTCCTTCTTTGGATTTTAGATTGGAGGGGAAAATTAAGTTTTATTCTTAGTTGTTTCTCTGAGCAGAGATAACTCTTTCATTTCTTATACTATGGTTATGGTAGTGTGATCTTTGGAAAAAATGGACTGTCCTCTTTACTTTTATTCCTCTTATGAGTCCTTTTGGCTCAGTTGACTGTAAGAGGGAATTTGTTCTTTACCATTGATTCTATGTATTTTGGTGTCATGCATGTGCTCTGGTTTTGAGTCACAGGGTGAAAAATACTGATTTGATAGATTATTTGTGTGTTTAAGGAAACAGAAATTTTCATAAGGAAGTTATATAGAATCATATGGCTATAATTGCACTATAAATAGTAATTATGTATTATTCAATGTCTTTCTGGATGATTCAGAAAATTAAAAATACTAAGAATGATTCAATTACCAAAATTCTCTTTGGTAGTATTAATTACTTAATATTATAACTAAATGATGGGATTAATATTTGAGAAAGAATTAGTAGGATTCTTTGAGGTCTACATCTTCTGCATAGGAATTTCATGGAGAAAATTGGTAAACAAGAGAGTAAGAAACCACTTACATTATGTGGTATGTTGATTACATCACTTGTATCCAACTAAAATTATCACACCTACAAATATAAGCTATTTTATGTGGCTTCCAACTGTTTTCTGGTTGATAATTAGATAATTTTAAACTTTAAATACTCCTTTATTTCAAAATATTTTTTCTCTCTCAAAGTTCTCACGCTTATGGTCATATTATGGAATGCAATCTACACCTTTCCAGCATAAACTTGTATTTAAGCTGTATTAATGGACTTTTTGGCAGGAGTTCCTTTTGTGGAGGTCTGGAAGACGGAATTGTGACAGTTATTTGGAATTTCTTCAAATTTCATATTCTATGTGAATTTTAGTAGAGGTTTGAATTTGAATTATGAAGTGACAATTTTCTTGGTTTTCTTGTGGATCCTATGTTTCTCCATTGGTAGTGAGAGATTCAACAATATCGTTTAAGAGCTTGACTTTTATTGAATTCTTGAATTTTTACTCATTTTCTATTTGGTATAACCAAATAGCAGACTTCCAGGTGGTTTCCATGACTACTGGCACTAAAAGGGTTTGAATGATTCTCTTTTTGTTTATCAATTTTCAATTACTAACAATGGAAAAAGTGAAAGGATTCAAAGCTTCTCATTACCTCCTTTGATATCAAAATAGCAGCTGAATCACTATTTTCTCATTATTTCATGGTATTAAAACTTTTTAAAAAATTTCCCAAAGAGTTTTCAAGTTTTTATATTGATTTTCCTATTAAAATCTATATATAACACAAGCAAGGCACACAAAAATCAAGAATGGGACTATTGATAGTTTTTTTAATTAATACAAAAACTTGCAGACTCTTCGGGAACCTTGTTAGCAACTTGATATAATATTTACTCATGAGAAAATAGTAATTGAGGTGCTATTTTGATATCAAAAGGGTGTAATGAGCACCTTTTACTCCTTTGAACATTTCCATTCTTATAAATTGAAGACTGATAAATAGGGAAAAAATCATTCAAACTCTTCTGGTACTAGTAGTCATTGAAGCCACCTGGAAGTCTGCTATTTGGTTACACCACAAAGCAAATGAGTAAAAATTAAAAAATTCAATAAATGTCAAGTTCTTAAATGATATTGTTGAATCTCTAATTACCAATGAAAAAACATATGATCCACAAGAAAACAAAAGATAATTGACACTTCATAATGCAAATTGAAACCTGTACTAAAATTCACAGAGAATGTGACATTTGAAGAAATTACAAATAACTGTTACAATTCTGTCTTCCAAATCTCCACATGCGGAACTCCTGCCAAAAGGTCCATGAATCCAGCTCAAGTACCAGTTATTGCTGGAAATTCATAGATCACATTCCAAAATGTGACTTTAAGATTGAGAACTTTGAGAGAAAAAAAATATTTTGAAATAAAGGAGTATTTAAAGTTAAAAATTGTTCAATTATCAACCATAAAAGGGTTGGAAGCCACATAAAGTAGCTTAGATTTTTAGGTGTGATAATTTTAGTTGGATACAAGTGATTTAATCAACATACCACATAATTTCCGTGGTTTCTCACTCACTGGTTTACCAATTTTCTCTATGGAATTTCCATGCAGAAGATGTAGACCTCAAAGAAGCCCACTAATTCCTTTTCCAAAATAATACAATCATTAAGTTTAATTATGAATTAATTAATAATATCAAAGGAATCATGGGTAATTGAATGATTCTTAGTATTTTTTATTATATGAATGAGTCCGGAAATACCTTCCCATTTCATCTATTTCTAGATACCCAAAACTTATAAGAAATCCTAGTTGCTTAAAGTTTGAATATAGAAACAATAAAAGCCACTTTAAGATATTCAAAATTTCCAAGTTGATATTAGAATTCATGGAAAATATGAATTAGGCCTATTAATCCTTTGAATTATGGTAAATATTAATTTTTGAATGCATCAAGATGGTGTAATATTTCATTAATTCCATGCGTCATAGATAATGTTTTCTATTGATCCTTTATTTGGGTAACAACTCTAGCTAGAGGATTTCAAAAGTATAATATTTCAAGTAGTTCTCCTCTTATACGCTGATACACTTTATTTCAATCTCTGAAAAAAGAAAACTTATTGGATGTTGATTTTTGAAGCGCAGCTATGGGGTGATCTATTAATACCCACTTTGTTATCAGAAATTAAAAAAAGATCGATAAAAAACTCAATTAACATCTTTTATCGTGTTCAAGCAATAAATTTTTTTAAGGAAGCTAAATTGATTGCGTAGATTGAAACCTATGTTTACCTCATGAACTACACAATTCGGATTAAAATGGATTCGAGGGCATTAGGTAAACTCCAAATCCAAGTGTATTTGTAAAACGAAGTGGTAATACGGCTTTCATTGGATTCGAGTTTGTCTTTCGAAATACATTCATGTATGGATCTTCCAAAAACATATGTTTTATTATCTCTTCGGAAGACATAAGTGTAAACTTCTATTATAACAGATGCTCCTGTAGATAACCTTTGAAGCTTATTGGAGGAAAAATCATCAACCTTTTTATTTCTTGTATATCATATTCTAATTCACCACAAAAGGGGCTAATGTTGAATGCAGGAGCTTTCAATTCAACAGAAAAGAGGGCAATTCTGAAAAAGTCTTGAAATATTGATTAATTCATAATTGGCATGTCAAAGAGAGAAAAATATTTACTTTTCTTGCAGTTGTGTGACCTTTTCTTGAGTCATTTCAAGATTTTATTCTTTTTTATCATGTATAACTTCAAGATGACACATTTTCCTCAAAAATAATCCCATCATATTTTCCAGAAACTTCAAACCTGAAATTTATAAATATTATATGCTTATTTTTTCATGTGTATATCTCCAGTAGCCAGCCACTCATAAACAGCACAACACAAGGTGAAATAAAATTATATTGTTTACTTCGTTTAGAGTAGGATTTGACCTTTGGAAAGATACAAAGGTGAACCTATCAATTGAATATGACAGATTTATTAAGACTTCAATATCTATTTGAGGATTCTTTTGAGGGAACCTCTGTACATTTGGGGGACGTCCTTTTTCGTGGTCAAAAGACAAAGAACACTATTTCTCAGAAATGGCAGTTCTTCAATATTATATTGTGGCTCTGTGATCTTACCGAGTGAAGGAGTCGAACCTCCGTTATCTGCTTTCAATTTGGATACATGTACATTGCCATATATTCAAGCTTCAGGCGGTCGTTCTACCGTCACCCCCGGCATTTGGGTGACGTGCACAGTCACACGTCACCTTGACGTAGGGTTCGGGGTTTTATGCTGCGGTGCCAGTGTAAACCGCTAACACTTTTTTTTGCTAGTTCAACTTTTCTATCTTGATTGTCTCCTGTTCTTTCTTTCAACTCTTTATCCGACTTTTCCTCTTTTCTTTTATTTTCAGTAACTTACACTATATAAAAATAATTATCTCAACAAAATTGCACGCCTCAGACTTAGACAATGGACTTCTGCACCTGCTCAAGCTGCCGCAACTACAAAGTTACAACATCCGATGGACAAACCCGTGAAGGATTGTATGTTGACCGTAGCACACGAATAAGGCATTGGGCCAAGATTTCAACTCAACAGGACGAATCTTTTAACAATAATTGTTTTATTAAAACCTCCCTCAGTCATCAAGAAAAACTCACAACACAACTCTCTAGTGATAATGAAGAATCAGACAGTAGTTCACAAGAGACCAAATCCAATCACGATAATAATAACAAAAAAATCATTCGTAAGTATTTACTTTTTTCTCTTATCAACACTGAGCAACTAACTAATATGCATCTTATATGTTAGCACTCATCTTACATTTTATAATGTGGCTCTATCTTGTTTGTGGAATCAGCAGGCAAAATTGTCGGAAAGCTAGAGATATGCTTGTGCATATCATTCAACTTCTCTCCCGAAAAAACCACCATAGCCAAATTAATACATCTAGTGTGCCTTGCGATATTCGTACAATCTCAAAAAAACTGAAATTGGATTTTACGATCGATCAACACGTATGCTGTCAATGCTGTTACTCACTTTATGATGTGGAAGTTGCACCTGAAGATTGTACATACAAGCCAACCATTGCAAGCAATCAATGTTACACCAAGCTATTTTCTCCTGCTAAAATCCATCCACTTCCATATCTCCAATTCACAACAACTTTGGCCTCACACCATCGACGTCGAAGGATTCGTCAAATTCAGTTACCTGGGCATCAACACATTCGTATTCCAAAAGCAAAATTTATTTCACAGCCTATACATTCGTGGATTTCTTGGCTCCTAAGTATTCCAGGAATTGAAGAAGCGATTGAGGAGTGGAAATTCAAACTAACATCTCTACAAGGTTCAATCCTTTTTGATGTAGCACAAGGTCGTGTTTGGAATGCAATTATTTCAAACAGTTCTACAAACAACCCTCTCGAATTAGGATTTGGCCTTTTTGTCGACTGGTTCAATCCTAAAGGAAATAAGATTGCAGGAAAGCAACTATCAATGGGAATAATAGTTCTTTATTGCCTTAACCTTCCCCCACGAAAACAATTCCAACCAAAATTCACCTGTTTGGCTGGAGTTATACCTTCTCCAAACCAACCAGACATGATCACCATCAACAATGTCATGAAGCCCCTAGTTGATGAACTCAATCAATTGAAAAATGGAATTACGGTTTGTACACCCAATTATCCACATGGACAAAAAGTCATTGTCAAGCTGGTGGCATTAATTGGCGATATTGTGGCAACTCACAAGGTTGGAGGATTCATGTCTCATTCTGCTAAAAGGTTTTGTTCTTGGTGTGAGATTCAAGACAACGAAAGGGTTGATTTGAAGATTGGAAAGCTTCGTACACGAAACACTGTTTTGGCTGCATCTCATCGATGGAACGAAGCAAGAACAGTAACGCTACGTCAAAAGTATGCAAAAGAGCATGGAATTCGATGGTCTGAATTGAATCGCTTACCTTATTGGGACCCTACCAACAATATCTCATTGGGGGTAGTTCACAATTGGTATGAAGGTGTGTTGCAGCACCATGTTCGTTATCGATGGGGATTTGATGCAACAACAATACATCAAGCAATGGTTTCTTCCAGCTCATCTAACTCAGGATCTGATGTATGTATAGAAGATGACTTTGGGTCAGAGGAAGGCAATACAGAGATTAAAGGATATCTTTCGGAAGAGCTCATTGAGAAAATAAGGAAGAGACTGAACGAAGTCATTGTTCCAAAAGGTGTCAGTCACATACCATCAAGACTGGGTACCGCACAGACATGGAAGCTGAAAGCCAATGAGTGGTCAGTATTGTTCGAGGTTTACCTTCCTTTAACTATATTAAATATCTTCTGGGATTTGGGACCAAATCATCGTCTTCTTCTGGTCAATGTTGGTGCACTTATTCAGTGCACCAACATTGTTGGAGCACGCTCGGTAAGCTCAAGAGATGGTGATCTGTTTGCTCAGGAATATGCAAAATATCAGCAAACTTCAAATTTATTGTTTCCAGATATTCGAATCACACCTAATCATCACTTTGCCATGCACATTCCTGAACAAATAAAACGATGGGGTCCCTTGAATGGTATATCAGAATATGGTGGAGAAAGGCTGGTTGGAATCCTCCAGAAATTGAAAACAAACTCGCTGAATGGTAGGTTTTCTATATTTTCGTTCTTATCTTCTGATAACTTGACAATTACTATGTATGGGCTCTCAGGATCTGTGGAAGAAACTATTATGAAGAAGTTTGGTCAACTTCAAAGGCTTGAGCAACAAGGGCCTGATACCGATTTTGTTCCATTGAATAAATCTCCATCATCAAATTTGAATAGGAAGGAGCTAGATCAAGCGTCTTATTCAAAATTATTGAATCATCTGCAAAAAGAACAACCAGAATTGCGCCATTATGGGGAAATTCCCCATCCACCGAATGCAAGAGTTTTGAGGAATTACGTAGTTGAACTTACTCATGTATCATGGCGTTATGGCATGAAGGTCTCAAAACATTCCCCCAACAACTTAGTTTACATCAAAAAAGGTGACTCAGCCATCGAATTTGGCAAGGTATGCCACATTTTGGATCTCGGAGATTCTGGATTGCATAATGGTCCTCTTTTAATGGTGAATTGGCTGGAGCCAGTTAAAGAAGAAAATGTAGGATATGAGGAACTTGGTACGTTTTTAGCTTCATGGAACCTGAGACATTTGAAAATGGTTCACACATTAGGGTTTGTATCCCTGTCATATATCTCAGGTTTGGGAGCATATGTTAAGGTACCAGCATGGTCTTTAGAATGCACAGATGTGACTATGCTTGCTCTTCCAATCAACAAACGTGTTGGCCTTGAGCCTTTTGATTAGGATTATTTTTGTTATTCATACTCCTTCCAAGAAGTAGCAGAATTATTGACGGCGCTTTGGGAATTGAAAAAATCAAACTATTTAAATTTCGATCACCTAAACATTTCAACCTGCAAACTTTTCATTTTAAAAACAATTATTACTTGTATGTTCCCTATAGCTCACAACAAACTCTATAAAAAACTCAACTCCGATATTTAGAAACCATCGCTTTTTCTAATCCATGTTCAGAAACTATATACAAAATGAAATCACTTTCTTTTTTTTCAATTTTTTATTTAAATATTATTCAAAAACCACTCAAGTCAAACCAAATCATAATAAATCAAGTCAATAAATTCGATTATTTTGGGATGAGTAAGCTGTACAACATTTCAAAGCAAGTATTCCTCAAAATTATGTACATCGAAATAAAAACAAAAAGACCAAATCATTACTAATCAATTCTCTAAATTTTATAACATGTTTTTTGGATATTAATTTTAAAGCCGGATCAAATTCTTGACTATAATTAGGTCCATTCATTTGGAAAGCTCAAGACGTTAAAATGATGCTGATTTTCATTTTGGTCGCCTGCATCTTCCATTTCGATATCTCTATCTAGAAGATGATTGAATTCCCCTGGCTCGTTGTTGTTCATTTCATGAATGTGATCTTCTTCTTCAATCTCTTCTTCCGAATTCTCCAGGTCATCACTTTCTTCGTTAAGGGAGTCGTCCAAGTCATCATCATTTGAAATCTCATGTGAAATATCGTATGGTTTGATGGCCTCCTCCCAATTTAATTCGGTAAATCGTTTGTCGCTGAGCCTCTCTTCTGAATGATGCGTTCCTAGAAGAGATTTCGACGCATCTGGCAAAAATGCTATTACGTGGCAATTAGCAATTGTTCTCTTTTGGCCTGCTGGAAGATTATTAAACCATTCTGGATCATAAAAATCGATTGGAAGGCCCTTTGGTACGGTTTTACTGATTGATGCCTTGCCTTCAGGTGGGATATGGCGCTCACGTCTTTGAGCTTTCTTTCCGTCAGCATTTTCAGCCTTACTAATTTCTTCATCAACCCTTCGTATGAATGTGTTTGCTTTATCTGACCTGCATTCTAACTTCTTGATGAAGTATTTACTTGATATTGGATCGAATTCTTCATCACTGTGTGAATCAGGGTTTGCTAAAATTTTCAGGTATCTTTGTGGAAAACCTTGAGCAACACCAAATTTATATCGAAGATCTTTCAACTAAGCAAATTCAAGCTCAACTGGTTAGCTAAGGGTCAGTTAATTAAAATCAGCTTCCAACTCACCCTTAGTCTATATCTTAAGACAGCTTTTCGATCTTCATCTTTTGCATGCTTTCCAGGTTCTTTAGCCTCCTTCTTATATCGTTGGGCCATATACCAGTGGACATAGTGGTTGTAAACCTTGGTAAGCAATTGGATGTCGTCTAGATAAATCATGTTTACGTTCATGAACTCATATGCTCCACTAATAGAAATTTGACGAAATGTTTGGATTGCACTGATTCGACAAGCCTCATTGTATAACGTATCCAATAAGTCATTGAGATCTGGAGCCCATCGGCGAATCCCAAGCTTTGCGAGAAATGAAACAATGTACTTGATCGCAAAATCACTCATATTGACGATGCAGCTTCCAAATTTCTTTTTTCCCGGTTTCATGCCTCTCAAAGTTAGGACCTCCTCTAAAGGGACCAAGGGTGGTGTGGTGGGGTTTTCGGACTGAGTCACGATCTCACTTAAAAATGAAAAACGGCAATTGAATTCTCGTAACATGGAGTAATCAGGTGATATAGGTACCGATTTTTGATAGATGAGACCCCACAATATCTTGATGTGCTCATAAAAAGCTTTCTAAGTTTGAAATGAGAATTTATGGTTTAGTATACTCAGAAAAGAAATTGTGCTAATAGGATAATGGGTTACCTTTGTAGGCTTAAAACCTTCTGGAATTTCAGTGCTTAGGAGCTGTTGGGGATTTCGCTTTCGTGATGGAAGGAGTTGTTTGGAAACAGTTTTGTTGACTCTGCGTGGTATTTTGCTTTTAATATTAGAGGTATTACCCAAATTATTTGGAGATTTCGTTTGTGGTGTAGGTTGGGTAATGCTTGGACGTGGGGTTTTAAGCTGCTTGCCTTTTGATTTTGATGACGGAATGTTTTGTGAAGTACTGCTCTCTTGAAGGTTGAATTTTGAAAGAAGAGATTCTAACACTTGATCACGGCTTTCTATTTTTTGTTGGAGTTGTTGAATTCTCTGAGTTTGTTCATTAACAAGTTGAAGCAAATTATTTTCGCTGGATGATGCAAAATCTTGCTGAAAATGACTATTATAGTGGTTGAAACTCATAGGTAATGTTTATAAATAATTGTATGAAGCGTGGAGAAGACTGGAATCTTATAATATCACTATTGGCTGGCTCCACCTGAAATAGGTGAATTAAAAACTGAATGAAGTAGTAAATGTAGCAGAAAAAGCTGTAGAGGTATGTGACGGGAACAATTGTGAGCTTTAAAAAGCTGAAAAACAAGGCAAGTAAGAAAAAGAAGAAGAACCACTGAATAAAAGAAGGCATAAAATTAAAAAATTCAAATTTCAGGAGGATTATTGTTGTGGGGAAGGAGGAAAATATTCAACGAAGTAAATAAGTTTTTGTGGAGTAATTGGACTTACACCATGGTATGTCATACAAATATGAAATAAAAAATTTGAGAAGCTTGACAAAGGCATCAAGAACAATGTCTCGTACTCAAGAGGTGGCAGCTTTGTTATTTCTGAATCATTGAAAATGGGAATCCAAGCGCTATTTTCTCCTACCATTGTTATGATCTCTACCATAGATGCAATGCAAGGCTACTTTTTCATTGTTCTATCTATTAAATGAAAAGCGCCTTAGCATTGTTCTCACAAGCATTGATAGTAGTTTACATTACAAAATACAGTTCCCTGTGTACAGTACAGTACTGCTAGTACAGTATTGTGGATAGTGTATTAGTTTACAGCACGTTCCCCAGCAGTAACAAATATAGGAACTTTTTATTACGTCAAGGTGACGTGTGACTGTGCACGTCACCCAAATGCCGGGGGTGCGTTGAACTAACTCGGTATGATATAATTCTCCCAAAAATATATCAAATTATACTTAGGAAACCGCTCTTTTAAAGGTGTGGAAAATAAAACCTAGCAAATATCTGGCAATGAGACCTTACTCTACCTTTTTTCTTTAATAAATAGCTTAAGTTTCATAGCTCTTTCGACTTCCCAACGGCTGTTGTGAAAAAGGTTTGGAAAGTTGAACCAAATTTTTCTCAGAATCTTTCTTCTTCTGGAATATTCTGAGTGATATTTGATCTTTATTTTCTTGTCCCCCACAGTAAATTATGATATCTAGATCAATAAACTTTTCAAAAACACCCATTTCTTCCTTGCGGTAGTACCGTATTTCCCATGGAGTTTTGTCATGTTTTTTACATAAAAGAGATTTTTTCCCTAATTAAATCAATGAATCCTAAGCAATATTAGGATATTAGTATTACTCATTCTTTTTGATATTTTATATTTATCATTCTATCATTCTCAAATTCTGTAAATTTGAACCTCATGAAAAGCAGCATTCATTCCGTTAGTTTTATGTAAGTATTTGAAACTTTTAGGAAGCTTTTCCCAGTTTTAACAATTGACACCTACAAATATTTTGAGCTCTCATATTTAATTTCTTTCTATTCCTACTTCGAATGAAGGGAATTATTGTTAAACTGGTGGCTTACTTCAAGTAAAGTCCAATTTCTCAATAGTATTTTCTGGCATAGAGGTAAATATTTCATTTCTATCACTCAGATAGTTTTCTTTTCAACACTCCATCTTCAAAATATTTATTACTTAGTGTTTTTTCATTAAAAAAACATTAAATTGAGGATGAAGAACCAGTAAGTTAATTAATATTTTTTTCTGACCGTGTGGAAAAATTAAAAAGAAAAAATCAGAAGACAAACTGATCCGCACACGCGTCGTGTTTTTAACTCCAAAAGATTCTTTCATTTGTGATGAAAAAGAAATGATTTGAAGAAATTGTTGCCAATTAAATTCCTCGTTTCCTGCAGATGGGTGATAGTTATGAATTTTGCCATAACCCCGGAAATCAAAACCTCTCTTCAAGATAGATTTTCTTTTCCAAAAATCTTTTTGTTATGATTTAGAACTCATACATGAGAACTATGGAATTCAAGATAAAATTGAAAGAGCTCACAACTTAACCTATCTGGGGCTTGTTAGGTGTTCCATAAAGCTGTGAGTTGAAATAAGTCTATCGAAATGATTCTTATTTAATTTTCTTTCAATTAAGTTCAGTTTAGTTGGAAAAGAATATTCCGCTTTTCAAAAACCTTAAATCCAACTAGCAAAGCCATAAGATCTTCCCCAAATGCTAAAATAAAGAAGGATATTTTTAATTTTATTCTTATTTATAAAGAGATGTTTACATTATAGCTTTCAAGTCCTAATAGAAAAATCATTTGAAATATAACAATTTCTCTGTTATCAAGATGTTCACTCCCTTGTTTATTTAAATATGAACTGAGTCCATTATCATAATAAAAAAATAACATTCATTATTGTAAACTGTAATTAGCACAATGACACATAATTCTTCCCCAATTTTTAAATTACTTGTTTTTATCTCTTCAAGATTCTTCAAACAGGGAATGTAGCATAATAAGAAGGTCTCTCATATTATTCTTTTATCAAATTAAGGAGATAAACCTCGCTCCAAAAGAAAGTGAGTTTTTTGAATGTGCTTGTCAATGTCTAAATGCAGTTTCACATATCCATAAAATTGATTACATTTCTATAATGGTTAATTATTCTTGTTTTCAATTAGGTATCAAGAGAAATATAAGAATGAAGCCATTTTTTGTAAAAAATCTTCCAAAATGATGACTCTAATTAGGAAATGTAAACAGACAATCATGAATGATGAGATATCACCATGGTCATCAAGTTAGGTTTACTACAAAATTTGTGAAATCAATTTCAAACATTTTGATGAAATAATTATAAGAAATTTCATTAAGCACATCATTAAGGTTTAATTTTCTGAAAGTAATGACTCGCATTTGAGCCTAAACAAGAAATTTGAGTGTAATTCCTCATTATGATGTCATGCGCACCTCAATAGGAAATTCAATCAAAATAAAACTATCCTCAATATCAAGAGTCAAAAAAAATAAGAAGAAAATTAAGTTCTTTAGATTCTAGAAGATAGGAAATTTTGAGTAATTGAGTGAAAATATATTCCCCTACCACAGTATGATATAATCAGCTTTTTATTAGTTTTTTTAAATAAATTATATATTCATTGAAGATTAATTCCTATTGAGTGGTTTTTTTTGTAACTGTTGGATATATTATATTTGCGCGAATATGAAAAGTGATAATTTTTGGGCGATAACAGGCATGAGGGTATTTCTATCATGGAAAAGAGGGTTGAGAATGATTCAATATCATATTTTGTCAAAATGGAAACATTTTTTTATCTCAAATATTGAATTAATTAGCAGATTTGAAGAAGAAGGGAAAGAGTGAAATATACTAAGTTAATTTGTATTGGGACAAACACGTTTTGAACCTGATATTCAAACGAAATTACCCAAGTGTTCCCCAAGTTTTAATAAAGAAAATGATATATTTTGATTGGTATTTGATTTCTGAAAATCAATATTGTTGCAATGTTTTGGGAAAAAGAGCTTATACATTTTGTTATTTTTTGTGAGTTAAATAAATCTATTCTGAGCAATTAATCAAAGAGAAACACTTTCATAGAGATATATCTAAGGTTGGAAATATTAAAATCTGAGAGAAGGAGTTTGAGAAAAAAGAGGTATAGAAAGCAGGAAATCAAAAGAGATGGGGAAGGAGTGTAGTTCAATCTTGATAAATGTGAAGGATAATATTTCATCATCAATGGATTCCTGTCGATTTGAAAATCCTTAGTTTTTTCTTGAAGAAGTTTTGTGAATGAAGGATTATTCAGGCTTTCCAAGTGTTAAATAAATGAATTCATTATATGTGATGTATTTATCAATATTGAGAATATGCCTTGTCAGATTGCCAAATGACAATAGACAGGGAGATCCCTTTATGAAGAGAGTTGGAATATGGGTTGGACCTGCTACCCTGCATGTAGGGATAGTTTTTTTGATGATTATTGTCCTAAAAGGTTTTTGCTCCTAGGGAATTCGAGCCTTTGAGATATTGCTACATATTCAAAAAGTTCACAATAAATATTATAAAACTTATTCAAATGATAATAATTCAATTTCAGATTGTATGAACAATGAAATTAAGGAAAAATACCATAAAAAGCCATTCATTCTTCCTTATCCCACTAACACATGGGTAAACGTGTGGCATATGATGCACCATTGGATTCCCCATCCACAAAGACATGCATTGGTTTTTATTTCATAGCTGTTAGCCCAATACTCACTCAGTTTCCCGGATATATCACCTTTATGATCAGGGCATGTATTCATGTTTTGTAGCTCATATCTTTCATAATACTCATCATAACAACATGATCCAAGATCATATTTACCCAGAAATATTTTTAATAATAAAAATTGAATATTTGTTTGTAAATTTGGAAGTACGTTGAATAATAATGAAAAATTTGCCAAAACAGAAATACCATTTGACCACATAGAATTAACAGTGGTCCAAAATTAAAATAAAGTAGAAATTCAGATTCTGGTAGCTCATACTTGAATAATGAACCAATTACTATCATAATATCCAAGGTAGATCCCTAAGAAAGCATGGAATCAAATCCAAAACAGTAAATTTCAAAAGAAAAGATAAATTAAAAGAAAAAACTTCAAAGAAACAATTATTATGATTTTATGAGGTCCTATTAACAGATTAGTAAGGAAATTCAAAGATATTATAATTTACTCTCATGAACTCAGTTGAGTAAGAAAGGTAAAAGTTTTGAATGATTAAAGTTAAGGCTTAAAAATGATCACTTTTGATCTTTAAAGGTAATCTTATTTTCAGTGAACAGTACAATAGTAGATACAAATTGTGACTATTAGTATTTTATTATTGAAAATACCCTAATTAACAAATATTGGTAATATTAAAATCCAATTATGCCAGCAAAATAGAGGTACAGTGATAAGTCTAAAATAGGGAATAATAATGAGATCAAACATTTTAATGATGATGTAATTTGTAAGATATGTCTATGAAACTGATGATGATATTACTATTAATCAACAGTACTATGACTGTTCTTATGAAATATAATAACAAAGTGTTATTATAACCACAATTAAATAATTAAAGAATTATTTCTTTCACGTGTTAAACACTACTAGTTATTTTAACAATGAGCAAGTAATTGTGTACAACAATCAATTACAAGAAGATTTTAATAATAAAAATTCTTTTTATTAAAATAATAAAATTATTTCAGTATATAATTATGTTTTGCAAGAATAATTATAATGGGAATTCTTGAAGAAAACTAATTTTAGAGAAAAACTTTAAGAATTAAAGATAAATTACTCATTAATATTCCAAGGGACTTATTGAAAGATAAGATAGAGAGATTTGACGTAAAATTGTAGATTTAGAGGATCAAAATGAATTTATAAGAGTATTAGAACAATATATAGTTGGATTCTATGATTTAACTTCTTTCTGATTGATTCTGAAAGAATTAAAACACTTAAGAATAGCTTTAGATAATACTTACTTGTTGGTAACAATGATATAAATGATAATAAGATGATGATGATGTTGAAAAAACAGAAAGAGGAGGCCTCTTGTAAGTCAACAACAGCTCACAGAGGTGTGCCATGGAGCAAACTGAAAAACCATTCAGTCAGAAAACAATATACCCGTTTGGATTATTGATTGCATCATCTGCTGTCATGTAAGATTATCCTATTTACTTAATTAATGTATTTACATGACTACCAACCCCAATATTGTTAAGAATAAAAGGAGTAAAATCTGTAAATCTTCTTTTATTCCAAAGAAATCATTGATTTCTCAAGTTATCAATGCTACTGGCAATTTCATCACAGGTTGTAATTACTGTGAATTTTTGAAGATTCAGTGTTTCATGTAGAATAGTCAAAAATGGACTGTAAGTAAACCGTTTTATTTTACTAGTAAAAACATAATTTTTTTCATTTTACCATAGATAATAACCATAGGTAATACAGCTCTCTATTCATCCTGAAAGCTTCAGAAAGATTCATTAAGAATTGTATTTTTAATGAATTTTTGAAGTTTTTACCTCATTTCTACGTAGAATTGCAAATAACAGTGTTTAACTGGTTGCTATGGGGTAAATCAATGGGAAAAAGTCCAAAAAGGGTTTAAATTACTCTTTTGGGGTTTATCCATGGAAAATCATTAAGAATCAACATGGTTAGAGGGGTCTAAGTAGCTCTATACCTCCTTGGCATGTCAAAATAGCAGGTTATTTGCTATTTTCTTAAGATTTACTGTACTTGTAACATGGTAACCAAGTTCCCAAAAGGTTTTAGTTTACCACCAAGTACAAGATCAGCCATGGATCCAACCTTTGGAGCTGTCCACGCCTCTGAGGCCTCAGAAGTTGGGTACCCTGGCTCTCTTTGATGTCTTTTGTCCCCCTTGCTTATTTTTCATGTCAAAATACAAAATTCAGCTTAAAGTGAGATATCCACTATGGGTGTACCAAAGGTCCATGTAAGAATACCATGATATTAAGTGCCCAAAACATGCATAACACTATTCCTAGTGTATATGTAACATGGCATTTCTCACATTCCCATTATTTTGTTGTGAAATTAAGAAAAACAAAAATTTTCACAGATCTTTTATGTGGTATTGATGATGTGGTACTGAAGTATTTTCCATATTACCACCTCAAAGAGTTGATTTGAGCTTATTCACTTTATGGAGCTACCTTAGGTGAATTTTTGTGTAGAATCCAAATCTGGCCTTAAATCAATGGATTTACTTACTCAACAAAAAGTTATTCATCTTTTCGGAAGTAAAAAATGATTAATTTTGGATATATGCATGACTTATGAGTTATGCATAATTCAAAATTTATTTTCAAGATAATTGTGGCCTATTTGGGTATGTAAAATATACCTCAAGGCTCACATAATTATTAATAAATCTTCAGCTATTGATACATTCCCAATGATACCATTAGTAAATGACATCTAGAAGGTCTATGGCTACTAGGACGGGAAATTCCTCCTACATAAAGATCCCTTATTCCTCTGTTTGCCCCTCACATTAGTCAAATTCAATACAATATTTAATAAAAAGGTAAAAAAATACATTCTACTTGATATAAATCTTGTATTATAAAGAAACAAAGTATTATGCTTTCTTCATTACTATCTTTTATGTGTTTACAACAATAATTATTTTCATTTGATATATTCTCTTAAAATTATATAAATCAATGTAATAAAAGCAAAAGTTGTATTTATCTCTTTTTTCTATTGTAACTAAATATTAAATAGGTTGTAATTACCTTCTTAGGAATATATTTAATCAAAATTCTCCTATTATTTTCTGAAGGGAGGTTATTCTTTCTTATTATAATATGTTTTCCCTATTGTTTAAAGTTTCAAATTCTCTAATTATCAACCATAAAAGGGTTGAAATCCATATAAAATAGCTGAGATTTTTAGGTGTGATAATTTGAGTTTGATAAAAGTGATGTAGTCAACATACCACATAACGTAAGTGGTTTCTTACCCACTGGTTTACCAATTTTCTCGATGGAATTTCTATGCAGCAGACGTACACCTCAAAGAAGCCCACTAATTCCTTTTCCAAAAATAATCCCATCATTAAGTTAAATTATTAAGTAATTAATACTACCAAAGGAATCATGGGTAATTGAATTATTCTTAGTATTTTTAATTGTCTGAATGAGTCTGGAAATACCTTCCCATTTTATCTATTTCCACAGACCCAAAACTTATAAGGGATCCTAGTTTCTTAAAGGTTTAATATCGGAAACAATAAAAGCCACTTTAATGTATTAAGAACTTCGAAGATGATATTATAGTTAGTGGAAAATATGAATTAGGCCTATTTATCCTTTGAATTATAGGACAAATTAATGATTGAATGCATCAAGATGGTGTAATATTTCATTAATTCCATGAGTCCTAAATAATTTTTTCTGTTGATCCTCTATTTGGGTAACATCTCTAGCTAGAGGATTAGAAAAGGATAATAT
This sequence comes from Austropuccinia psidii, assembly GCA_023105745.1. NCBI lineage: Eukaryota > Fungi > Basidiomycota > Pucciniomycetes > Pucciniales > Sphaerophragmiaceae > Austropuccinia > Austropuccinia psidii. The sequence goes on from JALGQZ010000016.1 coordinate 19,637,536, forward strand.
TTGAAATAGCTTTCCTCTTATAAGCTGATACACTTTATTTCAATACTTGAAAAAAGAAAACTTATTGCATGTTGATTTTTGAAGCGCAGCTATGGGGTGATCTATTAATACACACTTTGATATCAGAAATTAAAGGAAATTAGATAAAAAAACTCAATTAAAATCTTTTATCGTGTTCAAAGAAGAAAATTTGTTAAAAAGTTAAATTGATTTCTTAGATTATAACCTATTTTTACCTCATGACCTACACAGTTCGGATTAAAATGGATTCCAAGGCATTAGGTAAACTCAAAATCCAAGTGTATTTTTAAAAGAACATGGCAATACGGCTTTAAATGGATTTGAGTGTGTCTTTCGAAGTACATTCATGTCTGGATATTTCAAAAATATATTTTTTATTTTCTCTTCGGAAGACATAAGTGTAAACTTCTATTTTAACAGATTCTCCTGTAGATAACCTTTGAAGCTTATTGGAGGAAAAATTATCAACCTTTTTATTTCTTGTATATCATATTCTAATTCACCAAAAAAGGGGCTAATATTGAATGCAGGAGCTTTCAATTCGACAGAAAAGAGAGCCATTCTGCAAAAGTCTTGACATATTGATTAATTCATAATTGGTATGTCAAAGAGAGAAGAATATTTACTTTTCTTGCAGTTGTGTGACCTTTTCTTGAGTCATTTCAGGATTTTATTCTTTTTTATCATTTATAACTTCAAGATGACACATTTTCCTCAAAAATAATCCCATCATATTTTCCAGAAACTTTAAACCTGAAATTTATAGATATTATATGCTTATTTTTTCATGTGTATGTCTCCAGCAGCCAGCCACTCATAAAGATCACAACACGAGGTGAAATAGAATTATGTATTCTACTTCGTTTAGAATAGGATTTGACCTTTGGAAAGGTACAAAGGTGAACCTATCAATTGAATATGGCATATTTTTTGAGACTTCAATATCTATTTCAGGGTTCTTTTGAGGGAATCTCTTTGCATTTGGGGGACGACCTTTTTCGTGGTCAAAAGACAAAGAACACTTTTTCTCAGAAATGGAAGTTCTTAAATATTATATTGTGGCTCTGTGATTTTACCGAGTGAAGGAGTTGAACCTCCGTTATCTGCGTTCAATTTGGATACATGTACATTGCCATATATTCAAGCTTCAGGCGGTCATTCTACCGTTCACTACTGTGAAATTGCTGACGTGAGCAATCATCGGTCACGCTGACCTAAGCAGCTGTTTCTGTTGCAACTGTCGTTTGTTAATTTTTCAACTTCGAGATTCCTTTCACTGCTATTGGTCTGTTACTTTCTTTTTTTTTGCTTTGTTCCTTTTCTGCTTGATGATTATATTTACCACATAGCTAACCTTTGCCTTTGCGCACCAGCTCATCACTTCCCCACCATTCTGCCAATAAAGGAAAGCAATGATGGAATGTTCATTGTATTCCCAACTCAAGACAATTTCATTTTTTGATTGGCTCAGGAATCCTTTTTTGCAAGAGAAAAATCATTAGCTTTGTAATTAATTTTTAACTTATTTTCAAAGGATAAAGTTTCAAGTGGGGAAAATAGCATAGACGTGAACATGAAATGGTGAGTTCATTCCCTTTCATATTTGTTGAATTTGAAGAACAAAAATCCCCTTGTTTAAACTCACAAGTTATGTTTTGTACTTTTTTCTATTTATATATCTTTGCTTGCAAGCTATAGATTTTCCTGCGTCACCTGTTTCCTTATCTCTTGTCCAAGCCATCTTTTTACTCTCATGCCTCATTTCTCATTTTTTTTATTCAGCTTTTTCCTCCTAACTATTTACTACTTTATTATCAGGGTTGCTTACTTCCCATTGCTTTACCTCTATTATTTCCTCTCTTACATATATTATTTTATCTCTTACATTTACTACCTATTTACAATCAACCCAACAACAGACGTTATATCATTTCAACAAACAATCATCTCACGTTCGATCCATTTATTTGTAAACATTACTTATGAATTTTGCACACCACAATAAATCTTCCCCCTACCCTTCTGGTTCCTCCGTTATTCCTGATGCCAATGATCTTCTCAACGCACAAGTCCAGAAAATAAGAGAACTTGAAGGACAAATTCAATCCCGTGATCATCCATTAGAAGGGCTACTCTCCCAAGTCAAAAATGTACATCATCAGAATCAATTACTAGCATCATCAACAAATTCCAAAGGTAAAAAAACAAAACATACATTGACTCAAAAGAAAAGCTTCAATGGGAAATCAAACCAGAATGCGGGTATTATTTGCTACACAAAAAGCAAACTAGAACATATAAAAAAAGCAAAAAATAATTCACAGAAATCACCAAAAAAACAAAGCCCCCATCAGCTAACCACACAGAAAATTCCTGAAGAGTTCCAACCTGTAAAGGTATGTGTTCGCTTTCCTTTTTTCTCTTCACCATATTTCTACTGACCCTTTTACTTCTAGAAAGCACTTTCAACACATATCAAAATGCTGTGGGGACTAGTTTATCAAAACTCAATTCCTGTTTCACCTGATTATTCATCATTAAAAGAGTTCAACACACGTTTCTCATTTTTAGACGAAATATCAACTTCAATGCAAAGCACTTCAGCAACACCATTGGTACCAGAGAAGCATATCATCACTCTAAGAGGTGTCACTGCAGGAAAGAAAAAGATTGCACATGGTATTATCAATATGACCAATTTCTTCATCCGATATATTCAAGCATTATTGGCCAAGCTTGGAATACGTCGATGCACCCCAGACCTAAATGATGCAAGTGAGTCTCTTTACAACGATGCCTGTCGCATCAGTGCCATTCAGACATTTCGCCAAATTGCTGCTGGGGGAGCATTTGAGTATATGAACATCAACTTACAGTCATTAAACAACATTCAACTACTTGAAGCAGCATACAATCACATTGTATTCTGGTCACTGGCTCAAAAATATAAGAAAGAAATGAAAGAAGCTGGAAAGAACAAAAAAGATCTTGATAGAGGTACTGTCTTACGGCGAAGACTAAGAGTGAGTAAAAAACTTATTTTTAGAACTATTTTCATATTTCTGACTTAAACTGTCTCATTCAGCTCAAGAATATTAAATATGAATTTGGTGTGGCTCAGCATTTTCCACAGCGGTATTTAAAAATTTTAGCCAATGTAGACGCCCATAGGGACGATGAAAAAGATCCTGTTTCAAACAAGTACTACATTAAAAATCTTGAATGCCGATCAAAAAATGCGACTATATTCATGCGAAGGCTTGATGAAGAAATGCAAAAGGTTGAGCAGATGGATGGCAAGTCATCCCAACAACATCAACGCTACATACCAGAGACTCCTCTTAAATCAGTTTGCACTGGAGTCCCAAAACGCCTCCCAATTGACTTTTACAATCCCTCGTGGCTCAATGACTGCCCAGCTGGACAAAAAACAATAACTTGTGATGCATTCAACATCGCATTCCTTTCCAATGCTTCAGAATCGTTGTGTGGAATTCAACACCCTGATGAGAAACTCAGTGATAGACGTTTTACAGAGAAGTACTGGGATTGACTTATTGTGCCCTATGATATCTCACACGAAATCCCCCAAGAAGAAGAGCTTGAGGGGCTGGATGGTTGAGTGAGTGACGAATCTGAGGAAATATCTAGTGATGATGAGAGTGAAGGTGAGAACGACTATGAAGAGGAAGAGCCACCACCAGCAGAGTCAGGGATCAATGAACTCTCAGACAATGATACTGATATGGCACATGCTGAAGATACAAATTGTTATGTTGTCAGTCAGGGTTACAATTCCCTTGAAAACAAATGGTCTGGATGGTAGGCAACTGATTCTTGTCATTGATTAGATTAAAATTTAGTAATATGAACTAAATTATACACTTAATACACGTATTTTGAAGATATTAAAAAAAATAAAAAGATAAAAAAATAAAAAAATAAAAAAATAAAAAAATAAAAAAATATGTTACCAATTATCAACGAAATTGAATTTGTAGCTTTGGACTCATGTGGTTTCAGATGAAGAGCCAAGTTTGAAAATGGTCATTTTTTATAGCGTATGATTACTCTAATTTCATAGTTTAATTTAACTGAGCTTTTTCATGTGAATAGTTTTGATGTACATATTTATGGTCACTTGTTTAGAAAATTATCATGTTTTTCAAGAAAGTTAAAAGATATTTCTTGAGTCTCAATAGTAAAATAATTATTCAAATACCAAAAAAATTGATTGTGAGGGTAATAGCAATACAATTATCTTGATGCTTTCAATTTTCCTATCTTTATTATGAATCTGTTACTGACGTGTGAATAATTTTTAAAATATTTTAATGATAAGAGTGAATTTTTTCAATATGGCTCTAAAGTAACTATCAGCAAGATTAGAAAGCATTGAGTAAAAGAATATTATAGTAATCTTTGGTTCTCAAAATGTTATTTCATTTAAAATAATAAATCACTTACTTTCAACTTTAAAATATATCATTTCAAAATTTTATAGATCTTTAATTAATTATTCACAGTATGAAACTCTCATACTAGAATGATTTGTTGGCATTTTGATTTTTAGTCAAGGTTTAATTACCATAATATTGAAAATTTCAAAATATTCATAACAGAAGATGTCCTTTTGTATGAGGAAGATGTTGAATCTTTTCCAAGAGAAATTAAATATTAATATATTTTTCATTTTTCCACCTATAGCTTTTCCATTAATTATTGAAATAGTATGAGTTGGCTTGTATATTTAGCAATTTTCTATTTTTATTTCTTTCTTTAATAATATGGTACAGCTTATTTGAGATATAAAGCTCTTAGTAATGAACTAATAGGTCTTGGATTATTATCAAATTAGAAGTGTTATTATTTGAGAGATACTATTTATTAGGTTTTATTCATAGTCAACTCTTTATAACTCATATTTTCTAAGACAAAGGTATTATATGAATATAAGTAATTTTGTTATTTATGCATAAAAAAAGTTTTTATCAAAAATATAACAAATTCATATTCTCAGAAATCAACTTTCTGATGAGATTAAGAAAGAAAATATAGTTAATTTTAAATGTGAAATTTCATTTTATGAATACTTAAAAGACTAAATTATTATTAACAAACTCAGCTCTAGTGGAATGATAATAAAATATATATTATTTTAAATGGTAAATCTTAATATTTAAAAGTAAAAAAACTTCTTTTATACAATAGAAATCAAGTCTTCATATTCAATTAATGAGGATTACCTTTTCAGTACATAGATCATGATATTGGGGCTGCAGCATTCTTGAAATGACTATGAAATATATTATGAGTAAAATCAAGCTGAGGTTATGAGTCTTTTTTGACTATTCATTTTATTAATGAGGATTTGATAAGTATTATATCAATAAAAATATACATACCCACTTGGTATTTTGACTTTTATTCCAAGTTTAATAGTAAATCTCTTATTTTGAATTCAAGAAATGAATGTGTATTGAGCTTATAAGAGGTTTTTTCTAATGAGAAGGATTAAATAAGATCCTCTTGAGACAAAAATGAAAAGAGTAACAACTTGATCATAGCTGTCATATCTTGTTATGGTAAGGATTTCATCATTCTAGAAAAGAAAAGATATCTTGAAATGTAAAATCTCAGGAGTTTTGATTTTATAATTTTGATTATTTCAAGTGATTCCTTTATGATACAGCTTTCATCATTGAAATGAGAAAAGCAATCAACTGGATAATGAAATGATAATTATCTCCATAATAACAACCTGTTATTGTGATCATCACATTTCTATAAATTATGAGCATCTCATTATCACGATGTTATAGCCATACTCATTGAAAGAAGATGAGTTTTATACTTTTCATTAAAGGAGTTATTAGATCAAAATAATTCCCATATTTGTTTTCATATAATATTGTTAGTTTGATTATAGGAACAGGTTTTGTTAATATTACACAGTAGCTTTATTTTCCAAATTAATTGGCAACTTCATTATTTGCAGCATCTGATCAAGTTTGGACTAATCTGTAGCATGATTGCCTTTTCAAGAATAGCATACCATTGGAACAAAAGTTTCTTTCTCTCCTTAACTCAAGAAATTAAGCTTATGTTGAAAGAAATCAAAACATATTTACAACTAATGAATCAAAGAGACTTTAACATATAAATACATAGAATTGTCAAAAAATAAATCTTACAAGTAGGTTTGATGAAACAATATGCAAAATTTTGATCGGTATCAAAGTTTTAGAAATTCGTAAAAACAGGAAATTAAGTAAGCCTTTGAAATTTCATGATTAAACTAATTTAATTTAATTTAGAAATAATTCAAAATACGAGCTCTTGTTCAAAAAGTTTATTTATTGGGCATACCAGCATAGTAATATCCTTGCAGCCTAATGCCCATGCTGGTAAACTGCGATAAGCTGCTAAACCCACAATTTCTGAGCTACTGATAAAACTGAGATCGCTGGACAACTTTAAATGCTTAATATTAAAAGAACCCAGAAATAAATCTAGTTGCTCAAACCCCATCTCATAATCCTTGATATCATCCAACCAACGTATCAACAAGACTGGGCCTTCATGAATTTCATCACAGCCTAAGTCCAGAATATGAGCAACCGTTCCAAACCACATTTCTCCCAACACTGCTTTGATATATATGAGGTTGTTAGGTGAGTTTTTTGAAACCTTCAATCCCAAATGCCAATCTAAATCCTTGATTTCAAGAGCATAATTTCGAAGAACCAGCCCTTCATTTGGATAGGGCAACTTGTGGTAATCATGCAAATTGATTTTTCTTTTTTGAATGAACTTGAAGAGCTTCATATACGTCTCATTATCTAGCTCCTTTTTATTAAAATGTGAAGTCATCTTTTTTGGTACTTTCGTCTCATACTTGCTTGCAACTTGGTGTAGTCTTTGCATTTCGCCAAATTTTTTCATTATTGTTTCCTCCTGGGCACCTGGGTTGGGAGATCAAATCTTGAATTTGTAATCCACATACACCAGCTTTTTATAAAAAAAATTACTTACCATTGATCGAGTTTGTTTTGAGCTTTTTCAATGTTCCAACAAGGCGCTCACCACTGAATTCTGATAACCCCATCAATGGTCCCCATCACATGAGCTGTACAGGTATGTGCATTGCATAATGATGATTAGGTGTAATCCTGATTTTGGTGAATAATTTGTTTGATGTATTTTTATATGATTGATAGGTTTGGGAGAAGCAAATTGCATCTTCTTTCGTAATTGATTTTGCACCAACAATTGCAGTACATTTAATGAGAAATTCTGTATTTGTAAGAAGAAGTTGTGATGAATTTCCTTCCAAAAAAGAATCAAGAACGACTAATGGGAGGTAGACTGAGAATAATGCCCTCCACTCGCTTGCTTTCAGCTTGCCATTTCTAGCAGAACCAACTTGAGATGTCATACGGGTCACTCCCTTTGGCACAATAACATCTTGAATTCTTGTTCGTATATTATTCTTGAGTTGATCGGAGAGAAATCCCTTTACACTTTCTGATTCTTCTTCATCAGAAGTCTCAACATTGTCCATATCCATGACATCTGACTCTGAGTCAGATATGTTGGCTTTGTTCATGGCATTTTTGACAAAAGCCAAATCAAAACCCCAGCGAAAGCAAAAATGGTGTTGCAAAACACCTTCATACCAATTATGCATCACTCCGAGTGGAACACAGACAACAGGATCCCAATAAGGTAATGTATTGAGTTCGGACCATCGAATTCCAGTTTCTTTTGCAAATGCTTGTCGTTGGCTTTCAGTTTCCGCCTCTTTCCATTTCCGAGATGAGGCAAGTACACTGCGTCGACTGCAAAGTTTTCCAAGCTTGAGTTCTTTTCGTTCATCATCCATAATTTCACACCATGAGCAAAATTGTTTTGCGGAATGGGGCATAAAGCCAGATACCTTGTGATTGGCTACAATATCCCCAAGGAGACTCACAAGTCTGACAGATATTTGGCAGCCATGAGGATACATTGGTGTTGCAATTTTGAAACCTTGATTCAATTCTAAAAGCTGTGAAATTAGTGGTTGAACTACATGATTAATTGCTACCTTATCCGGTTGCTTAGGTGCTGGTATGACTCCGGCAAGACAGGTAGAAACCTGTTGAAATTGTAGTCGGGGTGGAAGGTTGAGACAATTTAGAGCCATTAAGCCCATGGAGACTTGCTTTCCCGATACTTTGTTGCCCCTAGGGTTAAACCAATCTATAAAGAGGGAAAATCACAATTCCAGATGGGTATGAGCTGTAGTGTTATTGAACACTTCTCTCCATACTTGAGACTGTGAAATGTCAGTTATTACCGTAGTGCTTTGAGAAGATATCTTTAAAGCCCATTCATCAATTGCTTCTTCTACTCCAGGAACGTTTATAAACCACTCTAGCCAGCTTCTGACAGGCTGTAAAACCAATGTTGAATGAGGCACTCGTAGAGGTGGTTGTCCTGATAGCTGAATTTGACCAAACATTTGAGAAGCAGATCGTGTTTTATTTTTGATGGTTGTGAATTTTATAGATGGAAGAGGCTTGAATTTTGCTTGGGCAAATAATTCGGCACCACAAATAGTGCTATTGATTGTTGGTCGATATGTACAATCTTCAGGAGCAACCTCAACATCATAAAGTGAATAACATTCAGGGCAGCATGTAATTCGCTCTAATGGAAAATTGATCTTGAGGCGTTTTGTAATTGTTTAAAGGTCATGAGGAATGTTTGATGTGGTCATCTTGGCAAAACCATCTTCAGTTGAGAGAAGCTAAATTAATTGCAAAAGCATGTCCCGAGCCCTTTGGCAGTTGACTTTACTAATTCCACACGTAAGGTATAGCCACATAATAAAGTATAAAATAAAATCTGGTTCCAAGAATGGTCAGCAATGTGACAGAATAAAATTTCAGTGAGATTTGCTTACCAGCTATTTCAGAATTAAGATTCAGACTTTCTTTTGTTTTGTTCTTGAATCTTTTTGTTATTTTTATTGTCTCTGATGGCTTTTCAGTATTTTTATTCAATGTGAGATCAGGCAAAAGGCGCAAAAATGCTTCTTCATCAGTTTCAAAAGAAACTTTTGCCCAGTGCCGATTTCGAGTGCTATGATGCACATATTTTCCTTTGTGAGTGTTTCCATTGACATCTGTAATGGTGTGTTTTCAGCAAGTCGGACATGTGCAAAAATCCATGAATCGATGTTTTGGTTGGTGTTTTAGTCATAGAAAAAATAAGGGATGAAGTGGAATAATTCGGCGATTTGGAACTGATGGTTCTAATCATCAAGCAGAAAAAGAACAAAGCAAAAAAAAGAAAGTAACAGACCAATAGCGGTGAAAGGAATCTCGAAGTAGAAAAATTAACAAATGACAGTTGCAACAGAAACAGGTGCTTTGGTCAGCGTGACCGATGATTGCTCACGTCAGCAATTTCACAGTAGTGGTTGAACTAACTTGGTATGATATAATTCTCCCAAAAATATATCAAATTATACTTAGGAAACCGCTCTTTTAAAGGTGTGGAAAATAAAACCTAGCAAATGTCTGGCAATGAGACCTTACTCTACCTTTTTTCTTTAATAAATAGCTTAAGTTTCATAGCTCTTTCAACTTCCCAACGGCTGTTTTGAAAAAGGTTTGGAAAGTTGAACCAAATTTTTCTCATAATCTTTCTTCTTCTGGAATATTCTGAGTGATATTTGATCTTTTTTTTTTGTCCACCACAGTAAGTTATAATATCTAGATCAATGAATTTTTCAAAAACACCCATTTCTTCCTTGCGGTAGTACCGTATTTCCCCTGGAGTTTGGTCATCTTTTTTACATAAGAGAAATTTTTTCCCTCATTAGATCAATGAATGCTAAGCAATATTAGGACATTGGTATTACTCATTGTTTTTGATATTTTATATTTATCATTCTGTCATTCTCAAAATCTGGAAATTGGAACGTCATGAAAAGCAGCGTTCATTCTGTTAGTTTCATGTAAGTATTTGAATCTTTTAGGAAGTTTTTCCCAGTTTTAACAATTGACCCATACAACTATTTCAAACTCTCATAATTAATTTCTTTCTATTCTTACTTAGAATGAGCTGAATCATGGTTAAACTGGTGGATTGCTTCAAATAAAGTACAATTTCTCAATAGTATTGTATGGCATAGCGGTAAATATTTGATTTCTATCACTCAGGAGGTTTGCTTTTCAACAGTCTGGCTTCAAAATATTGATTACTAATTGTTGTTTCATTAAAAAAATATTAAATTGAGGATGAAGAACCAATGACTTAATGAATATTTTTTTCTCATCATGTGGAAAAAGTAAAAAGTAAAAATCAGAAGACAAAGTGATGCGCACATGCATCATATTTTTTACTCCAAAATATTCATTCATGTGTGATAAAAAAGAAATGATTTGAAGAAATTGTTGTCAATTAAATTACTCGTTTCCTGCAGCTGGGTGATAGTTATAAATTTTGTCACAGCCCCGGAAATCAAAACCTCTCTTCAACATATATCTTATTTTACAACAAAAACTTTTAATTTGATTCTTATTTAGAATGAGATGTTTACATTGTAGCTTTCAAGTCCTAATTGAAAAATCCCTTAAAATATAAAAATTTCTGTGTTATTAAGATCTTCACTCCATTTTTTATTTACATATGAACTGAGTCCATTATCATTATAAAAATAATAATATTTATTATTATAAACCATAATTAGCAAAATGACACATAATTCTTGCCCAATTCTTAAATCACTTGTTTTTATATCTTCAGGATTATTCAAAGCGGGACTGTAGAATAATAATAAGGTCCCTCATATTATTCTTTTATCAAATCAAGTAGATAAACCTCACACTCAAATAAAGTATGTTTTGTGAATTTGATTGTCAATCTCTACATGCAGTTCCACATATCCAGCAAATTGATGACATTTTTATAATGGTTAATTTTGCTTGTTTTCCATTAGGTATCAATAGAAATATAAGAATGCAGCCATTTTTTGTAAAAAATCTTTCAAATTGATGACTCTAGCTAAGCAATGTAAACAGATAATCATGAATGATGAGATATCACTATGGTCATTAAGCTAGGTTTACTACAAAATTTGTGAAATCAATTTCAAACATTTGGATGAAATAATTATAAGAAAGTTCATTAAGCACATCATTAACGTTTAATTTTCTGAAAGTAATGACTCACATTTCAGCCTAAACAAGAAATTTGAGTGTAATTCCTCATTATTATGTCATGCACACCTCAATAGGAAATTCAAACAAAATAAAACTATCCTCAATATCAAGAGTCAAAAAAAAATAAGTAGAAAATTGAGTTCTTTAGATTCTAGAAGATAGGAAATGTTGAGTAACTGAGTGAAAATATATTCCTCTACCACAGTATGATATAATCAGCTTTTTATTAGTATTTTTTATATAAATTATATATTCATTAAGGATTAATTCCTATTCAGTGGTTTTTTTTGTAACTGTTGGATATATTATATTTAAGCCAATATGAAAAGTAATAATTTTTGGGCGATAACAGGCATGAGGGTATCTTATCATGGAAAAGAGGGTTGACAATGATTCAATATCATATTTTGTCAAAATGGAAACATTTTTTTATCTCAAATATCAAATTAATTAGCAGATTTGAAGAAGAAGGGAAAGAGTGAAATATACTAAGTTAATTTTTATTGGGACAAATACGTTTTGAACCTGATATTCAAAGGAAATCACCCAAGTGTTCCCCAAGTTGTAATAAAGAAAATGATATATTTTGATTGGTATTTGATTTCTGAAAATCAATATTGTTGCAATGTTTTGGGAAAAAGAGCTTATACATTTTGTTATTTTTTGTGAGTTAAAGAAATCTATTCTGAGCAATTAATTAAAGAGAAACACTTTCATAGAGATATATCTAAGGTTGGAAATATTAAAATCTGAGAGAAGGAGTTTGAGCAAAAAGAGGTATAGAAAGCAGGAAATCAAAAGAGATGGGGAAGGAGTGTAGTTCAATTTTGATAAATGTGAAGGATAATATTTCATCATCAATGGATTCCTGTCGATTTGAAAATCCTTAGTTTTTTTCTTGAAGAAGTTCTGTGAATGAATGCTTATTCAGGCTTTCCAAGTGTTAAATAAATAAATTTATTATATGTGATGTATTTATGAGTATTGAGAATATGGATTTTCAGATTTCCAAATGAAAATAGAAAGTGAGATCCCTTTATGAAGAAAGTTAGAATCTGGGTTGGACCTGCTACCCTGCCTTTAGGGATAATTTCTCAATGATGATTGTGCTACAATCTTTTTTCTTCTAGGAAATTTAAGCCTTTGAGATATTACTAAATATTCAAAAAGCTCACAATAAATATGATAAAACTTATTCAAATGATCATAATTGGAATTCAGATGGTATACACAATAAAAATAAGTAAAAATCCCATAAAAAGCCATTAATTCTTCATTATCCCAGTAACGCATGGGTAAACATGTGGAGCATGATGCACCATTGGTTTCCCCATCCACAAAGACATGCATTAATTTTTATTTCATAGCTGTTAACGCAATACTCACTCAGTTTCCCCGATATATCACCTTTATGATCAGGGCATGTATTCATGTTTTGTAGCTCATATCTTTCATAATACTCATCATAACAACATGATCCAAAATCATATTTACCCAGAAATATTTTTAATAATAAAAGTATAATTTTTATTTGTAAATTTGCAATTATGTCTAATAATAATGAGTCATCTTGCAAAAATAGCAATACAAGTTGACCACTTGAAATTGACAGTGGTCCATACATATAATAAAGTATAAATTCAGCTGCTAGTAGCGCATACTTGAATAATGAACCAATTATTATAATAATGTCCAACGTAGATCCCCAAGAAAGCATGTAATCAAATACAAAATAGAAAATTTCAAAAGAAAAGATAAATTAAAAGAAAAAACTTCAAAAAAACAATTCTAATGATTTTATGAGGTCCTGTTAACACATTAGTAATGAAATTCAAAGATATTATAATTTACTCTCATAAATTCAGTTGAGTAAGAAAGGTAAATGTTATGACTGATTAACGTTAAGGCTTAAAAATGATCACTTTTGATCTTTAAATGTAATCTTATTTTCAGTTGAACAGTAAAATAAGAGATACCAATTGGTGATATTAGTATTTTATTATTAAAAACACCTTAATTCACAAATCTTAGTAATTTTAAAATCTAATTATGCCAGAAAAATAGAGGTCCAGTGATAATTCTAATGTATGGAATAATTATGAGATAAACCATTTTAATAATGATGTAATTATTAATAAACCTTCAGATATTGATACATTTCCATGGATACCATTAGTAAATGACATCTAGAATGTCTATGGCTACTGGGACGGGAAATTCCTCCTACATAAAGACCCCTTATTCCTCTGTTTTTCCCCTCACATTAATCAAATTCAATTTAATATTTAATAACAAGGTAAAAAAATCCATTATACTTGATATCAATCTTGTATTAGAAAGAAAGAAAGTATTATATTTTCTTTATTACCATCGTTTATTTGATTACAACAATAATTATTTTCATTTGATATATTCTCTTGAAATTATATAAATCAATGTAAAAAAAGCAAGGATTGTAGTTCTCTCTATTTTCTATTGTAACTAAATATTAAATAGGTTGTAATTACCTTCTTAGGAATATATTTAATCAAAATTCTCCTATTATTTTCTGAAGGGAGGTTATTCTCCCTTATTATAGCATTTTTTCGCTATTGTTACTCATCAATAATTCTTTTAAAAATATAAACAGTACCTATATGAATACATTGGATTGATATTTCCAATATTATTTCTATAACTTGTTTTTTATTTTGGGTCAGAAATCGCTTACAAATTTCTTCTTAATTTTGAACATAATAAAGTGCCATCAATATATTAATATATTGAATATGAATATGTTCAATTTGATATATTATTCTGTTCTTTGTAGATAATATGAACATTTGAGACGATAATTATAGTAACACTTTATCATCATAACCACGTCGAATCCTATTAATAAGTTCTATTACAACAACCAGAGTACAACAAGTAAAATATTAGTAGCTTCCAGTTGTCTTGCAAGTGCTAAAATCTAAATATTCCAAATAAATTTGGCTACTGAACCATCCATTCACTAAAGGAAGGATAATGGAAAGTTTTAATGAAAGTGTATTTCCATTTAACCTTTGTTTCAATCTGGAGTTCAAATAAGCCTCAAAGGTAAGAAAGGAAATTTAAAGTGTGGATATAATTTTTTTTTTAAAAATCAAGTACTTCGATTGTCCTCACACTTTGTATAAGGTAAGCCTTTATTGAAAATAGTAACTTTTAAGAGTTTTCAATTAAAACATAAAATTTATTGTGTTTACCCTTGTCAGTATAAAAAAGAATATTATAAAGATTTGTTGTCTTACCAAAAACCAAACTTTAGGCAAAAATTCTTTACAAGAGATATTTGTGGCTACAAAAGAAATTTCTTCAAGAGCAATTGCAATTGAAATTAATTGAGCAAAAGACTGCAAGAAATTAATATGGGAACAGAGTCTCCAAAGGTATATTAAAAAGAAAAAAGGACCACAATTTATGAGAGTGAATTTGGAAACAAAGTGACAAGTTTAACAGGAATGAAAGATGATTCCATTTAATTTTGGGGTGGTTTCCATGAACCCTTATCTATTAATGCACAGCATAACAAATTACAGCTCAATTTCAGTACTCACTCCAGTTATGAAAATTCTTATATTAAGATATTACCACATATCCCTATGATCAAGATCGCTCCCAGATAATATGCTCTATAAGGCCCATGGTTTTTCTTATCATTCAACAGTTCACCATTAACACCTCCTTACATAAGATAAGTTTATTGTCACCTCTTGACAAATTCCTAACTATTTGTCAGATGTGTCTATGAAACTGATGATAATATTACTATTAATCAACAGTATAATGACTGTTCTTATGAAATATAATAATAAAAGCTATTATAACCACAATGAATCAATTCATTAATTCATTATTTACTTATTTTACTTGTTATTCACTGCTAGTGATTATAACATCAAGCAGTCATTGTCTACTAGAATCAATTACAAGAAGTATTTAATAATAAAACTTCTTTATCAAGATAATAAAATTATTTTAATAAAGAACTATCTTTTGCATGAATATTTATAAGTATAGTTCTTTAAGAAAACTATTACTAGAGAAGAAACTTTAAGAATTAATAATAAATTACTCACTATTATTGCAATGAACCTTAATGTCAGGCGGAGTCTGTGATAAAGGTGTATAATTGTATTTACAAGCTTTGACTATGACTGTGAAACGGTAAAATGGTAATAAAAAAGGTTTTTTGATTTTAATAAGGTTTCAGAATAAAAAAATAAGGGGTTTGCTATAATAATATAGTGGTGGTGCGCACTGTTGAAAGCCCTGGGTGCAATCTTACCAGTTGGATTACTATTAAAAGAGCTACAATACTTAAATTTAAAATATAACCTGATTATTGCCATGATTCTAACTTTTTTTTACAGTTTTACTACATAGGAATTCAAGAGCAGGATGGGGATTCCTTTCTGGCAGTGAAAAGGCCCTCTTTTATCCTGAACTGGGGTGAAAAGGCTGCTAGACCTTTTCACGTAGAGGAAGTGACAATTTTTCACTCTCTAGGACAGGCATGTGGTTTTCAAAAGGCCTGTACAACCTGTATTGGGCTCAGACGTGGTTTTGAAACCACATCTGGGTAGTTTTCACCAATACAGGGTTAAAACTTCCATCTGGGGACCACACAGCCTTATTCTGACGTGTATGACAGATAGAATGCTGTACAGAACCTGTATGGGACCCCAGTATTGAATGAACGATGAAAAAAAGATTCTTTGTCTGTTTGACACCTCATAATCATATTTATGGGATATTATCCCATGGTAAGGCTGTATTGGCCAAACTGTGGGATGTCAACCTTAAGACAGCCATAACTTTGTCAGTTTCTGAGATATCAACCTCAAAACTGGTTCAGTGCGTATCCCTCCATGTGCTATACACAATGGTACCTCATTCAATATGGCTAGGATTAAATATAGCAAAGTACTTCCATGTACAATATTTTTGTACATATGCATGTTTTAGGCAAAAAGCTGTATTGGGCTAGTTTGCCTTATACCTTTTGTTCTAGAAAGGATATGGGGAAATGAAGGGCACCATTGGATAGCGCTGATTGTAATCTTTCCAAAAATATTCAGCTTTAGGTATATCACACTTACACTGTAAAAGTGATACAAGAGGTGAATATTTCATTCACTCTTATTTGGCCTGAATTTGGCCATAACTTCTGTAAGACTTGTAAGGTGTGGATATAAAACTTTGATTCAAAATCAAGTACTTTTCCTGTCCTCAAAATTTGTATAAGGTAAAAATTAATTAAAAATATTAAGAAATAGTATTTTTTAAGAGAAAACACGCCAATTTTATTGTTTATAATTTTATTAGTATAAAACAATAATTTTATAAAGATTTATTGTTTTACCAACAATAAACATTTATCAAAAAATACTCTACAAGAGAAATTTAAGGCTACAAAAGAAATTTCTTCAAGGGCAATTTCAATTGGAATTAATTGAGCAAAGAACTGCAAGAAATTAATTAAAGTACAAAGTCTTTAAGAAGAATATTAAAGAGAAAACAAGCCCAAAAGTGACCAGAGTGAATTTGGAAACAAAGTGACAAATTTTACAGTGATGAAAGATGCTTTAATTCACTTTTGGGGTGGTTCAGGGGTAAAAAGGATTATAAAAGCTACAAACAATGATTATAATTAATCTTTCACGTGGTTAAAAGGTTCAAAATGATTTAAAAAAGGTGGTTGGAATTTTTTATTGATTGGTTTGACAGTGTTTAAACTAATTAATAAAAGGAAAAGATTCTAACATGAAGAGAAAAGTGGGGCAAAGAAGACATTCTTTTATAGCCATCAATTCTCTTACTCCAAAAGGAAAATTTACTCTTGTCAGTCGTGAAAAACAGTCTGAAAACAGAAAAACCAATTATGGCATCATTGAACCCTGGTTTAGACCAAAAAGGGCTGGTTTAAGCCCTTTTTACCCATTTTAGACCCTTAAATCAGCCATTACTATAGCAATACCTGGCCTAGATCCTTCAAACCATGTCAGAATGTGTTTAGGAGGCGTAGAAACCAGTTAAAACTGTTTTTACTATAATTTTTTTATCTTAAGGGTAGTTTTACCCTCTTGGCAACAGCTAAAACTACCCCAGTTGGTATCAAAACCTCATCATCAATTGAGTCCACAGACTCTGTAACTCAATTCCAGGCCAAAAGTGATGAACTTTTGCATGAATTTTGACATCCCACTCCTGTCAGCAAGGAATTTGGGGGTCTAGCTCCCCCTTAGAGCTGGAGTTCCTTTTCCCCCCCAAATTTAATCTTTCCAATTTATTTTTCCTTTAATTCCTCATCATGTATTATACTTATAATTTACATATGTAATTCA
Organism: Austropuccinia psidii; assembly: GCA_023105745.1. Lineage (NCBI taxonomy): Eukaryota > Fungi > Basidiomycota > Pucciniomycetes > Pucciniales > Sphaerophragmiaceae > Austropuccinia > Austropuccinia psidii. Next base: position 19,655,144 of record JALGQZ010000016.1, read on the forward strand.
ATTGAGTTTTACAGAACAATACAGTAACAATTGATACCTCATATGTAAATCAAAGTTCACTTATGTAATACATGCGCACATTTTGACATTTCAATTGAATTCAATTGAAAATACTTCAATTCCTCATAACTTCTAAACTAAACACAACACCTCAATTTTAACACAAAAATTGATGGTTAACAGCCCATGTGGTGGGAATTAAATCAAAGTTTTTAGTATTTTCAACTTTTGTATTGAAAATACTAAAAACCTATTTTAAGCTTATTTAGAGTTGAGTTACAAGAATTTCACTCAGAGGTGACCCAACCTTATTTTTTTATAAGGAATCAAATGGTGAAATAAATTTTATATGTTTATTTATTGGATAAAAAGTCATAATAATTTTTATTTAACTTTTTTCCAAATTTATTTAATTTTTTACAATTTTGTTAAAATTTCATTTTTACTTGATTTTTTCAAGTATAAATGTAATTTTATAATTCCAAAATTTAATGTAATTTTATTTTTAAATTGTAATTGATTTTTTATTTTGAATATAGTTTTATATTTATATTTTTATTTTTATCTTAATAATATAAATAAATTTCTTTTATTTATATTTATATGTTAATTTTGTTATTTGTGGTCTTTTGGGTATATGAAATTACCTCTAAGTCTCACAAGACTGGTTCTAGCTCAGTTTTGCTGGTACCATTAGATATCCCTGACTTAGAGCTTCTTTTGAATACCCACTTGATGCGGTTAAGCCTCTTACTCTGTATTTCAGATGAGAGGTGAAAATTAAGGTTTATGCTCAGAAACAACTTTGAGCAGGAATAACTTTGGTATTCTTTGTGCTATGGTGATGGTACTTGTATATTTGGAAAGGGGTGAGGTTCTTCTTTCTTTTGATACCTTTGGAGCTGATTTGGCTCAGCTCCATGTTCTGGTGGTATCTTGGCTATACCATTGATTTATGGTATTTGGCTGTCATGCTTGTGCTCTTGTGTTGAGTCACAGGCTGACACTTAAAAACTATATGGTAGAGAGATTTGACAGATAAATTGTGAATTTAAGGGATCAAAATTGATTTATAACAATATTAAAAAATTATATAGTTGAGTTATACAATTTCTAGTCTTTCTGATTTCTTTTGAAATAATTGTAACACTTAAGAAAAGATTTCACTAATACTTCCTTGTTGGTAACAAAGATATAATTGGATAATAAGATGATTCTAGAAAAAACAGGAAGAGGAGGCCTTTTTCAAGTCAAATACACCTCACAGAGGCATTCCATGGAGAAAACTGAAAAACCAGTGGGTGAGAAAACGATAATCCTTCATGGAGTAATGATTGCATCATATGTTGTCATGTAAGATTATCATAATTACTTAATTGATGCTTTTACTGGACTATCAACGCAAATATGATAAAGAATAAAAGGAGTAACATTTTGAAATATTCTTCAATTTCAAAATAAACATTAATTTCTCAAAGTTATTGATGTTATTGGAAATTTCATCACATGTTGTATTTTCTGTGATTTTTGAAGCTTCAGTATTTCATGTGGAATTATCAACAATGGACTGTATGTAAAACCTTTCATTTTAATTAAGAAACTGTAATTATATTTTTCTTCTTTATTAATCATAGTTTTCTCTGTTGGTCCTGGGAGCTTCAGAAGGATTCATTGTAATTGTATTTTTAATGAAGTTTTGAAGTTTTTACCTCAGTTCTACATAGAATTGCAAATAACACTAGATGGTGGGTTTCCATGAGGTGAATCAATGGATGATAGTCCAAAAATGGTTTTGATTACTCCTTTGGGGCTTATCCATAGAAAATAATTCATAATTTCCATGGTTACAGGAGTATAAATTGCTCTTTACCTCTCTGTCATCTGAAAATAGTAGCTTACTTGCAATTTTCTTATGATTCAATGATATTTTAACTTGTTAAATAAGTTCCAAAAAGGCTTTAGTATAATAATTGGGCCAAGATAAGCCATGGATCCAAGCTTTAGAGCTATTCATCCCTAGGAGCCCTCAGAAGTGACGTACCCTGGCTCTCTTTGATATCTTTTGTCCCCCTTAGCCATTTTCACATCAAAAATAGAATTTCAGGATTAAAGACTGATGTCCATTATGTTGGTATCAAAACTGTATTCAAGAATACCATAATATTAAGTGCCATATACATGCACAACACTATTCTTAGTGTATATGTAACATGGGATTTCTCACATTCCTATTATTTTGGTTTTAAATTGGGAAAAACAAAATTTTTCACAATTATTTTCTGTTCTATGAATGATGTGGTATTGAAGTATTTTTGATATTACCACCTCTTATATTTAATTCAAGCTTATTCACTCGACAGAGCTACCCTAGGTGAACCTTTGTGTAGAATCCAAATCTGGCCTTAAATCCATGGATTTACTTATGCACAAAAAACTTATTCATCTTTTCTGAAGAAAAAATGATGAATTTTGAATATATTCAAAACGTATGGTTTATGCATAATTCAGAATTCATTTTAAAGATAGCTGTGGCCTATTTGGGTATGTAAATTATACCTCAAGGCTCACAATATTTATTCCCATCTCATTGTTAGTTCTTATGACTTCAACAAATCAAGAAGTATCATGTAAGCTTTCTCAATTCCAGTATCAGGTTTCAAGCTTCAACTAATGACATTAAATCAAAAAACCTTGTTACTCTTCTACCTACTTTTCCCATAGCTAATGAAGCTTCCACTACTCATCCAAAACTTGGTGCAGAAACAAATAAGGATCAGAAATCACAGTTTATTTGCAGGATTTCCAATTTTATCCCTTGCGTAAATCTTGCTTCCTATTATTAGAATTTTGCATAGTTTTATTCAAAATAAGTCATTGAATTATTCATCATTCTTGAGACTGATGTTTGATATATGACTTGCAAAAGTTTCCTTTAAAGATTAAGTCTCTTTGTTACAAAAAATCCATTCATATCACATATTCTCAATGAGATCAATGTTACATCTAAGTGTAAGATTTCTATATAACCAAGCTTCAAAAATCCATAGAAATTTATCTGATATCTTCATGAAGTAATCATTACCAAAAACAAAAGCATATAGAACTTCATTTGGAAAAGTTCATCAGGTATTGTTATTTTGTCTTGTAGTTTGGAGAATATTACTCTCCAATTTGCTACTTTCTTTTATAAATTTTTCTTTGAATATTAAATTACAATTCTTCTGCATCATTATATTACTTTTCTGCTAAATAAGAGAATTCAAAATTTCACAAAAAGAATAAATACTATTTAGATATTAATTCAGCCACTTTATCTGTGATAAACTCAATTGAGCAAAATGTTTCTCTCAATTATCCCAAGTCACAAATGAATGCCACTCTATTTCAAATGCAAAAGATAATAACCTAACATTACAAACATGACATAAAAATGAAACCAGGATTAAAAAACCAAAAGAGAAAGAGGTCATTCCATTGTTCAAAACAAATAATAGAATGACTTCCACTTCAAGAGACACACAATCAAGTAATCAAGGATCATTTACAGTACTTAATAATGTTACCCTTCCTGAATCAGAACATTTGACTCATAGATTCACATCTCTCCATTTTAAATCAAACATTATTGATTTAAAGTCCCTCCATTTCCCAATATTCAAACTTTTTCAGGCCCATACAGAAGTATACCTTTGGGAGCACATACAAGTAATACAAACCCTATATTTCTTTTGTGGACTTCCCAATGGCATACATTTGAAAAGTATTCAATCAATAAGTGTTTTTAGAAGGACTATTTCCCTGGATTACTTGGGTGAGCTTCCAAATAATTGAAGCATTCCTAAAGTCATTCAGCTTGACCTTAAAATGTAAAAAATATTCAGGTTTGGACATATTCTCACCCAAGAACATATAGGAGTTCTATTATATTGATTCCTGGAAGATGAAACTTTTTACCATGGAAATAACTTCAATGCATGAAATTCCCAAATCCCATCATCCACTTTTCAATTTGGTCCATGATCTAATCTTTCCCAGCCTGAACCAGAAAAAAATGTGGGTGAGCTTGATAATAGAATTGATTTCAATTCAAGCACAAGATCCTATTAGGAAAGCAAAATTTGAAATTCATCAGATCATCCCAAGTGATCCTCTTGTAGTTGAAAGAGTGGAAATGGATTTCTTATTTTTCTGCCTCAGCTCAAAAAATTTCTGCTTCATAAAATGACATGAAAACAATGATTATCAGCCAAAAATTGTTTCGCTACTTAATATATTATCTTTGAATTATGACCCTTTTTATCTAGTGATTTCATATAATATTTTTCTTTTTCATTCAAAACTTCACTCAAGAAATAAAAATATGATGGATACCCTATAACTCCAGGAAATTCAAAAAATCACCTTCACTATTTATATAAACTCAATTCTAATCTGGGTTGGGTAAGGCCATGCTACCATATATGTTTTGGAGAGAATAACGGATTTGTTGCTATTTTTTTAATTTTCTCAATTGGCGGAATGAAAAATGTAATACAGAATATTCAGTTGATTTTATGAGATTATATATTCTAAATGAAGATGAAGTATATATAGAGATAATAACAATAAACTATTAATTGAATTATTCTTCTTTACGAAAATATATTTGAAACCCAGTTTATCATACATGTCTAAGAACAGTTAAGATGAATATGATAAGTGCATGATTTGATTAATATTGAGCTTATTGACCTAGATATGAAGAGTTAAAATTGAGGATATTTATGGTTTTCATTTCTTATACCATGATAGCTTAAGAATATCTGTAATGGTCCTTCAAAAGCATACTTAGAAATTGAATCCAATAGAAAATTACTCAAGTTCACTTATGGTAAAAATGTAAGGATGAAAAAAACAACTTGAACAGAAGCAGAACTTAAAGAACTCATAATTTAGTAGCTGTCAATATTATAAATGGTTAGGTTGTCAGATAGTGATTTCAAAAACAAGAGGATTTAAAAATATAAATTAGAAAGGTTTCTTGTGATTCGACAGGCTTAGGTGAAACTATTAATGAATTGATGGAAAATTAATATAAATTTAACTTTTAAATATTGGAGTAACCAAGATTGGAAGGTGATTGATAAGTACAGGATTATGATAAGATATCATACCTTGTGAGTCTCTTGGTAGTGGTGGCCTTTTTTAGAGGATAAATTGGTATTAACCTGAGATATAACATAGAAAAAGCCAACCAGAGATACACTGAAGCTACTTGAAGGGACCTTTTAGTCAGGTCCCTCAACTCCATATTTTTCTATGATCTTTAGCTTTAACATGATCTTGAATAATAACTTTCTAATGAGAATCTTGCAAAAATAATATCTGAATTGAGTCAACCAAACAAGACAAAGAATTTGTAAGGTGTGGATATGAAACTTTGATTAAAAATCAAGTACTTTTCCTTTCCTCAAAATTTGTATAAGGTAAAAATCAATTAAAAATAGTAAGAAATATTATTCTTAAGAGAAAACACGCCAATTTGATTGTTTATAACTTTATTAGTATAAAAAAATAATATTATAAAGATTTATGTTTTACCAACAAAAAAAATTCATCCAAAAAATACTCTACAAAAGATATTTAAGGCTACAAAAGAAATTTCTTCAAGAGCAATTTCAATTGGAATTAATTGAGCAAAGAAATGCAAGAAATTAATTAAAGAACAAAGCTTCAAGAAGATGTTTAAAGAGAAAAACACGCCCAAAAGTGACCAGAGTGAATGTGGAAACAAAGTGACAACGTTTAGAGTAATGAAAGATGTCTTTATTGACTTTTGGGGTGGTTCTGGGGTAAAAATGATTATAAGAGTTACAACAAATGATTATAATGATTTTTAACGTGGCTAAAAGGTTCAAAATGTTCTAAAAAGGGTGGTTGTAATCTCTTATTGATTGGTTTAATAGTTTTTAAACTAATTATAAAAGGAAAAGATTCTAACATGAAGAAAAAAGTGGGGAAAAGAGGACATTCTTTTATAGCCATCAACTTTCTTACTCCAAAAGTAAAATTTACTCTTGTCAGTCGTGAAAAACAGTCTGACAACAGAAAAATCAATTATGGCATCATTGAACCCTGTGTTAGACCAAAAAAGGGCTGGTTTAAGTCATTTTTAGCCATTTTAGACCCTTAAATCAGCCATTACTATAGCAATACCTGCTCTAGAGCCTTCAAACACGTCAGAATGTGTGTAAGAGGCATAGAAATCAGTTAAAACTGTTTTTACTAACATTGTTTTAGCTTAAGGGTAGTTTTACCCCTTAGAGCTAGAGTTCCTTTTCCCCCCCAATTTCAATCTTTCCAATTTATTTTTTCTTTTAATTCCTCATCATGTATTATACTTGTAATTTACATATGTAATTCAATTGAATTGTACAGTAAAATACAGTAATAATTGATACCTCATATGTAAATCAAAGTTCACTTATGTAATACACCCCACATTTTGAGATTTCAATTGAATTCAATTGAAAATACTTCAATTACTCATAACTTCTAAACTAAACACAATACCTCAATTTTAACACAAAAATTGATGGTTAACACCACATGTGGTGTGAATTAAATTGAATTTTTGAGGATTTCCAATTTTGTATTGAAAATACTGAAAACTTAATTTAAGCTTATTTAGAGTTGAGTTACAAAAATTTCACTCAGAGGTGACCCCACCTAATTTTTTATAAAGAATCAAATGGTGAAATGAATTTTATATTTTTATTTTTTGGATAAAAAGTTATAATATATTGCATATAAATTGTTACCAACAATATTTTAATATCATAAATTTTATAAAAAATTCATTTTTACTTAATTTTTACAAGTAATAATGAATTTTCATAATTTTGAATTTTATTGTAATTTTATTTTTAAATTATAATTAAATTTTGATTTTTAAATTTAAATTTGTATTTATATCTTTATTTTTATAATAAAAATATTTTTTTATTTTTATTTTTGTATTTTAATTTTTCATTTGTGGTCTTTTGGGTATATAAAAATACCTCTAAGGCTCACAGAATTTATGTTTATTGATAAGAATTTCAAACGTTGAAATTCATCCTTCTTGATAATTTGTTGAACATTTAATGGATTATTTCTTCTGAAACGCTCTTCTCTCTGTGTTTGAAGGTAATCACAATGTGATGGTGCATTTAGAAGACTGGTAAGGCATCCAGGGAAATAATTGATGGTCAAATTAAATTCAGACTGAAATTCAGCTCACCAGGTTTGATGGGGAGTGAGTACTCTGGAGGAAATGAAACACTGAAGACATGGGAATTACTCAGAACTTTTACAAAGGAAGAAAGATACAGTACAAAAGACCTTCAGAACTTGGGAGTCTGGACTATGAAAATGTGTTCCTTGTCATAAATGTTATAATTGAGATTTTCTGGAAGTTATTTGCAATTATAAAATGAATTGGAATTCTTTCCTGAATCACGCACCTGAATCAGTGTAGCACCCAAGGCCTTGGTCTGGAAAAGGGTTGATAGAGGTATTTTTAATGAGAGAGAGCCAAATCTGTGGTTAAATCCTTTTTAGTAAGTTGAATTTGGCCAAGAACTTCCTCATTGAGGGGGGAAAATGAATATTTCTTGGGGACTTTTCTGAGTGGATAAATTTCATTTGAAAATTTCTTGATGAAATTTAGGTTAAAGTTGGAAAATATGATAAATAATGGTAGATCCTTGATATTTATTAAAGTGACCAATTAATATTTTTCTGGACTTTTCATTGGTTCATCTTGGGGCCTACAGAAGAAACAATATAACCTAAATATTCAACCCTTTAAGGTTGAAAGTGGCACTTGGAGGCCTTAGCAAAGAGGTAATCATCACTGAGTATGGAAAGTTCAATGGTCAAATGAGTGAAATGTTACACCTAAGAATTCAAAATTACAATCAAGTAATCCAAAGGAACTACATAAAAATTAAGAACATGAAAGAAAATATCATTGACAATATTTTTTCAAAAGGCAGCAGCATTGGTGAGCCCAAATGGCAGAACCAAGTAAACATGACTGCTAAACTTAGTTCTAACAGTTGTCAGGTGTTAACCACCCTCCTTGATCCTTAATTGTGTGGGTATAAGCCTTTCATTGAAAATAATGTATTTTTCATGTACTCAAAGTCTTAAAAGGTAAAATTTAATTAAAAATTAAAAATTTCTAATACTATTGGGAGAAAAAACACCAAACATATTGCTTTTGACTTTTTCAGTACTCAACAGTGATACTATAAATATCTATTGTTTTACAAACAATAAAAGTATTCCAATAATAATCTAAAAGAGATATTTATGCCTACAAAAAAACTTTCTTCAAAACCAATTGCAATTGGAATTATTTGAGCAAAGAACTTCAGAAAAACATTTTTGTAACATAGTCTCCAAATGAAATATCAGAGAAAAAATGTGCCCAAAATTTCCAACAGTGAATTTGCAAATAAAGTAACAATGTTAACAGTGTTGAAAGATGCTTTAGTTCACTTATGTGGTGGTTCAATGGTAAAACATATTATAAGAATTGCAAAAAGTGATTATAATACTTTTTTTGTATCTTTAAAAAGCTAATTGAATTCAAAAATGATGGTTTTAACTCTTTATTGAATGTTTTAAAAGTGTTTAAAGTAATTATGAAAGGAAATAATTATAATTTGAAGACAAAAGTGGGGAAGAGAAGCAATTCTTTTATAGCCACTGATTATTTTTTTTAAAAGTAAAATCAACTCTCATAATTCTTTAGAAACACAGTTACAAGGGGAAATCAAGCTATGGCATCATTGAACCCTGGTTTGGACCAAAAATTACCTCTAGTGTGCAAAATAATGAAAGAAATGTCACATCTTGTGCAAATTATGTCTCAATCAATTGGCAGCATATGGAAATTTTTTGAAAGGAAGAAATGTGTAGAGCTATTGTTACATGCATATTACTAAGCATGCCAATTAAAAGAATAAAGAGCATATGCTAAAAAAAATTTCAAAATTGACTTAATTCAAAGAAATCTGAGTAGAATGTATTGCTTTAATATGTCAAAAATGTTTTCAAGGACTTGTGTTTCCCAAAATAAATAGCAGTTGTTCTTAATTGCATAATATTTGGCTGAATTAGTGAAGTAATATCAAAGATCTATGCCTGAAAATAACATATTTGGACTGAGATGAAGAAAGAAATTCCAAAAATGTTCAAGTGGAATGAAATATTAAATTTTAATATCATCATAGAAAAGCTCTCTCCTCTGTCATATTTTTGTGTATGATGCCTTCAATCTTTTTATATTAATCATTTATATCAAATTTTAGGACAAATAATTGCAATTGAATCTTAGACATATATTTCTTCATCATTGTTGGCCATATTTAACCTTGGCTTTACCAAATTATAAGGCTCATATGACTTCACCAATTTAATATTACATATACAATTGATGGAATACATAGAAAATTTTTGGCTTTGAATCATTTTTCAACTTAAGTGCTCCTTGAAAGATGTCATACATTTTTTGGGTTCTTAAGATTTTGATGACTCATAGATGAATTGAAATTAAATCTATATGATACTAATGAAATCTCTTAATAACTTTGCTTTGTGTAGGATTAATCTGGTAAAAATTTAATATGAAAGCATAACCCAAAACAATTGAATAATCTATTGTATGTGGAATGAAGTAAATAGGACTTTAAATCCCAAATTTGGGGATAGTTTTACTTTTTTACTTTGCAATAATAAATTCAGAAAAAACAAATATTTTGTTTCCAAATCCTCAAAGTAATATTTGGTTAATGAATACAAATTTGAAATATGATAACAAAGCCTTTTAACTGCAGTATTTATGGGAAGAGATGGGGCTTTCACTGAAAAATCCCTGATAGAAAACCCCAACTTGGTGAGGGCCTCAGGCTATTCTTAAGAAATTTAATATGGAAAAATCATAAAATGGTGTATTGAAAGGCCTTGAAGGTCAGGATACAGTGAGGAAATGCCTTAGTGGGAAATCTGTAATTTATGAATAACACAATATGTATGACTCAGTTTGCAATTGAGGAATTTGGTACAGGGAAATACATATTGGGAGAAGTGGAAATGTGTATGCCTCAGGCTACAGTGAAGGAACTTTGTGCAGGGGAATTCATAGTTTATTAAAGTAAAAGGTTGTACAACCCAGTCTAAACTCAACAAAAATTGGGGGAAAAAATTCATAGTTGGTGAGTCCAAAGGCTTCATGGCCAAGGCGTGGCTCAAGGACATTCATCAAGGGTCATTTATTGTTAGTTAACTGAGAATTTTGTATGGATAAGGCTACATTTAAGGAGGTTTTTCAAGGTAAGTAATTATTTTAAGGCATTAGAATTATTTATGACTCTTTCTTTCTACTTCATGGAGGGATTTTGATCATAACTCCAAGTCTTTTGCCTGTGGAATCACTTGCCTTTGGACATCTGTCACAGGCTTTGCAATACTCTGCAACATCTTTCTGCCACATTGGCCACCATATGCAGGTTTTTACTTTTTCTCTTGTTCTGTCTTCAGACAGAGGTCTTGAAAAGGGGCTGTCATGGTATTATTTCAGTACAACATTGATTAATGACCTGTCCACAACTGTCATGACACATGTGTGCTTGGTCCTGTGGTAAATTATACCATCCAGCAGGTGAAATCTTTCTTCATCATAAGATTTCTTCCATACTTCATCCAAGGCATGTATTAAAGAGTTGTCCTCACAGTCTTTGTTGAGTAATTGGAATAAGATGCTACAATGCTTATCTTGAGTGTAACTGTTTCTTACCTCTTCAAAGAAGGTGGTGTTCAAGTCTGTAACACTTATTTCTTCTATTGGCATCTGTGGGGAAGCTTCTTCTGGCACTTCATCAGGATTATCAAAATTATTTGGTAATGGCCATCTGCTTAGTCCATCTGCATTTTTATGAATATTCCCATCTTTATGAACAATAGTCATCTTGCCCCTATACTCCTGTATGGCTATTTGCCATCTGAGCATATGTCTGTTGGGTGTTTTCATGTTTAAAAGTGTTTTAACAGCAGTACAATCTGTTATTAATTCAAAAACACATCCTTCCAGAAATGAATTGAGTTTTTCTAAAGCCCAAACAAGGCATAAGCACTCCATCTGACTTGCTCCATAGCTGGCTTCAGTTGGTTTGATTTTCCTGGAGATGAAATATCTGGGTCCTTCCACAGGTTTATTGTTGATCATCTGGACTTGATGAAGTGCAGCACAAAGTCCATCTTCCGATGCATTAATATAAAGCTTAAAAGGCAGCTTGAAGTCTGGAATAAGTAAGAGTGGACCAGTGGTCAAGGCTTGTCTCAGAGATTCAAAGGGTTTGAGTCTATCAACAGTCATCTCAAATACTGTGTCTTTGTCACATAATCTATAAAGAGGTCTTGCTATGGATGTAAAATATTTAATATGTTGCCTGTAATATCCTGCAAACACCAAAAATAACTGAATTTCTTTCTTATTCTGAGGAGGAGGCTTTAGCAATACTTCTGCAACTTTGTTTTTGTAAATTACAAGGGATAAACCAGATACTACATGTCCCAGTGCTTTAAGCTCCTTAAATCCAAAATGGCATTTCTTTAAGGAAAGTTTAATGTTGACAGATTGGATTTTTGTCAAAAATCTGGATAATCCATACATATGTTCTTCCTAAGTTTTGGAACAGACAATAATGTCATCAATGTAAATGATTAACCATCATTCTGAAGGATCTTCAGGGAAAATTTCATTCATCATTCTTTGGAAGTGTGAAGGTGCATTTTTGATGCCAAAGGTCATCCTCAAATATTCATAAACTCCACAATGAACAATAATTCTTAATTATTTTCTTGCTCTTGGTGTTACTACACTTTGATGAAATACTTTAAGGGCATCCATAGTGCTTATATACACTGCTTGAGATATTTGGGTGAAGGCAATTTGCATTTTTGGTATTGGGTACCTATCTGGCACAGTATAAGTGTTCAGAGCTCTAAAGTCCCCAACCAGCCTAGATTTTACATTATGCCATGCCACTATGACTGTTGTAGTTATTTCTACTTCTTCATTGTGGCAAACCTTTCTTATTACACCAAGATCTAAGAGTTCTTTAATATGAATTTCTAGAGCTTCTCTTGATTTAGGACTTGCTGGATATGCAGGTCTTCTTAAGAGTGGTGGATAAGGTCTCTCAATATTAAGGATGATGTCAGCTTCTTGACCAATGATTGCTCCTAAAGGTTCTTTGTCTGATGCAAATGCTTCTCTGTGTCATATAAAAGGGCAGAAAGTTCATTTTCCTGATTATCAGTCAGATGAAGGCTTATTTCAGCTTCATTTAACTGTTCAGATTTGAATCTTTCCAACTATAAGTTGACTGCTGCTACTTTACTTACTTTAATTTGTCTTTTAAATGGTAAAAAGGCAAATTTTTGATGCTTATTGTCTCCTATAGTAAAGTATCTATCTTTGTTGTTTTGGGAGTCTATTGCATAAATGATCAAATAGTAATTTCCCAACATAAAATGGGTACTAGAGCAATTTTCCATAACAAAAAATTCAACAGTTTTTCTTAAATTTCCATCAATATGTGGGAATATCATATTAGTCTGAAAGATTCCCAATGGTTTCATTGCATTACTGGCACTATTGAATTTTATACCATCAATTGGTAACAAGTGGTCTTCAAAATTTGGTACACAAGTCTTAAGAAAAGATTTTCCAACACACGAGCAGAAGGCTCCTGGGTCAAGCAAAAGTTTAGTGGGTTTTTTATTAACTACCACTTCTGTTATACAGGAGTTACCAGCTGTATAACCTTTTCCCCTGTTTGGTTTGCTTTTCATAAGTTGTGCATCTTGAGTTTTTGACAAATCAAGTTGACCATTGCTCAATTGTGGCAAGTGGGAATAAGATTCCATGATGTCAAAGGGGGAATTGATATTTTCTTTATCTTTTGAAGATTCAGAAGATATTGATGGCTTATGATCTGAATTTTCTTCAATATTATTGTCTTTTTCAACATCAGGCTCTTTATCAATGTCAATTTCATTGATTTTTGCCCTTCTGGGACATGTATTGGCTAAGTGGGTGGTGTCTTGGAAAATATGGCACTTTCTGATTATATCTGCAGGTTTGTATTTCATCACCAGGGCAAATCTCATGTCAACTGTTGGCGATTGACTTCATGTAAAGCAAACTTCAAGCAGGATAAAAGTCAAGCAAAAATCAAGCAAATGTCAAGCACATGTCACAACCTAGTCTTACACCAAATCCTGTGACATCCACCATTATTTGTTCCCCTGTGCCTTCAACTGAGATTCCTAACCACTGGATCCTCCCTCAAACATCCAAAAGTTGGTAAAAATTAAACAAGACCCGCCTGTTTCCACATGCACACATCAAAGAGGTCCTTCAGCTAGTCTTTATGTAGAGGGGGGGTTTGACCTCACCATGTCATCCATGAGGACTTCTGTAAGATGTGTCTATGCAACTGATGATAATATTACTATTAATCAACAGTACTATGACCGTTCTTATGAAATATAATAACAAAAATGTTATTATAACCACAATTAAATAATTAAAGTAATACTTCTTTCACGTGTTAAGCACTACTAGTTATTTTAACAGTGAGAAAGTAATTGTCTACAAGAATCAATTACCAGAAGATTTTAATAATGAAACTTCTTTTATTAAAATAATAAAATTATTTTAATATATAATCATCTTTTGCAAGAATAATAATAATGATGATTCTTGAAGAAAACTAATTTTAGAGAAAAACTTTAAGAATTAAGAATAAATCACTTGCTAATATTCCAAAGAACTTATTGAAAGATAAGATAGAGAGATTTGACATAGAATTGTGGATTTTAAGGATCAAAATGGATTTATAACAGTATTACAACAATATATAGTTGGATTCTATGATTTCACGTCTTTCTGATTGATTCTGAAAGATTTGAAACACTTAAGAATAGCTATAACTAATACTTACTTGTTGGTAATGATGATTTAATTGATAATAAGATGATGATTTGGAAGAAAAGGCAAGAGGAGGCCTCTTTTAAGTCAACAACAGCTCACAGAGGCGTGCCATGGAGCAAACTGAAAAACAAGTGAGTGAGAAAACAATAAACCTTTTTTGGATTATTGATTGCATCATCTGTTGTCAGGTAAGATTATCATAATTACTTAATTGATGCTTTTACATGACTACCAACCCCAATATGGTTAAGAATAAAAGGAGTAACATCTGTAAATCTTCTTTTATTCCAAAATAATCATTGGTTTCTCAATGATATCAATGTTATTGCCAATTTCATCACAGGTTGTAATTACTGTAGATTTTTGAAGATTCAGTGTTTCACGTAGAAAAGTCAACAATGGATTGTAAGTAAAACTTTCAATTCTACTAGTAAAACTGTGATTCTTTTTGGTTGTATCATATATAATACAGTTCTCCATTAGTCCTGAAAGTTTCAGAAATATTAATTAAGAATTGTCATTTTAATGAATTTTTGAAGTTTTTACCTCATTTCTACGTAGACTTGCAAATATCAGCGTTTCACTGGTTGCTATGAGGTAAATCAATGGATACAAGTCCAAAAAGGGTTTTAATTAATCTTTTGGGGTTAATCTATGGAAAATCATTAAGAAGTGACATGGTTACAGGAATCTAAGTAGCTTTTTACCTCCTTGGCATGTCAAAATAGAAGGTTATTTGCTATTTTCTTAAGATTTACAGTAGTTGTGACATGGTAACCAAGTTCCCAAAAGGTTTTAGTTTACCAATTAGGCCAAGTTCAGCCATGGATCCAAGCTTTGGAGCTGTCCACGCCTCTGAGGCCTCAGAAGTTGGGTACCCTGGCTCTCTTTGATGTCTTTTGTCCCCCTTGCTTATTTTTTACATCAAAATAGAAATTTGAGCTTCAAGTGAGATATCCACTATGGGTGTACCAAAACTCCATTTAAGAATACCATGATATTAAGTGCTCAAAAAATGCAGAACACTATTCTTAGTGTATATGTAACATGGGATTTCTCACATTCCCATTATTTTGGCGTGAAATTAAGAAAAACAAAAATTTTCATGGATCTTTTATGTGGTATCAAAGTATTTTCCATTTTACCACCTCAAAGAGTTAATTTGAGCTTATTCACTCAATGGAGCTACCCTAGGTGAATTTTTGTGTAGACTCCAAATATGGCCTTGAATCCATGTATTTACTTACTCAATAAAAAGTTATTCATCTTTTCTGAAGTCAAAAATGATGAATTTTGGATATATACATGATTTA
Organism: Austropuccinia psidii; assembly: GCA_023105745.1. Lineage (NCBI taxonomy): Eukaryota > Fungi > Basidiomycota > Pucciniomycetes > Pucciniales > Sphaerophragmiaceae > Austropuccinia > Austropuccinia psidii. Next base: position 19,670,486 of record JALGQZ010000016.1, read on the forward strand.
TGAGTTATGCATAATTCAAAATTTCTTTTTAAGATAATTGTGGCCTATTTGGGTATGTAAAATATACCTCAAGGCTCACAACTGCGCTTCCACGGGATTGTCATTTTGCAGATGACACTGGTAGAGCCCACCACACAATACCGCGGGTGCAGTGTGATTGCATTGGCATGTGCGTGTGGGTGTGTGTTTGCGTGTGCATGCAAAGGGGTGGGTGTGTGAGAGTGTGCATACGCAAGGTAGGGTGCGTAAGCATGTGCGTAAGGGCCAATTCCCCTTCCAACGTGATGATGGTGCAGTTGTACATTTTGAATACTGTGATGGGTGAGTGTGTGGGACATTTGATCATTGAAATTGGCTTATAGACACTGTACCCAATTTCAAAATAGTAATCTCATTGTGGCAATGGGAAATAATGTGCTTTGCTTGTCATAATGGCATGTCTCTGTCACCAAATTTTGACGCAGTTATTTCAATAGCAAAATTGCTAATGAATCTGAGAGATTTGCATTTTTGTAGACTAAGTATCATGAAATAACGGTTTTATCATTACAAGCAGTCCACATGACATAACTTTGTTATCATACAATCCACAGTTACCTTCTATTTCTTCTTCAGATATAATCAATTTTCCATCATCAAAACCAACAGCTTTATAAATATTGAGATGCGGCCAATCTGGTAAGAAATCCACATCAATCTTCAAAGTTTTTAATATTAAAACATCACTTCTCAGCATGCAAGATGGCTCAGAGACTTTGAAAATGGTATCAATAACACCAAAGCGTTGTGAGTTGCCCCTCAGAAAACATATCACACTGCTGCTGACATTTTTGGATTCAGTTGAAAATATATTGTTCCCAATATTAATGTTTGAAACTGGAAAATACCAAGGTGAGACAATCCTTGAAGTGGGATGACTTCTGAATTGTATGGTAGTGTCTAAGCTGATCCATTCAACTATTTCCCTTGTGGAATGCAAATTATCTAAGTACTCAACCAGGCAATAATAATTTTCTTGGTCATGGCGGGATAGTTTGTTATGTTTTTGGTGATTGAACAGGGCAGGCTGCTGTGATTCAAAAAGTTGTTTTATTTCACATGGGATAGATTGGGATTTCAGGAAAACAGAAAGGTTGGGACATCAACTGATATGTTGAAGTAAGGTTTTATCTAAATCATCTATTCAGAGTTGCAAGAAGTTAGTCTTATTCAGTTCATGTGTTTAATAAATGTGAATATATTTATCTTATTAATTGATGTACATATTTTGTTATTTGTTGACATCTTTGCAAATACTCAAATCAAGTGCTCATAACCCAATGTGGCTGAGGCTTGTGCTGGGCCCCAACATTGGAAGAGGTCGGGAATATGATCAGCAAAATGATGATTTGGTTTACTTTTCTGTTTTGGGAACGGGTGTTGATTGGAAAGGGGGAATTTTTTCCAATTTTTAGAAAATGCATTTGCATCATCCATTGCAACAGTCCAACTTGTGGCAATGTTGATAGCACTAATCAAATGGAATGTATTCTTGGTTAGTTCATTTGCAAGTTCTTTTAATTGACCCATGTTTCCTTGTGTGTTGGTGGATTTGTGTCGATCTAACAGCATCTGTTGATTGAGAATTAAAAATGGAATATAGACCTTGTATAAGAGAGCCCATTCAGCGGCTTTCAAACTACCATGAGAGGGGAAACCCATTTTGTGGGTTACTCTTGTCCATGACAAGGGAATTATGGTATGAGATATGATTTGTCAGAGATGCTCCAGAGCCTCACCCTTGATCTGATGATCACTCAGTGAAATCATATCCAATTCAGTGGGGAAGTAATCGGCATCAAATGAAGGAATCTCCACAGAACCACTAGATGGATGTTGTGTTTCAGGGGTGGGAATTGCAAGGTAGTTTTTTTGGGTGGAAGTAGTGGGGAGTGACTCATTTATAATTTTTGCTGTGTCTCTTCTCAGGGAGAGGGCTTCTCTCAATGTGATTTTATCATGAGAGCTGTTGGAGGTCATGGAATCTGAGTCTGAACTGTTGCTGTCATTGTATTTCCTGCGGGACCTGAAATAAATTTTTGATTCGGACTATGGAATGCACAATTTGAAAGCTGCATGATCCTTCAAAATTCCAAGTATTAAATTATGCATTATGTCAAGATTAACCATTCTGGTTGGATCCCAATACGGAAGGTCTTGCAAAATTGAATATTTCACTCCATACTCAGAAAAAATTTCTTGTCTTTATTGTGGGGATTCCCAAAGCCATTTGGCAATGGTTGATTTATGATTTTGGTATGAGCGCATGTAGTGAAATTGAGCACTAATTTCTTCAATTTGACCTTTGTGAATAGTTCAAAAATTACAAAAGTGGTTTCCTGAATGAGAAATAAATCCAATAAGCTTGTGCATGGCAACCACATACGCAATGGCCATGAGAATGGCAACACGGAGAAAGAATCCTGAAGGACCTGTTGAGGTGGGTGAAAAATGGTAACCTTTCCACAGCTCTTTGAGCTCCTTGATGAGTGGCATTAATAGGTAATTCAATTGAAGGGCAATTGGCTCCTTTTGACCAGGGATAATTCCTGAAACATAGACATTTTCTGGCTTCAATCTTTCACTTGAGGAGAGATTAAGACAAATAAGAATGATAGGACCAATGCTGGCCAACCAGGTTGACTTTCCATGTGCATTAAACCAGTTGTCACAACCACAAGTTTGACCATCCTCCTTGATGGTTGCGGCAATCCAACCTGGAGCCAAGTTGGGGCCAATTGGTCGCGTCATATCATTCATGGCCAATTGGCCCCCTTGGGTGTTCTATGGCATCCATGCCATAACACCTTCCAATGGCCATTTTATGGGCTCAGGCCATATCCTGCCGTCATTGGCCTTCTTGGCCAATTCCAACTTTACCAACCCCCAGGCCTTCATCTTTGATTTTGGGCCTGGGGGGTCATTTTGTCTTCTAGGGGCCTCCAGGCCCCCTAGCCGTCATCCTTGGATTCAGGGCCACCCTTTTCATTATTGGGATTTTGGCCTAAATGACCTTTTTGGGCCATTTAGGCCCCCTACGGCTCCTACGGCCCGTGGGCCGCGGTCTGTAGGCCATTTAGGCCCCTTTTGGCCTAATTCAATGAGGCCAAAAGGGGCCAGCCAGGTGGGTCCCAAAGCACAATTGGGCCCACCTGAGCCATTTTTAGCCACCACTTCCTTGGACCCAAAAGTGACCAAAAAGCCCATGGACCACCATGGACCAATAGTTCAGCCATGGCCTCTGGCAACCACCAGAGGCCACCAGATCAGCTCAGTCCGTCTTTCCCCTCAACTCCTGGGGATTTCTTCCTTTCCTTCATACCATCCGTACTCAAGGTTGCAGGCATGGTGCATATATGGTATTATATACCATTATGCACCATTTTTGCTCAGAAATCCAATGGTGTTGTTTTCAGGAGCCAATTACACCTTTCCAAATCAAGGTCTCAAATCCCAACGCCCATTTCAAAGAAGGATTAATCAGCTCATCAGTCTGACAAGTTATGGTGGCAATCAGAAGACTCTTCCAGGATCCCAACCATCTGTATCTGCAGGAATTGGGTTGGCACAATTCATTCAGGATTATTCAAGGGAAATTCTCGAGAGGTATTACATCTTTTCAATCAGTTGTCAAGGCATAAAGTATTCAATACTCCTTGGACAACTCAATTCATACATACAGGCCTCATTCAATCAACCTGTATGGTCTTGGCCCAATTGGGCCATTCCATATTCCACTGTGTGAATTCCATCACACAGTTCAAATTTCAAGATGGCCAGAACTGTATTTACCAATTCGGACAATACAGTCATTGATCCACCTTCCAGGATCAATCTTTCAGTTTTCACATATACCGGCTATCTTTCATCACCTGGGGACTTTTTCCCCAGTTAATTAATATATTGGATTTATGTTTATCCTTATTTTCTTTTACGTTATTAAAGTTAATACTGATAATCTTAAGTCAGTCATTAGCACCTTTTCTCTTTTCTTTCCTTGCATGTCAGTGGATATTGGTGGTCATATCCTTTACTAATTCCATTTTTCTTTCTGGAAGGTTGAAACAGTGAATTGAGGATTCAATTGGTTGGCTTCTTGGCCTTTGGCTTTCTTTTATCTTTGTCCTCTGCCTTCATTATTATTATTCTTTGTTATCTTTGGCATATTTGTCGTTTCTCTTATTCCTGCTTCAGAAATATATTCCATAGTATTTCTTATCATATTTTGGAGCCCTCCAAGTGAGGTCTTGATTCCTGAGTGCCAGGCCCTCTTGCTTCCATAAGAGCCCCTGTGACATTATATTAATTAACTCATGATTTCTTTTCATTCTATTCATTCATTCTTCATCATTTTATTCATTCATTCTTCATCAATTTCATTCATTCCTTCATCGAAATTATGACTCTTTAACACTTATGAATTTAATGATTCTTCGTCACCTCTCAATTTTCTCTCATTCATTTCTCATTCTGAAAATTGAAAGCTGACCCAATTTTATTTTTGTATCTTTTTCAATCTTAATCTCAATCATCAATCCCATTTTTATCCTTCATTTCAGGAGTCTTATCATTTGGATTTTTCAGATTATTCATCAAATTATTCAGATATGTTCTTCATATCAGGACTCAATTTAATTTTCTCTTCAAGAATTTTGATATCAGGAAGAATTCACTTCATAATTGATTTGATTGACTGATTTGAAATAATTGATATTGACTTCAAGACAATTGATTGACCTGAAGAATTCTCATTGATTTTGCTGAATTTCACATCAAGACTTTGACATACATTGATTTTGACTCAAGATTTCTTTTGACTGATTGATTTTCAATGCAAGATTTGATTTTCATTGACATTGATTTTTGACTTCAAGACTCATTTGATTTTGATTGATAGACATACCTGAAGATTTTAATTGATTCATTGATTTTTCCCCTCAAGATTTGATTTGATTTGATCCTCAAGACTATTTTGGATTTGCCTCAAGTTTTATTCAAGTTTTGATCATATTCATTTAAATTTTATTCTTATTCTTATTCAATCATTTCACTCCAACACTCACCTCCTGCAAGACAGACCACATCCCAGGCTCGAACTCAAGCTGTTCTTACTCCTACTCAAAGAGTTCCTCTTGATGGCACCCCAGCAGTTCCTCAACCGAGGGCCCAATAAGATAGAGGACCCCGCATGGAAGGAGCAGAACCATCCAGGAAGGAGGAAGAGTGCCAAGAAGATCAAATTCTTCCTCAGGAGTAGTTGGCAGTTTTCCAGGAATTTCAAGGACTAGCTTCAAAGGTCCAGGTGAAGATGGTGAAGAGGAGGAGGAGAATTCTGTGGAAGAGGAAGAGTCTGATGGTACTGAAGGTGTTCCTGCTCCGGTGGGGGCATCCCAAGGTACTGGAGGACCAACTCTAGCCCAGTCTAATCAGCCTGTCTCTCATCAATCTGAACCATCTTTATTGGCCATTATGCAGCAAATGACTCAGATTATGGCCAATCTTCAAGCAGCTTCTTCTTCTGATTCATCAAGACCACCAGCCTTCAAGACTCCATTTATGAAGGCACCAGAATTCTTTGATGGGACTCAGCCCTTCAAAGTCAGGGGCTCTATCCAGTCTTATCAATTAACTTTTCATAATGATTTGGCAAACTTTTCTCAAGACAGGAAGAAGGTTCTTTATGCCACTTCATTTCTTATTGGCAGGGCTGCAAAATGGATTGAGCCTTATCTTTCCAATCTCACCAATCAAGATCCCAAATAACTTTTCAATTCTTGGAATTTATTTGAATCACAACTCTTCACTTTGTTTGGGCACCCAAATGAAGTCAGAAAAGCAGAAGCAGAGTTGGATTCCTTAAGAATGAAAGAAGGAGGGCATGTATCACTATACATTGCTGATTTTAGAAGCTTAGTCTCAAGAATTGGGGATTGGAGTGAAAGAGCTCTCATCCATCATTTCAGGAAGAGATTGCCATCAAGAATTCTGGATCAATTGGCCTCCCATCCTTCAAATATTGATTCTCTTCAAGACTTAATGGACATTACCCTGGAACTTGATACCAGGTACCATGAGAGGCAAAAGGGAAGAATCATCATCAAGAGAAGAAGCCTGAAGCCTCAAAGTCAAGTTCTTCTCATCATCAAAATTCTTCAAGCTCAAGTCACAAGAAGAATAATTTACAATGCTCAAAAGCGGGACAAGCCCCACTCTTCCTTGTTGAATAAGGACTTCCAGTTGAAAGGTTCTGAAAAAGAAAGAAGAATCATGGAAGGCTGGTTTACTTATTATGGTGGGAAGCATAGTCTTGAGTCTTGCTTCAAAAGACCTCAAAACAAGCTTACCCAACCGTCAGGCCAATTTCCCAGCCAGGGAAAAGTCTGAGTGGAGACCATGTTGTGTTCAATGGTCTTCACAGTTTTCCTTCCAGAGCACAATTGGGCATTCTGAATACTGGTGTCAAAAATTCTCTTAATTTTTTTGTTTTTTCTTCTCTTTCTGATGTTCTTTACAGTATTCTCATTGATTCTGGTGCTACACACTCATTTATTGCAAAGCAGTTTGTTCACAAGTACTCATTGACTACGTCAGAACTTCAAGAGAAGATTCCCCTTATCATTCTTGACTCCTCTGAGTCTCCTTCCTTATTTGTGACTCACCATACTAGATATATGGTTGAGCTCCCTTCCTTCCCAAGCTTTGAATGGGACTTTTTAGTCATAGATACTCCCAAGGGAGAAGTCCTCATATTGGGCTTTGACTTTCTCAATCATTTTAATCCTTCTATTGATTGGAGGCAAGGGCTGATCACCTTTAATCCTGATCATTTGGACTATTCTGATCCTTCTAAATCTTTCCGTAATAATTTTTCCTCTGCCAAATCATGTGCAGCTCTGGTTGGTGATTCTAGAACACCATCATTTCTGTCTTCTGTCCAAGTTCCTTCCCTTAATTCCCCACAGTCATTACTATCTCCTAGAGATGAATTATTCAAAGAGATTCAAGATGTTGGAGAGGATAATTCTGTATCTTCACTTCATCTCTAATTTGGGAATATGGACCTTCCTCCTTCATCTTATCATGACTCCCTGGAGGAGTTGTGGGATGAAGAGGAAGAGCCAGAAGAAGTAGAAACCGTGATGAAGGTTGTTCTTTTTGTCTATCACCAATATTTGGATGTATTCTTCAAGGTGAAAGCAGAAAAACCTCCTCCTCACCGCGCCTGTGATCATCATATTGAGCTGGAGGGGTCTCTACCTCCAGTTGGGGTGATCTACTCTTTATCCAAACAAGAGTCAGATACACTCAGGGCCTACATTTTAGAGAATTTAGAGAAAGGTTTCATCCGGCCAAGCTCCTCTTCAACAGGAGCACCTGTCCTCTTTGTCAAAAAGAAAGATGGTGGCCTCCGTTTGTGTGTTGATTACCGCAAACTCAATGCTGTTACTAGGAAGAACAAGTATCCTGTTCCACCTATGAATCATCTTCTCAATGTTTTTAATGGTTCTTCTATCTTCTCCAAGATTGATTTGCGTGGTGCATATAACCTGCTCAGAATCAAGGAGGGTGATGAACACCTGACTGGCTTTAGAACTAAATATGGCAGTTATGAGTACTTGGTATGCCATTTGTGCTCACCAATGCTCCTGCTTCTTTTCAAAATATTGTCAATGATATCTTTCAAGATCTTATTGATGTTTATGTTGTGGTTTATTTGGATGACATTATGGTCATTTCCAAATCTGAAGAAGAACATGTCACTCATGTGTCCACTGTTCCTTCCAGACTCAGAGCCAATAACCTTTTTGCTAAGGCGTCCAAATGCCTGTTTCATGTTTCAAGTGTGGAATATCTTGTTTATTTAGTTTCCTCTGAAGGCCTCAAGATGGACCAAGCAAAAGTCCAGCAGATTCTAAATTGGCCCCCTCCAAGAAACTCAAGGCTCTTCAATCTTTCCTTCGCTTTGCCAACTTCTACTGCCGTTTCATCAAGAAATATTCAAAGAAGATCAGTTCACTCACCAGTTTCCTCAAGAAAGATTCCTGTTTTCCCCTCAATGAGGAAGCTCTCAGTCAGTTTCAGCAACTCAAAGAGGCTTTAACCACCGCTCCAATCCTTCTCTACCCACCATTGTAGAGACCGATGCATCAGATTATGCTTTGGGTGCTGTACTGAGTCAGGTCTCTGACTCAGGAAAACATCCCATTGCATTCAACAGCCGCAAGCTTATCCCAGCAGAGCTCAATTACAAAATTCATGACAAGGAGCTCCTTGGTATTGTCTGCACTCTCAAGCGCTGAAGGGCTTTTCTTCTTTCACTGTCTTCCCCTTTTGAAGTTCTCACCAATCACTCTTCCCTTCAATACTTCATGACCTCTAAAGTACTCACTCGCCGTCAAGCCCCTTGGGATGAATTCTTTTCTGAATTTTGTTTCTCAATCACTTACTGCCCTGGCCACCTAGCTACTCTTCCAGATGCCTTATCACATTGGGACAACGTTTATCCGGAGAGGGGGGAAGATTTCATCAGCAAGAATCCAATGAATCTTCAGCAAATCAGTAAGCAAGATGAAGTTCAACCCTCAAAGTTTTTTGCAGTCAAGGTGCAATATTTTTCAAATTTGATTGATTCAATCCAGAATAAATTATGGCAGGATCCTCAGTACAGAAGTATCCTTGAAGATTTGAGTAAAGGTAAATATGTCCAAGATTATTCTCTTGATTCCTCTCCCCAACTTCTTCTCTTCAAAGATCGGGTGGTAGTCCCAAATGACTCCACAATTCAACTCAGTATTCTTCAAAAGCGTCATGATTCTCCTCTAGCTGGACACCCTGGCCAAGAGAAAACTCTCAAACTTGTCAAGCAGGATTTCCACTGGTCCGGCATGACTCAATTTATCAAGGATTATGTTTCATCCTGTCAACAGTGTTCAAGAAACAAGAATATTCATCATAAGAAGGTTGGATTCCTCAAACCACTTCCAATTCCAAATGTTCCTTGGATTTGTCTTTCAATGGACTTCATCACTCAACTGCCCCTGTCCAATTCCTTTGATTCAATCCTGGTCATAGTGGACAGATTCTCAAAAATGGTGGTTTTTATTCCAACAATGTCTTCAATCACTTCCCTGGATTTTGCCATTTCTTAATCAAGAATATCTTTTCAAAGCATGGCCTTCTGTTAAGCATTGTCAGTGATAGAGGTTCACTCTTTGTTTCTTCTTTTTGGACCAATCTTTGTCAGAAGCTCAAGATTTCAAGAGACTTGTCAACTGCTTACAATCCAGAAACTGATGGACAGACAGAGAGGGTAAATCAGATACTAGAACAGTATCTTTGGATGTATTTCAGTTATCATCAAGATGATTGGAACACCTAGCTCCCTCTGGCTGAATTTGCCTACAATAATTCTGATCACTCTTCAACCAAGCAATCCCCGTTTTTCACTGTTTATGGAAGAGATCCACAATTTGATTCAGTTCACATCACTCAAGATACTCCTGCTGGAAAGTTATCAACAAAATTCCAATCAGTACAGCAAGATGTCAAGAGAGAACTTGAAGCTTCTATAAACCAGTTTGAGAGGTATGCAGATAAAGGTAGAGCAAGTCCACCTGTTTTCAATCCTGGTGACATGGTATGCCTTTCCTCCAAGGATATCAAATCAACCAGACCCACCAAAAAAATATCTGAAAGATGGTTGGGTCCTTTTCCAATCTTGAAGAAAGTCAGTTCTCATGCTTACCACCTCAAGCTTCCATCTCAATGGAAATCCATCCACCCAGTCTTCCATATCTCCCTTCTGGAACCAGTCAAGACATCAACAATCCCAAATTGGCATCAAGAGCCTCCTCCTCCAATTAAAATTGAAGAAGAAGGGGAATGGGAAGTCTCTCAAGTACTGGATTCAAAGCTCAAGAGGAGAAAGTCATGGTATCTGGTGGAATGGAAAGTTTTGAGTCAAGACCCAGAAAGATCCAGTTGGGAACCAGCCGAAAACCTCAAGAACTGTCCTGAACTTGTCAAAGATTTCCATTCTTTGTATCCTGACAAGCCAGGACCCAATTCTTCAAAAGCTTGATCTTTTTATGGTGCTTGGTGGGGAGAGGAATTACCAAAAGTAAGTCCCACTCCTGGTATGCACCTTTAGGGGTATTCTACTCTTCTTTCTTGTAAGCATCACCTTGGCCACTCTGTGAGCACTTTGCAATTTGGACACAGATTTGTTGGCCTGGCTTTCAAAATCAATTCCAAAATTATGGCCATTTTCCACTTGGGCAAATGGAACATTCACTTTCATTTTCCTTTCCAAGTTTTCCAATTCAAGACATTCCTTCATCAAATTTATATTCTTATTTATGGCACTGGCGGGATTGGCAAATTCTAAAAGTAAGTTCCTCTCCTGGTGTGCACTTCCCTGAGGGGTCTACAATCTTTTCAAAACATCACCTTGGCCAATCTGTGAGCACCTGGAATCAAATTCTTTTGTCCAGGTCCTTTCCCACTTTCAAATCAACCGTCAAAATCCGTGATGAAGATTGGATCCCCCTTCAAAATCTTTTGTTTTTCTTTTAATTTCTTTTTCTGCTTCTTTATCTTTACTTTTTTTCAAATTTCTTTTATTATAATCTTTATGCCAAACTTCTGCGACAAATTCAATCCTTCATCATTTTCAAAGCCAAATTTCAAGAGAAGACTACGTCAACCTCAATTCATATGCCAACATTAATTATCAGTTCAAAATTTTCTTTGCAAGATCAAATACCTTTGGAACCCCTCTTTCCAATCCGTCTCAACAGCCTCAACAGGCTTCTACCTTATCTTGGTGCTCAGGAGCTCACCAATCAAAGTAGGGGGGTACTGTCACAACCACGAGTTTGACCCTCCTCCTTGATGGTTGCAGCAATCCAACCTGGAGCCACTTTGGGGCCAATTGGTCACATCACATCATTTATAGCCAATTGGCCCCCTTGGGTGTTCTATGGCATCCACGCCATAACGCCTTCCAATGGCCATTTTATGGCCTCAGGCCATATCCTGCCGTCATTGGCCTTCTTGGCCAATTCCCACTTCACCAACCCCCAGGCCTTCATCTTTGATTTTGAGCCTGGGGGGGTCATTTTGTCTTCTAGGGGCCTCCAGTCCCCCTAGCCATCATCCTTGGATTCAGGGCCACCCCTTTCATTATTGGAGTTTTGGCCTAAATGGCCCAAAAAGGCCATTTAGGCCCCCTACGGCTCCTATGGCCCGTGGGCCATGATTCACAGTCCACGGTCCGCAGGCCATTTAGGCCCCTTTTGGCCTAATTCAATGAGGCCAAAAGGGGCCAGCCACTTAGGCCCCACCTGAGCCATTTTTGGCCACCACTTCCTTGGACCCAAAAGTGACCAAAAACCCCATGGACCACCATGGCCTCTGGAAACCAACAGAGGCCACCAGATCAGCTCAGTCTGTCTTTCCCCTCAACTCCAGGGGATTTCTTCCTTCCCTTCATACCATCCGTACTCAACGTTGCAAGCATGGGGCATATATGGTATTATATACCATTATGCACCATTTTTGCTCAGAAATCCAATGGTGAAGTTTTCAGGAGCCAATTACACCTTTCCAAATCAAGGTCTCAAATCCCAACGCCCATTTCGAAGAAGGATTAATCATCTCAACAGTCTGACAAGTTATGGTGGCAATCAGAAGACTCTGCAAGGATCCCAACCACCTGTATCTGCAGGAGTTGGGTTGGCACAATTCATTCAGGATTATTCAAGGGCGATTCTCAAGAGGTATTACATAATTTCAATCAGTTGTCAAGCCATCAAGTATTCAATACTCCTTGGACAACTCAATCAACCTGTATGGTCTTGGCCCAATTGGGCCATTCCATATTCCACTGTGTGAATTCCATCACACAGCTCAAATTTCAAGATGGCCAGAACTGTATTTACCGATTCGGACAATACAGTCATTGATCCACCTTCCAGGATCAATCTTTCAGTTTTCACATATACCGGCTATCTTTCATCACCTGGGGACTTTTTCCCCAGTTAATTAATATATTGGATTTATGTTTATCCTTATTTTCTTTTACGTTATTAAAGTTAATACTGATAATCTTAAGTCAGTCATTAGCACCTTTTCTCTTTTCTTTGCTTGCATGTCAGTGGATATTGGTGGTCATATCCTTTACTAATTCCATTTTTCTTTCTGGAAGGTTGAAACAGTGAATTGAGGATTCACTTGGTTGGCTTCTTGGCCTTTGGCTTTCTTTTATCTTTTGCCTCTGGCTTCATTCTAATTATTCTTTGTTATCTTTGGCATATTTTTCCTTTCTCTTATGCCTGCTTAAGAAATATACTCCATAGTATTTCTTATCATCTTTTGGAGCCCTCCAAGTGAGTTCTTGATTCCAGAGTGCCAGGCCCTCTTGCTTCCATAAGAGCCCCTGTGACACCAGTCCACATAAATGGAGAAGGCCAATGCACTAGGAATTGACATGAATTGGAGGTCGTGAATATTTCTAGTGCAAGTGAAGCCTCTCCAGACCAATCCATCCCAGATGTCACATTTGGGGGAACCTTTTGAAGTTTGGAATTGTTGATGTTGATTCAGACTTTCCATAATTCCAGCCCGCTGGAGAAATCTGGCAAGCCAATTTCTGAATGGTTGATAAATGAAATATTTTGTTGGTATAAATCTTTGCTTCATGTTGGTTGTGATTTGGGTGTGGGGTTCAAATGAATAGATGAATTTTCCTAATGATTGTGTGCAAGGGGGATCATGATCATTTGGTTCATTATGGCGTTGACAGTGGGGTTGGTCAGTTGTAACTGATTCAGTAAGGCCATTAAGAAAAAAACATTGAGGACAACATATATAGTTTTGAATCACTGGCTCCAATTGGAGATGTTCAAATATGGTACTGAGATGTTGAGGTATATGGAATGCAGGAGTGGGGGGACCACCTGAGCTTGAGATACTGGACTTGATCAGCAGGTTCAGGGCAGGTTTGAGAATGTGTGAAGCCCTACGGGGTATATTATAAATTAATGATAGAATGGCAGATATTATTGTTTCAAGGTCTTGTGGGGGAAGGTTTTGACTGCCACTGAATGGTTTCTGTGCAGTTGAATTGACACCCTCTGGAGTGGAGAAAGTGCTTTGGGTAAATTTTGAATAATCAGCTGGCAAGATTTGATTCAATAGAATTTGCAGGCACTCAGATCCTGTTGCAGAAGTAGGGATGTTTGGAAGAGATTTGAAATTTTTAATGTTCTGTTAATATTGGAAAGGTGTGAAGGAAACTCCCTTCCTATCACCCTCAGCGGAAGAGTGTTTTTGGGTTGAGCAGTGTTGATACATGCATATACGCATTGAGGAATAGCGGCAGGTTGTCATTGCTGCAGGAATTGTGAGTAAGGTTGGTTTGTGTATAAATATCTATGGCTGATGTGAAAGTGTTTGGGAGTGTTATTAATTGGAAAAAAAGTGATTGATTATCTATGAAGGGGGAGATGATTTGAGCCAGCTGAAGATTTTATCCCATTTGAAATGGTGGCTGAGCTGCAGGCAATAAAGTGTAACATGTCTCATCTGGATGGCAGAATTGGTTAGGAGTTTAATTGGGTAAAATGCCATTCTGCTCAATGCTCATACATATTATCTTGTAGTTACACATGCTGATACTGTGGTTTTAACCTTTGATGGGAGTTCCATTAGGGATGTATCAACCATGAATGGAGTGGATTAAAATTCAAACCACATATGCTGGCACGCCATTGTACATGGTTTAAACCTTATTACAGACATAACAATATAACAATATTACATAATCATTTGGAGTGGAGCTAAAGTCTTTTTATTTGGTTTGAGTGAAGTGGGCTTTTAATTGGTTGGAATGTTATTTGGATTGTCTTGCCTTTCTTGAAAATGTCATGTCTCTTTTGTGGGTAAATCCTTCATTAATATACCCTTATACAGATATAGAATGCTGTGTAATTTTGATGCATATATTGGCAGTTTGGATAATTCACAAAATGTCACAAGGGGAGGGGGAAATGTTTATTGGATATGATTACTTATGGATGATATGTCGCCTTTGAGATCAAGGAAATATCACATTATATGCTGGTAGGCCGGGCAGGATGGTTTCCCACAAAAGCGGAGGAGCTCAAGAGGAGGCAGGGAGAATTCTCCTAAGAAGTGTCTTATTAGACTTCCACGAGAGGCTTGGTTCCCACTTTTCATACAATTTCTCTATTATACTTTTGAAATCACTCTATTTTATCATAATACTGAGCTGTTTTATCAAGTTAAAAAAATTACTGTACTTTTTTAGCCCTTATGTCATCTTCCAAGCCACGTAAATCCTGTTCAGGTTCTGTTCATGACTCAGATAGTGAATCTAGCATAAAATGTGTTCAAACAGAGTCACCATTGAGTCCCAACATTCCTCTCACAAGCCCTATCGCATACTCAATGGATTTATCAGGTCTTAACATTGATGTGGGAAATCCAAAGGCTCCAACTTCAAGCACTTGGTCAATCCCAAATATTTCTGTCACTCCAATTCCCCTGAATCCCACCAATACACAAAGGCATGTGTCTGAGGGGCCAGAAGGCACACATCAAATCTCATCAAACGCTAATCCCCAATCAAAATTTCCACATGAGTTCCTCCTTAATCCTGGTCGGAATCCAGTCGCATCCCAGGATCCCTTTGGATAAAGTAAACAGCCAACCCTCAATATTCCATCAGGATATCAGGTTCATGTGGGCAATGAAAAGCAGGTTGATGGTGGGAAACAAAAAAGACCATTGGAAAATGTAACTTGGAGTGGTCTGTTGGAGGAAAATCCAGGATTGACGCTTCATCAAAGTAAGTCATTTTGATGTTGGAGTATAAAATTTTTCACAATTTGATCTGTTTGTTTCATGGGTTAAATATGGCACCTAAAGGCAAGTCAGTCCAATCTCAGGAGCCAGTTGAAGATCCTGAGTATAACCAGTCTTCATTAATGTTTTGATGTGTTAACTGATGTTTTGCATGGAAGGTGATGAACTTTATGCATCTTCACCTCTGGTCCATAAAGAGAAATTCACTGGATGTAACCATCCATATGCCTCAAAACCAAGAATGGGTCATGCCAGTTGATTAAGAGAAAAAATTGTGGATGATGAGGATTAGAACATGTCTCCAACTCAAAGTGAAAGAAATGATGAACCAAGGAGGGACAATTTCACGGCGCATGAGCAAGGCACTCAGTCAAATAGTGAGTTCACCCATCCTCAAATGGGCCTTGCCCAGATTATGCTTGAACAATCAGAGGTCAGACAGCAAAGGAACCAGGCTTGTAAAGCTCACAATGGGGCAAAATGTGCAAGCCAGAAGGAGCAACAAAAATGGCTGAGAGCAGAACTTACAGAGAATGTCCATGGAATAATATCAGCAGGACATGCCCATTGCCTGTTCCTACTCAAAGTTAGGGATAAGGGTTTTTCCTCACTGGCAGCACCACCCAGCACAGAAGAGTGTGAAATTGCAATCCAAGTGGCTGGTCATCTCAGATATGTCCCCAAATATGTTTTCAATGAGCCATCAACACAGGTTCAGTCTCAGGGTTTCCAAAGATACTGAGAAAATGAGCTCCACAAGCTAGGACTAAAGTGATTCACTTGGGACTGGGAGAGCTCATGGCAACATCCATTCAACAAGTTGATGTCTATGGTGTTTTACCATACATTCCGTCTTGCACTTGTCAGCACCGAGTATCATCACTACTGTTGGAACAAGGATCATAATAATTATGGGGTCATGGTGGATTTAATGGAGCAATATTTCACTTATTTGAAAAGAGAATGGAAGTCTGTTCAAAAGGATTTGAAGTATTTGGTAAAAATAAAGGAGAATCAAACTCTCGCAAAGATTCATCAAAGGTTTAGTTACTGTATCTATTCTTCATTGTGAACAAAGTCTGATGATAATCTACTTGCTTTTGTGCACACCTGTGAGCGCCATCATGAATGGTGTGATACGGCTAAATTTCCCATTCTAGAATCACAATGCAATGACCCTTGAGTGTGCTCAGATACTGAGGAGTTACTGGAAAATGGCCGTCAAGTTTGCGGCAAAGTGGGATTAAGCTGGTGCTCCCAGTTCTTTAATTAATTGGTATTAAAAATGGATAGAGACATAGAGTTTTGTAATTGTATTAAAAAAAGGGTAAAAAAACTATTGACAGATTGCCAGAAATACAATCAACAGATGATGGTGATATTCTGGAAGGCCTATCATTTCAGGTATTTGATGAAGATTGGCTCAAGAATTGTAGTAAGATGCAGACTATCACCCTCAAAATACTTGACATGCCAGTTATTAGGCCAAATGATGATGCTCTGCAATAACTTGGTAATAAAAATGTATAGCAGCATTACGAATTAACATTTTGTGAATTATTTGTGCAGGTGTAATAAGATCTGATTATTATATCTTAAAGATGCAAGAACTTGCTAAATATGTCAGAATATAGACAATATGAATTGGAATGTATCACTGTCTCCCTCAGAAATAATACTCTATTTCTCATTTTCATTGAGGAAATATTGAAGGAGTCCAAGCCAGCTCATAGTGTTCATAATTGTGGACCTGTGCTGGGGTGAAAAGGAGTTATCAACTTTGTCAAAGACAAATTATATAATATCAGTAAGCTTCATGCAGTTAATGAGCTTTTATTTTCTTGGACCTATTGGTGATTGGAATATGGCATTCCCATAAGGAATGATTTCAGAATAGCAATACAATCAGGGTCAAATATGAGCTTGAAAGGTACCTTCCGCATGTTTAACTCAACTGAATGAGGAGTGATAGAGTGGATGATGTTTACAGGTCATTGTTGGCCAATATGATGGAGTCAATCAACAGCCTGAGCCTCAATGGCTGGGTCCCAATTGGGCTCCTGGAAATGTGGATGTCAGTGTCTGAAAATTGGGGTAGAATTTTGGAGGTCCTGTCACCATTAAATAGACAATATTAGCACAAGTTATATTGAGGCCAGTTCCAGCTGCGGCAATGAATTCAATCAGTACTTCACATTCAGGATTATTGAAGAAATTCTCCAGTGCCTTCTCCTGTGCTCATGCTGTAATTGTTCCATCAATTTGTGCTGAAAGGATAGGGTGATGGGAAAGTGCAATATGAATTCTACAATAAAAGACAGTCAGATGGAGTCAATTGGTAATGTATGAATATTAGAATTAACTCACGAATCAAGAAATTGGGTCCATTGGGTATAAACCACCGATTTGGTTGGACCACACTTTGATTGTTTTATCTTCATTAAGCTTTGTAGGAGGTGTTCAATTTTACTACTCATCATGCATGTTTTCACATCCACAATAGTTCCTGTGATTGTTGAGGAGTAATCCTGAGTTCTCCTGCCCTCGTGGTCTTCCAAATACGCATCCACAATTGTGTTAAGCATGATTTGATGGTTACAACATATTCACAGATTATTAATATTCCTGAAAAATTCTCCTGGTCCTTTCCTTTTGGATGATAGGAATTCTATGTATAATATGGAACATTTTTGCTTCATTGTTGGGTTAAGTGGTAGTGGTTAATAATAATGGCTAATAGTGGTAAGGGATTTGACATGTGTGGTTTTGGTGTGGCGCAAACTTAAATGCTGCAATGCCAAATACAAAATATCATTGCTACCTTTGGAAAGGGTACTCAGGATGAATGGTGACCAGTTACTTGATCTGAGCTCTGGGGTTGGGTGATGAATGATATTATGCCCAAAAGGTCATAAATGGTGTTGTGAATAGGTGTGCCTGTTAAACATATTTGATGGGATGAAAGGAGGCTATTAATGGCACGGTGAGTGGCAGTGTATTGAGAGCAAGTATAGCTATAACATGGGGGAAGGGTTATTTAATATAAAAGGTAATTTGAATCATTGAAAGATCAGAAACTCACTGTGCTTCATCCAAGATTATACAATGCCAATTGATTTTGAAAATGAATGATGTAGAGGTATTTATTTTCTTAAATTCTTTGGTGATAGTACTGTAAGAATTGATGATGATATCATATTTTGAGATGTCGGCCTTGGATAATAAGTGACGAGTGGGACCATGGTAGATTTTGGCTTGCAGTTCTCCAGCCTGAGCATGCTTGGATATTTCAGATTGCCAGTTGGTAATTAAGCAAGGGGGGAAGATGATCATGGTGGGTGTGGAGCAATGGGTGTTTGCAATCAACAGCTCCTTGGAGGTACCAATGAGAGCAATGGCCTGAATGGTTTTACCTAATCCCATATCATCTGCGAGCAGTCCTCCAAGAGGGGTATTGGTCAAAAGGGATTTAAATGAGCTAACGACCTTGTTTATAATGATGTGCCTGGAATTAAAAGTGGATCCTGGGGGTGAGGTGGCCCAAAGGTTACAGGCAGATTGGCCATTGGGAATTTCTTGATCCCAGAGAAAAGCTAGTCTGGTCTTTTGATGAGGGAGGAGGGGGATTTGAATAATGGAATGGGGTGGGCTCATCATGGGGAGGTCTGATCCACTGGGTAATTGTATCAGTTTTTGCTTTGAAGTCAATGATAAAACAGTAGGATATGAAGCTGGTGTCAAGTTTGAAGCGGGAAATGTGGGAGTAAAGACTTGAAATTGACTATGCGTATTACAGTCATATTCTTTGGGTATTTTAAGCTTGAAATTTTGCATTCAAAAGCTTTCAATTATGAATAGAATGTTTGGATACCATGTGAAGAACATTAATGCTAGATTAGGTTTCTGAGATGAGGAGGGATCATTTGCATCAGTCATAAATACTCCCTCAACAAATAATGTTTGAGTAGGATTGGATTTTCAATTTTCAATCCATTCCCCACCAGGACCACAGTGCATGAGAGTTTGTGGTGCCCCAAGGAATGGTATCAACATTTTGGAAAGGGTTCCAGGGAGAGAGCCAATAGCATGTTGGTGATTGGGGAGATATACAAATATGTTGTGTTGATTGTGCCATAGGATAATCCAAGAAGCTAAAAGGGAATTGTCAGGATTTAAGGTTATATGACCATTTATTTGAATATTAATATTAATCATCCCAATGCAAAGTCGCTGTGAAGGGGTTGACATGATGTCTATTATGAATTATTTGGGGACAGCTGGAAATTATATGATCAGGAAGGGGTAGCTAAAGGGAATGAAGACCAATAACCGCAGGTGGGGAACTTATATGAGAGGCATAAATGAACTCAAAGGGGGATGGCCTGTGGTTACGTGCATGGTCTTTGAGAAGATGGGCCTCTTGGGCTCATAATTTTCATATCCAATTTGGGGCATATATCAATGCAAGGTGGCAAAAATGTGGGTGCAGCAATATGACTTCTGGATCTGCAGAAACTTACGCAACCTTTGGTGGACCAAGGTTGGAATTAGCATATCCAAAATTGGGTGGGTTGCAGAAACTTAATGTGGAGGGGCATATTAGAGGCATGAAGCCATTTTTGCTGGTGTGACAGCAAACAATAAGCGTATCTTCCCCAGGTTAATTGTGGTACAGGGACCTACTGGGCAATGTTGGCAGTTTTAAAGGGCAATCTCACTGTGGGGATGTTTGTGTGTGGGCAGGTGAGATATGTTCAGTAACGTGTCACCTGTAAGGTTTGTCTATGAAACTCTTGATAATAGTAGCAAAATTCAGAGTACTATGACTGTCCTCAATAGAAATATATAATATAATAAAATATTATAACCACAAATTTAAATATAATTATTAAAAATAATTATATAAAAAAATAAATTTAATCATTATTATAAAAAAAAATATAATAATAAAAAAAAATAACAATAATTATAATAAATTATAATTATTCTATTATTGTTATAGTCACTGACAGTTATAACAATAAGAAGTGTAAAGCTCTTAATGAGACAATTACACATGGAAATATGAATATTAACCACTTATAAATAATATAAATATTATTTATAAAAGAATTATAACACACACTGTGCAGAAATAATTCTTATAGAATAAAAATTCTATATAAAAAAACTAATACTAGATAAAAAAGATATAGAACTTTAGAGAAAACTTACTTATCATATTTATTTAATACAACAAGTCAAACAACAACAGTTATTATATTAAATACTGATTATAAGTTAAAAACACGCCTAAAATCAATAATTTTAAAGATAAAACAACTTTTTATAATAAAATTTAAGATTAAAGAGTTTTTGAGAGGAATTTGTTGATTTTAAAAGATATTTAAGATGATAATTTTATAATATAAAATATATTATTGATGATTACAACAATAATCTGAATTCTATGATTTCAATTCTTTAATTTATAGTTAATAAAGAATAAAATAACTTAAGAATTACTTTAATAATAAGATTTTAAAAATAATAAAACTTCACCTGTTTTAAATTTCTAATATGATTGGATTGATGAATAAAAATGGACAAAAACAGTGATGAAAAGACTCTTTTTATGTCCTCAGAGCAGCTCTCATGATTCATAATGAATATAGAGGGCGTGCTCAGGTCAACACTGAAAAACCATACTTAAAAACAAAGCTCTTAACTTAAGGTAACTTGTTTTTAATTCCGATTTAAAGTTACCAGTGTTATTCTTAACTCCATGTAGCTTTAATCCTCATTCAAACTAATTATTTTTAAGTTTTCAATATAGATAAACTTATTTATATCAAAGTTAATCACATGAACAACTTAAAAATAGAGTTTCAAGCAGATATCTCTTAAAGTCAATCTTTAATGAATTTTTGAAGAAATCATAATTTTCTTTGAGCTTGATTAAAAGAGTAAATTTCCAGGCTAATTACCGAAGAAATTTATTTATAAAAGATATTTAAAATCTAATATATATGTAGATAATATTAAATTGTAAGCTGTGTAAAGATTTCAAGCAAATCCATTTAGAATTGGATTTTGAATGAATTTTTGAAGTTATTGCTAATTTTCCACGTAAAATAGCATTACACACCAAACCTTAGCTTTTGATAAGGTTTTAATGCTTGTGACTTTAAAGTTTTAAGCTTATTTAAGGTTTTTAAGCTTTATTAAGCTTTGACAGTTCTTAAAACATTGATTTCAAGCCTGCATATTGGGATTTACCCTTTGCAGCTTGAAATTCCTGTCCAAATTGGGATAAAACCAGTTTAAACCTTAAGGTTAGATCAAAGTCTCATCTTAAAGTTTAAATAAGGTTGAAAATCCTCCAATACAGGTGGAAAACCTTAATTGAATCATTGCATATCCAAAAAGTTGGGTTACCCAGCTCTATTTGGTATTTTTCCTTTGTCCCACCTTTTTGCGTGGATTTTGCCCTTTTATTTATTTAAAGCGATACTATGGACTTAAACCCTTTTAAATTGAGCTCATGCAGGACTTACATTCTGTATGGCAAATCCTTAGCCGATTCAGTAAATATACACCACACCTCAATTTTAACTAAACTTTTGGTAGGTTTGCATTAACCTTATGCAAATTTAAATTTAAGCTTATTTAAGCTTAAATTTAACAATTTAAAAAAAATGTTAAAAAAGCTAAATTAGTACTGTGAGATTCTTAAATCTTCTAATAACACAAGAAATGAGTGTTTTTGGGTATAACACCTTATGGATGTACCCTAGGTCATTTTTGGTGTAGAATCCAAAAATGACATAATATTTATAACTTTGTTTATCCAAAAAAAGCTATACTTATTTTTTGTTTTTTTTTATTTTAATTTCAACTAAAAAGTCTGTTTAAGACAAAATTAACTGTTTATAAAATCATTTGTGGCCTTATGGGTATGTTATACATACCTCACAGGCTCACACCACCAAACATGAGTTTGGTTTTTCCCAAAGTTTTTTGCTGACTGAAGCCTACTGGCATTCCAGGGGGGAATGCGTGCCATGATCAAAGGGGGCGCCGGCCATGAGCCGTGATCCACATATACATTCACCCGTATTGGGTTTGAGGCGGGTACTAATCCACCAAGATTGGCATCAGGGTATTTCCCCCATGCATGTATGGAACTCCGACAAAAGAGGCCACCCGCCCAAGTGATTTTTTGGCTGCAAGCCAGGCGCCTGAGAATGTACAACAAATGACCCACGGTGGCAGATCCCCACGCAAACATAACCAGCCTCAGTGATCATAGGCCGGGAGTATGCTAATGTGGATGAGGCCAAAGCAAATCCACAGTTATTGGCCTCAGGTTTCCGCGCGCAAGCAGGTGAGCATCAGCAGTCAAGGTGACCACCCAACCAAGCAAATAGCCAGTTGGAAGACTGGCGATAAAAGGTCTGCCAGGCGTGTGAAAGTCACCTTCATTTGACCCATCAGGGGGTGCATATGAAAGCATGTGGCTGCCCGATAATGAGCGGGCACAATAAACAAGCAGGGCCAGTCATTATTTGCCCCAACAATGGCACCAGAGTGAATCCACCATTTGCATATGACCCAAATCCTTAGTCATCCATGTATACACCCCTTACATCAACTCGGATTACACCCAAATCTGTGTGGTAGTTAGGCGGAGCTCTCCAAAAATGTGCATCAAAGGGATGCATTTGAGAAATTGGACTCGATGGCTTGGCGTGATTACATGTTACATTGTTTTACAGCTTTGGCTCTGCCCCAAAATTGTAGTGTGTCATTCTTTTTTAAATCATTAAGATCTCATGTTAATATATTAAGTTTTTCATCATCATCAATACTAGATTTAATAAATCTTATTTCATCTATTCTTTTCATGGAATGTTCCTGTTCATCCATTCTTCCCAATTTTCTGGGAATTTTATAGGAGTTATGGCCACATTTAATACACTGTCCATGGCCCAAGGCTCAAATTTGGAGATCCTGTACCCTTGTGGGTAAAGTATGTGCCAATGGGCTTTTTCTTGGAACTTGTCTTTATTGTTCTTGAGACCTGTCTGATTTTCCTGAGATGCTTTGTGATTGTCCTTGGAGACTTCTGAAGCTGGTTTGGAGCTGGTAGACACCATTGGGCCTTCTTCCTCCAAAGCTGGGGTCATTTCCAACTCTTTCTTCTGGTCTATGGATAAAAGACTTTGGCTCTTCAACCAATTCTTTATCTTTTTTACCTTGTCTTTGCAATAAAATGGTCTCCACCCTCCTAAGAGTTCTTTGGTGTTCTCCTGACCCCGAAATTTGTTGATGTGTAAGTATGAGTTCATATCCCCTTCCAAAGGCTTGGGAATATTTCCAACTCCTCTTCCTAGGCTACTCTGTACCATCTTTTGTACTGTGATTGATATATTCATATGGCTGCCACTTAGAAAAGGTTCAGCCCTTAATACATTACCTTGAATAAGTGCAGGCTTAGAGTCAATTTCAAAGCTGGTAGGTACACACCTTGAGGGATGGGCCAAATCTGGCATCCTCCAGAGAGTCCTTTCTTGAGGAAGACATGCCTTATCTGGCTGTGGTCTTTCATCTTGCCTGTCCACATCCATTGGGCTGAACTGGATAGTTGCTTCCATTTCTGGTATTCACCATTTTCACATCAATTTGAGAGAAAACAAAAAATAAAAATACAAGACACACCTTTTTGAGGCTCCTTGATATTTATGCATTGAATAAAGTTCCTATTTCAGAAATTTGAACTTCAATACTGTATTCAGATTCTTCTTCAGAAGGTTCTGGAGTGGTAATATCTCTTATTGAGCTTGTTAAATTTCCAATGTACTTGATTAAAGGAAGTAGGGAAAAATCGATAAACAAAAAATTATATTTTATACATTTGAAATTTTTTACATTTTTTTTGTTTTTTTTATATATTAAAAAAATTGTTCTTTTTGAAAAGAAAAAAATTAACATTTAAGATTTGGAATCAAAATCAAGTCAGAGTAACTCAAAGAATAATTTTATAGTTTTTTGGATGTGAAAAAGCCATGTGTAAAACAGTATAGAATTAAACCAAATTCTTCAATGAAAAATATTTTAAAAAAAAATTCAAAAATAAACATTACTTTCACTGTAAATTGACAGAAAAACATATTAAATTACTACATTTGAGAATTTAAAAATATATTAATTAAGGGTAAAAGGTTCAAAAAACACGTCCAGGCCACCAAATGTAAGATGTGTCTACGATATGTTTATAATATTACTCTTAACCAACAGTACTATTATTCTTCTTGTGTAAAATAATAATAAAAATCATTATAACAACAATTTCATAATTCATTAATTAATTATTTCTTCCAATTGTTATACACTAATAGTATTTAGAACAGTTGGCAGTAATTTTCTACAAGAATCAAGTACAAGAAGTATTCAATAATAAAACTCCTTTGTTAAAAAAATAAAATTATTTTAATATATCATTATCTTTTTCAAGAATAATTATAAATATAATTCTTCAATAAAAGTAATTCTAAATAAAAAAACTTGAAGAATTAATCAAAATTACTCACTAATACTCCAATGAAGATTGGAAAGAGTGGTAGGGATATTTGACAGATCAATTGTGGATTCAAAGGATCATAAATTGATTTATAACATTATTTCAGAAAATTACAGTTTATTTTTATGATTTCATGTCTTTCTGATTGGTTCTGAAAGAATAAAAAGATTGAGAAAATATTTAACTAATACTTACTTGTTGGTAAGAAAGGTATAATTGGAAAATAAAATGATTTTGAAAAAACAGAAAGAGGAGGCCTCTTTTGAGTCATCAAAAGCTCACCAAGGCATTCCATGGGTAACATAAAAAACTGGTGAGTCAGAAAACAATAAAAATTCCTGTATTATTGATTGAATCATCTGTTGTCATGTAGGATTATCATAATGACTTGATTAAGCCTCTTACATGACTACCAACTGATTTAAGGTTAAGAATAAAAGGAGTAACAACTGTAAATATTATTTTCTTTCAGAGTGAAAATTAATTCCTCCAAGCTATCAATTTTATTTGAAATTTTGTCCCAAGTTGTATTTTCTGTGAATTTTTAAACATTCAGTGTTTCACATAGAATAATACAAAATGGACAGTGTTTAAGAATTTTAATTTTACTTATGAAACTGTAATTATATTTGGTTGCCTTACAGATCATACTATTATCCATTGTTCCTGAGCCGTTCAGCAAGATTCATGAAAAATTGTTTTTTTGATGAATTTTTGAAGTTTTTACCACATTTCTACATAAAATTACAAATATCACATTATAGTAGGTTGCTATGAGGTAAATCAATGGGTCCTAGTCCAAAAAGGGTTTTTAATTACTATTTTTAGGTTTATCCATCGAAAATAATAAAGAATTGACATGGTGACAGGACTCTAATCTGCTCTTTACCTCCTTGTCACATCAAAATAGCAGCTTACTTGCAATTTTCTGATGATTTAATGAGATTATAACTTAGTACTAAGTTCCCAAAAGGTTTTAGTACACTAATTGGGCCATGACTATCCATGGATCCAAGCTTGAGAGCTATCCACACCTCAGAGGCCTCAGAAGTTGGGTACCTATGCTCTCTTTGATATGTTTTGCCCCCCTCAGCTATTTTCACATCAAAAATAGAAATTCAGGGTGTAAGACTGATATCCACTATGGGTTTACCAAAAGTTTATTTCAGAATACCATAATATAAACCTCCAGAAAAATGCAAAACACCAATTTTAGTCTATTTACAACATGGGATTTCCCACATTCCCATTCTTTTGGTGTTAAATTGAGAAAAACAAAGGTGTTCACAATTCTTTTATGTGTTATTGAAGTATTTTCCATATTACCACCTCATAGAGTTAGCTTAAGCTTATTCACTCTATGGTACTAGCCTGAGTGAATTCTTGTTTAGAATCCAAATCTGGCCTTAAATCCATGGACTTACTTACTCACAAAAAGCCATTTATCTTTTCTGAAATCAAAAATGAAGGAATTTGGATAGAAGCATTAATTTTGGGTTATACATAGTTCAGAATTGATTTTAATACTAGTTGTGGCCTCTTTCGGTATGTAAAATAAATCTCAAGGCTCACAGAATTATGCATAAATGTATCAAACCTAATGTTTAGAAATTCAGTATGTATTGTTATTTTATCTTGTAATTTGGGGAATTGTATTCTCCAATTTGCTACTTATTCTTGGTAAATATTTATTCTAATATTAAACTACCATTCTTCTAATGATTGTATTACTCAGCTTCTAGATCAAAAAATATTAAACCTCACAGAGAGAATGCATACAATTTAGAGTTGAATTGAGCCACTTCATCTGGGATAAAATCAATTGAACAAAACATTGCTCCAAATTATCCCAAGTCACAAATTAATGCCACTCTATTTCACCTGTTTAAAAAAATAACTTCAAATTGAAAATGGGAAATAAAAATGATACCAGCATTCCAAAACCAATGAAGAGAAATGTCATTCCATGCTTAAAACAAATAATAGCATTATTTCTACTTAAAGAGAGCCTCAATAAGGTAATCAGCGATCATGTACAGTTCTCAATAAGGCTAGCCTTCCTGAATCAGAGCTTTTTACTCATGGCTTCCCATTTTACAATTTTGAAGAAGATATTATTCATTAAAAATCCAACCATCTTTTTTATTTAAGAGTTACAGGCCCATATTGAAGTATACCTTTGTGGGCACATACAAGCATTAACCTCCCTAGATTTTTTTGGTGGACTGCTTAATGGTACACATTTCACAAGTATTCAATCAATAAGTGTTTATAAAGGGATTATTGCCCTGGATTCCTCTGGTTAGCTGTCAAATAATTGAGGAGTTCCTAAATTTATTCAACTTGACATTCAACTTGAAATATTTATGTTTGGACATAATCTCAACCAAGAAAACATAGCCATCTTATGATATTTATTCCTGTGATATGAAACTTTTCACCATAGAAATCAGTTCAATACAAGCAATCCCCAAATAATATCATCCACTTTTTAATTTTGTCCATTATCTACTTTTTTCCATCCTGAACCAGAAAAAATTATGGGTGAGCTTAACAATAGGATTTTTCTCAATTGAAGCGCAATATCCCATGACAACTGCAAGATTTGAAATTTGTCAGATCACCCCAAGTGATCCTCTTGTAGTTAAAAGTGTGGACATTGATTTATTAGCTATCTACCTCAGCTCAAAACAATTTGGCTCCATTGAGTAACTTAAAATCAAATACTATCAGCCAAGAAGTGATGGAATACTTAATATTTTAGCTTCTAATGACTGCCTTTAATATCTAGTGATTTCATATAATATTATTCTTTTTCATTCAAACCTTCACTCAAGTGAAAAATATGATGGATCCCCTATAAGTCAAATTAATTCAACAAAGGAGCTTCACTATTTATAAGAGCAACATTCTAATCTGGTCAGGTAATGCCATGCTACCATATCTCAGCATTAATATGTGCAGTTGCTATGCATGGCTTAATGGATTTCTCATAATCTTGGGGAAAAACCTCAGGAAAAAGTGCATTAGAATTTATTGAAGTAACTTCTTTTACAGTTCCAAAGGAAACACCACAAGATTCCCTTGGGAAAAAAACAAAGGCCTACATTTGTGAGATTATCAAAAACGCTTCTTTCCACAAAAAGAGGATTGTGTAGCCATGTTACCAAAATGATAGAACTGGAACAGTCCATATATACCTTTGTAAAATAGTTTTATGAAATAAATACAAAAGATAAGTCTCATTAAAAAACAGATTGACTCTCATACATGAAATATTTGGGAATGTGTCACAGACATGGAGACAGGCAGCAAATTACTATTCATTACTAATGGAAAATCTTCCAACACCTAATAAGCAAGGAGTTTCATGGAAGATTCACCAAATAAAGTTTCAAACCTCAATACAGCTCAATACAGGAAGAGCCCAAATACAGGCCTGCCCTCAATACAGGTGCAAACCGCTGTCTTGATTCAAATAACTGTATTGGATACACCAATACAGTTTCAAATCTCAAATACAGGTTCTTCAATCATACACTCATGGTTTCTGAACACTCAAGATCCAGGCTGGCACTTTTTCATATATACCAGCCCCCTTTCACCCACCTGGGCATTTCCCCCAGTTAATTAAAATATTGGATTTATTATTTAATATTATTTTATTTCTCATGGAGAAATATGATATTATTAATTGTTAAGTTAGTCTTTTATTTTCCTCACCTGTTCAGTAGAGTCCTGATGGCCATATCCTTTGTTCATCCATTTCTCTATTCTGAACAGGTTGAAATAGTAATACAGGATTATTTCTGGTTGGCTCTTTATGATTGCTTTTGTTTTCTCTCATGTCTTTTAATGCTCTTATTATATGACTAGGAATTTGTTTCTCTTATCTCATTACTCTGATCAATTGAGTATTTATTCTGAGCCCTCCATAAGTCAGTCTGTTCACTGGGTGCCTGGCCCTCTTGATTTAGAAGAGCCCCTGTGACAGAATGCTACTCAAATCTTGATTAATGTTTTTTGAGTTCATTTTATAATTAGAAATATGTGACATTGTACTCTGAAAATTTGAGGTATTGAAATCTTGGGCTTTGAAACAATCTTCACTCTATTTGTCAGATTATTCCTTTCATTTGAAATTATAAGTCAGAACTCATCACTATTAAATATACCAATTCCTTCTTTACCTTAAAAATATACCACAATTCACCACAACTTTGAACAAAATTGTCAGCCTGTGACTCAAAACCAGTGCACAAGCCTGACAGCCAAATACCATAACCCAATGGTAAAGCTAAGATATGACCAAAAAATGGAGATGAGAAAAACCAGCTCAAAATTTATCAAATGAAAGGGAAAACTCACCCCTTTCCAAATACAAAAGTCCCACCATCACAGGACAAAGAATAACAAAGTTGTTCCTACTCAAAATTGGTGCTGAGGATAAACCTTAATCTTCACCTCTGATCTGAGATCCAGAGGAAGAGGCTTAACCCCCAAAATAGGGTATTCAAGTTGAGACTTTAGGTCAGGGCTATCCAATGGTACAAGCCAAACTGAGGTAGCACCAAAACTACAGAAGTTATGACCAAAATAAGGTCACATAAGGGTAAATCAAATATTCACCTCTCATCTAACTTCTACATTTTTAGTGTGGGATACTGAAATTGGGGTCTTTTTGGAAAGAGAAAAATGGGGGCTATATAATGGTGCCATCCATTTCCCTATATTTCATCTAGAACAAAGGTTATGGGGGAAAAAACTTCAATGGAAATATTGAGAGAATAATATATCTGAATAACAAAAACTGTACCTGGAATAAATTTTCCATATTTTATTATACCCATACCAAATGAGGTATTATTTTTTGGATCTCATCCAGCACTACACAATGAGCCAAAGTTGGGCCCAATATCTCAAAAACTGACAAAGCTAAAGCAGTTTTAAGGTTAAAATCCCACAGTTAGGCTAACACACCTTTACTGTGGGATACTATCCCATAACTATGATTATGATGTGTCAAACAGACAAATAAGCATGTCTATACCTCAATACCTCATATTCAATTCAATACTGGGGTCCTATACAGGTTCTTTACAGAATTCTATGTGTCATAAATGTCAGAAGAGGGCTGTGTGGTCCACAGATGATAATTTTCACCCTGTATTGGGGGAAGCTGCCCAGATGTGGTTTCAAAACCACATCTGAGCCCAATACAGAGTATACAGGCCTAGTGAAAACCACAAGGCAGTACTCTGAAGTGAAAACAAAAGCACTTCCTCCATGTGGATGGTCTAGATGGCCATTTCACCCCTTTTCAGGACAAAAGGAGGCCTTTTCTCTGCCAGAGAAGGAATCCCCATCCTTTTCCTAAATTCTTATGTAGTATACCTGTCAAAAATAGTTATACTCTGGGGAAAAAAAGTAAGGTATACTTTAAATCTAAGTATTGTAGCTCTTATTATAATAATCCAACTGGTAAGACTGTAACAAGGGCTTTCAGCAGCACTCACCACCACTATTTCTTAATAGTAAATCCCTTATTACTTTATTTAAAAACCCTTGTCATCTACATCAAACCTAAGTTTAATTAATTTTAACATGTCACAGTCATAGTTACAGTTGTAAATATTCTTATCGAACCTTCATCATAGACTCAGCCTGACATCTTGGGGGATGGCTGTGCTTTTTTGAATTTTTGGACTATTTTTCAGCAAAAAGTGAGTTTTTTCTTTTCAATATATATTTCTGACATTATTGTTTCTCTTTTTAGTTGTAAAATCGTAAAAAAATAATAAAAAAAGTATCCTTTATTATATATTTTGAGTGGTATATAATATATATACCACTGTGTTTTTTTCCCTTTACTATTCTTTAGATGGTTGATTATAGCTTAATCACTACCAGACTTATTTTTGGCATTTTTTTCATATTGAAAGACTTGGATCCACTAATACTGTTCTTTTTTAATTATAAAGAACACCTCTTTTAGTGTAAATAACAGCATCAGAGGTGTGGTTGGGTATATTGATAATTTTAAGTGCCCATTACAGAACTACTAAAGATTACACTTTTCAATTGCAAGTTAATATGTTAGATACTGGTATACAAACAGTACACCAGAAATCGAAAAGCCATTATTTTTGACATGTAATTGATAATTTCAATTACAAAATCATAATACTAGGGCATAATATAGGAATACATTGCCCAGAGGGCATTATCAGGCATGGAAACAGCATTTTAAGACTAATTAAATTGCATAAGCCCTCTTTTTTATCTTTGATTCAGTGGAAGAAAACTTCATACCACTTGAAACCTAATCACCAGGAAATACACCAGTGATACCATCAGAACCAGAAGGCAAGGGCAAATGAAAGAGGCACAGTGAAAGCCTCATTACAGGCAAGAAGTGGACACCAATGGCCACTCAGATAAGTAGAAAATAACAAAACTCTGCATCAATACAAGGTAAGCCTACCTTAATCACTTTTACAGGGAAGATTACCATGATTAACCCAGCTGTAACCTCTCAACGCAAATTTCCCAAAGCAGTAGATAAAAAATTTGTACAAGGCTCAGTCAAAGTTAAATACCCTAAGAAAATTAAGTTGTTGACTTCTTGCAAACACTGATATGTCACTTGTACACCTCAGGAACCTTGTAATTACAAGGAACCAGCCAGAGGACAGAGAGGGCCTGTTCAGAACCAGAAGACCTGGAAGAGGACACCTTGGACACAGTGGTTGATGGCAAGTGTCAGGGTGACTCTATGATATAGCTGTACAATTATAATAAAAAGCTATAACTATGAGTGTGACACAAGAAAGAAGAATCATGATTATTAAGTGAGTAGATGGTTAAAAGGGCTATACTAACAGAATTTAGTTATGGTGAGTGCTATTGATAGCCCTTTGTGCAGTGTTTATCTGTTGGTTTACAATAATGAACCCTACAATAATTAAAATTATAATCATACATGTTTAATTCTAAGGGTACCACGTCTTTAAGAAGCTATGCCACATATAAATATGGAGAAAATGTTGATGAATTGTCCAATTGGCCATTTGGTGAGGAAAAGCCTCCTTTTATCTTGTTTTCAGTAGTGGGAGGTTGTTGACCTATGAACACGACCACAGAGTGAAATCTTTCAATACTATTGGCTGGTTTGTGGTTCTATACACTCAAGACAGACTTTTATTGGGTGAAAATGTGGTTTTAGGGCCACAAGATGTCATTCTTACCCTATACAGGGTGAAAAGCTTCACCAATGGAGCTTACAGGTGTGTTCTGGTTCTTGTGACGCGTCAGAAGTAGTTCAGAACCTGTATGAACCCCCATAATTGACTGAAATATGAGGTATTGAATTAAAAACATGATTCTTCATCTATTTTACACCTCATCATCATAATCATGTGATAGTATCCCACAGTAAAGCTGTATTGGGCTAAATGTGGGATGTTGACTTTAGAACTGCCATAACTTTGTCAATTTTTGAGATAGTGAGCTGACCTTTGGTTCATTGGGTGTCCCTGGATGGGATCTACACAATGGTACCTCATTTGGTATGGTTAACATTAAATATGGAAACGTTATGCCAAGTTCAATTTTAGTTATCCAGATATATGATTATCACAAAATCTGTATGGAACTTTTTTTCCCATAACTTTTGTTCTAGATGAGATCTGGGGAAATTGATGGCACCATCAGATAGCCCTGATTATGCTCTTTCCAAAGAGACCCCACCTTGGGTCTCTCACACTAAAACTGTAGAAGCTGGATTGGAGGTGAATATTTTATTCACCCTTATTTGACCTTATTTTGGCAACACCTTCTATACTTTTGGTGCTATCTCAATTTGGCTATCCCTTACTCAGGGCTTCAATTGTAATACCCATTTGATGGGGTTCCGCCTCTCTCTCTGTATTTTAGATTGAAGGTGAAAATAAAGGTTTATGCTCAGGAACTGCTTTGTGCTTGAATGAATTTGTTATTCTTTGGGCTATGATTATGGGACTTGCATATTTGGAAAGAGGTTAGTATCCTCTTTCTTTTCATACCTTCTAATCTTGTTTGGCTCACCTCCATGTTTTGGTGGAATTTTGCTTGACCATTGGTTTATGGTATTCTGGAATTCATGGTTGTGCTCTGGTTTGAGTCACAAGCTGACAGCAAGAAACTGAGATAAATCATACCCTCTCTGCCATTCACCTTCCAATTCAACAGAAACCTCAAAGAAGTGGACTGGAAGGATATGGATGAAGTTTTTCAGTCCCACCAACTCCTCAAAGATATTTATCAATGGAGGATGGACAACAAGAGGTTAAACCTAGCATCCCACTGGGAAGAACTTGGAGCAAGTTGCCATAAGATATGTCTCAAAGAGATACCCTTCAAAGATCTAATGGTAATTCCCAAAGGATTCAATTCCACCAGTCATTTCAGAATACTGGAAGAGAGGGAAACCAGGATAAGGCAGAATCAAGCCCCTATCCAAGTTATAGAATAATGGCTGAAGCAGATAGGGCCTACTCTGATTCCTTCAGGATCACAAAGAGTATACAAACCCAATTGTTCAGTGGCTTCAAACCCTTCAGGAACAGCATATCAGGGGCCAAGAGTAACCATTCTTCACAACCCCAGGTAGTTTCCAAGAGACAACAAGTATACAAGGGCATAAAACAAGACTTCTTTTGGCCAAAGGCAGAGAGAGTCCGATCCAATGATCCAGATGCTGTTGGACTTGGTAAAAGAAGTACACAAGAGCCAGAAATAGTTTTAAATACTTCTAGAATCAGTAGCCCTACTAATAGAAATATTACCCCCACTCAGAATGAACACAATGTTTTCACCCCTGAGTGCAACTTAAAAAGTGATGCACTGTGGTTACAAATGTCACGACTTTCCTAGAAAACTTAAAAACAGTTTTCATATATCCAAGAAAGCCATGTGAGGGTGGAAAAATTAACAGCCTCAATGGATAAAATTGTAAAAATTTTTCCAGCAGGCCATGCTCAATTGAGCAAAGCCTCTGAAGAACACAACAAAAGACTGAATCAAGTCCCCGCGAGAAACACCACAACTAAGGGACAGGGATTGTCTGGATCAAGACTTAAACAAACTGTTTAATGTCTACCAAAACATGAATTCCCAACCACACAGCCATGTTTTGGATAATCCATACCACCAAGAAGACATCAAACCAGATGCCTTGTTCAAGAATAAGGAAATCTCTCCATCTCAATACCAAGATGGAGATAACATGTCTTATTCTGAGAAGGAAGCATTAAAGCAGCTTCCAGAGTCCTCAAGCTGGCCCATATTCTCTGTCACAGGAAAATATAATCATATGGAAATCATTGATTTGATTGATGAACTCTTCATGGTAGTACCAAGCATACCAGACTACAGGATTACAGCTAGATTGAATAAAGAATTCAAAGGACATGCTAGTATCTGGTAGACAGAAATGGAAAAATTCCATGGCAGAAGGAACTGACCATGGTGGAAGAGTCAGATAATCCAAAAATACAGTAATTGTACTTGTATATGGAAAAGGACCATTTCATTTGAAAATGAAAAGTACTCTGTGGACAAAGATCCATATGAGTGGTGTCTTTGACAGTCTAAAATTCTTAAAGCCATTTAAAGCCATTCATCCTTGAATAAATATACAGATGAGGAATCAGAACCTCCTGACAAAAATTCAACAAGAACTGGGGCATGCAATAAAATGCAGATGCAATCAAATGTGCACTATCAATTTCATTGCAAACACCTTACAAGATGTAAGGAAAAGGAAAAAAACAGGGAAATATTCCCAATATAAAAGCAGTAGTCTCAAAGAGAAACAACCTTTCAGGGTTGACTTCAAAGATAAACCCAAAGAAGCTAGCCGCAGTGACCAAGAATCAAAAAACTTGTCACAATTGTGGGTCAACAGACCACTATGCCAATAAAAGTCTAAAGGCAAAGCAAAAAGTCTATTCAACTGAGAATTCCCAGAGGAAGAATTCCTCACAGAGGATTCTTAATCAGACCCTATGGGTGATTCCATCAAAGAAAAATCTGATGAAGACCAAGACCCAAGGGATGTACTTTTAGTGGAGTACCAGGAGGAAACACAACTAGAAATTAAGGACATACAGTGAGAAGTAGGTATTCCACAGGACACTGAAATAAAACCTTGTGTAAACACACAAAAGATGAATAAACATTCCTAGTCACACCAACTAAAGGAATACCATATATACATGGGACAGCCACAAATATAACCTTTAGTATTGACAATGCTCAAAACCCATTGATCATTGACAGTTGGGTGCATTTCTCTATAGTGGCAAAAAATTATCTATACAACCACTTCCGAAATTTGGAGAATAAGCTCTTTGCAACCAAGGAAAAAAAGTTTAAAATTGCATCAGGGAAGATGACATCCCTTGGGACAATTATCAAAGAGATAATTATACCCCGTAGGAAGGGGAACATCAGACTCAACCCAGAGTTTTTTGTGCGTGAAGTTGTCCACATCCAAGGATTTTTACTGGGAACATACTACCAGAGGATGTATGGCATTGATATTTACAATATTAAAGACAGGAAGAATAGCATAGGTCCAAAAAAGCAAACAAATTTTCACATGATATATACCAATCCCTACCCATGACCCCCTAGAGCAATGAATGAATGAATTCAGAGAGGGCCAATTCAGCACCAACCTCACCAGTAAACAGACATTATTTTAAGGAAAATGCTGAGGAAAAATACACCAACATGTGCCATTGGTGAAGAACCTTTAGTCAAAAGCAGAGTCCATGATATAGAATTAAATCTAGATGTTGAAAGACCTCATTCACTCATGCTGCAAAGACCTTAATACCCAGAAATCTTGGAAATTAGGAAATAAATTGATAAACACATCAAAAACATCAGGAATATAGGACAGAATAAAATAGTGGAAATCGCCACTCCTGTCCTTATCACCTGGCATGATGGTAAATCAAGGTTGTGTAGGGATTTTGGAGCCCTGAATAATTACACAAAACCTGATAGGTACCCCATACCAAGGATAGCTCATGCCCTAGAAAATCTTGAAAAATCAAAGTATATAACCAAATGTATTTTATGAAAGGCCTTCATTAGAATGGAGTTTAACCAAACTCCATGAAGATACTCAGAATTATATTCCATATGGGTATATATGAGTATACCAGGATGCCATTTGGCATCAAAAATGCACCGACCCACTTCCAAAGCATAATGGACACAATATTTCAAGAAGAAATATTGGAAGGGTGGATAGTAGTATATATTTATGACATAATTATATACTAAGAGACATGGGAAGACCATGTGCAGTACATAGAAAGAGTCCTTAGTAAATGCACACCAATCAATCTAAACATTACATTTAAGAAGTGCAATTTTGGCCAGCAAGAACTATTGGCACTAGGAGATAAAGTCCCAGGCCTTGGGCTGGCCATAGACCAGTATGAAATATAAGCAGTACTGCAAAAACCAGTACCAAATAAAATCAAAGAGATGCAATCTTTCCTTGGGTTTTCTAGCTACTGCAAAAACCACATCAAAAACTTTTCACACATAAATAGTAGTCTATACAAGTTATGTTCAAAAGATTTAGTTTTAAGAATTACCAAGGAAAGGAGGTGTGAGCCTTGGAGGTATTTTTATATACCCAAAAGACCACAAATGATAAATTAAAATACAATTATAAATAAAATAAATTTATTTATATTATAAAAATTAAAATTAAAATATAAATAAAAATTTATATTTAAAAATTAAAACTTAATTATAATTTAAAAATAAAAATTACAATAAAATGTAAAATTATGAAAATTCATTTTTACTTGTAAAAATTAAGCAAAAATGAATTTTTAATAAAAATCATGAAATTCAAATATTTTTGGTAAATATTTATATAAAATATATTATAACTTTTTATCCAATAAAGAAGTATATAAAAATTATTCCACCGTTTGATTCCTCTCAAAAAATTAGGTGGGGTCACCTCTGAGTGAAATTTTTGTAACTCAACTCTAAATAAGCTTAAATTAAGTTTTTAGTATTTTCAATAAAAAAATTTGAAAATACTCAAAACTTCAATTTAATTCACACCACATGTGGTGTTAACCATCAATTTTTGTGTTAAAATTGAGGTGTTGTATTGAGTTTAGAAGTTATGAGGAATTGAAGTATTTTCAATTGAATTCAGTTGAAATGTCAAAATGTGTGCATGTATTACATAATTGAACTTTCATTTACATATGAGTTATGGATTATTACTTTATTTTACCGGACAATTCAATTGAATTACATATGTGAATTATAAGTATAATACATGATGAGGAATTAAAGGAAAAAATAAATTGGAAAGATCAAAATTGGGGGGGAAGGAACTCTAGCTCCAAGGGGGAGCCAGACCCCCAAAATCCTTGCTGACTGGTGAGGGATGTCAGAATCCACGCAAAAGTTTATTACTTTTGGCCTGGAATTGAGTCACAGGGTCTTTGACTCAATTGATGATGAGGTTTTGATACCAACCAGGGTAGTTTTAACTGCTGCCAAGAGGGTAAAACTACCCTTAAGTTAAAACAATATTAGTAAAAATGGTTTGAACTGGTTTCTACGCGTTCTAAACACATTCTGACGTGATTTGAAGGCTCTATACCAGGTATTGCTATAGTAATGGCTGATTTAAGGGTCTAAAATGGCTAAAAATGGCTTAAACCAGCCCTTTTTTGGTCTAAACCAGGGTTCAATGATTCCATAATTGGCTTTTCTGTTGTCAGAATGTTTTTCACGACTGACAAGAGTAAATTTTACTTTTGGAGTAAGAAAATTTATGGCCATAAAAGAATGTCTTCTTTGCCCCACTTTTCTCTGAATGTTAGAATCTTTTCCTTTTATAATTAGTTTAAACATTGTTAAACCAATCAATAAAATATTCTAACAACCTCTTTTAAATCATTTTAAACCTTTCAACCACGTGAAAAAATAATTCTAATAATTTTTTGTAACTCTTATAATCATTTTTACCCCTGAACCACCCCAAAAGTGAATTAAAGCATCTTTCATCACTGTAAACGTTGTCACTTTGTTTCCAAATTCACTCTGGTCACGTTTGGGCATGTTTTTCTCTTTAAACATCTTTTGAAAGACTTTGTTCTTTAATTAATTGCTTGCAGTTCTTTGCTCAATTAATTCTGATTGAAATTGCTCTTGAATAAATTTCTTTTGTAGCCTTAAATATCTCTTGTAGAGTATTTTTGGGATAAATTTTTATTGTTGGAAAACAATAAATCTTTATATATTATATTTTTATACTAATAAAGTTATGAACAATAAAATTGGCGTGTTTTCTCTGAAGAATAATATTTCTTACTATTTTTAATTGATCTTTACCTTATACAAATTTTGAGGACAAGAAAAGTACTTGATTTTTAATCAAATTTTCATATCCACACCTTACAGGAGTGATGCATAGGAGAGGATAAAACATGAACTCACCATTTCACCTTTCCTGATAATCCCTGAATTTGAGTGACCATTCAAGTTGTACATAGCTGCAGCTTTCAGCCAAGGATTGGGAGCTTCCTTGCACAAAAGACAAATTGTGGATGGTAAACCAAGGGAAGAGGTAATATGTTATCTCTGCAGGCAACTGAAAGATACAGAAGCTAGGTATTGAGAAACCCAGACTGAACAATTATGCCTCGTCTGGGCCCTAGAGAAACTCCATTACTATCTGGAGGGTGTAGTCTTTTAAGTCTACACAGACTTCACATCACTCAAGCCTTTAGTTAAGATGAAGACTAGTAATAAAAACATGTTGATGTGGAAAATAGCCATCCAATAGTATAGAGTTAAAATGAACATCATATAAAAATAAGAAAAAAGCCACACCAATGCAGATAGTCTCAGTAGATGGCCACTGGATAATTTCAAAAGTAACCCAGCTTAGGTGTCTCAAGTAGAAGCCAAGATTCCTATCCATTTTATGAAAATAGACAGGAGGAAAAGCCTCAGATTTCCTGAATGGGCACCAGAAATTGGTACCCCAGACAGTGAAGACACTGAAACAGAGGGAACATAAACTTCTATATTGGAGATAAGTTCCTCAGAACTGCGTAATTAGTTCTTCAGTGGAGTGATGAAGACTTATGCCAAACACAAACAGTGTGGCCTATTGTTACAGCTCCTTCAACAGAAATACAGGAGCCCAGAACTGGAATCCCAGTTAGAGGAACCCTGGTTGAGGGACTATAAGGATAACAGGTTTTTACTTCTAGATAGATTACTCTATCACAGAGAGGAGAGTACAAGTTCCCTTGAGTCCCACAACTCATAATCAGTCATAGGCACCCAAGATTCACATTAGAATTTCTGACTGACCTCTATGACATGCTTGGAACAGAACTTGCATTTTTTACAGCTTACAATCTACAGACAGATGGTTTGACTGAAAGGATGATCCAAACCATTGAGGAAATCATCATAAGATTCTGTGAATATGACATCACATATAATGACCATGAAGGGTAAACTCCTTCAAGAAATCCAACTGGCTTACAACACCAGCCAGCACTCTATCACAGGTAAATCACCCTCATTGGTACAAAAAGGGTGGAACCCCCTATTGCCTGTGGATCACTTGAAGAAAAATCTTCCCACTATCCACCAGTCACAGGGGCTCTTATGCAAGCCAGAGTGGCCTAGAAATCAGGAATAAAGGACTCACTTATAGGGCTCCAAAAGAATAAAGAAAAAAAGGGAATACATTTCTTTAAGGGAAAGAGGGATAAAGACAAGTGTGCCAAAGATAAAAGAAAAAGGAAGCCAATGGACAAGATAGTAAAAAAGCCAAAAGACAAAGAGCCAACCAAATGAATCCTCAATTGACTGTTTCAACCTTCCAGAAACAACAATGGAATTAGTAGAGAATATGGCCACCAATATACACTGACAGGCAAAGACAAAAAGGTGCAAATGACCAAATTGAGATTATCAGTATTTACTTTAATAATAGAAATGAAAAAAATGATCAAAATAAATCCAGTATATTAATTAACCGGGGAAAAATTCCCCATTGAAGAACAGGTGTGCCATATATGTGAAAAAGTTAAAGACTGATTCTGGAGGGTTGATCCCCAGCTGTATTGACTGTTTTGGGTCAATGCAGATCTGGTCATCTTGAGAATTGAACTGTGTGATGGAATTTCCACAGTGGAATATGAATTGGCCCAAAAGGGCCAAGGCCATACAGCTTGTGTGGACCTTTTAGATATGACCACATACCCAAAAAGGTCACAAGAAATATTTAAAATAATTATACATCAAAAAGAATTACCTTAAAAACTAAAAAAATGCCATAAATAGGCATAAAACTTGGTTTAACTTCAAAACCAATGAACAAACATGTAAAATCAATTATACCATTGGATTCCCCATGGTAAAATACACATATACCATTTTTATGGCATATCTGTAAAGTCAATATTTAATGAGTTATAAGTAATAATACCTTATAAAAAACACAAATCCTTATTTCTTTCAAGGACCAATGAAAAAAAATGTACAATAAATGGTACCATTGGATTCTCCATAATAATCCACATATAAAACAATTAAGAAGCTAAGCTCCAAAGTCAATACTTAAGGAATTAAGCTGAACATATGCACTTTTTTGGTCAACACATATATTCAAGGAAGTTAGCTATTACCTTTTGAAATATGCATGATTGAGTGATGAACCAAAAATAAAGTCACCACGTAATCACTTTAGGAATACAGAAATGCATTTTATTTCACAAGTTATAAACAAGGTTAAAACCTGTAAGGGATTATTGACTAAAATCAACAGAGCTGTTGACCACTTTGTTGTGAAAGTGGTCCAAACTTACAAAGAAGTATACAGTTGGATGCTACTAGATCATTCGTAAAGAATGATGTATTTTGTATTATAATGAGTTACAAGAAAAATCATCAAAATTAGAGTTTTGTGATGTAATTAAATGCTCTTGGCAGAATAATAAGGTTATTCCAAGCTATTAGGATTCAATCTCTAAATTGCTGTAGCATGTAACTCTTGAAAGTTATTAAGGATCAAAGTCTGAGCTTAATTTGATCATTTATGATCACTCACTGTAACTTTAAATTAGGCTTAACAGTCATATGAGTGATAAAACTTGTGAATACTGTTATTTTCTGATTAAAACTAATAAAATCCACGGAATTTGAGGTTCTGCCAAGCCTTGACGTCATCAAACTTAGAGTTATAGTGATAACTCTAAATAATGGCCTAATAATGAGATAAGATGGTTTGATCAAGATGTAATCATCACAAAACCTTAAAATATTGATTCATTCAAGTGGATATGATCAGTGCACGTCTACTAGAATGCTTTTGGACTCTAGGAGGGAGGTATTTACTATAAATAGAGCTCTTTTTCCTCTGTTTTCCCCTCAGACGCTTACAAAACATTAAATCATTAAATAAAAAAGGTAATTTATTTTGTCTTTATATATAAAACTTTTATATTGTTAAAGATCAAAGATCATCTTATAATAATCTTCATCTTTGACATGATTATTACAATTATATAATTGTTTTGTTTAAATTTCTCTCAAAAACTTCAATTCCACATAAAACCAAGAAAATTTGTAATTTCTCTTAAAATATATTGTAACTACAATTTAAATAAGTTGTATTTACATTTCTAGGCGTAAATTTACTCAAAATTATTTTATTAAGCATTAAAAGTAGGTTATTTCTCTTATTATAATAATTTTACTTTATTATTACTTTTTAATAATTCCATAATTGATATAAATAGTATTTATATTAATTTATAACTTTAATATTGGTAATATTATTGTTATTAATTGTTTTTTATTCATAAGAAACAATTTTTTATGCCTTTATTATTTGTTGGTAACAATAATAAAGTGCTTTTTAATATATTAATTATCTTATATTAATATATTTGTTTTATATATATTATTTTTTATAATATGAATTATATTATTATATTTATTTAATAATATAATTATTTTAAACCATAATTAATATGATTCTTTATTATTTTAATTATTCTTATCTTCTTTATTTCATTTATAAGGACATTCATAGTAAAATAAGTAAAATATTAGTAATTTTTACTTATTGTTTCATAGTCAAACCTTACATTTGGGGGCCTGGCCGTGATATTTACTCTAAAAAACCTTTAAGAAGATTCTAATTGGGTTTATCCAATAATAAATTATAATTATAATCATAAAATTTTAAAATAATTTTATATTTATTGATTTTAAAAGCTATTGAGGCATTTGGAAAGCAATTGTACTGTCTTACGCGTGGTTTTTCACATCCTTAGACTTGCAAAAACTTTCCTTGAGTGACTCTAGTGATTAAAAAAGATATTTCATAAATTAAACATAATTTTATAAAAGAATCATATTCATTTGATTTTATTCTTTGAAAATAATATTATAAAAAATAATAAAAATATTAAAAACCAATGAAACAGTTATTTTATTCATTTTAATTTCATTTCTTTAATTATTCTCACTTTTTAAAAAAAGATATAAAAGCAATTTTTACACGGAAAATTTCCATATCTCACCAAAAATAACACCTTTATATAAAAGACTTATATTTATTTGTCTTTTTTAGTTTTTGAAGACAATCCAACAGAGGACAACCAAACCACTGTTGAAAGATTGGTGGAGGAAGCTTGCCAAAGTTCTCCAACACCAATAATCACTAAGAAAAAGAAAGCCAAGAAATTGGACTTTCCAGGACCCACTATTCAGAACTCTGAAGGTGAATACCTCATTTATAAAATGTTATAAGAAGAATTCCTGTTCTTAAATCTTCTTATTTCTTATTTTTCTTAAAATATGACTACCAGAAGAGGCTCCCAATACTACATCCAATCAGATGGAGCTGGACTCAGAGGCAGAATTGATCCCTCAAAAGGGAAAAGAAAGGGCAATATCCCCAGTGGAACAGAATCCACACAAGGAAGTGCCTTATCCCAAAGGCAAGTCCCAGAAATGCCTATGATATCTGAGCCTGAATTAGAACTAAGTATGAGTAACTCAAACAGGTACAAATCACATTCAGAGGGCTCAAATAGACATCTACATGAGCCAGTACAAGCAGTATTGCACAGTGTACAAAGACAAAGATTAAAGAAATGTTGCCCCAAATACACCAAGAAGTGATGAAATCCTGGCACATCCTGAAAAAGTTCCTCAAAGAGGAGGAAATAGTGAGATACTCCAGTGGATTGAATCCACTATCATCCAAACCTCAAATCAAAAAGATCAAGGAATACCATGCCAAAAAGAAGGAGGCAACCAAGGAAGAAGCCCCAGTAGCTTCTACCAGCAAGCCCCAAGCCAACCCACTTCCCCAAGAAGGGAAGAAGAATAAGAAAAAGAATTGGAGAAAACCATATTCCCCAAGCTACAGGATCCCCAAAATCCAAAAAGATGCCATGGAGAATGTATTCAACATGGCCAGAACTTTGATGGAATTCAAAGACAAAGAGGAGCAAAGAATGAGCTTAACAGAGCTTAAAAATAGTATTTAAAGACATTGAAAATAGTTTATTATCTTTCCAAGAAACAAACAATAGCTTATCATCTTTAACAAAACGTGTTGTACAAAATAAAAAGGAAATTGATAACATAAAATTTATGATTGAGAATAATAAACCAAAAGTATTAATTGATAATACTCAGACATTAATACAAGGACAACAAGAGTTGTAAAAATACATAAATGATATCAAATAAAAAACTTTGAAAATCAATTATGATGTGAGTATTGATAATCCTACAGAAAAATTAAACAAATTGAGCATTTCTGTAGAAAAATTTGAAGAAAAGACTTCATCACACCAAAAATTACTTTTGGACCATGTGGAAAAGAGTGATGAAGCAAAAATGCATCTGAAAGATGACATTCAAAGTGAAATAAGGCTTATTACTGA
Source organism: Austropuccinia psidii (assembly GCA_023105745.1). NCBI lineage: Eukaryota > Fungi > Basidiomycota > Pucciniomycetes > Pucciniales > Sphaerophragmiaceae > Austropuccinia > Austropuccinia psidii. The sequence goes on from JALGQZ010000016.1 coordinate 19,714,001, forward strand.
AAAAATGGATCAAATATGCCAAAGTTATCAACACCATTTTCTCACATAAGAAGCCCTGTTCAATTAAAAGAGGAATTAACAAATCCATTCATAGAAGACTTGAGTCACCAAGACAATAACCAAGTCTTAATGAAGGAAGCACCTCAATTAAAAGAATGGCCAAGATTCACAGGAGAAGGTGAATATGACCACATGTCATTTATCAAAACAATTGACATGCTACAAGAAGATTATGCCATACCAGATGAGTTAATCACTGCAAGATTACATTCATTATTTGAAAAATCTGCAAAAAGATGGTATTATGGCATAAGGCAAACAAATGGCAAAAATACCTAGTCTTGGTGGAAACAAGAAATAATCACCAAGTGGGCTAATGTTGCCTGGAGGTACAAGATATAAAATGCATTTGAAAATTCTTTCTTTGACCCAGACAAAGACAAACCTTTAAATTGATTCTTAAAACAAGTTGAAAGACTTAATGCATTGTACCCAGAAATGTCACAAAAGATGGTGCACATGAAAATACTTAAGAAATGTGGAGGAGAGCTAGAACATGCCCTAAGGAGCAGGTGGATAGAACCATGCTCCACAGAAGAGTATATCAATGCACTAGAAGACATAGTGACAATAACAAAAATTGGCAGAACTTGGAAGAAATCGGACATTAAAAGTCCAAATAAGCCATTTATCAAAAAAGATAAATCAAAAGAATCTTTCAAGCCCAATACATCCAACAATAATGAGCAAAGAAAATGCCATAAATGTGGAGGTATTGGACATTTAGCCAATAATTGCCTCAAAAAGGCAAAGATTAATGAAATTGTGGAAACAGAAAGCCACAATGACAAAGAGGAGGAATCTGACTCTGAAAAAGAAATGGAACAGTCAGAAAGTTCTGAAAGTGATGAAATTAATATAATTAATGCACAAATTAATAATATTGATATAATTTATGAAGTACTGGATGTTAACCCAAACTTACCACAAGTTGGGACATCTGACACAAACCTGACAAATATACAAGATGCCAAAATTCACAGAACCACACCTGCAAAAGTAATGGGATATACAGCTGGAAAATCAAATATAAGTATTGTTATGGTTGATAACCAAGAAGGAAAAGTAAACTTAGATACAGGAGCATATTGCACCTGTGTTGGTAAAACTTATGTAAAAACCATTGTCCCAGACTGGCAAGAAAAACTTATGCCAATACAAGGTGTCAAATTTAGTAGTGCAAGTGAGAGCATGAAGCCCCTTGGAATAATTGATTTAACACTAATTTTTCCTCACCCTTCACAATGTGTCAGAATTAAAGTAGAGTTTGTAGTAATGTACAACTGTACTAGTAATCAATTCATACGTGGAAATGACTACTTATCAATTTATGGTTAAGATATCTCTAACCAAAAAGACAGATATTTTACCATAGGAGATAACAAAAGAAAAACGTTTGGCTTTATAAATAACAAAAAACAAATCACAGTTATTAAGAATGAAGAGAAAAGTCCAGAAAAGGACCTTTTTATATCTGAACAACTGAAAGAGGCAGAATTCAATCAAGAATTAACAGAAAAAATGAAAGAAAAATTGATTGACCTCTTATTTAAGTACAAAAATGCCTTTGCAACTGACAAGGAGCCACTAGGTGCCATAATTGGGCACAAGGTGGATATAATTCTTAATGTGGAAAAACCTTACCCACCTTTACTAAGGAGACCAGCTTGCCCAGCTAGTACAAGGGCTAGAGAAGCCTTGGAGGTACACATTGAAGAATTAATGGACCTTGGAGTATTAAGAAAGGTAGGACATAATGAACTGGTAGAGGTCACTACACCTGTCATTATAACTTGGCATAATGGAAAATCAAGGATGGTAGGAGACTTCAGAGCCCTGAACACCTATACCATTCCAGACAGATACCCAATACCCAGAATCCATGAGATATTGACACAATTGTCACAAGCTAAGTTCATTACAGCCATGGATTCCTTAAAGGGTTTTCATTAAAATGTCTTAACAGACAAGGCCAAGAAACTACTAAGGATAATAGTCTACTGTGGGATTTTTGAATACTTAAGAATTCCATTTGGCATAAAAAATGCACCTTCCCATTATCAAAGGTTGATGAACACCATATTTCCTGAAGAATTATCAGGAATATGATTAATCAGCTATATTGATGATATAATACTTTGCTCAGAAACTTGGGAAAATCACCTCACAAGACTAGAAAGGGTACTACAAAAGATAGTGCAAGTGAATATGAAAATTTCCTTGAAAAAGTGTCATTTGGCATAAAGCAAACTAAAAGAACTAGGACATGTTGTATCTGGACTTATTCTAGGCATAGACAAGAAGAAAGTAGCAGCAGTACTACTTAAGCCAATGCCTCAAACCAAAAAATAAATGCAATCATTTCTAGCATTCGCTGGTTACTATAGACAACATATAAAGGACTTCGCAAAAATTGCTAAATCGTTGTATAAGCTATGTGACCAACAAACAGTCTATGGCATGACAGAAGAAAGAGTAAAAGCATATGAAGAATTGACAAATTCCTTGACAAATGCCCCATTTCTTCTAATGCCAGATTGGAAACTACCCTTCAAACTGTACATTGATGCATGTGGAGAAGGAATAGGTCCTGCACTACACCAGACACAAATTATCAATGATAAACCAGTAGAATGACCAATTTGTTTCATTTCAATACAAATAAAGCCAACAGAAGCAAGATATGGAGTAAGCCAAATGGAATGACTCTGCTTAGTGTGGGCTTTAGAAAAATTACATTATTACTTGGATGGAACAGTATTTGATGTGATTACAGACTGTAATGCTGTAAAATCCCTATTAAATATGAAAACTCCAAATAGACATATGCTGAGATGGCAAATTTCTATCCAAGAATACACAGGAAATATGACTATTGTTCATAAATATGGCAATATTCATAAAAATTCAGATGGTCTTAGCAGATGGGCTCTAGCAAATACCCCTGACAGCCCAGCATGGGTACCACAGGAAGAGCACCACATAGAAGGAATATGTGTTACAGACATTGGCACAGAATTCTTTAACCAAGTTTAAGAAAGCTATAAGATAGACAAGAATTTCCATATCTTAAACCAACTTCTAATGAAATACTGCAAAGACCCATCACTTTCATGAAAATTAGATGAAACATGGAAAAAGGCATATTATGAAGGAAGATTCCACCTCCTTGATGGAATCCTTTACCATAGAACAAAACACACATGTGTTATGGCCTTAACAGATATAACCCTGATAAACACTATTTTACATGAGTGTCATGATAGTGTTGCAGCTGGACATCTTTCAGAAGACAGAACACTAGAAAGAGTGAAGACCTGCTCTTGGTGGCCAAATTGGAAGAAAGATGTTTCAGAATACTGCCAAACCTGTGACAGATGTCAAAAAGCTAACAGAGCCACAGGAAAGAAATTTGGAATGATGATCCAAATCCAAGAACCAAAATCCCCTTGGGAAATAGTTCTTATGGATTGGGTAACAGCATTACCTCCAGGAGGAGACAGAAGCTATAATGAATGCCTAGTATTGGTTGACAGGTATAGCAAAACTCCCATGTTCCTACCATGTCATAAAGATGACACAGCTATGGACACAGCCATAATGATATGGAATAAAGTCATTAGCCATACAGGCTTATTCCAGAATATTATAAGTGACAGAGACCCAAAGTTCATTTCAGCATTGTGGACAAATCTCCATAGCTTGTTTGGAACAAAATTATCATTCTCAACAGCTTACCATCCTCAAACTGATGGTTTAGCAAAAAGAATGATACAGACCTTGGAGGACATGATCAGAAGATTCTGTGCTTATGGACTAGAATTCAAATATTCTGATTTCTTTAGCCATGATTTGTGTACACTAATACCAGCTCTTGAACTGGCATATAATACATCAATCCATTCTTACACTGGAAAAACACCAGCAATACTAGAAAAAGGTTGGAATCCAAGACTTCCTTATGATACCCTCAAAAAGGACTTAGTGGATATACATCCAACAGCAAGCAGCTTTAAGATAATTCTTGACAAAACAAGACACCATGCAAAAAGATGTATGCAACATTATTTCAAATATGCAAAAGAAAGATGGGATAAAAGTCATAAACCACCTGACTTCAAAATAGGTGACTTGGTCCTAGTATCAACCCTTAATTTCAATAACATAAAAGGTCCAAAGAAATTGAAAGATTCCTTTGCAGGACCATTTATGATGAAAGCACTTCATGGACCCAATGCTGTGCAATTGGAACTCACAGGTGAATTAATGAACAAAAACCCAACTTTCCCTGTAAGTGTGATAAAACCTTACAGCTCAAATGATAAGGAACTATTTCCACTAAGAAATAAACCCCCACTTGAAAGTCCCCCCTTGGAAGAAGGAGAGGAAAAGAAAACTGTAAAAGTCCTCAAAGAAAGAAGGACAAGAAACAAAAAAGAAAGAGAATACCTTGTAAGGTATAGAAATTCATCTCAAGAAGATGAATGGCTACTTGAGAAAGATATAAAAAATGCTGATAAGCTACTAAGAAGGTTCAGACATTAAATAAAACCTGGCAAATAGAAAAGTTAAGCATTATTGAGCTTCAAGACTAACAAAGTCTATTGAAGAGGTAGGACAGTGGATGATACCCTAATTACACATATCAGATTGTCGTACGATCTTTTTTGGGGGTAGGGAATGTGAACATTTGAGATATGACCACATACCCAAAAAGGTCACAAGAAATATTTAAAATAATTATACATCAAAAATAATTACCTTAAAAACTACGAAAATGCTGTAAATAGGCATAAAGCTTGGTTTAACTTAAAACGCAATGAACAAACATATGGAATGAATTATACCGTTGGATTCCCCATGGTAAAATACACATATACCATTTTTATGGCATATCTGTAAAGTCAATATTTAATGAGTTATAAGTAATAATACATTATAAAAAACACAAATCCTTATTTATTTCAGAGACCAATGAAACAACATGTGAAATAAATGGTACCATTGGATTCTCCATAATAATCCACATATAAAACAATTAATAAGCTAAGCTCCAAAGTCAATACTTAAGGAATTAAGCTGAATATATGCACTTTTTTGGTCAGCACATATATTGAAGGATTTTAGCTAATATCTTTTGAAATATGCATGATAGAGTGATGAACCAAAAATAAAGTCACCACGTATTTACTGTAGGAATACAGAAATGAATTTCATTTGACAAGCTATAAACAAGGTTAAAACCTGTAAGGGATTATTGACTCAAATCAACAGAGCTGTTGACCACTTTGTTGTGAAGGTGGTCCAAACTTAAAAAAAGTATACAGTTGGATTCTACTAGATAATTTTTGAAGAATGATGTATTTTATATTATAATACTCAAGGTATAACCCCTTGAAATTGTGATTTGAAGTTTAAAATATTAATGTCACATGGTGGAATGTGATCTACAACTTGCCAGTATTAATTGGTCTTTCAACCGGTTTAATAGCCTTTTCGGCAAGAGTTCCCTTTGCTGAGGTCTGGCAGACAACATTGTGACAATAAACCAGTTACCAACGTCATGAGTTCGATTCTGGGTGGAGACAAGAGGAGGTCTCAATCAAACAACCAGAAATCGCTGGGTTTTTTGCTCCATTGGCGTACAAGGGTTCCGCCCCTTGGGGGTTCCTTGTAGGCTCCTGTTGTGACTAATGTAACTCCATGAGGAGGACATGGGTAATACCATCAGTTACATGAACTTCGGGACGCAGTCCCCTAAACCCGGGGGGTACTGTCACATGGTGGAATGTGATCTACAACTTTCCAGTAGTAATTGGTCTTTCAACCGGTTTAATAGCCTTTTTGGCAAGAGTTCCCTTTTCTGAGGTCTGGCAGACAGAATTGTGACAATTAAATTTCGACAGAAAAGATGAGTTACAAGGAAAATCATCAAAAATAGAGTTTTGATGATGTAATGAAATTCTCTTGGCAGCATAATACAGTTATGCCAAGCTATTAGAATTCACTCTCTGAATTTGTGCAGCATGTAAATCTTGAAAGTTATTAATGATCAAAGTTTGAGCTTAATTTGATCATTGATGATCACTCACTGTAACTTTAAATTAAGTTTAACAGTCATATGAGTGATACAGTTGGTGGATACTGTTAGTTTATGATTAAAACTATTAAAATCCACAAAATTTAGGGTTCTGCCAAGCCTTTACATCATCAATCTTAGAGGTATAGTGATAACTCTAAATAATGGCCCAATAATGAGATAAGATGGTTTGATCATGATGCAATCATCACCAAACCTTAAAATATTGATTCATTCAAGTGGATATGATCGGTGCACGTCTACTAGAAGCCTTTTGGACTCTAGGAGGGAGGTATTTACTATAAATAGAGCTCTTTTTACTCTGTTTTCCCCTCAGATGCTTACAAAACATTAAATCATTAATTAAAAAGGTAATTTCTTTATTCTTTATATATAAAACTTTTATATTGTTAAAGACCAAAGATCATCTTCTAATAATCTTCATCTTTGATGTGATTATTACAATTATTTCATTGTTTTGTTTAAATTTCTCTCAAAAACTTCAATTCCACATAAAACCAAGAAAATTTGTAATTTCTCTTAAAATATATTGTAACTACAATTTAAATAAGTTTTATTTACATTTCTAGGCGTAAGTTCACTCAAAATTATTATATTAAGCATTAAAAGTAGGTTATTTCTCTTATTATAATAATTTTCCTCTATTATTACTTTTTAATAATTCCATAATTGATATAAATAGTATTTATCGTAATTTATAACTTTATTATTGGTAATATTATTGTTATTAATTGTTTTTTATTCATAAGAAACAATTTTTTATTCCTTTATTATTTGTTGGTAACAATAATAAAGTGCTTTTTAATATATAAATTATCTTATATTAATATATTTATTTTATGAATATTATTTTTTATAATATAAATTATATTATTATATTTATCTAATAATATAATTATTTTACGCCATAATTATAATAATTCTTTATTATTATAATTATTTTTATCTTATTTATTTGATTTATAAGGACATTCATAGTACAATAAATAAAATATTTGTAATTTTTACTTATTGTTTCATAGTCACACCTTACAGCTTGCTTGAATACAACCTGTATGTGCCAATTCAAAGGTCCAAGGAATACTGAAGTACTTGATGCCTTGACAACTGATTGGATGCTTGATAAAATCTTGAAGCTTCCCTTATAATAATCATGAAAGAAAGTAAAACCCAACTCCTTCCATGCCAGGTTGTTGGGCTCCTCAAATTGTCTTCTGGTAGCTGCCAGGGATTGCAAGACTTAATGGCTGAGAACACCTCCTTCAAAATGGCTGATGAATTTGGGGACTTGGTTATGAATGGCCTAATTTGGTCCTGAAACCATCACCATTGGATTGCTGAGAAAAATAGGTGCATAATGAAGGGGAAAACCTTCTGAGCTTGATCTGGTGGCCTCTGGTGATTGCCAAAGGCCAGGGGTTGAAAGTGGCCAATTTAAGGCCTGGGGTCCTTTTGGCCATTTGTCGGACTGGTGAGATTGGGGCCCAATATTGGCTCAGGTGGGCCCACTTGTGGTTTGGGTCCCACCTGGCCCCCTTGGCCCCTTTTGGTCTCATTGGAATAGGCGAAAAGGCTGTACGGGTCCCATGCTAAATGGCGTATGGACCTTAGGCCATAGATCACAGATTGCAGACTGTAGAGGCCATAGGGGGGCTAAATAGCCCAAAAACGCCATAATCAAAGGGGTGGGCCCAAGGGGCAAGAGGCCCCTGGAAATACAGATGGACCCCCTGTGCCCAGAAAAAAGGAATTGGCCTGGCGGTTGGTGACATCAAGGATTGGTCAAAAGGGCCAATTATGCAGGATATTCCCAGTGAAAGGTGGTGTGGCCCAAAGTCCATAAAACACTAATATGGACCAATTGGCCATAAAATGAGGTCAGGCTATAATTTCCGCAAACACCCATTAGGGGGTGATTACACGTGTTTGTGAGAGTACCCCTCACCTTTAATGGTGAGCTCCTTAGCACCAAACCAACACAAAAGCCTGTTGAGGCTGTTGACAAAGATTTGATGTAGGGATTCAAGAGTTATTGCATCTTGAAAGAAGATTTTCAGACTAGTATTAGGTTGGAATATGAAGTGAGGATGATTTGGTCTTTTGACATTTGGCTTTGAGATTTTGAAGAATTCAATTGACATGAGAAATTTTGGCATTAAGAATATAGAAATAAAGGTTTTGAAAAAGTATAAGGAGAGAAAAGTAAATAAATATGAATGAAATAAAGAGAAATGAAATCTTGAGCAGGATTCCAATTTTGATCACAGAAGTGGACAGCTGATTTGAATTGGCAAAGGACCCTGAAAACAAGATTTGATTCCAGGTGCTCACAGAGTGGCCAAGGTGATGTTTTGAAATATTGTAGACCGCTCAGGGAAGGACACACCAGGAGAGGAACTTACTTTTGGTAGTTACCACTCCTACCAGTGCCATAAAAAGAAAGAACATTTCTGAAGGAATGAATTGAATTGGAAAGGCTTGGAAAGAAATTGACAAAAATTATGGTCCATTTTCACAAGTGAAAATTGTCATAAATTTTGGATTTTGATTTAGAAATCCAGGCCAAAGATCTGTGTCCAAAGATTGCAGAGTTCTCACAGAGTGGCCAAGGTGGTTCTGACAAAAAAAGAGTAGAATACCCCTAAAGGTGCATATCAGGAGTGGGAATTAATTTTGGCAATTCCTCTCCCCACAAAACACCATAAATGATCAAGCTCTTGAAGAATTTGGTCCTTGCCTGTCAGGATAAAAAGAATGGAAATGCTTGAGAAGTTCAGGGAAATTCTTGAGGTTTTTTGTCGGTTCCCAACTGGATCTTTCTGTGTCTTGACTTAAACCTTTCCATTCCACCAAATACCAAAATTTTGCTCTCTTGATGTTGGAATCCAGAATTTGAGAGACTTCCTATTCCTCTTCTTCTGCAATTATGATTGGAGGAGGAGGCTCTTGATTGTTATTTGGGATTGTTGATGTCTTGACTGGTTCAAGGAGGGAAATATAGAAGACCGGGTGGATGGATTTCCATTGGGATGGAAGCTTGAGGTGGTAAGCATGAGTACTGACTTTTTTCAAGAGTGAAAAAGGACCCAAGAATCTTTCAGAGAGTTTTTTTTTGGGTCTAGTTGCTTCAATATTCTTGGAAGAAATCCATACCATGTCACCAGGATTGAAAAAAAACAGGTTGACTTGCTCTACTTTTATCTGCATACCTCTTAAGCCTGTTTATGGCAACTTCAAGTTCTCTCTTGAAATCTTGCTGTAATGATGTGATTTTTGTTGATAATGTTCCAGCAGAAGTATCTTGAGTGATGTGAACTGAGTCAAATTGTGGGTCTCTTCCATAAAAAGTAAGAAACAGTGATTGTTTTGCTGAAGAATGATCATAATTATTGTAGGCAAATTCAGCCATTGGGAGACAGGTGTTCCAATCATCTTGATGATAATTGAAATAAATCAAAAGGCACTGTTCTAGTATCTCATCTACCCTCTCTGTCTGTCCATTAGCTTCTGGCTGGTAAGCAGTTGACAGATCTCTTGAAATGTTGAGCTGCTGAAAAAGATTAGTCCAAAATGAAGAAACAAAAAAAGAACCTCTATCACTAACAATGCTTGAAGGCAGGGCATTCTTTGAAAAGATATTCTTGATGAAAAAATGGGCCAAATGAAATCAAGTTATTGAAGACATTGTTGGAATAAAAACTGCTATCTTTGAGAATTTATCCACTATGACAAGAATTGAGTCAAAAGAATTGGACAATTGCAATTGAGTGATGAAAGCCATTGAAAGAAAAATCCAAGGGCCATTTGTAATTGGAAGACGTTTGAGGAGTCCAAAATTCTTGTGATTAATATTCTTGTTTCGTGAGCACTGTTGACAGGATGATACATAATCCTTGATAAATTGAGTCATGCCAAACCAGTGGAAATCCCGCTTGAAAAGATTGAGACTCTTCTCTTCGCCAGGGTGTCCAGCTAGAGCAGAACAATGACGCTTTTGAAGAATGCTGTTGTTAATTGTGGGGTCATTGTGGAACACCTTCTGACACTTTCATAAAAGAAGTTGGGAATAAGTATCAAGACAATAATCTTGAACAGATTTACCTTTACCCAATTCTTGAAGGATATTGCCATAATTTCTTCTGAATTGATTCAATGAAATTTTAAAGGAAGGGTTGAGCTTCATCTTGCTTAATGAGTTCCTGAAAGTTTATTCGATTCTTTCTGATGAAATACTCCCCCCTCTGCAGATAAAAGTTGTCCTGACGTGATAAGGCATCTGGCAGAGTAGCTAGGCAGCCAGGCAATTAAGTGATAGAAAAGTGAAATTAAGAAAGGAATTCAGCCCAGTGGGCTTGACGGCGAGTAGGGACTTTTTAATGCATGAAGTATTGAAGGGAATAGTGATTGGTGAGAAATTCAAATGGGGAAGAGAGAGAAAGAAAAGCCCTCCAGAGCTTGAGGGCCCAGACTATGCCAAGGAGTCATTCTCATGAATTTCATATTTGAGCTCTGCTGGAATAAGCTTGGGGCTATAAAATCAAAGGGGATGTTTTCCTGAGTCGGAAACCTGATTCAATACAGCACCCAATGAATGATTGGATGCATTGATCTCCACAATGGTGGGTAGAAAAGGATTGGAGCTGTGGTGAAGGCCTCTTTGAGTTGATGAAACGGTCTAAGAGCTTCCTCATTGAGGGGAAAACAGGAAGCTTTCTTGAGGAAAATGGTGAGTGAACTAATGTTCTTTGAATAATTCTTGATGAAACAGCGGTAGAAATTGGAAAAGCCAAGGAATGATTAAAGATCTTTGAGGTTTGTTGGAGGTGGCCCATTGAGAATTTTCTTGACTTTTTCTTGGTCCATCTTGAGGCCTTCAGAAGAAGCAATATAACCTAAATGTTCCACACTAGAAACATGAAATAGGCACTTGGAGGCCTAAGCAAAGAGGTTATTGGCTCTGACTCTGGAAAGAACAGTGCACACATGAGGGACATGTTCTTCCTCAGACTTGGAAAAGAACATAATTTCATCCAAATCAACCACAACATAAATATGAATAAGGTCATAGAAAATATCATTGACAAGATTTTCAAAAGAGGCAGGAGCATTGGTGAGTACAAATGGCATAATCAAATACTCATAACTGCCATATTTAGTTCTAAAACATTTCAAATGTTCATCACCTGCCTTGATTCTGAGAAGGTTATATGCACCACCCAAATCAATCTTGGGGAAGATAGAAGAGCCATTGCAAACAGTAATGAGCTGATTCATAGGAGGAAAGCGATACTTTTTCTTCCTAGTAACAGCATTGAGTTTGCAGTAATTAACACACAAACGGAGGCCACCATCTTCCTTTTTGATAAAGAGGACAGTTGCTCCTGTTGAAGAGGAGCTTGGATGGATGAAACACTTCTCTACATTCTCTGAAATTTAGGCCCTGAGTGTATCTGACTCTTGGTTTTATTAAGAGTAGATGATCCCAACCGGAAGTAGAAACCCCTGCAGCTCAATATGATGATCACAGGCACCATGAGGAGGAAGCTTCTCTGCTTACACCTTGGAGAATATATCCAAGTACTGCTGATAAACAGAAGAAACAACCTTCATCACGGTTTCTATTTCTTCTGGCTCTTCCTCTTCATCCCACAATTCCTCCAGGGAGTCATGATAAGATGAAAGGGGAAGGTCCATATTCCCAAAGAAGAAATGAAGCAAAGGTACAAAATTATCTTCTCCAACATCTTGAATCTCTTTGAATACTTTATCTCTAAATGATAGTAATGACTGATGGGAAGTAAGGGAAGCAATATGGACAGAGGATGGAAATGATGGTGTGCTAGACTCACCAACCAGGGCTGCACATGATTTGGAAGAAGAAAAGTCATTACTGAAAGATTTTGAATGATCATAATAGTCCTTTTGATCAGCATTAAAGGCAATCAGCCCTTGCCTCCAATCAATAGATGGATTAAGATTATTGAGAAAGTCAAAGACCAATATAAGATCTTCTCCCTTGGGAGTGTCAATGACTAAAAAGTCTCATTCAAAGCTTGGGAAAGAGGGGAGCTCAACCATATATTTAGTATGGTGAGTCACAAATAAAGAAGGAGACTAAGAGGATTCAAGAAAGATAAGAGGGATCTTCTCTGGGATTTCTGACATGGTCAAAAAATACTTGTGAAGAAACTGCTTTTCAATAAATGTGTTGGTAGTACCAGAATCAATGAGAATACTGTTAAACACATCAGAGATAGAACAAAAAACAAACAATTTGAGAGAATTTTTGACACCGGTATTCAGAGTGCACTATTGTGCTCTGGATGGAAAACAGTGAAGACCATTGAACAAAACATGATCTTCACTCAGGCTTTTACCTGGGTGTGAAATTTTCCTGACAGGTGGGTAAGCTGGTTTTGAGGCCTTTTGAAAAAGGACTCAAGACCATGCTTCCCACCACAATAGGTACATAAGACCTCCTTGATTCTTCTTTCCTTTTCAGAACCCAACAGCTTGAAGTCCTTATTCAGCAAGGAACAATGGGGCTTGTTCCTTTTTTGAGGATGAAAATTCTCCTTCTTCTTTTGACTTGAGCTTAACAAATTTGACTTTGAGGATTAAGGCTTCTTCTCTTGATAATGACCCCTCTCCTTTTTCCTTTCTTGGTACCCACTATCAAGCTCCAGGGTAACATCCATTAAGTCTTGAAGAGAGTCGATTCTTGACAGATGGGAGGCCAATTTTTCCAAATTCCTGCAGGGAAATCCCTTCCTGAAACGATGAATGAGAGCCCTTTCACCCCAATCTCCAATTCTTGAAACCAAACTTCTGAAATCGGCTATGTATAATGATAAATCCCCCCTTCTTTCATTCTTAAGGAATCCAACTCTGCTTCAGCTTTTCTGAATTTTTCTGGGTCCCCAAATAAAGTAGCGAGTTTAGATTAAAATAATTTCCACAAATTGAGAAGGTAATTTGGATCATGATTTTTGAGATTGGAAAGATAAGGCCCAACCCATTTTGCAGCCCTGCAAAGGAGAAATGAGGGGGCATAGAGGACATTCTTTCTGTCTTGAGAGAGGTTTGACGGATCATTATGAAAAATTAATTGGCAAGACTGAATGAAGCTTCTAACTTTGAAGGGCTGAGTCCCATCAAAGCATTCTGGTGCCTTCATAGATGGAGTATTGAAGGCTGGTGGTCTTTATGAATCAGAAGATGAAGCTGCTTGAAGATTGGCAATAATTTAAGTCATCTGCTGCATGATGGCCAATAACAATGGTTCAGACTGATGAGAGACAGGCTGATTAGACTGGGATAGAGTTGGTCCTCCAGTACCTTGGGATGCCCCCACAGGAGCAGGAAAACCTTCAGTACCACCAGACTCTTCCTCTTCCACAGAATTCTCCTCCTCCTCTTCACAATCTTTACCAGGACCTTTGAAAGTAGTCCTTGCAAGTCCTGGAAATACGCCTACTCCTGAAAGTGAAATTGATCTTCTTGGCCCTCTTCCTTCCTTCCTGGATGGTGCTGCTCCTTCCATAGTGGTCCCTCAGTTATGGAACTGCTGGGGTGCTGTCAAGTGGAGCTCTTGGGGTTGGAGTGAGAACAGCTTGAGCTCTGGCCTGAGATCTGGTCTGTCTTGCATTAGGTGAATGTTGAATGGGCATGATTCCTGGAATAAAAAATTGAAATAAATGAATAAAATCAAAATATGAAGTGAAAAGCTTGTTGCAAATCAACTGGAAAACTTGAAGTCAAAATCAAAAATCAGAATCAATTTCTTGAAAAAAATCAATGAAGGAATGAAATCTTGAGGTAATCAGTCAATCAATATGTCAAAATGAATTCATCAAGTAAATGAATCAATCAAAATTAAAATCTTGCAAGATCAATTGATCAATAAAATAAATCCTTGTGATAAATCAATCTTATGTCAACAATTCTTGATGTAAGAATCAGCAAATTCCATGAAGTCTGCAGGTCAATACATTTTGTTGAAGTCAATATCACTTATGTAAAACCAATCAACAAAATCAAAATCAAGTGATTTCTTGTTGAAAAATCAAAATTCTTGAAGAATTAATCAAATATGAATCTTAATGTGAAGAATCTATCTGAATAATTTGATGAGAAATTTGAAAATCAAATGAAAATTAGTATTACACCTTAATTATGAATGAACTAATATTGATTATTTGAGATAAAATTTTATAAGAGGAACAAAAAACAAAATTTGGGTCAGCTTTCAATTTTCAACTTGATAATGAATGAGAGAAAATTGAGAGGTGATGATAAATCATAAAGTTAATAAGCATTGAAGAGTCATAATTTTGATGAAATGAGTGAATGAAATTATAGAGAAAGAATGAACAGAATGAAAAGAGATTATGAGTTAATTAATATAATTTCACAGGGGTTCTTATGGAAGAAAGAGTGGCCTGGAACTCAGGAATCAAGAACTCACTTGGAGGGATCCAAAAAAATAAAGAAATAAAAGGGAAAATATTTCTTTAAGGAAGAATGAGAGTAAAGACAAGTTTGCCAAAGATAAAAGAGAAAGGAAGCCAATGTCCAAGATAATAAAAAAGCCAAAAGACAAAGAGCCAACTAAATTAATCTTCAATTCACTGTCCCCAGCTCCCAAAAAGAACAATGGAATTAGTAAAGGATATGAACAGCAATATCCACTGACAGGGGAAGAAGAAAAGGTGCAAATGACTGACTTAAGATTATCAGTATTTGGAAAATGTCCCCAGGGAAGAAGAGGTGGCCCATATATGTGAAAACGTTGAAGACTGATGCTGGAGGGTTGATCCCTGGCTGTATTGACCTTTTTGGGTCAATACAGATCTAGCCATCTTGAGAATTGGACTGTGTGATGGAATTCCCACAGTGGAATATGAATTGGCCCAAAAGGGCCAAGGCCATACAACTTGCTTGAATAAAACCTGTATGTGCCAATTGAGTTGTCCAAGGAATACTGAAGTACTTGATGCTTTGACAACTGATTGGATGCTTGTTAACCTCTTGGAATTGCGCTTGGAAGAATTCTGAAAGAAGATTCTTCCCCCTGAATGAAGGGGAAAACTTGCTGAGCTTGATCTGGTGGCCTCTGATGATTGACAAATTTCAGGCCTGAGAATGGCCAATTTGGGTCCTGGGGTCCTTTTGGCCATTTGTGGGACTGGTGAGATTGGGGGCCAATATTGGCTCAGAAAGGCCCACTTATATTTTGGGTCCAACCTGGCCCCCTTGGCCGCTTTTGGCCTCATTGGACTTAGGCCAAAAGGGGACTAAGACCCACTGATTGTAGAGGACATGCCAGGCTAAATAGCCCAAAACCCCCATAATCAAAGTGGTGGGCCCAAGGGGCCAGAGGACCCTTGAAGTCCAGATGAACCCCCAGGCCCAGAACCAAGTAACTGGCCTGGGGGTTGGTGAGGCGAAGGATTGGCCAAAAGGGCCACTTATGCAGGATATTGCCTGGGGCCATAAATTGCCAGGGAGAGGTGGTGTGGCCCAAAGGCCATAAAACACCAATACGGACCAATTGGCCATTAAATTGATGACATGGCCAATTCCCATAAAATGAGGTCAAGCGATAATTGCTGTAAACACCCATTGGGGGGTGATTACACATGGTTGTGAAATCACCCCACAGCCAAAGAATTCCATGAAATGTGGAAGAGAGCTTTTGACACAGATTCTAAGTGCACAGCTGAAGCTAAATAATACAAAAAGAAGACATATGATAAGATACATGTGGAAAAGAACTTCAAAAAAGGGGAACAGGTGTTAGTGTCTACACTCAACTGCAACAATCTCAAGGGACCAAAGAAAATGAGATTCTCATTTTTGTAACACTTAAATATCATTAAACTGATAGGGAACAATTCAGTGAAGGTTAGACTCACAGAAGAATTCTCTAGGAAACACCCAGCATTACCAGTGAGTCTAGTCAAACCATACTTCCAGACAGGAGAGGACAAGTTCCCCTCCCAGGAAGAAGACTACCACTCCACCACACATAGTGGTAATAGAAGACTCCCCTGGCTCTGTGAAGAATATCATCAATGCCAGGAAGATTAGACTGAATGGTAAAGACCAAAGACAATATTTGGTTGGATTTGAAAACCACACAGCATACAAAGACAAATGGTTGGCTGAAGATTCCATACCAGATGGGAACCTTCATCTAAGGAGATTCAGGGCCTCTGGGAGGAATGACCAGTCTCATCAATGATAAGCCTTCTTTGAAGCAAGGTTATGTCAGCCTCTGACTCAAAACCAGAGCACAGGCATGATAGCCAACTACCATGAACCAATGGTAAAGCTAAGATACCACCAAAACATGGAGCTGAGAAAAACTAGCTCAAAATGTATCAAAATAAAGAGGAAACTCATTTTTTTCCAAATACACAAGTCACATCTTCAAGGGTAAAAGAATAACAAATTTATTCCTTCTCAAATTTGTTTCTGAGCATAAACCTTAATTTTCACCTCTCATCTGAAATCCAGAGGAAGAGGCTTAAACCAAGCAAATGGGTACTCAAATTGAAGCTCCATGTTGGGGCTATCCAATGGTACTAGCAAAACCTGGCTAGCACCAAACCTACAGAGGCTATTACCAAAATGAAGTCAAATGAAGGTGAATCAAATAATCACTTCCCATCTAAATTGTACGGTTTTCGTGTGGGATACTTGAAGGGGACTTTTTGGAAAGAGAACAATAAGGGTGATCTGTTTGTGCCATCCATTTTCCCATATCTCACCTGGAACAAAAGTGATGGTGCAAGCAAGTGCCATAGAGATATTGAGAAAATCATATACCTGAATGACAGAAATTGTACATGCCATCACTTTGCATACTTAATTGTACCCAAATCAACTGAGGTACTAATGTGTAGATAGCATTTAGGGATATAAAATGAGCCAACCTTGAGCCCAATATCTCAAAAACTGACAAATATATATAGCAGTTTTAGGGTTAAAATCCCGGAGTTGGGCCAATACACCATTCTTGTGGGATAATATCCCATAAATCTGATTATGAGGTGTCAAACAGACAAATAAGCATGCATATATTTCAATAACTCATAGTTCAATGGATTCTGGGGTCCCATACAGGTTTTGTACAGCATTCTACACATCATAGCCATCAGAACAGGGCTATGTGGTCCCCAGATGAGAATTTTCACCCTTTATTGGGGAAAACTTCCCATATGTACTTTCAAAACCACATTTTAGTCCAATAGAGAGTATAAAGGCCTAGTGAAAGCCACAAGCCAGTACTCTAGAGTGAAAAAATCTTCACTTCCTCTACATGGATGGTCTAGAGGGCCATTCCACCCCTTTTTGGCATAAAAGGAGGCCCTTTCTCTTCCAGAAAAGGAATCCCAATCCTGTTATTAAATCACTACATAGTACAATTGTCAAAAAGATTTATGCTCTTGGAAAACAAGGCAGTTATACTTTAAAACTAAGTATTGTAGCTCTTATCATATTAATCCAGCTAGTAAGACTACAACTAGGGCTTTCAGTGGTGCTCACCACCACTATTTCTTTAAAGTAAAGCCCTTATTAATTTACCATTTCACAGTCATAGTTAAAGTTTTAAATACTCTTATCACACCTTCATCAAAGAATCAGCCTGACAAAAATATTTCATACAATAGTTCCTCTCCCAACAAGTTCAATTTCACAATCCAACTATCAATTTTGTTGCTTAGTCATGGGAACTCATAGCTCTCATTCCCCTTCTAAAACACACACACTGAAATCACTTCCATTGGAGAAAGAAATAGAAATTTCTGAGTATTTACCACTCTCTTGTGTAGAGGACTCAATGTCTAACTGTCCCATTGATGCTCAACAAGGGGACCAAAACTCAACAAACTCAGAAATAATGATTCCGACTATTTTCAAGGATATTTCTCTCATTTTTAATGGTAAATAAGGCTTGTAAGTGACCACCTTTTTCTGGAATCAACCTTGGGATTCAAAATGGGATAAAATCTTCTCAAAATTTGTACTCAAGAATTTGAAATTTATGCATAACAAAAAGTGATTAAAATTTTGATCATAACACAAAATTATAACCAAAGCATTAAGAAATCCTTGATAATTATGCCTTGGCTTAAAGGAAATAAACAGGACTCAAAAGATGATAAATTGGAAATTGAAGATTTTCACAGAAAGGCAGATTAAAAGTACAAATCACAGTGGTTTAAAAATGTAGGTTTCTTTAATCCTCAATGTATAATTATTCATAGCTTATGTTTATCACCAAATTTGTGATTTTTATCTCAAAATGCCCCTGAGAAATTTTATAAATGCAAATTAGTCTAGAGCAGTCTACAGTTTACTCCTTGGGTTTTTTATTTTAAATTTCTGTAAAACATTAGTAAGACCTTCTGTGGGGTAGAATCTTTGGCTTCATTTACTTCCATAGAGCAATTAATTTTACAAACTGAAACTAAGTTGTGTTCAGTTGAAGTCAGGACTATATTATTCTTGGTCACCAAATGGGAACAGGAGAGACAACAGCAAGGGTGGTTAAATAAGCCATAGAAGAAGTAACAAACAGGATGATAATAGGACAACTCAATAGGCAGTGCGTTTTAAATAGAAACGTGGTATTATCATACTTGTAAGGACTTCTAAAAATAGTGGGGGATATCCATGACAAGAATGGAGAAGATTTAGTCTTAGATGAAGCTAAAAAGTAGTCTGAGATTCATAGAAAAATATATAGGCTTAGTAATAGAAATTATTAGAGGATAAAGTACTGTCTGATTAATGTGAAAAGTATTGATATACTAGTAAATTATAGATTAAAGGATTTACATGCATATGAATTCTAATAAAAAGTAACCCATGATTAAAAAATATTCCGTTTTAGATAGTTTAACTTGTTTTTAACCAAAATCCTGCTCATAATTGATATTATGAATACAAATCCTCCAATATTCAGAAGGTGAAACAATAAACTCCAAAGGAACAAGTAAAAAACAAGGATAATATGAAGAAAGATGATTATATGGCTAGGAGATGTAATTCTTTTGGAACTAAAGGGAACAAAATTAACTAAGGAAGTACTCAAAAAAATCAAATGAAGGACAATTGGTTACCTAAAGGTCAAAAAAATTAGATTATAACACAGTGGGGTGTGAAAAAACAACAGTTACAAGGATATTTCAGCTAATAGATTTTATTTGAAATAAAACATCAGTGCATGGTTAACAGGACAAGAGATTCCTTGGTTACTCTGCCTGGACAAGCTTTGTGAGCCTTGAGGTATATTTTACATACCCAGATAGGCCACAATTATCTCAAAAATAGATTTTGAATTATGCATAGCTCATAAGTCATGCATATATCCAAAATTCATCATTTTTGATTTCAGAAAAGATGAATAACTTTTTATTGAGTAGGTAAATCCATGGATTTAAGGCCAGATTTGGATTATACACAAAAATTCGCGTAGGGTAGCTCCATAGAGTGAATAAGCTCAATTAACTCTTTGAGGTGGTAATATGAAAAATACTTCAATACCACATTGTCAATACCACATAAAAGATCTGTGAAAAATTTGGTTTTTCTTAATTTCACGCCAAAATAATGGGAATGTGAGAAATCCCATGTTACATATACAATAAGAATAGTGTTATGCATGTTTTGGGCACCAAATATCATGGTATTCTTACATGGACTTTTGGTACACCAATAGTGGATATCTCACTTTAAGCTTAAATTTCTATTTTGACATGAAAAATAAGCAAGGGGGACAAAAGACATCAAAGAGAGCCAGGGTACCCAACTGCCAAGGGCTCAGAGGCATGGAAAGCCCCAAACCTTGGATCTGTGGCTGATCTTGGCCCAATTAGTAAACTAAAACACTTTGGGAAATTGGTTACCATGTTACAACTACAGTAAATCTTAAGAAAATAGCAAATAACCTACTATTTTGACGTGCCAAGGAGGTAAAGAGCTACTTAGACTCCTGTAACCATTTCACTTCTTAATGATTTTCCATGGATAAACCGCAAAAAAATAATTAAAACCCTTTTTGGACTTGTATCCATTGGTTTACCTCATAGCAACCAGTTAAACACTGATATTTGCAATTCTATGTAAAAATGAGGTAAAAACTTCAAAAATTCATTAAAAATACACTTCTAAATGAATCTCTCTGAAACCTTCAGGACCAATGGAGAACTGTATTATCTATGTTAAAACCAAAAAAAATTACAGTTTTACTAGTAAAATCAAACGTTTTACTTACAGTCTTTTTTTGACTATTCTACGTGAAACACTCAATATTCAAAAATTCACAGTAATTACAACCTGTGATGCAATTTCCAATAACATTGATAGCTTTAAGGAATCAATTAATCTTTTGGAATAAAACAAGATTTAAAGATGTTATTTCTTTTATTCTTAACCATATGGGGGTTGATAGTCATGTAAAAGCATGAATTAAGTAATTATGATAATCTTACGTGACAACAGATGATGCAATCAATAATCCTAAAGGGTTTATTGCTTTCTCACTCACTGGTCCTTCAGTTTGATCTATGGAATGCCTCTGTGAGCTGTTGTTGACTTAAAAGAGGCCTCTTCTTGCTGTTTTTGCCCAGAATCAACTTATTATCATTTAAATCATTGTTACCAACAAGTAAGTATGAGTTAAAGCTATTCTTAAGTGTTTTGATTATTTCAGCATCAATCAGAAAGACGTGAAATCATAGAATCCAACTATATATTGTTGTAATACTGTTATCAATACATTTTGATCCCTTAAATCCACAATTCCACATCAAATCTCTCTATCTTATCTTTCAATAAGCTCTTTGGAATATTAGTGAGTGATTTACCCTTAATTCTTAAAGTTTTTCTCTAAAGAATTAGTTTTATTCAAGAATTATATTTATAATCATTCTTGCAAAAGATAATTACATATTAAAATAATTTTATTGTTTTAATAAAAGAAGTTTTATTATTAAAATCTTCTTGTAATTGATTCTTGTAGACAATTACTGCTCACTGTTAAAATCACTCATAGTGTTTAACATGTGAAAGAAATAATTCTTTAATTATTTAATTGTGTTTATAATAATATTTTATTATTATATTTCATAAGAACAGACATAGTCCTGTTGATTAATAGTAATATTATCATCAGTTTCATAGTCACATCTTACATTTGGGAGCCGGCCGTGTTTTTTGAACCTTGTACCCTTAATTGATATATTTTTAAGTTCTAAAATATATTAATTTGATAATATTTTTTTCTTTCATTTTAAAGTTCGACTAATTTTCATTTTTGAAATTGTTTTAGAAATCTTTTCCATTGAGGAATTTGGTTTAATTTTCTACTGTTTTTACATGCTGCTTTTCACATCCACAGACTTATAAAATTATTCTCTCAGTTACTCTGCATTAATTTTCATTCAAACTCTTAAATTTTAATTTTTTCCTTTAAAAAGAATAATTTTTTAATATTAAAAAAAATATGAAACTTATAAAAAATCTTCAAAACTATTTTAAAAAAGTATAAAAAATAATTTTTCTCTTTTTTAACTCTTTTTTCTAGTGTCTTTAATCAAATACTGTGTAGCTGGCAACAGACTCAGTAAGAGATATATCACCAGTCCAGAATCTTCAGAAGCAGAATCGGAAGACAGTATTGAGGTGTAAATTTCTAAAAGAGGCACCTTATTTAGCTCAGGAAAAAATAAACTACCACCAAAAGGTGTGTGTTTATCTTACATTTTCCTTTTTTTGATCTTTGAATTGATGTGAAAATGGTGCATACCAGAAATGGAAGCAACTATTCAGTCAAACCAGATGGATGTGGAAAAGGAAGAGGCAAGACCAAATCCAGAAGTTCCAAGTCTTCCTCAATAAAGACACATTTGGAGGATTCCAGAGTTGCCCCCCATTCCCCAAGGTCTGTATCCACAGATTTTGACATGAATTCTGAGCCTGAACTGATTCATGATAATATTTCCAGGGCTGAAACATTTTCAAGTGGAAGAAATAGAAATATATCAATGCCAATACAAAAATTGGTTTAGAGCAGCCAAAGAAGAGGAGTGGGAAATATTCCCAAGCCTTTGGCAGGGGGCCATGAACTCCTACTTACACATCAAGAGCTTTCTGGGTTAGGAGAAGACCATAGAACTCTTATGAGGTTGCAGCCCATTTTCTTGCAGAGACAAGGGCAAAAACATTAAGAATTGATTGAAGAACCAAAGTCTTTGATCCATAGACCAGAAGAAAGAGTTGGAAAAGACTCCAGCTTCAGAGACAGAGGCCCCAGTGGCGTCTACCAGCTCCAAACCAGCTCCAGAAGGGTCCAAGGACAAGCCCAAAGGACCTCAGAAGAAGCAGAGAGCTCCCAAGAACCATCAAAGCAAGGGCAAAGGCAAAGCAAATTGGCACAGACCTTACCCACAAGGGTACAGGCTCCCCAAATTGGAGGCTTCAGCCATGGACAGTATATTCAACATGGCCAAGTCTTTGATGGAATTCACAGCCAAAGAGCATGAAAGGATGAACAGAACTTTTCCAAAGAAATAATAGATCAGATACATTTTGTTCAATCTGATATTCATGTAGCACTTGGTAAATTTGATGCAAAAATAAATAAACTTACATCAGACATAAGTCAATTAAAAAGAAAGGACAAAGGCTATACTGAATGGTATCAAGTGGCATATTCCAGAATTGATTCAATTATTAATACATGTAACACAATTGAAAGTAAATGGCAGGTTCAGAATGATGAAATTGAAGATCTTTGCATTTTTAAAATGAATGATCAACTTAAAATTCTAAAAGATCATGTCTTAGAAACAGTTGAAAATACCAATCAGTTTGCTACACACTTAGCAAAAAGTGACAGTGAAAGGCAGAAGTTAAAAAATGAAATCATTCCAAATGTAGAACAAATTCATAAGAATTCTGTACCACATATGCCAAGACATTCTACACTTTTGACTGAAGAAAAACATTCTGTTAAAGGAAGTTTGACCCCATTCTTAGGAGAAAATGTTATCTCTTCAAAAGATATTCCCAAATTGGAAGAATGGCCCACTTTCTCTGGTGAAGGTAAATTCAACCATATTGAGTTCATCAGGACTATTGATATGTTGCAAGAAGACTTTCATATACCTGATGAAATCATAGTGGGAAAATTACACTCTCTGTTTACCAGAACTGCAAAGAAATGGTATTACAAGATGAGAATGGATCAGGGGTAACATGATTGGTCTTGGTGGAAGTCTGAAGTGATTACCAAATGGGCCAAGAATTCTTGGAGGTTTAAATTGGAAAATGCTTTTGAAAATGCCATTTTTAACTCAGAGAAAGATAAACCACTTACTTGGTTCTTCAAGAAGAAAGACAGATTATCTGCTTTACACCCAGATATGTCTGACACTATTATTAATATGAGAATATTAAGAAAGTGTGGAGGAGAACTGGAACATGCTATCAAAAGCAGATGTGTAGAACCCTGTCAAACAGAGGACTACATTAATGCAATGGAAGATATCATTACCAGGACAAGAGTTGGTAAAACTTGGACTAAAATCCCTATGAAATCCAAGATGGTCTCAAAGATTCCCAGAGAGAACATATTAATGTGTTATACACATACAATAAAGCATTTGCCTATAATAATGAACCATTAGGTGCTATAAGGGGACATGAAGTTGACATTACTCTTAAGATTGGCAGACCATATCCTGCAGTACTTGGAAGACCAGCTTATCCAGCCAGTCCCAGAGCTAGAGAAGCCTTGGAAAAACATATCCAGGAGTTAATCCAACTTGGTGTAGTAAGACAGTAGGCCATAATGAGGAAGTTGAAGTGAAAACACCTGTTATTATTTCCTGGCATAATGATAAGTCAAGAATGGTTGGAGTTTTCAGAGCATTGAATACCTACACAGTTCCAGATAGGTATCAAATCCCTAGAATTCAAGAAACCTTGGCTCAATTGTATAAAGCTAAGTATATAACATCAATGGATGCATTAAAAGGCTTCCATTAAATTGTTTTGATACCTAAAGCTAAGAAATTATTAATAATTATTGTCAGCCTGTGACTCAAAACCAGAGCACAAGCATGACAGCCAAAATACCATAAACCAATGGTATAGCCAAGATACCACCAAAACATGGAGCTGAGCCAGATTAGCTCAAAAGGTATCAAAGGAAAGAGGAAAATCACCCCTTTCCAAATATACAAGTCCCATCATCATAGGACATAGAATAACAAAGTTATTCATTCTCAAAGTTTCTGCTGAGCATAAACCTTAATTTTCACCTCTCATCTGAAATACAGAGTAATAGGCTTAACCCCATCAAATGGGTATGCAAAATGAAGCTCCAAGTCAGGGCTATCCATTGTTACCAGCCAAACTAAGCTGGCATCAGTATTACTGAAGTTATGGTCAAATTCAGGCCAAATGAGGGTGAACAAAACATTCACCTCTCATCTAACTTCTACAGTTTTAGTGTGAGATACCTAAGGTGGGGTCTTTTTGGAAAGGGCACAATCAGGGCTATTTGATGGTGTCATTCATTTCCTCATATCTCAACTGTAGCAGACGTTATGGGGCAAACAAGCCCAATACAGCTTTTTGCCTAAACCATGTATATGTACCAAAATCTTGTGCATGGCAAAACTTTGCCATATTTAATGATAAACATATCAAATAAGGTAACATTGTGTAGAAAACATATAGGGCTACACACTGATTCAGCTTTGAGGTTGATATCTCAAGAGCTGACAAAGTTACAACTTTTTGAAGGTGAAAATCCCACATTCCAACCAATACAGCCTTATCATGGGATAATATCCCATAACCATGATTATTAGGTGTCAAGCTGACGGAGAAGCATGTTTATACTTAAATACCTCATAGGTGTCACAGCCAAGGAGGCAGGGGCATTTCCAATCATCATCAGCAAATCATTATATCATGGATACCCTTCAAAACCCAATCATCAAGGGGGTTTCATTCAAGATTCTCCAAATACAGTTTTCATACAGGGCAAGATCCAAATACAGTTTCAAACCTCAATACAGTCATACAGGCAAGACCCAAATACAGGATTCACCAAATACAGGCCTGTAATCAATACAGGCGCAAATACCTGTATTGACTGTATAACCTGTATTGGATTCACCAATACAGGATTCAATCCCACATCCAACTTCTTCCAGCATACAGACAATTATCTCAACACTCAAACTCCAAGGCTGGTATTTATCACATATACCAGCCCCTCTTCACCCACCTGGGGGTTTTTCCCCCAGTTAATTAAAATAGTTGATTTATTATTTAATATTATTTTATTCTCACTTTTGGAATATTATTTTATTATTTACTAAGTTAGTCTTAGCCTTCCCTCACCTGTTCAGTAGAGTCCTGGTGGCCATATCCTTATTAATCACTTTTCTCTTTTCTGAACAGGTTGAAACAGTGACTCAGGATTATTTGTGGTTGGCTCTTTATTATTGCTTTTGCTTTGTCTCTCTTATCTTTTATACTTATTATTTTATGACTAGGAATTTATCCTCTTACTCCATTACTCTCATTTTTTGAGTATTTCCTTTGAGCCCTCCATAAGTAAGTCTGTTCACTGAGTGCCAGGCCCTCATCATTTAGAAGAGCCCCTGTGACATTATTTTAATTAACTCATAATTGCTTCTTTTCTTTCATTCATTTTATTCATTTCTCTCATTCTTCAATTATGATCTTTTCATGATTTTATGATCTTTATGATTTTTATGATTTTTTCTCTCTCATCAATTTTCATCTCATTCTTTTCATTCAAATGCAAATTGATTCTCTTTCTCATTTCAAAATTTCTGCTGACCATTTCACTTTATCATTATCATCTTCATTTCTCGTTTTTGTCTGAATTCAGGTTTTTATCAGGTTATTTGAGTGGAATTATTTGGGTTAATTGATTATTCATTCAGGGATTTTATTGATTTGGGGTATTCAGTGATTTTGGATTTTTGAAATTTCTCAAGTTATTGATTGATTGATTGATTCCTCAAGACATTGATTTCACCTCAAGATTTTGAATTGACTTTGATTGAATTGATTTGATTGACTTGATTTGACTACTCAAGATAACTGATTTATCCTCAAGATTTGATTCAATTGATTGATTTGAATTTGATTCCTCAAGAAAATTGAATTGACTTTTGAAGATATTGATTGAATTCCTCAATACTTAATTGATTTGATTTTGATTGACTTGATTTGACTTATTGATTGAAATTGATTATTCATAACAATTTGACTTTGTCATATTCACTCTTCAAGACTTATTCATATTGATTCACTTCAAGATTATTGATTGATTTCTCAAGTTCATCAAGATTTTCATTTGATTGTTTTGGTCAAGCCTTATTTTATTCAAAGTATCATCAAGTTTTTATTCATTCTTCTTTCATAATGCCAGTTCAGCATAGTCCCCCAGCCAAGCATACTAGATCGCAGAAGATTCCAGCTGTTCTCACTCCTACAGCAAGGGCTCCTCTTGACCGCACACCATCAGTTCATCAACTGAGTGCAAATTTGGAAAGAGGACCACCAATGGAAGGAGCAGCACCCTCAAGAAGAGTGGGAATGAAATCTAGAAGATCAAGATCCTTTTCTGGACTTTTGGGTGGCTACCCTGGCATGTCTGAAGGTGCAAGAGCAAGATTAGGGGAAGTTGAAGATGAGGAGGGGGAAGAGTCTGTGGAAGAGGATGATTCTGGGGAGACTGAAGTGGCAGATGCCTTGACAAATGCTCCAGAGGTGCCTCAGGGTTCTAATCTAGCCCTTTCTAGTCAACCTCCTGTCTCTCAAACTGAACCAAGTCTCCTCAAGATGATTGAGCAAATGACTCAGTTCATGGGACAACTCACTCAAGCAGTTGCCCCCAGGGACAATTCCAAAGCCCCTGCTTTCAAGACTCCATCCATGAAGGCACCTGATTCTTTTGATGGTACTCAAGCTCATAAGTTGAGAGGATTTGTCCAATCCTGTCAACTAATTTTCCATAATGATCCAGCAAACTTCTTCTCTGACAGGAAGAAGGTTTTGTACTCAACTTCTTTTCTTACTTGTAGAGCTGGCAAGTGGATTGAACCTTACCTCTCAAATATTTCCAATGAAGACCCTTCCTACCTCCTCAATAATTGGCCATTATTTGAATCTAAATTATTCACTCTGTTTGGTGACCCCAATGAAGTCAGGAAAGCTGAACAAGAGTTGGACAATTTGAGGATGCAGGAAAGTGGTCATGTTTCCTGGTACATAGCAGATTTCAGAAGCTTAATGTCAAGAATTGGACATTGGGGGGAAAGAGCTTACATTCATGTGTATAGAAGAGGCTTGGCATCAAGATTGTTGGACCAATTGGCTTCTCACCCTGGAACTTTTGACACTCTTCAAGAACTTATGGATGTCACTTTAGAATTAGACACAAGATATCATGAGAGGCAAAAGGAAAAGGGCAGTCATCAAGAGAAGAAGCCTCCAATCAGTGGATCCAACTCCTCCAAGCCCCCTCAAAGTTCATCATCAAAGAAGCCTTATCACAAGAAGAATAAGAAGGGGAAGAATTTTCAAGTGTCCAAAGACAAGCCTCATGCTTCTCTCCTCAATAAGGACAATAAATTAATCAGTTCTGAAAAGGAGAGGAGGATTAAAGAAGGCTTGTGCAATTATTGTGGTGGAAAGCACCCATTTGAAAAATGCTTCAAGAGGCCTGAGAATAGGCAAGGATCATCAGAAGGCTTCCCTAGCAAGCAGGGAAAAGCCTGAGTGGGAATCATGATGTGTTCAATGGTTCTCACTTATTTCCTTCAAGAGCACAATTGTGCACTCTGAATACTAGTGTCAAGAAATCTTTAAAATTTCTTATTTTTTCTTCAATCTCTGATATTTTTTATAGTATTCTCATTGATTCTGGTGCTACAAACTCCTTTATTGCAAAGAATTTTGTTCTCAAGTACTCATTGACCATGTCAGAGCTCCCTGAAAAGATTCCTCTTTTCATTCTGGATTCCAGTGAATCCACTTCCTTGTTCATCACCCATTATACCAAGTGGGTTGTTGATTTACCTTCCTTCCCAAGATTTGAATGGGATTTCTTTATCATAGATTCACCCAAGGGAGAAGACCTAATATTGGGCTATGGTTTTCTTTACCATTTCAATCCCATTATTGATTGGAAAAATGGATTGATCACCTATGATTCTAATCATAAGGATTCTAGTGGTATTATTCCTTCTACTAGTAATGACGTTTCCACTGCTGTCAACAGTGTTGCTCTGGTTGGTGAGCTTAAGACACCTTCCTTTCCTCCTTCTGTCCATAACCCCTCCATTTTTCCCTCTCAGTCATTACTTCCATTAAGAGATGAAGTCTTCAAAGAGATAAAAGATGTTGGAGAAGATGTTGCTATATCTTCACTTCATCTCTTTCAAGGGGATATGGACCTTCCTCCTTTATCTTTTCATGCCTCCCTGGAGGAGCAGTGGGATGAGGAGGAAGAGCCAGAAGAGATTGAAACTGTGCTGAAGGTAGTCCCTCCTGTTTATCACAAATATTTGGATGTATTCTCCAAAGTGAAAGCAGAGAAACTTCCTCCACACCGTGCCTGTGATCATCATATCGAACTGGAGGGTCTTCTACCTCCAGTTGGTGTTATCTACTCTTTATCAAGGAATGAGTCAGAAACACTGCGGGCCTACATTTCAGAGAATGTAGAGAAAGGTTTCATTAGACCAAGCTCCTCCTCAACAGGAGCACCTGTCCTTTTTGTTAAGAAAAAGGATGGTGGTCTTCGTTTGTGTGTTGACTACCGCAAACTTAATGCTGTCACTAGGAAGAACAGGTATCCTGTTCCTCCAATGAATCAGCTTCTTACTGTATTCAACGGTGCTACTATCTTCTCCAAGATAGATCTGCGTGGTGCTTATAATCTCTTGAGAATCAAAGAGGGGGATGAGCACTTAACTGCCTTTAGAACCAAATATGGCAGTTATGAATATTTGGTTATGCCATTTGGCTTAACCAATGCTCCAGCTTCATTCCAAAATCTTGTGAATGATATCTTTGCAGATTATTTGGATGTTTTTGTTGTAGTGTACTTAGATGATATTATGGTCTTCTCTAGCTCTTTGGATGAACATGTTAAACATGTGGCCTCTGTTCTCCAAAGACTGAGAGACAATAATTTGTTTGCTAAAGCCTCAAAGTGTGTATTCCATGCCTCAAGTGTGGAATACTTGGGCTATGTTGTTTCAAGTGATGGCCTCAAGATGGATTCTTCAAAGGTTAAACAAATCCTCAATTGGCCTCAGCCCAAGAACATCAAGGCCCTTCAATCCTTTCTTGGCTTTGCCAACTTTTATCGTCGTTTCATTAAAAATTATTCCAAAAAAATCTCTGCTCTCACTTCCCTCCTTAAAAAAGATTCTCCCTTTATCTTCAATGAGGAAGCTCTTAGTCAGTTTCAGATACTCAAAGAAGCTTTCACCACTGCTCCTATCCTCTCTCACTTTAATCCTTCTCTTCCAACTATTGTAGAGACTGATGCCTCTGATTATGCCTTGGGTGCTGTACTGAGTCAGGTGAATGACTCAGGAAAGCATCCCATTGCATTTGATAGTCCCAAGCTCTTACCAGCTGAACTCAACTATGAAATTCATGACAAGGACCTCCTTGGCATAGTTTGGGCTCTCAAGCGCTGGAGAGCCTTTCTCCTTTCTCTTTCTGATTCCTTTGAGGTCTTGACAGACCATTGTTCTCTCCAATATTTTATGTCCTCTAAAGTCCTTACTCGTCGTCAAGCCCGTTGGGCTGAATTTTTGTCTGAGTTTCACTTTGTTATCACTTACCGCCCAGGCAGGCTGGCCACTTTACCAGATGCCTTGTCACGTTGGGACGACGTGTACCCAGAGAGGGGGGTGGATTTCATCAGCAAGAATCCTCAAAACTTTCATCAAGTTCTCAAGCAAAATGAAATTCAAGAGTCAAGATTCTTTTCCATAAAAGTTGAAATGTTTTCAGATTTAGTTGATCAGATTCAAAGACAAGTATGGCAAGACAAAGACTATAAGGAGATCCTCAAGAAATTAGCAAGAGGAGAATCAGTCCCAGACTATTCTCTTGAACCTCAAGCAAAATTATTATTGTTCAAAGATGGAGTAGTAATTCCAAGCAATCATGAAGTTCAATTGGACATTCTTCAAAGGCGTCATGATTCACCATTGGCTGGCCATCCTGGCCAGGAGAAGACCCTCAAGCTCATCAAGAGGGATTTTTATTGGGCTGGCATGAATCAAATCATCAAGGACTATGTGTCCTCATGTCAGCAATGTTCAAGAAACAAGAACATCCACCATAAGAAGTTTGGATTACTCAAGCCTCTTCAAATTCCATCTGGTCCTTGGAATTCCTTATCAATGGACTTTATCACCCAATTGCCCTTGTCAAGCAACTTTGATTCAATTTTAGTAGTTGTAGACAGATTTTCAAAAATGGCAATATTTATTCCAACTTATTCAACAATCACTGCTTTGGATTTAGCTCAAATATTTATTAATCATGTCTTTTCCAAACATGGTCTTCCAATCAGTATTGTTAGTGATAGAGGTTCATTATTTGTTTCATCATTTTGGACTCAATTGTGTCAGCAGCTCAAGATATCATGAAATCTTTCAACTGCCTTTCACCCTGAAACAGATGGACAGACAGAGAGGGTAAATCAGATTCTAGAACAGTATCTTCAGATGTATGTCAGTTACCATCAAGATAACTGGCACACCTGGCTCCCTCTGGCTGAATTTGCCTATAATAATGCAGAACATTCATCAACAAAACAGTCTCCATTTTTCACTATTTATGGAAGAAATCCCAGCTTTGATTCAATTCACATTTCTCAAGATACACCTGCTGGAAAGTTATCATCAAAACTCCAATCAGTACAGCAAGTTGTCAAAGAAGAATTAGAGTCAGCAATAAAGCATTTTAAGAAGTATGCAGATAAGAACAGAGCAATTCCACCTGATTTCCAACCTGGGGACAAAGTATGGCTAGCTTCCAAGAACATCAAGACAACAAGACCCACCCAAAAGCTTTCAGAAAGATGGCTGGGACCCTTTGAAGTTCTCAAGAAGATTGGCAGCCATGCATATCACCTCAAGTTGCCTCAACAATGGAAGTCAGTTCACCCTGTTTTCCATGTATCCTTATTAGAACCAGTCACGCAATCAACTATCCCAAATCAACACCAATTGCCACCACCTCCAGTAATAGTGGAAGAGCAAGAAGAATGGGAAGTGGCTCAGGTTCTGGACTCAAAACTCAAGAGAGGTTCATTATTGTGAGCCTTAGAGGTAATTTCATATACCCAAAAGACCACAAATATAAAAAATAACATATTAATATAAATAAAATAAATTTATTTATATTATTAAAATAAAAATAAAAAAATATAAATATAAAATTATATTAAAAATAAAAAATTAATTATAATTTAAAAATAAAATTACTTTAAATTTTGTAAATATAAAATTACATTTATACTTGAAAAATTTAAGTAAAAATGAAATTTTAACAAAATTGTGAAAAAATAAATAAATTTGGAAAAAAGTTAAATAAAATTTATTATAACTTTTTATCCAATAAATAAACATATAAATTTTATTTCACCATTGGATTCCTCATAAAAAATCAGGTGGGGTCACCTCTGAGTGAAATTTTTGTAACTCAACTCTAAATAAGCTTAAATTAAGTTTTTAGTATTTTCAATACAAAAGTTGAAAATCCTCAAAACCTTAATTTAATTCACACCACATGTGGTGTTAACCATCAATTTTTGTGTTAAAATTGAGGTGTTGTGTTTAGTTTAGAAGTTATGAGGAATTAAAGTATTTTCAATTGAATTCAATTGAAATGTCAAAATGTGCGCGTGTATTGCATAAGTGAACTTTGATTTACATATGAGGTGTCAATTATTACTGTATTGTACTGTACAATTGAATTGAATTACATGTGTAAATTATAAGTATAATACATGATGAGGAATTAAAGGAAAAATAAATTGGAAAGATTAAATTTGGGGGGGAAAAGGAACTCCAGCTCTAAGGGGGAGCTAGACCCCCAAAATCCTTGCTGACAGGCGTGGGATGTCAAAATTCACGCAAAAGTTCATCACTTTTGGCCTGGAATTGAGTTACAGGGTCTGTGGACTCAATTGATGGTGAGGTTTTGATACCAACTGGGGTAGTTTTAGCTGTTGCCAAGAAGGTAAAACTACCCTTAAGATAAAACAATCATAATAAAAACAGTTTTAACTGGTTTCTACGCCTCTGACACACATTCTGACGTGTTTTGAAGGCTCTAGGCCTGGTATTGCTATAGTAATGGCTGATTTAAGGGTCTAAAATGGCTAAAAATGGCTAAAAATGGCTTAAACCAGCCCTTTTTGGTCTAAACCAGGGTTCAATGATGCCATAATTGGCTTTTCTGTTGTCAGACTGTTTTTTACGACTGACAAGAGTAAATTTTACTTTTGGAGTAAGAGAATTGATGGCTATAAAAGAATGTCTTCTTTGCCCCACTTTTCTCTTCATGTTAGAATCTTTTCCTTTTATTAATTAGTTTAAAACTGTTAAACCAATCAATCAAAGATTCCAACCACCACTTTTAAATCATTTTAATCCTTTTAACCACGTGAAAAAATCATTATAATCATTGTTTGTAACTCTTATAATCATTTTTACCCCTGAACCACCCCAAAAGTGAATTAAAGCATCTTTCATCACTGTTAACTTTGTCACTTTGTTTCCAAATTCACTCTGGTCACTTTTGGGCGTGTCTTCTCTTTAATATTCTTTTTAAAGACTTTGTTCTTTAATTAATTGCTTGCAGTTCTTTGCTCAATTAATTCCAATTGAAATTGCTCTTGAAGAAATTTCTTTTGTAGCCTTAAAATATCTCTTGTAGAGTATTTTTTGGATAAATCTTTATTGTTGGTAAAACAATAAATTTTTATATTATTTTTTTATACTAATAAAGTTATAAACAATAAAATTGGCGTGTTTTCTCTTAAAAATAATATTTCATACTATTTTTAACTGAATTTTACCTTATACAAATTTTGAGGACAGGAAAAGTACTTGATTTTTAATCAAAGTTTCATATCCACACCTTACATTTGGGGGCCCAGCCGTGATATTTTACCTGTGACATATTTTTTTACTCTTTTTAAATCTTTTTTCTTATATTGAAAAATTTAAAAACATATAAAAAATACTTATGATTCAAAAAATCCATAAAAAATAACCTTTTTCATATTATAAGTGAGGCTTATATTTTTATTTCTTTTTTGAAATAACCTTTTTTTTACTTAATTAATTGGCTTTTTCATTAATTTTAGTGTCTGACAACGTGGTAAGACAAGAAAACATTGAAACAGCCTCAACAGTAACCAGCATTATCCCTGCCAGTACTGTTAATTCTGATCATAATAGCACTGTTATTGTGACTCAAAATAACCAGCCTGAACCAATATCTTCTGAATTAATTAACTTGGACATAAGTAATACTCTTCAGAAGGCTAAGAATTTGGCCAATAGTAAGTTTTTGACGTAAAAATACTATTTTAAGCCTTTTTTAACCATAATTATGCCTTCAACCAGGTCAGGAGCCAGCTACAACCCCTCAAGCAGCTCCCAAAAAGGTAATAGACGTGATTATGGCAGAGGCCAACCAGGTACAGAAGGAAAAGGGTCAGTTGATGACTTCCAAACAACTAAAATGGGTCATTCTGAAGCTGATAATACCATTTTACCTTCAAAAAGAGCTGACACCGCCACAACAAGCCTCTGTGGACATATACAAAGCCAGCCACAGTGCATACAACAATGCACTCCAATTCAAGGAGTACCAGATCCTTGCAGACCTGTGGAAGAATTGCATGAATTCTTACCTGACAGTAAGAAAATTCTTGGGCCATCCCAACACTTGCAAATTGCTCAATGGATGGCATCCATTGATGGAGAAGAAAAACATGATGCTTTTGACACTGGAATGGAGGAAAAACAACCCTCCACCACCAAAACCAGTACCAAAAACAGCCCCAGTGGCCAGCAGCAGCACTTCCAACGTGAAAAAGCAGCCACAACCTCCAAACAAGGGCAAAGGGAAGGCACAAGCTCCAAAACCTTACAGCCAGGGCTACAGAATCCCAAGGATTCAGCAGGATGCCATGGAAAATGTATTTCAGATGGCCAGAACCATGATGGAATTACAGAAGAAGGAGGAAGCCAGATTAAGGTTCCAGAAATGAATTCTGACATATTTGATTCCATCCCAGAGTTGTATAATGCTATAAATGACGTGAAAAAACATCTTTCTGATAAAAATGACACCATTTGTAACAACACTAAAACAAACAACCTGAGTCTGTGCCAAATTAATGAAACACTTATGTGTTTTGAAAAAGTTTTGAGAACAATTAAAAATTCCAATAATGATAATTCTTCTAACAATAAAATAAATGAACAATCTGCCATTATTAAAGAATTAACAGATAAATATTCTAAATTCAATATTGATGACATAATTGAAACAAGAATTAAACAAGCCATAAATATTATCAAGACAGATAACAAGAAAGTCCTTGATGACATTTCAAATTCATTTACTGAAGTAAAGACATATACCATTGCCTTGAAAAAGTGTTTTGATGCTTCACAAGAAGAAGTATCAAAATTATCAATGAAATTGAATCAAGTCACTGCTGATAATACAAGACAGACAGAGTTATGGCAAGAACTTACACATAAAGAAGACATGTATAAAATTGAAGTAATAAATTTAATACAAAGCTTCCAACATGAATACAGAAATTCCCAAAGGTGTAGCAACAGTAAAATGAATGACATTGAACAATTACTGAACACCTTACCAAGAATGTCTACACCTCTAAATCAAAATGAGGGCACAAGAATTTCAAATCCACAAGTATTGGATCCTGATAATTCACAATTAAAAAATGAATTATCCACTTCTTTACATAACTTGGAACCATCAATGGGCCAAGCACTCTTGAAAGAAGTTCCAAAACTTAAAGAATGGCCTCACTTCAGTGGTGAAGGAGAGTATGACCATATGGAATTCATTAGAGGTATTGACATGATCAAAGAGGATTTTGAATTACCAGACAGATTGGTAACAGCCAGGTTTAACACCTTGTTTACCAGATCAGCTCACAGATGGTACATCAAAATAAGACAAGCACATGGACACCAGAGTTGGACTTGGTGGAAAACCCAAATCATCAACAAATGGGCAAATGATGCTTGGAGGTTTAAAGTTGAAACAGCCTTTGAATCTGCCAAATTTAATGCTGATAAAGACAAAGCTTTACCATGGTTTTGCCAACAAAAGGACAGATTAACAGCATTATATCCTGACATGTCAGAATTTATGATCCATAGAAAAATTCTGAGACAATGTGGAGGTGACTTAGAGCATGCTGTCAAAAGCAGGACTACTGAACAATCTTCAGCAGAGGATATTATCAATATACTAGAAGAAGTAACCACCAGAACCAAAATTGGTTCTAGCAGGGTGAATCTTAAAACAAGGTTTAATACACCTTGGAAAGATTCTGTGGACAAAAGCCCCAAAGAAAATTCTAGTAATATTAAATATAAATCTGCAGATACAGTCAGAAAATGCCATATTTGCCAAAGCACCACCCATTTAGCCAATACATGTCCAAAAAGGGGGAAAATCAATGAAATTAACATTGAAAAAGAACCAGATGTTGAAAAAGAAGACATAATTGAAGACAATTCAGATGATAAGTCATCCATATTTTCTGAATCTTCAAAAGATATAGAAAATATCAATGCCACTTTTGACATCATGGAATCTTATTCCCACTTACCACAATTGAGCAATGGTCAAGTTGATTTATCAAAAGTTCAAGATGCACAACTTATGAAGACAAAACCAAACAGAGGAAAAGGTTATACAGCTGGTAACTCCTGTATAACAGAAGTGGTGATTGACAACAAACCCACCAAACTTTTGCTTGACCCAGGAGCCTTCTGCTCTTGTGTTGGAAAATCTTTTCTTAAGACTTGTGTACCAAATTTTGAAGACCAATTGTTACCAATTGATGGTATAAAATTCAACAGTGCAAGTAACCCAATGAAAGCATTAGGAATCTTTGAGACCAATGTCATATTCCCACACATAAATGGGAATTTAAGGATCACAGTTGAATTTGTTGTTATGGAAAATTGCTCTAGTACCCATTTTATATTGGGAAATGACTATTTAATCATGTATGGGATAGATTTACATAATAACAAAGACAGATACTTTACAATTGGAGACAATAAGCGCCAGAAATTTGCCTTTTTACCCTTTAAAAGACAAATTACAGTAAACAAAGTATCACCAGTCAACTTAGAGTTAGAGAAATTCAAGTCTGAACAGTTAAATGAGGCTGAAATAAGCCTTCATCTGACTGATAAGCAAGAAAATGAACTTTCTTCCCTTTTGTATGACCACAGAGGAGCATTTGCTACAGACAAAGAACCCCTGGGAGCAATTATTGGTCATGAAGTTGACATCATTCTTAACATTGAGAGACCTTATCCACCACTCTTAAGAAGACCTGCTTATCCAGCAAGTCCAAAATCAAGAGAAGCTCTAGAAATTCATATCAAAGAACTTCTAGACCTTGGTGTAATAAGAAAAGTAGGCCACAATGAGGAAGTAGAAATAACTACACCAGTCATAGTGGCGTGGCATAATGGAAAATCCAGAATGGTTGGGGACTTTAGAGCTCTGAACACTTACACTGTTCCAGACAGATACCCAATACCAAAAATCCAAATTGCCCTTACTCAAATATCTCAAGCAGTGTATATAACCACTATGGATGCCCTTAAAGGATTCCATCAAAATGTAGTAACACCAAGAGCAAGAAAATACTTGAGAATTGTTGTTCATTGTGGAGTGTATGAATACTTAAGGATGCCCTTTGGTATCAAAAATGCACCTTCACACTTCCAAAGAATGATGAATGAAATCTTCCCTGAAGAACTCTCAGAGGGATGGTTAATCATTTACATTGATGACATTATTATCTGTTCAAAGACTTGGGAGGAGCACATGTACAGATTATCAAGAGTTTTGACAAAAATCCAATCAGTAAACATGAAAATCTCCTTGAAGAAATGTCATTTTGGATTTAAAGAACTTAAGGCACTAGGACATGTTGTATCTGGTTTGTCCCTTGGAATTGATAAAAACAAAGTTGCAGCAGTATTGTTAAAACCCATGCCTCAGAATAAGAAGGAAATTCAGTCATTCTTAGGTTTTGCAGGATATTACAGGCAACACATTAAAGACTTTGCATCCATAGCAAGACCACTTTATAAGTTGTGTGACAAAGACACAGTATTTGAGATGACTGTTGACAGAGTCAAAGCTTTTGAGTCTCTAAGAGAAGCATTGACCACTGCTCCACTCTTACTGATGCCAGACTTTAAATTGCCTTTCAAACTGTATATTGATGCATCAGGGGATGGACTAGGTGCTGCACTTCACCAAGTTCAGATCATAAATGACAAACCTGTAGAAGGACCAATATGTTTCATATCCAGGCAAATCAAACCAACTGAAGCCAGATATGGAGCAAGTCAAATGGAATGTCTATGCCTTGTCTGGGCCTTAGAGAAATTGAACTATTTCTTAGAGGGATGTGTTTTTGAAATAATAACAGATTGTACAGCTGTGAAATCACTTTTGAACATGAAAACACCTAACAGACACATGCTCAGATGGCAAATAGCCATACAAGAATACAGAGGCAATATGACTATTGTTCATAAGGATGTGAATATTCATAAGAATGCAGATGGACTAAGCAGATGGCCATCACCAAATAACATTGATAATCCTGCTTATGTTCCAGAAGAAGCTTCACCACAAATTCCAATAGAAGGAATAAGTGTTACAGACTTGAACACCACCTTCTTTGAAGAAGTCAGAAATAGTTACACTCAAGATAAGAATTGTAGCATCTTATGCCAATTACTTAACAAAGACTGTAAAGACAACTCTCTAATACATGCCTTGGATGAAGTATGGAGAAAATCTTATAATGAAGGGAGATTTCACCTACTGGATGGTATAATTTACCACAGAACCAAGCACACATGTGTCATGACAGTTGTAGACAGGTCATTAATCAATCTTGTACTGAAAGAATGCCATGATAGTCCCTTTTCAGGACATCTTTCTGAGGACAGAACAAGAGAGAAAGTAAAGACCTGCATATGGTGGCCAATGTGGCAAAAAGATGTTGCAGAATATTGCAAAACCTGTGACAGATGCCAAAAGGCAAATAAATCCACTGGCAAAAGACTTGGAAATATGATGAAAATCCAAGAACCAAACAGACCTTGGGAAATTGTCCATATGGATTGGGTAACTGGCCTACCACCAGGAGGTGACAGGAGCTATAATGCTTGCCTAGTAATTGTGGACAGATTCAGTAAAACTCCAATCTTTTTACCATGTCACAAAGATGATACAGCCATGGATACAGCTCTTCTGATATGGAATAGAGTAGTGTGATGGACTGGGATATTTACAAATATCATCAGTGATAGAGATCCCAAATTCACTTCAGCTCTATGGACAAATCTTCACCAATTATTTGGCACAAAACTGTCTTTCTCTACAGCCTACCACCCACAAACTGATGGTCTGGCTGAAAGAATGATCCAAACCTTAGAGGACATGGTGAGAAGATTTTGTGCATATGGCCTTGAATTCAAAGATTGTGATGGATTTACCCATGATTGGTGTACTCTGTTACCAGCACTGGAATTAGCATATAAAACATCAATCCATTCCAGTACCAATCAGACTCCTGCTATTCTAGAAAAAGGATGGAACCCCAAGTTACCCCAAGATTCCTTGAGGAAAGACTTAATTGAAATACATCCCACAGCTGCTAGCTTCAAAGGAATGCTAGACAAAGCTAGAAAGCATGCAGTGAGATGCATGGAGGACTCTTTTTCATATGCTAAAGACAAATGGGATAAATCTCATGCAACTCCAGATTTCAAAGTGGGGGACCTAGTTCTGGTATCCACCACTAACTTCAATAACATCAAAGGATGTAAAAAGTTAAAAGACTCCTTTGCAGGACCTTTTGTGAATAAGGCCCTCCATGGAGAAAATGCTGTTGAAGTAGAGTTATCTGAAGAACTTAGCAATAAGCACCCTACATTTCCAGTAAGCTTGATAAAGCCATACAAATCTAGTGATGCTGAGAAATTTCCCTTGAGGAATAAGATTCCCCAAGTTATACCTCCTATTGAGACATCTGGTACTAAGAAAATAACCAAAGTTCTTAAAGAAAGGAAATTAAGAACCAAGAAAGTAAGAGAATACCTTGTTAGGTACAGTGACCCAACTTGTGAAGATGAATGGTTAGAAGAGAAAGATATACCAGAAGCCACCAAACTCCTGAGGAGATTCAGACACACTAGAAACACCAATATTACAAAGTAATATTCTTTTTTAGGGGGAGGGAATGTGAGCCTTAGAGGTAATTTCATATACCCAAAAGACCACAAATATAAAAAATAACATATTAATATAAATAAAATAAATTTATTTATATTATTAAAATAAAAATAAAAAAATATAAATATAAAATTATATTAAAAATAAAAAATTAATTATAATTTAAAAATAAAATTACTTTAAATTTTGTAAATATAAAATTACATTTATACTTGAAAAATTTAAGTAAAAATGAAATTTTAACAAAATTGTGAAAAAATAAATAAATTTGGAAAAAAGTTAAATAAAATTTATTATAACTTTTTATCCAATAAATAAACATATAAATTTTATTTCACCATTGGATTCCTCATAAAAAATCAGGTGGGGTCACCTCTGAGTGAAATTTTTGTAACTCAACTCTAAATAAGCTTAAATTAAGTTTTTAGTATTTTCAATACAAAAGTTGAAAATCCTCAAAACCTTAATTTAATTCACACCACATGTGGTGTTAACCATCAATTTTTGTGTTAAAATTCAGGTGTTGTGTTTAGTTTAGAAGTTATGAGGAATTAAAGTATTTTCAATTGAATTCAATTGAAATGTCAAAATGTGCGCGTGTATTACATAAGTGAACTTTGATTTACATATGAGGTGTCAATTATTACTGTATTGTACTGTACAATTGAATTGAATTACATGTGTAAATTATAAGTATAATACATGATGAGGAATTAAAGGAAAAATAAATTGGAAAGATTAAATTTGGGGGGGAAAAGGAACTCCAGCTCTAAGGGGGAGCTAGACCCCCAAAATCCTTGCTGACAGGCGTGGGATGTCAAAATTCACGCAAAAGTTCATCACTTTTGGCCTGGAATTGAGTTACAGGGTCTGTGGACTCAATTGATGGTGAGGTTTTGATACCAACTGGGGTAGTTTTAGCTGTTGCCAAGAAGGTAAAACTACCCTTAAGATAAAACAATCATAATAAAAACAGTTTTAACTGGTTTCTACGCCTCTGACACACATTCTGACGTGTTTTGAAGGCTCTAGGCCTGGTATTGCTATAGTAATGGCTGATTTAAGGGTCTAAAATGGCTAAAAATGGCTAAAAATGGCTTAAACCAGCCCTTTTTGGTCTAAACCAGGGTTCAATGATGCCATAATTGGCTTTTCTGTTGTCAGACTGTTTTTTACGACTGACAAGAGTAAATTTTACTTTTGGAGTAAGAGAATTGATGGCTATAAAAGAATGTCTTCTTTGCCCCACTTTTCTCTTCATGTTAGAATCTTTTCCTTTTATTAATTAGTTTAAAACTGTTAAACCAATCAATCAAAGATTCCAACCACCACTTTTAAATCATTTTAATCCTTTTAACCACGTGAAAAAATCATTATAATCATTGTTTGTAACTCTTATAATCATTTTTACCCCTGAACCACCCCAAAAGTGAATTAAAGCATCTTTCATCACTGTTAACTTTGTCACTTTGTTTCCAAATTCACTCTGGTCACTTTTGGGCGTGTCTTCTCTTTAATATTCTTTTTAAAGACTTTGTTCTTTAATTAATTGCTTGCAGTTCTTTGCTCAATTAATTCTAATTGAAATTGCTCTTGAAGAAATTTCTTTTGTAGCCTTAAAATATCTCTTGTAGAGTATTTTTTGGATAAATCTTTATTGTTGGTAAAACAATAAATTTTTATATTATTGTTTTATACTAATAAAGTTATAAACAATAAAGTTGGCGTGTTTTCTCTTAAAAATAATATTTCAT
Source organism: Austropuccinia psidii (assembly GCA_023105745.1). Classification (NCBI taxonomy): domain Eukaryota; kingdom Fungi; phylum Basidiomycota; class Pucciniomycetes; order Pucciniales; family Sphaerophragmiaceae; genus Austropuccinia; species Austropuccinia psidii. The sequence goes on from JALGQZ010000016.1 coordinate 19,755,575, forward strand.
ACTATTTTTAACTGAATTTTACCTTATACAAATTTTGAGGACAGGAAAAGTACTTGATTTTTAATCAAAGTTTCATATCCACACCTTACAATTATGGTATTTAGTGGAGTGGAAAGGATTCAATGAAGACCCAGAAAGAACCACTTGGGAACCAGCTTCCAACCTTACCAACTCCCCAGACCTTGTCAAGGATTTTCCCACTTTGTATCCAGACAAGCCTGGCCCAAATGCCTCAAGAGTTTGATTTATGGTGCTTTGTGGGGATTGGAGTTTATGAAAGTAAGTTCCTCTCCTGGCATGCACCTTTAAGGGGGTATTCTACCCAAATTTGTTGTAAGAATCACCTCGGCCACTTTGTGAGCACTTGTCAATTCTTTGGACAGGTTCAGAAGGCCTTGCAACATCATACCCTCAAGATTTGGACCTTTTCATCAAGATGTGGCCCAATCTTTTCTTTTATTTTCTTTTCGTTCTTTAATCATGCCATAAATCATCTTTCAAGACATTCATTATCAAATTCATCTTATGGCATATTTCAATTTTCATTTATGGTGCTTGGTGGGGAGTGGAAGTTATGAAAGTAAGTTCCATCTCCTGGTATGCATCCCTGAGGGGTCTAATTCTTGTAAAACATTACCTTGGCCACGCTGTGAGCATCAAATGCTTGATTTCATCTTTCAGAATCTTTTGGCCAAAAATCAAGCAACTCACCACAAGAAGGACAACCCTCAGGCATTTCTTATTTCTTTCTTTACTCTCTTTTTCTCTAAATTCTTTTTCATTTTTATTTTTTATTTTTTATTTCATTTTTCTTTTACTTGTATGATTTATTTTTCATTTCTTGTTTCAAAAGCAGCAATCATAACCCCCATATCTTGTTTGGGGAGTGAATTTATTTAATAATCAAGAGCAAACACTAGTAATGGTAAAGACCAGCTACAGATAATCCTCATCAAAATTTCTTCAAGGGTTTTTTAAACTTCATAACCAAGGCATCTCCAAATCACAAAAGGCGGGGAACCAGAGGCAGTGGAGTCAAATATGAATGTCAGCCTTGAACTCATTCCTCAAGATCAAAATTGAAAGCCAAAACCCAATCAGCAAGGTGTTTATGGCAATTGACCAATCAAGGAGGGGATAAGAAGAAGATATTCAAGAAGAAAATCAATTTCATAGAAGAAACTGTTTCAAAATGGCCCAATTGGCCAATTTCATCAAGATATGCACTTTGGCACAATTGGCCATATCAGACCTCAAAACATCAAAACAGCCATTTTTCATCAATTCTTATCATAATATGCTTATTTGTGCATATTGGGTAATTTGCGCATTTTGCGCAATTTTGCGCATTTTGCGCAATTTTGCGCATTTGCGCACTTTTGCGCATTTTTGCGCAAAAGGGCCTTTTTTCTTGTCAAAAGCCTTCAAAAGGCCTTTTTGGCCAAAATCATTATAATTGCGCATTTGCGCACTTTGCGCAAAATTTGCGCATTTTGCGCATATTTGCGCAAAATGGCCAAAACCCACTTTTAGGCCATTTTCTCTCAAAAATTCAGTTTTTCCATCATTTTCACCAGTTATGCCACATATGGCATATTTGCGCATTTGCGCATTTTGCGCAAAATTTGCGCACTTTGCGCATTTTTGCGCATTTGCGCATTTGCGCACTTTGCGCATTTTTGCGCATTTGCGCATATTTGCGCATTTTGCGCAAAAATGCGCAAAATGGCCAAAAACCACTTTTAGGCCATTTTTTCACAGTAATTCAATTTTTTCATCATTTTCACCAATTTATGCCAAATATGGCATATTTGCGCATTTGCGCATTTGGCGCATTTTTTGCCCAAATTGGCCAAAAAACCCATTTATTCACGTTTTCAGGGTTTTGGCCAGGACTACTCATTTGGTCCAAAATTTCAAATGTTGGCCACCTTATGCCAACACTCTAAAATTCAGAATTATGATGATTTCAAGTGGTCTTGGGACAAAAAACTCAAATCAACCACCTTTCAAAAGCCATGAGGACTCAAGAAAAGTTGATGAAGACACTCAAGACAAGATTAAAGGAATTTTTATGAAGATTGAAGGCAGTTTGAATGAAACAGAGGAAATTCAGAATCAAAATCAAGGGGAAAATACCTACAAATAGTTAAATGAAGATTGGTTTGAGTATTGATTGAAGAAGAAGTTTTAAGGGGAAAATCTTAAGGAATTGGGGAAAAGAACTGTTTGAATTGATTGCAAGCTCATCAAGACTCGCTATACTTATGGTGCTCAGAGCTCACCACTTTCAAGAGGGGGATAATGTCACAGCCAAGGAGGCAGGGGCATTTCCAATCATCATCAGCAAATCATTATATCATGGATACCCTTCAAAACCCAATCATCAAGGGGGTTTCATTCAAGATTCTCCAAATACAGTTTTCATACAGGGCAAGATCCAAATACAGTTTCAAACCTCAATACAGTCATACAGGCAAGACCCAAATACAGGATTCACCAAATACAGGCCTGTAATCAATACAGGCGCAAATACCTGTATTGACTGTATAACCTGTATTGGATTCACCAATACAGGATTCAATCCCACATCCAACTTCTTCCAGCATACAGACAAGTATCTCAACACTCAAACTCCAAGGCTGGTATTTCTCACATATACCAGCCCCTCTTCACCCACCTGGGGGTTTTTCCCCCAGTTAATTAAAATAGTTGATTTATTATTTAATATTATTTTATTCTCACTTTTGGAATATTATTTTATTATTTACTAAGTTAGTCTTAGCCTTCCCTCACCTGTTCAGTAGAGTCCTGGTGGCCATATCCTTATTAATCCCTTTTCTCTTTTCTGAACAGGTTGAAACAGTGACTCAGGATTATTTGTGGTTGGCTCTTTATTATTGCTTTTGCTTTGTCTCTCTTATCTTTTATACTCATTATTTTATGACTAGGAATTTATCCTCTTACTCCATTACTCTCATTTTTTGAGTATTTCCTTTGAGCCCTCCATAAGTAAGTCTGTTCACTGAGTGCCAGGCCCTCTTCATTTAGAAGAGCCCCTGTGACAATAGGTCAGTCAATACTGGGGTCCCATACAGTTTCTGTACAGCATTCTACATGTCATACACGTCAGAAGAGGTCTATGTGGTCCCCAGGTGAATATTTTCACCCTTTATTGGTGAAAACTGCCCAGATATGGTTTCAAAACCACATCTGAGCCCAATACAGGCTATAAAGGTCCTTGAAAACCACATGCCTGCCTCAGAGAGTGAAAAAATCTTCACTTACTCTATGTGGAAAGGTCTAACAGCCTTTCCACCCCATTTCAGGATAAAAAGGAGGCTTTTCACAGTCAGAATAGCTTTCCCCATCCTGCTCTTGAATACCCTACATAGTAAACTGTCAAAAACAGTTTTACTCTTGGGTAATGAACAGGTATAATTATAATTTTAATTATTGTAGTCTTTATTATTGTAACCCAACAGGTAAAGCTGCACCCAGGGCTTTCAACAGCGCTCACCACCACTATATTCAATATAGTAAAGCCCTTTTATTCTTAAATTAAACCATTTTTAAAACTCTTATAACTTTTTTAAATCCTTTTTACCGTGTCACAGTCATAGTTAAAAGTTGTAAATACATTTACAATACTTTTATCATAGACTCAGCCTGACAGTTATCACTCACTGTGGTATTTATGAGTATCTTAGAATGCCATTTGGCATTGAGAATGCTCCATCCCACTATAAAAGAATGATGAATACCATCTTTCCCACAGAACTTTCTGAAGGATGGCTTATCATTTATATTGATGATATTACCATGTGTTCTGATTCATGGTCTTTGCACCTTGAAAGACTTGAAAGAGTACTTCACAAATTTTCAGAAGTGAACATGAAAATTTCGCTTAAGAAATGCAATTTTGGTTTTGAAGAACTCAAAGCATTAGGACATGTTGTTTCTGGTTTAAGGTTGGGTATTGATAAAAACAAAGTGGCCGCAGTGTTACTTAAGCCAATACCCCAGAATAAAAGAGAAATGATGTCTTTTCTTGGATTTGAAAGTTATTATAGGCAACACTTGAAACACTTTGCAATTATAGCCAAGTCACTATATAGAATCTGTGATCAACAGACTGTATTTGAGATGACAAAGAAGAGAATTAAAGCTTATGAGAAGATAAATAAAGCTCTTACTGAAGCACCTTTACTCCTCATGCCTGACTGGAATATTCCTTTTAAATTTTACATTGATGCATGTGGAGATGGATTAGGGGCAGCCCTACATCAAGTCGAAATTATTGATGACAAACCTACAGAGGGACCAGTTTGTTATATCTCAAGACAAATCAAACCAACAGAGGCCAGATATGGTGCAAGCCAAATGGAGTGCTTATGTTTGGTATGGGCACTTGAGAAATTACACTATTGTCTTGCTGGCAGTGCTTTTGAAGTTATAACTTACTGTAATGCAGTAAAATCACTTCTTAACATGAAGACTCCCAACAGACATATGTTGAGATGGCAAATAGCCATTCAAGAATATAGAGGAAACATGTGCATAGTTCACAAGGAAGGAAACATTCACAAGTATGCTGATGGACTTAGCAGGTGGGCATTAGCCAACACTCCTGCTAACCCAGCTTATGTACCTTTGGAAGCTGAACCACAGATTCCAATTGAAGGGATTAACATAACTGATATTGGGACCTAATTCTTTTAAGAGGTCAGAGAATCTTATAAGCAAGACAAGAATTGCCATATCTTGACTTCTTTACTAGAAAAAGACTTCAAAGATACATCTTTAGTCAATGCACTCGATGAAGTTTGGACAAATTCCTATTCTGAAGGAAGATTTCACTTGTTTGATGGGATTATTTACCATAGAACCAAACATTCTTTTGTAATGACATTATGGCGCTGATTGCTTATCAATACCATTCTTCATGATTACCATGATAGCATCTACTCTGGACACCAGTCAGAAGAAAGAACACTTGAAAGCGTGAAGAACTGTGCATGGTGGCCATTTTGAAGAAAAGAAACCATTGAATATTGCCATACCTGTGACATATGTCAAAAATCAAATAGGAGCACAGGCATGAAATTTGGACTTATGATCCATATTCAAGAATCAAAATCCCCTTGGGAAGTTGTTCACATGGATTGGGTCACAGCACTTCCTACAAGTGGTTACAAAAGTTATAATGCTTGTTTAGTCACTGTAGACAGATATAGAAAAACTCCCATATTCTTACCATGTCATAAAGATGACACTGCTATGGATACAGCTCTTCTTCTATGGAGTAGAGTTATTTCTCTTACAGGATTATTTAATAATATCATAAGTGACAGAGATCCCAAGTTCACATCTGCACTTTGGACCAATCTTCATAGATTGGTTTGGACTAATTTATCATTCTCTACAGCATATCACCCTCAAAGAGATGGGCTAGCAGAGAGGATGATTCAAACTTTAGAAGACATGATCAGGAGATTTTGTGCTTATGGGTTAGAATTCAAAGACTCAGATGGTTTTACCCATGACTGGTGCACTCTGATACTCGAATTAGAACTGGCATACAAGACATCAGTCCATTCTTCCACAGAACAAACTCCTGCTATGTTAGAAAAAGGATGGAATCCAAGACTCCCAGCAGACACACTGAGGAAATACTTGATTGACATTCATCCTACAGCTCCCAGCTTCAAGATAATGCTTGATAAAGTAAAACATCATGCAAAACAAAGTATTAATGATTCTTGTGATTATGCAAAACAGAAGTGGGACAAGAGTCATAAAGTACCAGACTTCAAAGTAGGGGACTTAGTTCTAGTTTCAACCTTGAATGTTAATAATATCAAAGGCCCAAAGAAAATTAAAGATTCTTATGTAGGACCTTTTGTTATTGCTGCCTTGCATGCAACCAATGCAGTTCCAGTGGAATTGAGTGGTTAATTAGAAAATAAACACCCCACCTTTCCAGCCAGCTTGATAAAGCCTTATCAACCACCTGACAAAGAATTGTTTCCTTTAAGGAACCCAACTCCTTTAACTGTGCCACCAGTGGGACAGAATGAAGACAAAAATATAAATAAAGTCATTAAATAAAAGAGACTTAGAGGCAAAAATCAGAGAGAATATCTTGTCAGATATAGAAATCCAGTACATGAAGATGAATGGCTGGCAGAATCAGAAATACCTGACTCAGATAAGCTCTGGAAAGATTTAGACATGAAAGAAAGCCACAAGCCTGAATATGTCTATAAATGTGCCTTAAATTAGTTGATCTGAGTGATATAAAGAGGTTGGACAGTGGAAATTAACCCCCTTTTGGTATTTTAGTCTTCATACCATTGATAAAATTGTAGTACAATTTTATGTTTTGGTGGGAGGGAATGTGAGCCTTGGGATATATTTTAAATACCCAAATAGGCCACAATTCTCTTAAAAATAAATTTTTAACTATGCATAACTCATAAGTCATGCATATATCCAAAATTCATCATTTTTGATTTCAGAAAAGATGAATAATGTTTTATTGAGTGGGAAATCCATGGATTTAAGGCCAGATTTGGTTTCTACACAAGAATTCACCTAGGGTAGCTCCATAGAGTGAATAAGCTCAAATTAACTCTTTGAGGTGGTAATATGGAAAATACTTCAATACCACATAAAAGATCTGTGAAAATTTTTGTTTTTCTTAATTTCATGCCAAAATAATGGGAATGTGAGAAATCCCATGTTACATATACACTAAGAATAGTGTTATGCATGTTTTAAGCACTTAATATCATGGTATTCTTACATGGACGTTTGGTGCACCCATAGTGGATATCTCACTTGAAGCTTGAATTTCTATTTTGACATGAAAAATAAGCAAGGAGGACAATAGACATCAAAGAGAGCCAGGGTACCCAACTTCTGAGGCCTCAGAGTCATGGACAGCTCCAAAACTTGAATACATGGCTGATCTTGGCTAAATTAGTAAGCTAAAACACTTTGGGACCTTGGTTACCATGTTACAACTACAGTAAATCTTAAGAAAATAGCAAATAACCTATTATTTTGACATGCCAAGGAGGTAAAGAGGTACTTAGACTCCTGTAATCATGTCAATTTTTAATGATATTCCATGGATGAACCCCCAAAGAGTAATTAACCCCTTTTTGGACTTGTATCCATTGATTTACCTCATAGAAACCAGTTAAATACTGATATTTGCAATTCTACATAGAAATGAGGTAAAAGCTTCAAAAATTTATTAAAAATACAATTCTTAATGAATCTCTCTGAAGCTTTCAGAACCAATGGAGAACTGTATTATCTATGGTAAAACCAAAAAGAATTATGTTTTACTAGTAAAATTCACAGTTTTACTTACAGTCCATTTTTGACTATTCTGCGTGAAACACTGAATCGTCAAAAACTCACAGTAATTACAACCTGGGATGAAATTTCCAACAACATTGATACCTTTGAGAAATCAATGATCATTTTGGAATAAAAAAAGATTTACAGATGTTACTCCTTTTATTCTTAACCATATTGGGGTTTGTAGTCACGTAAAAGCATCAATTAAGTAATTATAATAATCTTACATGACAACAGGTGATGAAATCAATAATCCAAAAGGGTTTATTGTTTTCTCGCTCACTGGCTTTTCATTTTGATCCATGGCACGCCTTTGTGAGCTGTTGTTGACTTAAAAGAGGCCTCCTCTTGCTGTTTTTCCCACAGAATCATCTTATTATCATTGAAATCATTGTTACCAGCAAGTAAGTATTAGTTAAAGCTATTCTTATGTTTTTTAATTCTTTCAGAATCAATCAGAAAGACGTGAAATCATAGAAACCAACTATATATTGTTGTAATAATGCTATAAATACATTTTAATCCCTTAAATCCACAATTACATATCAAATCTCTCTATCTTATCTTTCAATAAGCTCTTTGGAATATTAGTGAGTGATTTATCCTTAATTTTTAAAGTTTTTCTCTAAATAATTAGTTTTCTTCAAAAATTATATTTATAATTATTCTCAAAAAAGATAATGATATATTAAAATAATGTTATTATTTCAATAAAAGAATTTTTAGTATGAAAATCTTCTTGTAATTGATCCTTGCAGACAATTACTGCTCACTCTTAAAATCACTAGTAGTGTTTAACACGTGAAAGAAGCAATTTTTTAATTATTTAATTGTGGTTATAATAATATTTTATTATTATATTTCATAAGAACAGACATAGTCCTGTTGATTAATAGTAATATTATCATCAGTTTCATTGTCACATCTTACAATCTTCCTGGGTGAAAAATTCAGTAGAACAAATTGGAGATGTTGAAGTGAGAAATAATTCAAATAATGCTGGTTTTTTACAGAAACTAAGGGAAAAAGTAGAAAGGTTTTTATAAGGAATCACTTTGAGCAAATTTAATGGAAATAATTTATGCCACCCTTCTTGTTTTGAAATAGGGGTGGGTTTATAAGTTTGAGTTTCTTTCCATTTCCACAGGGACATAAGCTATAAAGGAATTTTAGGCTGAGCTTTACCATAGTACTAGCAATAAGGCATTTTTTTGAGAATGCGTATCTGTGACTTTCTGACCCAAGACATTTGAGTCAGGAATTTCAATAGGTAAAAGGAAAATATATTGTGAGTTTTCTTTTATGAAATCTGATTTGGAAGTTTTTCTTCCAACTATTTACATCCATATAAAAACAATAAACAAGGTCTGTCTGATACCCATTGAATATTTCAAAACTTAAATTTTCCAATTGAAAGTTCAGATGGGCATATTCATCAAGTAAATGAGAGAAGTATGAGAAAATAACACAGTTTCTTGTTTAAATTTCTGATTAAATTTTCTGGTATACTTTTTTCTATAAGGAAAAGGAAGGATTAAAGGAATGAGTTGAACATTCATGAAAGATAAAAAGCTCAAGAAATTGTGACAATCAATGGTGAAATATGAAATAAATTCCAAAAAATATATTTCTTATCCAAGTCATCCAAAATAAAATATTCCAAGACACAGATTATGAGAATCTCAAACATAACCTGAATTTTGGGCAACTTTTATTCTTTGTTGAGAAGAAATTGATCAAATTTGTAAGATGATGAGGAGTTTTTTCTGGGGGGAAAGCCTTTTTTATCACAAATAAGGCTTGAAGGTGGTAGATATCCTCTTACCACATTTATGGAGTGAAACATTTCACTTAAGTGATTGTTTTGTGTTTCAACACATCTAAAAACACCTGTCTTATTCTCCAAATGGGTACAAGCCAGGATTCATCTAATGAGGTAATAATAATGTCTGGGTGACCCTTATTGCTCAAGGTATGAGGGGTAAAAATGAAAATGAAGATTGGAGGGTTTTGACACCTCATAGTTCAATTAATTTATTAAACTTCAAATTACCAATCAATGAAGTTTGGAGTGGAGCTTTTCATACTGTATCATGAGTAATAACCTGATAAATGGCTTTTTGAAAGCTTTGACACCTGTGACTTTCAAGGTTTGACTATGAAACACAAAGTAGAAATTACCAATATTTCACCCTTTTTATTCTGAAAGTTGATACTAAGACAAAGTCTCCTACTTTCAAATCAGGTGTTTTATCACTTTTGCCTTATCTTTCTTTTGAAAGTTTCAAAGTATCCTGCATACATCTATTTTCATGGTTTCTTGCTTTATCAAGCATTTTTTAACCCTTCTTGTGGTTGGATGTATATCAATCAAGTGTTTTGATGGGTATCATAATTTAGCCTTGGATTTCAACCTTTTTCTAACATCTCTGGTTATTTACCAGTTGATGAATGAAGTGATGTCTTGTATGAAAGCGCAAGTGCTGGTGTTGGAGTACACCAATCATGGGTAAAGCAAACATAGTCTTTAAATTCTAGGCCATTGGCACAGAATCTTCCAATATTTTCATTCAGATTTTCTATCATTCTCTCTTCTAGTAGACCTTTGTCCTAAACAAGCTATGGAAATTTCTCCATAAGGGGGAAGTGAATTTGGGATCTCTATCACCTATGATATTTTGGACTTAGCCTGTATGGAAAAAACCTCTTATCCATATCATCCTGACTGTACCCATAGCTGTGTCATCTTTATGAAATGGTAAAAACATTGGAGTTTTTCTGTCCCCATCAACTGAAACTATGCATGCATTAAAACTTCCATCTCCTTCTGGTGTGAAAACTGCTACCCAATCCATATCAAATATTTTCCTTGGGTATTTTGCTCCTGAATTTTGATTATCAATGAAAATTTCTTTTTTTGGGTTCCTTTTCTTTTAGGCATCTGTAACAAGTTGTACCTTAACCTGAAGCATCCTTTCTCCACATTGGATACCAACAGCAGGTTTCAACCATTTCTAGTGTCCTATCTTCTGATAGATATCACAAAAAAACTATCATGGCATTCATGTAGTATATTTTCTCTTAAAGTTCTATCAGTTAGGGTTAAGACACATGTATGTTTGGTTCTATCAGAAATAATTCCATCTAGGAGTTGAAACCTTCCCCCATAATATAGATTTTTCCATACTTCATCTAGTTTGGAAGATAATGATGGGTCTTTACAGTCTTTCATAAAGAGCTGGAATAAGATAGGAAAATACTTATCTTATCTATCTCAAAACATTCTTTATATTGGTTAAAAAATTCTTTTCCAATTCCTGTGACACACATTCCTTCTATATGGCATTCTTCCTGTGGTACCATTCTGCGCTTTTAGGTTTCTTTGCTAAAGCCCATCTACTAGTATCATCTGCATTTTTGTGAATATTTTCAGATTTATGCACTGTTTTCATATTTTATCTATATTATTGGATGCCATTTGTGATCTCAGCATATATGTCTATTTGGTGTCTTCATGTTCAATAATGATTTTATAATTACCATCTGCAAGTACATCAAATCCATTCCATCTAAATAATAGTGTAGCTTTCCAAAATCCCACAATAAGCAAAGGAATTTCATTTGTCTTGGGGGATTTGTTGCTTCTTTTGGGTAAATTTGTCTTCAAATGAAACCATTTGACCCTTAAAAAGGTTTTTTTCTGATAATTTATCTTTGGTGTAGTGCAGAACCTGATGCCTATCCACAAGAATCAATTCATGCTTTGAAATGTAATTTCCAATATGGCATCAAGAGAAAAGGGTACTTTTTCAGTGCTTTTTTGGTTCCTCATGGACTTTAACTCTTCAATACAAACATTTTTCAATTTTTGAGAAGTATTTCATATTTTCCTGTATTATCCATCAAGCTCTAAGAATGATTGCATTTCTTCTTTAGTTGGGTGAATTGGTGTCAGCCGTACTTCTGCTACTCTTTATTTTTTATGATTGGAATTTATTTCTTATTATTCAAGAAGCCAAGCTTCTTTATTTTACTTTCCTCTATGTTAGAATATCTATCTTTTTGGTTAAAGATATGTATGTGACAGGTTTATAAGTAATCATTTCCCAGTATGAAATTTTTGCTGGTAAAAATATCCATTGGTATAAATTACACTTTAATTCATATACATTGAGTACAATCTGAAAAAATAAATGTTGAAAGAATGATTCCAAGGGGTCTCATAAGTTCACTTGGACCAATCTATTTAACCCCTTGTATTGGTATAGCTTTGTGTTTCCAATTTGGGATAAGGTTTTTTAAATAATTTTTTCCAACACAGGTTCAGTATTCCCCTGTTTCCAGATTCATCTTTTCCTACTTATACCTAATTTTATAGTTGTATAGAAGATTCCTTGTTTACATTTGTTTCCATTCAATGTGGAATTTTGTATGTTTGTAAGGTATTTATGAGTCCAGTAGTTATGAGAGTAAATCAATATTACTGATTTTTGAATTTATTATTCAATATCTCTTTTGGAATTAAATTATTTTTGTTTTTCATAGTGGTCTTCTTTTTCTAAAATTTCATTTATTTTTTCCTTCTCAAGAAAATTATTGGCTAGTTATCCCAAACCAAAATATTTATGGCATTTTCTTTTCTCATTAGTGTTTATGGGATTGAAAGGTTTTTTTGGTGATCTTTCTCAATAAATGGTTTGTTTGGTCTTTTAGTTGTGGCTTTTTTTGTTCCACCAATTTGAGATCTTGTTATAGTTTTGTCTAGTGCATTAATTTACTCTCTTGAAGAACATGGATCTATCCATGTTCCTTTTATGGTATGTTCCAGTTCACCTCCACAACTTTTGAGTCTCTTAATATGCACAATCTTTTGTGACATTTATGGACACAGGGAGTTTTGTATTTGAACTTGTTTTAGAATACAAGTGAAATTTTTATCCTTTTCTGGGTCAAAAAAGGAATTTTCAAATGCATTTTCTATTTTATACCACCAGACATCATTTTCCCACTTGGTTGTTGTTCCTAGGGAGAAAGCCTCCTTCTATCCCAAATCAGGCTTCAATGGGGTGGATAGCATCTGAAAACATTGATGGATTGAAATGCTTCACTCAAGTGGTTGTTTCACCAGGGCGAATCTCGCGTCAATCGTCGGCGATTGACTTCACGTTGCACCGCGGTCAGTATAGCATCTTGCTTCAGTTGCGTTAGTGTCACTTTATAGTCACTGGATTTAGTGGGTCACGTCACGTCAGCATCAAGACAACGTCAATTGTCACATGTGTCACATGAGAATGTCACTCAAAGCCCAAACCCATTTCAACACTATGCGCAACGTTCCTGTAATTTCACCTCATTGGCTTCCGCCTCCCCAACGCTTAGCATGCTTACGCACCCGCACCGCCCTCCATCCAGATGAGACTCCGACACTGCCCGCCCCTCTCCGTCCTCACCACTCCTTACGCTTTCACACCCCTGCCCCTACCATCCTTACGCTTGTGTAGTACCCTTACAACATGCCTCCGACAACGCTTACCATCCTTACGCTCATGTAGTGCCCTCCCGACATGCCTCCGACACCACTTATGACCCTTACGCTTTTGTAGTGCCCTCCCGACATGCCTCCGACACAGCTTACCATTCTTACGCTTGTGTAGTGCCCTCCCGACATGCCTCCAACAACGCTTACCATCCTTGCGCTCATGTAGTGCCCTCCCGACATGCCCCCGCCAACGCTTACCCTCCCTCCCGACATTCTCCCGACACTGCTTACCATCCTTACGCTCATGTAGTGCCCTCCCAACATGCCTCCGACAACGCTTACCCTCCCTCCCGACATTCTCCTGACACTGCTTACCATCCTTACGCTCATGTAGTGTCCTCCCGACATGCCTCTGACAACAGTTACCCTCCCTCCCGACATTCTCCCGACACTGCTTACCATCCTTACACTCATGTAGTGTCCTCCCGACATGCCTCTGACAACAGTTACCCTCCCTCCCAACATTCTCCCGACACTGCTTACCATCCTTACGCTCATGTAGTGCCCTCCCGACATGCCTCCGACAACGCTTACCCTCCTCACGCTTCCGTATTACATCCATAGTGTACAGTACGGTGGCTTGTTGGCGTACACAATGAACGCAATTGCCGAAATATGCTGAGTGGCCTTCTCTGCCAACAGGACCTAAGGGGATATTGGTCAGTATATTCACCATGTTGTGGTTAGGGTTTAAATCATGAGACTCACAAATTAAAACCTAATAAGTGGACTATTTAAGACAAGAATTGTGTCTCCTGTTTTGCCAACAAAACCATTTTATTTCATATCAATCAAATGAACACTTTGCTTAGTCCTTACCTCATGAGCGTTGAATAGTTCAAAAGTTGACTTTAGTAGGTTTCTCACTAGTCAACTTTATTCAATGTCTCACAGGGAAGTGATTTCATTTGCATGATATGAAATAATTTGCAAAACATCGCCTCCTTCAATTTCCCGACAAATCACATTTTGCAAATGCAATTATTTTACTTGCCCCTTTTTTCTTCAATTTGGATCTTTTTATTCAAAAATTTTCAAACAAGTTATCAATCAACTCGTCACCATCTATTTGCTCAATAAACTACCTCCACTATGGCCCGAACCCCGGGAAATTCAACTCAATTCAATGAACGACCAACTTCAGCCCCAGAGAGTGGAAGTGAAATCTCTGATATCGCCAGTAGTCATGAATTAGGCATTGAAGTAGAGAGCCAGTCACATGAAGATAATCAAGATCCACCAGTTCTTCCGGAATGTGAGTATGTATCCATCTTGAATATTTCAAATCTCTCAAAACCTGATATTGTGTCATAGCCTTTATTTCAGGGCAGCCTCCAAGCTCTCAGAAACCGATTTTTAAAAGTTATGAAAAGGAAAAGACTGTTTAACCTTGTGCACCAACAGAAGATGATGGGCAAGATGATGTAATTTTCAGTGGGGAGGTGGAAATTATATCCAAGGAACAATTTGTCATCAACATTGCTCAAACAATCCCAAGGCTCGAAAAAATCCAAAATGATAGTAAAATTCCTGATTATGTGAGTCAAAAGATTGCTGAAGCCATGAGCCTGCTCAAAATGGATTTGAACCATAAGTCCATTAATAACTCAAATCAAAATTGAGAAAAATAGCTGCTTACAATTTATGGGCAGGTGTGGAGGTGGGAGAATCTCTACCTGAAGGATCTCGAGTCGTAATTGGATTTCCAGGCAAAGGATTAGGAAAAAGACCAAATATACATGCGACCAAAAAAACAAACAAAAAACGCCGTACCTTTGAAGCCGCAAACGATTCTCGCAATCAAGGTCATGAAATTATCAATGTTGAAGGGGACCATATTGATAATCAACCTCCGCATACTGAACCCCCCCCAATACTCAATGAAACAATCCATGATGAAGCTCCACATACTGAAAGCCCCCCGATACCCAATGAAACAATGCATGATGCAACCCCTCCCGCCTCTCCTTGGAATATTCAAGCCTTTCAAGCCAGCGAAACAATTAAACATGATACAATGGGACGAGATATGACTGATATAATTCCCGACACTGAGCCCGAAGTGTCATCCGCTGCGAATTTTCAAGGAATATTTTTATCCCGCATGGAAGAGTTTGCAGGCATTTTGAATTATCATTCCAATATTTCTCAACAATCATGGAAAAGGGGGCTTGATAATATCAATAGGATTTACAAAAATAGATGGGACAATTTACCAACAAAGGATGCTCATACATTCCTTCCTGTTGGTATTAAGGTGATCAGTAACCGAGAGCTTAAAATGTCGGCCTGGCTGGAGGACCTTGAGATGGCAGGTGAGTTTTATCTTTGTGCATGATACATGATTATTGGCTGTTGACTGGTGATATAAATTGCAATATACAGGGTTAGATTTTTTTAAGCCAACCAAAACAGAAGCGTTTTTTGATCACAACATTTGGAATCTCAAATTGATGAAGGAATCAGCTAAACCTCCAGATAATCTCCCAAAATCTGAACACTCCTTCTTCAAAATGGTTCAGAGCCTTCTTTACCCCGCCAATCCAGTTAAACATTTTTGGGCAAACGTTATGTTTGAATCCATTAGTTTAGTCTCATACGATGTGATTGCACCCAAACCATATGTTGCACCAACATCAAATTCGACCGATCCTCTTGGACTCAAACGGGGAGCAGTTGAATACCTTGCCTCCTGCTTGAGTAAATCGAAGCAACGTGCAACCCAACTCAGCATTGAAGGTGGCGGGGCTGACAATGAGATATCCACAAAGCCGCACAAGAACCTGGAGGATCTAATGGATACAGTTATCCATTTGATGATTGCGTACAACATGGTATGTGCACATACAAAGGTCGAAGTTAATGGCATCAAAGGCAAACTCATAAACTCAAAAAAAAATGAGGCCATCAAAGATCTTTTGACGTGTCACAAGAATCTCGGAATAAATCGAATTTGCTATGGTATATTAGCGGCATTCTGTGCGGCGGGGGTTCGTGGTTTGATGGTATGCTCAGATGACTGGAGAACAAGCTCAGTTAAAGGGGCTTTATCACTAATTGACATTTCTGCAAAACTTTCAGAGGGTAAAAATCTAGTGGAGCCAGTGTGGCTACGTACTAATAAGTATATATGTAATTTACTGAATAAAAGTTTCTTCTCATCAGAGTCTTTTAACCCCGCTGTACCTCTTAGATTTCAATTTGCACGATGCTTAGTATTAGACTTTGGTGATGCCTGGGTGGCGAAACGCGGGCTTGGTTCAAGTGATGAGGTCACCTTGACGGTACCCAGGTCAGCTAAACTCACAACCAGGATTGACCCGTTTTAGATTAGCTTTGTACTAGATAGATTGTAATTGAATTTTGCAAAGTTATTTATGAATTTAATAATCATGACTTCCTATCCTACTACTGCCCGGATGCCACAGTCTGAGTACCAATAGTAACTGTACGGCGGCATGCCTCCGTACATCATTGCAAAGACTCCAACAAGACGCAAGATGAGTCAGGGGATGTGCCCGCGAGTAGCACACACGGGTGCATTGCGGGAAGTCGCGTTTATCACTTCCCGCCAGCCCATAATAGGCCAAATGTTCCTGTGTCTTTCAAGAGGACTAGGATAGCTAGGGATCCGCAGCAGAATGCATATTGCATTTGCGTGTGCTTGCAATATTCCAAATGGTTGGATTGGAAAGTGATTGCATGGGAACATCAATGTGTAAAATTGAATAATGCACTATCCACTGCAATTTTCAGGTTCAGGTATTTGAGATCGTGAATTTGCCAAGGTCAGGCGTGAGCTTTCTTTTTAGCCGCAATTAAAAAAGATTCATCCACCGCAATCAAATTTAGGTGATATTAAGAAATCAGTAATCATTCGGTTTCATTTCATTTTCTGCTGAAAGCATGCCATTCACGAAAAAAGGAAAAGAGCATAAAAGGGAACTCGCAAGAAAGCGTCGGGCTGAGGAAGGAAAGTGTGAGTTACTCGCTTAATCTCAGTGTATATATGCTTCCACATTTATGTGGCACCCTCATTGGGCCCCACGGAAGAACATTGGCTTTAGTCGGTTCAGATTGTGCCAATGTCATGTGGGCTCCAACAGGGAAGTCAAAGGATGTGTGCCGAAGAAAGCTACTTGGCAGTATCTGATATCTTGTGTGCTTCAACACATAGTGATCCCTCAACCACTCGGGAATAGTAGCAGATCCCAAAAGACAAATGAGCTCAAAACGACCCGAATGAATAGGTTGTTTTCCTCCTCTCGCCCAACAGCACAAATATCAATGCCAGTATCAGCAAATATCACCCCAAGTGAAATTTGGAGGCTTGTGGATTTCAATCAGATCAAACGCATTCACTTTGGGCGTGTGGCAATTTTCTCTTCAACCGGATTACTCATTGCCCTTGTTGAATTCCGACCATTCACAACAATGAGTGAAGTCAAGGTCAATCAATGGGATGAATTATCACAATTCCTATTTCGCAAAAAGAGATTCACCGACCCGATTGCAACCAATGGAGCATTACTGGAGGGATTTATGTTCGCGATTGGGTGGCGCAAATGCTGCACCAAGAATGAACAATTTGGTCTGTATGGAAGTGTTGGGAAAATTGAAAACGCAAAAGATGAATGGCAGAACCGAGGTCCCAATCTTAGCTCGGTGGGTTGCATTCTAGGTCAATCCTTACGATATGTTGGGGATAATTTATTTGAGAGGATTCAAAATTGCTACAATTCATTGGGGGTTCCGTCTTTTGATCAAGTCAACTATGAAGGCGATATTCCGGCAAATCAGGGTGCATTCGAGTTCGCTTCCGCACTCACTTTCACCATGAATGGATTCAAAAACGCACCTCATGTTGATAAGGATGCATCGCTGTATGCTTCGGGATGGTGGTTTCAAGCTGATAAGCGGACCGGCCAAATTCAAAGAGATGCGTCAAAGCGGTGTACAGGTGGAAAATTGATTTTCCCAAATGAGCATTTTTGGATTGATCTATCCGCATGTCATGGGCTCATTCAGGTAGTGTGGGCCAGTAGTACATTTGTTCATTATACTGATCCAGCACAGGACAACAAAAGCACAACACTAGTGGGTATGTCCGCACAATGCTCAAGCAGGTTAGCAGAAACAATGCGGCAAAAAAACCATGGCTATTATGAGATTGCCGAGAGAGCGGGCTATCAAATCAGGGATGGTAATACAATCTCATGCCAATTCAAAGAATGAGGAGATTTGCATGTGTGTTGGGTAAGTAATGGTGGGGTAAGGCAGAGGACAATATACACCAGGATTGGATGGATTCAAGTGCGGGAGATGGGGTGTCTCACATGAAAAAGGGGTGAAGTGGATTATGTACGGTGGCATGCCATCGTACATCTGTCCTGGTTTGTTGCTATTGTCCAGGATGCCAATTCTTCACACGCAAATCCTTATGCTTGTGCAGGTTCCAACAATGCTAAAAGTTCCTGACGCCTATGCGGGCTGCCAACGCTACACACGCCCATCCTTGGGCCTGTGCAGGCTCCCGAAAATTTACACGCCAATCCTTACGCCTTTACAGGCTTTCGACGATTCACACGCCAATTCTTACGCTTGTGACGCTTCCCCACAATGCTGAAATTTTCTTGGCCTGTGCAGGATCCCAAGAATTCACACGCCAATTCTTACGCCTGTGCAGGCTCCCAAAAATTCACACGCCAATCCTTATGCTTGTGAAGGGTCCCAAAAGTGCTCAAATTCCTTACCCCTGTACAGGCTTCCGACGATTCACACGCCAATCCTTACGTATGGGAGGGTTGCCAACAATGCTGACAAATTCTTATGCCTGTGCAGGCTCCCAACAATTCACACGCCAATCCTTATGCCTGTGCAGGCTCCCAACAATTCACACTCCAATCCTTACGCCTGTGCAGCCTCCCAACAAGTCACACGCCAATCCTTACGCTTGTGAAGGTTCCAGACAATTTAAACAACTCAGTACATGAGTAAGATTAATAGCGTGTGACCATAGGAAAGGCCATGTTTCACAAATCTAGAGTGGATTGCTCACATGCGGGAAGCTCCCGCTTTTTTACAGTTAAGAATGGATATGGCTCTAAACCATGGAAGAAGAAAATATAGGAGACGGCAATGGTAACTATTGGCGCATTTTGGGAAAAAGAGGTTCACAAAAACAAATACTCACTCAAACTCTTGGTGGGGCACTTAGAAAAATAATTCTCACGCAATCAGGGTTTTTCTCTAAGGAGGAAATAAATAATTTTTACGTGAACAAAGAACGTAATAGGACTTGAACATAACAATCATTTAAGACAAAGAATTAATTTAAAAGAAAGTATTACAAGACATAAAAAGTGGAAAGAAGAAAATTTTTTTTTAAATTTTATTTTTCTAGGAATTTGGAGACTATCCCGGTGATGTCCTCCTTTGGATAAGCCTCCAGTGCCTGGGCAAGGAGGGAGTTTAGTTCCTCCCGGAATTCCCGGTGCATCTCATTTTGATGAGTTGCATCCACGAAAGGAATCATGTGGAGCAAGCAACAATGCTCCAACAAGATTCGGTTGATCGAATTGTGGACGATGGCTCGAGGAATCATTAGGGTCGGTCGCAGGTCGGTGAATTCCTGGCGAGCGTCATCGTGGGAATGAGACGAGGTTGGCACCGGGGGGGAGGAGGCGTTGGGGTTCTTGGGGGCACTGGAAGGGATCTCTGGGGAGGGGGGGGAATGGATGGGGAAGGTGGGCGAGTCCGGTAAGAAGAAGGGGGAGGGGGAGGGGGATGGGGAATTGGGGATCCCACGGGCGTATCGTCGATGATGATTATCAAGCGAGGAGTGGCGGGACGATCT
The DNA here is from genome assembly GCA_023105745.1 of Austropuccinia psidii. Classification (NCBI taxonomy): domain Eukaryota; kingdom Fungi; phylum Basidiomycota; class Pucciniomycetes; order Pucciniales; family Sphaerophragmiaceae; genus Austropuccinia; species Austropuccinia psidii. The sequence goes on from JALGQZ010000016.1 coordinate 19,775,344, forward strand.
GGAGACGGTGGAAGAAAAAATGAGGAAAAGAGGATATGGATTGAAGAGAAAGAAAGGGTGACTTACCATAAGCTTCCTCCGTGGATTGCGTAGGAGCCACCTCAGGTTCTGGCTCACGAGTCGTATCGTCCTCAGGTTGTTGGGACGTTGGACTTGGGCCAGGAATAGGCGGCTCTTTGGTTCGGGAGGGTTCTAAAAAAGGAGGAAGAGTCAGTTCACTCGACTCGAAAGTGAAAGTGAAAATGAAATGAAACTTTGGCTGCTTACCGCGGAATAATTCCTCAGACCATCAGGTGCCACTCGGGCCTGGAGTTGGTTGCCGGGGGGTTTGCTCGCGAGGCAAACTAGGAACGGGAGAGTCTTGTCGGGGGGGATTTGGGGGGGCTTTGTTCTATGAGAAATGGAAAAAAGTCAGTATTATTGCGTGAAGAGAAATGAGATAAGGAGGAGAAATAAAACTTACTTTGGCATTTGAATCCCATCGGTGACAAGACATGGTGACGATCAGCCCAAGCTCGAATGTCCTCTCGCCATCGCCATCCTTCATTGGCCGGATAATCACTTTGCTCCGGTCGAGGAGTGAAGTGACCATCGGATGGTGGCCTAGGAGGGGGAGTGGACAAATCGATACTGGAGGGGACAGGGCTAATTGTCCGGAATCTTTCCCGTTGGCCTGTTTGGGGGCCCGGCGTCCATTCACGCTCGGAAATGGTTTCATCATCGTCGACCACAAAGTAGTCCTCGCAAGGCCGTCTTGGGCGAGAACTCCTCTGGCCTCGTGGTTGGAAGGGGCAGACAACAAACGAACATTTCTTGTGTGCTTGTCGGCAAGCATCACAAGCATCGTTCGTCGTCGAGGAACGAATGCAGGGGATACCCCGCTTGGTGCATAAAGTGCACGACATCTAAAAACAAAAAAAATTGGGGTTAGTAACTGAATAGAAAGTAAGCAATCAAGAAAGAAAAGGATGACGTACGATGAATTATATAAATTGAAAACGGAATCAAATTAAAAACGCTCTAGTCGGAAGTTTTTAAAAGTCTGGAAGGAAGCCGTGAAGAAAGAAAAATATTAATATCGTTACATAATTTTGACATAAGTTAAAAAAAGAGGTAACGCACAAGGTGGATAGAAGGGAGGTTCTGAACGGATCAGAAGAATAAACAAACAGGCAAAAGGAAGGGAAGTGGGTTTAGTGGAGTGCGAAAGACAAAAATAGAAAGGCAGGAAGACAATGGGGAATACGCACAAGAAGGACAAACGCGGGTGAGGTTGAACGAAGTGGAGCGGGTGAGAAAGAAAGTGAAGTGCGTGTCGTGTGAAGATGGTCTTTTATACCATGGTGAAGCTGAGACAATCTCAGCAGTTGCAGCACCCGCAAAAGTCTCAGCTTCAAGGCGTGTGGACAAAATTGAAGCTGAGTCTCAGCGAATGCTGCAACTGAGAAGTGAAATGCTCGCGTGAGGCAGAAGAACAATGGGGGTCTGGCTGAGTATTGCAATTTATTGAATTGTCAAGCTGAGTCAAATCCCCTTTGTTTCCTTAAATTGCCACCCAATCACCCAGGATGGTGGTCGTGAGGCCCTGGTTGAATGTGCATTGTGGGTGCAATGCACAAGTGACCGCGGCAAGATCACCGGCCTTATGGCCTGGTGATTGTCTTTGAACAAAGGGGGGGCTATAAGACAAGTGAATACAGCGTGAGCTTGCCTTGACCCATTGCTCAGGTTTGCTTTCGGGTCATAATTGAAATCCTCAGTGGCTGAGCATTTTAATTGCACAGTAATTGAACAATTGATATAACAATATCAAATGGAACGCTGAGTATTGCAATTTACTAAATTGTGAAGCTGAGTCAAATCCCCTTTCTTTCCTTCAATAGCCACCCGATCACCCGGGAGGGTGGTCGTGAGGCCCTTGTTGAATGTGCATTGTGGGTGGAATGCACAAGTGACCCATGCAGAAATGCACCCAGTGCATTTGGTCACAAGTGACCGCGGCAATATTACCAGCTGTATGGCCTGGTAATAGGATGTGAACAAAGGGGGGGCTGTAACACAAGTGAATACAGCGTGAGCTTGCCTCGACCCATTGCTCAGGTTTGCTTTCGGGTCATAATTGAAATTCTCAGTGGCTGAACATTTTAATGGCACAGTGATTGAACTATTGATATAAAAATATCAAATGCACCATGCTGAGCCATTGCTCAGTCGTTTTTGTATGCCCACAATCTGAGCATTTGGCACAGCATCGGGTGACATTTCACACGCTTTGGTGAAGTGCTCCAAACTGAGCCCTCCAATGGACTATTGCAAAAATAGTTCATTCCATGGCTTTACTGAGCACTTTCACACGGTGCTTTTGACCATGATATGCTCAGCTTGCGTGTGCAAATCAGGTGAAACGCAATGCTGAGCATGTGGCACATGAGCTACGTTTATGCAAACGATCGGAAGGTGCATGCACATTTGCTATATGCATGCAGGCTCAAGTAGTATAACACCTTCCTGATCTGTACAGCCAACACTGTAGTACGCAGTACACCTGTGTAAATGTATGCTGCGGGGCAGAGCAAAAGGTGTTCAGCAATGTAACATGAAAATCACGTCAAGCCATTGAGTCATATATCTCAACTGCATCCCTTTGGTGCACCTTTTTGCAGAGCTCTGCCTAACAATGGCATAGACGCGGGTGTAATCCGAGTTAATGAAAGTGGGTCATAATGGGATGACTTATTATTTGGGTAATACACAAACAGTGGATTCACTCCAGTGCCATTGTCAGGGCCAACAATGACTGGCCCTGCTTGTTCATTGCGTGTGCTCATTGTCGGGCAGCCACACGCTTTCATACGCACCCCCCAACGGGTCATACGCAGGCAACTTTCACACGCCTGGAAGACATTTTACTGCCAGTGTTCCGACCGGCTAGTTTCTTGGTCGGGTGGTCAGCTTGACTGCAGATGCTCAACTGCTCGCGCGTGGGAACCTGAGGCCAATCAGTGTGGATTTGCTTCAGCCTCATCCACATCAGAATAATCCCAGCCTATGATTGCTGAGGCTGGTTATGTTTGCGTGGGTATCTCCCACCGTGGGTAATTTTCTTCACGTTCTCACATGCCCCGCGCAAGTTGTGGCACCTGGCTTGCAGCCAGAAATTCCCTTGGGTGGGTGGCCTCTTTCTCCGGAGTTTTGTACACGCGTGAGGCAAAGACCGTGATCCCAATCTCTGGGAAATAGTAGCCTCCTCAAACGCAATAGGGGTGAATGTAGATGTGGATCATGCCTCACGGTCGGTGCCCCGTTTGATCATGCCACACTTCCCCCCCTGAAGCCTAGTTGGAATCAGTCATCAAAAACCTTCACGCAAAACCAAAGTCATGTTTGGTGGCATGCCACCGAACATATCTCACCCGCCCACACACAAACATCCCCACAGTGAGATTGCCCTTTGAAACGGCCAACATTGCCCAGTAGGTCCCTGTGCTACAATTAACCTGGGGAAGATATATATGCATCCATGTTCGCTGTCACACCAGTGAACATGACTGCATGCCTCTGATATGCCCTCCACAATAAGTTGCTACAACCCACCCAATTTTGGATATGCTAATGTCGACCTTGTTCCACCAAGGGTTTTGTACCTTGCTGCAGATCCAGCAGTCATATCGGTGCACCCACATTTTGGCCACCTTGCCTTGATATATGCCCCAAATCGGATATAAAAATTATGAGCCCAAGAGGCCCATCCCCATCAAGACCATTCACGTAACCACAGGCCATCCCCCCTTGACCCCATTGCTGCCTCTCATATAAGTTCCCCATCTGCGCCTATTTGTCTTCATTCCGTTTAGCTAACCCCTCCCAATCATATAATTTACAACTGTCCCCAAAAAATTTAAAATAGCCATCATGTCAACCCCTTCACAACCACTTTGCATTGGGATGATTAATATTTGTATTCCAATAAATAGTGATATAGCCTTAAATCCTGAGAATTCCCACTTAGCTTCTTGGATTATCATATGGCACAATCAACACAACATATTTGTTTATCTCCCCAATCACCAGCGTGCTATTGGCTCTCTACCTGCAACCCTTTCCAAAACGTTGATACCATTCCTCGGGGCACCAAAAACGTTCATGCACTGTGGTCCTGGTGGGGCATGGATTGAAAATTGCCAATCCAATCCTACTCAAATATTATTTGTTGAGGGAGTATTTATGACTGATGCAAATGATCCCTCCTCATCTCAGAAACCCAATCTAGCATTGATGTTCTTCACATGGTATCCAAACCTTTTATTCATAATGGAAAGCCTTCGAACACAAGATTTCAAGCTTAAAATGCCCAAAGAATATGACTGTAATACTCATAGTCAATGTCAACTTTTTACTCCATCATTTCCCGCTTCAAACTCAACGCAAGCTTCATATCCTGCTGTTTCATCATTGATTTCCAAGCAAAAACTGATACAATTACCCAGTGGATCAGACCTCCCCATGATGACCCTGCCCCATGCCATTATTCAAACCCCCCTCCTCCCTCATCAAAAGACCGGACTAGCTTTTCTCTGGGATCGAGAAATCCCCAATGGCCAATCAGCCCGTAACCTTTGGGCCACCTCACCCCCAGGATCCACTTTCAATGCCAGGCACATCATTACAAACAAGGTCGTTAGCTCATTTGAATCCCTTTCGACCAATACCCCTCTTGGAGGACTGCTTGCGGATGATATGGGTTTAGGTAAAACCATTCTGGCCATTGCTCTAATTGGTACCTCCAAGGAGCGGATGATTGCAAACCCCCATCGCTCCACGCCCACCATGATCATCTTCCCCCCTTGCTTAATTACCAACTGGCAATCAGAAATATCCAAGCATGCTCAGGCTGGAGCGCTGCATTCCAAAATCTACCATGGTCCCACTCGTCACTCATTATCCAAAGACGACATCTTAAAATATGATATCATCATCACTTCTTACAATACTATCACCCAACAATTTAAGCAAACCAATCCCTCTACATCAATCATTTTTCAAATCAATTGGCATCATATAATTTTGGATGAAGCACAGTGAGTGTCTGATCTTAAATGATATAAATTACCTTTTATATCCAATAACCCTTGCCCCATCTTATAGCTATATTTGCTCTCAATACACTGCCACTCACCATGCCATTAATAGCCTCCTTTCATCCAGCCAAATATGTTTAACGGGCACACCTATTCACAACACCATTTATGACCTTTTGGGCATAATATCCTTCATCACTCAACCCCAGAGCGCTGATCAAGATAACTGGTCACCATTAATCCTGAGTAGTCTTTCCAAAGGTTGCAATGATATCTTGCATTTGGCATTGCGGCATTTAAGTTTGCGCCGCACCAAAGCCACACATCTCAAATCCCTCCCCACTATTAGCCATCATTATGAGCTGCTCCCACTCAACCCGACCATGCAGCAAGAATATTCCATATTATATGAAGAATTCCTATCATCCAAAAGCAAAGGACCAGGAGAATTTTTCAGAAATATTAATAAGCTGCGAATATGTTGTAACCATCACATCATGCTTAACACAATTGCGGAGGCGGATTTGGAAGACCCCGAGGGCAGGAGCACTCAGGATAACTCGCCAACAATAACACGAACTATTGTGGATATCGAAACATGCATGATGAGTAGTAAAATTGCACACCTCCTACAAAGCTTAATGAAGAACAAACAAACAAGGTGTGGTCCAACCAAATCGGTGGTTTACTCCCAATGGACCCAATTTCTAGATTTGTGCGTTAATTCTAATATGCATCCATTACCAATTGAATCTATCTGACTTTTTTATATTGTAGAATTGTTATTGCCCTTGCCCATCACTCTATCCTTTCAGCACGAATTGATGGAACAATTACAGCACGAGCACAGGAGAAGGCACTGGAGAATTTCTTCAATAATCCTGAATGTGAAGTACTGATTGCATCCATTGCCGCAGCTGGAACTGGCCTCAATATAACTTGTGCTAATACGGTCTATTTAATGGTGAGGGGACCCCCAAAATTCTGCCCTGATTTGCGGCCCCTGACATCCACATTTCCAGGAGCCCAATTGGAACCCAGCCATTGAGGCTCAGGCTGTTGATTGACTCCATCTTATTGGCCAACAACAACCTGTAAAGATCATCCACTATATCACTCCTCATTCAGTTGAGGTCAACATGCGGAAGGTACCTTTAAAGATCATCTTTGACCCTAATTGTATTGCTATTCTAAAATCCTTCCTTATGGCAATGCCATTTTCAAAACACCAATAGGTTCAAGAAAAGAAAAAATCATTAACTGCGTGAGCCTTACTGATATTATATAATATGTGTTTGACCAAGTTGATAACTCTTGTTTACCCTGGCATAGGTCCACAATTCTGAACACCATGAGTTGGATTGAACTCCTTCAATATTTTCTCAATGAAAATGAGCAATAGAGTCTTATTTCTAAGGGAGACGGTGATACAGTCCAACTCATATTGTCTATATTCTGACATATTTAGCAAGTTGCATCTTTAAGGTTTAATACTCAGATTGTATTACACCTGCACAAATAATTCACAAAATGTTAATTTGTAACGGTGCTATACATTTATATTACTAAGTTATTGCAGAGCATCACCATTCGGCCTAATAACTGGCATTTCAAGTATCTTGAGGGCGCTAGTCTGCATCTTACTACAGCCTTTGAGCCAATCTTGATCAAATACCTGAAATGATAAGCCTTCCGGAATATCACCATCATCTGTAGATCGTAATTCTGGCAATCTATCAATAGTTTTTTTACCCTTTTTTTTAATGCGATTACAAAACTCTATGTCTCGATCCTTTTTTAATATCAATTCATTAAATAACTGGGAGCGCCAGCGTAATCCCACTTTGCGGTAAACTTGACGGCCATTTTCCAGTACCTCCTCAGTATCTGAACATACTCGAGGGTCATTGAATTGTGATGCTAGAATGGGAAATTTAGCCGTATCACACCATTCACGACGGCGCTCACAGGTCTGCACATAATGAAGTAGATCATCATCAGTCTTTGCTCCCAATGAAAAAGAGATACATTAACTAACCCTTTGACGAATCTTTGCGAGCTTTTCATTCTCCTTCTTTTTAACCAAATACTCGGCATCCTTTTGAATAGACTTCCATTCTCTTTTCAAATAAGTGAAATATCGCTCCATTAAAGCCGCCACGACCCCATAGTTATTATGATCCTTGTTCCAACAGTAATGATGATACTCGGTGCTGACCAGTGCAAGACGGAATGTACGGTAAAACACCATAGACATCAGCTCATTGAACGGATGTTGCCATGAGCTCTCCCAGTCCCAAGTGAATCGCTTAAGTCCTAGCTTGTGGAGCTCATTTTCGCAGTAGCTTTGGAAACCCTGAGACTGAACCTGTGTTGATGGCTCATTGAAAACATCCTTGGGGACATATCCGAGATGACCAGCCACTTGAATTGCAATTTCACGCTCTTCTGTGCTTGGTGGTGCTGGTAGTGAGGAGAAATCCTTATCCCTAACTTTGAGTAGGAACAGGAAATGTGCATGTACTGCTGATCGCATTCCATGGACATTCTGTGGAAGTTCTGCTTTCAGCCATTTTTGTTGCTCCTTCTGGCTTGCACGTTTCGCCACATTGTGAGCTTTACGAGCCTGGTTCCTTTGCTGTCTGACCTCGGATTGTTCAAGCATACTCTGGGCAAGGGGCATTTGAGGATGGGTGAACTCATTATTTGACTGAGTGCCATGATCATCCGCCGTGAAATTGTCACTCCTTGCTTCATCATTTGTTTCCATTTGAGTCGGAGACATGTTCTCATCCTCATCATCCACCATTTTTTCTCTTGATTAACTGGCATGAGCTGTTCTTGGTTTGGAGGAATATGGATGATGACGTCCAGTGACTTTCTCTTTATAGACCAGAGGTGAAGATGCATAAAGTTCATCACCTGCCATGCACATCATCAGTTAACACATCAAAAAATGAATGAAGACTGGTCATACTCACAATCTTCAATTGGCTCCTGAGATCGGACTGACTTGCCTTTAGGTGCCATATCTAACCCATGAAACAAACATATCAAATTGTGAAAAAGGTTATACTCCAAAATTAAAATGACTTACTTTGATAAAGCGTCAATCCTGGATTTCCCTCCGACAGACCACTCCAAGTTACATTCTCCAATGGTCTTTTTCGTCGCCCCCCATCCACATGAACCTGAGATCCTGATGGAATATTGAGGGTTGACTGTTTACTTTGGCCAAAGGGATGCTGGTATGCGACTGGATTCTGACCGGGATTAAGGAGGAACTCACGTGGAAATTTTGATTGGGGATTAGCGTGTGATGAGATTTGAGGTGTGCCTTCTGGCCCCTGAGACACATGCGTTTGTGTATTAGTGGGATTCGGGGGAATTGGAGTGACAGAAATATTTGGGATCGACCAAGTGCTTGAAGTTGGAGCCTTTGGATTGCCCACATCAATGTTAAGACCTGATACATTCATTGAGGATGTGATAGGGGTTGTGAGAGGAATGTTGGGGCTCAATGGTGACTGTGTTTGAACATATTCTATGCTAGATTCACTATTTGAGTCATGAACAGAACCTGAACGGGATTTATGTGACTTGAAAGATGACATAAGGGCCGAAAAAGTACAGTAATATTTTCAACTAGATAAAACACCTCAGTATTATGATAAAATAGAGTGATATGAGATGAAATATTTTCAAATTTATAATAGAGAAATTCTATGAATAGTTGGAACTAAGTGTTGCGTGAAAGTCCAATAAGCCTCTTTTTAGGAGAATCCTCCCTGCCTCCTCTTGAGCTCCTCCACTCTTATCAGAAACCACCCGGCACGGCCTACCACCATATAATGTAATATTTCCTTGATCTCAAAAGGGACCCATCATCCATAAGTAAACATATTTGGTAACATTTCTGCCTCCCCATTGTCACATTTTGTGAATTATCCAAACTGCCAATATATGCATTGAAATTCCACAGCATTGTACATCTGTAAAGGGGTATATTCATGAAGGATTTACCCACAAAAGAGACATCACCTTTAAAAGAAAGGCAAAACAATCCAAATCACACTCCAACCGATTAAAAGCTTGCTGCACTCAAACCAAATACCAAGACTTTAGGTGCACTCCAACCGTTTATGTAATAGAGTTATATCGTTATGTCTGTAATAAGGTTTAAGCCATGTACGATGGCGTGCCAGCGTACATGGTTTGAATGTCAATCCCCTCAAATCAATGTTGACACATCCCTATTGGAACACCCCTCAAGGGTCAAAACCGCAGTATCGCCATGTGTAAATAAAATAGTATATGTATGAGCATTGAGCAGCATGGCATTTTACCCAATTAAACTCCTAACCAATTCTGCCATCCAGATGAGACATGTTACACTCCATCAGCTGCAGCTCACGCACCATTACAAATGGGATAAAATTCTTAGATGGCTCAAATCATCTCCCCCTTCATAAATACTCACTCAATTTTTTTGCCAATTAATAACACTCCTAAACACTTTCACATCAGCCATAGATATTTATACACAAACCAAGCGTACTCCCAATTCCTGCAACAATGACAACCCGCCGCTATTCCTCAATGCGTATATGCATGTGTCAACACTGCTCAACTCAAACACACTCTTCCCCTGAGGGTGATAGGCCTGGAGTTGCCTTCACACCTTTCCAATATAAACAGCACATTAAAAAGCTCAAATCAACCATTGCACCCAAATCTCTTCCAAACATCCCTACTTCTGCATCAGGATCTGAGTGCCCACAACTTCTATTGGATCAAACATTCCCAGCTGATTATTCACCACCATGGGCCCAAAGCATCTTCTCCACAGCACCGGGGCTCAATTCAATTGCACAGAAACCATACAGCAGCAGTCAAACCCTTCCTCCACAAGACCTTGGAATGATAATATCTGCCATTCTATCATTAAGGTATAATATACCCCACAGGGCTTCACGCATTCTCCACCCCGCCCTGAACCTGCTGATCAAGTCCAGCATCTCAAGCTCCGGTGGTCCCCCCATTCCTGCATTCCATATACCTCAAGATCTGAGTACCATATTTGAACATCTCCGATTGGAGCCAGTGATTCAAAACTATATATGTTGTCCTCAATGTTTCTCTCTTAATGGCCTTACTGAATCAGTCACAACTGACCAACCCCACTGTCAACGCCATAATGACCCAAATGATCATGATCCCCCTTGCACACAATCATTAGGCAAATTCATCTATTCATTTGAAGCCCACACCCAAAACACCACCAACATGAAGCAAAAATTTATACCAAAAAAACATTTCATTTATCAACCATTCAAAAATTGGCTTGCCAGATTTCTCCAGCGGGCTGGAATTATGGAAATTCTGCATCAACATCAACAATCCCAAACTCCCGAAGATTCCCCAAAACGTGACGTCTGGGATGGATTGGTCTGGAGACGCTTCACTGGCACTAGAAATATCCATGACCCCCCATTCATGTCCATTCCTGGTGCATTGGCCTTCTCCATTTATGTGGACTGGTTTAATGCACATGGAAAGTCCACCCGGTTGGCCAGCATTGGACCTATCATGCTTATTTGTCTTAATCTCCCCCAAGTGAAAGATTGAAGCCAGAGAATGTCTATGTTGCAGGAATAATCCCTGGTCCGAAGGAGCCAACTTCCCTTCAATTGAATTATTTATTAATGCCACTCATCAAGGAGCTCAAAGAGCTATGGCAAGGTTACCATTTTTCACCCACCTCAACAGGTCCTTCAGGATCCTTTATCCGTGTTGCCATTCTCACAGCCATTGCGGATGTGGTTGCCATGCGCAAGCTTACTGGATTTATTTCCCATTCAGGCAACCACTTTTGTAATTTTTGCACCATTCACAAAGCTCAAATTGATGAAATTGGTCCTTAATTTCACTACACACGCTCATATCAAAATCATAAATCAACCATTGCCAAATGGCTTCGGGCAACCCCACAACAAAGACAAGCAATTTTCTCTGAGTATGGAGTGCGATATTCAATTTTAGAAGACCTTCCGTATTGGGATGCCACCAGAATGGTTAATCTTGACATAATGCATAATTTAATACTTGGAATTTTGAAGGATCATGCAACTTTCAAATTGTGCATTCCAGAGTCCAAATCAAAAATTTACCTCAGGTCCTGCAGGAAATCCAATGACACCAACAGTTCAGACTCAGATTCCATGACCTCCAACAGCTCTCTTGATAAAATCACATTGAGAGAGGCCTGCTCCCTGAGAAGAGACGCAGCAAAAATAATAAATGAGCCACTCCCCACTACTTCCACCCGAAAAAACTACTTCCCAATGCCCACCCCTAACACAGAACATCCATCTAGTGGTTCTGTGGAGATTCCTTCATTTGATGACAATTACATCCCCACTTCTGAAATCCCCTCTGAATTGGATATCACTGCACTGAGTGATCACCAGATCAAGGGTGAGGCTCTGGAGCATCTCCGACAAATCATCTCTGAGACAATAATTCCCTCATCATGGACAAGAGTACCTTGCAACATGGGTTCCCCCTCTCATGGTAGCTTAAAAGCCGCTGAATGGGCTCTCTTATATAAGGTCTATATTCCATTTTTAATGCTCAGTCAACAGATGTCATTAGATGTACACCAATCTGCCAACATTCAAAGGCAAATGGGTCAGTCAGAAGAACTTGGAAATGAACTAACCAAGAATACATTCCATTTGATTAGTGCTATCAACATTGCCACAAGTTGGACTGTTTCAATAGGAGATGCGACTGCATTTGCTGAACATTGGAAAAAATTCCGCCTTTCCAATCAACTCCTGTTCCCAAAACAGAAAAGTAAACCAAATCATCATTTTGCTGACCATATTCCCGAACTCTTCCAACGTTGGGGCCCAGCACAAGCCTCAGCCACATGGGGTTATGAGCGCTTGATTGGAGTATTTGCAAAAATGCCAACAAATAACAAAATATGTACGTCAATTAATAAGATCAATATATTCACATTGACTAAACACCTGAACTGAATAAGATTAACTTCTTGCAACTCTAAATAGATGATATAGATAAAACCTTACTTCAACATATCTGTTGATGTTCCAACCTTTCCGTTCTCCTGAAATCCCCATCCGTGCCATGTGAAATAAAACAGCTTTTCGAATCACAGCCACCTGCCCTGTTCAATGACCATAAATATAAAAAACCATCTCGCCATGACCAAGAAAATTATGATTGCCTGGTTGAGTACTTACAGAATTTTCATGCAACAAGGGAAATAGTTGATTGGATCAGCTTAGACACTACCGTGCAATCCACAAGTCATCTCACTTCAAGGATTGTCTCACCTTGGTATTTTCCAGTTTCAAACATTAATATTGGGAACAATATATTTTCAACTGAATCCAAAAATGTCAGCAACAGTGTGATATGTTTTCTGAGGGGCAACTCACGACGCTTTGGTATTATTAATAGCATTTTTAAAGTCTCTGAGCCATCTAGCATACTGAACAATAACTTTCTGATCTTAAAAACTTTGAAGATTGATGTGAATTTCTTACCAGATTGGCCGCATCTGAATATTTATAAAGCTGTTGGTTTTGATGATGGACCCTTGATCATATCTGAAGAAGAAATAGAAGGTAACTGTGGATTGTATGATAACAAAGTTCTGTCATGTGGACTGCTTGTAATGATAAAGCCGTTATTTCATGAAATTTAGTCTACAGAAATGCAAATATCTCAGATTCATTAGCAATTTTGCTAGTGAAATAACTGCCTCAAAATTTAGTGAAAGAGACATGCCATTGTGACAAGCAAAGCCCATTATTTCACATTGCCACAAAGAACTTACTATTTTGACATTGGGTACAGTGTGAATAAGCCAAGTTCAATGATCAAATGACCCATACACTCACCTTTCACAGCATCCAAAATTTCTAACTGCGCCATCATCATGTTGGAAGGGGAAGCGGCCCTTGCACACACAAGCGCACCCGCACACGCCAATGCACACGCAAGCGCACCCGCACCCACACACGCGGTATTGTGCGGCGGGCTCTACCAGTGTCACCTGCAAAACGACAATCCCGCTCAGGCGGAGTCCTTTCATGGACGACCTGGTGAAGTCAAACCCCCCGCCAAAATTTCTAACGGCGCCATCATCATGTAGGAAGGGGAAGCGACCCTTGTGCACCCGCACCCGCACACGCACACGCGGTATTGTGTGGCGGGCCCTACCAGTGTCACCTGCAAAACGACAATCCTGCTCAGGTGGAGTCCTTTTATGGATGACCTGGTGAAGTCAAACCCCCCGCCTACATCAAGACTGGCTGAAGGACCTCTTTGATGTGTGTTTTTGCAAACAGGCGGGTCTTGTGTAATTTTTACCAACCATTGGACGGTTGCGGGATGATCAGGTGGTGAGGAATCTGAGTTGAAGGCACAGGGGAACCAGTATTGGTGGATGTCACAGGATTTGGTGTAAGACAAGAGTAGGACGTGTGCTCAACGTTCGCTTGATTTTTGCTTGACGTGAGCTCGACTTTTATCCTGCTTGACGTGAAGTCAATCACTGACGATTGACACGAGATTCGCCCTGGTGAATGAGGAAGTTGAAGTGACAACACCTGTTATAATTGCTTGGCATAATGATAAGTCAAGAATGGTTGGAGATTTTAGAGCTTTAAATACCTACACAGTTCCAGATAGGTATCCAATCCCTAGAATCCAAGAAACCTTGACTCAATTGTCTAAAGCCAAGTATATAACATCAATGGATGCATTAAAAGGCTTCCATCAAAATGTTTTGACGCCTAAAGCTAGGAAATTACTTAGAATTATCACTCACTGTGGTATTTATGAGTATCTTAGAATGCCATTTGGCATTAAAAATGCTCCATCCCATTATCAAAGGATGATGAACACCATCTTTCCTACAGGATTGTATGAAGGATGGCTTATCATTTATATTGATGATATTATCATATGTTCTGATTCATGGTCTTTGCACCTTGAAAGACTTGCAAGAGTACTTCATAAAGTTGCAGAAGTGAACATGAAAATTTCACTTAAGAAATGCAATTTTGGTTTTGAAGAACTGAAAGCATTACGACATATTGTTTCTGGTTTAAGCTTGGGTATTGACAAAAACAAAGTAGCAGAAGTGTTACTTAAGCCAATACCCCAGAATAAAAAAGAAATGATGTCTTTTCTTGGGTTTGCCAGTTACTATAGGCAACACTTGAAAGACTTTGCAATTCTAGCCAAGTCACTTTATAGAATCTGTGATCAACAGACTGTATTTGAGATGACACAGGAGAGAATTAAAGCTTATGAGAAGATAAGGAAAGCCCTTACAGAAGCACCTTTACCCCTCACGCCTGACTGGAATATTCCTTTTAAGTTGTACATTGATGCATGTGGAGATGGATTAGGAGCAGCCCTACATCAAGTCCAAATTATTGATGACAAAGCTACAGAAGGACCAGTTTGTTATATCTCAAGACAAATCAAACCAACAGAATCCAGATATGGTGCAAGCCAAATGGAGTGCTTATGTTTGGTATGGGCACTTGATAAATTACACTATTACCTTGATGGCAGTGTTTTTGAAGTGATAACTGACTGTAATGCAGTAAAATCACTCCTTAACATGAAAACTCCCAACAGACATATGTTGAGATGGCAAATAGCTATTCAAGAATATAGAGGAAACATGACTATAGTTCATAAAGCAGGAAACATTCACAAGAATGCTGAAGGACTTAGTAGATGGGCATTATCCAACACTCCTGATAACCCAGCTTATGTACCTTTGGAAGCTGAACCACAGATTCCAATTGAAGGAATTAACATAACTGATATTGGGACTGAATTCTTTGAGGAGGTCAGAGAATCTTATAAACAAGACAAGAATTGCCATATCTTGACTTCTTTATTAGATAAAGACTGCAAGGATACATCTTTAGTTAATGCACTTGATGAAGTTTGGAAAAATTCCTATTCTGAAACAAGATTTCACTTGTTTGATGGGATAATTTACCACAGAACAAAACATTCTTGTGTTATGACATTGTGCAGTAGATTACTTATCAATACCATTCTTCATGAATGTCATGATAGTATCTACTCTGGACACCTGTCAGAATAAAGAACACTTGAAAAAGTGAAGAACTGTGCATGGTGGCCATCTTGGAGAAAAGAAACCATTGAATATTGCCATACCTGTGAAAGATTCCAAAAAGCAAACAGGAGTACAGGCAAGAAATTTGGACTTATGATCCATATTCAAGAACCAAAATCCCCATGGGAAGTTTTTCACATGGATTGGGTCACAGCACTTCCTCCAAGTGGTGACAGAAGTTATAATGCTTGTTTAGTCATAGTAGACAGATATAGCAAAACTCCCATATTCTTACCATGTCATAAAGATGACACTGCTATGGATGCAGCTCTTCTTTTATGGAGTAGAGTTATTTCTAATACAGGATTATTTAAGAATATCATAAGTGACAGAGATCCCAAATTCACATCTGCACTTTGGACCAATCTTCATAGATTGTTTGGGACTAATTTATCATTCTCTACAGCATATCACCCTCAAACAGATGGGCTAGCAGAGAGGATGATTCAGACTTTAGAAGACATGATCAGGAGATTCTGTGCTTATGGATTAGAATTCAAAGACTCAGATGGCTTTACCCATGACCGGTGCACTCTGATACCTGCATTAGAATTGGCATACAAGACATCAGTCCATTCTTCCACAGGACAAACTCCTGCTATGTTAGAGAAAGGATGGAATCCAAGACTCCCAGCAGACACACTGAGGAAAGGCTTGATTGACATTCATCCTACAGCTTCCAGCTTCAAGATAATGCGTGATAAAGTGAAACATCATGCAAAACAAAGTATGGATGATGCTTTTGATTATGCAAAACAGAAGTGGGACAAGAGTCATAAAGTACCAGACTTCAAAGTAGGGTACTTAGTTTTAGTTTCAACCTTGAATTTTAATAATATCAAAGGCCCAAAAGAAACTTGAAGATTCCTATGTAGGACCTTTTGTTATTGTTGCTTTACATGGAACCAATGCAGTTCAAGTGGAATTGAGTGGTGAATTGGAAAATAAACACCCCACCTTTCCAGTCAGCTTGTTAAAACCTTATCAACCAGCTGATAAAGAATTATTTCCTTTAAGAAACCCAAATCCTTTGACTGTACCACCTGTGGAACAGAATAAAGACAAAAAGATAAAGAAAGTCGTTAAAGAAAGGAGACTTGGGGGTAAAAATTAAAGAGAATATCTTGTCAGATATAGAAATCCAGTACATGAAGATGAATGGATGGCAGAATCAGAAATACCTGACTCAGATAAACTCTTAAGAAGATTTAGACATGAAAGAAGGCCACAAGCCTGAATATGTCTATAAATGTGCTTTAAATTACTTGATCTGAGTAATATGAAGAGGTTAGACAGTGGACATTAACCCCCTTTGGGGCCTTATTCTTTTATCACTAATAAAATTGTAGAACAATTTTATTTTTTGGTGGGAGGGAATGTGAGCCTTGAGGTATATTTTACATACCCAAATAGGCCACAATCATCTCAAAAAGAAATTTTGAATTATGCACAACTCATAAGTCATGCATATATCCAAAATTCATCATTTTCAATTTCAGAAAAGATGAATAACTTTTTATTGAGTAAGTAAATCCATGGATTTAAGACCAGATTTGGATTCTACACAAAAATTCACCTAGGGTAGCTCCATGAAGTGAATAAGCTCAATTTAAGTATTTGAGGTGGTAAAATGGAAAATACTTCAATACCACATCATTAATACCACATAAAAGATCCGTGAAAATTTTTGTTTTCTTGATTTTTAGCCAAAATAATGGGAAAGTGAGAAATCCCATGTTACATATACACTAAGAATAGTGTTATGCATGTTTTGAGCACTTGATATCATGGTATTCTTACATGGAATTTTGGTACACCCATGGTGGATATCTCACTTGAAGCTTAATTTTCTAGTTTTTATGTGAAAAATAAGTAAGGGGGACAAAAGACATCAAAGAGAGCCAGGGTACCCAACTTCTGAGGCCTCAGAGGCGTGGATAGCTCCAGAACATGGATCCATGGCTCATCTTGGCCCAATTGGTCAACTAAAACTCTTTGGGAACTTGGTTACCAAGTTACACCTACTGTAATCATAAGAAAATAGCAAATAACCTGCTATTTTGACGTGCCAAGGAGGTAATGAGCTACTTAGACTCCTGTAACCACGTCAATTCTTGATGACTTTCCATGACTAGACCCTAAAAGAGTAATTAAAACCCTTTTGGGACATATATTCATTGATTTACCTCATAGCAACCAGCAAAATACTGCTATTTGCAATTCTACGTAGAAATGAGGTAAACACTTCAAAAATTCATTTAAAATACAATTCTTAATGAATCCTTCTGAAACTTTCAATACTAATAGGGAACTGAATTATCTATGGTACAACCAAAAAGAATTATGGTTTTATCAGTAAAATTAAAAGTTTTACTTACAGTCATTTTTGACCATTCTACGTGAAACACTGAATCTTCAAAAATTCGCAGTCATTACAACCTGTGATGAAATTGGCAATAACATTGATAACTTTGAGAAATCAATGATTTTTTTAGAATAAAAGAAGATTTACAGATTTTACTCCTTTTCTTCTTAACCATATTGGGGTTGGTAGTCACGTAAAAGCATCAATTAAGTAATTATGATAATCTTACGTGACAACTGATGATGCAATCAGTAATCCAAAAGGGTTTATTGTTTTCTCACTCACTGGTTTTTCAGTTTGCTCCATGGCACGCCTCTGTGAGCTGTTGTTTACTTAAAAGAGGCCTCCTCTTGCTGTTTTTTCCAAGGATCATCTTATCGATTTATTAAATCATTATTACCCACAAGTAAGTATTAGTTATAGCTATTCTTGAGTGTTTTAAATCTTTCAGAATCAACCAGAAAGACGTGAAATCATAGAATCCAACTATATATTGTTGTAATACTGTTATAAATCCTTTTGATCCCTTAAATCCACAATTCTACGTCAAATTTCTCTACTTTTATCTATCAATAAGCTCTTTGGAGTATTAGTGAGTCATTTATCTTTAATTCTTAAAGTTTTTCTCTAGTAATAGTTTTCTTCAAGAATTATCTTTATAATTATTCTTGTAAAAGATAATTATATATTAAAATAATTATATTATTTTAATAAAAGAAGTTTTTATTATTAAATTCTTCTTGTAATTGATTCTTGTAGACAATTACTGCTCACTGTTATAATCACTAGTAGTGTATAACACGTGAAAGAAAAATTTTATAATTATTTAATTGTGGTTATAATAATTTTTATTATTATATTTCATAAGAACAGACATAGTACTGTTGATTAATAGTAATATTATCATCAGTTTCCTAGTCAAATCTTACACATTTAGAAGAGCCCCTGTGACAGAGGGAATGTGAGCCCTGAGATGTATTTTACATATCCAAATAGGCCACAATTCTTTTAAAAATAAATTTTTAATTATGCATAACTCATAAGCCATGCATATATCCAAAATTCATCATTTTTGATTTCAGAAAAGATGAATAATGTTTTATTGAGTCAGTAAATCCATGGATTTAAGGCCAGATTTGGATTGTACACAAATATTCACCTAGGGTACCTCCATAGAGTGAATAAGCTCAAATTAACTCCTCGAGGTGGTAATATGAAAAATATTTCAATACCACATAAAAGATCCATGAAAAATTTTGTTTTTCTTAATTTCATGACAAAATAAGGGGAATGTGAGAAATCCCATATTACATATACACTAAGAATAGTGTTATGCATGTTTTGAGCACTTAATATCATGGTCTTCTTACATGGAGTTTTGGTACACCCGTAGTGGATATCTCACTTGAAGCTTAAATTTATATGTTGACCTGAAAAATAAGCAAGGAGGACAAAAGATATCAAAGAGAGCCAGGGTACCCAACTTTTGAGGCCTCAGAGGCGTGGATAGCTCCAAAGATTGAATACATGGCTGATCTTGGCTAAATTAGTGAGCTAAAACACTTTTGGACCTTGGTTACCATGTTACAACTACAGTAAATAACAAGAAAATAGCAAACAACCTGCTATTTTGACGTGCCAAGGAGGTAAAGAGGTACTTAGACTCCTGTAAGCATGTCAATTCTTCATGATTTTTCATGAATAAACCCTAAAAGAGTAATTACAACCCTTTTTGGACTTGTAACCATTGATTTGCCTCATAGAAACCAATTGAGCACTGATATTTGTGATTCTACATAGAAACGAGGTAAAAACTTCAAAAGTTTATTGAAATTCAATTCTTAATGAATGTGTCTGAAGCTTTCAGGACCAATGTAGACTGTATTATCTATGGTACAACCAAAAAGAATTACAGTTTTAATTACAGTCCATTTTTGACTATTCTACGTGAAACACTGAATCTTAAAAAATCAGTCATTACAACCTTGGATGAAATTGCCAATTACATTGATAACTTTAAGAAGTCAATTATCATTTTGGAATAAAAGAAGATTTACAGATGTTCCTCCTTTTATTTTAACCAAATTGGGGTTGGTAATCATGTAAAGGCATCAATTAAGTAATTATGATAATCTTATGTGACAACAGATGATGCAATCAATAATCCAAAAGGGTTTATTGTTTTCTCACTCACTGGGTTTTCAGCTTGATCCATGGCACGCCTCTGTGAGCTGTTATTGACTTAAAAGGGGCCTCCTCTTGCTGTTTTTCCACAGAATCATCTTATTATCATTTAAAACATTGTTACCAACAAGTAAGTATTAGTTAAAGCCATTCTTAAGTTTTTTAATTCTTTCAAAGTCAATCAGAAAGACGTGAAATCATAGAATCCAACTATATATTGTTGTAATACTGTCATAAATACATTTCAATCCCTTAAATCCACAATTACATGTCAAATCTCTCTTTCTTATGTTTCAATAAGCTCTTTAGAATATTAATCAGTGATTTATTGTTAAATCTTAACGTTTTTCTCTAATTAATTAGTTTTCTTCAAGAATTATATTTATAATTATTCTTGAAAGAGATAATTATATATTAAAATAATTTTATTATTTTGATAAAAGAAGTTTTATTATTAAAATCTTCTTGTAATTGATCCTTGTAGACAATTACTGCTCACTGTTAAAATCACTAGTAGTGTTTAACGCGTGAAAGAAACAATTCTTTAATTATTTAATTGTGCTTATAATAATATTTTATTATTTTATTTCATAAGAACAGACATGGTACTGTTGATTAATAGTAATATTATCATCAGTTTCATAGTCACATCTTACAATCTTTCTGGGTGAAAAATTCAGTAGAACATATCAGAGATGTTGAAGTGAGGCATAATTCAAATTCAAATAATGCTAGTTCTTTACAGAAACTAAGGGAAAAAGTAGAAAGGCTTTTATAAGGAATCACTACAAGCAGATTAAATGGAAATAATTTATGCCACCCATCTTGTTTTAAAATAGGGGTGGGTTTATAAGCTTGAGTTTCATTCCATTTCCACAGGAACATCTGCTATAAAGGAATTTTAGGCTGAGCTTCACCATAGTAATAGCAATAAGGCAGTTTTTTGAGAAGGGTTATCTGTGCTTTTCTGACCCAAGACATTTGAGTCAGGAATTTCAATAGGTGGAAGGAAAATATATTGGAAATTTTCTTTTACAAAATCTGAGTTGGAAGTTTTTCTTCCAACTAGTTAAATCCATATAAAAACAATAAACAAGGTCTGTCTGATACCCATTGAATATTTCAAAACTTGAATTTTACAATTGAAAGTTCAGATGGGCATATTCATCAAGTAAATGGGAGAAGTATGAGAAAATAACACAATTTCTTGTTTATATTTCTGATTAAATTTTTAGGGATACTTTTTTCTATAAGGAAAAGGAAGGATTAAAGGAATGAGCAGAACATTCATGAAAGATAACAAGCTCAAGAAATCATGACAATCACAGCTGAAATATGAAATAAATTCCAAAAAATATATTTCTTATCCAAGTAATCCAACATAAAATATTTCAAGACACAGATTTTGGTAATCTTAAACATAAGCTGAATTTTAGGCAACTCTTATTCTTTGTTTAGAAGAAATTGATCAAATTTGTAAGAAGATGAGGAGTTTTTTCTGGGGGGAAAGCCTTTCTTCATCACAAATAAGGCTTGAAGGTTGTAGATATCCTCTTACCACATTTATGGAGTGAAACATTTCACTCAAGTGATTGTTTTTTGTTTCAACACATCTAAAAACACCTGTATTATTCTCCAAATGGGTACAAGCCAGGATTCATCTAATCAGTTAATAATCATATCTTGGTGACCCTTATTGCTCAAGGTATGAGGGGTAAACATGAAAATGAAGATTGGAGGGCTTTGACACCTCATAGTTCAATTGGTGTATTAAACTTCAAAGTACAAATCAATGAAGTTTGAAGTGGAGCTGTTCATACTGTATCATGAGTAATAACCTGATAAATGGGTTTTTGAAAGCTTTGACACCTCTGACTTTTAAGGTTTGACTATGAAACCATAAGTAGAAATTACCAATATTTTACCCTTTTTATTCTGAAAATTGATACTTAGACAAAGTCTCCTACTTTCAAATCAGGTGTTTTATCAATTTTGTCTTATCTTTATTTTGGAAGCTTCAAATTATCCTGCATACATCTATTTTCATGGTTTCTTGCTTTATCAAGCATTTTTAACCCTCCTTGTGGTTGGATGTATATCAATCAAGCGCTTTTGATGGGTATCATAATGTAGCCTTGGATTTCAACCTTTTTCCAACATTTGTGGTTATTTACCAGTTGATGAATGAAGTGATGTCTTATATGAAAGCTCAAGTGCTGGTGTTGGAGTACATCAATCATGGGTAAAACAAACATAGTCTTCAAATTCTAGGCCGTTGGCACAGAATCTTCCAATATTTTCATTCATATTTTTTATCATTCTCTCTGCTAGTAGACCTTTGTCCTAAACAAGCTATAGAAATTTCTCCATAAGGCGTAAGTGAATTTGGGATCTCTATCACCTATGATATTTTGGACTTAACCTGTATGGAAAAAACCTCTTATCCATATCATCCTGACTGTACCCATAGCTGTGTCATCATGATGAAATGGTAAAAACATTGGAGTTTTGCTGTCCCTATCAACTGAAACTATGCATGCATTAAAACTTCTATATCCTCATGGTGTGAAAGCTGCTACCCAATCCATATCAAATATTCTCATCGGGTATTTTGCTCCTGAATTTGGATCATCATTGAAAATTTCTTTCTTTGGGTTCTTTTTCTTTTGGGCATTTACAACAAGTTGTACCATAACCTCAAGCATCCTTTCTCCAGATTGGATACCAACAGTAGGTTTCAACCGTTTCTAGTGTCCTATCTTCTGATAGATATGCCAAAAGAACTATCATGGCATTCATGTAGTATATTTTCTCTTAAAGTTTTATCAGGTAGGGTTAAGACACATGTATTTTTGGTTCTATCAGAAAGAATTCCATCTAGGAGTTGAAACCTTCCCCCATAATTCATCTAGTTTGGATGATAATGATGGGTCTTTACAGTATTTCATAAAGAGCTGGAATAAGATAGGAAAATAATTCTCTATCTCAAAAAACTCTTTATATTGGTTGAAAAATTCTGTTCCAATTGCTGTGACACACATTCCTTCTATATGGCGCTCTTCCTGTGGTACCATTCTGGGCTTTTAGGTTTCTTTGGTAAAGCCCATCTACTAATATAATCTGCATTTTTGTGAATATTTTCAGATTTATGCACTATTGTCATATTTTATCTATATTATTCGATAGCCATTTGTCATCTCAGAATATATGTCTATTTGGTGTCTTCATGTTCAATAATGATTTTAAAATTACCATCTGCAATTACATCAAATCCTTTCCATCTAAATAATAGTGTAGCTTTCCAAAATCCCACAATAAGCAAAGGAATTCCATTTGTCTTGGGGGATTTGTTGCATATTTTGGGTAAATTTGTCTTCAAATGAAGCCAATTGATCCTTAAAAAGGTTTTTTGTGATAATTTATGTTTGGTGTAGTGCAGAACCTGATGCTTCTCCACGAGAATCAATTTATGCTTTGAAATGTAATTTCCAATATGTCATCAAGAGAAAAGGGTAATTTTTCAGTGCTTTTTTGGTTCCTCATGGACTTTAACTCTTTATTCAGTCAATTGATAGGTGTTTTGTTGACCAGAGAGTCAATACAAACATTTTTCAGTTTTTGAGAAGCATTTCATATTTTCCTGTAAAATCTATCAAGCCCTAAGAATGATTTCATTTCTTCTTTAGTTGGCTGAATTGGTTTCAGCTGTACTTCTGTCACTCTTCATTTTTTATGATTGGAATTTATTTCTTATTATTCAAGAAGCCAAGCTTCTTTATTTTACTTTGCCCTATGTTAGAACATCTATCTTTTTGGTTAAAGATATGTATGTGAAAGGTTGATAAGTAATCATTTCCCAGGATTGAATGTTTGCTGGTAAAAATATTCATTGGTATAAATTACACTTTAATTCATATACATTGAGTACAATCTGAAGAAATAAATGTTAAAAGAATGATTCCAAGGGGTCTCATGAGTTCACTTGGACAAATCAACTTAACCCCTTTTATTGGTATAGCTTTGTGTTCCCAATGTGGGATACGTTTTTTTTAAATAACTTTTTCAAACACAGGTGCAGTATTCCCCTGTTTCCAGATTCATCTTTGCCTACTTATACATAATTTTATAGTTGTATAGAATATTCCTTGTTTATGATTGTTTCCATTCAATGTAGAATTTTGTATGTTTGTAAGGTATTTATAAGTCTAGTAGTTATTAGATTAAATGAATATTATTGATTTTTGAATTTATTATTCAATATCTCTTTCAGAATTAAATTATTTTTGTTTTTCATAGTGTTCTTCTGTTTCTAAAATTTCATTGATTTTTTCCTTCTTAAGACAATTATTGGCTAGTTATCCCAAACCAAAATATTGATGGCATTTTCTATTCTCATTAGTTTTTATGGGATTGAAAGGTTTTTTTGGTGGTCTTTCTCAATAAATGGTTTGTTTGGTCTTTTAGTTGTGGCTTTTTTTGTTCCACAAATTTGAGATCTTGTTATAGTTTTGTCTAGTGCATTAATTTACTTTCTTGTAGAACATGGATCTATCCATTTTCCTTTCATGGTATGTTCTAGTTCACCTCCACAATTTTTGAGTCTCTTCATATGCACAATATCTTGTGACATTTATCGATACAGTGAGTTTTGTATTTGAACTTGTTTTAGAATACAAGTGAAATTTTTATCCTTTTATGGGTCAAAAAAGGAATTTTCAAATGCATTTTCTATCTTATACCACCAGACATCATTTTCCCACTTGGTTGTTGTTCCTAGGGGGAAAGCCTCCTTTTATCTCAAATAAGGCTTTAATGGGGTGGCTAGCATCTGAAAAGATTGATGGATTGAAATTTTTCACTCAAGTGGTTGTTTTGAGGTTCAACACAATGAAAAAAAACTTTATTAATCTCCAAATGTGGTTTTTAAAGTCACATCTGAAACCTTCGAAATGCACAAGGGATGGTCATATTCCCAATGGAATGTAAAAGCATCTCCAACAAGCCAGAATTTTGCCAATTATTTAATAATTGTTTCTGGGTGACCCTAATTACTCACGGTATTAGGGGTAAAGATAAAAAGACTAATTGGAGGTTTTTGACACCTCATGATTCAATTGTATGTAATACATTCTCACAGTACCAATCAATAAAGTCTGGAGTGGGACTTTAAATAATTTAACATGAGTAATAAACCAATAAAAAGCTTTTTTTCCAGCTTTTACACCTCATAATTGAACTTTATGGGATAGTATCCCACATTACTACTTGGTGTAATACTTTGGCTTTAAATCTGGAATACCTTTCTCATTTTTTCAGATAAAGCATTAAAAAGTGTTTCAAATTGTAGCCAAATATGAGCTCCACAAGATAGCGACATATTTTCTTCAAATTTGGGTTAGTGTTCAAAATTTATCCAGCCTCAAAGCATATTGAAATATTTTTAAAAATTTCATTTTTGTTATGTTTGAGACAAAAATAGAAATAACTTTTGAGAAGTGTATAATACAGGGAAAAGTCTTCAACTTCTATGTAGCGCTGATCTGGCCCTTCTAGTAGATCAATTGTTTCACAGGTCTCTCCTCAAAGATGTTGAAGTGAGAAGACAGTTGAAGACTAATATTCTTATTTCAACCTTCCCAAATGATATTTGTGTTGCAGTTTCTGATCTATCTGTGATAAAGTATTAAAATAGGTACCATTAGATAGCCCTAAATGAAACATTTCATAAAAGACTCCATTTGGTGGGTCTGTGGTCTAAATCCTAGTTTTTAGATGAGAATTGAAGTCATTGAAAATCTCCCAGAAATGGCTACTCATTTGGTATTGATTGCATTCAATATTACCACGTTATGCCAACTCTTAATTCTATTACCAGTTCTGGGATTCTGGATGAACACTATTTTGAGCTTGTTTGCTTCATAACTTTTCTTCTATATGGGTTATGAGGTAATGGACATAATCGTAATAGAGCGCTTATTGCTCTGTTTTCAAAGAGATCCCACCTCATGTATCTCACACCAAAACTCTAGAAATTAGATGGGACGTAAATATTTTTTATCACCCTTTTGATGTTAGCTCAATTTGATTAGGACCATTAGATAGCCCTGGATGAGGGCTTTAATTTTAAAACCCTTTCCATGGGGTTCTGCCTCCTTCTTTGGATTTTAGATTGGAGGGGAAAATTAAGTTTTATTCTTAGTTGTTTCTCTGAGCAGAAATAACTCTTTCATTTCTTATACTATGGTTATGGGAGTGTAATATTTTGAAAAAATGGACTGTCCTCTTTACTTTGATTCCTCTTATGAGTCCTTTTGGCTCAGTTGAATGTAAGAGGGAATTTGTTCTTTACCATTTATTATATATATTTTGGTGTCATGCTTGTGCTCTGGTTTTGAGTCACAGGGTGAAAAATACTGATTTGATAGATTATTTGTGTATTTAAGGAAATAGAAATTTTTATAAAGAAGTTATATAGAATCATATGGCTATAATCCCATTAGAAATGGTAATTATGTATTATTCAATGTCTTTCTGGATGATTCAGACAATTAAAAATACTAAGAATGATTCAATTACCAAGATTTTCTTTGGTAGTATTAACTACTTGATATTATAACTGAATGATGGGATTAATTTTTGCGAAAGAATTAGTAGGATTCTTTGAGGTCTACATCTTCTGCATAGGAATTCCATGGAGAAAATTGGTAAACCAGACAGTAAGAAACCACTTACATTATGGGGTATATTGATTACATCACTTGTATCCAACTAAAATTATCACACCTACAAATCTAAGCTATTTTATGTGGCTTCCAACCGTTCTATGGTTGATAATTAGATAAGTTTAAGCTTTAAATACTCCTTTATTTCAAAATATTTTTTTCTCTCTCAAAGTTCTCACTCTTATGGTCATATTATGGAATGCAATCTACACCTTTCCAGCATAAACTTGTATTTAAATTGGATTAATGGACTTTTTGGCAGGAGTTACCTTTGTGGATGTCTGAAAGACGGAATTGTGACAGTTATTTGGCATTTCTTCAAATTTCATATTCTATGTGAATTTTAGTAGAGGTTTAAATTTGAATTATGAAGTGACAATTTTCTTGGTTTTCTTGTGGATCCTATGTTTCTTTGTTGGTAGTGAGAGATTCAACAATATCATTTAAGAGCTTGACTTGTATTGAATTTTTGAATTTTTACTCATTTTCTATTTGGTATAACCAAATAGCAGACTTCCAGGTGGTTTCCATAACTACTAGCACCAATAGGGTTTGAATGATTCTCCTTTTGGTTATCAATTTTCAATTACTAACAATGGAAATAGTTAAAGGAGTCAAAGCTTCTCATTACCTCCTTTTGATATCAAAATAGCAGCTTATTCACTATTTTCTGATTATTTCATGGTATTAAAACTTTTTAACAACTTTACCAAAGAGTTTTTAAGTTTTTATATTGATTTGCCTATTATAATTTATATACCAGAAAAGCAAGGCACACAAAAATCAATAATGGGACTATTGATAGTTTTTTTCAATAATACAAAAACTTTCAGACTCTTTGGGAACCTTGTTAGCAACTTGATATAACATTAAATCATGAGAAAATAGTAATTGAGATGCTGTGAGCCTTGAGGTATATTTTACATACCCAAATAGGCCACAATTATCTTAAAAAGAAATTTTGAATTATGCAAAACTCATAAGTCATGCATATATCCAAAATTCATCATTTTCAATTTCAGAAAAGATGAATAACTTTTTATTGAGTAAGTAAATCCATGGATTTAAGACCAGATTTGGATTCTACACAAAAATTCACCTAGGGTAGCTCCATAGAGTGAATAAGCTCAATTTAAGTATTTGAGGTGGTAAAATGGAAAATACTTCAATACCACATCATTAATACCACATAAAAGATCCGTGAAAATTTTTGTTTTTCTTGATTTTTAGCCAAAATAATGGGAAAGTGAGAAATCCCATGTTACATATACACTAAGAATAGTGTTATGCATGTTTTGAGCACTTAATATCATGGTATTCTTACATGGACTTTTGGTACACCCATAGTGGATATCTCACTTTAAGCTTAAATTACTATTTTGACGTAAAAAATAGGCAAGGGGGACAAAAGACATCAAAGAGAGCCAGGGTACCCAACTTCTGAGGCCTCAGAGGCGTGGATAGCTCCAGAGCATGGATCCATGGCTCATCTTGGCCCAATTGGTAAACTAAAACTCTTTGGGAACTTGGTTACCAAGTTACAACTACTGTAAAACATCAGAAAATAGCAAATAACCTGCTATTTTGACGTGCCAAGGAGGTAATGAGCTACTTACACTCCTGTAACCATGTCAATTACTAATGACTTTCCATGGATAAACCCCAAAAGAGTAATTAAAACCCTTTTGGGACCCATATTCATTGATTTACCTCATAGCAACCAGCAAAACACTGCTATTTGCAATTCTACGTAGAAATGAGGTAAAACCTTCAAAAATTCATTAAAAATACAATTCTTAATGAATCTTTCTGAAACTTTCAGGACTAAAGGAGAACTGTATTATCTATGGTACAACCAAAAAGAATTACAGTTTTACTAGTAAAATTAAAAGTTTTACTTACAGTCCAATTTTGGATATTCTACGTGAAACACTGAATCTTCAAAAATTCACAGTAATTACAACCTGTGATGAAATTGGCAATAACATTGATAACTTTGAGAAATCAATGATTATTTTAGAATAAAACAAGATTTACAAGTGTTACTCCTTTTACTCTTAACCATATTGGGGTTGGTAGTCACGTAAAAGCATCAATTAAGTAATTATGATAATCTTACATGACAACAGATGATGCAATCAATAATCCAAAAAGGTTTATTGTTTTCTCACTCACTGGTTTTTCAGTTTGCTCCATGGCACGCCTCTGTGAGCTGTTATTGACTTAAAAGAAGCCTCTTCTTGCTGTTTTTTCATCATCATCTTATCAATTTATTAATCTTTATTACCAACAAGTAAGTATTAGTTCAACTATTCTTAAGTGTTTTAATTCTTTCAGAATCAATCAGAAAGACGTGAAATCATAGAATCCAACTATATATTGTTGTAATATTGTTATAAATCCTTTTGATCCCTTAAATCCACAATTCCACGTCAAATTTCTCTACTTTTATTATCAATAAGTTCTTTGGAGTATTAGTGAGTCATTTATCTTTAATTCTTAAAGTTTTTCTCTAGTAATAGTTTTCTTCAAGAATTATCTTTATAATTATTCTTGCAAAAGATAATTATATATTAAAATAATTTTATTATTTTAATAAAGAAGTTTTTATTATTAAATTCTTCTTGTAATTGATTCTTGTAGACAATTACTTGCTCACTGTTAAAATCACTAGTAGTGCTTAACACGTGAAAGAAATAATTTTTTAATTATTTAATTGTGGTTATAATAATATTTTATTATTATATTTCATAAGAACAGACATAGTACTGTTGATTAATAGTAATATTATCATCAGTTTCATAGTCACATCTTACATTTGGGGGCCTGGCCGTGATTTTATCCATAGACTTGGCTTTAATCATATTCTAGACTTCATTTTTGTGTTCTAAAAAACCACCATACCTACCACATCTTACATTTGGGGGCCTGGCCGTGTTTTTTGAACCTTGTACCCTTAATTAATATATTTTTAAGCTCTAAAATATATTAATTTAATTAATTTTTTTCTTTCAATTTGGAGTTAAAATATTTTTATTTTTGAAATTGTTTTAAAATCTTTTTCATTGAGGAATTTGGTTTTATTTTATATTGTTTTTACACGTGGCTTTTTCACATCCAAAAACTTATAAAATTATTCTTTGAGTTACTCTGAATTAATTTTCATTCAAAATCTTAAATTTTAATTTTTTTCTTTAAAAAGAATAATTTTTTAATATTAAAAAATATAAAACTTATAAAAAATCTTTAAAAAATATTTTAAAAAGTATAAAAAATAATTTTTTCTCTTTTATAATTTCTTTTAGTGTCTTTAATCAAATACTGTGCAGCTGGCAACAGACTCAGTAAAAGATATATCACTAGTCCAGAATCTTCAGAAGCAGAATCTGAAGACAGTATTGAGGTGCAGATTGCTAAAAGAGGCACCTTATTCAACTCAGAAGAAGCTAAATTACCACCAAAAGGTGTGTATTTTATCTTATATTTTCACCTTTTATCTTTAAATTGACGTGAAAATGGTGCATACCAGAAATGGAAGCAACTATTCAGTCCAACCAGATGGATGTGGACAAGGAAGAGGCAAGACCAAATCCAGAAGTGCCAAATCTTCCACAAGAAAGGCACATCTGGAGGATGCCAGAGTTGCCCCCCATTCCCCAAGGTCTGTACCAACAGATTTTGACGTGAATTCTGAGCCTGAACTAATTTATGATAATATTTCCAGGGCTGAACCATTTTCAAGTGGCAGCAATAGAAATATATCAGAGCCAGTACAAAAATTGGTTCAGAGCAGCCAAAGAAGAGGAGTGGGAAATCTGCCCAAGCCTTTGGCAGGGGGCCATGAACTCCTACTTACACATCAAGAGCTTTCTGGGTCAGGAGAAGACCATAGAACTCTTAGGAGGTTGGAGCCCCCTGTCTTGCAAAGACAAGGTCAAAAAGATAAAGAATTGGTTGAAGAACCAGAGTCTTTTATCCATAGACCAGAAGAAAGAATTGGAAATGACTCCAACTTTGGAGACAGAGGCACCAGTGGCATCTACCAGCTCCAAACCAGCTCCAGAAGCATCCAAGGACAAGCCCAAAGGAC
Source organism: Austropuccinia psidii (assembly GCA_023105745.1). NCBI lineage: Eukaryota > Fungi > Basidiomycota > Pucciniomycetes > Pucciniales > Sphaerophragmiaceae > Austropuccinia > Austropuccinia psidii. The sequence goes on from JALGQZ010000016.1 coordinate 19,805,984, forward strand.
CTCAAAAGAAACAGAGAGGTCCCAAGAACCATCAAGGCAAGGGCAAAGGCAAAGCCAATTGGCACAGACCTTACCCACAAGGGTACAGGATCCCCAGATTGGAGCCTTCAGCCGTGGACAGTGTCTTCAATATGGCCAGAACTCTTATGGAATTCACAGCCAAAGAGCAGGAAAGGATGAACAGGACTTTTCCACGCAAATAAATGATGTACATAGAAGTATTAGTGTAGAAATTGGCAAACTTGAGTCAAAGTTAAAGCAAATTACATTAGACATCAATGATTTAAAGAAAAATGACAAGCAACATTCTGATTGGCATAAATTGACAACTTTCACCCTTGAGTCAATTAGCAATGCTTGTGAAAGAATTGAGAACCAATGTCAAAATAATGACACAGAGGATCTTTCCATCTTTAAAGTAAATGATAGACTTAAAACTCTTGAAGACCATGTCTTACAAATAGTTAAGAACACTAATCAATTTGCTATACATTTAGCAAAAAGTGACAGTGAAAGGCAGAAATTGAAGAATGAAATAATTGCAAGTGTGGAGCAAATTCATAAGAATCATGAACCACATATGCCAAGAAATTCTACACCTTTGACTGAAGAAAAACTTTCTGTCAAAGAAAGTTTGACTCCATTCTTAGGAGAGAATGTTATTTCTGCAAAGGATATTCCCAAATTAGAAGAATGGCCAACATTCTCTGGTGAAGGAGAATACAACCATATTTAATTCATCAGGACTATTGATATGTTGCAAGAAGACTTTAATATACCTGATGAAATCATAGTAGGAAAATTACATTGTTTGTTTACCAAGACTGCAAAGAAATGGTATTACAAGATGAGAATGGATCATGGAAGACATGACTGGTCTTGGTGGAAATCTGAAGTGATTACCAAATGGGCCAATAATTCTTGGAGGTTTAAAATGGAGAATGCTTTTGAAAGTGCCATTTTTAACTCAGAAAAAGACAAACCACTTACTTGGTTCTTCAAACAAAAAGACAGATTATCTGCTTTACACCCAGATATGTCTGACACTATGATTAATATGAAAATATTAAGAAAATGTGGAGGAGAACTGGAACATGCTATCAAAAGCAGATGTGTGGAACCCTGTTCAACAGAGGACTACATTAATGCTATGGAAGATATCATTACCAGAACAAGAATTGGTAAAACTTGGGTTAGAAACCCAATAGAGTCCAAAATAGTCTCAAAGATTCCTAGAGAGGAAAGAAGACCAGAAAGACCTGTCTTGAAGTGTCATAAATGTGGAAGTACTTCACATTTAGCCAACACTTGCCCTAAGAAGACAAAGATCAATGAAGTTCAAATCATTGAAGACATTCAGTGTACTGAAGAGAAAGAAGAGTCTGATCAAGATTCTGCAGTCTCTGAAGATACACCAGTAGAGGACTATCCCATTGAAAACATTTCAGCTTTCTTTGAGGTCACAGAAGTCCATACCCACTTGCCACAGTACAGTGAGGATTGCTACAACCTGATCAATATCCAAGATGCCAGAATGTGTAAAACAAAACCTGCTAGAGGAAAGGGTTATACTGCTGGAGCATCCTGTATCACATCAGTTCTAATGGGTGATATTGAAGCCAAAGTAAATCTGGATACAGGAGCATTTTGCACTTGTATTGGCAAGGATTATCTCCAAATTATACTTCCTGAATGGAAAAACCATCTATTACCAATAGAAGGTGTACAGTTCAGTAGTGCCAGTAACAATATGTACCCCTTGGGCATATTGGATACTAGTATTGTATTCCCACATCCAGCAGGAAGTGTAAGAATGAAAACTGAGATTGTAGTAATGGATAATTGTACATCTCAGCATATCATTCTTGGAAATGATTACTTGAATATTTATGGTATTGATATAAATAACCATAAAGACAGATATTTCACAATTGGAGATAACAAAAGGCAAAAATTTGCTTTCTCCAATATGCCAAAACAGATATCTGTAGTATCTTCTGTCAAAGATACTTACAAAGATGAATTTGTGTCTAAACAACTTGTTGAAGCACAAATTAATCCATCATTGTCACCAAAGATGAGGAATGAACTTATTGATGTATTATATACATACAATAATGCATTTGCATCTGATAATGAACCATTAGGCGCTATAAGGGGACATGAAATTGATATTACTCTTAATATTGATAGACCATATCCTCCAGTACTTAGAAGACCAGCTTATCCAGCCAGTCCCAGAGCTAGGGAGGCCTTGGAAAAACATATCCAAGAGTTGATCCAACTTGGTGTGCTAAGGAAAGTAGGCCATAATGAGGAAGTTGAAGTGACAACACCTGTTATTATTGCATGGCATAATGATAAGTCAAGAATGGTTGGAGATTTTAGAGCTTTGAATACCTACACAGTTCCAGATAGGTATCCAATCCCTAGGATCCAAGAAACCTTGACTCAATTGTCTAAAGCCAAGTATATAACATCAATGGATGCATTAAAAGGCTTCCATCAAAATGTTTTGACGCCTAAAGCTAGGAAATTACTTAGAATTATCACTCACTGTGGTATTTATGAGTATCTTAGAATGCCATTTGGCATTAAAAATGCTCCATCTCATTATCAAAGAATGATGAATACCATCTTCCCCACAGAATTGTCTGAAGGATGGCTTATCATTTATATTGATGATATTATTATATGTTCTGACTCATGGTCTTTGCACCTTGAAAGACTTGCAAGAGTACTTCATAAAGTTGCAGAAGTGAACATGAAAATTTCACTTAAGAAATGCAATTTTGGTTTTGAAGAACTCAAAGCATTAGGACATGTTGTCTCTGGTTTGAGCTTGGGTATTGACAAGAATAAAGTAGCAGCAGTGTTGCTTAAGCCAATACCCCAGAATAAAAAAGAAATGATGTCTTTTCTTGGATTTGCTAGTTACTATAGGCAACACTTGAAAGATTTTGCAATTCTAGCCAAGTCACTTTATAGAATCTGTGATCAACAGACTGTATTTGAAATGACACAGGAAAGAATTAAAGCTTATGAGAAGATAAAGAAAGCCCTTACAGAAGCACCTTTACTCCTCATGCCGGACTGGAATATTCCTTTTAAATTGTACATTGATGCATGTGGGGATGGATTAGGGGCAGCCCTACACCAAGTCCAAATTATTGATGACAAACCTACAGAAGGACCAGTTTGTTATATCTCAAGACAAATCAAACCAACAGAAGCCAGATATGGTGCAAGCCAAATGGAGTGCTTATGTTTGGTATGGGCACTTGAGAAATTACACTATTACCTTGATGGCAGTGTTTTTGAAGTGATAACTGACTGTAATGCCGTGAAATCACTGCTTAACATGAAAACTCCCAACAGACATATGTTGAGATGGCGAATAGCCATTCAAGAATATAGAGGAAACATGACTATAGTTCATAAAGCAGGAAACATTCACAAAAATGCTGATGGACTTAGTAGATGGGCTTTAGCCAACACTCCTGATAACCCAGCTTATGTACCTTTGGAAGCTGAACCACAGATTCCAATTGAAGGGATTAACATAACTGATATTGGGACTGAATTCTTTGAAGAGGTCAGAGAGTCTTATAAACAAGACAAGAATTGCCATATCTTGACTTCTTTATTGGATAAAGACTGCAAAGACACATCTTTGGTCAATACACTAGATGAAGTTTGGAAAAATTCCTATTCTGAAGGAAGATTTCACTTGTTTGATGGGATTATTTACCATAGAACAAAACATTCTTGTGTGATGACATTGTGTAGTAGATTACTCATCAATACCATTCTTCATGAATGCCATGATAGCATTTACTCTGGACACCTATCAGAAGACAGAACACTTGAAAAGGTGAAGAACTGTGCATGGTGGCCATCTTGGAGAAAAGAAACCATTGAATATTGCCATACCTGTGATAGATGCCAAAAAGCAAACAGGAGTACAGGCAAGAAATTTGGATTAATGATCCATATTCAAGAACCAAAATCCCCTTGGGAAGTTGTTCACATGGATTGGGTCACAGCACTTCCTCCAAGTGGTGACAAAAGTTATAATGCTTGTTTAGTCATTGTAGACAGATATAGCAAAACTCCCATATTCTTACCATGTCATAAAGATGACACTGCTATGGATACAGCTCTTCTTTTATGGAGTAGAGTTATTTCTCATACAGGGTTATTTAAGAATATCATAAGTGACAGAGACCCCAAGTTCACATCTGCACTTTGGACCAATCTTCATAGATTGTTTGGGACTAAGTTATCATTCTCTACAGCATATCACCCTCAAACAGATGGGCTAGCAGAGAGGATGATTCAAACTTTAGAAGACATGATCAGGAGATTTTGTGCTTATGGATTAGAATTTAAAGACTCAGATGGCTTTACCCATGACTGGTGCACTCTGATACCTGCATTAGAATTGGCATACAAGACATCAGTCCATTCTTCCACAGGACAAACTCCTGCTATGTTAGAAAAAGGATGGAATCCAAGACTCCCAGCAGACACACTGAGGAAAGACTTGATTGACATTCATCCTACAGCTTCCAGCTTCAAATTAATGCTTGATAAAGTAAAACACCATGCAAAACAAAGTATGGATGATGCTTTTGATTATGCAAAACAGAAGTGGGACAAGAGTCATAAAGTACCAGACTTCAAAGTAGGGGACTTAGTTCTAGTTTCAACCTTGAATTTTAATAATATCAAAGGCCCAAAGAAACTTAAAGATTCTTATGTAGGACCTTTTGTTATTGTTGCCTTACATGGAACCAATGCAGTTCAAGTGGAATTGAGTGGTGAATTGGAAAATAAACACCCCACATTTCCAGTCAGCCTGATAAAACCTTATCAACCAGCTGACAAAGAATGGTTTCCTTTAAGGAACCCAACTCCTTTAACTGTGCCCCCTGTGGAACAGAATGAAGACAGAAAGATAAAGAAAGTCATTAAAGAAAGGAGACTTAGGGGTAAAAATCAAAGAGAATATCTTGTCAGATATAGAAATCCAGTACATGAAGATGAATGGATGGCAGAATCAGAAATACCTGACTCAGATAAACTCTTAAGAAGATTTAGACATGAAAGAAGGCCACAAGCCTGAATATGTCTATAAATGTGCTTTAAATTACTTGATCTGAGTAATGTGAAGAGGTTGGACAGTGGACATTAACCCCCTTTTGGGGCCTTATTCTTTTTACCACTAATAAAATTGTAGTACAATTTTATTTTTTGGTGGGAGGGAATGTGAGCCTTGAGGTATATTTTACATACCCAAATAGGCCACAATTATCTTAAAAAGAAATTTTGAATTATGCAAAACTCATAAGTCATGCATATATCCAAAATTCATCATTTTCAATTTCAGAAAAGATGAATAACTTTTTATTGAGTAAGTAAATCCATGGATTTAAGACCAGATTTGGATTCTACACAAAAATTCACCTAGGGTAGCTCCATAGAGTGAATAAGCTCAATTTAAGTATTTGAGGTGGTAAAATGGAAAATACTTCAATACCACATCATTAATACCACATAAAAGATCCGTGAAAATTTTTGTTTTTCTTGATTTTTAGCCAAAATAATGGGAAAGTGAGAAATCCCATGTTACATATACACTAAGAATAGTGTTATGCATGTTTTGAGCACTTAATATCATGGTATTCTTACATGGACTTTTGGTACACCCATAGTGGATATCTCACTTTAAGCTTAAATTACTATTTTGACGTAAAAAATAGGCAAGGGGGACAAAAGACATCAAAGAGAGCCAGGGTACCCAACTTCTGAGGCCTCAGAGGCGTGGATAGCTCCAGAGCATGGATCCATGGCTCATCTTGGCCCAATTGGTAAACTAAAACTCTTTGGGAACTTGGTTACCAAGTTACAACTACTGTAAAACATCAGAAAATAGCAAATAACCTGCTATTTTGACGTGCCAAGGAGGTAATGAGCTACTTACACTCCTGTAACCATGTCAATTACTAATGACTTTCCATGGATAAACCCCAAAAGAGTAATTAAAACCCTTTTGGGACCCATATTCATTGATTTACCTCATAGCAACCAGCAAAACACTGCTATTTGCAATTCTACGTAGAAATGAGGTAAAACCTTCAAAAATTCATTAAAAATACAATTCTTAATGAATCTTTCTGAAACTTTCAGGACTAAAGGAGAACTGTATTATCTATGGTACAACCAAAAAGAATTACAGTTTTACTAGTAAAATTAAAAGTTTTACTTACAGTCCAATTTTGGATATTCTACGTGAAACACTGAATCTTCAAAAATTCACAGTAATTACAACCTGTGATGAAATTGGCAATAACATTGATAACTTTGAGAAATCAATGATTATTTTAGAATAAAACAAGATTTACAAGTGTTACTCCTTTTACTCTTAACCATATTGGGGTTGGTAGTCACGTAAAAGCATCAATTAAGTAATTATGATAATCTTACATGACAACAGATGATGCAATCAATAATCCAAAAAGGTTTATTGTTTTCTCACTCACTGGTTTTTCAGTTTGCTCCATGGCACGCCTCTGTGAGCTGTTATTGACTTAAAAGAAGCCTCTTCTTGCTGTTTTTTCATCATCATCTTATCAATTTATTAATCTTTATTACCAACAAGTAAGTATTAGTTCAACTATTCTTAAGTCTTTTAATTCTTTCAGAATCAATCAGAAAGACGTGAAATCATAGAATCCAACTATATATTGTTGTAATATTGTTATAAATCCTTTTGATCCCTTAAATCCACAATTCCACGTCAAATTTCTCTACTTTTATTATCAATAAGTTCTTTGGAGTATGAGTGAGTCATTTATCTTTAATTCTTAAAGTTTTTCTCTAGTAATAGTTTTCTTCAAGAATTATCTTTATAATTATTCTTGCAAAAGATAATTATATATTAAAATAATTTTATTATTTTAATAAAGAAGTTTTTATTATTAAATTCTTCTTGTAATTGATTCTTGTAGACAATTACTTGCTCACTGTTAAAATCACTAGTAGTGCTTAACACGTGAAAGAAATAATTTTTTAATTATTTAATTGTGGTTCTAATAATATTTTATTATTATATTTCATAAGAACAGACATAGTACTGTTGATTAATAGTAATATTATCATCAGTTTCATAGTCACATCTTACATTTGGGGGCCTGGCCGTGTTTTTTTGAACCTTGTACCCTTAATTAATATATTTTTAAGCTCTAAAATATATTAATTTAATTAATTTTTTTTCTTTCAATTTGGAGTTAAAATATTTTTATTTTTGAAATTGTTTTAAAATCTTTTTCATTGAGGAATTTGGTTTAATTTTATATTGTTTTTACACGTGGCTTTTTCACATCCAAAAACTTATAAAATTATTCTTTGAGTTACTCTGAATTGATTTTCATTCAAAATCTTAAATTTTAATTTTTTTTCTTTAAAAAGAATAATTTTTTTTTAATATTAAAAAATATAAAACTTATAAAAAATCTTTAAAAAATATTTTAAAAAGTATAAAAAATAATTTTTTCTCTTTTATAATTTCTTTTAGTGTCTTTAATCAAATACTGTGCAGCTGGCAACAGACTCAGTAAAAGATATATCACTAGTCCAGAATCTTCAGAAGCAGAATCTGAAGACAGTATTGAGGTGCAAATTGCTAAAAGAGGCACCTTATTCAACTCAGAAAAAGCTAAATTACCACCAAAAGGTGTGTATTTTATCTTATATTTTCACCTTTTATCTTTAAATTGACGTGAAAATGGTGCATACCAGAAATGGAAGCAACTATTCAGTCCAACCAGATGGATGTGGACAAGGAAGAGGCAAGACCAAATCCAGAAGTGCCAAATCTTCCACAAGAAAGGCACATCTGGAGGATGCCAGAGTTGCCCCCCATTCCCCAAGGTCTGTACCAACAGATTTTGACGTGAATTCTGAGCCTGAACTAATTTATGATAATATTTCCAGGGCTGAACCATTTTCAAGTGGCAGCAATAGAAATATATCAGAGCCAGTACAAAAATTGGTTCAGAGCAGCCAAAGAAGAGGAGTGGGAAATCTGCCCAAGCCTTTGGCAGGGGGCCATGAACTCCTACTTACACATCAAGAGCTTTCTGGGTCAGGAGAAGACCATAGAACTCTTAGGAGGTTGGAGCCCCCTGTCTTGCAAAGACAAGGTCAAAAAGATAAAGAATTGGTTGAAGAACCAGAGTCTTTTATCCATAGACCAGAAGAAAGAATTGGAAATGACTCCAACTTTGGAGACAGAGGCACCAGTGGCATCTACCAGCTCCAAACCAGCTCCAGAAGCATCCAAGGACAAGCCCAAAGGACCTCAAAAGAAACAGAGAGGTCCCAAGAACCATCAAGGCAAGGGCAAAGGCAAAGCCAATTGGCACAGACCTTACCCACAAGGGTACAGGATCCCCAGATTGGAGCCTTCAGCCGTGGACAGTGTCTTCAATATGGCCAGAACTCTTATGGAATTCACAGCCAAAGAGCAGGAAAGGATGAACAGGACTTTTCCACGCAAATAAATGATGTACATAGAAGTATTAGTGTAGAAATTGGCAAACTTGAGTCAAAGTTAAAGCAAATTACATTAGACATCAATGATTTAAAGAAAAATGACAAGCAACATTCTGATTGGCATAAATTGACAACTGTCACCCTTGAGTCAATTAGCAATGCTTGTGAAAGAATTGAGAACCAATGTCAAAATAATGACACAGAGGATCTTTCCACCTTTAAAGTAAATGATAGACTTAAAACTCTTGAAGACCATGTCTTACAAATAGTTAAGAACACTAATCAATTTGCTATACATTTAGCAAAAAGTGACAGTGAAAGGCAGAAATTGAAGAATGAAATAATTGCAAGTGTGGAGCAAATTCATAAGAATCATGAACCACATATGCCAAGACATTCTACACCTTTGACTGAAGAAAAACTTTCTGTCAAAGAAATTTTGACTCCATTCTTAGGAGAGAATGTTATTTCTGCAAAGGATATTCCCAAATTAGAAGAATGGCCAACATTCTCTGGTGAAGGAGAATACAACCATATTGAATTCATCAGGACTATTGATATGTTGCAAGAAGACTTTAATATACCTGATGAAATCATAGTAGGAAAATTACATTGTTTGTTTACCAAGACTGCAAAGAAATGGTATTACAAGATGAGAATGGATCATGGAAGACATGACTGGTCTTGGTGGAAATCTGAAGTGATTACCAAATGGGCCAATAATTCTTGGAGGTTTAAAATGGAGAATGCTTTTGAAAGTGCCATTTTTAACTCAGAAAAAGACAAACCACTTACTTGGTTCTTCAAACAAAAAGACAGATTATCTGCTTTACACCCAGATATGTCTGACACTATGATTAATATGAAAATATTAAGAAAATGTGGAGGAGAACTGGAACATGCTATCAAAAGCAGATGTGTGGAACCCTGTTCAACAGAGGACTACATTAATGCTATGGAAGATATCATTACCAGAACAAGAATTGGTAAAACTTGGGTTAGAAACCCAATAGAGTCCAAAATAGTCTCAAAGATTCCTAGAGAGGAAAGAAGACCAGAAAGACCTGTCTTGAAGTGTCATAAATGTGGAAGTACTTCACATTTAGCCAACACTTGCCCTAAGAAGACAAAGATCAATGAAGTTCAAATCATTGAAGACATTCAGTGTACTGAAGAGAAAGAAGAGTCTGATCAAGATTCTGCAGTCTCTGAAGATACACCAGTAGAGGACTATCCCATTGAAAACATTTCAGCTTTCTTTGAGGTCACAGAAGTCCATACCCACTTGCCACAGTACAGTGAGGATTGCTACAACCTGATCAATATCCAAGATGCCAGAATGTGTAAAACAAAACCTGCTAGAGGAAAGGGTTATACTGCTGGAGCATCCTGTATCACACCAGTTCTAATGGGTGATATTGAAGCCAAAGTAAATCTGGATACAGGAGCATTTTGCACTTGTATTGGCAAGGATTATCTCCAAATTATACTTCCTGAATGGAAAAACCATCTATTACCAATAGAAGGTGTACAGTTCAGTAGTGCCAGTAACAATATGTACCCCTTGGGCATATTGGATACTAGTATTGTATTCCCACATCCAGCAGGAAGTGTAAGAATGAAAACTGAGATTGTAGTAATGGATAATTGTACATCTCAGCATATCATTCTTGGAAATGATTACTTGAATATTTATGGTATTGATATAAATAACCATAAAGACAGATATTTCACAATTGGAGATAACAAAAGGCAAAAATTTGCTTTCTCCAATATGCCAAAACAGATATCTGTAGTATCTTCTGTCAAAGATACTTACAAAGATGAATTTGTGTCTAAACAACTTGTTGAAGCACAAATTAATCCATCATTGTCACCAAAGATGAGGAATGAACTTATTGATGTATTATATACATACAATAATGCATTTGCATCTGATAATGAACCATTAGGCGCTATAAGGGGACATGAAATTGATATTACTCTTAATATTGATAGACCATATCCTCCAGTACTTAGAAGACCAGCTTATCCAGCCAGTCCCAGAGCTAGGGAGGCCTTGGAAAAACATATCCAAGAGTTGATCCAACTTGGTGTGCTAAGGAAAGTAGGCCATAATGAGGAAGTTGAAGTGACAACACCTGTTATTATTGCATGGCATAATGATAAGTCAAGAATGGTTGGAGATTTTAGAGCTTTGAATACCTACACAGTTCCAGATAGGTATCCAATCCCTAGGATCCAAGAAACCTTGACTCAATTGTCTAAAGCCAAGTATATAACATCAATGGACGCATTAAAAGGCTTCCATCAAAATGTTTTGACGCCTAAAGCTAGGAAATTACTTAGAATTATCACTCACTGTGGTATTTATGAGTATCTTAGAATGCCATTTGGCATTAAAAATGCTCCATCTCATTATCAAAGAATGATGAATACCATCTTCCCCACAGAATTGTCTGAAGGATGGCTTATCATTTATATTGATGATATTATTATATGTTCTGACTCATGGTCTTTGCACCTTGAAAGACTTGCAAGAGTACTTCATAAAGTTGCAGAAGTGAACATGAAAATTTCACTTAAGAAATGCAATTTTGGTTTTGAAGAACTCAAAGCATTAGGACATGTTGTCTCTGGTTTGAGCTTGGGTATTGACAAGAATAAAGTAGCAGCAGTGTTACTTAAGCCAATACCCCAGAATAAAAAAGAAATGATGTCTTTTCTTGGATTTGCTAGTTACTATAGGCAACACTTGAAAGATTTTGCAATTCTAGCCAAGTCACTTTATAGAATCTGTGATCAACAGACTGTATTTGAAATGACACAGGAAAGAATTAAAGCTTATGAGAAGATAAAGAAAGCCCTTACAGAAGCACCTTTACTCCTCATGCCTGACTGGAATATTCCTTTTAAATTGTACATTGATGCATGTGGGGATGGATTAGGGGCAGCCCTACACCAAGTCCAAATTATTGATGACAAACCTACAGAAGGACCAGTTTGTTATATCTCAAGACAAATCAAACCAACAGAAGCCAGATATGGTGCAAGCCAAATGGAGTGCTTATGTTTGGTATGGGCACTTGAGAAATTACACTATTACCTTGATGGCAGTGTTTTTGAAGTGATAACTGACTGTAATGCCGTGAAATCACTTCTTAACATGAAAACTCCCAACAGACATATGTTGAGATGGCAAATAGCCATTCAAGAATATAGAGGAAACATGACTATAGTTCATAAAGCAGGAAACATTCACAAAAATGCTGATGGACTTAGTAGATGGGCTTTAGCCAACACTCCTGATAACCCAGCTTATGTACCTTTGGAAGCTGAACCACAGATTCCAATTGAAGGGATTAACATAACTGATATTGGGACTGAATTCTTTGAAGAGGTCAGAGAGTCTTATAAACAAGACAAGAATTGCCATATCTTGACTTCTTTATTGGATAAAGACTGCAAAGACACATCTTTGGTCAATACACTAGATGAAGTTTGGAAAAATTCCTATTCTGAAGGAAGATTTCACTTGTTTGATGGGATTATTTACCATAGAACAAAACATTCTTGTGTGATGACATTGTGTAGTAGATTACTCATCAATACCATTCTTCATGAATGCCATGATAGCATTTACTCTGGACACCTATCAGAAGACAGAACACTTGAAAAGGTGAAGAACTGTGCATGGTGGCCATCTTGGAGAAAAGAAACCATTGAATATTGCCATACCTGTGATAGATGCCAAAAAGCAAACAGGAGTACAGGCAAGAAATTTGGATTAATGATCCATATTCAAGAACCAAAATCCCCTTGGGAAGTTGTTCACATGGATTGGGTCACAGCACTTCCTCCAAGTGGTGACAAAAGTTATAATGCTTGTTTAGTCATTGTAGACAGATATAGCAAAACTCCCATATTCTTACCATGTCATAAAGATGACACTGCTATGGATACAGCTCTTCTTTTATGGAGTAGAGTTATTTCTCATACAGGGTTATTTAAGAATATCATAAGTGACAGAGACCCCAAGTTCACATCTGCACTTTGGACCAATCTTCATAGATTGTTTGGGACTAAGTTATCATTCTCTACAGCATATCACCCTCAAACAGATGGGCTAGCAGAGAGGATGATTCAAACTTTAGAAGACATGATCAGGAGATTTTGTGCTTATGGATTAGAATTTAAAGACTCAGATGGCTTTACCCATGACTGGTGCACTCTGATACCTGCATTAGAATTGGCATACAAGACATCAGTCCATTCTTCCACAGGACAAACTCCTGCTATGTTAGAAAAAGGATGGAATCCAAGACTCCCAGCAGACACACTGAGGAAAGACTTGATTGACATTCATCCTACAGCTTCCAGCTTCAAATTAATGCTTGATAAAGTAAAACACCATGCAAAACAAAGTATGGATGATGCTTTTGATTATGCAAAACAGAAGTGGGACAAGAGTCATAAAGTACCAGACTTCAAAGTAGGGGACTTAGTTCTAGTTTCAACCTTGAATTTTAATAATATCAAAGGCCCAAAGAAACTTAAAGATTCTTATGTAGGACCTTTTGTTATTGTTGCCTTACATGGAACCAATGCAGTTCAAGTGGAATTGAGTGGTGAATTGGAAAATAAACACCCCACATTTCCAGTCAGCCTGATAAAACCTTATCAACCAGCTGACAAAGAATTGTTTCCTTTAAGGAACCCAACTCCTTTAACTGTGCCCCCTGTGGAACAGAATGAAGACAGAAAGATAAAGAAAGTCATTAAAGAAAGGAGACTTAGGGGTAAAAATCAAAGAGAATATCTTGTCAGATATAGAAATCCAGTACATGAAGATGAATGGATGGCAGAATCAGAAATACCTGACTCAGATAAACTCTTAAGAAGATTTAGACATGAAAGAAGGCCACAAGCCTGAATATGTCTATAAATGTGCTTTAAATTACTTGATCTGAGTAATTTGAAGAGGTTGGACAGTGGACATTAACCCCCTTTTGGGGCCTTATTCTTTTTACCACTAATAAAATTGTAGTACAATTTTATTTTTTGGTGGGAGGGAATGTGAGCCTTGAGGTATATTTTACATACCCAAATAGGCCACAATTATCTTAAAAAGAAATTTTGAATTATGCAAAACTCATAAGTCATGCATATATCCAAAATTCATCATTTTCAATTTCAGAAAAGATGAATAACTTTTTATTGAGTAAGTAAATCCATGGATTTAAGACCAGATTTGGATTCTACACAAAAATTCACCTAGGGTAGCTCCATAGAGTGAATAAGCTCAATTTAAGTATTTGAGGTGGTAAAATGGAAAATACTTCAATACCACATCATTAATACCACATAAAAGATCCGTGAAAATTTTTGTTTTTCTTGATTTTTAGCCAAAATAATGGGAAAGTGAGAAATCCCATGTTACATATACACTAAGAATAGTGTTATGCATGTTTTGAGCACTTAATATCATGGTATTCTTACATGGACTTTTGGTACACCCATAGTGGATATCTCACTTTAAGCTTAAATTACTATTTTGACGTAAAAAATAGGCAAGGGGGACAAAAGACATCAAAGAGAGCCAGGGTACCCAACTTCTGAGGCCTCAGAGGCGTGGATAGCTCCAGAGCATGGATCCATGGCTCATCTTGGCCCAATTGGTAAACTAAAACTCTTTGGGAACTTGGTTACCAAGTTACAACTACTGTAAAACATCAGAAAATAGCAAATAACCTGCTATTTTGACGTGCCAAGGAGGTAATGAGCTACTTACACTCCTGTAACCATGTCAATTACTAATGACTTTCCATGGATAAACCCCAAAAGAGTAATTAAAACCCTTTTGGGACCCATATTCATTGATTTACCTCATAGCAACCAGCAAAACACTGCTATTTGCAATTCTACGTAGAAATGAGGTAAAACCTTCAAAAATTCATTAAAAATACAATTCTTAATGAATCTTTCTGAAACTTTCAGGACTAAAGGAGAACTGTATTATCTATGGTACAACCAAAAAGAATTACAGTTTTACTAGTAAAATTAAAAGTTTTACTTACAGTCCAATTTTGGATATTCTACGTGAAACACTGAATCTTCAAAAATTCACAGTAATTACAACCTGTGATGAAATTGGCAATAACATTGATAACTTTGAGAAATCAATGATTATTTTAGAATAAAACAAGATTTACAAGTGTTACTCCTTTTACTCTTAACCATATTGGGGTTGGTAGTCACGTAAAAGCATCAATTAAGTAATTATGATAATCTTACATGACAACAGATGATGCAATCAATAATCCAAAAAGGTTTATTGTTTTCTCACTCACTGGTTTTTCAGTTTGCTCCATGGCACGCCTCTGTGAGCTGTTATTGACTTAAAAGAAGCCTCTTCTTGCTGTTTTTTCATCATCATCTTATCAATTTATTAATCTTTATTACCAACAAGTAAGTATTAGTTCAACTATTCTTAAGTGTTTTAATTCTTTCAGAATCAATCAGAAAGACGTGAAATCATAGAATCCAACTATATATTGTTGTAATATTGTTATAAATCCTTTTGATCCCTTAAATCCACAATTCCACGTCAAATTTCTCTACTTTTATTATCAATAAGTTCTTTGGAGTATGAGTGAGTCATTTATCTTTAATTCTTAAAGTTTTTCTCTAGTAATAGTTTTCTTCAAGAATTATCTTTATAATTATTCTTGCAAAAGATAATTATATATTAAAATAATTTTATTATTTTAATAAAGAAGTTTTTATTATTAAATTCTTCTTGTAATTGATTCTTGTAGACAATTACTTGCTCACTGTTAAAATCACTAGTAGTGCTTAACACGTGAAAGAAATAATTTTTTAATTATTTAATTGTGGTTATAATAATATTTTATTATTATATTTCATAAGAACAGACATAGTACTGTTGATTAATAGTAATATTATCATCAGTTTCATAGTCACATCTTACAGATGCTATTTTGATATCAAAAGGGTGTAATGAGCCCCTTTTACTCCTTTGAACATTTCCATTCTTAGAAATTGAAAACTGATAAACAGAAAAACAATTACTTAAACCCTTTTGGTACTAGTAGTCATTGAAACCACCTGGAAGTCTGCTGTTTGGTTACACCACAAAGCAAATGAGTAAAAATTAAAAAATTAAATAAATGTCAAGTTCTTGAATGATATTGTTGAATCTCTCACTACCAATGGAAAAATATATGATCCACAAGAAAACCAAAAATAATTGAGACTTCATAATTCAAATCAAAACCTGTACTAAAATTCACATAGAATGTGACATTTGAAGAAATTACAATTCTGTCTTTCAGATCTCCACATGGGGAACTCCTGCCAAAAGGTCCATGAATCCACATTAAGTACCAGTTATTGCTGGAAATTCATAGATCACATTCCAAAATGTGACTTTAAGATTGAGAACTTTGAGAGAGAAAAAATATTTTGAAATAAAGGAGTATTTAAAGTTAAAAATTGTCTAATTATCAACCATAAAAGGGTTGGAAGCCACATAAAGTAGCTTAGATTTGTAGGTGTGATAATTTTAGCTGGATGCAAGTAATGTAATCAACATACCACATAATTTCAGTGTTTTCTCACTCACTGGTTTACCAATTTTCTCCATGGAATTTCCATGCAGTAGATGTAGACCTCAAAGAAGCCCACTAATTCCTTTTCCAAAAATAATCCAATCATTAAGTCAAATTATTAATTAATTAATACTACCAAAGCAATCATGGGTAATTGAATGATTGTTAGTATTTTTAATTGTCTGAATGAGTCCGGAAATAACTTCCCATTTCATCTATTTCTATATACCCAAAACTTATAAGAAATCCTAGTTTCTGAAAGGTTGAATATAGAAACAATAAAAGCCACTTTAATATATTCAAAATTACCAATTTGATATTAGAATTCATGTAAAATATGGATTAGGCCTATTAATCCGTTCAATTATGTTAAAAATTAATTTTTGAATGCATCAAGAAGGTGTAATATTTCATTAATTCCATGAGTCATAGATAATGTTTTCTATTCATCCTTTATTTGGGTAACAACTCTAGCTAGAGGATTTGAAAAGTATAATATTTGGAGTAGTTCTACTCTTATAAGCTGATACACTTTATTTCAATATTTGAAAAAAGAAAGTTATTGGATGTTGATTTTTGAAGCGCAGCTATGGGGTGATCTATTAATACCCACTTTGTTATCAGAAATTAAAAAAAGATCGCCAAAAAACTCAATTAACATCTTTTATCGTGTTCAAGGAATAAATTTTTTTAAGAAAGCTCAATTGATTGCGTAGATTGAAACCTATGTTTACCTCATGAACTACACAATTCGGATTAAAATGGATTCGAGGGCATTAGGTAAACTCCAAATCCAAGTGTATTTGTAAAACGAAGTGGTAATACGGCTTTCATTGGATTTGAGTTTTTCTTTCGAAGTAAACCCATGTATGGAGCTGCCAAAAATATATGTTTTATTATCTCTTCGGAAGATATAAGTGTAAACTTCTATTTTAACAGATGCTCCTGTAGATAACCTTTGAAGCTTATTGGAGGAAGAATCATCAACCTTTTTAATTCTTGTATATCATATTCCAATTCACCACAAAAGGGGCTAATGTTGAATGCGGGAGATTTCAATTCAACAGGAAAGAGAGCCATTCTGAAAAAGTCTTGACATATTTATTAATTCATAATGGGCATGTCAAAGAGAGAAAAAAATTTACTTTTCTTGCAGTTGTGTGACCTCTTCTTGAGTCATTTCAAGAATTTATTCTTTTTTATCATATATAACTTCGAGATGACACATTTTCCTCAAAAAGAATCCCATCATATTTTCCAGAAACTTCAAACCTTAAATTTATAGATATTATATGCTTATTTTTTCATGTGTATATCTCCAGTAGCCAGCCACTCATAAACAGCACAACACAAGGTGAAATAAAATTATATTGTTTACTTCGTTTAGAATAGGATTTGACCTTTGGAAAGATACAAAGGTGAACCTATCAATTGAATATGGCATATTTATTGAGACGTCAATATCTAATTGAGGAATCTTTTGAGGGAACCTCTTTACATTTGGGGGACGACCTTTTTCGGGGTCAAAAGACAAAGAACACTATTTCTCAGAAATGGGAGTTCTTAAATATTATAGTGTGGCTCTGTGATTTTACCGAGTGAAGGAGTCGAACCTCCGTTATCTGCTTTCAATTTGGATACATGTACATTGCCATATATTCAAGCTTCAGGCGGTCGTTCTACCGTTGAACTAACTCGGTATGATATAATTCTCCCAAAAATATATCAAATTATACTTAGGAAACCGCTCTTTCAAAGGCGTGGAAAATAAAACCTAGAAACTATCTGGCAATGAGACCTTACTCCACCTTTTTTCTTTGATAAATAGCTTAAGTTTCATAGCTCTTTCGACTTCCCAATGGCTGTTTTGAAAAGGGTTCGGAAAATTGAACCAAATTTTTCTCATAATCTTTCTTCTTCTGGAATATTCTGAGTGATATTTGATCTTTATTTCTTTGTCCACCAAAGTAAGTTATAATATCTAGATCAATAAATTTTTCAAAAACACCCATTTCTTCCTTGCGGTAGTACCGTATTTCCCACGGAGTTTGGTCTTGTTTTTTACATAAGAGAGATTTTTTCCCTCATTAAATCAATGAATGCTAAGGGATATTAGGATATTGGTATTACTCATTCTTTTTGGTATTTTATATTTATTATTCTATCATTCTCAAAATCTGGAAATTTGAACGTCATGAAAAGCAGCATTCATTCCGTTAGTTTTATGTAAGTATTTGAATCTTTTAGGAAACTTTTCCCAGTTTTAACAATTGACCCCTACAAATATTTTGAACTCTCATATTTAATTTCTTCCTATTCTTACTTAGAATGAAGGGAATCATTGTTAAACTGGTGGATTGCTTCAAATAAAGTCCAATTTCTCAATAGTATTTTATGGCATAGAGGTAAATATTTGATTTCTATCACTTAGGCGGTTTGCTTTTCAACACTCTGGCTTCAAAATATTGATTACTCACTGGTGTTTCATTAAGAAAAATTAAATTGAGGATGAAGAACCAATAAGTTAATGAATATTTTTTTCTGACCGTGTGGAAAAATTAAAAAGAAAAAATCAGAAGACAAACTGATCCGCACACGCGTCGTGTTTTTAACTCCAAAAGATTCATTCATTTGTGATGAAAAAGAAATGATTTGAAGAAATTGTTGCCAATTAAATTCCTTGTTTCCTGCAGATGGGTGATAGTTATGAATTTTGTCATATCCCCGGAAATCAAAACCTCTCTTCAAGATAGATTTTCTTTTCCAAAAATCTTTTTGTTATGCGTTAGAACTAATACATGAGAACTCTGGAATTCAACATTAAATTGAAAGAGCTCGCAACTTAACTTATCTGGGGATCGTTAGGTGTTCCATAAAGCTGTGAGCTGAAATAAGTCTATCGAAATGATTCTTATTTAATCTTCTTTCAATTAAGTTCCGTTTAGTTGGCAAAGCATATTCCGCTTTTCAAAAACCTTAAATCCAACTAGCAAAGCCCTAAGATCTTCCCCAAATGCTACAATAAAGAAGGAAGTCTTTAATTTTATTCTTATTTAGAAAGAGATGTTTACATTATAGCTTTCAAGTCCTAATGGAAAAATCCATTGAAATATAATGATTTCTCTGTTATCAAGATCTTCACTCCATTATTTATTTACATATGAACTGAGTCCATTATCATAATAAAAAAATAACATTCATTATTACAAACTGTAATTAGCACAATGACACATGATTCTTCCCCAATTTTTAGATTACTTGTTTTTATCTCTTCAGGATTCTTCAAACAGGGACTATAGCATAATAAGAATGTCTCTCATATTATTCTTTTATAAAATTAAGTAGATAAACGCCGCTCCAAAAGAAAGTGAGTTTTTTGAATATGCTTGTCAATGTCTAAATGCAGTTCCACATATCCATAAAATTGACTACATTTCTATAATGGATAATTTTTCTTGTTTTCAATTAGGTATCAAAAGAAATATAAGAATGGAGCCATTTTTTGTAAAAAATCTTTCAAATTGATGAATCTAATTGGGCAATGTAAACAGATAATCATGAATGATGAGATATCACCATGGTCATTAAGCTAGGTTTACTACAAAGTTTGTGAAATAAATTTCAAACATTTTTATGAAATAATTATAAGAAACTTCATTAAGCACATCATTAAAGTTTAATTTTCTGAAAGTAATGACTCACATTTGAGCCTAAAAAGAACTTTTGGGTAATTCCTCAATATTATGTTATGAACACCTCAATGGGAAATTCAATCAAAATAAAACTATCCTCAATATCAACAGTCAAAAAAAATAAGTAGAAAATTGAGGTCTTTAGATTCTAGAAGATAGGAAATGTTGAGTAACTGAGTGAAAATATATTCCCCTCCCACAGTATGATATAATAAGCTTTTCATTACTATCTTTTATATAAATTATATATTCATTAAAGATTAATTGCTATGAAGTGGTTTTTTTTGGTAACTGTTGGATATATTATATTTGAGCCAATATGAGAAGTAATAATTTTTGGGCGATAACAGGCATTAGGGTATTTCTATCATGGAAAAGAGGTTTGGGAATGATTCAATATCATATTTTGTCAGAATGGAGACATTTTTTTCTCTCAAATATCAAATTAATTAGCAGATTTGAAGAAGAAGGGAAAAAGTGGAATCCACTAAGTTAATTTGTATTGGAACAAATTCCTTTTGAACCTGATATTCAAAGGAAATTACCCAAGTGTTCCCTAAGTTTTAATAAAGAAAATGAGATATTTTGATTGGTATTTGATTTCTGAAAATCAATATTGTTGGAATGTTTTGGGAAAAATAGCTTGTACATTTGGTTATTTTTTTGTGAGCTAAAGAAATCTATTCTGAGCAATTAATTAAAGAGAAAAGCTTTCACAGAGATATTTTTAAGGTTGGAAATATTAAAATCTGAGAGAAGAATTTTGAGAAAAAAGAGGTATAGAAAGCAAGAAATCAAAAGAGATGGGGAAATAGTGTAATTAAATCTTGATAAATGTGAAGGATAACATTTAATCTTTAATGGATTCATTTTGATTTGAAAATCCCTAGTTTTTTTCTTGAAGAAGTTCTTTGAATGAAGGATTATTCAGGCTTTCCAAGTGTTAAATAAATATATTTATTATATGTGATGTATTTATGAATATTGAGAATATGCTTTGTCATATTCCCAAATGGCAATAGACAGGGAGATCCCTTTATGAAGAGAGTTGGAATCTGGGTTGGACCTGCTACCCTGTATGTAGGGATAGTTTTTTTGATGATGATTGTGCTAAAATGTTTTTTCTCATAGGGAATTTGAGCCTTTGTGATATTGCTAAATGTTCAAAAAGCTCACAATAAATACTATAAAACTTATTCAAATGATAATAATTTAATTTCAGATTGTATGAACAATGAAATTAAGCAAAAATACCATAAAAAGCTATTAATTCTTCATTATCCCAGTAACACATGGGTAAACATGTGGCATATGATGCACCATTGGATTCCCCATCCACAAAGACATGCATTGATTTTTATTTCATATCTGTTAACCCAATACTCACTCAGTTTCCCAGATATATCACTTTTATGATCAGGGCATGTATTCATGTTTTGTAGGTCATATCTTTCATAATACTCATCATGACAACATGCTCCAAAATCATATTTACCCAGAAATATTTTTAATAATAAAACTTTAATATTTTTTTGTAAATTTGGAAGTATGTTGAATAATAATGAACAATTTGCCAAAATAGAAATACCATTTGACCACATAGAATTAACAGTGGTCCAAACGTAAAATAAAGTAGAAATTCAGATGCTTGTATCTCATACTTTAATAATTAACCAATTACTATCATAACATCCAAGGTAGATCCCTAAGAAAGCATGGAATCAAATCCAAAACACTAAATTTCAAAAGAAAAGATAAATTAAAAGAAAAAACTTCAAAGACACAATTCTGATGGTATTATGAGGTCCTATTAACAGATTAGTAATGAAATTCAAATATATTATAATTTACTCATAAATTCAGTTGAGTAATAAAGGTAAAAGTTTTGAATGATTAAAGTTAAGGCTGGAAAATGATCACTTTTGATCTTGAAATGTAATCTTATTTTCAGTTGAACAATACGATAGGAGATACAAATCGTGGATTTTAGTATTTTATTATTGAAAATACCTTAATTCGCAAAGCTTAGTAATATTAAAATCTAATTATGCCAGAAAAATAGAGGTACAGTGATAAATCTAAAATATGGAATAATGATGAGATAAAACATTTTAATGATGATGTAATATGTAAGATGTGTCTATGAAACTGATGATAATATTACTATTAATCAACAGTACTATGACTGTTCTTATGAAAAATAATAACAAAGTGTTATTATAACCACAATTAAATGATTAAAGAATTATTTCTTTCACGTGTTAAACACTACTAGTGATTTTATCAGTGAGAAAGTAATTGTCTACAACAATCAATGACAAGAAGATTTTAATAATAAAACTTCTTTTTATTAAAATAATAAAATTATTTTAATATATAATTATCTTTTGCAAAAATAATTATAATGGTAATTCTTGAAGAAAACTAATTTTATAGAAAAAATTTAAGAATTAAAGATAAATTACTCACTAATATTCAAAGGGACTTATTGAAAGATAAGATAGAGATATTTGGAGTATAATTGTGGATTTAGAGGATCAAAATGAATTTATAAGAGTAGTAGAACAATATATAGTTGGATTCTATGATTTCACGTCTTTCTGATTGATTCTGAAAGAATTAAAACACTTAAGAATGGCTTTGACTAATACTTACTTGTTGGTAACAATGATATAAATGATAATAAGATGAGGATGATGTGGAAAAAACAGCAAGAGGAGGCCTCTTTTAAGTCAACAACAGCTCACAGAGGTGTGCCATAGAGCAAACTGAAAGACCAGTCAGTGAGAAAACAATAAACCCTTTTGGATTATTGATTGCATCATCTGTTGTCACTTAAGATTATCACAATTACTTAATTAAGGCTTTTACGTGACTACCAACCCCAATTTTGTTAAGAATAAAAGGAGTAAGATCCGTAAATATTATTTCATTCCACAATAATGATTTATTTCTCAAAGTTAACAATGATATTGGAAATTTCATCACAGGTTGTAATTACTGTGAATTTTTGAAGATTCAATGTTTCACGTGGAATAGTCAAAAATGGACTGTAAGTGAACCTTTTAATTTTTCTACTAAAACCATAATTCTTTTTTGTTTTACCATAGATAATACAATTCTCTATTGGTCCTGAAAGTTTCAGAAAGATTCATTAAGGATTGTTATTTTGATGAATTTTTGAAGTTTTTACCTCATTTTTACATAGACTTGCAAATATCAGTGTTTAACTGGTTGCTATGAGGTAAATCAATGGATACAAGTCCAAAAAGGGTTTTAATTACTCTTTTGGGGTTTATCCATGGAAAATCATTAAGAAGTGACATGGTTACAGGAGTCTAAGTAGGTCTTTACCTCCTTGGCATGTCAAAATAGGAGGTTATTTGTTATTTTCTTAAGATTTACTGTAGTTGTAACATGGTAATCAAGTTCCCAAAAGGTTTTAGTTTACCAATTAGGCCAAGATCAGCCATGGATCCAAGCGTTGGAGCTGTCCACGCCCCTGAGGCCTCAGAAGTTGGGTACCCTGGCTCTCTTTGATGTCTTTTGTCCCCCTTGCTTATTTTTCATGTCAAAATACAAAATTAAGCTTAAAGTGAGATATCCTCTATGGGTGTACCAAAGGTCCATCTAGGAATACCATGATATTAAGTGCTCAAAACATGCCTAACACTATTCCTAGTGTATATGTAACATGGGATTTCTCACATTCCCATTATTTTGGCATGAAATTATGAAAAACAAAAATCTTCACGGATCTTTTATGTGGTATTGATGATGGGGTATTGAAGTATTTTCAATATTACCACCTCAAAGAGTTAATTTGAGCTTATTCACTCCATGGAGCTACCCTAGGTGTATTTTTGTGTAGAATCCAAATCTGGCCTTAAATCCATGGATTTACTTACTCAATAAGAAGTTATTTGTCTTTTCTGAAATAAAAAATGATGAATTTTGCATATATGCAAGACTTAGGAGTTATGCATAATTCAAAATTTATTTTTAAGATAATTGTGGCCTATTTTGGTATGTAAGATATACATCAAGGCTCACATAATTATTAATAAATCTTCAAATATTGATACATTCCCATGGATACTATTAGTAAATGACATCTAGAGGTCTATGCCTACTAGGACGGGAAATTCCTGCTACATGAAGATCCCTTATTCCTCTGTTTGCCCCTCACATTAGTCAAATTCAATATAATATTTAATGAAAAGGTAAAAAAATCAATTCTACTTGATATAAATCTTGTATTATAAAGAAAAAAAGTATTATATTTTCTTCATGACTATCTTTTATGTGATGACAACAATAATTATTTTCATTTGATATATTCTCCTAAAATTATATAAATCAATGTAAAAAAATGAAAAATTGTATTTATCTCTTTTTTCGATTGTAAGCAAATATTAAATAGGTTGTAATTACCTTCTTAGGAATATATTTAATCAAAATTCTCCTATTATTTTCTGAAGGGAGGTTATCCTCTCTTATTATAATATTTTTTCCCTATTGTTTAAAGTTTAAAATTCTCCAATTATCAACCATAAAAGGGTTGAAAGCCACATAAAATAGGTGAGATTTTGAGGTGTGATAATTTTAGTTGGATACAAGTGATGTAGTCAGCATACCACATAATGTAAGTGGTTTCTTACCCACTAGTTTACCAATTTTTTCGATGGAATTTCTATGCAGCAGATGTACACCTCAAAGATGCCCACTAATTCCGTTTCCAAAAATAATCCCATCATTAAGGTAAATTATCAAGTAATTAATACTACCAAAGGAATCATGGGTAATTGAATGATTCTTAGTATTTTTAATTGTCTAAATGAGTCTGGAAATACCTTCCCATTTCATCTATTTCCACAGACCCAAGACTTAAAAAAGATCGTAGTTTCTTAAAGGTTGAATATCGGAAACAATAAAAGCCACATTAATGTATTCAAAATTTCCAAGTTGATATTATAATTAATGGAAAATAGGAATTAGGCCTATCTATCCTTTGAATTATGGTATAAATGAATGTTTGAATGCATCAAGGTGGTGTAATATTTCATTAATTCCATGAGTCATAAATAATGTTTTCTGTTGCTACTCTATTGGGGTAACATCTCTAGCTAGAGGATTAGAAAAGGATAATATTTGAAATAGTTTTCCTCTTATAAGCTGATTCACTTTATTTCAATAATTGAAAAAAGAAAACTTATTGCATGTTGATTTTTGAAGCGCAGCTATGGGGTGATCTATTAATACCCACTTTGATATCAGAAACCAAAGGAAATTAGATAAAAGACTTAATTAAAATCTTTTATCGTGTTCAAGGAATAAGATTTGTTAAAAACGTTAAATTGATTGCTTAGATTGAAACCTATTTTTACCTCATGACCTACACAGTTCGGATGACAATGGATTCCAGGGCATTAGGTAAACTCAAAATCCAAGTGTATTGGTAAAAGGACATGGCAATACGGCTTTAAATGGATTTGAGTTTGTCTTTCGAAGTCCATGAATGTATGGATATTTCAAACATATATGTTTTATTTTTTCTTTGGAAGACATAAGTGTAAACTTCTATTTTAACAGATGCTGCTGTAGATAACCTTTGAAGCTTATTGGAGGAAACATCATCAACCTTTTTATTTCTTGTATATCATATTCTAATTCACCACAAAAGGGGCTAATGTTTAATGCAGGAACTTTCAACTCAACAGAAAAGAGAGCCATTCTGAAAAAGTCTTGACTTATTGATTAATTAATAATTGGCATGTCAAACTGTAAGATGTGACTATGAAACTGATGATAATATTACTATTAATCAACAGTACTATGTCTGTTCTTATGAAATATAATAATAAAATATTATTATAACCACAATTAAATAATTAAAAAATTATTTCTTTCACGTGTTAAGCACTACTAGTGATTTTAACAGTGAGCAAGTAATTGTCTACAAGAATCAATTACAAGAAGAATTTAATAATAAAAACTTCTTTATTAAAATAATAAAATTATTTTAATATATAATTATCTTTTGCAAGAATAATTATAAAGATAATTCTTGAAGAAAACTATTACTAGAGAAAAACTTTAAGAATTAAAGATAAATGACTCACTAATACTCCAAAGAACTTATTGATAATAAAAGTAGAGAAATTTGACGTGGAATTGTGGATTTAAGGGATCAAAAGGATTTATAACAATATTACAACAATATATAGTTGGATTCTATGATTTCACGTCTTTCTGATTGATGCTGAAAGAATTAAAACACTTAAGAATAGTTGAACTAATACTTACTTGTTGGTAATAAAGATTAATAAATTGATAAGATGATGATACGGAAAAAACAGCAAGAATAGGCTTCTTTTAAGTCAACAACAGCTCACAGAGGCGTGCCATGGAGCAAACTGAAAAACCAGTGAGTGAGAAAACAATAAACCTTTTTGGATTATTGATTGCATCATCTGTTGTCATGTAAGATTATCATAATTACTTAATTGATGCTTTTACGTGACTACCAACCCCAATATGGTTAAGAATAAAAGGAGTAACACTTGTAAATCTTCTTTTATTCTAAAATAATCATTGATTTCTCAAAGTTATCAATGTTATTGCCAATTTCATCACAGGTTGTAATTACTGTGAATTTTTGAAGATTCAGTGTTTCACGTAGAATATCCAAAATTGGACTGTAAGTAAAACTTTTAATTTTACTAGTAAAACTGTAATTCTTTTTGGTTGTACCATAGATAATACAGTTCTCCTTTAGTCCTGAAAGTTTCAGAAAGATTCATTAAGAATTGTATTTTTAATGAATTTTTGAAGGTTTTACCTCATTTCTACGTAGAATTGCAAATAGCAGTGTTTTGCTGGTTGCTATGAGGTAAATCAATGAATATGGGTCCCAAAAGGGTTTTAATTACTCTTTTGGGGTTTATCCATGGAAAGTCATTAGTAATTGACATGGTTACAGGAGTGTAAGTAGCTCATTACCTCCTTGGCACGTCAAAATAGCAGGTTATTTGCTATTTTCTGATGTTTTACAGTAGTTGTAACTTGGTAACCAAGTTCCCAAAGAGTTTTAGTTTACCAATTGGGCCAAGATGAGCCATGGATCCATGCTCTGGAGCTATCCACGCCTCTGAGGCCTCAGAAGTTGGGTACCCTGGCTCTCTTTGATGTCTTTTGTCCCCCTTGCCTATTTTTTACGTCAAAATAGTAATTTAAGCTTAAAGTGAGATATCCACTATGGGTGTACCAAAAGTCCATGTAAGAATACCATGATATTAAGTGCTCAAAACATGCATAACACTATTCTTAGTGTATATGTAACATGGGATTTCTCACTTTCCCATTATTTTGGCTAAAAATCAAGAAAAACAAAAATTTTCACGGATCTTTTATGTGGTATTAATGATGTGGTATTGAAGTATTTTCCATTTTACCACCTCAAATACTTAAATTGAGCTTATTCACTCTATGGAGCTACCCTAGGTGAATTTTTGTGTAGAATCCAAATCTGGTCTTAAATCCATGGATTTACTTACTCAATAAAAAGTTATTCATCTTTTCTGAAATTGAAAATGATGAATTTTGGATATATGCATGACTTATGAGTTTTGCATAATTCAAAATTTCTTTTTAAGATAATTGTGGCCTATTTGGGTATGTAAAATATACCTCAAGGCTCACATTCCCTCCCACCAAAAAATAAAATTGTACTACAATTTTATTAGTGGTAAAAAGAATAAGGCCCCAAAAGGGGGTTAATGTCCACTGTCCAACCTCTTCACATTACTCAGATCAAGTAATTTAAAGCACATTTATAGACATATTCAGGCTTGTGGCCTTCTTTCA
This sequence comes from Austropuccinia psidii, assembly GCA_023105745.1. Lineage (NCBI taxonomy): Eukaryota > Fungi > Basidiomycota > Pucciniomycetes > Pucciniales > Sphaerophragmiaceae > Austropuccinia > Austropuccinia psidii. The sequence goes on from JALGQZ010000016.1 coordinate 19,833,732, forward strand.
TGTCTAAATCTTCTTAAGAGTTTATCTGAGTCAGGTATTTCTGATTCTGCCATCCATTCATCTTCATGTACTGGATTTCTATATCTGACAAGATATTCTCTTTGATTTTTACCCCTAAGTCTCCTTTCTTTAATGACTTTCTTTATCTTTCTGTCTTCATTCTGTTCCACAGGGGGCACAGTTAAAGGAGTTGGGTTCCTTAAAGGAAACAATTCTTTGTCAGCTGGTTGATAAGGTTTTATCAGGCTGACTGGAAATGTGGGGTGTTTATTTTCCAATTCACCACTCAATTCCACTTGAACTGCATTGGTTCCATGTAAGGCAACAATAACAAAAGGTCCTACATAAGAATCTTTAAGTTTCTTTGGGCCTTTGATATTATTAAAATTCAAGGTTGAAACTAGAACTAAGTCCCCTACTTTGAAGTCTGGTACTTTATGACTCTTGTCCCACTTCTGTTTTGCATAATCAAAAGCATCATCCATACTTTGTTTTGCATGGTGTTTTACTTTATCAAGCATTAATTTGAAGCTGGAAGCTGTAGGATGAATGTCAATCAAGTCTTTCCTCAGTGTGTCTGCTGGGAGTCTTGGATTCCATCCTTTTTCTAACATAGCAGGAGTTTGTCCTGTGGAAGAATGGACTGATGTCTTGTATGCCAATTCTAATGCAGGTATCAGAGTGCACCAGTCATGGGTAAAGCCATCTGAGTCTTTAAATTCTAATCCATAAGCACAAAATCTCCTGATCATGTCTTCTAAAGTTTGAATCATCCTCTCTGCTAGCCCATCTGTTTGAGGGTGATATGCTGTAGAGAATGATAACTTAGTCCCAAACAATCTATGAAGATTGGTCCAAAGTGCAGATGTGAACTTGGGGTCTCTGTCACTTATGATATTCTTAAATAACCCTGTATGAGAAATAACTCTACTCCATAAAAGAAGAGCTGTATCCATAGCAGTGTCATCTTTATGACATGGTAAGAATATGGGAGTTTTGCTATATCTGTCTACAATGACTAAACAAGCATTATAACTTTTGTCACCACTTGGAGGAAGTGCTGTGACCCAATCCATGTGAACAACTTCCCAAGGGGATTTTGGTTCTTGAATATGGATCATTAATCCAAATTTCTTGCCTGTACTCCTGTTTGCTTTTTGGCATCTATCACAGGTATGGCAATATTCAATGGTTTCTTTTCTCCAAGATGGCCACCATGCACAGTTCTTCACCTTTTCAAGTGTTCTGTCTTCTGATAGGTGTCCAGAGTAAATGCTATCATGGCATTCATGAAGAATGGTATTGATGAGTAATCTACTACACAATGTCATCACACAAGAATGTTTTGTTCTATGGTAAATAATCCCATCAAACAAGTGAAATCTTCCTTCAGAATAGGAATTTTTCCAAACTTCATCTAGTGTATTGACCAAAGATGTGTCTTTGCAGTCTTTATCCAATAAAGAAGTCAAGATATGGCAATTCTTGTCTTGTTTATAAGACTCTCTGACCTCTTCAAAGAATTCAGTCCCAATATCAGTTATGTTAATCCCTTCAATTGGAATCTGTGGTTCAGCTTCCAAAGGTACATAAGCTGGGTTATCAGGAGTGTTGGCTAAAGCCCATCTACTAAGTCCATCAGCATTTTTGTGAATGTTTCCTGCTTTATGAACTATAGTCATGTTTCCTCTATATTCTTGAATGGCTATTTGCCATCTCAACATATGTCTGTTGGGAGTTTTCATGTTAAGAAGTGATTTCACGGCATTACAGTCAGTTATCACTTCAAAAACACTGCCATCAAGGTAATAGTGTAATTTCTCAAGTGCCCATACCAAACATAAGCACTCCATTTGGCTTGCACCATATCTGGCTTCTGTTGGTTTGATTTGTCTTGAGATATAACAAACTGGTCCTTCTGTAGGTTTGTCATCAATAATTTGGACTTGGTGTAGGGCTGCCCCTAATCCATCCCCACATGCATCAATGTACAATTTAAAAGGAATATTCCAGTCAGGCATGAGGAGTAAAGGTGCTTCTGTAAGGGCTTTCTTTATCTTCTCATAAGCTTTAATTCTTTCCTGTGTCATTTCAAATACAGTCTGTTGATCACAGATTCTATAAAGTGACTTGGCTAGAATTGCAAAATCTTTCAAGTGTTGCCTATAGTAACTAGCAAATCCAAGAAAAGACATCATTTCTTTTTTATTCTGGGGTATTGGCTTAAGTAACACTGCTGCTACTTTATTCTTGTCAATACCCAAGCTCAAACCAGAGACAACATGTCCTAATGCTTTGAGTTCTTCAAAACCAAAATTGCATTTCTTAAGTGAAATTTTCATGTTCACTTCTGCAACTTTATGAAGTACTCTTGCAAGTCTTTCAAGGTGCAAAGACCATGAGTCAGAACATATAATAATATCATCAATATAAATGATAAGCCATCCTTCAGACAATTCTGTGGGGAAGATGGTATTCATCATTCTTTGATAATGAGATGGAGCATTTTTAATGCCAAATGGCATTCTAAGATACTCATAAATACCACAGTGAGTGATAATTCTAAGTAATTTCCTAGCTTTAGGCGTCAAAACATTTTGATGGAAGCCTTTTAATGCGTCCATTGATGTTATATACTTGGCTTTAGACAATTGAGTCAAGGTTTCTTGGATCCTAGGGATTGGATACCTATCTGGAACTGTGTAGGTATTCAAAGCTCTAAAATCTCCAACCATTCTTGACTTATCATTATGCCATGCAATAATAACAGGTGTTGTCACTTCAACTTCCTCATTATGGCCTACTTTCCTTAGCACACCAAGTTGGATCAACTCTTGGATATGTTTTTCCAAGGCCTCCCTAGCTCTGGGACTGGCTGGATAAGCTGGTCTTCTAAGTACTGGAGGATATGGTCTATCAATATTAAGAGTAATATCAATTTCATGTCCCCTTATAGCGCCTAATGGTTCATTATCAGATGCAAATGCATTATTGTATGTATATAATACATCAATAAGTTCATTCCTCATCTTTGGTGACAATGATGGATTAATTTGTGCTTCAACAAGTTGTTTAGACACAAATTCATCTTTGTAAGTATCTTTGACAGAAGATACTACAGATATCTGTTTTGGCATATTGGAGAAAGCAAATTTTTGCCTTTTGTTATCTCCAATTGTGAAATATCTGTCTTTATGGTTATTTATATCAATACCATAAATATTCAAGTAATCATTTCCAAGAATGATATGCTGAGATGTACAATTATCCATTACTACAATCTCAGTTTTCATTCTTACACTTCCTGCTGGATGTGGGAATACAATACTAGTATCCAATATGCCCAAGGGGTACATATTGTTACTGGCACTACTGAACTGTACACCTTCTATTGGTAATAGATGGTTTTTCCATTCAGGAAGTATAATTTGGAGATAATCCTTGCCAATACAAGTGCAAAATGCTCCTGTATCCAGATTTACTTTGGCTTCAATATCACCCATTAGAACTGGTGTGATACAGGATGCTCCAGCAGTATAACCCTTTCCTCTAGCAGGTTTTGTTTTACACATTCTGGCATCTTGGATATTGATCAGGTTGTAGCAATCCTCACTGTACTGTGGCAAGTGGGTATGGACTTCTGTGACCTCAAAGAAAGCTGAAATGTTTTCAATGGGATAGTCCTCTACTGGTGTATCTTCAGAGACTGCAGAATCTTGATCAGACTCTTCTTTCTCTTCAGTACACTGAATGTCTTCAATGATTTGAACTTCATTGATCTTTGTCTTCTTAGGGCAAGTGTTGGCTAAATGTGAAGTACTTCCACATTTATGACACTTCAAGACAGGTCTTTCTGGTCTTCTTTCCTCTCTAGGAATCTTTGAGACTATTTTGGACTCTATTGGGTTTCTAACCCAAGTTTTACCAATTCTTGTTCTGGTAATGATATCTTCCATAGCATTAATGTAGTCCTCTGTTGAACAGGGTTCCACACATCTGCTTTTGATAGCATGTTCCAGTTCTCCTCCACATTTTCTTAATATTTTCATATTAATCATAGTGTCAGACATATCTGGGTGTAAAGCAGATAATCTGTCTTTTTGTTTGAAGAACCAAGTAAGTGGTTTGTCTTTTTCTGAGTTAAAAATGGCACTTTCAAAAGCATTCTCCATTTTAAACCTCCAAGAATTATTGGCCCATTTGGTAATCACTTCAGATTTCCACCAAGACCAGTCATGTCTTCCATGATCCATTCTCATCTTGTAATACCATTTCTTTGCAGTCTTGGTAAACAAACAATGTAATTTTCCTACTATGATTTCATCAGGTATATTAAAGTCTTCTTGCAACATATCAATAGTCCTGATGAATTCAATATGGTTGTATTCTCCTTCACCAGAGAATGTTGGCCATTCTTCTAATTTGGGAATATCCTTTGCAGAAATAACATTCTCTCCTAAGAATGGAGTCAAAATTTCTTTGACAGAAAGTTTTTCTTCAGTCAAAGGTGTAGAATGTCTTGGCATATGTGGTTCATGATTCTTATGAATTTGCTCCACACTTGCAATTATTTCATTCTTCAATTTCTGCCTTTCACTGTCACTTTTTGCTAAATGTATAGCAAATTGATTAGTGTTCTTAACTATTTGTAAGACATGGTCTTCAAGAGTTTTAAGTCTATCATTTACTTTAAAGGTGGAAAGATCCTCTGTGTCATTATTTTGACATTGGTTCTCAATTCTTTCACAAGCATTGCTAATTGACTCAAGGGTGACAGTTGTCAATTTATGCCAATCAGAATGTTGCTTGTCATTTTTCTTTAAATCATTGATGTCTAATGTAATTTGCTTTAACTTTGACTCAAGTTTGCCAATTTCTACACTAATACTTCTATGTACATCATTTATTTGCGTGGAAAAGTCCTGTTCATCCTTTCCTGCTCTTTGGCTGTGAATTCCATAAGAGTTCTGGCCATATTGAAGACACTGTCCACGGCTGAAGGCTCCAATCTGGGGATCCTGTACCCTTGTGGGTAAGGTCTGTGCCAATTGGCTTTGCCTTTGCCCTTGCCTTGATGGTTCTTGGGACCTCTCTGTTTCTTTTGAGGTCCTTTGGGCTTGTCCTTGGATGCTTCTGGAGCTGGTTTGGAGCTGGTAGATGCCACTGGTGCCTCTGTCTCCAAAGTTGGAGTCATTTCCAATTCTTTCTTCTGGTCTATGGATAAAAGACTCTGGTTCTTCAACCAATTCTTTATCTTTTTGACCTTGTCTTTGCAAGACAGGGGGCTCCAACCTCCTAAGAGTTCTATGGTCTTCTCCTGACCCAGAAAGCTCTTGATGTGTAAGTAGGAGTTCATGGCCCCCTGCCAAAGGCTTGGGCAGATTTCCCACTCCTCTTCTTTGGCTGCTCTGAACCAATTTTTGTACTGGCTCTGATATATTTCTATTGCTGCCACTTGAAAATGGTTCAGCCCTGGAAATATTATCATAAATTAGTTCAGGCTCAGAATTCACGTCAAAATCTGTTGGTACAGACCTTGGGGAATGGGGGGCAACTCTGGCATCCTCCAGATGTGCCTTTCTTGTGGAAGATTTGGCACTTCTGGATTTGGTCTTGCCTCTTCCTTGTCCACATCCATCTGGTTGGACTGAATAGTTGCTTCCATTTCTGGTATGCACCATTTTCACGTCAATTTAAAGATAAAAGGTGAAAATATAAGATAAAATACACACCTTTTGGTGGTAATTTAGCTTTTTCTGAGTTGAATAAGGTGCCTCTTTTAGCAATTTGCACCTCAATACTGTCTTCAGATTCTGCTTCTGAAGATTCTGGACTAGTGATATATCTTTTACTGAGTCTGTTGCCAGCTGCACAGTATTTGATTAAAGACACTAAAAGAAATTATAAAAGAGAAAAAATTATTTTTTATACTTTTTAAAATATTTTTTAAAGATTTTTTATAAGTTTTATATTTTTTAATATTAAAAAAAAATTATTCTTTTTAAAGAAAAAAAATTAAAATTTAAGATTTTGAATGAAAATCAATTCAGAGTAACTCAAAGAATAATTTTATAAGTTTTTGGATGTGAAAAAGCCACGTGTAAAAACAATATAAAATTAAACCAAATTCCTCAATGAAAAAGATTTTAAAACAATTTCAAAAATAAAAATATTTTAACTCCAAATTGAAAGAAAAAAAATTAATTAAATTAATATATTTTAGAGCTTAAAAATATATTAATTAAGGGTACAAGGTTCAAAAAAACACGGCCAGGCCCCCAAATGTAAGATGTGACTATGAAACTGATGATAATATTACTATTAATCAACAGTACTATGTCTGTTCTTATGAAATATAATAATAAAATATTATTATAACCACAATTAAATAATTAAAAAATTATTTCTTTCACGTGTTAAGCACTACTAGTGATTTTAACAGTGAGCAAGTAATTGTCTACAAGAATCAATTACAAGAAGAATTTAATAATAAAAACTTCTTTATTAAAATAATAAAATTATTTTAATATATAATTATCTTTTGCAAGAATAATTATAAAGATAATTCTTGAAGAAAACTATTACTAGAGAAAAACTTTAAGAATTAAAGATAAATGACTCACTAATACTCCAAAGAACTTATTGATAATAAAAGTAGAGAAATTTGACGTGGAATTGTGGATTTAAGGGATCAAAAGGATTTATAACAATATTACAACAATATATAGTTGGATTCTATGATTTCACGTCTTTCTGATTGATGCTGAAAGAATTAAAACACTTAAGAATAGTTGAACTAATACTTACTTGTTGGTAATAAAGATTAATAAATTGATAAGATGATGATACGGAAAAAACAGCAAGAATAGGCTTCTTTTAAGTCAACAACAGCTCACAGAGGCGTGCCATGGAGCAAACTGAAAAACCAGTGAGTGAGAAAACAATAAACCTTTTTGGATTATTGATTGCATCATCTGTTGTCATGTAAGATTATCATAATTACTTAATTGATGCTTTTACGTGACTACCAACCCCAATATGGTTAAGAATAAAAGGAGTAACACTTGTAAATCTTCTTTTATTCTAAAATAATCATTGATTTCTCAAAGTTATCAATGTTATTGCCAATTTCATCACAGGTTGTAATTACTGTGAATTTTTGAAGATTCAGTGTTTCACGTAGAATATCCAAAATTGGACTGTAAGTAAAACTTTTAATTTTACTAGTAAAACTGTAATTCTTTTTGGTTGTACCATAGATAATACAGTTCTCCTTTAGTCCTGAAAGTTTCAGAAAGATTCATTAAGAATTGTATTTTTAATGAATTTTTGAAGGTTTTACCTCATTTCTACGTAGAATTGCAAATAGCAGTGTTTTGCTGGTTGCTATGAGGTAAATCAATGAATATGGGTCCCAAAAGGGTTTTAATTACTCTTTTGGGGTTTATCCATGGAAAGTCATTAGTAATTGACATGGTTACAGGAGTGTAAGTAGCTCATTACCTCCTTGGCACGTCAAAATAGCAGGTTATTTGCTATTTTCTGATGTTTTACAGTAGTTGTAACTTGGTAACCAAGTTCCCAAAGAGTTTTAGTTTACCAATTGGGCCAAGATGAGCCATGGATCCATGCTCTGGAGCTATCCACGCCTCTGAGGCCTCAGAAGTTGGGTACCCTGGCTCTCTTTGATGTCTTTTGTCCCCCTTGCCTATTTTTTACGTCAAAATAGTAATTTAAGCTTAAAGTGAGATATCCACTATGGGTGTACCAAAAGTCCATGTAAGAATACCATGATATTAAGTGCTCAAAACATGCATAACACTATTCTTAGTGTATATGTAACATGGGATTTCTCACTTTCCCATTATTTTGGCTAAAAATCAAGAAAAACAAAAATTTTCACGGATCTTTTATGTGGTATTAATGATGTGGTATTGAAGTATTTTCCATTTTACCACCTCAAATACTTAAATTGAGCTTATTCACTCTATGGAGCTACCCTAGGTGAATTTTTGTGTAGAATCCAAATCCGGTCTTAAATCCATGGATTTACTTACTCAATAAAAAGTTATTCATCTTTTCTGAAATTGAAAATGATGAATTTTGGATATATGCATGACTTATGAGTTTTGCATAATTCAAAATTTCTTTTTAAGATAATTGTGGCCTATTTGGGTATGTTAAATATACCTCAAGGCTCACACAAACAGAGAAAAATATTTACTTTTCTTGCAGTTGTGTGACCTTTTCTTGAGTCATTTCAAGATTTTATTCTTTTTTATCATGTATAACTTCAAGATGACACGCTTTCCTCAAAAATAATCCGATTATATTTTCCAGAAACTTCAACCCTGAAATTTATAGATATTATATGCTTATTTTTTCATGTGTATATCTCCAGTAGCCAGCCACTCATAAAGATCACAATACGACGTGAAATAGCATTATGTATTCTACTTCGTTTAGGATAGGATTTGACCTTTGGAAAGACACAAAGGTGAACCAATCAATTGAATATGGCATATTTATTGAGACGTCAATATCTATTTGAGGATTCTTTTGAGGGAACCTCTTTACATTTGGGGGACGACCTTTTTCGGGGTCAAAAGACAAAGAACACTATTTCTCAGAAATGGGAGTTCTTGAATAATATAGCTTGGCTTTGTGATTTTACCGAGTGAAGGAGTCGAACCTCCGTTATCTGCTTTCAATTTGGATACATGTACATTGCCATATATTCAAGCTTCAGGCGGTCGTTCTACCGTTACACCCCCGACAATCGGGTGATGTGGGGCACTTTGCGTCGCACTGTCCTCCTCCTCACTTCTCACATCACGTTCCTTTTTTTTCTTCCAACTCAATTAAATGATGGTGAGTCCTTTCACCATCTTTGCTAACCCTTTCTTCTGTTCAACTCATTGAAAATGAGGATATCTCTCAATATATTTTTCCCATTGGCTCTTTCAAATTATTTGCTCTATTTATTTTTCTAAAACTTACGATGAATTCCAATCGCTTTCCTACTCATGATTATGTTGATCCAGATGACCCTCTCACCGAACCTCATCCTGGTTTTGTAATTGAGCAGCAAAATCGTCAAATTTCAATCTTGCAGCAGCAACTTCAACAATCACAAACTGCATATCAAGATATTTTAGAAAAAATCAAATCCCTTGAAGTAGATAAACAAAAGAAAGCTTCAAAAAGTCAACTTCCACCTTCGAAGCTATATAAGAGCTCAAAATTACCTGGAAAGAAAAAACCAGACAATCGTTCGCACAAGTCAAACCCATATCAATTAATTATAGCCAACACACCTCCAGATTTTCAGTATACAAAGGTCAGTATGAATATTGCATAAAATAAATAAATAAAAAGGCCATATTACTGACCTATTTAAGCATCTATGTTTAGGATTCCTTTTATATCCATATCAAAGTTCTTTGGGATATGGTTCATGAACATTCAGTTCCCATTGCACCAAAAATTTCTACACTCAAGGAGTTCAGCAATCGCTTCAAAAATGCCGAGGAAATTATAAAATGGCCGAAAGTGATACAGGTGTACCACTTATTCCTCAAAGCGAGGTTTTAACACTGAAAGGAGTTGAGCCTGGACGAAAGAAGGTTGGGAGAGGTATAGTCTACATCAAAGAATTTTTTATTTTATATATACAGGCGTTGCTTTCTAAATTGGGGATTCGTCAATGGGCCCCAAATCTTGAAGAAGCAAGTGACACGTTATACAACGAAGCCTGTCGAATCAGTGCTATTCAAAGCTTTCGTCAAGTTGATATTGGTGGTGCCTATGAGCACATGAATATCAATCTGCGCCATCCTAATGATATCAAGTTGCTTCATGACACATATAATCACTATGTTCATTACTACATGGCTCAGCGTTTCAAGAAAGAGATGAAAGAAGCTGGAAAGCACAGAAAAGATCAAGAAAAAGGTGCAATACAACTATCAAGGAAACGTGTAAGATATTGCACTGAATCTCTTTCTTTTTCTGTTTACTGATAAAAACATATGACAGCTTCGTGATATTTGTTACAAATTTGGGGTGGCAAATAATTTTCCAAAGAGATACTTAGAAGTATTATCCAAACAAGATGCTCATAGCGATGATGAGTACATATCGAAGAATACCTACAAAATCAAGAAACTCGTCTTTTGTTCAGATAATGCAAACAAATTTATGCGACGAGTTGATGAGGAAATCGAGAAAGCAGAAAGGATTCAAGGCAAGCAATCAAGAAGACGAATCCGGATTGAAGTTGATCCACCTGAGTTTTCACCATATTCTCAACCTCCCAAAGGCCTTCCAATAGACTTTTACGATTCAAAATGGTTCAATGATTGCCCCATTGGCGAAAAAACGGTGTTAGCCAATTCCTTCAAAGTTGCCTTCTTACCCAATGCCTCTCAATCTATTCGTGGTATACAGCATCCAGACGAAAGGCTTAGTGACCGCAAATTCACCGAGAAGTATTGGTAAAAGTGCACTGCTTCTTACGACCTTTCACACGAAATTTCAAAGGAAGATGATGGTTTGGAAAGTGATGATGATGAATCTGAAAGCATTGAAAATTTTTCCGAAAGTGATGAGAAGATTGTGGCAGAAAACAATGACGAGGAATCAAATCAAACAGAATTCAATCACGTTTTGGATTTTGATACACCTATGGCTCATGCAGAAGATCCCATTGAATTCGTTGTTGGAGGCTCAAGTTTCTTATCAGGGGATGAGTGGAAGAGGGGTTGGTAATATTAATTGCTCATTTAGTAGAAAGTGTGTTTTTTGAAACACATTTATTCGCTTTCATAGTGTTTTGTGTATCTTGCATGTTTTATTTCTGGAAATTTGTACATAGTGTTTTATTTTGAGAGTTGTATTGATTGGTAATACATCCACGGTTACAGTATTTTTCAACATTAACTTGTGTCTGATCATTGTAGACTTTTTTGAAAGTCACTTTGTCAATAAATCTGTTTTTTGGGGAGTTTGAAAGCCAAACAAAATGGATTTCAAAATTGTATACTCAGCATAAATATTATGCAATATACGTAGAATTGCTCAAAAAGGCTGTATTTATTAATTAAGAAAATAAAAAAACTGTATAGTATTTTTTCCTGAAAGGCTTTCAGAATTCAAAGGGAAAAGAAACGCAAAAAATATTTAACAAGGGCAAAGTCACCCAAAATAACTTAACTGAAAAAGATCAACATAAGAAATCCATTTAAAAAAACCTAGACACGTTTTGATATATATATAAATTATTAAATACAGCTCATATACTCAAACACTTAATAATGCCTCTTACTCGATTTGTTAACCTCTCAGCTGAAACTGGCTGCTTCACAAAGGTCATATATTGTGATTGCAACGAGCCAACACTTGCTGCAATGAGTATAAATCAAAGACACCGAATTTATTTACATTGCCCTCGAAAAGATGCAAACAATCGCTTTATAAAAGATGGATGTAAATTCTTTGGTGAGCTGATTTAAAAAAAGTATTTATTTTTTACTTCCAATACTAATCATTTTTTTTTTTAAGCATGGATGGACGACTATGTTTGGAAACACACATTGTTCCAGGTTCCAGTGTTGGTTATAGTACAGCCTATTCTATGGGAAAAAGAAAAAAGGGGAACATTGACCGCTTTTGCAAATTGGAAATCAAGTATGTTTTCTCACATTGCACATAAAAATTCAAGAAGATTTGTCTAAGAAACGTTTGTTCAATAGGCGAAGGAAGCATCCCCATATATCATGGAGCAAAAAGAAACCAAACATGTGATCTGCGTGCGTTAATTGAATTGATAGATAGTACTATAGCTACAACACCCAAGGTGGCGACATGTCAACTGTAATTGGAAGAATGTATATGATGAGAAGGGTTTTGCGCACTTTGGTAGAAGATGCTGACTTGTTTATCTAAACAAATATGTCATGCTTCATTGGTGGCCATGATTGTATTGTTGGTTTTTAGTCTTGGTGAAATTTGTTGGGCATTTTATCTCACAAAAAATAGCTGTCAAAAGCGTTTTGTTTATTTTTGGTCTTGTGAATATCTGCTTGACCAAGAACAAGGAGTTCATAAGTTTGTTCTTCTTAATCAGGAAAAAGTGCAAAAAAAAATCATTTCTAAAATACTTTTGCATTGAGCAAGAATGCACAATAGTTATGACCTACATCCTCAAACGCAAGTTGTTTCAATCCCAACAAGCTTATTTATAAATTGCAAAAGAAAGCTGATATTCCTGCTACCTAAAGACCAAGCTGGGAGTTGAAGGTATGCAGCCAATCCCAAAACATCACTCACCGGAACAAAGAGAAGTCGTTGAGTTGGTACCACATGTGCTAGCTCTAATCCATTTAGAAACATTTCAACTTGGTCAAAATCTTGTTCTCGGTTGTTTACTAGCTCATACTCCTCCAAAACTATCAAAGGACCTGAATGAATTTTTGGATCACTCAGATCCAAAATGCTCCTTATTCTTCCAAATTGTTCGTTGAGTCCACTCTTGAATTTGACAAAGTCGTTGGGAGCTTCCATTGATAGTTTCAAGCCTGTTAGCCAGTTGATCGATTTCAAATTTCTTGCAAACTTTTTAAGTACTAATGAATTATCAGGATGAGGGAGCATACTATAGTCACGCAAGTCTGGGTGACTTTGCTTTAAGTATTTCAATAATGCAAAATAAGTTTCGTCATTGAATTCAAGATTTTTATGTAATGATTTTTCTTCGTTATCGGTTTTCTGATCTTTGAAAACTTCTAGCCTTTTCCTTTGACAGAACTTTGACATAAAAGTCTCCTCCATTGAACCTGTGCTTCAAAATAGAATAATCAAAAAAAAAGAGAAAAATTTGCTGTGATAGAGAAATACAAACCTGGCAAAAAATTGCATTTTAGGTTTTGAATTTCACCAATAAGACGCTCTCCTGGGAATTCCGAAATTCCCATAGGTGGGCCCCAATATCGTAGCTGCTCTGGTATATGCATCGCATAATGGTGGTTGGGAACATTCCGGCATTGTGGAAAGAGGTTTAATGACGTGTTCTGATATGTATTGTAGTTTTCGGAGAATCTTAGGGGATCTTCTTTTTTGACAACTCTTGAACCAACGATATTTGTAGATTGCACAAGCGCCCCAAAATTCAAAAGAAGTTCCAATTACTTGCCTGTATAATCATTGACTGCGATTTCCCAGATTGCTTCAAGAAACACCAATGGAAGATAAACTGAAAACAAGCAGTGCCACTCACTTGCTTTTAGTTTTCCAATCTGGGATTTACCAACCAATGGTGGTATACGTGTGACTCCTTTTGGGACAATCACTTCACAAACTCGCTCTCGAATCCTTTTCTTGAGATCTTCTGGAAGATAACCAGAGTTTTTGTCATTGCTTTCAAAGCTTCTGTTTATTTCGTTGCTGGTAACCATCTCGCTATCTTCGCTTTGTGACTGCTGAGAGAATTTGATACCTTCGGAATTTTCAGTTGTTTCTGTTTGTTTGAAATCAAATCCCCATCGGCTTATGAAATGATGCTGTAGAACCCCCTCGAACCAATTGTGCATCACCCCCAAACTAACATTGAGAACCGGGTCCCAGTAAGGAAGCCGATTAAGCTCTGACCAACGGACTCCTGTCCTTATTGCCACCTTCTCTCGGCTGAATTCGGACAGGGTGTCTTTCCAGTGGTTCGCGGCCTCCAAAACCTTCCGCCCTGTGCGAGGACGTCCTAATTTCAGTTTATGTCGATCAGATGCATTGACTTCACACCACGAACAAAACTTGTTAGCTGAATGTGATTTGAAGCCTGCAGCTTTGTGAGCTGCAACAATATCACCAACCAGGGTAACTACTTTCACAACTACCTTCGGTCCATGAGGATACTCTGGTGTTGATATCGTAAGTTCATTATTAAGTTCATAAATCTCATCTATGATCGGTCTTAATACATTGTTGATCGTAATCATAGTTGGCTGATTGGGTGAAGGAATAATTGCTGCAAGGCAGGTATATTTGCTTTGATATCGGAGACACGGAGGGAGATTGAGGCAATTAAGAGAAATAATACCCATTGATAATTGATTTCCAGCAAGTTTGTTTTTGAGTGGGTTGAACCAATCGATAAACAGTGAGAACCCCAAGTAAAGTCCGGAACCATGAGAGTTGGATGAGAAAAGTTTTTTCCAAACTTGTCCTTGAGCCACATCACGAACAGAATCAGAATCTTGAGCTTTTAAGTCATGTGCCCATTGATCAATAGATTCTTCAACCATTGGTAAGCTGAAGAACCACTTCAGCCATTCTGTTATGCTTTGTGTAACAAATGTTGAATGCGGAACTCTTAGTCGACGCTGCCCTGAAAGTCGGACAAGGCCATCATTTTGAATTCGATTTTTCTGTTGTGTTTCACTAAAAAATTGTGTTTTGAGTACGCCTGATACTGGGTTTGATTTGAAAAGCTCTGCACCACATGGTTGACTCTTTGACGCAGCTTGATATCCACAGTCGTCTGGTGCTGTTTCAATATCATACAATGAGAAACATTTCAAACAGCAAACATATCTTTCAAAGGATGCCTCCAAGTTCAACCGCTTATTCATAGTTCGGACATCATGAGGGGTGGAGGAAACAAACTGGCAATCGAACCCAAATCTTCCAGAAACTGATAAAATTATTTCTACAAGATCATCCCTGACTCTTTTGCAATTTAGTTTGCTGAGTCCACAAACTAAATGGAGCCACATGATAAAACGCATAATAAGACCTATAAATTAAAAATAAAATAAACGATGAGCAAATTATTGAGCACTGAGATTACTATTTTGTACACACAAATAATTTCGTATTCAGTACGTCTTTCTGGTAGGCTTTCATTTTCATCATCAGAATATGAAGTTGTTTTTTTTTCCTTTTAGGTGGATGAAATAATTGTTTGTTGAATTGATTTTAATGAATTTTTTCGATTCATTTGACTTATTTCATCATCTTCTTGTTTCAAAAACTTTGCCCAATGTCTTCCACGAGTAGTTCGATGGACAAATAGTCCGTGATGAGTATGGCCTTCAGCGTCAGTAATGGTGTTCTGTCGACATTTGGGGCACGTGCAGAGCTCCATCGAAAGGCTTGAAGACTGACTTTTGGGTTTCTTCTTGCCAAATACCTGAGAAAGTAAGAAATCAAGTGGAATAACGTTGTGGAGTATTTTGAATTGAGACAAAGCAAAATGGAGAAATAAAAAAAAAGGTTGATTGAAATTTAGATTGAAGAGAGGTGAGTGATAAAGAAATTTTTACGAGAGATTAAAAAAAAAGCTAATTCGACAAGAAAGCTTAAGTCAAAATATGTGCTATGAGGATTTGACTAGTTGTGCAACTGTGCGATGCGGGGGGATTAACATCAGGTGTTTGCCGGGGGTGCGTTGAACTAACTCGGTATGATATAATTCTCCCAAAAATATATCAAATTATACTTAGGAAACCGCTCTTTCAAAGGCGTGGAAAATAAAAACTAGAAACTATCTGGAAATGAGACCTTACTCCACCTTTTTTCTTTGATAAATAGCTTAAGTTTCATAGCTCTTTCGACTTCCCAATGGCTGTTTTGAAAAGGGTTCGGAAAATTGAACCAAATTTTTCTCATAATCTTGCTTCTTCTGGAATATTCTGAGTGATATTTGATCTTTATTTCTTTGTCCACCAAAGTAAGTTATAATATCTAGATCAATAAATTTTTCAAAAACACCCATTTCTTTCTTGCGGTAGTACCATATTTCCCACGGAGTTTGGTCATGTTTTTTACATAAGAGAGATTTTTTCCCTCATTAAATCAATGAATGCTAAGCGATATTAGGATATTGGTATTACTCATTCTTTTTGATATTTTATATTTCTCATTCTATCATTCTCAAAATCTGGAAATTTGAACCTCATGAAAACCAGCGTTCATTCTGTTAGTTTCATGTAAGTATTTGAATCTTTTAGGAAGCTTTTCCCAGTTTTAACAATTGACCCATACAACTATTTCAAACTCTCATAATTAATTTCTTTCTATTCTTACTTAGAATGAGCTGAATCATGGTTAAACTGGTGGATTGCTTCAAATAAAGTACAATTTCTCAATAGTATTGTATGGCATAGCGGTAAATATTTGATTTCTATCACTCAGGAGGTTTGCTTTTCAACACTCTGGCTTCAAAATATTGATTACTAATTGTTGTTTCATTAAAAAAATATTAAATTGAGGATGAAGAACCAATAATTTAATGAATATTTTTTTCTGATCATGTGGAAAAAGTAAAAAGTAAAAATCAGAAGACAAAGTGATGCGCACATGCATCATATTTTTTACTCCAAAATATTCATTCATGTGTGATAAAAAAGAAATGATTTGAAGAAATTGTTGTCAATTAAATTACTCGTTTCCTGCAGCTGGGTGATAGTTATAAATTTTGTCACAGTCCCGGAAATCAAAACCTCTCTTCAACATATATCTTATTTTCCAACAAAAACTTTTAATTTGATTCTTATTTAGAAAGAGATGTTTACGTTATAGCTTTCAAGTCCTAATCGAAAAATCCCTTGAAATATGAAAATTTCTGTGTTATCAAGATCTTCACTCCATGATTTATTTACATATGAGCTGAGTCCATTATCATTATAAAAAAAATATTCATTATTATAAACTGTAATTAGCAAAATGAAACATTATTCTTGCCCAGTTCTTAAATCACTTGTTTTTATCTCTTCAGGATTCTTCAAAGCGGGACTTTAGCATAATAATAAGGTCTCCAATATTATTCTTTTATCAAATCAAGTAGATAAGCCTCACACCCAAAGAAAGTGTGTTTTTTGAATGTGATTGTCAATCTCTACATGCAGTTCCATATATCCAGAAAATTGATGACATTTTTATAATGGTTAATTTTGCTTGTTTTCAATTAGGTATCAATAGAAATATAAGAATGCAGCCATTTTTTGTAAAAAATCTTTCAAATTGATGACTCTAGCTAAGCAATGTAAACAGATAATCATGAATGATGAGATATCACCATGGCATCAAGCTAGGTTGACTACAAAATTTGTGAAATCAATTTCAAACATTTTGATGAAAGAATTATAAGAAAGCTCATTAAGCACATCATTAAAGTTCAATTTTCACAAATTAATGACTCACATTTGAGCCTAAACAAGAAATTGTAGTGTCATTCCTCATTATTGTGTCATTCACACCTCAATAGGAAATTCAATCAAAATAAAACTATCCTCAATATCAAGAGTCAAAGAAAATAAGTAGAAAATTGAGTTCTTTGGATTCTAGAAGAAATGAAATGTTGAGTAACTGAGTGAAAATATATTTCCCTACCACAGTATGATATAATCAGCTTTTTATTAGTATTCTTTATATAAATTATATATTCATTAAGGATTAATTCCTATTGAGTGGTTTTTTTGTAACGGTTGGATATATTATATTTGAGCCAATATGAAAAGGAATAGTTTTTGGGAGATAAAAGGCATGAGGGTATCTCTTTCATGGAAAAGAGGTTTGAGAATGATTCAATATCATATTTTGTCAAAATGGAAACATTTGATTGTCTCAAATATCAAATTAATTAGAATACTTGAAGAAGAATGGAAAAAGTGAAATATACTAGGTTAATTTGTATTGGGACAAATTCCTTTTAAAACTGATATTCAAAGGAAATCTCCCAAGTGTTCCCCAAGTTTTAACAAAGAAAATGATATATTTTGATTGGTATTTTATTTCTGAAAATCAATATTTTTGCAATGTTTTGAGAGGAAAAACTTGGATATTTGTTATTTTTTTGTGAGCTAAAGAAATTTATTCTGAGCAATTAATTCAAGAGAAATGCTTTCATAGAGATATTTTTAAGGTTGGAAATATTAAAATCTGAGAGAAGGATTTTGAGAAAAAAGAGGTATAGAAAGCAGAAATCAAAAGAGATGGGGGAAGAGTGTAGTTTAATCTTGATAAATGTGAAGGATAATATTTGCTTGTTAATGGATCCTTTTTGATTTGAAAATCCTTAGTTTTTTTCTTGAAGAAGTTCTTTGAATGAAGGATTATTCAGGCTGTCCAAGTGTTAAATAAATAAATTCATCATATGTGATGTATTTATGAATATTGATAATATGGCTTGTCAGATTTCCAAATGAAAATAGAAAGTGAGATCCCTTTATGAAGAAAGTTAGAATCTGGGTTGGACCTTCTACCCTGCCTTGAGGGATAGTTTTTTTGAATGATGATTGTGCTACAATCTTTTTGCTTCTAGGGAATTCAAGCCTTTGAGATATTACTACATATAGAAAAAGCTCACAATAAATATGATAAAGCTTATTCAAATGATCAGAATTGGAATTCAGATGGTATACACAATAAAAATAAGTAAAAATCTCATAAAAAGCCATTAATCCTTCATTATCCCAGTAACGCATGGGTAAACATGTGGAATATGATGCACCATTGAATTCCCCATCCACAAAGACATGCATTAATTTTTATTTCATAGCTGTTAACCCAATATTCACCCAGTTTCCTGGATATATCACCTTTATGTTCAGGGTATGTATTCATGTTTTGTAGCTCATATCTTTCATAATACTCCTCATAATAACATGATCCAAAATCATATTTACCCAGAAATATTTTTAATAATAAAACTTTAATACTTATTTGTAAATTTGGAAGTATGTTGAATAATAATGAATCATTTTGCAAAAATAGCAATACCAGTTGACCACTTGAAATTCACAGTGGTCCATACATAAAATAAAGTACAAATTCAGCTGCTAGTAGCTCATACTTTAATAATGAACCAATGACAATCATAATATCCAAGGTAGATCCCTAAGAAAGCATGGAATCAAATCCAAAATAGCAAATTTCAAAAGAAAAGATAACTTAAGAGGAAAAACTTCAAAGAAACAGTTCTGATGAATATATTAGGTCCTATTAACAGATTAGTAAGGAAATTACAAAATATTATAATTTATTCTCATAAATTAAGTTGAGTAAGAAAGGTAAAAGTTCTGAATGATTGAAGTTAAGGCTTAAAAATGATCACTTTTGATCTTTAAATGCAATCTTATTTTCAGTTGAACAGTACAATAAGAGATACCAATTGGTGATATTAGTATTTTATTATTAAAAACACCTTAATTCACAAAGCTTAGTAATTTTAAAATCTAATTATGCCAGAAAAATAGAGGTCCAGTGATAAGTCTAAAGTATGGAATAATGATGAGACAAACCATTTTAATAATGATGTAATCATTGATAAACCTTCAGATATTGATACATTCCCATGGTTACCATTAGTAAATGACATCTAGAAAGTCTATGGCTACTAGGAAGGGAAATTCCTCCTACATAAAGACCCCTTATTCCTCTGTTTTCCCCCTCACATTGATCAAATTCAATATAATAGTTAATAACAAGGTAAAAAATTCAATTCAACTTGATATAAATCTTGTATTATAAAGAAACAAAGTATTATATTTTCTTTATTACTATCATTTATTTGATTACAACAATAATTATTGTCATTTGATATATTCTCTTAAAACTATATAAATCAATGTAAAAAAAGCAAGGATTCTAGTTCTCTCTATTTTCTATTGTAACTAAATATTAAATAGGTTGTAATTAACTTCTTAGGAATATATTTAATCAAAATTCTCCTATTATTTTCTGAAGGGAGGTTATTCTCTCTTATTATACAATTTTTTCCCTATTGCTACTCATCAAGAATTCTTTTATGAATATAAATAGTACTTATATGAATACATTGGTTTTTATATTTGCAATATTATTGCTATAACTTGTTTTTGATTTTGGGTTAGAAATTGGTAACGAATTTCTTCTTAATTTTCAAGATAATAAAGTGCCATAAATATATTAATATATTGAATATGAATATGTTCATTTTGATATATTATTCTGTTCTTTGTAGATAATATAAAAATTTGAGACCATCATTATATTAAGACTTTATAATCATAACCACTTTAAATCCTATTAATAAGTTCTATTACAACAACCAGAGTACAAAAAGTAAAATATTAGTAGCTTCCACTTGTCTTGCAAGTGCTAAAATCTGAATATTCCAAAAAAATTTGGCTACTGAACCTTCCATTCACTAAAGGAAGGATAATGGAAAGTTTTAATGAAAGTGTACTTGCCTTTAGCACTTGTTTCAATATGGAGTTCAAATAAGCCTCAAAGGTAAGAAAGGCAATTTAAAATGTGGATATAATTTTTTTTAAAAAATCAAGTACTTCTATTGTCCTGACACTTTGTATAAGGTAAGCCTTTATTGAAAATAGTAAATTTTAAGAGTTTTACATTAAAAAACAAAATTTATTGTCTTTACCCTTGTTAGTATAAAAAAGACTATTATAAAGATTTCTTGTCTTACCAAAAACCAAAATTTAGGCAAAAATTCTTTACAAGAGAAAAATTGTTTAAGAGTAATTGCAATTGAAATTAATTGAGCAAAAGACTGCAAGCAAGTTGTGAGCCTTAGAGGTAATTTCATATACCCAAAAGACCACAAATGCAAAATTAACATATAAATATAAATAAAATAAATTTATTTATATTATTAAGATAAAAATCAAAATATAAATATAAAATTATATTCAAAATAAAATAATTAATTACAATTTAAAAATAAAATTGCATTAAATTTTGGAATTATAAAATTACATTTATACTTGAAAAAATTAAGTAAAAATGAAATTTTAACAAAAGTGTAAAAAAATAAATAAATTTGGAAAAAAGTTAAACAAAAATTGTTATAACTATTTATCCAATAGATAAACATATAAAAATTATTTCACCATTGGATTCCTCATAAAAAATCAGGAGGGGTCACCTCTGGATGAAATTTCTGTAACTCAACTCTAAATAAGCTTAAATTAAGTTTTTAGTATTTTCAATACAAAAGTTGAAAATCTGCTAAACTTTAAGTTAATTCACACCACATGTGGTGTTAACCATCAATTTTTGTGTTAAAATTGAGGTGTTGTGTTTAGTTTAGAAGTTATGAGGAATTGAAGTATTTTAAATTGAATTCAATTGAAATGTCAAAATGTGCATGTGTATTACATGAGTGAGCTTTGATTTACATATGAGGTATGAATTATTACTGTATTGCACTGTACAACTCAATTGAATTACATATGTAAATTATAAGTATAATACATGATGAGGAATTAAAGGAAAAATAAATTTGGGGGGGAAAAGGAACTCCAGCTCTAAGGCGGAGCTAGACCCCCAAAATCCTTGCTGACAGGCGTGGGATGTCAAAATTCACGCAAAAGCTCATAACTTTTGGCCTGGAATTGAGTTACAGGGTCTGTGGACTCAATTGATGATGAGGTTTTGATACCAACTGGGGTAGTTTTAGCTGTTGCCAAGAGGGTGAAACTACCCTTAAGATAAAAAAATCATAGTCAAAACAGTTTTAACTAGTTTCTACGCCTCTTACACACATTCCGACGTGTTTTGAAGGCTCTAGGCCAGGTATTGCTATAGTAATGGCTGATTTAAGGGTCGAAAATGGCTAAAAATGGCTTAAACCAGCCCTTTTTGGTCTAAACCAGGGTTCAATGATGCCATAATTAATTTTTCTGTTTTAAGACTGATTTTCACGACTGACAAGAGTAAATTTCACTTTTGGAGTAAGAGAATTGATGTGAATTTCTTACCAGATTGCCTGCATCTCAATATTTATAAAGCTGTTGGTTTTGATGATGGATAATTGATTATATCTGAAGAAGAAATAGAAGGTAACTGTGGATTTTATGATAACAAAATTATGTCATGTGGAATGCTTGTAATGATAAAACCGTTATTTCATGATACCTAGTCTACAAAAATGCAAATCTCTCAGATTCATTAGCAATTTTGCTATTGAAATCACTGCGTCAAAATTTATAATCAGAAAGTGCCATATTTGCTGAAGCACCAACCACTTAGCCAATACATGTCCCAAAAGGGGAAAAATCAATGAAATAAGCATTGATAAAGAACCTGATGTTGAAAAAGACAATAATATTGAAGAAAATTCAGATCATAAGCCATCAATATCTTCTGAATCTTCAAAAGATAAAGAAAATATCAATTCCACCTTTTACATCATGGAATATTATTGTGAGCCTTTGAGATATGACCACATACCTAATAAGGTCACAAGAAAGACTCAGAATAATTATACCTTTAAGATAATTATACTAAAATTACTTAGAATAATTATACATTAAAAATAATTACTTTAAAAATACAAAAAATACCATAAATTTGTACAGAACTTGGTTTAACTTATAAACCAATGAATCAACATGTGAAATAAATTGTACCATTGGATTCCCCATGGTAAAATACACATATACCATTTTTATGGCATATCTGTAAAGTCAATATTTAATGAGCTATAAGGAATAATACCTTATAAAAACCATAAATCCTTATTTATTTCAAGAACCAATGAAGAAACATGTGAAATAAACTGTACCATTGGATTCCACATGAGAATTAACACATAAAACAATTAATGAGCTAATTTCCAAAGTTAATACTTAAGGAATTAACCTGAATATATGCACTTTTTTGGTCAACACATATATTCAAAGATCATAGCTAATATCTCTTAAACTATACAAGATAGAGTGATGAACCAAAAAAAAGTTACCACGTAATTACTGTAAAAACACAGATATAAACTTCATTTTACAAATTATAATCAAGGTTAAAACCTATGATGAAATATTGATAAAAATCAACAGAGCTGTTGACCACTTTGTTGTGAAAGTGGTCCAAACTTAAAAAAAAGTACACAGTTGGATTCTACTAGTTCATTCGTGAAGAATGATGTAATTTTTATTATTAAATTCAGGGTAAAACCCCCTGAAATTATGGTTTGAAGTTTGAAATATTGAATTTCAACAGAAAAGTTGAGTTACAAGAAAAATCATCAAAATTAGAGTTTCAATTATTTAATGAAAAGCTCTGGGCAGCATAATGAGGTTATGTCAGGCTATCAGAATTCACTCTCTGAATTGCTTTAGCGTGTAAAACTTAAAAGTTATCAAAGATCAAAGTTTGAGCTTAAATTGAGCAGTTATGATCACCTACTGTAACCTTAAATTAAGTTTAACAGTCATATGAGTGATAAAATTGGTGAATACTATTAGTTTATGATTAAAACTAATAAAATCCACGAAATTTGGGGTTCTGCCAAGCCTCTGATGTCATCAAACTTAGAGTTATAGTGATAACTCTAAATAATAGTGTAATAATGATGTAATATGATTTGATCATGATGTAATCATCCTCAAAGCTTAAAATATTAATCAATTTCAGTGGATATGATCAGTACACGTCTACTAGAAGCCTTTTGGACTCTAGGAGGGAGGTATTTACTATAAAGAGACCTCTTTTTACTCTGTTTTCCCCTCAGACGCATCAAAAACATTAAATCACTTAAATCAAAGGTAATTTCTTTATTCTTTATATATAAAGCTATTATATTATTAAAGACCAAAGACCACCTTTTTATAATAATCTATCTTGACGTGATTAAATCATTTATTTAATTGTTTTTGTTAAAAATCTCCCTAAAAAAACTCATTTCCACATAAAAATCAAGAATATTAGTAATTTTTCTTTATTTTTATTGTAAATACAATTTGAAAAGATTGCATTTATATTTTTTTTGGCATAAAATATCTCAAAATTATTATATTAAGTATTGAAAGTAGGTTATTTTCTCTTATTATAATAATTTTCTCTTTATTATTATTTTAATGATTCTTTAATTAATATAAATAGTATTTATATCAATTTATAACTCTAATATTGGTAATATTATTGTTATTAATTGTTTTTTGTTAATAAAAAACAATATTTTACGCCTTTATTATTTGTTTGTAACAATAATAAAGTGCCATTAAATATATTATTATTTTATATTAATATATTTATTTTTATTATATGATTATATTATTATATTTATTTAATAATATAATCATTTTACGCCACAATTATAATAATTCGTTATTATTAGAATTATTTTTATCTTATTTATTTTATTTATAAGGACATTCATAGTACAATAAGTAAAATATTAGTAATTTTTACTTATTGTTTCATAGTCAAACCTTACATTTGAGGGCCTGGCCGTGATATTTACTTAAAAGACCTTTTAAAAAAGATTCTAATTGGGCTTATCCAATAACAAATGATATTTATAATCATAAAATTATATAATAATTTTATATTTTCTTGATTTTAAAAGCTAGTGAGGCATTTGGAAATCAATTGTACTGTCTTACATGTGGTTTTTCACATCCTTAGACTTTCAAGAACTTTCTTTGAGTGACTCTAGTGATTAAAAAAGATATTTTATAAATTAAAAATAATTTTTATAATTTAATTTTATAAAGAATCATATCCGTTTTTTTATTTTATTATTTAAAAATAAAAATATAAAAAATATTAAAAACCAATAAAAAAAGTTATTTTTATTCATTTTTATTCATTTCTTTATTCATTTCAATTTTTTAAAGATATAAAAGCAATTTCTACGTGGAAAATTGCCATATCTTGCCAAAAAATAACACTTCTTATAAAAAGACTTATATTTATTTGTCTTTTTTAGTGTTTGAAGATAACCCAATAGAAGACAACCAAGCTACTGTTGAGAGTTGGTGGAAGAAACTTGTCAAAGCTCTCCAACAGCAGTTATCACTAAAAGAAAGAAAGCTAAGAAATTAGACTTTCCAGGACCCACCATTCAAGACTCTGAAGGTGAGCACCTCTTTTATAATTGCCATAAAAAGAACTTTTATTCTAAAATACTTTTATTTTCCTTATTCCTTAAACTATGACTACCAGAAGAGGTTCCCAATACTCCATCCAATCAGATGGAGCTGGACTCAGAGGTAGAACTGATCCCTCAAAAGGGAAAAGAAAGGGCAATATCCCCGGTGGAACAGAATCCACACAAAGAAGTGCCTTATCCCAAAGGCAAGTCCCAGAAATGCCCATTATATCTGAACCTGAATTGGAACTAAGTATGAGTAACTCAAATATGTACAAATCACATTCAGAGGGCTCAAATAGACATCTACATGAGCCAGTACAAGCAGTATTACACAGTGTACAAGGACAAAGATTGGGAAATGCTGCCCCAAATACACCAAGGAGTAATGAACTCCTGGCACATCCTGAAAAAATTCCTCAAAGAGGAGGAGATAGTGAAATACTCCATTGGATGGAATCCACTGTCATCCAAACCTCAAATCAAAAAGATCAAGGATTACCATGCCAAAAAGAGGGAGGCAACCAAGGAAGAAGCCCCAGTAGCTTCTACCAGCAAGCCCCAAGCCAACCCACTTCCCCAAGAAGGGAAGAAGAACAAGAAAAAGAATTGGAGGAAACCATATTCCCCAAGCTACAGGATTCCCAAAATACAAAAAGATGCCATGGAAAATGTCTTCAATATGGCCAGAACTTTGATGGAATTCAAAGACAAAGAGGAAAAAAGAATGAGACAACCCCATTTCCCAAGGAAATAACCTTGTCTCCTGATGTTGTAAATACTTTAACAGAAATTAAAAATAGTATTTTACCTCTAAAAGAAATTAAAAATAGTTTATTATCATTACAAGAAATAAATAATAATTTATCTTCTTTAAAAAAATTGTTGTACAAAACAACAAAGAGATTGACAACATAAAATTTATGATCAAAAATAATAAACCAAAAGTATTAATTGACAATACTCAGAAATTAATACAAGGACAACAAGAATTGTACAAATACATAAGTGATATCAAAGAGAAAACTTTGACAATCAATTATGATGTGAGTATTGACAATCTTACAGAAAAATTAAACAAATTAAGTATTTCTGTAGAAAAATTTTAAGAAAAGACTTCATCCCACCAAAAATTACTTTTGGACCATGTGGAAAAAAGTGATGAAGCAAGAATGCATCTAAAGATGATATTCAAAGTGAAATAAGGCTTATTACTGAAAAAATGGATAAAATGAATGAGGCTAATTTAAATATGCCAAAGTTATCAACTCCATTTTCCCATATAAGAAGCCCTGTTAAAACAAAAGAGGAATTGACAAATCCTTTCATAACAGACTTGAGTCACCAAGAAAATAACCAAGTCTTAATTAAGGAAGCACCTCAGCCGAAAGAATGGTCAACATTCACAGGAGAAGGTGAATATGACCACATATCATTTATTAAAACAATTGACATGTTACAAGAAGACTATTCAATACCAGATGAATTAATCACTGCAAGATTACATTCATTGTTTGAAAAATCTGCAAAAAGATGGTATTATGGCATAAGACAAACAAATGGAAAAAATAACTGGTCTTGGTGGAAACAAGAAATAATCACCAAGTGGGCAAATGATGCCTGGAGGTACAAAATAGAAAATGCATTTGGAAATTCTTTCTTTGACCCAGACAAAGATAAACCTTTAACCTGGTTCTTAAAACAAGTTGAAAGACTTAATGCATTGTACCCAGAAATGTCACAAAAAATGGTGCATATGAAAATACTCAAGAAATGTGGAGGAGAGCTAGAACATGCCCTATGAAGCAGGTGTATAGAACCATGCTCCACAGAAGAGTACATTAATGCACTGGAAGACATAGTGACAAGAACAAAAATTGGCAGGACTTGGAAGAAATTGGACATTAAAAGCCCAAATAAACCATTTATCAAAAAAGATAAATCAAAAGAATCCTTCAAGCCCAGTACATCCAATAATAATGAGCAAAGAAAATGCCATAAATGTGGAGGTATTGGACACTTAGCCAATAATTGCCCAAAAAAGGCAAAAATCAATGAAATTGTGGAAACAGAAAACCACAATGACAAAGAGGAGGAATCTGACTCTGAAAAAGAGACAGAAGAATCAGAAACTTCTGAAAGTGATGAAATCAATATAATTAATGCAGAAATTAATAATATTGATATAATTTATGAAGTACTAGATGTCAACCCAAACTTACCACAAGTTGGAACATCTGACACAAACCTGACAAATGTGCAAGATACCAAACTGTACAAAACCAAACCTGCAAGAGGAATGGGGTATACAGCTGGAAAATCAAGTATAAGAATTGTCATGGTTGATAACCAAGAAGCAAAGGTGAACTTGGATACAGGAGCATATTGCACCTGTGTTGGTAAAAGTTATTTAAGTACAATTGTTCCAGACTGGCAAGAAAAACTTATACCAATCCAAGGTGTCAAATTTAGTAGTGCAAGTGAAAGCATGATGCCCCTTGGAATAATTGACTTAACACTTATTTTCCCTCACCCTTCACAATGTGTCAGAATTAAAGTGGAATTTGTGGTAATGGACAAATGTACCAGTAATCACTTTATCCTGGGAAATGACTACTTATCAATCTATGGTATAGATATCTCTAACCAGAAGGATAGATATTTTACTATAGGAGACAATAAGAGACAAAAGTTTGGATTCTTAAATAACAAAAACCAAATTACAGTTATTAAGAAGGAAGAAAAGATTCCAGAAAAGGAACTTTTTATATCTGAACAACTTGAAGAGCCAGAATTCAATCAAGAATTAACAGAAAAAATCAAAGAAAAATTGATTAACCTCTTATTTAAGTACAAAGATGCCTTTGCAACTGACAAAGAGCTACTAGGTGCTATAATTGGGCACGAAGTAGACATAATTCTTAATGTGGAAAAGCCTTACCCACCCTTACTAAGAACACCAGCTTACCCAGCTAGTCCAAGGGCTAGAGAAGCCTTAGAGGTACATATTAAAGAATTAATGGACCTTGGAGTATTAAGAAAAGTTGGACATAATGAAAAAGTAGAATTTACTACTCCTGTCATTATAACTTGGCATAATGGAAAATCAAGGATGGTAGGAGACTTCAGAGCCCTGAACACCTATACCATTCCAGATAGATATCCAATACCTAGAATCCATGAGACATTGACAGGAAGGATTAAAGGAATGAGTTGAACATTCATGAAAGATAACAAGCTCAAGAAATTGTGACAATCAATGCTGAAATATGAAATAAATTCCAAAAAATATATTTCTTATCCAAGTCATCCAACATAAAATATTCCAAGACACAGCTTAGGATAATCTCAAACATAACCTGAATTTTGGGCAACTTTTATTCTTTGTTGAGAAGAAATCAATCAAATTTTTAAGATGATGAGGAGTTTTTTCTGGGGGGAAAGCCTTTTTTCTCACAAATAAGGCTTGAGGGTGGTAGATATCCTCTTACCATATTTATGGAATGAAACATTTCACTCAAGTGATTTTTGTGTGTTTCAACACATCTAAAAACACCTGTATTATTCTCCAAATGGGTAGAAGCCAGGATTCACCTAATGAGGTAATAATTATGTCTGGGTGACCCTTATTGCTCAAGGTATGAGGGGTAAACATGAAAATGAAGATTGGAGGGCTTTGACACCTCATAGTTCAATGGATGTATTAAGCTTCAAAGTACCAATCAATGAAGTTTGGAGTGGAACTGTTCATACTGTATCATGAGTAATAACCTGATAAATGGCTTTTTGTAAGCTTTGAAACCTCTGACTTTTAAGGTTTGACTATGAAACAATAAGTAGAAATTACTAATATTTTACCCTTTTTATTCTGAAAATTGATACTTAGACAAAGTCTCCTACTTTCAAATCAGGGGTTTTATCAATTTTGTCTTATCTTTATTTTGGAAGCTTCAAATTCTCCTGCATACATCTATTTTCATGGTTTCTTGCTTTATCAAGCATTTTTAACCCTTCTTGTGGTTGGATGTATATCAATCAAGTGCTTTTGATGGGTATCATAATTTAGCCTTGGATTTCAACCTTTTTCTAACATCTCTGGTTATTTACCAGTTGATGAATGAAGTGATGTCTTGTATGAAAGCTCAAGTGCTGGTGTTGGAGTACAACAATCATGGGTAAAGCAAACATAGTCTTTAAATTCTAGGCCATTGGCACAGAATCTTCCAATATTTTCATTCAGATTTTCTATCATTCTCTCTTCTAATAGACCTTTGTCCTAAACAAGCTATAGAAATGTCTCCATAAGGGGGAAGTGAATTTGGGATCTCTATCACCTATGATATTTTGGACTTAGCCTGTATGGAAAAAACCTCTTATCCGTATCATCCTGACTATACCCATAGCTGTGTCATCTTTATGAAATGGTAAAAACATTGGAGTTTGGCTGTCCCTATCAAATGAAACTATGCATTCATTAAAAGTTCTATCTCCTTATGGTGTGAAAACTGCTACCCAATCCATATCAAATATTTTCCTTGGGTATTTTGCTCCTGAATTTGGATCATCATTGAAAATTTCTTTTTTTGGGTTCTTTTTCTTTTGGGCATCTGTAACAAGTTGTACCGTAATCTGAAGCATCCTTTCTCCAGATTGGATACCAACAGCAGGTTTCAACCATTTCTAGTGTCCTATCTTCTGATAGATATCCCAAAGAAACTATCATGGCATTCATGTAGTATATTTTCTCAAAGTTCTATCAGGTAGGGTTAAGACACATGTATGTTTGGTTCTATCAGAAAGAATTCCATCTAGGAGTTGAAACCTTCCCCCATAATATAGATTTTTCCATACTTCATCTAGTTTGGAAGATAATGATGGGTCTTTACAGTCTTTCATAAAGAGCTGGAATAAGATAGGAAAATACTTCTCTATCTCAAAACATTCTTTATATTGGCTAGAAAGTTCTGTTCCAATTGCTGTAACACACACTCCTTCTATGTTGCATTGTTCCTGTGGTACAAATCTGGGCTTTTACGTTTCTTTGGTAAAGCCCATCTACTAATATCATCTGCATTTTTGTAAATATTTTCAGATTTATGCACTATTTTCATATTTTATCTATATTATTGGATAGCCATTTGTGATCTCAGCATATATGTCTATTTGGTGTCTTCATGTTCAATAATAAATTTATAATTACCATCTGCAATTACATCAAATCCTTTCAATATAAATGATAGTTTAGCTTTCCAAAATCCCACAATGAACAAAGGGATTCCATTTGTCTTGGGGGATTTGTTGGTTCTTTTGGGTAAATTTGTCTTCAAATGAAGCCAATTGATCCTTAAAAAGGTTTTTTTCTGATGACTTATGTTTGTTGTAGTGCATAACCTGATGCTTCTCGACAGGAATCAATTTGTGCTTTGAAATGTAACTTCCAATATGGCATCAAGAGAAAAGGGTAATTTTTCAGTGCTTTTTTGGTTCCTCATGGACTTTAACTCTTTATTCAGTCAATTTATAGTTTTTTGTTGACCAGAGAGTCAATACAAACAGTTTTCATTTTTTGGGAAGGATTTCATATTTTCCTGTAATATCCATCAAGCTCTAAGAATGATTGAATTTCTTCTTCAGTTGGGTGAATTGGTTTCAGCTGTACTTCTGTTACTCTTCATTTTTTATGATTGGGATTTGTTTCTTATTATTCAAGAAGCCAAGCTTCTTTATTTTACTTTCCCCTATGTTAGAATATCTATCTTTTTGGTTAAAGATATGTATGTGACAGGTTGATAAGTAATCATTTCCCAGTGGAAAATGGTTGCTGGTAAAAATATCCATTGGTATAAATTACACTTTAAGTCATATACATTGAGTACAATCTGAAAAAATAAATGTTAAAAGAATGATTCCAAGGGGTCTCATGAGTTCACTTGGACCAATCAGTTTAACCCCTTGTATTGGTATAGCTTTGTGTTCCCAATTTGGGATAAGTTTTTTTAAATAATTTTTTCCAACACAGGTGCAGTATTCCCCTGTTTCCATATTCATCTTTGCCTACTTATACCTAATTTTCTAGCTGTATAGAAGATTCCTTGTTTACATTTGTTTCCATTCAATGTGGAATTTTGTATGTTTTTAAGGTATTTATAAGTTCATTAGTTATTAGATTAAATCAATATTACTGATTTTTGAATTTATTATTCAATATCTCTTTCAGAGTTAATTTTTTTTTGTTTTTCATAGTGGTCTTCTGTTTCTAAATTTTTTCCTTCTTAAGAAAATTATTGGCTAGTTATCCCAAACCAAAATATTTATGGCATTTTCTTTTCTCATTAGTTTTTATGGGATTGAAAGGCTTTTTTGGTGGTCTTTCTCAATAAATGGTCTGTTTGGTCTTTTAGTTGTGACTTTTTTTTCTCCACCAATTTTAAATCTTTTTATAGTTCTGTCTAGTGCATTAATTTACTCTGTCGTAGAACATGGATCTATCCAATTTGCCTTTCATGGTATGTTCCAGTTAACCGCCACAATTTTTGAGTCTCTTCATATGCCCAATATTTTGCTACATTTATGGATATAGTGAGTTTTATATTTGAACTTGTTTTAGAATAAAAGTTAAATTTTTATCCTTTTCTGGGTCAAAAAAGGAATTTTCAAATGCACTTTCTATTTTATACCACCAGAAATCATTTTCCCACTTGGTTGTTGTTCCTAGGGGAAAAGCCTCCTTTTATCTCAAATCAGGCTTTAATGGGGTGGCTAGCATCTGAAAAGATTGATGGATTCAAATGTTTCACTCAAGTGGTTGTTTTGAGGTTCAACACTATGAAAAGCACCTTTATTAGTCTCCAAATGAGGTTTTTAAAGTCACATCTGAAACCTTTGAAATGCACAAGGGATTGTCATATTCCCAATGGAATGTAAAAGCATCTCCAACAAGCCAGAATTTTGCCAATTATTTAATAATTGTTTCTGGGTGACCCTAATTACTCACAATATTAGGGGTAAAGATAAAAACACTAATTGGAGGTTGTTGACACCTCATGATTCAATTGTATGTAATAAATTCTCACAGTACCAATCAATAAAGTTTGGAGTGGGACTTTAAATAATTTAAAATGAGTAATAAACCAATAAAATGCTTTTTTTCCAGCTTTTACACCTCATAATTGAACTTTATGGGATAGTATCCCTCATTACTACTTGGTGTAATACTTTGGCTTTAAGTCTGGAATACTTTTCTCATTTTTTCAGATAAAGGGTTCAACAGTGTTTGAGATTGTAGCCAAATATGAGCTCCACAAGATAGTGACATATTTTATTCACATTTGGGTTAGTATTTGAAATTTATCCAGCCTCAAAGCATTTTGAAATATTTTTGAAAATATCATTTTTGTTATGTTTGAGAGAAAAATGAAAATAACTTTTGAGAAGTGTATAATACAGGGAAAAGGCTTGAACTTCTATGTAGCGGTGCTCTGGCCCTTCTAGTAGATAGATTTTTTTACAGGTCTCTCCTCAAAGATGTTGAAGTGAGAAGACAGTTGAAGACTGATATTCTTATCTCAACCTTCCCAAATGATATTTGTATTGCATTTTCTGATCTATTTGTGATAAAGTATTAAAATAGGTACCATTAGATAGCCCTAATTGAAAAATTTAATGAAAGACTCAATTTGGTGGGTCGGTGGTCCAGCTTCTAGTTTTTAGATGAGAATGGAAGTCATGGACAAGCTCTAGATAATGGCTACTAATTTGGTATAGATTGCATTCAACATGACCATGTCATGCCAACTCTTAATTCTATTAATAGTTCTGGGATTCTGGATGAACACTATTTTGAGCTTGTTTGCTTCATAACTTTTCTTCTATATGGGTTATGAGGTAATGGAAATAACCGTAATAGAGCCCTTATTGCTCTGTTTTCAAAGAGATCCCACCTCATGTATCTCACACTAAAACTCTAGAAATTAGATGGGACATAAATATTTTTTATCACCCTTATTTGACCATTTTTATTAATGAATTGTGTAGTCTTGATGTTAGCTCAATTTGGCTAGGACCATTAGATAGCGCTGAATGACGGCTTTAATTTTAATACCCATTGCATGGGGTTCTGCCTCCTTCTTTGGATTTTAGATTGGAGGGGAAAATTAAGTTTTATTCTTAGTTGTTTCTCTGAGCAGAGATAACTCTTTCATTTCTTATACTATGGTTATGGTAGTGTAATCTTTGGAAGAAATGGACTGTCCTCTTTACTTTTATTCCTCTTATGAGTCCCTTTGGCTCAGTTGACTGTAAGAGGGAATTTGTTCTTTACCATTGATTCTATGTATTTTGGTGTCATGCATGTGCTCTGGTTTTGAGTCACAGGGTGAAAAATACTGATTTGATAGATTATTTGTGTGTTTAAGGAAACAGAAATTTTTATAAGGAAGTTATATAGAATCATATGGCTATAATTGCACTATAAATAGTAATTATGTATTATTCAATGTCTTTCTGGATGATTCAGAAAATTAAAAATACTAAGAATGATTCAATTACCAAAATTCTCTTTGGTAGTATTAATTACTTAATATTATAACTAAATGATGGGATTAATATTTGAGAAAGAATTAGTAGGATTCTTTGAGGTCTACATCTTCTGCATAGGAATTTCATGGAGAAAATTGGTAAACAAGAGAGTAAGAAACCACTTACATTATGTGGTATGTTGATTACATCACTTGTATCCAACTAAAATTATCACACCTAAATATAAGCTATTTTATGTGGCTTCCAACCGTTTTCTGGTTGATAATTAGATAATTTTAAACTTTAAATACTCCTTTATTTCAAAATATTTTTTCTCTCTCAAAGTTCTCACGCTTATGGTCATATTATGGAATGCAATCTACACCTTTCCAGCATAAGCTTGTATTTAAGCTGTATTAATGGACTTTTTGGCAGGAGTTCCTTTTGTGGAGGTCTGGAAGACGGAATTGTGACAGTTATTTGGAATTTCTTCAAATTTCATATTCTATGTGAATTTTAGTAGAGGTTTGAATTTGAATTATGAAGTGACAATTTTCTTGGTTTTCTTGTGGATCCTATGTTTCTCCATTGGTAGTGAGAGATTCAACAATATCGTTTAAGAGCTTTACTTTTATTGAATTCTTGAATTTTTACTCATTTTCTATTTGGTATAACCAAATAGCAGACCTCCAGGTGGTTTCCATGACTACTGGCACTAAAAGGGTTTGAATGATTCTCTTTTTGTTTATCAATTTTCAATTACTAACAATGGAAAAAGTGAAAGGATTCAAAGCTTCTCATTACCTCCTTTGATATCAAAATAGCAGCTGACTCACTATTTTCTCATTATTTCATGGTATTAAAACTTTTTAAAAAATTTCCCAAAGAGTTTTCAAGTTTTTATATTGATTTTCCTATTAAAATCTATATATCACACAAGCAAGGCACACAAAAATCAAGAATGGGACTATTGATAGTTTTTTTAATTAATACAAAAACTTCCAGACTCTTCGGGAACCTTGTTAGCAACTTGATATAATATTTACTCATGAGAAAATAGTAATTGAGGTGCTATTTTGATATCAAAAGGGTGTAATGAGCACCTTTTACTCCTTTGAACATTTCCATTCTTATAAATTGAAGACTGATAAATAGGGAAAAAATTATTCAAACTCTTTTGGTACTAGTAGTCATTGAAGCCACCTGGAAGTCTGCTATTTGGTTACACCACAAAGCAAATGAGTAAAAATTAAAAAATTCAATAAATGTCAAGTTCTTAAATGATATTGTTGAATCTCTAATTACCGATGAAAAAACATATGATCCACAAGAAAACAAAAGATAATTGACACTTCATAATGCAAATTGAAACCTGTACTAAAATTCACAGAGAATGTGACATTTGAAGAAATTACAAATAACTGTTACAATTCTGTCTTCCAAATCTCCACATGCGGAACTCCTGCCAAAAGGTCCATGAATCAAGCTCAAGTACCAGTTATTGCTGGAAATTCATAGATCACATTCCAAAATGTGACTTTAAGATTGAGAACTTTGAGAGAAAAAAAATATTTTGAAATAAAGGAGTATTTAAAGTTAAAAATTGTTCAATTATCAACCATAAAAGGGTTGGAAGCCACATAAAGTAGCTTAGATTTTTAGGTGTGATAATTTTAGTTGGATACAAGTGATTTAATCAACATACCACATAATTTCCGTGGTTTCTCACTCACTGGTTTACCAATTTTCTCCATGGAATTTCCATGCAGAAGATGTAGACCTCAAAGAAGCCCACTAATTCCTTTTCCAAAATAATCCAATCATTAAGTTTAATTATGAATTAATTAATAAGAACAAAGGAATCATGGGTAATTGAATGATTCTTAGTATTTTTTATTATATGAATGAGTCCGGAAATACCTTCCCATTTCATCTATTTCTAGATACCCAAAACTTATAAGAAATCCTAGTTGCTTAAAGTTTGAATATAGAAACAATAAAAGCCACTTTAAGATATTCAAAATTTCCAAGTTGATATTAGAATTCATGGAAAATATGAATTAGGCCTATTAATCCTTTGAATTATGGTAAATATTAATTTTTGAATGCATCAAGATGGTGTAATATTTCATTAATTCAATGCGTCATAGATAATGTTTTCTATTGATCCTTTATTTGGGTAACAACTCTAGCTAGAGGATTTCAGAAGTATAATATTTCAAGTAGTTCTCCTCTTATACGCTGATACACTTTATTTCAATATTTGAAAAAAGAAAACTTATTGGATGTTGATTTTTGAAGCGCAGCTATGGGGTGATCTATTAATACCCACTTTGTTATCAGAAATTAAAAAAAGATCGATAAAAAACTCAATTAACATCTTTTATCGTGTTCAAGCAATAAATTTTTTTAAGGAAGCTAAATTGATTGCGTAGATTGAAACCTATGTTTACCTCATGAACTACACAATTCGGATTAAAATGGATTCGAGGGCATTAGGTAAACTCCAAATCCAAGTGTATTTGTAAAACGAAGTGGTAATACGGCTTTCATTGGATTCGAGTTTGTCTTTCGAAATACCTTCATGTATGGATCTTCCAAAAACATATGTTTTATTATCTCTTCGGAAGACATAAGTGTAAACTTCTATTATAACAGATGCTCCTGTAGATAACCTTTGAAGCTTATTGGAGGAAAAATCATCAACCTTTTTATTTCTTGTATATCATATTCTAATTCACCACAAAAGGGGCTAATGTTGAATGCAGGAGCTTTCAATTCAACAGAAAAGAGGGCAATTCTGAAAAAGTCTTGAAATATTGATTAATTCATAATTGGCATGTCAAAGAGAGAAAAATATTTACTTTTCTTGCAGTTGTGTGACCTTTTCTTGAGTCATTTCAAGATTTTATTCTTTTTTATCATGTATAACTTCAAGATGACACATTTTCCTCAAAAATAATCCCATCATATTTTCCAGAAACTTCAAACCTGAAATTTATAAATATTATATGCTTATTTTTTCATGTGTATATCTCCAGTAGCCAGCCACTCATAAACAGCACAACACAAGGTGAAATAAAATTATATTGTTTACTTCGTTTAGAGTAGGATTTGACCTTTGGAAAGATACAAAGGTGAACCTATCAATTGAATATGACAGATTTATTAAGACTTCAATATCTATTTGAGGATTCTTTTGAGGGAACCTCTGTACATTTGGGGGACGTCCTTTTTCGTGGTCAAAAGACAAAGAACACTATTTCTCAGAAATGGCAGTTCTTCAATATTATATTGTGGCTCTGTGATTTTACCGAGTGAAGGAGTCGAACCTCTGTTATCTGCTTTCAATTTGGATACATGTACATTGCCATATATTCAAGCTTCAGGCGGTCGTTCTACCGTTGAACTAACTCGGTATGATATAATTCTCCCAAAAATATATCAAATTATACTTAGGAAACCGCTCTTTTAAAGGTGTGGAAAATAAAACCTAGCAAATATCTGGCAATGAGACCTTACTCTACCTTTTTTCTTTAATAAATAGCTTAAGTTTCATAGCTCTTTCGACTTCCCAACGGCTGTTGTGAAAAAGGTTTGGAAAGTTGAACCAAATTTTTCTCAGAATATTTCTTCTTCTGGAATATTCTGAGTGATATTTGATCTTTATTTTCTTGTCCCCCACAGTAAATTATGATATCTAGATCAATAAACATTTCAAAAACACCCATTTCTTCCTTGCGGTAGTACCGTATTTCCCATGGAGTTTTGTCATGTTTTTTACATAAAAGAGATTTTTTCCCTAATTAAATGAATGAATCCTAAGCGATATTAGGATATTAGTATTACTCATTCTTTTTGATATTTTATATTTATCATTCTATCATTCTCAAATTCTGTAAATTTGAACCTCATGAAAAGCAGCATTCATTCCGTTAGTTTTATGTAAGTATTTGAATCTTTTAGGAAACTTTTCCCAGTTTTAACAATTGACACCTACAAATATTTTGAGCTCTCATATTTAATTTCTTTCTATTCCTACTTCGAATGAAGGGAATTATTGTTAAACTGGTGGCTTACTTCAAGTAAAGTCCAATTTCTCAATAGTATTTTATGGCATAGAGGTAAATATTTCATTTCTATCACTCAGATAGTTTTCTTTTCAACACTCCATCTTCAAAATATTTATTACTTAGTGTTTTTTCATTAAAAAAACATTAAATTGAGGATGAAGAACCAGTAAGTAAATTAATATTTTTTTCTGACCGTGTGGAAAAATTAAAAAGAAAAAATCAGAAGACAAACTGATCCGCACACGCGTCGTGTTTTTAACTCCAAAAGATTCATTCATTTGTGATGAAAAAGAAATGATTTGAAGAAATTGTTGCCAATTAAATTCCTCGTTTCCTGCAGATGGGTGATAGTTATGAATTTTGCCATAACCCCGGAAATCAAAACCTCTCTTCAAGATAGATTTTCTTTTCCAAAAATCTTTTTGTTATGATTTAGAACTCATACATGAGAACTATGGAATTCAAGATAAAATTGAAAGAGCTCACAACTTAACCTATCTGGGGCTCGTTAGGTGTTCCATAAAGCTGTGAGTTGAAATAAGTCTATCGAAATGATTCTTATTTAATTTTCTTTCAATTAAGTTCAGTTTAGTTGGCAAAGAATATTCCGCTTTTCAAAAACCTTAAATCCAACTAGCAAAGCCCTAAGATCTTCCCCAAATGCTAAAATAAAGAAGGATATTTTTAATTTTATTCTTATTTATAAAGAGATGTTTACATTATAGCTTTCAAGTCCTAATAGAAAAATCATTTGAAATATAACAATTTCTCTGTTATCAAGATGTTCACTCCCTTGTTTATTTAAATATGAACTGAGTCCATTATCATAATAAAAAAAATAACATTCATTATTGTAAACTGTAATTAGCACAATGACACATAATTCTTCCCCAATTTTTAAATTACTTGTTTTTATCTCTTCAAGATTCTTCAAACAGGGAATGTAGCATAATAAGAAGGTCTCTCATATTATTCTTTTATCAAATTAAGGAGATAAACCTCGCTCCAAAAGAAAGTGAGTTTTTTGAATGTGCTTGTCAATGTCTAAATGCAGTTCCACATATCCATAAAATTGATTACATTTCTATAATGGTTAATTATTCTTGTTTTCAATTAGGTATCAAGAGAAATATAAGAATGAAGCCATTTTTTGTAAAAAATCTTCCAAAATGATGACTCTAATTAGGAAATGTAAACAGACAATCATGAATGATGAGATATCACCATGGTCATCAAGTTAGGTTTACTACAAAATTTGTGAAATCAATTTCAAACATTTTGATGAAATAATTATAAGAAATTTCATTAAGCACATCATTAAGGTTTAATTTTCTGAAAGTAATGACTCGCATTTGAGCCTAAACAAGAAATTTGAGTGTAATTCCTCATTATGATGTCATGCGCACCTCAATAGGAAATTCAATCAAAATAAAACTATCCTCAATATCAAGAGTCAAAAAAAATAAGAAGAAAAT
The DNA here is from genome assembly GCA_023105745.1 of Austropuccinia psidii. Taxonomy (NCBI): domain Eukaryota; kingdom Fungi; phylum Basidiomycota; class Pucciniomycetes; order Pucciniales; family Sphaerophragmiaceae; genus Austropuccinia; species Austropuccinia psidii. The sequence goes on from JALGQZ010000016.1 coordinate 19,872,665, forward strand.
TAAGTTCTTTAGATTCTAGAAGATAGGAAATTTTGAGTAATTGAGTGAAAATATATTCCCCTACCACAGTATGATATAATCAGCTTTTTATTAGTTTTTTTAAATAAATTATATATTCATTGAAGATTAATTCCTATTGAGTGGTTTTTTTTGTAACTGTTGGATATTCTTTGATGTTTTCAATAAAGATTATTTATTTCTGAACACAAATGATAATAGTATGAGTAAAACTTTTATTAATCTATATTCTATATATTTTTCTAATCTACAACGTTATCTAACATGGTCTTCAAAGACCTCTATTTATAGTAAAGAATTCTTTTTCGCAATCTTATTTTATAATAATTAATCAGGTATTTTGAATCAATAATGGTATGTCTTTTCCTCCTTTTGTTCTCTCTATTAGGTAAAATTGTATTTTTTCGTTTACAACTTTTTCCTTTTCCATTTTCGAAACTTACTAGATTATTTACTTTATTTTGTAGTTTCTTTGTTCTTTGAGCGATTGATTTATTCTTTTTCCAATGATCAACATCGCATTCGGTAATTGATTGTTCATCACGCCCCCTCGATTCCGAATGTGATCTTTGTTGATTAAATTGACATATTTTCTTTGCTAGTATTGCTTTATGATCTGTAAGAGTAACCATACCCATTAGACTGATAAATTTATTTTGTTTGTTTCTATCTAAAGCTTTAGTGAGGCAATCAGCAAGTAAATCTTCTGTTTGGAGGTATTTTATTTCAATTTTGTTGTTTTCAATTAGATCTTTTATACTATTGTATTGAACATCAATATGTTTTGTTCTTGAATGGTATATTGGATTTTTGGCTCTACTTATTGCTCCTTGGTTGTCACTATATATAGTGATTTTCTTTCGTGTTTTGTTTGTAATTTCCGATTGTAATAGTGAAAGCCATTTGCCTTCATGGAAAGCAGACAGATACGCTCTGTATTCAGCTTCAGTCGAAGAACTGCTTACGCCTCCAAGTTTTTTGCTTTTCCAGCTTATAATTCCTTTTGCAAAAGTAAAGACATGTCCTGACCAAGACCTGCGTTCAAGGTCTTCAGCCCAACTTGAATCTGAATAACCAATTATTTCATTTTCTCCGGTTTGATGATAAGTTATTCCTAAATTCTTTGTTCCTTTTAAATATCTAAGAATTCTTTTGAAGCTTGTCCAATGTTGCGAACTAGTTTTTTCTAAGAACTGAGAAAGGTGTCCCACTGCATAAGCAATATCTGGTCGGGTACATTGCGAAAGGTAATTCAGAGATCCAATGGCTGATCTGTAATCTAGATTGAGGCTTTTAAATTCATCATCTTCTGCTTGTGTGGCCGGTTCTAGTTTTATATTACTTTGCATCGGTGTTAATGAAATCTTACAGTCTTCCATATTGTATTTTCTAAGAAGTTCTTCAATGTAGTGTGTCTGAATCATTTGTATTGAATTATCATTTCTTACAAGCTTTATACCTAAAATGTGACTTGCAATTCCAAGATCATTGATTTTGAAATTATCTTGTAATTCCTTTATTACAATGTCTGCTTTGTCTCCTATCAAAATGATATCGTCAACCCAAGCAAATAAGATTGCCTTATCCTTGAGAAAGAGGCATGGATCAGCTTGACTAATTCTGAAACCATTTTTAATAAGCCATCTGGATAGGGTTTGGTACAAGCTTCTAGCTGCTTGTTTAAGTCCATAAAGTGATTTATTTAATTTTAAAACAAATTTGTTCGGGTTTCTTATGACCTTCTTGAATCGACTATCTTCATAGAATTCTGGCTTGCTTTCTTGGACCCACTCCATAAAGCCATCAGGTAATTCAGTGAATACAGTTTCTTCTTCTTCAAGCTTTGAATTAAGATATGCTGTAACAAAATCAGCTTGTCGGATTTTTTGTCCAATTTGAACTGCATGACTGATTAAGAATCTTAGAGTTGATAGTCTTCCAGTTGGTGAGAATGTCTCTTGATAGTCAATACCTTGTTTTTGTTTAAAACCTCTTGCGACACATCTGGCTTTATATCTTTTTAAGTCTCCATTTTCATCAAATTTTCTTGTAAAAACCCATTGTGTGTTGATTATTGTTTTCCCTTTTGGTACATCATCTTTCTCATAGATGTCAAAAACACCTTGGTCGGCAATAGAGTCTAATTCTGAGAAGTAGGCTTCCTTCCATTGAAACCAGTCTGATTGACTTTTAGCATTTGTAATATTGTCAGGATTTTCTTCTTCTGTATAATTGTACATAGCTATGGCAGGAAGTGAATCTGTTTTATTAAAAGCTTCATCTTTTTGTTCAATAAAAAGGGAAAATATTTTAAGTGCTTCCTTTTCATTTTTTTTGTTTTGTATTAGTTCTGTAAGAAGTGCTTGATGTCGTGTTCTTGAATTTAATATATTATTGCTTGAAATTTCAGAGCTGATATCTTTAGGAGCCTTATTTTGTATCTCCCAATCCCAGTGTGGTCGCTTCTTTGTGTTATTCGCCCCCTCAACATTCAGAACACCTTGTTCTGCTTGTTGTCTACAGTTGGACTCATTACTAGTTAGCGTATTTCTAATCCTTATGATTAATGGTTGCCTCTCATTGCTGACTTCTTCCTCAAATGTAGGGTCTTTGGCTGGTTCAATTGGTTCATCAAAATCTTCTTCGTGTGAGATTTGATCACCTTTCTCTTTTGGTGAGATTTTATTTCCTACAAATGCAACAATCGATTCATCTAGATGTCTCATTATTAGACAATACGATTTCTCCTTTTTTTCTTCTGTTATTACGTCATCGACTCCATCTACAAACTTCCAGCATCCTATGTGACGTAGCTCTGCTTCAATAGCAGTAACCCATGTTACATAGTTTCCGTCTTTCAGGATTATTCTTCGATTATTGTCTGGTTTATCCATATAGATTATCGATGATTGGTACTGATAATGTCTTCGATGTTTTCAATAAAGATTATTTATTTCTGAACACAAATGATAATAGTATGAGTAAAACTTTTATTAATCTATATTCTATATATTTTTCTAATCTACAACGTTATCTAACATGGTCTTCAAAGACCTCTATTTATAGTAAAGAATTCTTTTTCGCAATCTTATTTTATAATAATTAATCAGGTATTTTGAATCAATAATGGTATGTCTTTTCCTCCTTTTGTTCTCTCTATTAGGTAAAATTGTATTTTTTCGTTTACAACTTTTTCCTTTTCCATTTTCGAAACTTACTAGATTATTTACTTTATTTTGTAGTTTCTTTGTTCTTTGAGCGATTGATTTATTCTTTTTCCAATGATCAACATCGCATTCGGTAATTGATTGTTCAACAGATATATTATATTTGCGCGAATATGAAAAGTGATAATTTTTGGGCGATAACAGGCATGAGGGTATTTCTATCATGGAAAAGAGGGTTAAGAATGATTCAATATCATATTTTGTCAAAATGGAAACATTTTTTTATCTCAAATATTAAATTAATTAGCAGATTTGAAGAAGAAGGGAAAGAGTGAAATATACTAAGTTAATTTGTATTGGGACAAATACGTTTTGAACCTGATATTCAAACGAAATTACCCAAGTGTTCCCCAAGTTTTAATAAAGAAAATGATATATTTTGATTGGTATTTGATTTCTGAAAATCAATATTGTTGCAATGTTTTGGGAAAAAGAGCTTATACATTTTGTTATTTTTTGTGAGTTAAAGAAATCTATTCTGAGCAATTAATCAAAGAGAAACACTTTCATAGAGATATATCTAAGGTTGGAAATATTAAAATCTGAGAGAAGGAGTTTGAGAAAAAAGAGGTATAGAAAGCAGGAAATCAAAAGAGATGGGGAAGGAGTGTAGTTCAATCTTGATAAATGTGAAGGATAATATTTCATCATCAATGGATTCCTGTCGATTTGAAAATCCTTAGTTTTTTCTTGAAGAAGTTTTGTGAATGAAGGATTATTCAGGCTTTCCAAGTGTTAAATAAATGAATTCATTATATGTGATGTATTTATCAATATTGAGAATATGCCTTGTCAGATTGCCAAATGTCAATAGACAGGGAGATCCCTTTATGAAGAGAGTTGGAATATGGGTTGGACCTGCTACCCTGCATGTAGGGTTAGTTTTTTTGATGATTATTGTCCTAAAAGGTTTTTGCTCCTAGGGAATTCGAGCCTTTGAGATATTGCTACATATTCAAAAATTTCACAATAAATATTATAAAACTTATTCAAATGATAATAATTCAATTTCAGATTGTATGAACAATGAAATTAAGGAAAAATACCATAAAAAGCCATTCATTCTTCCTTATCCCACTAACACATGGGTAAACGTGTGGCATATGATGCACCATTGGATTCCCCATCCACAAAGACATGCATTGGTTTTTATTTCATAGCTGTTAGCCCAATACTCACTCAGTTTCCCGGATATATCACCTTTATGATCAGGGCATGTATTCATGTTTTGTAGCTCATATCTTTCATAATACTCATCATAACAACATGATCCAAGATCATATTTACCCAGAAATATTTTTAATAATAAAAATTGAATATTTGTTTGTAAATTTGGAAGTACGTTGAATAATAATGAAAAATTTGCCAAAACAGAAATACCATTTGACCACATAGAATTAACAGTGGTCCAAAATTAAAATAAAGTAGAAATTCAGATTCTGGTAGCTCATACTTGAATAATGAACCAATTACTATCATAATATCCAAGGTAGATCCCTAAGAAAGCATGGAATCAAATCCAAAACAGTAAATTTCAAAAGAAAAGATAAATTAAAAGAAAAAACTTCAAAGAAACAATTATTATGATTTTATGAGGTCCTATTAACAGATTAGTAAGGAAATTCAAAGATATTATAATTTACTCTCATGAACTCAGTTGAGTAAGAAAGGTAAAAGTTTTGAATGATTAAAGTTAAGGCTTAAAAATGATCACTTTTGATCTTTAAAGGTAATCTTATTTTCAGTGAACAGTACAATAGTAGATACAAATTGTGGATATTAGTATTTTATTATTGAAAATACCCTAATTAACAAATATTGGTAATATTAAAATCCAATTATGCCAGCAAAATAGAGGTACAGTGATAAGTCTAAAATAGGGAATAATAATGAGATCAAACATTTTAATGATGATGTAATTTGTAAGATATGTCTATGAAACTGATGATGATATTACTATTAATCAACAGTACTATGACTGTTCTTATGAAATATAATAACAAAGTGTTATTATAACCACAATTAAATAATTAAAGAATTATTTCTTTCACATGTTAAACACTACTAGTTATTTTAACAATGAGCAAGTAATTGTGTACAACAATCAATTACAAGAAGATTTTAATAATAAAAATTCTTTTTATTAAAATAATAAAATTATTTCAGTATATAATTATGTTTTGCAAGAATAATTATAATGGGAATTCTTGAAGAAAACTAATTTTAGAGAAAAACTTTAAGAATTAAAGATAAATTACTCATTAATATTCCAAGGGACTTATTGAAAGATAAGATAGAGAGATTTGACGTAAAATTGTAGATTTAGAGGATCAAAATGAATTTATAAGAGTATTAGAACAATATATAGTTGGATTCTATGATTTAACTTCTTTCTGATTGATTCTGAAAGAATTAAAACACTTAAGAATAGCTTTGACTAATACTTACTTGTTGGTAACAATGATATAAATGATAATAAGATGATGATGATGTTGAAAAAACAGAAAGAGGAGGCCTCTTGTAAGTCAACAACAGCTCACAGAGGTGTGCCATGGAGCAAACTGAAAAACCATTCAGTGAGAAAACAATATACCCGTTTGGATTATTGATTGCATCATCTGCTGTCACGTAAGATTATCCTATTTACTTAATTAATGTATTTACATGACTACCAACCCCAATATTGTTAAGAATAAAAGGAGTAAAATCTGTAAATCTTCTTTTATTCCAAAGAAATCATTGATTTCTCAAGTTATCAATGCTACTGGCAATTTCATCACAGGTTGTAATTACTGTGAATTTTTGAAGATTCAGTGTTTCATGTAGAATAGTCAAAAATGGACTGTAAGTAAACCGTTTTATTTTACTAGTAAAAACATAATTTTTTTCATTTTACCATAGATGATAACCATAGGTAATACAGCTCTCTATTCATCCTGAAAGCTTCAGAAAGATTCGTTAAGAATTGTATTTTTAATGAATTTTTGAAGTTTTTACCTCATTTCTACGTAGAATTGCAAATAACAGTGTTTAACTGGTTGCTATGGGGTAAATCAATGGGAAAAAGTCCAAAAAGGGTTTAAATTACTCTTTTGGGGTTTATCCATGGAAAATCATTAAGAATCAACATGTTTAGAGGGGTCTAAGTAGCTCTATACCTCCTTGGCATGTCAAAATAGCAGGTTATTTGCTATTTTCTTAAGATTTACTGTACTTGTAACATGGTAACCAAGTTCCCAAAAGGTTTTAGTTTACCACCAAGTCCAAGATCAGCCATGGATCCAACCTTTGGAGCTGTCCACGCCTCTGAGGCCTCAGAAGTTGGGTACCCTGGCTCTCTTTGATGTCTTTTGTCCCCCTTGCTTATTTTTCATGTCAAAATACAAAATTGAGCTTAAAGTGAGATATCCACTATGGGTGTACCAAAGGTCCATGTAAGAATACCATGATATTAAGTGCCCAAAACATGCATAACACTATTCCTAGTGTATATGTAACATGGCATTTCTCACATTCCCATTATTTTGTTGTGAAATTAAGAAAAACAAAAATTTTCACAGATCTTTTATGTGGTATTGATGATGTGGTACTGAAGTATTTTCCATATTACCACCTCAAAGAGTTGATTTGAGCTTATTCACTTTATGGAGCTACCTTAGGTGAATTTTTGTGTAGAATCCAAATCTGGCCTTAAATCAATGGATTTACTTACTCAACAAAAAGTTATTCATCTTTTCGGAAGTAAAAAATGATTAATTTTGGATATATGCATGACTTATGAGTTATGCATAATTCAAAATTTATTTTCAAGATAATTGTGGCCTATTTGGGTATGTAAAATATACCTCAAGGCTCACATAATTATTAATAAATCTTCAGCTATTGATACATTCCCAATGATACCATTAGTAAATGACATCTAGAAGGTCTATGGCTACTAGGAAGGGAAATTCCTCCTACATAAAGATCCCTTATTCCTCTGTTTGCCCCTCACATTAGTCAAATTCAATACAATATTTAATAAAAAGGTAAAAAAATACATTCTACTTGATATAAATCTTGTATTATAAAGAAACAAAGTATTATGCTTTCTTCATTACTATCTTTTATGTGTTTACAACAATAATTATTTTCATTTGATATATTCTCTTAAAATTATATAAATCAATGTAATAAAAGCAAAAGTTGTATTTATCTCTTTTTTCTATTGTAACTAAATATTAAATAGGTTGTAATTACCTTCTTAGGAATATATTTAATCAAAATTCTCCTATTATTTTGTGAAGGGAGGTTATTCTCTCTTATTATAATATGTTTTCCCTATTGTTTAAAGTTTCAAATTCTCTAATTATCAACCATAAAAGGGTTGAAATCCATATAAAATAGCTGAGATTTTTAGGTGTGATAATTTGAGTTTGATACAAGTGATGTAGTCAACATACCACATAATGTAAGTGGTTTCTTACCCACTGGTTTACCAATTTTCTCGATGGAATTTCCATGCAGCAGACGTACACCTCAAAGAAGCCCACTAATTCCTTTTCCAAAAATAATCCCATCATTAAGTTAAATTCTTAAGTAATTAATACTACCAAAGGAATCATGGGTAATTGAATTATTCTTAGTATTTTTAATTGTCTGAATGAGTCTGGAAATACCTTCCCATTTTATCTATTTCCACAGACCCAAAACTTATAAGGGATCCTAGTTTCTTAAAGGTTTAATATTGGAAACAATAAAAGCCACTTTAATGTATTAAGAACTTCGAAGATGATATTATAGTTAGTGGAAAATATGAATTAGGCCTATTTATCCTTTGAATTATAGGACAAATTAATGATTGAATGCATCAAGATGGTGTAATATTTCATTAATTCCATGAGTCCTAAATAATTTTTTCTGTTGATCCTCTATTTGGGTAACATCTCTAGCTAGAGGATTAGAAAAGGATAATATTTGAAATAGCTTTCCTCTTATAAGCTGATACACTTTATTTCAATACTTGAAAAAAGAAAAGTTATTGCATGTTGATTTTTGAAGCGCAGCTATGGGGTGATCTATTAATACCCACTTTGATATCAGAAATTAAAGGAAATTAGATAAAAAAACTCAATTAAAATCTTTTATCGTGTTCAAAGAATAAAATTTGTTAAAAAGTTAAATTGATTTCTTAGATTATAACCTATTTTTACCTCATGACCTACACAGTTCGGATTAAAATGGATTCCAAGGCATTAGGTAAACTCAAAATCCAAGTGTATTTTTAAAAGAACATGGCAATACGGCTTTAAATGGATTTGAGTATGTCTTTCGAAGTACATTCATGTCTGGATATTTCAAAAATATATTTTTTATTTTCTCTTCGGAAGACATAAGTGTAAACTTCTATTTTAACAGATTCTCCTGTAGATAACCTTTGAAGGTTATTGGAGGAAAAATTATCAACCTTTTTATTTCTTGTATATCATATTCTAATTCACCAAAAAAGGGGCTAATATTGAATGCAGGAGCTTTCAATTCGACAGAAAAGAGAGCCATTCTGCAAAAGTCTTGACATATTGATTAATTCATAATTGGTATGTCAAAGAGAGAAGAATATTTACTTTTCTTGCAGTTGTGTGACCTTTTCTTGAGTCATTTCAAGATTTTATTCTTTTTTATCATGTATAACTTCAAGATGACACATTTTCCTCAAAAATAATCCCATCATATTTTCCAGAAACTTCAAACCTGAAATTTATAAATATTATATGCTTATTTTTTCATGTGTATGTCTCCAGCAGCCAGCCACTCATAAAGATCACAACACGAGGTGAAATAGCATTATGTATTCTACTTCGTTTAGAATAGGATTTGACCTTTGGAAAGGTACAAAGGTGAACCTATGAATTGAATATGGCATATTTTTTGAGACTTCAATATCTATTTCAGGGTTCTTTTGAGGGAATCTCTTTGCATTTGGGGGACGACCTTTTTCGTGGTCAAAAGACAAAGAACACTTTTTCTCAGAAATGGCAGTTCTTAAGTATTATATTGTGGCTCTGTGATTTTACCGAGTGAAGGAGTCGAACCTCCGTTATCTGCGTTCAATTTGGATACATGTACATTGCCATATATTCAAGCTTCAGGCGGTCATTCTACCGTTCACTACTGTGAAATTGCTGACGTGAGCAATCATCGGTCACGCTGACCTAAGGAGCTGTTTCTGTTGCAACTGTTGTTTGTTAATTTTTCAACTTCAAGATTCCTTTCACTGCTATTGGTCTGTTACTTTCTTTTTTTTTGCTTTGTTCCTTTTCTGCTTGATGATTATATTTACCACATAGCTAACCTTTGCCTTTGCGCACCAGCTCATCACTTCCCCACCATTCTGCCAATAAAGGAAAGCAATGATGTAATGTTCATTGTATTCCCAACTCAAGACAATTTCATTTTTTGATTGGCTCAGGAATCCTTTTTCGCAAGAGAAAAATCATTAGCTTTGTAATTAATTTTTAACTTATTTTCAAAGGATAAAGTTTCAAGTGGGGAAAATAGCATAGACGTGAACATGAAATGGTGAGTTCATTCCCTTTCATATTTGTTGAATTTGAAGAACAAAAATCCCCTTGTTTAAACTCACAAGTTATGTTTTGTACTTTTTTCTATTTATATATCTTTGCTTGCAAGCTATAGATTTTCCTGCGTCACCTGTTTCCTTATCTCTTGTCCAAGCCATCTTTTTACTCTCATGCCTCATTTCTCATTTTTTTTATTCAGCGTTTTCCTCCTAACTATTTACTACTTTATTATCAGGGTTGCTTACTTCCCATTGCTTTACCTCTATTATTTCCTCTCTTACATATATTATTTTATCTCTTACATTTACTACCTATTTACAATCAACCCAACAACAGACGTTATATCATTTCAACAAACAATCATCTCACGTTTGATCCATTTATTTGTAAACATTACTTATGAATTTTGCACACCACAATAAATCTTCCCCCTACCCTTCTGGTTCCTCCGTTATTCCTGATGCCAATGATCTTCTCAACGCACAAGTCCAGAAAATAAGAGAACTTGAAGGACAAATTCAATCCCGTGATCATCCATTAGAAGGGCTACTCTCCCAAGTCAAAAATGTACATCATCAGAATCAATTACTAGCATCATCAACAAATTCCAAAGGTAAAAAAACAAAACATACATTGACTCAAAAGAAAAGCTTCAATGGGAAATCAAACCAGAATGCTGGTATTATTTGCTACACAAAAAGCAAACTAGAACATATAAAAAAAGCAAAAAATAATTCACAGAAATCACCAAAAAAACAAAGCCCCCATCAGCTAACCACACAGAAGATTCCTGAAGAGTTCCAACCTGTAAAGGTATGTGTTCGCTTTCCTTTTTTCTCTTCACCATATTTCTACTGACCCTTTTACTTCTAGAAAGCACTTTCAACACATATCAAAATGCTGTGGGGACTAGTTTATCAAAACTCAATTCCCGTTTCACCTGATTATTCATCATTAAAAGAGTTCAACACACGTTTCTCATTTTTAGACGAAATATCAACTTCAATGCAAAGCACTTCAGCAACACCATTGGTACCAGGGAAGCATATCATCACTCTAAGAGGTGTCACTGCAGGAAAGAAAAAGATTGCACATGGTATTATCAATATGACCGATTTCTTCATCCGATATATTCAAGCATTATTGGCCAAGCTTGGAATACGTCGATGCACCCCAGACCTAAATGATGCAAGTGAGTCTCTTTACAACAACGCCTGTCGCATCAGTGCCATTCAGACATTTCGCCAAATTGCTGCTGGGGGAGCATTTGAGTATATGAACATCAACTTACAGTCATTAAACAACATTCAACTACTTGAAGCAGCATACAATCACATTGTATTCTGGTCACTGGCTCAAAAATATAAGAAAGAAATGAAAGAAGCTGGAAAGAACAAAAAATATCTCGATAGAGGTACTGTCTTACGGCTAAGACTAAGAGTGAGTAAAAAACTTATTTTTAGAACTATTTTCATATTTCTGACTTAAACTGTCTCATTCAGCTCAAGAATATTAAATATGAATTTGGTGCGGCTCAGCATTTTCCACAGCGGTATTTAAAAATTTTAGCCAATGTAGACGCCCATAGTGACGATGAAAAAGATCCTGTTTCAAACAAGTACTACATTAAAAATCTTGAATGCCGATCAAAAAATGCAACTATATTCATGCAAAGGCTTGATGAAGAAATGCAAAAGGTTGAGCAGATGGATGGCAAGTCATCCCAACAACATCAACGCTACATACCAGAGACTCCTCTTAAATCAGTTTGCACTGGAGTCCCAAAACACCTCCCAATTGACTTTTACAATCCCTCGTGGCTCAATGACTGCCCAGCTGGACAAAAAACAATAACTTGTGATGCATTCAACATCGCATTCCTTCCCAATGCTTCAGAATCGTTGTGTGGAATTCAACACCCTGATGAGAAACTCAATGATAGACGTTTTACAGAGAAGTACTGGGATTGACTTATTGTGCCCTATGATATCTCACACGAAATCCCCCAAGAAGAAGAGCTTGAGGGGCTGGATGGTTGAGTGAGTGACGAATCTGAGGAAATATCTAGTGATGATGAGAGTGAAGTTGAGAACGACTATGAAGAGGAAGAGCCACCACCAGCAGAGTCAGGGATCAATGAACTCTCAGACAATGATACTGATATGGCACATGCTGAAGATACAAACTGTTATGTTGTCAGTCAGGGTTACAATTCCCTTGAAAACAAATGGTCTGGATGGTAGGCAACTGATTCTTGTCATTGATTAGATTAAAATTTAGTAATATGAACTAAATTATACACTTAATACACGTATTTTGAAGATATTAAAAGAAATAAAAAGATAAAAAAAAATAAAAATAAAAATAAAAATAAAAAATATGTTACCAATTATCAACGAAATTGAATTTGTAGCTTTGGACTCATGTGGTTTCAGATGAAGAGCCAAGTTTGAAAATGGTCATTTTTTATAGCATATGATTACTCTAATTTCATAGTTTAATTTAACTGAGCTTTTTCATGTGAATAGTTTTGATGTACATATTTATGGTCACTTGTTTAGAAAATTATCATGTTTTTCAAGAAAGTTAAAAGATATTTCTTGAGTCTCAATAGTAAAATAATTATTCAAATACCAAAAAAATTGATTGTGAGGGTAATAGCAATACAATTATCTTGATGCTTTCAATTTTCCTATCTTTATTATGAATCTGTTACTGACGTGTGAATAATTTTTAAAATATTTTAATGATAAGAGTGAATTTTTTCAATATGGCTCTAAAGTAACTATCAGCAAGATTAGAAAGCATTGAGTAAAAGAATATTATAGTAATCTTTGGTTCTCAAAATGTTATTTCATTTAAAATAATAAATCACTTACTTTCAACTTTAAAATATATCATTTCAAAATTTTATAGATCTTTAATTAATTATTCATAGTATGAAACTCTCATACTAGAATGATTTGTTGGCATTTTGATTTTTAGTCAAGGTTTAATTACCATAATATTGAAAATTTCAAAATATTCATAACAGAAGATGTCCTTTTGTATGAGGAAGATGTTGAATCTTTTCCAAGAGAAATTAAATATTAATATATTTTTCATTTTTCCACCTATAGCTTTTCCATTAATTATTGAAATAGTATGAGTTGGCTTGTCTATTTAGCAATTTTCTATTTTTATTTCTTTTTTTAATAATATGGTACAGCTTATTTGAGATATAAAGCTCTTAGTAATGAACTAATAGGTCTTGGATTATTATTAAATTAGAAGTGTTATTATTTGAGAGATACTATTTATTAGGTTTTATTCATAGTCAACTCTTTATAACTCATATTTTCTAAGACAAAGATATTATATGAATATAAGTAATTTTGTTATTTATGCATAAAAAAAGTTTTTATCAAAAATATAACAAATTCATATTCTCAGAAATCAACTTTCTGATGAGATTAAGAAAGAAAATATAGTTAATTTTAAATGTGAAATTTCATTTTATGAATACTTAAAAGACTAAATTATTATTAACAAACTCAGCTCTAGTGGAATGATAATAAAATTTATATTATTTTAAATGGTAAATCTTAATATTTAAAAGTAAAAAAACTTCTTTTATACAATAGAAATTAAGTCTTCATATTCAATTAATGAGGATTACCTTTTCAGTACATAGATCATGATATTGGGGCTGCAGCATTCTTGAAATGACTATGAAATATATTATGAGTAAAATCAAGCTGAGGTTATGAGTCTTTTTTGACTATTCATTTTATTGATGAGGATTGGATAAGTATTATATCAATAAAAATATACATATCCACTTGGTATTTTGACTTTTATTCCAAGTTTAATAGTAAATCTCTTATTTTGAATTCAAGAAATGAATGTGTATTGAGCTTATAAGAGGTTTTTTCTAATGAGAAGGATTAAATAAGATCCTCTTGAGACAAAAATGAAAAGAGTAACAACTTGATCATAGCTGTCATATCTTGTTATGCTAAGGATTTCATCATTCTAGAAAAGAAAAGATATCTTGAAATGTAAAATCTCAGGAGTTTTGATTTTATAATTTTGATTATTTCAAGTGATTCCTTTATGATACAGCTTTCATCATTGAAATGAGAAAAGCAATCAACTAGATAATGAAATGATAATTATCTCCATAATAACAACCTGTTATTGTGATCATCACATTTCTATAAATTATGAGCATCTCATTATCACGATGTTATAGCCATACTCATTGAAAGAAGATGAGTTTTATACTTTTCATTAAAGGAGTTATTAGATCAAAATAATTCCCATATTTGTTTTCATATAATATTGTTAGTTTGATTATAGGAACAGGTTTTGTTAATATTACACAGTAGCTTTATTTTCCAAATTAATTGGCAACTTCATTATTTGCAGCATCTGATCAAGTTTGGACTAATCTGTAGCATGATTGCCTTTTCAAGAATAGCATACTATTGGAACAAAAGTTCCTTTCTCTCCTTAACTCAAGAAATTAAGCTTATGTTGAAAGAAATCGAAACATATTTACAACTAATAAATCAAAGAGACTTTAACATATAAATACATAGAATTGTCAAAAAATAAATCTTACAAGTAGGTTTGATGAAACAATATGCAAAATTTTGATCGGTATTAAAGTTTTAGAAATTCGTAAAAACAGGAAATTAAGTAAGCCTTTGAAATTTCATGATTAAACTAATTTAATTTAATTTAGAAATAATTCAAAATACGAGCTCTTGTTCAAAAAGTTTATTTATTGGGCATACCAGCATAGTAATATCCTTGCAGCCTAATGCCCATGCTGGTAAACTGCAATAAGCTGCTAAACCCACAATTTCTGAGCTACTGATAAAACTGAGATCGCTGGACAACTTTAAATGCTTAATATTAAAAGAACCCAGAAATAAATCTAGTTGCTCAAACCCCATCTCATAATCCTTGATATCATCCAACCAACGTATCAACAAGACTGGGCCTTCATGAATTTCATCACAGCCTAAGTCCAGAATATGAGCAACCGTTCCAAACCACATTTCTCCCAACACTGCTTTGATATATATGAGGTTGTTAGGTGAGTTTTTTGAAACCTTCAATCCCAAATGCCAATCTAAATCCTTGATTTCAAGAGCATAATTTTGAAGAACCAGCCCTTCATTTGGATAGGGCAACTTGTGGTAATCATGCAAATTGATTTTTCTTTTTTGAATGAACTTGAAGAGCTTCATATACGTCTCATTATCTAGCTCCTTTTTATTAAAATGTGAAGTCATCTTTTTTGGTACTTTCGTCTCATACTTGCTTGCAACTTGGTGTAGTCTTTGCATTTCGCCGAATTTTTTCATTATTGTTTCCTCCTGGGCACCTGGGTTGGGAGATCAAATCTTGAATTTGTAATCCACATACACCAGCTTTTTATAAAAAAAATTACTTACTATTGATCGAGTTTGTTTTGAGCTTTTTCAATGTTCCAACAAGGCGCTCACCACTGAATTCTGATAACCCCATCAATGGTCCCCATCACATGAGCTGTACAGGTATGTGCATTGCATAATGATGATTAGGTGTAATCCTGATGTTGGTGAATAATTTGTTTGATGTATTTTTATATGATTGATAGGTTTGGGAGAAGCAAATTGCATCTTCTTTCGTAATTGATTTTGCACCAACAATTGCAGTACATTTAATGAGCAATTCTGTATTTGTAAGAAGAAGTTGTGATGAATTTCCTTCCAAAAAAGAATCAAGAACGACTAATGGGAGGTAGACTGAGAATAATGCCCTCCACTCGCTTGCTTTCAGCTTGCCATTTCTAGCAGAACCAACTTGAGATGTGATACGGGTCACTCCCTTTGGCACAATAACATCTTGAATTCTCGTTTGTATATTATTCTTGAGTTGATCGGAGAGAAATCCCTTTACACTTTCTGATTCTTCTTCATCAGAAGTCTCAACATTGTCCATATCCATGACATCTGACTCTGAGTCAGATATGTTGGCTTTGTTCATGGCGTTTTTGACAAAAGCCAAATCAAAACCCCAGCGAAAGCAAAAATGGTGTTGCAAAACACCTTCATACCAATTATGCATCACTCCGAGTGGAACACAGACAACAGGATCCCAATAAGGTAATGTATTGAGTTCGGACCATCGAATTCCAGTTTCTTTTGCAAATGCTTGTCGTTGGCTTTCAGTTTCCGCCTCTTTCCATTTCCGAGATGAGGCAAGTACACTGCGTCGACTGCGAAGTTTTCCAAGCTTGAGTTCTTTTCGTTCATCATCCATAATTTCACACCATGAGCAAAATTGTTTTGCGGAATGGGACATAAAGCCAGATACCTTGTGATTGGCTACAATATCCCCAAGGAGACTCACAAGTCTGACAGATATTTGGCAGCCATGAGGATACATTGGTGTTGCAATTTTGAAACATTGATTCAATTCTAAAAGCTGTGAAATTAGTGGTTGAACTACATGATTAATTGCTACCATATCCGGTTGCTTAGGTGCTGGTATGACTCGGCAAGACAGGTAGAAACCTGTTGAAATTGTAGTCGGGGTGGAAGGTTGAGACAATTTAGAGCCATTAAGCCCATGGAGACTTGCTTTCCCAATACTTTGTTGCCCCTAGGGTTAAACCAATCTATAAAGAGGGAAAATCACAATTCCAGACGGGTATGAGCTGTAGTGTTATTGAACACTTCTCTCCATACTTGAGACTGTGAAATGTCAGTTATTACCGTAGTGCTTTGAGAAGATATCTTTAAAGCCCATTCATCAATTGCTTCTTCTACTCCAGGAACGTTTATAAACCACTCTAGCCAGCTTCTGACAGGCTGTAAAACCAATGTTGAATGAGGCACTCGTAGAGTTGGTTGTCCTGATAGCTGAATTTGACCAAACATTTGAGAAGCAGATCGTGTTTTATTTTTGGTGGTTGTGAATTTTATAGATGGAAGAGGCTTGAATTTTGCTTGGGCAAATAATTCGGCACCACAAATAGTGCTATTGATTGTTGGTCGATATGTACAATCTTCAGGAGCAACCTCAACATCATAAAGTGAATAACATTCAGGGCAGCATGTAATTCGCTCTAATGGAAAATTGATATTGAGGCGTTTTGTAATTGTTTAAAGGTCATGAGGAATGTTTGATGTGGTCATCTTGGCAAAACCATCTTCAGTTGAGAGAAGCTAAATTAATTGCAAAAGCATGTCCCGAGCCCTTTGGCAGTTGACTTTACTAATTCCACACGTAAGGTATAGCCACATAATAAAGTATAAAATAAAATCTGGTTCCAAGAATGGTCAGAAATGTGACAGAATAAAATTTCAGTGAGATTTGCTTACCAGCTATTTCAGAATTAAGATTCAGACTTTCTTTTGTTTTGTTCTTGAATCTTTTTGTTATTTTTATTGTCTCTGATGGCTTTTCAGTATTTTTATTCAATGTGAGATCAGGGAAAAGGCGCAAAAATGCTTCTTCATCAGTTTCAGAAGAAACTTTTGCCCAGTGCCGATTTTGAGTGCTATGATGCACATATTTTCCTTTGTGAGTGTTTCCATTGACATCTGTAATGGTGTGTTTTCAGCAAGTCGGACATGTGCAAAAATCCATGAATCGATGTTTTGGTTGGTGTTTTAGTCATAGAAAAAATAAGGGATGAAGTGGAAGAATTCGGCGATTTGGAACTGATGGTTCTAATCATCAAGCAGAAAAAGAACAAAGCAAAAAAAAGAAAGTAACAGACCAATAGCGGTGAAAGGAATCTTGAAGTAGAAAAATTAACAAATGACAGTTGCAACAGAAACGGGTGCTTTGGTCAGCGTGACCGATGATTGCTCACGTCAGCAATTTCACAGTAGTGGTTGAACTAACTTGGTATGATATAATTCTCCCAAAAATATATCAAATTATACTTAGGAAACCGCTCTTTTAAAGGTGTGGAAAATAAAACCTAGCAAATGTCTGGCAATGAGACCTTACTCTACCTTTTTTCTTTAATAAATAGCTTAAGTTTCATAGCTCTTTCGACTTCCCAACGGCTGTTTTGAAAAAGGTTTGGAAAGTTGAACCAAATTTTTCTCATAATCTTTCTTCTTCTGGAATATTCTGAGTGATATTTGATCTTTTTTTTTTGTCCACCACAGTAAGTTATAATATCTAGATCAATGAATTTTTCAAAAACACCCATTTCTTCCTTGCGGTAGTAACGTATCTTCCCTGGAGTTTGGTCATCTTTTTTACATAAGAGAAATTTTTTCCCTCATTAAATCAATGAATGCTAAGCAATATGAGGACATTGGTATTACTCATTCTTTTTGATATTTTATATTTATCATTCTGTCATTCTCAAATTCTGGAAATTTGAACCTCATGAAAAGCAGCATTCATTCTGTTAGTTTCATGTAAGTATTTGAATCTTTTAGGAAGCTTTTCCCAGTTTTAACAATTGACCCATACAACTATTTCAAACTCTCATAATTAATTTCTTTCTATTCTTACTTAGAATGAGCTTAATCATGGTTAAACTGGTGGATTGCTTCAAATAAAGTACAATTTCTCAATAGTATTGTATGGCATAGCGGTGAATATTTGATTTCTATCACTCAGGAGGTTTGCTTTTCAACACTCTGGCTTCAAAATATTGATTACTCTTTGTTGTTTCATTAAAAAAATATTAAATTGAGGATGAAGAACCAATGACTTAATGAATATTTTTTTCTGATCATGTGGAAAAAGTAAAAAGTAAAAATCAGAAGACAAATTGATGCGCACATGCATCATATTTTTTACTCCAAAATATTCATTCATGTGTGATAAAAAAGAAATGATTTGAAGAAAATTTTGTCAATTAAATTACTCGTTTCCTGCAGCTGGGTGATAGTTATAAATTTTGTCACAGCCCCGGAAATCAAAACCTCTCTTCAAAATATATCTTATTTTACAACAAAAACCTTTAATTTGATTCTTATTTAGAATGAGATGTTTACATTGTAGCTTTCAAGTCCTAATTGAAAAATCCCTTAAAATATAAAAATTTCTGTGTTATTAAGATCTTCACTCCATTTTTTATTTACATATGAACTGAGTCCATTATCATTATAAGAATAATAATATTTATTATTATAAACCATAATTAGCAAAATGACACATAATTCTTGCCCAATTCTTAAATCACTTGTTTTTATATCTTCAGGATTCTTCAAAGCGGGACTGTAGAATAATAATAAGGTCCCTCATATTATTCTTTTATCAAATCAAGTAGATAAACCTCACACTCAAATAAAGTATGTTTTGTGAATTTGATTGTCAATCTCTACATGCAGTTCCACATATCCAGCAAATTGATGACATTTTTATAATGGTTAATTTTGCTTGTTTTCCATTAGGTATCAATAGAAATATAAGAATGCAGCCATTTTTTGTAAAAAATCTTTCAAATTGATGACTCTAGCTAAGCAATGTAAACAGATAATCATGAATGATGAGATATCACTATGGTCATTAAGCTAGGTTTACTACAAAATTTGTGAAATCAATTTCAAACATTTTTATGAAATAATTATAAGAAAGTTCATTAAGCACATCATTAAGGTTTAATTTTCTGAAAGTAATGACTCACATTTCAGCCTAAACAAGAAATTTGAGTGTAATTCCTCATTATTATGTCATGCACACCTCAATAGGAAATTCAAACAAAATAAAACTATCCTCAATATCAAGAGTCAAAAAAAATAAGTAGAAAATTGAGTTCTTTAGATTCTAGAAGATAGGAAATGTTGAGTAACTGAGTGAAAATATATTCCTCTACCACAGTATGATATAATCAGCTTTTTATTAGTATTTTTTATATAAATTATATATTCATTAAGGATTAATTCCTATTCAGTGGTTTTTTTTGTAACTGTTGGATATATTCTATTTAAGCCAATATGAAAAGTAATAATTTTTGGGCGATAACAGGCATGAGGGTATCTTATCATGGAAAAGAGGGTTGACAATGATTCAATATCATATTTTGTCAAAATGGAAACATTTTTTTATCTCAAATATCAAATTAATTAGAAGATTTGAAGAAGAAGGGAAAGAGTGAAATATACTAAGTTAATTTGTATTGGGACAAATACGTTTTGAACCTGATATTCAAAGGAAATCACCCAAGTGTTCCCCAAGTTGTAATAAAGAAAATGATATATTTTGATTGGTATTTGATTTATGAAAATCAATATTGTTGCAATGTTTTGGGAAAAATAGCTTATACATTTTGTTATTTTTTGTGAGTTAAAGAAATCTATTCTGAGCAATTAATTAAAGAGAAACACTTTCTTAGAGATATATCTAAGGTTGGAAATATTAAAATCTGAGAGAAGGAGTTTGAGCAAAAAGAGGTATAGAAAGCAGGAAATCAAAAGAGATGGGGAAGGAGTGTAGTTCAATCTTGATAAATGTGAAGGATAATATTTCATCATCAATGGATTCCTGTCGATTTGAAAATCCTTAGTTTTTTTCTTGAAGAAGTTCTTTGAATGAATGCTTATTCAGGCTTTCCAAGTGTTAAATAAATAAATTTATTATATGTGATGTATTTATGAGTATTGAGAATATGGATTTTCAGATTTCCAAATGAAAATAGAAAGTGAGATCCCTTTATGAAGAAAGTTAGAATCTGGGTTGGACCTGCTACCCTGCCTTTAGGGATAATTTCTCAATGATGATTGTGCTACAATCTTTTCTCTTCTAGGAAATTTAAGCCTTTGAGATATTACTACATATTCAAAAAGCTCACAATAAATATGATAAAACTTATTCAAATGATCATAATTGGAATTCAGATGGTATACACAATAAAAATAAGTAAAAATCCCATAAAAAGCCATTAATTCTTCATTATCCCAGTAACGCATGGGTAAACATGTGGAGCATGATGCACCATTGGATTCCCCATCCACAAAGACATGCATTAATTTTTATTTCATAGCTGTTAACGCAATACTCACTCAGTTTCCCCGATATATCACCTTTATGATCAGGGCATGTATTCATGTTTTGTAGCTCATATCTTTCATAATACTCATCATAACAACATGATCCAAAATCATATTTACCCAGAAATATTTTTAATAATAAAAGTATAATTTTTATTTGTAAATTTGCAATCATGTCTAATAATAATGAGTCATCTTGCAAAAATAGCAATACAAGTTGACCACTTGAAATTGACAGTGGTCCATACATATAATAAAGTATAAATTCAGCTGCTGGTAGCGCATACTTGAATAATGAACCAATTATTATAATAATGTCCAACGTAGATCCCCAAGAAAGCATGTAATCAAATACAAAATAGAAAATTTCAAAAGAAAAGATAAATTAAAAGAAAAAACTTCAAAAAAACAATTCTGATGATTTTATGAGGTCCTATTAACACATTAGTAATGAAATTCAAAGATATTATAATTTACTCTCATAAATTCAGTTGAGTAAGAAAGGTAAATGTTATGACTGATTAACATTAAGGCTTAAAAATGATCACTTTTGATCTTTAAATGTAATCTTATTTTCAGTTGAACAGTACAATAAGAGATACCAATTGGTGATATTAGTATTTTATTATTAAAAACACCTTAATTCACAAAGCTTAGTAATTTTAAAATCTAATTATGCCAGAAAAATAGAGGTCCAGTGATAATTCTAATGTATGGAATAATTATGAGATAAACCATTTTAATAATGATGTAATTATTAATAAACCTTCAGATATTGATACATTTCCATGGATACCATTAGTAAATGACATCTAGAATGTCTATGGCTACTGGGACGGGAAATTCCTCCTACATAAAGACCCCTTATTCCTCTGTTTTTCCCCTCACATTAATCAAATTCAATTTAATATTTAATAACAAGGTAAAAAAATCCATTATACTTGATATCAATCTTGTATTATAAAGAAAGAAAGTATTATATTTTCTTTATTACCATCGTTTATTTGATTACAACAATAATTATTTTCATTTGATATATTCTCTTGAAATTATATAAATCAATGTAAAAAAAGCAAGGATTGTAGTTCTCTCTATTTTCTATTGTAACTAAATATTAAATAGGTTGTAATTACCTTCTTAGGAATATATTTAATCAAAATTCTCCTATTATTTTCTGAAGGGAGGTTATTCTCCCTTATTATAGCATTTTTTCACTATTGTTACTCATCAATAATTCTTTTAAAAATATAAACAGTACCTATATGAATACATTGGATTGATATTTCCAATATTATTTCTATAACTTGTTTTTTATTTTGGGTCAGAAATCGCTTACAAATTTCTTCTTAATTTTGAACATAATAAAGTGCCATCAATATATTAATATATTGAATATGAATATGTTCAATTTGATATATTATTCTGTTCTTTGTAGATAATATGAACATTTGAGACAATAATTATAGTAAGACTTTATCATCATAACCACGTCAAATCCTATTAATAAGTTCTATTACAACAACCAGAGTACAACAAGTAAAATATTAGTAGCTTCCAGTTGTCTTGCAAGTGCTAAAATCTAAAAATTCCAAATAAATTTGGCTACTGAACCATCCATTCACTAAAGGAAGGATAATGGAAAGTTTTAATGAAAGTGTATTTCCATTTAACCTTTGTTTCAATCTAGAGTTCAAATAAGCCTCAAAGGTAAGAAAGGAAATTTAAAGTGTGGATATAATTTTTTTTTTTAAAAAATCAAGTACTTCGATTGTCCTCACACTTTGTATAAGGTAAGCCTTTATTGAAAATAGTAACTTTTAAGAGTTTTAAATTAAAACATAAAATTTATTGTGTTTACCCTTGTCAGTATAAAAAAGAATATTATAAAGATTTGTTATCTTACCAAAAACCAAACTTTAGGCAAAAATTCTTTACAAGAGATATTTGTGGCTACAAAAGAAATTTCTTCAAGAGAAATTGCAATTGAAATTAATTGAGCAAAAGACTGCAAGCAATTAATATGGGAACAGAGTCTCCAAAGGTATATTAAAAAGAAAAAAGGACCACAATTTATGAGAGTGAATTTGGAAACAAAGTGACAAGTTTAACAGCAATGAAAGATGATTCCATTTAATTTTGGGGTGGTTTCCATGAACCCTTATCTATTAATGCACAGCATAACAAATTACAGCTCAATTTCAGTACTCACTCCAGTTATGAAAATTCTTATATTAAGATATTACCACATATCCCTATGATCAAGATCTCTCCCAGATAATATGCTCTATAAGGCCCATGGTTTTCCTTATCATTCAACAGTTCACCATTAACACCTCCTTACATAAGATAAGTTTGTTGTCACCTCTTGACAAATTCCTAACTATTTGTCAGATGTGTCTATGAAACTGATGATAATATTACTATTAATCAACAGTATAATGACTGTTCTTATGAAATATAATAATAAAAGCTATTATAACCACAATGAATCAATTCATTAATTCATTATTTACTTATTTTACTTGTTATTCACTGCTAGTGATTATAACATCAAGCAGTCATTGTCTACTAGAATCAATTACAAGAAGTATTTAATAATAAAACTTCTTTATCAAGATAATAAAATTATTTTAATAAAGAACTATCTTTTGCATGAATATTTATAAGTATAGTTCTTTAAGAAAACTATTACTAGAGAAAAAAGTTTAAGAATTAATAATAAATTACTCACTATTATTGCAATGAACCTTAATGTCAGGCGGAGTCTGTGATAAAGGTGTATAATTGTATTTACAAGCTTTGACTATGACTTTGAAACAGTAAAATGGTAATAAAAAAGGTTTTTTGATTTTAATAAGGTTTCAGAATAAAATAATAAGGGGTTTGCTATAATAATATAGTGGTGGTGCGCACTGTTGAAAGCCCTGGGTGCAATCTTACCAGTTGGATTACTATTAAAAGAGCTACAATACTTAAATTTAAAATATAACCTGATTATTGCCATGATTCTAACTTTTTTTGACAGTTTTACTACATAGGAATTCAAGAGCAGGATGGGGATTCCTTTCTGGCAGTGAAAAGGCCCTCTTTTATCCTGAACTGGGGTGAAAAGGCTGCTAGACCTTTTCACGTAGAGGAAGTGACAATTTTTCACTCTCTAGGACAGGCATGTGGTTTTCAAAAGGCCTGTACAACCTGTATTGGGCTCAGACGTGGTTTCGAAACCACATCTGGGTAGTTTTCACCAATACAGGGTTAAAACTTCCATCTGGGGACCACACAGCCTTATTCTGATGTGTATGACAGATAGAATGCTGTACAGAACCTGTATGGGACCCCAGTATTGAATGAACGATGAAAAAAAGATTCTTTGTCTTTTTGACACCTCATAATCATATTTATGGGATATTATCCCATGGTAAGGCTGTATTGGCCAAACTGTGGGATGTCAACCTTAAGACAGCCATAACTTTGTCAGTTTCTGAGATATCAACCTCAAAACTGGTTCAGTGCGTATCCCTCCATGTGCTATACACAATGGTACCTCATTCAATATGGCTAGGATTAAATATAGCAAAGTACTTCCATGTACAATATTTTTGTACATATGCATGTTTTAGGCAAAAAGCTGTATTGGGCTAGTTTCCCTTATACCTTTTGTTCTAGAAAGGATATGGGGAAATGAAGGGCACCATTGGATAGCGCTGATTGTAATCTTTCCAAAAATATTCAGCTTTAGGTATATCACACTTACACTGTAAAAGTGATACAAGAGGTGAATATTTCATTCACTCTTATTTGGCATGAATTTGGCCATAACTTCTGTGAGACTTGTAAGGTGTGGATATAAAACTTTGATTCAAAATCAAGTACTTTTCCTGTCCTCAAAATTTGTATAAGGTAAAAATTAATTAAAAATATTAAGAAATAGTATTTTTTAAGAGAAAACACGCCAATTTTATTGTTTATAATTTTATTAGTATAAAACAATAATTTTATAAAGATTTATTTTTTTACCAACAATAAACATTTATCAAAAAATACTCTACAAGAGAAATTTAAGGCTACAAAAGAAATTTCTTCAAGGGCAATTTCAATTGGAATTAATTGAGCAAAGAACTGCAAGCAATTAATTAAAGTACAAAGTCTTTAAGAAGAATATTAAAGAGAAAACAAGCCCAAAAGTGACCAGAGTGAATTTGGAAACAAAGTGACAAATTTTACAGTGATGAAAGATGCTTTAATTCACTTTTGGGGTGGTTCAGGGGTAAAAAGGATTATAAAAGTTACAAACAATGATTATAATTAATCTTTCACGTGGTTAAAAGGTTCAAAATGATTTAAAAAAGGTGGTTGGAATTTTTTATTGATTGGTTTAACAGTGTTTAAACTAATTAATAAAAGGAAAAGATTCTAACATGAAGAGAAAAGTGGGGCAAAGAAGACATTCTTTTATAGCCATCAATTCTCTTACTCCAAAAGGAAAGTTTACTCTTGTCAGTCGTGAAAAACAGTCTGAAAACAGAAAAACCAATTATGGCATCATTGAACCCTGGTTTAGACCAAAAAGGGCTGGTTTAAGCCCTTTTTACCCATTTTAGACCCTTAAATCAGCCATTACTATAGCAATACCTGGCCTAGATCCTTCAAACCATGTCAGAATGTGTTTAAGAGGCGTAGAAACCAGTTAAAGCTGTTTTTACTATGATTTTTTTATCTTAAGGGTAGTTTTACCCTCTTGGCAACAGCTAAAACTACCCCAGTTGGTATCAAAACCTCATCATCAATTGAGTCCACAGACTCTGTAACTCAATTCCAGGCCAAAAGTGATGAACTTTTGCGTGAATTTTGACATCCCACTCCTGTCAGCAAGGAATTTGGGGGTCTAGCTCCCCCTTAGAGCTGGAGTTCCTTTTCCCCCCCAAATTTAATCTTTCCAATTTATTTTTCCTTTAATTCCTCATCATGTATTATACTTATAATTTACATATGTAATTCAATTGAGTTTTACAGAACAATACAGTAAGAATTGATACCTCATATGTAAATCAAAGTTCACTTATGTAATACATGCGCACATTTTGACATTTCAATTGAATTCAATTGAAAATACTTCAATTCCTCATAACTTCTAAACTAAACACAACACCTCAATTTTAACACAAAAATTGATGGTTAACAACCCATGTGGTGTGAATTAAATCAAAGTTTTTAGGATTTTCAACTTTTGTATTGAAAATACTAAAAACCTATTTTAAGCTTATTTAGAGTTGAGTTACAAGAATTTCACTCAGAGGTGACCCCACCTTATTTTTTATAAGGAATCAAATGGTGAAATAAATTTTATATGTTTATTTATTGGATAAAAAGTCATAATAATTTTTATTTAACTTTTTTCCAAATTTATTTAATTTTTTACAATTTTGTTAAAATTTCATTTTTACTTGATTTTTTCAAGTATAAATGTAATTTTATAATTCCAAAATTTAATGTAATTTTATTTTTAAATTGTAATTGATTTTTTATTTTGAATATAATTTTATATTTATATTTTGATTTTTATCTTAATAATATAAATAAATTTCTTTTATTTATATTTATATGTTAATTTTGTTATTTGTGGTCTTTTGGGTATATGAAATTACCTCTAAGTCTCACAAGACTGGTTCTAGCTCAGTTTTGCTGGTACCATTAGATATCCCTGACTTAGAGCTTCTTTTGAATACCCACTTGATGCGGTTAAGCCTATTACTCTGTATTTCAGATGAGAGGTGAAAATTAAGGTTTATGCTCAGAAACAACTTTGAGCAGGAATAACTTTGGTATTCTTTGTGCTATGGTGATGGTACTTGTATATTTGGAAAGTGGTGAGGTTCTTCTTTCTTTTGATACCTTTGGAGCTGATTTGGCTCAGCTCCATGTTCTGGTGGTATCTTGGCTATACCATTGATTTATGGTATTTGGCTGTCATGCTTGTACTCTTGTTTTGAGTCACAGGCTGACACTTAAAAACTATATGGTAGGGAGATTTGACAGATAAATTGTGAATTTAAGGGATCAAAATTGATTTATAACAATATTAAAAAATTATATAGTTGAGTTATACAATTTCTAGTCTTTCTGATTTCTTTTGAAATAATTGTAACACTTAAGAAAAGATTTCACTAATACTTCCTTGTTGGTAACAAAGATATAATTGGATAATAAGATGATTCTAGAAAAAACAGGAAGAGGAGGCCTTTTTCAAGTCAAATACACCTCACAGAGGCATTCCATGGAGAAAACTGAAAAACCAGTGGGTGAGAAAACGATAATCCTTCATGGAGTAATGATTGCATCATATGTTGTCATGTAAGATTATCATAATTACTTAATTGATGCTTTTACTGGACTATCAACGCAAATATGATAAAGAATAAAAGGAGTAACATTTTGAAATATTCTTCAATTTCAAAATAAACATTAATTTCTCAAAGTTATCGATGTTATTGGAAATTTCATCACATGTTGTATTTTCTGTGATTTTTGAAGCTTCAGTATTTCATGTGGAATTATCAACAATGGACTGTATGTAAAACCTTTCATTTTAATTAAGAAACTGTAATTATATTTTTCTTCTTTATTAATCATAGTTTTCTCTGTTGGTCCTGGGAGCTTCAGAAGGATTCATTGTAATTGTATTTTTAATGAAGTTTTGAAGTTTTTACCTCAGTTCTACATAGAATTGCAAATAACACTAGATGGTGGGTTTCCATGAGGTGAATCAATGGATGATAGTCCAAAAATGGTTTTGATTACTCCTTTGGGGCTTATCCATAGAAAATAATTCATAATTTCCATGGTTACAGGAGTATAAATTGCTCTTTACCTCTCTGTCATCTGAAAATAGTAGCTTACTTGCAATTTTCTTATGATTCAATGATATTTTAACTTGTTAAATAAGTTCCAAAAAGGTTTTAGTATAATAATTGGGCCAAGATAAGCCATGGATCCAAGCTTTAGAGCTATTCATCCCTAGGAGCCCTCAGAAGTGACGTACCCTGGCTCTCTTTGATATCTTTTGTCCCCCTTAGCCATTTTCACATCAAAAATAGAATTTCAGGATTAAAGACTGATGTCCACTATGTTGGTATCAAAACTGTATTCAAGAATACCATAATATTAAGTGCCATATACATGCACAACACTATTCTTAGTGTATATGTAACATGGGATTTCTCACATTCCTATTATTTTGGTTTTAAATTGGGAAAAACAAAATTTTTCACAATTATTTTCTGTTCTATGAATGATGTGGTATTGAAGTACTTTTGATATTACCACCTCTTATATTTAATTCAAGCTTATTCACTCGACAGAGCTACCCTAGGTGAACCTTTGTGTAGAATCCAAATCTGGCCTTAAATCCATGGATTTACTTATGCACAAAAAACTTATTCATCTTTTCTGAAGAAAAAATGATGAATTTTGAATATATTCAAAACGTATGGTTTATGAATAATTCAGAATTCATTTTAAAGATAGCTGTGGCCTATTTGGGTATGTAAATTATACCTCAAGGCTCACAATATTTATTCCCATCTCATTGTTAGTTCTTATGACTTCAACAAATCAAGAAGTATCATGTAAGCTTTCTCAATTCCAGTATCAGGTTTCAAGCTTCAACTAATGACATTAAATCAAAAAACCTTGTTACTCTTCTACCTACTTTTCCCATAGCTAATGAAGCTTCCACTACTCATCCAAAACTTGGTGCAGAAACAAATAAGGATCAGAAATCACAGTTTATTTGCAGGATTTCCAATTTTATCCCTTGCGTAAATCTTGCTTCCTATTATTAGAATTTTGCATAGTTTTATTCAAAATAAGTCATTGAATTATTCATCATTCTTGAGACTGATGTTTGATATATGACTTGCAAAAGTTTCCTTTAAAGATTAAGTCTCTTTGTTACAAAAAATCCATTCATATCACATATTCTCAATGAGATCAATGTTACATCTAAGCGTAAGATTTCTATATAACCAAGCTTCAAAAATCCATAGAAATTTATCTGATATCTTCATGAAGTAATCATTACCAAAAACAAAAGCATATAGAACTTCATTTGGAAAAGTTAATCAGGTATTGTTATTTTGTCTTGTAGTTTGGAGAATGTTACTCTCCAATTTGCTACTTTCTTTTATAAATTTTTCTTTGAATATTAAATTACAATTCTTCTGCATCATTATATTACTTTTCTGCTAAATAAGAGAATTCAAAATTTCACAAAAAGAATAAATACTATTTAGATATTAATTCAGCCACTTTATCTGTGATAAACTCAATTGAGCAAAATGTTTCTCTCAATTATCCCAAGTCACAAATGAATGCCACTCTATTTCAAATGCAAAAGATAATAACCTAACATTACAAACATGACATAAAAATGAAACCAGGATTAAAAAACCAAAAGAGAAAGAGGTCATTCCATTGTTCAAAACAAATAATAGAATGACTTCCACTTCAAGAGACACACAATCAAGTAATCAAGGATCATTTACAGTACTTAATAATGTTACCCTTCCTGAATCAGAACATTTGACTCATAGATTCACATCTCTCCATTTTAAATCAAACATTATTGATTTAAAGTCCCTCCATTTCCCAATATTCAAACTTTTTCAGGCCCATACAGAAGTATACCTTTGGGAGCACATACAAGTAATACAAACCCTATATTTCTTTTGTGGACTTCCCAATGGCATACATTTGAAAAGTATTCAATCAATAAGTGTTTTTAGAAGGACTATTTCCCTGGATTACTTGGGTGAGCTTCCAAATAATTGAAGCATTCCTAAAGTCATTCAGCTTGACCTTAAAATGTAAAAAATATTCAGGTTTGGACATATTCTCAACCAAGAACATATAGGAGTTCTATTATATTGATTCCTGGAAGATGAAACTTTTTACCATGGAAATAACTTCAATGCATGAAATTCCCAAATCCCATCATCCACTTTTCAATTTGGTCCATGATCTAATCTTTCCCAGCCTGAACCAGAAAAAAATGTGGGTGAGCTTGATATTAGAATTGATTTCAATTCAAGCACAAGATCCTATTAGGAAAGCAAAATTTGAAATTCATCAGATCATCCCAAGTGATCCTCTTGTAGTTGAAAGAGTGGAAATGGATTTCTTATTTTTCTGCCTCAGCTCAAAAAATTTCTGCTTCATAAAATGACATGAAAACAATGATTATCAGCCAAAAATTGTTTCGCTACTTAATATATTATCTTTGAATTATGACCCTTTTTATCTAGTGATTTCATATAATATTTTTCTTTTTCATTCAAAACTTCACTCAAGAAATAAAAATATGATGGATACCCTATAACTCCAGGAAATTCAAAAAATCACCTTCACTATTTATATAAACTCAATTCTAATCTGGGTTGGGTAAGGCCATGCTACCATATATGTTTTGGAGAGAATAACGGATTTGTTGCTATTTTTTTAATTTTCTCAATTGGCGGAATGAAAAATGTAATACAGAATATTCAGTTGATTTTATGAGATTATATATTCTAAATGAAGATGAAGTATATATAGAGATAATAACAATAAACTATTAATTGAATTATGCTTCTTTACGAAAATATATTTGAAACCCAGTTTATCATACATGTCTAAGAACAGTTAAGATGAATATGATAAGTGCATGATTTGATTAATATCGAGCTTATTGACCTAGATATGAAGAGTTAAAATTTAGGATATTTATGGTTTTCATTTCTTATACCATGATAGCTTAAGAATATCTGTAATGGTCCTTCAAAAGCATACTTAGAAAATGAATCCAATAGAAAATTACTCAAGTTCACTTATGGTAAAAATGTAAGGATGAAAAAAACAATTTGAACAGAAGCAGAACTTAAAGAACTCATAATTTAGTAGCTGTCAATATTATAAATGGTTAGGTTGTCAGATAGTGATTTCAAAAACAAGAGGATTTAAAAATATAAATTAGAAAGGTTTCTTGTGATTCGACAGGCTTAGGTGAAATTATTAACGAATTGATGGAAAATTAATATAAATTTAACTTTTAAATATTGGAGTAACCAAGATTGTAAGGTGATTGATAAGTACAGGATTATGATAAGATATGATACCTTGTGAGTCTCTTGGTAGTGGTGGCCTTTTTTAGAGGATAAATTGGTATTAACCAGAGATATAACATAGAAAAAGCCAACCAGAGATACACTGAAGCTACTTGAAGGGACCTTTTAGTCAGGTCCCTCAACTCCATATTTTTCTATGATCTTTAGCTTTAACATGATCTTGAATAATAACTTTTTAATGAGAATCTTGCAAAAATAATATCTGAATTGAGTCAACCAAACAAGACAAAGAATTTGTAAGGTGTGGATATGAAACTTTGATTAAAAATCAAGTAATTTTCCTTTCCTCAAAATTTGTATAAGGTAAAAATCAATTAAAAATAGTAAGAAATATTATTCTTAAGAGAAAACACGCCAATTTGATTGTTTATAACTTTATTAGTATAAAAAAATAATATTATAAAGATTTATGTTTTACCAACAAAAAAAATTCATCCAAAAAATACTCTACAAAAGATATTTAAGGCTACAAAAGAAATTTCTTCAAGAGCAATTTCAATTGGAATTAATTGAGCAAAGAAATGCAAGAAATTAATTCAAGAACAAAGCTTCAAGAAGATGTTTAAAGAGAAAAACACGCCCAAAAGTGACCAGAGTGAATGTGGAAACAAAGTGACAACGTTTAGAGTAATGAAAGATGTCTTTATTGACTTTTGGGGTGGTTCTGGGGTAAAAATGATCATAAGAGTTACAACAAATGATTATAATGATTTTTAACGTGGCTAAAAGGTTCAAAATGTTCTAAAAAGGGTGGTTGTAATCTCTTATTGATTGGTTTAATAGTTTTTAAACTAATTATAAAAGGAAAAGATTCTAACATGAAGAAAAAAGTGGGGAAAAGAGGACATTCTTTTATAGCCATCAACTTTCTTACTCCAAAAGTAAAATTTACTCTTGTCAGTCGTGAAAAACAGTCTGACAACAGAAAAATCAATTATGGCATCATTGAACCCTGTGTTAGACCAAAAAAGGGCTGGTTTAAGTCATTTTTAGCCATTTTAGACCCTTAAATCAGCCATTACTATAGCAATACCTGCTCTAGAGCCTTCAAACACGTCAGAATGTGTGTAAGAGGCATAGAAATCAGTTAAAACTGTTTTTACTAACATTGTTTTAACTTTAGGGTAGTTTTACCCCTTAGAGCTAGAGTTCCTTTTCCCCCCCAATTTCAATCTTTCCAGTTTATTTTTTCTTTCAATTCCTCATCATGTATTAGCCTTGTAATTTACATATGTAATTCAATTGAATTGTACAATAAAATACAGTAATAATTGATACCTCATATGTAAATCAAAGTTCACTTATGTAATACACCCCACATTTTGAGATTTCAATTGAATTCAATTGAAAATACTTCAATTCCTCATAACTTCTAAACTAAACACAATACCTCAATTTTAACACAAAAATTGATGGTTAACACCACATGTGGTGTGAATTAAATTGAATTTTTGAGGATTTCCAATTTTGTATTGAAAATACTGAAAACTTAATTTAAGCTTATTTAGAGTTGAGTTACAAAAATTTCACTCAGAGGTGACCCCACCTAATTTTTTATAAAGAATCAAATGGTGAAATAAATTTTATATTTTTATTTTTTGGATAAAAAGTTATAATATATTTTATATAAGTTGTTACCAACAATATTTTAATATCATAAATTTTATAAAAAATTCATTTTTACTTGATTTTTACAAGTAATAATGAATTTTCATAATTTTGAATTTTATTGTAATTTTATTTTTAAATTATAATTAAATTTTGATTTTTAAATTTAAATTTGTATTTATATCTTTATTTTTATAATAAAAATATTTTTTTATTTTTATTTTTGTATTTTAATTTATCATTTGTGGTCTTTTGGGTATATAAAAATACCTCTAAGGCTCACAGAATTTATGTTTATTGATAAGAATTTCAAACGTTGAAATTCATCCTTCTTGATAATTTGTTGAACATTTAATGGATTATTTCTTCTGAAATGCTCTTCTCTCTCTGTTTGAAGGTAATCACAATGTGATGGTGCATTTAGAAGACTGGTAAGGCATCCAGGGAAATAATTGATGGTCAAATTAAATTCAGACTGAAATTCAGCTCACCAGGTTTGATGGGGAGTGAGTACTCTGGAGGAAATGAAACACTGAAGACATGGGAATTACTCAGAACTTTTACAAAGGAACAAAGATACAGTACAAAAGACCTTCAGAACTTGGGAGTCTGGACTATGAAAATGTGTTCCTTGTCATAAATGTTATAATTGAGATTTTCTGGAAGTTAATTGCAATTATAAAATGAATTGGAATTCTTTCCTGAATCACGCACCTGAATCAGTGTAGCACCCAAGGCCTTGGTCTGGAAAAGGGTTGATAGAGGTATTTTTAATGAGAGAGAGCCAAATCTGTGGTTAAATCCTTTTTAGTAAGTTGAATTTGGCCAAGAACTTCCTCATTGAGGGGGGAAAATGAATATTTCTTGGGGACTTTTCTGAGTGGATAAATTTCATTTGAAAATTTCTTGATGAAATTTAGGTTAAAGTTGGAAAATATGATAAATAATGGTAGATCCTTGATATTTATTAAAGTGACCAATTAATATTTTTCTGGACTTTTCATTGGTTCATCTTGGGGCCTACAGAAGAAACAATATAACCTAAATATTCAACCCTTTAAGGTTGAAAGTGGCACTTGGAGGCCTTAGCAAAGAGGTAATCATCACTCAGTATGGAAAGTTCAATGGTCAAATGAGTGAAATGTTACACCTAAGAATTCAAAATTACAATCAAGTAATCCAAAGGAACTACATAAAAATTAAGAACATGAAAGAAAATATCATTGACAATATTTTTTCAAAAGGCAGCAGCATTGGTGAGCCCAAATGGCAGAACCAAGTAAACATGACTGCTAAACTTAGTTCTAACAGTTGTCAGGTGTTAACCACCCTCCTTGATCCTTCATTGTGTGGGTATAAGCCTTTCATTGAAAATAATGTATTTTTCATGTACTCAAAGTCTTAAAAGGTAAAATTTAATTAAAAATTAAAAATTTCTAATACTATTGGGAGAAAAAACACCAAACATATTGCTTTTGACTTTTTCAGTACTCAACAGTGATACTATAAATATCTATTGTTTTACAAACAATAAAAGTATTCCAATAATAATCTACAAGAGATATTTATGCCTACAAAAAAACTTTCTTCAAAACCAATTGCAATTGGAATTATTTGAGCAAAGAACTTCAGAAAAACATTTTTGTAACATAGTCTCCAAATGAAATATCAGAGAAAAAATGTGCCCAAAATTTCCAACAGTGAATTTGCAAATAAAGTAACAATGTTAACAGTGTTGAAAGATGCTTTAATTCACTTATGTGGTGGTTCAAGGGTAAAACATATTATAAGAATTGCAAAAAGTGATTATAATACTTTTTTTGTATCTTTAAAAAGCTAATTGAATTCAAAAATGATGGTTTTAACTCTTTATTGAATGTTTTAAAAGTGTTTAAAGTAATTATGAAAGGAAATAATTATAATTTGAAGACAAAAGTGGGGAAGAGAAGCAATTCTTTTATAGCCACCGATTATTTTTTTTAAAAGTAAAATCAACTCTCATATTTCTTTAGAAACACAGTTACAAGGGGAAATCAAGCTATGGCATCATTGAACCCTGGTTTGGACCAAAAATTACCTCTAGTGTGCAAAATAATGAAAGAAATGTCACATCTTGTGCAAATTATGTCTCAATCAATTGGCAGCATATGGAAATATTTTGAAAGGAAGAAATGTGTAGAGCTATTGTTACATGCATATTACTAAGCATGCCAATTAAAAGAATAAAGAGCATATGCTAAAAAATATTTCAAAATTGACTTAATTCAAAGAAATCTGAGTAGAATGTATTTCTTTAATATGTCAAAAATGTTTTCAAGGACTTGTGTTTCCCAAAATAAATAGCAGTTGTTCTTAATTGCATAATATTTGGCTGAATTAGTGAAGTAATATCAAAGATCTATGCCTGAAAATAACATATTTGGACTGAGATGAAGAAAGAAATTCCAAAAATGTTCAAGTGGAATGAAATATTAAATTTTAATATCATCATAGAAAAGCTCTCTCCTCTGTCATATTTTTGTGTATGATGCCTTCAATCTTTTTATATTAATCATTTATATCAAATTTTAGGACAAATAATTGCAATTGAATCTTAGACATATATTTCTTCATCATTGTTGGCCATATTTAACCTTGGCTTTACCAAATTATAAGGCTCATATGACTTCACCAATTTAATATTACATATACAATTGATGGAATACATAGAAAAGTTTTGGCTTTGAATCATTTTTCAGCTTAAGTGCTCCTTGAAAGATGTCATACATTTTTTGGGTTCTTAAGATTTTGATGACTCATAGATGAATTGAAATTAAATCTATATGATACTAATGAAATCTCTTAATAACTTTGCTTTGTGTAGGATTAATCTGGTAAAAATTTAATATGAAAGCATAACCCAAAACAATTGAATAATCTATTGTATGTGGAATGAAGTAAATAGGACTTTAAATCCCAAATTTGGGGATAGTTTTACTTTTTTACTTTGCAATAATAAATTCAGAAAAAACAAATATTTTGTTTCGAAATCCTCAAAGTAATATTTGGTTAATGAATACAAATTTGAAAGATGATAACAAAGCCTTTTAACTGCAGTATTTATGGGAAGAGATGGGGCTTTCACTGAAAAATCCCTGATAGAAAACCCCAACTTGGTGAGGGCCTCAGGCTGTTCTTAAGAAATTTAATATGGAAAAATAATAAAATGGTGTATTGAAAGGCCTTGAAGGTCAGGATACAGTGAGGAAATGCCTTAGTGGGAAATCTGTAATTTATGAATAACACAATATGTATGACTCAGCTTGCAATTGAGGAATTTGGTACAGGGAAATACATATTGGGAGAAGTGTAAATGTGTATGCCTCAGGCTACAGTGAAGGAACTTTGTGCAGGGGAATTCATGGTTTATTAAAGTAAAAGGTTGTACAACCCAGTCTAAACTCAACAAAAATTGGGGGAAGAAATTCATAGTTGGTGAGTCCAAAGGTTTCATGGCCAAGGCGTGGCTCAAGGACATTCATCAAGGGTCATTTATTGTTAGTTAACTGAGAATTTTGTATGGATAAGGCTACATTTAAGGAGGTTTTTCAAGGTAAGTAATTATTTTAAGGCATTAGAATTATTTATGACTCTTTCTTTCTACTTCATGGAGGGATTTTGATCATAACTCCAAGTCTTTTGCCTGTGGAATCACTTGCCTTTGGACATCTGTCACAGGCTTTGCAATACTCTGCAACATCTTTCTGCCACATTGGCCACCATATGCAGGTTTTTACTTTTTCTCTTGTTCTGTCTTCAGACAGAGGTCTTGAAAAGGGGCTGTCATGGTATTATTTCAGTACAACATTGATTAATGACCTGTCCACAACTGTCATGACACATGTGTGCTTGGTCCTGTGGTAAATTATACCATCCAGCAGGTGAAATCTTTCTTCATCATAAGATTTCTTCCATACTTCATCCAAGGCATGTATTAAAGAGTTGTCCTCACAGTCTTTGTTGAGTAATTGGCATAAGATGCTACAATTCTTATCTTGAGTGTAACTGTTTCTTACCTCTTCAAAGAAGGTGGTGTTCAAGTCTGTAACACTTATTTCTTCTATTGGCATCTGTGGGGAAGCTTCTTCTGGCACTTCATCAGGATTATCAAAATTATTTGGTAATGGCCATCTGCTTAGTCCATCTGCATTTTTATGAATATTCCCATCTTTATGAACAATAGTCATCTTGCCCCTATACTCCTGTATGGCTATTTGCCATCTGAGCATATGTCTGTTGGGTGTTTTCATGTTTAAAAGTGTTTTAACAGCAGTACAATCTGTTATTAATTCAAAAACACATCCTTCCAGAAATGAATTGAGTTTTTCTAAAGCCCAAACAAGGCATAAGCACTCCATCTGACTTGCTCCATAGCTGGCTTCAGTTGGTTTGATTTGCCTGGAGATGAAATATCTGGGTCCTTCCACAGGTTTATTGTTGATCATCTGGACTTGATGAAGTGCAGCACAAAGTCCATCTTCCGATGCATTAATATAAAGCTTAAAAGGCAGCTTGAAGTCTGGAATAAGTAAGAGTGGACCAGTGGTCAAGGCTTGTCTCAGAGATTCAAAGGGTTTGAGTCTATCAACAGTCATCTCAAATACTGTGTCTTTGTCACATAATCTATAAAGAGGTCTTGCTATGGATGTAAAATATTTAATATGTTGCCTGTAATATCCTGCAAACACCAAAAATAACTGAATTTCTTTCTTATTCTGAGGAGGAGGCTTTAGCAATACTTCTACAACTTTGTTTTTGTAAATTACAAGGGATAAACCAGATACTACATGTCCCAGTGCTTTAAGCTCCTTAAATCCAAAATGGCATTTCTTTAAGGAAAGTTTAATGTTGACAGATTGGATTTTTGTCAAAAATCTGGATAATCCATACATATGTTCTTCCTAAGTTTTGGAACAGACAATAATGTCATCAATGTAAATGATTAACCATCATTCTGAAGGATCTTCAGGGAAAATTTCATTCATCATTCTTTGGAAGTGTGAAGGTGAATTTTTGATGCCAAAAGTCATCCTCAAATATTCATAAACTCCACAATGAACAATAATTCTTAATTATTTTCTTGCTCTTGGTGTTACTACACTTTGATGAAATACTTTAAGGGCATCCATAGTGCTTATATACACTGCTTGAGATATTTGGGTGAAGGCAATTTGCATTTTTGGTATTGGGTACCTATCTGGCACAGTATAAGTGTTCAGAGCTCTAAAGTCCCCAACCAGCCTAGATTTTCCATTATGCCATGCCACTATGACTGTTGTAGTTATTTATACATCTTCATTGTGGCAAACCTTTCTTATTACACCAAGATCTAAGAGTTCTTTAATATGAATTTCTAGAGCTTCTCTTGATTTAGGACTTGCTGGATATGCAGGTCTTCTTAAGAGTGGTGGATAAGGTCTCTCAATATTAAGGATGATGTCAGCTTCTTGACCAATAATTGCTCCTAAAGGTTCTTTGTCTGATGCAAATGCTTCTCTGTGTCATATAAAAGGGCAGAAAGTTCATTTTCCTGATTATCAGTCAGATGAAGGCTTATTTCAGCTTCATTTAACTGTTCAGATTTGAATCTTTCCAACTATAAGTTGACTGCTGCTACTTTACTTACTTTAATTTGTCTTTTAAATGGTAAAAAGGCAAATTTTTGATGCTTATTGTCTCCTATAGTAAAGTATCTATCTTTGTTGTTTTGGGAGTCTATTGCATAAATGATCAAATAGTAATTTCCCAATATAAAATGGGTACTAGAGCAATTTTCCATAACAAAAAATTCAACAGTTTTTCTTAAATTTCCATCAATATGTGGGAATATCATATTAGTCTGAAAGATTCCCAATGGTTTCATTGCATTACTGGCACTATTGAATTTTATACCATCAATTGGTAACAAGTGATCTTCAAAATTTGGTACACAAGTCTTAAGAAAAGATTTTCCAACACACAAGCAGAAGGCTCCTGGGTCAAGCAAAAGTTTAGTGGGTTTTTTATTAACTACCACTTCTGTTATACAGGAGTTACCAGCTGTATAACCTTTTCCCCTGTTTGGTTTGCTTTTCATAAGTTGTGCATCTTGAGTTTTGGCAAATAAAGTTGACCATTGCTCAATTGTGGCAAGTGGGAATAAGATTCCATGATGTCAAAGGGGGAATTGATATTTTCTTTATCTTTTGAAGATTCAGAAGATATTGATGGCTTATGATCTGAATTTTCTTCAATATTATTGTCTTTTTCAACATCAGGTTCTTTATCAATGTCAATTTCATTGATTTTTGCCCTTCTGGGACATGTATTGGCTAAGTGGGTGGTGTCTCAGAAAATATGGCACTTTCTGATTATATCTGCAGGTTTGTATTTAATCACCAGGGCAAATCTCATGTCAACCGTTGGCGATTGACTTCATGTAAAGCAAACTTCAAGCAGGATAAAAGTCAAGCAAAAATCAAGAAAATGTCAAGCACATGTCACAATCTAGTCTTACACCAAATCCTGTGACATCCACCATTATTTGTTCCCCTGTGCCTTCAACTGAGATTCCTAACCACTGGATCCTCCCTCAAACATCCAAAAGTTGGTAAAAATTAAACAAGACCCGCCTGTTTCCACATGCACACATCAAAGAGGTCCTTCAGCTAGTCTTTATGTAGAGGGGGGGATTGACCTCACCATGTCATCCATGAGGACTGCTGTAAGATGTGTCTATGAAACTGATGATAATATTACTATTAATCAACAGTACTATGACCGTTCTTATGAAATATAATAACAAAAATGTTATTATAACCACAATTAAATAATTAAAGTATTACTTCTTTCACGTGTTAAGCACTACTAGTTATTTTAACAGTGAGAAAGTAATTGTCTACAAGAATCAATTACCAGAAGATTTTAATAATGAAACTTCTTTTATTAAAATAATAAAATTATTTTAATATATAATCATCTTTTGCAAGAATAATTATAATGATGATTCTTGAAGAAAACTAATTTTAGAGAAAAACTTTAAGAATTAAGAATAAATCAATTGCTAATATTCCAAAGAACTTATTGAAAGATAAGATAGAGAGATTTGACATAGAATTGTGGATTTTAAGGATCAAAATGGATTTATAACAGTATTACAACAATATATAGTTGGATTCTATGATTTCACGTCTTTCTGATTGATTCTGAAAGATTTGAAACACTTAAGAATAGCTATAACTAATACTTACTTGTTGGTAATGATGATTTAATTGATAATAAGATGATGATTTGGAAGAAAAGGCAAGAGGAGGCCTCTTTTAAGTCAACAACAGCTCACAGAGGCGTGCCATGGAGCAAACTGAAAAACCAGTGAGTGAGAAAACAATAAACCTTTTTTGGATTATTGATTGCATCATCTGTTGTCAGGTAAGATTATCATAATTACTTAATTGATGCTTTTACATGACTACCAACCCCAATATGGTTAAGAATAAAAGGAGTAACATCTGTAAATCTTCTTTTATTCCAAAATAATCATTGGTTTCTCAATGATATCAATGTTATTGCCAATTTCATCACAGGTTGTAATTACTGTAGATTTTTGAAGATTCAGTGTTTCACGTAGAAAAGTCAACAATGGATTGTAAGTAAAACTTTCAATTCTACTAGTAAAACTGTGATTCTTTTTGGTTGTATCATATATCATACAGTTCTCCATTAGTCCTGAAAGTTTCAGAAATATTAATTAAGAATTGTCATTTTAATGAATTTTTGAAGTTTTTACCTCATTTCTACGTAGACTTGCAAATATCAGCGTTTCACTGGTTGCTATGAGGTAAATCAATGGATACAAGTCCAAAAAGGGTTTTAATTAATCTTTTGGGGTTAATCTATGTAAAATCATTAAGAAGTGACATGGTTACAGGAATCTAAGAAGCTTTTTACCTCCTTGGCATGTCAAAATAGAAGGTTATTTGCTATTTTCTTAAGATTTACAGTAGTTGTGACATGGTAACCAAGTTCCCAAAAGGTTTTAGTTTACCAATTAGGCCAAGATCAGCCATGGATCCAAGCTTTGGAGCTGTCCACGCCTCTGAGGCCTCAGAAGTTGGGTACCCTGGCTCTCTTTGATGTCTTTTGTCCCCCTTGCTTATTTTTTACATCAAAATAGAAATTTGAGCTTCAAGTGAGATATCCACTATGGGTGTACCAAAACTCCATTTAAGAATACCATGATATTAAGTGCTCAAAAAATGCAGAACACTATTCTTAGTGTATATGTAACATGGGATTTCTCACATTCCCATTATTTTGGCATGAAATTAAGAAAAACAAAAATTTTCATGGATCTTTTATGTGGTATCAAAGTATTTTCCATTTTACCACCTCAAAGAGTTAATTTGAGCTTATTCACTCAATGGAGCTACCCTAGGTGAATTTTTGTGTAGAATCCAAATATGGCCTTGAATCCATGTATTTACTTACTCAATAAAAAGTTATTCATCTTTTCTGAAGTCAAAAATGATGAATT
The DNA here is from genome assembly GCA_023105745.1 of Austropuccinia psidii. Taxonomy (NCBI): domain Eukaryota; kingdom Fungi; phylum Basidiomycota; class Pucciniomycetes; order Pucciniales; family Sphaerophragmiaceae; genus Austropuccinia; species Austropuccinia psidii. The sequence goes on from JALGQZ010000016.1 coordinate 19,913,789, forward strand.
TTGGATATATACATGACTTATGAGTTATGCATAATTCAAAATTTCTTTTTAAGATAATTGTGGCCTATTTGGGTATGTAAAATATACCTCAAGGCTCACAACTGCGCTTCCACGGGATTGTCATTTTGCAGATGACACTGGTAGAGCCCACCACACAATACCGCGGGTGCAGTGTGATTGCATTGGCGTGTGCGTGTGGGTGTGTGTTTGCGTGTGCATGCAAAGGGGTGGGTGTGTGAGAGTGTGCATGCGCAAGGGAGGGTGCGTAAGCATGTGCGTGTGCCCATGCAGGGGCAGGTGCGTGTGCCCATGCAGGGGCAGGTGCGTAAGGGCCAATTCCCCTTCCAACGTGATGATGGTGCAGTTGTACATTTTGAATACTGTGATGGGTGAGTGTGTGGATCATTTGATCATTGAAACTGGCTTATAGACACTGTACCCAATTTCAAAATAGTAATCTCATTGTGGCAATGGGAAATAATGTGCTTTGCTTGTCATAATGGCATGTCTCTGTCACCAAATTTTGACGCAGTTATTTCAATAGCAAAATTGCTAATGAATCTGAGAGATTTGCATTTTTGTAGACTAAGTATCATGAAATAACGGTTTTATCATTACAAGCAGTCCACATGACATAACTTTGTTATCATACAATCCACAGTTACCTTCTATTTCTTCCTCAGATATAATCAATTTTCCATCATCAAAACCAACAGCTTTATAAATATTGAGATGCGGCCAATCTGGTAAGAAATCCACATCAATCTTCAAAGTTTTTAATATTAAAACATTACTTCTCAGCATGCAAGATGGCTCAGAGACTTTGAAAATGGTATCAATAACACCAAAGCGTTGTGAGTTGCCCCTCAGAAAACATATCACACTGCTGCTGACATTTTTGGATTCAGTTGAAAATATATTGTTCCCAATATTAATGTTTGAAACTGGAAAATACCAAGGTGAGACAATCCTTGAAGTGGGATGACTTCTGAATTGTATGGTAGTGTCTAAGCTGATCCATTCAACTATTTCCCTTGTGGAATGCAAATTATCTAAGTAGTCAACCAGGCAATAATAATTTTCTTGGTCATGGCGGGATGGTTTGTTATGTTTTTGGTGATTGAACAGGGCAGGCTGCTGTGATTCAAAAAGTTGTTTTATTTCACATGGGATAGATTGGGATTTCAGGAAAACAGAAAGGTTGGGACATCAACTGATATGTTGAAGTAAGGTTTTATCTAAATCATATATTCAGAGTTGCAAGAAGTTAGTCTTATTCAGTTCATGTGTTTAATAAATGTGAATATATTTATCTTATTAATTGATGTACATATTTTGTTATTTGTTGACATCTTTGCAAATACTCAAATCAAGTGCTCATAACCCCATGTGGCTGAGGCTTGTGCTGGGCCCCAACATTGGAAGAGGTTGGGAATATGATCAGCAAAATGATGATTTGGTTTACTTTTCTGTTTTGGGAACGGGTGTTGATTGGAAAGGGGGAATTTTTTCCAATTTTTAGAAAATGCATTTGCATCATCCATTGCAACAGTCCAACTTGTGGCAATGTTGATAGCACTAATCAAATGGAATGTATTCTTGGTTAGTTCATTTGCAAGTTCTTTTAATTGACCCATGTTTCCTTGTGTGTTGGTGGATTTGTGTCCATCTAACAACATCTGTTGATTGAGAATTAAAAATGGAATATAGACCTTGTATAAGAGAGCCCATTCAGCGGCTTTCAAACTACCATGAGAGGGGAAACCCATTTTGTGGGTTACTCTTGTCCATGACAAGGGAATTATGGTATGAGATATGATTTGTCAGAGATGCTCCAGAGCCTCACCCTTGATCTGATGATCACTCAGTGAAATCATATCCAATTCAGTGGGGAAGTAATCGGCATCAAATGAAGGAATCTCCACAGAACCACTAGATGGATGTTGTGTTTCAGGGGTGGGAATTGCAAGGTAGTTTTTTTGGGTGGAAGTAGTGGGGAGTGACTCATTTATAATTTCTGCTGTGTCTCTTCTCAGGGAGAGGGCTTCTCTCAATGTGATTTTATCATGAGAGCTGTTGGAGGTCATGTAATCTGAGTCTGAACTGTTGCTGTCATTGTATTTCCTGCGGGACCTGAAGTAAATTTTTGATTCGGACTATGGAATGCACAATTTGAAAGCTGCATGATCCTTCAAAATTCCAAGTATTAAATTATGCATTATGTCAAGATTAACCATTCTGGTTGGATCCCAATACGGAAGGTCTTGCAAAATTGAATATTTCACTCCATACTCAGAAAAAATTTCTTGTCTTTATTGTGGGGATTCCCGAAGCCATTTGGCAATGGTTGATTTATGATTTTGGTATGAGCGCATGTAGTGAAATTGAGCACTAATTTCTTCAATTTGACCTTTGTGAATAGTGCAAAAATTACAAAAGTGGTTTCCTGAATGAGAAATAAATCCAATAAGCTTGTGCATGGCAACCACATACGCAATGGCCATGAGAATGGCAACACGGAGAAAGAATCCTGAAGGACCTGTTGAGGTGGGTGAAAAATGGTAACCTTTCCACAGCTCTTTGAGCTCCTTGATGAGTGGCATTAATAGGTAATTCAATTGAAGGGCAATTGGCTCCTTTTGACCAGGGATAATTCCTGAAACATAGACATTTTCTGGCTTCAATCTTTCACTTGAGGAGAGATTAAGACAAATAAGAATGATAGGACCAATGCTGGCCAACCAGGTTGACTTTCCATGTGCATTAAACCAGTTTTCACAACCACAAGTTTGACCATCCTCCTTGATGGTTGCGGAAATCCAACCTGGAGCCAAGTTGGGGCCAATTGGTCACGTCATATCATTCATGGCCAATTGGCCCCCTTGGGTGTTCTATGGCATCCACGCCATAACACCTTCCAATGGCCATTTTATGGGCTCAGGCCATATCCTGCCGTCATTGGCCTTCTTGGCCAATTCCCACTTTACCAACCCCCAGGCCTTCATCTTTGATTTTGGGCCTGGGGGGTCATTTTGTCTTCTAGGGGCCTCCAGGCCCCCTAGCCGTCATCCTTGGATTCAGGGCCACCCTTTTCATTATTGGGATTTTGGCCTAAATGACCTTTTTGGGCCATTTAGGCCCCCTACGGCTCCTACGGTCCGTAGGCCATTTAGGCCCCTTTTGGCCTAATTCAATGAGGCCAAAAGGGGCCAGCCAGGTGGGTCCCAAAGCACAATTGGGCCCACCTGAGCCATTTTTAGCCACCACTTCCTTGGACCCAAAAGTGACCAAAAAGCCCATGGACCACCATGGACCAATAGTTCAGCCATGGCCTCTGGCAACCACCAGAGGCCACCAGATCGGCTCAGTCCGTGTTTCCCCTCAACTCCTGGGGATTTCTTCCTTTCCTTCATACCATCCGTACTCAAGGTTGCAGGCATGGTGCATATATGGTATTATATACCATTATGCACCATTTTTGCTCAGAAATCCAATGGTGTTGTTTTCAGGAGCCAATTACACCTTTCCAAATCAAGGTCTCAAATCCCAACGCCCATTTCAAAGAAGGATTAATCAGCTCATCAGTCTGACAAGTTATGGTGGCAATCAGAAGACTCTTCCAGGATCCCAACCATCTGTATCTGCAGGAGTTGGGTTGGCACAATTCATTCAGGATTATTCAAGGGAAATTCTCGAGAGGTGTTACATCTTTTCAATCAGTTGTCAAGGCATAAAGTATTCAATACTCCTTGGACAACTCAATTCATCCATACAGGCCTCATTCAATCAACCTGTATGGTCTTGGCCCAATTGGGCCATTCCATATTCCACTGTGTGAATTCCATCACACAGTTCAAATTTCAAGATGGCCAGAACTGTATTTACCAATTCGGACAATACAGTCATTGATCCACCTTCCAGGATCAATCTTTCAGTTTTCACATATACTGGCTACCTTTAATCACCTGGGGACTTTTTCCCCAGTTAATTAATATATTGGATTTATGTTTATCCTTATTTTCTTTTATGTTATTAAAGTTAATACTGATAATCTTAAGTCAGTCATTAGCACCTTTTCTCTTTTCTTTCCTTGCATGTCAGTGGATATTGGTGGTCATATCCTTTACTAATTCCATTTTTCTTTCTGGAAGGTTGAAACAGTGAATTGAGGATTCACTTGGTTGGCTTCTTGGCCTTTGGCTTTCTTTTATCTTTGTCCTCTGGCTTCATTATTATTATTCTTTGTTATCTTTGGCATATTTGTCGTTTCTCTTATTCCTGCTTCAGAAATATATTCCATAGTATTTCTTATCATCTTTTGGAGCCCTCCAAGTGAGTTCTTGATTCCTGAGTGCCAGGCCCTCTTGCTTCCATAAGAGCCCCTGTGACATTATATTAATTAACTCATGATTTCTTTTCATTCTATTTATTCATTCTTCATTATTTTATTCATTCATTATTCATCAATTTCATTCATTCCTTCATCGAAATTATGACTCTTTAACACTTATGAATTTAATGATTCTTTGTCACCTCTCAATTTTCTCTCATTCATTTCTCATTCTGAAAATTGAAAGCTGACCCAATTTTATTTTTGTATTTTTTTCAATCTTAATCTCAATCATCAATCCCATTTTTATCCTTCATTTCAGGCGTCTTATCATTTGGATTTTTCAGATTATTCATCAAATTATTCAGACATGTTCTTCATATCAGGACTCAATTTAATTTTCTCTTCAAGAATTTTGATTTCAGGAAGAATTCACTTCATAATTGATTTGATTGACTGATTTGACATAATTGATATTGACTTCAAGATAATTGATTGACCTGAAGAATTCTCATTGATTTTGCTGAATTTCACATCAAGACTTTGACATACATTGATTTTGACTCAAGATTTCTTTTGACTGATTGATTTTTGATGCAAGATTTGCTTTTCATTGACATTGATTTTTGACCTCAAGACTCATTTGATTTTGATTGATAGACATACCTGAAGATTTTAATTGATTCATTGATTTTTCCCCTCAAGATTTGATTTGATTTGATCCTCAAGACTATTTTGGATTTGCCTCAAGTTTTATTCAAGTTTTGATCATATTAATTTAAATTTTATTCTTATTCTTATTCAATCATTTCACTCCAACACTCACCTCCTGCAAGACAGACCACATCCCAGGCTCGAACTCAAGCTGTTCTTACTCCTACTCAAAGAGTTCCTCTTGATGGCACCCCAGAAGTTCCTCAACTGAGGGCCCAATAAGATAGAGGACCCCGCATGGAAGGAGCAGAACCATCCAGGAAGGAGGAAGAGTGCCAAGAAGATCAAATTCTTCCTCAGGAGTAGTTGGCAGTTTTCCAGGCATTTCAAGGACTAGCTTCAAAGGTCCAGGTGAAGATGGTGAAGAGGAGGAGGAGAATTCTGTGGAAGAGGAAGAGTCTGATGGTACTGAAGGTGTTCCTGCTCCGGTGGGGGCATCCCAAGGTACTGGAGGACCAACTCTAGCCCAGTCTAATCAGCCTGTCTCTCATCAATCTGAACCATCTTTATTGGCCATTATGCAGCAAATGACTCAGATTATGGCCAATCTCCAAGCAGCTTCTTCTTCTGATTCATCAAGACCACCAGCCTTCAAGACTCCATTTATGAAGGCACCAGAATTCTTTGATGGGACTCAGACCTTCAAAGTCAGAAGCTCTATCCAGTCTTATCAATTAACTTTTCATAATGATTTGGCAAACTTTTCTCAAGACAGGAAGAAGGTTCTTTATGCCACTTCATTTCTTATTGGCAGGGCTGCAAAATGGATTGAGCCTTATCTTTCCAATCTCACCAATCAAGATCCCAAATAACTTTTCAATTCTTGGAATTTATTTGAATCACAACTCTTCACTTTGTTTGGGCACCCAAATGAAGTCAGAAAAGCAGAAGCAGAGTTGGATTCCTTAAGAATGAAAGAAGGAGGGCATGTATCACTATACATTGCTGATTTTAGAAGCTTAGTCTCAAGAATTGGGGATTGGGGTGAAAGAGCTCTCATCCATCATTTCAGGAAGAGATTGCCATCAAGAATTCTGGATCAATTGGCCTCCCATCCTTCAAATATTGATTCTCTTCAAGACTTAATGGACATTACCCTGGAACTTGATACCAGGTACCATGAGACGCAAAAGGGAAGAATCATCATCAAGAGAAGAAGCCTGAAGCCTCAAAGTCAAGTTCTTCTCATCATCAAAATTCTTCAAGCTCAAGTCACAAGAAGAATAATTTATAATGCTCAAAAGCGGGACAAGCCCCACTCTTCCTTGTTGAATAAGGACTTCCAGTTGAAAGGTTCTGAAAAAGAAAGAAGAATCATGGAGGGCTGGTTTACTTATTATGGTGGGAAGCATAGTCTTGAGTCTTGCTTCAAAAGACCTCAAAACAAGCTTACCCAACCGTCAGGCCAATTTCCCAGCCAGGGAAAAGTCTGAGTGGAGACCATATTGTGTTCAATGGTCTTCACAGTTTTCCTTCCAGAGCACAATTGGGCATTCTGAATGCTGGTGTCAAAAATTCTCTTAAATTTTTTGTTTTTTCTTCTCTTTCTGATGTTCTTTACAGTATTCTCATTGATTCTGGTGCTACACACTCATTTATTGCAAAGCAGTTTGTTCACAAGTACTCATTGACTACGTCAGAACTTCAAGAGAAGATTCCCCTTATCATTCTTGACTCCTCTGAGTCTCCTTCCTTATTTGTGACTCACCATACTAGATATATGGTTGAGCTCCCTTCCTTCCCAAGCTTTGAATGGGACTTTTTAGTCATTGATACTCCCAAGGGAGAAGTCCTCATATTGGGCTTTGACTTTCTCAATCACTTTAATCCTTCTATTGATTGGAGGCAAGGGCTGATCACCTTTACTCATGATCATTTGGACTATTCTGATCCTTCTAAATCTTTCCGCGATGATTTTTCCTCTGCCAAATCATGTGCAGCTCTGGTTGGTGATTCTAGAACACCATCATTTCTGTCTTCTGTCCAAGTTCCTTCCCTTAATTCCCCACAGTCATTACTATCTCCTAGAGATGAATTATTCAAAGAGATTCAAGATGTTGGAGAGGATAATTCTGTATCTTCACTTCATCTCTAATTTGGGAATATGGACCTTCCTCCTTCATCTTATCATGACTCCCTGGAGGAGTTGTGGGATGAAGAGGAAGAGCCAGAAGAAGTAGAAACCGTGATGAAGGTTGTTCTTTCTGTCTATCACCAATATTTGGATGTATTCTTCAAGGTGAAAGCAGAAAAACCTCCTCCTCACCGCGCCTGTGATCATCATATTGAGCTGGAGGGGTCTCTACCTCCAGTTGGGGTGATCTACTCTTTATCCAAACAAGAGTCAGATACACTCAGGGCCTACATTTTAGAGAATTTAGAGAAAGGTTTCATCCGGCCAAGCTCCTCTTCAACAGGAGCACCTGTCCTCTTTGTCAAAAAGAAAGATGGTGGCCTCCGTTTGTGTGTTGATTACCGCAAACTCAATGCTGTTACTAGGAAGAACAAGTATCCTGTTCCACCTATGAATCAGCTTCTCAATGTTTTTAATGGTTCTTCTATCTTCTCCAAGATTGATTTGCGTGGTGCATATAACCTGCTCAGAATCAAGGAGGGTGATGAACACCTGACTGGCTTTAGAACTAAATATGGCAGTTATGAGTACTTGGTATGCCATTTGTGCTCACCAATGCTCCTGCTTCTTTTCAAAATATTGTCAATGATATCTTTCAAGATCTTATTGATGTTTATGTTGTGGTTTATTTGGATGACATTATGGTCATTTCCAAATCTGAAGAAGAACATGTCACTCATGTGTCCACTGTTCCTTCCAGACTCAGAGCCAATAACCTTTTTGCTAAGGCGTCCAAATGCCTGTTTCATGTTTCAAGTGTGGAATATCTTGTTTATTTAGTTTCCTCTGAAGGCCTCAAGATGGACCAAGCAAAAGTCCAGCAGATTCTAAATTGGCCCCCTCCAAGAAACTCAAGGCTCTTCAATCTTTCCTTTGCTTTGCCAACTTCTACTGCCGTTTCATCAAGAAATATTCAAAGAAGATCAGTTCACTCACCAGTTTCCTCAAGAAAGATTCCTGTTTTCCCCTCAATGAGGAAGCTCTCAGTCAGTTTCAGCAACTCAAAGAGGCTTTAACCACCGCTCCAATCCTTCTCTACCCACCATTGTAGAGACCGATGCATCAGATTATGCTTTGGGTGCTGTACTGAGTCAGGTCTCTGACTCAGGAAAACATCCCATTGCATTCAACAGCCGCAAGCTTATCCCAGCAGAGCTCAATTACAAAATTCATGACAAGGAGCTCCTTGGTATTGTCTGCACTCTCAAGCGCTGAAGGGCTTTTCTTCTTTCACTGTCTTCCCCTTTTGAAGTTCTCACCAATCACTCTTCCCTTCAATACTTCATGACCTCTAAAGTACTCACTCGCCGTCAAGCCCCTTGGGATGAATTCTTTTCTGAATTTTGTTTCTCAATCACTTACTGCCCTGGCCACCTAGCTACTCTTCCAGATGCCTTATCACATTGGGACAACGTTTATCCGGAGAGGGGGGAAGATTTCATCAGCAAGAATCCAATGAATCTTCAGCAAATCAGTAAGCAAGATGAAGTTCAACCCTCAAAGTTTTTTGCAGTCAAGGTGCAATATTTTTCAAATTTGATTGATTCAATCCAGAATAAATTATGGCAGGATCCTCAGTACAGAAGTATCCTTGAAGATTTGAGTAAAGGTAAATATGTCCAAGATTATTCTCTTGATTCCTCTCCCCAACTTCTTCTCTTCAAAGATCGGGTGGTAGTCCCAAATGACTCCACAATTCAACTCAGTATTCTTCAAAAGCGTCATGATTCTCCTCTAGCTGGACACCCTGGCCAAGAGAAAACTCTCAAACTTGTCAAGCGGGATTTCCACTGGTCCCGCATGACTCAATGTATCAAGGATTATGTTTCATCCTGTCAACAGTGTTCAAGAAACAAGAATATTCATCATAAGAAGGTTGGATTCCTCAAACCACTTCCAATTCCAAATGGTCCTTGGATTTGTCTTTCAATGGACTTCATCACTCAACTGCCCCTGTCCAATTCCTTTGATTCAATCCTGGTCATAGTGGACAGATTCTCAAAAATGGTGGTTTTTATTCCAACAATGTCTTCAATCACTTCCCTGGATTTTGCCATTTCTTAATCAAGAATATCTTTTCAAAGCATGGCCTTCTGTTAAGCATTGTCAGTGATAGAGGTTCACTCTTTGTTTCTTCTTTTTGGACCAATCTTTGTCAGAAGCTCAAGATTTCAAGAGACTTGTCAACTGCTTACAATCCAGAAACTGATGGACAGACAGAGAGGGTAAATCAGATACTAGAACAGTATCTTTGGATGTATGTCAGTTATCATCAAGATGATTGGAACACCTGGCTCCCTCTGGCTGAATTTGCCTACAATAATTCTGATCACTCTTCAACCAAGCAATCCCCGTTTTTCACTGTTTATGGAAGAGATCCACAATTTGATTCAGTTCACATCACTCAAGATACTCCTGCTGGAAAGTTATCAACAAAATTCCAATCAGTACAGCAAGATGTCAAGAGAGAACTTGAAGCTTCTATAAACCAGTTTAAGAGGTATGCAGATAAAGGTAGAGCAAGTCCACCTGTTTTCAATCCTGGTGACATGGTATGCCTTTCCTCCAAGAATATCAAATCAACCAGACCCACCAAAAAAAAAAATCTGAAAGATGGTTGGGTCCTTTTCCAATCTTGAAGAAAGTCAGTTCTCATGCTTACCACCTCAAGCTTCCATCTCAATGGAAATCCATCCACCCAGTCTTCCATATCTCCCTTCTGGAACCAGTCAAGACATCAAAAGCCTCCTCCTCCAATTAAAATTGAAGAAGAAGGGGAATGGGAAGTCTCTCAAGTACTGGATTCAAAGCTCAAGAGGAGAAAGTCATGGTATCTGGTGGAATGGAAAGTTTTGAGTCAAGACCCAGAAAGATCCAGTTGGGAACCAGCCGAAAACCTCAAGAACTGTCCTGAACTTGTCAAAGATTTCCATTCTTTGTATCCTGACAAGCCAGGACCCAATTCTTCAAAAGCTTGATCTTTTTATGGTGCTTGGTGGGGAGAGGAATTACCAAAAGTAAGTCCCACTCCTGGTATGCACCTTTAGGGGTATTCTACTCTTCTTTCTTGTAAGCATCACCTTGGCCACTCTGTGAGCACTTTGCAATTTGGACACAGATTTGTTGGCCTGGCTTTCAAAATCAATTCCAAAATTATGGCCATTTTCCACTTGGGCAAATGGAACATTCACTTTCATTTTCCTTTCCAAGTTTTCCAATTCAAGACATTCCTTCATCAAATTTATATTCTTATTTATGGCACTGGCGGGATTGGCAAATTCTAAAAGTAAGTTCCTCTCCTGGTGTGCACTTCCCTGAGGGGTCTACAATCTTTTCAAAACATCACCTTGGCCAATCTGTGAGCACCTGGCATCAAATTCTTTTGTCCAGGTCCTTTCCCACTTTCAAATCAACCGCCAAAATCCGTGATGAAGATTGGATCCCCCTTCGAAATCTTTTGTTTTTCTTTTAATTTCTTTTTCTGCTTCTTTATCTTTACTTTTTTTCAAATTTCTTTTATTATAATCTTTATGCCAAACTTCTGCGACAAATTCAATCCTTCATCATTTTCAAAGCCAAATTTCAAGAGAAGACTACGTCAACCTCAATTCATATTCCAACATTAATTACCAGTTCAAAATTTTTCTTTTCAAGATCAAATACCTCTGGAACCCCTCTTTCCAATCCGTCTCAACAGCCTCAACAGGCTTCTACCTTATCTTGGTGCTCAGGAGCTCACCAATCAAAGTAGGGGGGTACTGTCACAACCATGAGTTTGACCCTCCTCCTTGATGGTTGCAGCAATCCAACCTGGAGCCACGTTGGGGCCAATTGGTCACGTCATATCATTCATGGCCAATTGGCCCCCTTGGGTGTTCTATGGCATCCACGCCATAACACCTTCCAATGGCCATTTTATGGCCTCAGGCCATATCCTGCCGTCATTGGCCTTCTTGGCCAATTCCCACTTCACCAACCCCCAGGCCTTCATCTTTGATTTTGAGCCTGGGGGGGTCATTTTGTCTTCTAGGGGCCTCCAGTCCCCCTAGCCATCATCCTTGGATTCAGGGCCACCCCTTTCATTATTGGAGTTTTGGCCTAAATGGCCCAAAAAGGCCATTTAGGCCCCCTACGGCTCCTATGGCCCGTGGGCCATGATTCACGGTCCACGGTCCGGAGGCCATTTAGGCCCCTTTTGGCCTAATTCAATGAGGCCAGCCACTTAGGCCCCACCTGAGCCATTTTTGGCCACCACTTCCTTGGACCCAAAAGTGACCAAAAACCCCATGGACCACCATGGCCTCTGGCAACCAACAGAGGCCACCAGATCAGCTCAGTCTGTCTTTCCCCTCAACTCCTGGGTATTTCTTCCTTCCCTTCATACCATCCGTACTCAACGTTGCAAGCATGGGGCATATATGGTATTATATACCATTATGCACCATTTTTGCTCAGAAATCCAATGGTGAAGTTTTCAGGAGCCAATTACACCTTTCCAAATCAAGGTCTCAAATCCCAACGCCCATTTCAAAGAAGGATTAATCATCTCAACAGTCTGACAAGTTATGGTGGCAATCAGAAGACTCTGCAAGGATCCCAACCACCTGTATCTGCAGGAGTTGGGTTGGCACAATTCATTCAGGATTATTCAAGGGCGATTCTCAAGAGGTATTACATAATTTCAATCAGTTGTCAAGCCATCAAGTATTCAATACTCCTTGGACAACTCAATCAACCTGTATGGTCTTGGCCCAATTGGGCCATTCCATATTCCACTGTGTGAATTCCATAACACAGTTCAAATTTCAAGATGGCCAGAACTGTATTTCCCAATTTGGACAATATAGTCATCGATCCACCTTCCAGGATCAATCTTTCAGTTTTCACATATACCGGCTACCTTTAATCACCTGGGGACTTTTTCCCCAGTTAATTAATATATTGGATTTATGTTTATCCTTATTTTCTTTTACGTTATTAAGGTTAATACTGATAATCTTAAGTCAGTCATTAGCACCTTTTCTCTTTTCTTTCCTTGCATGTCAGTGGATATTGGTGGTAATATCCTTTACTAATTCCATTTTTCTTTCTGGAAGGTTGAAACAGTGAATTGAGTATTCACTTGGTTGGCTTCTTGGCCTTTGGCTTTCTTTTATCTTTGTCCTCTGGCTTCATTATCATTATTCTTTGTTATCTTTGGCATATTTGTCGTTTCTCTTATTCCTGCTTCAGAAATATATTCCATAGTATTTCTTATCATCTTTTGGAGCCCTCCAAGTGAGTTCTTGATTCCTGAGTGCCAGGCCCTCTTGCTTCCATAAGAGCCCCTGTGACACCAGTCCACATAAATGGAGAAGGCCAATGCACTAGGAATGGACATGAATTGGAGGTCGTGAATATTTCTAGTGCAAGTGAAGCCTCTCCATACCAATCCATCCCAGATGTCACATTTGGGGGAACCTTTTGAAGTTTGGAATTGTTGATGTTGATTCAGACTTTCCATAATTCCAGCCCGCTGGAGAAATCTGGCAAGCCAATTTCTGAATGGTTGATAAATGAAATATTTTGTTGGTATAAATCTTTGCTTCATGTTGGTTGTGATTTGGGTGTGGGGTTCAAATGAATAGATGAATTTTCCTAATGATTGTGTGCAAGGGGGATCATGATCATTTGGTTCATTATGGCGTTGACAGTGGGGTTGGTCAGTTGTGACTGATTCAGTAAGGCCATTAAGAAAAAAACATTGAGGACAACATATATAGCTTTGAATCACTGGCTCCAATTGGAGATGTTCAAATATGGTACTGAGATCTTGAGGTATATGGAATGCAGGAGTGGGGGGACCACCTGAGCTTGAGATACTGGACTTGATCAGCAGGTTCAGGGCAGGTTTGAGAATGTGTGAAGCCCTACGGGGTATATTATAACTTAATGATAGAATGGCAGATATTATTGTTTCAAGGTCTTGTGGGGGAAGGTTTTGACTGCCACTGAATGGTTTCTGTGCAGTTGAATTGACACCCTCTGGAGTGGAGAAAGTGCTTTGGGTAAATTTTGAATAATCAGCTGGCAAGATTTGATTCAATAGAATTTGCAGGCACTCAGATCCTGTTGCAGAAGTAGGGATGTTTGGAAGAGATTTGAAATTTTTAATGTGCTGTTAATATTGGAAAGGTGTGAAGGAAACTCCCTTCCTATCACCCTCAGCGGAAGAGTGTTTTTAGGTTGAGCAGTGTTGATACATGCATATACGCATTGAGGAATAGCGGCGGGTTGTCATTGCTGCAGGAATTGTGAGTAAGGTTGGTTTGTGTATAAATATCTATGGCTGATGTGAAAGTGTTTGGGAGTTTTATTAATTGGAAAAAAAGTGATTGATTATCCATGAAGGGGGAGATGATTTGAGCCAGCTGAAGATTTTATCCCATTTGAAATGGTGGCTGAGCTGCAGGCAATAAAGTGTAACATGTCTCATCTGGATGGCAGAATTGGTTAGGAGTTTAATTGGGTAAAATGCCATTCTGCTCAATGCTCATACATATTATCTTGTATTTACACATGCTGATACTGTGGTTTTAACCTTTGATGGGAGTTCCATTAGGGATGTATCAACCATGAATGGAGTGGATTAAAATTCAAACCACATACGCTGGCACACCATTGTACATGGTTTAAACCTTATTACAGACATAACAATATAACAATCTTACATAATCATTTGGAGTGGAGCTAAAGTCTTTTTATTTGGTTTGAGTGAAGTGGGCTTTTAATTGGTTGGAATGTTATTTGGATTGTCTTGCCTTTCTTGAAAAGGTCATGTCTCTTTTGTGGGTAAATCCTTCATTAATATACCCTTATACAGATATAGAATGCTGTGTAATTTTGATGCATATATTGGCAGTTTGGATAATTCACAAAATGTCACAAGGGGAGGGGGGAATGTTTATTGGATATGATTACTTATGGATGATATGTCGCCTTTGATATCAAGGAAATATCACATTATATGCTGGTAGGCCGGGCAGGATGGTTTCCAACAAAAGCGGAGGAGCTCAAGAGGAGGCAGGGAGAATTCTCCTAAGAAGTGTCTTATTAGACTTCCACGAGAGGCTTGGTTCCCACTTTTCATACAATTTCTCTATTATACTTTTGAAATCACTCTATTTTATCATAATACTGAGCTGTTTTATCAAGTTAAAAAAATTACTGTACTTTTTTAGCCCTTATGTCATCTTCCAAGCCACGTAAATCCTGTTCAAGTTCTGTCATGACTCAGATAGTGAATCTAGCATAAAATGTGTTCAAACAGAGTCACCATTGAGTCCCAACATTCCTCTCACAACCCCTATCGCATACTCAATGGATTTATCAGGTCTTAACATTGATGTGGGAAATCCAAAGGCTCCAACTTCAAGCACTTGGTCAATCCCAAATATTTCTGTCACTCCAATTCCCCTGAATCCCACCAATACACAAATGAATGTGTCTGAGGGGCCAGAAGGCACACATCAAATCTCATCAAACGCTAATCCAAAATCAAAATTTCCACATGAGTTCCTCCTTAATCCTGGTCGGAATCCAGTCACATCCCAGGATCCCTTTGGATAAAGTAAACAGCCAACCCTCAATATTCCATCAGGATCTCAGGTTCATGTGGGCAATGAAAAGCAGGTTGATGGTGGGCAACAAAAAAGACCATTGGAAAATGTAACTTGGAGTGGTCTGTTGGAGGAAAATCCAGGATTGACGCTTCATCAAAGTAAGTCATTTTGATGTTGGAGTATAAAATTTTTCACAATTTGATCTGTTTGTTTCATGGGTTAAATATGGCACCTAAAGGCAAGTCAGTCCAATCTCAGGAGCCAGTTGAAGATCCTGAGTATAACCAGTCTTCATTAATGTTTTGATGTGTTAACTGATGATTTGCATGGAAGGTGATGAACTTTATGCATCTTCACCTCTGGTCCATAAAGAGAAATTCACTGGATGTAACCATCCATATGCCTCAAAACCAAGAATGGGTCATGCCAGTTCATTAAGAGAAAAAATTGTGGATGATGAGGATTAGAACATGTCTCCAACTCAAAGTGAAAGAAATGATGAACCAAGGAGGGAAAATTTCACTGCGCATGAGCAAGGCACTCAGGCAAATAGTGAGTTCACCCATCCTCAAATGGGCCTGGCCCAGATTATGCTTGAACAATCCGAGGTCAGACAGCAAAGGAACCAGGCTCGTAAAGCTCACAATGTGGCAAAATGTGCAAGCCAGAAGGAGCAACAAAAATGGCTGAGAGCAGAACTTACAGAGAATGTCCATGGAATGATATCAGCAGGACATGCCCATTGCCTGTTCCTACTCAAAGTTAGGGATAAGGGTTTTTCCTCACTGGCAGCACCACCCAGCACAGAAGAGTGTGAAGTTGCAATCCAAGTGGCTGGTCATCTCAGATATGTCCCCAAATATGTTTTCAATGAGCCATCAACACAGGTTCAGTCTCAGGGTTTCCAAAGCTACTGAGAAAATGAGCTCCACAAGCTAGGACTAAAGTGATTCACTTGGGACTGGGAGAGCTCATGGCAACATCCATTCAACAAGTTGATGTCTATGGTGTTTTACCATACATTCCGTCTTGCACTTGTCAGCACCAAGTATCATCACTACTGTTGGAACAAGGATCATAATAATTATGGGGTCATGGTGGCTTTAATGGAGCAATATTTCACTTATTTGAAAAGAGAATGGAAGTCTGTTCAAAAGGATTTGGAGTATTTGGTAAAAATAAAGGAGAATCAAACGCTCGCAAAGATTCATCAAAGGTTTAGTTACTGTATCTCTTCTTCATTGTGAACAAAGTCTGATGATAATCTACTTGATTTTGTGCACACCTGTGAGCGCCATCATGAATGGTGTGATACGGCTAAATTTCCCATTCTAGAATCACAATGCAATGACCCTTGAGTGTGCTCAGATACTGAGGAGTTACTGGAAAATTGCCGTCAAGTTTGCGGCAAAGTGGGATTAAGCTGGTGCTCCCAGTTCTTTAATTAATTGGTATTAAAAATGGATAGAGACATAGAGTTTTGTAATCGTATTAAAAAAAGGGTAAAAAAACTATTGACAGATTGCCAGAAATACAATCAACAGATGATGGTGATATTCTGGAAGGCCTATCATTTCAGGTATTTGATGAAGATTGGCTCAAGAATTGTAGTAAGATGCAGACTATCACCCTCAAAATACTTGACATTCCAGTTATTAGGCCAAATGATGATGCTCTGCAATAACTTGGTAATAAAAATGTATAGCAGCATTACGAATTAACATTTTGTGAATTATTTGTGCAGGTGTAATAATATCTGATTATTATATCTTAAAGATGCAACAACTTGCTAAATATGTCAGAATATAGACAATATGAATTGGAATGTATCACTGTCTCCCTCAGAAATAATACTCTATTTCTCATTTTCATTGAGGAAATATTGAAGGAGTCCAAGCCAGCTCATAGTGTTCATAATTGTGGACCTGTGCTGGGGTGAAAAGGAGTTATCAACTTTGTCAAAGACAAATTATATAATATCAGTAAGCTTCATGCAGTTAATGAGCTTTTATTTTCTTGGACCTATTGGTGATTGGAATATGGCATTCCCATAAGGAATGATTTCAGAATAGCAATACAATCAGGGTCAAATATGAGCTTGAAAGGTACCTTCCGCATGTTTAACTCAACTGAATGAGGAGTGATAGAGTGGATGATGTTTACAGGATATTGTTGGCCAATATGATGGAGTCAATCAACAGCCTGAGCCTCAATGGCTGGGTCCCAATTGGGCTCCTGGAAATGTGGATGTCAGTGTCTGAAAATTGGGGTAGAATTTTGGAGGTCCTGTCACCATTAAATAGACAATATTAGCACAAGTTATATTGAGGCCAGTTCCAGCTGCGGCAATGAATTCAATCAGTACTTCACATTCAGGATTATTGAAGAAATTCTCCAGTGCCTTCTCCTGTGCTCATGCTGTAATTGTTCCATCAATTCGTTCTGAAAGGATAGAGTGATGGGAAAGTGCAATATGAATTCTACAATAAAAGACAGTCAGATGGAGTCAATTGGTAATGTATGAATATTAGAATTAACTCACGAATCAAGAAATTGGGTCCATTGGGTATAAACCACCGATTTGGTTGGACCACACTTTGATTGTTTTTTCTTCATTAAGCTTTGTAGGAGGTGTTCAATTTTACTACTCATCATGCATGTTTTCACATCCACAATAGTTCCTGTGATTGTTGAGGAGTAATCCTGAGTTCTCCTGCCCTCGTGGTCTTCCAAATACGCATCCACAATTGTGTTAAGCATGATTTGATGGTTACAACATATTCACAGATTATTAATATTCCTGAAAAATTCTCCTGGTCCTTTCCTTTTGGATTATAGGAATTCTTTGTATAATATGGAACATTTTTGCTTCATTGTTGGGTTGAGTGGTAGTGGTTAATAATAATGGCTAATAGTGGTAAGGTATTTGACATGTGTGGTTTTGGTGTGGCGCAAACTTAAATGCTGCAATGCCAAATACAAAATATCATTGCTACCTTTGGAAAGGGTACTCAGGATGAATGGTGACCAGTTACTTGATCTGAGCTCTGGGGTTGGGTGATGAATGATATTATGCCCAAAAGGTCATAAATGGTGTTGTGAATAGGTGTGCCTGTTAAACATATTTGATGGGATGAAAGGAGGCTATTAATGGCACGGTGAGTGGCAGTGTATTGAGAGCAAGTATAGCTATAAGATGGGGGAAGGGTTATTTAATATAAAAGGTAATTTGAATCATTGAAAGATCAGAAACTCACTGTGCTTCATCCAAGATTATACAATGCCAATTGATTTTAAAAATGAATGATGTAGAGGTATTTATTTTCTTAAATTCTTCGGTGATAGTACTGTAAGAATTGATGATGATATCATATTTTGAGATGTCGGCCTTGGATAATAAGTGACGAGTGGGACCATGGTAGATTTTGGCTTGCAGTTCTCCAGCCTGAGCATGCTTGGATATTTCAGATTGCCAGTTGGTAATTAAGCAAGGGGGGCAGATGATCATGGTGGGTGTGGAGCAATGGGTGTTTGCAATCAACAGCTCCTTGGAGGTACCAATTAGAGCAATGGCCTGAATGGTTTTACCTAATCCCATATCATCCGCGAGCAGTCCTCCAAGAGGGGTATTGGTCAAAAGGGATTTAAATGAGCTAACGACCTTGTTTATAATGATGTGCCTGGAGTTAAAAGTGGATCCTGGGGGTGAGGTGGCCCAAAGGTTACAGGCAGATTGGCCATTGGGAATTTCTTGATCCCAGAGAAAAGCTAGTCTGGTCTTTTGATGAGGGAGGAGGGGGATTTGAATAATGGAATGGGGTGGGCTCATCATGGGGAGGTCTGATCCACTGGGTAATTGTATCAGTTTTTGCTTTGAAGTCGATGATAAAACAGTAGGATATGAAGCTGGTGTCAAGTTTGAAGCGGGAAATGTGGGAGTAAAGACTTGAAATTGACTATGCGTATTACAGTCATATTCTTTGGGTATTTTAAGCTTGAAATTTTGCATTCAAAAGCTTTCAATTATGAATAGAATGTTTGGATACCATGTGAAGAAAATTAATGCTAGATTAGGTTTCTGAGATGAGGAGGGATCATTTGCATCAGTCATAAATACTCCCTCAACAAATAATGTTTGAGTAGGATTTGATTTTCAATTTTCAATCCATTCCCCACCAGGACCACAGTGCATGAGAGTTTGTGGTGCCCCAAGGAATGGTATCAACATTTTGGAAAGGGTTCCAGGGAGAGAGCCAATAGCATGTTGGTGATTGGGGAGATATACAAATATGTTGTGTTGATTGTGCCATAGGATAATCCAAGAAGCTAAAAGGGAATTGTCAGGATTTAAGGTTATATGACCATTTATTTGAATATTAATATTAATCATCCCAATGCAAAGTCGCTGTGAAGGGGTTGACATGATGTCTATTATGAATTATTTGGGGACAGTTGGAAATTATATGATCAGGAAGGGGTAGCTAAAGGGAATGAAGACCAATAACCGCAGGTGGGGAACTTATATGAGAGGCATAAATGAACTCAAAGGGGGATGGCCTGTGGTTATGTGCATGGTCTTTGAGAAGATGGGCCTCTTGGGCTCATAATTTTCATATCCAATTTGGGGCATATATCAATGCAAGGTGGCAAAAATGTGGGTGCAGCAATATGACTTCTGGATCTGCAGAAACTTACGCAACCTTTGGTGGACCAAGGTTGGAATTAGCATATCCAAAATTGGGTGGGTTGCAGAAACTTAATGTGGAGGGGCATATTAGAGGCATGAAGCCATGTTTGCTGGTGTGACAGCAAACAATAAGCGTATCTTCCCCAGGTTAATTGTGGTACAGGGACCTACTGGGCAATGTTGGCAGTTTTAAAGGGCAATCTCACTGTGGGGATGTTTGTGTGTGGGCAGGTGAGATATGTTCAGTAACGTGTCACCTGTAAGGTTTGTCTATGAAACTCTTGATAATAGTAGCAAAATTCAGAGTACTATGACTGTCCTCAGTAGAAATATATAATATAATAAAATATTATAACCACAAATTTAAATATAATTATTAAAAATAATTATATAAAAAAATAAATTTAATCATTATTATAAAAAAAAATATAATAATAAAAAAAAAATAACAATAATTATAATAAATTATAATTATTCTATTATTGTTATAGTCACTGACAGTTGTAACAATAAGAAGTGTAAAGCTCTTAATGAGACAATTACACATGGAAATATGAATATTAACCACTTATAAATAATATAAATATTATTTATAAAAGAATTATAACACACACTGTGCAGAAATAATTCTTATAGAATAAAAATTCTATATAAAAAAACTAATACTAGATAAAAAAGATATAGAACTTTAGAGAAAACTTACTTATCATATTTATTTAATACAACAAGTCAAAAAACAACAGTTATTATATTAAATAATGATTATAAGTTAAAAACACGCCTAAAATCAATAATTTTAAAGATAAAACAACTTTTTATAATAAAATTTAAGATTAAAGAGTTTTTGAGAGGAATTTGTTGATTTTAAAAGATATTTAAGATGATAATTTTATAATATAAAATATATTATTGATGATTACAACAATAATCTGAATTCTATGATTTCAATTCTTTAATTTACAATTAATAAAGAATAAAATAACTTAAGAATTACTTTAATAATAAGATTTTAAAAATAATAAAACTTCACCTGTTTTAAATTTCTAATATGATTGGATTGATGAATAAAAATGGACAAAAACAGTGATGAAAAGACTCTTTTTATGTCCTCAGAGCAGCTCTCATGATTCATAATGAATATAGAGGGCGTGCTCAGGTCAACACTGAAAAACCATACTTAAAAACCAAGCTCTTAACTTAAGGTAACTTGTTTTTAATTCCAATTTAAAGTTACCAGTGTTATTCTTAACTCCATGTAGCTTTAATCCTCATTTAAACTAATTATTTTTAAGTTTTCAATATAGATAAACTTATTTATATCAACGTTAATCACATGAACAGCTTAAAAATAGAGTTTCAAGCAGATATCTCTTAAACTCAATCTTTAATGAATTTTTGAAGAAATCATAATTTTCTTTGAGCTTGATTAAAAGAGTAAATTTCCAGGCTAATTACCGAAGAAATTTATTTATAAAAGATACTTAAAATCTAATATATATGTAGATAATATTAAATTGTAAGCTGTGTAAAGATTTCAAGCAAATCCATTAAGAATTGGATTTTGAATGAATTTTTGAAGTTATTGCTAATTTTCCACGTAAAATAGCATTACACACCAAACCTTAGCTTTTGATAAGGTTTTAATGCTTGTGACTTTAAAGGTTTAAGCTTATTTAAGGTTTTTAAGCTTTATTAAGCTTTGACAGTTCTTAAAACATTGATTTCAAGCCTGCATATTGGGATTTATCCTTTGCAGCTTGAAATTCCTGTCCAAATTGGGATAAAACCAGTTTAAACCTTAAGTTTAGATCAAAGTCTAATCTTAAAGTTTAAATAAGGTTGAAAATCCTCCAATACAGGTGGAAAACCTTAATTAAATCATTGCATATCCAAAAAGTTGGGTTCCCCAGCTCTATTTGGTATTTTTCCTTTGTCCCACCTTTTTGCGTGGATTTTGCCCTTTTATTTATTTAAAGCGATACTATGGACTTAAACCCTTTTAAATTGAGCTCACGCAGGATTTACATTCTGTATGGCAAATCCTTAGCCAATTCAGTAAATATACACCACACCTCAATTTTAACTAAACTTTTGGTAGGTTTGCATTAACCTTATGCAAATTTAAATTTAAGCTTATTTAAGCTTAAATTTAACAATTTAAAAAAAATGTTAAAAAAGCTAAATTAGTACTGTGAGATTCTTAAATCTTCTAATAACACAAGAAATGAGTGTTTTTGGGTATAACACCTTATGGATGTACCCTAGGTCATTTTTGGTGTAGAATCCAAAAATGACATAATATTTATAACTTTGTTTATCCAAAAAAAGCTATACTTATTTTTTGTTTTTTTTTATTTTAATTTCAACTAAAAAGTCTGTTTAAGACAAAATTAACTGTTTATAAAATCATTTGTGGCCTTATGGGTATGTTATACATACCTCACAGGCTCACACCACCAAACATGAGTTTGGTTTTTCCCAAAGTTTTTTGCTGACTGAAGCCTACTGGCATTCCAGGGGGGAATGTGTGCCATGATCAAAGGGGGCGCCGGCCATGAGCCGTGGTCCACATATACATTCACCCGTATTGGATTTGAGGCGGGTACTAATCCACCAAGATTGGCATCAGGGTATTTCCCCCATGCATGTATGGAACTCCAACAAAAGAGGCCACCCGCCCAAGTGATTTTTTGGCTGCAAGCCAGGCGCCTGAGAATGTACAACAAATGACCCACGGTGGCAGATCCCCATGCAAACATAACCAGCCTCAGTGATCATAGGCCGGGAGTATGCTAATGTGGATGAGGCCAAAGCAAATCCACACTTATTGGCCTCAGGTTTCCGCGCGCAAGCAGGTGAGCATCAGCAGTCAAGGTGACCACCCAACCAAGCAAATAGCCAGTTGGAAGACTGGCGATAAAAGGTCTGCCAGGCGTGTGAAAGTCACCTTCATTTGACCCATCAGGGGGTGCATATGAAAGCATGTGGCTGCCCAATAATGAGCGGGCACAATAAACAAGCGGGGCCAGTCATTATTTGCCCCAACAATGGCACCAGAGTGAATCCACCATTTGCATATGACCCAAATCCTTAGTCATCCATGTATACACCCCTTACATCAACTCGGATTACACCCAAATCTGTGTGGTAGTTAGGCGGAGCTCTCCAAAAATGTGCATCAAAGGGATGCATTTGAGAAATTGGACTCGATGGCTTGGCGTGATTACATGTTACATTGTTTTACAGCTTTGGCTCTGCCCCGAAATTGTAGTGTGTCATTCTTTTTTAAATCATTAAGATCTCATGTTAATATATTAAGTTTTGCATCATCATCAATACTAGATTTAATAAATCTTATTTCATCTATTGTTTTCATGGAATGTTCCTGTTCATCCATTCTTCCCAATTTTCTGGGAATTTCATAGGAGTTATGGCCACATTTAATACACTGTCCATGGCCCAAGGCTCAAATTTGGAGATCCTGTACCCTTGTGGGTAAAGTATGTGCCAATGGGCTTTTTCTTGGAACTTGTCTTTATTGTTCTTGAGACCTGTCTGATTTTCCTGAGATGCTTTGTGATTGTCCTTGGAGACTTCTGAAGCTGGTTGGGAGCTGGTAGACACCATTGGGCCTTCTTCCTCCAAAGCTGGGGTCATTTCCAACTCTTTCTTCTGGTCTATGGATAAAAGACTTTGGCTCTTCAACCAATTCTTTATCTTTTTTACCTTGTCTTTGCAATAAAATGGTCTCCACCCTCCTAAGAGTTCTTTGGTGTTCTCCTGACCCCGAAATTTGTTGATGTGTAAGTATGAGTTCATATCCCCTTCCAAAGGCTTGGGAATATTTCCAACTCCTCTTCCTAGGCTACTCTGTACCATCTTTTGTACTGTGATTGATATATTCATATGGCTGCCACTTAGAAAAGGTTCAGCCCTTAATACATTACCTTGAATAAGTGCAGGCTTAGAGTCAATTTCAAAGCTGGTAGGTACACACCTTGGGGGATGGGCCAAATCTGGCATCCTCCAGAGAGTCCTTTCTTGAGGAGGACCTGCCTTATCTGGCTGTGGTCTTTCATCTTGCCTGTCCACATCCATTGGGCTGAACTGGATAGTTGCTTCCATTTCTGGTATTCACCATTTTCACATCAATTTGAGAGAAAACAAAAAATAAAAATACAAGACACACCTTTTTGAGGCTCCTTGATATTTATGCATTGAATAAAGTTCCTATTTCAGAAATTTGAACTTCAATACTGTATTCAGATTCTTCTTCAGAAGGTTCTGGAGTGGTAATATCTCTTATTGAGCTTGTTAAATTTCCAATGTACTTGATTAAAGGAAGTAGGGAAAAATCGATAAACAAAAAATTATATTTTATACATTTGAAATTTTTTACATTTTTTTTTATTTTTTTTATATATTAAAAAAATTGTTCTTTTTGAAAAGAAAAAAATTAACATTTAAGATTTGGAATCAAAATCAAGTCAGAGTAACTCAAAGAATAATTTTATAGTTTTTTGGATGTGAAAAAGCCATGTGTAAAACAGTATAGAATTAAACCAAATTCTTCAATGAAAAATATTTTAAAAAAAAATTCAAAAATAAACATTACTTTCACTGTAAATTGACAGAAAAACACATTAAATTACTGCATTTGAGAATTTAAAAATATATTAATTAAGGGTAAAAGGTTCAAAAAACACGGCCAGGCCACCAAATGTAAGATGTGTCTACGATATGTTGATAATATTACTCTTAACCAACAGTACTATTATTCTTCTTGTGTAAAATAATAATAAAAATCATTATAACAATAATTTCATAATTCATTAATTAATTATTTCTTCCAATTGTTATACACTAATAGTTATTATAACAGTTGGCAGTAATTTTCTACAAGAATCAAGTACAAGAAGTATTCAATAATAAAACTCCTTTGTTAAAAAAATAAAATTATTTTAATATATCATTATCTTTTTCAAGAATAATTATAAATATAATTCTTCAATAAAAGTAATTCTAAATAAAAAAACTTGAAGAATTAATCAAAATTACTCACTAATACTCCAATGAAGATTGGAAAGAGTGGTAGGGATATTTGACAGATCAATTGTGGATTCAAAGGATCATAAATTGATTTATAACATTATTTCAGAAAATTACAGTTTATTTTTATGATTTCATGTCTTTCTGATTGGTTCTGAAAGAATAAAAAGATTGAGAAAATATTTAACTAATACTTACTTGTTGGTAAGAAAGGTATAATTGGAAAATAAAATGATTTTGAAAAAACAGAAAGAGGAGGCCTCTTTTGAGTCATCAAAAGCTCACCAAGGCATTCCATGGGTAACATAAAAAACTGGTGAGTCAGAAAACAATAAAAATTCCTGTATTATTGATTGAATCATCTGTTGTCATGTAGGATTATCATAATGACTTGATTAAGCCTCTTACATGACTACCAACTGATTTAAGGTTAAGAATAAAAGGAGTAACAACTGTAAATATTATTTTCTTTCAGAGTAAAAATTAATTCCTCCAAGCTATCAATTTTATTTGAAATTTTGTCCCAAGTTGTATTTTCTGTGAATTTTTAAACATTCAGTGTTTCACATAGAATAATACAAAATGGACAGTGTTTAAGAATTTTAATTTTACTTATGAAACTGTAATTATATTTGGTTGCCTTACAGATCATACTATTATCCATTGTTCCTGAGCCATTCAGCAAGATTCATGAAAAATTGTTTTTTTGATGAATTTTTGAAGTTTTTACCACATTTCTACATAAAATTACAAATATCACATTATAGCAGGTTGCTATGAGGTAAATCAATGGGTCCTAGTCCAAAAAGGGTTTTTAATTACTATTTTTAGGTTTATCCATCGAAAATAATAAAGAATTGACATGGTGACAGGACTCTAATCTGCTCTTTACCTCCTTGTCACATCAAAATAGCAGCTTACGTGCAATTTTCTGATGATTTAATGAGATTATAACTTAGTACTAAGTTCCCAAAAGGTTTTAGTACACTAATTGGGCCATGACTATCCATGGATCCAAGCTTGAGAGCTATCCACACCTCAGAGGCCTCAGAAGTTGGGTACCTATGCTCTCTTTGATATGTTTTGCCCCCCTCAGCTATTTTCACATCAAAAATAGAAATTCAGGGTGTAAGACTGATATCCACTATGGGTGTACCAAAAGTTTATTTCAGAATACCATAATATAAACCTCCAGAAAAATGCAAAACACCAATTTTAGTCTATTTACAACATGGGATTTCCCACATTCCCATTCTTTTGGTGTTAAATTGAGAAAAACAAAGGTGTTCACAATTCTTTTATGTGTTATTGAAGTATTTTCCATATTACCACCTCATAGAGTTAGCTTAAGCTTATTCACTCTATGGTACTAGCCTGAGTGAATTCTTGTTTAGAATCCAAATCTGGCCTTAAATCCATGGACTTACTTACTCACAAAAAGCCATTTATCTTTTCTGAAATCAAAAATGAAGGAATTTGGATAGAAGCATTAATTTTGGGTTATACATAGTTCAGAATTGATTTTAATACTAGTTGTGGCCTCTTTCGGTATGTAAAATAAATCTCAAGGCTCACAGAATTATGCATAAATGTATCAAACCTAATGTTTAGAAATTCAGTATGTATTGTTATTTTATCTTGTAATTTGGGGAATTGTATTCTCCAATTTGCTACTTATTCTTGGTAAATATTTATTCTAATATTAAACTACCATTCTTCTAATGATTGTATTACTCAGCTTCTAGATCAAAAAATATTAAACCTCACAGAGAGAATGCATACAATTTAGAGTTGAATTGAGCCACTTCATCTGGGATAAAATCAATTGAACAAAACATTGCTCCGAATTATCCCAAGTCACAAATTAATGCCACTCTATTTCACCTGTTTAAAAAAATAACTTCAAATTGAAAATGGGAAATAAAAATGATACCAGCATTCCAAAACCAATGAAGAGAAATGTCATTCCATGCTTAAAACAAATAATAGCATGATTTCTACTTAAAGAGAGCCTCAATAAGGTAATCAGCGATCATGTACAGTTCTCAATAAGGCTAGCCTTCCTGAATCAGAGCTTTTTACTCATGGCTTCCCATTTTACAATTTTGAAGAAGATATTATTCATTAAAAATCCAACCATCTTTTTTATTTAAGAGTTACAGGCCCATATTGAAGTATACCTTTGTGGGCGCATACAAGCATTAACCTCCCTAGATTTTTTTGGTGGACTGCTTAATGGTACACATTTCACAAGTATTCAATCAATAAGTGTTTATAAAGGGATTATTGCCCTGGATTCCTCTGGTTAGCTGTCAAATAATTGAGGAGTTCCTAAATTTATTCAACTTGACATTCAACTTGAAATATTTATGTTTGGACATAATCTCAACCAAGAAAACATAGCCATTTTATGATATTTATTCCTGTGATATGAAACTTTTCACCATAGAAATCAGTTCAATACAAGCAATCCCCAAATAATATCATCCACTTTTTAATTTTGTCCATTATCTACTTTTTTCCATCCTGAACCAGAAAAAATTATGGGTGAGCTTAACAATAGGATTTTTCTCAATTGAAGCGCAATATCCCATGACAACTGAAAGATTTGAAATTTGTCAGATCACCCCAAGTGATCCTCTTGTAGTTAAAAGTGTGGACATTGATTTATTAGCTATCTACCTCAGCTCAAAACAATTTGGCTCCATTGAGTAACTTAAAATCAAATACTATCAGCCAAGAAGTGATGGAATACTTAATATTTTAGCTTCTAATGACTGCCTTTAATATCTAGTGATTTCATATAATATTATTCTTTTTCATTCAAACCTTCACTCAAGTGAAAAATAGGATGGATCCCCTATAAGTCAAATTAATTCAAAAAAGGAGCTTCACTATTTATAAGAGCAACATTCTAATCTGGTCAGGTAATGCCATGCTACCATATCTAAGCATTAATATGTGCAGTTGCTATGCATGGCTTAATGGATTTCTCATAATATTGGGGAAAAACCTCAGGAAAAAGTGCATTAGAATTTATTGAAGTAACTTCTTTTACAGTTCCAAAGGAAACACCACAAGATTCCCTTGGGAAAAAAACAAAGGCCTACATTTGTGAGATTATCAAAAACGCTTCTTTCCACAACAAGAGGATTGTGTAGCCATGTTACCAAAATGATAGAACTGGAACAGTCCATATATACCTTTGTAAAATAGTTTTATGAAATAAATACAAAAGATAAGTCTCATTAAAAAACAGATTGACTCTCATACATGAAATATTTGGGAATGTGTCACAGACATGGAGACAGGCAGCAAATTACTATTCATTACTAATGGAAAATCTTCCAACACCTAATAAGCAAGGAGTTTCATGGAAGATTCACCAAATAAAGTTTCAAACCTCAATACAGCTCAATACAGGAAGAGCCCAAATACAGGCCTGCCCTCAATACAGGTGCAAACCGCTGTCTTGATTCAAATAACTGTATTGGATACACCAATACAGGTTCTTCAATCATACACTCATGGTTTCTGAACACTCAAGATCCAGGCTGGCACTTTTTCATATATACCAGCCCCCTTTCACCCACCTGGGCATTTCCCCCAGTTAATTAAAATATTGGATTTATTATTTAATATTTTTTTAATTCTCATGGAGATATATGATATTATTAATTGTTAAGTTAGTCTTTTATTTTACTCACCTGTTCAGTAGAGTCCTGATGGCCATATCCTTAGTTCATCCATTTCTCTTTTCTGAACAGGTTGAAATAGTAATACAGGATTATTTCTGGTTGGCTCTTTATGATTGCTTTTGTTTTCTCTCATGTCTTTTAATGCTCTTATTATATGACTAGGAATTTGTTTCTCTTATCTCATTACTCTGATCAATTGAGTATTTATTCTGAGCCCTCCATAAGTCAGTCTGTTCACTGGGTGCCTGGCCCTCTTGATTTAGAAGAGCCCCTGTGACAGAATGCTACTCAAATCTTGATTAATGTTTTTTGAGTTCATTTTATAATTAGAAATATGTGACATTGTACTCTCAAAATTTGAGGTATTGAAATCTTGGGCTTTGAAACAATCTTCACTCTATTTGTCAGATTATTCCTTTCATTTGAAATTATAAGTCAGAACTCATCACTATTAAATATACCAATTCCTTCTTTACCTTAAAAATATACCACAATTCACCACAACTTTGAACAAAATTGTCAGCCTGTGACTCAAAACCAGTGCACAAGCCTGACAGCCAAATACCATAACCCAATGGTAAAGCTAAGATATGACCAAAAAATGGAGATGAGAAAAACAAGCTCAAAATTTATCAAATGAAAGGGAAAACTCACCCCTTTCCGAATACACAATTCCCACCATCACAGGACAAAGAATAACAAAGTTGTTCCTACTCAAAATTGGTGCTGAGGATAAACCTTAATCTTCACCTCTGATCTGAGATCCAGAGGAAGAGGCTTAACCCCAAAAATAGGGTATTCAAGTTGAAGCTTTAGGTCAGGGCTATCCAATGGTACAAGCCAAACTGAGGTAGCACCAAAACTACAGAAGTTATGACCAAAATAAGGTCACATAAGGGTAAATCAAATATTCACCTCTCATCTAACTTCTACATTTTTAGTGTGGGATACTGAAATTGGGGTATTTTTGGAAAGAGAAAAATGGGGGCTATATAATGGTGCCATCCATTTCCCTATATTTCATCTAGAACAAAGGTTATGGGGGAAAAAACTTCAATGGAAATATTGAGAGAATAATATATCTGAATAACAAAAACTGTACCTGGAATAACTTTTCCATATTTTATTATACCCATACCAAATGAGGTATTATTTTTTGGATCTCATCCAGCACTACACAATGAGCCAAAGTTGGGCCCAATATCTCAAAAACTGACAAAGCTAAAGCAGTTTTAAGGTTAAAATCCCACAGTTAGGCTAACACACCTTTACTGTGGGATACTATCCCATAACTATGATTATGATGTGTCAAACAGACAAATAAGCATGTCTATACCTCAATACCTCATATTCAATTCAATACTGGGGTCCTATACAGGTTCTTTACAGAATTCTATGTGTCATAAATGTCAGAAGAGGGCTGTGTGGTCCACAGATGATAATTTTCACCCTGTATTGGGGGAAGCTGCCCAGATGTGGTTTCAAAACCACATCTGAGCCCAATACAGAGTATACAGGCCTAGTGAAAACCACAAGGCAGTACTCTGAAGTGAAAACCAAAGCACTTCCTCCATGTGGATGGTCTAGACGGCCATTTCACCCCTTTTCAGGATAAAAGGAGGCCTTTTCTCTGCCAGAGAAGGAATCTCCATCCTTTCCTAAATTCTTATGTAGTATAACTGTCAAAAATAGTTATACTCTTGGGAAAAAAAGTAAGGTATACTTTAAATCTAAGTATTGTAGCTCTTATTATAATAATCCAACTGGTAAGACTGTAACAAGGGCTTTCAGCAGCACTCACCACCACTATTTCTTAATAGTAAATCCCTTATTACTTTATTTAAAAACCCTTGTCATCTACATCAAACCTAAGTTTAATTAATTTTAACATGTCACAGTCATAGTTACAGTTGTAAATATTCTTATCAAACCTTCATCATAGACTCAGCCTGACATCTTGGGGGATGGCTGTGCTTTTTTGAATTTTTGGACTATTTTTAAGCAAAAAGTGAGTTTTTTCTTTTCAATATATATTTCTGACATTAATGTTTCTCTTTTTAGTTGTAAAATCGTAAAAAAATAATAAAAAAAGTATCCTTTATTATATATTTTGAGTGGTATATAATATATATACCACTGTGTTTTTTTCCCTTTACTATTCTTTAGATGGTTGATTATAGCTTAATCACTACCAGACTTATTTTTGGCATTTTTTTCATATTGAAAGACTTGGATCCACTAATATTGTTCTTTTTTAATTATAAAGAACACCTCTTTTAGTGTAAATAACAGCATCAGAGGTGTGGTTGGCTATATTGATAATTTTAAGTGCCCATTACAGAACTACTAAAGATTACACTTTTCAATTGCAAGTTAATATGTTAGATACTGGTATACAAACAGTACACCAGAAATCAAAAAGCCATTATTTTTGACATGTAATTGATAATTTCAATTACAAAATCATAATACTAGGGCATAATATAGGAATACATTTCCCAGAGGGCATTATCAGGCATGGAAACAGTATTTTAAGACTAATTAAATTGCATAAGCCCTCTTTTTTATCTTTGATTCAGTGGAAGAAAACTTCATACCACTTGAAACCTAATCACCAGGAAATACACTAGTGATACCATCAGAACCAGAAGGCAAGGGCAAATGAAAGAGGCACAGTGAAAGCCTCATTACAGGCAAGAAGTGGACACCAATGGCCACTCAGATAAGTAGAAAATAACAAAACTCTGCATCAATACAAGGTAAGCCTACCTTAATCACTTTTACAGGGAAGATTACCATGATTAACCCAGCTGTAACCTCTCAACGCAAATTTCCCAAAGCAGTAGATAAAAAATTTGTACAAGGCTCAGTCAAAGTTAAATACCCTAAGAAAATTAAGTTGTTGACTTCTTGCAAACACTGATATGTCACTTGTACACCTCAGGAACCTTGTAATCACAAGGAACCAGCCAGAGGACAGAGAGGGCCTGTTCAGAACCAGAAGACCTGGAAGAGGACACCTTGGACACAGTGGTAGATGGCAAGTGTCAGGGTGACTCTATGATATAGCTGTACAATTATAATAAAAAGCTATAACTATGAGTGTGACACAAGAAAGAAGAATGATGATTATTAAGTGAGTAGATGGTTAAAAGGGCTATACTAACAGAATTTAGTTATGGTGAGTGCTATTGATAGCCCTTTGTGCAGTGTTTATCTGTTGGTTTACAATAATGAACCCTACAATAATTAAAATTATAATCATACATGTTTAATTCTAAGGGTACCACGTCTTTAAAAAGCTATGCCACATATAAATATGGGGAAAATGTTGATGAATTGGCCAATTGGCCATTTGGTGAGGAAAAGCCTCCTTTTATCTTGTTTTCAGTAGTGGGAGGTTGTTGACCTATGAACACGACCACAGAGTGAAATCTTTCAATACTATTGGCTGGTTTGTGGTTCTATACACTCAAGACAGACTTTTATTGGGTGAAAATGTGGTTTTAGGGCCACAAGATGTCATTCTTACCCTATACAGGGTGAAAAGCTTCACCAATGGAGCTTACAGGTGTGTTCTGGTTCTTGTGACGCGTCAGAAGTAGTTCAGAACCTGTATGAACCCCCGTAATTGACTGAAATATGAGGTATTGAATTAAAAACATGCTTCTTCATCTATTTTACACCTCATCATCATAATCATGTGATAGTATCCCACAGTAAAGCTGTATTGGGCTAAATGTGGGATGTTGACTTTAGAACTGCCATAACTTTGTCAATTTTTGAGATAGTGAGCTGACCTTTGGTTCATTGGGTGTCCCTGGATGGGATCTACACAATGGTACCTCATTTGGTATGGTTAACATTAAATATAGCAAAGTTATGCCAAGTTCAATTTTAGTTATCCAGATATATGATTATCACAAAATCTGTATGGAACTTTTTTTCCCATAACTTTTGTTCTAGATGAGATCTGGGGAAATTGATGGCACCATCAGATAGCCCTGATTATGCTCTTTCCAAAGAGACCCCACCTTGGGTCTCTCACACTAAAACTGTAGAAGCTGGATTGGAGGTGAATATTTTATTCACCCTTATTTGACCTTATTTTGGCAACACCTTCTATACTTTTGGTGCTATCTCAATTTGGCTATCCCTTACTCAGGGCTTCAATTGTAATACCCATTTGATGGGGTTCCGCCTCTCTCTCTGTATTTTAGATTGAAGGTGAAAATAAAGGTCTATGCTCAGGAACTGCTTTGTGCTTGAATGAATTTGTTATTCTTTGGGCTATGATTATGGGACTTTCATATTTGGAAAGAGGTTAGTATCCTCTTTCTTTTCATACCTTCTAATCTTGTTTGGCTCACCTCCATGTTTTGGTGGAATTTTGCTTGACCATTGGTTTATGGTATTCTGGAAGTCATGGTTGTGCTCTGGTTTGAGTCACAAGCTGACAGAAAGAAACTGAGATAAATCATACCCTCTCTGCCATTCACCTTCCAATTCAACAGAAACCTCAAAGAAGTGGACTGGAAGGATATGGATGAAGTTTTTCAGTCCCACCAACTCCTCAAAGATATTTATCAATGGAGGATGGACAACAAGAGGTTAAACCTAGCATCCCGCTGGGAAGAACTTGGAGCAAGTTGCCATAAGATATGTCTCAAAGAGATACCCTTCAAAGATCTAATGGTAATTCCCAAAGGATTCAATTCAACCAGTCATTTCAGAATACTGGAAGAGAGGGAAACCAGGATAAGGCAGAATCAAGCCCCTATCCAAGTTATAGAATAATGGCTGAAGCAGATAGGGCCTACTCTGATTCCTTCAGGATCACAAAGAGTATACAAACCCATTTCTTCAGTGGCTTCAAACCCTTCAGGAACAGCATATCAGGGGCCAAGAGTAACCATTCTTCACAACCCCAGGTAGTTTCCAAGAGACAACAAGTATACAAGGGCATAAAACAAGACTTCTTTTGGCCAAAGGCAGAGAGAGTCCGATCCAATGATCCAGATGCTGTTGGACTTGGTAAAAGAAGTACACAAGAGCCAGAAATAGTTTAAAATACTTCTAGAATCAGTAGCCCTACTAATAGAAATATTACCCCCACTCAGAATGAACACAATGTTTTCACCCCTGAGTGCAACTTAAAAAGTGATGCACTGTGGTTACAAATGTCACGACTTTCCTAGAAAACTCAAAAACAGTTTTCATAAATCCAAGAAAGCCATGTGAGGGTGGAAAAATTAACAGCCTCAATGGATAAAATTGTAAAAAATTTTCCAGAAGGCCATGCTCAATTGAGCAAAGCCTCTGAAGAACACAACAAAAGACTGAATCAAGTCCCCGCGAGAAACACCACAACAAAGGGACAGGGATTGTCTGGATCAAGACTTAAACAAACTGTTTAATGTCTACCAAAACATGATTTCCCAACCACACAGCCATGTTTTGGATAATTCATACCACCAAGAAGACATCAAACCAGATGCCTTGTTCAAGAATAAGGAAATCTCTCCATCTCAATACCAAGATGGAGATAACATGTCTTATTCTGAGAAGTAAGCATTAAAGCAGCTTCCAGAGGCCTCAAGCTGGCCCATATTCTCTGTCACAGGAAAATATAATCATATGGAAATCATTGATTTGATTGATGAACTCTTCATCATAGTACCAAGCATACCAGACTACAGGATTACAGCTAGATTGAATAAAGAATTCAAAGGACATGCTAGTATCTGGTAGACAGAAATGGACAAATTCCATGGCAGAAGGAACTGACCATGGTGGAAGAGTCAGATAATCCAAAAATACAGTAATTGTACTTGTATATGGAAAAGGACCATTTCATTTGAAAATGAAAAGTACTCTGTGGACAAAGATCCATATGAGTGGTGTCTTTGACAGTCTAAAAGTCTTAAAGCCATTTAAAGCCATTCATCCTTGAATAAATATACAGATGAGGAATGAAAACCTCCTGACAAAAATACAACAAGAACTGGGGCATGCAATAAAATGCAGATGCAATCAAATGTGCACTATCAATTTCATTGCAAACACCTTACAAGATGTAAGGCAAAGGAAAAAAACAGGGAAATATTCCCAATATAAAAGTAGTAGTCTCAAAGAGAAACAACCTTTCAGGGTTGACTTCAAAGATAAACCCAAAGAAGCTAGCCGCAGTGACCAAGAATCAAAACACTTGTCACAATTGTGGGTCAACAGACCACTATGCCAATAAAAGTCTAAAGGCAAAGCAAAAAGTCTATTCAACTGGGAATTCCCAGAGGAAGAATTCCTCACAGAGGATTCTTAATCAGACCCTATGGGTGATTCCATCAAAGAAAAATCTGATGAAGACCAAGACCCAAGGGATGTACTTTTAGTGGAGTACCAGGAGGAAACACAACTAGAAATTAAGGACATACAGTGAGAAGTAGGTATTCCACAGGACACTGAAATAAAACCTTGTGTAAACACACAAAAGATGAATAAACATTCCTAGTCACACCAACTAAAGGAATACCATATATACATGGGACAGCCACAAATATAACCTTTAGTATTGACAATGCTCAAAACCCATTGATCATTGACAGTTGGGTGCATTTCTCTATAGTGGCAAAATATTATCTATACAACCACTTCCGAAATTTGGAGAATAAGCTCTTTGCAACCAAGGAAAAAAAGTTTAAAATTGCATCAGGGAAGATGACATCTATTGGGACAATTATCAAAGAGATAATTATACCCTGTAGGAAGGGGAACATCAGACTCAACCCAGAGTTTTTTGTGCGTGAAGTTGTCCACATCCAAGGATTTTTACTGGGAACATACTACCAGAGGATGTATGGCATTGATATTTACAATATTAAAGACAGGAAGAATAGCATAGGTCCAAAAAAGCAAACAAATTTTCACATGATATATACCAATCCCTACCCATGACCCCCTAGAACAATGAATGAATGAATTCAGAGAGGGCCAATTCAGCACCAACCTCACCAGTAAACAGACATTATTTTAAGGAAAATGCTGAGGAAAAATACACCAACATGTGCCATTGGTGAAGAACCTTTAGTCAAAAGCAGAGTCCATGATATAGAATTAAATCTAGATGTTGAAAGACCTCATTCACCCATGCTGCAAAGACCTTAATACCCAGAAATCTTGGAAATTAGGAAATAAATTGATAAACACATCAAAAACATCAGGAATATAGGACAGAATAAAATAGTGGAAATCGCCACTCCTGTCCTTATCACCTGGCATGATGGTAAATCAAGGTTGTGTAGGGATTTTGGAGCCCTGAATAATTACACAAAACCTGATAGGTACCCCATACCAAGGATACCTCATGCCCTAGAAAATCTTGAAAAATCAAAGTATATAACCAAATGTATTTTATGAAAGGCCTTCATTAGAATGGAGTTTAACCAAACTCCATGAAGATACTCAGAATTATATTCCTTATGGGTATATATGAGTATACCAGGATGCCATTTGGCATCAAAAATGCACCGACCCACTTCCAAAGCATAATGGACACAATATTTCAAGAAGAAATATTGGAAGGGTGGATAGTAGTATATATTTATGAAATAATTATATACTAAGAGACATGGGAAGACCGTGTGCAGTACATAGAAAGAGTCCTTAGTAAATGCACACCAATCAATCTAAACATTACATTTAAGAAGTGCAATTTTGGCCAGCAAGAACTATTGGCACTAGGAGATAAAGTCCCAGGCCTTGGGCTGGCCATAGACCAGTATGAAATATAAGCAGTACTGCAAAAACCAGTACCAAATAAAATCAAAGAGATGCAATCTTTCCTTGTGTTTTCTAGCTACTGCAAAAACCACATCAAAAACTTTGCACACATAACTAGTAGTCTATACAAGTTATGTTCAAAAGATTTAGTTTTAAGAATTACCAAGGAAAGGAGGTGTGAGCCTTGGAGGTATTTTTATATACCCAAAAGACCACAAATGATAAATTAAAATACAAATATAAATAAAATAAATTTATTTATATTATAGAAATTAAAATTAAAATATAAATAAAAATTTATATTTAAAAATTAAAACTTAATTATAATTTGAAAATAAAAATTACAATAAAATGTAAAATTATGAAAATTCATTTTTACTTGTAAAAATTAAGCAAAAATGAATTTTTAATAAAAATTATGAAATTCAAATATTTTTGGTAAATATTTATATAAAATATATTATAACTTTTTATCCAATAAAGAAGCATATAAAAATTATTCCACCGTTTGATTCCTCTCAAAAAATTAGGTGGGGTCACCTCTGAGTGAAATTTTTGTAACTCAACTCTAAATAAGCTTAAATTAAGTTTTTAGTATTTTCAATAAAAAATTTGAAAATACTCAAAAATTTAATTTAATTCACACCACATGTGGTGTTAACCATCAATTTTTGTGTTAAAATTGAGGTGTTGTATTGAGTTTAGAAGTTATGAGGAATTGAAGTATTTTCAATTGAATTCAGTTGAAATGTCAAAATGTGTGCATGTATTACATAATTGAACTTTCATTTACATATGAGTTATGGATTATTACTTTATTTTACCGGACAATTCAATTGAATTACATATGTGAATTATAAGTATAATACATGATGAGGAATTAAAGGAAAAAATAAATTGGAAAGATCAAAATTGGGGGGGAAGGAACTCTAGCTCCAAGGGGGAGCCAGACCCCCAAAATCCGTCCTGACTGGTGAGGGATGTCAGAATCCACGCAAAAGTTCATTACTTTTGGCCTGGAATTGAGTCACAGGGTCTTTGACTCAATTGATGATGAGGTTTTGATACCAACCAGGGTAGTTTTAACTGCTGCCAAGAGGGTAAAACTACCCTTAAGTTAAAACAATATTAGTAAAAATGGTTTGAACTGGTTTCTAAGCGTCCTAAACACATTCTGACGTGATTTGAAGGCTCTATACCAGGTATTGCTATAGTAATGGCTGATTTAAGGGTCTAAAATGGCTAAAAATGGCTTAAACCAGCCCCTTTTTGGTCTAAACCAGGGTTCAATGATTCCATAATTGGCTTTTCTGTTGTCAGAATGTTTTTCACGACTGACAAGAGTAAATTTTACTTTTGGAGTAAGAAAATTTATGGCCATAAAAGAATGTCTTCTTTGCCCCACTTTTCTCTGAATGTTAGAATCTTTTCCTTTTATAATTAGTTTAAACATTGTTAAACCAATCAATAAAATATTCTAACAACCTCTTTTAAATCATTTTAAACCTTTCAACCACGTGAAAAAATAATTCTAATAATTTTTTGTAACTCTTATAATCATTTTTACCCCTGAACCACCCCAAAAGTGAATTAAAGCATCTTTCATCACTGTAAACGTTGTCACTTTGTTTCCAAATTCACTCTGGTCGCGTTTGGGCATGTTTTTCTCTTTAAACATCTTTTGAAAGACTTTGTTCTTTAACTAATTGCTTGCAGTTCTTTGCTCAATTAATTCTGATTGAAATTGCTCTTGAATAAATTTCTTTTGTAGCCTTAAATATCTCTTGTAGAGTATTTTTGGGATAAATTTTTATTGTTGGAAAACAATAAATCTTTATATATTATATTTTTATACTGATAAAGTTATGAACAATAAAATTGGCGTGTTTTCTCTTGAGAATAATATTTCTTACTATTTTTAATTGATCTTTACCTTATACAAATTTTGAGGACAAGAAAAGTACTTGATTTTTAATCAAATTTTCATATCCACACCTTACAGGAGTGATGCATAGGAGAGGATAAAACATGAACTCACCATTTCACCTTTCCTGATAATCCCTGAATTTGAGTGACCATTCAAGTTGTACATAGCTGCAGCTTTCAGCCAAGGATTGGGAGCTTTCTTGCACAAAAGACAAATCGTGGATGGTAAACCAAGGGAAGGGGTAATATGTTATCTCTGCAGGCAACTGAAAGATACAGAAGCTAGGTATTGAGAAACCCAGACTGAACAATTATGCCTCGTCTGGGCCCTAGAGAAACTCCATTACTATCTGGAGGGTGTAGTCTTTTAAGTCTACACAGACTTCACATCACTCAAGCCTTTAGTTAAGATGAAGACTAGTAATAAAAACATGTTGATGTGGAAAATAGCCATCCAATAGTATAGAGTTAAAATGAACATCATATAAAAATAAGAAAAAAGCCACACCAATGCAGATAGTCTCAGTAGATGGCCACTGGATAATTTCAAAAGTAACCCAGCTTAGGTGTCTCAAGTAGAAGCCAAGATTCCTATCCATTTTATGAAAATAGACAGGAGGAAAAGCCTCAGATTTCCTGAATGGGCACCAGAAATTGGTACCCCAGACAGTGAAGACACTGAAACAGAGGGAACATAAACTTCTATATTGGAGATAAGTTCCTCAGAACTGCGTAATTAGTTCTTCAGTGGAGTGATGAAGACTTATGCCAAACACAAACAGTGTGGCCTATTGTTACAGTTCCTTCAACAGAAATACAGGAGCCCAGAACTGGAATCCCAGTTAGAGGAACCCTGGTTGAGGGACTATAAGGATAACAGGTTTTTACTTCTAGATAGATTACTCTATCACAGAGAGGAGAGTACAAGTTCCCTTGAGTCCCACAACTCATAATCAGTCATAGGCACCCAAGATTCACATTAGAATTTCTGACTGACCTCTATGACATGCTTGGAACAGAACTTGCATTTTTTACAGCTTACAATCTACAGACAGATGGTTTGACTGAAAGGATGATCCAAACCATTGAGGAAATCATCATAAGATTCTGTGAATATGACATCACATATAATGGCCATGAAGGGTAAACTCCTTCAAGAAATCCAACTGGCTTACAACACCAGCCAGCACTCTATCACAGGTAAATCACCCTCATTGGTACAAAAAGGGTGGAACCCCCTATTGCCTGTGGATCACTTGAAGAAAAATCTTCCCACTATCCACCAGTCACAGGGGCTCTTATGCAAGCCAGAGTGGCCTAGAAATCAGGAATAAAGGACTCACTTATAGGGCTCCAAAAGAATAAAGAAAAAAAGGGAATACATTTCTTTAAGGGAAAGAGGGATAAAGACAAGTGTGCCAAAGATAAAAGAAAAAGGAAGCCAATGGAAAAGATAGTAAAAAAGCCAAAAGACAAAGAGCCAACCAAATGAATCCTCAATTGACTGTTTCAACCTTCCAGAAACAACAATGGAATTAGTAGAGAATATGGCCACCAATATACACTGACAGGCAAAGACAAAAAGGTGCAAATGACCAAATTGAGATTATCAGTATTTACTTTAATAATAGAAAAGAAAAAAATGATCAGAGTAAATCCAGTATATTAATTAACCGGGGAAAAATTCCCCATTGAAGAACAGGTGTGCCATATATGTGAAAAAGTTAAAGACTGATTCTGGAGGGTTGATCCCCAGCTGTATTGACTGTTTTGGGTCAATGCAGATCTGGTCATCTTGAGAATTGAACTGTGTGATGGAATTTCCACAGTGGAATATGAATTGGCCCAAAAGGGCCAAGGCTATACAGCTTGTGTGAACCTTTTAGATATGACCACATACCCAAAAAGGTCACAAGAAATATTTAAAATAATTATACATCAAAAATAATTACCTTAAAAACTAAAAAAATGCCATAAATAGGCATAAAACTTGGTTTAACTTCAAAACCAATGAACAAACATGTAAAATCAATTATACCATTGGATTCCCCATGGTAAAATACACATATACCATTTTTATGGCATATCTGTAAAGTCAATATTTAATGAGTTATAAGTAATAATACCTTATAAAAAACACAAATCCTTATTTCTTTCAAGGACCAATGAAAAAACATATACAATAAATGGTCCATTGGATTGTCCATAATAATCCACATATAAAACAATTAAGAAGCTAAGCTCCAAAGTCAATACTTAAGGAATTAAGCTGAACATATGCACTTTTTTGGTCAACACATATATTCAAGGAAGTTAGCTATTACCTTTTGAAATATGCATGATTGAGTGATGAACCAAAAATAAAGTCACCACATAATCACTTTAGGAATACAGAAATGCATTTTATTTCACAAGTTCTAAACAAGGTTAAAACCTGTAAGGGATTATTGACTAAAATCAACAGAGCTGTTGACCACTTTGTTGTGAAAGTGGTCCAAACTTACAAAGAAGTATACAGTTGGATTCTACTAGATCATTCGTAAAGAATGATGTATTTTGTATTATAATGAGTTACAAGAAAAATTATCAAAATTAGAGTTTTGTGATATAATTAAATGCTCTTGGCAGAATAATAAGGTTATTCCAAGCTATTAGAATTCAATCTCTAAATTGCTGTAGCGTGTAACTCTTGAAAGTTATTAAGGATCAAAGTTTGAGCTTAATTTGATCATTTATGATCACTCACTGTAACTTTAAATTAGGCTTAACAGTCATATGAGTGATACAACTTGTGAATACTGTTATTTTATGATTAAAACTAATAAAATCCACGGAATTTGAGGTTCTGCCAAGCCTTGACGTCATCAAACTTAGAGTTATAGTGATAACTCTAAATAATGGCCTAATAATGAGATAAGATGGTTTGATCAAGATGTAATCATCACAAAACCTTAAAATATTGATTCATTCAAGTGGATATGATCAGTGCACGTCTACTAGAATGCTTTTGGACTCTAGGAGGGAGGTATTTACTATAAATAGAGCTCTTTTTCCTCTGTTTTCCCCTCAGACGCTTACAAAACATTAAATCATTAAATAAAAAACGTAATTTATTTTGTCTTTATATATAAAACTTTTATATTGTTAAAGATCAAAGATCATCTTATAATAATCTTCATCTTTGACATGATTATTACAATTATATAATTGTTTTGTTTAAATTTCTCTCAAAAACTTCAATTCCACATAAAACCAAGAAAATTTGTAATTTCTCTTAAAATATATTGTAACTACAATTTAAATAAGTTGTATTTACATTTCTAGGCGTAAATTTACTCGAAATTATTTTATTAAGCATTGGAAGTAGGTTATTTTTCTTATTATAATAATTTTACTTTATTATTACTTTTTAATAATTCCATAATTGATATAAATAGTATTTATATTAATTTATAACTTTAATAGTGGTAATATTATTGTTATTAATTGTTTTTTATTCATAAGAAACAATTTTTTATGCCTTTATTATTTGTTGGTAACAATAATAAAGTGCTTTTTAATATATTAATTATCTTATATTAATATATTTGTTTTATATATATTATTTTTTATAATATGAATTATATTATTATATTTATTTAATAATATAATTATTTTAAACCATAATTAATATGATTCTTTATTATTTTAATTATTCTTATCTTCTTTATTTCATTTATAAGGACATTCATAGTACAATAAGTAAAATATTAGTAATTTTTACTTATTGTTTCATAGTCAAACCTTACATTT
Source organism: Austropuccinia psidii (assembly GCA_023105745.1). Classification (NCBI taxonomy): domain Eukaryota; kingdom Fungi; phylum Basidiomycota; class Pucciniomycetes; order Pucciniales; family Sphaerophragmiaceae; genus Austropuccinia; species Austropuccinia psidii. Next base: position 19,955,499 of record JALGQZ010000016.1, read on the forward strand.
GGGGGCCTGGCCGTGATATTTACTCTAAAAAACCTTTAAGAAGATTCTAATTGGGTTTATCCAATAATAAATTATAATTATAATCATAAAATTTTAAAATAATTTTATATTTATTGATTTTAAAAGCTATTGAGGCATTTGGAAAGCAATTGTACTGTCTTACACGTGGTTTTTCACATCCTTAGACTTGCAAAAACTTTCCTTGAGTGACTCTAGTGATTAAAAAAGATATTTTATAAATTAAACATAATTTTATAAAAGAATCATATTCATTTGATTTTATTCTTTGAAAATAATATTATAAAAAATAATAAAAATATTAAACACCAATGAAACAGTTATTTTATTCATTTTAATTTCATTTCTTTAATTATTCTCACTTTTTAAAAAAAGATATAAAAGCAATTTTTACACGGAAAATTTCCATATCTCACCAAAAATAACACTTTTATATAAAAGACTTATATTTATTTGTCTTTTTTAGTTTTTGAAGACAATCCAACAGAGGACAACCAAACCACTGTTGAAAGATTGGTGGAGGAAGCTTGCCAAAGTTCTCCAACACCAATAATCACTAAGAAAAAGAAAGCCAAGAAATTGGACTTTCCAGGACCCACTATTCAGGACTCTGAAGGTGAATACCTCATTTATAAAATGTTATAAGAAGAATTCCTGTTCTTAAATCTTCTTATTTCTTATTTTTCTTAAAATATGACTACCAGAAGAGGCTCCCAATACTACATCCAATCAGATGGAGCTGGACTCAGAGGCAGAATTGATCCCTCAAAAGGGAAAAGAAAGGGCAATATCCCCAGTGGAACAGAATCCACACAAGGAAGTGCCTTATCCCAAAGGCAAGTCCCAGAAATGCCTATGATATCTGAGCCTGAATTAGAACTAAGTATGAGTAACTCAAACAGGTACAAATCACATTCAGAGGGCTCAAATAGACATCTACATGAGCCAGTACAAGCAGTATTGCACAGTGTACAAAGACAAAGATTGGGAAATGTTGCCCCAAATACACCAAGATGTGATGAAATCCTGGCACATCCTGAAAAAGTTCCTCAAAGAGGAGGAAATAGTGAGATACTCCAGTGGATTGAATCCACTATCATCCAAACCTCAAATCAAAAAGATCAAGGAATACCATGCCAAAAAGAAGGAGGCAACCAAGGAAGAAGCCCCAGTAGCTTCTACCAGCAAGCCCCAAGCCAACCCACTTCCCCAAGAAGGGAAGAAGAATAAGAAAAAGAATTGGAGAAAACCATATTCCCCAAGCTACAGGATCCCCAAAATCCAAAAAGATGCCATGGAGAATGTATTCAACATGGCCAGAACTTTGATGGAATTCAAAGACAAAGAGGAGCAAAGAATGAGCTTAACAGAGCTTAAAAATAGTATTTAAAGACATTGAAAATAGTTTATTATCTTTCCAAGAAACAAACAATAGCTTATCATCTTTAACAAAACGTGTTGTACAAAATAAAAAGGAAATTGATAACATAAAATTTATGATTGAGAATAATAAACCAAAAGTATTAATTGATAATACTCAGACATTAATACAAGGACAACAAGAGTTGTAAAAATACATAAATGATATCAAATAAAAAACTTTGAAAATCAATTATGATGTGAGTATTGATAATCCTACAGAAAAATTAAACAAATTGAGCATTTCTGTAGAAAAATTTGAAGAAAAGACTTCATCACACCAAAAATTACTTTTGGACCATGTGGAAAAGAGTGATGAAGCAAAAATGAATCTGAAAGATGACATTCAAAGTGAAATAAGGCTTATTACTGAAAAAATGGATCAAATATGCAAAGTTATCAACACCATTTTCTCACATAAGAAGCCCTGTTCAACCAAAAGAGGAATTAACAAATCCATTCATAGAAGACTTGAGTCACCAAGACAATAACCAAGTCTTAATGAAGGAAGCACCTCAATTAAAAGAATGGCCAAGATTCACAGGAGAAGGTGAATATGACCACATGTCATTTATCAAAACAATTGACATGCTACAAGCAGATTATGCCATACCAGATGAGTTAATCACTGCAAGATTACATTCATTATTTGAAAAATCTGCAAAAAGATGGTATTATGGCATAAGGCAAACAAATGGCAAAAATACCTAGTCTTGGTGGAAACAAGAAATAATCACCAAGTGGGCTAATGTTGCCTGGAGGTACAAGATATAAAATGCATTTGAAAATTCTTTCTTTGACCCAGACAAAGACAAACCTTTAAATTGATTCTTAAAACAAGTTGAAAGACTTAATGCATTGTACCCAGAAATGTCACAAAAGATGGTGCACATGAAAATACTTAAGAAATGTGGAGGAGAGCTAGAACATGCCCTAAGGAGCAGGTGGATAGAACCATGCTCCACAGAAGAGTATATCAATGCACTAGAAGACATAGTGACAAGAGCAAAAATTGGCAGAACTTGGAAGAAATCGGACATTAAAAGTCCAAATAAGCCATTTATCAAAAAAGATAAATCAAAAGAATCTTTCAAGCCCAATACATCCAACAATAATGAGAAAAGAAAATGCCATAAATGTGGAGGTATTGGACATTTAGCCAATAATTGCCTCAAAAAGGCAAAGATTAATGAAATTGTGGAAACAGAAAGCCACAATGACAAAGAGGAGGAATCTGACTCTGAAAAAGAAACGGAAGAGTCAGAAAGTTCTGAAAGTGATGAAATTAATATAATTAATGCACAAGTTAATAATATTGATATAATTTATGAAGTACTGGATATTAACCCAAACTTACCACAAGTTGGGACATCTGACACAAACCTGACAAATATACAAGATGCCAAAATTCACAGAACCACACCTGCAAAAGTAATGGGATATACAGCTGGAAAATCAAATATAAGTATTGTTATGGTTGATAACCAAGAAGGAAAAGTAAACTTAGATACAGGAGCATATTGCACCTGTGTTGGTAAAACTTATGTAAAAACCATTGTCCCAGACTGGCAAGAAAAACTTACGCCAATACAAGGTGTCAAATTTAGTAGTGCAAGTGAGAGCATGAAGCCCCTTGGAATAATTGATTTAACACTAATTTTTCCTCACCCTTCACAATGTGTCAGAATTAAAGTAGAGTTTGTAGTAATGTACAACTGTACTAGTAATCAATTCATACTTGGAAATGACTACTTATCAATTTATGGTTAAGATATCTCTAACCAAAAAGACAGATATTTTACCATAGGAGATAACAAAAGAAAAACGTTTGGCTTTATAAATAACAAAAAACAAATTACAGTTATTAAGAATGAAGAGAAAAGTCCAGAAAAGGACCTTTTTATATCTGAACAACTGAAAGAGGCAGAATTCAATCAAGAATTAACAGAAAAAATGAAAGAAAAATTGATTGACCTCTTATTTAAGTACAAAAATGCCTTTGCAACTGACAAGGAGCCACTAGGTGCCATAATTGGGCACAAGGTGGATATAATTCTTAATGTGGAAAAACCTTACCCACCTTTACTAAGGAGACCAGCTTGCCCAGCTAGTACAAGGGCTAGAGAAGCCTTGGAGGTACACATTGAAGAATTAATGGACCTTGGAGTATTAAGAAAGGTAGGACATAATGAACAGGTAGAGGTCACTACACCTGTCATTATAACTTGGCATAATGGAAAATCAAGGATGGTAGGAGACTTCAGAGCCCTGAACACCTATACCATTCCAGACAGATACCCAATACCCAGAATCCATGAGATATTGACACAATTGTCACAAGCTAAGTTCATTACAGCCATGGATTCCTTAAAGGGTTTTCATTAAAATGTCTTAACAGACAAGGCCAAGAAACTACTAAGGGTAATAGTCTACTGTGGGATTTTTGAATACTTAAGAATGCCATTTGGCATAAAAAATGCACCTTCCCATTATCAAAGGTTGATGAACACCATATTTCCTGAAGAATTATCAGGAATATGATTAATCAGCTATATTGATGATATAATACTTTGCTCAGAAACTTGGGAACATCACCTCACAAGACTAGAAAGGGTACTACAAAAGATAGTGCCAGTGAATATGAAAATTTCCTTGAAAAAGTGTCATTTGGCATAAAGCAAACTAAAAGAACTAGGACATGTTGTATCTGGACTTATTCTAGGCATAGACAAGAAGAAAGTAGCAGCAGTACTACTTAAGCCAATGCCTCAAACCAAAAAATAAATGCAATCATTTCTAGCATTCGCTGGTTACTATAGACAACATATAAAGGACTTCGCAAAAATTGCTAAATCCTTGTATAAGCTATGTGACCAACAAACAGTCTATGGCATGACAGAAGAAAGAGTAAAAGCATATGAAGAATTGAAAAATTCCTTGACAAATGCCCCATTTCTTCTAATGCCAGATTGGAAACTACCCTTCAAACTGTACATTGATGCATGTGGAGAAGGAATAGGTCCTGCACTACACCAGACACAAATTATCAATGATAAACCAGTAGAATGACCAATTTGTTTCATTTCAATACAAATAAAGCCATCAGAAGCAAGATATGGAGTAAGCCAAATGGAATGACTCTGCTTAGTGTGGGCTTTAGAAAAATTACATTATTACTTGGATGGAACAGTATTTGATGTGATTACAGACTGTAATGCTGTAAAATCTCTATTAAATATGAAAACTCCAAATAGACATATGCTGAGATGGCAAATTGCTATCCAAGAATACACAGGAAATATGACTATTTTTCATAAATATGGCAATATTCATAAAAATTCAGATGGTCTTAGCAGATGGGCTCTAGCAAATACCCCTGACAATCCAGCATGGGTACCACAGGAAGAGGACCACATAGAAGGAATATGTGTTACAGACATTGGCACAGAATTCTTTAACCAAGTTTAAGAAAGCTATAAGATAGACAAGAATTTCCATATCTTAAACCAACTTCTAATGAAATACTGCAAAGACCCATCACTTTCATGAAAATTAGATGAAACATGGAAAAAGGCATATTATGAAGGAAGATTCCACCTCCTTGATGGAATCCTTTACCATAGAACAAAACACACATGTGTTATGGCCTTAACAGATATAACCCTGATAAACACTATTTTACATGAGTGTCATGATAGTGTTGCAGCTGGACATCTTTCAGAAGACAGAACACTAGAAAGAGTGAAGACCTGCTCTTGGTGGCCAAATTGGAAGAAAGATGTTTCAGAATACTGCCAAACCTGTGACAGATGTCAAAAAGCTAACAGAGCCACAGGAAAGAAATTTGGAATGATGATCCAAATCCAAGAACCAAAATCCCCTTGGGAAATAGTTCTTATGGATTGGGTAACAGCATTACCTCCAGGAGGAGACAGAAGCTATAATGAATGCCTAGTATTGGTTGACAGGTATAGCAAAACTCCCATGTTCCTACCATGTCATAAAGATGACACAGCTATGGACACAGCCATAATGATATGGAATAAAGTCATTAGCCATACAGGCTTATTCCAGAATATTATAAGTGACAGAGACCCAAAGTTCATTTCAGCATTGTGGACAAATCTCCATAGCTTGTTTGGAACAAAATTATCATTCTCAACAGCTTACCATCCTCAAACTGATGGTTTAGCAGAAAGAATGATACAGACCTTGGAGGACATGATCAGAAGATTCTGTGCTTATGGACTAGAATTCAAATATTCTGATGTCTTTAGCCATGATTGGTGTACACTAATACCAGCTCTTGAACTGGCATATAATACATCAATCCATTCTTACACTGGAAAAACACCAGCAATACTAGAAAAAGGTTGGAATCCAAGACTTCCTTATGATACCCTCAAAAAGGACTTAGTGGATATACATCCAACAGCAAGCAGCTTTAAGATAATTCTTGACAAAACAAGACACCATGCAAAAAGATGTATGCAACATTATTTCAAATATGCAAAAGAAAGATGGGATAAAAGGCATAAACCACCTGACTTCAAAATAGGTGACTTGGTCCTAGTATCAACCCTTAATTTCAATAACATAAAAGGTCCAAAGAAATTGAAAGATTCCTTTGCAGGACCATTTATGATGAAAGCACTTCATGGACCCAATGCTGTGCAATTGGAACTCACAGGTGAATTAATGAACAAAAACCCAACTTTCCCTGTAAGTGTGATAAAACCTTACAGCTCAAATGATAAGGAACTATTTCCACTAAGAAATAAACCCCCACTTGAAAGTCCCCCCTTGGAAGAAGGAGAGGCAAAGAAAACTGTAAAAGTCCTCAAAGAAAGAAGGACAAGAAACAAAAAAGAAAGAGAATACCTTGTAAGGTATAGAAATTCATCTCAAGAAGATGAATGGCTACTTGAGAAAGATATAACAAATGCTGATAAGCTACTAAGAAGGTTCAGACATTAAATAAAACCTGGCAAATAGAAAAGTTAAGCATTATTGAGCTTCAAGACTAACAAAGTCTATTGAAGAGGTAGGACAGTGGATGATACCCTAATTACACATATCAGATTGTCGTACGATCTTTTTTGGGGGTAGGGAATGTGAACATTTGAGATATGACCACATACCCAAAAAGGTCACAAGAAATATTTAAAATAATTATACATCAAAAATAATTACCTTAAAAACTACAAAAATTCTGTAAATAGGCATAAAACTTGGTTTAACTTAAAACACAATGAACAAACATATGGAATAAATTATACCGTTGGATTCCCCATGGTAAAATACACATATACCATTTTTATGGCATATCTGTAAAGTCAATATTTAATGATTTATAAGTAATAATACATTATAAAAAACACAAATCCTTATTTATTTCAGAGACCAATGAAACAACATGTGAAATAAATGGTACCATTGGATTCTCAATAATAATCCACATATAAAACAATTAATAAGCTAAGCTCCAAAGTCAATACTTAAGGAATTAAGCTGAATATATGCACTTTTTTGGTCAGCACATATATTGAAGGATTTTAGCTAATATCTTTTGAAATATGCATGATAGAGTGATGAACCAAAAATAAAGTCACCACATATTGACTGTAGGAATACAGAAATGAATTTCATTTGACAAGCTATAAACAAGGTTAAAACCTGTAAGGGATTATTGACTCAAATCAACAGAGCTGTTGACCACTTTGTTGTGAAGGTGGTCCAAACTTAAAAAAAGTATACAGTTGGATTCTACTAGATAATTTGTGAAGAATGATGTATTTTATATTATAATACTCAAGGTATAACCCCTTGAAATTGTGATTTGAAGTTTAAAATATTAATGTCACATGGTGGAATGTGATCTACAACTTGCCAGTATTAATTGGTCTTTCAACCGGTTTAATAGCCTTTTTGGCAAGAGTTCCCTTTGCTGAGGTCTGGCAGACAACATTGTGACAATAAACCAGTTACCAATGTCACGAGTTCAATTCTGGGTGGAGACAAGAGGAGGTCTCGATCAAACAACCAGAAATCGCTGGGTTTTCTGCTCCATTGGCGTACAAGGGTTCCGCCCCTTGGGGGTTCCTTGTAGGCTCCTGTTGTGACTAATGTAACTCCATGAGGAGGACATGGGTAATACCATCAGTTACATGAACTTCGGGACGCAGTCCCCTAAACCCGGGGGTACTCTCACATGGTGGAATGTGATCTACAACTTTCCAGTATTAATTGGTCTTTCAACCGGTTTAATAGCCTTTTTGGCAAGAGTTCCCTTTTCTGAGGTCTGGCAGACAGCATTGTGACAATTAAATTTCGACAGAAAAGATGAGTTACAAGGAAAATCATCAAAAATAGAGTGTTGATGATGTAATGAAATTCTCTTGGCAGCATAATACAGTTATGCCAAGCTATTAGAATTCACTCTCTGAATTTCTGCAGCGTGTAAATCTTGAAAGTTATTAAGGATCAAAGTTTGAGCTTAATTTGATCATTGATGATCACTCACTGTAACTTTAAATTAAGTTTAACAGTCATATGAGTGATACAATTGGTGAATACTGTTAGTTTATGATTAAAACTATTAAAATCCACAAAATTTAGGGTTCTGCCAAGCCTTTACATCATCAATCTTAGAGGTATAGTGATAACTCTAAATAATGGCCCAATGATGAGATAAGATGGTTTGATCATGATGCAATCATCACCAAACCTTAAAATATTGATTCATTCAAGTGGATATGATCGGTGCACGTCTACTAGAAGCCTTTTGGACTCTAGGAGGGAGGTATTTACTATAAATAGAGCTCTTTTTACTCTGTTTTCCCCTCAGATGCTTACAAAACATTAAATCATTAATTAAAAAGGTAATTTCTTTATTCTTTATATATAAAACTTTTATATTGTTAGAGACCAAAGATCATCTTATAATAATCTTCATCTTTGACGTGATTATTACAATTATTTCATTGTTTTGTTTAAATTTCTCTCAAAAACTTCAATTCCACATAAAACCAAGAAAATTTGTAATTTCTCTTAAAATATATTGTAACTACAATTTAAATAAGTTTTATTTACATTTCTAGGCGTAAATTCACTCAAAATTATTATATTAAGCATTAAAAGTAGGTTATTTCTCTTATTATAATAATTTTCCTCTATTATTACTTTTTAATAATTCCATAATTGATATAAATAGTATTTATATTAATTTATAATTTTATCATTGGTAATATTATTGTTATTAATTGTTTTTTATTCATAAGAAACAATTTTTTATGCCTTTATTATTTGTTGGTAACAATAATAAAGTGCTTTTTAATATATAAATTATCTTATATTAATATATTTATTTTATGAATATTATTTTTTATAATATAAATTATATTATTATATTTATCTAATAATATAATTATTTTACGCCATAATTATAATAATTCTTTATTATTATAATTATTTTTATCTTATTTATTTGATTTATAAGGACATTCATAGTACAATAAATAAAATATTAGTAATTTTTACTTATTGTTTCATAGTCACACCTTACAGCTTGCATGAATACAACCTGTATGTGCCAATTCAAAGGTCCAAGGAATACTGAAGTACTTGATGTCTTGACAACTGATTGGATGCTTGATAAAATCTTGAAGCTTCCCTTATAATAATCATGAAAGAAAGTAAAACCCAACTCCTTCCATGCCAGGTTGTTGGGCTCCTCAAATTGTCTTCTGGTAGCTGCCAGGGATTGCAAGACTTAATGGCTGAGAACACCTCCTTCAAAATGGCTGATGAATTTGGGGACTTGGTTATGAATGGCCTAATTTGGTCCTGAAACCATCACCATTGGAATGCTGAGAAAAATAGGTGCATAATAGTATATTATACCATATTCACCATTCCTGAATTCATGGTATGGCATACATTGGTGAAGGGGAGTCTTTCCCCTGAATGAAGGGGAAAACCTTCTGAGCTTGATCTGGTGGCCTCTGGTGATTGCCAAAGGCCAGGGGTTGAAAGTGGCCAATTTAGGGCCTGGGGTCCTTTTGGCCATTTGTCGGACTGGTGAGATTGGGGCCCAATATTGGCTCAGGTGGGCCCACTTGTGGTTTGGGTCCCACCTGGCCCCCTTGGCCCCTTTTGGTGTCATTGGAATAGGCGAAAAGGCTGTACGGGTCCCATGGTAAATGGCTTATGGACCTTAGGCCATAGATCACAGATTGCAGACTGTAGAGGCCATAGGGGGGCTAAATAGCCCAAAAACGCCATAATCAAAGGGGTGGGCCCAATGGGAAAGAGGCACCTGGAAATACAGATGGACCCCCCGTGCCCAGAAAAAAGGAATTGGCCTGGCGGTTGGTGACATCAAGGATTGGTCTAAAGGGCCAATTATGCAGGATATTCCCAGTGAAAGGTGGTGTGGCCCAAAGTCCATAAAACACTAATATGGACCAATTGGCCATAAAATGAGGTCAGGCTATAATTTCCGCAAACACCCATTAGGGGGTGATTACACGTGTTTGTGAGAGTACCCCTCACCTTTAATGGGGAGCTCCTTAGCACCAAACCAACACAAAAGCCTGTTGAGGCTGTTGACAAAGATTTGATGTAGGGATTCAAGAGTTATTGCATCTTGAAAGAAGATTTTCAGACTAGTATTAGGTTGGAATATGAAGTGAGGATGATTTGGTCTTTTGACATTTGGTTTTGAGATTTTGAAGAATTCAATTGACATGAGAAATTTTGGCATTAAGAATATAGAAATAAAGGTTTCGAAAAAGTATAAGGAGATAAAAGTAGATAAATATGAATGAAATAAAGAGAAATGAAATCTTGAGCAGGATTCCAATTTTGATCACAGAAGTGGACAGCTGATTTCAATTGGCAAAGGACCCTGAAAACAAGATTTGATTGCAGGTGCTCACAGAGTGGCCAAGGTGATGTTTTGAAATATTGTAGACCGCTCAGGGAAGGACACACCAGGAGAGGAACTTACTTTTGGTAGTTACCACTCCTACCAGTGCCATAAAAAGAAAGAACATTTCTGAAGGAATGAATTGAATTGGAAAGGCTTGGAAAGAAATTGACAAAAATTATGGTCCATTTTCACAAGTGAAAATTGTCATAAATTTTGGATTTTGATTTAGAAATCCAGGCCAAAGATTGCAGCGTTCTCACAGAGTGGCCAAGGTGGTTCTGACAAAAAAAGAGTAGAATACCCCTAAAGGTGCATATCAGGAGTGGGAATTAATTTTGGCAATTCCTCTCCCCACAAAACACCATAAATGATCAAGCTCTTGAAGAATTTGGTCCTTGCCTGTCAGGATAAAAAGAATGGAAATGCTTGAGAAGTTCAGGGAAATTCTTGAGGTTTTTGGTCGGTTCCCAACTGGATCTTTCTGTGTCTTGACTTAAACCTTTCCATTCCACCAAATACCAAAATTTTGCTCTCTTGATGTTGGAATCCAGAATTTGAGAGACTTCCTATTCCTCTTCTTCTGCAATTATGATTGGAGGAGGAGGCTCTTGATTGTTATTTGGGATTGTTGATTTCTTGACTGGTTCAAGGAGGGAAATATGGAAGACCGGGTGGATGGATTTCCATTGGGATGGAAGCTTGAGGTGGTAAGCATGAGTACTGACTTTTTTCAAGAGTGAAAAAGGACCCAAGAATCTTTCAGAGAGTTTTTTTGTGGGTCTAGTTGCCTCAATATTCTTGGAAGAAATCCATACCATGTCACCAGGATTGAAAAAAAACAGGTTGACTTGCTCTAATTTTATCTGCATACCTCTTAAGCCTGTTTATGGCAACTTCAAGTTCTCTCTTCAAATCTTGCTGTAATGATGTGATTTTTGTTGATAATGTTCCAGCAGAAGTATCTTGAGTGATGTGAACTGAGTCAAATTGTGGGTCTCTTCCATAAAAAGTAAGAAACAGTGATTGTTTTGCTGAAGAATGATCATAATTATTGTAGGCAAATTCAGCCATTGGGAGACAGGTGTTCCAATCATCTTGATGATAATTGAAATAAATCAAAAGGCACTGTTCTAGTATCTCATCTACCCTCTCTGTCTGTCCATTAGCTTCTGGCTGGTAAGCAGTTGACAGATCTCTTGAAATGTTGAGCTGCTGAAAAAGATTAGTCCAAAATGAAGAAACAAAAAAAGAACCTCTATCACTAACAATGCTTGAAGGCAGGGCATTCTTTGAAAAGATATTCTTGATGAAAAAATGGGCCAAATGAAATCAAGTTATTGAAGACATTGTTGGAATAAAAACTGCTATCTTTGAGAATTTATCCACTATGACAAGAATTGAGTCAAAAGAATTGGACAATGGCAATTGAGTGATGAAAGCCATTGAAAGACAAATCCAAGGGCCATTTGTAATTGGAAGAGGTTTGAGGAGTCCAAAATTCTTGTGATTAATATTCTTGTTTCGTGAGCACTGTTGACAGGATGATACATAATCCTTGATAAATTGAGTCATGCCAAACCAGTGGAAATCCCGCTTGAAAAGATTGAGACTCTTCTCTTCGCCAGGGTGTCCAGCTAGAGCAGAACAATGACGCTTTTGAAGAATGCTGTTGTTAATTGTGGGGTCATTGTGGAACACCTTCTGACACTTTCATAAAAGAAGTTGGGAATAAGTATCAAGACAATAATCTTGAACAGATTTACCTTTACCCAATTCTTGAAGGATATTGCCATAATTTCTTCGGAATTGATTCAATGAAATTTTAAAGGAAGGGTTGAGCTTCATCTTGCTTAATGAGTTCCTGAAAGTTTATTCGATTCTTTCTGATGAAATCCTCCCCCCTCTGCAGATAAAAGTTGTCCTGACGTGATAAGGCATCTGGCAGAGTAGCTAGGCAGCCAGGCAATTAAGTGATAGAAAAGTGAAATTAAGAAAGGAATTCAGCCCAGTGGGCTTGACGGCGAGTAGGGACTTTTTAATGCATGAAGTATTGAAGGGAATAGTGATTGGTGAGAACTTCAAATGGGGAAGAGAGAGAAAGAAGAAAAGCCCTCCAGAGCTTGAGGGCCCAGACTATGCCAAGGAGTCATTCTCATGAATTTCATATTCGAGCTCTGCTGGAATAAGCTTGGGGCTATAAAATCAAAGGGGATGTTTTCCTGAGTCAGAAACCTGATTCAATACAGCACCCAATGAATGATTGGATGCATTGATCTCCACAATGGTGGGTAGAAAAGGATTGGAGCTGTGGTGAAGGCCTCTTTGAGTTTATGAAACGGTCTAAGAGCTTCCTCATTGAGGGGAAAACAGGAAGCTTTCTTGAGGAAAATGGTGAGTGAACTAATGTTCTTTGAATAATTCTTGATGAAACAGCGGTAGAAATTGGAAAAGCCAAGGAATGATTAAAGATCTTTGAGGTTTGTTGGAGGTGGCCCATTGAGAATTTTCTTGACTTTTTCTTGGTCCATCTTGAGGCCTTCAGAAGAAGCAATATAACCTAAATGTTCCACACTAGAAACATGAAATAGGCACTTGGAGGCCTAAGCAAAGAGGTTATTGGCTCTGACTCTGGAAAGAACAGTGCACACATGAGGGACATGTTCTTCCTCAGACTTGGAAAAGAACATAATTTCATCCAAATCAACCACAACATAAATATGAATAAGGTCATAGAAAATATCATTGACAAGATTTTCAAAAGAGGCAGGAGCATTGGTGAGTACAAATGGCATAATCAAATACTCATAACTGCCATATTTAGTTCTAAAACATTTCAAATGTTCATCACCTGCCTTGATTCTGAGAAGGTTATATGCACCACCCAAATCAATCTTGGGGAAGATAGAAGAGCCATTGCAAACAGTAATGAGCTGATTCATAGGAGGAACGCGATACTTTTTCTTCCTAGTAACAGCATTGAGTTTGCAGTAATTAACACACAAACGGAGGCCACCATCTTCCTTTTTGATAAAGAGGACATTTGCCCCTGTTGAAGAGGAGCTTGGATGGATGAAACACTTCTCTACATTCTGACATTTAGGCCCTGAGTGTATCTGACTCTTGGTTTTATTAAGAGTAGATGATCCCAACCGGAAGTAGAAACCCCTGCAGCTCAATATGATGATCACAGGCACCATGAGGAGGAAGCTTCTCTGCTTACACCTTGGAGAATATATCCAAGTACTGCTGATAAACAGAAGAAACAACCTTCATCACGGTTTCTATTTCTTCTGGCTCTTCCTCTTCATCCCACAATTCCTCCAGGGAGTCATGATAAGATGACAGGGGAAGGTCCATATTCCCAAAGAAGAAATGAAGCAAAGGTACAAAATTATCTTCTCCAACATCTTGAATCTCTTTGAATACTTTATCTCTAAATGATAGTAATGACTGATGGGAAGTAAGGGAAGCAATATGGACAGAGGATGGAAATGATGGTGTGCTAGACTCACCAACCAGGGCTGCACATGATTTGGAAGAAGAAAAGTCATTACTGAAAGATTTTGAATGATCATAATAGTCCTTTTGATCAGCATTAAAGGCAATCAGCCCTTGCCTCCAATCAATAGATGGATTAAAATTATTGAGAAAGTCAAAGACCAATATGAGATCTTCTCCCTTGGGAGTGTCAATGACTAAAAAGTCTCATTCAAAGCTTGGGAAAGAGGGGAGCTCAACCATATATTTAGTATGGTGAGTCAAAAATAAAGAAGGAGACTAAGAGGATTCAAGAAAGATAAGAGGGATCTTCTCTGGGATTTCTGACATGGTCAAAAAATACATGTGAAGAAACTGCTTTGCAATAAATGTGTTGGTAGTACCAGAATCAATGAGAATACTGTTAAACACATCAGAGATAGAAGAAAAAACAAACAATTTGAGAGAATTTTTGACACCGGTATTCAGAGTGCACTATTGTGCTCTGGATGGAAAACAGTGAAGACCATTGAACAAAACATGATCTTCACTCAGGCTTTTACCTGGGTGTGAAATTTTCCTGACAGGTGGGTAAGCTGGTTTTGAGGCCTTTTGAAAAAGGACTCAAGACCATGCTTCCCACCACAATAGGTACATAAGACCTCCTTGATTCTTCTTTCCTTTTCAGAACCCAACAGCTTGAAGTCCTTATTCAGCAAGGAACAATGGGGCTTGTTCCTTTTTTGAGGATGAAAATTCTCCTTCTTCTTTTGACTTGATCTTAACAAATTTGACTTTGAGGATTCAGGCTTCTTCTCTTGATAATGACCCCTCTCCTTTTTCCTTTCTTGGTACCCACTATCAAGCTCCAGGGTAACATCCATTAAGTCTTGAAGAGAGTCGATTCTTGACAGATGGGAGGCCAATTTTTCCAAATTCCTGCAGGGAAATCCCTTCCTGAAATGATGAATGAGAGCCCTTTCACCCCAATCTCCAATTCTTGAAACCAAACTTCTGAAATCGGCTATGTATAATGATAAATTCCCACCTTCTTTCATTCTTAAGGAATCCAACTCTGCTTCAGCTTTTCTGAATTTTTCTGGGTCCCCAAATAAAGTAGCGAGTATAGATTAAAATGATTTCCACAAATTGAGAAGGTAATTTGGATCATGATTTTTGAGATTGGAAAGATAAGGCCCAACCCATTTTGCAGCCCTGCAAAGGAGAAATGAGGGGGCATAGAGGACATTCTTTCTGTCTTGAGAGAGGTTTGACAGATCATTATGAAAAATTAATTGGCAAGACTGAATGAAGCTTCTAACTTTGAAGGGCTGAGTCCCATCAAAGCATTCTGGTGCCTTCATAGATGGAGTATTGAAGGCTGGTGGTCTTTATGAATCAGAAGATGAAGCTTCTTGAAGATTGGCAATAATTTAAGTCATCTGCTGCATGATGGCCAATAACAATGGTTCAGACTGATGAGAGACAGGCTGATTAGACTGGGATAGAGTTGGTCCTCCAGTACCTTGGGATGCCCCCACAAGAGCAGGAAAATCTTCAGTACCACCAGACTCTTCCTCTTCCACAGAATTCTCCTCCTCCTCTTCACAATCTTTACCAGGACCTTTGAAAGTAGTCCTTGCAAGTCCTGGAAATACGCCTACTCCTGAAAGTGAAATTGATCTTCTTGGCCCTCTTCCTTCCTTCCTGGATGGTGCTGCTCCTTCCATAGTGGGCCCTCAGTTATGGAACTGCTGGGGTGCTGTCAAGTGGAGCTCTTGGGGTTGGAGTGAGAACAGCTTGAGCTCTGGCCTGAGATCTGGTCTGTCTTGCATTAGGTGAATGTTGAATGGGCATGATTCCTGGAATAAAAAATTGAAATAAATGAAGAAAATCAAAATATGAAGTGAAAAGCTTGTTGCAAATCAACTGGAAAACTTGAAGTCAAAATCAAAAATCAGAATCAATTTCTTGAAAAAAATCAATGAAGGAATGAAATCTTGAGGTAATCAGTCAATCAATATGTCAAAATGAATTCATCAAGTAAATGAATCAATCAAAATTAAAATCTTGCAAGATCAATTGATCAATAAAATAAATCCTTGTGGAAAATCAATTTTATGTCAACAATTCTTGATGTAAGAATCAGCAAAATCCATGAAATCTGCAGGTCAATACATTTTGTTGAAGTCAATATCAATTATGTAAAACCAATCAACAAAATCAAAATCAAGTGATTTCTTGTTGAAAAATCAAAATTCTTGAAGAATTAATCAAATATGAATCTTGATGTGAAGAATCTATCTGAATAATTTGATGAGAAATTTGAAAATCAAATGAAAATTAGTATTAAACCTTAATTATGAATGAACTAATATTGATCATTTGAGATAAAATTTTATAAGAGGAACAAAAAACAAAATTTGGGTCAGCTTTCAATTTTCAACTTGATAATGAATGAGAGAAAATTGAGAGGTGATGATA
The DNA here is from genome assembly GCA_023105745.1 of Austropuccinia psidii. Classification (NCBI taxonomy): domain Eukaryota; kingdom Fungi; phylum Basidiomycota; class Pucciniomycetes; order Pucciniales; family Sphaerophragmiaceae; genus Austropuccinia; species Austropuccinia psidii. The sequence continues at coordinate 19,971,829 of JALGQZ010000016.1, forward strand.
AATCATAAAGTTAATAAGCATTGAAGAGTCATAATTTTGATGAAATGAGTGAATGAAATTATAGAGAAAGAATGAACAGAATGAAAAGAGATCATGAGTTAATTAATATAATTTCACAGGGGTTCTTATGGAAGAAAGAGTGGCCTGGAACTCAGGAATCAAGAACTCACTTTGAGGGATCCAAAAAAATAAAGAAATAAAAGGGAAAATATTTCTTTAAGGAAGAATGAGAGTAAAGACAAGTTTGCCAAAGATAAAAGAGAAAGGAAGCCAATGTCCAAGATAATAAAAAAGCCAAAAGACAAAGAGCCAACTAAATTAATCTTCAATTCACTGTCCCCAGCTCCCAAAAAGAACAATGGAATTAGTAAAGGATATGAACAGCAATATCCACTGACAGGGGAAGAAGAAAAGGTGCAAATGACTGACTTAAGATTATCAGTATTTGGAAAATGTCCCCAGGGAAGAAGAGGTGGCCCATATATGTGAAAACGTTGAAGACTGATGCTGGAGGGTTGATCCCTGGCTGTATTGACCTTTTTGGGTCAATACAGATCTAGCCATCTTGAGAATTGAACTGTGTGATGGAATTCCCACAGTGGAATATGAATTGGCCCAAAAGGGCCAAGGCCATACAACTTGCTTGAATAAAACCTGTATGTGCCAATTGAGTTGTCCAAGGAATACTGAAGTACTTGATGCTTTGACAACTGATTGGATGCTTGTTAACCTCTTGGAATTGCGCTTGGAAGAATTCTGAAAGAAGATTCTTCCCCCTGAATGAAGGGGAAAACTTGCTGAGCTTGATCTGGTGGCCTCTGATGATTGACAAATTTCAGGCCTGCGAATGGCCAATTTGGGTCCTGGGGTCCTTTTGGCCATTTGTGGGACTGGTGAGATTGGGGGCCAATATTGGCTCAGAAAGGCCCACTTATATTTTGGGTCCAACCTGGCCCCCTTGGCCGCTTTTGGCCTCATTGGACTTAGGCCAAAAGGGGACTAAGACCCACTGATTTTAGAGGACATGCCAGGCTAAATAGCCCAAAACCCCCATAATCAAAGTGGTGGGCCCAAGGGGCCAGAGGACCCTTGAAGTCCAGATGAACCCCCAGGCCCAGAACCAAGTAACTGGCCTGGGGGTTGGTGAGGCAAAGGATTGGCCAAAAGGGCCACTTATGCAGGATATTGCCTGGGGCCATAAATTGCCAGGGAGAGGTGGTGTGGCCCAAAGGCCATAAAACACCAATACAGACCAATTGGCCATTAAATTGATGACATGGCCAATTCCCATAAGATGAGGTCAAGCAATAATTGCTGTAAACACCCATTGGGGGGTGATTACACATGGTTGTGAAATCACCCCACAGCCAAAGAATTCCATGAAATGTGGAAGAGAGCTTTTGACACAGCTTCTAAGTGCACAGCTGAAGCTAAATAATACAAAAAGCAGACATATGATAAGATACATGTGGAAAAGAACTTCAAAAAAGGGGAACAGGTGTTAGTGTCTACACTCAACTGCAACAATCTCAAGGGACCAAAGAAAATGAGATTCTCATTTTTGTAACACTTAAATATCATTAAACTGATAGGGAACAATTCAGTGAAGGTTAGACTCACAGAAGAATTCTCTAGGAAACACCCAGCATTACCAGTGAGTCTAGTCAAACCATACTTCCAGACAGGAGAGGACAAGTTCCCTTCCAGGAAGAAGACTACCACTCCACCACACATAGTGGTAATAGAAGACTCCCCTGGCTCTGTGAAGAATATCATCAATGCCAGGAAGATTAGACTGAATGGTAAAGACCAAAGACAATATTTGGTTGGATTTGAAAACCACACAGCATACAAAGACAAATGGTTGGCTGAAGATTCCATACCAGATGGGAACCTTCATCTAAGGAGATTCAGGGCCTCTGGGAGGAATGACCAGTCTCATCAATGATAAGCCTTCTTTGAAGCAAGGTTATGTCAGCCTGTGACTCAAAACCAGAGCACAGGCATGACAGCCAACTACCATGAACCAATGGTAAAGCTAAGATACCACCAAAACATGGAGCTGAGAAAAACTAGCTCAAAATGTATCAAAATAAAGAGGAAACTCATTTTTTTCCAAATACACAAGTCACATCTTCAAGGGTAAAAGAATAACAAATTTATTCCTTCTCAAATTTGTTTCTGAGCATAAACCTTAATTTTCACCTCTCATCTGAAATCCAGAGGAAGAGGCTTAAACCAAGCAAATGGGTACTCAAATTGAAGCTCCATGTTGGGGCTATCCAATGGTACTAGCAAAACCTGGCTAGCACCAAACCTACAGAGGCTATTACCAAAATGAAGTCAAATGAAGGTGAATCAAATAATCACTTCCCATCTAAATTGTACGGTTTTCGTGTGGGATACTTGAAGGGGACTTTTTGGAAAGAGAACAATAAGGGTGATCTGTTTGTGCCATCCATTTTCCCATATCTCACCTGGAACAAAAGTGATGGTGCAAGCAAGTGCCATAGAGATATTGAGAAAATCATATATCTGAATGACAGAAATTGTACATGCCATCACTTTGCATACTTAATTGTACCCAAATCAACTGAGGGACTAATGTGTAGATAGCATTTAGGGATATACAATGAGCCAACCTTGAGCCCAATATCTCAAAAACTGACAAATATATATAGCAGTTTTAGGGTTAAAATCCCGGAGTTGGGCCAATACACCATTCTTGTGGGATAATATCCCATAAATCTGATTATGAGGTGTCAAACAGACAAATAAGCATGCATATATTTCAATACCTCATAGTTCAATGGATTCTGGGGTCCCATACAGGTTTTGTACAGCATTCTACACATCATATCCATCAGAACAGGGCTATGTGGTCCCCAGATGAGAATTTTCACCCTTTATCGGGGAAAACATCCCATATGTACTTTCAAAACCACATTTTAGTCCAATAGAGAGTATAAAGGCCTAGTGAAAGCCACAAGCCAGTACTCTAGAGTGAAAAAATCTTCACTTCCTCTACATGGATGGTCTAGAGGGCCATTCCACCCCTTTTTGGCATAAAAGGAGGCCCTTTCTCTTCCAGAAAAGGAATCCCAATCCTGTTATTAAATCACTACATAGTACAATTGTCAAAAAGATTTATGCTCTTGGAAAACAAGGCAGTTATACTTTAAAACTAAGTATTGTAGCTCTTATCATATTAATCCAGCTAGTAAGACTACAACTAGGGCTTTCAGTGGTGCTCACCACCACTATTTCTTTAAAGTAAAGCCCTTATTAATTTACCATTTCACAGTCATAGTTAAAGTTTTAAATACTCTTATCACACCTTCATCAAAGAATCAGCCTGACAAAAATATTTCATACAATAGTTCCTCTCCCAACAAGTTCAATTTCACAATCCAACTATCAATTTTGTTGCTTAGTCATGGGAACTCATAGCTCTCATTCCCCTTCTAAAACACACACACTGAAATCACTTCCATTGGAGAAAGAAATAGAAATTTCTGAGTATTTACCACTCTCTTGTGTAGAGGACTCAATGTCTAACTGTCCCATTGATGCTCAACAAGGGGACCAAAACTCAACAAACTCAGAAATAATGATTCCAACTATTTTCAAGGATATTTCTCCCATTTTTAATGGTAAATAAGGCTTGTAAGTGACCACCTTCTTCTGGAATCAACCTTGGGATTCAAAATGGGATAAAATCTTCTCAAAATTTGTACTCAAGAATTTGAAATTTATGCATAACAAAAAGTGATTAAAATTTTGATCATAACACAAAATTATAACAAAAGCATTAAGAAATCCTTTATAATTATGCCTTGGCTTAAAGGAAATAAACAGGACTCAAAAGATGATAAATTGGAAATTGAAGATTTTCACAGAAAGGCAGATTAAAAGTACAAATCACAGTGGTTTAGAAATGTAGGTTTCTTTAATCCTCAATGTATAATTATTCATAGCTTATGTTTATCACCAAATTTGTGATTTTTATCTCAAAATGCCCCTGAGAAATTTTATAAATGCAAATTAGTCTAGAGCAGTCTACAGTTTACTCCTTGGGTTTTTTATTTTAAATTTCTGTAAAACATTAGTAAGACCTTCTGTGGGGTAGAATCTTTGGCTTCATTTACTTCCATAGAGCAATTAATTTTACAAACTGAAACTCAGTTGTGTTCAGTTGAAGTCAGGACTATATTATTCTTCGTCACCAAATGGGAACAGGAGAGACAACAGCAAGGGTGGTAAAATAAGCCATAGAAGAAGTAACAAACAGGATTATAATAGGACAACTCAATAGGCAGTGCGTTTTAAATAGAAACGCAGTATTATCATACTTGTAAGGACTTCTAAAAATAGTGGGGGATATCCATGACAAGAATGGAGAAGATTTAGTCTTAGATGAAGCTAAAAAGTAGTCTGAGATTCATAGAAAAATATATAGGCGTAGTAATAGAAATTATTAGAGGATAAAGTACTGTCTGATTAATGTGAAAAGTATTGATATACTAGTAAATTATAGATTAAAGGATTTACATGCATATGAATTCTAATAAAAAGTAACCCATGATTAAAAAATATTCCGTTTTAGATAGTTTAACTTGTTTTTAACCAAAATCCTGCTCATAATTGATATTATGAATACAAATTCTCCAATATTCAGAAAGTGAAACAATAAACTCCAAAGGAACAAGTAAAAAACAAGGATAATATGAAGAAAGATGATTATATGGCTAGGAGATGTAATTCTTTTGGAACTAAAGGGAACAAAATTAACTAAGGAAGTACTCAAAAAAATCAAATGAAGGACAATTGGTTACCTAAAGGTCAAAAAAACTAGATTATAACACAGTGGGGTGTGAAAAAACAACAGTTACAAGGATATTTCAGCTAATAGATTTTATTTTAAATAAAACATCAGTGCATGGTTAACAGGACAAGAGATTCCTTGGTTACTCTGCCTGGACAAGCTTTGTGAGCCTTGAGGTATATTTTACATACCCAGATAGGCCACAATTATCTCAAAAATAAATTTTGAATTATGCATAGCTCATAAGTCATGCATATATCCAAAATTCATCATTTTTGATTTCAGAAAAGATGAATAACTTTTTATTGAGTAGGTAAATCCATGGATTTAAGGCCAGATTTGGATTATACACAAAAATTCGCGTAGGGTAGCTCCATAGAGTGAATAAGCTCAATTAACTCTTTGAGGTGGTAATATGAAAAGTACTTCAATACCACATAAAAGATCCGTGAAAAATTTGGTTTTTCTTAATTTCACACCAAAATAATGGGAATGTGAGAAATCCCGTGTTACATATACAATAAGAATAGTGTTATGCATGTTTTGGGCACCAAATATCATGGTATTCTTACATGGACTTTTGGTACACCAATAGTGGATATCTCACTTTAAGCTTAAATTTCTATTTTGACATGAAAAATAAGCAAGGGGGACAAAAGACATCAAAGAGAGCCAGGGTACCCAACTTCCAAGGGCTCAGAGGCATGGAAAGCCCCAAACCTTGGATCCGTGGCTGATCTTGGCCCAATTAGTAAACTAAAACACTTGGGGAAATTGGTTACCATGTTACAACTACAGTAAATCTTAAGAAAATAGCAAATAACCTACTATTTTGACGTGCCAAGGAGGTAAAGAGCTACTTAGACTCCTGTAACCATTTCACTTCTTAATGATTTTCCATGGATAAACCGCAAAAAAATAATTAAAACCCTTTTTGGACTTGTATCCATTGGTTTACCTCATAGCAACCAGTTAAACACTGATATTTGCAATTCTATGTAAAAATGAGGTAAAAACTTCAAAAATTCATTAAAAATACACTTCTAAATGAATCTCTCTGAAACCTTCAGGACCAATGGAGAACTGTATTATCTATGTTAAAACCAAAAAAAATTACAGTTTTACTAGTAAAATCAAACGTTTTACTTACAGTCTTTTTTTGACTATTCTACGTGAAACACTCAATATTCAAAAATTCACAGTAATTACAACCTGTGATGCAATTTCCAATAACATTGCTAGCTTTAAGGAATCAATGAATCTTTTGGAATAAAACAAGATTTAAAGATGTTATTTCTTTTATTCTTAACCATATGGGGGTTGATAGTCATGTAAAAGCATCAATTAAGTAATTATGATAATCTTACGTGACAACAGATGATGCAATCAATAATCCTAAAGGATTTATTGCTTTCTCACTCACTGGTCCTTCAGTTTGATCTATGGAATGCCTCTGTGAGCTGTTGTTGACTTAAAAGAGGCCTCTTCTTGCTGTTTTTGCCCAGAATCAACTTATTATCATTTAAATCATTGTTACCAACAAGTAAGTATTAGTTAAAGCTATTCTTAAGTGTTTTGATTATTTCAGAATCAATCAGAAAGACGTGAAATCATAGAATCCAACTATATATTGTTGTAATACTGTTATCAATACATTTTGATCCCTTAAATCCACAATTCCACATCAAATCTCTCTATCTTATCTTTCAATAAGCTCTTTGGAATATTAGTGAGTGATTTACCCTTAATTCTTAAAGTTTTTCTCTAAAGAATTAGTTTTCTTCAAGAATTGTATTTATAATTATTCTTGCAAAAGATAATTACACATTAAAATAATTTTATTATTTTGATAAAAGAAGTTTTATTATTAAAATCTTCTTGTAATTGATTTTTGTAGACAATTACTGCTCACTGTTAAAATCACTCATAGTGTTTAACATGTGAAAGAAATAATTCTTTAATTATTTGATTGTGGTTATAATGATATTTTATTATTATATTTCATAAGAACAGACATAGTCCTGTTGATTAATAGTAATATTATCATCAGTTTCATAGTCACATCTTACATTTGGGAGCCGGCCGTGTTTTTTGAACCTTGTACCCTTAATTGATATATTTTTAAGTTCTAAAGTATATTAATTTGATAATATTTTTTTCTTTAATTTTTAAGTTCGAATAATTTTCATTTTTTAAATTGTTTTAGAAATCTTTTCCATTGAGGAATTTGGTTTAATTTTCTACTGTTTTTACATGCTGCTTTTCACATCCACAGACTTATAAAATTATTCTCTCAGTTACTCTGAATTAATTTTCATTCAAACTCTTAAATTTTAATTTTTTCCTTTAAAAAGAATAATTTTTTAATATTAAAAAAAATATGAAACTTATAAAAAATCTTTAAAACTATTTTAAAAAAGTATAAAAAATAATTTTTCTCTTTTTTAACTCTTTTTTTTAGTGTCTTTAATCAAATACTGTGTAGCTGGCAACAGACTCAGTAAGAGATATATCACCAGTCCAGAATCTTCAGAAGCAGAATCGGAAGACAGTATTGAGGTGTAAATTTCTAAAAGAGGCACCTTATTTAGCTCAGGAAAAAATAAACTACCACCAAAAGGTGTGTGTTTATCTTACATTTTCCTTTTTTTGATCTTTGAATTGATGTGAAAATGGTGCATACCAGAAATGGAAGCAACTATTCAGTCAAACCAGATGGATGTGGAAAAGGAAGAGGCAAGACCAAATCAAGAAGTTCCAAGTCTTCCTCAATAAAGACACATTTGGAGGATTCCAGAGTTGCCCCCCATTCCCCAAGGTCTGTATCCACAGATTTTGACATGAATTCTGAGCCTGAACTGATTCATGATAATATTTCCAGGGCTGAAACATTTTCAAGTGGAAGAAATAGAAATATATCAATGCCAATACAAAAATTGGTTTAGAGCAGCCAAAGAAGAGGAGTGGGAAATATTCCCAAGCCTTTGGCAGGGGGCCATGAACTCCTACTTACACATCAAGAGCTTTCTGGGTTAGGAGAAGACCATAGAACTCTTATGAGGTTGCAGCCCATTTTCTTGCAGAGACAAGGGCAAAAAGATTAAGAATTGATTGAAGAACCAAAGTCTTTGATCCATAGACCAGAAGAAAGAGTTGGAAAAGACTCCAGCTTCAGAGACAGAGGCCCCAGTGGCGTCTACCAGCTCCAAACCAGCTCCAGAAGGGTCCAAGGACAAGCCCAAAGGACCTCAGAAGAAGCAGAGAGCTCCCAAGAACCATCAAAGCAAGGGCAAAGGCAAAGCAAATTGGCACAGACCTTACCCACAAGGGTACAGGATCCCCAAATTGGAGGCTTCAGCCATGGACAGTATATTCAACATGGCCAAGTCTTTGATGGAATTCACAGCCAAAGAGCATGAAAGGATGAACAGAACTTTTCCAAAGAAATAATAGATCAGATACATTTTGTTCAATCTGATATTCATGTAGCACTTGGTAAATTTGATGCAAAAATAAATAAACTTACATCAGACATAAGTCAATTGGAAAGAAAGGACAAAGGCTATACTGAATGGTATCAAGTGGCATATGCCAGAATTGATTCAATTATTAATACATGTAACACAATTGAAAGTAAATGGCAGGTTCAGAATGATGAAATTGAAGATCTTTGCATTTTTAAAATGAATGATCAACCTAAAATTCTAAAAGATCATGTCTTAGAAACAGTTGAAAATACCAATCAGTTTGCTACACACTTAGCAAAAAGTGACAGTGAAAGGCAGAAGTTAAAAAATGAAATCATTCCAAATGTAGAACAAATTCATAAGAATTATGTACCACATATGCCAAGACATTCTACACTTTTGACTGAAGAAAAACATTCTGTTAAAGGAAATTTGAACCCATTCTTAGGAGAAAATGTTATCTCTTCAAAAGATATTCCCAAATTGGAAGAATGGCCAACTTTCTCTGGTGAAGGTAAATTCAACCATATTGAGTTCATCAGGACTATTGATATGTTGCAAGAAGACTTTCATATACCTGATGAAATCATAGTGGGAAAATTACACTCTCTGTTTACCAGAACTGCAAAGAAATGGTATTACAAGATGAGAATGGATCAGGGGTAACATGATTGGTCTTGGTGGAAGTCTGAAGTGATTACCAAATGGGCCAAGAATTCTTGGAGGTTTAAATTGGAAAATGCTTTTGAAAATGCCATTTTTAACTCAGAGAAAGATAAACCACTTACTTGGTTCTTCAAGAAGAAAGACAGATTATCTGCTTTACACCCAGATATGTCTGACACTATTATTAATATGAGAATATTAAGAAAGTGTGGAGGAGAACTGGAACATGCTATCAAAAGCAGATGTGTAGAACCCTGTCAAACAGAGGACTACATTAATGAAATGGAAGATATCATTACCAGGACAAGAGTTGGTAAAACTTGGACTAAAATCCCTATGAAATCCAAGATGGTCTCAAAGATTCCCAGAGAGGACATATTAATGTGTTATACACATACAATAAAGCATTTGCCTATAATAATGAACCATTAGGTGCTATAAGGGGACATGAAGTTGACATTACTCTTAACATTGGCAGACCATATCCTGCAGTACTTGGAAGACCAGCTTATCCAGCCAGTCCCAGAGCTAGAGAAGCCTTGGAAAAACATATCCAGGAGTTAATCCAACTTGGTTTAGTAAGACAGTAGGCCATAATGAGGAAGTTGAAGTGACAACACCTGTTATTATTTCCTGGCATAATGATAAGTCAAGAATGGTTGGAGTTTTCAGAGCATTGAATACCTACACAGTTCCAGATAGGTATCCAATCCCTAGAATTCAAGAAACCTTGGCTCAATTGTATAAAGCTAAGTATATAACATCAATGGATGCATTAAAAGGCTTCCATTAAATTGTTTTGATACCTAAAGCTAAGAAATTATTAATAATTATTGTCAGCCTGTGACTCAAAACCAGAGCACAAGCATGACAGCCAAAATACCATAAACCAATGGTATAGCCAAGATACCACCAAAACATGGAGCTGAGCCAGATTAGCTCAAAAGGTATCAAAGGAAAAAGGAAAATCACCCCTTTCCAAATATACAAGTCCCATCATCATAGGACAAATAATAACAAAGTTATTCATTCTCAAAGTTTCTGCTGAGCATAAACCTTAATTTTCACCTCTCATCTGAAATACAGAGTAATAGGCTTAACCCCATCAAATGGGTATGCAAAATGAAGCTCCAAGTCAGGGATATCCATTGTTACCAGCCAAACTAAGCTGGCATCAGTATTACTGAAGTTATGGTCAAATTCAGGCCAAATGAGGGTGAACAAAACATTCACCTCTCATCTAACTTCTACAGTTTTAGTGTGAGATACCTAAGGTGGGGTCTTTTTGGAAAGGGCACAATCAGGGCTATTTGATGGTGTCATTCATTTCCTCATATCTCAACTGTAGCAGACGTTATGGGGCAAACAAGCCCAATACAGCTTTTTGCCTAAACCATGTATATGTACCAAAATCTTGTGCATGGCAAACCTTTGCCATATTTAATGATAAACATATCAAATAAGGTAACATTGTGTAGAAAACATATAGGGCTACACACTGATTCAGCTTTGAGGTTGATATCTCAAGAGCTGACAAAGTTACAACTTTTTGAAGGTGAAAATCCCACATTCCAACCAATACAGCCTTATCATGGGATAATATCCCATAACCATGATTATTAGGTGTCAAGCTGACGGAGAAGCATGTTTATACTTAAATACCTCATAGGTCAGTCAATACTGGGGTCCCATACAGTTTCTGTACAGCATTCTACATGTCATACACGTCAGAAGAGGGCTATGTGGTCCCCAGGTGAATATTTTCACCCTGTATTGGTGAAAACTGCCCAGATATGGTTTCAAAACCACATCTGAGCCCAATACAGGCTATAAAGGTCCTTGAAAACCACATGCCTGCCTCAGAGAGTGAAAAAATCTTCACTTACTCTATGTGGAAAGGTCTAACAGCCTTTCCACCCCATTTCAGGATAAAAAGGAGGCTTTTCACAGTCAGAATAGCTTTCCCCATCCTGCTCTTGAATACCCTACATAGTAAACTGTCAAAAACAGTTTTACTCTTGGGTAATAAACAGGTATAATTATAATTTTAATTATTGTAGTCTTTATTATTGTAACCCAACAGGTAAAGCTGCACCCAGGGCTTTCAACAGCGCTCACCACCACTATATTCAATATAGTAAAGCCCTTTTATTCTTAAATTAAACCATCTTTAAAACTCTTATAACTTTTTTAAATCCTTTTTACCGTGTCACAGTCATAGTTAAAAGTTGTAAATACATTTACAATACTTTTATCATAGACTCAGCCTGACAGTTATCACTCACTGTGGTATTTATGAGTATCTTAGAATGCCATTTGGCATTAAGAATGCTCCATCCCACTATAAAAGAATGATGAATACCATCTTTCCCACAGAACTTTCTGAAGGATGGCTTATCATTTATATTGATGATATTACCATGTGTTCTGATTCATGGTCTTTGCACCTTGAAAGACTTGAAAGAGTACTTCACAAATTTTCAGAAGTGAACATGAAAATTTCACTTAAGAAATGCAATTTTGGTTTTGAAGAACTCAAAGCATTAGGACATGTTGTTTCTGGTTTAAGGTTGGGTATTGATAAAAACAAAGTGGCCGCAGTGTTACTTAAGCCAATACCCCAGAATAAAAGAGAAATGATGTCTTTTCTTGGGTTTGCCAGTTACTATAGGCAACACTTGAAAGACTTTGCAATTCTAGCCAAGTCACTTTATAGAATCTGTGATCAACAGACTGTATTTGAGATGACACAGGAGAGAATTAAAGCTTATGAGAAGATAAGGAAAGCCCTTACAGAAGCACCTTTACTCCTCATGCCTGACTGGAATATTCCTTTTAAGTTGTACATTGATGCATGTGGAGATGGATTAGGAGCAGCCCTACATCAAGTCCAAATTATTGATGACAAAGCTACAGAAGGACCAGTTTGTTATATCTCAAGACAAATCAAACCAACACAGGCCAGATATGGTGCAAGCCAAATGGAGTGCTTATGTTTGGTATGGGCACTTGAGAAATTACACTATTGTCTTGCTGGCAGTGCTTTTGAATTTATAACTTACTGTAATGCAGTAAAATCACTTCTTAACATGAAGACTCCCAACAGACATATGTTGAGATGGCAAATAGCCATTCAAGAATATAGAGGAAACATGTGCATAGTTCACAAGGAAGGAAACATTCACAAGTATGCTGATGGACTTAGCAGGTGGGCATTAGCCAACACTCCTGCTAACCCAGCTTATGTACCTTTGGAAGCTGAACCACAGATTCCAATTGAAGGGATTAACATAACTGTTATTGGGACCTAATTCTTTTAAGAGGTCAGAGAATCTTATAAGCAAGACAAGAATTGCCATATCTTGACTTCTTTACTAGAAAAAGACTTCAAAGATACATCTTTAGTCAATGCACTCGATGAAGCTTGGACCAATTCCTATTCTGAAGGAAGATTTCACTTGTTTGATGGGATTATTTACCATAGAACCAAAAATTCTTTTGTAATGACATTATGGCGCTGATTGCTTATCAATACCATTCTTCATGATTACCATGATAGCATCTACTCTGGACACCAGTCAGAAGACAGAACACTTGAAAGCGTGAAGAACTGTGCATGGTGGCCATTTTGGAGAAAAGAAACCATTGAATATTGCCATACCTGTGACATATGTCAAAAATCAAATAGGAGCACAGGCAAGAAATTTGGACTTATGATCCATATTCAAGAACCAAAATCCCCATGGGAAGTTGTTCACATGGATTGGGTCACAGCACTTCCTACAAGTGGTTACAAAAGTTATAATGCTTGTTTAGTCACTGTAGACAGATATAGAAAAACTCCCATATTCTTACCATGTCATAAAGATGACACTGCTATGGATACAGCTCTTCTTTTATGGAGTAGAGTTATTTCTCTTACAGGATTATTTAATAATATCATAAGTGACAGAGATCCCAAGTTCACATCTGCACTTTGGACCAATCTTCATAGATTGGTTTGGACTAATTTATCATTCTCTACAGCATATCACCCTCAAAGAGATGGGCTAGCAGAGAGGATGATTCAAACTTTAGAAGACATGATCAGGAGATTTTGTGCTTATGGGTTAGAATTCAAAGACTCAGATGGTTTTACCCATGACTGGTGCACTCTGATACTCGAATTAGAACTGGCATACAAGACATCAGTCCATTCTTCCACAGGACAAACTCCTGCTATGTTAGAAAAAGGATGGAATCCAAGACTCCCAGCAGACACACTGAGGAAATACTTGATTGACATTCATCCTACAGCTCCCAGCTTCAAGATAATGCTTGATAAAGTAAAACATCATGCAAAACAAAGTATTAATGATGCTTGTGATTATGCAAAACAGAAGTGGGACAAGAGTCATAAAGTACCAGACTTCAAAGTAGGGGACTTAGTTCTAGTTTCAACCTTGAATGTTAATAATATCAAAGGCCCAAAGAAAATTAAAGATTCTTATGTAGGACCTTTTGTTATTGCTGCCTTGCATGCAACCAATGCAGTTCCAGTGGAATTGAGTGGTTAATTAGAAAATAAACACCCCACCTTTCCAGCCAGCTTGATAAAGCCTTATCAACCACCTGACAAAGAATTGATTCCTTTAAGGAACCCAACTCCTTTAACTGTGCCACCAGTGGGACAGAATGAAGACAAAAAGATAAATAAAGTCATTAAATAAAAGAGACTTAGAGGCAAAAATCAGAGAGAATATCTTGTCAGATATAGAAATCCAGTACATGAAGATGAATGGCTGGCAGAATCAGAAATACCTGACTCAGATAAGCTCTGGAAAGATTTAGACATGAAAGAAAGCCACAAGCCTGAATATGTCTATAAATGTGCTTTGAATTAGTTGATCTGAGTGATGTAAAGAGGTTGGACAGTGGAAATTAACCCCCTTTTGGTATTTTAGTCTTCATACCATTGATAAAATTGTAGTACAATTTTATTTTTTGGTGGGAGGGAATGTGAGCCTTGGGATATATTTTAAATACCCAAATAGGCCACAATTCTCTTAAAAATAAATTTTTAACTATGCATAACTCATAAGTCATGCATATATCCAAAATTCATCATTTTTGATTTCAGAAAAGATGAATAATGTTTTATTGAGTGAGAAATCCATGGATTTAAGGCCAGATTTGGTTTCTACACAAGAATTCACCTAGGGTAGCTCCATAGAGTGAATAAGCTCAAATTAACTCTTTGAGGTGGTAATATGGAAAATACTTCAATACCACATAAAAGATCTGTGAAAATTTTTGTTTTTCTTAATTTCATGCCAAAATAATGGGAATGTGAGAAATCCCATGTTACATATACACTAAGAATAGTGTTATGCATGTTTTAAGCACTTAATATCATGGTATTCTTACATGGACGTTTGGTGCACCCATAGTGGATATCTCACTTGAAGCTTAAATTTCTATTTTGACATGAAAAATAAGCAAGGAGGACAATAGACATCAAAGAGAGCCAGGGTACCCAACTTCTGAGGCCTCAGAGGCATGGACAGCTCCAAAACTTGAATACATGGCTGATCTTGGCTAAATTAGTAAGCTAAAACACTTTGGGACCTTGGTTACCATGTTACAACTACAGTAAATCTTAAGAAAATAGCAAATAACCTATTATTTTGACATGCCAAGGAGGTAAAGAGGTACTTAGACTCCTGTAATCATGTCAATTTTTAATGATTTTCCATGGATAAACCCCCAAAGAGTAATTAACCCCTTTTTGGACTTGTATCCATTGATTTACCTCATAGCAACCAGCTAAATACTGATATTTGCAATTCTACATAGAAATGAGGTAAAAGCTTCAAAAATTTATTAAAAATACAATTCTTAATGAATCTCTCTGAAGCTTTCAGAACCAATGGAGAACTGTATTATCTATGGTAAAACCAAAAAGAATTATGTTTTACTAGTAAAATTCACAGTTTTACTTACAGTCCATTTTTGACTATTCTGCATGAAACACTGAATCGTCAAAAACTCACAGTAATTACAACCTGGGATGAAATTTCCAATAACATTGATACCCTTGAGAAATCAATGATCATTTCGGAATAAAAAAAGATTTACAGATGTTACTCCTTTTATTCTTAACCATATTGGGGTTTGTAGTCACGTAAAAGCATCAATTAAGTAATTATAATAATCTTACATGACAACAGGTGATGAAATCAATAATCCAAAAGGGTTTATTGTTTTCTCACTCACTGGCTTTTCATTTTGATCCATGGCACGCCTTTGTGAGGTGTTGTTGACTTAAAAGAGGCCTCCTCTTGCTGTTTTTCCCACAGAATCATCTTATTATCATTGAAATCATTGTTACCAGCAAGTAAGTATTAGTTAAAGCTATTCTTATGTTTTTTAATTCTTTCAGAATCAATCAGAAAGACGTGAAATCATAGAAACCAACTATATATTGTTGTAATAATGCTATAAATACATTTTAATACCTTAAATCCACAATTACATATCAAATCTCTCTATCTTATCTTTCAATAAGCTCTTTGGAATATTGGTGAGTGATTTATCCTTAATTTTTAAAGTTTTTCTCTAAATAATTAGTTTTCTTCAAAAATTATATTTATAATTATTCTCAAAAAAGATAATGATATATTAAAATAATGGTATTATTTTAATAAAAGAATTTTTAGTATTAAAATCTTCTTGTAATTGATCCTTGCAGACAATTACTGCTCACTCTTAAAATCACTAGTAGTGTTTAACACGTGAAAGAACCAATTTTTTAATTATTTAATTGTGGTTATAATAATATTTTATTATTAAATTTCATAAGAACAGACATAGTCCTGTTGATTAATAGTAATATTATCATCAGTTTCATTTTCACATCTTACAATCTTCCTGGGTGAAAAATTCAGTAGAATAAATTGGAGATGTTGAAGTGAGAAATAATTCAAATAATGCTGGTTTTTTACAGAAACTAAGGGAAAAAGTAGAAAGGTTTTTATCAGGAATCACTTTGAGCAAATTTAATGGAAATAATTTATGCCACCCTTCTTGTTTTGAAATAGGGGTGGGTTTATAAGTTTGAGTTGCTTTCCATTTCCACAGGGACATAATCTATAAAGGAATTTTAGGCTGAGCTTTACCATAGTACTAGCAATAAGGCATTTTTTTGAGAAGGCGTATCTGTGACTTTCTGACCCAAGACATTTGAGTCAGGAATTTCAATAGGTAAAAGGAAAACATATTGTGAATTTTCTTTTATGAAATCTGATTTGGAAGTTTTTCTTCCAACTATTTACATCCATATAAAAACAATAAACAAGGTCTGTCTGATACCCATTGAATATTTCAAAACTTAAATTTTCCAATTGAAAGTTCAGATGGGCATATTCATCAAGTAAATGAGAGAAGTATGAGAAAATAATACAGTTTCTTGTTTAAATTTCTGATTAAATTTTCTGGTATACTTTTTTCTATAAGGAAAAGGAAGGATTAAAGGAATGAGTTGAACATTCATGAAAGATAACAAGCTCAAGAAATTGTGACAATCAATGGTGAAATATGAAATAAATTCCAAAAAATATATTTCTTATCCAAGTCATCCAAAATAAAATATTCCAAGACACAGATTATGAGAATCTCAAACATAACCTGAATTTTGGGCAACTTTTATTCTTTTTTGAGAAGAAATTGATCAAATTTGTAAGATGATGAGGAGTTTTTTCTGGGGGGAAAGCCTTTTTTATCACAAATAAGGCTTGAAGGTGGTAGATATCCTCTTACCACATTTATGGAGTGAAACATTTCACTCAAGTGATTGTTTTGTGTTTCAACACATCTAAATACACCTGTCTTATTCTCCAAATGGGTACAAGCCAGGATTCATCTAATGAGGTAATAATAATGTCTGGGTGACCCTTATTGCTGAAGGTATGAGGGGTAAACATGAAAATGAAGATTGGAGGGTTTTGACGCCTCATAGTTCAATTAATGTATTAAACTTCAAATTACCAATCAATGAAGTTTGGAGTGGAGCTTTTCATACTGTATCATGAGTAATAACCTGATAAATGGCTTTTTGAAAGCTTTGACACCTGTGACTTTCAAGGTTTGACTATGAAACACGAAGTAGAAATTACCAATATTTTACCCTTTTTATTCTGAAAGTTGATACTTAGACAAAGTCTCCTACTTTCAAATCAGGTGTTTTATCACTTTTGCCTTATCTTTCTTTTGAAAGTTTCAAAGTATCCTGCATACATCTATTTTCATGGTTTCTTGCTTTATCAAGCATTTTTTAACCCTTCTTGTGGTTGGATGTATATCAATCAAGTGTTTTGATGGGTATCATAATTTAGCCTTGGATTTCAACCTTTTTCTAACATCTCTGGTTATTTACCAGTTGATGAATGAAGTGATGTCTTGTATGAAAGTGCAAGTGCTGGTGTTGGAGTACACCAATCATGGGTAAAGCAAACATAGTCTTTAAATTCTAGGCCATTGGCACAGAATCTTCCAACATTTTCATTCAGATTTTCTATCATTCTCTCTTCTAGTAGACCTTTGTCCTAAACAAGCTATAGAAATTTCTCCAGAAGGGGGAAGTGAATTTGGGATCTCTATCACCTATGATATTTTGGACTTAGCCTGTATGGAAAAAACCTCTTATCCATATCATCCTGACTGTACCCATAGCTGTGTCATCTTTATGAAATGGTAAAAACATTGGAGTTTTTCTGTCCCCATCAACTGAAACTATTCATGCATTAAAACTTCTATCTCCTTCTGGTGTGAAAACTGCTACCCAATCCATATCAAATATTTTCCTTGGGTATTTTGCTCCTGAATTTTGATTATCAATGAAAATTTCTTTTTTTGGGTTCCTTTTCTTTTAGGCATCTGTAACAAGTTGTACCATAACCTGAAGCATCCTTTCTCCACATTGGATACCAACAGCAGGTTTCAACCATTTCTAGTGTCCTATCTTCTGATAGATATCACAAAAAAACTATCATGGCATTCATGTAGTATATTTTCTCTTAAAGTTCTATCAGTTAGGGTTAAGACACATGTATGTTTGGTTCTATCAGAAATAATTCCATCTAGGAGTTGAAACCTTCCCCCATAATATAGATTTTTCCATACTTCATCTAGTTTGGAAGATAATGATGGGTGTTTACAGTCTTTCATAAAGAGCTGGAATAAGATAGGAAAATACTTATCTTATCTATCTCAAAACATTCTTTATATTGGTTAAAAAATTCTTTTCCAATTCCTGTGACACACATTCCTTCTATATGGCATTCTTCCTGTGGTACCATTTTGCGCTTTTAGGTTTCTTTGCTAAAGCCCATCTACTAGTATCATCTGCATTTTTGTGAATATTTTCAGATTTATGCACTGTTTTCATATTTTATCTATATTATTGGATGCCATTTGTGATCTCAGCATATATGTCTATTTGGTGTCTTCATGTTCAATAATTATTTTATAATTACCATCTGCAAGTACATCAAATCCATTCCATCTAAATAATAGTGTAGCTTTCCAAAATCCCACAATAAGCAAAGGAATTTCATTTGTCTTGGGGGATTTGTTGCTTCTTTTGGGTAAAGTTGTCTTCAAATGAAACCATTTGACCCTTAAAAAGGTTTTTTTCTGATAATTTATCTTTGGTGTAGTGCAGAACCTGATGCTTCTCCACAAGAATCAATTCATGCTTTGAAATGTAATTTCCAATATGGCATCAAGAGAAAAGGGTACTTTTTCAGTGCTTTTTTGGTTCCTCATGGACTTTAACTCTTCAATACAAACATTTTTCAATTTTTGAGAAGTATTTCATATTTTCCTGTAATATCCATCAAGCTCTAAGAATGATTGCATTTCTTCTTTAGTTGGGTGAATTGGTGTCAGCCGTACTTCTGCTACTCTTCATTTTTTATGATTGGAATTTATTTCTTATTATTCAAGAAGCCAAGCTTCTTTATTTTACTTTCCTCTATGTTAGAATATCTATCTTTTTGGTTAAAGATATGTATGTGACAGGTTTATAAGTAATCATTTCCCAGTATGAAATTTTTGCTGGTAAAAATATCCATTGGTATAAATTACACTTTAATTCATATACATTGAGTACAATCTGAAAAAATAAATGTTGAAAGAATGATTCCAAGGGGTCTCATAAGTTCACTTGGACCAATCTATTTAACCCCTTGTATTGGTATAGCTTTGTGTTTCCAATTTGGGATAAGTTTTTTTAAATAATTTTTTCCAACACAGGTTCAGTATTCCCCTGTTTCCAGATTCATCTTTTCCTACTTATACCTAATTTTATAGTTGTATAGAAGATTCCTTGTTTACATTTGTTTCCATTCAATGTGGAATTTTGTATGTTTGTAAGGTATTTATGAGTCCAGTAGTTATAAGATTAAATCAATATTACTGATTTTTGAATTTATTATTCAATATCTCTTTTGGAATTAAATTATTTTTGTTTTTCATAGTGGTCTTCTTTGTCTAAAATTTCATTTATTTTTTCCTTCTCAAGACAATTATTGGCTAGTTATCCTAAACCAAAATATTTATGGCATTTTCTTTTCTCATTAGTGTTTATGGGATTGAAAGGTTTTTTTGGTGATCTTTCTCAATAAATGGTTTGTTTGGTCTTTTAGTTGTGGCTTTTTTTGTTCCACCAATTTGAGATCTTGTTATAGTTTTGTCTAGTGCATTAATTTACTCTCTTGAAGAACATGGATCTATCCATGTTCCTTTTATGGTATGTTCCAGTTCACCTCCACAACTTTTGAGTCTCTTAATATGCACAATCTTTTGTGCCATTTATGGACACAGTGAGTTTTGTATTTGAACTTGTTTTAGAATACAAGTGAAATTTTTATCCTTTTCTGGGTCAAAAAAGGAATTTTCAAATGCATTTTCTATTTTATACCACCAGACATCATTTTCCCACTTGGTTGTTGTTCCTAGGGAGAAAGCCTCCTTCTATCCCAAATCAGGCTTCAATGGGGTGGATAGCATCTGAAAACATTGATGGATTGAAATGCTTCACTCAAGTGGTTGTTTCACCAGGGCGAATCTCGCGTCAATCGTCGGCAATTGACTTCACGTTGCACCGCGGTCAGTATAGCATCTTGCTTCAGTCGCGTTAGTGTCACTTTATAGTCACTGGATTTAGTGGGTCACGTCACATCAGCGTCAAGACAACGTCAATTGTCACATGTGTCACATGAGAATGTCACTCAAAGCCCAAACCCATTTCAACACTATGCGCAACGTTCGTGTAATTTCACCTCATTGGCTTCCGCCTCCCCGACGCTTAGCATGCTTATGCACCCGCACCGCCCTCCATCCAGATGAGACTCCGACACTGCCCGCCCCTCTCCGTCCTCACCACTCCTTACGCTTTCACACCCCTGCCCCTACCATCCTTACGCTTGTGTAGTACCCTCCCAACATGCCTCCGACAACGCTTACCATCCTTACGCTCATGTAGTGCCCTCCCGACATGCCTCCGACACCACTTATGACCCTTACGCTTGTGTAGTGCCCTCCCGACATGCCTCCGACACAGCTTACCATTCTTACGCTTGTGTAGTGCCCTCCTGACATGCCTCCAACAACGCTTACCATCCTTGCGCTCATGTAGTGCCCTCCCGACATGCCCCCGCCAACGCTTACCCTCCCTCCCGACATTCTCCCGACATTGCTTACCATCCTTATGCTCATGTAGTGTCCTCCCGACATGCCTCTGACAACAGTTACCCTCCCTCCCGACATTCTCCTGACACTGCTTACCATCCTTACGCTCATGTAGTGCCCCCCCGACATGCCTCCGACAACGCTTACCCTCCTCACGCTTCCGTATTACATCCATAGTGTACAGTACGGTGGCTTGTTGGCGTACACGATGAACGCAATTGCCGAAATATGCTGAGTGGCCTTCTCTGCCAACAGGACCTAAGGGGATATTGGTCAGTATATTCACCATGTTGTGGTTAGGGTTTAAATCATGAGACTCACAAATTAAAACCTAATAAGTGGACTATTTAAGACAAGAATTGTGTCTCCTGTTTTGCCGACAAAACCATTTTATTTCATATCAATCAAATGAACACTTTGCTTAGTCCTTACCTCATGAGCGTTGAATAGTTCAAAAGTTGACTTTAGTAGGTTTCTCACTAGTCAACTTTATTCAATGTCTCACAGGGAAGTGATTTCATTTGCATGATATGAAATAATTTGCAAAACATCGCCTCCTTCAATTTCCCGACAAATTGCATTTTGCAAATGCAATTATTTTACTTGCCCCTTTTTTCTTCAATTTGGATCTTTTTCTTCAATTTGGATCTTTTTATTCAAAAATTTTTAAACAAGTTATCAATCAACTCGTCACCATCTATTTGCTTAATAAACTACCTCCACTATGGCCCGAACCCCGGGAAATTCAACTCAATTCAATGAACGACCAACTTCAGCCCCAGAGAGTGGAAGTGAAATCTCTGATATCGCCAGTAGTCATGAATTAGGCATTGAAGTAGAGAGCCAGTCACATGAAGATAATCAAGATCCACCAGTTCTTCCGGAATGTGAGTATGTATCCATCTTGAATATTTCAAATCTCTCAAAACCTGATATTGTGTCATAGCCTTTATTTCAGGGCAGCCTCCAAGCTCTCAGAAACCGATTTTTAAAAGTTATGAGAAGGAAAAGACTGTTGAACCTTGTGCACCGACAGAAGATGATGGGCAAGATGATGTAATTTTCAGTGGGGAGGTGGAAATTATATCCAAGGAACAATTTGTCATCAACATTGCTCAAACAATCCCAAGGCTCGAAAAAATCCAAAATGATAGTAAAATTCCTGATTATGTGCGTCAAAAGATTGCTGAAGCCATGAGCCTGCTCAAAATGGATTTGAACCGTAAGTCCATTAATAACTCAAATCAAAATTGATAAAAATAGCTGCTTACAATATATGGGCAGGTGTGGAGGTGGGAGAATCTCTACCTGAAGGATCTCGAGTTGTAATTGGATTTCCAGGCAAAGGATTAGGAAAAAGACCAAATATACATGCGACCAAAAAAACAAACAAAAAACGCCGTACCTTTGAAGCCGCAAACAATTCTCGCGATCAAGGTCATGAAATTATCAATGTTGAAGGGGACCATATTGATAATCAACCTCCGCATACTGAACCCCCCCCAATACTCAATGAAACAATCCATGATGAAGCTCCACATACTGAAAGCCCCCCGATACCCAATGAAACAATGCATGATGCAACCCCTCCCGCCTCTCCTCGGAATATTCAAGCCTTTCAAGCCAGAGAAACAATTAAACATGATACAATGGGACGAGATATGACTGATATAATTCACGACGCTGAGCCTGAAGTGTCATCTGCTGCGAATTTTCAAGGAATATTTTTATCCCGCATGGAAGAGTTTGCAGGCATTTTGAATTATCATTCCAATATTTCTCAACAATCATGGAAAAGGGGGCTTGATAATATCAATAGGATTTACAAAAATAGATGGGACAATTTACCAACAAAGGATGCTCATACATTCCTTCCTGTTGGTATTAAGGTGATCAGTAACCGAGAGCTTAAAATGTCGGCCTGGCTGGAGGACCTTGAGATGGCAGGTGAGTTTTATGTTTGTGCATGATACATGATTATTGGCTGTTGACTGGTGATATAAATTGCAATATACAGGGTTAGATTTTTTTAAGCCAACCGAAACAGAAGCGTTTTTTGATCACAACATTTGGAATCTCAAATTCATGAAGGAATCAGCTAAACCTCCAGATAATCTCCCAAAATCTGAACACTCCTTCTTCAAAATGGTTCAGAGCCTTCTTTACCCCGCCAATCCAGTTAAACATTTTTGGGCAAATGTTATGTTTGAATCCATTAGTTTAGTCTCATACGATGTGATTGCACCCAAACCATATGTTGCACCAACATCAAATTCGACCGATCCTCTTGGACTCGAACGGGGAGCAGTTGAATACCTTGCCTCCTGCTTGAGTAAATTGAAGCAACGTGCAACCCAACTCAGCATTGAAGGTGGCGGGGCTGACAATGAGATATCCACAAAGCCGCACAAGAACCTGGAGGATCTAATGGATACAGTTATCCATTTGATGATTGCGTACAACATGGTACATGCACATACAAAGGTCGAAGTTAATGGCATCAAAGGCAAACTCACAAACTCAAAAAAAAATGAGGCCATCAAAGATCTTTTGACGTGTCACAAGAATCTTGGAATAAATCGAATTTGCTATGGTATATTAGCGGCATTCTGTGCGGTGGGGGTTCGTGGTTTGATGGTATGCTCAGATGACTGGAGAACAAGCTCAGTTAAAGGGGCTTTATCACTAATTGACATTTCTGCAAAACTTTCAGAGGGTAAAAATCTAGTGGAGCCAGTGTGGCTATGTACTAATAAGTATATATGTAATTTACTGAATAAAAGTTTCTTCTCATCAGAGTCTTTTAACCCCGCTGTACCTCTTAGATTTGAATTTGCACGATGCTTAGTATTAGACTTTGGTGATGCCTGGGTGGCGAAACGCGGGCTTGGTTCAAGTGATGAGGTCACCTTGACGGTACCCAGGTCAGCTAAACTCACAACCAGGATTGACCTGTTTTAGATTAGCTTTGTACTAGATAGATTGTAATTTAATTTTGCAAAGTTATTTATGAATTTAATAATCATGATTTCCTATCCTACTACTGCCCGGATGCCACAGTCTGAGTACCAATAGTAATTGTACGGCGGCATGCCTCCGTACATCATTGCAAAGACTCCAACAAGACGCAAGATGAGTCAGGGGATGTGCCTGCGAGTAGAACACGCGGGTGCATTGCGGGAAGTCGCGTTTATCACTTCCCGCCAGCCCATAATAGGCCAAATGTTCCTGTGTCTTTCAAGAGGACTAGGATAGCTAGGGATCCGCAGCAGGATGCATATTGCATTTGCGTGTGCTTGCAATATTCCAAATGGTTGGATTGGAAAGTGATTGCATGGGAACATCAATGTGTAAAATTGAATAATGCACTATCCACTGCAATTTTCAGGTTCAGGTATTTGAGATCGTGAATTTGCCAAGGTCAGGCGTGAGCTTTCTTTTTAGCCGCAATCAAAAAAGATTCATCCACCGCAATCAAATTTAGGTGATATTAAGAAATCAGTAATCATTTGGTTTCATTTCATTTTCTGCTGAAAGCATGCCATTCACCAAAAAAGGAAAAGAGCGTAAAAGGGAACTCGCAAGAAAGCGTCGGGCTGAGGAAGGAAAGTGTGAGTTACTCGCTTAATCTCAGTGTATATATGCTTCCACATTTATGTGGCACCCTCATTGGGCCCCACGGAAGAAAATTGGCTTTAGTCGGTTCAGATTGTGCCAATGTCATGTGGGCTCCAACAGGGAAGTCAAAGGATGTGTGCCAAAGAAAGCTACTTGGCAGTATCTGATATCTTGTGTTCTTCAACACATAGTGATCCCTCAACCACTTGGGAATAGTAGCAGATCCCAAAAGACAAATGAGCGCAAAACGACCCGAATGAATAGGTTGTTTTCCTCCTCTCGCCCAACAGCACAAATATCAATGCCAGTATCAGCAAATATCACCCCAAGTGAAATTCGGAGGCTTGTGGATGTCAATCAGATCAAACGCATTCACTTTGGGCATGTGGAAATTTTCTCTTCAACCGGATTACTCATTGCCCTTGTCGAATTCCGACCATTCACAACAATGAGTGAAGGCAAGGTCAATCAATGGGATGAATTATCACAATTCCTATTTCGCGAAAAGAGATTCACCGACCCGATTGCAACCAATGGAGCATTACTGGAGGGATTTATGTTCGCGATTGGGTGGCGCAAATGCAGCACCAAGAATGAACAATTTGGTCTGTATGGAAGTGTCAGGAAAATTGAAAACACAAAAGATGAATGGCAGAACCGAGGTCCCAATCTTAGCTCGGTGGGTTGCATTCTAGGTCAATCCTTACGATATGTTGGGGATAATTTATTTGAGAGGATTCAAAATTGCTACAATTCATTGGGGGTTCCATCTTTTGATCAAGTCAACTATGAAGGCTATATTCCGGCAAATCAGGGTGCATTCAAGTTCGCTTCCACACTCACTTTCACCATGAATGGATTCAAAAACACACCTCATGTTGATAAGGATGCATCGCTGTATGCTCCGGGATGGTGGTTTCAAGCTGATAAGCGGACCGGCCAAATTCAAAGAGATGCGTCAAAGCGGTGTACAGGTGGAAAATTGATTTTCCCAAATGAGCATTTTTGGATTGATCTATCCGCATGTCATGGGCTCATTCAGGTAGTGTGGGCCAGTAGTACATTTGTTCATTATACTGATCCAGCACAGGACAACAAAAGCACAACACTAGTGGGTATGTCCGCACAATTCTTGTAAGGTTTGACTATGAAACAATAAGTAAAAATTACTAATTTATTACTTATTGTACTCTGAATGTCCTTATAATTGAAATAAATAAGATTAAAATAATAATAATAATAAAGAAATATTATTATTATGGCGTAAAAATATTATATTATTGAATAAATATAATAATATAATTAAAATTATATAAGATTATAATATTGAAAATAATATATTAATATAAAATAATTAATATATTATAAAGCTCTTTATTATTGTTACAAACAAATAATAAAGGCGTAAAAAATTGTTTCTTATGAATAAAAAACAATTAATAACAATAATATTACCAATATTAAAGTTATATATTAATATAAATACTATTTATATTAAATAAGAATTATTAAGAGTAATAATAAGAGAGAAATTATTATAATAAGATGAAATAACCTACTTTTAACACTTAAGATAATAATTTTGAGATATTTTATGCCAAAAGAATATAATACAACTTTTTTCAAATTGTATTTACAATAAAAAATAAAGAAATTTTACTAAAATTCTTGATTTTACGTGGAAATGAGTTTATAGAGAGATTTATAACAAAAACAATTGAAAAATTGATTTAATCACGTAAGAGTGGTGATCAATAATAAGATGGTCTTTGGTCTTTAATAATATAAGAGTTTTATATATAAAGAATAAAGAAATTACCTTTTATTTAATTGTTTTAATGTTTTTGATGCGTCTGAGGGGAAAATAGAGTAAAAAGAGCTCTATTTATAGTAAATACCTCCCTCCTAGAGTCCAACAGGCTTCTAGTAGACGTGTACTGATCATATCCACTGGAATTGATCAATATTTTAAGGTTTGAGGGTGATTACATCATGATCAAACCATCTTACATCATTATTGCACCATTATTTAAAGTTATCACTGTAACTTTAAGTTTGATGACATCAGAGGCTTGGCAGAACCCCAAATTTCGTGGATTTTATTAGTTTTAATCATAAACTAATAGTATTCACCAATTTTATCACTCTTGTGACTGTTAAACTTAATTTAAGGTTACAGTAGGTGATCATAACTGCTCAATTTAAGCTCAAACTTGGATCTTCAATAACTTTTAAGATTTACACGCTACAGCAATTCAGAGAGTGAATTCTGATAGCCTGGCATAACCTTATTATGCTGCCAAGAGCTTATCATTACATCATCAAAACTCTAATTTTGATGATTTTTTCTTGTAACTCATCTTTTCTGTCGAAATTCAATATTTTAAACTTCAAACCTTGATTTCAGGGGGTTATACCCTGAATTTAATAATAAAAATTACATCATTCTTCACGAATGAACTATTAGAATCCAACTGTATACTTTTTTTTAAGTTTGGATCACTTTCACAACAAAGTGGTCAACAGCTCTGTTGATTTTTATCAATATTTCATCATAGGTTTTAACCTTGTTTATAATTTGTAAAATAAAGTAAATATCTGTGTTCTTACAGTAATTAGGTGGTGACTTTATTTTTGGTTCATCATTCTATCATGTATAGTTTAGAAGATATTAGCTATGATCCTTGAATATATGCGTTGACCAAAAAAGTGCATATATTCAGGATAATTCCTTAAGTATTAACTTTGGAAATTAGCTCATTAATTGTTTTATGTGTGAATTCTCATGTGGAATCCAATGGTACAATTTATTTTACATGTTGCTTCATTGGTTCTTGAAATAAATAAGGATTTATGGTTTTTATAAGGTATTATTCCTTATAACTCATTAAATATTGACTTTACAGATATGCCATAAAAATGATATAGGTGTGTTTTTCCATGAGGAATCCAATGGTGTAATTTATTTTACATGTTTATTCATTGGTTTTTAAGTTAAACCAATTTTTGTGTTAATTTATGGTATTTTTTGTATATTTAAGTAATTAATTTTAATGTATAATTATTCTAAGTAATTTTAGTATAATTATATTAAAGGTATAATTATTCTTAATCTTTTTGTGACCTTATTGGGTATGTGGTCATATCTCAAAGGCTCACAATTCTCAAGCAGGTTAGCAAAAACAATGCGGCAAAAAAACCATGGCTATTATGAGATTGCCGAGAGAGCGGGCTATCAAATCAGGGATGGTAATACAATCTCATGCCAATTCAAAGAATGAGGAGATTTGCATGTGTGTTGGGTAAGTAATGGTGGGGTAAGGCAGAGGACAATATACACCAGGATTGGATGGATTCGAGTGCGGGAGATGGGGTGTCTCACATGAAAAAGGGGTGAAGTGGATTATGTACGGTGGCATGCCATCGTACATCTGTCCTGGTTTGTTGCTATTGTCCAGGATGCCAATGCTTCACACGCGAATCCTTATGCTTGTGCAGGTTCCAACAATGCTCAAAGTTCCTGACGCCTATGCGGGCTGCCAATGCTACACACGCCAATCCTTGGGCCTGTGCAGGCTCCCAAAAATTTACACGCCAATCCTTACGCCTTTACAGGCTTTCGACAATTCACACGCCAATTCTTACGCTTGTGACGCTTCCCCACAATGCTGAAATTTTCTTGGCCTGTGCAGGATCCCAAGAATTCACACGCCAATTCTTACGCCTGGGCAGGCTCCCAAAAATTCACATGCCAATCCTTATGCTTGTGAAGGGTCCCAAAAGTGCTAAAATTCCTTACGCCTGTACAGGCTTCCGACGATTCACACGCCAATCCTTACGCATGGGAGGGTTGCCAACAATGCTGAAAAATTCTTACGCCTGTGCAGGCTCCCAACAATTCACACGCCAATCCTTATGCCTGTGCAGGCTCCCAACAATTCACACGCCAATCGTTACACCTGTGCAGCCTCCCAACAAGTCACACGCCAATCCTTACGCTTGTGAAGGTTCCAGACAATTTAAACAACTCAGTACATGAGTAAGATTAATAGCGTGTGACCATAGGAAAGGCCATGTTTCACAAATCTGGAGTGGATTGCTCACATGCGGGAAGCTCCCGCTTTTTTACAGTTAAGAATGGATATGGCTCTAAACCATGGAAGAAGAAAATATAGGAGACGGCAATGGTAACTATTGGCACATTTTGGGAAAAAGAGGTTCACAAAAACAAATACTCACTCAAACTCTTGGTGGGGCACTTAGAAAAATAATTCTCACGCAATCAGGGTTTTTCTCTAAGGAGGAAATAAATAATTTTTACGTGAACAAAGAACGTAATAGAAATTGAACATAACAATCATTCAAGACAAAGAATTAATTTAAAAGAAAGTATTACAAGACATAAAAAGTGGAAAGAAGACGATTTTTTTTTAAATTTTATTTTTCTAGGAATTTGGAGACTATCCCGGTGATGTCCTCCTTTGGATAAGCCTCCAGTGCCTGGGCAAGGAGGGAGTTTAGTTCCTCCCAGAATTCCCGGTGCATCTCATTTCGATGAGTTGCATCCACGAAAGGAATCATGTGGAGCAAGCAACAATGCTCCAACAAGATTCGGTTGATCGAATCGTGGACGATGGCTCGAGGAATCATTAGGGTCGGTCGCAGGTCGGTGAATTCCTGGCAAGCGTCATCGTGGGAATGAGACAAGGTTGGCACCGGGGGGGAGGAGGCGTTGGGGTTCTCGGGGGCACTGGAAGGGATCTCTGGGGAGGGAACCGGGGTTGGAGTGGAGGGGGGGGGAATGGATGGGGAAGGTGGGCGAGTCCGGTAAGAAGAAGGGGGATGGGGAATTGGGGATCCCACGGGCGTATCGTCGATGATGATTATCAAGCGAGGAGTGGCGGGACGATCTGGAGACGGTCGAAGAAAAAATGAGGAAAAGAGGATATGGATTGAAGAGAAAGAAAGGGTGACTTACCATAAGCTTCCTCCGTGGATTGCGTAGGAGCCACCTCAGGTTCTGGCTCACCAGTCGTATTGTCCTCAGGTTGTTGGGACGTTGGACTTGGGCCAGGAATAGGTGGCTCTTTGGTTAGGGAGGGTTCTAAAAAAGGAGGAAGAGTCAGTTCACTTGACTTGAAAGTGAAAGTGAAAATGAAATGAAACTTTGGCTGCTTACCGCGGAATAATTCCTCAGACCATCGGGTGCCACTCGGGCCTGGAGTTGGTTGCCGGGGGGTTTGCTCGCGAGGCAAACTAGGAACAGGAAAGTCTTGTCGGGGGGGATTCGGGGGGTTTTGTTCTATGAGAAATGGAAAAAAGTCAGTATTATTGCCTGAAGAGAAATGAGAGAAGGAGGAGAAAGAAAACTTACTTTGGCGTTTGAATCCCATCGGTGAAAAGACATGGTGACGATCAGCCCAAGCTCGAATGTCCTCTCGCCATCGCCATCCTTCATCGGCCGGATAACTACTTCGCTCCGGTCGAGGAGTGAAGTGACCATTGGATGGTGGCCTAGGAGGGGGAGTGGACAAATCGATACTGGAGGGGACAGGGCTAATTGTCCGGAATCTTTCCCGTTGGCCTGCTTGGGGGCCCGGCGTCCATTCACGCTTGGAAATGGTTTCATCATCGTCGACCACAAAGGAGTCCTTGCGAGGGCGTCTTGGGCGAGAACTCCTCTGGCCTTGTGGTTGGAAGGGGCAGAAAACGAACAAACATTTCTTGTGTGCTTGTCGGCAAGCATCACAAGCGTTGTTCATCGTCGAGGAACGAATGCAGGGGATACCCCGCTTGGTGCATAAAGTGCACGACATCTAAAAACAAAAAAATTGGGGTTAGTAACTGAATAGAAAGTAAGCAACAAAGAAAGAAAAGGATGACGTACGATGAATTATATAAATTGAAAACGGAATCAAATTAAAAACGCTCTAGTCGGAAGTTTTCAAAAGTCAATATCGGTACATAATGTTGACATAAGTTAAAAAAAGAGGTAACGCACGAGGTGGATAGAAGGGAGGTTCTGAACGGATCAGAAGAATAAACAAACAGGCAAAAGGAAGGGAAGTGGGTTTAGTGGAGTGCGAAAGACAAAAATAGAAAGGCAGGAAGACAAAGGGGAATACGCACAAGAAGGACAAATGCGGGTGAGAAAGAAAGTGAAGTGCGTGTCGTGTGAAGATGGTCTTTTATACCATGGTGAAGCTGAGACAATCTCAGCAGTTGCAGCACCCGCAAAAGTCTCAGCTTCAAGGCGTGTGGGCAAAATTGAAGCTGAGTCTCAGCGAATGCTGCAACTGAGAAGTGAAATGCTCGCGTGAGGCAGAAGAACAATGGGGGTCTGGCTGAGTATTGCAATTTATTGAATTGTCAAGCTGAGTTAAATCCCCTTTGTTTCCTTAAATTGCCACCCAATCACCCAGGATGGTGGTCGTGAGGCCCTGGTTGAGTGTGCATTGTGGGTGCAATGCACAAGTGACCGCGGCAAGATCACCGGCCTTATGGCCTGGTGATTGTCTTTGAACAAAGGGGGGGGCTGTAAGACAAGTGAATACAGCGTGAGCTTGCCTTGACCCATTGCTCAGGTTTGCTTTTGGGTCATAATTGAAATCCTCAGTGGCTGAGCATTTTAATTGCACAGTAATTGAACAATTGATATAACAATATCAAATGGACCGCTGAGTATTGCAATTTACTAAATTGTGAAGCTGAGTCAAATCCCCTTTCTTTCCTTAAATAGCCACCCGATCACCCGGGAGGGTGGTCGTGAGGCCCTTGTTGAATGTGCATTGTGGGTGGAATGCACAAGTGACCCATGCAGAAATGCACCCGGTGCATTTGGTCACAAGTGACCGCGGCAATATTACCAGCCGTATGGCCTGGTAATAGGATGTGAACAAAGGGGGGGCTGTAACACAAGTGAATACAGCGTGAGCTTGCCTAGACCCATTGCTCAGGTTTGCTTTCGGGTCATAATTGAAATTCTCAGTGGCTGAACATTTTAATGGCACAGTGATTGAACTATTGATATAAAAATATCAAATGCAACATGCTGAGCCATTTCTCAGTCGTTTTTGTATGCCCACAATCTGAGCATTTGGCACAGCATCGGGTGACATTTCACACGCTTTGGTGAAGTGCTCCAAACTGAGCCCTCCAATGGACTATTGCAAAAATAGTTCATTCCATGGCTTTACTGAGCACTTTCACACGGTGCTTTTGACCATGATATGCTCAGCTTGCGTGTGCGAATCAGGTGAAACGCAATGCTGAGCATGTGGCACATGAGCTACGTTTATGCAAACGATTGGAAGGTGCATGCACATTTGCTATATGCATGCAGGCTGAAGTAGTATAACACCTTCCTGATCTGTACAGCCAACACTGTAGTACGCAGTACACCTGTGTAACTGTATGCTGCGGGGCAGAGCAAAAGCTGTTCAGCAATGTAACATGAAAATCACGTCAAGCCATTGAGTCATATATCTCAACTGCATCCCTTTGGTGCACCTTTTTGCAGAGCTCTGCCTAACAATGGCATAGACGCGGGTGTAATCCGAGTTAATGAAAGTGGGTCATAATGGGATTACTTATTATTTGGGTAATACACAAACAGTGGATTCACTCCAGTGCCATTGTTGGGGCCAACAATGACTGGCCCTGCTTGTTCATTGCGCGTGCTCATTGTCGGGCAGCCACACGCTTTCATACGCACCCCCCAACGGGTCATACGCAGGCAACTTTCACACGCCTGGAAGACATTTTACTGCCAGTGTTCCAACCGGCTAGTTTCTTGGTTGGGTGGTCAGCTTGACTGCAGATGCTCAACTGCTCGCGCGTGGGAACCTGAGACCAATCAGTGTGGATTTGCTTCAGCCTCATCCACATCAGAATAATCCCAGCCTATGATTGCTGAGGCTGGTTATGTTTGCGTGGGTATCTCCCACCGTGGGTAATTTTCTTCACTTTCTCACACGCCCCGCGCAAGTTGTGGCACCTGGCTTGCAGCCAGAAATTCCCTTGGGTGGGTGGCCTCTTTCTCCGGAGTTTTGTACACGCGTGAGGCAAAGACCGTGATCCCAATCTCTGGGAAATAGTAGCCTCCTCAAACGCAATAGGGGTGAATGTAGATGTGGATCATGCCTCACGGTCGGTGCCCCGTTTGATCATGCCACACTTCCCCCCCTGAAGCCTAGTTGGAATCAGTCATCAAAAACCTTCACGCAAAACCAAAGTCATGTTTGGTGGCACGCCACCAAACATATCTCACCCGCCCACACACAAACATCCCCACAGTGAGATTGCCCTTTGAAACGGCCAACATTGCCCAGTAGGTCCCTGTGCTACAATTAACCTGGGGAAGATATATATGCATCCATGTTCGCTGTCACACCAGCAAACATGACTGCATGCCTCTGATATGCCCTCCACAATAAGTTGCTACAACCCACCCAATTTTGGATATGCTAATGTCGACCTTGTTCCACCAAGGGTTTTGTACCTTGCTGCAGATCCAGCAGTCATATCGGTGCACCCACATTTTGGCCACCTTGCCTTGATATATGCCCCAAATCGGATATAAAAATTATGAGCCCAAGAGGCCCATCCCCATCAAGACCATGCACGTAACCACAGGCCATCCCCCCTTGACCCCATTGCTGCCTCTCATATAAGTTCCCCATCTGCGCCTATTTGTCTTCATTCCATTTAGCTAACCCCTCCCGATCATATAATTTACAACTGTCCCCAAAAAATTTAAAATAGCCATCATGTCAACCCCTTCACAACCACTTTGCATTGGGATGATTAATATTTGTATTCCAATAAATAGTGATATAGCCTTAAATCCTGAGAATTCCCACTTAGCTTCTTGGATTATCATATGGCACAATCAACACAACATATTTGTTTATCTCCCCAATCACCAGCGTGCTATTGGCTCTCTACCTGCAACCCTTTCCAAAACGTTGATACCATTCCTCGGGGCACCAAAAACGTTCATGCACTGTGGTCCTGGTGGGGCATGGATTGAAAATTGCCAATCCAATCCTACTCAAATATTATTCGTTGAGGGAGTATTTATGACTGATGCAAATGATCCCTCCTCATCTCAGAAACCCAATCTAGCATTGATGTTCTTCACATGGTATCCAAACCTTTTATTCATAATGGAAAGCCTTCGAACACAAGATTTCAAGCTTAAAATGCCCAAAGAATATGACTGTAATACTCATAGTCAATGTCAACTTTTTACTCCATCATTTCCTGCTTCAAACTCAATGCAAGCTTCATATCCTGCTGTTTCATCATTGATTTCCAAGCAAAAACTGATACAATTACCCAGTGGATCAGACCTCCCCATGATGACCCCGCCCCATGCCATTATTCAAACCCCCCTCCTCCCTCATCAAAAGACTGGACTAGCTTTTCTCTGGGATCGAGAAATCCCCAATGGCCAATCAGCCCGTAACCTTTGGGCCACCTCACCCCCAGGATCCACTTTCAATGCCAGGCACATCATTACAAACAAGGTCGTTAGCTCATTTGAATCCCTTTCGACCAATACCCCTCTTGGAGGACTGCTTGCGGATGATATGGGTTTAGGTAAAACCATTCTGGCCATTGCTCTAATTGGTACCTCCAAGGAGCGGATGATTGCAAACCCCCATCGCTCCACGCCCACCATGATCATCTGCCCCCCTCGCTTAATTACCAACTGGCAATCAGAAATATCCAAGCATGCTCAGGCTGGAGCGCTGCATTCCAAAATCTACCATGGTCCCACTCGTCACTCATTATCCAAAGACGACATCTTAAAATATGATATCATCATCACTTCTTACAATACTATCACCCAACAATTTAAGCAAACCAATCCCTCTACATCAATCATTTTTCAAATCAATTGGCATCATATAATTTTGGATGAAGCACAGTGAGTGTCTGATCTTAAATGATATAAATTACCTTTTATATCCAATAACCCTTGCCCCATCTTATAGCTATATTTGCTCTCAATACACTGCCACTCACCATGCCATTAATAGCCTCCTTTCATCCAGCCAAATATGTTTAACGGGCACACCTATTCACAACACCATTTATGACCTTTTGGGCATAATATCCTTCATCACTCAACCCCAGAGCGCTGATCAAGATAACTGGTAACCATTAATCCTGAGTAGTCTTTCCAAAGGTTGCAATGATATCTTGCATTTGGCATTGCGGCATTTAAGTTTGCGCCGCACCAAAACCACACATCTCAAATCCCTCCCCACTATTAGCCATCATTATGAGCTGCTCCCACTCAACCCAACCATGCAGCAAGAATATTCCATATTATATGAAGAATTCCTATCATCCAAAAGCAAAGGACCAGGAGAATTTTTCAGAAATATTAATAAGCTGCGGATATGTTGTAACTATCACATGATGCTTAACACAATTGCGGAGGCGGATTTGGAAGACCCCAAGGGCAGGAGCACTCAGGATAACTCGCCAACAATCACACGAACTATTGTGGATGTCAAAACATGCATGATGAGTAGTAAAATTGCACACCTCCTACAAAGCTTAATGAAGAACAAACAAACAAGGTGTGGTCCAATCAAATCGGTGGTTTACTCCCAATGGACCCAATTTCTAGATTTGTGTGTTAATTCTAATATGCATCCATTACCAATTGAATCTATCTGACTTTTTTATATTGTAGAATTGGTATTGCCCTTGCCCATCACTCTATCCTTTCAGCACGAATTGATGGAACAATTACAGCACGAGCACAGGAGAAGGCACTGGAGAATTTCTTCAATAATCCTGAATGTGAAGTACTGATTGCATCCATTGCCGCAGCTGGAACTGGCCTCAATATAACTTGTGCTAATACGGTCTATTTAATGGTGAGGAGACCCCCAAAATTCTGCCCTGATTTGCGGCCCCTGACATCCACATTTCCAGGAGCCCAATTGGAACCCAGCCATTGAGGCTCAGGCTGTTGATCGACTCCATCGTATTGGCCAACAACAACCTGTAAAGATCATCCACTATATCACTCCTCATTCAGTTGAGGTCAACATGCGGAAGGTACCTTTAAAGATCATCTTTTACCCTAATTGTATTGCTATTCTAAAATCCTTCCTTATGGCAATGCCATTTTCCAAACACCAATAGGTTCAAGAAAAGAAAAAATCATTAACTGCGTGAGCCTTACTGATATTATATAATATGTGTTTGACCAAGTTGATAACTCTTGTTTACCCTGGCATAGGTCCACAATTCTGAACACCATGAGTTGGATCGAACTCCTTCAATATTTTCTCAATGAAAATGAGCAATAGAGTCTTATTTCTAAGGGAGACGGTGATACAGTCCAACTCATATTGTCTATATTCTGACATATTTAGCAAGTTGCATCTTTAAGGTTTAATACTCAGATTGTATTACACCTGCACAAATAATTCACAAAATGTTAATTTGTAACGGTGCTATACATTTATATTACTAAGTTATTGCAGAGCATCACCATTCGGCCTAATAACTGGCATTTCAAGTATCTTGAGGGCGCTAGTCTGCATCTTACTACAGCCTTTGAGCCAATCTTGATCAAATACCTGAAATGATAAGCCTTCCGGAATATCACCATCATCTGTAGATCGTAATTCTGGCAATCTATCAATAGTTTTTTTACCCTTTTTTTTAATGCGATTACAAAACTCTATGTCTTGATCCATTTTTAATACCAATTCATTAAATAACTGGGAGCGCCAGCGTAATCCCACTTTGCGGTAAACTTGACGGCCATTTTCCAGTACCTCCTCAGTATCTGAACATACTCAAGGGTCATTGAATTGTGATGCTAGAATGGGAAATTTAGCCGTATCACACCATTCACGACGGCGCTCACAGGTCTGCACATAATGAAGTAGATCATCATCAGTCTTTGCTCCCAATGAAAAAGAGATACATTAACTAACCCTTTGACAAATCTTTGCGAGCTTTTCATTCTCCTTCTTTTTAACCAAATACTCGGCATCCTTTTGAATAGACTTCCATTCTCTTTTCAAATAAGTGAAATATCGCTCCATTAAAGCCGCCACGACCCCATAGTTATTATGATCCTTGTTCCAACAGTAATGATGATACTCGGTGCTGACCAGTGCAAGACGGAATGTACGGTAAAACACCATAGACATCAGCTCATTGAACGGATGTTGCCATGAGCTCTCCCAGTCCCAAGTGAATCGCTTAAGTCCTAGCTTGTGGAGCTCATCTTCGCAGTAGCTTTGGAAACCCTGAGACTGAACCTGTGTTGATGGCTCATTGAAAACATCCTCGGGGACATATCCGAGATGACCAGCCACTTGAATTGCAATTTCACGCTCTTCTGTGCTTGGTGGTGCTGGTAGTGAGGAGAAATCCTTATCCCTAACTTTGAGTAGGAACAGGAAATGTGCATGTACTGCTGATCGCATTCCATGGACATTCTGTGGAAGTTCTGCTTTCAGCCATTTTTGTTGCTCCTTCTGGCTTGCACGTTTCGCCACATTGTGAGCTTTACGAGCCTGGTTCCTTTGCTGTCTGACCTCGGATTGTTCAAGCATACTCTGGGCAAGGGGCATTTGAGGATGGGTGAACTCATTATTTGACTGAGTGCCATGATCATCCGCCGTGAAATTGTCACTCCTTGCTTCATCATTTGTTTCCATTTGAGTCGGAGACATGTTCTCATCCTCATCATCCACCATTTTTTCTCTTGATTAACTGGCATGAGCTGTTCTTGGTTTGGAGGAATATGGATGATGATGTCCAGTGACTTTCTCTTTATGGACCAGAGGTGAAGATGCATAAAGTTCATCACCTGCCATGCACATCATCAGTTAACACATCAAAAAATGAATGAAGACTGGTCATACTCACAATCTTCAATTGGCTCCTGAGATCGGACTGACTTGCCTTTAGGTGCCATATCTAACCCATGAAACAAACATATCAAATTGTGAAAAAGGTTATACTCCGAAATTAAAATGACTTACTTTGATAAAGCGTCAATCCTGGATTTCCCTCCGACAGACCACTCCAAGTTACATTCTCCAATGGTCTTTTTCGTCGCCCCCCATCCACATGAACCTGAGATCCTGATGGAATATTGAGGGTTGACTGTTTACTTTGGCCAAAGGGATGCTGGGATGCGACTGGATTCCGACCGGGATTAAGGAGGAACTCACGTGGAAATTTTGATTGGGGATTAGCGTGTGATGAGATTTGAGGTGTGCCTTCTGGCCCCTGAGACACATGCGTTTGTGTATTAGTGGGATTCAGGGGAATTGGAGTGACAGAAATATTTGGGATCGACCAAGTGCTTGAAGTTGGAGCCTTTGGATTGCCCACATCAATGTTAAGACCTGATACATTCATTGAGGATGTGATAGGGGTTGTGAGAGGAATGTTGGGGCTCAATGGTGACTGTGTTTGAACATATTCTATGCTAGATTCACTATTTGAGTCATGAACAGAACCTGAACGGGATTTATGTGACTTGAAAGATGACATAAGGGCCGAAAAAGTACAGTAATATTTTTAACTAGATAAAACACCTCAGTATTATGATAAAATAGAGTGATATGAGATGAAATCTTTTCAAATTTATAATAGAGAAATTCTATGAATAGTTGGAACTAAGTGTTGCGTGAAAGTCCAATAAGCCTCTTTTTAGGAGAATCCTCCCTGCCTCCTCTTGAGCTCCTCCACTCTTATCGGAAACCACCCGGCACGGCCTACCACCATATAATGTAATATTTCCTTGATCTCAAAGGGGACCCATCATCCATAAGTAAACATATTTGGTAACATTTCTGCCTCCCCATTGTCACATTTTGTGAATTATCCAAACTGCCAATATATGCATTGAAATTCCACAGCATTGTACATCTGTAAAGGGGTATATTCATGAAGGATTTACCCACAAAAGAGACATCACCTTTACAAGAAAGGCAAAACAATCCAAATCACACTCCAACTGATTAAAAGCCTGCTGCACTCCAACCAAATACCAAGACTTTAGGTGCACTCCAACCGTTTATGTAATAGAGTTATATCGTTATGTCTGTAATAAGGTTTAAGCCATGTACAATGGCGTGCCAGCGTACATGGTTTGAATGTCAATCCCCTCAAATCAATGTTGACACATCCCTATTGGAACACCCCTCAAGGGTCAAAACCGCAGTATCGCCATGTGTAAATAAAATAGTATATGTATGAGCATTGAGCAGCATGGCATTTTACCCAATTAAACTCCTAACCAATTCTTCCATCCAGATGAGACATGTTACACTCCATCAGCTGCAGCTCACGCACCATTACAAATGGGATAAAATTCTTAGATGGCTCAAATCATCTCCCCCTTCATAAATACTCACTCAATTTTTTTGCCAATTAATAACACTCCTAAACACTTTCACATCAGCCATAGATATTTATACACAAACCAAGCGTACTCCCAATTCCTGCAACAATGACAACCCCCCGCTATTCCTCAATGCGTATATGCATGTGTCAACACTGCTCAACTCAAACACACTCTTCCCCTGAGGGTGATAGGCCTGGAGTTGCCTTCACACCTTTCCAATATAAACAGCACATTAAAAAGCTCAAATCAACCATTGCACCCAAATCTCTTCCAAACATCCCTACTTCTGCATCAGGATCTGAGTGCCCACAACTTCTATTGGATCAAACATTCCCAGCTGATTATTCACCACCATGGGCCCAAAGCATCTTCTCCACAGCACCGGGGCTCAATTCAATTGCACAGAAACCATACAGCAGCAGTCAAACCCTTCCTCCACAAGACCTTGGAATGATAATATCTGCCATTCTATCATTAAGGTATAATATACCCCGCAGGGCTTCACGCATTCTCCACCCCGCCCTGAACCTGCTGATCAAGTCCAGCATCTCAAGCTCCGGTGGTCCCCCCATTCCTGCATTCCATATACCTCAAGATCTGAGTACCATATTTGAACATCTCCAATTGGAGCCAGTGATTCAAAACTATATATGTTGTCCTCAATGTTTCTCTCTTAATGGCCTTACTGAATCAGTCACAACTGACCAACCCCACTGTCAACGCCATAATGACCCAAATGATCATGATCCCCCTTGCACACAATCATTAGGCAAATTCATCTATTCATTTGAAGCCCACACCCAAAACACCACCAACATGAAGCAAAAATTTATACCAAAAAAACATTTCATTTATCAACCATTCAAAAATTGGCTTGCCAGATTTCTCCAGCGGGCTGGAATTATGGAAATTCTGCATCAACATCAACAATCCCAAACTCCCGAAGATTCCCCAAAATGTGACGTCTGGGATGGATTGGTCTGGAGACGCTTCACTGGCACTAGAAATATCCATGACCCCCCATTCATGTCCATTCCTGGTGCATTGGCCTTCTCCATTTATGTGGACTGGTTTAATGCACATGGAAAGTCCACCCGGTTGGCCAGCATTGGACCTATCATGCTTATTTGTCTTAATCTCCCCCCAAGTGAAAGATTGAAGCCAGAGAATGTCTATGTTGCAGGAATAATCCCTGGTCCGAAGGAGCCAACTTCCCTTCAATTGAATTATTTATTAATGCCACTCATCAAGGAGCTCAAAGAGCTATGGCAAGGTTACCATTTTTCACCCACCTCAACAGGTCCTTCAGGATCCTTTATCCGTGTTGCCATTCTCACAGCCATTGTGGATGTGGTTGCCATGCGCAAGCTTACTGGATTTATTTCCCATTCAGGCAACCACTTTTGTAATTTTTGCACCATTCACAAAGCTCAAATTGATGAAATTGGTCCTTAATTTCACTACACACGCTCATATCAAAATCATAAATCAACCATTGCCAAATGGCTTCGGGCAACCCCACAACAAAGACAAGCAATTTTCTCTGAGTATGGAGTGCAATATTCAATTTTAGAAGACCTTCCGTATTGGGATGCCACTCGAATGGTTAATCTTGACATAATGCATAATTTAATACTTGGAATTTTGAAGGATCATGCAACTTTCAAATTGTGCATTCCAGAGTCCAAATCAAAAATTTACCTCAGGTCCTGCAGGAAATCCAATGACACCAACAGTTCAGACTCAGATTCCATGACCTCCAACAGCTCTCTTGATAAAATCACATTGAGAGAGGCCTGCTCCCTGAGAAGAGACGCAGCAAAAATAATAAATGAGCCACTCCCCACTACTTCCACCCGAAAAAACTGCTTCCCAATGCCCACCCCTAACACAGAACATCCATCTAGTGGTTCTGCGGAGATTCCTTCATTTGATGACAATTACATCCCCACTTCTGAAATCCCCTCTGAATTGGATATCACTGCACTGAGTGATCACCAGATCAAGGGTGAGGCTCTGGAGCATCTCCGACAAATCATCTCTGAGACAATAATTCCCTCATCATGGACAAGAGTACCTTGCAACATGGGTTCCCCCTCTCATGGTAGCTTAAAAGCCGCTGAATGGGCTCTCTTATATAAGGTCTATATTCCATTTTTAATGCTCAGTCAACAGATGTCATTAGATGTACACCAATCTGCCAACATTCAAAGGAAAATGGGTCAGTCAGAAGAACTTGGAAATGAACTAACCAAGAATACATTCCATTTGATTAGTGCTATCAACATTGCCACAAGTTGGACTGTTTCAATAGGAGATGCGACTGCATTTGCTGAACATTGGAAAAAATTCCGCCTTTCCAATCAACTCCTGTTCCCAAAACAGAAAAGTAAACCAAATCATCATTTTGCTGACCATATTGCTGAACTCTTCCAACGTTGGGGCCCAGCACAAGCCTCAGCCACATGGGGTTATGAGCGCTTGATTGGAGTATTTGCAAAAATGCCAACAAATAACAAAATATGTACGTCAATTAATAAGATCAATATATTCACATTGACTAAACACCTGAACTGAATAAGATTAACTTCTTGCAACTCTAAATAGATGATATAGATAAAACCTCACTTCAACATATCTGTCGATGTTCCAACCTTTCCGTTCTCCTGAAATCCCCATCCGTGCCATGTGAAATAAAACAGCTTTTCGAATCACAGCCACCTGCCCTGTTCAATGACCATAAATATAACAAACCATCCCGCCATGACCAAGAAAATTATGATTGCCTGGTTGAGTACTTACAGAATTTTCATGCAACAAGGGAAATAGTTGATTGGATCAGCTTAGACACTACCGTGCAATCCACAAGTCATCTCACTTCAAGGATTGTCTCACCTTGGTATTTTCCAGTTTCAAACATTAATATTGGGAACAATATATTTTCAACTGAATCCAAAAATGTCAGCAACAGTGTGATATGTTTTCTGAGGGGCAACTCACGATGCTTTGGTATTATTAATAGCATTTTTAAAGTCTCTGAGCCATCTAGCATACTGAACAATAACTTTCTGATCTTAAAAACTTTGAAGATTGATGTGAATTTCTTACCAGATTGGCCGCATCTGAATATTTATAAAGCTGTTGGTTTTGATGATGGACCCTTGATTATATCTGAAGAAGAAATAGAAGGTAACTGTGGATTGTATGATAACAAAGTTCTGTCATGTGGACTGCTTGTAATGATAAAGCCGTTATTTCATGAAATTTAGTCTACAGAAATGCAAATATCTCAGATTCATTAGCAATTTTGCTAGTGAAATAACTGCCTCAAAATTTAGTGAAAGAGACATGCCATTGTGACAAGCAAAGCCCATTATTTCACATTGCCACAAAGAACTTACTATTTTGACATTGGGTACAGTGTGAATAAGCCAAGTTCAATGATCAAATGACCCATACACTCACCTTTCACAGCATCCAAAATTTCTAACTGCGCCATCATCATGTTGGAAGGGGAAGCGGCCCTTGCACACACAAGCGCACCCGCACACGCCAATGCACACGCAAGCACACCCGCACCCACACACACGGTATTGTGCGGCGGGCTCTACCAGTGTCATCTGCAAAACGACAATCCCGCTCAGGCGGAGTCCTTTCATGGACGACCTGGTGAAGTCAAACCCCCCGCCAAAATTTCCAATGGCGCCATCATCATGTAGGAAGGGGAAGCGACCCTTGCGCACCCGCACCTGCACGCGCCAATGCACACGCGGTATTGTGTGGCGGGCCCTACCAGTGTCACCTGCAAAACGACAATCCCGCTCAGGTAGAGTCCTTTTATGGATGACCTGGTGAAGTCAAACCCCCCGCCTAGATCAAGACTGGCTGAAGGACCTCTTTGATGTGTGTTTTTGCAAACAGGCGGGTCTTGTGTAATTTTTACCAACCATTGGACGGTTGCGGGATGATCAGGTGGTGAGGAATCTGAGTTGAAGGCACAGGGGAACCAGTATTGGTGGATGTCACAGGATTTGGTGTAAGACAAGAGTAGGACGTGTGCTCGACGTTCGCTTGATTTTTGCTTGACGTGAGCTCGACTTTTATCCTGCTTGACGTGAAGTCAATCACCAACGATTGACACGAGATTTGCCCTGGTGAATGAGGAAGTTGAAGTGACAACACCTGTTATCATTGCTTGGCATAATGATAAGTCAAGAATGGTTGGAGATTTTAGAGCTTTAAATACCTACACAGTTCCAGATAGGTATCCAATCCCTAGAATCCAAGAAACCTTGACTCAATTGTCTAAAGCCAAGTATATAACATCAATGGATGCATTAAAAGGCTTCCATCAAAATGTTTTGACGCCTAAAGCTAGGAAATTACTTAGAATTATCACTCACTGTGGTATTTATGAGTATCTTAGAATGCCATTTGGCATTAAAAATGCTCCATCCCATTATCAAAGGATGATGAACACCATCTTTCCTACAGAATTGTATGAAGGATGGCTTATCATTTATATTGATGATATTATCATATGTTCTGATTCATGGTCTTTGCACCTTGAAAGACTTGCAAGAGTACTTCATAAAGTTGCAGAAGTGAACATGAAAATTTCACTTAAGAAATGCAATTTTGGTTTTGAAGAACTGAAAGCATTACGACATATTGTTTCTGGTTTAAACTTGGGTATTGACAAAAACAAAGTAGCAGAAGTGTTACTTAAGCCAATACCCCAGAATAAAATCAAAATGATGTCTTTTCTTGGGTTTGCCAGTTACTATAGGCAACACTTGAAAGACTTTGCAATTCTAGCCAAGTCACTTTATAGAATCTGTGATCAACAGACTGTATTTGAGATGACACAGGAGAGAATTAAAGCTTATGAGAAGATAAGGAAAGCCCTTACAGAAGCACCTTTACTCCTCATGCCTGACTGGAATATTCCTTTTAAGTTGTACATTGATGCATGTGGAGATGGATTAGGAGCAGCCCTACATCAAGTCCAAATTATTGATGACAAAGCTACAGAAGGACCAGTTTGTTATATCTCAAGACAAATCAAACCAACAGAATCCAGATATGGTGCAAGCCAAATGGAGTGCTTATGTTTGGTATGGGCACTTGATAAATTACACTATTACCTTGATGGCAGTGTTTTTGGAGTGATAACTGACTGTAATGCAGTAAAATCACTCCTTAACATGAAAACTCCCAACAGACATATGTTGAGATGGCAAATAGCTATTCAAGAATATAGAGGAAACATGACTATAGTTCATAAAGCAGAAACATTCACAAGAATGCTGAAGGACTTAGTAGATGGGCATTAGCCAACACTCCTGATAACCCAGCTTATGTACCTTTGGAAGCTGAACCACAGATTCCAATTGAAGGAATTAACATAACTGATATTGGGACTGAATTCTTTGAGGAGGTCAGAGAATCTTATAAACAAGACAAGAATTGCCATATCTTGACTTCTTTATTAGATAAAGACTGCAAGGATACATCTTTAGTTAATGCACTTGATGAAGTTTGGAAAAATTCCTATTCTGAAACAAGATTTCACTTGTTTGATGGGATAATTTACCACAGAACAAAACATTCTTGTGTTATGACATTGTGCAGTAG
Source organism: Austropuccinia psidii (assembly GCA_023105745.1). Classification (NCBI taxonomy): domain Eukaryota; kingdom Fungi; phylum Basidiomycota; class Pucciniomycetes; order Pucciniales; family Sphaerophragmiaceae; genus Austropuccinia; species Austropuccinia psidii. The sequence continues at coordinate 20,016,176 of JALGQZ010000016.1, forward strand.
ATTACTTATCAATACCATTCTTCATGAATGTCATGATAGTATCTACTCTGGACACCTGTCAGAATAAAGAACACTTGAAAAAGTGAAGAACTGTGCATGGTGGCCATCTTGGAGAAAAGAAACCATTGAATATTGCCATACCTGTGAAAGATTCCAAAAAGCAAACAGGAGTACAGGCAAGAAATTTGGACTTATGATCCATATTCAAGAACCAAAATCCCCATGGGAAGTTGTTCACATGGATTGGGTCACAGCACTTCCTCCAAGTGGTGACAGAAGTTATAATGCTTGTTTAGTCATAGTAGACAGATATAGCAAAACTCCCATATTCTTACCATGTCATAAAGATGACACTGCTATGGATGCAGCTCTTCTTTTATGGAGTAGAGTTATTTCTAATACAGGATTATTTAAGCATATCATAAGTGACAGAGATCCCAAATTCACATCTGCACTTTGGACCAATCTTCATAGATTGTTTGGGACTAAGTTATCATTCTCTACAGCATATCACCCTCAAACAGATGGGCTAGCAGAGAGGATGATTCAGACTTTAGAAGACATGATCAGGAGATTCTGTGCTTATGGATTAGAATTCAAAGACTCAGATGGCTTTACCCATGACCGGTGCACTCTGATACCTGCATTAGAATTGGCATACAAGACATCAGTCCATTCTTCCACAGGACAAACTCCTGCTATGTTAGAGAAGGGATGGAATCCAAGACTCCCAGCAGACACACTGAGGAAAGACTTGATTGACATTCATCCTACAGCTTCCAGCTTCAAGATAATGCTTGATAAAGTGAAACATCATGCAAAACAAAGTATGGATGATGCTTTTGATTATGCAAAACAGAAGTGGGACAAGAGTCATAAAGTACCAGACTTCAAAGTAGGGTACTTAGTTTTAGTTTCAACCTTGAATTTTAATAATATCAAAGGCCCAAAAGAAACTTAAAGATTCCTATGTAGGACCTTTTGTTATTGTTGCTTTACATGGAACCAATGCAGTTCAAGTTGAATTGAGTGGTGAATTGGAAAATAAACACCCCACCTTTCCAGTCAGCTTGTTAAAACCTTATCAACCAGCTGATAAAGAATTATTTCCTTTAAGAAACCCAAATCCTTTGACTGTACCACCTGTGGAACAGAATAAAGACAAAATGATAAAGAAAGTCATTAAAGAAAGGAGACTTGGGGGTAAAAATTAAAGAGAATATCTTGTCAGATATAGAAATCCAGTACATGAACATGAATGGATGGCAGAATCAGAAATACCTGACTCACATAAACTCTTAAGAAGATTTAGACATGAAAGAAGGCCACAAGCCTGAATATGTCTATAAATGTGCTTTAAATTACTTGATCTGAGTAATATGAAGAGGTTAGACAGTGTACATTAACCCCCTTTGGGGCCTTATTCTTTTATCACTAATAAAATTGTAGAACAATTTTATTTTTTGGTGGGAGGGAATGTGAGCGTTGAGGTATATTTTACATACCCAAATAGGCCACAATTATCTCAAAAAGAAATTTTGAATTATGCACAACTCTTAAGTCATGCATATATCCAAAATTCATCATTTTCAATTTCAGAAAAGATGAATAACTTTTTATTGAGTAAGTAAATCCATGGATTTAAGACCAGATTTGGATTCTACACAAAAATTCACCTAGGGTAGCTCCATGAAGTGAATAAGCTCAATTTAAGTATTTGAGGTGGTAAAATGGAAAATACTTCAATACCACATCATTAATACCACATAAAAGATCCGTGAAAATTTCTGTTTTTCTTGATTTTTAGCCAAAATAATGGGAAAGTGAGAAATCCCATGTTACATATACACTAAGAATAGTGTTATGCATGTTTTGAGCACTTGATATCATGGTATTCTTACATGGAATTTTGGTACACCCATGGTGGATATCTCACTTGAAGCTTAATTTTCTAGTTTTTACATGAAAAATAAGTAAGGGGGACAAAAGACATCAAAGAGAGCCAGGGTACCCAACTTCTGAGGCCTCAGAGGCGTGGATAGCTCCAGAACATGGATCCATGGCTCATCTTGGCCCAATTGGTAAACTAAAACTCTTTGGGAACTTGGTTACCAAGTTACACCTACTGTAATCATAAGAAAATAGCAAATAACCTGCTATTTTGACGTGCCAAGGAGGTAATGAGCTACTTAGACTCCTGTAACCACGTCAATTCTTGATGACTTTCCATGACTAGACCCTAAAAGAGTAATTAAAACCCTTTTGGGACATATATTCATTGATTTACCTCATAGCAACCAGCAAAATACTGCTATTTGCAATTCTACGTAGAAATGAGGTAAACACTTCAAAAATTCATTTAAAATACAATTCTTAATGAATCCTTCTGAAACTTTCAGGACTAATAGGGAACTGAATTATCTATGGTACAACCAAAAAGAATTATGGTTTTATCAGTAAAATTAAAAGTTTTACTTACAGTCATTTCTGACCATTCTACGTGAAACACTGAATCTTCAAAAATTCGCAGTCATTACAACCTGTGATGAAATTGGCAATAACATTGATAACTTTGAGAAATCAATGATTTTTTTAGAATAAAAGAAGATTTACAGATTTTACTCCTTTTCTTCTTAACCATATTGGGGTTGGTAGTCACGTAAAAGCATCAATTAAGTAATTATGATAATCTTACATGACAACTGATGATGCAATCAGTAATCCAAAAGGGTTGATTGTTTTCTCACTCACTGGTTTTTCAGTTTGCTCCATGGCACGCCTCTGTGAGCTGTTGTTTACTTAAAAGAGGCCTCCTCTTGCTGTTTTTTCCAAGGATCATCTTATCGATTTATTAAATCATTATTACCCACAAGTAAGTATTAGTTATAGCTATTCTTGAGTGTTTTAAATCTTTCAGAATCAACCAGAAAGACGTGAAATCATAGAATCCAACTATATATTGTTGTAATACTGTTATAAATCCTTTTGATCCCTTAAATCCACAATTCTACGTCAAATTTCTCTACTTTTATCTATCAATAAGCTCTTTGGAGTATTAGTGAGTCATTTATCTTTAATTCTTAAAGTTTTTCTCTAGTAATAGTTTTCTTCAAGAATTATCTTTATAATTATTCTTGTAAAAGATAATTATATATTAAAATAATTATATTATTTTAATAAAAGAAGTTTTTATTATTAAATTCTTCTTGTAATTGATTCTTGTAGACAATTACTGCTCACTGTTATAATCACTAGTAGTGTATAACACGTGAAAGAAAAATTTTATAATTATTTAATTGTGGTTATAATAATTTTTATTATTATATTTCATAAGAACAGACATAGTACTGTTGATTAATAGTAATATTATCATCAGTTTCATAGTCAAATCTTACACATTTAGAAGAGCCCCTGTGACAGAGGGAATGTGAGCCCTGAGATGTATTTTACATATCCAAATAGGCCACAATTCTTTTAAAAATAAATTTTTAATTATGCATAACTCATAAGCCATGCATCTATCCAAAATTCATCCTTTTTGATTTCAGAAAAGATGAATAATGTTTTATTGAGTCAGTAAATCCATGGATTTAAGGCCAGATTTGGATTCTACACAAATATTCACCTAGGGTACCTCCATAGAGTGAATAAGCTCAAATTAACTCCTTGAGGTGGTAATATGGAAAATATTTCAATACCACATAAAAGATCCATGAAAAATTTTGTTTTTCTTAATTTCATGACAAAATAAGGGGAATGTGAGAAATCCCATATTACATATACACTAAGAATAGTGTTATGCATGTTTTGAGCACTTAATATCATGGTCTTCTTACATGGAGTTTTGGTACACCCATAGTGGATATCTCACTTGAAGCTTAAATTTATATGTTGACCTGAAAAATAAGCAAGGAGGACAAAAGATATCAAAGAGAGCCAGGGTACCCAACTTTTGAGGCCTCAGAGGCATGGATAGCTCCAAAGATTGAATACATGGCTGATCTTGGCTAAATTAGTAAGCTAAAACACTTTTGGACCTTGGTTACCATGTTACAACTACAGTAAATAACAAGAAAATAGCAAACAACCTGCTATTTTGACGTGCCAAGGAGGTAAAGAGGTACTTAGACTGCTGTAAGCATGTCAATTCTTCATGATTTTTCATGAATAAACCCTAAAAGAGTAATTGCAACCCTTTTTGGACTTGTAACCATTGATTTGCCTCATAGAAACCAATTGAACACTGATATTTGTGATTCTACATAGAAACGAGGTAAAAACTTCAAAAGTTTATTGAAATTCAATTCTTAATGAATGTGTCTGAAGCTTTCAGGACCAATGTAGACTGTATTATCTATGGTACAACCAAAAAGAATTACAGTTTTAATTACAGTCCATTTTTGACTATTCTACGTGAAACACTGAATCTTCAAAAATCAGTCATTACAACCTTGGATGAAATTGCCAATTACATTGATAACTTTAAGAAGTCAATTATCATTTTGGAATAAAAGAAGATTTACAGATGTTCCTCCTTTTATTTTAACCAAATTGGGGTTGGTAATCACGTAAAGGCATCAATTAAGTAATTATGATAATCTTATGTGACAACAGATGATGCAATCAATAATCCAAAAGGGTTTATTGTTTTCTCACTCACTGGGTTTTCAGCTTGATCCATGGCACGCCTCTGTGAGCTGTTATTGACTTAAAAGGGGCCTCCTCTTGCTGTTTTTCCACAGAATCATCTTATTATCATTTAAAACATTGTTACCAACAAGTAAGTATTAGTTAAAGCCATTCTTAAGTTTTTTAATTCTTTCAAAGTCAATCAGAAAGACATGAAATCATAGAATCCAACTATATATTGTTGTAATACTGTCATAAATACATTTCAATCCCTTAAATCCACAATTACATGTCAAATCTCTCTATCTTATGTTTCAATAAGCTCTTTATAATATTAATCAGTGATTTATTGTTAAATCTTAACGTTTTTCTCTAATTAATTAGTTTTCTTCAAGAATTATATTTATAATTATTCTTGAAAGAGATAATTATATATTAAAATAATTTTATTATTTTGATAAAAGAAGTTTTATTATTAAAATCTTCTTGTAATTGATCCTTGTAGACCATTACTGCTCACTGTTAAAATCACTAGTAGTGTTTAACGCGTGAAAGAAACAATTCTTTAATTATTTAATTGTGCTTATAATAATATTTTATTATTTTATTTCATAAGAACAGACATGGTACTGTTGATTAATAGTAATATTATCATCAGTTTCATAGTCACATCTTACAATCTTTCTGGGTGAAAAATTCAGTAGAACATATCAGAGATGTTGAAGTGAGGCATAATTCAAATTCAAATAATGCTAGTTTTTTACAGAAACTAAGGGAAAAAGTAGAAAGGCTTTTATAAGGAATCACTACAAGCAGATTAAATGGAAATAATTTATGCCACCCATCTTGTTTTAAAATAGGGGTGGGTTTATAAGCTTGAGTTTCATTCCATTTCCACAGGAACATCTGCTATAAAGGAATTTTAGGCTGAGCTTCACCATAGTAATAGCAATAAGGCAGTTTTTTGAGAAGGGTTATCTGTGCTTTTCTGACCCAAGACATTTGAGTCAGGAATTTCAATAGGTGGAAGGAAAATATATTGGAAATTTTTTTTTACAAAATCTGAGTTGGAAGTTTTTCTTCCAACTAGTTAAATCCATATAAAAACAATAAACAAGGTCTGTCTGATACCCATTGAATATTTCAAAACTTGAATTTTACAATTGAAAGTTCAGATGGGCATATTCATCAAGTAAATGGGAGAAGTATGAGAAAATAACACAGTTTCTTGTTTATATTTCTGATTAAATTTTTAGGGATACTTTTTTCTATAAGGAAAAGGAAGGATTAAAGTAATGAGAAGAACATTCATGAAAGATAACAAGCTCAAGAAATCATGACAATCACAGCTGAAATATGAAATAAATTCCAAAAAATATATTTCTTATCCAAGTAATCCAACATAAAATATTTCAAGACACAGATTTTGGTAATCTTAAACATAAGCTGAATTTTAGGCAACTCTTATTCTTTGTTTAGAAGAAATTGATCAAATTTGTAAGATGATGAGGAGTTTTTTCTGGGGGGAAAGCCTTTCTTCATCACAAATAAGGCTTGAAGGTTGTAGATATCCTTTTACCACATTTATGGAGTGAAACATTTCACTCAAGTGATTGTTTTTTGTTTCAACACATCTAAAAACACCTGTATTATTCTCCAAATGGGTACAAGCCAGGATTCATCTAATCAGTTAATAATCATGTCTTGGTGACCCTTATTGCTCAAGGTATGAGGGGTAAACATGAAAATGAAGATTGGAGGGCTTTGACACCTCATAGTTCAATTGGTGTATTAAACTTCAAAGTACAAATCAATGAAGTTTGAAGTGGAGCTGTTCATACTGTATCATGAGTAATAACCTGATAAATGGGTTTTTGAAAGCTTTGACACCTCTGACTTTTAAGGTTTGACTATGAAACCATAAGTAGAAATTACCAATATTTTACCCTTTTTATTCTGAAAATTGATACTTAGACAAAGTCTCCTACTTTCAAATCAGGTGTTTTATCAATTTTGTCTTATCTTTATTTTGGAAGCTTCAAATTATCCTGCATACATCTATTTTCATGGTTTCTTGCTTTATCAAGCATTTTTAACCCTCCTTGTGGTTGGATGTATATCAATCAAGCGCTTTTGATGGGTATCATAATGTAGCCTTGGATTTCAACCTTTTTCCAACATTTGTGGTTATTTACCAGTTGATGAATGAAGTGATGTCTTATATGAAAGCTCAAGTGCTGGTGTTGGAGTACATCAATCATGGGTAAAACAAACATAGTCTTCAAATTCTAGGCCGTTGGCACAGAATCTTCCAATATTTTCATTCATATTTTTTATCATTCTCTCTGCTAGTAGACCTTTGTCCTAAACAAGCTATAGAAATTTCTCCATAAGGCGTAAGTGACTTTGGGATCTCTATCACCTATGATATTTTGGACTTAACCTGTATGGAAAAAACCTCTTATCCATATCATCCTGACTGTACCCATAGCTGTGTCATCATGATGAAATGGTAAAAACATTGGAGTTTTGCTGTCCCTATCAACTGAAACTATGCATGCATTAAAACTTCTATATCCCCATGGTGTGAAAGCTGCTACCCAATCCATATCAAATATTCTCCTTGGGTATTTTGCTCCTGAATTTGGATCATCATTGAAAATTTCTTTCTTTTGGTTCTTTTTCTTTTGGGCATTTACAACAAGTTGTACCATAACCTCAAGCATCCTTTCTCCAGATTGGATACCAACAGTAGGTTTCAACCGTTTCTAGTGTCCTATCTTCTGATAGATATGCCAAAAGAACTATCATGGCATTCATGTAGTATATTTTCTCTTAAAGTTTTATCAGGTAGGGTTAAGACACATGTATGTTTGGTTCTATCAGAAAGAATTCCATCTAGGAGTTGAAACCTTCCCCCATAATTCATCTAGTTTGGATTATAATGATGGGTCTTTACAGTATATCATAAAGAGCTGGAATAAGATAGGAAAATAATTCTCTATCTCAAAAAACTCTTTATATTGGTTGAAAAATTCTGTTCCAATTGCTGTGACACACATTCCTTCTATATGGCGCTCTTCCTGTGGTACCATTCTGGGCTTTTAGGTTTCTTTGGTAAAGCCCATCTACTAATATAATCTGCATTTTTGTGAATATTTTCAGATTTATGCACTATTGTCATATTTTATCTATATTATTCGATAGCCATTTGTCATCTCAGAATATATGTCTATTTGGTGTCTTCATGTTCAATAATGATTTTAAAATTACCATCTGCAATTACATCAAATCCTTTCCATCTAAATAATAGTGTAGCTTTCCAAAATCCCACAATAAGCAAAGGAATTCCATTTGTCTTGGGGGATTTGTTGCATATTTTGGGTAAATTTGTCTTCAAATGAAGCCAATTGATCCTTAAAAAGGTTTTTTGTGATAATTTATGTTTGGTGTAGTGCAGAACCTGATGCTTCTCCACGAGAATCAATTTATGCTTTGAAATGTAATTTCCAATATGTCATCAAGAGAAAAGGGTAATTTTTCAGTGCTTTTTTGGTTCCTCATGGACTTTAACCCTTTATTCAGTCAATTGATAGGTGTTTTGTTGACCAGAGAGTCAATACAAACATTTTTCAGTTTTTGAGAAGCATTTCATATTTTCCTGTAAAATCCATCAAGCCCTAAGAATGATTTCATTTCTTCTTTAGTTGGCTGAATTGGTTTCAGCTGTACTTCTGTCACTCTTCATTTTTTATGATTGGAATTTATTTCTTATTATTCAAGAAGCCAAGCTTCTTTATTTTACTTTGACCTATGTTAGAACATCTATCTTTTTGGTTAAAGATATGTATGTGAAAGGTTGATAAGTAATCATTTCCCAGGATTGAATGTTTGCTGGTAAAAATATTCATTGGTATAAATTACACTTTAATTCATATACATTGAGTACAATCTGAAGAAATAAATGTTAAAAGAATGATTCCAAGGGGTCTCATGAGTTCACTTGGATAAATAAACTTAACCCCTTTTATTGGTATAGCTTTGTGTTCCCAATGTGGGATACGTTTTTTTTAAATAACTTTTTCCAACACAGGTGCAGTATTCCCCTGTTTCCAGATTCATCTTTGCCTACTTATACATAATTTTATAGTTGTATAGAATATTCCTTGTTTATGATTGTTTCCATTCAATGTAGAATTTTGTATGTTTGTAAGGTATTTATAAGTCCAGTAGTTATTAGATTAAATGAATATTATTGATTTTTGAATTTATTATTCAATATCTCTTTCAGAATTAAATTATTTTTGTTTTTCATAGTGTTCTTCTGTTTCTAAAATTTCATTGATTTTTTCCTTCTTAAGACAATTATTGGCTAGTTATCCCAAACCAAAATATTGATGGCATTTTCTTTTCTCATTAGTTTTTATGGGATTGAAAGGTTTTTTTGGTGGTCTTTCTCAATAAATGGTTTGTTTGGTCTTTTAGTTGTGGCTTTTTTTGTTCCACCAATTTGAGATCTTGTTATAGTTTTGTCTAGTGCATTAATTTACTTTCTTGTAGAACATGGATCTATCCATTTTCCTTTCATGGTATGTTCTAGTTCACCTCCACAATTTTTGAGTCTCTTCATATGCACAATATCTTGTGACATTTATGGATACAGTGAGTTTTGTATTTGAACTTGTTTTAGAATACAAGTGAAATTTTTATCCTTTTATGGGTCAAAAAAGGAATTTTCAAATGCATTTTCTATCTTATACCACCAGACATCATTTTCCCACTTGGTTGTTGTTCCTAGGGGGAAAGCCTCTTTTTATCTCAAATAAGGCTTTAATGGGGTGGCTAGCATCTGAAAAGATTGATGGATTGAAATTTTTCACTCAAGTGGTTGTTTTGAGGTTCAACACAATGAAAAAAACCTTTATTAATCTCCAAATGTGGTTTTTAAAGTCACATCTGAAACCTTTGAAATGCACAAGGGATGGTCATATTCCCAATGGAATGTAAAAGCATCTCCAACAAGCCAGAATTTTGCCAATTATTTAATAATTGTTTCTGGGTGACCCTAATTACTCACGGTATTAGGGGTAAAGATAAAAAGACTAATTGGAGGTTTTTGACACCTCATGATTCAATTGTATGTAATACATTCTCACAGTACCAATCAATAAAGTCTGGAGTGGGACTTTAAATAATTTAACATGAGTAATAAACCAATAAAAAGCTTTTTTTCCAGCTTTTACACCTCATAATTGAACTTTATGGGATAGTATCCCACATTACTACTTGGTGTAATACTTTGGCTTTAAATCTGGAATACCTTTCTCATTTTTTCAGATAAAGCATTAAAAAGTGTTTCAAATTGTAGCCAAATATGAGCTCCACAAGATAGCAACATATTTTCTTCAAATTTGGGTTAGTGTTCAAAATTTATCCAGCCTCAAAGCATATTGAAATATTTTTAAAAATTTCATTTTTGTTATGTTTGAGACAAAAATAGAAATAACTTTTGAGAAGTGTATAATACAGGGAAAAGTCTTCAACTTCTATGTAGCGCTGATCTGGCCCTTCTAGTAGATCAATTGTTTCACAGGTCTCTCCTCAAAGATGTTGAAGTGAGAAGACAGTTGAAGACTAATATTCTTATTTGAACCTTCCCAAATGATATTTGTGTTGCAGTTTCTGATCTATCTGTGATAAAGTATTAAAATAGGTACCATTAGATAGCCCTAAATGAAACATTTAATAAAAGACTCCATTTGGTGGGTCTGTGGTCTAAATCCTAGTTTTTAGATGAGAATTGAAGTCATTGAAAATCTCCCAGAAATGGCTACTCATTTGGTATTGATTGCATTCAATATTACCACATTATGCCAACTCTTAATTCTATTACCAGTTCTGGGATTCTGGATGAACACTATTTTGAGCTTGTTTGCTTCATAACTTTTCTTCTATATGGGTTATGAGGTAATGGACATAATCGTAATAGAGCGCTTATTGCTCTGTTTTCAAAGAGATCCCACCTCATGTATCTCACACCAAAACTCTAGAAATTAGATGGGACGTAAATATTTTTTATCACCCTTTTGATGTTAGCTCAATTTGGTTAGGACCATTAGATAGCCCTGGATGAGGGCTTTAATTTTAAAACCCTTTCCATGGGGTTCTGCCTCCTTCTTTGGATTTTAGATTGGAGGGGAAAATTAAGTTTTATTCTTAGTTGGTTCTCTGAGCAGAAATAACTCTTTCATTTCTTATACTATGGTTATGGGAGTGTAATATTTTGAAAAAATGGACTGTCCTCTTTACTTTGATTCCTCTTATGAGTCCTTTTGGCTCAGTTGAATGTAAGAGGGAATTTGTTCTTTACCATTTATTATATATATTTTGGTGTCATGCTTGTGCTCTGGTTTTGATTCACAGGGTGAAAAATACTGATTTGATAGATTATTTGTGTATTTAAGGAAATAGAAATTTTTATAAAGAAGTTATATAGAATCATATGGCTATAATCCCATTAGAAATGGTAATTATGTATTATTCAATGTCTTTCTGGATGATTCAGACAATTAAAAATACTAAGAATGATTCAATTACCAAAATTTTCTTTGGTAGTATTAACTACTTGGTATTATAACTGAATGATGGGATTAATTTTTGCGAAAGAATTAGTAGGATTCTTTGAGGTCTACATCTTCTGCATAGGAATTCCATGGAGAAAATTGGTAAACCAGACAGTAATAAACCACTTACATTATGGGGTATATTGATTACATCACTTGTATCCAACTAAAATTATCACACCTACAAATCTAAGCTATTTTATGTGGCTTCCAACCGTTCTATGGTTGATAATTAGATAAGTTTAAGCTTTAAATACTCCTTTATTTCAAAATATTTTTTTCTCTCTCAAAGTTCTCACTATTATGGTCATATTATGGAATGCAATCTACACCTTTCCAGCATAAACTTGTATTTAAATTGGATTAATGGACTTTTTGGCAGGAGTTACCTTTGTGGATGTCTGAAAGACGGAATTGTGACAGTTATTTGGCATTTCTTCAAATTTCATATTCTATGTGAATTTTAGTAGAGGTTTAAATTTGAATTATGAAGTGACAATTTTCTTGGTTTTCTTGTGGATCCTATGTTTCTTTATTGGTAGTGAGAGATTCAACAATATCATTTAAGAGCTTGACTTGTATTGAATTTTTGAATTTTTACTCATTTTCTATTTGGTATAACCAAATAGCAGACTTCCAGGTGGTTTCCATAACTACTAGCACCAATAGGGTTTGAATGATTCTCCTTTTGGTTATCAATTTTCAATTACTAACAATGGAAATAGTTAAAGGAGTCAAAGCTTCTCATTACCTCCTTTTGATATCAAAATAGCAGCTTATTCACTATTTTCTGATTATTTCATGGTATTAAAACTTTTTAACAACTTTACCAAAGAGTTTTTAAGTTTTTATATTGATTTGCCTATTATAATTTATATACCAGAAAAGCAAGGCACACAAAAATCAATAATGGGACTATTGATATTTTTTTTCAATAATACAAAAACTTTCAGACTCTTTGGGAACCTTGTTAGCAACTTGATATAACATTAAATCATGAGAAAATAGTAATTGAGATGCTATTTTGATATCAAAAGGGTGTAATGAGCCCCTTTTACTCCTTTGAACATTTCCATTCTTAGAAATTGAAAACTGATAAACAGAAAAACAATTACTTAAACCCTTTTGGTACTAGTAGTCATTGAAACCACCTGGAAGTCTGCTGTTTGGTTACACCACAAAGCAAATGAGTAAAAATTAAAAAATTAAATAAATGTCAAGTTCTTGAATGATATTGTTGAATCTCTCACTACCAATGGAAAAATATATGATCCACAAGAAAACCAAAAATAATTGAGACTTCATAATTCAAATCGAAACCTGTACTAAAATTCACATAGAATGTGACATTTGAAGAAATTACAATTCTGTCTTTCAGATCTCCACATGGGGAACTCCTGCCAAAAGGTCCATGAATCCACATTAAGTACCAGTTATTGCTGGAAATTCATAGATCACATTCCAAAATGTGACTTTAAGATTGAGAACTTTGAGAGAGAAAAGATATTTTGAAATAAAGGAGTATTTAAAGTTAAAAATTGTCTAATTATCAACCATAAAAGGGTTGGAAGCCACATAAAGTAGCTTAGATTTGTAGGTGTGATAATTTTAGCTGGATACAAGTAATGTAATCAACATACCACATAATTTCAGTGTTTTCTCACTCACTGGTTTACCAATTTTCTCCATGGAATTTCCATGCAGTAGATGTAGACCTCAAAGAAGCCCACTAATTCCTTTTCCAAAAATAATCCAATCATTAAGTCAAATTATTAATTAATTAATACTACCAAAGCAATCATGGGTAATTGAATGATTGTTAGTATTTTTAATTGTCTGAATGAGTCCGGAAATAACTTCCCATTTCATCTATTTCTATATACCCAAAACTTATAAGAAATCCTAGTTTCTGAAAGGTTGAATATAGAAACAATAAAAGCCACTTTAATATATTCAAAATTACCAATTTGATATTAGAATTCATGTAAAATATGGATTAGGCCTATTAATCCGTTGAATTATGTTAAAAATTAATTTTTGAATGCATCAAGAAGGTGTAATATTTCATTAATTCCATGAGTCATAGATAATGTTTTCTATTCATCCTTTATTTGGGTAACAACTCTAGCTAGAGGATTTGAAAAGTATAATATTTGGAGTAGTTCTACTCTTATAAGCTGATACACTTTATTTCAATATTTGAAAAAAGAAAGTTATTGGATGTTGATTTTTGAAGCGCAGCTATGGGGTGATCTATTAATACCCACTTTGTTATCAGAAATTAAAAAAAGATCGCCAAAAAACTCAATTAACATCTTTTATCGTGTTCAAGGAATAAATTTTTTTAAGAAAGCTCAATTGATTGCGTAGATTGAAACCTATGTTTACCTCATGAACTACACAATTCGGATTAAAATGGATTCGAGGGCATTAGGTAAACTCCAAATCCAAGTGTATTTGTAAAACGAAGTGGTAATACGGCTTTCATTGGATTTGAGTTTTTCTTTCGAAGTAAACCCATGTATGGAGCTGCCAAAAATATATGTTTTATTATCTCTTCGGAAGATATAAGTGTAAACTTCTATTTTAACAGATGCTCCTGTAGATAACCTTTGAAGCTTATTGGAGGAAAAATCATCAACCTTTTTAATTCTTGTATATCATATTCCAATTCACCATAAAAGGGGCTAATGTTGAATGCGGGAGATTTCAATTCAACAGGAAAGAGAGCCATTCTGAAAAAGTCTTGACATATTTATTAATTCATAATTGGCATGTCAAAGAGAGAAAAAAATTTACTTTTCTTGCAGTTGTGTGACCTCTTCTTGAGTCATTTCAAGAATTTATTCTTTTTTATCATATATAACTTCGAGATGACACATTTTCCTCAAAAAGAATCCCATCATATTTTCCAGAAACTTCAAACCTTAAATTTATAGATATTATATGCTTATTTTTTCATGTGTATATCTCCAGTAGCGAGCCACTCATAAACAGCACAACACAAGGTGAAATAAAATTATATTGTTTACTTCGTTTAAAATAGGATTTGACCTTTGGAAAGATACAAAGGTGAACCTATCAATTGAATATGGCATATTTATTGAGACGTCAATATCTAATTGAGGAATCTTTTGAGGGAACCTCTTTACATTTGGGGGACGACCTTTTTCGGGGTCAAAAGACAAAGAACACTATTTCTCAGAAATGGGAGTTCTTAAATATTATAGTGTGGCTCTGTGATTTTACCGAGTGAAGGAGTCGAACCTCCGTTATCTGCTTTCAATTTGGATACATGTACATTGCCATGAATTCAAGCTTCAGGCGGTCGTTCTACCGTTGAACTAACTCGGTATGATATAATTCTCCCAAAAATATATCAAATTATACTTAGGAAACCGCTCTTTCAAAGGCGTGGAAAATAAAACCTAGAAACTATCTGGCAATGAGACCTTACTCCACCTTTTTTCTTTGATAAATAGCTTAAGTTTCATAGCTCTTTCGACTTCCCAATGGCTGTTTTGAAAAGGGTTCGGAAAATTGAACCAAATTTTTCTCATAATCTTGCTTCTTCTGGAATATTCTGAGTGATATTTGATCTTTATTTCTTTGTCCACCAAAGTAAGTTATAATATCTAGATCAATAAATTTTTCAAAAACACCCATTTCTTCCTTGCGGTAGTACCGTATTTCCCACGGAGTTTGGTCATGTTTTTTACATAAGAGAGATTTTTTCCCTCATTAAATCAATGAATGCTAAGGGATATTAGGATATTGGTATTACTCATTCTTTTTGGTATTTTATATTTATTATTCTATCATTCTCAAAATCTGGAAATTTGAACGTCATGAAAAGCAGCATTCATTCCGTTAGTTTTATGTAAGTATTTGAATCTTTTAGGAAACTTTTCCCAGTTTTAACAATTGACCCCTACAAATATTTTGAACTCTCATATTTAATTTCTTCCTATTCTTACTTAGAATGAAGGGAATCATTGTTAAACTGGTGGATTGCTTCAAATAAAGTCCAATTTCTCAATAGTATTTTATGGCATAGAGGTAAATATTTGATTTCTATCACTTAGGCGGTTTGCTTTTCAACACTCTGGCTTCAAAATATTGATTACTCAGTGGTGTTTCATTAAAAAAAATTAAATTGAGGATGAAGAACCAATAAGTTAATGAATATTTTTTTCTGACCGTGTGGAAAAATTAAAAAGACAAAATCAGAAGACAAACTGATCCGCACACGCGTCGTGTTTTTAACTCCAAAAGATTAATTCATTTGTGATGAAAAAGAAATGATTTGAAGAAATTGTTGCCAATTAAATTCCTTGTTTCCTGCAGATGGGTGATAGTTATGAATTTTGTCATATCCCCGGAAATCAAAACCTCTCTTCAAGATAGATTTTCTTTTCCAAAAATCTTTTTGTTATGCGTTAGAACTAATACATGAGAACTCTGGAATTCAACATTAAATTGAAAGAGCTCGCAACTTAACTTATCTGGGGATCGTTAGGTGTTCCATAAAGCTGTGAGCTGAAATAAGTCTATCGAAATGATTCTTATTTAATCTTCTTTCAATTAAGTTCCGTTTAGTTGGCAAAGCATATTCCGCTTTTCAAAAACCTTAAATCCAACTAGCAAAGCCCTAAGATCTTCCCCAAATGCTACAATAAAGAAGGAAGTCTTTAATTTTATTCTTATTTAGAAAGAGATGTTTACATTATAGCTTTCAAGTCCTAATGGAAAAATCCATTGAAATATAATGATTTCTCTGTTATCAAGATCTTCACTCCATTATTTATTTACATATGAACTGAGTCCATTATCATAATAAAAAAATAACATTCATTATTACAAACTGTAATTAGCACAATGACACATGATTCTTGCCCAATTTTTAGATTACTTGTTTTTATCTCTTCAGGATTCTTCAAACAGGGACTGTAGCATAATAAGAATGTCTCTCATATTATTCTTTTATAAAATTAAGTAGATAAACGCCGCTCCAAAAGAAAGTGAGTTTTTTGAATATGCTTGTCAATGTCTAAATGCAGTTCCACATATCCATAAAATTGACTAAATTTCTATAATGGTTAATTTTTGTTGTTTTCAATTAGGTATCAAAAGAAATATAAGAATGGAGCCATTTTTTGTAAAAAATCTTTCAAATTGATGACTCTAATTGGGCAATGTAAATAGATAATCATGAATGATGAGATATCACCATGGTCATTAAGCTAGGTTTACTACAAAGTTTGTGAAATAAATTTCAAACATTTTTATGAAATAATTATAAGAAACTTCATTAAGCACATCATTAAAGTTTAATTTTCTGAAAGTAATGACTCACATTTGAGCCTAAAAAGAACTTTTGGGTAATTCCTCAATATTATGTTATGAACACCTCAATAGGAAATTCAATCAAAATAAAACTATCCTCAATATCAACAGTCAAAAAAAATAAGTAGAAAATTGAGGTCTTTAGATTCTAGAAGATAGGAAATGTTGAGTAACTGAGTGAAAATATATTCCCCTCCCACAGTATGATATAATAAGCTTTTCATTAGTATTTTTTATATAAATTATATATTTATTAAAGATTAATTGCTATTAAGTGGTTTTTTTTGGTAACTGTTGGATATATTATATTTGAGCCAATATGAGAAGTAATAATTTTTGGGCGATAACAGGCATTAGGGTATTTCTATCATGGAAAAGAGGTTTGAGAATCATTCAATATCATATTTTGTCAGAATGGAGACATTTTTTTCTCTCAAATATCAAATTAATTAGCAGATTTGAAGAAGAAGGGAAAAAGTGGAATCCACTAAGTTAATTTGTATTAGAACAAATTCCTTTTGAACCTGATATTCAAAGGAAATTACCCAAGTGTTCCCTAAGTTTTAATAAAGAAAATGAGATATTTTGATTGGTATTTGATTTCTGAAAATCAATATTGTTGGAATGTTTTGGGAAAAATAGCTTGTACATTTGGTTATTTTTTTGTGAGCTAAAGAAATCTATTCTGAGCAATTAATTAAAGAGAAAAGCTTTCACAGAGATATTTTTAAGGTTGGAAATATTAAAATCTGAGAGAAGAATTTTGAGAAAAAAGAGGTATAGAAAGCAAGAAATCAAAAGAGATGGGGAAATAGTGTAATTAAATCTTGATAAATGTGAAGGATAACATTTAATCTTTAATGGATTCATTTTGATTTGAAAATCCCTAGTTTTTTTCTTGAAGAAGTTCTTTGAATGAAGGATTATTCAGGCTTGCCAAGTGTTAAATAAATATATTTATTATATGTGATGTATTTATGAATATTGAGAATATGCTTTGTCATATTCCCAAATGGCAATAGACAGGGAGATCCCTTTATGAAGAGAGTTGGAATCTGGGTTGGACCTGCTACCCTGTATGTAGGGATATTTTTTTTGATGATGATTGTGCTAAAATGTTTTTGCTCCTAGGGAATTTGAGCCTTTGTGATATTGCTAAATGTTCAAAAAGCTCACAATAAATACTATAAAACTTCTTCAAATGATAATAATTTAATTTCAGATTGTATGAACAATGAAATTAAGCAAAAATACCATAAAAAGCTATTAATTCTTCATTATCCCAGTAACACATGGGTAAACATGTGGCATATGATGCACCATTGGATTCCCCATCCACAAAGACATGCATTGATTTTTATTTCATATCTGTTAACCCAATGATCACTCAGTTTCCCAGATATATCACTTTTATGATCAGGGCATGTATTCATGTTTTGTAGGTCATATCTTTCATAATACTCATCATGACAACATGCTCCAAAATCATATTTACCCGGAAATATTTTTAATAATAAAACTTTAATATTTTTTTGTAAATTTGGAAGTATGTTGAATAATAATGAACAATTTGCCAAAATAGAAATACCATTTGACCACATAGAATTAACAGTGGTCCAAACTTAAAATAAAGTAGAAATTCAGATGCTTGTATCTCATACTTTAATAATTAACCAATTACTATCATAACATCCAAGGTAGATCCCTAAGAAAGCATGGAATCAAATCCAAAACACTAAATTTCAAAAGAAAAGATAAATTAAAAGAAAAAACTTCAAAAACACAATTCTGATGGTTTTATGAGGTCCTATTAACAGATTAGTAATGAAATTCAAATATATTATAATTTACTCATAAATTCAGTTGAGTAATAAAGGTAAAAGTTTTGAATGATTAAAGTTAAGGCTGGAAAATGATCACTTTTGATCTTGAAATGTAATCTTATTTTCAGTTGAACAATACGATAGGAGATACAAATCGTGGATTTTAGTATTTTATTATTGAAAATACCTTAATTCGCAAAGCTTAGTAATATTAAAATCTAATTATGCCAGAAAAATAGAGGTACAGTGATAAGTCTAAAATATGGAATAATGATGAGATAAAACATTTTAATGATGATGTAATATGTAAGATGTGTCTATGAAACTGATGATAATATTACTATTAATCAACAGTACTATGACTGTTCTTATGTAAAATGATAACAAAGTGTTATTATAACCACAATTAAATGATTAAAGAATTATTTCTTTCATGTGTTAAACACTACTAGTGATTTTATCAGTGAGAAAGTAATTGTCTACAACAATCAATGACAAGAAGATTTTAATAATAAAACTTCTTTTTATTAAAATAATAATATTATTTTAATATATAATTATCTTTTGCAAAAATAATTATAATGGTAATTCTTGAAGAAAACTAATTTGATAGAAAAAATTTAAGAATTAAAGATAAACTACTCACTAATATTCAAAGGGACTTATTGAAAGATAAGATAGAGATATTTGGAGTATAATTGTGGATTTAGAGGATCAAAATGAATTTATAAGAGTATTAGAACAATATATAGTTGGATTCTATGATTTCACGTCTTTCTGATTGATTCTGAAAGAATTAAAACACTTAAGAATAGCTTTGACTAATACTTACTTGTTGGTAACAATGATATAAATGATAATAAGATGAGGATGATGTGGAAAAAACAGCAAGAGGAGGCCTCTTTTAAGTCAACAACAGCTCACAGAGGTGTGCCATAGAGCAAACTGAAAGACCAGTCAGTGAGAAAACAATAAACCCTTTTGGATTATTGATTGCATCATCTGTTGTCACTTAAGATTATCACAATTACTTAATTAATGCTTTTACGTGACTACCAACCCCAATTTTGTTAAGAATAAAAGGAGTAAGATCCTTAAATATTATTTCATTCCACAATAATAATTTATTTCTCAAAGTTAACAATGATATTGGAAATTTCATCACAGGTTGTAATTACTGTGAATTTTTGAAGATTCAATGTTTCACGTGGAATAGTCAAAAATGGACTGTAAGTGAACCTTTTAATTTTTCTAGTAAAACCATAATTCTTTTTGGTTTTACCATAGATAATACAATTCTCTATTGGTCCTGAAAGTTTCAGAAAGATTCATTAAGGATTGTTATTTTGATGAATTTTTGAAGTTTTTACCTCATTTCTACATAGACTTGCAAATATCAGTGTTTAACTGGTTGCTATGAGGTAAATCAATGGATACAAGTCCAAAAAGGGTTTTAATTACTCTTTTGGGGTTTATCCATGGAAAATCATTAAGAATTGACATGGTTACAGGAGTCTAAGTAGGTCTTTACCTCCTTGGCATGTCAAAATAGGAGGTTATTTGTTATTTTCTTAAGATTTACTGTAGTTGTAACATGGTAATCAAGTTCCCAAAAGGTTTTAGTTTACCAATTAGGCCAAGATCAGCCATGGATCCAAGCGTTGGAGCTGTCCACGCCCCTGAGGCCTAAGAAGTTGGGTACCCTGGCTCTCTTTGATGTCTTTTGTCCCCCTTGCTTATTTTTCACGTCAAAATACAAAATTAAGGTTAAAGTGAGATATCCTCTATGGGTGTACCAAAGGTCCATGTAGGAATACCATGATATTAAGTGCTCAAAACATGCCTAACACTATTCCTAGTGTATATGTAACATGGGATTTCTCACATTCCCATTATTTTGGCATGAAATTATGAAAAACAAAAATCTTCACGGATCTTTTATGTGGTATTGATGATGGGGTATTGAAGTATTTTCAATATTACCACCTCAAAGAGTTAGTTTGAGCTTATTCAATCTATTGAGCTACCCTAGGTGAATTTTTGTGTAGAATCCAAATCTGGCCTCAAATCCATGGATTTACTTACTCAATAAGAAGTTATTCATCTTTTCTGAAATAAAAAATGATGAATTTTGGATATATGCATGACTTATGAGTTATGCATAATTCAAAACTTATTTTTAAGATAATTGTGGCCTATTTGGGTATGTATAATATACCTCAAGGCTCACATAATTATTAATAAATCTTCAGATATTGAAACATTCCCATGGATACCATTAGTAAATAAAATCTAGAAGGTCTATGGCTACTAGGACAGGAAATTCCTCCTACATAAAGATCCCTCATTCCTCTGTTTGCCCCTCACATTAGTCAAATTCAATATAATATTTAATAAAAAGGTCAAAAAATTCATTCTACTTGATATAAATCTTGTATTATAAAGAAACAAAGTATTATATTTTCTTCATTACTCTCTTTTATGTGATTACAACAATAATTTTTTTCATTTGATATATTCTCTTAAAATTATATAAATCAATGTAAAAAAAGCAAAAATTGTATTTATCTCTTTTTTCTATTGTAACTAAATATTAAATAGGTTGTAATTACCTTCTTAGGAATATATCTAATCGAAATTCTCCTATTATTTTCTGAAGGCAGGTTATTCTCTCTTATTATAATATTTTTCCCCTATTGTTTAAAGCCCAAAATTCTCTCATTATCAACCGTAAAAGGGTTGAAAGCCACATAAAATAGCTGATATTTTTAGGTGTGATAATTTTAGTTGGATACAAGTGATGTAGTCAAGATACCACATAATGTAAGTGGTTTCTTACCCATTGGTTTACCAATTTTCTCAATGGAATTTCTATGCAGCAGATGTACACCTCAAAGAAGCCCACTTATTCCTTTTCCAAAAATAATCCCATCATTAAGTTAAATTATTAAGTAATTAATACTACCAAAGGAATCATGGGTAATTGAATGATTCTTAGTATATCTAATTGTCTGAATGAGTCTGGAAACACCTTCCCATTTTATCTATGTCCACAGACCCAAAACGTATAAGAGATCCTAGTTTCTTAAAGGTTGAATATCGGAAACAATAAAAGCCACTTTAATGTACTAAAAATTTCCAAGATGATACTATAGTTAATGGAAAATATGAATTGGGCCTATTTATCCTTTGAATTATGGTACAAATGAATGTTTGAATGCATCAAGATGGTGTAATATTTCATTAATTACATGAGTCATAAATAATGTTTTCTGTTTATTCTCTATTTGAGTAACATCTCTAGCTAGAGTATTAGAAAAGGATAATATTCGAAATAGTTTTCCTCTTATAAGCTGATACACTTTATTTCAATAATTGAAAAAAGAAAACTTATTGCATGTTGGTTTTTGAAGTGCAGCTATGGGGTGATCTATTAATACCCACTTTGATATCAGAAATTAAAGGAAATTAGATAAAAAACTCAATTAAAATCTTTTATTGTGTTCAAGGAATAAAATTTGTCAAAACCGTTAAATTGATTGCTTAGATTGAAACCTATTTTTACCTCATGACCTACGCAGTTTGGATTAAAATGGATTCCAGGGCATTAGGTAAGCTCAAAATCCAAGTGTATTTGTAAAAGGAAATGGCAATACGGCTTCAAATGGATTTGAGTTTGTCTTTCGAAGTCCATTCATGTATGGATATTTCAAAATTATATGTTTTATCTTCTCTTTGGACAACATAAGTGTAAACTTCTATTTTAACAGATGCTCCTGTAGATAACCTTTGAAGACTATTGGATGAAAAATCATCAACCTTTTTATTTCTTGTATATCATATTCTAATTCACCACAAAAGGGGCTAATGTTGAATGCAGGAGCTTTCAAGTCAACAGAAAAGACAGCCATTGTGAAAAAGTCTTGACATATTGATTGAATTCATAGTTGGAATGTCAAAGAGAGAAAAATATTTACTTTTCTTGCAGTTGTGTGACGTTTTCTTCAGTAATTTTAAGATTTTATTCTTTTTTATCATGTATAGCTTCAAGATGACACATTTTCCTCAAAAATAATCCGATCATATCTTCCAGAAACTTCAACCCTGAAATTTATAGATATTATATGCTTATTTTTTCATGTGTATATCTCCAGTAGCCAGCCACTCATAAAGATCACAATACAACGTGAAATAGCATTATGTATTCTACTTCGTTTAGAATAGGATTTGACCTTTGGAAAGATGCAAAGGTGAACCTATCAATTGAATATGGCATATTTATTGAGACTTCAATATCTATTTGAGGATTCTTTTGAGGGAACCTCTTTACATTTGGGGGACAACCTTTTTCGGGGTCAAAATACAAAGAACACTATTTCTCAGAAATGGGAGTTCTTGAATATTATAGCTTGGCTTTGTGATTTTACCGAGTGAAGGAGTCGAACCTCCGTTATCTGCTTTCAATTTGGATACATGTACATTGCCATACATTTAAGCTTCAGGCGGTCGTTCTACCGTACGTTGAACTAACTCGGTATGATATTATTCTCCCAAAAATATATGAAATTATACTTAGGAAACTGCTCTTTCAAAGGTGTGGAAAATAAAACCTAGAAGCTATCTGGCAATGAGACCTTACTCCACCTTTTTTCTTTGATAAATAGCTTAAGTTTCATAGCTCTTTCGACTTCCCAAAGGCTGTTTTGAAAAGGGTTCGGAAAATTGAACCAAATTTTTCTCATAATCTTGCTTCTTCTGGAATATTCTGAGTGATATTTGATCTTTATTTTTTTGTCCACCACAGTAAGTTATAATATCTAGATCAATAAATTTTTCAAAAACACCCATTTCTTCCTTGCGGTAGTACCGTATTTCCCACGGAGTTTGGTCATGTTTTTTACATAAGAGAGATTTTTTCCCTCATATAATCAATGAATGCTAAGGGATATTAGGATATTGGTATTACTCATTCTTTTTGATATTTTATATTTATCATTCTATCATTCTCAAATTCTGGAAATTTGAAACTCATGAAAAGCAGCGTTCATTCTGTTGGTTTCATGTAAGTATTTGAGTCTTTTAGGAAGCTTTTCCCAGTTTTAACAATTGACCCATACAAATATTTCGAACTCTCATAATTGATTTCTTTCTATTTTTACTTAGAATGAGCGGACTCATTATTAAACTGGTGGATGTCTTCAAATAAAGTACAATTTCTCAATAGTATTGTAAGGCATAGTGGTAAATATTTGATTTCTATCACTCAGGAGGTTTGCTTTTCAACACTCCGGCTTCAAAATATTGATTACTCAGTGGTGTTTCATTAAAAAAAACATGAAATTGAGGATGAAGAACCAATCAGTTAATGAATATTTTTTCTGATCGTGTGGAAAAAGTAAAAAGGAAAAATCAGAAGACAAAGTGATCCGCACACGTGTCATGTTTTTTACTCCAAAATACTCATTCATGTGTGATCAAAAAGAAATGATTTGAAGAAGTTGTTGTCAATTAAATTCCTCGTTTCCTGCAGCTGGGTGATAGTTAAAAATTTTGTCACAGCCCCGGAAATCAAAACCTCTCTTCAACATATATCTTATTTTACAACAAAAACTCTTAATTTTATTCTTATTTTTAAAGAGATGTTTACATTATAGCTTTCAAGTCCTAATCGAAAAATCCCTTGAAATATAAAAATTTCTGTGTTATCAAGATCATCACTCCATTATTTATTTACATATGAACTGAGTCCATTATCATTATAAAAAAAATAATATTCATTATTATAAACCGTAATTTGCAAAATGACACATTATTATTGCCCAATTCTCAAATCACTTGTTTTTATCTCTTAAGGATTCTTCAAAGAGGGACTGTAGCATAGTAATAAGGTATCTCATATTATTCTTTTATGAAATCAAGTAGATAAACCTCACAACCAAAGAAAGTGTGTTTTGTGAATGTGATTTTCAATCTCTACATGCAGTTCCACATATCCAGAAAATTGATGACATTTTTATAATGGTTAATTTTTCTTGTTTTCAATTAGGTATCAATAGAAATATAAGAATGCAGCCATTTTTTGTGAAAAATCTTTCAAATTGATGACTCTAGCTAAGCAATGTAAACAGATAATCATGAATGATGAGATATCACCATGATCATCAAGCTAGGTTTACTACAAAATTTGTGAAATCAATTTCAAACATTTTGATGAAATAATTATAAGAAAGGTCATTAAGCACATCATTAAAGTTTAATTTTCTGAAAGTAATGAATCACATTTGAGCCTAAACAAGAAATTTAAGTGTAATTCCTCATTATTATGTCATGCACACCTCAATAGGAAATTCAAACAAAATAAAACTATCCTCAATATCAAGAGTCAAAAAAAATAAGTAGAAAATTGAGTTCTTTAGATTCTAGAAGATAGGAATTGTTGAGTAACTTAGTGAAAACATATTCCCCTACCACAGTATGATATAATCAGCTTTTTATTAGTATTTTTTATATAAATTATATATTCATTAAGGATTGATTCCTATTGAGTGGTTTTTTTGTAACTGTTGGATATATTATATTTGAGCCAATATGAAAAGTAATAATCTTTGGGTGATAACAGGCATAAGGGTATTTCTATCATGGAAAAGAGGTTTGAGAATGATTCAATATCATATTTTGTCAAAATGGAAACATTTTATTGTCTCAAATATCAAATTAATTAGAATACTTGAAGAAGAATGGAAAAAGTGAAATATACGAAGTTAATTTGTATTGGGACAAATTCCTTTGGAACCTGATATTCAAAGGAAATTTCCCAAGTGTTCCCCAAGTTTTAATAAAGAAAATGATATATTTTGATTGGTATTTTATTTCTGAAAATCAATATTGTTGCAATGTTTTGGGAGAAAGAACTTATACATTTGTTATTTTTTTGTGAGTTGAAGAATTTTTTTCTGAGAAATTAATTAAAGAGAAACGCTTTCATAGAGACATTCTAAAGTTGGAAATATTAAAATCTGAGAGAAGGATTTTGAGAAAAAAGAGGTATAGAAGGCAGGAAATCAAAAGAGATGGGGAAACAGTATAGTTGAATATTGATAAATTTGAAGGATAATATTTCATGGTTAATAGATTCATTTTGATTTGAAAATCCTGAGTTTTTTTTCTTGAAGAAGTTCTTTGAATGAAGGCTTATTCAGGCTTTCCAAGTGTTAAATAAATAAATTTATTATATGTGATGTATTTATGAGTATTGAGAATATGGCTTGTCAGATTTCCAAACTAAAATAGAAAGTAAGATCCCTTTATGAAGAAAGTTAGAATCTGGGTTGGACCTGCTACCCTGGCTTTAGGGATAGTTTTTTCAATGATGATTTTGCTACAATCTTTTGGCTTCTAGGGAATTCAAGCCTTTGAGATATTACTACATATTCAAAAAGCTCACAATAAATATGATAAAACTTATTCAAATGATCATAATTGGAATTTAGATGGTATACACAATAAAAATAGGTAAAAATCCCATAAAAGGCCATTAATTCTTCATTATCCCAATAACGCATGGGTAAACATGTGGAATATGATGCACCATTGGATTCCCCATCCACAAAGACATGCATTAATTTTTATTTCATAGCTTTTAACCCAATACTCACTCAATTTCCAGGATATATCACCTTTATGATCAGGGCATGTATTCATGTTTTGTAGCTCATATCTTTCATAATACTCCTCATAACAATATGATCCAAAATAATATTGTGGGAACTCCTCTTGTGTGGGATTAAAATGAGGCAGTACCTGGAGGGGGAAATCACAGGTAAGTAGTTTTGGATTGCTAATAACCTGTGTAACCAAGGGTGGCAAGGGTGTATTGCCTGCCCCTCCTAAAATACTGAACAAAATCTTCTTTGGAGCTCCAAACCCAAATAAAATTAGTAAGTGGCTTTACAACTGCAGAAGACAAAATTCAGAAGTCTCAGATAAGAACTATTCAATATATAAAAATAAAAAGAAATGTCATTGATTTGGTTACTTTTTTAGAATACATGAAATACTTGTCTGTTTAATTTTTCTTCTTAGTGAAATTGGGGTGAGTGGTTTCTTCTTGGTGATAAATCCTTTGGTAAGATAGATTATTTAAGGTTTTCTGGAAAATTTGCTGAGTTTTGATAAAGTTAATTTTCTTAAGTTAAAGTTATAATATAGTAAAATAATTTTTTAAAGGTTTGTTATTTTTTAAGAGTGGTTAATAACAAGATAAAGTTGTATTTGTTAAATTTAAGAGGTAAGATTCCTTGATATTGGATTTTTTTAATGGGTAAGTTAATTTTAAATCTCGATAAAAGGTGTCAATTTTACTAGGTGAAATATTTCAATAGAGTAGTAACCCTAATTCTGGGTACTGGATAATTTCTTTTTTTTAATAATAATAAAATTCCACTGAGATTAGCTACTGGGTAATCTTCAACAATAAACTTCCACTGAGCTTAGCTACTGTGCAAGTAAGTTTACTATAGTATACTGGACTACCTCCCAGGTTAGTGATGACTTATTCCTGTGCTTGCAATGTGCAGGGGATATAATGTGCATGGGGGATTTTGAAATTTGGGGGAAGAGAGCCCCTCTATTGATACCTTTTGGGAGCCCAGGGGGCCCTTCATGGGAGCTGTCTTTTTCCACTTTAATTCCTCTTGATTTCATCATGTGACTCCATTTTTGGTGAGGACCTTTCTTGCATGGGTCAGGTGATTTAAGGTTGGGTGATGATTTTTTCTCTGCACAGCCTCCATTCATCACATGATGATCTTTTGGTGAACTAATTATTATGTGATATTCTTGTATTTTCCTTGCATGCATGAGGTTATTTTGTTTTGGCTGAGGATTTTTGTTGTGCACAGCCTCTTTTCTGTCACATGCTATTCTGTGGGTGGATGGGGTATCACATGATGAACTTGAAATCCCTTTGCATATGTCATACTTTAGGCTTGGTGGAAGTGGCTGTGTGTCTTATGCATGTGTCATGGTTGTTTTTTCTTCTTTTTGAACTTTCAAAAGAAGTCAGGTGATAATTTCTTGCACTGGTGAATTTACTGTTATGTATGAGATGATGTTATTTTTGAGTTTGACATGTGCTGTGCATAGTCATGTGCTTGAGATTTAAATAAAATTGTGTACTGCATGCAGCCTGTTGTAACTAGCTTTGGTTTGCATGAGGTGATGAGTGGTGCAAATAATTCTGATTCTGTTTTAAGGTTTCAAGTGGGATTACTCTGGATATAAGATAAGGTACTCCTGTGACTGTGTTGTAAATGAGTTGCAGGAATTCCAAGGGGCTGGGCTTTGCATCATGTGACTTTGAATTCAATTTGGCTGTGTAACTGATGCATGTGTCATTTTCTTGCTGCATGAGTCCTGTGGCTGTAAGGGGGTGTAAAGCTGGGTGGGGTGTGTAATTTAAAGGGTGGTACCTTATTTGTTGTAACTAATTTACTATATGTAACTTGATTTTTACATATACATAATGAAATTGAATAATTTATTTAAGCACATACACTGCCCTTTGGTGCCTGTGTCATGGTTTTATGAGTTGAATCCAGCTTCTTGCTGTAAAATTGACCTTTTGGTGTAGAATTTGAGTGTAAGTCTGCCTGTAGGCTGGATTTACTGCTGTTATGGGGTACTATGAGCTTGAGCCTGGTGAAAAAAAATGGTATGGAATACCACAATATTTACCCAGAAATATTTTTAATAATAAAACTTTAATATTTATTTGTAAATTTGGAAGTATGTCTAATAATAATGAATCATTTTGCAAAAATAGCAATACCAGTTGACCACTTGAAATTAACAGTGGTCCATACATAAAAAAAAGTATAAATTCAGCTGCTAGTAGCTCATACTTGAATAATGAACCAATTGCTATCATAATATCAAAGGTAGATCCCTAAGAAAGCATGGAATCAAATCCAAAATTGCAAATTTCAAAAGAAAAGATAAATTAAGAAGAAAAACTTCAAAGAAAGAGTTCTGATGATTATATGAGGTCCTATTAACAGATTAGTGAGGAATTTAAAGGATATTATAATTTACTCTCATAAATTCAGTTGAGTAAGAAAGGTAAATGTTATGACTGATTAAAGTTAGGGCTTAAAAATGATCACTTTTGATCTTTAAATGTAATCTTATTTCAGTTGAACAGTACAATAAGAGATACAAATTGGTGATATTAGTATTTTATTATTAAAAACACCTTAATTAACAAAGCTTAGTAATCTTAAAATCTAATTATGCCAGAAAAATAGTGGTCCAGTGATAAGTCTAAAGTATGGAATAATGACGAGATAAACCATTTTAATAATGATGTAATTATTAATAAACCTTCAGATATTGATACATTCCCATGGATACCATTCTTGAAAGACATCTAGAAAGTCTATGGCTACTACGACGGGAAATTCTTCCTACATAAAGACCCCTTATTCCTCTGTTTTTCCCCTCACATTAATCAAATTCAATATAATATTTAATAACAAGGTAAAAAAATCCATTCTACTTGATATAAATCTTGTATTATAAAGAAAAGAAGTATTATATTTTCTTCATTACTCTTGTTTATTTCATTACAACAATAATTATTGTCATTTGATATATTCTCTTAAAATTATATAAATTAATGTAAAAAAGCAAGGATTGTATTTCTCTCTATTTTCTATTGTAACTAAATATTAAATAGGTTGTAATTACCTTCTTAGGAATATATTTAATAAAAATTCTCCTATTATTTTCTGAAGGGAGGTTATTGTATATTATTATAGCATTTTTTCCCTATTCTTACTCATCAATAATTATTCTATAAATATAAATAGTACTTATATGAATACATTTGCTTGATATTTCCAATATTATTGCTATAACTTGCTTTTTATTTTGGGTGAGAAATTGCTTAAAAATTTCTTCTTAATTTTTAAGATAATAAAGTGCCATAAATATATTAATATATTGAATATGAATATGCTAATTTTGATATATTATTCTGTTCTTTGTAGATAATTTGAACATTTGAGGCCATGATTATAGTAAGACTTTATCATCATAGCCACTTTAAATCCTATTAATAAGTTCTATTACAACAACCAGAGTACAACAAGTAAAATATTAGCAGCTTTCACTTGTCTTGCAAGTGCTAAAATCTAAACATTCCAAATAAATTTGGCTACTGAACCTTCCATTCACTAAAGGAAGGATAATGGAAAGTTTGAATGAAAGTTTATTTCCCTTTAGCACTTGTTTCAATATGGAGTTCAAATAAGCCTCAAAGGTAAGAAAGGAAATTTAAAGTGTGGATATAATTTTTTTTAAAAAATCAAGTACTTCTATTGTCCTCACACTTTGTATAAGGTACGCTTTTATTGAAAATAGTAAATTTTAAGAGTTTTACATTAAAACACAAAATTTATTGTTTTTACCCTTGTAAGTATAAAAAAGAATATTATAAAGATTTCTTGTCTTAACAAAAACCAACATTTATACAAAAATTCTTTACAAGAGATATTTATGGCTACAAACAAAAATTCTTCAAGAGAAATTGCAATTGAAATTAATTTAGCAAAAGACTGCAAGCAAATAATATGGGAACAGAGTCTCCAAACGTATATAAAAAAGAAAAAAGGACGACAATTTATGAGAGTGAATTTGGAAACAAAGTGACAAGTTTAACAGGAATGAAAGATGATTCAATTTAATTTTGAGGTGGTTTCCATGAACCCTTATCTATTAATGCACAACATAACAAATTACAGCTCAATTTCAGTACTCACTCCAGTTATGAAACCTCTTATATTATAATATTACCACATATCCCTATGTTCAAGATTGCTCCCAGATAATATTCTCTATAAGGCCCATGTTTTTCCTTATCATTTAATAGTTCACCATTAATGCCTCCTGACATAAGATAGGTTTGTTGTCACCTCTTGACAAATTCCTAAATATTTGTCAGATGTGTCTATGAAACTGATGATAATATTACTATTAATCAACAGTATAGTGACTGTTCTTATGAAATATAATAATAAAAACTATTATAACCACAATGAGATAATTCATTAATTCATTATTTATTTATTTTACTTTTTATACACTGCTGGTGATTATAACATCAAGCAGTAATTGTCTACTAGAATCAATTACAAGAAGTATTTAATAATAAAACTTCTTTATCAAGATAATAAAATTATTTTACTAAATAATTATCTTTTGCATGAATATTTATAAGTATAGTTCTTGAAGAAAACTATTACTAGAGAAAAGAGTTTAAGAATTAAGAATAAGTTACTCACTATTATTGCAATGAACCTTAATTTCAGGCTGAGTCTATCATGAAGGTGTATAATTGTATTTACAATCTTTGACTATAACTATGAAACAGTAAAATGGTATTAAAAAAGGTTTGTTGATTTTAATAAGGTTTTAGAATAAAATAATAAGGGCTTTACTATAGTAATATAGTGGTGGTGAGCACTGTTGAAATCCCTGGGTGCAATCTTACCAGTTGGATTACTATTAAAATAGCTACAATACTTAAATTCAAATTATAACCTGATTATTGCCAAGAGTATAACTGTTTTAGACAGTTGTACTACATAGGAATTCAAGAGCAGCATGGAGATTCCTTTCTGGCAGTGAAAAGGCCTTCTTTAATCCTGAAATGGGGTGAAAAGGCTGCTAGACCTTTTCACATAGAGGAAGTGACAATTTTTCACTCTCTAGGACAGGCATGTGGTTTTAAAAAGGCCTGTTCAACCTGTATTGGGCTCAGATGTGGTTTTGAAGCCACATCTGGGGAGTTTTCACCAATACAGGGTGAAAACTTTAATCTGGGGACCACACAGCCTTATTCTGACGTGTATGACAGGTAGAATGCTGTACAGAACCTGTATGGGACCCCATTATCGAATGAACTGTAAAAAAAAAGATTCTTTGTCTGTTTGACACCTCATAATCATATTTATGGGATATTATCCCATGGTAAGGCTGTATTGGCCAGACTGTGGGATGTCAACCTTAAGACAGCCATAAATTTGTCAGTTTCTGAGATATCAACCTCAAAGCTGGTTCAGTGCGTAGCCCTCTCTGTGCTATACACAATGGTACCTCATTCAATATGGCTATGAGTAAATATAGCAAAGTAATTCCATGTACAAGATTTTTGTACATATGCATGTTTTAGGCAAAAAGCTGTATTGGGCTAGTTTGCCTTATAACTTTTGTTCTAGAAAAGATATGGGGAAATGAAGGGCACCATTGGATATCCCTGATTGTAATATTTCCAAAAAGACCAAACTTTAGGTATATCACACTTAAACTGTAGAAGTGAGACAAGAGGTGAATATTTTATTCACCTTTATTTGGCCTGAATTTGGCCATAACTTCTGTAAGACTGGTGCTAGCTCAGTTGGGCTGGTACCATTGGATACCCCTGACTTAGAGCCTCTTTTGAATACCCACTTGATGTGGTTAAGCCTCTTACTCTGTATTTCAGATGAGAGGTGAAAATTAAGGTTTATGCTCAGCAACTACTTTGAGCAGGAAGAACTTTGTTATTATTTGTCCTATGGTGATGGTACTTGTATATTTGGAAAGGGATGAGGTTCCTCTTAATTTGGTACATTTTGAGCTGATTTGGCTCAGCTCCATGCTTTGGTGGTATCTTGGCTATACCATTGGTTTATGGTATTTGGCTGTCATGCTTGTGCTCTTGTTTTGAGTCACAGGCTGACACTTAAAAACAATATGGTAGAGAGATTAGACAGATAAATTGTGAATTTAAGGCATCAAAATTGATTTATAACAATATTAAAAAATTATATAGTTGAGTTATATGATTTGTAGTCTTTCTGATTTCTTCTGAGATAATTGTATTACTTAAGAAAAGATTTCACTAATACTTCCTCGTTGGTAACAAAGATATAATTGGATAATAAGATGATTCTAGAAAAAACAGCAGGAGGAGGCCTCTTTAAAGTCAACTAAGCCTCATAGAGGCATTCAATTGAGAAAACTGAAAAACCAGTGGGTGAGAAAACAATAATCCTTTATGGATCAATGATTTCATCATATGTTGTCATGTAAGATTATCATAATTACTTAATTGATGCTTTTACCGGACTATCAACCCAAATATGGTAAAGAATAAAAGGAGTAACATTTTGAAATATTCTTCAATTTCAAAATAAACATTAATTTCTGAAAGTTATCAATGTTATTGGAAATTTCATCACAGGTTGTATTTTCTGTGATTTTTTGAAGCTTCAGTATTTCATGTGGAATTATCAACAATGGACTGTATGTAAAACCTTTCATTTTAATTATTAAACTGTAATTATATCTTTCTTCTTTATAATTCATACTGTTCTCTGTTGGTCCTGAAAGCTTCAGAAGGACTCATTGTCATTGTATTTTTAATGAATTTTTATAGTTTCTACCTCATTGCTACATAGAATTGCAAATAACACTATATGGTGGGTTGTTATGAGGTGAATCAATGGATTATAGTCCAAAAAGGGTTTTAATTACCCTTTTTGGGATTATCCATGGAAAAAAATTGATAATTTTCATGGTTACAGGAGTCTAAATTTCTCTTTACCTCCCTGTCATGTGAAAATAGTAGCTTGCTTGCAATTTTCTTAAGATTCAATGATATCTTAACTTGCTAACTAGGTTCCCAAAAGGTTTTAGTATAATAATTGTGCCAAGATAAGCCATGGATCAAAGCTGCAGAGCTATTCATCCCTAGGAACCCCCAGAAGTTGTGTACCCTGGCTCTCTTTGATATCTTTTGTCCCCCTTAGCCATGTTCACATCAAAAATAGAATTTCAGGATTAAAGACTGATATCCACTATGTTGGTATCAAAGCTGTATTCACAAATACCATAATACTAAGTGCCATAAACATGCACAACACTATTCTTAGTGTATATATACTTGCATTGGGAATTTTACATGTTTATAAAACCATAGTAAAACCTTGCATTAACTCAACCCTTTGTCTTATTTCCTTTTATAAATAACCTCATATTTTCTCAGTAAAACAGAATTTTTCTCATTTTGACTTCATTTCACTGAGTTTGGATCAGTTGGCTCAGTTTTTTCCAAAAATGAAATTAAACCTGACATAATAATCCTGTGGCATCCTCTTTGCAAATATTTCTTAGTTTTCTTATAGGCTGAGCATTTTCATGCACAGAACTATTTTTTAAAATTGTCAACTGGTTGAAATTGCAACATATTATTTGCTTTGTTGATTCATAACATTGATTTCATAATTTGAATAGTACAAACATTCTAATCATCTAAATAACAAGTTGTTGCTTTTGTAATAATAATCTCTTTTATTATCAAAAAATCAATTCAGTAATATTGTAATAATAGGAACATTGGTATCACCTCAAAGGATAAAAGAAATGTTCCTTTACTTTTTCTTCTCATTGAAAAAGGAAGAATGCTAACAGTGGTGTAAAATCTATTATGACAGTTGAGCTGTAAGAAGGAAAGGGACGGGGTGAAGAGTGTGGGAAAGGGATTACTGGTAGTTCCTATTGGATAGTTGGTGCTCTGGAGGTCTTCAGCCGGTATGAGAATGTGTTGTAGTCATTATATGCCATGAGAAGTTACTTTGGTTTGTTGTTGCAGTACTTCATTCTGATGGATTGGGCCGTGTTGACTTAAGCATTAATGAAGGTAAATGTCATCAAAGACATCAGCTGATTGTTTGGTGGATTTATTGTTTTCTATGCATCAAACGCAGTTCTTGATTGATGGGGGGTAATTAGGGTCTTTGAAACTGGTTGTTTGATGTTTCTCACAACATTTGATGCACATCGGTTCATTCTTACATCGATAAGAAAAGTGACCTGTCTGTAAGCAGTTGAGGCATCAAGGGATACCCTTAGTGTACGCCATTGTGCGTCAGAAGCCTCCATTGGAGATAAGTCCACCTCTGAGGACTTGGTAAGCGATTGACTTGTTGTTGTATTTTTGCGTGGTGAAGATTGTGTTGAGGAAGCAATCAGAGCTGGTAAGCGTCAAGAGGTATGGACGTTTTGAGTTGAGAGGTGTAGGTTTGCACAAGATCAGCTTGAGACAAAGTCGGGATGGTTTGATCAATGGATTTTGAAATAAACTTGAGACAAAAACAGGTTGAAACACAGTTATTTTGATTTTTTTGCTTTTCAGAAGATGAGAGGAAGAGAAACAGACAATGCGACAGAAAAACTGACCCTGGTTAGCAAGCAATGTCCCATGTGGAGAGTGATGGGCCTGAAATGTCATAGAATGCTAGTAAGAAACCACGCTTTTTTACATTAACATAAGGCCTTCCTTTCATCATTGACATAGGGTGAGTTTTCTAAAAGATCAATTAATAGATTCAATGCAAAAATAGATCCACATAGCTAGAAAGAACTAAGAAACGCACCTTTGTACTGTACTGTACGTTCAAAAAAAACAGTTGTATCGATTGCTTCATCCATGTAACACAGATTCACTTGTAGAAATTTCAGTTGCAAACGAGTCAAAAGATGCTGATGGTTGCCTTCAGAAATGAAACCAAAAAAATTTAAGGGAAATACTACTTTCTCAGACTCAAGCCTCTCACTTCCATCGCCAGCAATCCTTATCTACAACGGTTTTCACTTCTCTGCTTTTTCTCACCATCCAATCCACTCGCCATTCTCCCAAACAAACCATTCAAAAAACAATCTGTTTGCTTGCGAAATACTCACTCAACTAACTGTGATGGCACCACAGATTTCGGATCTGCTCCTTATTCCCCAGGTGTTCCTTCTCTATTTGATAAATACTGAAGTTCTCACTTTATCGTTTCAAGGACAACAAATTTTGACAAATAGCTACCAATTACTTAATTTCAAACGTCTGATCAACCACTCCTTCTGCTAGATCACCTGTGCAACTTCCTCTCAAAGCTTGTCAAACCAGTGCATCCTCCTCAGCACCTCAACCTCAAATTTTCTTTCACCAAATTAGTAGTAACAGCAACAGAACCTTCTTCTTGAAGTATGAAGTCCTATCCCCAAGGGCCCTCAAACACCTACACTCCTAAAGTTGGATAACCAACACAGCTCCTAACCCCAACAACGACGAGTGCACTCACCACCCATGAATCAACTTAAAAGACTCCAGACAGTGGGGACGCAGATGGATTTTTCAAGGCTCTTCCCCCACCATCAACCATGAAAAAATTCCAAACCCATGCCCCTGCCCCCCCTCCTGCTTTAACTAGGCAACAAACATATGTCGAACCTCATACAGACTCCCCATCATCAATGATTGAGCAAAAAAACTCCTCCCACACCTTAAAAGAGAACCAAATCAAATTCCTCTCTCATCAATTGCTAATATTAAACAGAATAATCAAACCAATGGACCAACATCACATGATGAAAATTGGTTGGACCGATTTCAGCAACGCTCCACTGCCTCAACTATCCAGGCTCCAACTTGGACATTGGTTGTTTCAAACAATTCAAAAAGCCCTACCAACATCAGGAAAACGCCCCAAGGTAACAATGGAACACACTCAAAGCTGCTCACAAACACCTAACTGAATGAGCTCAAAAAATCCTCCCTTGTCATATGTACTCCACCAGGGTTCTCAGAACTCAAGAACACCTCAGCAACAGGAATAACAAACAAAATGATTGAAGCAATACATGCTGAAATAGACGGAAAGAGAATCAAAACTGAAGGAATTTCAATGTTACCTTTCAATGACCTCAAGATTCACATTGCCACAAGACTGGAAGCCCAATGGTGACTCAACAACAACCATTGATGGACAGATTCAATCAACAAAAACTTGAAAAACTACCCAGAAAGATTTTCCATATTTATTCATGGTTTCCTAACCGCCTTTGAACCTCACACTTCATCTCAATTGATGAACTTAGGAATGCAAAATAAAATTGACCCACTCATAATCCAATCAGCTAGATGGCTTTTGAACCCCATCACAAAAGGAAAAACAAATGGATTGTTAGTCTCACGCCCAGATAAAGAAACAGCTCTGAAAATCAAATGCTCAAGCCTCTTTTATCAACACACCTTTTATTGAGGAAAACATTACATTAGAACAATCCCCCAGTGCTTTGTATGCTGGAAAACCAGACACACTGCCCCTTGATGAAAACAAAATCCCCTGTGAAGTAAGTGCAATCAACCTCATGAATCCAACTATTTCCCCAACTCCAACACCAATGATATACCAACTACCTGCTTTACATGCATTGCTCAGGCAAAAATATCTTCAAGCTCCGTAATAAACATACTGCAAAAACGATTCTCACACCCACACTGGTCACAAACATGCCCAACATTGACACAAGTCATGCGCAAAGGCAAGAGACATTGTTGGAAGGCTTAGTTTTCTTCAGTATTCTTTTTCACTTTTCTTCCTGTCAGCTTAACATCCGAATCATAAACCTACTCATACATCACAAAAATCTTATACCTAATTTTATATGCACCTACAGTGTTTTTTTTGTACATATAAAAGACATACACCATAGTGCGATATGTGAAATCAAGAGCACTGTAACCAAAAAAAAGAATCAACTTAACTCACCACAAACCACTCAATGCTATATTAACCACACCACTCACTCACGTCAACTGGTTGGAAAAACAATCTTGTCAAAGCCTCAACTCTTGCTATTCCTTTTCCTTTATCCTTGATTTTTCCTCACTTTCACCTTATCATCTTTTATTTTCATTTCTGCCTCATACCTTGCTTTCGGTCAAACCAACCTCTGAAATATTGTTCGACTAGGTACACAGTCATCACAGTATATATATCTCACTACATAAAAACTATTACTAACATCTTATCTAATCATCCAGCCTAAATACTGGCTGCGTGATTGAATTTTTCTGTCCTATCATTGCTACTAAAACATAGTTGTTTAACTGTAGGTACCTTACCTGTTAACTCTATCTTTGCACCTTTATACTGATTTCTCTGACTTCTGAAATTCTACCTTTAGTTTACTTTTTAACGAATTCATAGTCTTGGTCCTCTCATTCAAAAAAAGGTGAACAACTCCATAAAACGAAATGATCGACAAACCAAACGATAAAGATGACTCCGGCATACCTCTACTTGATGGAGAGCACTATAGAAAATGGCACTGTTGGATGAGATTTTGGCTCCAATCAAGGATGCATCTGCTACTGCCACAGGGAGATGGAACAAAGCTATTTTTGATGCAATAACCCTCATTCCTTCCAAGGTTAATTGCCAGATCTACAACACCCCATTAAATACCAATACCTCAGACAAAGGTAGCTAGTTGTGGAATGAAATCAATTAACTCTATTCTTCAAAACCAGCGATGAACAAAGGCAGTGTCTGGCCCAACTGGCAAAAATCTAACTACACCGCTAACCTACAATGATATATCAACAAAACCAGAAATTCCTGTATGGATCTAGACTTGGTAAACATGAAGGTTTGCCCTCAAATACTTTCTTAAATTATTCTAGGCAAACTGGCAAGCAACTCTAATGTAACTCAAATAATGGACCTTTGCATCATCAACAATCAATTAACTGAGCACCCCAATCAAATACTCCTAAGGAAGCAGGAAGACATCAATCTACAGAGAACTAAGAGAAACACTAGTGTCAGAACATGCAGAGAAACAGCCTTGTTCACCTCAAACAACCAGAAAGTCCTGAATAACTCAAACAAGCAAGTGTTTATAATTACCTACTACAATAGCAATCGTCAACCTAACCCAAAATGCGTCTCTCACAAAAAGGAAGAATGCTATGCTGATAACCCACACTTAAGACCACCTAGACAAGTCAACAAATGCAGGTTCAACAGGCTTTATTCCTCAGCTCACTAATGCAAAGCACAAGCCCTTATCAAAACTAGACTTCCCAATCTCACCTCAAAGATCATAATTGACTTCGGAGCTATAAATCACCTAATCAACTGTGAAAGTTCCTTCACTCAACTTTGCAACATTCAAGATTTCTCTATTCTAGGAAGACTGGCCTGTAACTCTAACGTAAATAAAATGGTGGACCTTTGCATCATAAAAAATCAATTAACTGAGCACCCCAATCAAATACTCCTAAGGCGGCAGCAATACATCAATATACAGAGCACTACGAGAAACACTAGTATCAGAACTTCCAGAAAAACAGCCGTGTTCACCTCAAACAACCAGACAGTCCTGAATAACTCAAACAAGAAACCTTTTAGAATTACCTACTACAGTAGGAATTGTCAACATAACCCAAAATGTGTCTCTCACAAAAAGGAAGAATGCTATGCTGATAACCCACACTTAAGACAACCTAGACAAGTCAACAAACACATGTTCAACAGGCTTTATGCCTCAGCCCACTAATGCAAAGCACAAGGCCGTATTAAAACTACACTTCCCAATCTCACCTCAAAGATCATAATTAGCTGCGGAGCTAGAAGTAACCTAATCAGCTGTGAAAGTTCCTTCACTTAACTTTTCAAAGCTCAAGATTTCTCAATTAAAACAGGAGACTCTTGAAGTAGCCTCATGACTGAAGGTATTGGCTAAGTCTTAATTGGAAACAATCACACAATCCGCACCCTCAGTGACTGTCTCTTTATACCAATACTCAGCTGTAACCTCACTAGTTTCTTTCAACTATTTAAGCAGAACCAACCATTTCTTGTGACACCAACAACTTTAAAATATTGTCAAAGGGGAACATAAGCTTGCATGGTTATATTGACAACAACTTCATGAGGTTCAAACAGCAGTCTCCAAGCTCTTTTGTTGACACTGTCAAAGAGGACTTGTGGCACAAATCACTTGGTCACCCAGGCAATGGTCCTCTTTGCTCAATGGGATCACCAATAAATAACATTCCCTGCCTTACCTGCAACCTGAACAAAATCAATCTGATGTCTTTCAAAAATCTATTTGAACACATAAGTCTGCCTGTTGACTGTGTTCATATTGATCTAACTGGCTTAATCTTACCAAATTCCATCTCAGGCTTCTGCTATTTTCTTACTCTGGTTGGAAACACAGTTTTGGCCTTGGTAGATGGATTCTGTCAAGAAGAATCCCCAGTTGCACCTGAGTCTCAAGAATTCATAGATGAATTCCACCACTCAGGTACTGCTGAAGAACCTTCAATCCAAAAGCTAGAAGGGATGAACCTTCCATACTCCAAAACAACAACCAAGAAACAGCCCCTCACCTCACGAATTAGGGCCATAGGTCCATAACCTAAATTTGAAACTTATACTACATCATGATTCAACAATGCAACAAATCAAAAACCTACTGAAGCTTCTTTGTTACAGACTGAAATACAACCAGCTTATCAATAGTACAATAATTAATTTTTTATTGTAAGAACTGTATTGTTATTATCTTAATATAAATGAGCTCATGAATGTAATATTGTCGTTATTAAATGATAATTTTATTTGTAAATTTGTAATTTGGACCAAAATGAATTCAACAGAATGCCTAGCTGATATCAAAACTGAGCGAAATGTTCAAAGAAAATTTCAGAGGATTGTTGTGATTTAAGCTTGAATTTTATTTTGAAAAAGCTGAGCCAACTGAGCCAAAATGATTACAATGATCTCAAAATGAGCTGAATGATATTTTACTGAGAAAAGATGAGGTTTTTTATAAAAGCAAATTATCCAAGATTGCCAGTTAATGCCAGGTTGTGCTAAGGTTTTATAGACATCTAAAATTACCAATGCAAGTAGTATAACATGTGATTTCTCACATTCCTATTATTTTGGTGTTAAATTGGGAAAAACAAGATCTTTCACAATTCTTTTCTGTTCTATGAATGATGTGGTATTGAAGTATTTTTGATATTACCACCTCTTAGATTTGATTCAAGCTTATTCACTCTACAGAGCTACCCTAGGTGAACTGTCCTGTAGAATCCAAATCTGGCCTTGAATCCATGGATTTATTTATGCACAAAAAAGTTATTCATCTTTTCTGAAAAAAATGATAAATTTTGAATATATTCAAAACTTATGGTTTATGCATAATTCAGAATTCATTTTAAAGATAGCTGTGGCCAATTTGGGTATGTAAATTATACCTCAAGGCTCACAATATTTATTCCTGTCTCATCATTAGTTCTTATGACTTCAACAAATCAAGAAGTATCATGCAAGCTTTCTGAATTCCAGTATCAGGTTTCAAGCTTCAACTACTGATATCACATCAAAAACCTTGTGAATTTTCTACCTACTTTTCCCATAGCTAATGAAGCTTCCACTACCCATCCAAAACTTGGTGCAGAAACAAATAAGGATCAGAAATCACAGTTTATTTCCAGGATTTCCAATTTTATCCCTTGCATAAGTCTTGCTACCTGTGATTAGAATTTTGCATAGTTTTATTCAAAATAAGTCATTGCATTATTCATCATTCTTGAGACTGATGTTTGATATATAACTTGCAAAAGTTTCCTTAAAAGATTAAGTCTAATTGTTAGAAAAAATCCATTCATATCACATATTCTCAATGAGATCAATGTTACATCTAAGTGAAAGATTTCTATATAACCAAGCTTCAAAACTCCATAGAAATTTATCTGATATATTCATGAAGTAATCATACCCAAAAAAAAAAGCATATGGAACTTCATTTGGAGAAGTTCATCAGGTATTGTTATTTTGTCTTGTGGTTTGGAGAATCTTACTCTCCAATTTGTTACTTTCTTTTAACAATTTTTCTTTTAATATTAAATTACCATTCTTATGCATCATTATATTACTTTTCTGATAAATGAGAGAATTAAAAATTTAACAAAAATAATTAATACTATTTAGATATTAATTCAGCCACTTCATCTGGGATAAACCAAATTGAGCAAAATGTTTCTCTAAATTATCCCAAGTCAAAAATGAATGCCACTGTATTTCACCTGCAAAAGATAATAACCTAACATTACAAATATGACATAAAAATGAAACCAGGATTAAAAAACCAAAAAAGAAAGAGGTAATTCCATTGTTCAAAACAAATAATAGGATGACTTCCACTTCAAGAGACACACAATCAAGTAATCAAGGATCATTTACAGTACTTAATAATGTTACCCTTCCTGAATCAGAACATTTCACTCATAGATTCACATCTCACCATTTTAAATCAAATATTATTGATTAAAAGTCCCTCCATTTCCCAATATTCAAACTTTTTCAGGCCCATACAGAAGTAAACCTTTGGGAGCACATACAAGTAATACACACCCTATATTTCTTTTGTGGACTTCCCAACGCCATACATTTGAAAAGTATTCGATCAATAAGTGTTTATAGCAGGACTATTTCCCTGGATTCCTTGGGTGAGCTTCCAAATAATTGAAGAATTCCTAAAGTCATTCAGCTTGACCTTAAAATGTAAAAAATATTCAGGTTTGGACATATTCTCACCCAAGAACATATAGGAGTTCTATTGTCAGGGTGACTCTATGATATAGCTTCAGAATGATAATAAAAGCTATGACTCTGAGTGTGACACGAAAATAATGATGATATTAGAGTGAGAATATGAGTGAAAAGGGCTATACCAATATAACTTAGTGATGGTGAGTACTGCTGATAGCTCTGGGTGCAGTGTTTGCCTGTTGGTTTACAATAGCAAACCCTACAATACTTAAGCTTAAAGTATACCTGTTAAGTTCTAAGAGTACCACTTCCTTTTTTAAGAAGTTATACCACATAAGAATATCAAGAAAAGGATGCTTGATTTGCTTCCTGGTGAGGCAAAGCCTCCTTTTATCTTGTTCTGGGGTAGTGGGAGGTGGCTTACCTCTGAACACGACCACAGAGTAAAAATTTTCACTACTGGGGGCTGGTTTGTGGTTCTATACACTCAATACAGGCTAGTATTGGGTTGAAATGTGGTTTTAGAACCACAAGTAGTCATTTTTACCCTATACAGGGTGAAAATTTTCACCAATGGAGTTTACAGGTGTATTCTGGTGCTCCTGACGTGTCAGAAACTGTACAGAACCTGTATGGACCTCTGTATTTGACTTAATGATGAGGTATTGAAGTATAAATACGCTTCAGCGTCTGTTTGACACCTCATAATCAGAGTACAACTGTATCCTGTCATAATACAGCTGTATCGGTCATATTGTGGGATTACAACTTTCAAATAGCCATAACTGTGTCAGCTTTTGAGATATCATGCTCAAAGTTGGTTCATTGGATAGCCCTGTATGAGCTCTACACAATGATACCAAATTTGGTATGGTTATCACTAAATATGACAAAGTTATCCCATGTACAAGGTTTTTTGTACATAGGCGTGGTTTAGGCAAAAAGCTGTATTGAGCTTGTTTGCCTCATAACTTCTGTTATAGTTGAGATATGAAGAAGTGGATGGAACCATCAGATAGCCCTGATTGTGCTCTTTCCAAAAAGACCCCACTTCAAGTATCCTACACTAAAACTGTAGAAGTTAGATGAGAGGTGAATGTTTTGTGCACCCTTATTTGGCCTGAAATTGACCATAACTCCAGTAATATTGGTGCTAGCTCAGTTTGGCTGGTACCATTGGATAGACCTGGCTTAGCGCTTCATTTTGAGTACCCATTTGATGGGGTTAAGCCTCTCCTTCTAGATTTTAGATGAGAGGTGAAAATTAAGGTTTATGCTCAGCAATAACTTTGAGCAGGAATAACTTTGTTATTTCTTGTCCTATGGTGATGTGACTTATATTTTCAGAAAGGGGTGAGTTTCCTCTTTCTTTTGATACCTTTTGAGCTGATTTGGCTCAGCTCCATGTTTTGGTGGTATCTTGGCTATACCATTGATTTATGGTATATTGGCTGTCATGCTTGTGCTCTGGTTTTGAGTGACAGGCTGACATCTATGATATTGATTCCTGCAATATGAAACTTTTTACCATGGAAATAACTTCAATGCATGAAATTCCCAAATCCCAGTATCCACTTTTCAACTTGGTCCATGATCTAATCTTTCCCAGCATGAAGCAGAAAAATTTGTGGGTGAGCTTAATAATAGAATTGATTTCAATTGAAGCACAAGATCCTATTAGGAAAATTTTTTTTGAAATTCATCAGATCATCCCAAGTGATCCTCTTGTAGTTAAAAGAGTGGCCATTGATTTCTTATTTTTCTGCCTCAGCTCAAAACGTTTCTGCTTCATAAAATGACATGAAAACAATGATTATCAGCCAAAAATTGTTTTGATACTTAATATATTATCTTCAAATTATGACCTTTTTTATATAGTGATTTCATATAATATTGTTCTTTTTCATTCAAAACTTCACTCAAGAAAAAAAAATATGATGGATAC
Source organism: Austropuccinia psidii (assembly GCA_023105745.1). NCBI lineage: Eukaryota > Fungi > Basidiomycota > Pucciniomycetes > Pucciniales > Sphaerophragmiaceae > Austropuccinia > Austropuccinia psidii. Next base: position 20,059,992 of record JALGQZ010000016.1, read on the forward strand.
CCTATAACTCCAGGAAATTCAAAAAAGCACCTTCACTATTTATATAAACTCAATTCTAATCTGGGTTGGGTAAGGCCATGCTACCATATATTTTTTGGAGAGAATAATGGATTTGTTGCTCTTTTTTGAATTTTCTCAATCGGGGGAATGAAAAATGTAATACAGAATATTCAGTTGATTTTATGATATTATATATTCTAAATGAAGATGAAGTATATATAGAGATAATAACAATAAACTATTAATTGAATTATTCTTATTTACAAAAATATATTTGAAACCCAGTTTATCATACACCTCTAAAAACAGTTAAAATGAATATGATAAGTGCATGATTTGATTAATATTCAGCTTATTGACCTAGATATGAAGAGTTAAAACTTAGGATATTTATGTTTTTCATTTCTTATACCCTGATAGCTTAAGAATATCTGTAATGGTCCTTCAAAAGCATAGTTAGAAATTGAATCCAATACAAAATTACTCAAGTTCAATTATGTTCAAAATGTAAGGATGAAAATAACAACTTGAACAGAAGTAGAACTTAAAGAACTCATAATTTAGTAGCTATCTATATTATAAATGGTTAGGTTGACAGATAGTGATTTAAAAAAACAAGAGGATTTAAAAATATGAATTAGAAAATTTTCTTGTGATTTCACAGGCTTAGGAGAAATTATAAATGAATTGATGGAAAATTAATATAAATTTAACTTTGAAATATTGGAGTAACCAAAATTGGAATGTGATTTATAAGTACAGGATTATCATAAGAAATGATACCTTGTGAGTCTGTTGGTAGTGGTGAACTTTGTTAGAGGATAAATTGATATGAACCTGAGATATAACATAGAAAAAGCCAACCAGAGAGACACTGAAGCTGCTTGAAGGGACCTTTTAGTCAGGTCCCTCAACTCCATATTTTTCTATGATATTTAGCTTTAAAAAAATCTTGAATAATAACTTTGTAATGAGAATCTTGCCAAAATACTATCTGAATTGAGTCAACCAAACAAGACAAAGAATTTGTAAGGTGTGGATATGAAACTTTGATTAAAAATCAAGTACTTTTCCTTTCCTCAAAATTTGTATAAGGTAAAAATCAATTAAAAATACTAAGAAATATTATTATTAAGAGAAAAAAAGCCAATTTTATTGTTTATAGCTCTATTAGTATAAAATAATAATATTATAAAGATTTATTGTTTTACCAAAAATAAAAATTTACCCCAAAAATACTCTACAAGAGATATTTAAGGCTACAAAAGAAATTTCTTCAAGAGCAATTTCAATTGGAATTAATCAAGAAAAGAACTGCAAGCAATTAATTAAAGAACCAAGTCTTTAAAAAGATGTTTAAACAGAAAAACACGCCCAAAAGTGACCAGAATGAATTTGGAAACAAAGTGACAAAGTTTACAGTGATGAAAGATGCTTTAATTCACTTTTGGGGTGGTTCAGGGGTAAAAATGATTATAAGAGTTACAAACAATGATTATAATGATTTTTTCACGTGGTTAAAAGATTCAAAATGTTTTAAAAAGGGTGGTTGGAATCTTTTATTGATTGGTTTAACAGTGTTTAAACTAATTATAAAAGGAAAAGATTCTAACATGAAGAGAAAAGTGGGACAAAGAAGACATTCTTTCACAGCCATCAATTTTGTTACTCCAAAAGTAAAATTTACTATTTTCAGTCGTGAAAAACAGTCTGACAACACAAAAGCCAATTAATTTTTAGCCATTTTAGACCCTTAAATCAGCCATTACTATAGCAATACCTGGTCTAGAGCCTTCAAAACACGTCAGAATGTGTGTAAGAGACATAGAATCCAGTTCAAACTTTTTTTACTGAGATTGTTTTCACTCTTGGCAGCAGTTAAAACCACCCTGGTTGGTATCAAAACCTCATCATCAATTGAGTCACAGACCCTGTGACTCAATTCCAGGCCAAAGGTATTGCACTTTTGTGTGGATTTTGAAATCCCACAACATTCAGCAAGGATTTTGGGGGTCTGGCTCCCCCTTAGAGCTAGAGTTCCTTTTCCCCCCCAATTATAATCTTTCCAATTTATTTTTTGCTTTAATTCCTCATCATGTATTATAATGATAATTCACATATGTAATTCAATTTAATTGTACATTACAATACAGTAATAATTCATACCTCATATGTAAATCAAATCTCACTTATGTAATACACGCGCACATGTTGACATTTCAATTGAATTCAATTGAAAATACTTAAATTCCTCATAACTTCTAAGCTAAACACAACAACTCAATTTTAACACAAAAATTGATGGTTAACACCACATGTGGTGTTAATTATATTAAAGCTTTGAGGATTTCCAATTTTTGTATTGAAAATACTAAAAACTTAATTTAAGCTTATTCAGAGTTGAGTCACAAAAATTTCACTCAGAGGTGACCCCACCTCATTTTTTATAAGGAATCAAATGGTGAAATAAATTTTATATGTTTATTTATTGGATAAAACGTTATAATATATTTTATATAAATTTTTACCAAAAATATTTTAATATCATAAATTTTATTAAAAATTCATTTTTACTTAATTTTTACAAGTAAAAATGAATTTTCATAATTTCAAATTTTATTGTAATTTTATTTTTAAATTATAATTAAATTTTGATTTTTAAATCTAAATTTGTATTTATATTTTTATCTTTATAATATAAATAATTTTTATTTATTTATATTTGTATATTAATTTATCATTTGTGGTCTTTCGGGTATATAAAAATACCTCTAAGGCGCACAGAATTTATGTTTATTGATAAGAATTTCAAACATTGAACTTCATCTTTCTTTATAATTTGTTGAACATTTAATGCATTATTTCTTCTGAAATGCTCTTCTCTCTCTGTTTGAATGTAATCACAATGTGATGGTGCATTTAGAAGACTGGTAAGGCATCCAGGGAAATAATTGATGGTCAAATTAAATTCAGACTGAAATTCAGCCCACCAGGTTTGATGGGGAGTGAGTAGTCTGGAAGAAATAAAACACTGAAGACATGGGAATTACTCAGAACTTTTACAAAGGAAGAAAGAGACAGTACAAAAGACCTCCAGAACTTGGCAGTATGGACTATGAAAATGTGTTCCTTGTCATAAATGTTATAATTGAGATTTTCTGGAAGTTAATTGAAACTATAAAATGAATTGAAATTATTTGCTGAATCACTCACCTGAATCAGTGTAACACCCAAGGCCTTGGTCTGGAAAAGGGTTGATAGAGGCATTTTTAATGAGAGAGAGCCAAATCTGTAGTGAAATCCTTTTTACTAAGTTGAAGTCCGCCAAGAACTTCCTCATTGAGGGGGGAAAATGAATATTTCTTGGTGACTTTTCTGAGTGGATAAATTTCATTTGAAAAGTTCTTGATGAAATGGAGGTTAAAGTTGGAAAATGTGATATATAATGGTAGATCCTTGATATTTCTTGGGGTGACCAATTAAGATTTTTCTGGACTATTCATTGGTTCATCTTGGGGCCTACAAAAGAAACAATATAAACTAAATATTAAACCCAAATTATCTGTCAATCAATTGGCAACATATGGAAATATTTTGAAAGGAAGACACATGTAGAGCTATTGGTACATGCATATTACTAAGCATTCTAATTAAAAGAATAAAGAGCATATGCTAAAAAATATTTCAAAATTGACTTAATTCAAAGAAATCTGAGTAGAATGTATTTCTTTAATATGTCAAAGATGTTTTCAAGCACTTGTGTTTCCAAAAATAAATAGCAGTTGTTCTTAATTGTATAATTTTTGGCTGAATTAGTGAAGTAATATCAAAGATCTATGCCTGAAAATGCAATATTTGCACTGAGATGAAGAAAGAAATTCCAAAAAATTTCAAGTGGAATGAAATATTACATTTCAATATCATAATAGAAAAGCTCTCTCCTCTCTCATATTTCTGTGTATGATGCCTTCAATCTTTTTATAATCATCATTTACATCAAATTTTAGGACAAATAATTGCAATTTAATCTTAGACATATATTTCTTCATCATTTTTGGCCATATTTAACCTTGGATTCACCAAATTATAAGGCTCATATGACTTCACCAATTGAATATTACATATAAAATTGATGGAATACATAGAAAATTCTTGGCTTTGAATCATTATTCAGCTTAAGTACCCCTTGAAAGATGTTATACATTTTTTGGGTTCTTAAGATTTTGATGACTCATAGATGAATTGAAATTAAAGGTATATGATACTAATGAAATCTATTGATAACTTTGCTTTGTGTAGGATTAATCTGGTAAAAATTCAATATGAAACCATAACCCAAAACAATTGAATAATCTATTGTATCTAGAATCAAGTAAATAGGACTTTCAATTTTTTACTTTGAAATAATTAATTCAGAAAATACAAATATTTTGTTTCCAAATCCTCAAATTAATATTTGGGCAATGAATGCAAATTTGAAATATGATAAAAAAGCCTTTTAACTGCAGTATGTATGGTAAGAGATGGGGCTTTCACTGAAAATTCCCTGATAGAAAACCCCAACTTGGTGAGGGCCTCAGGCTGTTCATAAGAAATTCAATAAGGAAAAATCATAAAATGGTGTATTGAAAGGCCTTAAAGTCTAGGAGCCAGTGAGGAAATGTCTTAGTGGGAAATCTGTAATTTCTGAATAACACAATATGTATGACTCAGTTTGCAATTGAGGAATTTGGTACAGGGAAATACATATTGGGAGAAGTGTAAATGTGTATGCCTCAGGCTACACTGAAGGAACTTTGTGCAGGGGAATTCATATTTTATTAAAGTAAAAGGTTGTACAACCCAGTCTAAACTCAACAAAAATTGGGTGGAAAAATTCATAGTTGGTGAGTCTAAAGGCTTCATGGCCAAGCCTTTGCTCAAGGACATTAATGAAGGGTCATTTATTGTTAGTGAACTGAGGATTCTGTATGGATAAGGCTACATTTAAGGAGGTTTTTCAAGGTAAGTAATAGCTTTAAGGCGTTAAAATTATTAATGACTCTTTCTTTCTACTTCATGGAGGGATTTTGATCATATTTCCAAGTATTTTGCCTGTGGAATCATTTGCCTTTTGACATCTGTCACAGGTTTTTCAATACTCTGCAACATATTTCTGCCACATTGGCCACCATATGCAGGTTTTTAATTTTTCTCTTGTTCTGTCTTCAGACAGATGTCTTGAAAAGGGGCTTTCATGGCATTCTTTCATTACAAGATTGATTCATGACCTGTCCACAACTTTCATGACACATGTGTGCTTAGTCCTGTGGTAAATTATACCATCCAGTAGGTGAAATCTTCCTTCATCATAATATTTCTTCCATAATTCATCCAAGGCATGTATTAGAGAGTTGTCCTTACAGTATTTGTTAAGTAATTAGCATATAATGCTACAATTTTGATCTTGAGTGTAACTGTTTATTACTTCTTCAAAGAAGGTGGTGTTCAAGTCTGGAACACTTATTCCTTCTATTGGGATCTGTGGTGAAGCTTCTTCTGGCACATAAGCAGGATTATCAATATTATTTGGTAATGGCCATCTGCTTAGTCCATCTGCATTTTTATAAATATTCCCATCTTTATGAACAATAGTCATATTGCACCTATACTCTTGTATGGCTATTTGCCATCTGAGCATATGTCTGTTGGGTGTTTTCATGTTTAAAAGTGATATAGCAGCAGTAAAATTTTTTATTACTTCAAAAGCACATCCTTCCAGGAGGTAATTGAGTTTTTCTAAATCCCAAACAAGGCATAAGCACTCCATATGACTTGCTCCATATCTAGCTTCAGTTGGTTTGATTTGCCTGGATATGAAATATCTGGGTCCTTCCACAGGTTTACTGTTGATAATCTGGACTTGATGAAGTGCAGCACAAAGTCCATCTCCCGATTCATCAATATAAAGCTTAAAAGGCCCCTTGGAGTCTGGAATTTGTAAGAGTGGAGCAGTGGTCAAGGCTTGTATCAGAGATTCAAAGGTTTTGACTCTGTCAACAGTCATTTCAAATACTGTGTCTTTGTCACATAATTTATAAAGAGGTCTTCCTATGGATGCAAAATCTTTCATATGTTGCTTGTAATATCCTGCAAACACCAAAAATAACTGAATTTCTTTCTTATTCTGAGGCATAGGTTTCAGCAATACTGCTGAAACTTTGTTTTTGTCAATTACAAGGGATAAACCAGATACTACATGTCCCAATGCTTTAAGCTCTTTAAATCCAAAATGGCATTTCTTTAAGGAAATTTGCATGTTGACAGATTGGATTTTTGTCAAAACTCTGGATAATCTGTACATATGTTCTTACCAAGCTTTGGAACAGACAATGATGTCATCAATGTAAATGATTAACCATCATTTTGAAGGATCTTCAGTTTTTTTGATTCCAAAAGTCATCCTCAAATATTCATAAACTACGCAATTAACAATAATTCTTTATTATTTCCTTGCTCTTGGTGTTACTACATTTTGATGAAATCCTTTAAGGGAATCCATAGTGCTTATATACACTGCTTGAGATATTTGGGTGAGGGCAATTTGGACTTTTGGTATTGGGTACCTATCTGGAACAGTGTAAGTGTTCAGAGCTCTAAAGTCCCCAACCATTCCAGATTTTCCATTATGCCATGCCACTATGACTGGTGTAGTTATTTCTACTTCTTCATTGTGGAAAAACTTTCTTATTACACCAAGATCTAAGAGTTCTTTAATATGAATTTCTAGAGCATCTCTTGATTTAGGACTTGCTGGATATGCAGGTCTTCTTAAGAGTGGTGGATAAGGTCAATATTAAGGATGATGTCAGCTTCATGACCAATAATTGCTCCCAAAGGTTCTTTGTCTGATGCAAATGCTCCTCTGTGGCCATATAAAAGGGCAGAAAGTACATTTTCCTGATTATTAGTGAGATGAAGGCTTATTTCAGCTTCATTTAACTGTTCAGATTTGAATCTTTCCAACTCTAAGTTGACTGCACCTACTTTACTTACTTTAATTTGTCTTTTAAATGGTAAAAAGGCAAATTTTTGACGCTTATTGTCTCAAATAGTAAAGTATCTATCTTCATTGTTTTGGAAGTCTATTCCATACATGATCAAATAGTAATTTCCCAATATAAAATGGGTACTAGAGCAATTTTCCATCACAACAAATTCAACAGTTTTTCTTAAATTTCCATCAATATGTGGGAATATCATATTGGTATGAAAGATTGCCAATTCTTTCATTGCATTACTGGCACTATTTCATTTTATACCATCAATTGGTAACAAGTGGTATTCAAAATTTGGTACACAAGTCTTAAGAAAAGATTTTCCAAAACAAGAGCAGAAGGCTCCTGGGTCAAGTAAAAGTTGAGTGGGTTTTTTATTAATTACCACTTCTGTTATACAGGAGTTACCAGCTGTATAACCTTTTCCCCTGTTTGGTTTGGCTTTCATAAGTTGTGAATCTTGAATTTTTGACAAATCAAGTTGACCATTGCTCAATTGGGGAAAGTGGGAAAAAGATTCCATAATGTCAAAGGTCGCATTGATATTTTCTTTATCTTTTGAAGATTCAGAAAATATTTATGGCTTATCATCTGAATTGTCCCCAATTATGTCATCTTTTTCAACATCAGGTTCTTTATCAATGTCAATTTCATTGATTTTTCCCCTTCTGGGACATGTATTGGCTAATTGGGTGGTGGTTAGGCAAATATGGCACTTTATGATTATATCTGCAGGTTTGTATTTAATCACCAGGGCAAATCTCATGTCAATCATTGGCGATTGACTTCATGTCAAGCAAACGTCAAGCAGGATAAAAGTCAAGCACAAATCAAGCGAATGTCAAGCACAAGTCACACTCTGGTCTTACACCGAATCCTCTGACATCCACCAATATTGGTTCCCCTGTGCCTTCAACTGAGATTCCTCACCACTGGATCCTCACTCAAACATCCAAAAGGTGCTAAAAATTACACAAGACCTGCCTGTTTCCACACGCACACATCAAAGAGGTCCTTCAGCTAGTTTTGATGTAGAGGGGGGGGTTTGACCTCACCAGGTCATCCATGAGGACTGCGCCTCCACGGGATTGTCATTTTGTGGATGACACTGGTAGAGCCCGCCACACAATACCGTGGGTGTGTTGCGGTTGCAGTAGCGTGTGCATGCACGGGGGCGGGTGTATGAGAGTGTGCATGCGCAAGGGAGGGTGCATAAGCGTGTGCATGTGCCCATGCAGGGACGCGTGTGTAAGGGCCAATTCCCCTTCTAATGTGACAATGGCGCAGTTGGACATTTTGGATTCTGTGATAGGTGAGTGTGTGGGACATTTGATCATTGAAATTGGCTTATACACACTGTACCCAATTTTATTGTGGCAATGTGAAAGAGTGGGCTTTGCTTGTAATAATGGCATGTCTCTGTCACCAAGCTTTGACGCAGTTATTTCAATAGAAAAATTTCTAATGAATCTGAGAGATTTGCATTTTTGTAGACTAAGTATCATGAAATAACGGTTTTATCATTACAAGCAGTCCACATGACATAACTTTGTTATCATACAATCCACAGTTACCTTCTATTTCTTCTTCAGATATAATCAATTTTCCATCAACAAAACCAACAGCTTTAGAAATATTGAGATGCGGCCAATCTGGTAAGAAATTCACATCAATCTTCAAAGTCTTTAATATTAGAACGTTATTGTTCAGCATGCAAGATGGCTCAGAAACTTCAAAAATGGTATTAATAACACCAAAGCGTCATGAGTTGTCCCTCAGAAAACATATCACACTGTTGCTGACATTTTTGGATTCAGTTGAAAATATATTGTTCCCAATATTAATGTTTGAAACTGGAAAATACCAAAGCAAGACAATCCTTGAAGTGGGATGACTTGTGGATTGTATGGTAGTGTCTAAGCTGGCCCATTCAACTATTTCCCTTTTGGAATGCAAATTATTCAAGCACTCAACCAGGCAATTATAATTTTCTTGTTCATGGCAGGATGGTTTGTTTTGTCTTTGGTGATTGAACAGGGCAGGCTGCTGTGATTTGAAAAGTTGTTTTATTTCACATGGGATAGATGGGGATTTCAGGAGAACACAAAGGTTGGAACATCAACTGATATGTTGAAGTAAGGTTTTATCTAAATCATCTATTCAGAGTTGCAAGAAGTTAGTCTTATTCAGTTCATGTGTTTAATCAATGTGAATGTATTGATCTTATTAATTGATGTACATATTTTGTTATTTGTTCAACTTTGCAAATACTCCAATCAAGTGCTCATAACCCCATGTGGCTGAGGCTTGTGCTGGGCCCCAACATTGGAAGAGCTTGGGAATATGATCAGCAAAATGATTATTTGGTTTAGTTTTCTGTTTTGGGAACAGGTGTTGATTGGAAAGGCGCGATTTTTCCAATGTTCTGAAAATCCCTTTGCATCATCTGTTGAAACAGTCCAACTTGTGGCAATGTTGATAGCACTAATCAAATGGAATTTATTCTTGGTTAGTTCATTTGCAAGTTCTTCTGATCAACCCATGTTTCTTTGTGTGTTGGTGGATTTGTGTTCATCTAACGACATCTGTTGACTGAGAATTACAAATGGAATATAGACCTTGTATAAGAGAGCCCATTAAGCGGCTTTTAAACTACCATGAGAGGGGGGACCCATTTTGTGGGTTACTCTTGTCCATGACAAGGGAATTATGGTAAGAGATATGACTTGTCAGAGATGCTCCAGAGCCTCACCCTTGATCTGGTGATCACTCAGTGCACTCATATCCAATTCAGAGTGGATCTCAGAAGTGGGGATGTAATTGGTATCAAATGAAGGAATCTCCGCAGAACCACTAGATGGATGTTGCGTGTGAGGGGTGGGAATTGGCAGTTAGTTTTTTCGGGTGGAAGTAGTGGAGAGTGACTCCTTTATCCTTTTTTCTGTGTCTATTCTCAGGGAGTGGGCCTCTCTCAATGTGATTTTATCAAGCGAGCTGTTGGAGGTCATGGAATCTGAGTCTGAACTGTTGCTGTCATTGGATTTCCTGTGGGACCTGAAGTAGATTTTTGATTTGGACTCTGGAATGCACAATTTGAAAGCTGCATGATCCTTCAAAATTCCAAGTATTAAATTATGAATTATGTCAAGATTAACCATTCTGGTTGGTTCCCAATACAGAAGGTCTGGCAAACTTGATTATTGCACTCCATACTCAGAAAAAATTGCTTGTTTTTGTTGTGGTAATTCCCAAAGCCGTTTGGCAATTGTTGATTTATGATTCTGGTATGAGCGCTATAGTGAAATTGAGGTCCAATTTCTTCAATTGGAGCTTTGCAAATAGTGCAAAAGTTACAAAAGTGGTTTCCTGAATGAGAAATAAATCCAGTAAGCTTGCGCATGGCAACCACATCCGCAATGGCCATGAGAATGGCAACACCAATAAAGGATCCTGAAGGAACTGTTGAGGTGGGTTAAAAATGGTAACCTTTCCATAGCTCTTTGAGCTCCTTGATGAGTGGCATTAATAGGTAATTCAATTGATGGGAAGTTGGCTTCTTTGGACTGGGGATTATTCCTGAAAAAAAGACATTCTCTGGTTTCAATCTTTCACTTGGGGGAGATTAAGACAAATGAGCATGATAGGACCAATGCTGGCCAACCAGGTTGACTTTCCATGTGCATTAAACCAGTCCACATAAATGTAGAAGGCCAATGCACCAGGAATGAAGATGAATGGGGGGTCATGAATATTTCTAGTGCAAGTGAAGCGTCTCCAGACCAATCATTCCCAGATGTCACATTTGGGGGAACCTTTGGGAGTTTGGAATTGTTGATGTTGATTCAGACTTTCCATAATTCCAGCCCGCTGGAGAAATCTGGCAAGCCAATTTCTGAACGGTTGATAAATAAAATGTTTTGTTGGTATAGATCTTTGCTTCATGTTGGTTGTGATTTGGGTGCGGGGTTCAAATGAATAGATGAATTTGCCTAATGATTGTGTGCAAGTAGGATCATGATCATTTGGTTCATTATGGAATTGACAGTGGGGTTGGTCAGTTGTGACTGATTCATTAAGGCCATTAAGAAAGAAACATTGAGGCCAACATATATAGTTTTGAATCACTGGCTCCAATTGGAGATGTTCAAATATGGTACTGAGATCTTGTTATATGGAATGCAGGAGTGGGAGGACCACCTGAGCTTGAGATACTGGACTTGATCAGCAGGTTCAGGGCAGCTTTGAGAATGCGTGAAGCCCTGCGGGGTATATTATACCTTAATGATAGAATGGCAGATATTATAATTACAAGCTCTTGTGGGGGAAGGTTTTGACTGCCACTGTATGGTTTCTGTGCAGTTGAATTGAGACCCACTGGAGTGGAGAAAGTGCTTTGGGCCAATTTTGAATAATCAGCTTGCAAGATTTGATCCAATAGAATTTGCAGGCACTCAGATCCTGTTTCAGAAGTAGGCATGTTTGGAAGAGATTTGGGTGCGATTGCTGATTTGGAATTTTTAATGTCCTGTTTATATTGGAAAGGTGTGAAAGAAACTCCCTGCCTATCACCCTCAGCGGAAGAGTGTGTTTGGGTTGAGCAGTGTTGACACATGCATATACGCATTGAGGAATAGTGGCGGGTTGTCATTGTTGCAGGAATCTCAAGTAAGGTTGCTTTGTGTATAAATATTTATGGCTGATGTGAAAGTATTTGGGAGTGTTATTAATTGGAAAAAAAATTGAGTGATTATTTATGAAGGGGGAGATTATTTGAGCCAGCTGAAGATTTTATGCCATTTTTAATGGTGGCTAAGCTGCAGGCAATAAAATGTAACATGTCTCATCTGGATGGTGAAATTGGTTAGGAGGTTAATTGGGTAAAATGCCATTCTGCTCAATGCTCATACATATTATCTTTTATTTACACATGGTGATACTGCGGTTTTGACCATCGATGGGCGTTCCATTAGGGATGTGTCAACATTGAATGGAGGGGATTAACATTCAAACCATGTACGCCTGCACGCAATTGTACATGGTTTAAACCTTATTACAGACATACCAATATAACACTATTACGTAAGCGTTTGGAGTGGAGCTAAAGTCTTGTTATTTGGTTTGAGTGAAGTGGGATTTTAATCAGTTGGAATGTGATTTGAATTGTCTTGCCTTTCTTGAAAAGGTGATGTCTATTTTGTGGGTAAATCCTGCATTAATATACCCTTATACATATATAGAATGCTGTGTAATTTTGATGCATATATTGGAAGTTTGGATAATTCACAAAATGTGACAATGGGGAGGGGGAAATGTTTATTGGATATGATTGCTTACAGATGATGGGTCCCCTTTGAGATCAAGGAAATATCACATTATATGCTGGTAGGCCGGGCAGGGTGGTTTCCAACAAAAGCGGAGGAGCTCAAGAGGAGGCACTGAGAATTCTCCTAAGTGTCTTATTAGACTTCCACGAGAGGCTTGGTTCCCACTTCTCATACAATTTCTCTATTATACTTTTGAAATCACTCTATTTTATCATAATACTGAGCTGTTTTATCAAGTTAAAAAATATACTGTACTTTTTTAGCCCTTATGTCATCTTCCAAGTCACTTAAATCCTGTTCAGGTTCTGTTCATGACTCAGCTAGTGAATCTAGCATAGAATGTGTTCAAACAGAGTCACCATTGAGTCCCAACATTCCTCTCACAACCCGTATGGCATCCTCAATGGATCTATGAGGTCTCAACATTGATGTGGGAAATCCAAAGGCTCCAACTTCAAGCACTTGGTCAATCCCAAATATTTCTGTCACTCCAATTCCCCCAAATCCCACCAATACACAAATGCATGTGTCTGAGGGGCCAGAAGCCACACCTCAAATCTTATCAAACGCTAATCCTCAATCAAAATTTCCACATGAGTTCCTGCTTAATCCTGGTCGGAATTCAGTTGCATCCCAGGATGCCTTTGGACAAAGTAAACAGCCAACCCTCAATATTCCATCAGGATCTCAGGTTCATGTGGGCAACAAAAAAGACCGTTGGAAAATGTAACTTGGAGTTGTCTGTCGGAGGGAAATCCAGGATTGACACTTCATCAAAGTAAGTCGTTTTGATGTTGGAGTATAAAATTTTTCACAATTTGATCTGTTTGTTTCATGGGTTAGATATGGCACCTAAACCCAAGTCAGTCTGATCTCAGAAGCCAATTGAATATTGTTAGTATGACCAGTCTTTATTAATGTTTTGATGTGTTAACTGATGATTTGCATGGCAGGTGATGAACTTTATGCATCTTCACCTCTGGTCCATAAAGAAAAATTCACTGGAAGTCATCAACCATATGCTTCCAAACCAAGAACAGGTCATGCCAGTTCATGAAGAGAAAAAATTGTGCATGATGAGGATGAGAACATGTCTCCAACTCAAAGTGAAAGAAATGATGAACCAAGGAGGGAGAATTTCACGGTGCATGAGCAATGCACTCAGTCAAATAGTGAGTTCACCCATCCTCAAATGGGCCTTGCCCAGAGTATGCTTGAACAATCCGAGGTCAGACAGCAAAGGAACCAGGCTTGTAAAGCTCACAATGTGGCAAAATGTGCAAGCCAGAAGGAGCAACAAAAATGACTGAGAGCAGAAATTCAAGAAAATGTCCATGGAATGAGATCAGCAGTACATGCCCATTGACTGTTCCTACTCAAATTTAGGGATAAGTGTTTTTCCTCACTACCAGAACCACCCAGCACAGAAGAGTGTGAAATTGCAATCCAAGTGGCTGGTTTTCTCAGATATGTCCCCAAAGATGTTTTCAATGAGCCATCAACACAGGTTCAGTCTCAGGGTTTCCTAAGCTACTGATAAAATGAGCTCCAAAAGCTAGGACTAAAGCAATTCACTTGGGACTGGGAGAGCTCATGGAAACATCTGTTGAACAAGTTGATGTCTATGGTTTTTTACCGTACATTCCTTCTTGCACTTGTCAGCACCGAGTATCATCACTACTGTTGGAACAAGGATCATCATAATTATGGGGCCGTGGTGGCTTTAATGGAGCAATATTTCACTTATTTGAAAAGAGAATGGAAGTCTGTTCAAAAGGATGCGGAGTATTTGGTAAAAAAGAAGGAGAATCAAAAGCTCACAATGATTTGTCAAAGGGTTAGTTACGGTATCTCTTCTTCATTGTGAACAAAGTCTGATAAAAATCTACTTGATTATGTGCACACCTGTGAGCGCCATCATGAATGGTGTGATACCGCTAAATTTCCCATTCTAGCATCACAATTCAATGACCCTCGAGTATGCTCAGATACTGAGGATGTACTGGAAAATGGCTATCAAGTTTACGGCAAAGTGGGATTACACTGGAGCTCCCAGTTATTTAATTAATTGGTATTAAAAATGGATAGAGACATAGAGTTTTGTAATTGTATTAAAAAAAGGGCACAAAACCCATTGACAGATTGCCAGAAATACAATCAACAGATGATGGTGATATTCCAGATGGCCTATCATTTCAGGTATTCGATGAAGATTGGCTCAAGAATTGTAGTAAGATTCAGACTATTGCCCTCAAAATACTTGACATGCCAGTTATTAAGCCAAATGATGATGCTCTGCAATAACTTAGTAATATAAATGTATAGCACCATTACAAATTAACATTTTGTGAATTATTTGTGCAGGTGTAATAAAATCTGATTATTATATCTTAAAGATGCAACAACTTGCTAAATATGTCAAAATATAGACAATATGAATTGGAATGTATCACTGTCTCCCTCAGAAATAATACTCCATTGCTCATTTTCATTGAGTAAATATGCAAGGAGTTTGATCCAGCTTATGGTATTCATATTTGTGGACCTGTGCCGGGGTGAAAAGGAGTTATCAACCTTGTCAAAGACAAATTATATAATATCAGTAAGGCTCACACAGTTAATGAGCTTTTATTTTCTTGGACCTATTGGCAATTGGAATATGGCATTCCCATAAGGAATGATTTCAGAATAGAAATACAATCAGGGTCAAAGATGAGCTTGAAAGCTACCTTCTGCATGTTGACCTCAACTAAATGAGGAGTGATATAGTGGATGATGTTTACAGGTTGTTGTTGGCCAATATGATGGAGTCGATAAACAGCCTGAGCCTCAATGGCTGGGTTCTAATTGGGCTCCTGGAAATGTGGATGCCAGTGTCTGAAAATTGGGGTAGAATTTTGGGGGTCCCCTCACCATTAAATAGACAATATTAGCACAAGTTATATTGAGTCCAGTTCCAGCTGCGGCAATGGATGCAAACAGTACTTCACATTCAGGATTATTGAGGAAATTCTCCAGTGCCTTCTCCTGTGCTCGTGCTGTAATTGTTCCATCAATTCGTGCTGAAAGGATAGAGTGATGGGCAAGTGCAATACCAATTCTACAATAAAAAAAAGTCAGATGGAGTCACTTCGTGATTGATGCATATTAGAATTAACTCACAAATTAAGAAATTGGGTCCATTGGGTATGAACCACTGATTTGGTTGGACCACACTTTGATTGTTTGTTATTTATTAAGCTTTGTAGGAAGTGTTAAATTTTACTACTCATCATGCATGTTTCCACATCCACAATAGTTCATGTGATTGTTGAGGAGTTATCCTGAGTGCTCCTGCCCTCGTGGTCTTCCAAATACCCATCCACAATTTTTTTAAGCATGATGTGATAGTTACAACATATTTGCAGCTTCTTAATATTCCTGAAAAATACTCCTGGTCCTTTCCTGTTGGATGATAGGAATTCTTTGTATAATGTGGAATATTTTTGCTGCATTGTTGAGTTGAGTGGGAGCAGCTCATAATAAAGGGTAATAGTGGGAAGGGATTTGAGATGCGTGGCTTTGGTGTGGCGCAAACTTAAATTACGCAATGCCAAATACAAAATATCATTGCTACCTTTGGAAAGACTACTCAGGATGAATGGTGACCAGTTATCTTGATCTGAGCTGTGGGGTTGGGTGATGAATGATATTATGCCCAAAAGGTCATAAATGGTGTTGTGAATAGGTGTGCCCATTAAACATATTTGACGGGATGAAAGGAGGCTATTAATGGCACGGTGAGTGGCAGTGTATTGAGAGAAAATATAGCTATAAGATGGGGAAGGGTTATTGAATATTAAAGGTAATTTGAATCATTGAAAGATCAGAAACTCACTGTGCTTCATCCAAGATTATACAATGCCAATTGATTTTCAAAATGAATGATGTAGAGGTATTGCTTTCCTTAAATTCTTGGATGATAGTATTGTAATAATTGATGATGATATCATATTTTAAGATGTTGGCCTTGGATAGTGAGTGACGAGTGGGACCATGGTAGATTTTGGCTTGCAGCACTCCAGCCTGAGCATGCTTGGATATTTCAGAGTGCCAGTTGGTAATTAAGCAAGGGGGGCGGATGATCATGGTGGGCGTGGAGCAATGGAGGTTGTAATCAACCGCTCCTTGGAGGTACCAATTAGAGCAATGGCTTGAATGGTTTTAACTAATCCCATATCATCCGTGAGCAGTCCTCCAAGAGGGTTATTGGTCAAAAGGGATTCAAATGAGCTAACGACCTTGTTTGTAATGATGTTCCTGGCATTAAAAGTGGATCCTGGGGTGAGGTGGCCCAAAGGTTACGGGCTGATTGGCCATTGGGGATTTCTTGATCCCAGAGAAAAGCTAGTCCGGTCTTTTGATGAGGGAGGAGGGGGGTTTGAATAATGGAATGAGGTGGGCTCCTCATGGGGAGGTCTGATCCAATGGTAATTTTATCAGTTTTTGCTTGGAAGTCAATGATAAAACAGTAGGATATGAAGCTGGCATCAAGTTTGAAGCAGGAAATGTGGGAGTAAAGACTTGACATTGACTATGAGTATTACAGTCATATTCGTTGGGCACTTTAAGCTTAAAATCTTGCATTCAAAAGCTTTCAATTATGAATAGAATGTTTGGATACCATGTGAATAACATAAACGCTAGATTAGGTTTCTGAGATGAGGAGGGATCATTTGCATCAGTCATAAATACTCCCTCAACAAATAATGTTTGAGTAGAATTGGATTTTCAATTTTCAATCCATGCCCCACCAGGACCACAGTGCATGAAAGTTTGTGGTGCCCCAAGGAATGGTATCAACGTTTTGGAAAGGGTTCCAGGGAGAGAGCCAATAGCATGCTGGTGATTGGGGAGATATACAAATATGTTGTGTTGATTGTGCCATAGCATAATCCAAGAAGCTAAGTGGGAATTATCAGGATTTAAGGTTATATCACCATTCATTTGAATATTAATATTAATCATCCCAATGCAAAGGGGCTGTGAAGGGGTTGAAATGATGTCTATTATGAATTATTTGGGAACAGTTGGAAATAATATGATCAGGAAGGGGTAGCTAAATGGAATGAAGACCAATAAGCACAGGTGGGGAACTTATATGAGAGGCAGAAATGAACTCAAAGGAGGATGGCCTGTGGTTATGTGCATGGTCTTTGGGAAGATGGGCCTCTTGGACTCATAATTTTTATATCCAATTTGGGGCATATATCAAGGCAAGGTGGCAAAAATGTGGGTGCACCAATATGACTTCTGGATCTGCAGCAAGCTACAAAACCTTTGGTGGACCAAGGTTGACATTAGCATATCTGAGATTGGGTGGGTTGTAGCAACTTAATGTGGAGGGGCATATTAGAGGCATGAAGCCATGTTTGCTCGTGTGACAGCAAACAATAAGCGTATCTTCCCCAGGTTAATTGTGATACAAGGACCTAATGGGCAATTTTGGCGGTTTCAAAGGGAAATCTCACTGTGGGGATGTTTGTGTGTGGGCGGGTGAGATATGTTTGGTGGCAAGCCACCATACATGATTTTGGTTTTTCCCAAAGTTTTTTGCTGAATGAAGCCTACTGGCATTCCAGGGGGGAATGTGTGCCATGATCAAAGGGGGTGCCGGCTGTGAGCCATGATCCACATATACATTCACCCCTATTGCATTTGAGGTGGGTACTAATCCACTGAGATTGGCATCAGGGTATTTCCCCCATGCGTGTATGGAACTCCGACAAAAGAGGCCACCCGCCCAAGGAATTTTTTGGCTGCAAGCCAGGTGCCACAGCTTGTGCAGGGGCCTGAGAATTTGCAGAAAATGACCTGCGGTGGCAGATCCCCATGTAAACATAACCAGCCTCAGCAATCATAGGCCGGGATTATGCTAATGTGGATGTGGCTGAAGCAAATCCACACCGCTTGGCCTCAAGTTTCCATGCGCAAGCGGGTGAGCGTCTGCAGTAAATCTGACCACCCGACCAAGCAAATAGCCGGTGAGAATACTGGGAGTAAAAGGTCTGCCAGGCATTTGAAATTCACCTTTGTATGACCCGTCAGGGGGTGCATATGAAAGCGTGTGGCTTCCCAACAATGAGTGGGCGCAATAAACAAGCCGGGCCAGTCATTTTCTGCCCCAACAATGGCACCAGAGTGAATCCACCATTTGCATATGACCCAAATCCTTAGTCATCCATGTATACACCCCTTACATTAACTCGGATTACACCTGCATCTGTGTGGTAGTTAGGCAGAGCTCTCCAAAAATGTTCATCAAAGTGATGCATTAGAGAAATTGGACTCAATGGCTTGGAGTGATTACATGTTACATTGTTTTACAGCTTTTTCTCTTCCCAAAAATTGTAGTGTGTCATTATTTTTTAAATCATTAAGATCTCATGTTAATATATTAAATTTTTTCATCATCATCAATACTAGATTTAATATATCTTATTTCATCTATTCTTTTCATGGAATGTTCCTGTTCATCCTTTCTTCCTAATTTGCTGGGAATCTCATAGGAGTTATGGCCACATTTAATACACTGTCCATGGCTGAAGGCTCAAATTGGGAGATCCTGTACCCTTGTGGGTAAGGTATGTGCCAATGGGCTTTTTCTTGGAACTTGTCCTTATTGTTCTTGAGACCTCTATGATTTTCCTGAGATCCTTTGTGATTGTCCTTGGAGACTTCTGAAGCTGGTTTGGAGCTGGTAGACACCATTGGGCCTTCTTTCTCAAAAGCTGGGGTCATTTCAAACTCTTTCTTCTGGTCTATGGATAAAAGACTTTGGTTCTACAACCAATTATTTCTCTTTTTTACCTTGTCTTTGCAATAAAATGGGCTCCACCCTCCTGAGAGTTCTTTGGTGTTCTCCTGACCCAGAAATTTGTTGATGTGTAAGTATGAGTTCATATCCCCTTCCAAAGGCTTGGGAATATTTCCAACTCCTCTTCCTTGGCTACTCTGTACCATCTTTTGTACTGTGATTGATATATTCATATGGCTGCCACTTAGAAAAGCTTTATCCCTTAATCAATTAACTTGAATAAGTTCAGGCTTAGAGTAAATTTAAAAGCTTGTAGGTACACACCTTGGGGGATGGGCCAAATCTGACATCCTCCAGACAGTCATTTCTTGAGGAAGACATGCCTTATCTGGCCGTGGTCTTTCATCTTCCCTGTCCACACCCATTTGGCTGAACTGGATAGTTGCTTCCATTTCTGGTATTCACCCTTTTCACATCAATTTGAGAGAAAACAAAGAATAAAAATACAAGACACACCTTTTTGTGGTTCCTGTGATATTTATGCATTGAATAAAGTTCCTATTTCAGCAATTTGAACTTCAATACTGTCTTTATATTCTTCTTCAGAAGGTTCTGGAGTGGTAATATCTCTTATTGAGCTTGTTAAATTTCCAATGTACTTGATTAAAGGAAGTAGTGAAAAATTGGTCAACAGAAAATAATTTTTTATACTTTTGGAATTTTTAACATTTTTTTTTATTTTTTTTATATATTAAAAAAATTGTTCTTTTTGAAAAGAAAAAAATTAAGACTTAAGATTTTGAATCAAAATCAAGTCAGAGTTACTCAAAGAATAAATTTATAGGTTTTTGGATGTGAAAAAGCCATGTGTAAAACAGTATAGAATTAAACCAAATTCTTAAATGAAAAATATTTTTTAAAAAAATTCAAAACTAAACATTAATTTCATTGTAAATTGAAAGAAAAAAATATTAAAGTACTACATTTGAGAATTTAAAAATATATTAATTAAGGGTAAAAGCATCAAAAAACATGGCCAGGCCACCAAATGTAAGATGTGTCTATGATATGTTGATAATATTACGCTTAATCTACAGTACTATTATTCTTCTTATGTAAAAAAATAATAAAAATCATTATAACAACAATTTCATAATTCCTTAATTAATTATTTCTTCTAATTGTTATACACTAATAGTTATTATAACAGTTAGCAGTAATTTTCTACAAGAATCAAGTACAAGAAGTATTCAATAATGAAACTCCTTTGTTAAAATAATAAAATTATTTTCATATATCATTATCTTTTTCAAGAATAATTCTGAATATAGTTCTTCAATAAAATTAATTACAAATAAAAAACTTGAAGAATTGATTGAAATTACTCACTAATACTCCAATGAACCTTGGAAAGAGTGGTAGGGAGATTTGACAGATCAATTGTGGATTCAAAGGATCAGAAATTGATTTATAACATTATTTCAGAAAATTACAGTTTATTTTTATGATTTCATCTCTTTTGTCAGGATGAGTCTATGTTGAAGAGGTAATAAAGCTATTTACAACTAAAACTACGACTGTGACACGTGGAAAATGGTTTAAAAATGATTTATAAGGGTTAAAGATGGATTTAATTTAAAATAAAAGGGCTTTACTATAAGGGATATAGTGGTGGTGAGCGCTGTTGAAAGCCCTGGGTGCAGTTTTATCTGTTGGGTTACAATAATAAAAGACTACAATAATTAAATTTATAATTATACCTGATTATTAACCAAGAGTAAAACTGTTTTTGACAGTTTACTGCGTAGGTTATTAAAGAGCAGGATGAGGAGATGATTTTGGCTGTGAAAAGCCCTCCTTTTATCCTGAAATTGGGGTGGAAAGGCTGCTAGACCTTTCCACGTAGAGGAAGTGAAGATTCTTCACTCTCCAGGACAGGCTTGTGGTTTGCAAACAGCCTGTATGCCCTGTATTGGGCTCAGATATGGTTTTGAAACCACATCTGGGCGGTTTTCACCAATACAGGGTGAAAATTTTCATTTGGGGACCTCACAGCCTGATTCTGACGTGTATGACGCGTAGAATGCTGTACAGAAACTGTATGGTACCCCAGTATTGACTGAAATATGAGGTATTGAAGTAAAAACATGCTTCTTCCTTTATTTGACACCTCATATTAATGGTTATGGGATATTATCCCATGGTAAAGCTGTATATGACAGCAGGTGGGATTTTGACCTTAAAACAGCCATAACTTTGTCAATTCTTGAGATATCAACCTCAAAATTGGTTCAGTGTGTATCCCTGTATGTGCTCTACACAATAGTACCTCATTCAATATGGGTATCATTAAATATGGCAAAGTTATCCCATGTACAAGATTTTTGTACATTTGCATGTTTTAGGCAAAAAGCTGTATTGAGCTTGTTTGCCCCATAACTTTTGTTCTAGTTGAGCTGTGGGGAAATGGATGACACCATCAGATAGTCCTTATTGTGCTCTTTACAAAAATACCCCACTTCAGGGATCCCACAATAAAACTGTAGAAGTTAGATGAGAGGTGAAAGTTTTGTTCACCCTTATTTGGCCTGAAATTGACCATAACTCCAGTAATATTGGTGTTAGCTCAGTTTGGCTGGTACCATTGGATAGCCCTGGCTTAGAGCTTCATTTTTAGTACCCATTTGATGGGGTTAAGCCTCTCCTTCTAGATTTTAGGTGAGAGGTGAAAATTAAGGTTTATGCTCAGCACTAACTCTGAGCAGGAATAACTTTGTTATTTCTTGTCCTATGGTGATGGGACTTGTATTTTCAGAAAGAGGTGAGTTTCCTCTTTCTTTTGATACCTTTTGCACTTATTTGGCTCAGCTCCATGTTTTGGTGGTATCTTGGCTATACCATTGGTTTATGGTATTTTGGCTGTCATGCTTGTGCTCTGGTTTTGAGTCACAGGCTGACATACCCTCCCTCTTAAAAAGGCTCATCATTGAGAGGAATGTTCAGTCCTCCTAGAGGCTGTGAATCTCCTTAAATGAAGTTTCCCATCTGGTATGGCATCCTCTGCCAACCATTTGTCTTTATCTGCTGTCTGGTTCTTGAATCTGACTAGGTATTGTCTTTCATCTTTCCCATTCAGTCTAATCTTCCTGGCCCTCATGATTTTACTCACAGGTCCAGGGGAGTCCTCCACTTCCACTATCTCTTGTGGTGTGGGGTTCTTTCTCCTTGAGGGGAATTTGTCCCCCTCTGTCTGGAAGTATGGTTTGACCAAACTCACTGGAAAAACTGGATGTTTCCTTGAAAACTCCTCAGTGAGTTTGACTTCCACTGCATTTCTTCCTATCAACTTAATGATAGTAAAAGTTCCTACAAATCAGTCTCTCATCT
This sequence comes from Austropuccinia psidii, assembly GCA_023105745.1. Classification (NCBI taxonomy): domain Eukaryota; kingdom Fungi; phylum Basidiomycota; class Pucciniomycetes; order Pucciniales; family Sphaerophragmiaceae; genus Austropuccinia; species Austropuccinia psidii. The sequence continues at coordinate 20,082,536 of JALGQZ010000016.1, forward strand.
TTTTAGGTCTTTTCAGATTGTTGAAGTTCAGTGTAGACACTAGCACCTGGTCCCCTTCCTTGAAGTCAGGTTCCATATGTGATTTGTCCCACCTCTGCTTGTTGTATTCGTTTGCCTCAGCTATGCATTTGGCAGCTGTGTCACAGGCCCTCTTCCACATATCATGGAAGTCTTTGGCTGTGGGATGGATGGTCAGAAGGTTTTTCTTCAAGTGATGCACAGGAAATAGGGGATTCCACCCTTTCTCTACCAAGGCAGGTGTTTTTCCTGTGGTGGAGTTCTGACTTGTGTTATAAGCCAGTTGGACAGCTGGTAAGAGGGTAACCCAATCATGGGTTTATCGCTCATGGTCCTTGTATTCCATGCCATAGGCACAGAATCTTCTGAGGATGTCCTCCATTGTTTGGATCATCCTTTCAGCTAGGCCATCTGTTTGGGGATGGTAAGCTGTGGAAAAAGCAAGTTTGGTACCAAGCATGTCATATAAGTTAGTCCAAAATTCAGATGTGAATTTTGGGTCCCTATCACTAATGATGATCTTAGGGACTCCACAGGTAGATATGATGTTATTCCAAAACAACACAGCAGTATCTATGGCTGTTTCTTATTTATGGCATGGTAGACACCTCATGCTCTTGCTGAACCTATCAACTATAATCAAACAGGCATTATAGTTTTCTTTGCCCCCTGGGACAAGTCCTGTTACCCAGTCCATGTTGATGGTTTCCCATGGGTGTTTGGGTTCTTCTATGTGTTGAAGCAACCCATACTTCTTCCCATGTTTCCTATTTGCCTTTTGGCATCTTTCACAAGTGTTGATGTATTCACTCAGCTCTTGTTCCCACTTGGGCCACCAAGCTGTGCTTGCTACCCTCTCTTTGGTCCTGTCCTCACTCATGTGTCCCATATAGGGGCAGTAATGGCATTCTTGTAGGATCAATGAGATGTGGTCTCTGTCTACCACTGTGAGTGCACTTGTGTGCTTTTCTCTGTGGTAGAGCAGGCCATCTATAAGAAAAAACTTATTGTCCTTATAGGCCCTCAACCAGGGTTCTTCCAGCTGGGTTTCCAGTTCTGGACTCCTGTACTTTTGTTGAAGGAGTTGGAGTAGTATGCTACACTGTTTGTGTTTGGCATAAGACTTCTGTACTGCACTGAAGAATTCATTGTGCAGTTCTGAGGAACTGATTCCCAGTATGGGAGTTTCTGTCCCTTCTGAGTCAGTGTCTCCACTGTCAAGGGTACCACTTTCTGGTACCCATTCAGATATTCTGAAGTTCTTCCTCCTATCTATTTCCATGAAATGGATAGGGACTCTTGCTGAAACTTCTGGGTCATAAGCTGGATTGCTTTTGACATTGTCCAGTGGCCATCTGCTGAGGCCATCTGCATTGGTATGGCTTTTACCTTCTTTGTATATGATGGTCATGTTCCCTCTATACTCCTGAATGGCTATTTCCCATCTCAGCATATGTCTATTTGTAGTCTTCATGTTTAGTAAAGACTTCAAGGCTGTGCAGTCTGTGTAGACTTCAAAGACTGCACCCTCCAAATAATAATGGAGTTTTTCTAGAGCCCAGACTAGACATAGACATTCAGTCTGGGTGGCCCCATACCTGGCTTCTGAATCTTTCAGCTGCCTTGAGGTGTAGCAAATTACTCCTTCTCTTGGTTCACCATCCACAATTTGTCTTTGTTGAAGGGCTGCTCCTAGGCCTTGACTGCATGATGCATCTATATATAACTTGAATTGTAGGTCAAAGTCAGGTAAGATGAGCACAGGTGCATTAGTGAGTTCATATTTGATCCTCTCATATGCATCCCTCCTTTCCTGGGTTATTTCAAAAACTACATCTTTTGAACATAACTTGTATAAACTACTAGTTGTGTGTGCAAAATTTTTGATATGGCTTCTATAGTATCTAGCAAACCCAAGGAAAGATTGCATCTCTTTGATGCTCTTTGGTACTGGTTTTTGCAGTACTGCTGCTACTTTATTCTGGTCAATTGCCAGACTAAGACCTGAGACTTTATGTCCTAGAGCCAGTAACTCTTGTTGGCCAAAATTGCACTTTTTAAGTGAAATTTTCAGATTTATGGGTGTGCATTTACTTAGCACTCTGTCTATGTATTGCACATGGTCTTCCCGTGTCTCTGAGTATATAATGATATCATCAATATATACTACCATCCAGCCTTCCAATATTTCATCTTGAAATATTGTGTCCATCATCCTTTGGAAGTGGGCTGGTGCATTCTTGATGCCAAATGGCATTCTGGTGTACTCATATATGGCCATATGGCATATTATTCTGAGTAATTCATGGAGTTTGGTTTAACTCCATTTTGGTGGAAGCCTTTCATACAATCCATCTTGGTTATGTATTTGGCTTTGGCCAGCTTATCCAAGGCATGAGGTATCCTTGGTATAGGGTACCTGTCTGCTTTTGTGTAGTTATTCAGGGCTCTGAAGTCTCCACACCGTCTAGACATGCCATCAAGCCAATTGATTAGGACAGGAGTGGTGATTTCCACTATTTCATTATGTCCAATCTTCCTGATGACATCCATATCCAGGAGTTCATTGATGTGTTTTTCAATTTCTTTCCTGGTTTCCAGACTTGCTGGATATGGAGGTCTCCTCAGCATGGGTGGATAAGGTCTTTCCACATCCAGATATAGTTCTATATCATGGCCTTTAATCTTGCCTAGTGGTTCTTCACCAATGGCAAATGCTGGTCTGTTCTTTCTCAGCATCTTCAGTAAACCTAGTTTTTGTTTACTGGTGAGGGTAGTGCTAAACTGTCCCTCTCTGAATTCCTTCAGAAGTTCTTCTAATGGATCTTGAGAAGATATCTGGTATATTTCAAGTGAAAATTTCTTTTCCTTGTTAGTACCAATAGTGATGTGACTATTTTTACTGTTGTAAATGTCTATGCCATACATCCTCTGGTAATCTGTTCCCAGTAAAAATCCTTGGATGTGGGCATCATTAAGCACTACAAACTCTGGGTTGAGTCTGATATTACCCTTCCTGTGGGGTATAATTATTCCTTTGATAATTGTCCCAATGGAAGTCATCTTCCCTGATGCACTTTTAAGGTTCTTTGCCTTAGTGGGCAAGAGCTGTTTTTCCCAGTTTGGGAAGTGAGTATCCAGATAGTTTCTGGCCACTATGGAGCAGTGTGCTCCACTATCAATGATCAGTGGATGCTGAGCATTGTCAATACAAACAGTCATTTTTGTGGCTGTCCCATGTATATATGCCATTGCTTTGGTTGGTGTAACCAGGAATGTTTGTGCATCTTGTGTGTGTTTGCACAAGTTCTTGTTAGCAGTGTCCTGTGGCATGCCTGCTTCCAACTGTATGTCCTGGATTTCCAGTGGGGTTTCTTCTTGGTATTCCACTAGAAATTCCTCTCTTGGGTCTTGATCATCTTCAGATGGTTCTCTGATGGCATCACCCATAGAGTCTGTATCAGATTCCTCTGTTGGAGGTTCTTCCTCAGGGACTTTCTCTATGGCATAGACTTTTTTCTTTGCCTTTGGACAGTTGTTTGCATAGTGGTCTGTTGAACCACAATTGTGACAAGAATTCTTCTTCTTAGCCACTTCTGCAACTCTTTCTCTGGGTTTGTCTTTAAACTCTACCCTGAGTGGTTGTTTCTCTTTGAAACTGCTGCTTCTATATAGGGTGAATTTCCCTATATTAGTCCTCTTCCTTATGTCTTGTAAGGTGTTGGCTATGTCATCTAGAGTGCAATTTTGGTTGCATCTGCATTTTACTGCATGCTCTAGTTCCCCTGGCAGTTGTGTCTGAAGTTTGTGATTCCTCATTTGGATGTTCATCTGAGGATCAATGGCCTTAAGTCTTTTAGACTATATAAGACACCACTCATATGGATCTTTGTCCACAGAGTATTTGTCATTCTCAAATGACATGGTCTTTTGCCATATCCAAGTTCCATTACTGTACTTTTGGATGATTTGACTCTTCCACCATGGCCAGTTTCTTCTGCCATGTATTTCCTTCATTTCTGTGTACCATATACTTGCATGACCTTTAAATGCAGTATTCAATCTAGCAGTAATCCAGTAATCTGGTATGCTTGGTACATCAATGAAGAGTCTATCAATATAATCTATGAGTTCTATATGATCATATTCTCCTGATGCAGAGAATTTGGGCCAGTTTGAGGCCTCAGGAAGCTGTTTCAAGGCTTCCTTCTCTGAATAAGACATGCCATCTCCATCCTGGTATTGTGATGGAGATCTTGCCTTATTCAACAACATGGCATCTGGTTTGATGTCATCTGGTTGATATGGATTCTCCATAGCTTGACCTTGTGGTTGGGGCTTCAAGCTATGATAGGCATTAAACAATTTGTTAATGTCTTGATCCAGACACTCCCTGTCCCTTGTGCTGTGGTGCTGTTCTTCAATGACTATATTCAGTCTTTTGTTGGTTTCTTCAGAGGCTTTGCTCAGTTGAGCATATCCTTCTTGAAGATTCTTAACTATTTGTTCCAGGGAGGCTTGAGTTTGTCTCATCCTCTCTGGGCTAGCTTCAATTTCTGCAAACTGCTTTGCAGATTGTTCAGCATATTGGGACATTTTTAACCACAGTGTATCACTGTTGATGTTACTCTCAGATGTGACAATGTTATTTTCAGTCTGAGTGGGGGTAATGTTTCTATTACTAGGACTACTGATTCTAGAGTGGTTTACAACTACTTCTGGTTCTTGTGTACTTCTTTTACCAAATCTAACAGCTTCTGGATCATGGGGTCTGACTCTTTCCTCCTCTGGTTGAAGGAGGCTTTGTCCTTGCCCTTGTTTCCCTGTCTTCTCCTGGAAACTTCCTCAAATTGTGAAGAATGGTGACTCTTGGCCACTGATCTGCTGGTTTCTGAATGGTGTGAAGCCACTGGAGAGCTGATTTGGCCTGCTCCTTGTGAACCTGAAGGAATCTGAGTAGGCCCTGTCTGGGTTAACTGTTCTTCTATAGCTAGGATAGTGGCTTGATTCTCCCTTATCCTCTGTGCCCTTGCCTCCAGGAGTCTGTGCTGCCTGGTAGGATTCCAACCCTTGGTCATTACCATAAGGTCTTTGAAGTCTATCTCTTTGAGACAGATCTTCTGGCAACTTGATCCCAGTTCTGCCCAGTGAGTTGCTAGGTTGAACCTCTTGTTGTCCATGCTCCATTGAAATAAATCTTTGAGGAGCTGGTGGATCTGAAGAACTTGATCCATATCTTTCCAGTCCTCTGGTTTGAGGTTTCTGTTGAATTGGAGTGTGAATGGAAAGGTTGATATTATCTCCCTCATTGTTTTGCCATCCACCACTGTGTCCAAGGTGTCCTCTTTCAGGTCTTCTGGTTCTGGAAAATCCTCCTCTGTCCTCTGGCTGGTTCCTTTGGAAGCCAAGGTCTCTGAGGTATGCAGGGGACATATCAGTGTTTGCAAGCAGTCAAAAACTTTATGTTCTTAGGGTACTTACCTTTGACTGTGCACTGTACAAATTTGTTATCTGCTGATTTGGGCAGTTTGCCTTTGGAGGTTACAACTGGGTTAATAATTGTAATCTTCCCTGTACAAGTGGTTAAGGTTGGTTTACCTTGTATTGAAGCAGAGTTTCGTGGTTTTCTATTTCTCTGAGTGGCTACTGGAGTCCACTTCTTGGCTGTGATGAGACCTTCACTGTGCCTCTTTCCTTTGCTCTTGCTGCCCTCTGGTTCTGAGGGTGTCACTGGTGTGTTGGCCTGTGACTGGGTCTCAAGTGGGATGTAATTTTCTTCCACTGAAATCAAGGCAGGAGAAAGAGGGCTCATGTCATCTAAGACTTCTCAAAAATGCTGGTTTTGCACGTCTAAGATTGGCCTCTGGGCTTGTATGTTACTACGCTGTGCCCTGTATAATGACAGTGTAATTGAATCAACAATTCCACGTCAGAATTACAGCTTTTGGTACCCTGTCACACTGTTTGTGTGCCAGTATCGCACAGATACACTTGTGGTTTTCAAGTGTATTCTGTACAAGTGGCTTTGTATAAGTGTTATTGAGTTAACAATACACTTAACCACGCCTCAACTGATGGTTTTTCAGTCAGGGGTGTCCTTATTCAGTCAAGAATACAGGACTTATTGATGGCTTATGTGTTTCTATATATAAAACACACCAAAAATGGTTATTTTCAGTGGGTATTAACCACGTGAATAATACTCTTAAAATATGAGTATATATAAAAAAAAGGGTAAAAATATATAAAATATATATTTTGATAGAGAAATGACGCCTAAAAAAGGATAAAACACTTGTTAATAAGTCATAAAAAGAGAAAAAGACTTACTTATGAGGTCCAAAAAAGATTTAAAACACGGCCAGGCCCCCAAAATGTCAGGATGAGTCTATGTTGAGGAGGTAATAAAGCTATTTACAACTAAAACTATGACTGTGACACGTGGAAAATGGTTTAAAAATGATTTATAAGGATTAAAGATGGATTTAATTTAAAATAAAAGGGCTTTACTATAAGGGATGTAGTGGTGGTGAGCGCTGTTGAAAGCCCTGGGTGCAGTTTTATCTGTTGGGTTACAATAATAAAAGACTACAATAATTAAATTTATAATTATACCTGATTATTAACCAAGAGTAAAACTGTTTTTGACAGTTTACTACGTAGGTTATTCAAGAGCAGGATGAGGAGGTGATTTTGGCTGTGAAAAGCCCTCCTTTTATCCTGAAATTGGGGTGGAAAGGCTGCTAGACCTTTCCACGTAGAGGAAGTGAAGATTTTTCACTCTCCAGGACAGGCTTGTGGTTTGCAAACAGCCTGTATGCCCTGTATTGGGCTCAGATGTGGTTTTGAAACCACATCTGGGCGGTTTTCACCAATACAGGGTGAAAATTTTCATTTGGGGACCTCACAGCCTGATTCTGACGTGTATGACACGTAGAATGCTGTACAAAAACTGTATGGGACCCCAGTATTGACTGACATATGAGGTATTGAATTGAAAACATGCTTCTTTGTCTATTTGACACCTCATATCCATGGTTATGGGAGATTATCCCATGGTAAAGCTGTATATGACAGCAGGTGGGATTTTGACCTTAAAACAGCCATAACTTTGTCAATTCTTGAGATGTCAACCTCAAAATTGGTTCAGTGTGTATCCCTGTATGTGCTCTACACAATGGTACCTCATTTGATATGGGTATCATTAAATATGGCAAAGTTATCCCATGTACAAGATTTTTGTACATTTGCGTGTTTTAGGCAAAAAGCTGTATTGGGCTTGTTTGCCTCATAACTTTTGTTCTAGTTGAGCTATGGGGAAATGGATGGCACCATCAGATAGCCCTGATTGTGCACTTTCCAAAAAGACCCCACTTCAAGTATCCTACACTAAAACTGTAGAAGTTAGATGAGAGGTGAATGTTTTGTTCACCCTTATTTGGCCTGAAATTGACCATAACTCCAGTAATATTGGTGCTAGCTCAGTTTGGCTGGTACCATTGGATAGCCCTGGCTTAGAGCTTCATTTTTAATACCCATTTGATGGGGTTAAGCCTCTCCTTCTAGATTTTAGATGGGAGGTGAAAATTAAGGTTTATGCTCAGCACTAACTTTGAGCAGGAATAACTTTGTTATTTCCTGTCCTATGGTGATGGGACTTGTATTTTCAGAAATAGGTGAGTTTCCTCTTTCTTTTGATACCTTTTGAGCTTATTTGGCTCAGCTCCATGTTTTGGTGGTATCTTGGCTATACCATTGGTTTATGGTATTTTGGCTGTCATGCTTGTGCTCTGGTTTTGAGTCACAGGCTGACATATTTCTTATTGGTTCTGAAAGAATAAAACAGTTAAGAAAATATTTAACTAATACTTACTTGTTGGTAAGAAAGGTATGATTGGAAAATAGAAAGATCTTGAAAAAACAGAAAGAGGACGCCTCTTTTGAGTCAACAAAAACTCACAGAGGCATTCCATGGAGTAAAATAAAAAACTGGTGAGTCAGAAAACAATAAAACTTCCTGTATTATTGATCGAATCATCTGTTGTCATGTAGAATTATCATAATTACTTGATTAAGCCTCTTACGTGACTACCAACCCATTTAAGGTTAAGAATAAAAGGAGTAACAACTGTAAATATTATTTTCTTTCAGAGTGAAAATGAATTCCTCCAAGTTATCAATTTTTTTGGAAATTTGGTCCCAAGTTGTATTTTCTGTGAATTTTTAAACATTCAGTGTTTCACATGGAATAATACAAAATGGACAGTGTTTAAGAATTTTTTGTTAACTTATGCAGCTGAGATTATATTTGTTTTGCTTACAGATCATACTATAATTTATTGTTCCTGAAACTTTCAGCAAGATTCATGAAAAATTGTTTTTTTAATGAATTTTTGAATTTTTTCCACATTTCTACATAAAATTAAAAAAATCACATTATAGCAGGTTGCTATGAGGTAAATCAATGGGTACTAGTCCAAAAAGGGTTTTTAATTACTATTTTTAGGTTTATCCATGGACAATAATCAAGAATTGACATGGTGACAGGACTCTAATCTTCTCTTTACCTCCTTGTCACATCAAAATAGCAGCTTATTTGCAATTTTCTGATGATTTAATGAGAGTATAGCTTAGTACCAAGTTCCCAAAAGGTTTTAGTACACTAATTGGGCCATGAATATCCATAGATCCAAGCTTGAGAGCTATCCACATCTCAGAGGCCTCAGAAGTTGGGTACCTAGGCTCTCTTTGATGTGTTTTGCCCCCCTCAGCTATTTTCACATCAAAAATAGAAATTCAGGGTGTAAGACTGATATCCACTATGGGTGTACCAAAAGTTTATTTCAGAATACCATAATATGAAGCTCCAGAAAAATGCAAAACACCAATTTTAGTCTATTTACAACATGGGATTTCCCACATTCCTATTATTTTGGTGTAAAATTGAGAAAAACAAAAGTGTTCACAATTCTTTTATGTGTTATTAAAGTATTTTCCATATTACCACCTCATAGAGTTAGCTTAAGCTTATTCACTCTATGGGACTAACCTGAGTAAATTCTTGTTTAGAATCCAAATCTGGCCTTAAATCCATGGACTTACTTACTCACAAAAAGCCATTTATCTTTTCTGAAATCAAAAATGAAGGAATTTGGATATAAGTATTAATTTTGGGTTATACATAGTTCAGAATTGATCTTAATACTAGTTGTGGCCTCTTTGGGTATGTAAAATAAATCTCAAGGCTCACAGAATTATGCATAAATGTATCAAACCTAATTTTTAGAATTTCAGTATGTATTGTTATTTTATCTTGTAATTTGGGGAACTTTATTCTCCCATTTGCTACTTATTCTTGATAAATCTTGATTCTAATATTAAACTACCATTCTTCTAATGATTATATTACTCAGATTCTAGATCAAAAAATATTAAACCTCACAGAGAGAATGCATACAAGTTAGAGTTGAATTGGGCCACTTCATCTGGGATAAAATCAATTGAACAAGACATTGCTCCAAATTATCCCAAGTCACAAATTAATGCCACTCTATCTCACCTGTTTAAAAAAATAACTTCAATATAAAAATTGGAAATAAAAATGATACCAGTATTCCAAAACCAATGAAGAGAAATGTCATTCCATGCTTAAAACAAATAATAGCATGATTTCTACTTAAAGAGAGCCTCAATAAGGTAATCAGCGATCATGTACAGTTCTTAATAAGGCTAGCCTTACTGAATCAGAGCTTTTTACTCATGTCTTCCCATTTTACAATTTTGAAGAAAATATTATTCATTAAAAATCCAACCATCATTTTTTATTTAAGTGGTATCAGGCCCATATTGAAGTATACCTTTGTGCGTGCATACAAGAATCAACCTCCTAAATTTTTTCGGTGGACTCCTTAATGGCATACATTTCACAATTATTCAATCAATAAGTGTTTATAAAGGGATTATTTCCCTGGATTCCTCTGGTTAGCTGCCAAATAATTGAGGAGTTCCTAAATTTATTCAATTTGAGATTGAAATTAAATCATTTATGTTTGGACATAATTTCAACAAAGAAAAAATAGCCATTTTATGATATTAATTCCTGTGATATGAAACTTTTCACCATAGAAATCAGTTCAATGCAAGCAATCCCCAAATCATATCATCCACTTTTTAATTTTGTCCATTATCTACTTTTTTCCATCCTGAACCAGAAACAATTGTGGGTGAGCTTAACAATAGAATTTTTCTCAATTGAAGCGCAAGATCCCATGACAACTGCAAGATTTGAAATTTGTCAGATCACCCCAAGTGATCCTCTTGTAGTTAAAAGAGTGGACATTGATTTATTAGTTATCTACCTCAGCTCAAAAAAATTGGGCTTCATTAAGAAACTAAAATGAAAGATTATCAGCCAAGAAGTGATGGAATACTTAATATTTTAGCTTCTAATGATTTCCTTTAATATCTAGTTATTTCATATAATATTGTTCTTTTTCATTCAAACCTTCACTCAAGTAAAAAATATGATGGATCCCCTATAATTCAAAGTAATTCAAAAAAGGAGCTTCACTATTTATAAGAGAAACATTCTAATCTGGTCAGGTAATGCCATGCTACCATATCTAAGCATTAATATGTGCAGTTGCTATGCATGGCTTAATGGATTTCTCATAATCTTGGGGAAAAACCTCAGGAAAATGTGCATTAGAATTTATTGAAGTACCCTCTTTTACAGTTCCAAAGGAAACACCACAAGATTCCCTTGGGAAAAAAAAGGCCTACATTTGTGAGATTATCAAAAAAGCTTCTTTCCCCAATAAGAGGATTGTGTACCCATGTTACCAAAATGATAGAACTGGAACAGTGCATATATACCTTTGTAAAATAGCTTTATGAAATAAATACAAAAGATAAGTCTCATTAAAAAACAGATTGACTCTCATACATGAAAGATTTGGGAATGTTTCACAGCCATGGAGACAGGCAGGGCATTACTATTCATTACTAATGGAAAATCTTCCAACACCTAATAAGCAAGGGGCTTCATGGAAGATTCACCAAATACAGTTTCAAACCTCAATACCACTCAATACAGGAAGAACCCAAATACAGGCCTGCCCTCAATACAGGTGCAAACAGCTGTCTTGATTCAAATAACTGTATTGGAGACACCAATACAGTTTCAGAACTCAAATACAGGTTCTTCAATCATACACTCATGGTTTCTCAACACTCAAAATCCAGGCTGGCACTTTTTCATATATACCAGCCCCCTTTCACCCACCTGGGTGTTTCCCCCAGTTGATTAAAATATTGGATTTCTTATTTAATATTATTTTATTTCTCATGGAGAAATATGATATTATTAATTATTAAGTTAGTCTTTTCCTTCCCTCACCTGTTCAGTAGAGTCCTGATGGCCATATCCTTTATTAATCCGTTTCTCTTTTCTGAACAAGTTGAAATAGTCATACAGGATTATTTCTGGTTGGCTCTTTATGATTGCTTTTGTTTTATCTCATATCTTTCAATGCTCTTATTATATGACTGGGAATTTGTTTCTCTTATGTCATTAATATGATCAATTGAATATTTATTCTGAGCCCTCCATAAGTAAGTCTGTTCACTGAGTGCCTCGCCCTCTTGATTTAGAAGAGCCCCTGTGACAGAATGCTACTCAAATCTGGATTAATGTTTTTTCAGTTTACTTTATAATTAGAAATATGTGGCATTGTACTCTGAAAATTTGAGGAATTAAAATCTTGGGCTTTGAAACAATATTCACTCTATTTGTCAGATTATTCCTTTCATTTGAAATTATAAGTCAAAACTCATCACTATTCAATATACCAATTCCTGCTTTACCTTAAAAATACACCACAATTCATCACAACTTTGAACAAAATTGTCAGCCTGTGCCTTAAAACCAGTACACAAGCCTGACAGCCAAATACCATAACCCAATGGTAAAGCTAAGATATGACCAAAACATGGAGATGAGAAAAACTAGCTCAAAATTTATCAAATGCAAGGGAGAACTCACCCCTTTCCAAATAAACAAGTCCCACCATCACAGGACAGCGAATAACAAAGTTGTTCCTACTCAAAATTGTTGCTGAGCATAAACCTTAATCTTCACCTCTGATCTGAAATCCAGAGGAAGAAGCTTAACCCCAACAAATGGGTCAGGTTGAAGCTTTGGGTAAGGGCTATTCAATAGTACAAGCCAAAATGAGCTAGCACAAAAACTACTGAAGTTATGACCAAAATAAGGTCACATAAGGGTGAATCAAATATTCACCTCTCATCTAACTTCTACAGTTTTAGTGTGGGATACTGAAATTGGGGTCTTTTTGGAAAGACAACAAACAGGGCTATCTGATGGTGCCATTCATTTCCCTATATCACATCTAGAAAAAAGGTTATGGGGGAAAAAACTTCAATGGAAATATTGAGAGAATAATATATCTGAATAACAAAAATTGTACATGGAATAACTTTTCCATATTTTATTATACCCATACCAAATGAGGTACTATTATTTGGATCTCATCCAGCGCTACACAATGAGCCAAAATTGGGCCCAATATCTCAAAAACTGACAAAGCTATAGCAGTTTTAAGATTAAAATCCCACAGTTAGGCTAACACACTTTTACTGTGGGATACTATCCCATAACTATGATTATGATGTGTCAAACAGACAAATAAGCATGTCTATACTTCAATAACTCATCTTCAATTCAATACTGGGGTCCCATACAGGTTCTTTACAGAATTCTATGTGTCATACATGTCAGAAGAGGGCTGTGTGATCCCCAGATGATAATTTTCACCCTGTATTGGGGGAAGCTGCCCAGATGTGGTTTCAAAGCCACATCTGAGCCCAATAAGGAGTATACAGGTCTAGTGAAAACCACAAAGCAGTACTCTGAAGTGAAAAGAAAGCACTTCCTCCATGTGGATGGTCTAAATGGCCATTCCACCCCTTTTCAGGAGAAAAGGAGGCCTTTTCTCTGCCAGAGAAGGAATCCCCATACTTTTCGTCAAGTCCTATGTAGTATAGCTGTTAAAAGCAGTTATACTCTTGGAAAAAAAGTAAGGTCTACTTTAAATCTAAGTATTGTAGCTCTTATTATAGTAATCTAACTGGTAAGACTGTAACAAGGGCTTTCAGCAGCACTCACCACCACTATTTCTTAATAGTAAATCCCTTATTACTTTATTTAAAAACCCTTTTAATCTACATCAAACCTAATTTTGATTAATTTTAACATGTCACAGTCATAGTTACAGTTGTAAATAGTCTTATCACAGCTTCATAATAGACTCAGCCTGACATCTTGGGGGATGGCTGTGTTTTTTTGAGTTTTTGGACTATTTTTGAGCAAAAAGTGAGTTTTTTCTTTTCGATATATATTTCTGACATTATTGTTTCTATTTTTAGGTGTAAAATCTTCAAACAATAATATCAAAAATAATCTTTTTTATATTTTTTGAATGGTATATAATAAATATACCACTGTGTTTGTTTTCTTTTACTATTCTTTAGATGGTTGATTATAGCTTAATCACTACCAGACTTATTTTTGGCATTTTTTTCATATTGAAAGACTTGGATCCACTAATATTGTTCTTTTTTAATTATAAAAAACACCTCTTTTAGTGTAAATAACAGCATCAGAGGTGTGGTTGGGTATATTGATAATTTTAAGTGCCCATTACAGAACTACTAAAGATTACACTTTTCAATTGCAAGTTAATATGTTAGATACTGGTATACAAACAGTACACCAGAAATCCAAAAGCCATTATTTTTGACATGTAATTGATAATTTCAATTACAAAATCATTATACTAGGGCATAATATAGGAATATACTGCCCAGAGGCCATTATCAGGCATGGACACAGCATTTTAAGACTAATTAAATTACATAAGCCCTCTTTTTTATCTTTGATGCAGTGGAAGAAAACTTCATACCACTTGAAACCCAATCAACAGGCAATAAACCAGTGATACCATCAGTGTGAACCTTTGAGATATAACCACATACCCAAAAAATGTCACAAGAAATATTTAAAATAATTATACATTAAAAATAATTTCCTTAAAGCTACAAAAATACCATAAATTGGCATGAAACTTGGTTTAAATTAAAAACCAATGAATGAAGATGTGAAGTAAATTGTACCATTTGATTCTTCATGGTAAGATACACATATATCATTTTTATGGTATATCTGAAAAGTCAATATTTAATAGGTTATAAGTAATAATACCTTATAAAAAACATAAATCCCTATTTATTTCAAAGCTCAATGAAACAACATGTGAAATAAACACAACCATTGGATTCTCCATAGAAATACACATATGAAACAATTAAGAAGCTAATCTCCAAAGTCAATACTTAAAGAATTAACCTGAATATATGCACTTTTTTGGTCAACACATATATTCAAGGATTTTAGCCAATATCTTTTGAAATATGAATGATAGAGTGATTAACCAAAAATAAAGTCATAACATAACTACTTTAGGAATACAGAAATGAAGTTTATTTAACAAGCTATAAACAAGGTTAAAACCTGTAAGGGATTATTGATTAAAATCAACAGAGCTGTTGACCACTTTGTTGTGAAAGTGGTCCAAACTTAGAAAAAAGTAGACAGTTGGATTCTACTACCTCATTTGTGAAGAATCATGTATTTCCTACTATAATATTCAAGGTATAACCCCTTGAAATCATGGTTTGAAGTTAAAAATATTAAATTTCGACAGAAAGGATAAGTTACAAGAAAAATCATCAAAAATAGAGTTTTGATGATGTAATGAAATGCTCTTGGCAGAATAATACAGTTATGTCAAGCTATTAGAATTCACTCTCTGAAATTCCTGTAGCCTGTAAATCTTGAAAGTTATTAAGGATCAAAGTTTGAACTTAATTTGATCATTTGTGATCACTCACTGTAACCTTAAATTAAGTTTAACAGTCATCTTAGTAATAAAATTGGTGAATACTGTTAGTTTATGATTAAAACTAATAGAATCCACGAAATTTGGGGTTCTGCCAAGCCTTTGATGTCATCAAACTTAGAGCTATAGTGATAGCTCTAAATAATGGCGTGATAATGATGTAATATGGTTTGATAATGATGTAATAATCACCAAACCTTAAACTATTGATCAATTCCAGTGGATATGATCAGTAAACGTCTACTAGAATCCTGTTGGACTCTAGGAGGGAGGTATTTACTATAAATAGAGCTATTTTTACTCTGTTTTCCCCTCAGACGCATCAAAAACATTAAATCAATAAAATTAAAAAGGTAATATCTTTATTCTTTATATATAAAACTTTGATATTATTAAAGACCAAAGATCATCTTATTATAATCATCAATTTTGACCTCATTAAATCATTTATTTAATTGTTTTTGTTAAAAATCTCTCTAAAATCTCAATTCCACGTAAAAATGAAGAATATTTGTAATTTTCTCTATTTTTTATTGTAAATACAATTTGCATAAGTTTTATTTACATTTTTTGGCGTAAAATATCTCAAAATTATTATATTAAGTATTAAAAGTAGGTTATTTTTTCTTTATTATTACTTTAATAATTCTTCAATTAATATAAATAGTATTTATATTAATTTATAACTTTAATATTGGTAATATTATTGTTATTAATTGTTTTTTATTAATAAAAAACAATTTTTTACGCTTTGATTGTTTGTTTGTAACAATAATAAAGTGCCATTAAATATATTCATTATTTTATATTAATATATTTATTTTATTATATTATATTTTATAATATAAATAATAATATTATATTTATTTAATAATATAATTATTTTTATGCCATAATTATAATAATTCTTTATTATTATAATTATTTTTATCTTATTTATTTCATTTATAAGGACATTCATAGTACAATAAGTAAAATATTAGTAATTTTTACTTATTGTTTCATAGTCAAACCTTACAATCAGAACCAGAAGGCAAGGGCAAAGGAAAGAGGCAAAGTGAAAGCCTCATTACAGGCAAGAAGTGGACACCACTGGCCACTGAGATAAGTAGAAAATCACACAACTCTGCATCCATACAAGGTAAGCCTACCTTAATCACTTTTACAGGGAAGATTACCATGATTAACCCAGCTGTAACCTCTAAAGGCAAATTTTTCAAAGCAGTAGATAACAAATTTGTACAAGGCATAGTCAAAGTTAAATACCCTAAGAAAATTAAGCTGTTGACTTCTTGCAAACACTGATATGTCACTTATACACCTCAGGAACCTTGTAATCCCAAGGAACCTGCCAGAGGAAAGAGAAGGCCTGTTCAGAACCAGAAGACCTGGAAGAGGACACCTTGGACACAGTGGTAGATGGCAAGTGTCAGGGTGACTCTATGACATAGCTGTACAATAGCCCTTTGTGCAGTGTTTATATGTTGGTTTACAATAATAAACCCTACAATAATTAAAATTATAATCATACCTGTTTAATTGTAAGGGTACCTTGTCTTTATGAAGCTATACCACATATAAATATGGAGAAAATGTTGATGAATTGGCCATTTGATGAGGAAAGGCCTTTTTTTATCTTCTTTTCAGTAGTGGGAGGTTGTTTACCTCTGAACAGGACCACAGAGTGAAATATTTCACTACTATTGGCTGGTTTGTGGTTCTATACACTCAAGAAAGACTTTTATTGGGTGGAAAAGTAGTTTTAGAGCCACAAGATGTCATTCTTACCCTATACAGGGTGAAAGGCTTCACCAATGGAGTTTACAGGTGTGTTCTGGTTCTTGTGACGCGTCAGAAGTAGTTCAGAACATGTATGAACCCCTGTAAGTGACTGAAATATGAGGTATTGAAGTAAAAACATGCTTCTTCATCTATTTTACACCTCATCATCAACGTTATGCGATAGTATCCCACAGTAAAGCTGTATTGGGCTATATGTGGGATTTTGACCTTGAAACTGCTATAAATTTGTCAATTTTTGAGATAGTGAGCTGACCTTTGGTTCATTGGGTGTCCCTGGATGGGATCTACACAATGATACCTCATTTGGTATGGTCAACATTAAATATGGCAAAGTTATGTCAAGTCCAATTTTAGTTATCCAGATATATGATTATCACAAAATCTGTATGGAACTTTTTTCCCCATAACCTTTGCTCTAGATGAGATCTGGGGAAATTGATGGCACCATCAGATAGCCCTGATTATGCTCTTTCCAAAGAGACCCCACTTTGGGTCTCTCACACTAAAACTGTAGAAGCTGAATGACAGGTGAATATTTTATTCACCCTTATTTGACCTTATTTTGGCCACACCTTCTATACTTTGGGTGCTATCTCAATTTGGCAATCCCTTATTGGGAGCTTCAATTGGAATACCCATTTGATGGGGTTCCTCCTCTCTCTCTGTATTTTAGATTTAAGGTGAAAATTAAGGTTTATGCTCAGGAACTGCTTTGCGCTTGAATAAATTTGTTATTCTTTGGGCTATGATTATGGAACTTGCATATTTGCAAAAAGGTTAGTTTCCTCTTTCTTTTCATACCTTCTAATCTTGTTTGGCTCACCTCCATGTTTTGGTGGAATTTTGCTTTACCATTGGTTTATGGTATTCTGGAAGTCATGCTTGTGCTCTGGTTTGAGTCACAAGCTGGCAGCAAGAAACTGAGATAAATCATACCCTCTCTGCCATTCACCTTCCAATTCAACAGAAACCTCAAAGCAGCAGACTGGAAGGATATGGATCAAGTTCTTCAGTCCCACCAACTCCTCAAATATATTTATCAATGGAGGATGGACAACAAGAGGTTAAACCTAGTATTCCCCTGGAAAGAACTTGGAGCAAGTTGCCATAAGATATTTCTCAAAGAGATACCCTTCAAGGATTTAATAGTAATTCTTAAAGGATTCAATTCCACCAGTCAGTTCAGAATACTGGAGGAGAGGGAAACCAGGATAAGGCAGAATCAAGCCACTATCCAGGTTATAGAAGAATGGCTGAAGCAGAGAGGGCCTACTCTGATTCCTTCAGGATCATAAAGAGTAGACCAACCCAATTTGTCAGTGGCTTCAAACCATTAAGGAACAGCATATCAGGGGCCAAGAGTAACCATTCTTCACAATCCCAGGTAGTTTCCAAAAGAAGACAAGTATACAAGGGCATAAAACAAGACTTCTTTTGGCCAAACGCAGAGAGAGTCAGATCCAATGATCCAGAAGCTATTGGACTTGGTAGAAGAAGTACACAAGAGCCAGAAATAGTTTTAAATACTTCTAGAATCAGTAGCCCTACTAATAGCAATATTACCCCCACTCAGAATGAACACAATGTTTTCACCCCTGAGTGTAACTGAAAAAGTGATGCACTGTGGTTACAAATGTCACAACTTGCCCAGAAAACTCAAAAACAGTTTTCATAAATCCAAGAAAGCCATGTGAGGGTGGAAAAATTAACAGCCCCAATTGATAAAATTGTAAAAATTAACAGCCTCAATGGATAAAATTGTAAAAATTATTCAAGCAGGCCATGCTCAATTGAGCAAAGCCTCTGAAGAACACAACAAAAGACTGAATCAAGTCCCCGAGAGAAACACCACGAAAAAAGGGACAGGGATTGTCTGTATCAAGAATTAAACAAATTGCTTAATGTCCACCAAAACATGAATCCCCAACCACACAGCCATGTTTTGGATAATCCATACCACCAAGAAGACATCAAACCAGATGCCTTGTTCAAGAATAAGAAAATATCTCCATCTCAATACCAAGATGGAGATAACATGTCTAATTCTGAGAAGGAAGCATTAAAGAAGCTTCCAGAGGCCTCAAGCTGGGCCATATTCTCTGTCACAGGAAAATATAATCATATGGAAATCATTGATTATATTGATGAACTCTTTATTGTAGTACCAAGCATACCAGATTACAGGATTACAGAGAGATTGAAAAAAGAATTCAAAGGACATGCTAGTATCTGGTAGGTAGAAATGAACAAATTCCATGGCAGAAGGAACTGACCATGGTGGAAGAGTCAGATAATCCAAAAATACAGTAATGGTACTTGGATATGTAAAAGGACCATTTCATTTGAAAATGAGAAGTACTCTGTGGACAAAGATCCATATGAGTGGTGTCTTTGACAGTCTAAAAGTCTTAAAGCCATTCATCCTTGAATGAATATTCAGATGAGGAATAAGAAACTCCTGACAAAAATGCAATGAGAACTAGAGCATGCAATAAAATGCAGATTCAATCAAATGTGCACCATCAATGTCATTGCAAACACCCTACAAGATGTAAGGCAAAGGAAAAAAACAGGGAAATATTCCCAATATAAAAGCAGTAGTCTCAAAGAGAAACAACCTTTCAGGGTTGACTTCAAGGATAAACCCAAAGAAGCTGGCAGAAGTGGCCAAGAATCAAAACACTTGTCACAATTGTGGGTCAACAGACCACTATTCTGATAACTGTCCAAAGGCAAAGAAAAAAGTCTATTCCATTGAGAAGTCCCCAAGGAAGAATTCCTCACAGAGGATTCTTAATCAGACTCTATGGGTGGTCCATCAAAGAAAAATCTGATGAAGACCAAGACCCAAGGGATGTACTTTTAGTGGAGTACCAGGACAAAACACAACTAGAAACTCAGGACATACAGTTAGAAGAAGGAATGCCACAGGACACTGAAAGAAAACCTTGTGTAAACACACAAAAGATGAATAAACATTCCTAGTCACACCAACTAAAGGAATAGCATATATACATGGGACAGCCACAAATATGAGTTTTAGTATTGACAATGCTCAACACCCATTGATCATTGAAAGTTGGGCACATTTCTCTATAGTGGCAAAAGATTATCTATACAACCACTTCCCCAATTTGAAGAATAAGCTCTTTCCAACCAAAGAAAAAAAGTTTAAAAGTGTATCAGGGAAGATGGCATGCATTGGGCCAATTATTAAAGAGATAATTATACCCCATAGGAAGGGGAACATCAGACTCAACCCAGAGTTTTTTGTGCGTGAAGATGTCCACATCCAAAGATTTTTACTGGGAACAGGCTACCAGAGGATGTATGGCATTGATATTTACAATATTAAAGACAGGAAGAATAGCATAGGTACAAAAAAGGAAAACAAATTTTCACATGATATATACCAAATCCCTACACATGACCCCCTAGAACAATGAATGAATGAATTCAGAGAGGGCCAATTCAGCACCAACCTCACCAGTAAACAGACATTACTTTAAGTAAAATGCTGAGGAAAAATAGACCAACATTTTCAATTGGTGAAGAACCTTTAGTCAAAAGAAGAGGCCATGATATAGAAATAAATCTAGATGTTGAAAGACCTCATTCACCCATGCTGCAAAGAACTTAATACCCAGAAATCCTGGAAACTAGGAAATAAATTGATAAACACATCAAAAACATGAGGAATACAGGACAGAATATAATGGTGGAAATCACCACTCCTGTCGTTATCACCTGGCATGATGGCAAATCAAGGTTGTGTAGGAATTTTGGAGCCCTTAATAATTACACAAAACCTAATAGGTACCCCATACCAAGGATACCTCATGCCCTAGAAAATCTGGAAAAATCAAAGTATATAACCAAATGTGTTGCATTAAAGGCCTTCATCAGGATGGAGTTTAACCAAACTCCATGAAGATACTCAGAATTATATTCCATATGGGTATATATGAGTATACCAGGATGCCATTTGGCATCAAAAATGCACCGACCCACTTCCAAAGCATAATGGACACAATATTTCAAGAAGAAATATTGGAATGTGGGATAGTAGTATATATTTATGATATAATTATATACTAAGACACATGGGAAAACCATGTGCAGTACATAGAAAGAGTCCTTAGTAAATGCACACCCATCAATCTAAACATTACATTTAAGAAGTGCAAGTTTGGCCAAAAAGAACTATTGGCACTAGAAGATAAAGTCCCAGGCCTTGGGCTGGCCATAGACCAGTATGAAATATAAGCAGTACTGCAAAACCAGTACCAAAGAAAATCAAAGAGATGCAATCTTTGCTTTGGTTTGCTAGCTACTGAAGAAACCACATCAAGAACTTTGCCCACATAACTAGTAGTCTATACAAGTTATGTTCAAAAGATTCAGTTTTAGGAATTACCAGGGAAAGGAGGTGTGAGCCTTAGAGGTATTTTTATATACCCAAAAGACCACAAATGATAACTTAAAATACAAATATAAATAAAATAAATTTCTTTATATTATAATAATACAAATTAAATTATGAATACAAATTTATATTTGAAAATCAAAACTTAATTATAATTTAAAAATAAAAATTACAATAAAATATAAAATTGTGAAAATTCATTTTTACTTGTAAAAATTATGTAAAAACGAATTTTTAATCAAAATTATGAAATTCAAATATTTTTGGTAAAATTTATATAAAGCTTATTATAACTTTTTATCCAATAAATAAACATATAAAAATTATTTCACCGTTTGATTCCTCATAAAGAATTAGGTGGGGTCACCTCTGAGTGAAATTTTTGTAACTCAACTCTAAATAAGCATAAATTAAGTTTTTAGTATTTTCAATACAAAAATTGGAAATCCTCAAAACTTTAATTTAATTCACACCACATGTGGTGTTAACCATCAATTTTTGTGTGAAATTGAGGTGTTGTGTTTAGTTTACCAGTTATGAGGAATTGAAGTATTTTCAATTGAATTCAATTGAAATGTCAAAATGTGCGTGTGTATTACATAAGTGAGCTTTGATTTACATATGAGGTATGAATTATTACTGTATTGTACTGTACAATTCAATTGAATTACATATGTGAATTATAAGTATAATACATGATGAGGAATGAAAGGAAAAAATAAATTGGAAAGATTAAAATTTGGGGGGAAAGGAGCTCTAGCTCTAAGGGGGAGCCAGACCCCCAAAATCCTTTCTGACTGGCATGGGATGTCAAAATGCATGCAAAAGTTCATTACTTTTGGCCTGGAATTGAGTCACAGGGTCTGTGACTCAATTGATGATGACGTTTTGATACCAAACAGGGTAGTTTTAACTTCCGCCAAGAGGGTAAAACTACCCTTAAGATAAAACAATGTTAGTAAAAACATATTTAACTGGTTTCTACGCCTCTTACACACATTCTGACGTGTTTTGAAGGCTCTAGACCAGGTATTGCTATAGTAATGGCTGATTTAAGGGTCTAAAATGGCTAAAAATGGCTTAAACCAGCCCTTTTTTGGTCTAAACCAGGGTTCAATGATTCCATAATTGGCTTTTCTGTTGTCAGACTGTTTTTCACGACTGACAAGAGTAAATTTCACTTTTGGAGTAAGAAAATTGATGGCTATAAAAGAATGTCTTCTTTGCCCCACTTTTCTCTTCATGTCAGAGTCTTTTCCTTTTATAATTAGTTTAAAGATTCCAACCACCTTTTTTAAATCATTTTAAACCTTTTAACCACGTGAAAGAATCATTATAATCATTGTTTGTAACTCCTATAATCATTTTTACCCCTGACCCACCCCAAAAGTGAATTAAAGCATCTTTCATCACTGTTAACTTTGTCACTTTGTTTCCAAATTCACTCTGGTCACTTTTGGGTGTGTTTTATCTTTGATATTCTTTTGAAAGACTTTGTTTGTTAAATTCATTTCTTGCAGTTCATTGCTCAATTAATTCCAATTGAAATTGCTCTTGAAGAAATTTCTTTTGTAGCTTTAAATATCTCTTGTAGAGTATTTTTGGATAAATTTTTATTATTTGTAAAACAATGAATCTTTATAATATTATTGTTTTATACTAATGAAGCTATAAACAATAAAATTGGCGTTTTTTCTCTTAAAAATAATATTTCTTACTATTGGTAATTGATCATTACCTTATACAAATTCTGAGTACAGGAAAAGTACTTGATTTTTAATCAAAGTTTCATATCCACACCTTACAGGAGGGATGCATATGAGAGGATAAAACATGAACTCACCATTTAACCTTTCCTGATAATCCCTGAACTTGAGTGACCATTCAAGTTGTACACAGCTGCAGCTTTCAGCCAAGGATTGGGAGCTGCCTTGCACCAAAGACAGATTGTGGATGGTAAACAAAGGGAAGGGGTAATATGTTATCTCTGCAGGCAACTGAAAGATACGGAAGCTAGGTATTGAGAAACCCAGACTGAACACTTATGCCTAGTCTGGGCCCTCGAGAAACTCCATTACTATCTGGAGGGTGTAGTCTTTTAAATCTACACAGGCTTCACATCACTCAAGCCTTTACTTAAGATGCAGACTAGTAATAAAAACATGTTGATGTGGCAAATAGCCATTCAATAGTATAGAGGTAAAATGACCATCATATAAAAAGAAGAAAAAAGCCACAATAATGCAGACAGTCTCAGTAGATGGCCACTGGATAATGTCAAAAGAAACCCAGCTTAGGCTTCTGAAGTAGAAGCCAATATTCCTATCCATTTTATTAAAATAGACAGGAGGAAAAACCTCTGACTTCCTGAATGGGCACCAGAAATTGGTACCCCAGACAGTGAAGACACTGAATCAGAGGGAACATAAACTCCTATATTGGAGATAAGTTCCTCAGAACTGCTTAATTAGCCCTTCAGTGGAGTGATGAAGACTTATGCCAAACACAAGTAGTGTGGCTTATTGTTACAGCTCCTTCAACGGAAATACGGGAGCCCAGAACTGGAATCCCAGTTAGAGGAACCCTGGTTGAGGGACTATAAGGATAACAGGTTTTTCCTTATGGATAGATAACTCTATCACAGAGAGAAGAATACAAGTTCCCTTGAGTCCCAAAACTCATAATCAGTGATAGGGACCTAAGATGCACATCAGAATTTCTGACTGACCTCTATGACATGCTTGGAACAGAAGTTGCATTTTTTACAGCTTATGATCTACAGACAGATGGTTTGGCTGAAAGGATGATCCAAACCATTGAGGAAATCATCAGAAGATTCTGTGCATATGGCATCAAATATAATGACCATGAATGGGTTACACTCCTTCAAGAAATCCAACTGGCTTACAACACCAGCCAGCACTCTACCACAGGTAAATCGCCCTCATTGGTACAAAAAGGGTGGAACCACCTATTGCCTGTGGATCACTTGAAGAAAAATCTTCCCACTATCCACCAGTCACAGGGGCTCTCATGGAAGCAAGAGTGGCCTAGAAATCAGGAATAAAGGACTCACTTGTAGGGCTCCAAAAGAATAAAGGAATAAAAGGAAATATATTTCTTTAAGGAAGAAGAAGGATAAAGACAAGTTTGCCAAAGATAAAAGAAAAAGGAAGCCAATGGACAAGATAATAAAAAATCCAAAAGACAAAGAGACAACCAAATGAATCCTCAATTGACTGTTTCAACCTTCCAGAAAGAACAATGGAATTAGTAAAGGATATGGCCACCAATATCCACTGACAGGCAAAGACAAAAAGGTGCAAATGACCAACTTGAGATTATCAGTATTTACTTTAATAAGAAAAAGAAAAAAAGGATCATAATAAATCCAATATATTAATTAACTGTGGAAAAAGTCCCCATTGAAGAACAGGTGTGCCATATATGTGAAAAAGTTGAAGACTGATTCTGGAGGGTTGATCCCCAGCTGTATTGACTGTTTTGGGTCAATGCAGATCTGGGCATCTTGATAATTGAACTGTGTGATGGAATTTCCACAGTGGAATATTAATTGGCCCAAAAGGGCCAAGGCCATACAGCTTTCTTGAATACAACTTGTATGGGCCAATTGAGGTGTCCAAGGAATACTGAAGTACTTGATGCCTTGACAGCTGATTGGATGCTTGATAACATCTTGAAGTTTACCTTATAAGAATCATGAAAGAAAGTAAAACCCAACTCTTTCCAGGCCTGGTGGTTGGGCTCCACAAATGGTCTTCTGGTAGCTGCCAGGGATTGCAAGACTTAATGGCTGAGAAGACTTCCTTCAAAATGGCTGATGGATTTGGGGACTTGGTTTGGAATGGCTTAATTTGGTCCTGAAACCATCACCATTGGATTTCTGAGAAGAATTGGTGCATAATGGTATATTATACCATATATGCACCATTCCTGAATTCATGGTATGGCATACATTGGTGAAGGGGAAAACTTGCTGAGCTTGATCTAATGGCCTCTGGTGATTGCCAAAGGCCAGGCGTTGAAAGTGGCCATCTTAGGGCCTGGGGTCCTTTTGGCCATTTGTGGGACTGGTGAGATTGGGGGCCAATATTGGCTCAGAAAAGCCCAATTGTATTTTGGGTCCAACCTGGCCCCCTTGGCCCCTTTTTGCCTCTAAGGGCCACTGATCGTAGCGGACATTCCAGGCTAAATAGCCCAAAAGCCCCATAATCAGAGAGGTGGGCCCAAGGGGCAAGAGGAACTTGGAAATACAAATGGACCCCCCAGGCCCAGAAGAAAGGAATTGGCCTGGGGGTTGGTGAGGTCAAGGATTGGTCAAAAGGGCGAATTATGCAGAATATTCCCAGTGAAAGGTGGTGTGGCCCAAAGTCCATAAAACAATAATATGGACCAATTGGCCATAAAATGAGGTCAGGCTATAATTGCCGCAAACACCCATTAGGGGTTGATTACACGTGTTTGTGAAAGTACCCCTCACCTTTAATGGTCAGCTCCTGAGCACCAAACCAAGGTAACAGCCTGTTGAGGCTGTTGACAAAGATTTGATGTAGGGATTCAAGAGGTATTGCATCTTGAAAGAAAAATATTCAGACTAGTATTAGGTTGGAATATGAAGTGAGGATGATTTGGTCTTTTGACATTTGGCTTTGATATTTTGAAGAATTGAATTGACATAAGAAATTTTGGCATTAAGAATGTAGAAATAAAGGTTTCAAAAAAGTATAAGGAGAGAAAAGTAAAGAAATATAAAATAAATAAAGGGAAGTGAAATCTTAAGCAGGATTCCAATTTTGATCACAGAAGTGGACAGCTGATTTGAATTGGCAAAGGACCCTGAAAACAAAATTTGATTCCAGGTGCTCACAGAGTGTCCAAGGTGATGTTTTGAAATATTGTAGACTGCTCAGGGAAGGACACACCAGGAGAGGAACTTACTTTTGGTAGTTACCACTCCTGCCAGTGCCACAAAAAGAAAGAACATTTCTGAAGGAATGAATTGAATTGGAAAGGCTTGGAAAGAAATCGAGAAAAATAATGGTCCATTTTCCCAAATGAAAATTGTAATAAATTTTGGATTTTGATTTAGAAAGCCAGGCCAAACATCTGTGTCCAAAAATTTCAGAGTTCTCACAGAGTGGCCAAGGTGATTCTGAAAAAAAAAAGAGTAGAATACCTCTAAAGGTGCATATTAGGAGTGGGAATTAATTTTGGAAATTCCTCTCCCCAACAAGCACCATAAATGATCAAGCTCTTGAAGAATTTGGTCCTTGCCTGTCAGGATAGAAAGAATGGAAATGCTTGAGAAGCTCAGGGAAATTCTTGAGGTTTCTGGTTGGTTCCCAATTTGATGTTTCTGTGTCTTGACTGAAACCTTTCCATTACACCAAATACCATAATTTTGCTATCTTGATGTTGGAATCCAGAATTTGAGAGACTTCCCATTCCTCTTCTTCTGCAATGATGATTGGAGGAGGAGGCTCTTGATTCTGATTTGGGATTGTTGATGTCTTGACTGGTTCAAGGAGGGAAATATGGAAGACTGGGTGGATGGATTTCCATTGGGATGGAAGCTTGAGGTGGTAAGCATGAGTACTGACTTTTTTCAAGAGTGGAAAAGGACCCAAGAATCTTTCAGAGAGTTTTTTTGTAGGTCTAGTTGCTTCAATATTCTTGGAAGAAAGCCATAACGTTTCACCAGGATTGAAAACAGGTTGACTTGCTCTACTTTTATCTGCATACCTCTTAAACCTGTCTATGGCAACTTCAAGTTCTCTCTTGACATCTTTCTGTACTGATGTGATTTTTGTTGAAAACGTTCCAGCAGAGGTATCTTGAGTGATTTGAACTGAGTCAAATTGTGGGTCTCTTGCATAAACAGTAAGAAATTGTGATTGTTTTGTTGAAGAGTGATCATAATTATTGTAGGCAAATTCAGCCACTGGGAGACAGGTGTTCCAATCATCTTGATGATAACCGACATACATCGAAAGGTACTGTTCTAGTATCTGATTTACCCTCTCTGTCTGTCCCTCAGTTTCTGGCTGGTAAGTAGTTGACATATCTCTTCAAATGTTGAGCTTCTGAAAAAGATTAGTCCAAAATGAAGAAACAAAAAAAGAACCTCTATCACTAACAATACTTGAAGGCAGGCCATGCTTTCAAAAGATATTCTTGATGAATAAATAGGCCAAATCCAATCAAGTTATTGAAGAGATTGTTGGAATAAAAACTGCCATCTTTGAGAATTTATCCACTATGACAAGAATTGAGTCAAAAGAATTGGACAATGGCAATTGAGTGATGAAATCTATTGAAAGACAAATCCAAGGACCATTTGTAATTGGAAGAGTTTTGAGGAGTCCAAACTTCTTGTGATTAATATTCTTGTTTTGTGATCACTGTTGACAGGATGATACATAATACTTGATAAATTGAGTCATGCCAAACCATGGAAATCCTGCTTGAAAAGATTGATAGTCTTCTCTTGGCCAGGGTTTCCAGGTGGAGGAGAACCATGACGCTTTTGAAGAATGCTGTTGTTAATTGTGGGGTCATTGTGGAACACCTTCTGATCCTTTCATAAAGGATGTTAGGAATAAGTATCAAGAGAATAATCTTGCACAGATTTACTTTTACCCAATTCTTGTAGGATATTTCTGTACTGAGGATATTGCCATAATTTCTTCTGAATTGATTCAATAAAACTTTAAAAGAAGGGTTGAACTTCATCTTGATTAATGAGTTCCTGAAATTTCATTGGATTCTTGTGGATGAAATCCTCCCCCCTCTCCAGATAAACATTGTCCCAATGTGATAAGGCATCCGGCAGAGTAGCTAGGCATCCAGGCAATTAAGTGATAGAAAAGTGAAATTAAGAAAGGAATTCAGCCCTGCGGGCTTGACGGCAAGTAAGGACTTTTTAATGCATGAAGTATTCAAGGGAAGAGTTATTGGTGAGAGCTTCAAATGGGGAAGAGAGAGAAAGAAACAAGGCCCTCCAGAGCTTGAGGGCCCAGACTATTCCAAGGAGTCATTCTCATGAATTTCATATTTGAGCTCTGCTGGAATAAGCTTGCGGCTATAAAACGAAATGGGATGTTTTCCTGAGTCAGAAACCTGATGCAGTACAGCACCCAATGCATAATTGGATTCATTGATCTCCACAATGGTGGGTAGAAAAGGATTGGAGCTGTGGTGAAGGCCTCTTTGAGTTTATGAAACTGTCTAAAAGCTTCCTCATTGAGGGAAAAACAGCAAGCTTTCCTGAGGAGAATGGTGAGTGAACTAAGGTTCTTTGAATGATTCTTGATGAAATGTTGGTAGAAATTGGCAAAGCAAAGGAATGATTGAAGATCCTTGAGGTTTCTTGGAGGTGGCCCATTGAGAATTTTCTGGACTTTTTCTTGGTCCATCTTGAGCCCTTCAGAAGAAGCAATATAACCTAAATTTTCCACACTAAAAACATGAAATAGGCACTTGGAGGCGTAAGCAAAGAGCTTGTTGGCTCTGACTCTGGAAAGAACAGTGGACACATGAGGGACATGTTCTTCCTCAGACTTGGAAAAGAACATAATGTCATCCAAAAAAACCACAACATAAATATGAATAAGGTCATAGAAAAGAGAATTCACAAGATTTTCAAAAGAGGCAGGAGCATTGGTGAGTACAAATGGCATAATCAAATACTCACAAATGCCATATCTAGTTCTAAAAAATTTCAAATGTTCATCACCTGCCTTGATTCTGAGCAGGTTATATGCACCACCCAAATCAATGTTGGAGAAGATAGAAGAACCATTGCAAACAGTAAGGAGCTGATTCATAGGAGGAACGTGATACTTTTTCTTCCTAGTGACAGCATTGAGTTTGCGGTAATCAACACACAAACAGAGGCCACCATCTTCCTTTTTTTGATAAATAGGACAGGTGCTCCTGTTGAAGAGGAGCTTGGATGGATGAAGCACTTCTCTACATTCTCTGAAATGTAGGCCTTGAGTGTATCTGACTCTTGGATTTATCAAGAGTAGATCACCCCAACTGGAAGTAGAGACCCCTGCAGCTCAATATGATGATCACAGGCGCCATGAGGAGGAGGCTTTTCTGCTTTTGCCTTGAAGAATACATCCAAGTCCTGGGGATAAAAAGAAGAAACAACCTTCATCACCGTTTCTATTTCTTCTGGCTCTTCCTCTTCATCCCACAACTCCTCCAGGGAGTCATGATAAGATGAAAGAGGAAGGTCCATATTCCAAAATAAGAGATGAAGTGAAGATACAGAATTATCTTCTCCAAAATCTTGAATATGTTTGAATACTTTACCTCTAAATGATAGTAATGACTGATGGGAATTAAGGGAAGCAATATGGACAGAGGATGGAAATGATGGTGTTCTAGACTCACCAACCAGGGCTGCACATGATTTGGAAGAAGAAAAGTCATTACTGAAAGATTTTGAAGGATCATAATAGTCCTTATGATCAGCATTAAAGGCAATCAGATCTTGCCTCCAATCAATAGATGGATTGAAATGATTGAGAAAGTCAAAGCCCAATATGAGCTCTTCTCCCTTGGGAGTGTCAATGACTAAAAAGTCTCATTAGAAGTTTGGAAAAGAAGAGAGCTCAACCATATATTTAGTATGGTGAGTCACAAATAAAGAAGGAGACTAATAGGATTCAAGAATGATAAGAGGGATCTTCTCTGGGAGTTCTGACATGGTCAAAGAATACTTGTGAAGAAACGGCTTTGCAATAAATGTGTTGGTAGCACCATAATCAATGAGAATACTGTTAAACACATCAGAAATAGAAGAAAAAACAAAGAATTTGAGAGAATTTTTGACACTGGTATTCAGAGTACACTATTGTTCTCTGGATGGAAAACAGTGAAGACCATTGAACAAAACATGATCTTCACTCAGGCTTTTCCCTGGGTGTGAAATTTGCCTTACAGGTGGGTAATCTGGTTTTGAGGCCTTTTGAAAAAGGACTCAAGACCATGCTTCCCACCACAATAGGTACATGAAACCTCCTTGATTCTTCTTTCCTTTTCAGAACCCAACAACTTGAAGTCCTTATTCAGCAAGGAAGAGTGGGGCTTGTCCCTTTTTTGAGGATGAAAATTCTCCTTCTTCTTTTGAGTTGATCTTGAAGAATTTTGATGATGAAAAGAATTTTACTTTGAGGCTTCAGGCTTCTTCTCTTTATAATGACCCTCCTCCTTTTTCCTTTCATGGTACCTGGTATCAAGCTCCAGGGTAACATCCATTAAGTCTTGAAGAGAGTCAATTCTTGAAGGATGGGAGGCCAATTGATCCGGATACCTTGAGGGAAATCCCCTCCTGAAATGATGAATGAGAGCCCTTTCACCCCAATCTCCAATTCTTGAAACAAAACTTCTGAAATTGGCTATGTATAATGATAAATACCCCCATTCCTTCATTCTTAAGGAATCCAACTCTGCTTCAGCTTTTCTGAATTTTTCTGGGTCCCCAAATAAAGTAGGGAGTTTAGATTAAAATAATTTCCACAATTTGAGAAGGTAATTTGGATCTTGATTTTTGAGATTGGGAAGATAAGGCCCAAACCATTTTGCAGCCCTGCAAACGAGAAATGAGGCGGCATAGAGGACATTCTTTCTGTCTTGAGAGAAGTTTGATGGATCATTATGAGAAGTTAATTGAAAATACTGAATGAAGCTTCTAACTTTGAAGGGCTGAGTCCCATCAAAGCATTCTGGTGCCTTCATAGATAGAGTATTGAAGGCTGGTGCTCTTGATGAATCAGAAGATGAAGCTGCTTGAAGATTGGTAATAATTTGAGTCATCTGCTGCACAATGACTAATAAAAATGGTTCAGACTGATGAGAGACAGGCTGATTAGAGTGAGATAGAGTTGGTCGTCCAGTACCTTGGGATGCCCCCACAGGATCAGGAAAACCTTCAGTACCATCAGACTCTTCCTCTTGCACAGAATTCTCCTCCTCCTCTTCATAATCTTTACCAGGACCTTTGAAAGTGGTCCTTGCAAGTCCTGGAAATATGCCTACTCCTGAAAGTGAAATTGATCTTCTTGGCTCTCTTCCTTCCTTTCTGGATGGTGATGCTCCTTCCATAGTGGGTCCTCTGTCTAATTGGGCCCTCAGTTATGGAACTGCTGGGGTTCCTTCAAGAGGAGCTCTTGGGGTTGGAGTAAGAACAGCTTGAGCTATGGCCTGAGATCTGGTCTGCCTTGCATTAGGTGAATGTTGAATGGGCATGATTTCTGGAATGGAAAATTGAAATAAATGAAGAAAATCAAAATTTGAAGTGAAAAGCATGATTCAAATCAACTGGAAAACTTGAAGTCAAAATCAAAAATCAGAATCAATTTCTTGAAGAAAAATCAATGAAACAATGAAATCTTGAGGTAATCAGTCAATCAATATGTCAAAATGAATTCTTCAAGTAAATAAATCAATCCAAATCAAAATCTTGCAAAATCAATTGATCAATAAAATAAATCCTTGTGGAAAATCAATTTTATGTCAACAATTATTGATTTGAGAATCAGAAAAATCAAAGAAATCTCCAGGTCAATAGATTTTGTTGAAGTCAATATCAATTGTGAAAAACCAATCAACAACATCAAAATGCAGTTATTTCTTGTTGAAAAATCAAAATTCTTGAAGAATAAATCAAATATGAATCTTGATGTGAAGAGTGTGTCTGAATAATTTGATGAGAAATTTGAAAATCAAATGAAGATTAGTATTACACCTGCATTATGAATGAACTAAAATTGATGATTTGAGATAAAATTTTATAAGAGGAACAAAAAACAAAATTTGGGTCAGCTTTCAATTTTCAACTTGAGAATGAATGAGTGATGATAAATCATAAAGCTCATAAGCATTGAAGAGCCATAATTTTGATGAAATGAGTGAATGAGATTATAGAGAAAGAATGAACAGAATGAAAAGAGATTATGAGTTAATTAATATAATGTCACAGGGGTCCTATGGAAGCAAGAGTGGCCTGGAACTCAGGAATCAAGAACTCACTTTGAGGGATCCAAAAAAATAAAGAAATAAAAGGGAAAATATTTCTTTAAGGAAGAATGAGAGGAAAGACAAGTGTGCCAAAGACAAAAGAGAAAGGAAGCCAATGTCCAAGATGATAAAAAAGCCAAAAGACAAAGAGCCAACTAAATGAATCCTCAATTCACTGTTCCCACCTCCCAGAAAGAACAATGGAATTTTTTAGCCTTAGAGGTAATTTCATATAACCAAAAGACCACAAATACAAAATTAACATATAAATATAAATAAAATAATTTATTTGTATTATTAAAATGAAAATCAAAATAAAAATACAAAATTATATTCACAATTAAAAATTTAATTAAAATTTAAAAATAAAATTACATTAAATTTTGAGATTGTAAAATTACATTTATACTTGAAAAAATTAAATAAAAATGAATTTTTAACAAAATTGTAAAAAAATAAATAAATTTGGAAAAAAGTTGAATAAAAATTGTTATAACTTTTTATCTAATAAATAAACATATAAGAATAACTTCACCATTGGATTCCTCATAAAAAATCAGGTGGGGTCACCTCTGAGTGAAAATTTTGTAACTCAACTCTAAATAAGCTTAAATTAAGTTTTTAGTATTTTCTGTATGAAAATTGAAAATCCTCAAAACTTTAATTTAATTCACATCAAATGTAGTGTTAATCACCAAAATTTGTGTGAAAATTGAGGTGTTTTGTATATTTTAGAAGTTATGAGGAATTAAATTATTTTCAATTGAATTCAATTGCAATGTCAAAATGTGCGTGTGTATTACATAGGTGAACTTTGATTTACAGATGAGGTATCAATTATTACTGTATTGAACTGTACAACTCAATTGAATTACATATGTAAATTATAAGTATAATACATGATGAGGAATTAAAGGAAGAATAAATTGGAAAGATTAAATTTGGGGGGGCAAAGGAACTCCAGCTCTAAGGGGGAGCTAGACCCCCAAAATCCTTGCTGACAGGCGTGTGGTGTTGTGGGAACTCCTCTTGTGTGGGATTAAAATGAGGCAGTACCTGGAGGGGGAAATCGCAGGTAACTAGTTTTGAATTGCTAATAACTCCTGTAACCAAGGGTGGCAAGGGTGTATTGCCTGCCCCTCCTAAAATACTGAACAAAATCTTCCTTGGAGCTCACAAACCAAAATAAAATTAGTAAGTGGCTTTACAACTGCAGAAGACAAAATTCAGCAGTCTCAGATCAGACCTATTCAATAAATAATATGAAAAATAATGTCAGTAATTTTGGTTAATTGAGATTTTAATGAAATACTTGTCTGTTTAATTTTAATATTTTTTTTTGGTTAAATTGAGGTGAGTTGTTTCTTCTTAGTGATAAATCCTTGGTAAGATGAGTTATTTCAGGTTTTCTGGAAAATTGGATGAGTTTGATAAAGGTAATTTTGTTAAGTTAAAGTTATAATATAGTAAGATAATGTTTTTAAAGGTTTGTTATTTCTTTAAGAGTGGTTAATAATAAGATAAAACTGTATTTGTTAAATTCAAAAGGTAAGATTCTGTGATATTTTGTGAGCCTTGTGGTATATTTTACATACCCAAATAGGCCACAATTATCTTAAAAAGAAATTTTGAATTATGCACAACTCATAAGTCATGCATATATCCAAAATTCATCCTTTTCAATTTCAGAAAAGATGAATAACTTTTTATTGAGTAGGTAAATCCATGGATTTAAGACCAGATTTGGATTCTACACAAAAATTCACCTAGGGTAGATCCATAGAGTGAATAAGCTCAATTTAAGTATTTGAGGTGGTAAAATGGAAAATACTTCAATACCACTCATTAATACCACATAAAAGATCCGTGAAAATTTTTGTTTTTCTTGATTTTTAGCCAAAATAATGGGAAAGTGAGAAATCCCATGTTACATATACACTAAGAATAGTGTTATGCATGTTTTGAGCACTTAATATCATGGTATTCATACATGTACTTTTGGTACACCCATAGTGGATATCTCACTTGAAGCTTAAATTACTATTTTGACGTAAAAATAGGCAAGGGGGAAAAAAGACATCAAAGAGAGCCAGGGTACCCAACTTCTGAGGCCTCAGAGGCGTGGATAGCTCCAGAGCATGGATCCATGGCTCATCTTGGCCCAATTGGTAAACCAAAACTCTTTGGGAACTTGGTTACCAAGTTACACCTACTGTAATCATAAGAAAATAGCAAATAACCTGCTATTTTGACTTGCCAAGGAGGTAATGAGCTGATTACACTCCTGTAACCATGTCAATTACTAATGACTTTCCATGGATAAACCCCAAAAGAGTAATTAAAACCCTTTTGGGACCCATATTCATTGATTTACCTCATAGCAACCAGCAAAACACTGCTATTTGCAATTCTATGTAGAAATGAGGTAAAAACTTCAAAAATTCATTAAAAAATACAATTCTTAATGAATCTTTCTGAAACTTTCAGGACTAAAGGAGAACTGTATTATCTATGGTACAACCAAAAAGAATTACAGTTTTACTAGTAAAATTAAAAGTTTTACTTACAGTCCATTTTTGGTTATTCTACGTGAAACACTGAATCTTCAAAAATTCACAGTAATTACAACCTACGATGAAATTGGCAATAACATTGATAACTTTGAGAAATCAATGATTATTTTAGAATAAAAGAAGATTTACAAGTGTTACTCCTTTTATTCTTAACCATATTGGGGTTGGTAGTCACGTAAAAGCATCAAATAAGTAATTATGATAATGTTACGTGACAAAAAATGATGTAATCAATAAACCAAAAGGGTTTATTGTTTTCTCACTCACTGGTTTTTCAGTTTGCTCCATGGCATGCCTCTGTGAGCTGTTGCTGACTTAAAAGAGGCCTCCTCTTGCTGTTTTTTCCAAGAATTATCTTATCAATTTATTAAATCATTATTACCAACAAGTAAGTATTAGTTACAGCTATTCTTAAGTGTTTTAAATCTTTCAGAATCAATCCGAAGGACGTGAAATCATAGAATCCAACTATATATTGTTGTAATACTGTTATAAATCCTTTTGATCCCTTAAAATCCACAATTCCACGTCAAATTTCTCTACTTTTATCTATCAATAAGTTCTTTGGAGTATTAGTGAGTCATTTATCTTTAATTCTTAAAGTTTTTCTCTAGTAATAGTTTTCTTCAAGAATTATCTTTATGATTATTCTTGTAAAAGATAATTATATATTAAAATAATTTTATTATTTTAATAAAAGAAGTTTTTATTATTAAATTCTTCTTGTAATTGATTCTAGTAGACAATTACTGCTCACTGTTATAATCACTAGTAGTGTATAACACGTGAAAGAAATAATTTTATAATTATTTAATTGTGGTTATAATAATTTTTTATTATTATATTTCATAAGAACAGACATACTACTGTTGATTAATAGTAATATTATTATCAGTTTCACAGTCACATCTTACATATTTAATATTTTTTTGAAGGGGGTAAGTTAATTCTAAATATTGATAAATGGTGTTTATTTTACTGGATAAAATATTTCAATATAGTAGTAACCCTAATTTTGGGTACTGGATAATTTTTATTTTTATTTTAATAATAATAAGATTCCACTGAGCTTAGCTACTGGGCAATCTTTAACACTATACTTCCACTGAGCTTAGCTACTGGGAAAGTAAAATTCACTATAATTTTCTGGACTACCTCCCAGGTGAGGGATGAATTATTCCCATGCTTGCAATGTGCAAGGGATATCTTTTTCATGGGTGGGATTTTGAGATTTGGGGGAGAGAGCCCCTCTATTTATACCTTGTGGGAGCCCAGAGGGCCCTCCATGGGAGCTGTCTTTTTCCACTTTAATTCCTCTTGATTTCATCATGTGACTTCATTTTTGATGAGCACCTTTCTTGCATGGGTCAGGTGATTTAAGGTTTGGTGATAATTTTCTTTCTGCACAGCCTCCATTTATCACATGATTGTCTTTTGGTGAACTAATTATGATGTGATATTCTTGAATTTTCCTTGCATACATGAGGTGATTCAATTTTGGCTGGGGATTTTTGTTGTGAACAGCCTCTTTCCTGTCACATGATATCCTGTTGGTGGATGCAGTATCACATGATTACCTTGTAATTCCTTTGCATATGTCCTATTTTAGGTTGGGTAGAAATGGCTGTGTAATTTATGCAGGTGTCATGTTTGTTTTTCTTCTTTTTGAAGCTTAAAATGAAGTCAGGTGATAACTTCTTGCATTGGTGAATTTACTGTTTTTATGAGATGATGTGATTTTTGATTTTGACACATGCTGTGCATAGTCATGTGGTTGAGATTTAATTGGAATTGTGTACTGCATGCAGCCTGTTGTAACTAGCTTTGGTTGGCATGAGGTGATGGGTGGTGTAAATAATTTTGATTATGTTTTAAGGTTTTAAGTGGGGTTACTGTGGATATAAGATAAGGTACTCCTGGGGCTGTGTTGCAAATGAGTTTCAGGAATTCCATGGGGTTGAGCTTTGCATCATGTGACTTTGAATGAAAGTTGGCTGTATAACTAATGCATGTGTCATTTTCTTGCTGCATGAGTCCTGTGGCTGTAAGGGGGTGTAAAGCTGGGTGGGGTGTGTAATTTAAAGGGTGGTAACTTATTTGTTGTAACTAGTTTACTATATGTAACTTGATTTTTACATATGAATAATGAAATTGAATAATTTATTTAAACATATAAACTGCCATTTGGTGCCTGTGCCATGGGTTTATGAGTTAAATCCATATTATTTCTGTAAAATTGACCTTTTGGTGTAAAATTTGAGTGTAAGTTTGCCTGTAGGCTGGATTTACTGCTGTTATGGGGTAGTATGAGCTTGAGCCTGGTGAAAAAAAGGTATGGAATACGACAGTGTCAAAATTCACGCAAAGGTTCATCACTTTTGGCCTGGAATTGAGTTACAGGGTCTGTGGACTCAATTGATGATTAGGTTTTGATACCAATTGGGGTAGTTTTAGCTGTTGCGAAGAGGGTAAAACTACCCTTAAGATAAAACAATCATAGTAAAAACAGTTTTAACTGGTTTCTACGTCTCCTACACACATTCTGATGTCTTTTGAAGGCTCTAGACCAGGTATTGCTATAGTAATGGCTGATTTAAGGGTCTAAAATGGCTAAAAGAGGCTTAAACCAGCCTTTTTTGGTCTAAACCAGGGTTCAATGATGCCATAATTGGCTTTTCTGTTGTCAGACTGTTTTTCACGACTGAAAACAGTAAATTTTACCTTGGGAGTAAGAAAATTGATGGCTATAAAAGAATTTCTTCTTTGCTCCACTTTTCTCTTCATTTTAGAATCTTTTCCTTTTATAATTTGTTCAAACAATGTTAAACCAATCAATAAAAGATTCCAAGCACTTTTCTTAAATCATTTTAAACCTTTTAACCACGTGAAAAATCATTATAATCATTGTTTGTAAATCTTAAAATCATTTTTACCCCTGAACCACCCCAAAGTGAATTAAACCATCTTTCATCACTGTAAACTTTGTCACTTTGTTAGCCGTGATATTTTACCTGTGACATATTTTTTTACTCTTTTTAAATCTTTTTTCTTATATTGAAAAATTTAAAAACATATAAAAGATACTTATAATTCAAAACAATTAATAAAAAAATTATTTTTTAATATTATAAGTGAGGCTTAAATTTTAATTTCTGTTTTTGAAATATCCTTTTTTTACTGAATTAATTGGTTTTTTCATTAATTTTCGTGTCTGACAACATGGTAAGACAAGAAAACATTGAAACAGCCTCAACAGTAACCAGCATTATTCCTGCCAGTACTGTTAATTTTGATCATAATATTACTATTATTGTGAATCAGAATATTCAACCAGAGCCAATTTCCTCTGAATTAGTCAACTTGGAAATAAGTAATACTCTTCAGAAAGCCAAAGATTTGGCCAATAGTAAGTTTTTTGATGAAAAATTACTATTTTAAGCCTTTTTAACCACAATCATGCCTTCAACCAGATCAGGGGCCAGCTATAACCCCTCACGCAGCTCCCAAAAAGGTAATAGATGTGATTATGGCAGAGGCCAATGAGGTACAGAAAGAAAAGGGTCAGTTTATGACTTCCAAACAATTAAAATGGGTCAATCTGAAGCTGATAATACCATTTTGCCTTCAAAAAGAGCTGACACTGCCACAACAAGCCTCAGTGGACATATACAAAGCCAGCCACAGTGCATACTTCAATGCACTCCAGTTCAAGGAGTACCAGATCCTTTTAGACCTTTGGAAGAATTGCATGAATTCTTACCTGACTGTGAGAAAATTCCTGGGCCATCCCAATACTTGCAAATTGCTCAATGGATGGCATCCATTTATGGAGAAGAAAAACATGATGCTTTTGACACTAGAATGGAGGAAAAACAACCCTCCACCATCCAAACCAGTGGCAAAAACAGCCCCAGTGGCCAGCAGAAGAAATTTCAACGTGAAAAAGAAGCCACAAACTCCAAACAAGGGCAAAGGGAAGGAACCAGCCCTTAAACCTTACAGCAAGGGCTACAGAATCCAAATGATTCACCAGGATGCCATGGAAAATGTATTTCAGATGGCCAGAACCATAATGGAATTACAAAAGGAGGAGGAAGCCAGATTAAAATATCAAAAATGATTTCTAATACTTTTGATTGTATTCCAGATTTGTATAAAGCTATTTCTGACATAAAAATTCATCTTTCTGATATAAATACATCAATTTGTGACAATCTTAAAACAAATAGCTTGAGTCTGAGCCAAATAAATGATACACTTAAATGCTTTGAAAGAGTTTTAAGAACAATCAAAACTTCCAATAATGAAAATTCTTTTGGCATTAAGATAAATGAACAATCTGCCATTATTAAAGAATTAACAGACAAATATTCTAAATTCAATA
The DNA here is from genome assembly GCA_023105745.1 of Austropuccinia psidii. Lineage (NCBI taxonomy): Eukaryota > Fungi > Basidiomycota > Pucciniomycetes > Pucciniales > Sphaerophragmiaceae > Austropuccinia > Austropuccinia psidii. The sequence continues at coordinate 20,121,770 of JALGQZ010000016.1, forward strand.
TTGATGACATAATTGAATCAAGAATAAAACAAGCCATAAGGACTATCAAAGAAGATAATAAAAAAGCTCTTGATGATATTTCAAAATCATTTGCTGAAGTAAAGACAAATACAGTTGCCCTGAAAAAGCATTTTGATACCTCAAGAGAGGAAATATCAAAATTAACAATGAAGTCAAATGAAGTTTTATCTGATAATACTAAAAAAACAGAATTATGGAATGAGCTAACATATAAAGAGGATGATCATAAAAAGAATGTCATAAGCTCTATACAAAACTTGAAACACGAATTAAGAAATTCACAAAGGTGTAACAACAGTAAAATGAATGATATTGAAAAACTGCTAAACACTTTACCAAGAATGTCTACACCTCTGAATCAAAATGAAGATGCAAGAATTCCCAATCCACAAGTATTGGATATTGAAAATTCTCAATTAAAAAATGAATTTTCTACTTCTTTTCATAACTCGGAACCAACAATGGGCCAAGCACTCTTGAAAGAAGTTCCAAAACTTAAAGAATGGCCTCACTTCAGTGGTGAAGGAGAGTATGAGCATATGGAATTCATCAGAGGTATTGACATTATCAAAGAAGACTTTGAATTACCAGACAGATTGGTAACAGTGAGGTTTGACACCTTGTTTACCAAATCAGCTCACAGATGGTACATCAAAATAAGACAAGCACATGGACACCAAAGTTGGACTTTGTGGAAAACCCAAATCATTAACAAATGGGAAAACGATGCTTGGAGGTTTAAAGTTGAAACAGCCTTTGAATCTGCCAAATTTAATGTTGATAAAGACAAAGCTTTACCATGGTTTTGCCAACAAAAAGACAGATTAACAGCATTATATCCTGATATGTCAGAATTTATGATCCATAGAAAAATCTGGAGACCATGTGGAGGTGACTTGGAGCATGCTATCAAAAGAAGGACTACTGAGCAATCTTCAGCAGAGGATATTATCAATATATTAGAAGAACTAACCACCAGAACCAAAATTGGTTCTAGTAGGGTGAATCTCAAAACAACGTTTAATACACCTTGGAAAGATTCTGTGGACAAAATCCCCCAAGAAAGATTTAATAATATTAAGTATAAATCTTCAGATACAGTAAGAAAGTGCCATATTTTCCAAAGCACCACCCATTTAGCCAATACATGTCCAAAGAAGGGGAAAATCAATGAAATTGATATTGAAAAGGAACATGATGTTGAAAAAGATGACATAATTGAACACAATTCAGATGATAAGTCATCAATATTTTCTGAATCTTCAAAAGATATATAAAATATCAATGCCACTTTTGACATCATGGGATCTTATTCCCACTTGCCACAATTGAGCAATGGTCAACTCAATTTATCAAAAGTACAAGATACACAACTTATGAAAACAAAACCAAACAGGGGGAAAGGTTATACAGCTGGTAACTCCTGTATAACAGAAGTGGTGATTGCCAACAAGCCCACCAAGCTTTTTCTTGACCCAGGATCCTTCTGCTCTTTTGTTGGAAAATCTTTTCTCAAGACTTGTGTACCAAATTTTGAAGACCAATTGTTACCAATTGATGGTATAAGATTCAATAGTGCAAGTAATCCAATGAAAGCATTAGGAATTTTTGAGACCAATGTCATATTCCCACACATAAATGGAAGTTTAAGGATCACAGTTGAATTTGTTATGCAAAATTGCTGTAGTACCCATTTTATATTGGGAAATGACTATTTAATCATTTATGGGATAGATTTTGATAACAACAAAGACAGATACTTTACTATTGGAGAGAATAAGCACCAAAAATTTATCTTTTTACCATTTAAAAGACAAATTACAGTTAACAAAGTATCACCAGTCAACTTAGAGTTACAGAAATTCAAGTCTGAACAGTTAAATGAGGCTGAAATAAGCCTTCATCTGACTTATAAACAAGAAAATGAACTTTCTTCCCTTTTGTATGACCATAGAGGAGCATTTTCTTCAGACAAAGAAGCTCTAGGCGCAATCATTAATCATGAAGTTGACATCATTCTGAACATTGAGAGACCTTATCCACCACTCTTAAGAAGACCTGCATATCCAGAAAGTCAAAATCAAAAGAAGCTCTAGAAATTCATATCAAAGAACTTCTGGACCTTGGTGTAATAAGAAAGGTAGGCCAAAATGAAGAAGTAGAAATAACTACACCAGTCATAGTGGCATGGCATAATGGAAAATCTAGAATGGTTGGGGACTTTAGATCTCTGAACACTTACACTGTTCCAGATTGATACCCAATACCAAAAATCCAAATTTCCCTTACTCAAATATCTCAAGAAGTGTATATAACCACTATGGATGCCCTTAAAGGATTCCATCAAAATGTGGTGACCCAAGAGCAAGAAAATACTTGGGAATTATTGTTCATTGTGGATTTTCTGAATACTTAAGGATGCCCTTTGGTATCAAAAATGCACGTCAACACTTCCAAAGAATGATGAATGAAATCTTCCCTGAAGAACTTTCAGAGGTATGGTTAATCATTTACATTGATGACATTATCGTCTGTTCCAAGACTTGGGAAGAGAACATGTACAGATTGTCCAGAGTTTTGACAAAAATTCAATCAGTAAACATGAAAATCTCGTTGAAGAAATGTCATTTTGGATTTAAAGAACTTAAAGCACTAGGACATGTTGTATCTCGTTTGTCCCTTGGAATTGACAAAAACAGAGTGGCAGCAGTATTTCTTAAGCCCATGCCTCAGAATAAGGAGGAAATTCAGTCATTCTAAGGTTTTGAAGGATATTACAGGCAACACATTAAAGATTTTGCATCCATAGCAAGACCACTTTATAAATTGTGTGACACAGACACAGTATTTGAAATGACTGTTGACAGAGTCAAAGCTTTTGAGTCTTAAAGAGAAGCCTTGACCACTGCTCCACTCTTACTTATTCCAGACTTTAAATTGCCTTTCAAATTGTATATTGATGCATCGGGGATGGACTAGGTGCTGCACTTCACCAAGTTCAGATCATAAATGATAAACCTGTAGAAGGACCCATATGTTTCATATCCAGGAAAATCAAACCAACTGAAGCCAGATATGGAGCAAGTCAAATAGAATGTCTGTGCCTTGTCTGGGCCTTGGAGAAACTAAACTACTTCTTGGAGGGATGTGTTTTTGAGCTGATAACAGATTGTACAGCTTCCAAATCACTTTTAAACATGAAAACACCCAACAGACATATGCTCAGATGGCAAATAGCCATACAAGAATACAGAGGCAATATTACTATTGTTCATAAGGATGGGAATATTCATAAGAATGCAGATGCACTAAGCAGCTGGCCATTACCAAATAATATTGATAATCCTGCTTACGTGCTAGAAGAAGCTTCACCACAACTCCCAATAGAAGGAATAAGTGTTACAGACTTGAACACCACCTTCTTTGAAGAATTCAGAATTAGTTACACTCAAGATAAGAATTGTACCATCTTATGCCGATTACTTGGAAAAGACTGTAAAGACAGCTCTCTAATACATGCCTTGGATGAAGTATGGAAAAAACCTCATGATGAAGGAATATTTCACCTACTGGATGGTATAATTTACCACAGAACCAAGCACACATGTGTCATGTCAGTTGTAGATAGGTCATTAATCAATCTTGTACTGAAAGAATGCCATGATAGCCCTTTTTCAGGACATCTTTCTGAAGACAGAACAAGAGAGAAAGTAAAGACCTGCATATGGTGGCCGTTGTTGCAGAAAGATGTTGCAGAGTATTGCAAGACCTGTGACAGATGTCAAAAGGCAAAGAAATCCACTGGAAAGAGACTTGGAAATATGATAAAAATCCAAGAACCAAGCAGACCTTGGGAAATTGTCCATATGGATTGGGTAACTGGCCTACCACCAGGAGGTGACAGAATCTGCAATGCTTGCCTAGTAATTGTGGACAGATTCAGTAAAACTCCAATCTTTTTACCATGTCACAAGGATGATACAGCCATGGATACAGCTCTTCTGATATGGAATAGAGTAGTTTCATGGACTGGGATATTTAAAAATATTATTAGTGATAGGGATCCCAAACTCACTTCAGCACTATGGACAAATCTTCACCAATTATTTGGCACTAAACTGTCTTTCTCTACAGCCTACCACCCACAAACTGATGGTCTGGCTGAGAGGATGATCCAAAACTTAGAGGACATGGTAAGAAGATTTTGTGCATATGGCCTTGAATTCAAAGATTGTGATGGATTTACCCATGATTTGTGTACTCTGTTTCCAGCACTGGAATTAGCATATAAAACATCAATCCATGCCAGTACCAATCAAACTCCTGATATTCTAGAAAAAGGATGGAACCCCAAATTATCCCAAGATTCCATGAGGTAAGATTAAATTGAAATACATCCCACACCTGCTAGCTTCAAAGGAATGCTAGACAAAGCTAGAAATCATACAGTAAGGTGCATGGAGGACTCTTTTGCATATGCTAAAGACAAATGGGATAAATCACATGCAACTCCAGATTTCAAAGTGGGGGACCTAGCTCTTGTATTCACCACTAACTTCAATAACATCAAAGGATGTAAAAAGCTGAAAGACTCCTTTGCAGGACCTTTTGTTATTAAGGCCCTCCATGGAGAAAATGCTGTTGAAGTAGAATTATCTGAAGAACTTAGTAATAAGCATCCTACATTTCCAGTGAGCTTGGTAAAACCATATAAATCTAGTGATTATGAGAAATTTCCCTTGAGGAATAAAGTTCCCCAACTTATACCTCCTATTGAGACATCTGGTACTAAGAAAATTACCAAAGTTATTAAAGAAAGAAAATTAAGAACCAAGAAAGTGAAGGAATACCTTGTTAGGTACAGTGACCCAACTTGTGAAGATGAATGGTTAGAAGAAAAAGATATACCAGAAGCTACCAAACTCCTCAGGAGATTCAGACACACTAGAAATACCAATATTGCAAAGTAATATTCTTTTTTTAGGGGGAGGGAATGTGAGCCTATGAGGTAATTTCATATACCCAAAAGACCACAAATACAAAATTAACATATAAATATAAAACAAATAAATTTATTTATATTATTAAAATGAAAATCAAAATATAAATATAAAAGTATATTCAAAATTAAAAATTTAATTCCAATTTAAAAATAAAATTACATTAAATTTTGAAATTGTAAAATTACATTTATAGTTGAAAAAATTAAGTAAAAATGAATTTTTAACAAAATTCTAAAAAAATAAATAAATTTGGAAAAAAGTTAAATAAAAATTATTATAACTTTTTATCTCATAAATAAACATATAAAAATTATTTCACCATTGGATTCCTCATAAAATATCAGGTGGGGTCACCTCTGAGTGAAAATTTTGTAATTCAACTCTAAATAAGCTTAAATTAAGTTTTTAGTATTTTGTGTATGAAAATTGAAAATCCTCAAAACTTTAATTTGATTCCCATCAAATGTAGTGTTAATCACCATAATTTGTGTCAAAATTGAGGTGTTGTGTATATTTTAGAAGTTATGAGGAATTCAATTATTTTCAATTGAATTCAATTACAATGTCAAAATGTGCGTGTGTATTACATAAGTGAACTTTGATTTACATATGAGGTATCAATTATTACTGTATTGAACTGTACAAATTAATTGAATTACATATGTAAATTATAAGTATAATACATGATGAGGAATTAAAGGAAAAATAAATTGGAAAGATTAAATTTGGGGGGGGGAAGAAAGCCCAGCTCTAAGGGGGAGCTAGACCCCCAAACTCCTTGCTGAAAGGTGTGTGGTTTCAAAATATATGCAAAAGCTCAACACTTTTGGCCTGGAATTGAGTTACAGGGTCTGTGGACTCAATTGATGATGAGATTTTGATACCAATTGGGGTAGTTTTAGCTGTTGCGAAGAGGGTAAAACTACCCTTAAGATAAAAAAATCATGGTAAAAACAGTGTTGACTGGTTTCTATGTCTCTTACACACATTCCGATGTGTTTTGAAGGCTCTAGACCAGGTATTGCTAAAGTAATGGCTGATTTAAGGGTCTTACAGGGCTAAAAATGCCTTAAACCAGCCCTTTTTGGTCTATCCCAGGGTTCAATGATGCAATAATTGGCTTTTCTGTTGTCAGACTGTTTTACACGACTGACAAGGGTATATTTTACTTTTGGAGTAAGAAAATTGATGGCTATAAAAGAATGTCTTCTTTGCCCCACTTTTCTCTTCATGTTAGAATCTTTTCCTTTTATAATTAGTTTAAACACTGTTAAACCAATCAATAAAAGATTCCAACCACTTTTCTTAAATCATTTTAAACCTTTTAAACACGTAAAAAACTCATTATAATCATTTTTTGTAACTCTTATAATCATTTTTAACCCTGAACCACCCCAAAAGTGAATTAAAGCATCTTTCATCACTTTAAACTTTGTCACTTTGTTTCCAAATTCACTCTGGTCACTTTTGGGAATTTTTTCTCTTTTATATCCTTTTCAAAGACTTTGTTCTTCAATTAATTGGTTGCAGTTCGTTGCTCAATTAATTTAAATTGAAATTGCTCTTGAAGACATTTCTTTTGTAGCCTTAAATACCTCTTGTACAGTATTTTTGGATAAATTTCATTGTTGGTAAAACAATAAATCTTTATAAATATTATTGTTTTATACTAATAAATCTATAAACAATGAAATTGGGAGGTTTTCTCTTAAAAATAATATTTCTTACTATTTTTAATTGATTTTTACCATATGCAAATTTTAAGGACAGGAAAAGTACTTAATTTTGATCAAACTTTCATATCCACACCTTACAGAATTAGTAAGGGATATGACCAGCAATATCCACTGACAGGGGAAGAGGAAAAGGTGCAAATGACTGACTTAAGATTATCAATATTGGGAAAATGTCCCCAGGGAAGAAGAGGTGGCCCGTATATGTGAAAACATTGAACACTGATCTGGGAGGGTTGATCCCTGGCTGTATTGACTTTTTTGGGTCAATACAGATCTGGCCATCTTGAGAATTGAACTGTGTGATGGAATTTCCACAGTGGAATATCAATTGGCCCAAAAGGGACAAGGCCATACAGCATGCTTGAATACAACCTGTATGTGCCAATTGAGTTGTCCAAGGAATACTGAAGTACTTGATGCTTTGACAACTGATTGGATGCTTGTTAACCTCTTGGAATTGTGCTTGGAAGAATCCCAAAAGAAGATTCTTTCCCCTGAAAGAAGGGAAAAACTTGCTGAGCTTGATCTGGTGGCCTCTGATGATTGACAAATTCCAGGGTTGAGAATGCCCAATTTGGGTCCTGGGATCCTTTTGGCCATTTGTGGGACTGGTGAGATTGGGGGCCAATATTGGCTCAGAAAGGCCCACTTGTATTTTGGGTCCAACCTGGCCCCCTTGTAGAGGACATGCCAGGCTAAATAGCCCAAAAATGCCATAATCAAAGGGGTGGGCCTAAGGGGCCAGAGGCCCCTTGAAGTCCAGATGGACCCCCCAGGCCCAGAACCAATTAACTGGCCTGGGGGTTGGTGAGGTGAAGGATTGGCCAAAAGGGCCACTTATGCAGGATATTGCCTGGGGCCATAAATTTCCAGTTAGAGGTGGTGCGGCCCAAAGGCCATAAAACACCAATACGGACCAATCGGCCATAGAATTTATTAAATGGACAATTGGCCATAAAATGAGGTCAGGTGGTAATCGCTGCAAAAACCCATTGAGGGGGTGATTACACATAGTTGTGAAATCAGGCCACAGCCAAAGAATTCCATGAAATGTGGAAGAGACCTTTTGACACAGCTTCTAAGTGCACAGCTGAAGCTAAATAATACAAAAAGAAGATGTATGATAAGATAAATGTGGAACAAAACTTCAAAAAAGGGGAACAGGTGTTAGTGTCTACACTCAACTGCAGTAATCTCAAGGGACCAAAGAAAATGAGATGCTCATTTTTGTGACATCTCAATATCATTAAACTGATAGGGAACAATGCAGTGAAGGTTAGACTCACAGAAGAATTCTCTAGGAAACACCCAGCATTACCAGTGAGTCTAGTCAAACCATACTTCCAAACAGGAGAGGACAAGTTCACTTCCAGGGAGAAGACTACCACTCCACCAGACATAGTGGTAATAGAAGACTCCCCTGGCTCTGTGAAGAATATCATCAATGCCAGGAAGATTAGACTGAATGGTAAAGACCAAAGACAATATTTGGCTGGATTTGAAAACCACACAGCAGACAAAGACAAATGGTTGGCTGAAGATGCCATGCCAGATGGGAACCTTCATCTAAGGAGATCCAGGGCCTCTGGCAGGAATGAACAATCTCATCAATGATAACCCTTCTTTGAAGGGAGGTTATGTCATCCTGTGACTCAAAACCAGAGCACAGGCATGACAGCCAACTACCATAAACCAATGGTAAAGCTAAGATACCACCAAAACATGGAACTGAGAAAAACTAGCTGAAAATGTATCAAAACAAAGAGGAAACTCATTTTTTTCCAAATACACAAGTTGCATCTTCAAGGGTAAAAGAATTACAAACTTATTCCTTCTCAAATTTTTTTCTGAGCATAAAACTTAATTTTCACCTCTCATCTGAAATCCAGAGGAAGAGGCTTACACCAAGCAAATGGGTACTCAAATTGAAGCTCTAGGTTGGGGCTATCCAATGGTACTACCTAAACTGAGCTAGCACCAAAACTACAGAGGCTATTACCAAAATGAAGTCAAATGAAGGTGAATCAAATAATCACTTCCCATCTAAATTGTACGGTTTTTGTGTGGGATACTTGAAGGGGACTTTTTGGAAAGAGAACAATAAGGGTGATCTGATTGTGCCATCCATTTTCCCATATCTCACCTAGAACAAAAGTGATGGTGCAAGCAAGTGCCATAGAGATATTGAGAAAATCATATATCTGAATGACAGAAATTGTACATGCCATCACTTTGCATACTTAATTGTACCCAAATCAAATGAGGTACTAATACTTAGAGAGCATTCAGGGATATACAATGAGCCAACCTTGAGCCCAATATCTCAAAAACTGACAAATATATAGCAGTTTTAAGGTTAAAATCCCACAGTTGGGCCAATACACCATTCTTGTGGGATAATATCCCATAAATCTGATTATGAGGTATCAAACAGACAAACAAGCATGCATATATTTCAATACCTCATAGTTCAATTGATACTGGGGTCCCATACAGGTTCTGTACAGAATTCTACACATCATATCCATCAGAACAGGGCTATGTGGTCCCCAGATGAGAATTTTAAACCTTTATCGGGGAAAACTTCCCATATGTGCTTTCAAAACAACATCTTAGCCCAATACAGAGTATGCAGTCCTAGTGAAAGCCACAAGCCAGTACCCTAAAGTGAAAAAATCTTCACTTCCTCTACATGGATGGTCTAGAGGGCCATTCCACCCCTTTTCGGCATAAAAGGAGGCCTTTTCTCTTCCAGAAAAGGAATCCCAATCCTGTTCTTAAATCACTACATAGTAAAATTGTCAAAAAGATTTATGCTCTTGGGAAACAAGGTAGTTATACTTTAAATCTAAGTATTGTAGCTCTTATCATATTAATCCAACTGGTAAGACTGCAACTAGGGCTGTCAGTGGTGCTCACCACCACTATTTCTTTAAAATAAAACCCTGATTAATTTACCGTTTCACAGTCATAGTTAAAGTTTTAAATACTCTTATCACACCTTCATCAAAGAATCAGCCTGACAAAAATTTGGCATACAATAGTTCCCCTCCCAACAAGTTCAATTTCACAATCCACCCATCAATTTTGTTGCTTAGTCATGGGAACTCATAGCTCTCATTCACCTTCTAAAACACATAAACTGAAGTCACTTCCATTGGATAAACAAATAGAAATATTTGAGTATTTACCACTCTCTTGTGTCGAGGACTCAATGTCTAACTGTCCAATTGATGCTCAACAAACTCAGAAATAGTGATTCCGACTATTTTCAAGGATATTTCTCTCAATTTTAATAATAAATGAGGCTTTTAAGTGACCACCTTTGTCTGGAATCAACCTTGAGATTCAAAATGGGATAAAACCTTCTCAAAATTCATACTCAAGAATTTGAAATTTATGCATAACAAAAAGTGATTAAAATTTTGATCATAACACAAAATGATAAAAAAAGCATTAAGAAATACTTGATAATTTTGCCTTGGCTTAAAGGAAAGAAACCAGACTCAAAAGAATATAAATTGGAAATTCAAGATGTTCACAAAAAGGCAGATTAAAAGTACAAATCAAAGTGGTGTAAAAATGTAGGTTGCTTTAATCCTCAATGTATGATTATTCATAGCTTATGTTTATCACCAAATTTGTGATTGTTATCTCAAAATGCCCCTGAGAGATTTTATAAATGCAAATTAGTCTAGAGCAGTCTACAGTTTACTCCTTGGGTTTTTTATTTTAAATGTCTGTAAAACATTAGTAACACCGTCTGTGGGGTTGAATCTTTGGCTTCATTTACTTTCATAGAGCAATTACGTTTACAAACTAAAACTCAGTTGTGTTCAGTTGAAGACAGGACAATATTATTCTTGGTCACCAAATGGGAACAGGAGAAACAAAAGCAAACGTGGTACAATAAGCAATAGAAGAAGTAACAAACAGGATGATCTTAGGACAGCTCAATAGGAAGTGCGTTTTAAATAGAAACGCAGTATTATAATACTTGTAAGGACTTCTAAAAATAGTGGGGGATATCCATGACAAGAATGGAGAAGATTTAGTCTTAGATGAAACTAAAAATTAGTCAAATATTAATAGAAAAATATAGGAGTAGTAATAGAAATTATTAGAGGATAAAGTACTGTCTAATTAATGTAAAAAGTATTGATATACTAGTAAATTCTAGATTGAAGGATTTACATGCATATGAATTCTAATAAAAAGTAACTTAAGATTAAAAAATATTCCGTTTTAGATAGTTTAACTTGTTTTTAACCAAAATCCTGCTCACAATTGATATTATGAATACAAATTCTGCAATATTCAGAAGGTGAAACAATAAACTCCAAAGGAACAAGTAAAAAACAAGGATAATATGAATAAAGATGATTATATGGCTAGGAGGTGTAATTCTTTTTGAATTAAAGGGAAAAAAATTAACTAACAAAGAATTCAAAAAAAATCAACTGAAGGACAATCAGTAACCTAAAGGTCAAAAAAACTAGATTATAACACAGTGGGGTGTGAAAAACCACAATTACAAGGATATTTCAGCTAATAGATTTTATTTTAAATAAAACATCATTACATGGTTAACGGGACAAGAGATTCCTTGGTTACTCTGCCTGGGCAAGCTTTGTGCGCCTTAAGGTATATTTTACATACCCAGATAGGCCACAATTATCTTAAAAATAAATTTTAAGTTATGCATAACTCATAAGTCATGCATATATCCAAAATTCATCATTTTTGATTTCAGAAAAGATGAATAACTTTTTATTGAGTAGGTAAATCCATGGATTTAAGGCCAGATTTGGATTCTACACAAATATTCACCTAGGGTAGCTCCATAGAGTAAATAAGCTTAAATTAACTCTTTGAGGTGGTAATATGGAAAATACTTCAATACCACATCATCAATACCACATAAAAGATCCGTGAAAATTTTTGTTTTTCTTAATTTCACGCCAAAATAATGGGAATGTGAGAAATACAATGTTATATATACACTAAGAATAGTGTTATGCATGTTTTGAGCACTTAATATCATGGTATTCTTACATGGACCTTTGGTACACCCATAGTGGATATCTCACTTTAAGCTTAAATTTCTATTTTGATGTGAAAAATAAGCAAGGGGGACGAAAGACATCAAATAGAGCCAGGGTACCCAACTTCTGAGGCCTCAGAGGGGTGGAAAGCCCCAAAGCTTAGATCGATGGCTGATTTTGTCCCGATTAGTGAACTAAAACACTTTGAGAACTTGGTTACCATGTTACAACTCCAGTAAATCTTAAGAAAATAGCAAATGACCTGCTATTTTGATGTGCCAAGGAGGTAAAGAGCTACTTAGACTCCTGTGACCATGTCACTTCTTCATTATTTTCCATGGATAAACCCCAAAAGAGTAATTAAAGCCCTTTTTGGACTTGTATCCATTGAATTACCTCATAGAAACCAGTTAAACACTGATATTTGCAATTCTATGTAAAAATGAGGTAAAAACTTCAAAAATTCATTAAAAATACACTTCTAAATGAATCTCTCTGAATCTTTCAGGACCAATGGAGAACTGTATCATCTATGGTAAAACAAAAAATAGTTACAGTTTTACTGGGAAAATTAAACGTTTTACTTACAGTCCATTTTTGACTATTCTATGTGAAACACTGAATCTTCAAAAATTCGCAGTAATTACAACCTGTGATGAAATTGCCAATAACATTGATAAGTTTTAGGAATCAATGATTCTTTTGGAATGAAAGAAGATTTACAGCTGTTATTCCTTTTATTCTTAACCATATGGGGGTTGATAGTCATGTAAAAGCATCAATTAAGAAATTATGATAATCTTACGTGACAACAGATGATGCAATCAATAATCAAAAAGGGTTTATTGTTTTCTCACTCACTGGTTTCTCAGTTTGATCCATGGAATGCCTCTGTGAGCTTTTGTTGACTTAAAAGAGGCCTCCTCTTGCTGTTTTTTCCACATAATCATCTTATTATGATTTAAATCATTGTTACCAACAAGTAAGTATCAGTTAAAGCTATTCTTAAGTGTTTTAATTCTTTCATAATCAATTAGAAAGACGTGAAATCATAGAATCCAACTATGTATTGTTGTAATACTGTTATATATACATTTTGATCCCTTAAATCCACATTTCTACTTCAAATCTCTCTATCTTATCTTTCAATAAGCTCTTTGGAATATTAGTGAGTGATTTATCCTTAATTCTTAAAGTTTTTCTCAAAATAATTAGTTTTCTTCAAGAATTATATCTATAATTATTCTTGCAAAAGATAATTATATATTAAAGTAATTTTATTATTTTAATAAAAGAAGTTTTATTATTAAAATCTTCTTGTGATTGATTCTTGTAGACAATTCCTGCTCACTGTCAAAATCACTAGTAGTGTTTAAAATGTGAAAGAAATAATTCTTTAATTATTCGATTGTGTTTATAATAATATTTTATTATTATATTTCATGAAAACAGACATAGTACTGTTGATCAATAGTAATATTATCATCAGTTTCATAGTCACATCTTACATTTGGGGGCCTGGCCATGTTTTTTGAGCCTTGTACCCTTAATTAATATATTTTTAAGTTCTAAAATATAATAATTTAATAATATTTTTTTCTTTCATTTTAAAGTTAAAAAAATTTTTATTTTTGAAATTGTTTTGGAAATCTTTTTCATTGAGGAATTTGCTTTAATTTTATACTGTTTTTACACACTGCTTTTTCACATCCAAAAACTTATAAAATTATTCTTTCAGTTACTCTGAATTAATTTTCATTCAAAATCTTAAGTTTTAATTTTTTTCTTTAAAAAGAATAATTTTTTAATATTAAAAAAAAATATAAAACTTATAAAAAATCTTTAAAAATATGTTAAAAAAGTATAAAAAATAATTTTTCTCTTTATTAATTTTTTTTTCTAGTGTCTTTAATTGAATACTGTGTAGCTGGCAACACACTCAGTAAAAGATATATTACTAGTCCAGAATCTTCAGAAGTAGAATCTCAAGACAGTATTGAGGTGCAAATTGCTAAAAGAGGCACCTTATTCAACTCAGAAAAAAATAAACTACCACCAAAAGGTGTGTGTTTATCTTATATTTTCCTTTTTTTTTCTCTTTTAATTGACGTGAAAATGGTGCATACCAGAAATAGAAGCAAATATTCAGTCCAACCAGATGGATGTGGACAAAGAAGAGGCAAGACCAAATCCAGAAGTGCCAAGTCTTCCTCAAGAAAGGCACATTTGGAGGATTCCAGAGTTTCCCCCATTCCCCAAGGTCTGTACCCACAGATTTTGACATGAATTCTGAGCCTGAACTGATTCATGATAATATTTCCAGGGCTGAACCATTTTCAAGTGGCAGCAATAGAAATATATCAATGCCAATACAAAAGCTGGTTTAGAACAGCCAAAGAAGAGGAGTGTCAAATATGCCCAAGCCTTTGGCAGGGGGCCATGAACTCCTACTTACACATCAGAAGCTTTCTGGGTCAGGAGAAAATCATAGAACTCTTAGGATGTTGGAGCCCATTTTCTTGCAGAGACAAGGTCAAAAAGATAAAGAATTGGTTGAAGAACCAAAGTCTTTGATTGATAGACCAGAAGAAAGAGTTGGAAAAGACTCCAGCTTCGGAGACAGAGGCCCCAGTGGCGTCTACCAGCTCCAAACCAGATCCAGAAGTGTCCAAGGACAAGCCCAAAGGACCTCAGAAAAACCAGAGAGGTCCCAAGAGCCATCAAAGCAAGGGCAAAGGCAAAGGAAATTGGCACAGACCTTACTCACAAGGGTACAGCATCCCCAAATGGAGCCTTCAGCCGTGGACAGTGTATTCAACATGGCCAGGACTTTGATTGAATTGACATCCAAAGAGCAGAAAAGGATGAACAGAACTTTTCCAAAGAAATAATAGATCAGATACATTTTTTTCAATCTGATATTCATGTATCCCTTGATAAATTTTATGCAAAAATAAATAAACTTACATCAGAAATAAGTCAATTAAAAAGAAATGACAAAGGATATACTGAATGGTATCAAGTGGCAAATGCCAGAATTGATTCAATTATTAATACATGTAACAGAATTGAAAGTAAATGGCAGGTTCAGAATGATGAAATGGAAGATCTTTCCATTTTTAAAATGAATGATCAACTTAAAATTGAAAAAGATCATGTCTTAGAAATAATTTAAAATACCAATCAGTTTGCTACACATTTAGCAAAAAGTGACAGTGAAAGGCAGAAGTTAAAAGATAAAATCATTGCAAATGTAGAACAAATTCATAAGAATTATGTACCACATATGCCAATACATTCTACACCTTTGACTGAAGAAAAACTTTCTGTTAAAGGAAGTTTGACCCCATTCTTAGAAGAAATTGTTATCTCTTCAAAAGATATTTCCAAATTGGAAGAATGGCCAACATTCCCTGGTGAAGGTGAATTCAACCATATTGAGTTCATCAGGACTATTGATATGTTGCAAGAAGAGTTTCATATACCTGATGAAATTATAGTGGGAAAATTACACTCTCTGTTTACCAGAACTGCAAAGAAATGGTATTACAACATGAGAATGGATCATTGGAAACATGATTGGTCTTGGTGGAAGTCTGCAGTGATTACCAAATGGGCCACCAATTGTTGGAGGTTTAAAATGGAAAATTATTTCTAAAATGCCACTTTTAACTCAGAGAAAGATAAACCACTTACTTGGTTCTTGAAGCAGAAAGATAGATTATCTGCTTTACACCCACATATGTCTGACACTATTATTAATATGAAAATAGAAAGAAAGTGTGGAGGAGAACTGGAACATGCTACAAAAGCAGATGTGTGGAACCCTGTTGAACAGAGGACTACATTAATGAAATGGAAGATATCATTACCAGGACAAGAGTTGGTAAAACTTGGACTAAAATCCCTATGGAATCCAAGATGGTCTCAAAGATTCCCAGAGAGGACAGAAGACCAGAAAAAACTGTCTTGAAGTGTCATCAATGTGGAAGTACCTCACATTTAGCCAACACTTGCACCAAAAAGACAAAAATCAATGAAGTTCAAGTCATTGAAGAAGTTCATTGTACTGAAGAGAAAGAAGAATCTGATCAAGATTCTGCAATCTCTGAAGACACACCAGTGGAGGAATATCCCATTTAAAATATCACAGCTTTCTTTGAGGTCACAGAAGTCCATACCCACTTACCACAGTACAGTGAAGATTGCTACAACCTGATCAATATCCAGGATTCCAGGATGTGTAAGACCAAACCTGCTAGAGGAAAACGTTATAATGCTGGAGCATCCTGTATCACATCAGCTTTGATGAATTATATTGAATCCAAAGTCAATTTAGATACAGGGGCATTTTGCACTTGTGTGGGCAAAGATTATCTCCAAGTTATACTTCCTGAATGTAAAAACCATCTATTACCAATAGAAGGTGTGCAATTTAGTATTGCCAGTAACAATATGTATCCCTTGGGTATATTAGACACTAACCTTGTATTTCCACACCCAGCAGGAAGCATAAGAGTGAAAACTGAGATTGTGGTGATGGACAATTGCACATCTCAGAATATCATTTTTGGAAATGATTACTTTAATATTTATGGCATTGACATCAATAACCATAAAGACAGATATTTCAGAGAATAAAAGACAAAAATTTGCTTTTTCTAAATATCCCAAAACAAATATCAATAGCATCTTCCAAGAATGATACTTATAAGGAGGAATTTGTGTCTAATCAACTTGTTGAAACACAAATTAATCCATCATTGTCACCAAAGATGAGGAATGAACCTATTAATGTGTTATACACATAAAATAATGCATTTGCCTCTAATAATGAACCATTAGATGCTATAAGGGGACATGAAGGTGATATTACTCTTAATATTGACAGACCATATCCTCCAGTACTTGGAAGACCAGCTTTTCCAACCAGTCCCAGAGCTAGAGAAGCCTTGGAAAAACATATCCAGGAGTTAATCCAACCTGGTGTACTAAGGAAAGTAGGCCATAATGAGGAAGTTGAAGTGACACCACCTGTTATTATTGCCTGGCATAATGATAAGTCTAGAATGGTTGGAGATTTCAGAGCATTGAATACCTACACAGTTCCAGATAGTTATCCAATCCCTAGAATTCACGAAACCTTGACTCAATTGTCTCAAGCTAAGTATATAAGATCAATGGATGCATTGAAAGGCTTCCATCAAAATGTTTTCATGCCTAAAGCTAAGAAATTACTTAAAATTATTGTCAGCCTGTGACTCAAAACCAGAGCACAAGGATGACAGCCAAAATACCATGAACCAATGGTATAGCCAAGATACCACCAAAACATGGAGCTGAGCCAAATTAGCTCAAAAGGTATCAAAAGAAAGAGGAAACTCACCCTTTTCCAAATATACAAGTCCCATCATCATAGGACAAATAATAACAAAGTTATTCATGCTCAAAGTTATTGCTGAGCATAAACCTCAATTTGCATCTCTCATCTGAAATACAGAGTAAGAGGCTTAACCCCATCTAAGGGGTATGCAGAATGAAGCTCTAAGTAAGGGCTATCCAATGGTACCAGCCAAACTAAGCTAGCACTAGTATTACTGAAGTTATGGTCAAATTCAGGCCAAATGAGGGTGAACAAAACATTCACCTCTCATTTGACTTGTACAATCTTAGTGTGAGATACCTAAAATGAGGTAATTTTGGACAGAGCACAATCAGGGCTATCTGATGGTGTCATTCATATCCTCATATCTCAATTATAGCAGACATTATGGGGAAAACAAGCCCAATACAGCTTTTTGCCTAAACCACGCATATGTACCAAAATCTTGTACATGGCATACCTTTGCCATATTTAATGATAACCATATCAAATAAGGTACCATTGTCTATAACACATACAGGGCTACACAAGTTACAGCTTCTTTAAGATCAAAATCCCACATTCTGACCAATACAGCCTTATCATGGCATAATATCGCATAACCATGATTATTAGGTGTCAAAATGACAA
The DNA here is from genome assembly GCA_023105745.1 of Austropuccinia psidii. Taxonomy (NCBI): domain Eukaryota; kingdom Fungi; phylum Basidiomycota; class Pucciniomycetes; order Pucciniales; family Sphaerophragmiaceae; genus Austropuccinia; species Austropuccinia psidii. The sequence continues at coordinate 20,139,588 of JALGQZ010000016.1, forward strand.
AGAAGCATGTTTATACCTCAAAGCCTGATAAGTCAGTCAATACTGGGGTCCCATAAAGTTTCTTTACAGCATTCTGCGCCTCATACATGTCAGAAGATGGGTATGGGGTCCCGGGATGAATATCTTCCCCCTGTATTGGTGAAAACTGCCCAGATGTGGTTTCAAAACCACATCTGAGCCCAATAAAGGCTATAGAGGTCCTTGCAAAACACAAGCTTGTCTCATAGAGTGAAAAAATCTTCACTTCCTCTATGTGGAAAGGTCTAACAGCCTTTGCACCCCATTTCAGGATAAAAAGGAGGCTTTTCATAGCCAGAATAGCTTTCCTCATCCTGCTCTTGAATACCCTATGTAGTAAACTGTCAAAAGCAGTTTCAATCTTGGCTAATAAACAGGTATAATTGAAATTTAATTATTGTAGTCTTTATTATTGTAACTCATCAGGTAAAGCTGCACCCAGGGCTTTCAAAAGCGCTCACCACCACTATATTCAATATAGTAAAGCCTTTTTATTCTTAAATTAAACCATCTTTAAAACTCTTATAGCTTTTTTAAATCCTTTTTAACGTGTCACAGTCATAGTTAAAAGTTGTAAATACTTTTATCATAGACTCAGCCTGACAATTAGCACTCACTGTGGTATTTATGAGTATCTTAGAATGCCATTTGGCATTAAGAATGCTCCATCCCACTATTAAAGAATGATGAATGCCATCTTTCCCACAGAATTTTCTGAAGAATGGCTTATCATTTATATTGATGATATTATCATATGTTCTGATTCATGGTCTTTGCAACTTGAAAGACTTGAAAGAGTACTTCACAAAGATGCAGAAGTGAACATGAAAATTTCACTTAAGAAATGCAATTTTGGTTTTGAAGAACTCAAAGCATTAGGACTGTTTGTTTCTGGTTTAAGCTTGGGTATTGACAAAAACAATTTAGCAGCAGTGTTCCTTAAGCCTATACCCCAGAATAAAAAAGAAATGATGTCTTTTCTGGGATTTGCCAGTTATTATAGGTAAAAATTGAAAGAATTTGCAATTCTAGCCAAGTCACTATATAGAATCTGTGATCAACAGACTGTATTTGAGATGACACAGGAGAGAATCAAAGCTTATGAGAAAATAAAGAAAGCTCTTACTGAAGCACCTTTACTCTTCATGCCTGACTGGAATATTCCTTTTAAATTGTACATTGATGCGTGTGGAGATGGATTAGGGGCACCCCTACATCAAGTCCAAATTATTGATGACAAACCTACAGAGGGTCCAGTTCGTTATATCTCAAGACAAATCAAACCAACAGAGGCCAGATATGGTGCAAGCCAAATGGACTGCTTATGTTATGTATGGGCACTTGAGAAATTACACTATTATCTTGATGGCAGTGTTTTTGAAGTGATAACTGACTGGAATGCAGTAAAATCACTTCTTAACATGAAGACTCCCAACAGACATATGTTGAGATGGCAAATAGCCATTCAAGAATATAGAGGAAACATGACCATAGTTCACAAAGAAGGAAACATTCAAAAGAATGATGATGGACTTAGCAGGTGGGCATTATCCAACATTGCCGATAACCCAGCTTATGTACCTTTGGAAGCTGAACCACAGATTACAATGGAAGGGATTAACATAACTGATATTGGGACTGAATTCTTTGAAGAGGTCAGAGAATCTTATAAGCAAGAAAAGAATTGCCATATCTTGACTTCTTTACTAGATAAAGACTTCAAAGATACATCTTTAGTGAATGCACTGGATGAAGTTTGGAAAAATTTCTATTCTGAAGGAAGATTTCACTTGTTTGATGGGATTATTTACCATAGAACCAAACATTCTTGTGTAATAACATTATGAAGCAGATTTCTTATTAATACCATTCTTCATGAATACCATGATAGCATCTACTCTGGACACCTGTCAGAAGACAGAGCACTTGAAAAAGTGAAGAACTGTGCATGGTGGCCATCTTGAAGAAAAGAAACCATTGAATATTGCCACACCTGTGACAGATATCAAAAATCAAACTGGAGCACAGGCAAGAAATTTGGACTTATGATCCATATTCAAGAACCAAAATCCCCTTGCGAAGTTGTTCACATGGAGAGGGTCACAGCACTCCCTCCAAGTGGTTACAAAAGTTATAATGCTTGTTTAGTCATTGTAGAAAGATATAGCAAAACTCCCATATTCTTACCAAGTCATAAAGATGACACTGCTATGGAGACAGCTGTTCTTTTATGGAGTAGAGTTATTTCTCTTACAGGATTATTTAACAATATCATAAGTGACAGAGATCCTGAGTTCACATCTGCACTTTGGACCAATCTTCATAGATTGTTTTGGACTAATTTATCATTCTCTACAGAATATCACCCTTGGAGGATGGGCTAGCAGAGAGGATCATTAAAACTTTAAAAGACATGATCAGGAGATTTTGTGCTTATGGGTTAGAATTCAAAGACTCAGATGGTTTTACCCATTACTGGTGCACTCTGATACCTGAATTAGAGCTGGCATATAAGATATCAGTCCATTCTTTCACAGGACAAATTCCTGCTATGTTAGAAAAAGGATGGAATCCAAGACTCCCAGCAGACACACTGAGGAAAAACTTGATTGACATTCATCCTACAGCTCCCAGCTTCAAGATAATGCTTGATAAAGTAAAACATCATGCAAAAAAAAGTATGAATGATGCTTTGGATTATGCAAAACAGAAGTGGGACAAGAGTCATAAAGTACCATACTTCGAAGTAGGGGACTTAGTTCTAGTTTCAACCTTGATTGCTAATAATATCAAAGGCCCAAAGAAACTTAAAGATTCTTATGTAGGACCTTTTGTTATTGTTGCCTTACATGGAATCAATGCATTTCAAGTGGAATTGAGTGGTAAATTAAAAAATAAACACCCCGCTTTTCCAGTAAGCTTGATAAAACCTTATCAACCAGCTGACAATGAATTGTTTCCTTTAAGGAACCCAACTCCTTTAACTGTGCCACCAGTGGAATAGAATGAAGACATAAAGATAGAGAAAGTCATGAAATAAAGGATACTTAGAGGTAAAAATTGGAGAGAATATCTTGTCAGATATAGAAATTCAGTACATGAAGATGAATGGCTGGCAGAATCAGAAATACCTGACTCAGATAAACTCTTGAGAAGATTTAGACATGAAAGAAGGCCACAAGCCTGAATATGTCTATCAATTTGCTTTAAATTACTTGATCTGAGTGATGTAAAGAGGTTGGACAGTGGTAAAATTAACCCTGTTTGGGTTTTTTATTCTTCATACCATTGATAAAATTGTAGTACAATTTTATTCTTTGGTGGGAGGGTGTCACAGCCAAGGAGGCAGGGGCATTACCAATCATCTTCAACAATCATTACTTCATTGATACCCTTCAAAACTCAATCAGCAACAATCATTTTTTCATTGATACCCTTCAAAACCCAATCAGCAAGGGGGTTTCATTCAACATTCTCCAAATACAGTTCTCAGACCTCAATACAGTTTCATACAGGCAAGACCCAAATACAGGATTCACCAAATACAGGCCTGTCATCAATACAGGCGCAAATACCTGTATCAACTGTATAACCTGTATTGGATTCACCAATACAGGATTCAATCCCACATCCAACTTCTTCCAGCATACAGGCCAGTATCTCAACACTCAAACTCCAAGGCTGGTATTTCTCACATATACCAGCCCCTCTTCATCCGCCTGGGGGTTTTTCCCCCAGTTAATTAAAATATTGGATTTATTATTTAATATTATTTTATTTCTCATTAAGGAATATTATTTTATTATTTATTAAGTTAGTCTTTGCCTTCCCTCACCTGTTCAGTAGAGTCCTGGTGGCAATATCTTTTATTAATCCTTTTCTCTTTTCTGAACAGGTTGAAACAGTGGTACAGGATTATTTGTGGTTGGCTCTTTATTATTGCTTTTGTTTTCCTCTCATATCTTTTAACTCTTATTATCTTATGACTAGGAAATTGTTATCTTATTTCATTACTGTTCTCATTTGAGTACCTTATTCTGAGCCCTCCATAAGTAAGTCTGTTCACTGAGTGCCAGGCCCTCTTCATTTAGAAAAGCCCCTGTGACATTATTTTAATGAACTCATAATTGCTTCCTTTTCCTTCATTCATTTTATTCATTTCTCTCATTCTTCAATTATGATCTTTTCATGATTTTATGATTTTTATGACTTTTTATGACTTTTTCTCTCTTATCAATTTTCATCTCATTCATTTCATTCAAATGAAAATTGATTCTCTTTCTCATTTCAAAATTTTGCTTACCATTTCATTTTCTCTTAATTCTCAATCAATTCCATTTTCATTTTCTGTCTGAATTCAGGTTTTTATCAGGTTTAATTGATTGGAATTTGGCTTAATTGATTCATCATTCAGGGATTTCATTGATTTGGGATATTCAGTGATTTTGGTTTTGAAATTTCTCAAGATCATTGATTGATTGATTGATTCCTCAAGACATTGATTTAACCTCAAGATTTTGAATTGACTTTTATTGAATTGATTTGATTCCTCAAGATAGCTGATTTATCCTCAAGATTTGATTTAATTGATTGATTTGAATTTGATTCCTCAAGAAAACTGAATTGACTTTTGAAGATATTTATTGAATTCCTCAAGAATTAATTGATCTGATTTTGAATTGACTTGATTTACTTGATTTGACTTATTGATTGAAATTGATTATCCATAAGAATTTGACTTTGTAATCTTCACTCTTCAAGATTTATTCATATTGATTCACTTCAAGACTATTGATTGATTTCTCAAGTTCATCAAGATTCTCATTTGATTGTTTTGGTCAAGCCTTATTTTATTCAAAGTATCATCAAGTTTTTATTCATTCTTCTTTCATGATGCCAGTTTGGCATAGCCCACCAGCCAAGAATACAAGATCCCAGAGACATCAAGCTGTTCTTACTCCTACAGCAAGGGCTCCTCTCGACCGCACACTGTCAGTTCATCAACTGAGTGCCAATTTGGACAGGGACCACCAATGGAAGGAGCAGCACCCTCCAGAAGAGGAGGTGTGAAGTCTAGAAGATCAACATCATTCTTTGGACTATTGGGTGGTTATCCTGGTGTTTCTCAAGGGCCTAGAAGTAGATTGGGGGAAGCTGAAGATGAGGAGGGGGAGGAGTCTGTGGAAGAGGAAGAATCTGAGGAGACTGAAGTGGCAGCTGCCTTGGCAGGTGCTCCTGAAGCTCCTGAGGCTCCAAATCTAGCCCTTTCTAATCAACCTTCTGTCTCACAAGCTGAACCAAATTTCCTCAAAATGATGGAGCAAATGACTCAGTTTATGGCACAACTCACTCAAGCAGTTTCCCCAAGGGACACTTCAAAAGTCCCTGCATTCAAGACTCCATCAATGAAGGCACCTGATTCTTTTGATGGTACTAAAGCTCATAAATTGAGAGGATTCATTCAATCCTGTCAATTAATCTTTCATAATGACCCAGCAAACTTCTTCTCTGACAGGAAGAAGGTGCTTTATTCAACTTCTTTTCTTACTGGTAGAGCTGGCAAATGGATTGAACCTTACCTCTCAAATATCTCCAATGAAGACCCATCTTATCTCCTCAATAACTGGCAGTTATTTGAAACCCAGTAATTCACTCTGTTTGGTGATCCCAATGAAGTCAGAAAAGCTGAACAAGAGTTGGAAAATTTGATGATGAGGGAAAGTGGTCAAGTTTCCTTGTACATAGCTAATTTCAGAAGTCTAATGTCAAGAATTGGAGATTGGGGGGAAAGGGCCTATATTCATGTGTATAGGAGAGGCTTGGCATCAAGATTGTTGGATCAATTGGCTTCTCACCCTGGAACTTTTGATAGTCTTCAAGAACTCATGGACATCTACTTGGAATTAGATACCAGGTACCATGAGAGGCAGAAGGAAAAGGGTATTCATCAAGAGAAGAAGCCTCCCATCAGTGAATCCAACTCCTCCAAGCACCCTCAAAGTTCATCATTGCAGAAGCCTTATCACAGGAAGAATAAGAAGGGGAAGAATTTTCAAGTGTCCAAAGACAAGCCTCATGCTGCTCTCCTCAATAAGGACAACAAATTAATTGGTTCTGAAAAGGAGAGGAGGATTAAAGAAGGCTTGTGCAATTATTGTGGTGGAAAGCACCCATTTGAAAAATGCTTCAAGAGGCCTGAAAATAGGCAAGGGTCATCAAAAGCCTTCCCTAGCAAGCAGGGAAAAGCCTGAGTGGGAATCATGATGTGTTCAATGGTTCTCACTTATTTCCTTCAAGAGCACAATTGCGCACTCTGAATACTAGTGTCAAGAAATCTTTAAAATTTCTTATATTTTTTTCAATCTCTGATATTTTTTATAGTATTCTCATTGATTCTGGTGCTACAAACTCCTTCATTGCAAAGAATTTTGTTCTCAAGTACTCATTGACCATGTCAGAGCTCCCTGAAAAGATTCCTCTTTTCATTTTGGATTCCAATGAATCCACTTCCCTCTTCATCACCCATTATACCAAGTGGGTTGTTGATTTACCTTCCTTCCCAAGCTTTGAATGGGATTTCTTTATCATAGATTCACCCAAGGGAGAAGACCTAATATTGGGCTATGATTTTCTTTACCATTTTAATCCCATTATTGATTGGAAAAATGGATTGATCACCTATGATTCTAGTCATAAGGATTCTAGTGGTATTATTTCTTCTACTAGTAATGCCCTTTCCACTGCTGTCAACAGTGTTGCTCTGGTTGGTGAACTTAAGACACCTTCCCTTCCTCCTTCTGTCCATAACCCCTCCATTTTTCCCTCTCAGTCATTTCTTCCATTGAGAGATGAAGTCTTCAAAGAGATAGAAGATGTTGGAGAAGATGTTGCTATATCTTCACTTCATCTCTTTCAAGGGGATATGGACCTTCCTCCTTTATATTTTCATGCCTTCCTGGAGGAGCAGTGGGATGAGGAGGAAGAGCCAGAAGAGATTGAAGCTGTGTTGAAGGTAGTCCCTCCTGCTTATCACCACTATTTGGATGTATTCTCCAAGGTGAAAGCAGAGAAACCTCCTCCACACCGCGCCTGTGATCACCATATCGAATTGGAGGGTCTTCTACCTCCAGTTGGTGTTATCTACTCTTTATCTCAAAATGCGTCAGAAACACTGCGGGCCTACATTTCAGAGAACGTAGAGAAAGGTTTCATTAGACCAAGCTCCTCCTCAACAGGAGCACCTGTCCTTTTTGTTAAGAAAAAGGATGGTGGTCTTCATTTGTGTGTTGACTACTGCAAAATAAATGCTGTCACTAGGAAGAACAGGTATCCTGTTCCTCCAATGAATCAGCTTCTTACCGTATTCAACGGTGCTACTATCTTCTCCAAGATAGATCTGCATGGTGCTTATAATCTCCTGAGAATTAAAGAGGGGGATGAGCATTTAACTGCCTTTAGAATCAAATATGGTAGTTATGAGTATTTGGTTATGCCATTAGGCTTAACCAATGCTCCAGCTTCATTCCAAAATCTTGTGAATGTTATCTTTGCAGATTATTTGGATATTTTTGTTGTAGTGTACTTAGATGATATTATGGTCTTCTCTAGCTCTTTGGATGAACATGTTAAACATGTGGCCTCTGTTCTCCAAAGACTGAGAGACAATAATTTGTTTGCTAAAGCCTCAAAGTGTGTATTCCATGCCTCAAGTCTGGAATACTTGGGCTATGTTGTTTCAAGTGATGGCCTCAAGATGGATTCTTCAAAGGTTCAACAAACCCTCAATTGGCCTCAACCCAAGAACATCAAGGCCCTCCAATCTTTTCTTGGCTTTGCCAGCTTTTATCATTGTTTCATTAAAAATTATTCTCAAAAAATCTCTGCTCTCACTTCCCTCCTTAAAAAAGATTCTCCCTTTATCTTCAATGAGGAAGCTCTTAGTCAGTTTCAAATACTCAAAGAAGCTTTCACCACTGCTCCTATTCTCTCTCATTTTAATCCTTCTCTACCAACTATTGTAGAGACTGATGCTTCTGATTATGCCTTGGGTGCTGTACTGAGTCAGGTGAATGACTCAGGAAAGCATCCCATTGCATTTGATAGTCGCAAGCTCTTACCAGCTGAACTCAACTATGAAATTCATGACAAGGAACTCCTTGGCATAGTTTGGGCTCTCAAGCGCTGGAGAGCTTTTCTCCTTTCTCTTTCTGATTCTTTTGAGGTCTTGACAGACCATTGTTCCCTTCAGTATTTTATGTCCTCTAAAGTCCTTACTTGTTGTCAAGCCTGTTGGGCTGAATTTCTATCCAAATTCCATTTTATCATCACTTACCGCCCAGGCAGGCTGGCCACTTTAACAGATGCCTTGTCACGTTGGGACAACATGTACCCAGAGAGGGGGGTGGATTTCATCAGCAAGAATCCTCAAAATTTTCATCAAGTTCTCAAGCAAAATGAAATTCAAGAGTCAAGATTCTTCTCAATAAAAGTTGATATTTTTTCAGATGTAGTTGATCAAATTCAAATACAAGTATGGCAAGACAAAGATTATAAGGAAATCCTCAAGAAATTAGCAAGAGGATAATCAGTCCCAGACTATTCTCTTGAACCTCAAGCAAAATTATTATTGATCAAAGATAGAGTAGTCATTCCAAGCAATAATGAAATTCAATTGCACATTCTTCAAAAGTGTCATGACTCACCGTTGGCTGGCCATCCTGGCCAGGAGAAGACCCTCAAGCTCATCAAGAGGGATTTTTATTGGGCTGGCATGAATCAAATCATCAAGGACTATGTGTCCTCATGTCAGCAATGTTCAAAAAACAAGAACATCCACCATAAGAAGTTTGGATTACTCAAGCCTCTTCAAATTCCTTCTGGTCCTTGGAATTCTTTATCAATGGACTTTATCACTCAATTGCCCTTGCCAAGCAACTTTGATTCAATCTTAGTAGTTGTAGACAGATTTTCAAAAATGGCAATATTTATTCCAACTTATTCAACAATCAATGCTTTGGACTTAGCTCAAATATTTATTAATCATGTCTTTTCCAAACATGGTCTTCCAATCATTATTGTTAGTGATAGAGGTTCATTATTTGTCTCATCATTTTGGACTCAATTGTGTCAGCAGCTCAAGATATCAAGCGATCTTTCAACTGCCTTTCACCCTGAAACAGATGGACAGACAGAGAGGGTAAATAAGATTCTAGAACAGTATCTTTGGATGTATGTCAGTTACCATCAAGATGACTGGCACACCTGGCTCCCTCTGGCTGAATTTGCCCATAATAATGCAGAAAATTCATCAACAAAAAAGTCTCCATTTTTCACTATTTATGGAAGAAATCCCAGCTTTGATTCAATTCACATTTCTCAAGATACACCTGCGGGAAATTTATCATCAAAACTCCAATCAGTACAGCAAGCTGTCAAAGAAGAATTAGAGTAAGCAATAAAGCGTTTTAAGAAGTATGCAGATAAAAATAGAGCAATTCCACCTGATTTCCAACCTGGGGACAAAGTATGGCTAGCTTCCAAGAACATCAAGACAACAAGACCCACCAAGAAACTTTCAGAAAGGTGGTTGGGACCCTTTGAAGTTCTCAAGAAGATTGGCAGCCATGCATATCACCTCAAGTTGCCTCAACAATGGAAGTCAGTTCACCCTGTCTTCCATGTGTCCTTGTTAGAACCAGTGAAGCAATCAACTATCCCAAATTGACACCAATTTCCACCACCTCCAGTAATAGTGGAAGAGCAAGAAGAATGGGAAGTGACTCAGGTTCTGGACTCAAAACTCAAGAGAGGTTCATTATGGGATTTAGTGGAGTGGAAAGGATTCAATGAAGACCGAGAAAGAAAAACTTGGGAACCAGCTTCCAACCTTACCAACTCCCCAGACCTTGTCAAGGATTTTCGCACTTTGTATCCAGACAAGCCTGGCCCAAATGCCTCAAGAGTTTGATTTATGGTGCTTGGTGGGGATTGGAGTTTATGAAAGTAAGTTCCTCTCCTTGCATGCACCTTTAAGGGGGTATTCTACCCAAATTTGTTGTAAGCATCACCTTGGCTACTTTGTGAGCACTTGTAAACTCTTTGGAGAGGTTCAGAAGGCCTTGCAACATCATACCCTCAAGACTTTGGACTTTTCATCAAGATATGGCCCAATCTTTATTTTATTTTCCTTCTTCTTTAATCATGCCATAAATTATACTTCAAGACACTCATAACCAAAATTCATGTTATGGCATAATTTATTTTCATTTATGGTGCTTGGTGGGGAGTGGAAGTTATGAAAGTAAGTTCCATCTCCTGGTATGCATCCCTGAGGAGTCTACTTCTTGTAAAACATTACCTTGGCCACGCTGTGAGAATCAAATGCTTGATTTTATCTTTCAGAACATTTTGGCCAAAATCAAGCAACTCACCACAAGAAGGACAACCCTCAGGCATTTCTTATTTCTTTCTTTACTCTCTTTTTCTCTCAATTCTTTTCATTTTTATGTTTTATTTCATTTTCTTTTACTTGTATCTTTCATTTTTATTTTTTTTTGTATTTCTTATTTCAAAAAGCAGTACTCATCACTCCCATATCACGTTTGGGGAGTCAATTCATTCAATAATCCAAGAGCAAAACACTAGTAATGGTAAAGACCACCTACAGATAACCCTCATCAAAACTTCTTCAAGGCAGCCTTAAACTCATTCCTTAAGATCAAAATTGAAAGCCAAAGACCCAATCAGCAAGGCATCTATGGCAATTGACCATTCAAGGAGGAGATAAGAAGAAAGACATTCAGGAAGAAATCAAGATCAAAAAGGAAAACCCTGCTTCAAATGGCCCAATTGGCCAATTTCATGAATTTATGCACTTTGGCACAAATGGCCATATGAAACCTCAAAACTTCAAAATAGCTCAGTTTTATCATTTTTCATCAAAATATGCTTAATTAGGCATATTGGCAAATTTGCGCAAAAGGCCTGTTTATCTTGTCAAAAGGCTTCAAAAGGCCTTTTTGGCTAATTTCATCATAATTGCGCATTTGCGCACTTTGCGCATTTTGCACATTTTGCACAAAAATGCGCAAAATGGCCAGAACACACTTATAGGCCACTTTTCCATCATTTATCAACTTTTTCATTTTTTTTCACCAATATATGCCATTATGGCATATATGCGCATTTGCACATTTTGCGCAAAAATTTGCAAAATGGCTAGAACACCTTATAAGGCCATTTTTCATCATTAATCAAATTTCTTCAATTTTTTCACCAATATATGCCATTATGGCATATATGCGCATTTGCGCACTTTGGGCAAATTGTCCAAAAACCCCTCTAATCACAAAATCAGGGATTTTGGCCAGGACTTCTGAAATGGTCCAAACCCTCAAGTATTGGCCACTTCATGCCAACACTGTCAAGATTCAAAATTATGATGAAATCAGGTGTTCTTGGGACATAAGCCAGGGTCACCCCCTTTTCAAAATCCATGAGGACTCAAGAAAGGTTTAGTGAAGACACTCAAGACAAGAATGAACATTATTTTAGAAGAATGAAGGCAGTTTGAAGGAAAAGAGGGAATTCAAAATCAAGATCAAGGAGAAGATATCTACAAGTGATTAAATGAAGATTTTTGTTTAAGTATTGATTGAAGAAAAAAGTTAATGGGATAAATTTAAGGAATTGGGGGAAAGAACTGTATGGATTGATTGCAAGCTCATCAAGACTCACTATACTTATGGTGCTCAGAGCTCACCACTTTCAAGAGGGGGATAATGTCACAGCCAAGGAGGCAGGGGCATTACCAATCATCTTCAACAATCATTACTTCATTGATACCCTTCAGAACTCAATCAGCAACAATCATTATTTCATTGATACCCTTCAAAACCCAATAAGCAAGGGGGTTTCATTCAACATTCTCCAAATACAGTTTTCAGACCTCAATACAGTTTCATACAGGCAAGACCCAAATACAGGATTCACCAAATACAGGCCTGTCATCAATACAGGCGCAGATACCTGTATCAACTGTATAACCTGTATTGGATTCACCAATACAGGATTCAATCCCACATCCAACTTCTTCCAGCATACAGGCCAGTATCTCAACACTCAAACTCCAAGGCTGGTATTTCTCACATATACCAGCCCCTCTTCATCCGCCTGGGGGTTTTTCCCCCAGTTAATTAAAATATTGGATTTATTATTTAATATTATTTTATTTCTCATTAAGGAATATTATTTTATTATTTATTAAGTTAGTCTTTGCCTTCCCTCACCTGTTCAGTAGAGTCCTGGTGGCAATATCTTTTATTAATCCTTTTCTCTTTTCTGAACAGGTTGAAACAGTGGTACAGGATTATTTGTGGTTGCCTCTTTATTATTGCTTTTGTTTTCCTCTCATATCTTTTAACTCTTATTATCTTATGACTAGGAAATTGTTATCTTATTTCATTACTGTTCTCATTTGAGTACCTTATTCTGAGCCCTCCATAAGTAAGTCTGTTCACTGAGTGCCAGGCCCTCTTCATTTAGAAGAGCCCCTGTGACAGAGGGAATGTGAGCCTTGAGATGTATTTTACATATCCAAATAGGCCACAATTCTCTTAAAAATAAATTTTCAATTATGCATAACTCATAAGTCATGCATATATCCAAAATTCATCATTTTTGATTTCAGAAAAGATGAATAATGTTTTATTGATTCAGTAAATCCATGGATTTAAGGCCAGATTTGGATTCTACACAAATATTCACCTAGGGTACCTCCATAGAGTGAATAAGCTCAAATTAACTCCTCGAGGTGGTAATATGGAAAATATTTCAATACCACATAAAAGATCCATGAAAATTTTTGTTTTTCTTAATTTCATGACAAAATAAGGGGAATGTGAGAAATCCCATGTTACATATACACTAAGAATAGTGTTATGCATGTTTTGAGCACTTAATATCATGGTCTTCTTACATGGAGTTTTGGTACACCCGTAGTGGATATCTCACTTGAAGCTTACATTTATATGTTGACCTGAAAAATAAGCAAGGAGGACAAAAGATATCAAAGGGAGCCAGGGTACCCAACTTTTGAGGCCTCAGAGGCGTGGATAGCTCCAAAGATTGAATAAATGGCTGATCTTGGCTAAATTAGTAAGCTTAAACACTTTGGGACCTTGGTTACCATGTTACAACTACAGTAAATAACAAGAAAATAGCAAATAACCTGCTATTTTGACGTGCCAAGGAGGTAAAGAGGTACTTAGACTCCTGTAAGCATGTCAATTCTTCATGATTTTTCATGGATAAACCCCAAAAGAGTAATTACAACCCTTTTTGGACTTGTAACCATTGATTTACCTCATAGAAACCAATTAAACACTGATATTTGTGATTCTACATAGAAACAAGGTAAAAACTTCAAAAATTTATTGAAATTCAATTCTTAATGAATGTGTCTGAAGATTTCAGGACCAATTTAGAACTGTATTATCTATGGTACAACCAAAAAGAATTACAGTTTTACTTACAGTCCATTTTTGACTATTCTACGTGAAACACTGAATCTTCAAAAATCACAGTCATTACAACCTTGGATGAAATTGCCAATTACATTGATAACTTTAAGAAGTCAATTATCATTTTGGAATAAAAGAAGATTTCCAGATGTTACTCCTTTTATTCTTAACCAAATTGGGGTTGGTAATCACGTAAAGGCATCAATTAAGTAATTATGATAATCTTATGTGACAACAGATGATGCAATCAATAATCCAAAAGGGTTTATTGTTTTCTCACTCACTGGTTTTTCAGTTTGATCCATGGCACGCCTCTGTGAGCTGTTATTGACTTAAAATAGGCCTCCTCTTGCTGTTTTTCCACAGAATCATCTTATTCTCATTTAAAACATTGTTACCAACAAGTAAGTATTAGTTAAATCCATTCTTAAGTTTTTTAATTCTTTCAACGTCAATCAGAAAGACGTGAAATCATAGAATCCAACTATATATTGTTGTAATACTGTCATAAATACATTTTAATCCCTTAAATTCACAATTACATGTCAAATCTCTCTATCTTATGTTTCAATAAGCTCTTTGGAATGTTAGTGAGTGATTTATCCTTAATTCTTAAAGTTTTTCTCTAAATAATTAGTTTTCTTCAAGAATTCTATTTATAATTATTCTTGAAAGAGATAATTATATATTAAAATAATTTTATTATTTTAATAAGAGAAGTTTTATTATTAAGATCTTCTTGCAATTGATCCTTGTAGACAATTACTTCTCACTGTTAAAATCACTAGTAGTGTTTAACGCATGAAAGAAACAATTCTTTAATTATTTAATTGTGCTTATAATAATATTTTATTATTATATTTCATAAGAACAGACATGTTACTGTTGATTAATAGTAATATTACCATCAGTTTCATAGTCACATCTTACAATCTTTCTGGGTGAAAATTTAGTAGAACATATCGGAGATGTTGAAGTGAGGCATAATTCAAATTCAAATAATGCTAGTTTTTTACAGAAACTAAGGGAAAAATTAGAAAGGGTTTTATAAGGAATCACTTTAAGCAGATTAAATGGAAATAATTTATGCGACCCATCTTGTTTTAAAATAGGGGTGGGTTTATAAGCTTGAGTTTCATTCCATTTCCACAGGAACATATGCTATAAAGGAACTTTAGGCTGAGCTTCACCATAGTAATAGCAATAAGGCAGTTTTTTGAGAAGGGTTATCTGTGACTTTCTGACCCAAGCCATTTGAGTCAGGAATTTCAATAGGTGGAAGGAAAATATATTGGAAATTTTCTTTTACGAAATCTGATTTGGAAGTTTTTCTTCCAACTAGTTAAATCCATATAAAAACAATAAACAAGGTCTGTCTGATACCCATTGAATATTTCAAAACTTGAATTTTACAATTGAAAGTTCAGATGGGCATATTCATCAAGTAAATGGGAGAAGTATGAGAAAATAACACAGTTTCTTGTTTATATTTCTGATTAAATTTTCTGGGATACTTTTTTCTATAAGGAAAAGGAAGGATTAAAGGAATGAGCTGAACATTCATGAAAGATAACAAGCTCAAGAAATCATGACAACCACAGCTGAAATATGAAATAAATTCCAAAAAATATATTTCTTATCCAAGTAATTCAACATAAAATATTTCAAGACACAGATTATGGTAATCTTAAACATAAGCTGAATTTTAGGCAACTTTTATTCTTTGTTGAGAAGAAATTGATCGAATTTGTAAGATTATGAGGAGTTTTTTCTGGGGGGAAAGCCTTTCTTTATCACAAATAAGGCTTGAAGGTTGTGGATATCCTCTTACCACATTTATGGAGTGAGACATTTCACTCAAGTGATTGTTTTGTGTTTCAACACATCTAAAAACACCTGTATTATTCTCCGAATGGGTACAAGCCAGGATTCATCTAATGAGTTAATAATCATGTCTGGGTGACCCTTATTGCTCAAGGTATGAGGGGTAAACATGAAAATGAAGATTGGAGGGCTTTGACACCTCATAGCTCAATTGGGGTATTAAACTTCAAAGTACCAATCAATGAAGTTTGGAGTGGAGCTGTTCATACTGTATCATGAGTAATAACCTGAAAAATGGCTTTTTGAAAGCTTTGACACCTCTGACTTTTAAGGTTTGACTATGAAACCATAAGTAGAAATTACCAATATTTTACCCTTTTTATTCTGAAAATTGATACTTAGACAAAGTCTCCTACTTTCAAATCAGGTGTTTTATCAATTTTGTCTTATCTTTATTTTGGAAGCTTCAAAGTATCCTGCATACATCTATTTTCATGGTTTCTTGCTTTATCAAGCATTTTTAACCCTTCTTGTGGTTGGATGTATATCAATCAAGTGCTTTTGATGGGTATCATAATGTAGCCTTGGATTTCAACCTTTTTCCAACATTTGTGGTTATTTACCAGTTGATGAATGAAGTGATGTCTTCTATGAAAGCTCAAGTGCTGGTGTTGGAGTATATCAATCATGGGTAAAACAAACATAGTCTTCAAATTCTAGGCCGTTGGCACAGAATCTTCCAATATTTTCATTCATATTTTCTATCATTCTCTCTGCTAGTAGACCTTTGTCCTAAACAAGCTATAGAAATTTCTCCATAAGGCGTAAGTGATTTTGGGATCTCTATCACCTATGATATTTTGGACTTAACCTGTATGGAAAAAACCTCTTATCCATATCATCCTGACTGTACCCATAGCTGTGTCATCTTGATGAAATGGTAAAAACATTGGAGTTTTGCTGTCCCTATCAACTGAAACTATGCATGCATTAAAACTTCTATCTCCTTATGGTGTGAAAGCTGCTACCCAATCCATATCAAATATTTTCCTTGGGTATTTTGCTCCTGAATTTGGATCATCATTGAAAATTTCTTTCTTTGGGTTCTTTTTCTTTTGGGCATCTGTATCAAGTTGTACCATAACCTCAAGCATCCTTTCTCCAGATTGGATACCAACAGTAGGTTTCAACCGTTTCTAGTGTCCTATCTTCTGATAGATATCCCAAAAGAACTATCATGGCATTCATGTAGTATATTTTCTCTTAACGTTTTATCAGGTAGGGTCAAGACACATGTATGTTTGGTTCTATCGGAAAGAATTCCATCTAGGAGTTGAAACCTTCCCCCATAATATAGATTTTTCCATAATTCATCTAGTTTGAATGATAATGATGGGTCTTTACAGTATTTCATAAAGACCTGGAATAAGATAGGAAAATAATTCTCTATCTCAAAAAATTCTTTATATTGGTTGAAAAATTCTGTTCCAATTGCTGTGACACACATTCCTTCTATATGGCGCTCTTCCTGTGGTACCATTCTGGGCTTTTAGGTTTCTTTGGTAAAGCCCATCTACTAATATAATCTGCATTTTTGTGAATATTTTCAGATTTATGCACTATTTTCATATTTTATCTATATTATTCGATAGCCATTAGTGATCTCAGAATATATGTCTATTTGGTGTCTTCATGTTCAATAATGATTTTAAAATTACCATCTGCAATTACATCAAATCCTTTCCATCTAAATAGTAGTGTAGATTTCCAAAATCCCACAATAAGCAAAGGAATTCCATTTGTCTTGGGGGATTTGTTGCTTATTTTGGGTAAATTTTTCTTCAAATGAAGCCAATTGATCCTTAAAAAGGTTTTTTCTGATAATTTATGTTTGGTGTAGTGCAGAACCTGATTCTTCTCCACAAGAATCAATTTATGCTTTGAAATGTAATTTCCAATATGTCATCAAGAGAAAAGGGTAATTTTTCAGTGCTTTTTTGGTTCCTCATGGACTTTAACTCTTTATTCAGTCAATTGATAGGTGTTTTGTTGACCAGAGAGTCAATACAAACATTTTTCAGTTTTTGAGAAGTATTTCATATTTTCCTGTAAAATCCATCAAGCCCTAAGAATGATTTCATTGCTTCTTTAGTTGGCTGAATTGGTTTCAGCTGTACTTCTGTTACTCTTCATTTTTTATGATTGGAATTTATTTCTTATTATTCAAGAAGCCAAGCTTCTTTATTTTACTTTGCCCTATGTTAGAATATCTATCTTTTTGGTTAAAGATATGTATGTGACAGGTTGATAAGTAATCATTTCCCAGTATTGAATTTTTGCTGGTAAAAATATCCATTGGTATAAATTACACTTTAATTCATATAAACTGAGTACAACCTGAAAAAATGAATGTTAAAAGAATGATTCCAAGGGGTCTCATGAGTTCACTTGGACAAATCAACTTAACCCCTTGTATTGGTATAGCTTTGTGTTCCCAATGTGGGATACGTTTTTTTAAAATAATTTTGTCCAACACAGGTGCAGTATTCCCCTGTCTCCAGATTAATTTTTGCCTACTTATACATAATTTTATAGTTGTATAGAATATTCCTTGTTTATGATTGTTTCCATTCAATGTAGAATTTTGTATGTTTGTAAGGTATTTAGAAGTCCAGTAGTTGTTGGATTAAATCAATATTATTGATTTTTGAATTTATTATTCAATATCTCTTTCAGAATTAAATTATTTTTGTTTTTCATAGTGTTCTTCTGTTTCTAAAATTTCATTGATTTTTTCCTTCTTAAGACAATTATTGGCTAGTTATTGCAAACCAAAATATTTATGGCATTTTCTTTTCTCATTAGTTTTTATGGGATTGAAAGGTTTTTTTGGTGGTCTTTCTCAATAAATGGTTTGTTTGGTCTTTTAGTTGTGGCTTTTTTTGTTCCACCAATTTGAGATCTTGTTATAGTTTTGTCTAGTGCATTAATTTACTTTCTTGTAGAACATGGATCTATCCATTTTCCTTTCATGGTATGTTCTAGTTCACCTCCAAAATTTTTGAGTCTCTTCATATGCACAATATCTTGTGACATTTATGGATACAGTGAGTTTTGTATTTGAACTTGTTTTAGAATACAAGTGAAATTTTTATCCTTTTATGGGTCAAAAAAGGAATTTTCAAATGCATTTTCTATCTTATACCACCAGACATCATTTTCCCACTTGGTTGTTGTTCCTAGGGGGAAAGCCTCCTTTTATCTCAAATAAGGCTTTAATGGGGTGGCTAGCATCTGAAAACATTGATGCATTGAAATGTTTCACTCAAGTGGTTGTTTTGAGGTTCAACACAATGAAAAAAACCTTTATTAATCTCCAAATGTGGTTTTTAAAGTCAGATCTGAAACCTTTGAAATGCACAAGGGATGGTCATATTCCCAATGGAATGTAAAAGCATCTCCAACAAGCCAGAATTTTTCCAATTATTTAATCATTGTTTCTGGGTGACCCTAATTACTCACGGTATTAGGGGTAAAGATAAAAAGACTAATTGGAGGTTTTTGACACCTCATGATTCAATTGTATGTAATACATTCTCACAGTACCAATCAATAAAGTTTGAAGTGGGACTTTAAATAATTTAACATGAGTAATAAACGAATAAGAAGCTTTTTTTCCAGCTTTTACACCTCATAATTGAACTTTATGGGATAGTATCCCACATTACTACTTGGTGTAATACTTTGGCTTTAAATCTGGAATACCTTTCTCATTTTTTCATATAAAGCGTTCAAAAGTGTTTCAAATTGTAGCCAAATATGAGCTCCACAAGATAGCGAAATATTTCCTTCAAATTTGGGTTAGTATTCAAAATTTATCCAGCCTCAAAGCATATTGAAATATTTTTAAAAATTTCATTTTTGTTATGTTTGAGAGAAAAATAGAAATAACTTTTGAGAAGTGTATAATACAGGGAAAAGTCTTCAACTTCTATGTAGCGCTGATCTGGCCCTTCTAGTAGATAAATTGTTTTACAGGTCTCTCCTCAAAGATGTTGAAGTGAGAAGACAGTTGAAGACTAATATTCCTATTTGAACCTTCCCAAATGATATTTGTGTTGCAGTTTCTGATCTATCTGTGATAAAGTATTAAAATAGGTACCATTAGATAGGCCTAATCGAAACATTTAATAAAAGACTCCATTTGGTGGGTCTGTGGTCTAAATCCTAGTTTTTAGATGAGAATTGAAGTCATTGAAAAGCTCTCAGAAATGGCTACTCATTTGGTATTGATTGCATTCAATATGACCATGTTATGCCAACTCTTAATTCTATTACCAGTTCTGGGATTCTGGATGAACACTATTTTGAGCTTGTTTGCTTCATAATTTTTCTTCTATATGGGTTATGAGGTAATGGACATAATCGTAATAGAGCGCTTATTGCTCTGTTTTCAAAGAGATCCCACCTCATGTATCTCACACTAAAACTCTAGAAATTAGATGGGACGTAAATATTTTTTATCACCCTTTTGATGTTAGCTCAATTTGGTTAGGACCATTAGATAGCCCTGCATGAGGGCTTTAATTTTAATACCCTTTGCATGGGGTTCTGCCTCCTTCTTTGGATTTTAGATTGGAGGCGAAAATTAAGTTTTATTCTTAGTTGGTTCTCTGAGCAGAAATAACTCTTTCATTTCTTATACTATGGTTATGGGAGTGTAATATTTTGAAAAAATGGACTGTCCTCTTTACTTTGATTCCTCTTATGAGTCCTTTTGGCTCAGTTGAATGTAAGAGGGAATTTGTTCTTTACCATTTATTATATATATTTTGGTGTCATGCTTGTGCTCTGGTTTTGAGTCACAGGGTGAAAAATACTGATTTGATAGATTATTTGTGTATTTAAGGAAATAGAAATTTTTATAAGGAAGTTATATAAAATCATATGGCTATAATCCCATTAGAAATGGTAATTATGTATTATTCAATGTCTTTCTGGATGATTCAGACAATTAAAAATACAAAGAATGATCCAATTACCAAAATTTTCTTTGGTAGTATTAACTACTTAATATTATAGCTGAATGATGGGATTAATTTTTGCGAAATAATTAGTAGGATTCTTTGAGGTCTACATCTTCTGCATAGGAATTCCATGGAGAAAATTGGTAAACCAGACAGTAAGAAACCACTTACATTATGGGGTATATTGATTACATCACTTGTATCCAACTAAAATTATCACACCTAAAAATATAAGCTATTTTATGTGGCTTCCAACCGTTTTCTGGTTGATAATTAGATAATTTTAAACTTTAAATACTCCTTTATTTCAAAATATTTTTTCTCTCTCGCAGTTCTCACTCTTATGGCCGTATTATGGAATGCAATCTACACCTTTCCAGCATAAACTTGTATTTAAATTGGATTAATGGACTTTTTGGCAGGAGTTACCTTTGTGGATGTCTTAAAGACGGAATTGTGACAGTTAATTGGCATTTCTTCAAATTTCATATTCTATGTGAATTTTAGTAGAGGTTTAAATTTGAATTATGAAGTGACATTTTTCTTGGTTTTCTTGTGGATCCTATGTTTCTTTATTGGTAGTGAGAGATTCAACAATATCATTTAAGAGCTTGACTTGTATTGAATTTTTGAATTTTTACTCATTTTCTATTTGGTATAACCAAATAGCAGACTTCCAGGTGGTTTCCATAACTACTAGCACCAATAGGGTTTGAATGATTCTCTTTTTGGTTTTCAATTTTCAATTACTAACAATGGAAATAGTTAAAGGAGTCAAAGCTTCTCATTACCTCATTTTGATATCAAAATAGCAGCTTACTCACTATTTTCTCATTATTTCATGGTATTAAAACTTTTTATCAACTTTCCCAAAGAGTTTTCAAGTTTCTATATTGATTGGCCTATTATAATTTATATACCAGAAAAGCAAGGCACACAAAAATCAATAATGGGACTATTGATAGTTTTTTTCAATAATACAAAAACTTTCAGACTCTTTACGAACCTTGTTAGCAACTTGATATAACATTAAATCATGAGAAAATAGTAATTGAGATGCTATTTTGATATCAAAAGGGTGTAATGAGCACCTTTTACTCCTTTGAACATTTCCATTCTTAGAAATTGAAAACTGATAAACAGAAAAAGAATTACTTAAACCCTTTTGGTACTAGTAGTCATTGAAACCACCTGGAAGTCTGCTATTTGGTGACACCACAAAGCAAATGAGTAAAAATTAAAAAATTCAATAAATGTCAAGTTCTTAAATGATATTGTTGAATATCTCACTACCAATGGAAAAATATATGATCCACAAGAAAACCAAAAATAATTGAGACTTCATAATTCAAATTGAAACCTGTACTAAAATTCACATAGAATGTGACATTTGAAGAAATTACAATTCTGTCTTCCAGATCTCCACCTGTGGAACTCCTGCCAAAAGGTCCATGAATCCACATTAAGTACCAGTTATTGCTGGAAATTCATAAATCACATTCCAAAATGTGACTTTAATATTTAGAACTTTGAGAGAGAAAAAATATTTTATAAATAAAGGAGTATTTAAAGTTAAAAATTGTCTAATTATCAACCATAAAAGGGTTGGAAGCCACATAAAGTAGCTTAGATTTGTAGGTGTGATAAGTTTAGCTGGATACAAGTAATGTAATCAACATACCACATAATTTCAGTGTTTTCTCACTCACTGGTTTACCAATTTTCTCCATGGAATTTCCATGCAGTAGATGTAGACCGCAAAGAAGCCCACTAATTCCTTTTCCAAAAATAATCCAATCATTAAGTCAAATTATTAATTAATTAATACTACCAAAGGGATCATGGGTAATTGAATGATTCTTAGTATTTTTAATTGTCTGAATGAGTCCGGAAATACCTTCCCATTTCATCTATTTCTATATACCCAAAACCTATAAGAAATCCTAGTTTCTGAAAGGTTGAATATAGAAACAATAAAAGCCACTTTAATATATTCAAAATTACCAATTTGATATTAGAATTCATTTAAAATATGGATTAGGCCTATTAATCCGTTGAATTATGTTAAAAATTAATTTTTGAATGCATCAAGAAGGTGTAATATTTCATTAATTCCATGAGTCATAGATAATGTTTTCTATTGATCCTTTATTTGGGTAACAACTCTAGCTAGAGAATTTGAAAAGTATAATATTTGAAGTAGTTCTACTCTTATAAGCTGATACACTTTATTTCAATATTTGAAAAAAGAAAGTTATTGGATGCTGATTTTTGAAGCGCAGCTATGGGGTGATCTATTAATACCCACTTTGTTATCAGAAATTAAAAAAAGATCGCCAAAAAACTCAATTAACATCTTTCATCGTGTTCAAGGAATAAATTTTTTTAAGAAAGCTCAATTGATTGCGTAGATTGAAACCTATGTTTACCTCATGAACTACACAATTCGGATTAAAATGGATTCGAGGGTATTAGGTAAACTCCAAATCCAAGTGTATTTGTAAAACGAAGTGGTAATACGGCTTTCATTGGATTTGAGTTTGTCTTTCGAAGTAAACCCATGTATGGAGCTTCCAAAAATATATGTTTTATTATCTCTTCGAAAGATATAAGTGTAAACTTCTATTTTAACAGATGCTCCTGTAGATAACCTTTGAAGCTTATTGGAGGAAAAATCATCAACCTTTTTATTTCTTGTATATCATATTCCAATTCACCACAAAAGGGGCTAATGTTGAATGCGGGAAATTTCAATTCAACAGGAAAGAGAGCCATTCTGAAAAAGTCTTGACATATTGATTAATTCATAATTGGCATGTCAAAGAGAGAAAAAAATTTACTTTTCTTGCAGTTTTGTGACCTCTTCTTGAGTCATTTCAAGAATTTATTCTTTTTTATCATATATAACTTCGAGATGACACATTTTCCTCAAAAAGAATCCCATCATATTTTCCAGAAACTTCAAACCTTAAATTTATAGATATTATATGCTTATTTTTTCATGTGTACGTCTCCAGTAGCCAGCCACTCATAAACAGCACGACACAAGGTGAAATAAAATTATATTGTTTACTTCGTTTAGAATGGGATTTGACCTTTGGAAAGATACAAAGGTGAACCTATCAATTGAATATAGCATATTTATTGAGACGTCAATATCTAATTGAGGATTCTTTTGAGGGAACCTCTTTACATTTGGGGGAAGACCTTTTTCGGGGTCAAAAGACAAAGAACACTATTTCTCAGAAATGGGAGTTCTTAAATATTATAGTGTGGCTCTGTGATTTTACCGAGTGAAGGAGTCGAACCTCCGTTATCTGCTTTCAATTTGGATACATGTACATTGCCATATATTCAAGCTTCAGGCGGCCGTTCTACCGTTGAACTAACTCGGTATGATATAATTCTCCCAAAAATATATCAAATTATACTTAGGAAACCGCTCTTTTAAAGGTGTGGAAAATAAAACCTAGCAAATATCTGGCAATGAGACCTTACTCCACCTTTTTTCTTTGATAAATAGCTTAAGTTTCATAGCTCTTTCGACTTCCCAACGGCTGTTTTGAAAAAGGTTTGGAAAGTTGAACCAAATTTTTCTCATAATCTTTCTTCTTCTGGAATATTCTGAGTGATAATTGATCTTTATTTTCTTGTCCCCCATAGTAAATTAAAATATCTAGATCAATAAATTTTTCAAAAACACCCATTTCTTCCTTGCGGTAGTACCGTATTTCCCACGGAGTTTGGTCATGTTTTTTACATAAGAGAGATTTTTTCCCTCATTAAATTAATGAATGCTAAGCGATATTAGGATATTGGTATTACTCATTCTTTTTGGTATTTTATATTTATTATTCTATCATTCTCAAAATCTGGAAATTTGAACTTCATGAAAAGCAGCATTCATTCCGTTAGTTTTATGTAAGTATTTGAATCTTTTAGGAAACTTTTCCCAGTTTTAACAATTGACCCCTACAAATATTTTGAACTCTCATATTTAATTTCTTCCTATTCTTACTTAGAATGAAGGGAATCATTGTTAAACTGGTGGATTGCTTCAAATAAAATCCAATTTCTCAATAGTATTTTATGGCATAGAGGTAAATATTTGATTTCTATCACTTAGGCGGTTTGCTTTTCAACACTCTGGCTTCAAAATATTGATTACTCAGTGGTGTTTCATTAAAAAAAATTAAATTGAGGATGAAGAACCAATAAGTTAATGAAGATTTTTTTCTGACCGTGTGGAAAAAGTAAAAAGAAAAAATCAGAAGACAAAGTGATCCGCCCACGCGTTGTGTTTTAAACTCCAAAAGATTCATTCATTTGTGATCAAAAAGAAATGATTTGAAGAAATTGTTGCCAATTAAATTCCTTGTTTCCTGCAGATGGGTGATAGTTATGAATTTTGTCATATCCCCGGAAATCAAAACCTCTCTTCAAGATAGATTTTCTTTTCCAAAAATCTTTTTGTTATGCTTTAGAACTCATACATGAGAACTCTGGAATTCAAGATTAAATTGAAAGAGCTCACAACTTAACTTATCTGGGGATCGTTAGGTGTTCCATAAGGCTGTGAGCTGAAATAAGTCTATCGAAATGATTCTTATTTAATCTTCTTTCAATTAAGTTCCGTTTAGTTGGCAAAGCATATTCCGCTTTTCAAAAATCTTAAATCCAACTAGCAAAGCCCTAAGATCTTCCCCAAATGCTACAATAAAGAAGGAAGTTTTTAATTTTATTTTTATTTAGAAAGAGATGTTTACATTATAGCTTTCAAGTCCTAATGGAAAAATCCATTGAAATATAATGATTTCTCTGTTATCAAGATATTCACCCCATTATTTATTTACATATGAACTGAGTCCATTATCATAATAAAAAAATAACATTCATTATTATAAACTGTAATTAGCACAATGACACATAATTCTTGCCCAATTTTTAGATTACTTGTTTTTATCTCTTCAGGATTCTTCAAACAGGGACTGTAGCATAATAAGAAGGTCTCTCATATTATTCTTTTATCAAATCAAGTAGATAAACGCCGCTCCAAAAGAAAGTGGGTTTTTTGAATGTGCTTGTCAATGTCTAAATGCAGTTCCACATATCCATAAAATTGACTACATTTCTATAATGGTTAATTTTTCTTGTTTTCAATTAGGTATTAAAAGAAATATAAGAATGAAGCCATTTTTTGTAAAAAATCTTTCAAATTGATGACTCTAATTGGCAATGTAAACAGATAATCATGAATGATGAGATATCACCATGGTCATTAAGCTAGGTTTACTACAAAGTTTGTGAAATCAATTTCAAACATTTTTATGAAATAATTATAAGAAACTTCATTAAGCACATCATTAAAGTTTAATTTTCTGAAAGTAATGACTCATATTTGAGCCTGAACAAGAATTTTGAGGGTAATTCCTCAATATTATGTTATGAAAACCTCAATAGGAAATTCAATCAAAATAAAATTATCCCGAATATCAACAGTCAAAAAAAATAAGTAGAAAATTGAGGTCTTTAGATTCTAGAAGATAGGAAATGTTGAGTAACTGAGTGAAAATATATTCCCCTCCCACAGTATGATATAATCAGCTTTTCATTAGTATTTTTTATATAAATTATATATTCATTAAAGATTAATTGCTATTGAGTGGTTTTTTTTGGTAACTGTTGGATATATTATATTTGAGCCAATATGAGAAGTAATAATTTTTGGGAGATAACAGGCATGAGGGTATTTCTATCATGGAAAAGAGGTTTGAGAATGATTCAATATCATATTGTGTCAGAATGGAGACATTTTTTTCTCTCAAATATCAAATTAATTAGCAGATTTGAAGAAGAAGGGAAAAAGTGGAATCTACTAAGTTAATTTGTATTGGGACAAATTTCTTTTGAACCTGATATTCAAAGGAAATTACCCAAGTGTTCTCCAAGTTCTAATAAAGAAAATGATATATTTTGATTGGTATTTGATTTCTGAAAATCAATATTGTTGGAATGTTTTGGGAAAAAGAGCTTGTACATTTGCTTATTTTTTTGTGAGTTAAAGAAATCTATTCTGAGCAATTAATTAAAGAGAAACGCTTTCATAGAGATATTTTTAAGGTTGGAAATATTAAAATCTGAGAGAAGAATTTTGAGAAAAAAGAGGTATAGAAAGCAAGAAATCAAAAGAGATGGGGAAATAGTGTAGTTAAATCTTGATAAATGTGAAGGATAACATTTGATCTTTAATGGATTCATTTTGATTTGAAAATCCCTAGTTTTTTTCTTGAAGAAGTTCTTTGAATGAAGGATTATTCAGGCTTGCCAAGTGTTAAATAAATATATTTATTATATGTGATGTATTTATGAATATTGAGAATATTCCTTGTCATATTCCCAAATGGCAATAGACAGGGAGATCCCTTCATGAAGAGAGTTGGAATCTGGGTTGGACCTTCTACCCTGTATGTAGGGATAGTTTTTTTTGATGATGATTGTGCTAAAATGTTTTTGCTCCTAGGGAATTTGAGCCTTTGTGATATTGCTAAATATTCAAAAAGCTCACAATAAATACTATAAAACTTATTCAAATGATAAGAATTTAACTTCAGATTGTATGAACAATGAAATCAAGCAAAAATACCATAAAAAGCTATTAATTCTTCATTATCCCAGTAACACATGGGTAAACATGTGGTATATGATGCACCGTTGGATTCCCCATCCACAAAGACATGCATTGATTTTTATTTCATATCTGTTAACCCAATACTCACTCAGTTTCCCGGATATATCACCTTTATGATCAGGGCATGTATTAATGTTTTGTAGGTCATATCTTTCATAATACTCATCATGACAACATGCTCCAAAATCATATTTACCCTGAAATATTTTTAATAATAAAACTTTAATATTTTTTTGTAAATTTGGAAGTATGTTGAATAATAATGAACAATTTGCCAAAATAGAAATACCATTTGACCACATAGAATTAACAGTGGTCCAAACTTAAAATAAAGTAGAAATTCAGATGCTTGTATCTCATACCTTAATAATTTAACCAATTACTATCATAACATCCAAGGTAGATCCCTAAGAAAGCATGGAATCAAATCCAAAACACTAAATTTCAAAAGAAAAGATAAATTAAAAGAAAAAACTTCAAAGAAACAATTCTGATGGTTTTATGAGGTCCTATTAACAGATTAGTAATGAAATTCAAATATATTATAATTTACTCTCATAAATTCAGTTGAGTAAGAAAGGTAAAAGTTATGAATGATTAAAGTTAAGGCTTAAAAATGATCACTTTTGATCTTTAAATGTAATCTTATTTTCAGTTGAACAATACGATAGGAGATACAAATTGTGGATGTTAGTATTTTATTATTGAAAATACCTCAATTCACAAAGCTTAGTAATATTAAAATCTAATTATGCCAGAAAAATAGAGGTACAGTGATAAGTCTAAAATATGGAATAATGATGAGATAAAACATTTTAATGATGATGTAATATGTGAGATGTGTCTATGAAACTGATGATAATATTACTATGACTGTTCTTATGAAAAATAATAACAAAGTGGTATTATAACCACAATTAAATAATTAAAGAATTATTTCTTTCACGTGTTAAACACTACTAGTGATTTTAACAGTGAGAAAGTAATTGTCTACAACAATCAATGACAAGAAGATTTTAATAATAAAACTTCTTTTTATTAAAATAATAAAATTATTTTAATATATAATTATCTTTTGCAAAAATAATTATAATGGTAATTCTTGAAGAAAACTAATGTTAGAGAAAAAATTTAAGAATTAAAGATAAATTACTCACTAATATTCAAAGGGACTTATTGAATGATAAGATAGAGATATTTGGAGTATAATTGTGATTTTAGAGGATCAAAATGAATTTATAAGAGTATTAGAACAATATATAGTTTGATTCTATGATTTCACGTCTTTCTGATTGATTCTGAAAGAATTAAAACACTTAAGAATATCTTGAACTAATACTTACTTGTTGGTAACAATGATATAAATGATAATAAGATGAGGATGATGTGGAAAAAACAGCAAGAGGAGGCCTCGTTTGAGTCAACAACAGCTCACAGAGGTGTGCCATGAAGCAAACTGAAAGAACAGTCAGTGAGAAAACAATAAACCCTTTTGGATTATTGATTGCATCATCTGTTGTCACTTAAGATTATCACAATTACTTAATTAATGCTTTTACGTGACTACCAACCCCAATTTTGTTAAGAATAAAAGGAGTAAGATCCGTAAATATTATTTGATTCCACAATAATAATTTATTTCTCAAAGTTAACAATGTTATTGGAAATTTCATCACAGGTTGTAATTACTGTGAATTTTTGAAGATTCAGTGTTTCACGTGGAATAGTCAAAAATGGACTGTAAGTCAACCTTTTAATTTTTCTAGTAAAACCATAATTCTTTTTGGTCTTACCATAGATAATAAAATTCTCTATTGGTCCTGAAAGTTTCAGAAATATTCATTAAGGATTGTATTTTTGATGAATTTTTGAAGTTTTTACCTCATTTCTACATAGACTTCCAAATATCAGTGTTTAACGGGTTGCTATGAGGTAAATCAATGGATACAAGTCCAAAAAGGGTTTTAATTACTCTTTTGGGGTTTATCCATGGAAAATCATTAAGAATTGACATGGTTACAGGAGTCTAAGTAGGTCTTTACCTCCTTGGCATGTAAAAATAGGAGGTTATTTGTTATTTTCTTAAGATTTACTGTAGTTGTAACATGGTAATCAAGTTCCCAAAAGGTTTTATTTTACCAATTAGGCCAAGATCAGCCATGGATCCAATCTTTGGAGCTGTCCACGCCCCTGAGGCCTCAGAAGTTGGGTACCCTGGCTCTCTTTGATGTCTTTTGTCCCCCTTGCTTATTTTTCACATCAAAATACAAAATTAAGCTTCAAGTGAGATATCCTCTATGGGTGTACCAAAGGTACATGTAGGAATACCATGATATTAAGTGCTCAAAACATGCCTAACACTATTCCTAGTGTATATGTAACATTGGATTTCTCACATTCCCATTATTTTGGCATGAAATTATGAAAAACAAAAATCTTCACGGATCTTTTATGTGGTATTGATGATGGGGTATTGAAGTATTTTCAATATTACCACCTCAAAGAGTTAATTTGAGCTTATTCACTCTATGGAGCTACCCTAGGTGTATTTTTGTGTAGAATCCAAATCTGGCCTTAAATCCATGGATTTACTTACTCAATAAGAAGTTATTCGTCTTTTCCGAAATAAAAAATGATGAATTTTGGATATATGCAAGACTTAGGAGTTATGCATAATTCAAGATTTATTTTTAAGATAATTGTGGCCTATTTTGGTATGTAAAATATACATCAAGGCTCACATAATTATTAATAAATCTTCAGATATTGATACATTCACACGGATACCATTAGTAAATGACATCTAGAAGCCTATGCCTACTAGGACGGGAAATTCCTGCTACATAAAGATCCCTTATTCCTCTGTTTGCCCCTCACATTAGTCAAATTCAATATAATATTTAATAAAAAGGTAAAAAAATCAATTCTACTTGATATAAATCTTGTATTATAAAGAAACAAAGTATTATATTTTCTTCATGTCTATCTCTTATGTGATTACAACAATAATTATTTTCATTTGATATATTCTCCTAAAATTATATAAATCAATGTAAAAAAATGAAAAATTTTATTTATCTCTTTTTTCTATTGTAAGCAAATATTAAATAGGTTGTAATTACCTTCTTAGGAATATATTTAATCAAAATTCTCCTATTATTTTCTGAAGGGAGGTTATCCTCTCTTATTATAATATTTTTTCCCTATTGTTTAAAGTTTAAAATTCTACAATTATCAACCATAAAAGGGTTGAAAGCCACATAAAATAGGTGAGGTTTTTAGGTGTGATAATTTTAGTTGGATACGAGTGATGTAGTCAGCATACCACATAATGTAAGTGGTTTCTTACCCACTGGTTTACCAATTTTCTCAATGGAATTTCTATGCAGCAGATGTACACCTCAAAGATGCCCACTAATTCCGTTTCCAAAAATAATCCCATCATTAAGGTAAATTATCAAGTAATTAATACTACCAAAGGAATCATGGGTAACTGAATGATTCTTAGTATTTTTAATTGTCTAAATGAGTCTGGAAATACCTTCCCATTTTATCTATTTCCACAGACCCAAAACTTAAAAAAGATCCTAGTTTCTTAAAGGTTGAATATCGGAAAGAATAAAAGCCACTTTAATGTATTCAAAATTTCCAAGTTGATATTATAATTAATGGAAAATATGAATTGGGCCTATTTATCCTTTGAATTATGGTACAAATTAATGTTTGAATGCATCAAGGTGGTGTAATATTTCATTAATTCCATGAGTCATAAATAATGTTTTCTGTTGCTACTCTATTGGGGTAACATCTCTAGCTAGAGGATTAGAAAAGGAAAATATTTGAAATAGTTTTCCTCTTATAAGCTGATTCACTTTATTTCAATAATTGAAAAAAGAAAACTTATTGCATGTTGATTTTTGAAGCGCAGCTATGGGGTGATCTATTAATACCCACTTTGATATCAGAAACTAAAGGAAATTAGATAAAAGACTCAATTAAAATCTTTTATCGTGTTCAAGGAATAAGATTTGTTAAAAACGTTAAATTGATTGCTTAGATTGAAACCTATTTTTACCTCATGACCTACACAGTTCGGATGACAATGGATTCCAGGGCATTAGGTAAACTCAAAATCCAAGTGTATTTGTAAAAGGAAATGGCAATACGGCTTTCAATGGATTTGAGTTTGTCTTTCGAAGTCCATTAATGTATGGATATTTCAAACATATATGTTTTATTTTTTCTTTGGAAGACATAAGTGTAAACTTCTATTTTAACAGATGCTGCTGTAGATAACCTTTGAAGCTTATTGGAGGAAAAATCATCAACCTTTTTATTTCTTGTATATCATATTCTAATTCACCACAAAAGGGGCTAATGTTTAATGCAGGAACTTTCAACTCAACAGAAAAGAGAGCCATTCTGAAAAAGTCTTGACTTATTGATTAATTAATAATTGGCATGTCAAAGAGAGAAAAATATTTACTTTTCTTGCAGTTGTGTGACCTTTTCTTGAGTCATTTCAAAATTTTATTCTTTTTTATCATGTATAACTTTAAGATGACACATTTTCCTCAAAAATAATCCGATCATATTTTCCAGAAACTTCAACCCTGAAATTTATAGATATTATATGCTTATATTTTCATGTGTATATCTCCAGTAGCCAGCCACTCATAAAGATCACAATACGACGTGAAATAGCATTATATATTCTACTTCGTTTAGGATAGGATTTGACCTTTGGAAAGATACAAAGGTGAACCTATCAATTGAATATGGCATATTTATTGAGACGTCAATATCTAATTGAGGAATCTTTTGAGGGAACCTCTTTACATTTGGGGGACGACCTTTTTCGGGGTCAAAAGACAAAGAACACTATTTCTCAGAAATGGGAGTTCTTGAATAATATAGCTTGGCTTTGTGATTTTACCGAGTGAAGGAGTCGAACCTCCGTTATCTGCTTTCAATTTGGATACATGTACATTGCCATATATTCAAGCTTCAGGCGGTCGTTCTACCGTTGAACTAACTCGGTATGATATAATTCTCCCAAAAATATATCAAATTATACTTAGGAAACCGCTCTTTCAAAGGCGTGGAAAATAAAACCTAGAAGCTATCTGGCAATGAGACCTTACTCCACCTTTTTTCTTTGATAAATAGCTTAAGTTTCATAGCTCTTTCGACTTCCCAATGGCTGTTTTGAAAAGGGTTCGGAAAATTGAACCAAATTTTTCTCATAATCTTGCTTCTTCTGGAATATTCTGAGTGATATTTGATCTTTATTTCTTTGTCCACCAAAGTAAGTTATAATATCTAGATCAATAAATTTTTCAAAAACACCCATTTCTTCCTTGCGGTAGTACCGTATTTCCCACGGAGTTTGGTCATGTTTTTTACATAAGAGAGATTTTTTCCCTCATTAAATCAATGAATGCTAAGCGATATTAGGATATTGGTATTACTCATTCTTTTTGATATTTTATATTTCTCATTCTATCATTCTCAAATTCTGGAAATTTGAACCTCATGAAAACCAGCGTTCATTCTGTTAGTTTCATGTAAGTATTTGAATATTTTAGGAAGCTTTTCCCAGTTTTAACAATTGACCCATACAACTATTTCAAAATCTCATAATTAATTTCTTTCTATTCTTACTTAGAATGAGCTGAATCATGGTTAAACTGGTGGATTGCTTCAAATAAAGTACAATTTCTCAATAGTATTGTATGGCATAGCGGTAAATGTTTGATTTCTATCACTCAGGAGGTTTGCTTTTCAACACTCTGGCTTCAAAATATTGATTACTCATTGGTGTTTCATTGAAAAAATATTAAATTGAGGATGAAGAACCAATAACTTAATGAATATTTTTTTCTGATCATGTGGAAAAAGTAAAAAGTAAAAATCAGAAGACAAAGTGATGCGCACATGCATCATGTTTTTTACTCCAAAATATTCATTCATGTGTGATCAAAAAGAAATTATTTGAAGAAATTGTTGTCAATTAAATTACTCGTTTCCTGCAGCTGGGTGATAGTTATAAATTTTGTCACAGCCCCGGAAATCAAAGCCTCTCTTCAACATATATCTTATTTTCCAACAAAAACTTTTAATTTGATTCTTCTTTAGAAAGAGATGTTTACATTATAGCTTTCAAGTCCTAATCGAAAAATCCCTTGAAATATGAAAATTTCTGTGTTATCAAGATCTTCACTCCATTATTTATTTACATATGAGCTGAGTCCATTATCATTGTTAAAAAAATATTCATTATTATAAACTGTAATTAGCAAAATGAAACATTATTCTTGCCCAGTTCTTAAATCACTTGTTTTTATATCTTCAGGATTCTTCAAAGCGGGACTTTGGCATAATAATAAGCTCTCTAATATTATTCTTTAATAAATCAAGTAGATAAACCTCACACCCAAAGAAAGTGTGTTTTTTGAATGTGATTGTCAATCTCTACATGCAGTTCCATATATCCAGAAAATTGATGACATTTTTATAATGGTTAATTTTGCTTGTTTTCAATTAGGTATCAATAGAAATATAAGAATGCAGCCATTTTTTGTAAAAAATCTTTCAAATTGATGACTCTAGCTAAGCAATGTAAACAGATAATCGTGAATGATGAGATATCACCATGGCATCAAGCTAGGTTGACTACAAAATTTGTGAAATCAATTTCAAACATTTTGATGAAAGAATTCTAAGAAAGCTCATTAAGCACATCATTAAAGTTTAATTTTCACAAATTAATGAATCACATTTGAGCCTAAACAAGAAATTGTAGTGTCATTCCTCATTATTGTGTCATTCACACCTCAATAGGAAATTCAATCAAATTAAACTATCCTCAATATCAAGAGTCAAAAAAAATAAGTAGAAAATTGAGTTCTTTGGATTCTAGAAGAAATGAAATGTTGAGTAACTCAGTGAAAATATATTTCCCTACCACAGTATGATATAATCAGCTTTTTATTAGTATTTTTTATATAAATTATATATTCATTAAGGATTAATTCCTATTGAGTAGTTTTTTTGTAACTGTTGGATATATTATATTTGAGCCAATATGAAAAGGAATAGCTTTTGGGCGATAACAGGCATGAGGGTATCTCTTTCATGGAAAAGAGGTTTGAGAATGATTCAATATCATATTTTGTCAAAATGGAAACATTTGATTATCTCAAATATCAAATTAATTAGAATACTTTAAGAAGAATGGAAAAAGTGAAATATACTAAGTTAATTTGTATTGGGACAAGTTCCTTTTAAACCTGATATTCAAAGGAAATTTCCCAAGTGTTCCCCAAGTTTTAATAAAGAAAATGATATATTTTGATTGGTATTTTATTTCTGAAAATCAATATTGTTGCAATGTTTTGAGAGGAAGAACTTGGATATTTGTTATTTTTTTGTGAGCTAAAGAAATATATTCTGAGCAATTAATTAAAGAGAAACGCTTTCATAGAGATATTTTTAAGGTTGGAAATATTAAAATCTGAGAGAAGGATTTTGAGAAAAAAGAGGTATAGAAAGCAAAAATCAAAAGAGATGGGGGAAGAGTGTAGTTTAATCTTGATAAATGTGAAGGATAATATTTGCTTGTTAATGGATTCATTTTGATTTGAAAATCCTTAGTTTTTTTCTTGAAGAAGTTCTTTGAATGAAGGATTATTCAGGCTTTCCAAGTGTTAAATAAATAAATTTATCATATGTGATGTATTTATGAATATTGAGAATATGGCTTGTCAGATTTCCAAATGAAAATAGAAAGTGAGATCCCTTTATGAAGAAAGTTAGAATCTGGGTTGGACCTTCTACCCTGCCTTTAGGAATAGTTTTTTTGAATGATGATTGTGCTACAATCTTGTTGCTTCTAGGGAATTCAAGCCTTTGAGATATTACTACTTATACAAAAAGCTCACAATAAATATGATAAAACTTATTCAAATGATCAGAATTGGAATTCATATGGTATACACAATAAAAATAAGTAAAAATCCCATAAAAAGCCATTAATCCTTCATTATCCAAGTAACGCATGGGTAAACATGTGGAATATGATGCACCATTGGATTCCCCATCCACAAAGACATGCATTAATTTTTATTTCATAGCTGTTAGCCCAATACTCACTCAGTTTCCCGGATATATCACCTTTATGATCAGGGCATGTATTCATGTTTTGTAGCTCATATCTTTCATAATACTCATCATAACAACATGATCCAAGATCATATTTACCCAGAAATATTTTTAATAATAAGACTTTAATACTTATTTGTAAATTTGGAAGTATGTTGAATAATAATGAATCATTTTGCAAAAATAGCAATACCAGTTGACCACTTGAAATTAACAGTGGTACATACATAAAATAAAGTATAAATTCAGCTGCTAGTAGCTCATACTTTAATAATGAACCAATTACAATCATAATATCCAGGGTAGATCGCTAAGAAAGCATGGAATCAAATCCAAAATAGCAAATTTCAAAAGAAAAGATAACTTAAGAGGAAAAACTTCAAAGAAACAGTTCTGATGATTATATGAGGTCCTATTAACAGATTAGTAAGGAAATTACAAAATATTATAATTTACTCTCATAAATTCAGTTGAGTAAGAAAGGTAAAAGTTATGAATGATTAAAGTTCAGGCTTGAAAATGATCACTTTTGATCTTTAAATGTAATCTTATTTTCAGTTGAACAGTACAATAAGAGATACCAATTGGTGATATTAGTATTTTATTATTAAAAACACCTTAATTCACAAAGCTTAGTAATTTTAAAATCTAATTATGCCAGAAAAATAGAGGTCCAGTGATAAGTCTAAAGTATGGAATAATGATGAGATAAACCATTTTAATAATGATGTAATCATTGATAAACCTTCAGATATTGATACATTCCCATGGCTACCATTAGTAAATGACATCTAGAAAGTCTATGGCTACTAGGAAGGGACATTCCTCCTACATAAAGACCCCTTATTCCTCTGTTTTCCCCCTCACATTGATCAAATTCAATATAATAGTTAATAACAAGGTAAAAAAATCAATTCTACTTGATATAAATCTTGTATTATAAAGAAACAAAGTATTATATTTTCTTTATTACTATCATTTATTTGATTACAACAATAATTATTGTCATTTGATATATTCTCTTAAAATTATATAAATCAATGTAAAAAAAGCAAGGATTCTAGTTCTCTCTATTTTCTATTGGAACTAAATATTAAATAGGTTGTAATTAACTTCTTAGGAATATATTTAATCAAAATTCTCCTATTATTTTCTGAAGGGAGGTTATTGTATATTATTATAGCATTTTTTCCCTATTGTTACTCATTAATAATTATTCTACAAATATAAATAGTACTTATATGAATACATTTGCTTGATATTTCCAATATTATTGCTATAAATTGTTTTTTATTTTGGTTTAGAAATTGGTAACAAATTTCTTCTTAATTTTCAAGATAATAAAATGCCATAAATATATTAATATATTGAATATGAATATGTTCATTTTGATATATTATTCTGTTCTTTGTAGATAATATGAACATTTGAGACCATCATTATAGTAAGATTTTATAATCATAACCACTTTAAATCCTATTAATAAGTTCTATTACAACAACCAGAGTACAACAAGTAAAATATTAGTAGCTGCCACTTGTCTTGCAAGTGCTAAAATCTGAATATTCCAAATAAATTTGGCTACTGAACCTTCCATTCACTAAAGGAAGGATAATGGAAAGTTTTAATGAAAGTTTATTTCCCTTTAGCACTTGTTTCAATATGGAGTTTAAATAAGCCTCAAAGGTAAGAAAGGAAATTTAAAGTGTGGATATGATTTTTTTTAAAAAATCAAGTACTTCTATTGTCCTAACACTTTGTATAAGGTACGCCTTTATTGAAAATAGTAAATTTTAAGAGCTTTACATTGAAAACAAAATTTATTGTTTTTACCCTTGTTAGTATAAAAAAGAATATTATAAAGATTTCTTGTCTTACCAAAAACCAAAATTTAGGCAAAAAGTCTTTACAAGAGATATTTATGGCACAGTGACCCAACTTGTAAAGATGAATGGTTAGAAGAAAAAGATATACCAGAAGCTACCAAACTCCTCAGGAGATTCAGACACACTAGAAATACCAATATTGAAACGTAATATTCTTTTTTTAGGGGGAGGGAATGTGAGCCTTAGAGGTAATTTCATATACCCAAAAGACCACAAATACAAAATTAACATATAAATATAAATAAAATAAATTTATTTATATTATTAAAATAAAAATCAAAATATAAATATAAAATTATATTCAAAATAAAATAATTAATTACAATTTAAAAATAAAATTGCATTAAATTTTGGAATTATAAAATTACATTTATACTTGAAAAAATTAAGTAAAAATGAAATTTCAACAAAATTGTAAAAAAATAAATAAATTTGGAAAAAAGTTAAACAAAAATTATTATAACTATTTATCCAATAGATAAACATATAAAAATTATTTCCCCATTGGATTCCTCATAAAAAATCAGGAGGGGTCACCTCTGGAAGAAATTTCTGTAACTCAACTCTAAATAAGCTTAAATTAAGTTTTTAGTATTTTCAATACAAAAGTTGAAAATCCGCTAAACTTTAAGTTAATTCACACCACATGTGGTGTTAGCCATCAATTTTTGTGTTAAAATTGAGGTGTTGTGTATAGTTTAGAAGTTATGAGGAATTGAAGTATTTTCAATTGAATTCAATTGAAATGTCAAAATGTGCATGTGTATTACATGAGTGAGCTTTGATTTACATATGAGGTATGAATTATTACTGTATTGCACTGTACAACTCAATTGAATTACATATGTAAATTATAAGTATAATACATGATGAGGAATTAAAGGAAAAATAAATTTGGGGGGGGGGAAAGGAACTCCAGCTCTAAGGGGGAGCTAGACCCCCAAAATCCTTGCTGACAGGCGTGGGATGTCAAAATTCTCGCAAAAGTTCATCACTTTTGGCCCGGAATTGAGTTACAGGGTCTGTGGACTCAATTGATGATGAGGTTTTGATACCAACTGGGGTAGTTTTAGCTGTTGCCAAGAGGGTAAAACTACCCTTAAGATAAAACAATCATAGTAAAAACAGTTTTAACTGGTTTCTACGCCT
Organism: Austropuccinia psidii; assembly: GCA_023105745.1. Taxonomy (NCBI): domain Eukaryota; kingdom Fungi; phylum Basidiomycota; class Pucciniomycetes; order Pucciniales; family Sphaerophragmiaceae; genus Austropuccinia; species Austropuccinia psidii. The sequence continues at coordinate 20,177,863 of JALGQZ010000016.1, forward strand.
CTTACACACATTCCGACGTGTTGTGAAGGCTCTAGGCCAGGTATTGCTTTAGTAATGGCTGATTTAAGGGTCTAAAATGGCTAAAAATGGCTTAAACCAGCCCTTTTTGGTCTAAACCAGGGTTCAATGATGCCATAATTAATTTTTCTGTTTTCATACTGTTTTTCACGACTGACAAGAGTAAATTTTACTTTTGGAGTAAGAGAATTGATGTGAATTACTTACCAGATTGGCTGCATCTCAATATTTATAAAGCTGTTGGTTTTGATGATGGAAAATTGATTATATCTGAAGAAGAAATAGGAGGTAACTGTGGATTTTATGATAACAAAGTTATGTCATGTGGAATGCTTGTAATGATAAAACCGTTATTTCATGATACCTAGTCTACAAAAATGCAAATCTCTCAGATTCATTAGCAATTTTGCTATTGAAATCACTGCCTCAAAATTTATAATCAGAAAGTGCCATATTTGCCGAAGCACCAACCACTTAGCCAATACATGTCCCAAAAGGGGAAAAATCAATGAAATCAGCATTGATAAAGAACCTGATGTTGAAAAAGACAATAATATTGAAGAAAATTGAGATCATAAGCCATCAATATCTTCGGAATCTTCAAAAGATAAAGAAAATATCAATTCCACCTTTTACATCATGGAATCTTATTGTGAGCCTTTGAGATATGACCACATACCCAATAAGGTCACAAGAAAGACTCAGAATAATTATACCTTTAATATAATTATACTAAAATTACTTAGAATAATTATACATTAAAAATAATTACTTTAAAAATACAAAAAATACCATAAATTGGTACAAAACTTGGTTTAACTTAAAAACCAATGAATCAACATTTTAAATAAATTATACCATTGGATTCCACATGGTAAAATACACATATACCATTTTTATGGCATATCTGTAAAGTCAATATTTAATGAGTTATAAGGAATAATACCTTATAAAAACCATAAATCCTTATTTATTTCAAGAACCAATTAAGCAACATGTAAAATAAATTGTACCATTGGATTCCACATGAGAATTCACACATAAAACAATTAATGAGCTAATTTCCAAAGTTAATACTTAAGGAATTAACCTGAATATATGCACTTTTTTGGTCAACACATATATTCAAGGATGATAGCTAATATGTCTTAAACTATACAAGATAGAGTGATGAACCAAAAAAAAAGTTACCACGTAATTACTGTAAGAACACAGCTATAAACTTTATTTTACAAATTATAATCAAGGTTAAAACCTATGACGAAATATTCATAAAAATCAACAGAGCTGTTGACCACTTTGTTGTGATAGTGGTCCAAACTTAAAAAAAAAGTACACAGTTGGATTCTACTAGTTCATTAGTGAAGAATGATGTAATTTTTATTATTAAATTCAGGGTACAACCCCCTGAAATCATGGTTTGAAGTTTGAAATATTGAATTTCGACAGAAAAGATGAGTTACAAGAAAAATCATCAAAATTAGAGTTTTGATGATTTAATGAAAAGCTCTAGGCAGCATAATAAGGTTATGTCAGGCTATCATAATTCACTCCCTGAATTGCTTTAGCATGTAAAACTTAAAAGTTATTAAAGATCAAAGTTTGAGCTTAAATTGAGCAGTTATGATCACCTACTGTAACCTTAAATTAAGTTTAACAGTCATATGAGTGATAAAATTGATGAATAATATTACTTTATGATTAAAACTAATAAAATCCACGAAATTTGGGGTTCTGCCAAGCCTCTGATGTCATCAAACTTAGAGTTATAGTGATAACTCTAAATAATGGTGTAATAATGATGTAATATGATTTGATCGTGATGTAATCATCCTCAAACCTTAAAATATTGATCAATTCCAGTGGATATGATAAGTACACGTCTACTAGAAGCCTGTTGGACTCTAGGGGGGAGGTATTTACTATAAATAGAGCTCTTTTTACTCTGTTTTCCCCTCAGACGCATCAAAAACATTAAATCAATTAAATCAAAGGTAATTTCTTTATTCTTTATATATAAAACTATTATATCATTAAAGACCAAGGACCACCTTGTTATAATAATCTATCTTGACGTCATTAAATCATTTATTTAATTGTTTTTGTTAAAAATCTCTCTAAAAAAACTCATTTCCACATAAAAATCAAGAATATTAGTAATTTTTCTTTATTTCTATTGTAAATACAATTTGAAAAGATTGTATTTATATTTTTTTGGCATAAAATATCTCAAAATTATTATATTAAGTATGAAAAGTAGGTTATTTTCTCTTATTATAATAATTTTCTCTTTATTATTATTTTAATGATTCTTTAATTAATATAAATAGTATTTATATTAATTTATAACTTTAATATTGGTAATATTATTGTTATTAATTGTTTTTTGTTAATAAAAAACAATTTTTTACGCCTTTATTATTTGTTTGTAATAATAATAAAGTGCCATTAAATATATTAATTATTTTATATTAATATATTTATTTTTATTATATTATATTTTATTATATGATTATATTATTATATTTATTTTATAATATAATCATTTTACACCACAATTATAATAATTCTTTATTATTATAACTATTTTTATCTTATTTATTTCATTTATAAGGACATTCATAGTACAATAAGTCAAATATTAGTAATTTTTACTTATTGTTTCATAGTCAAACCTTACATTTGGGGGCCTGGCCGTGATATTTACTTAAAAGACCTTGTAAAAAAGATTCTGATTGGGCTTATCCAATAATAAATTATATTTATAATCATAAAATTATATAATAATTTTATATTTTATTGATTTTAAAAGCTAGTGAGGCATTTGGAAATCAATTGTACTGTCTTACATGCGGTTTTTCACATCCTTAGACTTTCAAGAACTTTCTTTGAGTGACTCTAGTAATTAAAAAAGATATTTTGAAAATTAAAAATAATTTTTATAATTTAATTTTATAAAGAATCATATTCATTTTTTTATTTTATTATTTAAAAATAAAAATATAAAAAATATTAAAAAATATTAAAAACCAATAAAAAAAGTTATTTTTATTCATTTTTATTCATTTCTTTATTCATTTCAATTTTTTAAAGATATAAAAGCAATTTCTACGTGGAAAATTGCCATATCTTGCCAAAAAATAACACTTCTTATAAAAAGACTTATATTTATTTGTCTTTTTTAGTGTTTGAAGATAACCCAACAGAAGACAACCAAGATACTGTTGAGAGTTGGTGGAAGAAACTTGTCAAAGTTCTCCAACAGCAGTTATCACTAAAAGAAAGAAAGCTAAGAAATTAGACTTTCCAGGACCCACCATTCAAGACTCTGAAGGTGAGCACCTCTTTTATAATAGCTATAAAAAGATATTTTAATCTAAAATACTTTTATTTTTCTTATTCCTTAAACTATGACTACCAGAAGAGGTTCCCAATACTCCATCCAATCAGATGGAGCTGGACTCAGAGGTAGAACTGATCCCTCAAAAGGGAAAAGAAAGGGAAATATCCCCGGTGGATCAGAATCCACACAAAGAAGTGCCTTATCCCAAAGGCAAGTCCCAGAAATGCCCATGATATCTGAACCTGAATTGGAACTAAGTATGAGTAACTCGAATAGGTACAAATCACATTCAGAGGGCCCAAATAGACATCTACATGAGCCAGTACAAGCAGTATTACACGGTGTACAAGGACAAAGATTGGGAAATGCTGCCCCAAATACACCAAGGAGTAATTAACTCCTGGCACATCCTGAAAGAATTCCTCAAAGAGGAGGAGATAGTGAAATACTCCAATGGATGGAATCCACTGTCATCCAAACCTCAAATCAAAAAGATCAAGGATTACCACGCCAAAAAGAGGGAGGCAACCAAGGAAGAAGCCACAGTAGCATCTACCAGCAAGCCCCAAGCCAACCCACTTCCCCAAGAAGGGAAGAAGAAAAAGAAAAAGAATTGGAGGAAACCATATTCCCCAAGCTACAGGATTCCCAAAATACAAAAAGATGCCATGGACAATGTTTTCAATATGGCCAGAACTTTGATGGAATTCAAAGACAAAGAGGAACAAAGAATGAGACAACCCCATTTCCCAAGGAAATAACCTTGTCTCCTGATGTTGTAAATACTTTAACAGAAATTAAAAATAGTATTTTACCTCTAAAAGAAATTGAAAAATAGTTTATTATCATTACAAGAAATAAATAATAATTTATCTTCTTTAACAAAAATTGTTGTACAAAACAAGAAAGAGATTAACAACATAAAATTTATGATCAAAAATAATAAACCAAAAGTATTAATTGACAATACTCAGAAATTAATACAAGTACAACAAGAATTGTACAAATACATAAGTGATATCAAAGAGAAAACTTTGACAATCAATTATGATGTGAGTATTGACAATCTTACAGAAAAATTAAACAAATTAAGTATTTCTGTAGAAAAATTTGAAGAAAAGACTTCATCACACCAAAAATTACTTTTGGACCATGTGGAAAAAAGTGATGAAGCAAGAATGCATCTAAAGATGATATTCAAAGTGAAATAAGGCTTATTACTGAAAAAATGGATAAAATGAATGAGGCTAATTTAAATATGCCAGAGTTATCAACTCCATTTTCCCATATAAGAAGCCCTGTTAAAACAAAAGAGGAATTGACAAATCCTTTCATAACAGACTTGAGTCACCAAGAAAATAACCAAGTATTAATGAAGTAAGCACCTCAGCCGAAAGAATGGTCAACATTCACAGGAGAAGGTGAATATGACCACATATCATTTATTAAAACAATTGACATGTTAAAAGAAGACTATGCAATACCAGATGAATTAATCACTGCAAGATTACATTCATTGTTTGAAAAATCTGCAAAAAGATGGTATTATGGCATAAGACAAACAAATGGCAAAAATAACTGGTCTTGATGGAAACAAGAAATAATCACCAAGTGGGTAAATGATGCCTGGAGGTACAAAATAGAAAATGCATTTGGAAATTCTTTCTTTGACCCAGACAAAGATAAACCTTTAACCTGGTGCTTAAAACAAGTTGAAAGACTTAATGCATTGTACCCTGAAATGTCACAAAAAATGGTGCATATGAAAATATTCAAGAAATGTGGAGGAGAGCTGGAACATGCCCTAAGAAGCAGTTGTATAGAACCATGCTCCACAGAAGAGTATATTAATGCACTGGAAGACATAGTGACAAGAACAAAAATTGGCAGGACATGGAAGAAATTGGACATTAAAAGCCCAAATAAACCATTTATCAAAAAAGATAAATCAAAAGAATCCTTCAAGCCCAGTACATCCAATAATAATGAGCAAAGAAAATGCCATAAATGCGGAGGTATTGGACACTTAGCCAATAATTGCCTAAAAAAGACAAAAATCAATGAAATTTTGGAAACAGAAAACCACAATGACAAAGAGGAGGAATCTGACTCTGAAAAAGAGACAGAAGAATCAGAAACTTCTGAAAGTGATGAAATCAATATAATTAATGCAGAAATTAATAACATTGATATAATTTATGAAGTACTAGATGTCAACTCAAACTTACCACAAGTTGGAACATCTGACACAAACCTGACAAATGTGCAAGATGCCAAACTGTACAAAACCAAACCTGCAAGAGGAATGGGGTATACAGCTGGAAAATCAAGTATAAGTATTGTCATGGTTGATAACCAAGAAGCAAAGGTGAACTTGGATACAGGAGCATATTGCACCTGTGTTGGTAAAAGTTATTTAAGTACAATTATTTCAGACTGGCAAGAAAAACTTATACCAATCCAAGGTGTCAAATTTAGTAGTGCAAGTGAAAGCATGATGCCCCTTGGAATAATTGACTTAACACTTATTTTACCTCACCCTTCACAATGTGTCAGAATTAAAGTGGAATTTGTGGTAATGGACAACTGTACCAGTAATCACTTTATCCTGGGAAATGACTACTTATCAATCTATGGTATAGATATCTCTAACCAGAAGGATAGATATTTTACTATAGGAGACAATAAGAGACAAAAGTTTGGCTCCTTAAATAACAAAAAAAAATTACAGTTATTAAGAAGGAAGAAAAGATTCCAGAAAAGGAACTTTTTATATCTGAACAACTTAAAGAGGCAGAATTCAATCAAGAATTAACAGAAAAAATCAAAGAAAAATTGATTAACCTCTTATTTAAGTACAAAGATGCCTGTGCAACTGACAAAGAGCCACTAGGTGCTATAATTGGGCATGAAGTAGACATAATTCTTAATGTGGAAAAGCCTTACCCACCCTTACTAAGAAGACCAGCTTACCCAGCTAGTCCAAGGGCTAGAGAAGCCTTAGAGGTACACATTAAAGAATTAATGGACCTTGGAGTATTAAGAAAAGTTGGACATAATGAACAAGTAGAAGATACTACTCCTGTCATTATAACTTGGCATAATGGAAAATCAAGGATGGTAGGAGACTTCAGAGCCCTGAACACCTATACCATTCCAGATAGATATCCAATACCTAGAATCCATGAGACATTGACACAATTGTCACAAGCTAAGTTCATTACAGCTATGGATGCCTTAAAGGGTTTTCATCAAAATGTCTTAACAGACAATGCCAAAAAACTACTGAGGATAATAGTTCACTGTGGAATTTTTGAATACTTAAGAATGCCATTTGGGATAAAAAATGCACCTTCCCATTACCAAAGGATGATGAATCCCATATTTCCTGAAGAATTATCAGAAGGATGGTTAATTATCTATATGGATGATATCATAGTTTGCTAAGAAACTTGTGAAAATCACTTTACAAGACTAGAAAGGGTACTACAGAAAATAGTCCAAGTGAATATGAAAATTTCCTTGAAAAAGTGTCATTTTGCATATAGTGAATTAAAAGCACTAGGACATGTTGTATCTGGACTTAGTCTAGGCATAGATAAAAATAAAGTAGCAGCAGTACTACTTAAACCAATGCCTCAAACCAAAAAAGAAATGCAATCATTTTTAGGATTTGCTGGTTACTATAGACAGCATATAAAGGACTTTGCAAAAATTGCCAAATCCTTATATAAACTCTGTAACCAACAAACAGTTTATGAAATGACTGAAGAAAGGGTCAAGGCATATGAAGAATTGAAAAACTCACTAACAAATGCCCCATTTCTTCTAATTCCAGATTGGAAACTACCCTTCAAACTATACATTGATGCTTGTGGAGAAGGACTAGGTGCTGCACCTCACCAAACACAAATTATCAATGATAACCAGAGGAAGGACCAATTTGTTTCATTTCAAGGCAGACAAAGCCAACAGAAGCAAGGTATGGAGCCAGCCAAATGGAATGCTTATGCTTAGTGTGGGCTTTAGAAAAACTGCATTATTATTTGGATGGCACAGTATTTGATGTAATCACAGACTGTAATGCTGTGAAATCACTATTAAATATGAAGACTCCAAATAGACATATGCTGAGATTGCAAATTGCTATCCAAGAATACAGAGGAAATATGACTATTGTTCATAAATTTGGTAATATCCATAATAATGCAGATGGTCTTAGCAGATGGGCTCTAGCAAATACACCTGACAATCCAGCATGGGTTCCACAAGAAGAAAACCATATAGAAGGAATATGTGTTACAGATATTGGCACAGAATTCTTTAACCAAGCTAAAGAAAGCTATAAGATAGACAAAAACTTCCATATCTTAAGCCAACTTCTGATGAAAGACTGCAAAGACCCATCAATTTCATCAAAACTAGAACAAACATGGAAAAAGGCATATGATGAAGGAAGATTCCACCTCCTTGATGGAATCCTTTACCATAGAACAAAACACACATGTGTTATGGCCTTAACAGATAGAACCCTGATAAACACTATTTTACATGAATGTCATGACAGTGTTGCAGCTGGACACCTTTCAGAAGATAGAACACTAGAGAGGGTGAAAACCTGCTCTTGGTGGCCAAATTGGAAGAAAGATGTTACAGAATACTGCCAAACCTGTGACAGATGTCAAAAAGCCAACAGAGCCACAGGAAAGAAATTTGGAATGATGATCCAAAGCCAAGAACCAAAATCCCCATTGGAAATAGTTCGTATGGATTGGGTAACAGCTTTACCCCCAGGAGGATACAGGAGTTATAATGCATGCCTAGTGTTAGTTGACAGATACAGTAAAACTCCCATGTTCTTACCATGTCATATAGATGACACAGCTATGGACACAGCCACAATGATATGGAGTAAAGTTATTAGCCATACAGGCTTATTCCAGAATATTATAAGTGACAGAGACCCAAAGTTCACTTCAGAATTATGGACAAATCTCCATAACGTATTTGGGACAAAGCTATCATTCTCAACAGCTTACCATCCCCAAACTGATGGTTTAGCAGAAAGAATGATACAGACCTTAGAGGACATGATCAGAAGATTCTGTGCTTATGGGCTAGAACTCAAAGATTCTGATGGTTTTACCCATGATTGGTGTACACTAATACCAGCTCTTGAACTAGCATATAAGACATCAATCCATTCTTCTACTGGCAAAACACCAGCAATGCTAGAAAAAGGTTGGAATCCAAGACTTCCTTATGACACCCTCAAAGAGGACTTAGTGGATATACATCCAAAAGCAAGCAGCTTTAAAATAATGCTTGACAAGGCAAGACATCATGAAAACAGATGTATGCAAGATTCTTTCAAATATGCAAAAGAAAGATGGGATAAAATTCATAAGCCACCTGATTTCAAAATAGGAGACTTGGTCCTAGTATCAACCCTTAATTTCAATAACATAAAAGGCCCAAAGAAATTGAAAGATTCCTTTGCAGCACCATTTATGATAAAAGCACTTCATGGAGCCAATGCTGTGCAATTGGAACTCACAGGTGATCTAATGAACAAACACCCAACTTTCCCTGTAAGTCTGATAAAACCTTACAGTTCAAGTGACAAGGAGTTGTTTCCACCAAGAAATAAACCCCCACTTGAAATTCCCCCCTTGGAAGAAGGAGAGGAAAAGAAAAGAGTAAAAGTCCTTAAAGAAATAAGGACAAGAAACAAAAAAGAAAGGGAATACCTTGTAAGGTATAGAAATTCAACTCAAGAAGATGAATGGCTACTTGAGAAAGATATAACAAATGCTGATAAGCTACTAAGAAGGTTCAGACATGGAAGAAAGCCTGAAAAATAGAAAAGTTAAGCATTATTGAGCTTCAAGACTAACAAAGTCTATTGAAGAGGTAGGACAGTGGATGATACCCTAATTACACATACCAGATTGTGGTACAATCTTTTTTGGTGGTAGGGAATGTGAGCCTTTGAGATATGACCACATACCCAATAAGGTCACGAGAAAGACTCAGAATAATTATACCTTTAAGATAATTATACTAAAATTACTTAGAATAATTATACATTAAAAATAATTACTTTAAAAATACAAAAAATACCATAAATTGGTACAAAACTTGGTTTAACTTAAAGACCAATGAATCAACATGTGAAATAAACTATACCATTGGATTCCCCATGGTAAAATACACATATACCATTTTTATGGCATATCTGTAAAGTCAATATTTAATGAGTTATAAGGAATAAAACCTTATAAAAACCATAAATACTTCTTTATTTCAAGAACCAATGAAGCAACATGTGAAATAAATTGTACCATTGGATTCCCCACCAAAATTCAAACATAAAACAGTTAAGGAGCTAATTTCCAAAGTTAATACTTAGGGAATTAACCTGAATATATGCACTTTTTTGGTCAATGCATATATTCAAGGATCATAGCTAATATCTCTTAAACTATACAAGATAGGGTGATGAACCAAAAATAAAGTTACCAGGTAATTGCTGTAAGAACACAGATATAAACTTTATTTTACAAATTATGATCAAGGTTAAAACCTATGAGAAATATTGATAAAAATCAACAGAGCTGTTGACCACTTTGTTGTGAAAGTGGTCCAAAAATAAAAAAAGTACACAGTTGGATTCTACTAGTTCATTCATGAAGAATGATGTAATTTTTATTATTAAATTCAGGGTACAACCCCCTGAAATCATGGTTTGAAGTTTAAAATATTGAATTTCGACAGAAAAGATGAGTTACAAGAAAAATCATCAAAATTAGAGTTTTGATGATGTAATGAAAGGCTCTTGGAAGCATAATGAGGTTATTTCAGGCTATCAGAATTCACTCTCTGAATTGCTGTAGCGTGTAAAACTTAAAAGGTATTAAAGATCAAAGTTTGAGCTTAAATTGAGCAGTTATGATCACCTACTGTAACCTTAAATTAAATTTAACAGTCATATTAGTGATAAAATTGGTGAATACTATTAGTTTATGATTAAAACTAATAAAATCCACGAAATTTGGGGTTCTGCCAAGCCTCTGATGTCATCAAACTTAGAGTTATAGTGATAACTCTAAATAATGGTGTAATAATGATGTAATATGATTTGATCGTGATGTAATCATCCTCAAACCTTAAAATATTGATCAATTCCAGTGGATATGATAAGTACACGTCTACTAGAAGCCTGTTGGACTCTAGGAGGGAGGTATTTACTATAAATAGAGCTCTTTTTACTCTGTTTTCCCCTCAGACGCATCAAAAACATTAAATCAATTATATAAAAGGTAATTTCTTTATTCTTTATATATAAAACTATTATATCATTAAAGACCAAAGACCACCTTGTTATAATCATCTATCTTGACGTGATTAAATCATTTATTTAATTGCTTTTGTTAAAAATCTCTCTAAAAAAACTCATTTCCACATAAAAATCAAGAATATTAGTAATTTTTCTTTATTTTTATTGTAAATACAATTTGAAAAGATTGTATTTATATTTTTTTGGGATAAAATATCTCAAAATTATTATATTAAGTATTAAAAGTAGGTTATTTTCTCTTATTATAATAATTTTCTCTTTATTATTATTTTAATAATTCTTTAATTAATATAAATAGTATTTATATTAATTTATAACTTTAATATTGGTAATATTATTGTTATTAATTGTTTTTTATTAATAAAAAACAATTTTTTACGCCTTTATTATTTGTTTGCAACAATAATAAAGTGCCATTAAATATATTAATTATTTTATATTAATATATTTATTTTTATTATATTATATTTTATTATATAAATTATATTATTATATTTATTTAATAATATAATCATTTTATGCCACAATTATAATAATTCTTTATTATTATAATTATTTTTATCTTATTTATTTTATTTATAAGGACATTCATAGTACAATAAGTAAAATGTTAGTAATTTTTACTTATTGTTTCATAGTCAAACCTTACACTTATTCCCACTTGCCACAATTGAGCAATGGTCAACTTGATTTGTCAAAAATTCAAGATGCACAACTTATGAAAACCAAACCAAACAGGGGAAAAGGTTATACAGCTGGTAACTCCTGTATAACAGAAGTGACAATTAATGAAAAACCCACTCAAATTTTACTTGACCCAGGAGCCTTCTGCTCCTGTGTTGGAAAATCTTTTCTTAAGGCTTGTGTAATAGATTTTGAAGACCACTTGTTACCAACTGATGGTATAAAATTCAATAGTGCCAGTAATGCAATGAAAGCATTGGGAATCTTTCAGACCAATATGATGTTCCCACATATTGATGGAAATTTAAAAAAAACTGTTGAATTTGTTGTTATGGAAAATTGCTCTAGTACCCATTTTATATTGGGAAATTACTATTTGATCATGTATGGAATAGACTTCCAAAACAACAAAGATAGATATTTACTATTAAAGACAATAAGTGTCATAAATTTGCCTTTGTACCATTTAAAAGACAAATTAAAGTAAGTAAAGTAGCAGCATTCAAGTTAGAGCTGGAAAGATTCAAATCTGAACAGTTAAATCAAGCTTAAATGAGCCTTCATCTGACTGATAATCAGGAAAATGAAATTTCTTCCCTTTTATATGACCACAGAGGAGCATTTACATCAGACAAAGAACCTTTGGGAGCAGTTATTGGTCATGAATCTGACATCATCCTTAATATTTAGAGACCTTATCCACCACTCTTAAGAAGACCTGCATATCCAGCAAGTCCTAAATCAAGAGAAGCTATAGAAACTCATATTAAAGAACTCTTAGATCTTGGTGTAATAAGAAAGATTTGCCACAATGAAGAAGTAGAAATAACTACACCAGTCATAGTGGCATGGCATAATGGAAAATCTAGAATGCTTGTGGACTTTAGAGCTCTGAACACTTACACTGTTCCAGATAGGTACCCAATACCAAAAGTCCAAATTGCCCTCACCCAAATATCTCAAGAAGTGTATATAAGCACTATGGATGCCCTTAAAGGATTTCATCAAAATGTAGTACCACCAAGAGCAAGGAAATAATAAAGAATTATTGTTCATTGTGGATTTTATGAATATTTGAGGATGACCTTTGGAATCAAGAATTCACCTTCACACTTCCAAAGAATGATGAATGAAGATTTGCCTGAATATCCTTCAGAATGATGGGTAATCATTTACATTGATGACATTATTGTCTGTTCCAAAACTTGGGAAGAACATATGTACAGATTATCCAGAGTTTTGACAAAAATCCAATCTGTCAACATGAAAATTTCCTTAAAGAAATGCCATTTTGGATTAAAGAGCTTAAAGCACTGGGACACATAGTATCTGGTTTATCCCTTGTAATTGAAAAAAACAAAGTTGAAGCAGTATTTCTGAAAATGATGCCTCAGAATAAGAAAGAAATTCAGTTATTTTTGGTGTTTGCATGATATTACAGGCAACATATTAAAGATTTTTCATCCATAGCAAGACCTCTTTATAAATTATGTGACAAAGAAATAGTATTTGAAATGACAGTTGACCAAGTCAAAGCCTTTGAATCTCTGAGACAAGCCTTGACCACTGCTCCACTCTTACTGATGCCAGAATTCAAGCTGCCTTTTAAACTTTATATTGATGCATTGGGAGATGGACTTTGTGCTGCACTTCATCAAGTCCATATTACCAACAATAAACCTGTGTAAGGACCAAGATATTTCACATCCAGGCAAATCAAACCAACTGAAGCCAAATATGGAGCAAGTCAGATGGAGTGCTTATGCCTTGTTTGGGCTTTAGAAAAACTCAATTACTTTCTGGAAGGATGTGCGTTTGAAGTAGTAACAGATTGTACCACTGTTAAATCACTTTTAAACATTAGAACACCCAACAGACATATGCTTAGATGGCAAATAGCCATACAAGAGTATAGGGGCAATATGACTATTGTTCATAAATATGGGAATATTCATAAAATTGCAGATGGACTAAGCAGATGGCCATTACCAAATAATATTGATAATCCTGCTTATGTGCTAGAAGAAGCTTCACCACAACTCCCAATAGAAGGAATAAGTGTTACAGACTTGAACACCACCTTCTTTGAAGAATTCTATGCCGATTACTTAACAAAGAATGTAAGGACAACTCTCTAACACATTCCTTGGATGAAGTATGGAAGAAACCTTATTATGAATGAAGATTTTACCTACTGGATGGTATAATTTACCACAGGAAAAAGCACACATGTGTCATGACAGTTGTGGACAGGTCATTAATCAATCTTGTACTGAAATAATGCCATGACAGCCCTCTTTCAAGACATCTGTCTGAAGGCAGAACAAGAGAAAAAGTAAAAACCTGCATATGGTGGCCAATGTGGCAGAAATATGCTTCAGAGTATTGCAAAACCTGTGACAGATGTCAAAAGGCAAATGATTCCACAGGAAAAAGTCTTGGAAGTATGATCAAAATCCCTCCATGAAGTAGAGAGAAAAAGTCATCAATAATTCTAATGCCTTAAAATGCTTACTTACCTTCAAAAGCCTCCTTAAATGTGGCCTTATCCATACAGAATTCTCAGTTCACTAACAATAAATGACCCTTGATGAATGTCCTTGAGCAAAGCCTTGGCCATGAAGCCTTTAGACTCACCAACTATGAATTTTTCCCCACAATTTTTGATGAGTTTAGACCGGGTTGTCAAATCTTTTACTTTAATCAACTATGAACTCCCCTGCACAAAGTTCCTTCAGTGTAGCCTGAGGCATACACATTTACACTTCTCCCAATATGTATTTCCCTGTACCAAATTCCTCAATTGCAAACTGAGTCATACATATTGTGTTATTAAGCAATTACAGATTTCCCACTAAAACATTTCCTCGCTCACCAATTTGGGGTTTTCTATCAGGGAATTTTCAGTGAAAGCCCCATCTCTTCGCTTAAATACTGCAGTTAAAAGGCTTTTTTATCATATTTCAAATTTTTATTAATTAACCAAATATTACTTTGAGGATTTGGAAACAAAATATTTCCATTTTCTGAATTCATTATTGCAAAGTAAAAAATTGAAAGTCCTATTTACTTCATTCCACATACAATAGATTATTCAATTGTTTTGGGTATGCTTTCATATTAAATTTTTACCAGATTAATCCTACACAAAGCAAAGTTATTAAGAGATTTCATTAGTATCATATACCTTTAATTTCAATTCATCTATGAGTCATTGAAATCTTAAGAACCCAAAAAATGTATAACATCTTTCAAGTAGTACTTAAGCTGAATAATGATTCAAAGCCCAAAATTTTCTATGTATTCCATCAATTTTATATGTAATATGCAATTGGTGAAGTCATATGAGCCTTATAGTTCGGTGAAGCCAAGGTTAAATATGGACAAAAATGATGAAGAAATATATTTCTAAGATTAAATTGCAATTATTTCTCCTAAAATTTGATGTAAATGATGATTATAAAAAGATTGAAGGCATCATACACAAAAATATGAGAGGAGAGAGCTTTTATATTATGATATTAAAATGTAATATTTCATTCCACTTGAGCCTTTTTAGAATTTCTTTCTTCATTTCAGTCCAAATATTGTATTTTCAGGCATAGATCTTTGATATTACTTCACTAATTCAGCCAAAAATTATACAATCAAGAACAACTGCCATTCATTTTAGGAAACACAAGTACTTGAAAACATTTTTGACATATTAAAGAAATACATTCTACTCAGATTTCTTTGAATTAAGTCAATTTTGAAATACTTTTTAGCATATGCTCTTTATTCTTTTAATTAGCATGCTTAGTAATATGCATGTTAAAATACCTCTACACATTTGTTCCTTTCAAAAAATTTCCATATGTTTCCAATTGATTGAGACATAATTTGCACAAGATGTGACATTTCTTTCATTCTTTTGCACACTAGAGGTTAATTTTTGGTCCAAAACAGGGTTCAATGATGCCATAGCTTGATTTCCCATTGTAACTGTGTTGCTAAAGAGTTATGGGAGTTGATTTTACTTTTACAAAAATATAATTGGTGGCTATAAAAGAATTGCTTCTCTTCCCCACTTTTGTCTTCAGATTATAATGATTTCCTTTCATAATTAGTTGAAACACTTTTAAAACATTCAATAGAGAGTTAAAACCATCATTTTTGAATTCAATTAGCTCTTTAAAGACACAAAAAGAGTATTATAATCACTTTTTGTAATTTTTATAATATGTTTTACCCTTGAACCACCGCATAAGTGAATTAAGGCATATTTCAACACTGTTATTATTGTTACTTTATTTTAAAATTCACTCTCGGAAATTTTGGGCACATTTTTTCTTTGATATTTCATTTGGAGACTATGTTATAAAAATATTTTTCTGAATTCTTTGCTCAAATAATTTCAATTGCAATCGGTTTGGAGGAATTTTTTTTTGTAGGCATACATATCTCTTGTAAATTATTATTTTAATAGTTGTATTGTTTGTAAAACAATAAATATCTATAGTATCACTGTTGAGTACTGAAAAAGTCAAAAGCAATACGTTTGGTGTGTTTTCTCCCAATAGAATTAGAAATCTTTAATTTTTAATTAAATTTTACCTTTTAAGACTTTGAGTACATGAAAAATACATTATTTATAATAAACGCTTTATACCCACACAATGAAGAATCAAGGTGGGTGGTTAACACCTGACAACTGTTAGAACTAAATTTAGCAGTCATGTTCACTTGGTTCTGCCATTTGGGCTCACCAATGCTGCTGCCTTTTGGAAAAATCTTGTCAATGATATTTTCTCTCATTTTCTTAATTTTTATGTAGTTTCTTTGGATTGCTTTATTGTAATTTTGAATTCTTAGGTGTAACATGTCACTCATTTGACCATTGAACTTTCCATAATCAGTGACAGTTACCTCTTTGCTAAGGCGTCCAAGTGCCACTTTAATCCTTAAAGGGTTGAATATTTAGGTTATATTATTTCTTCTATGAGCCCCAAGATGAACCACTGAAAAGTCCAGAAAAATCTCAATTCGTCACCCTAAGAAATGTCAAGGATCTACCATTATTTATCACATTTTCCAACTTTAACCTACATTTCATAAAGAACTTTTCAAATGGAATTTATCCACTCAGAAAAGTCCCCAAGAAATATTCATTTTCCCCCCTCAATGAGGACGTTCTTGGCCAACTTCAACTTACTGAAAAGGATTTCACCACAGATTTGGCTCCTTCTCATTAAAAATACCTCTATCAACCCTTTTCCAGACCAAGGTCTTGGGTGCTACACTGATTCAGGTGAGTGATTCAGGAAAGAATTCCAATTCATTTTATAGTTGCAATTAACTTCCAGAAAATCTCAATTATAAAATTTATGACAAGGAACACATTTTCATAGTCCAGACTCCCAAGTTCTGGAGTTCTTTTGTACTGTCTCTTTCTTCCTTTGTTAAAGTTCTGAGTAACGCCCATGTCTTCAGTGTTTCAATTCTTCCAGAGTACTCACTCCCCATCAAACCTGGTGAGCTGAATTTCAGTCTGAATTTAATTTGACCATCAATTATTTCCCTGGATGCCTTACCAGCCTTCTAAATGCACCATCACATTGTGATTACCTTCAAACAGAGAGAGAAGAGCATTCCAGAAGAAATAATCCATTAAATGTTTGACAAATTATCAAGAAAGATGAATTTCAACGTTTGAAATTCTTATCAATAAACATAAATTCTGTGAGCCTTAGACGTATTTTTATATACCCAAAAGACCATAAATGATAAATTAAAATACAAATATAAATAAAAAAATTATTTATATTATAAAAATAAAAATATAAATACAAATTTATATTCAAAAATTGAAATTTAATTATAATTTAAAAATAAAATTACAATAAAATTCAAAATTATGAAAATTCATCTTTACTTGTAAAAGTTAAGTAAAAATGAATTTTTAATAAGATTTATGATATTTTAATATTTTTGGTAAAAATTTATATAAAATATATTACAAGTTTTTATCCAATAAATAAACATATAAAATTTATTTCACCATTTGATTCCTTATAAAAAATTAGGTGGGGCACCTGTGAGTGAAGTTTTTGTAACTCAACTTTGAATAAGCTTAATATAAGTTTGCAGTATTTTCAATACAAACATTGAAGATCCTCAAAAATTTACTCCAATTCACACCACATGTGGTGTTAAACATCAGTTTGTTTGTTAAAATTGAGGTATTGTGTTTAGTTTAGAAGCTATGAGGAATTGAAGTATTTTCAATTGAATTCAATTGAAATTTCAAAATGTGGGCGTGTATTACATGAGTGAACTTTGATTTACATATGAGGTATCAATTATTACTGTATTGTACTGTACAATTCAATTTAATTACATATGTAAATTACAAGTATAATACATGATGAGGACGTAAAAGAAAAAAATAAATTGGAAAGATTAAAACTGGGGGGGAAAAGGAACTCTAGCTCTAAAGGGGAGCCAGACCCGCAAAATCCTTGCTGACTGGCGTGGGATGTCAAAATCCATGCAAAATTTCATTACTTTTGGCCTGGAATTGAGTCACAGGGTCTGTGACTCAATTGATGATGAGGTTTTGATACCAACCAGGGTAGTTAAAACTACTGCCAAGAAGGTAAAACTACCCTTGAATTAAAACAATGTTAGGAAAAACGGTTTTAACTGATTTCCATGCCTCTTACACACATTCTGACATGTTTTGAAGGATCTAGACCAGGTATTGCTATAGTAATGGCTGATTTAAGTGTCAGGCTGTGACTCAAAACAGAGCACTAGCATGACATCCAACATACCATAAATAATGATATGACAAGTATTGAATAAACATAGTCAATACAGGTAATAAATAAGAGGAAAAAATACTCTCAAATTAAACACCAACCTTATCCAAACAGAATAAGGAAACCTAGAGGAGAATAAACAAGTCAAAACCCTTATTTTCACCTCACATCTAACTTATGCATATTTAAGTTATCCTATACCAAAATGGTATTGTTCTTAAAGCTCACATAGAGAGCTACACAATGATATCATCCATGTTGTTGGCACACCACTACAACTGGAGATACCATATGACCTTTATTTTAAAACCAAGACCCCCCTGAAAGTCAAAGAGGGCTTGTACAAAACTGTACAAAAGTATAACCAAATTAAAGATATAAACAAGAGCTTTGATTTGAGATACATTAGACCTCTGTATCACTTAAATTGACTGAGGGATCTTGGTTCAAAGGTTTAACAACCAAGAATACAGATATTCTGAAAACAAGAAAGTAAACAAACCCCTGTATCTTTGGCATACACTCATACAACTGTACAGTGTAATATACCAAACTGTAGAGCTAATCAAGCCCTAAAAAACTGTATCATCAGAATACGGATATCTTCCAAATTGGAGAAGATATCTGGCATGGAAGTTTTTGAAGCCTCATACTGATGTACAAAATTACATCCAAAAACTTAAAACCCTTATAACTTTTGCTATTTGGAAGAAGGGTAAACATGAAGCATACCAAATTGAAGAGCCCATTCAGCCCTTCAATTCTGTGCTCTTGGTTTCTTGATATCTCAGAAACTGACTAAGATATCTTGGTTGGAAATATTTTGACCAATACTGGCCTGTACCAAACCTGTACCAACCAGTACTGGCTTGATACTTAAAATAATGGTTGTTTAAAGCTTAAACCCGCCCAGAATGACTAATATTGATCATACAGACACCAGAACAACATCATCCAAGTGCTGATGTGGCAAGTGAAAAGTTTTTTCACCCTGTATTGACCCAGAATGATCATTTGTGGTGCTAAAACCACAATTCTGCCTCTATTGACGTCAGAATTGAGGATCCAGAACCACAGATTGACCATTGGAGGGAAGATTTTCACTCCACTGACGTGTGAAGAGTTAATAACTCTTGACAGTCTTGAAAGATATAAAAAGAAGGGTTTTTTCCTTGAAAACCCATCATTAATATATTATTATCCATATTCTTACGTGACAAAACTGTTATCAATCAGTAGTGCCCTTAGAATTATTATTAAAAGATATAATTAGAACATAATTATTGTAGTACCTCTTGACAGTCTAAGATATTAGAGTATTGCAACCCAGGTCCTCAATAGACTCATCACCACTGTTATTACGTAGCAGTAGGACCTGAAGATTTAATTTTACTTGTTTTTGACATGTCAAAGTCATAATACTAGCTTGTAACTACATTTTATAGCTACTATATAGACTCACCCTGACATTTTGGGGGCCTGGCCGTGGTTTATCAAACTTATTGGACGTGTTTTGAACTGAATTAGGCGTAAAATTCAGTTATTTAAAAGGTATTTTACTATCAGTGAGTAAAATTTCTAATTTATCTTATTTTATATTATTATCATTTTTTTTTATAATATAGCATCATATATTATATACACAATTTTTTTTTTCCTCCAAAAATATATATTACAAAATATTTTTGTTGAGAGTAAGAGTACAAATCCTCTTTTTCATTATATTGCAATAAGTTTCACGAAATTTGATAATAATACAACAGTATTATTTAAATTTCAATATAAATAATAATATACAAGCAGTATATTATTTATTTTACTATTATTTTTCACCAAAGTGCGTGAAAATTACTAAAGAAACATTTATTAATAAATAATTAATAAATATTAAAAAATAAAATAATTTTTTATTATTTATAAGGAATATTTTAATTGTATATTTCCTTTAAAACAAGACATCACTCAAATTGACGTGAAAACTTGTAATTAATTGATAATTTAAATCAAGATCAAGTGTTAAAATAAATATTATTTATCATACTTATAATAACAAATCAAATTTATTATAATTTAATAATTTTAACGTGTTTATATAAAAACACAATAATATCCAAGTGAATCATTCACAAAACACTTGGATATTATAGTTTTCACTTATAAAACATAAGTGAAAAACTCAAAAAACTGTTATTTTTCAATAAAAAACATCTAAAAATAATAAATAAAAAAAAAAAAAAAAAAAACATACAATACGTAAAATTTATGAAAAATAACAGTAGAATTGAATATAATCATTTTGTTTTATCATAAAATACTGATATAAAATCTGAAATATCTTTTCTGAATAGTGGAAAAAGACTATATTCCATTAGAAACCCAGTCACAAGGAAATCCATCTGTGACAGCCTCAGAAGACAGAGAGGTGCTGCCAAAAACCAAGGGCAAGCAGAAAAGACACAGTGAAGTGACAATCAACTCAAAAGATTGGACATCAATAGCCGTGCCAAGGGCCAAAAAACCCAGAAAAGCTCCAACAAAACCAGTTGGATCACCAAAACAAATTGAAAAACAGAAAATCACTGTTATCAACCCAGTTGTAAACTCTAAAGGCAAATTGCCAAAGAGTATAGATCATATATTTGTACAAGGGCCTGCTAAAGGTAGATAAACCTTGAAACATACAACATTTTTCATTGTCTGTCATTTTTTAACATTGTTAACATGACACCTCCACTTCTTAGAGATCTTGGATTCCCAAGAAATCAACCAGAACACTGGCCAAGAAGACACAGAGGAAGAAGACAGCCAATCACTGGACCAAATGACCAGCAAAGGGCTTACCATCAGGGAACTCCTACCCAAGGTCTTGTTCCAAATCAAATTCAACCCAGAAGTCCAACCAGGAGATTGGACAGATGCAGAACAGGTCCTTCAAATACACAAACTGCTGAAAGACCTCTTCACATGGAGCATGGACAACAAAATGTTCACTATGGCAGCATCATGGGCAGAAGTGGGGATAACAACTCAGAAGATCTGTCTCAAGCAAATGGCTTGGATGGAGCTTATGACAGAAATGCAAGGTTGGAATCCCATCAAGAATTTCAAACTCTTAGAAGAAAGAGAAATCAGAATCAAAGAGAACCAGGCAGCCATACAAGCCATAGAGAGATCTTGGCACAAGGAAGAGCCCAGTCAGATTCAGGTACCCCCAGAAATGGAAGGAGAAGCCCCATCTTCCCCACAACAATCCAGCAGTTCCAGACCTTACAAGCCAAAGGAAACTTCATCCAAGGCTCCCCAACCATTCCAGGTAGTTTCCAACAGGAGAAAAGGAGCCCAAGGGAGAAACAAAACTTCTTTCAACCAGAGGAAGAAGGAAGCAGACCCATTGATGAAAAAGCTGATGGACTTAGTCCAAGAAGTACACAAAAGCAAAAAATAGTTGTACCTACAAATAGTATTGATAGCTCTGACTCAATTGATCCAGAATTAATAACTGAGACTACAATCCACACTCATGAGTTTGAAAACAAATTCACATGGACCAAATTGGCCCAATTCATGGATTGGACACATGAAACCTCAGGGAAAATGAGGACAGAAGTGGAAACATTCAAAGAAGAAAATGCTTTCCAAGTAACAGTCATAAAAGACTTAAATACAAATCTGGCCAAAATTTGGACAGAATTTGAAAAAACTAACAGACAGTTGAATTCAATTCTAGAAGAACAACAAACTGTGAGGAGAGATCTGAGGAGTATCCAGCAGCAACAGGATAGCTTTGATAAGGAAATTGATTACCTCTATGACAGAGAAGACAATCAATACCCTCAAACACAAGGCCAACCCACTACCTCTACAAAATTGAAAGAAGAGGATAAAGACTATGACCAGGAACCTGAATATCAGATTCCAGAGTTAAGATCAGAGTCAATGTACCAAGATGGGGAAAATCCCAGCTATTCAGAGAAACAGGCACTAAAACAGTTACCAGAAGTAGCAAACTGGCCAAAGTTCTCAGGAATTGGGGAATATGACCAGATGGAAATCATTGACTATATTGATGGACTCTTTGTTGATGTCCCAAAGATACCAGACTACTGGATCACAACAAGAATTAACACAGCATTAAGAGGCCATGCAAACATATGGTATACTGAGATGAAAGAAATACATGGCAGTAAAAGCTGGCCATGGTGGAGGAACCAGATTATACAAAAGTATAGCAATGGTAGTTGGATCTGGCAAAAGACCATGTCATTTGAAAGTGATAGATACTCCACAGAAAAAGACCCATATGAATGGTGTCTCAAACAAACAAAAAGGCTAAAAGCTATTGATCCCAATATGACAATAGAAATGAGAAACCATAAACTCCTAACAAAATTACCAGGAGATCTAGAACAGGCAGTCAAATGTAGATGCAACAACATCAGCAGCATTGATGACATAGCAAATGTCATACAAGATGTGAGGAAAAAAACCTCCATAGAAAGGTACACATCCTATAAACCAAACTTCAAAGACAAGAAGTCTGAATTTAAAGAGACAAACAAAGAGAAAGGGAAAGAAACCCCAAAAAAGAAATATGTGTGCCATAACTGTGGATCACCAGACCACTATGACAACAATTGCACAAAACCAAAAAAGAAAATATATGCAATTGATGAAGAATCAGAAGAAGAACAAACAGGTGACAAATCTGATTCTGACAGTATGGGAAATGGTATGAGAGCAGAATCACAAAGTGAACTTGATACCATAGAAGAATACATAGTGGAATGAAATGAAGAAAGTTCACTTGACATACAAGACATTGAATTAGATTCAGGAATACCAAAAATAACAACAGACAAAGAGCTCTGTAAGCACACACAGAATGCACAAACATTCCTGGTAACCCCAAATAGAGGGATGGGATTCATTCATGGAACACCTCCAAATTTGACAGTTCACATTGAGAACTGTAAACACCCAATGATTATTGACACAGGAGCAAGTTGCTCCATAGTAGCAAAAGAATACTTAAAACAACACTTCCCCAAATGGGAAGAGGATATAATCCCAACAAAAGCTAGAAAATTTAAAAGTGCATCAGGAAAAATGCACTCACTGGGGACAATAATCAAAGAGATAAATATCCCACACCAAAAAGGAAATATCAGACTAGAACCTGAATTTGTAGTTCTAGAGAATGCACATGTACAAGGATTCTTACTAGGTACAGAGTACCAAAGAATGTATGGTATGGACATTTGCAATAGTAAAAATAGATATCTTACCATAGGTACAAACAAAGACAAAAAATTTTCCTTTGACATAAATCATATAACAAATGATAACACCCTGAAAGAACTAGTGGAAGAATTCAAAGAAGCCCAATATAGCACTCAACTCACCAGTAAAATGAAACTCAACTTACTGAAAGTATTGAGGAAGCATAGAGGAGCTTTTGCAATAGGAGATGAACCACTAGGAAAAATCAAAGGACATGATATAGAATTCTATCTGGATGTAGAAAGACCGTATCCACCTATGCTTAGGAGACCACCATACCCAGCCAGCATGGAAACTAGGAAAGAAATTGAGAAACATATCAATGAACTCCTAGAAATGGGGGTAATAAGGAAAATAGGACATAATGAGATAGTCGAAGTCACTACACCAGTCCTTATAACTTGGCATGATGGTAAATCCAGACTATGTGGTGACTTCAGGGCTTTGAATAATTACACCAAAGCAGATAGTTACCCCATCCCAAGGATACCACATGCACTAGATAAGCTAGCAAAAGCCAACTTTATTACAAGAATGGATTGCATGAAAGGTTTCCACCAGAATGGGGTGAAACCAGATTCCATCAAATTGCTAAGAATTATATGCCATATGGGCATATATGAATATACTAGAATGCCATTTGGCATTAAGAATGCACCAGCCCATTTTCAGATGATGATGGATACCATATTTAAAGATGAAATAATGGAAGGGTGGATGGTAGTGTACATTGATGATATCATAATATACTCAGAAACATGGGAAGACCATGTGAGGAAAATTGATAAAATATTGGGAAAATGTACACCAATCAACATGAAGATATCTCTTAAAAAATGTAACTTCAGACAGCAAGAACTGCTAGCCCTAGGACACAAAGTTTCAGGTTTAAGTATAGCTATAGACCAAAATAAAGTTGCTGCAGTACTGAAGAAACCAGTACCAAAGGACATTAAATAAATGCAATCTTTTTTGGGCTTTGCTAGTTACTACAGGAGCCACATAAAAAACTTTGCACACATCACAAGTAGCCCATACAAACTGTGCTCAAAAGATGTAGTCTTTGAAATTACCAAAGAAAGAAGAGATGCATTTGAGAAGATCAAATATGAACTGACCAATGCCCCTGTCCTAATGATGCCTGATTTTGAACTACCATTCAAACTATATATAGATGCAGCATGTAGCCAAGGACTAGGAGCAGCACCACACCAGAGGCAACTAGTGGATGGAATACCCAAAGAAGGAGTAATTTGCTATATATCAAGACAACTGAAAGACTCAGAAGCCAGATATGGAGCTACTCAGACAGAATGTCTCTGTTTGGTATGGGCATTAGAAAAACTCCATTATTACTTAGAAGGAGCAGTATTTGAAGTTTTTACTGATTGCACAGCCCTCAAATCACTGTTGAACATGAAGACACCAAACAGACACATGCTTAGGTGGCAAATAGCCATACAAGAATACAGAGGGAATATGACTATCATCTATAAAGAAGGGAAAAGTCATACTAATGCAGATGGTCTGAGCAGGTGGCCACTGAAGAATGACCAAGAGAATCCAGCATATGACCCAGAAAATGGGGCCAAAATACCCATACAATGCATGGAGATAGATAGGAGAAAGAACTTCAAACTATCAAACTGGGCATTAGGGAATGACCCATCAAACCCAGCACAGAGCTATGGGGAGATCAAAGAGATACCCATATTGGGAATCAGCTCCTCTAATCTGAATACAGAGTTCTTTAGCATAGTACAATCATCATACAATAAACACAAACAGTGTAGTATATTGATACAACTATTAAAACAAAAGTACAGGAGTCCTGAACTAGAGAGCCAATTTGAAGAGCCATGGCTCAAAAACTTCAAAGAGAATAGATTTTTTCTGATAGATGATCTACTATACCATAGGGAAAAACACACAAGTGCCCTGGTAATAATAAATAGAGAACATATTTCCCTGATACTACAGGAATGCCATGACTGCTCATACATGGGACATATGAGTGAAGAAAGAACCAAAGAAAGAGTCTTTAGCACAGCTTGGTGGCCAAAGTGGGAACAAGACTTGAGTGAATACATCAACACTTGTACCAGATGCCAAAAAGCCAACAAAGGTCATGGCAAAAGATATGGATTACTCCAGAGTATAGAGGAGCCCAAACACCCCTGGGAAATAATAAACATGGATTGGGTGACAGGCCTGGTCCCTGGAGGGAAAGACAGCTTTAATGCATGCCTAGTAGTAGTAGACAGGTACAGCAAGAGTGTCAGATGTCTCCCCTGTCACAAAGAGGACACAGCAATGGACACAGCCATATTGTTCTGGAACAATGTGATAGCAAACTGTGGAGTTCCAAGAATTATAATTAGTGACAGAGACCCTAAATTCACATCAGAATTTTGGACTAATCTATATGAGATGCTGGGAACCAAACTAACATTCTCCACAGATTACCATCCACAAATAGATGGTCTAGCAGAAAGAATGATTCAAACATTAGAAGACATCATTAGAAGGTTTTGTGCATATGGCATGGAATATAAAGACAATGAGGGATATACCCATGACTCAGTAACCCTCCTACCAGCTGTACAATTGGCATACAACACATGTATACACTCAGTGACAGGAAAAACCCCTGCCACATTAGAGAAAGGATGGAACCCACTACTTCCAGTAGACTACTTGAAGAAGAACCTCCTCTCAGTACACCCCACAGCTAAAGACTTCCACACAATGTGGAAAACTGCCTGTGAAAAAGCAGAACAATGTGTGGCTGAAGCCAAATTATACAACAAACAGAGATATGATAAAAGTCACCAAGAACCTGATTTCAAAAAAGGAGACCAAGTTCTAATCTCAACGCTTAACTTCAACAATCTAAGAGGACCCAAGAAGATGAGAGACTCATTCATAGGACCATTCACCATTATTAAATTAATAGGAAAGAATGCAGTAGAAGTCAACCTGACCAAAGAGTTTTCTAGGAAACACCCAGTTTTCCCTGTGAGCCTGGTCAAACCCTATCACCAAACAGATGAGGAGAAATTCCCTGACAGAAAGAAGACAGTCACCCATGAAAGATTGGTAGAGGAAGATGACTCACCTGGACCAGTGAAAAAGATCATTAAAGCCAGGAAAATAAGAATTAATGGGAAAGACAACAGGCAATATCTGGTTAGATTTAAGAATCAACCAGCAGATAAAGATAGATGGTTAACTGAGAAAGAGATCCCAGATGGAAAAATACAGCTCAGAAGATTCAGAGCCTCCAGAAGGGCTGAAGAGTCTCATCAATGATGAGCCTTCTTTTGAGAGAGGGTATGTCAGCCTGTGACTCAAAACAGAGCACTAGTATGACATCCAACGTACCATAAATAATGGTATGACAAGTATTGAACAAACATAGTCAATACAGGTAATAAATAAGAGGAAAAAATCCTCTTAAATTAAACACCAACCTTATCCAAACAGAATAAGGAAACCTAGAGGAGAATAAACAAGTCAAAACCCTTATTTTCACCTCTCATCTAACTTATGCATATTTAAGTTATCCTATACCAAAATGGTATTTTTCTTAAAGCTCACATAGAGAGCAACACAATGATATCATCCATGTTGTTGTAACACCACTACAACTGGAGATACCATATGACCTTTATTTTAAAACCAAGACCCACCTGAAAGTCAAAGAGGGCTTGTACAAAACTGTACAAAAGTATAACCAAATTAAAGATATAAACAAGAGCTTTGATTTGAGATACATCAGACCTCTGTATCTCTTAAATTGACTGAGGGATCTTGGTTCAAAGGTTTAACAACCAAAAATACAGATATTCTGAAAACAAGAAAGTAAACAAACCCCTGTATCTTTGGCATACACTCATACAACTGTACAGTGTAATATACCAAACTGTAGAGCTAATCAAGCCCTACAAAACTGTATCATCAGAATACAGATATCTTCCAAATTGGAGAAGATATCTGGCATGGAAGTTTTTGAAGCCTCATACTGATGTACAAAATAACATCCAAAAACTTAAAACCCTTATAGCTTTTGCTATTTGAAAGAAGGGTAAACATGAAGCATACCAAATTGAGGAGCTCATTAAGCCCTTCAATTCTGTGCTCTTGGGTTCTCTATATCTCAAAAACTGACTAAGATATCTTGGTTGGAAGTATTTTGACCAATACTGGCCTGTACCAAACCTGTACCAACCAGTACTGGCTTGATACTTAAAATAATGGTTGTTTAAAGCTTAAACCCGCCCAGAATGACTAATATTGATCATACAGACACCAGAACAACATCATCCAAGTGCTGATGTGGCAAGTGAAAAGTTTTTTCACCCTGTATTGACCCAGAATGATCATTTGTGGTGCTAAAACCACAATTCTGCCTCTATTGACGTCAGAATTGAGGATCCAGAACCACAGATTGACCATTGGAGGGAGAATTTTCACTCCACTGACTTGTGAAGAGTTAATAACTCTTGACAGTCTTGAAAGATATAAAAAGAAGGGTTTTTTCCTTGAAAACCCATCATTAATATATTATTATCCATATTCTTATGTGACAAAACTGTTATCAATCAGTAGTGCCCTTAGAATTATTATTGAAAGATATAATTAGAGCATAATTATTGTAGTACCTCTTCACAGTCAAAGATATTAGAGTATTGCAACCCAGGTCCTCAATAGACTCATCACCACTGTTACCACATAGCAGTAGGACGTGAAGATTTAATTTTATTTGTTTTTGATGTGTCACAGTCATAATACTAGCTTGTAGCTACATTTTATAGCTACTATATAGACTCACCCTGACATTAAGGGTCTAAAATGGCTAAAAATGACTAAAAATTACTTAAACCAGCCCTTTTTTGGTCTAAACCAGGGTTCAATGATGCCATAATTGGATTTTTTGTTGTCAGACTCTTTTTAACAACTAACAAGAGTAAATATTACTTTTGGAGTAAGAACGTTGATGGCTATAAAAGAATGTTTTCTTTTCCCCACTTTTCTCTTCATGTTAGAATCTTTTCCTTTTATAATTATTTTAAACACTGTTAAACCAATCAATAAAACTTCCAACCACCCTTTTCAAAACATTTTGAATGTTTTAACCACGTGAAAAAATTGTTATAATCATTGTTTGTAACTCTTATAATCATTTTTACCCCTGAACCACCCCAAAAGTGAATTGTAGCATCTTTCATCACTGTAAACTTTGTCACTTTGTTTCCAAATTCACTCTCGTCACTTTTGGGTGTTTTTTTCTCTTTAAACATCTTTTGAAAGACTTTTTTCTTTAATTAATTTCTTGCAGTTGCTTGCTCAATTAATTCCAATTGAAATTGCTGTTGAAGAAATTTCTTTTTTAGCCTTAAATATCTCTGGTAGGGTATTTTTGGGATAAATTTTTATTGTTGGTAAAACAACAAATCTTTATAATATTATTGTTTTATACTAATCAAGTTATGAACAATAAAATTGGCGTGTTTTCTCTTAAGAATAATATCTCTTACTATTTTTAATTGATTTTTACCTTATACAAATTTTGAGGAAAGGAAAAGTACTTGATTTTTAATCAAAGTTTCATATCCACACCTTAAAAATTCTTTGTCTTGTTTTGTTGACTCAATTCAGATATTATTTTTGCAAGATTCTAATTAAAAAGTTATTATTCAAGATCTTGTTAAAGCTAAAGATCATAGAAAAATATTGAGTTGAGGGACCTGACTAAAAGGTCCCTTCAAGTAGCTTCAGTGTATCTTGGTTTGCTTTTCCTATGTTATATCTCAGGTTAATATCAATTTATCCTCTAACAAAGTCCACCACTACCAAGAGACTCACAAGGTATCATTTCTTATGATAATCCTGTACTTATCAATCACATTCCAATTTTGGTTACTCCAATATTTAAAAGTTAAATTTATATGAATTTTCCATCAATTCATTAACAATTTAGCCTAAGTTTGTGGAATCACAAGAAACGTTTCTAATTTATATTTTTAAATCCTCTTGTTTTTTGAAATCACTATCTGACAACCTAACCATTTATAATATTGATAGCTACTAAATTATGAGTTCTTTAAGTTCTACTTCCGTTCAAGTTGTTATTTTCATCCTTACATTTTTACCATAAGTGAACTTGAGTAATTTTCTATTGGATTCAATTTCTAAGTATGCTTTTGGAGGACCATTACAGATATTCTTAAGCTATCATGGTATAAGAAATGAAAAACATAAATATCCTAAATTTTTAACTCTTCATATCTAGGTCAATAAGCTCAATATTAATCAAATCATGCAATTATCATATTCATTTTAACTGTTTTTAGAGGTGTATGATAAACTGGGTTTCAAATATATTTTCGTAAAGAGGAATAATTCAATTAATAGTTTATTGTTGTTATATCTATATATACTTCATCTTCATTTAGAAGATATAATATCATAAAATCAACTGAATATTCTGTATTACATTTTTCATGCCCCCGATTGAGAAAATTAAAAAAATAGCAACAAATACATTATTCTCTCCAAAAAATATATGGTAGCATGGCCTTACCCAACCCAGATTAGAATTGAGTTTATATAAATAGTGAAGGTGATTTTTTGAATTTCTTGGAGTTATAGGGTATCCATCGTATTTTTTTTCTTGAGTGAATTTTTGAATGAAAAAGAACAATATTATATGAAATCAATAGATAAAAAATGTCATAATTTGAAGATAATATATTAAGTATCAAAACAATTTTTGGCTGAAAATCATTGTTTTCATGTCATTTTATGAAGCAGAAATGTTTTGAACTGAGGCAGAAAAATAAGAAATCAATGGCCACTCCTTCAACTACAAGAGGATCACTTGGGATGATCTGATGAATTTCAAATTTTGTTTTCTTAATAGGATCTTGTGCTTGAATTGAAATCAATTCTATTATTAAGCTAAACCACAATTTTTTCTGGTTCAGGCTGGGAAAGATTAGATCATGGACCAAATTGAAAAGTGAATTATGGGATTTGGGAATTTCATGCATTGAAGTTATTTCCATGGTAAAAGGTTTCATCTTCCAGGAATCAATATCATAGAACTCCTATATGTTCTTGGGTGAGAATATGTCCAAACCTGAATATTTTTTACATTTTAAGGTCAAGCTGAATGACTTTAGGAATGCTTCATTTATTTGGAACCTCACCCAAGTAATCCAGGGAAATAGTCCTGCAATAAACACTTATTGACTGAATACTTTTCAAATGTATGCCATTGGGAAGTCCACAAAAGAAATATAGGGTGTGTATTACTTGTATGTGCTCCCAAAGGTATAATTCTGTATGGGCCTGAAAAAGTTTGAATATTGGGAAATGGAGGGACTTTTAATCAATAATATTTTATTTAAAATGGTGAGATGTGAATCTATGAGTCAAATGTTCTGATTCAGGAAAGGTAACATTATTAAGTACTGTAAATGATCCTTGATTACTTGATTGTGTGTCTCTTGAAGTGGAAGTAATTCTATTATTTGTTTTGAACAATGGAATGACCTCTTTTCTTTTTGGTTTTTTGATGCTGGTTTCATTTTTATGTCATATTTGTAATGTTAGGTTATTATCTTTTGCAGGTGAAATAGAGTGGCATTCATTTGCGACTTGGGATAATTTAGAGAAACATTTTGCTCAATTGAGTTCATCCCAAATGAAGTGGCTGAATTAATATCTAAATAGTATTAATTATGTTTGTGGAATTTTGAATTCTCTTATTTAGCAGAAAAGTAATATAATGATGCAGGGAAATGGTAATTTAATATTTAAAGAAAAATTTATAAAATAAAGTAGCAAATTGAAGAGTAAGATTCTCCAAACTACAAGACAAAAAACAATACCTGATGAACTTCTTCAAATGAAGTTCTATACGCTTTTGTTTTTGGGCATGATTACTTCATGAAGAAATAAGATAAATTTCTATGGATTTTTGAAGCTTGGTTATATAGAAATCTTACACTTAGATGTAACATTGATCTCATTGAGAATATGTGATATGAATGGATTTTTTGTAACAAAGAGACTTAATCTTTAAAGGAAACTTTTGCAAGTCATATATCAAACATCAGTCTCAAGAATGATGAATAATTCAATGACTTATTTTGAAGAAAACTATGCAAAATTCTAATCAGAGGTAGCACAATTTACGCACGGGATAAAATTGCAAATCCTTGAAATAAACTGTGATTTCTGATTCTTATTTGTTCTGCACCAAGCTTTGGATGAGTAGTGGAAGCTTCATTAGCTATGGGAAAAGTAGGGAGAAAAGTCACAAGGTTTTTTGATTTAATATCAGTAGTTGAAGCTTGAAACCTGATACTGGAATTGAGAAAGCTTACATGATACTGCTTGATTTGTTGATGTCATAAGAAGTAATGATGAGATAGGAATAAATATTGTGAGCCTTGAGGTATAATTTACATACCCAAATAGGCCACAGCTATCTTTAAAATGAATTCTGAATTATGCATAAAACATAAGTTTTGAATGTATTCAAAATTCATCATTTTTTTTTCAGAAAAGATGAATAAGTTTTTTGTGCACAAGTAAGTCCATGGATTTAAGGCCAGATTTGGATTATACACGAAGGTTCACCTGGGGTAGATCTGTAGAGTGTATTTGCTTGAATTAAATCTAAGAGGTGGTAAAATCAAAAATACTTCAATACCACATCATTCATAGAACAGAAAAGAATTGTGAAAATTTTTGTTTTTCCCAATTTAACACCAAAATAATAGGAATGTGAGAAATCCCATGTTACATATACAATAAGAATAGTGTTGTGCATGTTTATGGCACTTGATATTATTGTATTTGTGAATAAATTTTGGATACCAATATAGTGGATATCAGTCTTTAATCCTGAAATTCTATTTTTGATGTGAAAATGGCTAAGGGGGACAAAAGATATCAAAGAGAGCCAGGGTAAACAACTTCTGAGGGCTCCTAGGGATGCATAGCTCTTAAGCTTGGATCCATGGCTCCTCTTGGACCAATTATTATACTAAAACCTTTTGGGAACCTAGTTAACAAGTTAAAATATCATTGAATCTTAAGAAAATTTCAAGTAAGCTACTATTTTCACATGACAGGGAGGTAAAGAGAAATTTAGACTCCTGTAACCATGGAAATTATCAATTATTTTCCATGGATAAGCCCCAAAGGAGTAATTAAAACCCTTTTTGGACTATCATCCATTGATTCACCTCCTAACAACCCACCATATAGTGTTATTTGCCATTCTATGTAGAAACGAGGTAAAAACTTCAAAAATTCATTAAACATACAATTAAAATGAATCCTTCTGAAGCTTTCAAGACACACATAAAACAGTATGATTCATAAATAAAAAAAAGATAATTACAGTTTCATAATTAAAATGAAAGGTTTTACATACAGTCCATTGTTGATAATTCCACATGAAATACTGAAGCTTCAAAAAATCACAGAAAATACAACCTGTGATGAAATTTCCTATAAAATTGATAACTTTGAGAAATTAATGTTTATTTTGGAATTGAAGATTATTGCAAAATGTTACTCCTTTTCTTTACCATATTTGGGTTGATAGTCCAGTAAAAGCATCAATTAAGTAATTATGACAATCTTACATGACAACATAAGATGCAATCATTGATCCATAAAGGATTATTGTTTTCTCACCCACTTGTCTTTCTGTTGTCTCCATGGAATGCCTCTCTGAGGTGTATTTGACTTAAAAGAGGCCTCCTCTTGCTGTTTTTTCTAGAATCATCTTATCATCCAATTATATCTTTGTTACCAACAAGGAAGTATTGGTGAAATCTTTTCTTAAGTATTACAATTCTTTCAGAAGAAATTAGAAAGACTAGAAATTGTATAACCCAACTATATAACTTTTTAATATTGTTATAAATCAATTTTGATCCCTTAAATTCACAATTTATCTGTCAAATCTCTCTACCATATTTTTTTTAAGTGTCAGCCTGTGACTCAAAACAAGAGCACGAACGTGACAGCCAAATACCATAAATCAATGGTATAGCCAAGATACCACCAAAACGTGGAGCTGAGCCACATCAGCTCAAAAGGTATCAAAAGAAAGAGGAATCTCACCCATTTTCAAATATACAAGTACCATCACGATAGGACAAAGAATAAAAAAGTTATTCCTGCTCAAATTTGTTGCTGAGCATAAACCTTAATCTTCACCTCTCATCTGAAATACAGAGTGAGGGGCTTTACCAAATCAAGTGGGTATTCAAAAAAAGCTCTAAGTCAGGGATATACAATGGTACCAGCCAAACTGAGCTAGCACCAGTCTTACAGAAGTTATGGCCAAACTCAGGCCAAATAAGGGTGAATAAAATATTCACCTCTTGTCTGACTTCTACAGTGTAAGTGTGATATACCTAAAGTTGGGTCTTTTTGGAAAGATTACAATCAGGGCTATCCGATGATTCCCTTCATTTCCCCATATCTTTTCTAGAGCAAAAGGTATAAGGCAAACTAGCCCATTACAGCTTTTTGCCTAAAACATGCATATGTACAAAAATCTTGTACATGGAATTACTTTGCTATATTTAATCATAGCCATATTGAATGAGTTATCATTGTGTATAGCACATAGAGGGCTACGCACTGAACCAGCTTTGAGGTTGATATCTCAGAAACTGACAAATTTATGGATGTCTTAAGGTTTACATCCCAAAGTTTGGCCAATACAGCCTTACCATGGGATAATATCCCATAAATATGATTATGAGGTGTCAAACAGACAAAGAATATTTTTTTCATAGTTCATTCAATACTGGGGTCCCATACAGGTTCTGTACAGCATTCTACCTGAAATACACCTCAGAATAAGGCTGTGTGGTCCCCAGATGAAAGTTTTCACCCTGTATTGGTGAAAACTGCCCAGATGTGGTTTCAAAACCACATCTGAGCCCAATACAGGTTGTACAAGCCTTTTGAAAACCACATGCCTGTCCTAGAGAGTGAAAAATTGTCACTTCCTCTACATGAAAAGGTCTAGGAGCCTTTTCACCCCATTTCAGGATAAAAGAAGGCCTTTTCACTGCCAGAAAGGAATCCCCATCCTGCCCTTGAATTCCTACGTAGTACAACTGTCAAAAACAGTTATACTATTGGCAATAATCAGGTTATATTCTAAATATAAGTATTGTAGCTCTTTTAATAGTAATCCAACTGGTAAGATTGCACCCAGGGCTTTCAACAGTGCTCACCACCACTATATTATTATAGTAAAGCCCTTGTTATTTTATTTTCAAACCTTATGAAAATCAACGAACCTTTTTTATTACCATTTTACTGTTTCACAGTCATAGTAAAAGCTTCCAAATACAATTATACACCTTTATCATAGACTCAGCCTGACATTAAGGTTCATTGCAATAATAGTGAGTAATTTATTATTAATTCTTAAACTTTTTTCTCTGGTAATAGTTTTCTTCAAGAATTATACTTATAAATATTCATGAAAAAGAATATTCTTTATTAAAACAATTTTGTTATCTTGATAAAGAAGTTTTATTATTCAATACTTCTTGTAATTCATTCTAGTAGACAATTACTGCTTGATGTTATAATCACTAGCAGTGTATAACAAGTAAAATAAATAAATAATGAATTAATGAATTGATTCATTGTGGTTATAATAGTTTTTATTATTATATTTCATAAGAACAGTCATTATACTGTTGTTTAATAGTAATATTATCATCAGTTTCATAGACACATCTGACAAATATTTAAGAATTTGTCAAGAGGTGACAACAAACTTATCTTATGTAAGAAGGCATTAATGGTGAACTGTTAAATGATAAGGAAAAACATGGGCCTTATAGAGCATATTATCTGGGAGCAATCTTGAACATAGGGATATGTGGTAATATCTTAATATAAGAAGTTTCATAAATGGAGTGAGTACTGAAATTGAGCTGAAATTCGTTATGTTGTGCATTAATAGATAAGGGTTCATGGAAACCACCCCAAAATTAAATTGAATCATCTTTCATTCCTGTTAGACTTGTCACTTTGTTTCAAAACTCACTCTCAAAATTGTGGTCCTTTTTCCTTTTTAATAGACCTTCCGAGACTCTGTGCCCATATTACTTGTGTGAGGTGTGGATATGAAACTTTGATTAAAAATCAAGTACTTTTCCTGTCCTCAAAATTTGTTTAAGGTAAAAATTAATTAAAAATAGTAAGAAAAACTCTTTTTAACAGAAAACACACCAAATTTATTGTTTATAACTTTATTAGTATAAAAAAATAATATTATAAAGATTTATTGTTTTACCAAAAATAAAAATTTATCCAAAAATACTCTACAAGAGATATTTAAGGCTACAAAAGAAATTTCTTCAAGAACAATTTCAATTGGAATTAATTGAGCAAAGAACTGCAAGCAATTAATTAAAGAGCAAGGTCTTTAAAAATAATGTTAAAGAGAAAACACCCACAAAAGTGAGCAGAGTGAATTTGGAAACAAAGTGACAAAGTTTACAGTGATGAAAGATGCTTTCATTCACTTTTGAGGTGGTTCAGGGGTAAAAATTATTATAAGAGTTACAAAAAATGATTATAATGATTTTTTCATGTGGTTTAAAAGGTTCAAAATGATTTAAGAAAGGTGGTTGGAATCTTTTATTGATTGGTTTAACAATTTTTAAACTAATTATACAAGGAAAAGATTCTAACATGAAGAGAAAAGTGGGGCAAAGAAGACATTCTTTTATAGCCATCAATTCTCTTACTCCAAAGGTAAGATTTACTTTTGTCAGTCGTGAAAAAGAGTCTGACAACAGAAAAGCCAATTATGGAATCATTGAACCCTGGTTTAGACCAAAAAGGGCTGGCTTAAGCCATTTTTAGCCATTTTAGACCCTTAAATCAGCCATTACTATAGCAATACCTGGCCTAGAGTCTTCAAAACACGTCAGAATGTGTGTAAGAGGCGTAAACACCAGTTAAAACTGTTTTTACTATGATTTTTTTATCTTAAGGGTAGTTTTACCCTCTTGGCAACAGCTAAAACTACCCCAGTTGGTATCAAAACCTCATCATCAATTGAGTCCACAGACCCTGTAACTCAATTCCAGGCCAAAAGTGATGAACTTTTGCGAGAATTTTGACATCCCACGCCTGTCAGCAAGGATTTTGGGGGTCTAGCTCCCCCTTAGAGCTGGAGTTCCTTTTCCCCCCCAAATTTAATCTTTCCAATTTATTTTTCCTTTAATTCCTCATCATGTATTATACTTATAATTTACATATGTAATTCAATTGAGTTGTACAGTTCAATACAGTAATAATTGATACCTCATATGTAAATCAAAGCTCACTTATGTAATACACGCCCACATTTTGACATTTCAATTGAATTCGATTGAAAATACTTCAATTCCTCATAACTTTTAAAATAAACACAACACCTCAATTTTAACACAAAAATTGATTGTTAACACCACATGTGGTGTGAATTAAATTGAAGTTTTGACAATTTTCAAATTTTGTATTGAAAAAATTAAAAACTTAATTTAAGCTTATTTAGAGTTGAGTTACAGAAATTTCATCCAGAGGTGACCCCTCCTGATTTTTTATGAGGAATCCAATGGTGAAAGAACTTTTATATGTTTGTTTATTGGATAAAAAGTTATAATAATTTTTATTTAATTTTTTTCCATTCAAATTTATTTTTTTACAATTTTGTTAAAATTTCATTTTTACTTAATTTTTTCAAGTTTAAATGTAATCTTATGATTCAAAAATTTAATGTAATTTTGTTTTTAAATTGTAATTAATTATTTTATTTTGGATATAATTTTATTTTTATATTTTGATTTTTATTTCAATAATATAAATAAATTTCTTTTATCTATATTTATATGTTAATTTTGTATTTGTGGTCTTTTGGGTATATGAAATTACCTCTAAAGCTTACACAAGCGCTCATAACCCCATGTGGCTGAGGCTTGTGCTGGGCCCCAACATTGGAAGAGGTCGGGAATTTGATCAGCAAAATGATGATTTGGTTTACTTTTCTGTTTTGGGAACAGGTGTTGATTGGAAAGGGGGAATTCTTTCCAATGTTTAGAAAATGCATTTGCATCATGCATTGAAACAGTCCAACTTGTGGCAATGTTGATAGCACTAATCAAATGGAATTTATTC
Source organism: Austropuccinia psidii (assembly GCA_023105745.1). NCBI lineage: Eukaryota > Fungi > Basidiomycota > Pucciniomycetes > Pucciniales > Sphaerophragmiaceae > Austropuccinia > Austropuccinia psidii. The sequence continues at coordinate 20,215,580 of JALGQZ010000016.1, forward strand.
TTGGTTATTTCATTTGAAAGTTCTTTTAATTGACCCATGTTTTTTTGTGTGTTGGTGGATTTGTGTTCATCTAATGATATCTGTTGACTGAGAATTAAAAATGGAATATAGACCTTGTATAAGAGAGCCCATTCAGCGGCTTTCAAACTACCATGAGAGGGGGAACCCATTTTGCAGGTTACTCTTGTCCATGACAAGGGAATTATGGTATGAGATATGATTTGTCAGAGATTCTCCAGAGCCTCACCCTTGATCTGGTAATCACTCAGTGCACTCATATCCAAGTCAGAGGGGATGTAATTGGCATCAAATGAAGGAATCTCCACAGAACCACTAGATGGATGTTGTGTGTGAGGGGTGGGCATTGGGAGTTAGTTTTTTCGTGTGGAAGTAGTGGGGAGTGACTCATTTATCATTTTTGCTGTGTCTCTTCTCAGGGAGTGGGCCTCTCTCAATGTGATTTTATCAAGAGAGCTGTTGGAGGTCATGGAATCTGAGTCTGAACTTTTGCTGTCATTGGATTTCCTGTGGGACCTGAAGTAAATTTTTGATTTGGACTCTGGAATGCACAATTTGAAAGCTGCATGATCCTTCAAAATTCCAAGTATTAAATTATGCATTATGTCAAGATTAACCATTCTGGTTGCATCCCAATACAGAAGGTCTTGCAAAATTGAATATTCCACTCCATAGTCAGAAAAAATTGCTTGTCTTTGTTGTGGAGATTCCCGAAGCCATTTGGCAATGGTTGATTTATGATTCTGGTATGAGCGCATGTAGTGAAATTGAGGACCAATTTCTTCAATTTGAGCTTTGCAAATAGTGCAAAAGTTACAAAAGTGGTTTCCTGAATGAGAAATAAATCCAGTAAGCTTGCGCATGGCAACCTTATGCGCAATGGCCATGAGAATGGCAACACTGATAAAGGATCCTGAAGGACCTGTTGAGGTGGGTGAAAAATGGTAACCTTTCCATAGCTCTTTGAGCTCCTTGATGAGTGGCATTAATAGGTAATTCAATTGAAGGGCAGTTGGCTCCTTTTAACCAGGGATGATTCCTGAAACATGGACATTCTCTGGCTTCAATCTTTCACTTGGGGGGGGATTAAGACAAATCAGCATGATAGGACCAATTCTGGCCAACCAGGTTGACTTTCCATGTGCATTAAACCAGTCCGCATAAATGGAGAAGGCCAATGCACCAGGAATGGACAAGATTACACCTTTCCAAATCAAGGTCTCAAATCCCAACACCCATTTAGAAGAAGGATTAATCAGCTCATCAGTCTGACAAGTTATGGCGGCAATCAGAAGACTCTTCAAGGATCCCAACCACCTGTATTTGCAGGAGTTGGGTTAGCACAATTCATTCAGGATTATTCAAGGGCGATTCTCAAGAGGTATTACATAATTTCAATCAGTTGTCAAGCCATCAAGTATTCAATACTCCTTGGACAACTCGATTCATCCATACAGGCCTCATTCAATCAACCTGTATGGTCTTGGCCCAATTGGGCCATTCCATATTCCACTGTGTGAATTCCATAACACAGTTCAAATTTAAAGATTTCCAGGACTGTATTTCCCAATTTGGACAATGCATTCATTGATTCACCTTCCAGGATCAATCTTTCAGTTTTCACATATACCGGCTATCTTTCATCACCTGGGGACTTTTTCCCCAGTTAATTAATATAGTGGATTTATTTTTATCTTTATTTTATTTTACATTATCAAAGTTAATACTGATAATCTTAAGTCAGTCATTAGCGCCTTTTCTCTTTTCTTTCCTTGCCTGTCAGTGGATATTGGTGGTCATATCCTTTACTAATTTCATTGTTCTTTCTGGCAGGTTGAAACAGTGAATTGAGGATTAACTTGGTTGGCTTCTTGGCCTTTGGCTTTCTATTATCTTTGGCCTCTGGCTTCATTCTTATTATTCTTTGTTATCTTTGGCATATTTGTCCTTTCTCTTATGCCTGCTTAAGAAATATATTCCGTAGTATTTCTTATCATCTTTTGGAGCCCTCCAAGTGAGTTCTTGATTCCTGAGTGCCAGGCCCTCTTGCTTTCATAAGAGCCCCTGTGACACCAGTCCACATAAATGGAGAAGGCCAATGCACTAGGAATGGACATGAATTGGAGGTCGTGAATCTTTCTAGTGCATGTGAAGTGTCTCCAGACCAATCCATCCCAGATGTCACATTTTGGGGAACCTTTGGGAGTTTGGAATTGTTGATGTTGATTCAGACTTTTCATAATTCCAGCCAGCTGGAGAAATCTGGAAAGCCAATTTCTGAATGGTTGATAAATGAAATCTTTTGTTCATATAAATTTTTGCTTCATGTTGGTTGTGATTTGGGTGCGGGGTTCAAATGAATAAATGAATTTGCCTAATGATTGTGTGCAAGGGGTATCATGATCATTTGGTTCATTATGGCGTTGACAGTGGGGTTGGTCAGTTGTGACTGATTCCGTAAGGCCATTAAGAAAAAAAACATTGAGGACAGCATATATAGTTTTGAATCACTGGCTCCAATTGGAGATGTTCAAATATGGTACTGAGATCTTGAGGTATATGGAATGTAGGAGGGGGGGACTACCTGAGCTTGAGATACTGGACTTTATCAGCAGGTTCAGGGAAGTTTTGAGAATGGGTGAAGCCCTGCGGGGTATATTATACCTTAATGATAGAATGGCAGATATTATCATTCCAAGGTCTTGTGGGGGAAGGTTTTGACTGCGGCTGTATGGTTTCTGTGCAGTTGAATTGAGACCCTCTGGAGTGGAGAAAGTGCTTTGGGTCAATTTTGAATAATCAGCTTGCAAGATTTGATCCAATAGAATTTGCGGGAACTCAGATCCTATTGCAGAAGTAGGGATGTTTGGAAGAGATCTGGGTGCAATGGTTGATTTGGGTTTTTAAATGTGCTGTTTATATTGGAAAGTTGTGAAAGAAACTCCCTGCCTATAACCCTCAGCAGAAGAGTTCATTTGGTTGAGCAGTGTTGACACATGCATATACACATTGAGGAATAGCGGCGGGTTGTCATTGTTGCAGGAATAGTGAGTAAGGTTGGTTTGTGTATAAATATCTATGGCTGATGTGAAAGTGTTTGGGAGTGTTATTCATTGGAAAAAAATTGAGTGATTATTTATGTAGGGGGAGATGATTTGAGCCAGCTGAAGATTTTATCCCATTTGTAATGGTGGCTGAGCTGCAGGAAATAAAGTGTAACATGTCTCATCTGGATGGCGGAATTGGTTAGGAGTTTAATCAGGTAAAATGCCATTCTGCTCAATGCTCATACATATTATCTTTTATTTACACATGGTGATACTGCGGTTTTGACCCTTGATCAGCGTTCATTTGGGATGTGTCAACATTGAATGGAGGGGATTAATATTCAAACCATGTACGCTGGCATGCCATTGTACATGGTTTAAACCTTATTACAGACATAACAATATAACACTATTACATAAGCGTTTGGAGTGGAGCTAAAGTCTTGTTATTTGGTTTGAGTGAAGTAGGCTTTTAATCAGTTGGAATGTGATTTGGATTTTCTTGCCTTTCTTGAAAAGGTGATGTCTCCTTTGTGGGTAAATCCTTCATTAATATTCCCTTATACAGATATAGAATTCTGTGTAATTTTGATGCATATATTGGCAGTTTGGATAATTCCCAAAATGTGACATGGGGAGGGGGAAATGTTTATTGGATATGATTACTTATGGATGACGGCTCCCCTTTGAGATCAAGGAAATATCACATTATATGCTGGTAGGCCGGCCAGGGTGCTTTCCAACAAAAGCGGAGGATTTCAAGAGGAGGCACAGAGAATTCTCCTAAGAAGTGTCTTATTAGACTTCAACAAGAGGCTTGGTTCCCACTTTTCATACAATTTCTCTATTATTTGCTTGAAAGCACTCTATTTTATCATAATACTGAGCTGTTTTATCAAGTTAAAAAAATTACTGTACTTTTTTAGCCCTTATGTCATCTTCCAAGCCATGTAAATCCTGTTCAGGTTCTGTTCATGACTCAGATAGTGAATCTAGCATAGAATGTGTTCAAACAGAGTCACCATTGAGTCCCAAAATTCCTCTCACAACCCCTATTGCATCCTAAATGGATTTATCAGTTCTGAACATTGATGTGGGAAATCCAAAGGCTCCAACTTCAAGCACTTGGTCAATCCCAAATACTTCCATCACTCCAATTCCCCCAAATCCCACTAATACACAAATGCATGTGTTTGAGGGGCCAGAAGGCACACCCCAAATCTCATCAAATGCTAATCCTCAATCAAAATTCCCATGTGAGTTCCTCTTTAATCCTGGATGGAATCCAGTTGCATCCCAGGATCCCTTTGGACAAAGTAAACAGCCAACCCTCAATATTCCATCAGGATCTCAGGTTCATGTGGGCAATGAATAGCGGGTTGATGGTGGGCAACAAAAAAGACCCTTGGAAAATGTAACTTGGAGTGGTCTGTTGGAGGGAAATCCAGGATTGACGCTTCATCAAAGTAAGTCATTTTGATGTTGGAGTATAAAATATTTCACAATTTTATCTGTTTGTTTCATGGGTTAGATATGGCACCTAAACACAAGTCAGTCAGATCTCAGAAGCCAATTGAAGATTTTGAGTATGACCAGTCTTTATTAATGTTTTGATGTGCTAGCTGATGATTTGCATGGCAGGTGATGAGCTTTATGCATCCTCACCTCTGGTCCATAAAGAGAAAGTCACTGGATGTCATCATCCATATGCCTCCAAACCAAGAATGGGTCATGCCAGTTGATATAGAGAAGAAATTGTGGATGATGAGGATTAGAACATGTCTCCAACTCAAAGTGAAAGAAATGATGAACCAAGGAGGGAGAATTTCACGGTGCATGAGCAAGGCACTCAGTCAAATAGTGAGTTCACCTATCCTCAAATGGGCCTTGCCCAGAGTATGCTTGAACAATCCAAGGGCAGACAGCGAAGGAACCAGGCTTGTAAAGCCCACAATGTGGCAAAATGTGCAAGCCAGAAGGAGCAACAAAAATGGTTGAGAGCAGAACTTCCATAAAATGTCCATGGAATGAGATCAGCAGTACATGCCCATTGCCTGTTCCTACTCAAAGTTAGGGATAAGCATTTTTTCTCACTACCAGAACCACCCAGCACAGAAGAGTGTGAAATTGCAATCCAAGTGGCTGGTCATCTCAGATATGTCCCCAAAGATGTTTTCAATGAGCCATCAACACAGATTCAGTCTCAGGGCTCCAAAGCTACTGAGAAAATGAGCTCCACAAGCTAGGACTAAAGCAATTCACTTGGGACTGGGAGAGCTCATGGCAACATCCTTTCAACAAGTTGATGTCTATGGTATTTTAACGTACATTCCGTCTTGCACTTGTCAGAACCAAGTATCATCACTACTGTTGGAACAAGGATCATAATAATTATGGGGTCATGCGGGTTTAATGGAGCAATATTTAAGGATTCAGAGTATTTGGTAAAAAAGAAGGAGAATCAAAAGCTCGCAAAGACTTGGGAAAGGGTTAGCTACTGTATCTATTCTTCATTGTGAACAAAGTCTGATGATAATCTACTTGATTATGTGCACACCTGTGAGCGCCGTCATGAATGGTGTGATACCGCTAAATTTCCCATTCTAACATCACAATTCAATGACCCTCAAGTATGCGCAGATACTGAGGAGGTACTGGAAAATGGCCCTCAAGTTTATGGCAAAGTGGGATTACGCTGGTGCTCCCAGTTATTTCATTAATTGGTAAAAAAATGGATAGAGACTAAGAGTTTTGTAATTGTATTAAAAAAAAGGTAAAAAAACTATTGACAGATTGCCAGAAATACAATCAACAGATGATGGTGATATTTCGGAAGGCCTATCATTTCAGGTATTTGATGAAGATTGGCTCAAGAATTGTAGTAAGATGCAGACTATCACCCTCAAAATACTTGACATGCCAGTTATTAGGCCAAATGATGATGCTCTGCAATAACTTGGTAATATAAATGTATAGCAGCATCACAAATTAACATTTTGTGAATTATTTGTGCAGGTGTAATAAGATCTGATTATTATATCTTAAAGATGCAACAACTTTCTGAATATGTCAGAATATAGACAATATGAAATGGAATGTATCACTGTCTCCCTCAGAAATAATACTCTATTTCTCATTTTCATTGAGGAAATATTGAAGGAGTTTGATCCAGCTCATGGTGTTCATAATTGTGGACCTGTGCTGGGGTGAAAAGGAGTTATCAACTTTGTCAAAGACAAATTCTATAATATCAGTAAGCTTCACGCAGTTAATGAGCTTTCATTTTCTTGGAACTATTGGTCATTGAATTATGGCATTCCCATAAGGAATTATTTCAGAATAGCAATACAATCAGGGTCAAAGATGAGCTTGAAAGGTACCTTCCACATGTTAACCTCAGCTGAATGAGGAGTGATATAGTGGATGATGTTTACAGGTCATTGTTGGCCAATATGATGGAGTTGATCAACAGCCTGAGCCTCAATGGCTGGGTTCCAATTGGGCTACTGGGAATGTGGATGTCAGTGTCTGAAAATTGGGGTAGAATTTGGGGGTCCCCTCACCATTAAATAGACAATATTAGCACAAGTTATATTGAAGGCAGTTCCAGCTGTGGCAATGGATGCAATCAGTACTTCACATTCAGGATTATTGAAGAAATTCTCCAGTGCCTTCTCCTGCGCTTGTGCTGTAATTGTTCCATCAATTTGTGCTGAAAGGATAGAGTTATTGGCAAGTGCAATACCAATTCTACAATAAAAAACAATCAGATGGAGTCACTTGGTAATGGATGCATATTAGAGTTAACTCAAAAATCAAGAAATTGTGTCCATTGGGTATAAACCACTGATTTGGTTGGACCACACTTTGATTGTTTGTTCTTCATTGAGCTTTGTAGGAGGTGTTGAACTTTACTACTAATCATGCATGTTTCCACATCCACAATAGTTCGTGTGATTGTTGAGGAGTTATCCTGAGTGCTCCTGCCCTCGTGGTCTTCCAAATATGCATCCAAAATTGTGTTAAGCATGATGTGATGGTTACAAAATATTCGCGGCTTATTAATATTCCGGAAAGATTCTCCTGGTCCTTTCCTTTCGGATGATAGGAATTCTTTGTATAATGTGGAATATTTTTGTTGCATTGTTGGGTTGAGTGGGAGTGGTTCATAATAATGGCTAATAGTGGGAAGGGATTTGAGATGTGTGGTTTTGGTGTGGCGCAAACTTAAATGCCGCAATGCCAAATACAAAATATCATTGCTACCTTTGGAAAGAGTACTCAGGATGAATGGTGACCAGTTATCTTGATCTGAGCTCTGGGGTTGGGTGATGAATGATATTATGCCCAAAAGGTCATAACTGGTGTTGTGAATAGGTGTTCCTGTTAAACATATTTGATGGGATGAAAGGAGGCTATTAATGGCACGGTGAGTGGCAGTGTATTGAGAGCAAATATAGCTATATGATGGGGGAAGGGTTATTCAATATAAAAGGTAATTTGAATCATTGAAAGATCAGAAGCTCACTGTGCTTCATCCAATATTATACAATGCCAATTGATTTTAAAAATGAATGATGTAGAGGTATTTCTTTGCTTAAATTCTTGGGTGATAGTATTGTAAGAAGTGATGATGATATCATATTTTAAGATGTTGGCCTTGGATAATGAGTGACAACTGGGACCATGGTAGATTTTGGCTTGCAGCGCTCCAGCCTGAGCATCCTTTGATATTTCTGATTGCCAGTTGGTAATTAAGCGAGGGGGCAGATGATCATGGTGGGCATGGAGCGATGGGGGTTTGCAATCAACTGCTCCTTGGAGGTACCAATTAGAGCAATGGCCTGAATGGTTTTACCTAATCCCATATCATCGCCAAGCAGTCCTCCAAGAGGGGTATTGGTTGTAAGGGATTCAAATGAGCTAACGACCTTGTTTGTAGTGATGTGCCTGGCATTAAAAGTGGATCCTGGGGGTGAGGTGGCCCAAAGGTTACGGGCTTATTGGCCATTGGGGATTTCTTGATCCCAGAGAAAAGCTAGTCCGGTCTTTTGATCAGGGAGGAGGGGGGTTTGAATAATGGAATGGGGAGGTCTGATTCACTGGGTAATTGTATCAGTTTTGCTTGGAATTAAATGATATAACAGTAGGATATGAAGCTGGCGTTGAGTTTGAAGCGGGAAATGTGGTAGTAAAGACTTGACATTGACTATGAGTATTACAGTCATATTCCTTGGGAATTTTATGCTTGAAATCTTGCATTTGTAAGCTTTCAATTATGAATAGAATGTTTGTATACCATGTGAAGAACATTAATGCCAGATTAGGTTTCTGAGATGAGGAGGGATCATTTGCATGAGTCATAAATACTCCCTCAACAAATAATGTTTGAGTAGGATTGGATTTGCAATTTTCAATCCATGCCCCACCAGGAGCACAGTGCATGAAAGTTTGTGGTGCCCCAAGGAATGGTATCAACATTTTGGAAAGGGCTACAGCAAGAGAGCCAATAGCATGCTGGTGATTGGGGAGATATACAAGTATGTTGTGTGGATTGTGCCATAGGATAATTCAAGGAGCTAAGTGGGAATTATCAGGATTAAAGGTTATATGACCATTTATTTGAATATTAATATTAATCATCCCAATTCAAAGTGGCTGTGAAGGGGTTGATATGATGTCTATTATGAATTATTTGGGGACAGTTGGAAATTATATGATCAGGAAGGGGTAGCTAAAGGGAATGAAGACCAATAAGAGCAGGTGGGGAACTTATATGAGAGGCTTAAATGAACTCAAAGGTGGATGGCCTGTGGTTACGTGCATGGTCTTTAGGAAGATGGGCCTCTTGGGCTCATAATTTTCATATCCAATTTGGGGCATATATCAAGGCAAGGTGGCAAAAATGTGTGTGCAGCAATATGAATTCTGGATCTGCAGCAAGTTACGCAACCTTTGGTGGACCCAGGTTGACATTAACATATCCGAAATTGGGTGGGTTGTAGCAACTTAATGTGGAGGGGCATATTAGAGGCATGAAGCCATGTTTGCTGGTGTGACAGCAAACAATAAGCATATATTCCCCAGGTTAATTGTGGTACAGGGACCTACTGGGCAATGTTGGCGGTATCAAAGGGCAATCTCACTGTGGGTATGTTTGTGTGTGGGCGGGTGAGATATGTTGGGTGGCATGCCACCAAACATGAGTTTGGTTTTTCCCAAAGTTTTTTGCTGACTGAAGCCTACTGGCATTCCAGGGGGGAATGTGTGCCATTATCAAAGGGGGCGCCGACCATGAGCCATGATCCACATATACATTCACCCCTATTGTGTTTGAGGCGGGTAATAATCCACCAAGATTTGCATCAGGGTATTTCCCCCACGCATGTATGGAACTCCGGCAAAAGAGGCTACCCGCCCAAGGGATTTTTTGGCTGCAAGCCAGACGCCACAACTTGCGCGGGGCGCCTGAGAATGTGCAGCAAATGACCTGTGGTGGAAGATCCCCACGCAAAAATAACCAGCCTCAGCAATCATAGGCCAGGAATATGCTAATGCGGATGAGGCTGAAGCAAATCCACATTGATTGGCCTCAGGTTTCTGCGCGCAAGCTGGTGAGCATCTGCAGTCAAGCTGACCACCTGACCAAGCAAATAGCCAGTTGGAAGACTGGCAGTAAAAGGTCTGCCAGGCATGTGAAAGTCAACTTTGTATGACCTGTTGGGCGGTGCATATGAAAGAGTGTGGCTGCCTGACAATGAGCAGGCGCAATAAACAAGCGGGGCCAGTCATTATTTTCCCCAACAATGGCACTGGAGTGAATCCACCATTTGCATATGACCCAAATCCTTAGTCATCCATGTATACACCCCTTACATGAACTCGGAGGGATGCATTTGAGAAATTGGACTCCATGGCTTGGCATGATTACATGTTACATTGTTTTACAGCTTTTGCTCTGCCCCGACATTGTAGTGTGTCATTCTTTTTTGAATCATTAAGATCTCATGTTAATATATTAAATTTTGCATCATCATCAATATTGGATTTAATAAATCTTATTTAATCTATTCTTTTCATGGAATGTTCCTGTTCATCCTTTCTTCCTAATTTGCTGGGAATCTCATAGGAGTTATGGGCACATTTAATACACTGTCCATGGCCCAAGGCTCAAATTTGGAGATCCTGTACCCTTGTGGGTAAGGTATGTGCCAATGGGCTTTTTCTTGGAACTTGTCTTTATTGTTCTTGAGACCTCTCTGATTTTCCTGAGATCATTTGTGATTGTCCTTGGAGACTTCTGAAGCTGGTTTGGAGCTGGTAGACACCATTGGGCCTTCTTTCTCCAAAGCTGGGGTCATTTCCAACTCTTTCTTCTGGTCTATGGATAAAAGACTTTGGTTCTTCAACCAATTCTTTCTCTTTTTTACTTGTCTTTGTAATAAAATGGGCTCCACCCTCCTAAGAGTTCTTTGGTGTTATCCTGACCCAGAAATTTGTTGATGTGTAGGTATGAGTTCATATCCCCTTCCAAAGGCTTGGAAATATTTCCAACTCCTCTTCCTTGGCTACTCTGTACCGTCTTTTGTACTGTGATTGATCTATTCATATGGCTGCCACTTAGAAAAGGTTCAGCCCTTAATACATTACCTTTAATGAGTTCAGGCTGAGAGTCAATGTCAAAGCTTGTAGGTACACACCTTGGGGGATGGGCCAAATCTGGCATCCTCCAGAGAGTCCTTTCTTGAGGAAGACATGCCTTATCTGGCCGTGGTCTTTCATCTTCCCTGCCCACATACATTTGGCTGAACTGGATAGTTGCTTCCATTTCTGGTATTCACCATTTTCACATCAATTGGAGAGAAAACAAAGAATAAAAATACAAGACACACCTTTTTGTGGCTCCTTGGATATTTATGCATTGAATAAAATTCCTATTTCAGCATTTTGAACTTCAATACTGTCTCCAGATTCTTCTTCAGAAGGTTCTGGAGTGGTAATATCTCTTATTGAGCTTGTTAAATTTCCAATGTACTTGATTAAAGGAAGTAGGGAAAAATTGATAAACAAAAAATTATATTTTATACTTTTGAAATTTTAACTTTTTTTTATATTTTTTTTATATATTAAAAAAATTGTTCTTTTTGAAAAGAAAAATAATCAAGATTTAAGATTTTGAATCAAAATCAAGTCAGAGTAACTCAAAGAATAATTTTATAGGTTTTTGGATGTGAAAAAGCCATGTGTAAAACAGTATATAATTAAACCAAATTCTTCAATGAAAAATATTTTAAAAAAAATTATGAAAAGAAACATTACTTTCACTCTCAATTGAAAGAAAAAATATTAAATTACTACATTTGAGAATTTAAAAAGATATTAATTAAGGGTAAAAGGTTCAAAAAACATGGCCAGGCCACCAAATGTAAGATGTGTCTATGATATGTTGATAATATTACTCTTAATCAACAGTACTATTATTCTTCTGATGTAAAATAATAATAAAAATCATTATAACAACAATTTCATAATTCATTAATGAATTATTTCTTCTAATTGTTATACACTAATAGTTATTATAACAGTTAGCAGTAATTTTCTATAAGAATCAAGTACAAGAAGTATTTAATAATAAAATTGCTTTGTTAAAATAATAATATTATTTTAATATATCATTATCTTTTTAATGAATAATTATAAATATAATTCTTCAATAAAAGTAATTCTAAATAAAAAACTTGAATAATTAATTAAAATTACTCACTAATACTCCAATGAACCTTGGAAAGAGTGGTAGGGAGATTTGACAGATCAATTGTGGATTCAAAGGATCAGAAATTGATTGATAACATTATTGCAGAAAATTACAGTTTGTTTTTATGATTCCATGTCTTTCTGATTGGTTCTGAAAGAATAAAACAGTCAAGAAAATATTTAACTAATACTTACTTGTTGGTAAGAAAGGTATAATTGGAAAATAAAATGATTTTGAAAAAACAGAAAGAGGAGGTCTCTTTTGAGTCATCAAAAGCTCACAGAGGCATTCCATGGAGTAAAATCAAAAACTGGTGAGTCAGAAAACAATGAAAATTCCTGGATTATTGATTGAATCATCTGTTGTCATGTAGGATTATCATAATTACTTGTTTAAGCCTCTTACGTGACTACCAACCCATTTAAGGTTAAGAATAAAAGGAGTAACAACTGCAAATATTATTTTCTTTCAGAGTGAAAATTAATTCCTCCAAGTTATCAATTATATTTGAAAATTTTTCCCAAGTTGTATTTTCTGTGAATTTTTAAACATTCAGTGTTTCACATGGAATAATACAAGATGGACAGTGTTTAAGAATTTAAATTTTACTTATAAAGCTGTAATTCTATTTGGTTTCCTTACAGATCATACTATTATTCATTTTTCCTGAAACGCTCAGCAAGATTCATGAAAAATTGGTTTTTTGATGAATTTTTGAAGTATTTACCACATTTCTACATAAAATTACAAATATCACATTATAGCAGGTTGCTATGAGGTAAATCAATGGGTACTAGTCTAAAAAGGGTTTTTAATTACTATTTTTAGGTTTATTCATAGACAATAATCAATAATTGACATGGTGACAGGACTCTAATCTGCTCCTTACCTCCTTGTCACATCAAAATAGCAGCTTATTTGCAATTTTCTCATGATTTAATGAGAGTATAACTTAGTACCAAGTTCCCAAAAGGTTTTATTACACTAATTGGGCCATTACTATCCATGGATCCAAGCTTGAGAGCTATCCACACCTCAGAGGCCCCAGAAGGTAGGTACCTAGGCTCTCTTTGATGTGTTTTGCCCCCCTCAGCTATTTTCACATCAAAAATAGAAATTCAGGGTGTAAGACTGATATCCACTATGGGTGTACCAAAAGTTTATTTCAGAATACCATAATATAAAGCTCCAGAAAAATGCAAAACACCAATTTTAGTCTATTTACAACATGGGATTTCCCCCATTCCCATTATTTTGGTTTGTGTTCACAATTCCTTCATGTGTTATTGAAGTATTTTCCATATTACCACCTCATAGAGTTAGTTTAAGCTTATTCATTCTATGGGACTAACCTGAGTGAATTCTTGTTCAGAATCCAAATCTGGCCTTAAATCCATGGACTTACTTACTCACAAAAAGCCATTTATCTTTTCTGAAATCAAAAATGAAGGAATTTGGATATAAGCATTAATTTTGGGTTATACATAGTTCAGAATTGATTTTAATACTAGTTGTGGCCTCTTTATGTATGTAAAATAAATCTCAAGGCTCACAGAATTATGCATAAGTGTATCAAACCTAATGTTTAGAAATTCAGTATGTATTGTTATTTTATCTTGTAATTTGGGGAACTGTATTCTCCAATTTGCTACTTATTCTTGGTAAATATTTATTCTAATATTAAACTACCATTCTTCTAATTATTGTATTACTCAGCTTCTAGATCAAAAAATATTAAACCTCACAGAGAGAATGCATACAATTTAGAGTTGAATTGAGCCACTTCATCTGGGATAAAATCAATTGAACAAAAAATTGCTGCAAATTATCCCAAGTCACAAATTAATGCCACTCTATTTCACCTGTTCAAAAAAATAACTTCAAATTGAAAATGGGACATAAAAATGATACCAGCATTCCAAAACCAATGAAGAGAAATGTCATTCCATGCTTAAAACAAATAATAGCATGATTTCGACTTAAAGAGAGACTCAATAAGGTAATCAGTGATCATGTACAGTTCTTAATAAGGCTAGCCTTACTGAATCAGAGCGTTTTACTCATGTCTTCCCATTTTACAATTTTGAAGAAAATATTATTCAGCAAAAATCCAACCATTTTCCTTTATTTAAGTGGTATCAGGCCCATATTGAAGTATACCTTTGTGTGCACATACAAGAATCAACCTCCCTAGATTTTTTTGGTGGACTCCCTAATGGCATACATTTCACAAGTATTCAATCAATAAGTGTTTATAATGGGATTATTTCCCAGGATTCCTCTGGTTAGCTGCCAAATAATTGAGGAGTTCCTAAATTTATTCAACTTGACATTCAAATTGATATATTTATGTTTGGACATAATCTCAACCAAGAAAATATAGCCATTTTATTATATTGATTCCTGTGATATGAAACCTTTTCACCATAGAAATCAGTTCAATGCAAGCAATCCCCAAATAATATCATCCACTTTTTAATTTTGTCCATTATCTACTTTTTTCCATCCTGAACAACAACAAAATTGTGGGTGAGCTTAACAATAGGATTTTTCTCAATTGAAGTGCAAGGTCCCATGACAACTGCAAGATTTGAAATTCTTCAGATCACCCCAAGTCATCCTCTTGTAGTTAAAGGAGTGGACATTGATTTATTAGTTATCTACCTCAGCTCAAAACAATTTGGCTTCATTAAGTAACATTAAATCAAAGATTATCACCCAAGAAGTGATGGAATACTTAATATTTTAGCTTCTAATGATTTCCTTTAATAGCTAGTGATTTCATATAATATTTTTCTTTTTCATTCAAACCTTCACTCAAGTAAAAAATATGATGGATCCCCTATAAGTCAAAGTAATTCAAAAAAGGCGCTTCACTATTTATAAGAGAAACATTCTAATCTGGTCAGGTAATGCCATGCTACCATATCTAAGCATTAATATGTGCGGTTGCTATGCATGGCTTAATGGATTTCTCATAATCTTGGGGAAAAACTGCAGGAAAATGTGCATTAGAATTCATTGAAGTACCCTCTTTTACAGCTCCAAAGGAAACATCACAAGATTCCCTTGGGAAAAAAACAAAGGCTTACATTTGTGAGATTATCAAAAAAGCTTCTTTCCCCAAAAAGAGGATTGTGTACCCATGTTACCAAAATGATAGAACTGGAACAGTCCATATATACCTTTGTAAAATAGTTTTATGAAATAAATACAAAAGATAAGTCTCATTAAAAAACAGATTGACTCTCATACATGAAAGATTTGGGAATGTTTCACAGCCATGGAGACAGGCAGGGCATTACTATTCATTACTAATGGAAAATCTTCCAACACCTAATAAGCAAGGGGCTTCATGGAAGATTCACCAAATACAGTTTCAAACCTCAATACCACTCAATACAGGAAGAACCCAAATACAGGCCTGCCCTCAATACAGGTGCAAACAGCTGTCTTGATTCAAATAACTGTATTGGAGACACCAATACAGCTTCAGAACTCAAATACAGGTTCTTCAATCATACACTCATGGTTTCTCAACACTCAAAATCCAGGCTGGCACTTTTTCATATATACCAGCCCCCTTTCACCCACCTGGGCATTATGCCCCAGTTAATTGAAATATTGGATTTATTATTTAATATTTTTTTTCTCATGGAGAAATATGATATTATTAATTATTAAGTTAGTCTTTTCCTTCCCTCACCTGTTCAGTAGAGGCCTGAGGGCCATATCCTTTATTAATCCGTTTCTCTTTTCTGAACAGGTTGCAATACTGATATAGCATTATTTCTGGTTGGCTCTTTATGATTGCTTTTGTTTTCTCTCATGTCTTTTAATGCTCTTATTTTATGACTAGGAATTTGTTTCTCTTATCTCATTACTATGATCAATTGAGTATTCATTCTGAGCCCTGCATAAGTAAGTCTGTTCACTGAGTGCCTGGCCCTCTTGATTTAGAAGATCCCCTGTGACAGAATGCTACTCAAATCTTGATTAATGTTTTTTGAGTTCACTTTATAATTAGAAATATGTGACATTGTACTCTGAAAATTTGAGGTATTAAAATCTTGGGCTTTGACACAATCTTCACTCTATTTGTCAGATTACTTCTTTCATTTTAAATTATAACTCAAAATCATCACTATTCAATATACCAGTTCCTGCTTTACCTTAAAAATATACCACAATTAACCACAACTTTGAAAAAAATTGTCAGCCTGTGACTCAAAACCAGTGCACAAGGCTGACAGCCAAATACCATAACCCAATGGTAAAGCTAAGATATGACCAAAACATGGAGATGAGAAAAACTAGCTCAAAATTTATTGCATGCAAGGGAAAACTCACCCCTTTCCAAATTCACAAGTCCCACCATCACAGGACAAGGAATAACAAAGTTGTTCCTACCCAAAATTGGTGCTGAGCATAAACCTTAATCTTCACCTCTGATCTGAAATCCAGAGTAAGAGGCTTAACCCCAGCGAATGGGTATTTGCATTGAAGCTTTAGGTCAGGGCTATCCAATGGTACAAGCCAAACTGAGCTAGCACCAAAACTACAGAAGTTATGACCAAAAGAAGGTCACATAAGAGTGAATCAAATATTCACCTCTCATCTGACTTCTACAGTTCTAGTGTGGGATACTGAAATTGGGGTCTTTTTGGAAAGAGAACAATAAGGGCTATCTGATGGTGCCATCCATTTCCCTATATTGCATCTAGAACAAAGGTTATGGGGGAAAAAACTTCAATGGAAATATTGAGAGAATAATATATCTGAATAACAAAAATTGTACATGGAATAAATTCTCCATATTCTATTATACCCATACCAAATGAGGTACTATTTTTTGGATCTCATCCAGCGCTACACAATGAGCCAAAATTGGGCCCAATATCTCAAAAACTGACAAAGCTATAGCAGTTTTAAGGTTAAAATCCCACAGTTAGGCTAACACACTTTTACTGTGGGATACTATCCCATAACTATGATTATGATGTGTCAAACAGACAAATAAGCATGTCTATACTTCAATACCACATATTCAATTCAATACTGGGGTCCCATACAGGTTCTTTACAGAATTCTTTGTGTCATACATGTCAGAAGAGGGCTGTGTGGTCCCCAGATGATAATTTTCACCCTGTACTGGGGGAAGCTGCCCAGATGTGGTTTCAAAACCACATCTGAGCACAATACAGAATATGAAGGCCTAGTGAAAACCACAAGGCAGTACTCTGAAGTGAAAAGATCTGCACTTCCTCCATGTGGATGTTCTAGACGGCCATTCCACCCCTTTTCAGGATAAAAGGAGGCCTTTTCTCTGCCAGAGAAGGAATCCCCATCCTTTTCTTAAACTCCTATGTAGTATAACTGTCAAAAACAATTATACTCTTGGGAAAAAAAGTAAGGTATACTTTAAATCTAAGTATTGTAGCTCTTATTATAGTAATCTAACTGGTAAGACTGTAACAAGGGCTTTCAGCAGCACTCCCCACCACTATTTCTTAATAGTATATCCCTTATTACTTGTTTTAAAAACCCTTGTGATCTACATCAAACCTAATCTTAATTAATTTTAACATGTCACAGTCATAGTTGCAGTTGTAAATAGTCTTATCACAGCTTCATCATAGACTCAGCCTGACATCTTGGGGGATGGCTGTGTTTTTTTGAATTTTTGGACTATTTTTAAGCAAAAAGTGAGTTTTTTCTTTTCAATATACATTTCTGACATTATTGTTTCTCTTTTTAGGTGTAAAATCTTAAAACAATAATATAAAAAGTATCCTTTATTATATATTTTGAGTGGTATATAATATATATACCACTGTATTTTTCCCATTACTATTCTTTAGATGGTTGATTATAGCTTAATCACTACCAGACTTATTTTTGGCATTTTTTTCAAATTGAAAGACATGGATCCACTAATATTGTTCTTTTTTAATTATAAAGAACACCTCTTTTAGTGTAAATAACAGCATCAGAGGTGTGGTTGGGTATGTTGATAATTTTAACAGCCCATTACAGAACTACTCAAGATTACACTCTTCAATTGCAAGTTAATATGTTAGATACTGGTAAACGAACAGTACACCAGAAATCCAAAAGCCAGTATTTTTGACATGTAATTGATAATTTCAATTACAAAATTATAATACTAGGGCATAATATAGGAATATATTGCCCAGAGGCCATTATCAGGCATAGACACAGCATTTTAAGACTAATTAAATTACATAAGCCCTCTTTTTTATCTTTGATTCAGTGGAAGAAAACTTCATACCACTTGAAACCCAATCACCAGGAAATACACCAGTGATACCATCAGAACCAGAAGGCAAGGGCAAAGGAAAGAGGCACAGTGAAAGCCTGATTACAGGCAAGAAGTGGACACCAATGGCCACTCAGATAAGTAGAAAATAACAAAACTCTCCATCCATACAATGTAAGCCTACCTTCATCACTTTTTCAGGGAAGATTACCATGATTAACCCAGCTGTAACCTCTGAAGGCAAATTTCCCAAAGCAGTAGATAACAAATTTGTACAAGGCACAGACAAAGTTAAATACCCTAAGTAAATTAAGTTGTTGACTTCTTGAAAACACTGATATGTCACTTGTACACCTCAGGAACCTTTTAATCCCGAGGAACCAGCCAGAGGACAGAGAGGGCCTGTTCAGAACCAGAAGACCTAGAAGAGGACACCTTGGACACAGTGGTAGATGGCAAGTGTCAGGGTGACTCTATGATATAGCTGTACAATTATAACAAAAAGCTATAAATATGAGTGTGACACAAGAAAGAAGAATGATGATTCTTAAGTGAGTGGATGGTTAAAAGGGCTATACTAAAAGAATTTAGTTATGGGAGTGCTATTGATAGCCTTTTGTGCAGTGTTTATCTGTTGGTTTACAATGATAAACCCTACAATAATTAAAATTATAATCATACCTGTTTAATTCCAAGGGTACCACGTCTTTAAGAAGCTGTACCACATATAAATATGGAGAAAATGGTGATGAATTGGCCATTTGGCCATTTGGTGAGGAAAAGCCTCCTTTTATCTTGTTTTCAGTAGTGGGAGGTTGTTTACCTCTGAACACGACCACAGAGTGAAATCTTTCAATACTATTGGCTGGTTTGTGGTTCTATACACTCAGGAAAGACTTTTATTGGGTGAAAATGTGGTTTAGAGCCACAAGATGTCATTCTTACCCTATACAGGGTGAAAAGCTTCACCAATGAAGTTTACAGGTGTGTTCTGGTTCTTGTGACGTGTCACAAGTAGTTCAGAACCTGTATGAACCCCTGTAATTGACTGAAATATGAGATATTTAAGTAAAAACATTCTTCTTCATCTATTGTACACCTCATCATCATAGGTATGGGATAGTATCCCATAGTAAATCTATATTGGGCTAAATGTGGGATGTTGACCTTAAAACTGCTATACCTTTGTCAATTTTTGAGAAAGTGAGCTGACCTTTATTTCATTGGGTGTCCCTGGATGGGATATACGCATTGGTACCTCATTTGCTATGGCTGACATTAAATATGGAAAAGTTATGCCAAGTTCAATTTTAGTTATCCAGATATATGATTATCACAAAATCTGTATGGAACTTTTTTTCCCATAACTTTTGTTATAGATGAGATCTGGGGAAATTGATGGCACCATCAGATAGCCCTGATTATGCTCTTTCCAAAGAGACCCCACTTTGGGTCTCTCACACTAAAACTGTATAATCTGGATGAGAGGTGAGTATTTTATTCACCCTTATTTGACCTTATTTTGGCCACACCTTCTATACTTTTGGTGCTATCTCAATTTGGCTATCCATTATTGAGAGCTTCAATTGGAATAACCATTTGATGGGGTTCTTCCTCTCCCTCTGTATTTTAGATTAAAGGTGAAAATTAATGTTTATGCTCAGGAACTGCTTTGCACTTGAATAAATTTGTTATTATTTGGGCTATGATTATGGAACTTGCATATTTGGAAAGAGGTTAGTTTCCTCTTTCTTTTCATACCTTCTAATTTTGTTTGGCTCACCTCCATGTTTGGGTGGAATTTTGCTTGTCCATTGGTTTATGGTATTCTGGAAGTCATGCTTGTGCTCTGGTTTGAGTCACAAGCTGACAGCAAGAAAATGAGATAAATCATACCCTCTCTGCCATTCACCTTCCAATTCAACAGAAACCTCAAAGCAGCGCCTTGAAGGATATGGATCAAGTTTTTCAGTCCCACCAACTCCTCAAATATATTTATCAATGGAGGATGGACAACAAGAGGTTAAACCTAGTATCCCACTGGGCGGAACTTGGAGAAAGTTGCCATAAGATATGTCTCAAAGAGATACCCTCCAAGGATCTAATGGTAATTCCCAAAGGATTCAATTCCACCAGTCAGTTAAGAATACTGGACGAGAGGGAAACCAAGATAAGGCATAATCAAGCCAATATCCAAGTGATAGAAGAATGGCTGAAGAACATAGGGCCTACTCTAATTCCTTCAGGATCACAAAGAGTAGACAAACCCAATTCTTCAGTGGCTTCAAGCCATTCAGGAACAGCATATCAGGGGCCAAGAGTAACCATTCTTCACAATTCCAGGTAGTTTCCCAGAGAAGACAAGCATACAAGGGCATAAAACAAGACTCCTTTTGGCCAAAGGCAGAGAGAGTCAGATCCAATGATCCAGAAGCTGTTGGACTTGGTAAAAGAAGTACACAAGAGCCAGAAATAGTTTTAAATACTTCTAGAATCAGTAGCCCTACTAATAGAAATATTACCCCCACTCAGAATGAACACAATGTTTTCACCCCTGAGTGTAACTTAAAAAGTGATGCACTGTGGTTACAAATGTCACAACTTGCCCAGAAAACTCAAAACCAGTTTTCATAAATCGAAGAAAGCCACGTGAGGGTCAAAAAATTAACAGCCTCAATGGATAAAATTGTAAAAATTATTCAAGCAGGCCATGCTCAATTGAGAAAAGCCTCTGAAGAACACAACAAAAGACTGAATCAAGTCCATGAGATAAACACCACAAAAAAAGGGACAGGGATTGTCTGGATCAAGACTTCAACCAATTGTTCAATGTCTACCAAAACATGAATCCCCAACCACACAGCCATGTTTTGGATAATCCATACCACCAAGGAAACATCAAACCAGCTGCCTTGTTCAAGAATAAGGAAATCTCTCCATCTCAATACCAATATGGTGATAACATGTCTTATTCTGAGAAGGAAGCATTAAAGCAGCTTCCAGAGGCCTCAAGCTGGCCCATATTCTCTGTCACAGGAAAATATAATCATATGGAAATAATTGATTTGACTGATGAACTCTTCATTGTAGTACCAAGCATACCAGATTACAGCATTACAGCTATATTGAATAAAGAATTCAAAGCACATGCTAGTATCTTGTAGACAGAAATGAACAAATTCCATGGCAGAAGCAACTTACCATGGTGGAAGAGTCAGATAATCCAAAAATACAGTAATGGTACTTGGATATGGAAAAGGACCATTTCATTTGAAAATGAAAAGTACTCTGTGGACAAAGATCCATATGGGTGGTGTCTTTGACAGTCTAAAAGTCCAAAAGCCATTCATACTTGAATGAATATTCAGATGAGCAATCAGAAACTCCTGACAAAAATACAACGAGAACTAGAGCATGCAATAAAACGCAGATGCAATCAAATTTGCACTATCAATGTCATTGCAAACACCTTACAAGATGTAAGCCAAAGGACAAAAACAGGGAAATATTCCCAATATAAAAGCAGTAGTCTCAAAGAGAAACAACTTTTCAGGGTTGATTTCAAAGATAAACCCAAAGAAGCTGGCAGAAGTGACCAAGAATCAAAAAACCTTTCTTAATTGTGGGTCAACAGACCACTATGCCAATAACTGTCCAAAGCCAAAGCAAAAAGTCTATTCCATTGAGAAGTCCCAGAGGAAGAATTCCTCACAGAGGATTCTTAATCAGACGCTATGGATGATTCCATCAAACAAAAATCTGATGAAGACCAAGACCCAAGGGATGTACTTTTAGTGGAGTACCAGGAGGAAACACAACTAGAAATTCAGGACTTACAGTTAGAAGTAGGAATGCCACAGAACACTGAAATAAAACCTTGTGTAAACACACAAAAGATGAATAAACATTCCTAGTCACACCAACTGAAGGAATACCATATATACATGGGGCAGCCACAAATATGACTTTTAGTATTGACAATTATCAACACCCATTGATCATTGACAGTTGGGCGCATTTCTCTATAGTGGCAAAATATTATCTATACAACCACTTCCCAAATTTGGAGAATAAGCTCTTTCAAACCAAGGGAAAAAAGTTTAAAAGTGCATCAGGGAAGATGACATCCATTGGGACAATTATCAAAGAGATAATCATACGCCGTAGGAAGGGGAACATCAGACTCAACCCAGAGTTTTTTGTGCATGAAGATGTCCACATCCAAGGATTTTTACTGGGAACAGACTACCAGAGGATGTATGGCATTGATATTTCCAATATTAAAGACAGGAAGAATAGCATAGGTACAAAAAAGGAAAACAAATTTTCACATGATATATACCAAATCCCTACCCATGACCCCCTAGATAAATGAATGAATGAATTCAGAGAGGGCCAATTCAGCACCAACCTCACCAGTAAACAGACATTAGTTTAAGGAAAATGCAGAGGAAAAATAGACCAACATTTGCCATTGGTGAAGAACCTTTAGTCAAAAGCAGAGGCCATGATATAGAATTAAATCTAGATGTTGAAATACCTCATTCACCCATGCTGCAAAGACCTTAATACCCAGAAATCCTGGAAACTAGGAAAGAAATTGATAAACACATCAAAAACATCAGGAATATAGGACAGACTAAAATAGTGGATATCACCACTCCTGTCCTTATCACCTGGCATGATGGCAAATCATGGTTGTGTAGATATTTTGGAGCCCTGAATAATTCCACAAAAACTAATAGGTACCCCATACCAAGGATACCTCATGCCCTAGGAAATCTGGCAAAATCAAAGTATATAACCAAATTTAATGTATGAAAGGCCTTCATCAGAATGGATTTTAACCAAACTCCATGAAGATACTCAGAATTATATTCTATATGGGTATATATGAGTATACCAGGATGCCATTTGGCATCAAAAATGCACCGGCCCACTTCCAAAGCATAATGGACACAATATTCAAAGAATAAATATTGGAAGGGTGGATAGTAGTATATATTTATGACATAATTATATACTAAGAGACATGGGAAGACCATTTGCAGTACATAGAAAGACTCCTTAGTAAATGCACACCCATCAATCTAAACATTACATTTAAGAAGTGCAATTTTGGCCAACAAGAACTATTGGCACTAGGAGATAAAGTCCCAGGCCTTGGGCTTCCCATAGACCAGTATGAAATATAAGCAGTACTGCAAAAACCAGTACCAAAGAAAATCAAAGAGATGCAATCTTCCCTTGGGTTTGCTAGCCACTGCAGAAACCACATCAAAAACTTTGCCCAAATGACTAGTAGTCTATACAAGTTATGTTCAAAAGATTTAGTTTTAGGAATTAAAAAGGAAAGGAAGTGTGAGCCTTAGAGGTATTTTTATATTCCCAAAACACCACAAATCATAAGTTAAAATACAAATATAAATAAAATAAATTGATTTATATTATAAAAATAAAAATAAAAATATAAATGAAAATTTATATTCAAAAATAGAAACTTAATTATAATTTAAAAATAAAAACTACAATAAAATGTAAAATTATGAAAATTCATTTTTACTTGTAAAAATTATTGAAAATGAATTTTTAATAAAAATTATGCAATTGAAATATTTTTGGTAAAAATTTATATGAAATATATTATAAATTTTTATCCAAGAAATAAAAATATAAAAATTATTTCACTATTTTATTCCTCATAAGAAATTAGGTGGGGTCACCTCCGAGTAAAATTTTTGTAACTCAACTCTAAATAAGCTTAAATTAAGTTTTTAGTATTTTCAATACAAAAATTGAAAATCCTCAAAACTTTAATTTAATTCACACCACATGTGGTGTTAACCATCAATTTTTATGTTAAAATTTAGGTGTTGTGTTTAGTTTAGAAGTTATGAGGAATTGAAGTATTTTCAATTGAAATGTCAAAATGTGCGCGTGTATTACATAAGTAAACTTTGATTTACATATGAGGTATGAATTATTACTGTATTGTACTGTACAATTCAATTGAATTACATATGTGAATTATAAGTATAATACATGATGAGGAATTAAAGGAAAAAATAAATTGGAAAGATTAAAATTGGGGGGGGAAAGGAACTCTAGCTCTAAGGGGGAGCCAGACCCCCAAACTCCTTGCTGACTGGCGTGGGATGTCAAAATACACACAAAAGGTCATTACTTTTGGCCTGGAATTGAGTCACAGGGTCTGTGACTCAATTGATGATGAGGTTTTGATACCAACCAGGGTGGTTTTAACTGCTGCCAAGAGGGTAAAACTAACCTTAAGTTAAAACAATGTTAGTAAAAACAATTTTAACTGGTTTCTACGCCTCTTACACACATTCTGACGTGTCTTGAAGGCTCTAGACCAGGTATTGCTATAGTAATGGCTGATATAAGGGTCTAAAATGGCGAAAAATGGCTTAAACCAGCCCTTTTTTGGTCTAAACCAGGGTTCAATGATGCCATAATTGGCTTTTCTGTTGTCAGACTGTTTTTCACGACTGACAAGAGTAAATTTTACCTTTGGAGTAAGAACGTTGATGTCTATAAAAGAATGTCTTCTTTGTCCCACTTTTCTCTTCATGTTAGAATCTTTTCCTTTTATAATTATTTTAAACATTGTTAAAACAATCAATAAAAGATTCCAACCACCTTTCTTATATCATTTTAAACCTTTTAACCACGTGAAAAAGTCATTATAATCATTTTTTGTAACTCTTATAATCATTTTTACCCCTGAACCACCCCAAAAGTGAATTAAAGCATCTTTCATCACTGTTAACTTTGTCACTTTGTTTCCAAATTCACTCTGGTCACTTTTGGGCGTGTTTTCTCTTTAATATGGTTTTTAAAAACTTTGTTCTTTAAATTAAATGCTTGCAGTTCATTTCTCAATTAATTCCAATTGAAATTGCTTTTGAAGAAATTTCTTTTGTAGCCTTAAATATCTCTTGTTAGGATTTTTGGATAAATTTTTATTGTTTGTTAAACAATAAGTCTTTATAATATTACTGTTTTATACTAAGAAAGTTATAAGCAATAAAATTGGCGTGTTTTCTCTTAAAAATAATATTTCTTACTATTTTTAATTGATCTTTACCTTATACAAATTTTGAGGACAGGAAAAGTAATTGGTTTTTAATCAAAGTTTCATATCCACACCCTACAGGAGGGAGGCATATGAGAGGATAAAACATGAAATCACCATTGCACCTTTCCTGATCATCCCTGAATTTGAGTAACCATTCAAGTTGTACATAGCTGCAGCTTTCAGCCAAGGATTGGGAGTTGCCTTGCACCAAAGACAAATTGTGGATGGTAAACCAAGGGAAGGGGTAATATGTTATCTCTGCAGGCAACTGAAAGATACAGAAGCTAGGTATTGAGAAACCCAGACTGAACAATTATGCCTAGTCTGGGCCCTAGAGAAACTCAATTACTATCTGGAGGGTGTAGTCTTTTAAGTCTACACAGACTTCACATCACTCAAGCCTTTACTTAAGATGAAGACTAGTAATAAAAACATGTTGATGTGGCAAATAGCCATCCAATAGTATATAGGTAAAATGACCATCATATAAAAAGAAGAAAGAGGCCACACCAATGCAGATAGTCTCAGTAGATGGCCACTGGATAATGTCAAAAGAAACCCAGCTTAGGTTTCTGAAGTAGAAGCCAAGATTCCTATCCATTTTATTAAAATATACAGGAGTCAAAACCTCAGATTTCCAGAATGGGCACCAGAAATTGGTACCCCAGACAGTGAAGACACTAAATAAGAGGGAACATAAACTCCTATATTGGAGATAATTTCCTCAGAACTGCTTAATTAGTTCTTCAGTGGAGTGATGAAGACTTATGCCAAACACAAACAGTGTGGCCTATTGTTACAGCTCCTTCAACGGAAATACAGGAGCCAAGAACTGGAATCCCATTTAGAGGAACCCTGGTTGAGGGACTATAAGGATAACAGGTTTTTCCTTATACATAGATTACTCTATCACAGAGAGAAGAATACAAGTTCCCTTGAGTCCCAAAACTCATAATCAGTAATAGGGACCCAAGATTTGCATCAGAATTTTTGACTGACCTCTAGGACATGCTTGGAACAGAACTTGAATTTTCTACAGCTTATGATCTACAGAAAGATGGTTTGTCTGAAATGATGATCCAAACCATTGAGGAAATCATTGGAAGATTCTGTGCATATGGCATCAAATAGGGGCTCTTATGGAAGCAAGAATGGCCTAGAAATCAGGAATCAAGGACCCACTTATAGGGCTCCAAAAGAATAAAGAAACAAAAGGGAATATATTTCTTTAAGGAAGAAGGATAAAGACAAGTGTGCCAAAGATAAAAGAAAAAGGAAGCCAATGTCCAAGATAATAAAAAAGCCAAAAGACAAAGAGCCAACCAAATGAATCCTCAATTGACTGTTTCAACCTGCCACAAAGAACAATGGAATTAGTAAAGGATATGGCCATCAATATCCACTGACAGGCAAAGACAAAAAGGTGCAAATGCCCAACTTGAGATTATTAGTATTTACTTTAATAAGAGAAAAGAAAAAAAGGATCATAATATATCCAATATATTAATTAACTGGGGAGAAAGTCCCCATTGAAGAACAGGTGTGCCATATATGTGAAAACGTTTAAGACTGATTCTGGAGGGTTGATCCCCAGCTTTATTGACTGTTTTGGGTCAATGGAGATCTGGTCATCTTGAGAATTGAACTGTGTGATGGAATTTCAATTGGCCCAAAAGGGCAAAGCCCATACAGCTTGCTTGAATACAATCTGTATGGGCCAATTGAGTTGTCCGAGGAATACGGAAGTACTTGATGCCTTGACAGCTGATTGG
Source organism: Austropuccinia psidii (assembly GCA_023105745.1). Classification (NCBI taxonomy): domain Eukaryota; kingdom Fungi; phylum Basidiomycota; class Pucciniomycetes; order Pucciniales; family Sphaerophragmiaceae; genus Austropuccinia; species Austropuccinia psidii. The sequence continues at coordinate 20,242,551 of JALGQZ010000016.1, forward strand.
ATGCTTGATAAAATCTTTAAATTTCCCTTATAAGAATCATGCAAGATAGTAAAACCCAACTCCTTCCAGGCCAGGTGGTTGGGCTCCTGTCACAACCACAAGTTTGACCCTCCTCCTTGATGGTTGCAGCAATCCAACCTGGAGCCAAGTTGGGGCCAATTCGTCACGTTATATCTTTTATGTCCAATTGGCCCCCTTGGGTGTTCCATGGCGCCCACGCCATAGCACTTTCCAATGGCCATTTTATGGCCTCAGGCCATATCCTGCCGTCATTGGCCTTTTTGGCCAATTCCCACTTCACCAACCCCCAGGCCTTCATATTTGATTTTGGGCCTGAGGGGTCATTTTGTCTTCTAGGGGCCTCCAGGCCCCCTAGCAATCATCCTTGGATTCAGGGCCACCCCTTTCATTAATGGTGTTTTGGCCTAAATGGCCTTTTTGGGCTATTTAGGCCCCCTACAGCTCCTACGGTCTGTAGGCCATTTAGGCCCCTTTTGGCCTAATTCAATGAGGCCAAAAGGGGCGAGCCAGGTGGGTCTCAAAGCACAATTGGGCCCACCTGAGCCATTTTTGGCCACCACTTCCTTGGACCCAAAAGTGACCAAAAACCTCATGGACACCATTTTGGCCATAAATCTCGTAGGACCCAATTTTGGCCATGGACCACCATGGACCAATAGTTCAGCCATGGCCTCTGGCAGCCACCAGAGGCCACCAGATCAGCTCAGTCCGCCTTTCCCCTAAACTCCAGGGGATTTCTTCCCTTCCTCCATACCATCCGTACTCAAGGTTGCAGGCATGGTGCATATATGGTATTATATACCATTATGCACCATTTTTGCTCAGCAATCCAATGGTGACGTTCTCAGGACCCAGTTCCACCTTTCCACATCAAGGTCTCAAATCCCAATGCCCATTTCAAAGGAGGATTAATCAGCTCATCAGTCTGACAAGTTATGGCAGCAATCAGAAGACTCTTCAAAGATCCCAACCACCTGTATCTGCAGGAGTTGGGTTGGCACAATTCATTCAGGATTATTCAAGGGCAATTCTCAAGAGGTATTACATCTTTTCAATCAGTTGTCAAGGCATCAAGTATTCAATACTCCTTGGGACAACTCAATTCATCCGTACAGGCCTCATTCAATCAACTTGTATGGTCTTGACCCAACTAGGTCATTTCATATTCCATCGTGGGAATTCCATCACACAGTTCAAATTTCAAGATATCCAGAACTGTATTTCCCAATCCGGACAATACAGCCATTGATCCACCTTCCAGGATAAATCTTTCAGTTTTCACATATACCGGCTACCCTTCATCACCTGGGGACTTTTTCCCCAGTTAATTAATATATTGGATTTATTTTTATCCTTATTTGCTTTTACATTATCAAAGTTAATACTGATAATCTTAAGTCAGTCATTGGCACCCTTTCTCTTTTCTTTCCTCGCCTGTCAGTGGATATTGGTGGTCATATCCTTTACTAATTCCATTGTTGTTTCTGGCAGGTTGAAACAGTGAATTGAGGATTAACTTGGTTGGCTTCTTGGCCTTTGGCTTTCTTTTATCTTTGGCCTCTGGCTTCATTCTTATTATTCTTTGTTATCTTTGGCATATTTGTCCTTTGTCTTATTCCTGCTTAAGAAATATATTCCGTAGTATTTCTTATCATCTTTTGGAGCCATCCAAGTGAGTTCTTGATTCCTGAGTGCCAGGCCCTCTTTCTTCCATCAAGAGCCCCTGTGACCGCTCCTCAAATGGTCTTCTGGTAGCTGCCAGGGATTGCAAGATTTAATGGCTGAGAAGACTTCCTTCAAAATGGCTGATGGATTTGGGGACTGAATTTGGAATGGCCTCATTTGGTCCTGAAACCATCACCATTGGATTGCTGAGAAAAATTGGTGCATAATGGTATATTATAACATATATGCACCATTCCTGAATTCATGGTATGGCATACATTGGTGAAGGGGAGTCTTTCCCCTGAATGAAGGGGAAAACTTGCTGATCTTGATCTGGTGGCCTCTGGTAATTGCCAAAGGCCAGGGGTTGAAAGTGGCCAATTTAGGGCCTGAGGTCCTTTTGGCCATTTGCGGGACTGGTGAGATTGGGCGCTAATATTGGCTCAGAAAAGCCCAATTGTATTTTGGGTCCAACCTGACCCCCTTGGCCCCTTTTGGCCTCATTGAACTTAGGCCAAAAGGGGACTAAGGGCCACTGATTGTAGAGGACATGCCAGGCTGAATAGCCCAAAAAGGCCATTTAGCCCAAACGCCCCATAATCAAAGGGGTGGGCCCAAGGGGCAAGAGGCTCCCTGAAGTCCAGATGAATCCCCCAGGGCCAGAACCAAGTAACTGGCCTGGGGGTTGGTGAGGTGAAGGATTGGCCAAAAGGGCCACTTATGCAGGATATTGCCTGGGGCCATAAATTGCCAGTGAGAGGTGGTGTGGCCCAAAGGCCATAAAACACCAATACAGGGCAATTGGCCATAAAATTGATGACATGGTCAATTGGCCATAAAATGAGGTCAGGCAATAATTGCTGCAAACACCCATTGGGGGGGTGATTACACGTGGTTGTCAAATCACCCCACAGCCAAAGAATTCCATTAAATGTGGAAGAGAGCTTTTGAAACAGCTTCTAAGTGCACAGCTGAAGCTAAATAATACAAAAAGCAGACGTATGATAAGATACATGTGGAACAGAACTTCAAAAAGGGGGAACAGGTGTTAATGTCTACACTCAACTGCAATGATCTCAAGGGACCAAAGAAAATGGTATTCTCATTTTTGTGACACTTCAATATCATTAAACTGATAGCAAACAATGCAGTGAAGGTTAGACTCACAGAAGAACTCTCTAGGAAACACCCCGCATTACCAGTGAGCCGGGTCAAACCAAACTTCCAAATAGGAGAGGACAAGCTCCCTTCCAGGAAGAAGACTACCACTCCACCAGACATAGTGGTAATAGAAGACTCCCCTGGCTCTGTGAAGAATATCATTAATGCCAGGATGATTAGACTGAATGGTAAAGACCAAAAACAATATTTGGTTGGATTTGAAAAGCACACAGCAGACAAAGACAAATGGTTGGCTGAAGATGCCATACCAAATGGGAACCTTCATCTAAGGAGATTCAGGGCCTCTGGGAGGAAAAAACATTCTCATCAATAATAAGCCTTCTTTGAAGGGAGGTTATGTCAGCCTGTGACTCAAACCCAGAGCACAGGCATGACAGCCAACTACCATAAACAAATGGTAAAGCTAAGATACCACCAAAACATGGAACTGAGACAAACTAGCTCAAAATGTATCAAAATAAAGAGGAAACTCATTTTTTTCCAAATACACAAGTCACATCTTCAAGGGTAAAAGAATAACAAATTTATTCCTTCTCAAATTTGTTTCCAAGCATAAAACTTAATCTTCACCTCTCATCTGAAATCCAGAGGAAGAGGCTCAAACCAAGCAAATGGGTACTCAAATTGAAGCTCTAGGTTGGGGCTATCCAATGGTACTAGCCAAACTGAGTTAGCACCAAACTGCAGAGGCTATTACCGAAATGAAGTCAAATGAAGGTGAATCAAATAATCACTTCCCATCTAAATTGTACGGTTTTTGTGTGGGATACTTGAAGGGGACTTTTTGGAAAGAGAACAATAAGGGTGATCTGATTGTGCCATCCATTTTCCCATATCTCACCTAGAACAAAAGTGATGGTGCAAGCAAATTCCATAGAGATATTGAGAAAATCATATATCTGAATGACATAAATTGTATATGCCATCACTTTGCATACTTAATTATACCCAAACCAAAGAGGTACTAATTTGTAGATAGCATTCAGGGATATAAAATGAGCCAACCTTGAGCCCAATATCTCAAAAACTGACAAATATATAGCAGTTTTAAGGTTAAAATCCCACATTTGGGCCAATACACCATTCTTGTGGGATAATATCCCATAAATCTGATTATGAGGTATCAAACAGACAAATAAGCATGCATAAATTTCAATACCTCATAGTTCAATTGATACTGGGGTCCCATACAGGTTCTTTACAGAATTCTACACATCATATCCATCAGAACAGGGCTATGTGGTCCCCAGATGAGAATTTTCACCCTTTATCAGGGAAAACTTCCCATATGTGCTTTCAAAACCACATCTTAGCCCAATACAGAGTATACAGGCCTAGTGAAAGCCACAAGCCAGTACCCTAAAGTTAAAAAATCTTCACTTCCTCTACATTGATGGTCTAGAGGGCCATTCCACCCCTTTTCATCATAAAAGCAGGCCTTTTCTCTTCCAGAAAAGGAATCCCAATCCTGTTCTTAAATCACTACATAGTAAAATTGTCAAAAAAATTCATGCTCTTGGAAAACAAGGTAGTTATACCTTAAATCTAAGTATTGTAGCTCTTATCATATCAATCCAACTGGTAAGACTGTAACTAGGGCTTTCAGCGGTGCTCACCACCACTATTTCTTTAAAGTAAAGCCCTTATTAATTTACCATTTCACAGTCATAGTTAAAGCTTTAAATACTCTTATCACACCTTCATCAAAGAATCAGCCTGACAAACATTTTGCATACAATAGGTCCTCTCCCAACAAGTTCAATTTCCCAATCCACCCATCAATCTTGTTGCCTACTCATGGGAACTCATAGCTCTCATTCCCCTTCTAAAACACACACACTGAAATCACTTCCATTGGAGAAAGAAATAGAAATTTTTGAGTATTTACCACTCTCTTGTGTAGAGGACTCAATGTCTAACTGTCCCATTGAAGCTCATCAAGGGGACCGAAACTCAACAAACTCAGAAATAGTGATTCTGACCATTTTCAAAGATATTTCCCTCAATTTTAATAATAAATAAGGCTTTTAAGTGACCACCTTTGTCCGGAATCAACCTTGGGATTCAAAATGGGATAGAATCTTCCCAAAATTCATACTCCAGAATTTAAAATTTATTCATAACAAAAAGTGATTAAAATTTTGATCATAACACAAAATGGTAACAAAAGCATTAAGGAATCCTTGATAATTATGCCTTGGCCTAAAGGAAAGAAACAGGACTCAAAAGATGATAAATTGGAAATTCAAGATGTTCACAAAAAGGCAGATTAAAAGTACAAATCACAGTGGTGTAAGAATGTAGGTTGCTTTAATCCTCAATGTATAATTATTCATAGCTTATGTTTATGACAAATTTGTGATTGTTATCTCAAAATGCCCCTGAGAAATTTTATAAATGAAAATTAGTCTAGAGAAGTCTACAGTTTACTACTTGGGTTTTTTATTTTAAATGTCTGTAAAACATTAGTAACACCTTCTGTGGGGTTGAATCTTTGGCTTCATTTACTTTCATAGAGCAATTACTTTTACAAACTAAAACTCAGTTTTGTTCAGTTGAAGACAGGACTATATTATTATTGGTCACCAAATGGGAACAGGAGAGACAACAGCAAACGTGGTACAATAAGAAATAGAAGAAGTAACAAACAGGATGATCTTAGGACAACTCAATAGGCAGTGCATTTTAAATAGAAACGCAGTATCATCATACTTGTAAGGACCTCTAAAAATAGTGGGGGATATCCATGAGAAGAATGGAGAAGATTTAGTCTTAGATGAAACTAAAAAGTAGTCTGAGATTAATAGAAAAATATATAGGAGTAGTAAAAGAAATTATTAGAGGATAAAGTACTGTCTGATTAATGTGAAAAGTATTGGTATACTAGTACATTATAGGTTAAAGGATTTACATGCATATAAATTCTAATAAAAAGTAACTTAAGATTAAAAAATATTCCGTTTTAGATAGTTTAACTTGTTTTTAACCAAAATCCTGCTCATAATTTATATTATGAATACAAATCCTCCAATATTCTGAATGTGAACCAATAAACTCCAAAGGAACAAGTAAAAAACAAGGGTAATATGAAGAAAGATGATTATATGGCTAGGAGATGTAATTCTTTTGGAACTAAAGGGAACAAAATTAACTAACAAAGTATTCAAAAGAAATCAAATAAAGGACAATTAATTACCTAAAGGTCAACAAAACTAGATTATAACACAGTGGGATGTGAAAAAACAACAGTTACAAGGATATTTCAGCTGATAGATTTTATTTTAAGTGAAACATCAGTGCATGGTTAACAGGACATAAGATTCCTTGGTTACTCTTCCTGGACAAGCTTTGTGAGCATTGAGGTATATTTTAAGTACCCAGATAGGCCACAATTATCTTAAAAATAAATTTTTAATTATACATAACTAATAAGTCATGCATATATTCAAAATTCATCATTTTCGATTTCAAAAAAGATGAATAACTCGTTATTGAGTAGGTAAATCCATGGATTTAAGGCCAGATTTGTATTCTACACAAAATTTCACCTAGGGTAACTCCATAGAGTGAATAAGCTCAAATTAACTCTTTGAGGTGGTAATATGGAAAATACTTCAATACCACATAAAAGATCTGTGAAAAGTTTTGTTTTTCTTAATTTCACGCCAAAATGATTGGAATGTGAGAAATACAATGTTACATGGACACTAAGAATGGTGTTATGCATGCTTTGAGCAATTAATATCATGGTATTCTTACATGGACATTTGGCACACCCATAGTGGATATCTCACTTGGAGCTTAAATTTCTATTTTGGCGTGAAAAATAAGCAAGAATGACAAAAGTCTTCAAAGAGAGCCAGGGTACCCAACTTCTGAGGCCTCAGAGGGGTGGAAAGCCCCAAAACTTGGATCCATGGCTGATCTTGGCCCAATTATTAAACTAAAACACTTTGGGAACTTGGTTACCATGTTACAACTACAGTAAATCTTCAGAAAAGAGCAAATAAAGTGCTATTTTGACGTACCAAGAAGGTAAAGAGCTACTTAGACTCCTGTAACCATGTCACTTCTTAATGATTTTCCATGGATAAACCCCAAAATATTAATTAAAACCCTTTTTGGACTTGTATCCATTGACTTACCTCATAGCAACCAGTTAAACACTCATATTTGCAATTTTACGTAGAAATGAGGTAAAAACTTCAAAAATTCATTAAAAAAAAATTCTTGATGAATCTCTCTGAAACTTTCAGGACCAATGGAGAACTTTATTATCCATGGTACAAATAAAAAGAATTATGGCTTTACTAGTAAAATTGAAAGGTTTACTTACAGTCCATTTTTGACTATTCTACATGAAACACTGAATCTTCAAAAATTCACAGTAATTACAACCTGTGATGAAATTGCCAATAACATCTATAACTTTGCAAGATCAATGATTATTTTGGAATAAAAGAAGATTTACAGATGTTATTCCTTTTATTCTTAACCATATGGGGGTTGATAGTCATATAAAAGCATGAATTAAGTAATTATGATAATCTTACGTGAAAAAAGATGATGAAATCAGTAATCCAAAAGGGTTTATTTTTTTCTCACTCACTTGTTTTTCAGTTTGACCCATGGAATTCCTCTGTGAGCTGTTGTTGACTTAAAAGAGGCCTCCTCTTGTTGTTTTTTCCACAGAATCATCTTATTATCATTTAAATCATGCTACCAACAAGTAAGTATTAGTTAAAGCTATTCTTCAGTGTTTCAATTCTTTCAGAATCAATCCGAAAGACGTAAAATCATATAATCAAACTATATATTGTTGTAATACTGTTATAATTACATTTTGATCCCTCAAATCCACAATTCTACGTCAAATCTCTCTATCTTATCTTTTGATAAGCTTTTTGGAATATTAGTGAGTCTTTTATCCTTAATTCTTAAAGTTTTTCTCTAAATAATTAGTTTTCTTCAAGAATTACATTTGTAATTATTCTTGCAAAAGATAATTATATATTAAAATAATTTTATTGTTTTAATAAAAGAGGTTAAATTATTCAAATCTTCTTGTAATTGATTCTTGTAGACAATTACTGCTCACTGATAAAATCACTAGTAGTGTTTAACATGTGAAAGAAATAATTCTTCAATTATTTCATTGTAGTTATAATAATGTTTTATTTTTATATAAAATAATTTTAATTTTTCAAATTGTTTTGGAGATCTTTTTCATTGAGGAATTTGGTTTAATTTTATACCGTTTTTACATGCTGCTTTTTAACATCCAAAAACTTAAAAAATTAGTCTTTCAGTTACTCTGAATTAATTTTCATTCAAAATCTTGAATTTTAATTTTTTTTCTTTAAAAAGAATAATCTTTTAATATTGAAAAAAATATAAAACTTTTAAAAAATCTTCAAAAATATCTTAAAAAAGTATAAAAAATAATTTTTCTCCTTTTTAATTTTTTTTTCTAGTGTCTTTAATCAAATACTGTGCAGCTGGCAACAGACTCAGTAAAAGATATATCAATAGTCCAGAATCTTCAAAAGCAGAATCTGAAGACAGTATTGAGGTGCAAATTGCTAAAAGATCCATCTTATTTAACTCAAAAAAAAATAAACTACCACCAAAAGGTGTGTATTTAGCTTATCTCTGCCTTTTTTTATCTTTGCATTGACGTGAAAATGGTGCATACCAGAAATTGAAGCAACTATTCAGTCCAACCAGATGGATGTGGACAAGGAAGAGGCAAGACCAAATCCAGAAGTTCCAAGTCTTCCCCAAGAAAGACACATTTTGAGGATGCCAGAGTTGCCCCCCATTCCCCAAGGTCTGTGCCCACAGATTTTGACGTGAATTCTGAGCCTGAACTGATTCATGATAATATTTCCAGGGCTGAACCATTTTCAAGTGGCAGCAATATAAATTTATCAATGCCAATACAAAAATTGGTTTAGAGCAGCCAAAGAAGAGGAGTGGGAAATATGCCCAAGCCTTTGGCAGGGGCCATGAACTCCTACTTACACATCAAGAGCTTTCTGGGTCAGGAGAAGACCATAGAACTCTTAGGAAGTTGGAGCCCATTTTCTTGCAGAGACAAGGTCAAAAAGATAAAGAATTGGTTGAAGAACCAAAGTCTTTTATCCATAGACCAGAAGAAAGAGTTGGAAAAGACTCCAGCTTCAGAGACAGAGGCCCCAGTGGCGTCAACCAGCTCCAAACCACATCCAGAAGTGTCCAAGGACAAGCCCAAAAGACCTCAGAAGAAGCAGAGAGGTCCCAAGAACCATCAAAGCAAGGGCAAAGGCAAAGAAAATTGGCACAGACCTCACCCACAAGGGTACAGGATCCCCAAATTGGAGCCTTCAGCTGTGGAAAGTATATTCAACATGGCCAGGACTTTGATGGAATTCACAGCCAAAGAGCAGGAAAGGATGAAAAAAACTTTCCCAAAGAAATAAGAGATCAGATACATTTTGTTCAATCTGATATTCATGTAGCCCTTGGTAAATTTGATGCAAAAATAAATAAACTTACATCAGACATAAGTCAATTAAAAAGAAATGACAAAGGATATACTGAATGGTATCAAGTGGAAAATTCCAGAATTGATTCATTTATTACTACATGTAACAGAATTGAAAATAAATGGCAGGTTCAGAATGATGAAATGGAAGATCTTTCTATTTTTAAAATCAACGATCAGCTTAAAATTCTAAAAGATCATGTCTTAGAAATAGCTGAAAATACCAATCAGTTTGCTACACATTTAGCAAAAAGTGACAGTGAAAGCCAGAAGTTAAAAAATGAAATCATTGCAAATGTAGAACAAATTCATAAGAATTATGTACCACATATACCAAGGCATTCGATGCCTTTGACTGAAGAAAAACTTTCTGTTAAAGGAAGTTTGACCCCATTCTTAGGAGAAAATGTTATCTCTGAAAAAGATATTCCCAAATTGGAGGAATGGCCAACATTCTATGGTGAAGGTGAATACAACCATATTGAGTTAATCAGGACTATTGATATGTTGCAAGAAGACTTTGATATACCTGATGAAATCATAGTGGGAAAATTACACTCTCTGTTTACCAGAACTGCAAAGAAATGGTATTACAAGATGAGAATGGATCATGGGAAACATGATTGGTCTTGGTGGAAGTCTGAAGTGATTACCAAATGGGCCAACAATTCTTGGAGGTTTAAAATGGAAAATGCTTTTGAAAATGCCATTTTTAACTCAGAGAAATATAAACCACTTACTTGGTTCTTCAAGCAGAAAGACAGATTATCTGCTTTACACCCAGATATCTCTGACACTATTGAATGTCTGAAAATATTAAGAAAGTGTGGAGCAGAACTGGAAAATGCTATCAAAAGCAGATGTGTGGATGTCAGCCTGTGACTCAAAACAGAGCACTAGCATGACATCGAACATACCATAAATAATGGTATGACAAGTATTGAACAAACATAGTCAATACAGGTAATAAATAAGAGGAAAACAATCCTCTTAAATTAAATACCAACCTTATCCAAACAGAATAAGGAAACCTAGAGGAGAATAAACAAGTCAAAACCCTTATTTTCACCTCTCATCTAACTTATGCATATTTAAGTTATTCTATACCAAAAATGGTATTTTTCTTAAAGCTCACATAGAGAGCTACACAATGATATCATCCATGTTGTTGTAACACCACTACAACTGGAGATACCATATAACCTTTACTTTCAAAACCAAGTCCCCCTGAAAGTCAAAGAGGGCTTGTACAAAACTGTACAAAAGTATAACCAAATTAAACATCTCAACAAGAGCTTTAATTTGAGACACCTTAGACCTCTGTATCTCTTAAATTGACTGAGGGATCTTGGTTCAAAGGTTTAACAACCAAAATACAGATATTCTGAAAACAAGAAAGTAGACAGACCCCTGTATCTTTGGCATACACTCATACAACTGTACAGTGTAATATACCAAACTGTAGAGCTAATCAAGCCCTACAAAACTGTATCATCAGAATACAGATATCTTCCAAATTGGAGAAGATATCTGGCATGGAAGTTTTTGAAGCCTCATACTGATGTACAAAATTACATCCAAAAACTCAAAACCCTTATAACTTTTGCTATTTGAAAGAAGGGTAAACATGAAGCATACCAAATTGAAGAGCTCATCTAGCCCTTCAATTCTGTGCTCTTGGTTTCTTGATATCTCAAAAACTGACTAAGATATCTTGGTTGGAAGTATTTTGACCAATACTGGTCTGTACCAAACCTGTACCAACCAGTACAGTCTTGATACTTAAAAAAAAGGTTGTTTAAAGCTTAAACCCGCCCAGAATGACTAATATTCATCATACAGACACCAGAACAACGTCATCCAAGTGCTGACGTGGCAGGTGAAAAGTTCTTTCACCCTGTATTGATCCAGAATGATCATTTGTGGTTCCAAAACCACAATTCTGTCTATATTGACGTCAGAATTGAGGATTCAGAACCACAGACTGACCACTGGAGTGAAAATTTTCACTCCTCTGACGTTTGAAGAGTTAATAACTCTTGACAGTCTTGAAAGATATAAAAAGAAGGGTTTTTTCCTTGAAAACCCATCATCTTATCTTATTACCATTATTCTTACGTGACAAAACTGTTATCAATCAGTAGTGTCCTTAGAATTATTATTAAAGATATAATTAGAAAATAATTATTGTAGTGTTTCTTTACAGTCAAAGATATTAGAGCATTGCAACCCAGGTCCTCAATAGACTCATCACCACTGTGACCACATAGCAGTAGGACCTGAAGACTTAATTTTTATTTGTTTTGACGTGTCACAGTCATAGTACTAGCTTGTATTTACTATTTTTAAGCTACTACATAGACTCACCCTGGCATTTTGGGGGCCTGGCCGTGGTTTTTTCAACCTTATTGGACGTGTGTGAACTGAATTAGGCGTAAAATTTAGTTATTTAAAAGGTATTTCACTAACAGTAAGTTAAATTTCAAATTTTTTTATTTTATTATCATTATTTTTTTTTAGAATCATATATTATATATACAATTTTTTTTTCCTGCAATAAATATATATTACAAATATTTTTTGTTGAGAGTAAGAGTACATATACTCTTTTTTTATTTATATTCCAATATTTTCCACGAAATTTGATAATAATACAACAGTATTATTTAAATTTCAATAAAAATAATAATATACAAACAGTATATTATTTATTTTACTATTATTTTTCACCAAAGTGCGTGAAAATTAATATAGAAACATTTATTAATAAATAATTAATAAATATTAAATAATAAAATAATTTTTTATTATTTATAAGGAATATTCTAATTAAATATTTCCGTTAGAACAAGACATCACTCAAATTGAAGTGAAAACTTGTAATAAATTAATAACTTAAAGCAATACCAAGTGTTAAAATAAATATTATTTATGACATTTATAATAACAAATCAAATTTATTATAATTTAATAAATTTGACGTGTTTATATAAAAAAACACAATAATATCCAAGTGTATCATTCACAAAACACTTGGATATTACAGTTTTCACTTATAAAACATAAGTGAAAAACTCAAAAAACTGTTATTTTTCAATAAAAAAGTCATAAAAATAATAAAAAAACATAAAAAACCTCAAAAATTTCGAAAAATAACAGTAGAATTGAATATAATCATTTTGTTTTATCATAAAATACTGATATACAATCTGAAATATCTTTTCTGAATAGTGGAAAAAGACTATATTCCATTAGAAACCCAGTCACAAGGAAATCCATCTGTGACAGCCTCAGAAGACAGAGAGGTGCTGCCAAAAACCAAGGGCAAGCAGAAAAGACACAGTGAAGTGACAATCAACTCTAAAGATTGGACACCAATAGCCATGCCAAGGGCCAAAAAACCCAGAAAAGCTCCAACAAAACCAGTTGGATCACCAAAACAAATTGAAAAACAGAAAATCACTGTTATCAACCCAGTTGTAAACTCTAAAAGCAAATTGCCAAAGAGTGTAGACCATAAATTTGTACAAGGGCCTGCTAAAGGTAGATAAACCTTGAAACATACATCATTTTTCATTGTCTGTCATTTTTTAACATTGTTAACATGACACCTCCACTTCTTAGAGATCTTGGATTCCCAAGAAATCAACCAGAACACTGGCCAAGAAGACACAGAGGAAGAAGACAGCCAATCACTGGACCAAATGACCAGCAAAGGGCTTACCATCAGGGAACTCCTACCCAAGGTCTTGTTCCAAATCAAATTCAACCCAGAAGTCCAACCAGGAGATTGGACAGATGCAGAACAGGTCCTTCAAATACACAAACTGCTGAAAGACCTCTTCACATGGAGCATGGACAACAAAATGTTCACTATGGCAGCATCATGGGCAGAAGTGGGGACAACAACTCAGAAGATCTGTCTCAAGCAAATGGCTTGGATGGAGCTTATGACAGAAATGCAAGGTTGGAATCCCAACAAGAATTTCAAACTCTTAGAAGAAAGACCAATCAGAATCAAAGAGAACCAGGCAGCCATACAAGCCATAGAGAGATCTTGGCACAAGGAAGAGCCCAGTCAGATTCAGGTACCCCCAGAAATGGAAGGAGAAGCCCCATCTTCCCCACAACAATCCAGCAGTTCCAGGCCTTACAAGCCAAAGGAAACTTCATCCAAGGCTCCCCAACCATTCCAGGTAGTTTCCAACAGAAGAAAAGGAGCCCAAGGGAGAAACAAGACTTCATTCAACCAGAGGAAGAAGGAAGCAGACCCATTGATGAAAAAGCTGATTGACTTAGTCCAAGAAGTACACAAAAGCAAAAAATAGTTGTACCTACAAATAGTATTGATAGCTCTGACTCAATTGATCCAGAATTAATAACTGAGACTACAATCCACACTCATGAGTTTGAAAACAAATTCACATGGACCAAATTGGCCCAATTCATGGATTGGACACATGAAACCTCAGGAAAAATGAGGACAGAAGTGGAAACATTCAAAGAAGAAAATGCTTTCCAAGTAACAGTCATAAAAGACTTAAATACAAATCTGGCCAAAATTTGGACAGAATTTGAAAAAACTAACAGACAGTTGAATTCAATTCTAGAAGAACAACAAACTGTGAGGAGAGATCTGAGGAGTATCCAGAAGCAACAGGATAGCTTTGATAAGGAAATTGATTACCTCTATGACAGAGAAGACAATCAATACCCTCAAACACAAGGCCAACCCACTACCTCTACAAAATTGAAAGAAGAGGATAAAGACTATGACCAGGAACCTGAATATCAGATTCCAAAGTTAAGATCAGAGTCAATATACCAAGATGGGGAAAATCTCAGCTATTCAGAGAAACAGGCACTAAAACAGTTACCAGAAGTAGCCAACTGGCCAAAGTTCTCAGGAATTGGAGAATATGACCATATGGAAATCATTGACTATATTGATGGACTCTTTGTTGATGTCCCAAAAATACCAGACTACTGGATAACAACAAGACTCAACACAGCATTCAGAGGCCATGCAAACATATGGTACACTGAGATGAAAGAAATACATGGCAGGAAAAGCTGGCCATGGTGGAAGAACCAGATTATACAAAAGTATAGCAATGGTAGTTGGATCTGGCAAAAGACCATGTCCTTTGAGAGTGATAGATACTCCACAGAAAAAGACCCATATGAATGGTGTCTCAAACAAACAAAAAGGCTAAAAGCTATTGATCCCAATATGACAATGGAAATGAGAAACCATAAACTCCTGACAAAATTACCAGGAGATCTAGAACATGCAGTCAAATGCAGATGCAACAACATCAGCAGCATTGATGACATAGCAAATGTCATACAAGATGTGAGGAAAAAAACCTCCATAGGAAGGTACACATCCTCTAAACCAAACTTCAAAGACAAGAGGTCTGAAGTTAAAGAGACAAACAAAGAGAAAGGGAAAGAAACCCCAAAAAAGAAACATGTGTGCCATAACTGTGGATCACCAGACCACTATGCCAACAATTGCACAAAACCAAAAAAGAAAATATATGCAATTGATGAAGAATCAGAGGAAGAACAAACAGGTGACAAATCTGATTCTGACAGTATGGGAAATGGTATGAGAGCAGAATCACAAAGTGAACTTGATACCATAGAAGAATACATAGTGGAATGCAATGAAGAAAGTTCACTTGACATACAAGACATTGAATTAGATTCAGGAATACCACAAATGACAACAGACAAAGAGCTCTGTAAGCACACACAGAATGCACAAACATTCCTGGTAACCCCAAATAGAGGGATGGGATTCATTCATGGAACACCTACAAAATTGACAGTTTACATTGAGAACTGTAAACACCCAATGATCATTGACACAGGAGCAAGTTGCTCCATAGTAGCAAAAGAATACCTGAAACAACACTTCCCCAAATGGGAAGAGGATATAATCCCAACAAAAGCTAGAAAATTTAAAAGTGCATCAGGTAAAATGCACTCACTGGGGACAATAATCAAAGAGATAATTATCCCACACCAAAAAGGAAATATCAGACTAGAACCTGAATTTGTAGTTCTAGAGAATGCACATGTACAAGGATTCTTACTAGGTACAGAGTACCAAAGAATGTATGGTATGGACATTTGCAATAGTAAAAATAGATATCTTACCATAGGTACAAACAAAGACAAAAAATTTTCCTTTGATATAAATCATATAACAAATGATAATACCCTCAAAGAACTAGTGGAAGAATGCAAAGAAGCCCAATATAGCACTCAACTCACCAGTAAAATGAAACTCAACTTACTGAAAGTATTGAGGAATCATAGAGGAGCTTTTGCAATAGGAGATGAACCACTAGGAAAAATCAAGGGACATGATATAGAATTATATCTGGATGTAGAAAGACCATATCCACCTATGCTTAGGAGACCACCATACCCAGCCAGCATGGAAACTAGGAAAGAAATCGAGAAACATATCAATGAGCTCCTAGAAATGGGGGTAATAAGGAAAATAGGACATAATGAGATAGTGGAAGTCACTACACCAGTCCTTATAACATGGCATGATGGTAAATCCAGACTATGTGGTGACTTCAGGGCTTTGAATAATTACACCAAAGCAGATAGGTACCACATGCACTAGATAAGCTAGCAAAAGCCAAGTTTATTACAAAAATGAATTGCATGAAAGGTTTCCAACAGAATGGGGTGAAACCAGATTCCATCAAATTGCTAAGGATTATATGCCATATGGGCATATATGAATATACTAGAATGCCATTTGGCATTAAGAATGCACCAGCACATTTTCAGAGGATGATGGATACCATATTTCAAGATGAAATAATGGAAGGGTGGATGGTAGTGTACATTGATGATATCATAATATACTCAGAAACATGGGAAGACCATGTGAGGAAAATTGATAAAATATTGGGAAAATGTACACCAATCAACATGAAGATATCCCTTAAAAAATGTAACTTTGGACAGCAAGAACTGCTAGCCCTAGGACACAAAGCTTCAGGTTTGAGTCTAGCTATAGACCAAAATAAAGTTGCTGCAGTACTGAAGAAACCAGTACCAAAGAACATTAAGGAAATGCAATCTCTTTTGGGCTTTGCTAGTTACTACAGAAGCCACATAAAAAACTTTGCACACATCACTAGTAGCCTATACAAACTGTGCTCAAAAGATGTAGTCTTTGAAATCACCAAAGAAAGAAGAGATGCATTTGAGAAGATCAAATATGAACTGACCAATGCCCCTGTCCTGATGATGCCTGATTTTGAGCTACCATTCAAACTATATATAGATGCAGCATGTAGCCAAGGACTAGGAGCAGCACTACACCAGAGGCAACTACTGGATGGAATACCCAAAGAAGGAGTAATTTGCTATATATCAAGACAACTGAAAGACTCAGAAGCCAGATATGGAGCTACTCAGACAGAATGTCTCTGCTTGGTATGGGCATTAGAAAAACTCCATTACTACTTAGAAGGGGCAGTATTTGAAGTTTTTACTCATTGCACAGCCCTCAAATCACTGTTGAACATGAAGACAACAAACAGGCACATGCTTAGGTGGCAAATAGCCATACAAGAATACAGAGGGAATATGACTATCATCTATAAAGAAGGGAAAAGTCATACTAATGCAGGTGGTCTCAGCAGGTGGCCGCTGAAAAATGACCAAGAGAATCCAGCATATGACCCAGAAAATGGGGCCAAAATACCCATACAATGCATGGAGATATATAAGAGAAAGAACTTCAAACTATCAAACTGGGCATTAGGGAATGACCCATAAAACCCACCACAGAGCTTTGGAGAGAGCAAAGAGATACCCATACTTGGAATCAGCTCCTCTAATCTGAATACAGAGTTCTTTAGCATAGTACAATCATCATACAATAAACACAAACAGTGTAGTATATTGATACAACTATTAAAACAAAAGTACAGGAGTCCTGAACTAGAAAGCCAATTGGAAGAGCCATGGCTCAAGAACTTCAAAGAGAATAGATTTTTTCTGATAGATGATCTAATATACCATAGGGAAAAACACACAAGTGCCCTGGTAATAATAAATAGAGAACATATTTCCCTGATACTACAGGAATGCCATGACTGCTCATACATGGGACATATTAGTGAAGAAAGAACTAAAGAAAGAGTCTTTAGCACAGCTTGGTGGCCAAAGTGGGAACAAGACTTGAGTGAATACATCAACACTTGTACCAGATGCCAAAAAGCCAACAAAGGTCATGGCAAGAGATATGGATTACTCCAGAGTATAGAGGAGCCCAAACACCCCTGGGAAATAATAAACATGGATTGGGTGACAGGCCTGGTCCCTGGAGGGAAAGACAGCTTTAATGCATGCCTAGTAGTAGTAGACAGGTACAGCAAGAGTGTCAGATGTCTCCCCTGTCACAAAGAGGACACAGCAATGGACACAGCCATATTGTTCTGGAACAATGTGATAGCAAACTGTGGAGTTCCAAGAATTATAATTAGTGACAGAGACCCTAAATTCACATCAGAATTTTGGACTAATCTATATGAGATGCTGGGAACCAAACTAACATTCTCCACAGATTACCATCCACAAATAGATGGTCTAGCAGAAAGAATGATCCAAACATTAGAAGACATCATTAGGAGGTTTTGTGCATATGGCATGGAATACAAAGACAATGAGGGATATACCCATGACTCAGTAACCGTCCTACCAGCTGTACAATTGGCATACAACACATGTATACACTCAGTGACAGGAAAAACCCCTGCCACATTAGAGAAAGGATGGAACCCACTACTTCCAGTAGACTACTTGAAGAAGAACCTCCTCTCAGTACACCCCACAGCTAAAGACTTCCACACAATGTGGAAAACTGCCTGTGAAAAAGCAGAACAATGTGTGGCTGAAGCCAAATTATACAACAAACAGAGATATGATAAAAGTCACCAAGAACCTGATTTCAAAGAAGGAGACCAAGTTCTAATCTCAACTCTTAACTTCAACAATCTAAGAGGACCAAAGAAGATGAGAGACTCATTCATAGGGCCATTCACCATTATTAAATTAATAGGAAAGAATGCAGTAGAAGTCAACCTGACCAAGGAGTTTTCTAGGAAACACCCAGTTTTTCCTGTGAGCCTGGTCAAACCTTATCACCAAACAGATGAGGAGAAATTCCCTGACAGAAAAAAGACAGTCACCCATGAAAGATTGGTAGAGGAAGATGACTCACCTGGACCAGTGAGAAAAATCATTAAAGCCAGGAAAATAAGAATTAATGGGAAAGACAACAGGCAATATCTGGTTAGATTTAAGAATCAACCAGCAGATAAAGATAGACGGTTAACTGAGAAAGAGATCCCAAATGGACAAATACACCTCAGAATATTCAGAGCCTCCAGAAGGGCTGAAGAGTCTCATCAATGATGAGCCTTCTTTTGAGGGAGGGTATGTCAGCCTGTGACTCAAAATAGAGCACTAGCATGACATCCAACATACCATAAATAATGGTATGACAAGTATTGAACAAACATAGTCAATACATGTAATAAATAAGAGGAAAACAATCCTCTTAAATTAAACACCAACCTTATCCAAACAGAATAAGGAAACCTAGAGGAGAATAAACAAGTCAAAACCCTTATTTTCACCTCTCATCTAACTTATGCATATTTAAGTTATTCTATACCAAAATGGTATTTTTCTTAAAGCTCACATAGAGAGCTACACAATGATATCATCCATGTTGCTGTAACACCACTACAACTGGAGATACCATATAACCTTTACTTTCAAAACCAAGTGCCCCTGAAAGTCAAAGAGGGCTTGTACAAAGCTGTACAAAAGTATAACCAAATTAAAGATCTCAACAAGAGCTTTAATTTGAGACACCTTAGACCTCTGTATCTCTTAAATTGACTGAGGGATCTTGGTTCAAAGGTTTAACAACCAAAATACAGATATTCTGAAAACAAGAAAGTAGACAGACCCCTGTATCTTTGGCATACACTCATACAACTATACAGTGTAATATACCAAGCTGTAGAGCTAATCAAGTCCTACAAAACTGTATCATCAGAATACAGATATCTTCCAGATTGGAGAAGATATCTGGCATGGAAGTTTTTGAAGCCTCATACTGATGTACAAAATTACATCCAAAAACTCAAAACCCTTATAACTTTTGCTATTTGAAAGAAGGGTAAACATGAAGCATACCAAATTGAAGAGCTCATCTAGCCCTTCAATTCTGTGCTCTTGGTTTCTTGATATCTCAAAAACTGACTAAGATATCTTGGTTGGAAGTATTTTGACCAATACTGGTCTGTACCAAACCTGTACCAACCAGTACAGTGTTGATACTTAAAATAATGGTTGTTTAAAGCTTAAATCCGCCCAGAATGACTAATATTGATCATACAGACACCAGAACAACGTCATCCAAGTGCTGATGTGGCAGGTGAGAAGTTTTTTCACCCTGTATTGATCCAGAATGATCATTTGTGGTTCCAAAACCACAATTCTGTCTATATTGACGTCAGAATTGAGGATCCAGAACCACAGACTGACCACTGGAGTGAAAAGTTTCACTCCTCTGACGTGTGAAGAGTTAATAACTCTTGACAGTCTTGAAAGATATAAAAAGAAGGGTTTTTTCCTTGAAAACCCATCATCTTATCTTATTACCATTATTCTTACGTGACAAAACTGTTATCAATCAGTAGTGTCCTTAGAATTATTATTAAAGATATAATTAGAAAATAATTATTGTAGTGTTTCTTTACAGTCAAAGATATTAGAGCATTGCAACCCAGGTCCTCAATAGACTCATCACCACTGTTACCACGTAGCAGTAGGACCTGAAGACTTAATTTTTATTTGTTTTGACGTGTCACAGTCATAGTACTAGCTTGTATTTACTATTTTTAAGCTACTACATAGACTCACCCCGACAGTGGAACCCTGTTGAACAGAGGAATAAATTAATGAAATGGAAGATATCATTACCAGGACAAGAGTTGGTACAACTTGGACTAAAATCCCTTTGGAATCCAAGATGGTCTCAAAGATTTGCAGAGAGGACAGAAGACCAGAAAAACCTGTCTTGAAATGTCATAAATGTGGAAGTACTTCACATTTAGCCAACACTTGCACCAAAAAGACAAAAGTCAAAGAAGTTTGAGTCATTGAAGAAGTTCATTGTACTGAAGAGAAAGAAGAATCTGATCAAGATTCTGCAATCTCTGAAGACACACCAGTGGAGGAATATCCCATGGCAAATATCAAAGCTTTCTTTGAGGTCACAGAAGTCCATACCCACTTACCACAGTACAGTGAAGATTGCTACAACCTGATCAATATCCAGGATGCCAGTATGTGTAAGACCAAACCTGCTAGAGGAAAGGTTTATACTGCTGGAGCATCCTTTATCACATCAGCTTTGATGACTGATATTGAATCCAAAGAAAATTTAGATACAGGGGCATTTTGCACTTGTGTGGGCAAAGATTATCTCCAAGTTATACTTCCTGAATGGCAAACCATCTATTACCAATAGAAGGTGTGCAATTTAGTATTGCCAGTAACAATATGTACCCCTTGGGTATATTAGACACTAATCTTGTATTTCCACACCCAGCAGGAAGCCTAAGAGTGGAAACTGAGATTGTGGTGATGGACAATTGCACATCTGAGCAAATCATTTTTGGAAATGATTACTTGAATATTTATGGTATTGACATCAATAACCATAAAGACAGATATTTCACAATTGGAGAGAACAAAAGACAATAATTTGCTTTTTCTAAATAGCCCTAAACAAATATCAATAGTATCTTCTAAAAATGATACTTATAAGGAGGAATTTGTGTCTAATCAATTTGTTGAAGCACAAATTAATCCATCATTGTCACCAAAGATGAGGAATGAGCTTATTATTGTGTTATACACATACAATAATGCATTTGACTCTGATAATGAGCCATTAGGTGCTATAAGGGGACATGAAGTTGATATTACTCTTAATATTGACAGAACATATCCTCCAGTACTTGGAAGACCAGCTTATCCAGCCAGTCCCAGAGCTAGAGAAGCCTTGGAAAAACATATCCAGCAGTTAATCCAACTTGGTGTACTAAGAAAGTAGGCCATGATGAGGAAGTTGAAGTGACAACATCTGCTATCATTGCCTGGCATAATGATAAGTCAAGAATGGTTGGAGATTTCAGAGCATTGAATACCTACACAGTTCCAGATAGGTATCCAATCCCTATAATTCAAGAAACCTTGACTCAATTGTCTAAAGATAAGTATATAACATCAATGGATGCATTAAAAGGCTTCCATCGAAATGTTTTGATGCCTAAAGCTAAGAAATTATTTATAATTATTGTCAGCCTGTGACTCAAAACCAGAGCACAAGCATGATAGCCAAAATACCATACACCAATGCTATAGCCAAGATACCACCAAAACATGGAGCTGAGCCAAATTAGCTCAAAAAGTATCAAAGGAAAGAGAAAACTCACCCCTTTCCAAATATACAAGTCCCATCATTATAGGACAAAGAATAACAAAGTTATTCATGCTCAAAGTTATTGCTGAGCATAAACCTTAATTTTCACCTCCCATCTGAAATACAGAGTAAGAAGCTTAAATCCATCAAATAGGTATGCAAAATGAAGCTCTAAGTCAGGGCTATCCAATGATACCAGCCAAACTGAGCTAGCACCAGTATCACTGAAGTTATGGTCAAATTCAGGCCAAATGAGGGTGAACAAAACATTCACCTTTCATGTAACTTCTACAATGTTAGTGTGAGATACCTAAGGTGGGGTCTTTTTGAAAGGAGCACAATCAGGACTATCTGATGTTGTCATTCATTTCCTCATATCTCAACTATAGCCAACATTATGGGGCAAACAAGCCCCATACAGCTTTTTGCCTAAACTATTCATATGTACCAAAATCTTGTACATGGCACAGCTTTGCCATATTTAATGATAACCATATCAAATAAGGTACCATTGTGTAGAAAACATACGGGGATACACACTGATTCAGCTTTGAGGTTGATATCTCAAGAACTGACAAAGGTACAGCTTTTTTAAGGTCAAAATCCCACATTCTGACAAATACAGCCTTATCATGGGATAATATCCAACAACCATGATTATTAGGTGTCAAACTGACAAAGAAGAATTTTTACATTTCAATAGCTCATAAGTCAGTCACTACTGGGGTCAAATACAGTTTCTGTACAGTATTCTACGCATCATACACGTCAGAAGAGAGCTATGTGGTCACCAGGTGAATATTTTCACCCTGTATTGGTGAAAACTGCCCAGATGTGGTTTCAAAGCCACATCTGAGCCCAATACAGGCTATGCAGCTCCTTGCAAACCACAAACCTATCTCAGAAAGTGAAAAAATCTTCACTTCCTCTATGTGGAAAGGTCTAACAGCCTTTGCGCCCCTTTTCATGATAAAAAGGAGGTTTTTCTCAGCCAGAATAGCTTTCCTCATCCTGCTCTTGAATACCCTACATAGTAAACTGTCAAAAACAGTTTTACTCTTGGGTAATAAACAGGTATAATTAAAATTTGATTATTGTAGTCTTTATTATTGTAACTCATCAGGTAAAGCTGCACCCAGGGCTTTCAAAAGCGCTCACCACCACTATATTCAATATAGTAAAGCCTTTTTATTCTTAAATTAAACCATCTTTAAAACTCTTATAGCTTTTTTAAATCCTTTTTACCATGTCACAGTCATAGTTAAAAGTTGTAAATACTTTTATCATAGACTCAGCCTGACAATTATCACTCACTGTGGTATTTATGAGTATCTTAGAATGCCATTTGGCATTAAGAATGCTCCATCCCACTATTAAAGAATGATGAATACCATCTTTCCCACAGAGTTTTCTGAAGGATGGCTTATCATTTATATTGATGATATTATCATATGTTCTGATTCATGGTCTTTGCAACTTGAAAGACTTGAAAGAGTACTTCACAAAGATGCAGAAGTGAACATGAAAATTTCACTTAAGAAATGCAATTTTGGTTTTGAAGAACTCAAAGCATTAGGACTGGTTGTTTCTGGTTTAAGCTTGGGTATTGACAAAAACAATTTAGCAGCAGTGTTCCTTAAGCCTATACCCCAGAATAAAAAAGAAATGATGTCTTTTCTGGGATTTGCCAGTTATTATAGGTAAAAATTGAAAGAATTTGCAATTCTAGCCAAGTCACTATATAGAATCTGTGATCAACAGACTGTATTTGAGATGACACAGGAGAGAATTAAAGCTTATGAGAAAATAAAGAAAGCTCTTACTGAAGCACCTTTAATCCTTATTCCTGACTGGAATATTCCTTTTAAATTGTACATTTATCCATGTGGATATGGATTAGGGGCACCCCTACATCAAGTCCAAATTATTGATGACAAACCTACGGAGGGACCAGTTTGTTATATCTTAAGGCAAATCAAACCAACAGAGGCCAGATATGGTGCAAGCCAAATGGAGTGCTTATGTTTGGTATAGGCACTTGAGAAATTACACTATTATCTTGATGGCAGTGTTTTTGAAGTGATAACTGACTGGAATGCAGTAAAATCACTTCTTAACATGAAGACTGCCAACAGACATATGTTGAGATGGGGAGATGGCAAATAGCCATTCAAGAATATAGAGGAAACAAAACCATAGTTCACAAAGAAGGAAACATTAACAAGAATGCTGATGGACTTAGCAGGTGGGCATTCGCCAACACTCCTGATAACCCAGCTTATGTACCTTTGGGAGCTGAACCACAGATTCCAATTGAAGGGATTAACATTACTGATATTGGGACTGAAATCTTTGAAGAGGTCAGAGAATCCTTTAAGCAAGACAACAATTTCCATATCTTGACTTCTTTACTAGATAAAGACTTCAAAGATACATCTTTAGTCAATGCACTGGATGAAGTTTGGAAAAATTCCTATTCTGAAGGAAGATTTCACTTGTTTGATGCGATTATTTACCATAGAACCAAACATTCTTGTGTAATGACATTATGCAGCAGATTGCTTATCAATACCATTCTTCATGATTACCATGATAGCATCTACTCTGGACACCAGTCAGAAGACAGAACACTTGAAAAAGTGAAGAACTGTGCATGGTGGCCATTTTGGAGAAAAGTAACCATTGAATATTGCCATACCTGTGACAGATGTCAAAAATCAAACAGGAGCACAGGCAAGAAATTTGGACTTATGATCCATATTCAAGAACCAAAATCCCCTTGGGAAGTTGTTCACATGGATTGGGTCACAGCACTTCCTCCGAGTGGTTACAAAAGTGATGATGCTTCTTTAGTCATTGTAGACAGATATAGCAAAACTCCCATATTCTTACCATGTCATAAAGATGACACTGCTATGGATACAGCTCTTCTTCTATGGAGTAGAGTTATTTCTCTTACAGAATTATTTAAGAATATCATAAGTGACAGAGATCCCAAGTTCACATCTGCACTTTGGACCAATCTTCATAGATTTTTTTGGACTAATTTATCATCCTCTACAGCATATCACCCCAAACAGATGGGCTAGCAGAGAGGATGATTCAAACTTTAGAAGACATGATCAGGAGATTTTGTGCTTATGGGTTAGAATTCAAAGACTCAGATGGTTTTACCCATGACTGGTGCACTCTGATACCTGAATTGGAACTGGCATGTAAGACATCAGTCCATTCTTCCACAGGACACAATCCTGCTATGTTAGAAAAAGGATGGAATCCAAGCCTCCCAGCAGACACACTGAGGAAAGACTTGATTGAAATTCATCCTACAGCTCCCAGCTTCAAGATAATGCTTGATAAAGTAAAACATCATGCAAAAAAAGTATGAATGATGCTTTTGATTATGCAAAACAGAAGTGGGACAAGAGTCATAAAGTACCAGACTTCAAAGTAGGGGACTTAGCTCTAGTTTCAACCTTGAATTTTAATAATATCAAAGGCCCAAAGAAACTAAAAGATTCTTATGTAGGACCTTTTGTTATTGTTGCCTCACATGGAACCAATGCAGTTCAAGTGGAATTGAGTGGTGAATTAGAAAATAAACACCCCACTTTTCCAGTCAGCTTGATAAAGCCTCATCAACCAGCTGACAAAGAATTGTTTCCTTTAAGGAACTAAACTCCTTTAACTGTGCCCCCAGTGGAACAGAATTAAGACAAGAAGATAAATAGAGTCATTAAATAAAGGATACGTAGAGGTAAAAATCAGAGAGAATATCTTTTCAGATATAGAAATCCAGTACATGAAGATGAATGGTTGGCAGAATCAGAAATACCTGACTCAGATAAACTCTTGAGAAGATTTAGACATGAAAGAAGGCCACAAGCCTGAAAATTTCTATAAATGTGCCTTAAATTACTTGATCTGCATGATGTAAAGAGGTTGGACAGTGAAAATTAACCCCCTTTGGGTTTTTTATTCTTCATACCATTGATAAAATTGTAGTACAATTTTATTTTTTGGTGGGAGGGAATGTGAGCCTTGAGGTATATTTTACATACCCAAATAGGCCACAATTCTCTTAAAAATAAATTTTTAATTATGCATAACTCATAAGTAATGCATATATCCAAAATTCATCATATTTGATTTCAGAACAGATGGATCACTGCTTATTGAGTAGGTAAATCCATGGATTTAAGGCCAGATTTGGGTTCTACACAAAAATTCACCTAGTGTAGCTCCATAGATTGAATAAGCTCAAATTAACTCTTTGAGGTGGTAATATGGAAAATACTTCAATACCACATCAAAGATCCGTGAAAATTTTCGTTTTTCTTAATTTCATGCCAGAATAATGGGAATGTGAGAAATCCCATGTTACATATACACTAAGAATAGTGTTATGCATGTTTTGAGCACTTAATATCATGGAATTCTTACATGGACTTTTGGTACACCCATAATGGATATCTCACTTTGAGCTTAAATTTCTATCTCGACATGAAAAATAAGCAAGGAGGACAAAACACATCAAAGAGAGCCAGGGTACCCAACTTCTGAGGCCTCAGAGGCGTGGACAGCTCCAAATCTTGAATAAATGGCTGATCTTGGCTAAATTAGTAAGCTAAAACACCTTGGGACCTTGGTTACCATGTTACAACTACAGTAAATCTTAAGAAAATAACAAATAACCTGCTATTTTGATGTGTCAAGGAGGTAAAGAGGTACTTAGACTCCTGTAAACATGTCAATTATTAATGATTTTCCATGGATAAACCCCAAAAGAGTAATTAAAACCCTTTTTGGATTTGTATCCATTGATTTACCTCATATCAACCAGTTAAACACTGATATTTGCAATTTTACATAGAAATGAGGTAAAAACTTCAAAAATTCATTCAAAATACAATTCTCAATGACTCTCTCTGAAGCTTTCAGGACCAATGGAGAACTGTACTATCTATTGTAAAACCAAAAATAATTACTTTTTACTAGTAAAACTAACAGTTTTACTCACAGTCCATTTTTGACTATTCTACGTGAAACACTGAATCTTCAAAAATTCACAGTAATTACAACCTGTGATGAAATTGCCAATAACATTAATAACTTTGAGAAATCAATGATCATTTTGGAATAAAAGAAGATTTACAGATGTTACTCCTTTTATTCTTAAACATATTGGGGTTGGTAGTCACGTAAAAGCATCAATTAAGCAATTATAATAATCTTACTTGACAACAGATGATGCAATCAATAATCCAAAAGGGTTTATTGTTTTCTCATTCACTGGTTCTTTAGTTTGATCCATGGCACACCTCTGTGAGCTGTTGTTGACTTAAAAGAGGCCTCCTCTTGCTATTTTTTCCACAGAATCATCTTATTATCATTTAAATCATGCTACCAACAAGTAAGTATTAGTTAAAGCTATTCTTAAGTTTTTTAATTCTTTCAGAGTCAATCAGAAAGACGTGAAATCATAGAATCCAACTATGTATTGTTGTAATACTGTCATAAATACATTTTAATCCCTTAAGTCCACAATTCCATGTCAAATCTCTCTATCTTATGTTTCAATAAGCTCTTTGGAATGTTAGTGAGTGATTTATCCTTAATTCTTAAAGTTTTTCTCTAAATAATTAGTTTTCTTCAAGAATTCTATTTATAATTATTCTTGAAAGAGATAATTATATATTAAAATAATTTTATTATTTTAATAAGAGAAGTTTTATTATTAAGATCTTCTTGCAATTGATCCTTGTAGACAATTACTTCTCACTGTTAAAATCACTAGTAGTGTTTAACGCGTGAAAGAAACAATTCTTTAATTATTTAATTGTGCTTATAATAATATTTTATTATTATATTTCATAAGAACAGACATGTTACTGTTGATTAATAGTAATATTACCATCAGTTTCATAGTCACATCTTACAATCTTTCTGGGTGAAAAATTCAGTAGAACAAATCAGAGATGTTGAAGTGAGGCATAATTCAAATTCAAATAATGCTAGTTTTTTACAGAAACTAAGGGAGAAAGTAGAAAGGTTTTTATAAGGAATAACTTTAAGCAGATTTAATGGAAATAATTTATGCCACCCTTCTTGTTTTGAAATAGGGGTGGGTTTATATGCTTGAGCTTCTTTCCATTTCCATAGGAACATAAGCTATAAGGGAATTTCAGGCTGAGCTTTGACATAGTATTAGCAATAAGGCAGTTTTTTGAGAAGGGTTATCTGTGACTTTCTGACCCAAGACATTTGAGTCAGGAATTTCAATAGTTAAAAGGAAAATAGATTGGAAATTTTCTTTTATGAAATCTGATTTGGAAAGTTTTCTTCCAACTATTTACATCCATATAAAAACAATAAACAAAGTCTGTCTGATACCCATTGAATATTTCAAAACTTAAATTTTCCAATTGAAAGTTCAGATGGACATATTAATCAAGTAAATGGGAGAAGTATGAGAAAATAACACAGTTTCTTGTTTAAATTTCTGATTAAATTTTCTGGTATACTTTTTTCTATAAGGAAAAGGAAGGATTAAAGGAATGAGTTGAACATTCCTGAAAGATAACAAGCTCAAGAAATTGTGACAATCAATGCTGAAATATGAAATAAATTCCAAAAAATATATTTCTTATCCAAGTCATCCAACATAAAATATTCCAAGACACAGATTAGGAGAATCTCAAACATAACCTGAATTTTGTGAAACCTTTATTCTTGTTGAGAAGAAATCAATCAAATTTTTAAGATGATGAGGAGTTTTTTCTGGGGGGAAAGCCTTTTTTATCACAAATAAGGCTTGAAGGTGGTAGATATCCTCTTACCATATTTATGGAATGAAACATTTCACTCAAGTGATTTTTGTGTGTTTCAACACATCTAAGCACACCTGTATTATTCTCCAAAAGGGTAGAAGCCAGGATTCACCTAATGAGGTAATAATCATGTTTGGGTGACCCTTATTGTTCAAGGTATGAGGGGTAAACATAAAAATGAAGATTGGAGGGCTTTGACACCTCATAGTTCAATTGATGTATTAAACTTCAAAGTACCAATCAATGAAGTTTGGAGTGGAACTGTTCATACTGTATCATGAGTAATAACCTGATAAATGGCTTTTTGTAAGCTTTGAAACCTCTGACTTTTAATGTTTGACTATGAAACAATAAGTAGAAATTACCAATATTTTACCCTTTTTATTCTGAAAATTGATACTTAGACAAAGTCTTCTAATTTCAAATCAGGTGTTTTATCACTTTTTCCTTATCTTTATTTTGAAAGTTTCAAAGTTTCCTGCATACATCTATTTTCATGGTTTTTTGCTTTATCAAGCATTTTTTAACCCTTCTTGTGGTTGGATGTATATCAATCAAGTGCTTTTGATGGGTATCATAATTTAGCCTTGGATTTCAACCTTTTGCTAACATCTCTGGTTATTTACCAGTTGATGAATGAAGTGATGTCTTGTATGAAAGCTCAAGTTCTGGTGTTGGAGTACACCAATCATGGGTAAAGCAAACATAGTCTTTAAATTCTAGGCCATTGGCACAGAATCTTCCAATATTTTCATTCAGATTTTCTATCATTCTCTCTGCTAATAGACCTTTGTCCTAAACAAGCTATAGAAATGTCTCCATAAGGGGGAAGTGAATTTGGGATCTCTATCACCTATGATATTTTGGACTTAGCCTGTATGGAAAAAACCTCCTATCCGTATCATCCTGACTATACCCATAGCTGTGTCATCTTTATGAAATGGTAAAAAAATTGGAGTTTTGCTGTCCCTATCAACTGAAACTATGCATTCATTAAAACTTCTATCTCCTTATGGTGTGAAAACTGCTACCCAATCCATATCAAATATTTTCCTTGGGTATTTTGCTCCTGAATTTGGATCATCATTGAAAATTTCTTTCTTTGGGTTCTTTTTCTTTTGGGCATCTGTAACAAGTTGTACCGTAACCTGAAGCATCCTTTCTCCAGATTGGATACAAACAGCAGGTTTCAACCATTTCTAGTGTCCTATCTTCCGATAGATATCCCAAAAAAACTATCATGGCATTCATGTAGTATATTTTCTCTCAAAGTTTTATCAGGTAGGGTTAAGACACATGTATGTTTGGTTCTATCAGAAAGAATTCCATCTAGGAGTTGAAACCTTCCCCCATAATATAGATTTTTCCATACTTCATCTAGTTTGGAAGATAATGATGGGTCTTTACAGTCTTTCATAAAGATCTGGAATAAGATAGGAAAATACTTCTCTATCTCAAAACATTCTTTATATTGGATAGAAAGTTCTGTTCCAATTGCTGTAACACACACTCCTTCTATATGGCGTTGTTCCCGTGGTACAATTCTGGGCTTTTAGGTTTCTTTGGTAAAGCCCATCTACTAATATCATCTGCATTTTTATGAATATTTTCAGATTTATGCACTATTTTCATATTTTATCTATATTATTGAATAGCCATTTGTGATCTCAGCATATATGTCTATTTGGTGTCTTCATGTTTAATAATGATTTTATAATTACCATCTGCAATTACATCAAATCCTTTCAATATAAATAATAGTTTAGCTTTCCAAAATCCCACAATGAGCAAAGGAATTCCATTTGTCTTGGGGGATTTGTTGGTTCTTTTGGGTAAATTTGTCTTCAAATGAAGCCAATTGATCCTTAAAAAGTTTTTTTTCTGATAACTTATGTTTGGTGTAGTGCATAACCTGATGCTTCTCCACAAGAATCAATTTGTGCTTTGAAATGTAACTTCCAATATGGCATCAAGAGAAAAGGGTAATTTTTCAGTGCTTTTTTGGTTCCTCATGGACTTTAACTCTTTATTCAGTCAATTTATAGGTTTTTTGTTGACCAGAGAGTCAATACAAACAGTTTTCATTTTTTGAGAAGGATTTCATATTTTCCTGTAATATCCATCAAGCTCTAAGAATGATTGCATTTCTTCTTTAGTTGGGTGAATTGGTTTCAGCTGTACTTCTGTTACTCTTCATTTTTTATGATTGGAATTTGTTTCTTATTATTCAAGAAGCCGAGCTTCTTTATTTTACTTTCCCCTATTTTAGAATATCTATCTTTTTGGTTAAAGATATGTATGTGACAGGTTGATAAGTAATCATTTCCCAGTGGGAAATGGTTGCTGGTAAAAATATCCATTGGTATAAATTACACTTTAATTCATATACATTGAGTACAATCTGAAAAAATAAATGTTGAAAGAATGATTCCAAGGGGTCTCATGAGTTCACTTGGACCAATCAATTTAACCCCTTGTATTGGTATAGCTTTGTGTTCCCAATGTGGGATAAGTTTTTTTAAATAATTTTTTCCAACACAGGTGCAGTATTCCCCTTTTGCCAGATTCATCTTTGCCTACTTATACCTAATTTTATAGCTGTATAGAAGATTCCTTGTTTACATTTGTTTCCATTCAATGTGGAATTTTGTATGTTCTTAAGGTATTTATAAGTTCATTAGTGATTAGATTAAATCAATATTACTGATGTTTGAATTTATTATTCAATATCTCTTTCAGAGTTAATTTTTTTTTGTTTTTCATAGTGGTCTTCTCTTTCTAAATTTTTTCCTTCTTAAGAAAATTATTGGCTAGTTATCCCAAACCAAAATATTTATGGCATTTTCTTTTCTCATTAGTCTTTATGGGATTGAAAGGCTTTTTTGGTGGTCTTTCTCAATAAATGGTTTGTTTGGTCTTTTAGATGTGACTTTTTTTTCTCCACCAATTTTAGATCTTTTTATAGTTTTGTCTAGTGCATTAATTTACTCTCTCGTAGAACATGGATCTATCCATTTTCCTTTCATGGTATGTTCCAGTTAACCGCCACAATTTTTGAGTCTCTTCATATGCCCAATCTTTTGTGACATTTATGGATATAGTGAGTTTTATATTTGAACTTGTTTTAGAATACAAGTGAAATTTTTATCCTTTTCTGGGTCAAAAAAGGAATTTTCAAATGCATTTTCTATTTTATACTACCAGACATCATTTTCCCACTTGGTTGTTGTTCCTAGGGGCAAAGCCTCCTTTTATCTCAAATCAGGCTTTAATGGGGTGGCTAGCATCTGAAAACATTGATGGATTGAAATGTTTCACTCAATTGGTTGTTTTGAGGTTCAACACTATGAAAAACACCTTTATTAGTCTCCAAATGTGGTTTTTAAAGTCACATCTGAAACCTTTGAAATGCACAAGGGATGGTCATATTCCCAATGGAATGTAAAAGCATCTCCAACAAGCCAGAATTTTTCCAATTATTTAATAATTGTTTCTGGGTGACCCTAATTACTCACAATATTAGGGGTAAAGATAAAAACACTAATTGGAGGTTGTTGACACCTCATGATTCAATTGTATGTAATAAATTCTCACAGTACCAATCCATAAAGTTTGGAGTGGGACTTTAAATAATTTAACATGAGTAATAAACCAATAAAATGCTTTTTTTCCAGCTTTTACACCTCATAATTGAACTTTATGGGATAGTATCCCTCATTACTACTTGGTGTAATACTTTGGCTTTAAATCTGGAATACCTTTCTCATTTTTTCAGATAAAGGGTTCAACAGTGTTTGAGATTGTAGCCAAATATGAGCTCCACAAGATAGTGACATATTTTATTCACATTTGGGTTAGTATTTGAAATTTATCCAGCCTCAAAGCATTTTGAAATATTTTTAAAAATATCATTTTTGTTATGTTTGAGAGAAAAATGAAAATAACTTTTGAGAAGTGTATAATACAGGGAAAAGGCTTGAACTTCTATGTAGCGGTGCTCTGGCCCTTCTAGTGGATAGATTTTTTTACAGGTCTCTCCTCAAAGATGTTGAAGTGAGAAGACAGTTGAAGACTGATATTCTTATCTCAATCTTCCCAAATGATATTTGTATTGCAGTTTCTGATCTCTTTGTGATAAAGTATTAAAATAGGTACCATTAGATAGCCCCAATTGAAAAATTTAATGAAAGACTCAATTTGGTGGGTTGGTGGTCCAGCTTCTAGTTTTTAGATGAGAATGGAAGTCATGGACAAGCTCTAAATAATGGCTACTAATTTGGTATAGATTGCATTCAATATGACCATGTCATGCCAACTCTTAATTCTATTAATAGTTCTGGGATTCTGGATGAACACTATTTTGAGCTTGTTTGCTTCATAACTTTTCTTCTATATGGGCTATGAGGTAATGGACATAACCGTAATAGAGCCCTTATTGCTCTGTTTTCAAAGAGATCCCACCTCATGTATCTCACACTAAAACTCTAGAAATTAGATGGGACATAAATATTTTTTATCACCCTTATTTGACCAGTTTTATTAATGAATTGTGTAGTCTTGATGTTAGCTCAATTTGGCTAGGACCATTAGATAGCGCTGAATGAGGGCTTTAAGTTTAATACCCATTGCATGGGGTTCTGCCTCCTTCTTTGGATTTTACATTGGAGGGGAAAATTAAATTTTATTCTTAGTTGTTTCTCTGAGCAGATATAACTCTTTCATTTCTTATACTATGGTTATGGTAGTGTAATCTTTGGAAAAAATGGACTGTCCTCTTTACTTTTATTCCTCTTATGAGTCCTTTTGGCTCAGTTGACTGTAAGAGGGCATTTGTTCTTTACCATTGATTATATGTATTTTGGTGTCATGCTTGTGCTCTGGTTTTGAGTCATAGGGTGAAAAATACTGATTTGATAGATTATTTGTGTGTTTAAGGAAACAGAAATTTTTATAAGGAAGTTATATAGAATCATATGGCTATAATCGCACTATAAATAGTAATTATGTATTATTCAATGTCTTTCTGGATGATTCAGAAAATTAAAAATACTAATAATGATTCAATTACCAAAATTCTCTTTGGTAGTATTAATTACTTAATATTATAACTAAATGATGGGATTAATACTTGAGAAAGAATTAGTAGGATTCTTTGAGGTCTACATCTTCTGCATAGGAATTTCATGGAGAAAATTGGTAAACCAGAGAGTAAGAAACCACTTACATTATGTGGTATGTTGATTACATCACTTGTATCCAACTAAAATTATCACACCTACAAATATAAGCTATTTTATGTGGCTTCCAACCGTTTTCTGGTTGATAATTAGATAATTTTAAACATCAAATACTCCTTTATTTCAAAATATTTTTTCTCTCTCAAAGTTATCACGCTTATGGTCATATTATGGAATGCAATCTACACCTTTCCAGCATAAACTTGTATTTAAGCTGTATTAATGGACTTTTTGGCAGGAGTTCCTTTTGCGGAGGTCTGGAATACGGAATTGTGACAGTTATTTGGAATTTCTTCAAATTTCATATTCTATGTGAATTTTAGTAGAGGTTTGAATTTGAATTATGAAGTGACAATTTTCTTGGTTTTCTTGTGGATCCTATGTTTCTCCATTGGTAGTGAGAGATTCAACAATATTGTTTAAGAGCTTGACTTTTATTGAATTCTTGAATTTTTACTCATTTTCTACTTGGTATAACCAAATAGCAGACTTCCAGGTGGTTTCCATGACTACTGGCACTAAAAGGGTTTCAATGATTCTCTTTTTGTTTATCAATTTTCAATTACTAACAATGGAAATAGTGAAAGGATTCAAAGCTTCTCATTACCTCCTTTTGATATCAAAATAGCAGCTGACTCACTATTTTCTCATTATTTCATGGTATCAAAAATGTTTAAAAATTTTCCCAAAGAGTTTTCAAGTTTTTATATTTATTTTCCTATTAAAATTTATATACCACACAAGCAAGGCACACAAAAATCAAGAATGGGACTATTGATAGTTTTTTTAATTAATACAAAAACTTGCAGACTTCTTGGGAACCTTGTTAGCAACTTGATATAATATTTACTCATGAGAAAATAGTAATTGAGGTGCTATTTTGATATCAAAAGGGTGTAATGAGCACCTTTTACTCCTTTGAACATTTCCATTCTTAGAAATTGAAGACTGATAAATAGGGAAAGAATTATTCAAACCCTTTTGGTACTAGTAGTCATTGAAGCCACCTGGAAGTCTGCTATTTGGTTACACCACAAAGGAAATGAGTAAAAATTAAAAAATTCAATAAATGTCAAGTTCTTAAATGATATTGTTGAATCTCTAATTACCAATGAAAAAACATATGATCCACAAGAAAACAAAAGATAATTGACACTTCATAATGCAAATTGAAACCTGTACTAAAATTCACAGAGAATGTGACATTTGAAGAAATTACAAATAACTGTTACAATTCTGTCTTCCAAATCTCCACATGCGGAACTCCTGCCAAAAGGTCCATGAATCCAGCTCAAGTACCAGTTATTGCTGGAAATTCATAGATCACATTCCAAAATGTGACTTTAAGATTGAGAACTTTGAGAGAAAAAAAACATTTTGAAATAAAGGAGTATTTAAAGTTAAAAATTGTTCAATTATCAACCATAAAAGGGTTGGAAGCCACATAAAGTAGCTTAGATTTTTAGGTGTGATAATTTTAGCTGGATACAAGTGATTTAATCAACATACCACATAATTTCTGTGGTTTCTCACTCACTGGTTTACCAATTTTCTCCATGGAATTTCCATGCAGAAGATGTAGACCTCAAAGAAGCCCACTAATTCTTTTTCCAAAATAATCCAATCATTAAGTTAAATTATTAATTAATTAATACTACCAAAGGAATCATGGGTAATTGAATGATTCTTAGTATTTTTTATTGTATGAATGAGTCCGGAAATACCTTCCCATTTCATCTATTTCTAGATACCCAAAACTTATAAGAAATCCTAGTTGCTTAAAGTTTGAATATAGAAACAATAAAAGCCACTTTAAGATATTCAAAATTTCCAAGTTGATATTAGAATTCATGGAAAATATGAATTAGGCCTCTTAATCCGTTGAATTATGGTAAATATTAATTTTTGAATGCATCAAGATGGTGTAATATTTCATTAATTCCATGCGTCATAGATAATGTTTTCTATTGATCCTTTATTTGGGTAACAACTCTAGCTAGAGGATTTGAAAAGTATAATATTTGAAGTAGTTCTCCTCTTA
This sequence comes from Austropuccinia psidii, assembly GCA_023105745.1. Lineage (NCBI taxonomy): Eukaryota > Fungi > Basidiomycota > Pucciniomycetes > Pucciniales > Sphaerophragmiaceae > Austropuccinia > Austropuccinia psidii. The sequence goes on from JALGQZ010000016.1 coordinate 20,278,600, forward strand.
TACGCTGATACACTTTATTTCAATCTCTGAAAAAAGAGAAATTATTGGATGTTGATTTTTGAAGCGCAGCTATGGGGTGATCTATTAATACCCACTTTGTTATCAGAAATTAAAAAAAGATCGATAAAAAACTCAATTAACATCTTTTATCGTGTTCAAGGAATAAATTTTTTTAAGAAAGCTAAATTGATTGCGTAGATTGAAACCTATGTTTACCTCATGAACTACACAATTCGGATTGAAATGGATTCGGGGGCATTAGGTAAACTCCAAATCCAAGTGTATTTGTAAAACGAAGTGGTAATACGGCTTTCATTGGATTCGAGTTTGTCTTTCGAAATACATTCATGTATGGATCTTCCAAAAACATATGTTTTATTATCTCTTCGGAAGACATAAGTGTAAACTTCTATTATAACAGATGCTCCTGTAGATAACCTTTGAAGCTTATTGGAGGAAAAATCATCAACCTTTTTATTTCTTGTATATCATATTCTAATTCACCACAAAAGGGGCTAATGTTGAATGCAGGAGCTTTCAATTCAACAGAAAAGAGGGCAATTCTGAAAAAGTCTTGAAATATTGATTAATTCATAATTGGCATGTCAAAGAGAGAAAAATATTTACTTTTCTTGCAGTTGTGTGACCTTTTCTTGAGTCATTTCAAGATTTTATTCTTTTTTATCATGTATAACTTCAATATGACACATTTTCCTCAAAATTAATCCCATCATATTTTCCAGAAACTTCAAACCTGAAATTTATAAATATTATATGCTTATTTTTTCATGTGTATATCTCCAGTAGCCAGCCAATCATAAACAGCACAACACGAGGTGAAATAGAATTATGTATTTTACTTCGTTTAGAGTAGGATTTGACCTTTGGAAAGATACAAAGGTGAACCTATCAATTGAATATAACAGATTTATTGAGACTTCAATATCTATTTGAGGATTCTTTTGAGGGAACCTCTGTACATTTGGGGGACGACCTTTTTCGTGGTCAAAAGACAAAGAACACTATTTCTCAGAAATGGCAGTTCTTAAATATTATATTGTGGCTCTGTGATTTTACCGAGTGAAGGAGTCGAACCTCCGTTATCTGCTTTCAATTTGGATACATGTACATTGCCATATATTCAAGCTTCAGGCGGTCGTTCTACCGTTGAACTAACTCGGTATGATATAATTCTCCCAAAAATATATCAAATTATACTTAGGAAACCGCTCTTTTAAAGGTGTGGAAAATAAAACCTAGCAAATATCTGGCAATGAGACCTTACTCTACCTTTTTTCTTTAATAAATAGCTCAAGTTTCATAGCTCTTTCGACTTCCCAACGGCTGTTTTGAAAAAGGTTTGGAAAGTTGAACCAAATTTTTCTCAGAATCTTTCTTCTTCTGGAATATTCTGAGTGATATTTGATCTTTATTTTCTTGTCCCCCACAGTAAATTATGATATCTAGATCAATAAACTTTTCAAAAACACCCATCCTCCTTGCGGTAGTACCGTATTTCCCATGGAGTTTGGTCATGTTTTTTACATAAAAGAGATTTTTTCCCTAATTAAATCAATGAATCCTAAGCGATATTAGGATATTGGTATTACTCATTCTTTTTGATATTTTATATTTATCATTCTATCATTCTCAAATTCTGTAAATTTGAACCTCATGAAAAGCAGCATTCATTCCGTTCGTTTTATGTAAGTATTTGAATCTTTTAGGAAACTTTTCCCAGTTTTAACAATTGACACCTACAAATATTTTGAACTCTCATATTTAATTTCTTTCTATTCCTACTTCGAATGAAGGGAATTATTGTTAAACTGGTGGCTTACTTCAAATAAAGTCCAATTTCTCAATAGTATTTTATGGCATAGAGGTAAATATTTCATTTCTATCACTCAGATAGTTTTCTTTTCAACACTCCGGCTTCAAAATATTTATTACTCAGTGTTTTTTCATTAAAAAAAACATTAAATTGAGGATGAAGAACCAGTAAGTTGATTAATATTTTTTTCTGACCGTGTGGAAAAATTAAAAAGAAAAAATCAGAAGACAAACTGATCCGCACACGCGTCGTGTTTTTAACTCCAAAAGATTCATTCATTTGTGATGAAAAAGAAATGATTTGAAGAAATTGTTGCCAATTAAATTCCTCGTTTCCTGCAGATGGGTGATAGTTATGAATTTTGTCATAACCCCGGAAATCAAAACCTCTCTTCAAGATAGATTTTCTTTTCCAAAAATCTTTTTGTTATGATTTAGAACTCATACATGAGAACTATGGAATTCAAGATAAAATTGAAAGAGCTCACAACTTAACCTATCTGGGGCTCGTTAGGTGTTCCATAAAGCTGTGAGTTGAAATAAGTCTATCGAAATGATTCTTATTTAATCTTCTTTCAATTAAGTTCAGTTTAGTTGGAAAAGAATATTCCGCTTTTCAAAAACCTTAAATCCAACTAGCAAAGCCCTAAGATCTTCCACAAATGCTACAATAAAGAAGGATATTTCTAATTTTGCTCTTATTTATAAAGAGATGTTTACATTACAGCTTTCAAGTCCTAATAGAAAAATCCCTTAAAATATAAAAATTTCTCTGTTATCAAGATGTTCACTCCCTTGTTTATTTAAATATGAACTGAGTCCATTATCATAATAAAAAAAATAACATTCATTATTGTAAACTGTAATTAGCACAATGACACATAATTCTTCCCCAATTTTTAAATTACTTGTTTTTATCTCTTCAAGATTCTTCAAAAAGGGAATGTAGCATAATAAGAAGGTCTCTCATATTATTCTTTTATCAAATTAAGGAGATAAACCTCGCTCCAAAAGGAAGTGAGTTTTTTGAATGCGCTTGTCAATGTCTAAATGCAGTTCCACATATCCATAAAATTGATTACATTTCTATAATGGTTAATTTTTCTTGTTTTCAATTAGGTATCAAGAGAAATATAAGAATAAAGCCACTTTTTGTAAAAAAATCTTTCAAAATGATGACTCTAATTAGGAAATGTAAACAGATAATCATGGATGATGAGATATCACCATGGTCATCAAGTTAGGTTTACTACAAAATTTGTGAAATCAATTTTAAACATTTTGATGGAATAATTATAAGAAAGTTCATTAAGCACATCATTAAGGTTTAATTTTCTGAAAGTAATGACTCGCATTTGAGCCTAAACAAGAAATTTGAGTGTAATTCCTCATTATTATGTCGTGCGCACCTCAATAGGAAATTCAATCGAAATAAAACTATCCTCAATATCAAGATTCAAAAAAAATAAGAAGAAAATTAAGTTCTTTAGATTCTAGAAAATAGGAAATGTTGAGTAACTGAGTGAAAATATATTCCCCTACCACAGTATGATATAATCAGCTTTTTATTAGTATTTTTTATATAAATTATATATTCATTGAAGATTAATTCCTATTGAGTGGTTTTTTTGTAACTGTTGGATATATTATATTTGAGCCAATATGAAAAGTGATAATTTTTGGGCGATAACAGGCATGAGGGTATTTCTATCATGGAAAAGAGGGTTGAGAATGATTCAATATCATATTTTGTCAAAATGGAAACATTTTTTTATCTCAAATATCAAATTAATTAGCAGATTTGAAGAAGAAGGGAAAGAGTGAAATATACTAAGTTAATTTGTATTGGGACAAATACGTTTTGAACCTGATATTCAAACGAAATTACCCAAGTGTTCCCCAAGTTTTAATAAAGAAAATGATATATTTTGATTGGTATTTGATTTCTGAAAATCAATATTGTTGCAATGTTTTGGGAAAAAGAGCTTATACATTTTGTTATTTTTTGTGAGTTAAAGAAATCTATTCTGAGCAATTAATTAAAGAGAAACACTTTCATAGAGATATATCTAAGGTTGGAAATATTAAAATCTGAGAGAAGGATTTTGAGAAAAAAGAGGTATAGAAAGCAGGAAATCAAAAGAGATGGGGAAGGAGTGTAGTTCAATCTTGATAAATGTGAAGGATAATATTTCATCATCAATGGATTCCTGTTGATTTGAAAATCCTTAGTTTTTTTCTTGAAGAAGTTCTTTGAATGAAGGATTATTCACGCTTTCCTAGTGTTAAATAAATGAATTCATTATATGTGATGTATTTATCAATGATGAGAATATGCCTTGTCAGATTGCCAAATGACAATAGACAGGGAGATCCCTTTATGAAGAGAGTTGGAATCTGGGTTGGCCTGCTACCCTGCATGTAGGGATAGTTTTTTTGATGATTATTGTCCTAGAAGGTTTTTTCTCCTAGGGAATTTGAGCCTTTGAGATATTGCTACATATTCAAAAAGTTCACAATAAATATTATAAAACTTATTCAAATGATAATAATTCAATTTCAGATTGTATGAACAATGAAATTAAGGAAAAATACCATAAAAAGCCATTCATTCTTCCTTATCCCACTAGCACATGGGTAAACATGTGGCATATGATGCACCATTGGATTCCCCATCCACAAAGACATGCATTGGTTTTTATTTCATAGCTGTTAGCCCAATACTCACGCAGTTTCCCGGATATATCACCTTTATGATCAGGGCATGTATTCATGTTTTGTAGCTCATATCTTTCATAATACTCATCATAACAACAAGATCCAAGATCATATTTACCCAGAAATATTTTTAATAATAAAAATTGAATATTTGTTTGTAAATTTGGAAGTACGTTGAATAATAATGAAAAATTTGCCAAAACAGAAATACCATTTGACCACATAGAATTAACAGTGGTCCAAACTTAAAATAAAGTAGAAATTCAGATTCTGGTAGCTCATACTTGAATAATGAACCAATTACTATCATAAAATCCAAGGTAGATCCCTAAGAAAGCATGGAATCAAATCCAAAACAGTAAATTTCAAAAGAAAAGATAAATTAAAATAAAAAACTTCAAAGAAACAATTCTTATGATTTTATGAGGTCCTATTAACAGATTAGTAAGGAAATTCAAAGATATTATAATTTACTCTCATGAACTCAGTTGAGTAAGAAAGGTAAAAGTTTTGAATGATTAAAGTTAAGGCTTAAAAATGATCACTTTTGATCTTTAAAGGTAATCTTATTTTCAGTGAACAGTACAATAGTAGATACAAATTGTGGATATTTGTATTTTATTATTGAAAATACCCTAATTAACAAATGTTAGTAATATTAAAATCTAATTATGCCAGCAAAATAGAGGTACTGTGATAAGTCTAAAATAGGGAATAATGATGAGATAAAACATTTTAATGATGATGTAATTTGTAAGATATGTCTATGAAACTGATGATGATATTACTATTAATCAACAGTACTATGACTGTTCTTATGAAATATAATAACAAAGTGTTATTATAACCACAATTAAATAACTAAAGAATTATTTCTTTCACATGTTAAACACTACTAGTTATTTTAACAATGAGAAAGTAATTTTGTACAACAATCAATTACAAGAAGATTTTAATAATAAAATTTCTTTTTATTAAAATAATAAAATTATTTTAATATATAATTATGTTTTGCAAGAATAAATATAATGGGAATTCTTGAAGAAAACTAATTTTAGAGAAAAACTTTAAGAATTAAAGATAAATTACTCATTAATATTCCAAGGGACTTATTGAAAGATAAGATAGAGAGATTTGACGTAAAATTGTAGATTTAGAGGATCAAAATGAATTTATAAGAGTATTAGAACAATATATAGTTGGATTCTATGATTTCACTTCTTTCTGATTGATTCTGAAAGAATTAAAACACTTAAGAATAGCTTTAACTAATACTTACTTGTTGGTAACAATGATATAAATGATAATAAGATGATGATGATGTTGAAAAAACAGCAAGAGGAGGCCTCTTGTAAGTCAACAACAGCTCACAGAGGTGTGCCATGGAGTAAACTGAAAAACCATTCAGTGAGAAAACAATATACCCTTTTGGATTATTGATTGCATCATCTGCTGTCACGTAAGATTATCCCAATTACTTAATTAATGTATTCACATGACTACCAACCCCAATATTGTTAAGAATAAAAGGAGTAAAATCTGTAAATCTTCTTTTATTCCAAAGAAATCATTGATTTCTCAAAGTTATCAATGCTACTGGCAATTTCATCACAGGTTGTAATTACTGTGAATTTTTGAAGATTCAGTGTTTCATGTAGAATAGTCAAAAATGGGCTGTAAGTAAACCATTTTATTTTACTAGTAAAAACATAATTCTTTTTTGTTTTACCATAGGTAATACAGCTCTCTATTCATCCTGAAAGCTTCAGAAAGATTCATTAAGAATTGTATTTTTAATGAATTTTTGAAGTTTTTACCTCATTTCTACGTAGAATTGCAAATAACAGTGTTTAACTGGTTGCTATGAGGTAAATCAATGGGAAAAAGTCCAAAAAGGGTTTAAATTACTCTTTTGGGGTTTATCCATAGAAAATCATTAAGAATCAACATGATTAGAGGGGTCTAAGTAGCTCTTTACCTCCTTGGCATGTCAAAATAGCAGGTTATTTCCTATTTTCTTAAGATTTACTGTACTTGTAACATGGTAACCAAGTTCCCAAAAGGTTTTAGTTTACCAATAAGTCCAAGATCAGCCATGGATCCAACCTTTGGAGCTTTCCACGCCTCTGAGGCCTCAGAAGTTGGGTACCCTGGCTCTCTTTGATGTCTTTTGTCCCCCTTGCTTATTTCTCATGTCAAAATACAAAATTGAGCTTCAAGTGAGATATCCACTATGGGTGTACCAAAAGTCCATGTAAGAATACCATGATATTAAGTGCCCAAAACATGCATAACACTATTCCTAGTGTATATGTAACATGGGATTTCTCACATTCCCATTATTTTGGTGTGAAATTAAGAAAAACAAAAATTTTCACAGATCTTTTATGTGGTATTGATGATGTGGTACTGAAGTATTTTCCATATTACCACCTCAAAGAGTTAATTTGAGCTTATTCACTTTATGGAGATACCTTAGGTGAATTTTTGTGTAGAATCCAAATCTGGCCTTGAATCAATGGATTTACTTACTCAACAAAAAGTTATTCATCTTTTCGGAAGTAAAAAATGATGAATTTTGGATATATGCATAACTTATGAGTTATGCATAATTCAAAATTTATTTCCAAGATAATCGTGGCCTGTTTGGGTATGTAAAATATACCTCAAGGCTCACATAATTATTAATAGATCTTCAGCTATTGATACATTCCCATGGATACCATTAGTAAATGACATCTAGCAGGTCTATGGCTACTAGGACGGGAAATTCCTCCTACATAAAGATCCCTTATTCCTCTGTTTGCCCCTCACATTAGTCAAATTCAATACAATATTTAATAAAAAGGTAAAAAAATCCATTCTACTTGATATAAATCTTGTATTATAAAGAAACAAAGTATTATACTTTCTTCATTACTATCTTTTATGTGTTTACAACAATAATTATTTTCATTTTATATATTCTCTTAAAATTATATAAATCAATGTAAAAAAAGCAAAAATTGTATTTATCTCTTTTTTCTATTATAACTAAATATTAAATAGGTTGTAATTACCTTCTTAGGAATATATTTAATCAAAATTCTCGTATTATTTTCTGAAAGGAGGTTATTCTCTCTTATTATAATATGTTTTCCCTATTGTTTAAAGTTTCAAATTCTCTAATTATCAACCATAAAAGGGTTGAAATCCATATAAAATAGCTGAGATTTTTAGGTGTGATAATTTGAGTTGGATACAAGCGATGTACTCAACATACCACATAATGTAAGTGGTTTTTTACCCACTGGTTTACCAATTTTCTCGATGGAATTTCTATGCAGCAGATGTACACCTCAAAGAAGCCCACTAATTCTTTTTCCAAAAATAATCCCATCATTAAGTTAAATTATTAAGTAATTAATACTACCAAAGGAATCATGGGTAATTGAATTATTCTTAGTATTTTTAATTGTCTGAATGAGTCTGGAAATACCTTCCCATTTTATCTATTTCCACAGACCCAAAACTTATAAGGGATCCTAGTTTCTTAAAGGTTTAATATCGGAAAGAATAAACGCCACTTTAATGTATTAAGAACTTCGAAGATGATATCATAGTTAGTGGAAAATATGAATTAGGCCTATTTATCCTTTGAATTATAGGACAAATTAATGTTTGAATGCATCAAGATGGTGTAATATTTCATTAATTCCATGAGTCCTAAATAATTTTTTCTTTTGATCCTCTATTTGGATAACATCTCTAGCTAGAGGATTAGAAAAGGATAATATTTGAAATAGTTTTCCTCTTATAAGCTGATACACTTTATTTCAATAATTGAAAAAAGAAAACTTATTGCATGTTGATTTTTGAAGCGCAGCTATGGGGTGATCTATTAATACCCACTTTGATATCAGAAATTAACGGAAATTAGATAAAAAAACTCAATTAAAATCTTTTATCGTGTTCAAGGAATAAAATTTGTTAAAAAGTTAAATTGATTTCTTAGATTGAAACCTATTTTTACCTCATGACCTACACAGTTCGGATTAAAATGGATTCCAAGGCATTAGGTAAACTCAAACTCCAAGTGTATTTTTAAAAGAACATGGAAATACGGCTTTAAATGGATTTGAGTTTGTCTTTCGAAGTACATTCATGTATGGATATTTCAAAAATATATGTTTTATTTTCTCTTCGGAAGACATAAGTGTAAACTTCTATTTTAACAGATTCTCCCGTAGATAACCTTTGAAGCTTATTGGAGGAAAAATTATAAACCTTTTTATTTCTTGTATATCATATTCTAATTCACCAAAAAAGGGGCTAATATTTAATGCAGGAGCTTTCAATTCAACAGAAAAGAGAGCCATTCTGCAAAAGTCTTGACATATTGATTAATTCATAATTGGCATGTCAAAGAGAGAAAAATATTTACTTTTCTTGCAGTTGTGTGACCTTTTCTTGAGTCATTTCAAGATTTTATTCTTTTTTATCATTTATAACTTCAATATGACACATTTTCCTCAAAAATAATCCCATCATATTTTCCAGAAACTTTAAACCTGAAATTTATAGATATTATATGCTTATTTTTTCATGGGTATGTCTCCAGCAGCCAGCCAATCATAAACAGAACAACACGAGGTGAAATAGCATTATGTATTCTACTTCGTTTAGAATAGGATTTGACCTTTGGAAAGATACAAAGGTGAACCTATCAATTGAATATGGCATATTTATTGAGACTTCAATATCTATTTCAGGGTTCTTTTGAGGGAATCTCTTTACATTTGGGGGACAACCTTTTTCGTGGTCAAAAGACAAAGAACACTATTTCTCAGAAATGGCAGTTCTTCAATATTATATTGTGGCTCTGTGATTTTAACGAGTGAAGGAGTCGAACCTCCATTATCTGGTTTCAATTTGGATACATGTACATTGCCATATATTCAAGCTTCAGGCGGTCATTCTACCGTTCACTACTGTGAAATTGCTGACGTGAGCAATCATCGGTCACGCTGACCCAAGCAGCTGTCACTGCAAATATTAAATGTTTTACCATGCAGTATATTGGTTATTTTTCACGGTATTAACTGTTTTACCATGAGGTATATTGGTTATTTTTCACAGTATAACAGATAGCAGTTAGCTTGTGCATGGGGTTTCTTGCGCATCCTCACCACACCTACACACAGTGCCCTCCAGTCCACCTCTGAGCTTCTCAAGGAAGTACTTCTTCATATCAATTTAGAAATACTTTGTTGACATTTGTCATTATTTTGGCATGGTATGAGAAAGCTGTATAAATTGACTAGCAACAGAAACATGTTTCTGTTGCAACTGTCGTTTGTTAATTTTTCAACTTCAAGATTCCTTTCACCGCTATTGGTCTGTTACTTTCTTTTTTTTTCTTTGTTCCTTTTCTGCTTGATGATTATATTTACCACATAGCTAACCTTTGTCTTTGTGCACCAGCTCATCACTTCCCCATCATTCTGCCAATAAAGGAAAGCAATGATGGAATGTTCATTGTATTCCCAACTCAAGACGATTTCATTTTTTCATTGGCTCAGGAATCCTTTTTCGCAAGAGAAAAATCATTAGCTTCGTAATTAATTTTTAACTTATTTTCAAAGGATAAAGTTTCAAGTGGGGAAAAGAGCATAGACGTGAACATGAAATGGTGAGTTCATTCCCTTTGATATTTGTTGAATTTGAAGAACAAAAATCCCCTTGTTTAAACTCACAAGTTATGTTTTGTACTTTTTTCTATTTATATATCTTTGCTTGTAAGTTATAGATTTTCCTGCGTCACCCGTTTCCTTATCTCTTGTCCAAGCCATCTTTTTACTCTCATGCCTTATTTCTCATTTTTTTTTATTCAGCGTTTTCCTCCTAACTATTTACTACTTTATTATCAGGGTTGCTTACTTCCCATTGCTTTACCTCTATTATTTCCTCTCTTACATATATTATTTTATCTCTTACATTTACTACCTATTTACAATCAACCCAACAACAGACGTTATATCATTTCAACAAACAATCATCTCACGTTTGATCCATTTATTTGTAAACATTACTTATGAGTTTTGCACACCACAATAAATCTTCCCCCTACCCTTCTGGTTCCTCCGTTATTCCTGATGCCAATGATCTTCTCAACGCACAAGTCCAGAAAATAAGAGAACTTGAAGAACAAATTCAATCCCGTGATCATACATTAGAAGGGCTACTCTCCCAAGTCAAAAATCTACATCTTCAGAATCGATTACTAGCATCATTGACAAATTCCAAAGGTAAAAAAACAAAACATACATTGACTCAAAAGAAAAGCTTCAATGGGAAATCAAACCAGAATGCTGGTATTATTTGAAACAAAAAAAGCAAACTAGAACATATAAAAAAAGCAAAAAATAATTCACAGAAATCACCAAAAAAACGAAGCCCCCATCAGCTAACCACACAGAAGATTCCTGAAGAGTTCCAACCTGTAAAGGTATGTGTTCGCTTTCCTTTTTTCTCTTCACCATATTTCTACTGACCCTTTTACTTCTAGAAAGCACTTTCAACACATAACAAAATGCTGTGGGGACTAGTTTATCAAAACTCAATTCCCGTTTCACCTGATTATTCATCATTAAAAGAGTTCAACACACATTTCTCATTTTTAGACGAAATATCAACTTCAATGCAAAGCACTTCAGCAACACCATTGGTACCAGAGAACCATATCATCACTCTAAGAGGTGTCACTGCAGGAAAGAAAAAGATTGTACATGGTATTATCAATATGACCAATTTCTTCATCCAATATATTCAAGCATTATTGGCCAAGCTTGGAATACGTCGATGGGCCCAAGACCTAAACAATGCAAGTGACTCTCTTTACAACGAGGCCTGTCGCATCAGTGCCATTCAGACATTTCGCCAAATTGCTGCTGGGGGAGCGTTTGAGTATATGAACATCAACTTACGGTCATTAAACAACATTCAACTACTTGAAGCAGCATACAATCACATTGTATTCTGGTCACTGGCTCAAAAATATAAGAAAGAAATGAAAGAAGCTGGAAAGAACAAAAAAGATCTTGATAGAGGTACCGTCTTACGGCAAAGACTAAGAGTGAGTAAAAAACTTATTTTTAGAACTATTTTCATATTTCTGACTTAAACGGTCTCATTCAGCTCAAGAATATTAGATATGAATTTGGTGTGGCTCAGCATTTTCCACAGCGGTATTTAAAAATATTAGCCAATGTAGACGCCCATAGTGACAATGAAAGAGATCCTGTTTCAAACAAGTACTACATTAAAAATCTTGAATGCCGATCAAAAAATGCAACTATATTCATGCAAAGGCTTGATGAAGAAATGCAAAAGGTTGAGCAGATGGATGGCAAGTCATCCCAACGACATCAAAGCTACATACCAGAGACTCCTCTTAAATCAGTTTGCACTCGAGTCCCAAAACGCCTCCCAATTGACTTTTACAATCCCTTGTGGCTCAATGACTGCCCAGCTGGACAAAAAACAATAACCTGTGATGCATTCAACATCGCATTCTTTCCCAATGCTTCAGAATTGTTGTGTGGAATTCAACACCCTGATGAGAAACTCAGTGATAGACGTTTTACAGAGAAGTACTGGGATCGACTTATTGTGCCCTATGATATCTCACACAAAATCCCCCAAGAACAAGAGCTTGAGGGGCTGGATGGTTGAGTGAGTGACGAATCTGAGGAAATATCTAGTGATGATGAGAGTGAAGGTGAGAACAACTATCAAGAGGAAGAGCCACCACCAGCAGAGTCAGGGATCAATGAACTCTCAGACAATGATACTGATATGGCACATGCTGAAGATACAAATTGTTATGTTGTCAGTCAGGGTTACAATTCCCTTGAAAACAAATGGTCTGGATGGTAGGCAACTGATTATTGTCATTCATTAGATTAAAATTTAGTAATATGAACTAAATTATACACTTAATACACATATTTTGAAGATATTAAAAAAAATAAAAAGACAAAAAAATAAAAAAATAAAAAAGTATGTTACCAATTCTCAACAAAATTGAATTTGTAGCTTTGGACTCATGTGGTTTCAGATGAAGAGCCAAGTTTGAAAATGGTCATTTTTTATAGCGTATGATTACTCTAATTTCATAGTTTAATTTAACTGAGCTTTTTCATGTGAATTGTTTTGATGTACATATTTATGGTCACTTGTTTAGAAAATTATCATGTTTTTCAAGAAAGTTAAAAGATATTTCTTGAGTCTCAATAGTAAAATAATTATTCAAATACCAAACAAATTGATTGTGAGGGTAATAGCAATACAATTATCTTGATGCTTTCAATTTTCCTATCTTTATTATGAATCTGTTACTGACGTGTGAATAATTTTTAAAATATTTTAATGATAAGAGTGAAGCTTTTCAATATGGCTCTAAAGTAACTATCAGCAAGATTAGAAAGCATTGAGTAAAAGAATACTATAGTAATATTTGGTTCTCAAAATGTTATTGCATTTAAAATAATAAATCACTTACTTTCAACTTTAAAATATATCATTACAAAATTTTATAGATCTTTAATTAATTATTCACAGTATGAAACTCTCATACTAGAATGATTTGTTGGCATTTTGATTTTTAGTCAAGGTTTAATTACCATAATATTGAAAATTTCAAAATATTCATAACAGAAGATGTCCTTTTGTATGAGGAAGATGTTGAATCTTTTCCAAGAGAAATTTAATATTAATATATTTTTCATTTTTCCACCTATAGCTTTTCCATTAATTATTGAAATAGTATGAGTTGGCTTGTCTATTTAGCAATTTTCTATTTTTATTTCTTTTTTTAATAATATGGTACAGCTTATTTGAGATATAAAGCTCTTAGTAATGAACTAATAGGTCTTGGATTATTATTAAATTAGAAGTGTTATTATTTGAGAGATACTATTTATTAGGTTTTATTCATAGTCAACTCTTTATAACTCATATTTTCTAAGACAAAGGTATTATATGAATATAAGTAATTTTGTTATTTATGCATAAAAAAAGTTTTTATCAAAAATATAACAAATTCATATTCTCAGAAATCAAGTTTCTGATGATATTAAGAAAGAAAATATAGTTGATTTTAAATGTGAAATTTCATTTTATGAATACTTAAAACACTAAATTATTATTAACAAACTCAGCTCTAGTGGAATGATAATAAAATTTATATTATTTTAAATGGTAAATCTTAATATTTAAAAGTAAAAAAACTTCTTTTATACAATAGAAATCAAGTCTTCATATTCAATTAATGAGGATTACCTTTTCAGTACATAGATCATGATATTGGGGCTGCAGCATTCTTGAAATGACTATGAAATATATTATGAGTAAAATCAAGCTGAGGTTATGAGTCTTTTTTAACAATTCATTTTATTAATGAGGATTGGATAAGTATTATATTAATAAAAATATACATATCCACTTGGTATTTTGACTTTTATTCCAAGTTTAATAGTAAATCTCTTATTTTGAATTCAAGAAATGAATGTGTATTGAGGTTATAAGAGGTTTTTTCTAATGAGAAGGATGACATAAGATCCTCTTGAGACAAAAATGAAAAGATTAACAACTTGATCATAGCTGTCATATCTTGTTATGGTAAGGATTTCATCATTCTAGAAAAGAAAAGATATCTTGAAATGTAAAATCTCAGGAGTTTTGATTTTATAATTTTGATTATTTCAAGTGATTCCTTTATGATACAGCTTTCATCATTGAAATGAAAAAAGCCATCAACTGGATAATGAAATTATAATTATCTCCATAATAACAACCTGTTATTGTGATCATCACATTTCTATAAATTATGAGCATCTCATTATCACGATGTTATAGCCATACTCATTGAAAGAAGATGAGTTCTATACTTTTCATTAAAGGAGTTATTAGATCAAAATAATTCCCATATTTGTTTTCATATAATATTGTTAGTTTGATTATAGGAACAGGTTTTGTTAATATTACACAGTAGCTTTATTTTCCAAATTAATTGGCAACTTCATTATTTGTAGCATCTGATCAAGTTTGGACTAATCTGTAGCATGATTGCCTTTTCAAGAATAGCATACTATTGGAACAAAAGTTTCTTTCTCTCCTTAACTCAAAAAATTAAGCTTATGTTGAAAGAAATCAAAACATATTTACAACTAATGAATCAAAGAGACTTTAACATATAAATACATAGAATTGTCAAAAAATAAATCTTACAAGTAGGTTTGATGAAACAATATGCAAAATTTTGATTGGTATTGAAGTTTTAGAAATTCGTAAAAACAGGAAATTAAGTAAGCCTTTGAAATTTCATGATAAAACTAATTTAATTTAATTTAGAAATAATTCAAAATACGAGCTCTTGTTCAAAAAGTTTATTTATTGGGCATACCAGCATAGTAATATCCTTGCAGCCTAATGCCCATGCTGGTAAACTGCGATAAGCTGCTAAACCCACAATTTCTGAGCTACTGATAAAACTGAGATCGCTGGAAAACTTTAAATGCTTAATATTAAAAGAACCCAGAAATAAATCTAGTTGCTCAAACCCCATCTCATAATCCTTGATATCATCCAACCAACGTATCAACAAGACTGGGCCTTCATGAATTTCATCACAGCCTAAGTCCAGAATATGAGCAACCGTTCCAAACCACATTTCTCCTAACACTGCTTTGATATATATGAGGTTGTTAGGTGAGTTTTTTGAAACCTTCAATCCCAAATGCCAATCTAAATCCTTGATTTCAAGAGCATAATTTTGAAGAACCAGCCCTTCATTTGGATAGGGCAACTTGTGGTAATCATGCAAATTTATTTTTCTTTTTTGAATGAACTTGAAGAGCTTCATATACATCTCATTATCTAGCTCCTTTTTATTAAAATGTGAAGTCATCTTTTTTGGTACTTTCGTCTCATACTTGCTTGCAACTTGGTGTAGTCTTTGCATTTTGCCAAATTTTTTCATTATTGTTTCCTCCTGGGCACCTGGGTTGGGAGATCAAATCTTGAATTTGTAATCCACATACACCAGCTTTTTATAAAAAAAATTACTTACCATTGATTGAGTTTGTTTTGACCTTTTGTAATGTTCCAACAAGGCACTCGCCACTGAATTCTGATAGCCCCATCAATGGTCCCCATCGCATGAGCTGTTCAGGTATGTGCATTGCATAATGATGATTAGGTGTAATCATGATGTTGGTGAATAATTCGTTTGATGTATTTTGATATGATTGATAGGATTGGGAGAAGCAAATTGCATCTTCTTTCATAATTGATTTTGCACCAACAATTGCAGTACATTTAATGAGCAATTCTGTATTCGTAAGAAGAAGTTGTGATGAATTTCCCTCCAAAAAAGAATCAAGAACAACTAATGGGAGGTAGACTGAGAATAATGCCCTCCACTCGCTTGCTTTCAGCTTGCCATTTCTAGCAGAACCAACTTGAGATGTGATACGGGTCACTCCCTTTGGCACAATAACATCTTGAATTCTCGTTTGTATATTATTCTTGAGTTGATCGGAGAGAAATCCCTTTACACTTTCTGATTCTTCTTCATCAGAAGTCTCAACATTGTCCATATCCATGACATCTGACTCTGAGTCAGATATGTTGGCTTTTTTCATGGCGTTTTTGACAAAAGCCAAATCAAAACCCCAGCGAAAGCGAAAATGGTGTTGCAAAACACCTTCATACCAATTATGCATCACTCCGAGTGGAACACAGACAACAGGATCCCAATAAGGTAACGTATGGAGTTCGGACCATCGAATTCCAGTTTCTTTTGCAAATGCTTGTCGTTGGCTTTCAGTTTCCACCTCTTTCCATTTCCGAGATGAGGCAAGTACACTGCGTCGACTGCGAAGTTTTCCAAGCTTGAGTTCTTTTCGTTCATCATCTGTAATTTCACACCATGAGCAAAATTGTTTTGCGGAATGGGACATAAAGCCAGATACCTTGTGATTGGCTACAATATCCCCAAGGAGACTCACAAGTCTGACAGATATTTGGCAGCCATGAGGATACATTGGTGTTGCAATTTTGAAACCTTGATTCAATTCTAAAAGCTGTGAAATTAGTGGTTGAAGTACATGATTAATTGTTACCATATCCGGTTGCTTAGGTGCTGGTATGACTCTGGCAAGACAGGTAGAAACCTGTTAAAATTGTAGTCGGGGTGGAAGGTTGAGACAATTTAGAGCCATTAAGCCCATGGAGACTTGCTTTCCCGATACTGTGTTGCCCCTAGGGTTAAACCAATCTATAAAGAGGGTAAATCGCAATTCCAGACAGGTATGAGCTGTAGTGTTATTGAACACTTCTCTCCATACTTGAGACTGTGAAATGTCAGTTATTACCATAGTGCTTTGAGAAGATATCTTTAAAGCCCATTCATCAATTGCTTCTTCTACTCCAGGAACGTTTATAAACCACTCTAGCCAGCTTCTGACAGGCTGTAAAGCCAATGTTGAATGAGGCAGTCGTAGACGTGGTTGTCCTGTCAGCTGAATTTGACCAAACGTTTGAGAAGCAGATCCTGTTTTATTTTTGGTGGTTGTGAATTTTATAGATGGAAGAGGCTTGAATCTTGCTTGGGCAAATAATTCGGCACCACAAATAGTGCTATTGATTGTTGGTCAATATGTACAATCTTCAGGAGCTACCTCAACATCATAAAGTGAATAACATTCAGGACAGCATGTAATTCGCTCTAATGGAAAATTGATCTTGAGGCGTTTTGTAATTGTTTGAAGGTCATGAGGAATGTTTTATGTGGCCATCTTGGCAAAACCATTTTCAGTCAAGAGAAGCTGAATTAATTGCAAAAGCATGTCCCGAGCCCTTTGGCAGTTGACTTTACTAATTCAACACGTAAGGTATAGCCACATAATAAAGTATAAAATAAAATCTGGTTCCAAGAATGGTCAGCAATGTGACAGAATAAAATTTCAGTGAGATTTGCTTACCAGCTATTTCAGAATTCAGATTTAGACTTCCTTTTTTTTCGTTATTGAATCTTTTTGTTATTTTTATTGTCTCTGATGGCTTTTCAGTATTTTTATTCAATGTGAGATCAGGGAAAAGGTGCAAAAATGCTTCTTCATCAGTTTCAGAAGAAACTTTTGCCCAGTGCCAATTTCGAGTGCTACGATGCACATATTTTCCTTGGTGAGTGTTTCCATTGACATCTGTAATGGTGTGTTTTTGGCAAGTCGGACATGTGAAAAAATCCATGAATTGATGTTTTGGTTGGTGTTTTAGTCATAGAAAAAATAAGGGATGAAGTGGAAGAATTTGGCGATTTGGAACTGATGGTTCTAATCATCAAGCAGAAAAAGAACAAAGCAAAAAAAAAGAAAGTAACAGACCAATAGCGGTGAAAGGAATCTCGAAGTAGAAAAATTAACAAATGACAGTTGCAACAGAAACAGGTGCTTCGGTCAGCATGACCAATGATTGCTCAAGTCAGCAATTTCACAGTAGTGGTTGAACTAACTTGGTATGATATAATTCTCCCAAAAATATATCAAATTATACTTAGGAAACCGCTTTTTTAAAGGTGTGGAAAATAAAACCTAGCAAATATCTGGCAATGAGACTTTACTCTACCTTTTTTCTTTAATAAATAGCTTAAGTTTCATAGCTCTTTCGACTTCCCAACGGCTGTTTTGAAAAAGGTTTGGAAAGTTGAACCAAATTTTTCTCAGAATCTTTCTTCTTCTGGAATATTCTGAGTGATATTTGATCTTTTTTTTTGTCCACCACAGTAAGTTATAATATCTAGATCAATGAATTTTTCAAAAACCCCATTTCTTCCTTGCGGTAGTACCGTATTTCCCATGGAGTTTGGTCATCTTTTTTACATAAGAGAAATTCTTTCCCTCATTAAATCAATGAATGCTAAGCAATATTAGGATATTGGTATTACTCATTCTTTTTGATATTTTATATTTATAATTCTATCATTCTCAAATTCTGGAAATTTTAACCTCATGAAAAGCAGCGTTCATTCTGTTAGTTTCATGTAAGTATTTGAATCTTTTGGGAAGCTTTTCCCAGTTTTAACAATTGACCCATACAAATATTTCGAGCTCTCATAATTAATTTCTTTCTATTCTTACTTAGAATGAGCTGACTCATTGTTAAACTGGTGGATTTCTTCAAATAAAGTACAATCTCTCAATAGTATTGTATGGCATAGCGGTAAATATTTGATTTCTATCACTCAGGAGGTTTGCTTTTCAACACTCCGGCTTCAAAATATTTATTACTCAGTGGTGTTTCATTAAAAAAACATTAAATTGAGGATGAAGAACCAATAAGTTAATAAAAAATTTCTTTCAGATTGTGTGGAAAAAGTAAAAAGTAAAAATAAGAAGACAAAGTGATCCGCACACGCGTCATGTTTTTTACTCCAAAATATTAATTCATGTGTGATCAAAAAGAAATGATTTGAAGAAATTGTTGTAAATTAAATTCCTCACTTCCTGCTGCTGGGTGATAGCTATAAATTTTGTCACAGCCCCGGAAATCAAAACCTCTCTTCAACATATATCTTATTTTACAACAAAAACTTTTAATTTGATTCTTATTTAGAATGAGATGTTTACATTGTAGCTTTCAAGTCCTAATTGAAAAATCCCTTAAAATATAAAAATTTCTGTGTTATTAAGATCTTCACTCCATTATTTATTTACATATGAACTGAGTCCATTATCATTATAAAAATAATAATATTCATTATTATAAACCATAATTAGCAAAATGACACATAATTCTTGCCCAATTCTTAAATCACTTGTTTTTATATCTTCAGGATTCTTCAAAGCGGGACTGTAGAACAATAATAAGGTCCCTCATATTATTCTTTTATCAAATCAAGTAGATAAACCTCACACCCAAAGAAAGTGTGTTTTGTGAATGTGATTGTCAATCTCTACATGCAGTTCCACATATCCAGCAAATTGATGACATTTTTATAATGGTTAATTTTGCTTGTTTTCCATTAGGTATCAATAGAAATATAAGAATGCAGCCATTTTTTGTAAAAAATCTTTCAAATTTATGACTCTAGCTAAGCAATGTAAACAGATAATCATGAATGATGGGATATCACCATGGTCATCAAGCTAGGTTTACTACAAAATTTGTGAAATCAATTTCAAACATTTGGATGAAATAATTATAAGAAAGTTCATTAAGCACATCATTAACGTTTAATTTTCTGAAAGTAATGACTCGCATTTGAGCCTAAACAAGAAATTTGAGTGTAATTCCTCATTATTATGTCATGCGCACCTCAATAGGAAATTCAATCGAAATAAAACTATCCTCAATATCAAGAGTCAAAAAAAATAAGAAGAAAATTGAGTTCTTTAGATTCTAGAAGATAGGAAATGTTGAGTAACTGAGTGAAAATATATTCCCCTACCACAGTATGATATAATCAGCTTTTTATTAGTATTTTTTATATAAATTATATATTCATTAAGGATTAATTCCTATTCAGTGGTTGTTTTTGTAACTGTTGGATATATTATATTTAAGCCAATATGAAAAGTAATGATTTTTGGGCGATAACAGGCATGAGGGTATCTTATCATGGAAAAGAGGGTTGAGAATGATTCAATATCATATTTTGTCAAAATGGAAACATTTTTTTATCTCAAATATCAAATTAATTAGCAGATTTGAAGAAGAAGGGAAAGAGTGAAATATACTAAGTTAATTTGTATTGGGACAAATACGTTTTGAACCTGATATTCAAAGGAAACTACCCAAGTGTTCCCCAAGTTTTAATAAAGAAAATGATATATTTTGATTGGTATTTTATTTCTGAAAATCAATATTGTTGCAATGTTTTGGGAAAAAGAGCTTATAAATTTCTTATTTTTTGTGAGTTAAATAAATCTATTCTGAGCAATTAATTAAAGAGAAACACTTTCATAGAGATATATCTAAGGTTGGAAATATTAAAATCTGAGAGAAGGATTTTGAGAAAAAAGAGGTATAGAAAGCAGGAAATCAAAGGAGATGGGGAAGGAGTGTAGTTGAATCTTGATAAATGTGAAGGACAATATTTCATCATTAATGGATTCATTTTGATTTGAAAATCCTTAGTTTTTTTCTTGAACAAGTTTTTTGAATGAATGCTCATTCAGGCTTTCCAAGTGTTAAATAAATAAATTTATTATATGTGATGTATTTATGAGTATTGAGAATATGGATTTTCAGATTTCCAAATGAAAATAGAAATTGAGATCCCTCTATGAAGAAAGTTAGAATCTGGGTTGGACCTGCTACCCTGCCTTTAGGGATAATTTCTCAATGATGATTGTGCTACAATCTTTTTTCTTCCAGGAAATTTAAGCCTTTGAGATATTACTAAATATTCAAAAAGCTCACAATAAATATGATAAAACTTAATCAATTGATCATAATTGGAATTCAGATGGTATACACAATAAAAATAAGTAAAAATCCCGTAAAAAGCCATTAATTCTTCATTATCCCTGTAACGCATGGGTAAACATGTGGAGCATGATGCACCATTGGATTCCCCATCCACAAAGACATGCATTAATTTTTATTTCATAGATGTTAACGCAATACTCACTCAGTTTCCCCGATATATCACCTTTATGATCAGGGCATTTAATCATGTTTTGTAGCTCATATCTTTCATAATACTCATCATAACAACATGATCCAAAATCATATTTACCCAGAAATATTTTTAATAATAAAAGTATAATTTTTATTTGTAAATTTGGAATTATGTCTAATAATAATGAGTCATCTTGCAAAAATAGCAATACAAGTTGACCACTTGAAATTGACAGTGGTCCATACATATAATAAAGTATAAATTCAGCTGCTAGTAGCGCATACTTTAATAATGAACCAATTACTATAATAATATCCAAGGTAGATCCCCAAGAAAGCATGGAATCAAATACAAAATAGAAAATTTCAAAAGAAAAGATCAATTAAAAGAAAAAACTTCAAAAAAACAATTCTGATGATTTTATGAGGTCCTATTAACACATTAGTAATGAAATTCAAAGATATTATAATTTACTCTCATAAATTCAGTTGAGCAAGAAAGGTAAATGTTATGACTGATTAACGTTAAGGCTTAAAAATGATCACTTTTGATCTTTAAATGTAATCTTATTTTCAGTTGAACAGTACAATAAGAGAACCAATTGGTGATATTAGTATTTTATTGTTAAAAACACCTTAATTCACAAAGCTTAGTAATTTTAAAATCTAATTATGCCAGAAAAATAGAGGTCCAGTGATAATTCTAATGTATGGAATAATGATGAGATAAACCATTTTAATAATGATGTAATTATTAATAAACCTTCAGATATTGATACATTTCCATGGATACCATAATTAGTAAATGACATCTAGAATGTCTATGGCTACTGGGACGGGAAATTCCTCCTACATAAAGACCCCTTATTCCTCTGTTTTTCCCCTCACATTAATCAAATTCAATTTAATGTTTAATAACAAGGTAAAAAAATACATTATACTTGATATCAATCTTGTATTATAAAAAAAGAAAGTATTATATTTTCTTTATTACCATCGTTTATTTGATTACAACAATAATTATTTTCATTTGATATATTCTCTTGAAATTATATAAATCAATGTAAAAAAAGCAAGGATTGTAGTTCTCTCTATTTTCTATTGTAACTAAATATTAAATAGGTTGTAATTACCTTCTTAGGAATATATTTAATCAAAATTCTCCTATTATTTTCTGAAGGGAGGCTATTCTCCCTTCTTATAGCATTTTTTTCCCTATTGTTACTCATCAATAATTCTTTTAAAAATATAAACAGTACCTATATGAATACATTGGTTTGATATTTCCAATATTATTTCTATAACTTGTTTTTTATTTTGGGTCAGAAATTGCTTACAAATTTCTTCTTAATTTTGAACATAATAAAGTGCCATCAATATATTAATATATTGAATATGAATATGTTCATTTTGATATATTATTCTGTTCTTTGTAGATAATATGAACATTTGAGACGATAATTATAGTAAGACTTTATTATCATAACCACGTCAAATCCTATTAATAAGTTCTATTACAACAACCAGAGTACAACATGTAAAATATTAGTAGCTTCCAGTTGTCTTGCAAGTGCTAAAATCTAAATATTCAAAATAAATTTGGCTACTGAACCATCCATTCACTAAAGGAAGGATAATGGAAAGTTTTAATGAAAGTGTATTTCCATTTAACCTTTGTTTCAATCTGGAGTTCAAATAAGCCTCAAAGGTAAGAAAAGAAATTTAAAGTGTGGATATAATTTTTTTTTAAAAAATCAAGTACTTTGATTGTCCTCACACTTTGTATAAGGTAAGCCTTTATTTAAAATAGTAACTTTTAAGAGTTTTAAATTAAAACATAAAATTTATTGTGTTCACCCTTGTCAGTATAAAAAAGAATATTATAAAGATTTATTGTCTTACCAAAAACCAAAATTTAGGGAAAAAATTTTTACAAGAGATATTTATGGCTACAAAAGAAATTTCTTCAAGAGCAATTGCAATTGAAATTAATTGAGCAAAAGACTGCAAGCAATTAATATGGGAACAGAGTCTCCAAAGGTATATTAAAAAGAAAAAAGGACCACAATTTATGAAAGTGAATTTGGAAACAAAGTGACAAGTTTAACAGGAGTGAAAGATGATTCCATTTAATTTTGAGGTGGTTTCCATGAACCCTTATCTATTAATGCACAAATTCCTAACTATTTGTCAGATGTGTCTATGAAACTGATGATAATATTACTATTAATCAACAGTATAATGACTGTTCTTATGAAATATAATAATAAAAGCTATTATAACCACAATGAATCAATTCATTAATTCATTATTTACTTATTTTACTTGTTATTCACTGCTAGTTATTATAACATCAAGCAGTCATTGTCTACTAGAATCAATTACAAGAAGTATTTAATAATAAAACTTCTTTATCAAGATAATAAAATTATTTTAATAAAGAACTATCTTTTGCATGAATATTTATAAGTATAGTTCTTTAAGAAAACTATTACTAGAGAAAAAAGTTTAAGAATTAATAATAAATTACTCACTATTATTGCAATGAACCTTAATGTCAGGCGGAGTCCATGATAAAGGTGTATAATTGTACTTACAAGCTTTGACTATGACTGTGAAACAGTAAAATGGTAATAAAAAAGGTTTTTTGATTTCAATAAGGTTTAAGAATAAAATAATAAAGGGTTTGCTATAATAATATAGTGGTGGTGCCCACTGTTGAAAGCCCTGGGTGCAATCTTACCAGTTGGATTACTATTAAAAGAGATACAATACTTAAATTTAAAATATAACCTGATTATTGCCATGATTCTAACTTTTTTTGACAGTTTTACTACATAGGAATTCAAGAGCAGGATGGGGATTCCTTTCTGGAAGTGAAAAGGCCTTCTTCTATCCTGAACTGGGGTGAAAAGGCTGCTAGACCTTTTCACGTAGAGGAAGTGACAATTTGTCACTCTCTAGGACAGGCATGTGGTTTTCAAAAGGCCTGTACAACCTGTATTGGGCTCAGACGTGGTTTTGAAACCACATCTGGGCAGTTTCCACCAATACAGGGTTAAAACTTCCACCTGGGGACCACACAGCCTTATTCTGACGTGTATGACAGATAGAATGCTGTACAGAAGCTGTATGGGACCCCAGTATTGAATGAACTATGGAAAAAAGATTCTTTGTCTGTTTGACACCTCATAATCATATTTATGGGATATTATCCCATGGTAAGGCTGTATTGGCCAAACTGTGGGATGTCAACCTTAAGACAGCCATACCTTTGTCAGTTTCTGAGATATCAACCTCAAAACTGGTTCAGTGCGTATCCCTCCATGTGCTATACACAATGGTACCTCATTCAATATGGCTAGGATTAAATATAGCAAAGTACTTCCATGTACAAGATTTTTGTACATATGCATGTTTTAGGCAAAAAGCTGTATTGGGCTAGTTTGCCTTATACCTTTTGTTCTAGAAAGGATATGGGGAAATGAAGGGCACCATTGGATAGCGCTGATTGTAATCTTTCCAAAAATATTCAGCTTTAGGTATATCACATTTACACTGTGAAAGTGATACAAGAGGTGAATATTTCATTCACTCTTATTTGGCCTGAATTTGGCCATAACTTCTGTAAGACTTGTAAGGTGTGGATATGAAACTTTGATTCAAAATCAAGTACTTTTCCTGTCCTCAAAATTTGTATAAGGTAAAAATTAATTAAAAATATTAAGAAATAGTACTTTTTAAGAGAAAACACGCCGATTTTATTGTTTATAATTTGATTAGTATAAAACAATAATTTTATAAATATTTATTGTTTTACCAACAATAAAAATTTATCCAAAAATACTCTACAAGAGAAATTTAAGGCTACAAAAGAAATTTCTTCAAGAGCAATTTCAATTGGAATTAATTGAGCAAAGAACTGCAAGCAATTAATTAAAGTACAAAGTCTTTAAGAAGAATATTAAAGAGAAAACAAGCCCAAAAGTGACCAGAGTGAATTTGGAAACAAAGTGACAAAGCTTACAGTGATGAAAGATGCTTTAATTCACTTTTGGGGTGGTTCAGGGGTAAAAAGGATTATAAAAGTTACAAACAATGATTATAATGAATCTTTCACGTGGTTAAAAGGTTCAAAATGATTTAAAAAAGGTGGTTGGAATTTTTTATTGATTGGTTTAACAGTGTTTAAACTAATTAATAAAAGGAAAAGATTCTAACATGAAGAAAAAGTGGGGCAAAGAAGACATTCTTTTATAGCCATCAATTCTCTTACTCCAAAAGTAAAATTTACTCTTGTCAGTCGTGAAAAACAGTCTGAAAACAGAAAAACCAATTATGGCATCATTAAACCCTGGTTTAGACCAAAAAGGGCTGGTTTAAGCCCTTTTTAGCAATTTTAGACCCTTAAATCAGCCATTACTATAGCAATACCTGGCCTAGATCCTTCAAAACATGTCAGAATGTGTTTAAGAGGCGTAGAAACCAGTTAAAACTGTTTTTACTATAATTTTTTTATCTTAAGGGTAGTTTTACCCTCTTGGCAACAGCTAAA
Source organism: Austropuccinia psidii (assembly GCA_023105745.1). NCBI lineage: Eukaryota > Fungi > Basidiomycota > Pucciniomycetes > Pucciniales > Sphaerophragmiaceae > Austropuccinia > Austropuccinia psidii. Next base: position 20,304,371 of record JALGQZ010000016.1, read on the forward strand.
ACCACCCCAGTTGGTATCAAAACCTCATCATCAATTGAGTCCACAGACCCTGTAACTCAATTCCAGGCCAAAAGTGATGAACTTTTGCGTGAATTTTGACATCCCACTCCTGTCAGCAAGGAATTTGGGGGTCTAGCTCCCCCTTAGAGCTGGAGTTCCTTTTCCCCCCCCAAATTTAATCTTTCCAATTTATTTTTCCTTTAATTCCTCATCATGTATTATACTTATAATTTACATATGTAATTCAATTGAGTTTTACAGAACAATACAGTAATAATTGATACCTCATATGCAAATCAAAGTTCACTTATGTAATACACGCGCACATTTTGACATTTCAATTGAATTCAATTGAAAATACTTCAATTCCTCATAACTTCTAAACTAAACACAACACCTCAATTTTAACACAAAAATTGATGGTTAACAACACATGTGGTGTGAATTAAATCAAAGTTTTGAGGATTTTCAACTTTTGTATTGAAAATACTAAAAGCCTATTTTAAGCTTATTTAGAGTTGAGCTACAAGAATTTCACTCAGAGGTGACCCCATGTTATTTTTTATAAGGAATCAAATGGTGAAATAAATTTTATATGTTTATTTATTGGATAAAAAGTCATAATAATTTTTGGTTGTTGGTAAACACACGTAAGCTTTTAGTAAAAACACGTAAGACCTTACGTGTTTTTACCATAAACTTACGTGTTTTTACCAAATTATGGCCAAAACACGTAATTTTATGGTAAAAACACGTAAGTGACCTAATTTTTTAATAAAAATTCCTCAGGATCATTTTTGAGAATTTTTACCATTTTTTTTTGCCATATTTTTTTCCAACATGGGATGTGAAGGTCCCCAAATTTTTTCAAATTTTTTTTTTGGCCCAATTTCTCTATTTTGGGCAATTTGGCAAAATGGGCCACTTTTTTGAAAAAATTCATCAAAAATGTTCCCACTTATGAATTTCCATAATTTTTTCTTTAAAATGAAGGTGTGAATGTTGAGAATAAAAAACCAGAAGCCCAAAATTTTGGGATTTTTTTTTCCAGGACAGTTGTAGGCCCAAAAAGTTCCTTTTTTCTGTTTTTTGTTCATCTTTGTAATTAAGTTGAAAATGTTATTTATGACATCAATTCAATTAAAAATTTAATTTATGACATTAGTGGGATTTAAAAATTCTATTTGTGGAATTAACAGTGCCATTAATGGCATTAAAAGTGCCATTTATGGCATTAAAAGTGCCATTTATGGCCTTAAAAGTGGCATTTATGGCATCACAAATGACATAATAATGCCATAAATGGAATCAAAAGTGCCATAAATGGCATCAAGAATGATATATATGCCATTTATGGCATTACAAAAATGCCATAAATGGCATTGTGTGGCCTTAACAATGCCATAAATGGCCTCAAAAATGCCATAAATGGACTTGACAATGGCCATTTAAAGCCTTGACAATGGCCATTTATGGCCTCAACAATGCCATTTATGGCCCCAACAATGCCATAAATGGCATTGAAAACTCCATGAATGGAATGAATAATGCCATGAATGGAATTAACAATAGCCATTTATGGCCTCAAAAATGGCATTAATGAATTAACAATGGCAATTTATGGCCTCAAAACTGCCATAAATGGAATTAACATTGGTCATTTATGGCTTCAACAATGCTATAAATGGCTCTAAAAATTCCATTTGTGGAATTAAAAGTGGCATTCATGGAATTAACAATGCAATTGTTAAGTCCAGTCATGCCATAAATGGCCTTAATAAATGGTATTAATAGACTTAAAAATGCCATAAATGGCCTTCAAATGCCATTTATGGCATTAACAATGTCATTTTTGGCCTTGAAAATGCCATTTATGGCCTTACCAATGCCATTGATGGGATTTTTAATTCCATAAATGGCTTTTCTGATTCCATAAATGGCATCAATGGCTTCAGAAATGGCACAAATAGCTAAATTTTTTTCAAAAAACACCCCTTACGTGTTTTTACCATAAAATTACGTGTTTTTACCAATTGATGGTAAAAACACGTAAGTTTTTAGTAAAAACACGTAAGCTCATACGTGTTTTTACCAATTTGCTTACGTGTTTTTACCAACACCCTAATTTTTATTTAACGTTTTTCCAAATTTATTTAATTTTTTACAATTTTGTTAAAATTTCATTTTTACTTAATTTTTTCAAGTTTAAATATAATCTTATGATTCAAAAATTTAATGTAAACTTATTTTCAAATTGTAATTAATTTTTTTATTTTGAATATAATTTTATATTTATATTTTGATTTTTATCTTAATAATATAAATAAATTTATTTTATTTATATTTATATGTTAATTTTGTTATTTGTGGTCTTTTGGGTATATGAAATTACCTCTAAGTCTCACAAGACTGGTGCTAGCTCAGTTTGGCTGGTACCATTGGTTATCCCTGACTTAGAGCTTCTTTTGAATACCCACTTGACGCGGTTAAGCCTCTTACTCTGTATTTCAGATGAGAGGTGAAAATTAAGGTTTATGCTCAGAAACAACTTTGAGCAGGAATAACTTTGTTATTCTTTGTGCTATGGTGATGGTACTTGTATATTTGGAAAGGGGTGAGTTTCTTCTTTCTTTTGATACCTTTGGAGCTGATTTGGCTCAGCTCCATGTTCTGGTGGTATCTTGGCTATACCATTGATTTATGGTATTTGGATGTCATGCTTGTGCTCTTGTTTTGAGTCACAGGCTGACACGTAAAAACTATATGGTAGAGAGATTTGACAGATAAATTGTGAATTTGAGGGATCAAAATTGATTTATAACAATATTAAAGAATTATATAGTTGAGTTATACAATTTATAGTCTTTCTGATTTCTTTTGAAATAATTGTAACACTTAAGAAAAGATTTCACTAATACTTCCTTGTTGGTAACAAAGATATAATTGGATAATAAGATGATTCTAGAAAAAACAGGAAGAGGAGGCCTTTTTCAAGTCAAATACACCTCACAGAGGCATTCCATGGAGAAAACTGAAAAACCAGTGGGTGAGAAAACAATAATCCTTCATGGAGTAATGATTGCATCATATGTTGTCATGTAAGATTATCATAATTACTTAATTGATGCTTTTACTGGACTATCAACGCAAATATGATAAAGAATAAAAGGAGTAACATTTTGAAATATTCTTCAATTTCAAAATAAACATTAATTTCTCAAAGTTATCAATGTTATTGGAAATTTCATCACATGTTGTATTTTCTGTGATTTTGGAAGCTTCAGTATTTCATGTGGAAATATCAACAATGGACTGTATGTAAAACCTTTCATTTTAATTAAGAAACTGTAATTATATTTTTCTTCTTTATTAATCATACTTTTCTCTGTTGGTCCTGGGAGCTTCAGAAGGATTCATTGTAATTGTATTTTTAATGAATTTTTGAAGTTTTTACCTCAGTTTCACATAGAATTGCAAATAACACTAGATGGTGGGTTTCCATGAGGTGAATCAATGGATGATAGTCCAAAAATTGTTTTGATTACTCCTTTGGGGCTTATCCATAGAAAATAATTCATAATTGCCATGGTTACAGGAGTATAAATTGCTCTTTACCTCTCTGTCATCTGAAAATAGTAGCTTACTTGCAATTTTCTTATGATTCAATGATATTTTAACCTGTTAAATAGGTTCCAAAAAGGTTTTAGTATAATAATCGGGCCAAGATAAGCGATGGATCCAAGATTTAGAGCTATTCATCCCTAGGAGCCCTCAGAAGTGATGTACCCTGGCTCTCTTTGATAACTTTTGTCCCCCTTAGCCATTTTCACATCAAAAATAGAATTTCAGGATTAAAGACTGATGTCCACTATGTTGGTATCAAAACTGTATTCAAGAATACCATAATATTAAGTGCCATAAACATGCACAACACTATTCTTAGTGTATATGTAACATGGGATTTCTCACATTCCTATTATTTTGGTGTTAAATTGGGAAAAACAAAATTTTTCACAATTATTTTCTGTTCTATGAAAGATGTGGTATTGAAGTATTTTTGATATTACCACCTCTTATATTTAATTCAAGCTTATTCACTTTACAGAGCTACCCTAGGTGAACCTTTGTGTAGAATCCAAATCTGGCCTTAAATCCATGGATTTACTTATGCACAAAAAACTTATTCATCTTTTCTGAAGAAAAAATGCTGAATTTTGTATATATTAAAAACGTATGGTTTATGCATAATTCAGAATTCATTTTAAAGATAGCTGTGGCCTATTTGGGTATGTAAATTATACCTCAAGGCTCACAATATTTATTCCCATCTCATTTTCAGTTCTTATGACTTCAACAAATCAAGAAGTATCATGTAAGCTTTTTCAATTCCAGTATCAGGTTTCAAGCTTCAACTACTGACATTAAATCAAAAAACCTTGTTACTTTTCTACCTACTTTTCCCATAGCTAATGAAGCTTCCACTACTCATCCAAAACTTGGTGCAGAAACAAATAAGGATCAGAAATCACAGTTTATTTGCAGGATTTCCAATTTTATCCCTTGTGTAAATCTTGCTTCCTATGATTAGAATTTGGCATAGTTTTATTCAAAATAAGTCATTGAATTATTCATCATTCTTGAGACTGATATTTGATATATGACTTGCAAAAGTTTCCTTTAAAGATTAAGTCTCTTTGTTACAAAAAATCCATTCATATCACATATTCTCAATGAGATCAATGTTACATCTAAGTGTAAGATTTCTATATAACCAAGCTTCAAAAATCCATAGAAATTTATCTGATATCTTCATGAAGTAATCATGCCCAAAAACAAAAGCATATAGAACTTCATTTGGAAAAGTTCATCAGGTATTGTTATTTTGTCTTGTAGTTTGGAGAATATTACTCTCCAATTTGCTACTTTCTTTTATAAATTTTTCTTTGAATATTAAATTACAATTCTTCTGCATCATTATATTACTTTTCTGCTAAATAAGAGAATTCAAAATTTCACAAAAAGAATTAATACTATTTAGATATTAATTCAGCCACTTCATCTGGGATAAACTCAATTGAGCAAAATGTTTCTCTCAATTATCCCAAGTCACAAATGAATGCCACTCTATTTCAAATGCAAAAGATAATAACCTAACATTACAAATATGACATAAAAATGAAACCAGGATTAAAAAACCAAAAAAGAAAGAGGTCATTCCATTGTTCAAAACAAATAATAGAATGACTTCCACTTCAAGAGACACACAATCAAGTAATCAAGGATCATTTACAGTACTTAATAATGTTACCCTTCCTGAATCAGAACATTTGACTCATAGATTCACATCTCTCCATTTTAAATCAAACATTATTGATTAAAAGTCCCTCCATTTCCCAATATTCAAACTTTTTCAGGCCCATACAGAAGTATACCTTTGGGAGCACATACAAGTAATACAAAACCTATATTTCTTTTGTGGACTTCCCAATGGCATACATTTGAAAAGTATTCAATCAATAAGTGTTTATAGCAGGACTATTTCCCTGGATTACTTGGGTGAGCTTCCAAATAATTGAAGCATTCCTAAAGTCATTCAGCTTGACCTTAAAATGTAAAAAATATACAGGTTTGAACATATTCTCACCCAAGAACATATAGGAGTTCTATGATATTGATTCCTGGAAGATGAAACTTTTTACCATGGAAATAACTTCAATGCATGAAATTCCCAAATCCCATCATCCACTTTTCAATTTGGTCCATGATCTAATCTTTCCCAGCCTGAACCAGAAAAAAATGTGGGTGAGCTTAATAATAGAATTGATTTCAATTCAAGCACAAGATCCTATTAGGAAAGCAAAATTTGAAATTAATAAGATCATCCCAAGTGATCGTCTTGTAGTTGAAAGAGTGGAAATGGATTTCTTATTTTTCTGCCTCAGCTCAAAACATTTCTGCTTCATAAAATGACATGAAAACAATGATTTTCAGCCAAAAATTGTTTTGATACTTAATATATTATCTTCAAATTATGACATTTTTTATCTACTGATTTCATATAATATTGTGCTTTTTCATTCAAAAATTCACTCAAGAAAAAAAATACGATGGATACCCTATAACTCCAGGAAATTCAAAAAATCACCTTCACTATTTATATAAACTGGATTCTAATCTGGGTTGGGTAAGGCCATGCTACCATATATTTTTTGGAGAGAATAATGTATTTGTTGCTATTTTTTTAATTTTCTTGATTGGGGGAATGAAAAATGTAATACAGAATATTCAGTTGATTTTATGAGATTATATATTCTAAATGAAGATGAAGTATATATAGAGATAATAACAATAAACTATTAATTGAATTATTCTTCTTTACGAAAATATATTTGAAACCAAGTTTATCATACATGTCTAAAACCAGTTAAGATGAATATGATAAGTGCATGATTTGATTAATATTGAGCTTATTGACCTAGATATGAAGAGTTAAAATTTAGGATATTTATGGTTTTCATTTCTTATACCATGAAAGCTTAAGAATATCTGTAATGGTCCTTCAAAAGCATACTTAGAAATTGAATCCAATAGAAAATTACTCAAGTTCACTTATGGTAAAAATGTAAGGATGAAAAAAACAACTTGAACAGAAGCAGAACTTAAAGAACTCATAATTTAGTAGCTATCAATATTATAAATGGTTAGGTTGTCAGATAGTGATTTCAAAAAACAAGAGGATTTAAAAATATAAATTAGGAAAGTTTCTTGTGATTCCACAGGCTTAGGTGAAATTATTAACGAATTGATGGAAAATTAATATAAATTTAACTTTTAAATATTGGAGTAACCAAGATTGGAAGGTGATTGATAAGTACAGGATTATGATGAGAAATGATACCTTGTGAGTCTCTTGGTAGTGGTGGTCTTTTTTAGAGGATAAATTGGTATTAACCTGAGATATAACATAGAAAAAGCCAACCAGAGATACACTGAAGCTACTTGAAGGGACCTTTTAGTCAGGTCCCTCAACTCCATATTTTTCAATGATCTTTAGCTTTAACAAGATCTTGAATAATAACTTTTTAATGAGAATCTTGCAAAAATAATATCTGAATTGAGTCAACCAAACAAGACAAAGAATTTGTAAGGTGTGGATATGAAACTTTGATTAAAAATCAAGTAATTTTCCTTTCCTCAAAATTTGTATAAGGTAAAAATGAATTAAAAATAGTAAGAAATATTATTCTTAAGAGAAAACACGCTAATTTGATTGTTTATAACCTTATTAGTATAAAGAAATAATATTATAAAGATTTATTTTTTACCAACAATAAAAATTTATCCAAAAAATACTCTACAAAAGATATTTAAGGCTACAAAAGAAATTTCTTCAAGAGCAATTTCAATTGGAATTAATTGAACAAAAAACTTCAAGAAATTGATTAAAGAACAAAGCTTCAAGAAGATGTTTAAAGAGAAAAACACGCCTAAAAGTGACCAGAGTGAATGTGGAAACAAAGTGACAAAGTTTAGAGTAATGAAAGATGTTTTTATTGACTTTTGGGGTGGTTCTGGGGTAAAAATGATTATAAGAGTTACAAAAAATGATTATAATGATTTTTAACATGGCTAAAAGGTTCAAAATCTTCTAAACAGGGTGGTTGTAATCTCTTATTGATTGGTTTAACAGTGTTTAAACTAATTATAAAAGGAAAGGATTCTAACATGAAGAAAAAAGTGGGGAAAAGAGGACATTCTTTTATAGCCATCAACTTTCTTACTCCAAAAGTAAAATTTACTCTTGTCAGTCGTGAAAAACAGTCTGACAACAGAAAAACCAATTATGGCATCATTGAACCCTGTGTTAGACCAAAAAAGGGCTGGTTCAAGTCATTTTTAGCCATTTTAGACCCTTAAATCAGCCATTACTATAGCAATAACTGCTCTAGAGCCTTCAAACACATCAGAATGTGTGTAGGAGGCATAGAAATTAGTTGAAACTGTTTTTACTAACATTGTTTTAACTTAAGGGTAGTTTTACTCCTTAGAGCTAGAGTTCCTTTTCCCCCCCAATTTTAATCTTTCCAATTTATTTTTTTCTTTTAATTCCTCATCATGTATTATACTTGTAATTTACATATGTAATTCAATTGAATTGTACAGTAAAATACAGTAATAGTTGATACCTCATATGTAAATCAAAGTTCACTTATGTAATACAGCCCACATTTTGACATTTCAATTGAATTCAATTGAAAATACTTCAATTCCTCATAACTTCTAAACTAAACACAATACCTCAATTTTAACACAAAAATTGATGGTTAACACCACATGTGGTGTGAATTAAATTGAATGTTTGAGGATCTCCAATTTTTTATTGAAAAAACTGAAAACTTAATTTAAGCTTATTTAGAGTTGAGTTACAAAAATTTTACCCAGAGGTGACCCCACCTAATTTTTTATAAAGAATCAAATGGTGAAATAAATTTTATTTTTTTATTTTTTGGATAAAAAGCTATAATATATTTTATATAAATTGTTACCAAGAATATTTTAATGTCATAAATTTTATTAAAAATTCATTTTTACTTAATTTTTACAAGTAATAATGAATTTTCATAATTTTGAATTTTATTGTAATTTTATTTTTAAATTATAATTAAATTTCGATTTTTAAATATAAATTTGTATTTATATTTTTATTTTTATTTTTGTATTTTAATTTATCATTTGTGGTCTTTTGGGTATATAAAAATACCTCTAAGGCTCACAGAATTTATGTTTATTGATAAGAATTTCAAACGTTGAAATTCATCCTTCTTGATAATTTGTTGAACATTTAATGGATTATTTCTTCTGAAATGCTCTTCTCTCTCTCTTTTTGAAGGTAATCACAATTTGATGGTGCATTTAGAAGACTGGTAAGGCATCCAGGGAAATAATTGATGGTCAAATTAAATTCAGACTGAAATTCAGCTCACCAAGTTTGATGGGGAGTGAGTACTTTTGAGGAAATGAAACACTGAAGACATGGGAATTACTCAGAACTTTTACAAAGGAAGAAAGATACAGTACAAAAGACCTTCAGCACTTGGGAGTCTGGACTATGAAAATGTGTTCCTTGTCATAAATGTTATAATTGAGATTTTCTGGAAGTTAATTGCAATTATAAAATGAATTGGAATTCTTTCCTGAATCACGCACCTGAATCAGTGTAGCACCCAAGGCCTTGGTCTGGAAAAGGGTTGATAGAGGTATTTTTAATGAGAGAGAGCCAAATCTGTGGTTAAATCCTTTTTAGTAAGTTGAATTTGGCCAAAAACTTCCTCATTGAGGGGGGAAAATGAATATTTCTTGGGGACTTTTCTGAGTGGATAAATTTCATTTGAAAATTTCTTGATGAACTTTAGGTTAAAGTTGGAAAATATGATAAATAATGGTAGATCCTTGATATTTATTAAAGTGACCAATTAATATTTTTCTGGAATTTTCATTGGTTCATCTTGGGGCCTACAGAAGAAACAATATAACCTAAATATTCAACCCTTTAAGGTTGAAAGTGGCACTTGGAGGCCTTAGCAAAGAGGTAATCGTCACTGAGTATGGAAAGTTCAATGGTCAAATGAGTGAAATGTTACACCTAAGAATTCAAAATTACAATCAAGTAATCCAAAGGAACTACATAAAAATTCAGAACATGAAAGAAAATATCATTGACAATATTTTTTCAAAAGGCAGCAGCATTAGTGAGCCCAAATTGCAGAACCAAGTAAACATGACTGCTAAATTTAGTTCTAACAGTTGTCAGGTGTTAACCACCCTCCTTGATCCTTCATTGTGTGGGTATAAGCCTTTCATTGAAAATAATGTATTTTTCATGTACTCAAAGTCTTAAAAGGTAAAATTTAATCAAAAATTAAAAATTTCTAATACTATTGGGAGAAAAAACACCAAGCGTATTGCTTTTGACTTTTTCAGTACTCAACAGTGATACTATAAATATTTATTGTTTTACAAACAATACAAGTATTCCAATAATAATCTACAAGAGATATTTATGCCTACAAAAAAACTTTCTTCAAAACCAATTGCAATTGGAATTATTTGAGCAAAGAACTTCAGAAAAACATTTTTGTAACATAGTCTCCAAATGAAATATCAGAGAAAAAATGTGCCCAAAATTTCCAACAGTGAATTTGCAAATAAAGTAGCAATGTTAACAGTGTTGAAAGATGCTTAAATTCACTTATGTGGCAATTCAAGGGTAACACATATTATAAGAATTGCAAAAAGTGATTATAATACTTTTTTTGTGTCTTTAAAAAGCTAATTGAATTCAAAAATGATGGTTTTAACTCTCTATTGAATGTTCTAAAAGTGTTTAAAGTAATTATGAAAGGAAATAGTTATAATTTGAAGACAAAAGTGGGGAAGAGAAGCAATTCTTTTATAGCCACCAATTATTTTTTGTAAAAGTAAAATCAACTCTCATAATTCTTTAGAAACACAGTTACAAGGGGAAATCAAGCTATGGCATCATTGAACCCTGGTTTGGACCAAAAATTAACCTCTAGTGTGCAAAATAATGAAAGAAATGTCACATCTTGTGCAAATTATGTCTCAATCAATTGGCAGCATATGGAAATTTTTTGAAAGGAAGAAATGTGTAGAGCTATTGTTACATGCATATTACTAAGCATGCCAATTAAAAGAATAAAGAGCATATGCTAAAAAATATTTCAAAATTGACTTAATTCAAAGAAATCTGAATAGAATGTACTTCTTTAATATGTCAAAAATGTTTTCAAGGACTTGTGTTTCCCAAAATAAATAGCAGTTGTTCTTAATTGCATAATTTTTGGCTGAATGAGTGAAGTAATATCAAAGATCTATGCCTGAAAATAACATATTTGGACTGAGATGAAGAAAGAAATTCCAAAAATGTTCAAGTGGAATGAAATATTACATTTTAATATCATCATAGAAAAGCTCTCTCCTCTGTCATATTTTTGTGTATGATGCCTTCAATCTTTGTATATTAATCATTTATATCAAATTTTAGGACAAATAATTGCAATTGAATCTTAGAAATATATTTCTTCATCATTGTTGGCCATATTTAACCTTGGCTTTATCAAATTATAAGGCTCATATGACTTCACCAATTTAATATTACATATACAATTGATGGAATACATAGAAAATATTTGGCTTTGAATCATTATTCAGCTTAAGTGCTCCTTGAAAGATGTCATACATTTTTTGGGTTCTTAAGATTTTGATGACTCATAGATGAATTGAAATTAAATCTATATGATACTAATGAAATCTATTAATAACTTTGCTTTGTGTAGGAATAATTTGTTAAAAATTTAATATGAAAGCATAACCCAAAACAATTGAATAATCTATTGTATGTGGAATGAAGTAAATAGGACTTTAAATCCCAAATTTGGGGATAGTTTTACTTTTTTACTTTGCAATAATTAATTCAGAAAAAACAAATATTTTGTTTCCAAATCCTCAAAGTAATATTTGGTTAATGAATACAAATTTGAAATATGATAACAAAGCCTTTTAACTGCAGTATTTATGGGAAGAGATGGGGCTTTCACTGAAAAATCCCTGATAGAAAACCCCAACTTGGTGAGGGCCTCAGGCTGTTCTTAAGAAATTTAATATGGAAAAATCATAAAATGGTGTATTGAAAGGCCTTAAAGGTCAGGATACAGTGAGGAAATGCCTTAGTGGGGAATCTGTAATTTATGAATAACACAATATGTATGACTCAGTTTGCAATTGAGGAATTTGATACAGGGAAATACATATTGGGAGAAGTGTAAATGTGTATTCCTCAGGCTACAGTGAAGGAACTTTGTGCAGGGGAATTCATAGTTGATTAAAGTAAAAGGTTGTACAACCCAGTCTAAACTCAACAAAAATTGGGGGAAAAAATTCATAGTTGGTGAGTCTAAAGGCTTCATGGCCAAGGCGTGGCTCAAGGACATTCATCAAGGGTCATTTATTGTTAGTTAACTGAGAATTTTGTATGGATAAGGCTACATTTAAGGTGGTTTTTCAAGGTAAGTAATCATTTTAAGGCGTTAGAATTATTGATGACTCTTTCTTTCTACTTCATGGAGGGATTTCGATCATAACTCCAAGTCTTTTGCCTGTGGAATCACTTTCCTTTTGACATCTGTCACAGGCTTTGCAATACTCTGCAACATCTTTCTGCCACATTGGCCACCATATGCAGGTTTTTACTTTTTCTCTTGTTCTGTCTTCAGACAGAGGTCTTGAAAAGGGGCTGTCATGGTATTCTTTCAGTACAACATTGATTAATGACCTGTCCACAACTGTCATGATACATGTGTGCTTGGTCCTGTGGTAAATTATACCATCCAGCAGGTGAAATCTTCCTTCATCATAAGATTTCTTCCATACTTCATCCAAGGCCTGTATTAAAGAGTTGTCCTCACAGTCTTTGTTGAGTAATTGGCATAAGATGCTACAATTCTTATCTTGAGTGTAACTGTTTCTTACCTCTTCAAAGAAGGTGGTGTTCAAGTCTGTAACACTTATTTTTTCTATTGGCATCTGTGGGGAAGCTTCTTCTGGCACTTCATCAGGATTATCAATATTATTTGGTAATGGCCATCTTCTTAGTCCATCTGCATTTTTATGAATATTCCCATCTTTATGAACAATAGTCATATTGCCCCTATACTCTTGTATGGCTATTTGCCATCTGAGCATATGTCTGTTGGGTGTTTTCATGTTTAAAAGTGTTTTAACAGCAGTACAATCTGTTATTAATTCAAAAACACATCCTTCCAGAAATGAATTGAGTTTTTCTAAAGCCCAAACAAGGCATGAGCACTCCATCTGACTTGCTCCATAGCTGGCTTCAGTTGGTTTGATTGGCTTGGAGATGAAATATCTGGGTCCTTCCACAGGTTTATTGTTGATAATCTGGACTTGATGAAGTGCAGCACAAAGTCCATCTCCTGATGAATTAATATAAAGCTTAAAAGGCAGCTTGAAGTCTGGCATCAGTAAGAGTGGACCAGTGGTCAAGGCTCGTCTCAGAGATTCAAAGGCTTTGAGTCTATCAACAGTCATCTCAAATACTGTGTCTTTGTCACATAATCTATAAAGAGGTCTTGCTATGGATGTAAAATATTTAATATGTTGCCTGTAATATCCTGCAAACACAAAAAATAACTGAATTTCTTTCTTATTCTGAGGAGGAGGCTTTAGCAATACTGCTGCAACTTTGTTTTTGTCAATTACAAGGAATAAACCAGATACTACATGTCCCAGTGCTTTAAGCTCTTTAAATCCAAAATGGCATTTCTTTAAGGAAAGTTTAATGTTGACAGATTGGATTTTTGTCAAAACTCTGGATAATCCGTACATATGTTCTTCCCAAGTTTTGGAATAGACAATAATGTCATCAATGTAAATGATTAACCATCATTCTGAAGGATCTTCAGGGAAAATTTCATTCATCATTCTATGGAAGTGTGAAGGTGCATTTTTGATGCCAAACGTCATCCTCAAATATTCATAAACTCCACAATGAACAATAATTCTTAATTATTTTCTTGCTCTTGGTGTTACTACACTTTTATGAAATCCTTTAAGGGCATCCATAGTGCTTATATACACTGCTTGAGATATTTGGGTGAAGGCAATTTGCATTTTTGGTATTGGGTACCTATCTGGCACAGTATAAGTGTTCAGAGCTCTAAAGTCCCCAACCAGCCTAGATTTTCCATTATGCCATGCCACTATGACTGTTGTAGTTATTTCTACTTCTTCATTGTGGCAAACCTTTCTTATTACACCAAGATCTAAGAGTTCTTTAATATGAATTTCTAGAGCTTCTCTTGATTTAGGACTTGCTGGATATGCAGGTCTTCTTAAGAGTGGTGGATAAGGTCTCTCAATATTAAGGATGATGTCAGCTTCTTGACCAATAATTGCTCCTAAAGGTTCTTTGTCTGATTCAAATGCTTCTCTGTGGTCATATAAAAGGGCAGAAAGTTCATTTTCCTGATTATCAGTCAGATGAAGGCTTATTTCAGCTTCATTTAACTGTTCAGATTTCAATCTTTCCAACTATAAGTTGACTGCTGCTACTTTACTTACTTTAATTTGTCTTTTAAATGGTAAAAAGGCAAATTTTTGATGCTTATTGTCTCCAATAGTAAAGTATCTATCTTTGTTGTTTTGGGAGTCTATTCCATACATGATCAAATAGTAATTTCCCAATATAAAATGGTTACTAGAGAAATTTTCCATAACAAAAAATTCAACAGTTTTTCTTAAATTTCCATCAATATGTGGGAATATCATATTGGTCGGAAAGATTCCCAATGGTTTCATTGCATTACTGGCACTATTGAACTTTATACCATCAATTGGTAACAATTGGTCTTCAAAATTTGGTACACAAGTCTTAAGAAAAGATTTTCCAACACAAGAGCAGAAGGCTCCTGGGTCAAGCAAAAGTTGAGTGGGTTTTTCATTAATTACCACTTCTGTTATACAGGAGTTACCAGCTGTATAACCTTTTCCCCTGTTTGGTTTGCTTTTCATAAGTTGTGCATCTTGAGTTTTTGACAAATCAAGTTGACCATTGCTCAATTGTGGCAAGTGGGAATAAGATTCCATGATGTCAAAGGGGGAATTGATATTTTCTTTATCTTTTGAAGATTCAGAAGAAATTGATGGCTTATGATCTGAATTTTCTTCAATATTATTGTCTTTTTCAACATCAGGTTCTTTATCAATGTCTATTTCATTGATTTTTCCCCTTCTGGGACATGTATTGGCTAAGTGGGTGGTGTCTCAGAAAATATGGCACTTTCTGATTATATCTGCAGGTTTGTATTTAATCACAAGGGCAAATCTCATGTCAACTGTTGGCGATTGACTTCATGTAAAGCAAACTTCAACCAGGATAAAAGTCAAGCAAAAATCAAGCAAATGTCAAGCACATGTCACAATCTAGTCTTACACCAAATCCTGTGACATCCACCAATATTTCTTCCCCTGTGCCTTCAACTGAGATTCCTCACCACTGGATCCTCCCTCAAACATCCAAAAGTTGGTAAAAATTAAACAAGACCTGCCTGTTTCCACATGCACACATCAAAGAGGTCCTTCAGCTAGTCTTTATGTAGAGGGGGGGTTTGACCTCACCATGTCATCCATGAGGACTTCTGTAAGATGTGTCTATGAAACTGATGATAATATTACTATTAATCAACAGTACTATGACCATTCTTATGAAATATAATAACAAAAATGTTATTATAACCACAATTAAATAATTAAAGTATTATTTCTTTCACGTGTTAAGCACTACTAGTTAATTTAGCAGTGAGAAAGTAATTGTCTACAAGAATCAATTACCAGAAGATTTTAATAATGAAACTTCTTCTATTAAAATAATAAAATTATTTTAATATATAATCATCTTTTGCAAGAATAATTATAATGATAATTCTTGAAGAAAACTAATTTTAGAGAAAAACTTTAAGAATTACGAATAAATCACTTGCTAATATTCCAAAGAACTTATTGAAAGATAAGATAGAGAGATTTGACATAGAATTGTGGATTTTAAGGATCAAAATGAATTTATAACAGTATTACAACAATACATAGTTGGATTCTATGATTTCACGTCTTTCTGATTGATTCTGAAAGATTTGAAACACTTAAGAATAGCTATAACTAATACTTACTTGTTGGTAATGATGATTTAATTGATAATAAGATGATGATTTGGAAAAAAAAGCAACAGGAGGCCTCTTTTAAGTCAACAACAGCTCACAGAGGCGTGCCATGGAGCAAACTGAAAAACCAGTGAGTGAGGAAACAATAAAACCTTTTTGGATTATTGATTGCATCATCTGTTGTCACGTAAGATTATCATAATTACTTAATTGATGCTTTTACATGACTACCAACCCCAATATGGTTAAGAATAAAAGGAGTAACATCTGTAAATCTTCTTTTATTCCAAAATAATCATTGGTTTCTCAATGTTAACAATGTTATTGCCAATTTAATCACAGGTTGTAATTACTGTAGATTTTTGAAGATTCAGTGTTTCATGTAGAAAAGTCAACAATGGATTGTAAGTAAAACTTTTAATTCTACTAGTAAAACTGTAATTCTTTTTGGTTGTATCATAGATAATACAGTTTTCCATTAGTCCTGAAAGTCTCAGAAATATTAATTAAGAATTGTCATTTTAATGAATTTTTGAAGTTTTTACCTCATTTCTACGTAGACTTGCAAATATCAGTGTTTCACTGGTTGCTATGAGGTAAATCAATGGATACAAGTCCAAAAAGGGTTTTAATTACTCTTTTGGGGTTAATCAATGGAAAATCATTAAGAAGTGACATGGTTACAGGAATCTAAGTAGCTTTTTACCTCCTTGGCATGTCAAAATAGAAGGTTATTTGCTATTTTCTTAAGATTTACAGTAGTTGTGACATGGTAACCAAGTTCCCAAAAGGTTTTAGTTTACCAATTAGGCCAAGATCAGCCATGGATCCAAGCCTTGGAGCTGTCCATGCCTCTGAAGCCTCAGAAGTTGGGTACCCTGGCTCTCTTTGATGTCTTTTGTCCCCCTTGCTTATTTTTTACATCAAAATAGAAATTTGAGCTTAAAGTGAGATATCCACTATGGGTGTACCAAAACTCCATGTAAGAATACCATGATATTAAGTGCTCAAAAAATGCATAACAGTATTCTTAGTGTATATGTAACATGGAATTTCTCACATTCCCATTATTTTGGCGTGAAATTAAGAAAAACAAAAATTTTCATGGATCTTTTATGTGGTATTGAAGTATTTTCCATTTTACCACCTCAAAGAGTTAATTTGAGCTTATTCACTCAATGGAGCTACCCTAGGTGAATTTTTTGTAGAGTCCAAATCTGGCCTTGAATCCATGTATTTACTTACTCAATAAAAAGTTATTCATCTTTTCTGAAATCAAAAATGATGAATTTTGGATATATACATGACTTATGAGTTATGCATAATTCAAAATTTCTTCTTAAGATAATTGTGGCCTATTTGGGTATGTAAAATATACCTCAAGGCTCACAACTGCGCTTCCACGGGATTGTCATTTTGCAGATGACACTGGTAGAGCCCACCACACAATACCACGGGTGCAGTGCGGTTGCATTGGCGTGTGTGTTTGCATGTGCATGCAAAGGGGTGGGTGTGTGAGAATGTGCATGCGCAAGGGAGGGTGCGTAAGCATGTGCGTGTGCCCATGCAGGGGCGGGTGCGTAAGGGCCAATTCCCCTTCCAACGTGATGACGGTGCAGTTGAACATTTTGAATGCTGTGATGGGTGAGTGTGTGGGACATTTGATCATTGAAATTGGCTTATACACACTGTACCCAATTTCAAAATAGTAATTTCATTGTGGCAATGGGAAATAATGTGCTTTGCTTGTCATAATGGCCTGTCTCTGTCACCAAATTTTGACAGAGTTATTTCAATAGCAAAATTGCTAATGAATCTGAGCGATTTGCATTTTTGTAGACTAAGTATCATGAAATAACGGTTTTATCATTACAAGCAGTCCACATGACATAACTTTGTTATCATACGATCCACAGTTAGCTTCTATTTCTTCTTCAGATAAAATGAATTTTCCATCATCAAAACCAACAGCTTTATAAATATTGAGATGCGGCCAATCTGGTAAGAAATCCACATCAATCTTCAAAGTTTTTAATATTAAAACGTTATTGTTCAGCATGCAAGATGGCTCAGAGACTTTGAAAATGGTATCAATAACACCAAAGCGTCGTGAGTTGCCCCTCAGAAAACATATCACACTTCTGCTGACATTTTTGGATTCAGTTGAAAATGTATTGTTCCCAATATTAATGTTTGAAACTGGAAAATACCAAGGTGAGACAATCCTTGAAGTGGGATAACTTCTGAATTGTATGGTAGTGTCTAAGCTGATCCATTCAACTATTTCCCTTGTGGAATGCAAATTATATAAGTACTCAACCAGGAAATCATAATTTTCTTGGTCATGGCAGGATGGTTTGTTATGTTTTTGGTGATTGAACAGGGCAGGCTGCTGTGATTCAAAAAGCTGTTTTACTTCACATGGGATAGATAGGGATTTCAGGAGAACAGAAAGGTTGGGACATCAACTGATATGTTGAAGTAAGGTTTTATCTAAATCATGTATTCAGAGTTGCAAGAAGTTAGTCTTATTCAGTTCATGTGTTTAATAAATGTGAATATATTTATCTTATTAATTGATGTACATATTTTTTTATTTGTTGACATCTTTGCAAATACTCAAATCAAGTGCTCATAACCCCATGTGACTGAGGCTTGTGCTGGGCCCCAACATTGGAAGAGGTCGGGAATATGATCAGCAAAATGATGATTTGGTTTACTTTTCTGTTTTGGGAACAGGTGTTGATTGGAAAGGGGGAATTTTTTCCAATGTTTAGAAAATGAATTTGCATCATCCATTGAAACAGTCCAACTTGTGGCAATGTTGATAGCACTAATCAAATGGAATGTATTCTTGGTTAGTTCATTTGCAAGTTCTTTTAATTGACCCATGTTTCCTTGTGTGTTGGTGGATTTGTGTTCATCTAACGACATCTGTTGATTGAGAATTAAAAATGGAATATAGACCTTGTATAAGAGAGCCCATTCAGAGGCTTTCAAACTACCATGAGGGGGGGAACCCATTTTGTGGGTTACTCTTGTCCATGACAAGGGAATTATGGTATGAGATATGATTTGTCAGAGATGCTCCAGAGCCTCACCCTTGATCTGATGATCACTCAGTGAACTCATATCCAATTCAGTGGGGATGTAATCAGCATCAAATGAACGAATCTCCACAGAACCACTAGATGGATGTTGTGTTTCAGGGGTGGGAATTGCAAGGTAGTTTTTTTGGGTGGAAGTAGTGGGGAGTGACTCATTTATAATTTTTGCTGTGTCTCTTCTCAGGGAGCGGGCTTCTCTCAATGTGATTTTATCATGAGAGCTGTTGGAGTTCATGGAATCTGAGTCTGAACTATTGCTGTCATTGTATTTCCTGCGGGACCTGAAGTAAATTTTTGATTTAGACTCTGGAATGCACAATTTGAAAGCTGCATGATCCTTCAAAATTCCAAGTATTGAATTATGCATTATGTCAAGATTAACCATTCTGGTTGCATCCCAATACGGAAGGTCTTGCAAAATTGAATATTGCACTCCATACTCAGAAAAGATTTCTTGTCTTTGTTGTGGGGATTCCCGAAGCCATTTGGCAATGGTTGATTTATGATTTTGGTATGAGCGCATGTAGTGAAATTGAGCACTAATTTCTTCAATTTGACCTTTGTGAATAGTGCAAAAATTACAAAAGTGGTTTCCTGAATGAGAAATAAATCCAATAAGCTTGCGCATGGCAACCACATACGCAATGGCCATGAGAATGGCAACATGGATAAAGAATCCTGAAGGACCTGTTGAGGTGGGTGAAAAATGGCAACCTTTCCATAGCTCTTTCAGCTCCTTGATGAGTGGCATTAATAGGGAAGTCAATTGAAGGGAAATTGGCTCCTTTTGACCAGGGATAATTCCTGAAACATAGACATTTTCTGGCTTCAATCTTTCACTTGAGGGGAGATTAAGACAAATGAGAATGATAGAACCAATGATGGCCAACCAGGTTGACTTTCCATGTGCATTAAACCAGTTGTCACAACCACAAGTTTGACCCTCCTCCTTGATGGTTGTGGCAATCCAACCTGGAGCCAAGTTGGGGCCAGTTGGTCACGTCATATCATTCATGGCCAATTGGCCCCCTTGGGTGTTCTATGGCATCCACGCCATAACACCTTCCAATGCCCATTTTATGGGCTCAGGCCATATCCTGCCCTCATTGGCATTCTTGGCCAATTCGCACTTCACCAACCCCCAGGCCTTCATCTTTGATTTTGGGCCTGGGGGGTCATTTTGTCTTCTAGGGGCCTCCAGGCCCCCTAGCCGTCATCCTTGGATTCAGGGCCACCCCTTTCATTATTGGGATTTTGGCCTAAATGGCCTTTTTGGGCCATTTAGGTCCCCTATGGCTCCTACGGTCCGTAGGCCATTTAGGCCCCTTTTGGCCTAATTCAATGAGGCCAAAAGGGGCCAGCCAGGTGGGTCCCAAAGCACAATTGGGCCCACCTGAGCCATTTTTGGCCACCACTTCCTTGGACCCAAAAGTGACCAAAAACCCCATGGACCACCATGGACCAATAGTTCAGCCATGGCCTCTGGCAACCACCAGAGGCCACCAGATCAGCTCAGTCCGTCTTTCCCCTCAACTCCTGGGGATTTCTTCCTTTCCTTCATACCATCCGTACTCAAGGTTTCAGGCATGGTGCATATATGGTATTATATACCATTATGCACCATTTTTGCTCAGAAATCCAATGGTGTTGTTTTCAGGAGCCAATTACACCTTTCCAAATCAAGGTCTCAAATCCCAACGCCCATTTTGAAGAAGGATTAATCAGCTCATCAGTCTGACAAGTTATGGTGGCAATCAGAAGACTCTTCAAGGATCCCAACCATCTGTATCTGCAGGAGTTGGGTTGGCACAATTCATTCAGGATTATTCAAGGGAAATTCTCAAGAGGTATTACATCTTTTCAATCAGTTGTCAAGGCATAAAGTATTCAATACTCCTTGGACAACTCAATTCATCCATACAGGCCTCATTCAATCAACCTGTATGGTCTTGGCCCAATTGGGCCATTCCATATTCCACTGTGTGAATTCCATCACACAGTTCAAATTCCAAGATGGCCAGAACTGTATTTACTGATTCGGACAATACAGTTATTGATCCACGTTCCAGGATCAATCTTTCAGTTTTCACATATACCGGCTACCTTTCATCACCTGGGGACTTTTTCCCCAGTTAATTAATATAGTGGATTTATTTTTATCTTTATTTGCTTTTACATTATTAAAGTTAATACTGATAATCTTAAGTCATTCATTAGCACCTTTTCTCTTTTCTTTCCTTGCATGTCAGTGGATATTGGTGGTAATATCCTTTACTAATTCCATTGTTCTTTCTGGAAGGTTGAAACAGTGAATTGAGGATTCACTTGGTTGGCTTCTTGGCCTTTGGCTTTCTTTTATCTTTGTCCTCTGGCTGCATTCTTATTATTCTTTGTTATCTTTTGTATATTTGTCGTTTCTCTTATTCCTGCTTCAGAAATATATTCCGTAGTATTTCTTATCATCTTTTGAAGCCCTCCAAGTGAGTTCGTGATTCCTGAGTTCCAGGCCCTCTTGCTTCCATAAGAGCCCCTGTGACATTATATTAATTAACTCATAATTTCTTTTTATTCTATTCATTCATTCTTCATCAATTTCATTCATTCCTTCATCAAAATTATGACTCTTTAACATCTATGAATTTAATGATTCTTCGTCACCTCTCAATTTTCTCTCATTCATTCTTCATTCTGAAAATTGAAAGCTGACCCAATTTTATTTTTGTATCTTTTTCAATCTTAATCTCAATCATCAGTCCCATTTTTATCCTTCATTTCAGGTGTCTTATCATTTCGATTTTTCAGATTATTCATCAAATTATTCAGACATGTTCTTCATATCAGGACTCAATTTAATTTTCTCTTCAAGAATTTTGATTTCAGGAAGAATTCACTTCATAATTGATTTGATTGACTGATTTGACATAATTGATATTGAATTCAAGATAATTGATTGACCTGAAGAATTCTCATTGATTTTGCTGAATTTTACATCAAGACTTTGACATAAATTGATTTTGACTCAAGATTTCTTTTAACTGATTGATTTTCATTGACATTGATTTTTGACTTCAAGAATCATTTGATTTTGATTGATTGACAAACCTGAAGATTTTAATTGATTCATTGATTTTTCCCCTCAAGATTTGATTTGATTTGATCCTCAAGACTATTTTTGTTTTGCCTCAAGTTTTATTCAAGTTTTGATCATATTCATTTAAATTTTATTCTTATTCTTATTCAATCATTTCACTCCAACACTCACCTCCTGCAAGACAGACCAGATCCCAGGCTTGAACTCAAGCTGTTCTTACTCCTACTCAAAGAGTTCCTCTTGATGGCACCCCAGAAGTTCCTCAACTGAGGGCCCAATAAGATAGAGGACCCCGCATGGAAGGAGCAGCACCATCCAGGAAGGAAGGAAGAGTGCCAAGAAGATCAAATTCTTTCTCAGGAGTAGTTGGCAGTTTTCCACGCATTTCAAGGACTAGCTTCAAAGGTCCAGGTGAAGATGGTGAAGAGGAGGAGGAGAATTCTGTGGAAGAGGAAGAGTCTGATGGTAATGAAGGTGTTCCTGCTCCGGTGGGGGCATCCCAAGGTACTGGAGGACCAACTCTAGCCCAGTCTAATCAGCCTGTCTCTCATCAATCTGAACCATCTTTATTGGCCATTATGCAGCAAATGACTCAGATTATGGCCAATCTTCAAGCAGCTTCTTCTTCTGATTCATCAAGACCACCAGCCTTCAAGACTCCATCTATGAAGGCACCAGAATTCTTTGATGGGACTCAGCCCTTCAAAGTCAGAAGCTTTATCCAGTCTTATCAATTAACTTTTCATAATGATTTGGCAAACTTTTCTCAAGACAGGAAGAAGGTTCTTTATGTCACTTCATTTCTTATTGGCAGGGCTGCAAAATGGATTGAGCCTTATCTTTCCAATCTCACCAATCAAGATCCCAAATAACTTCTCAATTCTTGGAATTTATTTGAATCACAACTCTTCACTTTGTTTGGGGACCCAAATGAAGTCAGAAAAGCAGAAGCAGAGTTGGAATCCTTAAGAATGAAAGAAGGAGGGCATGTATCACTATACATTGCTGAGTTTAGAAGCTTAGTCTCAAGAATTGGGGATTGGGGTGAAAGAGCTCTCATCCATCATTTCAGGAAGGGATTGCCATCCAGAATTCTGGATCAATTGGCCTCCCATACTTCAAATATTGATTCTCTTCAAGACTTAATGGACATTACCCAGGAACTTGATACCAGGTACCATGAGAGGCAAAAGGGAAGAATCATCATCAAGAGAAGAAGCCTGAAGCCTCAAAGTCAAGCTCTTCTCATCATCAAAATTCTTCAAGCTCAAGTCACAAGAAGAATAATTTTAATGCTCAAAAGGAGGACAAGCCCCACTCTTGTTGAATAAGGACTTCCAGTTGAAAGGTTCTGAAAAAGAAAGAAGAATCATGGTGGGCTGGTGTACCTATTGTGGTGGGAAGCATAGTCTTGAGTCTTGCTTCAAAAGACCTCAAAACAAGCTTACCCAACTGTCAGGCCAATTTCCCAGCCAGGGAAAAGTCTGAGTGGAGACCATGTTGTGTTCAATGGTCTTCACAGTTTTCCTTCCAGAGCACAATTGTGCATTCTGAATACTGGTGTCAAAAATTCTCTTAAATTTTTTTTTCTTCTCTTTCTGATGTTCTTTACAGTATTCTCATTGATTCTGGTGCTACACACTCATTTATTGCAAAGCAGTTTGCTCACAAGTACTCATTGACTACGTCAGAACTTCAAGAGAAGATTCCCCTTATCATTCTTGACTCCTCTGAGTCTCCTTCCTTATTTGTGACTCACCATACTAGATATATGGTTGAGCTCCCTTCCTTCCCAAGCTTTGAATGGGACTTTTTAGTCATTGATACTCCCAAGGGAGAAGACCTCATATTGGGCTTTGACTTTCTCAATCATTTTAATCCTTCTATTGATTGGAGGCAAGGGCTGATCACCTTTAATCCTGATCATTTGGACTATTCTGATCCTTCTAAATCTTTCCGTAATTACTTTTCCTCTGCCAAATCATGTGCAGCTCTGGTTGGTGATTCTAGAACACCATCATTTCTGTCTTCTGTCCAAGTTCCTTCCCTTAATTCCCCACAGTCATTACTATCTCCTAGAGATGAATTATTCAAAGAGGTTCAAGATGTTGGAGAGGATAATTCTGTATCTTCACTTCATCTCTAATTTGGGAATATGGACCTTCCTCCTTCATCTTATCATGACTCCCTGGAGGAGTTGTGGGATGAAGAGGAAGAGCCAGAAGAAGTAGAAACCGTGATGAAGGTTGTTCCTCCTGTCTATCACCAATTTTTGGATGTATTCTCCAAGGTGAAAGCAGAAAAACCTCCTCCTCACCGCGCCTGTGATCATCATATTGAGCTGGAGGGGTCTCTACCTCCAGTTGGGGTGATCTACTCTTTATCCAAACAAGAGTCAGATACACTCAGGGCCTACATTTCAGAGAATGTAGAGAAAGGTTTCATCCGGCCAAGCTCCTCTTCAACAGGAGCACCTGTCCTCTTTGTCAAAAAGAAAGATGGTGGCCTCCGTTTGTGTGTTGATTACCGCAAACTCAATGCTGTTACTAGGAAGAACAAGTATCCTGTTCCACCTATGAATCAGCTTCTCAATGTTTTTAATGGTTCTTCTATCTTCTCCAAGATTGATTTGCGTGGTGCATATAACCTGCTCAGAATCAAGGAGGGTGATGAACACCTGACTGGCTTTAGAACTAAATATGGCAGTTATGAGTACTTGGTATGCCATTTGTGCTCACCCATGCTCCTGCTTCTTTTCAAAATATTGTCAATGATATCTTTCAAGATCTCCTTGATGTTTATGTTGTGGTTTATTTGGATGACATTATGGTCTTTTCCAAATCTGAAGAAGAACATGTCACTCATGTGTCCACTGTTCCTTCCAGACTCAGAGCCAATAACCTTTTTGCTAAGGCTTCCAAACGCCTGTTTCATGTTTCAAGTGTGGAATATCTTGGTTATGTAGTTTCTTCTGAAGGCCTCAAGATGGACCAAGCAAAAGTCCAGCAGATTCTAAATTGGCAGCCTCCAAGAAACCTCAAGGCTCTTCAATCTTTCCTTTGCTTTGCCAACTTCTACTGCCGTTTCATCAAGAAATATTCAAAGAAGATCAGTTCACTCACCAGTTTCCTCAAGAAAGATTCCTGTTTTCCCCTCAATGAGGAAGCTCTCAGTCAGTTTCACCAACTCAAAGAGGCTTTCACCACCGCTCCAATCCTTCTCTACCCACCATTGTAGAGACCGATGCATCAGATTATGCTTTGGGTGCTGTACTGAGTCAGGTCTCTGACTCAGGAAAATATCCCATTGCATTCAACAGCCGCAAGCTTATCCCAGCAGAGCTCAATTACAAAATTCATGACAAGGAACGCCTTGGTATTGTCTGCACTCTCAAGCGCTGGAGGGCTTTTCTTCTTTCACTGTCTTCCCCTTTTGAAGTTCTCACCGATCACTCTTCCCTTCAATACTTCATGACCTCTAAAGTACTCACTCGCCATCAAGCCCCTTGGGATGAATTCCTTTTTGAATTTCATTTCTCAATCACTTACTGCCCTGGCCACCTAGCTACTCTTCCAGATGCCTTATCACATCAGGACGACGTTTATCCGGAGAGGGGGGAGGATTTCATCAGCAAGAATCCAATGAATCTTCAGCAAATCATTAAGCAAGATGAAGTTCAACCCTCAAAGTTTTTTGCAGTCAAGGTGGAATATTTTTCAAACTTGATTGATTCAATCCAGAAGAAATTATGGCAGGATCCTCAGTACAGAAGTATCCTTGAAGATTTGAGTAAAGGTAAATATGTCCAAGATTATTCTCTTGATTCCTCTCCCCAACTTCTTCTCTTCAAAGATCGGGTGGTAGTCCCAAATGACTCCACAATTCAACTCAGTATTCTTCAAAAGCGTCATGATTCTCCTCTAGCTGGACACCCTGGCCAAGAGAAGACTCTCAAACTTGTCAAGCGGGATTTCCACTGGTCCAGCATGACTCAATTTATCAAGGATTATGTTTCATCCTGTCAACAGTGTTCAAGAAACAAGAATATTCATCATAAGAAGGTTGGATTCCTCAAACCTCTTCCAATTCCAAATGGTCCTTGGATTTGTCTTTCAATGGACTTCATCACTCAACTGCCGCTGTCCAATTCCTTTGATTCAATCCTGGTCATAGTGGACAGATTCTCAAAAATGGCGGTTTTTATTCCAACAATGTCTTCCATCACTTCCCTGGATTTTGCCCATTTCTTAATCAAGAATATCTTTTCAAAGCATGGCCTTCCGTTAAGCATTGTCAGTGATAGAGGTTCACTCTTTGTTTCTTCTTTTTGGACCAATCTTTGTCAGCAGCTCAAGATTTCAAGAGACTTGTCAACTGCTTACAATCCAGAAACTGATGGACAGACAGAGAGGGTAAATCAGATACTAGAACAGTATCTTCAGATGTATGTCAGTTATCATCAAGATGATTGGAACACCTGGCTCCCTCTGGCTGAATTTGCCTACAATAATTCTGATCACTCTTCAACCAAGCAATCCCCGTTTTTCACTGTTTATGGAAGAGATCCACAATTTGATTCAGTTCACATCACTCAAGATACTCCTGCTGGAAAGTTATCAACAAAATTCCAATCAGTACAGCAAGATGTCAAGAGAGAACTTGAAGCTTCTATAAACCAGTTTAAGAGGTATGCAGATAAAGGTAGAGCAAGTCCACCTGTTTTCAATCCTGGTGACATGGTATGGCTTTCCTCCAAGAATATCAAATCAACCAGACCCACCAAAACAATATCTGAAAGATGGTTGGGTCCTTTTCCAATCTTGAAGAAAGTCAGTTCTCATGCTTACCACCTCCAGCTTCCATCTCAATGGAAATCCGTCCACCCAGTCTTCCATATCTCCCTTCTGGAACCAGTCAAGACATCAACAATCCCAAATTGGAATCAAGAGCCTCCTCCTCCAATTAACATTGAAGGAGAAGAGGAATGGAAAGTCTCTCAAGTACTGGATTCAAAGCTCAAGAGGAGAAAGTCATGGTATCTGGTGGAATGGAAAGGTTTCAGTCAAGACCCAGAAAGATCCAGTTGGGAACCAGCCGAAAACCTCAAGAACTGTCCTGAACTTGTCAAAGATTTCCACTCTTTGTATCCTGACAAGCCAGGACCCAATTCTTCAAAAGCTTGATTATTTTATGGTTCTTGGTGGGGAGAGGAATTACCAAAAGTGAGTCCCACTCCTGGTATGCACCTTTAGGGGTATTCTACTCTTCTTTGTTTTAAGCATCACCTTGGCCACTCTGCGAGCACTGTGCAATTTGGACACAGGTTTGTTGGCCTGGCTTTCAACATCAATTCCAAAATTATGGCCATTTTTCACTTGGGCAAATGGACCATTCACTTTCATTTTCCTTTCCAAGTTTTCCAATTCAAGACATTCCTTCATCAAATTTATATTCTTATTTATGGCACTGGCGGGATTGGAAACTTCTAAAAGTAATTTCCTCTCCTGGTGTGCACTTCCCTGAGGGGTCTACAATCTTTTCAAAACATCACCTTGGGCACTCTGTGAGCACCTGGCATCAAATTCTTTTGTCCAGGTCCTTTCCCACTTTCAAATCAACGGTCAAAATCCGTGTTCAAGATTGGATCCCCCTTCAAAAATTTTTGTTTTTCTTTTAATTTCTTTTTCTGCTTCTTTATCTTTCCTTTTTTTCAAATTTCTTTTATTATAATCTTTATGCCAAACTTCTGCGTCAAATTCAATCCTTCAACATTTTCAAAGCCAAATTTCAAGAGAAGACTATGTCAACCTCAATTCATATGCCAACATTAATTATCAGTTCAAAATTTTCTTTTCAAGATCAAATACCTCTGGAACCCCTCTGTCCAATCCGTCTCAACAGCCTCAACAGGCTTCTACCTTATCTTTGTGCTCAGGAGCTCACCATTCAAAGTAGGGGGGTACTGTCACAACCACGAGTTTGACCCTCCTCCTTGATGGTTGCAGCAATCCAACCTGGAGCCAAGTTGGTGCAATTGGTCACATCATATCATTTATAGCCAATTGGCCCCCTTGGGTGTTCTATGGCATCCACGCCATAATGCCTTCCAATGGCCATTTTATGGCCTCAGGCCATATCCTGCCGTCATTGGCCTTCTTGGCCAATTCCCACTTCACCAACCCCCAGGCCTTCATCTTTGATTTTGAGCCTGGGGGGGTCATTTTGTCTTCTAGGGGCCTCCAGTCCCCCTAGCCATCACCCTTGGATTCAGGGCCACCCCTTTCATTATTGGAGTTTTGGCCTAAATGGCCTTTGGGGGCCATTTAGGCCTCCTACAGCCCGTGGGCCATGATTCACGGTCCATGGTCCGTAGGCCATTTAGGCCCCTTTTGGCCTAATTCAATGAGGCCAAAAGGGGCCAGCCATTTTTGGCCACCACTTCCTTGGACCCAAAAGTGACCAAAAACCCCATGGACCACCATGGCCTCTGGCAACCAACAGAGGCCACCAGATCAGCTCAGTCTGTCTTTCCCCTCAACTCCAGGGGATTTCTTCCTTTCCTTCATACCATCCGTACTCAAGGTTGCAGGCATGGTGCATATATGGTATTATATACCATTATGCACCATTTTTGCTCAGCAATCCAATGGGGAAGTTTTCAGGAGCCAATTACACCTTTCCAAATCAAGGTCTCAAATCCCAACACCCATTTAGAAGAAGGATTAATCAGCTCATCAGTCTGACAAGTTATGGTGGCAATCAGAAGACTCTTCAAGGATCCCAACCACCTGTATCTGCAGGAGTTGGGTTGGCACAATTCATTCAGGATTATTCAAGGGCAATTCTCAAGAGGTATTACATAATTTCAATCAGTTGTCAAGCCATCAAGTATTCAATACTCCTTGGAAAAGTCAATTCATCCATACAGGCCTCATTTAATCAACCTGTATGCTCTTGGCCCAATTGGGCCATTCCATATTCCACTGTGTGAATTCCATAACACCGTTCAAATTTCAATATGGCCAGAACTGTATTTCCCAATTTGGACAATACAGTCATTGATCCACCTTCCAGGATCAATCTTTCAGTTTTCACATATACCGGCTACCTTTCATCACCTGGGGACTTTTTCCCCAGTTAATTAATATAGTGGATTTATTTTTATCTTTATTTTCTTTTACATTATTAAAGTTAATACTGATAATCTTAAGTCAGTCATTAGCACCTTTTCTCTTTTCTTTCCTTGCCTGTCAGTGGATATGGGTGGTCATATCCTTTACTAATTGCATTGTTCTTTCTGGCAGGTTGAAACAGTGAATTGAGGATTAACTTGGTTGGCTTCTTGGCCTTTGGCTTTCTTTTATCTTTGGCCTCTGGCTTCATTCTTATTATTCTTTGTTATCTTTGGCATATTTGTCCTTTCTCTTATGCCTGCTTAAGAAATATATTCTGTAGTATTTCTTATCATCTTTTGGAGCCCTCCAAGTGAGTTCTTGATTCCTGAGTGCCAGGCCCTCTTGCTTCCATAAGAGCCCCTGTGACACCAGTCCACATAAATGGAGAAGGCCAATGCACTAGGAATGGACATGAATTGGAGGTCGTGAATCTTTCTAGTGCATGTGAAGCGTCTCCAGACCAATCCATCCCAGATGTCACATTTTGGGGAACCTTTGGGAGTTTGGAATTGTTGATGTTGATTCAGACTTTTCATAATTCCAGCCAGCTGGAGAAATCTGGAAAGCCAATTTCTGAATGGTTGATAAATGAAATCTTTTGTTCGTATAAATTTTTGCTTCATGTTGGTTGTGATTTGGGTGCGGGGTTCAAATGAATAGATGAATTTGCCTGATGATTGTGTGCAAGGGGTATCATGATCATTTGGTTCATTATGGCGTTGACAGTGGGGTTGGTCAGTTGTGACTGATTCAGTAAGGCCATTAAGAAAAAAAACATTGAGGACAACATATATAGTTTTGAATCACTGGCTCCAATTGGAGATGTTCAAATATGGTACTGAGATCTTGAGGTATATGGAATGTAGGAGTGGGGGGACTACCTGAGCTTGAGATACTGGACTTGATCAGCAGGTTCAGGGAAGTTTTGAGAATGCGTGAAGCCCTGCGGGATATATTATACCTTAATGATAGAATGGCAGATATTATCATTTCAAGGTCTTGTGGGGGAAGGTTTTGACTGCCACTGTATGGTTTCTGTGCAGTTGAATTGACACCCTCTGGAGTGGAGAAAGTGCTTTGGGTAAATTTTGAATAATCAGCTGGCAAGATTTGATCCAATAGAATTTGCAGGCACTCAGATCCCGTTGCAGAAGTAGGG
Source organism: Austropuccinia psidii (assembly GCA_023105745.1). Lineage (NCBI taxonomy): Eukaryota > Fungi > Basidiomycota > Pucciniomycetes > Pucciniales > Sphaerophragmiaceae > Austropuccinia > Austropuccinia psidii. The sequence goes on from JALGQZ010000016.1 coordinate 20,334,658, forward strand.
ATGTTTGGAAGAGATTTGGGATTTTTAATGTGCTGTTTATATTGGAAAGGTGTGAAGGAAACTCCATGCCTATCACCCTCAGCGGCAGAGTGTTTGTGGGTTGAGCAGTGTTGATACATGCATATACGCATTGAGGAATAGCAGCGGGTTGTCATTGCTGCAGGAATTGTGAGTACGGTTGGTTTGTGTATAAATATCTATGGCTGATGTGAAAGTGTTTGGGAGTGTTATTAATTAGAAAAAAAGTGAGTTATTATCTATGAAGGGGGAGATGATTTGAGCCAGCTGAAGATTTTATCCCATTTGTAATGGTGGCTGAGCTGCAGGCAATAAAGTGTAACATGTCTCATCTGGATGGCAGAATTGGTTAGGAGTTTAATTGGGTAAAATGCCATTCTGCTCAATGCTCATACATATTATCTTGTATTTACACATGCTGATACTGTGGTTTTAACCTTTGATGGGAGTTCCATTAGGGATGTGTCAACCATGAATGGAGTGGATTAAAATTCAAACCACGTACACTGGCACGCCATTGTACATGGTTTAAACCTTATTACAGACATAACAATATAACAATATTACATAATCATTTGGAGTGGAGCTAAAGTCTTTTTATTTGGTTTGGGTGAAGTGGGCTTTTAATCGGTTGGAATTTTATTTGGATTGTCTTGCCTTTCTTGAAAAGGTCATGTCTCTTTTGTGGGAAAATCCTTCATTAATATACCCTTATACAGATATAGAATGCTGTGTAATTTTGATGCATATATTGGCAGTTTGGATAATTCACAAAATGTCACAAGGGGAGGGGAAAATGTTTATTGGATATGATTACTTATGGATGATATGTCCCCCTTGAGATCAAGGAAATATCACATTATATGCTGGTAGGCCGGGCAGGGTGGTTTCCAACAAAAGCGGAGGAGCTCAAGAGGAGGCAGGGAGAATCCTCCTAAGAAGTGTCTTATTAGACTTCCATGAGAGGCTTGGTTCCCACTTTTCATACAATTTCTCTATTATACTTTTGAAATCACTCTATTTTATTATAATACTGAGCTGTTTTATCAAGTTAAAAAAATTACTGTACTTTTTTAGCCCTTATGTCATCTTCCAAACCACGTAAATCCTGTTCAGGTTCTGTTCATGACTCAGATAGTGAATCTAGCATAAAATGTGTTCAAACAGAGTCACCATTGAGTCCCAACATTCCTCTCACAACCCCTATTGCATACTCAATGGATTTATCAGGTCTTAACATTGATGTGGGAAATCTGAAGGCTCCAACTTCAAGCACTTGGTCAATCCCAAATATTTCTGTCACTCCAATTCCCCTGAATCCCACCAATACACAAATGCATGTGTCTGAGGGGCCAGAAGGCACACATCAAATCTCATCAAACGCTAATCCCCAATCAAAATTTCCACATGAGTTCCTCCTTAATCCTGGTCGGAATCTAGTCGCATCCCAGGATCCCTTTGGATAAAGTAAACAGCCAACCCTCAATATTCCATCAGGATCTCAGGTTCATGTGGGCAATGAAAAGAAGGTTGATGGTGGGCAACAAAAAAGACCATTGGAAAATGTAACTTGGAGTGGTCTGTTGGAGGGAAATCCAGGATTGACGCTTCATCAAAGTAAGTCATTTTGATGTTGGAGTATAAAATTTTCCACAATTTGATCTGTTTGTTTCATGGGTTAAATATGGCACCTAAAGGCAAGTCAGTCCAATCTCAGGAGCCAGTTGAAGATCCTGAGTATAACCAGTCGTCATTAATGTTTTGATGTGTTAACTGATGATTTGCATGGAAGGTGATGAACTTTATGCATCTTCACCTCTGGTCCATAAAGAGAAATTCACTGGATGTAACCATCCATATTCCTCAAAACCAAGAATGGGTCATACCAGTTCATTAAGAGAAAAAATTGTGGATGATGAGGATTAGAACATGTCTCCAACTCAAAGTGAAAGAAATGATGAACCAAGGAGGGACAATTTCATGGCGCATGAGCAAGGCACTCAGTCAAATAGTGAGTTCACCCATCCTCAAATGGGCCTTGCCCAGATTATGCTTGAACAATCCGAGGTCAGACAGCAAAGGAACCAGGCTCGTAAAGCTCACAATGTGGCAAAATGTGCAAGCCAGAAGGAGCAACAAAAATGGCTGAGAGAAGAACTTACAGAGAATGTCCATGGAATGATATCAGCAGTACATGCCCATTGTGTCAACCTGTGACTCAAAACCAGAGCACAAGCATGACAGCCAATACACCATAAATCAATGGTATAGCCAAGATACCACCAAAACATGGAACTGAGCCAAATTAGCTCAAAAGGTATCAAAAGAAAGAGGAAACTCACCTCTTTCTGAAAATACAAGTCCCATCACCATAGGACAAGAAATAACAAAGTTATTCCTGCTCAAAGTCATTGCTGAGCATAAACCTTAATTTTCACCTCTCATCTAAAATCTAGAAGGAGAGGCTTAACCCCATCAAATGGGTATTCAAAATGAAGCTCTAAGCCAGGGCTATCCAATGGTACCAGCCAAACTGAGCTAGCACCAGTATTACTTGAGTTATGGTCAAATTCAGACCAAATAAGGGTGAACAAAACATTCACCTCTCATCTAGCTTTTACAGTTTTAGTGTGAGATACTTAAAGTGGGGTCTTTTTGGAAAGAGCACAATCAGGGATATCTGATGGTGCCATCCATTTCCCCATAACTCAACTACAACAGAAGTTATTGGCCAAACAAGCTTGATACAGCTTTTTGCCCAAACCACGCCAATGTACAAAAATACTTGTACATGGGATAACTTTGTCATATTTAATGATAACCATGCCAAGTTGGGTACCATTGTGTAGAGCTCATATAGAGCTATTCAATGAACCAACTTTGAGCTTGATATCTCAAAAACTGACAGAGTTATGACCATTTTAAGGTCAAAATCCCACCAGCTGTCATATACAGCCTTACCATGGGATAACACCCCATAACCATGAATGTGAGGTGTCAAATAGACGAAGAAGCATGTTTTTACTTCAATACCTCATATGTCAGTCAATACTGGGGTCCCATACAGCTTCTGTACAGCATTCTACGCGTCATACACGTCAGAATCAGGCTGTGAGGTCCCCAGATGAAAATTTTCACCCTGTATTGGTGAAAACTGCCCAGATGTGGTTTCAAAACCACATCTGAGCCCAATACAGGGTATACAGGCTGTTTGCAAACCACAAGCCTTTCCTAGAGAGTGAAAAATCTTCACTTCCTCTACGTGGAAAGGTCTAGCAGCCTTTCCACCCCAATTTCAGGATAAAAGGAGGGCTTTTCACAGCCAAAGACCTTTCCTCATCCTGCTCTTGAATACCCTACGTAGTAAACTGTCAAAAACAGTTTTACTCTTGGGTAATAATCAGGTATTATTATAATCTTAATAATTGTAGTCTTTATTATTGTAACCCAACAGGTAAAGCTGCACCCAGGGCTTTCAACAGCGCTCACCACCACTATATCCACTATAGTAAAGCCCTTTTATTATTAAATTAAAACCATCTTCAACTCTTATAAAACCTTTTTAACCTTTATATACCGTGTCACAGTCATAGTTAAAAGTTGTAAATACACTTTATTACTCTTATCATAGACTCAGCCTGACACATTGCCTGTTCCTACTCAAAGTTAGGGATAAGGGTTTTTCCTCACTGGCAGCACCACCCAGCACAGAAGAGTGTGAAATTGCAATCCAAGTGGCTGGTCATCTCAGATATGTCCCCAAATATGTTTTCAATGAGCCATCAATACAGGTTCAGTCTCAGTGTTTCCAAAGCTACTGAGAAAATGAGCTCCACAAGCTAGGCCTAAAGTGATTCACTTGGGACTGGGAGAGCTCATGGCAACATTCATTCAACAAGTTGATGTCTATGGTGTTTTACCATACATTCCGTCTTGCACTTCTCAGCACCGAGTATCATCACTACTGTTGGAACAAGGATCATAATAATTATGGGGTCATGGTGGCTTTAATGGAGCAATATTTCACTTATTTTAGAAGAGAATGGAAGTCTGTTCAAAAGGATTTGGATTATTTGGTAAAAATAAAGGAGAATCAAAAGCTCGCAAAGATTCATCAAAGGTTTAGTTGCTGTATCTATTCTTCATTGTGAACAAAGTCTGATGATAATCTACTTGATTTTGTGCACACCTGTGAGCGCCATCATGAATGGTGTGAAACGGCTAAATTTCCCATTCTAGCATCACAATTCAATGACCCTTGAGTGTGCTCAGATACTGAGGAGTTACTGGAAAATGGCCGTCAAGTTTGCGGTGTGGAACTCCTTTTAGTGTGGGATTGGATAAGGCAGTCCTTGAGGGGGAAATCACAGGTAAACAGTTTTGAATTGCTGAATGATCCTGTAACCAAGGGTGCTAAGGTGTATTAGCTGCCCCTCTGAACATACTAAACAATCTCCCTATAGAGCTCAAAAATCAATTATTTAATTTTGTGGCTTTTACAACTAGAGAAGACTTTCAGCAGTCTCTATCAGACCTACTCAATTATTATATAAATAAGTTTTATGATTACTATATATATATATAATGGCTTAATACCACTATTTTATAGGTTAAAGGTAATATTTAAATATAAATTTAAGTATTGATAATATATAGTTATATAGATGTATGATATTTCAAACTATATGTATGGATTTATATATTTAGGTTAATTGTTTATTATGAGGTTCATTAACAGTATAATATATATAATATCCTGGAGATAATACTATACTATTTTTCTTTTATTATAGAAGGGTGGGTTTTTTATATTTATTGATTTATTTTTCTTAAGGGATCTTATGAACAATATAGCTAATAATACTTATTTTATAAGAATATATATTCCTTAATGGATTCAGGATTTAATAATGACAAGGATAAGATAGCTATTAATATTAACTCTAATAATAATAACTTCTTTGAGCAGTACTCTGTGACTACTACTAATATTTATTATGATAATACTATTTATGCAATATTAAACTCTTTCATTAATACTGTAAATATTTTCTTTTATCAATAATTTCTGACTACTAATATTTATTATGATAATACTATTTATTCAATATTAAACTCTTTCATTAATACTGTAAATATTTTCTTTTATCAATAATTTCTGACTACTAATATATGCTTCTGAGCTTTGCTACTGAGCTTTATAATTTTATTTTGCTAGTTATCCTACTAGAATAGGGATGGATGGATCCTTTAGATTGAGGATTAGATTTCCATTTATTGAGGAAATACTTCCATGAGCATGGGGGAAAATGAGGGAGAGAGGCCCTCTATTTATATTCTTTGGGCCCTCCATAGAGGCACTCAAAAACAGGGGACTTAGAAAAATTTTACCTTGAGGTATTTTAGCTGGTGAGTGTTTTTGAAATGGTGTCATTTGATAAAGATATTGCACCATATGTTTGGATTATTTCATCATTCTGAACTTTGTTGATGTTTATGCACAGCCTTGAGCTAATTTTGCTGGTGAGTAATTTTGAGATGGTGTCATTGGATCAAGATATTGCACCATATGTTTGGTATATTGCAACATATTTTAAAACTTTATTTTTAATTAATTAAGCTTTAATATTATTATGCACAGCCTTGAGGGAATTTAGCTGGTGAGTAACTTGGAGATGGTGTCATTGGATCAAGATATTGCACCATATGTTTGGTATATTGCAACATATTTTAAAACTTTATTTTTAATTAATTAAACTTTAATATTATTATGCACAGCCTTGAGGGAATTTAGCTGGTGAGTAACTTGGAGATGGTGTCATTTGGTAGAGATATTGCACCATATGTTTGGTAAAATGCATCATTTCCTGAGTGATTATGTAATCTGAGGTGTTTTTGCTGGTGATTATTATGTTGGATGGTGTCATTTGACTTGATCATTGCACCATTTATTTGGTCAATTGCACCATTTATTTGGTCAATTGCACCATTTATTTGGTCAATTGCACCATTTTCAATTCTTTTGATGATGTAATATTTTTAAAATCTATTTGGTGTTAATTTGGATATGAGTTGATTTAGTACAATTATTGCATCATTTGTTTGTATTATGATTGACCATTGATGCAATTCTTTCAAGCCTATATGGAACTTTCTATGCATGAAGTTAATTAAGGTTTAATTCAATTCCATTCTTTTTATACAATGGATGTGTATTAATACTTTTTTAGTTGATCTTATTACATAAAATTCATTTTGGTGACTGTAATTCTTAGTAATCTAATGTTTTTGGTGGTTTTAGGGTGAATGTAATGCTACATTGCTACCTTATATATGTAATTTTGAGTTTCTGTCTGTATTGAACTAAATTTATTTGTTTTTTTTTGAAGCTTATTTGTAATCTATCTGCTAAAGTCTCCCTTTATTCAATACTATCCATGTTACTTTTTAGCTTATGTGATTGTGAAAGTGTCTTTTGAGCTGAGATATCCTAAATTGACCATTTAAGTTTTGATATTTTGAAATTTTCACCCTCAATGTGCTTGAAGCTGGCTCAGACAGGTATGGAATACCACATCCCCCTCTCCATTTTATGCTGTCCCCAGCATTCCAGGTTAAAGCACATTTAAACATTATTTTCTCATTTGATCATTATTTCATTATTTTAAGTTTCTCATATTTTCAGGACTTTTAAGTTTTCTTCATAGCTTTTGATCTTTGATTCTTGTTTATTTCTCCAATATTGATATTAATGAGCTTCATTTGAGGCTCATGAAGATTTCCATGAATTTTTAAATTTTCAGTATTCAGGTATTGCAATTCCTTTGATCATTCAATATAATGAGAGTTTGTTTATTTTTCCAATGAGTATTCTAGATTCATCTTCTCTTTGATCTTGACAAATAATCTGAAAGAAATGTTCTTATTTAATAATTCTTTCCCCTTATTTATTGCTTTAAGGTTAGTCAATCCTGTCTTTTAATGTCATACAAGGACAGTCCTTTGTCATTTATGAGCAAAGTATGCAGTTTAGGGTCATGCTTAGGACCCTCCTGAGTCCTATTTGTTGGATATAATGCTTCAGGGGCTATTTATCATTATTATTTGATTCTTTGTCTCAGATATTGATAAAAATGAATTTTTGAGATAATAAAAAGGCTTAATAAACTTTCTTTCTTCAAATTGGTATGATCTTGGAATTCTTCAATTGAAACTGAATTCTTAAATTCTGAGGGCTGCCTTCATTAGAATCCTTCTCTGTAATTTTTATGTATTTTTTTTCTTCATGTTTTAATGAATTTATGATTTAACTGTATTACTGGGGGTTTCAGCCCCCTCTCCATTTTTATTTATGTAAATCCTTTCTTTTGGGGTGATTTTTTATGAATGGAGTGTTGATTTTTGAATGATTGTTTATTTATTATTACTGAAGTTTTTCTATTTATGTTGATTATTTTTTTGTTGAATATTTTGTAGTCTATGTTATATATATGAATACTGTTTTTTTATCTTTTGAAGTATAAATTTGGAGTTGTGAATCCAATAATTTTTTTAGGGTAATATTGAGATATTTAAGATAAAAAATTTCAGTTTAAGGTCATGGTGGTAATGAATATTTTTGTGGAGTATGATAGGATTATGATTAGAAATTGAGTATTAATTAAAATAAATGATAATTAGAGGAATAATTTTCCAGTTTAAGGTCATGGAGGACCTGCTTGTTTTGAAGTCCTACTATAATTTTTCTTATAATAAATTTTATAATTTATGTGGTCATGAGTATCTTTATAGACTATCATATGAATAGAAATTAAGTATCAATTAAAATGAATAATAAATAAAGAAATAATTTTCCAGTTTAAGGTCATGGGGGACCTCCTTGTTTTAAGATTCTATTATAATGGTAATGAAGATTTTTATAGATTATGATATAATTATCATTAAAAATCAAGTATTTATTAAAATGAATAATAAGTAGAGTAATAATTTGCCAGTTTTAGGTCATGGGGGACCTATTTGTTTTTATATTATCATTGTTCTTTCTACATGTACTTCATAATATCAATCTTCATGTTCCACAGGGAATTATATCTTTATCAATTTATAATATTCATAAGCACATATTGTTTTTTCTTTAAATAGCTAATTGTATAATCTCAATTGAATGATAATTCATAATTGACTTTAAAGTTTGATTAGAATAAATTGAGTTATTTTGTAATTTTATTTGTTTTTTCTTGTGTACTGTTATTGTCACTATTAATATTTATCTTGAATAATTTTTTTTAATGATAATGATGAAGTATTTAATTCTGAATTATAATTATTTTTCATTAATTGTATTATACACCTATAGCTTTAATGTTATTTGATTTTCTTTATGATATCATACATATATATTGTATATTACTTAATATATATTTATTATTGTTTTTTTTTTTTTTTTAATAAAAATAATAGAGAATAATAGTAGTTATATTTATTTTTTTTTAAAAAAAAAAATTTCTTATAATTAAATGTTATTTCTTGTTAATGATTGAGTTTTTATTTTATTTTTTTAATTTATTTATTTTTTCATTTTTATTAATATTTTTTATTTTATTTTTTAATACTAAGTATAATATTACTGTAAAGTACATCACTGTAATATATTTTTGTTAGTTTTTTTTTTTTTTTAATTCCAAAAAAACTTTATTTTTTATTTTTATTCTTATTGTATTTAGTTTCCTTAATACAGTCTATGAGCTATACAGTTGTACAGTAATGTACTGTACTGTACAGTGCTTTATTTTATATCGCGACTTTTTTTTTTTTTTATATATAGTCTTTTTTTTTTTTTAAATTGAATCACACCCTTTTTTTTTTTTTTTTTTTTTTTACAATTCAATTCAGGTAAGCTTTATAGTATACTTTATTTTGTATCGCAATTGCTTTTTTTTTTTTGTTTTTTTTTTTTTTTTTTATTTTAGTATAGTAGATAAGATTTACAGTACTATAGTATACTGAATCCTGTACAGTACTGTACTGTACTTAATTTTATCTTGCAATCGTTTCTTTTTTTTTTCTAAAGTGCAGTGCTTATTTGTACTGTCTTGTTATTTAATCGCGACTGTTTTATTTTCTTTTTATTTTATTTTTTTTTTTAATTTTTTTATCTTTTTTTTTTTTTATTTTAATTTTTGAATTTTATATTTAATAATTTTTTTTTATATGTTATCTTATTATTGTTCGACAAGATTCTGGAAAATTCCAGCAAAAATAAATTTAATATAAATAATTTTATTTTTAATTTTACTGATAATAATATAATATATGTAGATACAGCTAGTTCTACGATTACAAAAATGTTAATCTCCCCTTATTGGAGAACTAGCGTACCTATTAAAAATGAATAAGTTTTTAAAATCAATCAGTAAAAAATTAAAAATAAAATTAAAATTAAAGAGAAAGAATCTCCCCTTATTGGAGAACTAGCGTACCTATTAAAAATGAATAAGTTTTTAAAATCAATCAGTAAAAAATTAAAAATAAAATTAAAATTAAAGAGAAAGAATCTCCCCTGAGGAGAGATTCTTTTCTCTTTGATTAATGATTTAAATATTGAATGATTTGTTATGCATATTCATAATAATGTATCACTAAGTTAGGTCTATTAATTTATCTTGTATTGTAATGTATTAGGTTCAATACAACACTCCCCTCCATCACACATCATGAACGGTTAATTTGAGAAACAAAGTATGCATGTTTAATGCATCCAAGCGATTTAGTTAAAATGTCTGCCAACTGTTCATTAGTGGAGACCCAAAGCAACCGTAGTTTATTCGTTGCAATGAACTCATTAATGATGTTAAACTCCCTGATCAGATGACGTGTCTGTTTTCGATTCATCGATTCAGTTGAGATACCAACAGCCGTGCGATTGTCCGATAATAACACAGGAATCGGATTTTTTAAGATATCAATGAACAGATTATAAATCCATAGAACTTCCTTCGCAGCAAACGAAAGAGCCATGTATTCAGATTGAGCAGTTGACGAAGCTATGACGGTCTGTCGCTTGGATTGCCATCCAATCGGATTGATACCATGCATAATAATATAGCCATGAGTTGAGCGATTTGCTTCCCCACCCCAGTTTGCATCAACAAAGCACTTCACGTCGGAGGACAAATTTGATTTACTAATTAAAATTCCCATATCTCTCGTTCCGCGTAGATAAGCTATTAAATGTTCAAGAGCGTTCCAATGTTCCTGATCAGTGCAAAGAGAGAACCTTGCTAAATAATTGACAGCAAAAGAGATATCAGGACGGCACTCCTGTGCAATATACAGGAGTATACCAATTCTTTTTAAATATGGCTTGTCCATATTACCGCTCGAGATGTTGGATTCAAGTTGACAATTCGGCGGTAAAGGCGTCTTCGCAATGATCTTGCTGGGAGTCAAACTTGTTAGTTTATCAATCAAGTCGGGTTGCCAAAGTTTAAAACCCTCATCAGATTCTTGTATTGAGATTCCTACCAGACCCGTCACATGTTCGTCCCATTTTATCTTCAAAAAGTTATCAAGTTTCCGCGATATTCAATCAAGAAGGTCAGTGGATGATGCAGTTAAAGCCCCATCATCAACATGTATCCATAATATCGCTTGATCAGATCCATCGTTCAATGTGTAAGTACTCGGGTCTTCTTCATTGTTCCTGAAACCTATGCATCGTAGTATCCCTCTCAGATGTAACCACCAGCAACGAGATGCCTGCTTCGTTCCATACAAGGCTTTGTTCAGCTTCAATACACTAGACTTTGACACTTCCATTCCCATAGGAGGCCAAACGTAAACTGGCTTGTCTATTAAACTGTGAAGGAAAGCAACTTTTACGTCAAAATTTCTGATGTCCCATCGCTTTAAACACGCAGTAGATAACAGCAAGCGCAATGAACTAAAAGTGGGAGTAGGTGCAAACGTTTCATCATAATTAATCCCATGTATTTGACGAAATCCCCTAGCAACTAGTCTGGCTTTGAAGCGATTAGGTTTCTTGGTGAAAATCCATCTTGTGCCGAGAATACTTTCGTGTGGGACTTCTCGTAAGGCATCCTTGAGACTAACTTGCGTGAAAACTTGCTCAATCTTCATACTTTCCATCTCCTCATTGATTGCTCGAAGCCAATCATTCTTATTGCTTGATATTATGGCTTCTTTATAAGTCGCAGGAATTGAGAGTTGCAGACCAGAATGATTTGATAGATCTACAATTGAATCATCTTGTTTTCGTAATTCCTCAATCATTGAGCTATCAAAAAGATTACGCACTTGTATCGATTTGATTTCATGATTAGATACGGGTTTGCTGTAAAAATTCAGCTCATCAAATTTAACACTTGCTGACTTGACAATTTCCTTCTTGCCCGGTATCCAAAATAACCAACCCTTTGAGTCTTCTGAAATTCCGACATGAAATCCTGTTATAGCCCTAGGTGAAAAATCTTTTCTGAAGTTGTGATTATAAATGAAAGATTTCGCCCCAAAAACCCAAAGGAGTGACAAATCGGGTTGTTTCTTCCCTAGTATTTCAAAGGGAGTTTTGTCATTATCAGCATGAAGAGAACGATTAAATATCCAAACCGAGTGTCGAAAAGCCCACGGCAATAAAAAAGACGGCATCTTTGCAGCAATCAACGAAGTCCTGGCCATTTTGGAAATTGTCCTATTAGTTCGTTCTATTTGACCATTTTGATGGTGCTCGTATGGCATAGAATATTCATGTCGAATGCCATTTTGAATAAGGAAAGTATTGAAGATACTATTTTTAAATTCCGTACCATTATCAGTTCTAATCGTCTTGATTTTATAGTTAGTAATATTCAAGAACTGTTTGATCCAATTTATCAAGTAAGATTTTGCTTCAGCTTTGTCGGAGAGCGGAATTGCCACTACAACACGCGAAAAAGCATCCTGAATCATAAGGATGTATTTTTTAAAGTTCAGGCTGATTTCATAAGGACCCATTAGGTCGGCTACAATTAAATCACCTGGCAAAGTCACTAAGTTACATGAAACAGATTGCACAGGATTATGTTGACTTTTCGCAATCAAACAATCATGGCATATGGTTATATCACGCAAAGGAATATTGGGAAGATTAAGAGCACAGTTGGATTGCTGCATACGTTTCAATTGCCGAATGGATAAATGGCCAATTTGTCTGTGCCATAACATACTTGTATCAGATAAAGATTCATTGTTAGAGGTCACAGGAGATATAGTTGGTGATAAGGATTCAATAGAAACATTTTTTGTTGAAGAAAATGAAAAAGGAATGAACCATCTGTTATTTTTTGGAACAGTACTAATTTTAAAAGTCGGAGTAGATAACGTGAAAAGATTATTGAGAAAAGATATCGAGAAACATTCTTTTAATAGGTGCCCTAGCAATAGAATTACCCCTGGTATATGTCGACAGTACAGTACATTATTCAATCGAAGCGGACCACCTGATGTATGCAATGAAATGGTGCCTATTGCATCGACTTCAAACGATTCGGATGATGCAACAGACAGAGTCATGTCAATTGGTGCTAATGAGGTGAATAGTGAAAGATTGCCTACTACCGAATGCGTAGCTCCTGAGTCAATTAAAGCTTCACCAGCTTCCAAAGTCGATACTACTCCCATTCCCGTAATATTATGTCGTTGATGTTTTGCTTTGGTTCTAGCTTCATTTGCTTTTGCCTTAATAGGACAGTTTGGAGTCCAGTGTCCAACTTCGCCACAATAGTGGCAAGGAAAGCGAGAACTGGGTACCTTCGGGGAAGCTTGACGATTTGAAGATGAAGGAAGAGGGGATCGATGAGTATACTTGTTGTTCATGGACAAAGGTTGAGGAGAAGATGATTCCTTTCTACCAAATTTTGACGCCGCATTGAGTCTTGCCACTTCAGTACTATGATCAAATGATGGCGAAGCTGTAGCAATTTGTCTGATCATATTGAGCAAATCTTCTGGCCGAACCTTGATACTTGGATTTGTTGCCATGAGAGTATTCAGTGCAGGTATTATAAGTTGATGCATCGAGGGGACTGCAAAATAAATCGCCAATGTAGTGATCGTGTCAGAGTCAATCCGTCCCAGTTGATTTTCTAAATTATGTACAGCTTCATTGATGGACATTGCATAATTGTTGATGTTGTTGGAATGATCAGAGGAAGGGTTAAATATGACGTTCGCATGGTATACAACTGAGGACCATGAAGGACGATTAAAACGATTGCGCAATGCTTGATAGATTCTACGAGCATTCGAGTCAAAAATGCGAGAGTTAACGGAGTCATAAGCATTGCTATTAACACTATGTTCAATAAAGAGTCTAGCAACTAAATTTCGCTTGACATTGTCATCAACAGTAGTTTGCTGAAAGTAATCAGGATCACCCATAAAATAGGTTGTCCATGCCGTTATCATGTTCTTCGACCATAAATTAAAATTAGCACCATCATCCCGAAGTCGAGGCTTAATCTTTTCAGCTAGAGAAATAAATCGTTGAAAAATCTCGGCTTGCTTGTCGGCTTGCATAATAACATTCATGTCGTCAACCGAGTCGTCCTTGGAATCAACCATGCCGATAATAAAAGAGGAATCCTGATAGTTTTGTCCCGAACGAGTAGTAGGAGCCAGCGTAGAGATAGAATGAGAAAAGGGGTTGTTGTGTATAAAAAAATAAGGGAAATAATAATGTAATATGCGAGATATAGCAATTAAGGTAGGCAGCCCATAACCTATTATTGTTTGACAAGATTCTGGAAAATTCCAGCAAAAATAAATTTAATATAAATAATTTTATTTTTAATTTTACTGATAATAATATAATATATGTAGATACAGCTAGTTCTACGATTACAAAAATGTTAATCTCCCCTTATTGGAGAACTAGCGTACCTATTAAAAATGAATAAGTTTTTAAAATCAATCAGTAAAAAATTAAAAATAAAATTAAAATTAAAGAGAAAGAATTTCCCCTTATTGGAGAACTAGCGTACCTATTAAAAATGAATAAGTTTTTAAAATCAATCAGTAAAAAATTAAAAATAAAATTAAAATTAAAGAGAAAGAATCTCCCCTGAGGAGAGATTCTTTTCTCTTCGATTAATGATTTAAATATTGAATGATGTGTTATGCATATTCATAATAATCTATCACTACGTTAGGTCTATTAATTTATCTTGTATTGTAATGTATTAGGTTCAATACAACATATCTTCTATTTTTTAATTTGAATTGCATGCGAAAGTTTTTTTTTTAATTAATTAGGTTTTTTCTAAGTGTAATTTAATGTTAAACAGTATAGTAATGTGTACTGTACAGTACAGTGCTATACAGTAATGTACAGTATTTCAAATTTAATCGCAAAGAGGCTTTTTTGTATTTATTATTATTTAATACAGTACTGTGTTGTAAAGTGAAAACTCTACTATTTGTGTAATTCCGACTTTTTTTTTTTTTTTTTTAAGCAAAAAATATTTCAATTTATTTATTTATTTATTTTTTGTTTAGATTTGTTTGTATTTATTAATGATTGTTTATATTTATTTATATTTATTTATATTTATTTATATTTATTTATATTTATCTATGTTTGTTTATTTGTTTCTATTTAATTTTATTTGTTTAATTCTTTTGTTTAATTCAATTTTTATTTGTATTTATTTGTATTTTTTTTATTTATTTATTTATTATTTATTAAAAGAAAATTTAATTTAAGATGAATGAAACTTTAAAATTAATTAAAAAAAATAAATTATGAAATAAATTAAACCTTAAAATTAATTAAAGATTAATTAAAAATTAAATTAAACCTAAAAAAAATGCAAGGGAACAACATTTAATGTTTTTTTTTAGTGCTATGAAGGCCAAGTTGTGGGTGAGCCAAAGATTTTTTTCTTCAATATAAAAGGAGCTACTTTTCCAAGATTCTTCTCCAATTTCTCTTCCCATAATTATTTTATTATAATTCTTTTTTATTCATTATCTTATTAATTTGAATATTATTTTAAGTTATTACTATTTTTTTAAAGTGATATTAAGGAATAAAATATGTAGGATCAACCTGGCCAGTTGCCTCTATGTATTTGTTTTTTAATTAACCTTGATAATATCTATAAAAATATATATTCAAGGTAAAAATGTTATTCTGAATATTATAACATTGAACCCATAAGGTGATTTTTATTTATCAATTATTCAGGGACATATCCCTTTTACTATAGCTATTATTTTATTTATTTAATTTGATATTATAATGTTTTCATAACATTATCTAATAATATTCATATGTGTTAACATTATTTAGATATAAATAAATAATGTTATTAAATTGAAATAATATTTGGTTCAAGTATTATTTATTTATTGGGATTATATATCATCCCTTATAATGTGATACTTTTATATTATTGGATTATTAATATCATGACACTATGATATATCTAATATTGAATCATTAATTTAATTGTGTCTTTTTTTCTTTGGGGTTTTTTTTAGCTGTGTATTTTTTTTAGATATTCATTTTCTTCTTAAAGCAAGGGGGGGTTATCAGTCTCTTTTTTTTTATTAATTTTTTTAGAGAAATAAAAAAATTAAAAAATTAAAAAATATTAAAAAACCAAAAAAGACCTAAATTCAAAAATCTGGTAACCCTTCCTTGTGAGTTGGGTTGTGTATTTTATTGTGGGTGTGCATACTTCATCTCTGTATATGCTGTTTAATGTTTTGTTTGGACCTCCTTTTAATATTCCTGTACACTAAAAGGAATGGTTTTTTTCTTCTTGAAAAGCCAGTGGTTATTGAAGTTTTCTAGATATACCTAATCTTTCATTTTTACTCTTTGTGATTTTTATTATTAGTATTATAATAATTATTTCAAATTTTCTGTTTATTTCTTTTGGATAGAAAATATTGACATCTTCACTTTATTATGAAAAAAGTTATCATTATAAGAAAATTGGGTTGCAGTTTAATGCCATGCTGAGCCTTTCATGTATTTGAAGTTTTTTTTTATATTGATGTTTTAATTATAAATTATATTTGGAAAAATCAATTAACTAAAATTGAAATTGAGTTGCAGTTTAAGGCCATGCAGGGCCAAATATGTATCATTGGTCCTTGCATGTGTTAATTTTTTTTTGATGTCTTGATTTAAAATAGAATAAGAGAAAGAGTAATAAATAGTTGAATTGCAGTTTAAGGCCTTGCTGGGCCAATTATGTATAATTGGACCTTGCATGTGTTAATATTTTTTTTTTGATGTCTTGATTTAAAATAGAATAAGAGAAAGAGTAAGTAAATAGTTGAATTGCAGTTTAAGGCCATGCTGGGCCTAATATGTATCATTGGTGTGTTTTTATTATTATATATATCTATGTATAGTTGATACTTGTACATTGAAAAGATGAGACCAAAACCTTTATTTCAAAACTCTTTTTTTTTTATATTTTATATTTTCATTTTTTTTATATTTTATATATTTTTTTGTATTTTTTATATTTGTTTTTATTTTATAATTATTTTTTTAACACCACTCTTTATAAAATAGGAAATATATTGAAAATAATAGAGTTAATTTATTGAATTCTCACAGTATTATCTTCAGGTTTGTCCCTGAATTTAACTGTTGTTTCATAAAGCTTATTTTTGTGTTTAATATTAGAGTGTTCACTTTTTTCATTTATCATATGTCCTGTACAGTCATTACTTTGGGTTAAATATTGATATTGCTGTTCCAACTGGTTTTCTAATCTCTGTCTTATTTTCTTATTCTTGGTCATCCAGAGATACTTTCTATCTTCTTGACTGTGTTTATCATTTGTTTTTTCTAACTTTTTTGTTTTAGTTTTACTCAAACCTTCATACCAATTGACATTCTGAGGTAAAAATTTACTTTCTTGACTTAACACCTTATTTGTTATATTACAATTAAAATTACTGAGAGGCTTGAGATTGATGTAGCCTTCCCAAGGAAATTCCTGTTCAATAAGTAACCCTTTTGTTTCCTCTTCTGTCTCTTTTGGCTCATTACAATCTTCAAGTTTTGAAACTCCACAAACTTCCATTCCTTTTGGTGGTTCTTCTCTCCATCCAACCTTTTGTGGTGAACAAATTGGTAAACAAAGTCTTCTACCATCTGGCTCTATGTAGCTGAATATTTCACCCTTCTGTTGAGAAAAGTCTAGTCTAATATTATTATCTGCAAGGAAAGGTCTTCCAAGTACTGTATGCATTGCTCCTCTTGCTACAAAAAGGTGTATATTTCTTTCCTCCCCAGTAACCATACACCGGGGCGAATCTCGTGTCAATCGTCGGCGATTGACTTCACGTCAAGCAAACGTCAAGCAGGATAAAAGTTGAGCTCACGTCAAGCGAAAATCAAGCGAACGTCGAGCACACGTCACACTCTGGTCTTACACCAAATCCTGTGACATCCAATAATATTGGTTCCCCTGTGCCTTCAACTCAGATTCCTCACCGCCTGATCATCCCACAACCGTCCGATGATTGGTAAAAATTACACCAGACCCGCCTGTTTGCACACACACACATCAAAGATGTCCTTCAGCCAGTCTTGATGTAGGCGGGGGGTTTGACTTCACCAGGTCATCCATGAAGTGTGCGTGTGCATGCGTGGGGGCGGGTGCGTTTGCGTGTGCATTGGCGTGTGCGGGTGGGTTTGCGTGTGCATTGGCGTGTGCGGGTGCGTGGGCGTGTGCCAGTGGGTGTGCGTGTGCGGGTGCGTGTGCGTGTGCATTGGCGCGTGCGGGTGCACATGCGGGTGTGGGTACGCAAAAGCCGATTCCGCTTCCAACATGATGATGGCGCAGTTAGAAATTTTGGATGCTGTGAAAGGTGAGTGTGTGGGTCATTTGATCATTGGACTTGGCTTATTCACACTGTACCCAATGTCAAAATAGTAACTTCTTTGTGGCAATGTGAAATAATGGGCTTTGCTTGTCACAATGGAATGTCTCTGTCACTAAATTTTGAGGCAATTATTTCACTAGCAAAATTGCTAATGAATCTGAGAGATTTGCATTTTAGTAGACTAAATATCATGAAATAACGGCTTTATCATTACAAGCAGTCCACATGACAGAGCTTTGTTATCATACAATCCACAGTTACCTTCTATTTCTTCTTCAGATATAATCAAGTGTCCATCATCAAAACCAACAGCTTTATAAATATTCAGATGCGGCCAATCTGGTAGGAAATTCACATCAATCTTCAAAGGTTTTAAAATCAGAAAGTTATTGTTCAGTATGCTAGATGGCTCAGAGACTTTGAAAATGCTATCAATAATACCAAATTGTCGTGAGTTGCCCCTCAGAAAACATATCACACTGTTGCTGATATTTTTGGATTCAGTTGAAAATATATTGTTCCCAATATTAATGTTTGAAACTGGAAAATACCAAGGTGAGACAATCCTTGAAGTGGGAGGACTTGTGGATTTCATGGTAGTGTCTAAGCTGATCCAATCAACTATTTCCCTTGTTGCATGAAAAGTCTGTAAGTACTCAACCAGGAAATCATAATTTTGTTGGTCATGGCGGGATGGCTTGTTATATTTATGGTGATTGAACACGGCAGGTGGCTGTGATTCGAAAAGCTGTTTTATTTCACATGGCACAGATGGGGATTTCAGGAGAACGGAAAGGTTGGAACATCGACAGATATGTTGAAGTAAGGTTTTATCTATATCATCTATTCAGAGTTGCAAAAAGTTAGTCTTATTCAGTTCAGGTGTTTAATCAATGTGAATATATTGATCTTATTAATTGACTTACATATCTTGTTATTTGTTGGCATCTTTGCAAATAATCCAATCAAGCGCTCATAACCCCATGTGGCTGAGGCTTGTGCTGGGCCCCAACGTTGGAAGAGTTCGGGAATATGATCAGCAAAATGATGATTTGGTTTACTTTTCTGTTTTGGGAACAGGTGTTGATTGGAAAGGCGGAATTTTTTCCAATGTTCAGCAAATGCAGTCGCATCATCTATTGAAACAGTCCAGCTTGTGGCAATGTTGATAGCACTAATCAAATGGAATGTATTCTTGGCTAGTTCATTTGCAAGTTCTTCTGACTGACCCATTTTTCTTTGAGTGTTGGCAGATTGGTGTGCATCTAATGACATCTGTTGACTGAGCATTAGAAATGGAATATAGACCTTATATAAGAGAGCCCATTCAGCGGCTTTTAAGCTACCATGAGAGGGGGAACCCATTTTGCGGGGAACTCTTGTCCATGATGAGGGAATTATGGTCTCAGATATGATTTGTCGGAGATGCTCAAGAGCCTCACCCTTGATCTGGTGATCACTCAGTGCAGTGATATCCAATTCAGAGGGTATTTCAGAAGTGGGGATGTAATCGGCATCAAATGAAGGAATCTCCGCAGAACCACTAGATGGATGTTCTGTGTTAGGGGTGGGCATTGGGAAGTAGTTTTTTCGGGTGGAAGTAGTGGGGAGTGGCTCATTTATTATTTTTGCTGCGTCTCTTCTCAGGGAGGGGGCCTCTCTCAATGTGATTTTATCAAGAGAGCTGTTGGAGGTCATGGAATCTGAGTCTGAACTGTTGGTGTCATTGGATTTCCTGCGGGACCTGAAGTAAATTTTTGATTTTGCCTCTGGAATGCACAATTTGAAAGTTGCATGATCCTTCAAAATTCCAAGTATTAAATTATGCATTATGTCAAGATTAACCATTCTGGTTGCATCCCAATACGGAAGGTCTTCCAAAATTGAATATCGCACTCCATACTCAGAGAAAATTGCTTGTCTTTGTTGTGGGGTTGCCCGAAGCCATTTGGCAATGGTTGATTTATGACTTTGGTATTAGCGCGTGTAGTGAAATTGAGGACCAATTTCTTCAATTTGAGCTTTGTGAATGGTGCAAAAATTACAAAAGTGGTTTCCTGAATGGGAAATAAATCCAGTAAGCTTGCGCATGGCAACCACATCCGCAATGGCTGTGAGGATGGCAACACGGATAAAGGATCCTGATGGACCTGTTGAGGTGGGTGCAAAATGGTAACCTTGCCATAGCTCTTTGAGCTCGTTGATGAGTGGCATTAATAGATAATTCAATTGAAGCGCAGTTGGCTCCTTCGGACCAGGGATGATTCCTGAAACATAGACATTCTCGGGCTTCAATCTTTCACTTGGGGGGAGATTAAGACAAATAAGCATGATAGGTCCAATGCTAGCCAACCGGGTTGACTTTCCATGTGCATTAAACCAGTCCACATATATGGAGAAGGCCAATGCACCAGGAATGGACATGAATGGGGGGTCATGGATATTTCTAGTGCCAGTGAAGCGTCTCCAGACCAATCCATCCCAGACGTCACGTTTTGGGGAATCTTCGGGAGTTTGGGATTGTTGATGTTGATGCAGAATGTCCATAATTCCAGCCCGCTGGAGGAATCTGGCAAGCCAATTTTTGAATGGTTGATAAATGAAATGTTTTGTTGGTATAAATTTTTGCTTCATGTTGGTTGTGTTTTGGGTGTGGGGTTCAGATGAATAGATGAATTTGCCTAATGATTGTGTGCAAGGGGGATCATGATCATTTGGGTCATTATGGCGTTGACAGTGGGGTTGGTCAGTTGTGACTGATTCAGTAAGGCCATTAAGAGAGAAACATTGAGGACAACATATATAGTTTTGAATCACTGGCTCCAATTGGAGATGTTCAAATATGGTACTCAGATCTTGAGGTATATGGAATGCAGGAGCGGGGGGACCAGCTGAGCTTGAGATACTGGACTTGATCAGCAGGTTCAGGGCGGGGTTGAGTATGCGTGAAGCCCTGCGGGGTAAATTATACCTTAATGATAGAATGGCAGATATTATCATTCCTAGGTCTTGTGGGGGAAGGGTTTGACTGCCACTATATGGTTTCTGTGCAGTTGAATTGAGACCCGCTGGAGTTGGGAAAGTGCTTTGGGTCAAACGTGAATAATCAGCTGGGAAGATTTGATCCAATAGAATTTGTGGGCACCCAGATCCTCATGCAGAAGTAGGGATGTTTGGAAGAGATTTGGGTGCAATGGTTGATTTGAGCTTTTTAATGTGCTGTTTATATTGGAAAGGTGTGAAGGCAACTCCTTGCCTATCACCCTCAGGGGAAGAATGTGTTTGAGTTGAGCAGTGTTGACACATGCATATACGCATTGAGGAATATGGCCGGGTTGTCATTGTTGCAGGAATTGGGAGTACGGTTGGTTTGTGTATAAATATCTATGGTTGATGTGAAAGTGTTTAGGAGTGTTATTAATTGGAAATAAAATTCAGTGATTATTTATGAAGGGGGAGATGATTTGAGCCAGCTGAGGATTTTATCCCATTTGTAATGGAGCATGAGCTGCAGTGGATAAAGTTTAACATGTCTCATCTGGATGGCGGAATTGGTTAGGCGTTTAATTGGGTAAAATGCCATGCTGCTCAATGCTCATACATATTCTAGTTTATTTACACATTGTGATAGTGCGGGTTTGACCATTGAGGGGGTTCCATTAGTGAAGTGTTACCATTGAATTGAGGGGATTAACATTTAATCCATGTACGCTGGCACGCCATCGTACATGGTTTAAACCTTATTACAGACATAACTATATAACTCTATTACATAAGGGGTTGGAGTGCAGCTAAAGTCTTGGTATTTGGTTTGAGTACGGCGGGCTTTGAATCAGTTGGAATGTGATTTGGATTGTCTTGCCTTTCGTGAAAAGGTGATGTCTCTTTTGTGGGTAAATCCTTCATGAATATACCCCTTTACAGATGTACAATGTTGGGGAATTTCAATGCATATATTGGCAGTTTGGATAATTCACAAAATGTGACAATGGGGAGGCGGAAATGTTACCAAATATGATTACCTATGGATGATGGGTCCCCTTTCAGATCAAGGAAATATCACATTATATGCTGGTAGGCCGTGCAGGGTGGTTTCCGACAAAAGCGGAGGAGCTCAAGAGGAGGCAGGGAGGATTCTCCTCAAAAGAGTCTTATCCGACTTCCACACAACACTTAGTTCCAACTATTCATAGAATTTCTCTATTCTAAATTTGAAAAGATTTCATCTCATATCACTCTATTTTATCATAATACTGAGGTGTTTTATCTAGTTAAAAATATTACTGTACTTTTTCGGCCCTTATGTCATCTTTCAAGTCACATAAATCCCGTTCAGGTTCTGTTCATGACTCAAATAGTGAATCTAGCATAGAATATGTTCAAACACAGTCACCATTGAGTCCCAACATTCCTCTCACAACCCCTATCGCATCCTCAATGAATGTATCAGGTCTTAACATTGATGTGGGCAATCCAAAGGCTGCAACTTCAAGCACTTGGTCGATCCCAAATATTTCTGTCACTCCAATTCCCCCGAATCCCACTAATACACAAATTCATGTGTCTCAGGGGCCAGAAGGCACACCTCAAATCTCCTCACACGCTAATCCCCAATCAAAATTTCCACGTGAGTTCCTCCTTAATCCCGGTCGGAGTCCAGTCGCATCCCAGGATCCCTTTGGCCAAAGTAAACAGCCAACCCTCAATATTCCATCAGGATCGCAGGTTCATGTGGGTGATGAAAGGCGCGTGGATGGGGGGCGACGAAAAAGACCTTTGGAAAATGTAACTTGGAGCGGTCTGTCGGAGGGAAATCCAGTATTGACGCTTCATCAAAGTAAGTCATTTGAATTTTGGAGTAGAAACTTATTCATGATTTGATATGTTTGTTTCATGGGTTAGATATGGCACCTAAAGGCAAGTCAGTCCGATCTCAGGAGCCAATTGAAGATCGTGAGGATGACCAGTCTTCATTAATGTTTTAATGTGTTAACTGATGATTTGCATAGCAGGGGATGAACTTTATGCGTCTTCACCTCTGGTCCATAAAGAGAAAGTCAGTGGACGTCATCATCCATATGCCTCCAAACCAAGAACGGGTCATGCCAGTACATCAAGAGAAACAATGGTGGATGATGAGGATGAGAACATGTCTCCGACTCAAAGTGAAAGAAATGATGAACCAAGGAGGGACAATTTCACAGCGCATGAGCAAGGCACTCAATCAAATAGTGAGTTCACCCATCCTCAGCTGGGCCTCGCCCAGAGTATGCTTGAACAATCCGAGGTCAGACAGCAAAGGAACCAGGCCCGCAAAGATCACAATGTGGCAAAACGTGCAAGCCAGAAGGAGCAACAAAAATGGCTGAAGGCAGAACTTCCAGAGAATGTCCATGGAATGAGATCAGCAGTACACGCACATTGCCTGTTCCTACTCAAAGTTAGGGATAAGAATTTTTCCTCACTACCAACACCACCCAGCACAGAAGAGCGTGAAATTGCAATTCAAGTGGCTGGTCATCTCGGTTATGTCCCCGAGGATGTGTTCAATGAGCCATCAACACAGGTTCAGTCTCAGGGTTTCCAAAGCTACCGCGAAAATGAGCTCCACAAGCTAGGACTAAAGCGATTCACTTGGGACTGGGAGAGCTCATGGCAACATCCGTTCAACGAGCTGATGTCTATGGTGTTTTACCGTACATTCCGTCTCGCACTTGTCAGCACTGAGTATCATCACTACTGTTGGAACAAGGATCATAACAACTATGGGGTCGTGGCGGCTTTAATGGAGCGATATTTCACTTATTTGAAAAGAGAATGGAAGTCTATTCAAAAGGATGCCGAGTATTTGGTAAAAAAGAAAGAGAATCAAAAGCTCGCAAAGATTCGTCAAAGAGTTAGTTACTGTATCTCTTCTTCATTGTGGACCAAGTCTGATGATGATCTACTTGATTATGTGCAGACCTGTGAGCGCCGTCGTGAATGGTGTGATACGGCTAAATTTCCCATCCTAGCATCACAATTCAATGACCCTCGAGTATGCTCAGATACTGAGGAGGTACTGGAAAATGGCCGTCAAGTTTACCGCAAAGTGGGATTACGCTGGCGCTCCCAGTTATTTAATGATTTGGTATTGAAAATGGATAGAGACATAGAGTTTTGTAATCGGACTAAAAAAAAGGGTAAAAAAACTATTGATAGATTGCCAGAATTACGATCGACAGATGATGGTGATATTCCGGAAGGCCTATCATTTCAGGTATTTGATCAAGATTGGCTCAAAGGCTGTAGTAAGATGCAGACTAGCGCCCTCAAGATACTTGACATGCCAGTTATTAGGCCTAATGGTGATGCTCTGCAATAACTTAGTAATTGGTCACGGTATAGCACTGTGACAAATTAAAATTTTGTGAATTATTTGTGCAGGTGTAATAAAATCTGATTATTATCTCTTAAGGATGCAACAACTTGCTAAATATGTTAGAATATAGACAATATGAATTGAAATGTATCACCGTCTCCCTTGCAATAATACTCTATTGCTCATTTTCATTGAGGAAATATTGAAGAAGTTCGATCCAGCTCATGGTGTTCATAATTGTGGACCTGTGCCAGAGTCAACAGGAGTTATCAACTTTGTCAATCACAAATTATATAATATCAGTAAGGCTCACGCAGTTAATGATTTTTTCTTTTCTTGGACCTATTGGTAATTGGAATATGGCATTCCCATAAGGAATGCTTTCAGAATAGTAATACAATCAAGTGAAAGATGAGCTTGAAAGGTACCTTCCGCATGTTGACCTCAACTGAATGAGGAGTGATATAGTGGATGACCTGTACAGGTCGTTGTTGGCCAATACGATGTAGACGATCAACAGCCTGAGCCTCAATGGCTGGGTTCCAATTGGGCTCCTGGAAATGTGGATGTCAGGGTCCGAAAATCAGGGGAGAATTTTGGGGGGCCCCTCACCATTAAATAGACTACATTAGCACAAGTTATATTGAGGCCAGTTCCAGCCGCGGCAATGGATGCAATGAGTACTTCACATTCAGGATTACTGAAGAAATTCTCAAGCGCCTTGTCCTGCGCTCGTGGTGTAATTGTTCCATCATTTCGTGCTGAAAGGATAGAGTGATGGGCAAGAGCAATACCAATTCTAAAATATAAAAAAGTCAGATGGAGTCAATTGGTAATGGATGCATATTAGAATTAACGCACAAATCTAGAAATTGGGTCCATTGGGTATAAACCACCGATTTCGTTGGACCACACCTTGTTTGTTTGTTCTTCATTAAGCTTTGTAGGAGGTGTGCAATTTTACTACTCATCATGCATGTTTCCACATCCACAATAGTTTGTGTGATTCTTGGGGAGTTATCCTGAGTGCTCCTGCCCTCGGGGTCTTCCAGCTCCGCCTCCGCAATTGTGTTAAGCATGATGTGATGGTTACAACATATTCGCAGCTTATTAATATTTCTGAAAAACTCTCCTGGTCCTTTGCTTTTGGATGATAGGAATTCTTCATATAGTGTGGAATATTCTTGCTGCATGGTCGGGTTGAGTGGGAGCAGCTCATAATGATGGCTAATAGTGGGGAGAGATTCGAGATGTGTGGTTTTGGTGCGGCGCAAACTTAAATGCCGCAATGCCAAATGCAAAATATCATTGCAACCTTTTGAAAGACTACTCAGGATGAATGGTGACCAGTTATCTTGATCGGCGCTCTGGGGTTGAGTGATGAAGGATATTATGCCCAAAAGGTCATAAATGGTGTTGTGAATAGGTGTGCCCGTTAAACATATTCGACGGGATGAAAGGAGGCTATTAATGGCACGGTGAGTGGCAGTGTATTGAGAGCGAATATAGCTATAAGAGGGGGCAAGGGTTATTGGATATAAAAGGTAATTTGAATCATTTAAGCTCAGCCACTCACTGTGCTTCATCCAAGATTATACGATGCCAATTGATTTGAAAAATGAATGATGTAGAGGGATTGGTTTGCTTAAATTCTTGGGTGATAGTATTGTAAGAAGTGATGATGATATCATATTTTAAGATGTCGGCTTGGGATGATGAGTGACGAGTGGGACCATGGTAGATTTTGGCATGCAGTGCTCCAGCCTGAGCATGCTTGGATATTTCTGATTGCCAGTTGGTAATTAAGCGAGGGGGGCAGATGATCATGGTGGGCGTGGAGCGATGGGGGTTTGCAATCATCCGCTCCTTGGAGGTACCAATTAGAGCAATGGCCTGAATGGTTTTACCTAATCCCATATCATCCGCAAGCAGTCCTCCAAGAGGGGTATTGGTCGAAAGGGATTCAAATGAGCTAACGGCTTTGTTTGTAATGATGTGCCTGGCATTAAAAGTGGATCCTGGGGGTGAGGTTGCCCAAAGGTTACGGGCTGATTGGCCATTGGGGATTTCTCGATCCCAGAGAAAAGCTAGTCCGGTCTTTTGATGAGGGAGGAGGGGGGTTTGAATAATGGCATGGGGCGGGGTCATCATGGGGAGGTCTGATCCACTGGGTAATTGTATCAGTTTTTGCTTGGAAATCAATGATGAAACAGCAGGATATGAAGCAGGCGTCGAGTTTGAAGCGGGGAATGTCGGAGTAAAGAGTTGACATTGACAATGAGTAGTACAGTCATATTCTTTGGGCATTTTAAGCTTGAAATCTTGTGTTCGAAAGCTTTCCATTATGAATAGAACGTTTGGATACCATGTGAAGAACATCAATGCTAGATTGGGTTTCTGAGATGAGGAGGGATCATTGGCATCAGTCATAAATACTCCCTCAACGAATAATATTTGAGTAGGATTGGATTGGCAATTTTCAATCCATGCCCCACCAGGACCACAGTGCATGAACGTTTTGGGTGCCCCAAGGAATGGTATCAACGTTTGGGAAAGGGTTCCCGGGAGAGAGCCAATAGCATGCTGGTGATTGGGGAGATATACGAATATGTTGTGTTGATTGTGCCATAGGATAATCCAAAAAGCTAAGTGGGAATTCTCAGGATTTAAGGCTATATCACTATTTATTTGAATACGAATATTAATCATCCCAATGCAAAGTGGTTGTGAAGGGGTTGACATGATGGCTATTTTGAACTATTTGGGGACAGTTGGAAATTATATGATCGGGAGGGGGTAGCTAAACGGAATGAAGACAAACAAGCGCAGGTGGGGAACTTATATGAGAGGCAGCAATGGGGTCAAGGGGGGATGGCCTGTGGTTACGTGCATGGTCTTGATGGGGGTGGGCCTCTTGGGCTCATAATTTTCATATCCGATTTGGGGCATATATCAAGGCAAGGTGGCCAAAATGTGGGTGCACCATTTGACTGCTGGATCTGCAGCGAGTTACGAAACCTTTGGTGGAACAAGGCTGACATTAGCACATCCGAAATTGGGTGGGTTGTAGCAGCTTATTGTGGAGGGCATATTAGAGGCATGCAGTCATGTTCGCTGGTGTGACAGCGAACAATGAGCGTATCCTCCGCAGGTTAATTGTTCACAGGGACCTACTGGGCAATGTTGGCAGTTTCAAAGGGCAATCTCACTGTGGGGATGTTTGTGTGTGGGCGGGTGAGATATGTTCGGTGGCATGCCACCGAACATGACTTTGGTTTGGCCTGAAGTTTTTTGCTGACTGATGCATACTGGGCTTTCAGGGGGGAATGTCTGGGATGATCAAAGGGGGCACCAGCCGTGAGCGGTGATCCACATATACATTCACCCCTATGGCGTTTGAGGCGAGTACTAATCCACCGAGATTGGCATTGGCCTCTTTGCCTCACGCGCGTACAGAACTCCAGAGAAAGAGGCCACACGCCCGAGGAATTTTTTGGCTGCAAGCCAGGTGCCACAACTTGCGCGGGGCGTGTGAGAACGTGAAGAAAATGACCCGCGGTGGGAGATACCCACGCGAACATGACCAGCCTCAGCAATCATAGGCTGGGATTGTTATTCTAATGTGGATGAGGCTGAAGCGAATCCACACTGATTGGCCTCAGGTTTCCACGCGCAAGCGGGTGAGCGTCTGCAGTCAAGCTGACAACCCGACCAAGAAAATAGGCAGCTGGAAGACTGGCAGTAAAATGTCTTCCAGGCGTGTGAAAGTTGCCTGTGTATGACCCATCGGGGGTGCGTATGAAAGCGTGTGGCTGCCCGACAATGAACAAGCGGGCCAGTCATTGTTTGCCCCAACAATGGCACCGGAGTGAATCAACTCTTTGTGTTAGACCCAAATATTAAGTCATCCCATTAAGACCCACTTACATTAATTTGGATTACATGCGCATCTGTGCCGTAGTTAGGCAGAGCTGTCCAACAAGGTGCTTCAAAGGGATGCAGGTGAGAGATATGACTCGATGGCTTGACGTTATTGCATGTTACATTGTTGAACAGCTTTTTGCTCTGCCCCGCAGTACATTTACAAAGGTGTACTGCGTACTACAGTGTCGACTGTACTGTACAGATCAGGAAGGTGTAATACTACTTGAGCCTGCATCCATCTAGCAAATGTGCATGCACCTTCCGATCGTTTGCATTTACGTAGCTCATGTGCCACATGCTCAGCATTGCGTTTCACCCGATTTGCACACGCAAGCTGAGCATGTCATGGTCAAAAGCACCGTGAGAAAGTGCTCAGTAAAGCCATGGAATGAACCTTTTTGCAATAGTTCATTGGAAGGCTCAGTTTGGAGCACTTCACCAAAGCGTGTGAAATGCTGCACCTGGCTGAAATGTCATCCGATGCTGTGCCAAATGCTCAGAGTGCGCGCATACAAAAACGACTGAGCAATGGCTCAGCATGGTGCATTTGATATTGTTATATCTATAGTTCAATCACTGTGCAATTCCAATGTTCAGCCACTGAGCATTTCAATTATGACCCGAAAGCAAACCTGAGCAATGGGTCGAGGCAAGCTCACGCTGTATTCACTTGTCTTGCAGCCCCCCCCTTTGTTCACATACTATTACCAGGCCATATGGCCGGTAATCTCGCCGCGGTCACTTGTGACCAAATGCACCGGGTGCTTTTCTGCATGGGTCACTTGTGGATTGCACCCACAATGCACATTCAACATGGGCCTCACGACCACCCTCCTGGGTGATCGGGTGGCTATTTAAGGAAACAAAGGGGATTTGACTCAGCTTGACAATTCAATAAATTGCAATACTCAGCGGTGCATTTGATATTGTTATATCAATTGTTCAATTACTGTG
Organism: Austropuccinia psidii; assembly: GCA_023105745.1. Lineage (NCBI taxonomy): Eukaryota > Fungi > Basidiomycota > Pucciniomycetes > Pucciniales > Sphaerophragmiaceae > Austropuccinia > Austropuccinia psidii. The sequence continues at coordinate 20,363,828 of JALGQZ010000016.1, forward strand.
CAATTAAAATGTTCAGCCACTGAGCATTTCAATTATGACCCGAAAGCAAACCTGAGCAATGGGTCGAGGCAAGCTCACGCTGTATTCACTTGTCTTACAGCCCCCCCCTTTGTTCAAAGACTATCACCAGGCCATAAGGCCGGTGATCTTGCCGCGGTCACTTGTGCATTGCACCCACAATGCACAATCAATAAGGGCCTCACGACCACCCTCCTGGGTGATCGGGTGGCAATTTAAGGAAACAAAGGGGATTTGACTCAGCATGACAATTCAATAAATTGCAATACTCAGCTTGACAATTCAATAAATTGAAATACTCAGCCAGACCCCCATTGTTCTTCTGCCTCACGCGAGCATTTCACTTCTCAGTTGCAGCATTCGCTGAGACTCAGCTTCAATTTTGCCCACACGCCTTGAAGCTGAGACTTTTGCGGGTGCTGCAACTGCTGAGATCGTCTCAGCTTCACCTTGGTATAAAAGACCATCTTCACACGACACGCACTTCACTTTCTTTCTCACCCGCTCCACTTCGCTCAACCTCACCCGCGTTTGTCCTTCTTGTGCGTATTCCCCCTCGTCTTCCTGCCTTTCCAGTCTTTTCTTTTGCACTCGACTAACCCCACTCCCCTTCCTGCTCGCTTTTTGTTTTTCCTGCTAATACTTTCAGAACCCCACTTCTATCTACTTTGTACGTTTTCTCCAATTAAACTTTCGTCAACATTATGTACCGATATTAATATTTTTCTTTCTTCACGACTTCCTTCCAGACTTTTAAAAACTTCCGACTAGAGCGTTTTTATATTGATTCCGTTTTAAATTTATATAAATCATCGTATGTCTTCCTTTTCTTTCTTGATTGCTTACTTTCTATTCAGTTACTAACCTGTTTTGTTTTGTTTTTAGATGTCGTGCACGTTATGCACCAAGCGGGGTATCCCCTGCATTCGCTCCTCGACGACGAACGACGCTTGTGATGCTTGCCGACAAGCACACAAGAAATGTTCGTTCGTTGTCCGCCCCTTCCGACCACGAGGCCAGACGAGTTCTCGCCCAAGACGCCCTCGCGAGGACTCCTTTGTGGTCGACGATGATGAAACCATTTCCGAGCGTGAATGGACGCCGGGCCCCCAAACAGGCCAACGGGAACGATTCCGGACGATTAGCCCTGTCCCCTCCAGTATCGATTTGTCCACTCCCCCTCCTAGGCCACCATCCGATGGTCACTTCACTCCTCGACCGGAGCGAAGTGATTATCTGGCCGATGAAGGATGGCGATGGCGAGAGGACATTCGAGCTTGGGCTGATCGTCACCATGTCTTGTCACCAATGGGATTCAAACGCCAAAGTAAGTTTTATTTCTCCTCTTTATCTCATTTCTCTTCACGCAATAATACTGACTTTTTTCCATTACTCATAGAACCAAACCCCCCGAATCCCCCCCGACACGACTCTCCCGTTCCCAGTTTGCCTCGCGAGCAAACCCCCCGGCAACCCACTCCAGGCCCGAGTGGCACCCAATGGTCTGAGGAATTATTCCGTGGTAAGCAGCCAAAGTTTCATTTCATTTTCACTTTCACTTTCGAGTCGAGTGAACTGACTCTTACTCCTTTTTTAGAACCCTCCCGAACCAAAGAGCCACCTATTCCTGGCCCGAGTCCATCGTCCCAACCACCTGAGGACAATACGACTCGTGAGCCAGAACCTGAGGTGGCTCCTACGCAATCCACGGAGGAACCTTATGGTAAGTCACCCCTTCTTTCTCTTCGATCCATATTCACCTTTCCTCATTTTTTCTTCGACCGTCTCCAGATCGTCCCGCCACTCCTCGCTCGATCATCATCATCGACGATACGCCTGTGGGATCACCCCATCCCCCTCCCCCTCCCCCTCCCCCTTCTTCTTCACCGACTCCACCATCTTCCCCTTCCACTCCAACCCCGGTTCCCTCCCCAGAGATCCCTTCCAGTGCCCCCGAGAACCCCAACGCCTCCTCCCCCCCGGTGCCAAGCTCGTCTCATTCTCACGATGACGCTCGCCAGGAATTCACCGACCTGCGACCGACCCTAATGATTCCTCGAGCCATCGTCCACGATTCGATCAACCGAATCTTGTTGGAGCATCGTCGCTTGCTCCACATGATTCCTTTCGTGGATGCAACTCATCGAAATGAGATGCACCGGGAATTCCGGGAGGAACTAAACTCCCTCCTTGCCCAGGCACTGGAGGCTTATCCAAAGGAGGACATAACCGGGATGGTCTCCAAATTCCTCGAAAAATAAAAATTTAAAAAAAATGTCATTATTTCCTCTTTTTATTTTTTGTAATACTTTCTTTTGAATAAAATATTTGTCTTAAATTATTGTTATGTTCAAATTCTATTACATTCTTTGTTCACGTAAAAATTACTTATTTCCTCCTTAGAGAAAAACCCTGATTGCGTGAGAATTATTTTTGTAAGTGCCCCACCAAGAGTTTGAGTGAGTATTTGTTTTCGTGAACCTCTTTTTCTCAAAATGCGCCAATAGTTGCCGTTATCCTCTCCTATATTTTCTTCTCCCATGGTTTAGAGCCATACCCATTCTTAACTGTAAAAAAGCGGGAGGTTCCCGTATGTGAGCAATCGAGTCCAGATTCGTGAAACATGGCCTTTCCTATGGTCACACGCTATTAGTCTTACTCATGTATTGAATTGTTTAAATTGGCTAGAACCTTCACAAGCGTAAGGATTGGCGTGTGATTTGTCGGGAGGCTGAACAGGCGTAAGGATTGGCGTGTGAATTGTTGGGAGCCTGCACAGGCATAAGGATTGGCGTGTGAATTGTTGGGAGCCTGCACAGGCATAAGGATTGGCGTGTGAATTGTTGGGAGCCTGCACAGGCGTAAGAATTTGTCAGCATTGTTGGCAACCCTCCCATGCGTAAGGATTGGCGTGTGAATCGTCGGAAGCCTGTACAGGCGTAAGGAATTTTAGCAATTTTGGGACCCTCCCCAAGCATAAGGATTAGCGTGTGAATTGTTGGGAGCCTGCACAGGCGTAAGAATTGGCGTGTGAATTCTTGGGATCCTGCACAGGCTAAAGAAAATTTCAGCATTGTGGGGAAGCTTCACAAGCGTAAGAATTGGCGTGTGAATCGTCGAAAGCCTGTAAAGGCATAAGGATTGGCGTGTAAACTTTCGGGAGCCTGCACAGGCATAAGGATTGGCGTGTGTAGCAATGGCCCCCCGCATAGGCGTAAGGAACTTTTAGCATTGTCAGAACCTGCACAAGCATGAGGATTCGCGTGTGAAGCATTGGCATCCTGGACAATAGCAACAAACCAGGACCGATGTACAATGGCATGCCACCGTACATAATCCACTTCACCCCTTTTTCATGTGAGACACCCCATCTCCCGCACTCGAATCCATCCAATCCTGGTGTATATTATCCTCTGCCTTACCTCACCATTACTTACCCAACCCACTTGCAAATCTCCTCATTCTTTGAATCGGCATGAGATTGTATTACCATCCCTGATTTGATAGCCCGCTCTCTCGCCAATCTCATAATAGCCATTGCTTTTTTGCTGCATTGTTTTTGCTAACCTGCTTGAGCATTGTGCGGACATACCCACTAGTGTCGTGCTTTCGTTGTCCTGTGCTGGATCAGTATAATGAACAAATGTACTACTGGCCCACACTACCTGAATGAGCCCATGACATGTGGATAGATCAATCCAAAAATGCTCATTTGGGAAAATCAATTTTCCCCCTGTACACCGCTTTGACGCATCTCTTTGAATTTGGCCGGTCCGCTTATCAGCTTGAAACCACCATCCCGAAGCATACAGCGATGCATCCTTATCAACATGAGGTGCGTTTTTGAATCCATTCATGGTGAAAGTGAGTGCGGAAGCGAACTCGAATGCACCCTGATTTGCCGGAATATCGCCTTCATAGTTGACTTGATCAAAAGACGGAACCCCCAATGAGTTGTAGCAATTTTGAATCTTCTGAAATAAATTATCCCCAACATATCGTAAGGATTGACCTAGAATGCGACCCACCGAGCTAAGATTGGCACCTCGGTCCCGCCATTCATCTTTTGCATTTTCAATTTTGCCAGCACTACCATACAGACCAAATTGTTCATTCTTCGTGGTGCATTTGCGCCACCCAATTGCGAACATAAATCCCTCCAGTAATTCTCCATTTGTTGCAATAGGGTCAGTGAACCTCTTTTCGCGAAATAAGAATTGTGATAATTCATCCCATTGATTGACCTCGACTTCACTCATTGTTGTGAATGGTCGGAATTCAACAAGGGCAATGAGTAATCCGGTTGAAGAGAAAATTGCCACACGGCCAAAGTGAATGCGTTTGATCTGATTGACATCCACCACCCTCCGAATTTCACTTGGGGTGATATTTGCTGATACTGGCATTGATATTTGTGCTGTTGGGCGAGAGGAGGAAAAAAACCTATTCATTCGGGTCGTTTTGCGCTCATTTGTCTTTTGGGATCTGCTACTATTCCCGAGTGGTTGCGGGATCACTATGTGTTGAAGCACACAAGATATCAGATACTGCCAAGGAGCTTTCTTCGGCACACATCCTTTGACTTCCCTGTTGGAGCCCACATGACATTGGCACAATCTGAACCGACTAAAGCCCATGTTCTTCAGTGGGGCCCAATGAGGGTGCCACATAAATGTGGAAGCATATATATATATCTATATATATACACTGAGATTAAGCGAGTAACTCACACTTTCCTTCCTCAGCCCGACGCTTTCTCGCGAGTTCCCTTTTACGCTCTTTTCCTTTTTTCGTGAATGGCATGCTTTCAGCAGAAAATGAAATGAAACCGAATGATTACTGATTTCTTAATATCACCTAAATTGGATTGCGATGGATGAATCTTTTTTAATTGCGGCTAAAAAGAAAGCTCACGCCTGACCTTGGCAAATTCACAATCTCAAATACCTGAACCTGAAAATTGCAGTGGATAGTGCATTATTCAATTTTACACATTGATGTTCCCATGCAATCACTTTCCAATCCAGCAATTTGGAATATTGCAAGCACACGCAAATGCAATATGCATCCTGCTGCGGATCCCTAGTTATCCCACTCCTCTTGAAAGACACAGGAACCTTTTGCCTATTATGGGCTGGCGTGAAGTGATACACGCGACCTCCCGCAATGCCCCCGCGTGTGCTACTCGCGGGCACAACGCCTGACTCAGCTTGCGTCTTGTCGGAGTCTTCGCAATGATGTACGGAGGCATGCCGCCGTACAATTACTATTGGTACTCGGACTGTGGCATCCGGGCAGTAGTAGGATAGGAAGTCATGATTATTAAATTCATAAATAACTTTGCAAAATTAAATTACAATCTATCTAGTACAAAGCTAATCTAAAACGGGTCAATCATGGTTGTGAGTTTAGCTGACCTGGGTACCGTCAAGGTGACCTCATCACTTGAACCAAGCCCGCGATTCGCCTCCCAGGCATCACCAAAGTCTAATACTAAGCATCGTGCAAAATCAAATCTAAGAGGTACAGTGGGGTTAAAAGACTCTGATGAGAAGAAACTTTTATTCAGTAAATTACATATATACTTATTAGTACGTAGCCACACTGGCTCCACTAGATTTTTACCCTCTGAAAGTTTTGCGGAAATGTCAATTAGTGCTAAAGCCCCTTTAACTGAGCTTGTTCTCCAGTCATCTGAGCATACCATCAAACCACGAACCCCCGCCGCACAGAATGCCGCTAATATACCATAGCAAATTCGATTGATTCCAAGATTCTTGTGACACGCCAAAAGATCTTTGATGGCCTCATTTTTTTTTGAGTTTGTGAGTTTGCCTTTGATGCCATTAACTTCGACCTTTGTATGTGCACGTACCATGTTGTATGCAATCATCAAATGGATAACTGTATCCATTAGATCCTCCAGGTTCTTGTGCGGCTTTGTGGATATCTCATTGTCAGCCCCGCCACCTTCAATGCTGAGTTGGGTTGCACGTTGCTTCGATTTACTCAAGCAGGAGGCAAGGTATTCAACTGCTCCCCGTTCGAGTCCAAGAGGATCGGTTGAATTTGATGTTGGTGCAACATATGGTTTGGGTGCAATCACATCGTATGAGACTAAACTAATGGATTCAAACATAACATTTGCCCAAAAATGTTTAACTGGATTGGCGGGGTAAAGAAGGCTCTGAACCATTTTGAAGAAGGAGTGTTCAGATTTTGGGAGATTATCTGGAGGTTTAGCTGATTCCTTCATCAATTTGAGATTCCAAATGTTGTGATCAAAAAACGCTTCTGTTTCGGTTGGCTTAAAAAAATCTAACCCTGTATATTGCAATTTATATCACCAGTCAACAGCCAATAATCAAGTATCATGCACAAAGATAAAAAAAAACTCACCTGCCATCTCAAGGTCCTGCAGCCAAGCCGACATTTTAAGATCTCAGTTACTGATCACCTTAATACCAACGGGCAGGAATGTATGAGCATCCTTTGTTGGTAAATTGTCCCATCTATTTTTGTAAATCCTATTGATATTATCAAGCCCCCTTTTCCATGATTGTTGAGTAATATTGGAATGATAATTCAAAACGCCTGCAAACTCTTCCATGCGGGATAAAAATATTCCTTGAAAATTCGCAGCGGATGACACTTCGGGCTCAGCGTCGGGAATTATATCAGTCATATCTCGTCCCATTGTATCATGTTTAATTGTTTCCCTTTCTTGAAAGGCTTGAATATTCCGAGGAGAGGCGGGAGGGGTTGCATCATGCATTGTTTCATTGGGTATCGGGGGACTTTCAGTATGTGGAGCTTCATCATGGATTGTTTCATTGAGTATTGGGGGGGGTTCAGTATGCGGAGGTTCATTATCAATATGGTCCCCTTCAACATTGATAATTTCATCACCTTGATCGCGAGAATCGTTTGCGGCTTCAAAGGTACGGCGTTTTTTGTTTGTTTTTTTGGTCGCATGTATATTTGGTCTTTTTCCTAATCCTTTGCCTGGAAATCCAATTACGACTCGAGATCCTTCAGGTAGAGATTCTCCCACCTCCACACCTGCCCATATATTGTAAGCAGCTATTTTTATCAATTTTGTTTTGAATTAGTAATGGACTTACGGTTCAAATCCATTTTGAGCAGGCTCATGGCTTCAGCAATCTTTTGACGCACATAATAAGGAATTTTACTATCATTTTGGATTTTTTCGAGCCTTGGGATTGTTTGAGCAATGTTGGAGACAAATTGTTCCTTGGATATAATTTCCACCTCCCCACTGAAAATTACATCATCTTGCCCATCATCTTCTGTCGGTGCACAAGGTTCAACAGTCTTTTCCTTCTCATAACTTTTAAAATTCGGTTTCTGAGAGCTTGGAGGCTGCCCTGAAATAAAGGCTATGACACAATATCAGGTTTTGAGAGATTTGAAATATTAAAGATGGATGCATACTCACATTCCGGAAGAACTGGTGGATCTTGATTATCTTCATGTGACTGGCTCTCTACTTCAATGCCTAATTCACGACTACTGGCGATATCAGAGATTTCACTTCCACTCTCTGGGGCTGAAGTTGGTCGTTCATTGAATTCTGTTGAATTTCCCGGGGTTCGGGCCATAGCGGAGGTAGTTTATTAAGCAAATAGATGGTGACGAGTTGATTGCTAACTTGTTTGAAAATTTTTTGATAAAAGATCCAAATTCAAGAAAAAAGGTGCAAATGCGATTTGTCGGGAAATTGAAGGAGGCGATGTTTTGCAAATTATTTCATATCATGCAAATGAAATCACTTCCCTGTGAGACATTGAATAAAGTTGACTAGTGAGAAACCTACTAAAGTCAACTTTTGAACTATTCAATGCTCATGAGGTAAGGACTAAGCAAAGTGTTCATTTGATTGATATGAAATAAAATGGTTTTGTCGGCGAAACAGGAGACACAATTCTTGTCTTAAATAGTCCACTTATTAGGTTTTAATTTGTGAGTCTCATGATTTAAACCCTAGCCACAACATTGTGAATATACTGACCAATTTCCCCTGAGGTCCTGTTGGCAGAGAAGGCCACTCAGCATATTTCGGCGATGGCGTCCATTGTGTATGCCAACAAGCCACCGTACACACTATGGATGTAGTACGGAAGCTTAAGGATGGTAAGCGTTGTCGGAGGCATGTCGGGAGGGCACTACATGAGCGTAAGGATGGTAAGCAGTGTCGGGAGAATGTCGGGAGGGAGGGTAACTGTTGTCGGAGGCATGTCGGGAGGGCACTACATGAGCGTAAGGATGGTAAGCAGTGTCGGGAGAATGTCGGGAGGGAGGGTAACTGTTGTCGGAGGCATGTCGGGAGGACACTACATGAGCGTAAGGATGGTAAGCTGTGTCGGAGGCATGTCGGGAGGGCACTACACAAGCGTAAGGGTCATCAGTGGTGTCGGAGGCATGTCGGGAGGGCACTACATGAGCGTAAGGATGGTAAGCGTTGTCGGAGGCATGTCGGGAGGGTATTACACAAGCGTGAGGATGGTAGGGGCGGGGGTGTGAAAGCGTAAGGAGTGGTGAGGACGGAGAGGGGCGGGCAGTGTTGGATTCTCATCCGGATGGAGGGCGGTGTGGGTGCGTAAGCATGCTAAGCGTCGGGGAGGCGGAAGCCAATGAGGTGAAATTACACAAACGTTGCGCATAGTGTTGAAATGGGTTTGGGCTTTGAGTGACATTCTCATGTGACACATGTGACGATTGACGTTGTCTTGACGCTGACGTGACGTGACCCACTAAATCCAGTGACTATAAAGTGACACTAACGCGACTGAAGCAAGATTTTATACTGACCGCGGTGCGACGTGAAGTCAATCGCCAACGATTGACGCGAGATTCGCCCTGGTGATAGTAATTGGGGTAAATTCTGATAATCCAACTATTGAAGTACAATGCCCACCAATTCCCCTAAGGTTCATGTTAAGACATCTTGTTGTTAACCCTGCTTTTACTGCTATATCTTCTGGTATTATATTCAATTCAGAGCCTGTATCAACTAAAGCCATGATTTAATATCCTTCTTCTCCAACATTGACTTGCATAAATCCCAATGGGCAGGCGTAATGTAATTTAGGTGCTTCATATTCTCCCAAATGATGATGTATAAGCTCCACTTGAATATCTTTTGTGTCAATTGAGTTTATTGAATTTTTTTCTTCATCTGACAAATTTGTTAATTGATTGATAAATTGAGGTGATATGGCCAAGATTTGTTCCAAAGTAAGGTTAATCTTCTGTTCTAAGACTTTATTTAGAATTTGGGTCATAAGTTTTTGGATATCTTTCTTCTCTTCCTTAATAATATTTTTATTGAGTTCAATTTTAGTTTGTTCTGTGATATTTTCAGTATTATCATTTTGGCTTTTCTTAACAAGTCCTTCCTCTTCATCTTGAACTTTATGCTTCTTGTATTTTGTTGGGATAATTGTCTTATTTTCTGGTTTTGTATCATCCTCAATATATGCTCCAGGTATGTTTTGCTTTTTCATGATAGGTGTTTCCACCTCTTTTGAATGTGATCTTATATTTTCTTGAACTGGGTTCTCTTGTCTTGTAGATCTTTGTTTAGTGTTTCTTAGCCCATAATTGCTTGAAAAGGGATCATTCACTGAAGATATTATAGGTGGTTGCCAATTTCCCCAATCTTCAACTTTAGCTATGGCTGTTTTAGCCTCTTCCTTCTTTAACTCTATAATATTTGGTTCTTCTATCTTTGGCTTTGAAGCTGTAGCTGATTTTTCCATTAATTTTTTGGTTAGTTCTGCCTGTTCCTTGGCAAATTCTCTGACTAATTCCCTAGGACATACTGAGCTTTCATATGGTATTCTTTGGAAATTTGGAAAAAGGAAGGAATTTCCTTGTTTCCTTACAATTCTTTTCTCCATATCTTCATTGAAGTGTGAACACCTTTCTAATTTATGTGTATTTTCAAAGCAATAATGACACCTCATTGGGGGCCTTAAAAATTGTTGTGCAGGTTGATAAGGTATATGACTTGAAGAAACTGGTGGTAAGTTATCTCTTTGCTGGTAGTTTTGATTAAAGAGCTGGTAGCTTTGCTTTTGGGGTTTATAGGACTCTGTTAGTCCTTTAAGCTGCTATAATACTTCTTTTAGTGGCTCTTTCTCTTTGAAAATCTCCCTTTGAGGTTGTGCCTTACTTTGTGTATTGACCTTTTTGGAAAGCTCCTTAACTTTTTGTAAGACCTCCCCTAAGGTATCTTCTTCAAATCTAACTTTCTCTTTTGGTTTAATATTGAATTCTTGTTGGGAAAATTCTTTTCCTTTAATTAAGAATTTGGCTTGCAAATCTTGTTCAATGTATTCTTTTAGAACTTTAAATTTTGGTATGATATATCCACCATCTCTGGCTTGCACCATTACTTTATCTTTCATCATTTCTCTGTAAATTGAACCTTGAACTTCTAGAGAAAGGCTAGCCAGAATTTCCTGATTGTGGTTCACTTCCCCTTCAATGTATTCATATCTTCTGAGATATGTGATGATTGATTCATATTCTCCAATGAACTTCCTATACTGAGTAATATTATTAATTCCACCTCTCTGCTGTGTTCTCTCAAAAAGTGAATTGATTGAGGAAATCCTGTATCTTCTTCCAGGTTCAACTGCTCCCCACTTTCTTATCATATCAATTTTTAGTTGCTCCCAGTCACCACTCTCATATCCAGGCATTCCTTCAATATGGTAACTTATTTCTTCATCTCTTGTCCAAAATACAATTTGTCTTGCTATGTCTCTTCCACTGGCACCTTCAATTTCAGCTATACTTTCTACTTTTTTAATGAATCTTTCTACTTCTTTTCCTTCAAACCAAAGGTTATAATCCTTGGCCTTTATTTTGACTATGGGTCTTATTTCTCTGGATAATTGCTGCTGTAATGGGCTTGGGTGAGTTGGTGTGGATACAAATACTCTTCTTGAAGCATTCTGTGATCTTTGTTGTGTTACTGGGGTAGAGGTTGCTCTAGGAAAAGGTGTTGGTGATATTGGTGACTCTTCAGGTCTTACATGTCTTGGTAATCTGGATTCAATTGGACTACCTCCAGGGGTGAAGGTTGTTGACTGTTTTCTCTTTCCTTTCTTTTTACTTTGGGTTAACAATAAGTCCTGCATTTGCTTCATCAAACTCTGTATCTGTACAGTTTGATCTTCTTCATCACTTTCCTCTGCATACTGTTCTTCCACAGTATCTTCAGGCAATGGTGGTAAATCAGATGTTGATGGTTGATTCATGTCTACTTGATAAACTATGCCTTCAATTTCCTTTTTAGAATATTTTTTCTTCTTTGATTCTTGAATAAGCTTGAAGAAAAACTTTCTTAATTCTTCTTTCTCCTTTCTCTCTGTTCTTGGGGTTGAAATAAGTAGTCTGTGATCTGTGGGTGTTTGATTTACAGGTGTCCTGTTTCCTTTAATAGGGTAATAATAATGGTATGATTGAATAGAAGATTTTGATGATGATGATGGTGATTGTTTTGGATCAGTGCTATTTTCTGATTCCAGGTTGGTTAATATTTATTATTATTATTATTATTATTATTATTATTTTTCATGAATGTTTAACTTGATTATCTCTTGTATTTGAATGATTTTTTAATATTGGTTGAGCGTTGAAGTAAATGATTGGCCACTGTTGGGACACCAGATGTGGAACTCCTTTTAGTGTGGGATTGGATAAGGCAGTCCTTGAGGGGGAAATCACAGGTAAACAGTTTTGAATTGCTGAATGATCCTGTAACCAAGGGTGCTAAGGTGTATTAGCTGCCCCTCTGAATATACTAAACAATCTCCCTATAGAGCTCACAAATCAATTATTTAATTTTGTGGCTTTTACAACTAGAGAAGACTTTCAGCAGTCTCTATCAGACCTACTCAATTATTATATAAATAAGTTTTATGATTACTATATATATATATAATGGCTTAATACCACTATTTTATAGGTTAAAGGTAATATTTAAATATAAATTTAAGTATTGATAATATATAGTTATATAGATGTATGATATTTCAAACTATATGTATGGATTTATATATTTAGGTTAATTGTTTATTATGAGGTTCATTAACAGTATAATATATATAATATCCTGGAGATAATACTATACTATTTTTCTTTTATTATAGAAGGGTGGGTTTTTATATTTATTGATTTATTTTTCTTAAGGGATCTTATGAACAATATAGCTAATAATACTTATTTTATAAGAATATATATTCCTTAATGGATTCAGGATTTAATAATGACAAGGATAAGATAGCTATTAATATTAACTCTAATAATAATAACTTCTTTGAGCAGTACTCTGTGACTACTACTAATATTTATTATGATAATACTATTTATGCAATATTAAACTCTTTCATTAATACTGTAAATATTTTCTTTTATCAATAATTTCTGACTACTAATATTTATTATGATAATACTATTTATTCAATATTAAACTCTTTCATTAATACTGTAAATATTTTCTTTTATCAATAATTTCTGACTACTAATATATGCTTCTGAGCTTTGCTACTGAGCTTTATAATTTTATTTTGCTAGTTATCCTACTAGAATAGGGATGGATGGATCCTTTAGATTGAGGATTAGATTTCCATTTATTGAGGAAATACTTCCATGAGCATGGGGGAAAATGAGGGAGAGAGGCCCTCTATTTATATTCTTTGGGCCCTCCATAGAGGCACTCAAAAACAGGGGACTTAGAAAAATTTTACCTTGAGGTATTTTAGCTGGTGAGTGTTTTTGAAATGGTGTCATTTGATAAAGATATTGCACCATATGTTTGGATTATTTCATCATTCTGAACTTTGTTGATGTTTATGCACAGCCTTGAGCTAATTTTGCTGGTGAGTAATTTTGAGATGGTGTCATTGGATCAAGATATTGCACCATATGTTTGGTATATTGCAACATATTTTAAAACTTTATTTTTAATTAATTAAGCTTTAATATTATTATGCACAGCCTTGAGGGAATTTAGCTGGTGAGTAACTTGGAGATGGTGTCATTGGATCAAGATATTGCACCATATGTTTGGTATATTGCAACATATTTTAAAACTTTATTTTTAATTAATTAAACTTTAATATTATTATGCACAGCCTTGAGGGAATTTAGCTGGTGAGTAACTTGGAGATGGTGTCATTTGGTAGAGATATTGCACCATATGTTTGGTAAATTGCATCATTTCCTGAGTGATTATGTAATCTGAGGTGTTTTTGCTGGTGATTATTATGTTGGATGGTGTCATTTGACTTGATCATTGCACCATTTATTTGGTCAATTGCAACATTTTCAATTCTTTTGATTATGTAATATTTTTAAAATCTATTTGGTGTTAATTTGGATATGAGTTGATTTAGTACAATTATTGCATCATTTGTTTGTATTATGATTGACCATTGATGCAATTCTTTCAAGCCTATATGGAACTTTCTATGCATGAAGTTAATTAAGGTTTAATTCAATTCCATTCTTTTTATACAATGGATGTGTATTAATACTTTTTTAGTTGATCTTATTACATAAAATTCATTTTGGTGACTGTAATTCTTAGTAATCTAATGTTTTTGGTGGTTTTAGGGTGAATGTAATGCTACATTGCTACCTTATATATGTAATTTTGAGTTTCTGTCTGTATTGAACTAAATTTATTTGTTTTTTTTTGAAGCTTATTTGTAATCTATCTGCTAAAGTCTTCCTTTATTCAATACTATCCATGTTACTTTTTAGCTTATGTGATTGTGAAAGTGTCTTTTGAGCTGAGATATCCTAAATTGACCATTTAAGTTTTGATATTTTGAAATTTTCACCCTCAATGTGCTTGAAGCTGGCTCAGACAGGTATGGAATACCACAGCGGCAAAGTGGGATGAAGCTGGTGCTCCCAGTTCTTTAATTAATTGGTATTAAAAATGGATAGAGACATAGAGTTTTGTAATTGTATTAAAAAAAGGGTAAAAAAACTATTGACAGATTGCCAGAAATACAATCAACAGATGATGGTGATATTCTGGAAGGCCTATCATTTCAGGTATTTGATGAAGATTGGCTGAAGAATTGTAGTAAGATGCAGACTATCACCCTCAAAATACTTGACATGCCAGTTATTAGGCCAAATGATGATGCTCTGCAATAACTTGGTAATATAAATGTATAGCAGCATTACAAATTAACATTTTGTGAATTATTTGTGCAGGTGTAATAAGATCTGATTATTATATCTTAAAGATGCAACAACTTGCTAAATATGTCAGAATATAGACAATATGAATTGGAATGTATCACTGTCTCCCTCAGAAATAATACTCTATTTCTCATTTTCATTGAGGAAATATTGAAGGAGTCCAATCCAGCTCATAGTGTTCATAATTGTGGACCTGTGCTGGGGTGAAAAGGAGTTATCAACTTTTTCAAAGACAAATTATATAATATCAGTAAGCTTCATGCAGTTAATGAGCTTTTATTTTCTTGGACCTATCGGTGATTGGAATATGGCATTCCCATAAGGAATGATTTCAGAATAGCAATACAATCAGGGTCAAATATGAGCTTTAAAGGTACCTTCCGCATGTTTAACTCAACTGAATGTGGAGTGATAGAGTGGATGATGTTTACAGGTCATTGTTGGCCAATATGATGGAGTCAATCAACAGCCTGAGCCTCAATGGCTGGGTCCCAATGGGGCTCCTGGAAATGTGGATGTCAGTGTCTGAAAATCGGGGTAGAATTTTGGGGGTCCTGTCACCATTAAATAGACAATATTAGCACAAGTTATATTGAGGCCAGTTCCAGCTGCGGCAATTAATTCAATCAGTACTTCACATTCAGGATTATTGAAGAAATTCTCCAGTGCCTTCTCCTGTGCTCATGCTGTAATTGTTCCATCAATTCGTTCTGAAAGGATAGAGTGATGGGAAAGTGCAATATGAATTCTACAATAAAAAACAGTCAGATGGAGTCAATTGGTAATGTATGAATATTAAAATCAACTCACAAATCAAGAAATTGGGTCCATTGGGTATAAACCACCGATTTGGTTGGACCACACTTTGATTGTTTTTTCTTCATTAAGCTTTGTAGGAGGTGTTCAATTTTACTACTCATCATGCATGTTTTCACATCCACAATAGTTCCTGTGATTATTGAGGAGTAATCCTGAGTTCTCCTGCCCTCATGGTCTTCCAAATACGCATCCACAATTGTGTTAAGCATGATGTGATGGTTACAGCATATTCACAGATTATTAATATTCCTGAAAAATTCTCCTGGTCCTTTCCTTTTGGATGATAGGAATTCTTTGTATAATATGGAACATTTTTGCTTCATTGTTGGGTTGAGTGGGAGTGGTTCATAATAATGGCTAATAGTGGGAAGGGATTTGACATGTGTGGTTTTGGTGTGGCGCAAACTTAAATGCTGCAATGCCAAATACAAAATATCATTTCTACCTTTGGAAAGAGTACTCAGGATGAATGGTGACCAGTTATCTTGATCTGAGCTCTTGGGTTGGGTGATGAATGATATTATGCCCAAAAGGTCATAAATGGTGTTGTGAATAGGTGTGCCTGTTAAACATATTTGATGGGATGAAAGGAGGCTATTAATGGCACGGTGAGTGGCAGTTTATTGAGAGCAAGTATAGCTATAAGATGGGGGAAGGGTTATTTAATATAAAAGGTAATTTGAATCATTGAAAGATCAGAAACTCACTGTGCTTCATCCAATATTATACAATGCCAATTGATTTTAAAAATGAATGATGTAGAGGTATTTCTTTTCTTAAATTCTTGGGTGATAGTACTGTAAGAATTGATGATGATATCATATTTTGAGATGTCGGCCTTGGATAATAAGTGACGAGTGGGACCATGGTAGATTTTGGCTTGCAGTTCTCCAGCCTGAGCATGCTTGGACATTTCAGATTTCCAGTTGGTAATTAAGCAAGGGGGGCAGATGATCATGGTGGGTGTGGAGCAATGGGGGTTTGCAATCAACCGCTCCTTGGAGGTACCAATTAGAGCAATGGCCTGAATGGTTTTACCTAATCCCATATCATCTGCGAGCAGTCCTCCAAGAGGGGTATTGGTCAAAAGGGATTCAAATGAGCTAACGACCTTGTTTATAATGATGTGCCTGGCATTAAAAGTGGATCCTGGGGGTGAGGTGGCCCAAAGGTTATGGGCTGATTGGCCATTGGGAATTTCTTGATCCCAGAGCAAAGCTAGTCTGGTCTTTTGATGAGGGAGGAGGGGGATTTGAATAATGGAATGGGGTGGGCTCATCATGGGGAGGTCTGATCCACTGGGTAATTGTATCAGTTTTTGCTTTGAAGTCAATGATAAAACAGTAGGATATGAAGCTGGTGTCAAGTTTGAAGCGGGAAATGTGGGAGTAAAGACTTGAAATTGACTATGCGTATTACAGTCATATTCTTTGGGTATTTTAAGCTTGAAATTTTGCATTCAAAAGCTTTCAATTATGAATAGAATTTTTGGATACCATGTGAAGAACATTAATGCTAGATTAGGTTTCTGAGATGAGGAGGGATCATTTGCATCAGTCATAAATATTCCCTCAACAAATAATGTTTGAGTAGGATTGGATTTTCAATTTTCAATCCATTCCCCACCAGGACCACAGTGCATGAAAGTTTGTGTTGCCCCAAGGAATGGTATCAACATTTTAGAAAGGGTTCCAGGGAGAGAGCCAATATCATGTTGGTGATTGGGGAGATATACAAATATGTTGTGTTGATTGTGCCATAGGATAATCCAAGAAGCTAAGTGGCAATTGTCAGGATTTAAGGTTATATGACCATTTATTTGAATATTAATATTAATCATCCCAATGCAAAGTGGCTGTGAAGGGGTTGACATGATGTCTATTATGAATTATTTGGGGACAGTTGGAAATTATATGATCAGGAAGGGGTAGCTAAAGGGAATGAAGACCAATAAGCGCAGGTGGGGAACTTATATGAGAGGCATAAATGAACTCAAAGGGGGATGGCCTGTGGTTACGTGCATGGTGTTTGAGAAGATGGGCCTCTTGGGCTCATAATTTTCATATCCGATTTGGGGCATATATCAAGGCAAGGTGGCAAAAATGTGGGTGCAGCAATATGACTTCTGGATCCACAGAAACTTACGCAACCTTTGGTGGACCAAGGTTGGAATTAGCATATCCAAAATTGGGTGGGTTTCAGAAACTTAATGTGGAGGGGCATATTAGAGGCATGAAGCCATGTTCGCTGGTGTGACAGCAAACAATAAGCGTATCTTTCCCAGGTTAATTGTGGTACAGGGACCTACTGGGCAATTTTGGCAGTTTTAAAGGGCAATCTCACTGTGGGGATGTTTGTGTGTGGGCAGGTGAGATATGTTTGGTAACGTGCCACCTGTAAGGTTTGTCTATGAAACTCTTGATAATAGTAGCAAAATTCAGAGTACTATGACTGTCCTCAGTAGAAATATATAATATAATAAAATATTATAACCACAAATTTAAATATAATTATTAAAAATAATTATATAAAAAAATAAATTTAATCATTATTATAAAAAAAATATAATAATAAAAAAAAATAACAATAATTATAATAAATTATAATTATTCTATTATTGTTATAGTCACGAACAGTTATAACAATAAGAAGTGTAAATCTCTTAATGAGACAATTACACATGGAAATATGAATATTAACCACTTATAAATAATATAAATATTATTTATAAAAGAATTATAACACACACTGTGCAGAAATAATTCTTATAGAATAAAAATTCTATATAAAAAAAGTAATACTAGATAAAAAAGATATAGAACTTTAGAGAAAACTTACTTATCATATTTATTTAATACAACAAGTCAAACAACAACAGTTCTTATATTAAATAATGATTATAAGTTAAAAACACGCCTAAAATCAATAATTTTAAAGATAAAACAACTTTTAATAATAAAATTTAAGATTAAAGAGTTTTTAAGAGGAATTTGTTGATTTTAAAAGATATTTAAGATGATAATTTTATAATATAAAATATATTATTGATGATTACAACAATAATCTGAATTCTATGATTTCAATTCTTTAATTTACAATTAATAAAGAATAAAATAACTTAAGAATTACTTTAATAATAAGATTTTAAAAATAATAAAACTTCACCTGTTTTCAATTTCTAATATGATTGGATTGATGAATAATAATGGACAAAAACAGTGATGAAAAGACTCTTTTTATGTCTTCAGAGCAGCTCTCATGATTCACAATGAATATAGAGGGCGTGCTCAGGTCAAAACTGAAAAACCATACTTAAAAACAAAGCTCTTAACTTAAGGTAACTTGTTTTTAATTCCAATTTAAAGTTACCAGTGTTATTCTTAACTCCATGTAGCTTTAATCCTCATTTAAACTAATTATTTTTAAGTTTTCAATATAGATTAACTTATTTATATTAAAGTTAATCACATGAACAACTTAAAAATAGAGTTTCAAGCAGATATCTCTTAAACTCAATCTTTAATGAATTTTTGAAGAAATCATAATTTTCTTTGAGCTTAATTAAAAGAGTAAATTTCCAGGCTAATTACCGAAGAAATTTATTTATAAAAGATACTTAAAACTTAATATATATGTAGATAATATTAAATTGTAAGCTGTGTAAAAATTTCAAGCAAATCCATTAACAATTGGATTCTTAATGAATTTTTGAAGTTATTGCTAATTTTCCACGTAAAATAGCAATACACACCAAACCTTAGCTTTTGATAAGGTTTTAATGCTTGTGACTTTAAAGGTTTAAGCTTATTTAAGGTTTTTAAGCTTTATTAAGCTTTGACAGTTCTTAAAACCTTGATTTCAAGCCTGCATATTGGGATTTACCCTTTGCAGCTTGAAATTCCTGTCCAAATTAGGATAAAACCAGTTTAAACCTTAAGGTTAGATCAAAGTCTAATCTTAAAGTTTAAATATGATTGAAAATCCTCCAATACAGGTGGACAACCTTAATTGAATCATTGCATATCCAAAAAGTTGGGTTCCCCAGCTCTATTTGGTATTTTTCCTTTGTCCCACCTTTTTGCGTGGATTTTGCCCTTTTATTTATTTAAAGCAATACTATGGACTTGAACCCTTTTAAATTGAGCTCACGCAGGATTTACATTCTGTATGGCAAATCCTTAGCCAATTCAGTAAATATACACCACACCTCAATTTTAACTAAGCTTTTGGTAGGTTTGCATTAACCTTGTGCAACTTTAAATTTAAGCTTGTTTAAGCTTGAATTTAACAATTTAAAAAAAATGTTAAAAAAGTTACATTAGTACTGTGAGATTCTTAAATCTTCTAATAACACAAGAAATAAGTGTTTTTGGGTATAACACCTTATGGATGTACCCTAGGTCATTTTTGGTGTAGAATCCAAAAATGACATAATATTTATAACTTTGTTTATCCAAAAAAAGCTATACTTATTTTTTGTTTTTTTTTATTTTAATTTCAACTAAAAAGTCTGTTTAAGACAAAATTAACTTTTTATAAAATCATTTGTGGCCTTATGGGTATGTTATACATACCTCACAGGCTCACACCACCAAACATGAGTTTGGTTTTTCCCGAAGTTTTTTGCTGACTGAAGCCTACTGGCATTCCAGGGGGGAATGTGTGCCATGATCAAAGGGGGCGCCGGCCACGATCCGTGATCCACATATACATTCACCCCTATTGGGTTTGAGGCGGGTACTAATTCACCAAGATTGGCATCAGGGTATTTCCCCCATGCGTGTACAGAACTCCGGCGAAAGAGGCCACCTGCCCAAGTGATTTTTTGGCTGCAAGCCAGGCGCCTGAGAATGTACAACAAATGACCCACGGTGGCAGATCCCCACGCAAACATAACCAGCCTCAGTGATCATAGGCCGGGAGTATGCTAATGTGGATGAGGCCAAAGCAAATCCACACTTATTGCCCTCAGGTTTCTGCGCGCAAGCAGGTGAGCATCAGCAGTCAAGGTGACCACCCAACCAAGCAAATAGCCAGTTGGAAGACTGGCGATAAAAGGTCTGCCAGGCGTGTGAAAGTCACCTTCATTTGACCTGTCAGGGGGTGCATATGAAAGCATGTGGCTGCCCAACAATGAGCGGGCACAATAAACAAGCGGGGCCAGTCATTATTTGCCCCAACAATGGCACCAGAGTGAATCCACCATTTGCATATGACCCAAATCCTTAGTCATCCATGTGTACACCCCTTACATCAACTCGGATTACACCCAAATCTGTGTGGTAGTTAGGTGGAGCTCTCCAAAAATGTGCATCAAAGGGATGCATTTGAGAAATTGGACTCAATGGCTTGGCGTGATTACATGTTACATTGTTTTACAGCTTTGGCTCTGCCCCAAAATTGTAGTGTGTCATTCTTTTTTAAATCATTAAGATCTCATGTTAATATATTAAATTTTGCATCATCATCAATACTAGATTTAATAAATCTTATTTCATCTATTCTTTTCATGGAATGTTCCTGTTCATCCATTCTTCCCAATTTTCTGGGAATTTCATAGGAGTTATGGCCACATTTAATACACTGTCCATGGCCCAAGGCTCAAATTTGGAGATCCTGTACCCTTGTGGGTAAGGTATGTGTCAATGGGCTTTTTCTTGGAACTTGTCTTTATTGTTCTTGAGACCTGTCTGATTTTCCTGAGATCCTTTGTGATTGTCCTTGGGGACTTCTGAAGCTGGTTTGGAGCTGGTAGACACCATTGGGCCTTCTTCCTCCAAAGCTGGGGTCATTTCCAACTCTTTCTTCTGGTCTATGGATAAAAGACTTTGGTTCTTCAACCAATTCTTTATCTTTTTTACCTTGTCTTTGCAATAAAATGGGCTCCACCCTCCTAAGAGTTCTTTGGTGTTCTCCTGACCCAGAAATTTGTTGATGTGTAAGTATGAGTTCATATCCCCTTCCAAAGGCTTGGGAATATTTCCAACTCCTCTTCCTAGGCTACTCTGTACCATCTTTTGTACTGTGATTGATATATTCATATGGCTGCCACTTAGAAAAGGTTCAGCCCTTAATACATTACCTTGAATAAGTGCAGGCTTAGAGTCAATTTCAAAGCTGGTAGGTACACACCTTGGGGGATGGGCCAAATCTGGCATCCTCCAGAGAGTCCTTTCTTGAGGAAGACATGCCTTATCTGGCCGTGGTCTTTCATCTTCCCTGCCCACATCCATTTGGCTGAACTGGATAGTTGCTTCCATTTCTGGTATTCACCATTTTCACATCAATTTGAGAGAAAACAAAGAATAAAAATCAAATGAATGATGGAAAAAAACAGTAATGAACAGAATATTTTTATGTCTGAAGAGCAGCTCTCATGATTAACAATGGATAAAGAGGGTGTGCTCAGGTCAAAACTGAAAAACCATGCTTAAAAAAAAGGTTCTTAACTTAAGGTAACTTATTTTTAATTCTAATTTAAAGTTACCAATGTTATTCTTAGCTCCAAGTAACTTTAATCCTCATTGGAGTGAATTATTTTAAGTTTTAATATAAAATAAATTTATTTATATTGAAGTTCATTACATGAAACACTTGAAAATGTAGTTTCAAGCAAAAATCTCTTAAGCTCAATTATTCATTAATTTTTAAATAAATCTGAATTTTCTTTAAGTATAATCAAAAGAGTAAATTTCCAGGCTAATTACCAATACAACTTCTTTATAAAAGATACCTAAAATTGGATGTATACACAGATAACATTAAATTTTAATCTGTGTGCAATGTTCAGGAAAATCCATTAAGAATTGTATTTTTAATGAATTTTTGAAGGCATTACTATATTTCCACATAAAATACCAATAAAAACCTAAGCTTAACTCTTGATAAGGTTATAATGCTTTTAACTTTGAATTTTTAAGCTTATTTAAGCTTTGAAAGTTCTTAAAATCTTAATTCCAAGCTTGCATATTGGGATTTACCCTTTGGCAGCTTGAAATCCCTGTCCAAATTGGGATGAAACCAGTTAAACTATAAGGTTGGATCAAAGTCTAATCTTAAAGTTAAAATAAGGTTGAAAATAATCCAATACAGGTGAAAAGCCTTAATTGAATCTTTGAAGATCCAAAAATTTGGGTACCCCAGCTCTGTTTGGTCTTTTTCCTTTGTCCCACCTTTTTGCATGTATTTTGCCCTTTTATTTATTTAAATCCATAATATGGCCTTAAACCCTTTTGAATTGAGCCCACACAGAATTTGAGTCCTGTATGGCAAATCCTTAGAAAATTCAGTAAATATACACAACACCTTAATTTTGACTAAAATTTTGGTATGTTTGAATAAACCTTATGCAATTTTAAATTTAAGCTCATTTAATCTTAAATTTAACAATCTTCAAAAGATGTTAAAAAAAGTTTCTATTGTACTGTGAGATTCTTAAATATTCTAATAGCATAAGAAATAATCATTTTTGGTATAACACCCTATGGGTGTACCCTAGGTTTTTTTGGTGTAGAATCCAAAAATGACATAAAAATTATAACTTTGTTTATCCACAAAAAGTTATACTTTTTTTTTGTTATTTTTCATTTTAAATCCAATTTAAAATTCTTTTCAAGACTGAATCAACTCTATATAAAGCTATTTGTGGCCTTATGGGTATGTCATATATACCTCACAGGCTCACATTCCCTACCACCAAAAAAAATTGCACCACAATTTTTCTTTGGTAGTATACCCCCAATTTATTTGGGGGGTATAATCCACTGTCCAACCTCTCTACTTATACCTTTTAATGATGTAAAGCACACAAATAAAACCTTTACTGAGGTATTGGTCTTCTCTCATGTCTGAATATTCTGAGAAACGTTTGGGAATCAGGTATCTCACTTTCTGAAATCCATTCATCTCCATGTTGTGGATTTTTGTACCTGACTAAGTATTATCTTTCATTTTTTCCCCCAAGTCTTCTTTCTTTCAAGACTGTTAGTAATTTTTCTCCTCACTTTGATCAAGTGGGGGTACTTCTAAGGGTGTTTCATTTCTCAAAGGCAATGATTCCTTGTCACTTGAAGTGTAATTCTTCACTAAACTGACAGGGAAAGTGTAATGCTTGTCTCCAATTATCCTAAAAGTTGTAATTTCAATTTTTTGGGCCTTTTTTATTACTAAAGATCAAGGTTGAAACTAGTATTAAGTCGCCTACTTTGAATTCT
Organism: Austropuccinia psidii; assembly: GCA_023105745.1. Lineage (NCBI taxonomy): Eukaryota > Fungi > Basidiomycota > Pucciniomycetes > Pucciniales > Sphaerophragmiaceae > Austropuccinia > Austropuccinia psidii. Next base: position 20,387,131 of record JALGQZ010000016.1, read on the forward strand.
GGGGTTTGATGACTTTTATCCCACTTCTTTTTAGCATATTAAAAGGCATCATACATGATTTGATTTGCATGATAGCTCACTTCATCAAGAAATAGCCTAAAGGTTGAAGCAGTTGGTTGAATATCAACTAAATCTTTCTTCAAAGTACCAACTGGAAGCTTAGGGTTTCATCATTTTTCCAACATTGTAGGAGTTTTGCCTGTTGAAGAATGGATAGAAATCTTATAGGCTAATTCCAATTCTGGTAGAAGGGTACACCAATCATGGATGAAGGCATTGGAATCTTTGACCTCCAGGCCATAAGCACAAAGTCATCCTATCATTTCCTCAAGGGTTTGAATCATTCTTTCTGGAAACCCATCTGTTTGTGGATGGTATTCTGTTGAGAATGATATTTTTGTACCCAAAAGCTTATGTAAATTGGTACATAAGGCTGATGTAAATTTTGGGTCTCTATCACTAATGATATTCTTAAAGAGAAAAGTGTGGGATATGACTCTGTTCCAAATCAAAAGATATGTATCCATAGCTGTGTCATCTTTATGACATGGTAAAAAGATTGGAGTTTTGCTATATCTGTCTACAATAACAAGACATGCATTGTAACTTTTATCACCTCCAGGTAGTAAAGCAGTCACCCAATTCATATGAACCACTTCCCATGGGGTACTTGGCTCTTGGATATGAATCATCAAACCAAATCTCTTACCAGTAGCTTTATTGGCTTTCTGGAATCTATCACAACTATGACAGTACTCAATGACATCTTTTCTGCAAGATGGCGACCAGGCACATGTCTTAATTCTTTCATGACATGGTAAAAAGATTGGAGTTTTTGCTATATCTGTCTACAATAACAAGACATACATTGTAGCTTATATGACCTCAAGGTGGTAAAGCAGTCACCCAATTCATATGAACCACTTCCCATGGGGTACTTGGTTCTTGGATATGAATCATTAAACCCAATCTCTTACCAGTAGCTTTATTGGCTTTCTGGCATCTATCACAACTATGACAGTACTCAATGACATCTTTTCTGCAAGATGGCCACCAGGCACATTTCTTAATTCTTTCCATTTTTCTGTCTTCAGACCAATGTCCAGAATAAATCTTATCATGGAATTTTAATAGTATTGTGTTGATCAACATTTTACTACATAAGACCATGACACATGTGTGTTTAGATCTATGATATAAGATACCATCAAATAAATGTAATATTCCATTTTCATAAGGTGTCTTACAAATATCATCCAGAGAATTATCCAAAGCTGCATATTTGCAATCTTTTTCAAGTAGAGCAGTAAGAATATAACAATTCTTATCTTGCTTATAGCTTTCTCCAACTTTGTCAAAGAATTTTGTAACCACATCTGTTATCTTAATTCCTTCCATTGTAATATGGGGTTCTGCACTTGTAGGAACATAGTTGGGATTTTCACGTTTATTGGGTAATGCCCATCTACTCAAGTCATCAGCATTCTTTTGAATATTTCCAGCTTTATGTACTACGGTCATATTACCTCTATACATCTGTATAGCAATCTGCCATCTTAACATGTGTATGTTTGGATTTTTCATGTTAAGAAGTGATTTTACTGAATTACAATCAGTAATTAATTCAAACACACTACCATCAAGATAATAATGCAGTTTTTCTAAAGCCCAAAAAAGGCAAAGACACTCCATTTGGTTAGCTGAATATCTAGCCTCAGTAGGTTTGAGTTTTCTTGAGATAAAACAAATTTGACCTTCATAAGGCTTGTCATTGACAATTTGAACTTGATGAAGAGCTGCACCTAGACATTCACCACATGCATCAATATACAGATTGAAAGAAATTTTTCAGTCTGGCATCAATAATAATGGTGCATTAGTCAAGGCATACTTGATTTTTTCATATGCTTGAATCCTTTCCTATGTCATATCAAAGACAGTTTGTTGATCACAAATTCTGTTCAATGATTTGGCAAGGATTGCAAAATATTTAAGTTTTTTCCTGTAAGAACTGAAAAACCCTAAGAAAGATATCATTTCTTTTTTGTTCTGCAGAATTTGGTTCAGTAAACTTGCAGCCACTTTGTTTTTATCAACACCAAGGCTCAGTCCTGAGACTACATGTCCTAGAGCTTTCAGCTCATGAAACCCAAAATTAAATTTTTTAAGAGATATTTTCATGTTCACTTGAAGAATCTTCTTAAGTACTAATGAAAGTCTCTCTAAATAGAATTGCAAGGTTTCTGAACAAATGATAATGTCATCAATATAAATGATAAACCATCCCTCTGATAATTCATGTGGGAAATGTTTATTCATCATTCTTTGATAATGAGAGGGTGCATTTGTAATACCAAAAAGCATCCTCAAGTATTCATAAATACCACAATGAGAAATTATTCTCAATAATTTCCTAGAATGAGGTGTCAAAACATTCTGATGAAAATCTTTAAGGGAATCCATAGAAGTAATAAATTTTGCTTTGGATAATTGAGTCAAAGTCTCATGAATTCTAGGAATTGGATACCTATCTGGAATAGTGTAGGTATTCAATTCTCTAAAATCACCAACCATCCTTGATTTATCATTATTGCAAGTAATAATTACAGGAGTTTTGACTTCTACTTCTCCATTGTGCCCAATGTTTCTAAGAACTCCCAGTTTCATCACCTCATCAATATGAGTTTCCAATGCTTCTCTAGCCCTAGGGGTAGCTGGGTAAGCTGGTCTTCTTAATTGTGGAGGGTAAGGTCTTTCCACATTAAGCATAATATCCACTTAATGGCCTTTAATAGCTCCAAGTGGTTCATTATCAGAAGCAAAGGCTTCCCTGTATTGGGATAAAATTTCAATAAGACCTTCCTTCATTTCTAATGCTAATTCAGGGCTAATTTGTGATTCAATTAATTGATCTGATACAAATATTTCCTTATTAACATTCCTTACTTGTCTAATGACAGTTATTCCTCTTTTTTCTAGAGTAAAAGAAAATATCTGCCTTTTATTTTCCCCTAAAGTGAAATATCTGCCTTTATGATTATTAATATCAATACCATAAATATTAAGATAATCATTCCCAAGTATAACGTGTTGTGAAGTACAATTATTCATTAAAACAAATTCAACTTTAAATCTGATATTTCCTGAAGGATGAGGGAATGTCATTTCTGCTCCAAGAATGCCCAAGGGATGCATATCTTGGCTAGCACTTCTGAATTTTATACCTTCAATTGGCATTAACCTTTCTTGAAAATTGGTATAAATTTTTCCAAGATAATCTTTTCCAACACAAGTAAAAAAAGCACCTGAGTCAAGATGTATCTTGGCTTCTTTGTTGTTTATCACAATTTTAGTGATTCAAGATTATATAGCTGTGTAACCTTTATCTCTGGAAGGTTTGGTTTTCTGCATCTTAGCATCTTGCACATGTATGAAATCCATACATTCATCACTGTACTGTGGTAAGTTAGTATGCACTTCTGTGACCTCAAAGGAACATTAATGTCTTCTATACTAAGTTTATCTGTTAGTTCTTCTTCTTCAGAAGGCTCAGAGTCACTTTCATGTAAAGATACATCATTGGCTTCTTTTGTGTCATCTTTGTTTTCAATTTCTATATCATTAATTCATGTCTGTTTTGTACAAGCATTAGCCAAATGAGATGTACTACCACATTTATGACATTTCAAAGGAGCTTTGTAATGTGTTTTATTTGGTTTTGTAATTGGTTTCCCACTAGTCATTGTGTCTATTGGGGGTTTATGCAAATGTTTTCCTATTTTTATTCTGGTTGTAATGTCTTCGATGGAGTTTATATAATCTTCCATAGAGAACGGCGCAATACATCTGCTTCTTATAACATGCTCAAGGTCACTGCCACATTTCCTTAATATCCTTTTATGTATCATTGCTTCAGACATATCAGGATGAATGGCAGTTAATCTTTCCTTCTTCTTAAGAAGCCAGGACATGGGCCATTCCCTCTCAATATTAAAGATGGATTCTTAAAAGGAATTTTCCATCTTCAATCTCCAGGAATCATTTTCCCATTTGGAAATGACTTGTTCTTTCCACCAAGTCTAAGAATGTTTACCATGGTCTTGTATCGTTTTGTAATACCATTTCTTTGCTGATTTGGTAAACAGTGAGTGTAATCTGGCACTTATGTATTCATCTGGTATGTTCAAGTCTTCTTTGAACATATCAATTTTTTTCATAACCTCCATATGAGTATCTTTTCCTCACCACTGAAGGTTGGCCATTCCTCTAATCTTGTAATTTCTTTAAAATTACAAGCAGTCTCCACTTCTGCATTACTTGAAATTTTATTATTTAAATCATTGTTCAATTTCAGCACATTTCTGTCAAGAATTGGTGTGGACTGTCTTGGTAATTCATTTTTCAGTGATATATTATTAATATTTGATTGAATATCTTCTTTCAATTAAAGTCTTTCTTTATCACTTTTTTCCAATTGTTCTTGGAAAAGAGCTGCAATGTGACCAGTTGAATTTTCCAAGTTCTTGACCCATATCCTTAATTCTCTTAATTGTTTAGTAATAAAAGAAATATAATTGTCATCTGGTTGATTGAGTAAGATAAATATAGACTCAATTCTTGCACAAATATGCGTCAAAGACAAAATATCTTCTTTATTCATACTTTCTAGCCCAATAATGGTCTTTTGTGACTCTTTTACCTGTAAAATCTCTCTACCCAACTTCTGTGAGATATACTCAGAATTGTTTAACTTTGCTAGAATCTCTTTATTATAAGTTTCAAAATTATTTACAAGATTTAAAAGGTCTATTTCTTTGGAAAGTATTGGTGCATTCTTTCCTCCTACTTGTTTTTTGAATTCCATCAGAGTTCTTGCCATATTGAGCACATTGTCCCTGGCTGTCTTCTCTTTCTTGGGAATTCTGTAGTTCTGTGGGTAACGCTTGTTCCACTTTGGCTTTTCCTTTCCCTTTGGCTTTTGCTTGCCCTTCTGATTTTTCTTTGGGGTTTGCTTTCCCTTTTTTGGCACTTGTTGAGGCTTGTGAAACTTCCACTGGGCTGTTATCCTTTCCTTGGGCCAACTTTGTCTTCTGGTCCTCTGACAGCATGCCTTGGGTTTTCAACCAAGCTTTTATCTGTTGGACTTGTCCTTTGCAAGACATGGGTGTCCAACTCCTCAGAAGATCCTCTGTCTTTTCTGGGCCCATGAAATCTTTCACTTAAAGATATGAGTTCATTGTGCCTATCCAAAGACTTGGCAGAAGCTCCCACTCCTGCTGCTTTGCCGCCATAAACCAGTTCTTGTACTGAGACTGGTATATATCTATTGTTGCCTGTTGGAAATGGTTCAGTTCTGACAGCAGGAATAGCAGTTATGTCAGCTTCTTGACTCTAAATCAAAGTTTCAAAGGTGCTGGCTAACCTTCAGGAACTGGTGGAAGTTCTGGCATCTTCCATTTTTGCCTCTCCTCTGGGCTGACAATCTTGTCCTTTGTATTTATGACTTGAATTTCCTGGTCCCGATGCATTTTATCGGATGGAGTAGTTACTTACACTTCTAGTTGGAGTAATTTCACGTCAATTTAAAGAAAAATGGCCTACGAAATCGATTGTATTCATCTGCCGGACCTTTAAAGGGTTCTTTGGTAATTAAATCCCTTGGTACTGGGCTTGTTTGAATTTCAATACTAGACTCTGAGACCTCACAGTCTAAAGAACTTTCTCTGGTGGATGACACTAGAGAAAAAATAAGAAATATAAGCTATTTTATTAAAAAATAAAAATAACTTATGAGCTCAACTTATTGGATAAAGTTGTTTCAATGTAATTTATGGCAAATTATGTCAACAATAAAGAAAAATGTCTAAAGACTAAAGAAAAAATGATTTTAATTAAAGATTTTTAACTGTTTTTTAAAAAAAATTATTTGATTTTATATTTTGCTTAAAGAAATAATAATTATGCAATTAATAAGTTATTAATCAAAATTTTATTATTAAATTTCTACTAGAATAACTCAAAGAATAAATTTCAAGTATGTGATGTGAGAAAGCCACTAGTTAGACAAGAGAAATTTATTCCAAATCACTCAATAGTATATTCTTTCAAACAATATTCTTAAGAAAAAAATAACTTTATTAATATTATAAAGATTATTTATAAGGGATAAGTCCCAAAAAAGCCAAAATTAAAGTAAATATGGCAATTTTACGTCAAAAAGACAAAAATGAGGTATAGAATATGAGTTATGTCCCAAACATTGGTTAGAATCATGCCCAGGCCCCCAAATGTAAGGTTTGTCTATGAAAATCTTGATAATAGTAATGATATTGAGAGTACTATGATTTTCCTCAGTATAACAAAGTATCATAATAATTATATTAAGAAAAATTAAAATATCATAAAATAATTTAATAATAATAAAAAATCTTGATAATTATAATAAACTATAATTATTCTATTATTGTTATAGTCACTAACAATTGTAACAATAAGACGTGTAAAGCTCTTAATGAGACAATTACATGTGGAAAATATTAATATTTAACCACTTATAAATAATATAAATATTCTTTATAAAAGAATTATCACACACACTGTGCAGAAATAACTCTTATAGAAAAAATCTATATAAAAAAATATAGAACTTCAGAGAAAAAACTTACTTATAATATATATCTAATACAACAGTTATTATATTAAATAATTATTATAAGCTCAAAGCACACCTAAAAATCAATATTTTAAATTTAAAAAAACTTTTTATGATAAAGAGATTATTTAATGAGTTTTTAAGCAGAATTTGTGGATTTTAAAATATACTTAAATAAGATGATAATTTTATAAAATAAGATATATTATTGGTGATTACAAGGATAATCTGAATTCTAAAATTTCAACTCTTCAATTTAAGATTAATCAAGAGTAGAATAACTTAAGAATTACTTTGATCATATAATTTTTTATGTAATAAAACTTTACCTGTTTAAATGTCTAATATAATTGGATTGATAATGAATGATGGAAAAAAACAGTGATGAAAAGACTCTTTTTATGTCTGCAGAGCAGCTCTCATAATTAAGAATGGATATAGTGGCTGTGCTCAGGTCAAAAATGAAAAACCACACTTAAAAATAAGGTTCTTAACTTAAGGTAACTTATTTTTAATTCCAATTTAAAGTTACCAGAGTTATTCTTAACTCCAAGTTACTTTAATCCTCATTTGGGTTGATTATTTTAGGCTTTAATATGAAATAAATTTATTTATATTACATTTCATTGCATGAACAACTCAAAAATAGAGTTTCAAGCAAAAATCTCTCACACTCAATTTTCAATTAATCTTTAAAGAAATCTTAATTTTCTTTAAGTATAATTAAACGACTACATTTCCAGGCTAATTAACAATAAAGACTGTTTATAAAGTATACTTAAATTTTGCTTTATACACAGATAACATTATATTGTAAGCTGTGTGAAAGGTTCAGGCAAATCCATTAAAAATTGGAGTTTTAATGAAATTTTGAAGTTATTACTATTTTTCCACGTAAAATAGCAATACACACCAAAACTTAACTTTTGATAAGGTTTTGAAGCTTTTTGCTTTATAGCTTTAAGTTTATTGAAGCTTTTGAATTTCTTAGAACCTTAGTTTCACACTTGCATATTAGGATTTACCCTTTGCCACTTTGAAATTCCTATCCAAACTGGCATAAAACCAGTTTAAGCTTTAAGGTTGGATCAAATTCTAATCTTAAAGCTGAAATAAGGTTTAAAATCCTTCAATAAAGGTGGGAAACCTTAATTGAATCCTTGGATATTCAAAAAGCTGGGTATCCCGGCTCTGTTTGGTCTTTTTCCTTTGTCCCACCTTTTTGCATGTATTTTGCCCTTTTATTTATTTAAAGAAATAATATGGCCTCAAACCCTTTTCAATTGAGCCCATGCAGGATCTAAATCCTGTATGGAAAATCCTTAGCCAATTCAGTAAGTATACACAACACCTTAATTTTAACTAAAATTTAAGTATGTTTCCATAAACCTTATGCAATTTTAAATTTAACCTTATTTAAGCTTGAATTTAACAATTTTAAAAAAATTTGAAAAAAGTTGCAGCTCTACTGTGAGATTCTTGAATATTCTAATAACATAATAAATAATCATTTTTGGGTATAAATACCTATGGGTGTGCCCTAGGTTATTTTTGGTGTAGAATCCAAAAATGACATAATAATTATAACTTTGTTTATTCAAGAAAGTTATACTTGTTTTTTGTTATTTTTTATTTTAAATCCAATTGAAAAGTCTTTTCAAGACTGAATCAACTCTATATAAAGTTATTTGTGGCCTTATGGGTATGTCATATATACCTCCCAGGCTCACAGTAGGAGTTTTCCTCTTCTTATTTACAAATTTATATATTATGTTTTTCAATACTTAATATACCATTTCTGATGGTATTAAAAGGTCATTCTGGCTCTCTTTTTGTAGTCACATGTTGACAGCCAGCCAGTCAGATGAACCATTCCCTGGTGACTATTTAAGCAGATGACACTTGTAAGACTATTTCTAAGACTTGTGATCATTTGATATTATTCTTATTCTATTTCTTTAAACAATCTTCAAAAGAAAAAAACAAAAAGAAAGTGAATAAAAAGCATAATTGATATAAAGCCAAAGTGAATTTTATGTTTTTTAAGTTCTGTAAGTTCTTTCCTCTTGAGTTAAAAGAAGATTTTCCTTCAATATTCACTATTGAGAAAGTTTTTCATTTATTTTTCCATCTTTTTTTGAAGGGTCTTGATAGAAACTAATTGGTTTTGATGATCTTTCAGTTTGAATTTAAATTTTACAGCAGCTTTTTTAATCAATTTTGATATTTTTTTAGAAATTCATTTAGAAATCTTTTAATTTTTTGATCTTTAGATATATCCTTTTCTTCAGTTATGGAAATCAAGTTATTTGAAGAGCCTTCCATATTCTTTTCTTTGGTATAGCTAATTCTTACATTATCATTTTACTCATCATTGATTTCTCAGCTGAATAATCCCTCAAAGATTTCTTGTAGGTCATATTCTTCTTGAGTCAATTTGTGGTAGTATTCCTTTGGCTGAATTTCTTCCAAAATCTCAAGGATTGTCACAGGTTTTTTTTCAAGGAGTTTTTTTTATCCAAAATTTAATCTGATAAGGTAATCAAAGTATCCTCCTGAGGTACTACACTTTTTTGGTTAGAATATTCTGGTTCTTATATCTCAAGGGTTTTCATAATTTGATTAGATTATTCAAAGCTATAAATTTCTGATTCTAAAGTTGATAAGAGGTATTCTTGATGAATAAGATATTCTAGCTCAAAATTAAAATATTTACCAAATTCTTTCTCCGTTAAATCAAAAGTGCCATTCTCTAGTTTATTTTCATTTGATATGTCTTCTATTTTTATGGAGTTAAGTTGAATCAGAGTTTCTTCTAAAGAAAAAAATAATGACCTGGTATGAGTGGAATAACTATTGTTTTACACCATGAGAAAATTTGCTACATCTAACAACAGGTGTTTCATTTGGAAAATAAATTTGAACCAGCTAATTCTAATCATGGACCTATAAACCGAGATATATTGAAGCCAGAATCCCATTTTCTTATGAGACTCAAAGCCAATCTCAGAAACTGATAGTCTACATAACATTCCATTTCCTTTTCTCTTTCTTCATTCTATTAAGCTAGAGATATTTTATTTGATTCTTATTCTACTTAAAATTTGAGATAGAACAGCTGATGTCAGCTTTTTTTAAAATATCCATTGCAATTACATCTAAATTAAAACGTTAATTTCAGACTTATATTTTCTATTTAGAAAACAACTTTTTTCAAATTCCTGTATAAAGAAGATACTATATTTCAATCTTTTCCAAGATTTTTATCACCCTCTACTGGTATATTACCATGGAAAAACATTCTAAAGTGCTATTAATCTAAAAAAGGTTTCATCAAGAAGCAGTATTTTGGGTGACCCCTGAACCAGGATAAGTTCTAATTTGAGCTTCTATCTTGTTTTTACCTGATGCTTTTCATGTTGGAAAACAACCAAATTTCCACAATTTTCTCCTTTAAAAAGGTTCATATATAAAATAAATAAAAAATTATCTTGGTCATTTAGTTTATCAGCTTAAATTCTTGAAATAGGAGTGGTTTAATTTTTTAACTTTATCATTAGGACTTATCAGTGGTCTCATTGCTACCACTATTACTTCTATCATGATTATCATGTGTTTTTCTTCATTTTCAATTTTATATTTTTATTATCCTCTTCTTCTCATGATAATTATGATTCTTTGGACTTGTGGAATTCTTTTGAACTGTGAATTTTTGAATCTTTTTCATTTCCAAAACTTACAGTAACATAGACTGTAAAGTGTGGTACTTGAATTTGCTGACAATTGTTGAAGAAGTTACAGTATCAGGATCTACACAGATCCTGCCACCGTAATATTTAAAACAATGTATTAAATAAATTCTATTTGATTAACACAATAATATCATTAATAATAATTAGAAACATCATCCTCATAAGCAATATGAGAAAAATTATCATTGATGATAATTTTCAGAAAAACAAAAGTTTGAAAAGATTTTTATTTTCTGCAGTAGGAGAATATTATATGTTGTTACTATTATTAAGACAAAGAAAGATTAAACAAAAATAAAAAATTAGCAGGAAGAATTCTTTTGAAGTACTATTTGAATACCCGATAAATCCAATGAAGGGTGTATTCAACCCCTTTTTCTATAATGGATTGGTTCAATATAATATCTTTTATTTCAAAAGTCTTTTCTCAGTTTGAGTTTATGTAGAATATATGAGACAGTCATTACAAGCTTTAACGATGACTGTGGCATGTAAAAATTGTATGAAAGAATTCAAAGGGCTCTAACACTTAAGGAGTAGTGGTGATGAGTTTTTCAAAAGTCCTAGTAGCAACGATTATCAATTCAATTATTGTAACAAGAAATAAAATAACTAATATTCTAAGCATATTTTAAATACTCTAATGGTTAATTTTGTGTAGGACAGTGTAACCATGTGAGAATAAGCAATCACATTATGGCAGTTTTTCCTAGTTCGAAAGCCTCCTTTTATCTCAAATCAGTGAAGAAATGTTGGGAAAGCCTTTTACGACCTTGATAAAGATAAAATTCTCGCTACTTTGGTTGGTTTGTGGTTCAACACAGCCATAAACACCTCCATGAATATCGGAATATGGTTTTAGAGCCACATCCCAACCTTTTGTGCTTATAGAAGGTGAGCGTTGTCCCCAGTGGAAGGCTCAGACATGTTCTACCAGAAGGGACTCATTCAATGAGGTAAAAAACACTACTGGGGGACCCTTATCACTCAAGCTATGAGTAATCAATGTAAAAGCACCAATTGAAGGGGTGAAACACCTAATAACTCAATTTTATGTAATAAATTCCCATATTAACACTAAATACAGTATTCAGTGGAATTTTGAAGCCTGAAGATGGGTAATCAATATATAAACAACCTTTTGGTAGCTTTGACACCTCATAATTCAATTATTTGGTAGAGTATCCCACAACACCACTTTCTGTGGGATTCTATCCTTAAATATTGTATAGCTTTGTTTTTTTACGATGAAGGGCTTTAAAGTAACTCACATTATACACAAAAGTGAGCTTCAGAAGATTGATAGACTCAAAATCCACCTTTTATTTAATATGCCAAATGTATACATGCTCAACGTTTTTTCTTATGTTAAGAGAAAAATGCCAATACAATTTGAACAGTGTATCATAGAGGGATAAGGAATACGTTTTTATGTAGCCTGACTCTAGAAATTAGGCAAAAAATAGTACTATCTTTTCACTTTGTCCAAATACTATTTGTATGATAATTTCTGATCCAGTGGAGCTATATTCTTTAGAGTGGTACCACTGGCTAGCTCTCACTGGGAGCTTTAATACAAGAACCAACCTGCTGGGTCTGTGATCCAATCTCTAATTTTGAGAAAACAAGTGAATATTGAGGTCTATACTTATCTAGAGTTTTTAACCTTAAGAGCTGAGTAATTCTTCTTTTTTGGTGAAAAGAATTATATTTTCTGAAAGGGGAAGATTCAATCTTCAAGAAGGTCACGATTGAGGGTTACCTTTTTTAATTTCTGATTTTTGTGGTTTTGGCCTCATTGTACCTGTATTAGTTTAAGTAAAGGGTAAATTTGCGTATTTTATCCTTTCTTGTGCACCATGTTTGTGGTAATCTTGGATATCATTAGCTAGGTAAAATGTTAAGTCCCTTTCTGGAAAGTGACAAATAGTCACACTATGTTCACATTTATAAGGCATCACTTCAAGGTAGCTTTCCTCTCACATGGTGTTCACCTCAGTGGCAGATGAAGCCTTGGGCGTAATGGCATGGCTCTCATCCTTTTGGTATGACTATAAGTAGATTTTCTCTATTAAAATTCAATTTATCCTGTCATAACCATATTGAAATTCTCATACCGTATGAGTTGATTTAAAAAAAGTATTTGATTATTAAGGTGGCTTAAACTGATATCAGGATTAGTTGTAAAGTATCAAGAATTTCAGGAATATGAGGGTAGGAAATGCCAGGGTTACCCATCATTAAAAATAATAATGTTTAAAATTTGTGAAGAGAAACTAATAGCTCATAGCTTGCATTCAAAGGTCTTAACAACTCAAGATAAGCCTAAGAAAATATTAGAAAAGGTGGGTTCTGCCCTTATAGATTTTGACTTTCCTTTGAGGTTCTAACTCAAATTGAAAAATTTGGGGATTAGAAGGATAATATGATCTGAAATATGAGGATGTATCATGGTTTATTTGATTAAAGGAATATTCATGGTCACAAAGATTTCTTTTCTCTTGTTTGAAAAAATATGTGAAGTTCTTTCACTCAAGTCAAATATAAATACATATATTTTTCAATTTTTTTTGGTTAACTGAAAGAACAGGTATGCTTTATGATGAATGTAATTTAAGCTTCAGCCTACTTAGCTGCTAGCTTTATAAGAATATTACTGGAATGAATGATGACACTTGGTGACAGAAGTTGCTTTATAGTGGAAAATGTTTGAAGTATCAATTCACAAAAAAAGGATAAGAAGAACTTATTGAGAAGATAATTATGAGAATAGAAATAATTCAGTGAATCATGTTAGGCTTAGGGAATATAATCAATTAGGTTTTAAATTAATAATAATGAGAAAATTTCAAATTCTTTTACACCAAAATCAAGGAATTTATTGAAATCTTGATCTTGCAAAATCATATTCATTTTCTTGACTGTGCTTCATAAGCTTATCATTTAGTGAAAAAAATACTAGATTACAATAACTATAGTATTTATCTAGAGATATTTTCCCATCACACCATAAAAATTCATATAAGTATATGCTTTTGTCAATTAATTCTCTATCATTTTTTTCAAAAGTACATCTAAACTCCCTTGTGATGATATTTTGTACTTCTATCAAAGCTTAAATATTCTTAAGTGATGTATCTTTGAATTTTTGAATGGGGTTTCCCCTGTGCTCGATCTACAGTGATTTCATTAGTAGACCACCAGGGAATTCAGAAAATTCATTGGATGTTTTTCATCCCATGGAGACATGTCGAGAAACATGGAAATATTCCCTATTCTGGAATAAAGGTTTAGGAAATCTGAAGCTTTATATTGAAACAAATTTCAAAGAGATTGACCCCCGTACCAGCACATACATTGGTTTTTATTGATAAAAATCAGAGAATTTGGCCCTTTAATCAGCTATTTTTTAGTCCCCTTAGTAAATTAATATTACGGGGAAATAATATTTACGCTTTCATGAAATAATAAAAGTTTTGAAGCCTTATATCCCACAATTCCTGCAAGATATTTCCCCCTATACAACCATATACATTTTTTTTGTCAAAACACTGTCATTTGGAAAATGAATTGGCAGTTTTTTACCTAGATAGAGACAATTAGATAATCAGAGAAACCTCTGTTACACTTTCAAACAACAATAAGAACTTCAAACCTTAATATCTGAACATCTTTGCAAGACATTGCACCCTGTGCCACCACATACATTGATTATTATTGATAAATAACCTTGGAATTTGATTGATCAATGAGATTCCTTTCAGTTTCCTGAGCAAATGAATATTCCCAGGTAAATATATTTTATTGGTCGTAAATGTGGTTTTAGAACCACAAGTTGTCATTTTTACCCTACACAGGGTGAACATTCTCCCAAATCGAATTTACAGGTGTGTTGTAGTGCCTTCAAAGCATGATAAATTGTAAAAAACATTCTTGTATTACTCTTCTTTTTCAGTTTATGATACATTAAAGAATAAAAAGAATCCAATTTACTTGATTAGCTTTTATATCAGTTATATGAACAGCTGTCCCACAGTAAGATCCCATACTGGCTAGTGTGGGATTATAATATTAAATCCTGAATATCTTTTCCAGTTTTCAAGATAGAGAGCTCAAAAGTGGCTCATTTTGTAGCCCTTTATTTTTACACAATTCTTACTATTTTGGTATAGCTAGCATTAAATATGGCAAAGCCATACCAATTTTGAAACCAATTATCAACTTATGGATTTGTTATGAATCCTGTATTGACCTTGTTTCCCCCATAGCTTATGTTTCAGATGATTTATGAATAAACAAATGGCACCATCAGAAATCCCTGAATTTTCTCTTTTCAAAAATACCCACTTTAGGTATCTCACACTAAGACTTTAAAAGCTAGATGGGAGGTAAATATTTTGTTCACCCTTGTTTGGCTTATTTTTAGCCATAAATGACGTAGTTTTGATACTAGCTCAATGCAGCTGGTACCATCAGATAGACTTAATTGAGAGATTCAATTTGGACACCCATTTGATGGTGTTCTTACTCTTCATCTTTATTTTATATGAGAGGTGAAAATCTAGGTTTCTGCACAGTTCTTCTCATGAGCTGGAATAACTCTGTCATTCCTTATCCTAGGGTTATGGGAGTTCTATCTTTGAAAATAGGTGACTTTACTCTTCATTTTAACTCCATTTATGATTATTTTTGACTCAGTTCACTTTTAGTGGTAATTTTGGAAGCACCATTGGTTTATTGTATTTTGGTGTCATGCTTGTGCTCTGGCTTTGTGTCACAGGCTGACAGTAAGTTTCCACTCCTGGTATGAACCTTGAAAGGTATTCCACCATTGTTTCTGCAAGCATCACCTTGGAAACTATGTGAGAACTGGTTGATTATTTTGACAGCAGACATAGCCAAGCTTTCAGCTTCAAATTCAATTTATATTTTGTACTTGCATTTTCCTTATTTGTGTAATTCTTTGAAGTCTTCCAAGGGACTTTCCTGACTACTGAGTACCAGTTCACTCTTGTTTTTCCCAAGAGCCCCTGTAAAGATTAAAGTTATCATTCATTGTTCATTAGGGGTTGAATTATAATTTAAAAGTTTGAAAAGCCTCCAAAAGAGTGCTTGTAACTAATATGTTGATTTACTTTTGAAAAGAACTCTGCAATGTTGTCTTTTTTCACTAGTCAGTTTAAAATAATTGATATGTAATTTGAAATACCAGAAGACTTGTAATATGTAGTAGTTGGTTTTCATTTATTAATTCTTATTTAGAATGGACTCTATTTGATTTTGAAATTCTTACATAAATTGATTGAGATTTAAACTTTCTATTAATTTCTTGAGCTCTCTCTCTTTTACACCTCCATTAGAAGAATAATTCCCTTCAATTAAATCAAGTTTTCAATAATTGAGTAATAGACTTTGTATCAAATGTTTAATTTTTTTGTTTTTTCACATAAAATGAAAAAACAATTCATTCAAATTGGAAAGGACTCTTGAATCGTTCACTAATAGACCTCTTATCACCTTTTTGGAATTTTGTCTCTTGCACGTTGCAGGAAAAAAATTGGTTACATTGAAATCAACTCTTTGAAATATATAAATCTGAATTTTTGTTTATGAAAGATCAATTTTCATGTTTGAACTGTTCTTGTTTTCTTTATTCAAGAATTCTTGAGTGATTGTTCCCCAAAGCATTGTAATCAAATTTCAATGAAGTTGTCATTTTTTTATTTCATCAGGGCATAATCCAATTTTAATTTTATAAGGGTATAACTCAACATGACTCCCAAAAAAAGCCTAAAAATCACTATGTATGTTTCTCAAAGGTAGAAAACCATATTAGTTTGTACTTTTTTTACTACAAATGCACCAAAGGTGTTAGCTTTCACTTAAGAATCACTGACTTAAACTCAAGCGCAATTTGCAATTGAATTTTTTGAATAATGGATATGATTTTTCTTATGTTTACTTGTGGAAACACAGGGAAGTTAAAGTATCCTTTCTTTATACATTTCAAATTAAGTAATGCAAGGTCAACCATATCATAATGATCTTTGTTGTATTTGGGCGTGGAATCCAAGTAACAAACCGCATTGGGTATTTGGCCTGCTCACTTAAATTTTTTCTTTGAGTTTTGGTTGAGATTATATGAAATACATGAATCTTGTTAACTTAAGGCTAATTCAAATTTTGTGAATTATTTGTGTAACTATTCTTGCTATGTTGAAAATAACTAAGACCTTCACATATTTAGAAAGAACTTCAAACTTTCTGTTGGGAAAACTGGGAAGTTTCACTCTCAAGAACAAAATAGGATGCTGGAGTATCAAACAGAAATAATTAAAAAAACACGGATGAAAAAGTTGCTTTTTTTAGTTTCCTGGGGTCAAAATATTTTTTCCTTTGGCTTTTCAAAGGGGCTGCTTTCCTCTAATTATGATCTTTGTTTTCTCAAAACACAATTTTAATTGTAAATTTCATTTTGCGCCTGTTATTTTCTCCCTGTCTTCAAGCAGCAATTCAAATACCTAGAAGTTTTTATTTACAAGTTCCAATAAATCAATTTTATGATGAAAAACAATGCCTTCATAACAACTTCAAACTTTTACTTTCATAAAACTGTGTGGTCAGAGATTTTCAGTGCCAAGAGTACTTTGGATTGATTGGTTTTCAAGCCTTGAATATAAAGTCCCTTTTATAGAGGTGGGTACAAGAATAAGATTAAAAAATCAAGTCAAAATATCTTTTTCTTAATCACTTCAGTAAAAAAGAGAAAAAATCGTTTTTCTTTCCGAGTCCATTGCACAAGGACTGTTTTTCCTAAATTAAAAATATAATTTGGGAAACAAAGGAATACAGCTTTCAAAACTTCAATCACCCCGGTGTTAAAGAAATGCATCTCAGCTAAGGCATTATCTTGCTCAGTCAAGAGAAAAGCAACTGCACCTTATAAACTTGGTCTTGTTTAAAACCAATCTCTTTCAACATGCCACCCAAGTCGCCCTGTTCCCTTCCTTTCTTGGGGCCTGAAACGGCTGCGACCTGTCCTGGGGGGCCACAAACAAAAATCTTGACATCTGCGCCTAATTTAGGTGAGGGTAATTTGGCTTTCAACGTATCAATGGTCAAGTAACCTTTTAAGTCACTTGGCCATTTTTTGGGCGGTTGATCAAGGGCGAAGTGAATTGAGAATTGTTCAGGTTTTTGGCTCTGAAGGCCTATACACGCAATATAAACACATGAAAACATATCAGCAGACGGATAACTTACCTAAGGAAGCTTGTAAAGGTTTTTATGCTCAACGTTCAAATTCTTTACGCAGGAGAATGTCTTCCTCCTTTTGGTTAGCAAATAGCAATACTACCTTGGTTTTGTCATTTGGATTAGACGCGATTTCCTAATTGAAGAATGATAGATTAATTTGAGAGCCAGAAATCTGATTGATTCGAAATTTTACCTGAATGAGCTGCCAATGAGGTGTAATGCCACTACCACCCGCAATCATTCCGATCGCCTAGAAACAACAACTACCATCAATTTTGAAAAGCTCCAATGTATAAAACAACTATATTGCTTACTTTGAATTCATTAGACTTGTAGGGCCACTTGGGAAAGGGCCCCTTCATAGCTAGCGGGTCTCCAGGCTTAAGACTAGCTAGGCAAATGGTTCAGTGAATGATTTTCAAAATGAAAATTGAAGTAATAATTAAGAGGCGATAACGGACCCATGAATATGGTTAGTCATCTTACCGTCAGGGTATTTCTTTACCAGCACTACGTCAGGGGTATGAGTAAGAAAGCTGTATTTGGTTTTTGTAAAATCCCATGAAAAGCAAACAATCTTTGTGACAAACGGTGCAAAGTATCCTGTTGATTAGGGGGAGTCACGGGCTACAAAGATCAAAACTATTTCAGCAGTCATGAGAGTTTAATAAGATGCCAAGTTTTCGAACACACTGTGTAGGGCCTTATCACCGGTTTGCCCTTATCATCACTACAAGCCAAGTTTCCTTCACTAAAAGCCGACTTGGTCATCAGAGCTGATGTGACGACTAATCCAGAGCTTGCGCCCTTTGGTAATTCAAAAACAAAGGTAGACGAATTGTGGTTGTATGGTATTACTTCTTTCAACTTGAAATTGCGCCACTCTTTAAACCGTCAGTCGAATTCATGAGCTTCAGCGCTAATAATAACAAAACGAAGCACTAAAAGAATATTAACCATCTGGGCTTAGAGCAGGTCCTGAAGCTGAAGCGTTGGCTCCAGTGACGTTAGCAATGGCCTGTTTAGTTTTATCCTCTAGATTTTTCACGTTGGCTGACGAATTGGCTTGTGAATTGTACGCCCACTACGTATACACTCCAGACGGAGTTCATTAGATAGCTTTTTGAGTGATTTCGAACGTGAGCAAATCCAAAACACCCAGAAACTCACATAGCCGGCTCCTGCACTCAAACCGCCGAGCAAGAGCCACTTGAGCCCTGCCGAACCAGTTGAGGGTGATGTTGAGCTAGTGGAATAAGCATGCCGTCCAGGGAGTGCCAGACGACGAATAAGCAATGAGCTTGACATGGTGCCGTTTTTCCTTGGTGAAAATGCTACTGATTCTTATAAATTGGTGAACTCGTGCCCCAAATCGACGCCCGAAAGTATTTCTCCGCCCCCAAGAAGGAAATTCATGCGGAGATGATGGATGGGTCGGGCGGAGTTTAAACCTAGGCGATCAAGAAATTCATAAAATGATAACTCAATCTGGAATCACCGCCATAAGATCGCCATCTTCTTGGATCACACCGTCACATGGCTTGGAGCTCTGAGGCCTGTGTCCAATTTTGCCACTCCATCCTCATCCTCACGACTTATCGGGTGTCGACAAAAGGATTTCGGCACAACTTGATGGAGAAGAGTAGCAAGATGACAGTCTTCTTTCAGGGCATCATGACAAATTTATGCCTTAGACCATTGATAATGTCGTCTGTTGGCGCTTTAGCCTTATTCATATCGCAAATTATGTTCTAGGGGACATGATGATTGGATTACTGCTCAATCTAACGCACAGTTTGCTCACATGAAATCATGAATAAGGTAAACTGTGGTTTGTGAATTTGTTTGGATTTCTTCGTTGGGCTTTGATAGTTTGATTGAATGAGATTTATAATTAGGCTTTTCAATCAATATTAAAGAAATTAACAGATTATTAGCAGAAATTCTGTTCTTTAACCCGTGTAAAGTAGTTTAATTTGAAGAAAAAGCATTCCTGAAAGCCTGTGGAGGCACACCATCCTCTAAAACTGTGTCACAAGATCACTCACTCATTTGGACTCATCTACTTCATGAATGGTAGGAATTAGAAAAATGGTTCTTTTGATTCTCCATAAAAAAGGTTCTTTCTCAACCCTAGTGTAACAACCATGGCTCCAATATTGGCCAGCGTAGCCTTTATCCATTCATTGCCCCCCTTGGCCAATTGGCCAAAATCCCATATCACGGGGGCAATCGGCCCAAATGGACAAATTTTATCCCAAGCATCATTGCGTTTTCCTGCACAGAAAGTGCACAAGTGCACAACTGCCCAATTTTTCGCACTGCTGTGACATGCTGTTGCCAAAGTGAAACAATGCCTTTCAGGGTCATTTTGTGCACTTTCGCACAAAATGGCTATAACTCAACAAGAGGGGCATTAATCATCTTATTTGTCCGATGTCTCAAAATACCTGAAATTTGACCATAAGGCCAAATTACTCAAATTTTCCAATGAGAAAACTTCTTCCCTCACGTATACGTATACCACTGGTACTCAAATTTCCTCCCTCAAGCCCTCAAGGCATAATTTCATGAGGAGGTCTTTGACAGAAAACTCCATCAATACATTAAGTTTCAGGGAGTATTACTTGTTGTGAACAGTAAAAGGGGTTGAATATTTTATCAATAGAAACAAGTCTCATCATCCTCAAAGACTAGCATTTCCAATAATATAGTATTCCCCTCAAGGGATTGCCTCCAAAAACAGTTTACAAGGAATACCCAAGGAGGAATTCTGTTTCAGTTGTCAAGGGGTCAAAGGTCCACTAACCAAAGATAGACTAATTCAGTACAGTCTTCAGCCAAGGAAGGAACTATTTGTTGAAAACTATTGTGTGAGACTTGAAGTATATTCTAAATACCCAAACAGGCCACAAACAACCTTAAATAAACTTTTCAATATGGAGAAAACCATGAGTCTTGTGCATATCCAAAAACCATAATTTTTGTTTAAGAAAAATATGAAGAAACCCTTTTCAGTAAGTAAAGCCATGAACTAAATACTGTACTTGGATTCAACACAAAAATTCACTTAGGGTAACTTAATAACCTGTATAGGCTTGAATCAACTGCATGAGGCAATATGGAAAATAATTCAAACTCTCATCATCAATAGCACATAAAATATTTGTGTAATTTGTTTTGCAGTTTTACACCAAAGTCATGGGCTTCTGAAAATGCCCATGTTACATATACACTAAAAATAGTGTTTTGCATGAGTGTGGCACCTAAAATTACTTCATTGTTACATACAGTTTTGTTGAGATTTGTCTATGAAACAGCTAGTCAAATGAGACTAGTCTACTATGACTGTCCTCAAAATTAATATACTAAAGAGAAAATAATTATAAACAAAATTTTCACTTTCTGATTTCTTAAAAATTTAAACTTTAAAGTTATTAATGAGATGATATAATAAATTATATCAAATAAAAACAAGATAATTCAATAATCTTATCAAAACAACTATTTTTGTAAGCTAAGGGTAATATCTCTTTGCCAGATTCAATAATACTAAAAAGAGAGCTCCCATATTGCATAAAAACTGTATGTATTAAGAAATATTGGACAATAACATCCCAAAATAATATTCTGAAAAAGGAAATCTTTTATAAAGAATTTGAGAGAAAATTGAGTATCAAAGACTTTATTTACTTTACCCCTAATGTTGGTGCAAACCAGCTATTATGAGTCCAAAAATTAAAAAAACCCATAACAGAAATGAAAGAATAAAAAAAGAGGTTAAAAACTTTGAAACATATACAATTACATAATTGAAGTTTTTTGAGTAAGTTTGAAAAAGAGTACTTGTGGATTAAAAAGATTAATTTAGCAATTTAGGTAATAGAAAATTTAATTATTAAGATACTATTATGATTGACAGTAATTTTCTTGATTTCAAATATTCTAATCATTTGGAGGATTCAAAATCTTTAACAATACTTTCAAAACACTTTATAGTTACATAATAATTGTCACAACAATGGGCATAGCCCCTCATAGATATACTTATGGAAATTCTTTGTGATAGTAGTCCTGTGGCTAATTGGCCACCCCTGGGTCACACCCACCTCACTGGCCTTATCTTTATTTTTGGCTCTCTTGGACTCCCATTATCAAAAATGGCCCCAACACCAGTATCCTTCATGCAGCCCTTAGGGGGCCTTGCCATCATCCAAGGTCCTTTAAGCTGCTGCCAGGCCTTCTAGCCTGACCCATTTCATCAGGGGGTTTTAGCCTAAATAGCCCAAAGTGGCTGTTTGTGTAAGGCTTGACTATGAAAAAATAAGTAAAAATTACAAATATTTTACTTATTTTACTCCAAATGTGCTTATAAATGAAGTAAATAAGATAAAAATAATTATAATAATAAATAATGATTATAATTAAGGTGTAAAAAATTAATATAATATTGAATAAATATAATAATATATAATAATTAATATATTTTAAAGCACTTTATTATTGTTACCAACAAATAACAGAGGTGTATAGAACTGTTTTTTATTAATAAAAAAAATTAATAACAATAATATTACTAATATTATAGTTATAGACTAATATATATACAATTTATATTAATTAAAGAATCATTAAAAGCAATAATAAAGAAAAATTATTATAATAAGAGAAAATAACCTACTTTTGACACTTAGTATAATAATTTTGAATAAATTTATGCCAAATAATATAAATACAGGTTATTTAAAATGAAAAATCAGAGAAATTACAAATTTTCTTGATTTTACATGGATTTGAGATTTTTTTCAAGAGAAATATAGCAAAACAGTAAAAAAATTGAAGTAATCATGACAAAAATGATGATTATAATAAAGATTAACTTTGGTCTATGACAATATAAAATATTTATATGTGAAGAATAAAGATTTTACCTTTTTATTCAATTGTTTTAGTGTTTTGATGTGTCTGAGGGGAAAATAGAGTAGAAAGAGCTCTAATTATAGCAAATACCTCCCTTCTAGAGCACAGTAGGCTTCTAGTAGACGGGTACTGATGGTATCTACTAGAAATGATAAGTATTTTAAGATTTAGTGATGATTACATCATGATCAAACCATCTTATCTCATTATTATGCCATTATTTAGAGCTATCACTATAACTCCAAACTTAATGACATCATAGGCTTTTTGGAAGCCTAAGCTTCATGGATTGTATTATTATTAATCATAACATAATTGTATTCACCAGTTGTATCACTTATATAACTGTTAAACTTAAAATAAGTTTATGTAAGATGTGACTATGAAACTGATGATAATATTACTATTAATTAACAGTACTATGTCTGTTCTTATGAAATATAATAATAAAGTATTATTATAACCACAATTAAATAATTAAAAAATTATTTCTTTCACGTGTTAAGCACTACTAGTGATTTTAACAGTGAGCAAGTAATTGTCTACTAGAATCAATTACAAGAAGAATTTAATAATAAAAACTTCTTTATTGAAATAATAAAATTATTTTAATATATAATTATCTTTTGCAAGAATAATTATCAAGATAATTCTTGAAGAAAACTATTACTAGAGAAAAAATTTAAGAATTAAGAATAAATGACTCACTAATACTCCAAAGAACTTATTGATAGATAAGAGTAGAGAAATTTGACGTGGAATTGTGGATTTAAGGGATCAAAAGGATTTATAACAGTATTACAACAATATATAGTTGGATTCTAGGATTTCACGTCTTTCTAGATGATTTGGAAAGATTTAAAACACTTAAGAATAGCTTTAACTAATACTTACTTGTTGGTAATAATGATTTAATAAATTGATAAGATGATGATACGGAAAAAACAGCAAGAATAGGCTTCTTTTAAGTCAACAACAGCTCACAGAGGCGTGCCATGGAGCAAACTGAAAAACCAGTGAGTGAGAAAACAATAAACCCTTTTGGATTAACGATTGCATCATCTGTTGTCACGTAAGATTATCATAATTACTTAATTGATGCTTTTACGTGACTACCAACCCCAATATGGTTAAGAATAAAAGGAGTAACATCTGTAAATCTTCTTTTATTCTAAAATAATCATTAATTTCTCAAAGTTATCAATGTTATTGCCAATTTCATCACAGGTTGTAATTACTGTGAATTTTTGAAGATTCAGTGTTTCACATAGAATGGTCAAAAATGGACTGTAAGTAAAACTTTTAATTTTACTAGTAAAACCATAATTCTTTTTGGTTGTACCATAGATATTACAGTTCTTCATTGGTCCTGAACGTTTCAGGAAGATTCCTTACGAATTGTATTTTTAATGAATTTTTGAAGTTTTTACCTCATTTCTACGTAGAATTGCAAATAGCAGTATTTTGCTGGTTGCTATGAGGTAAATCAATGAATATGGATCCCAAAAGGGTTTAATTACTCTTTTAGGGTCTAGTCATGGAAATTCATCAAGAATTGATGTGGTTACAGGAGCCTAAGTAGCTTATTACCTCCTTGGCACGTCAAAATAGCAGGTTATTTGCTATTTTTCTTATGATTACAGTAGGTGTAACTTGGTAACCAAGTTCCCAAAGAGTTTTAGTTTACCAATTGGGCCAAGATGAGCCATGGATCCATGCTCTGGAGCTATCCACGCCTCTGAGGCCTCAGAAGTTGGGTACCCTGG
Source organism: Austropuccinia psidii (assembly GCA_023105745.1). Classification (NCBI taxonomy): domain Eukaryota; kingdom Fungi; phylum Basidiomycota; class Pucciniomycetes; order Pucciniales; family Sphaerophragmiaceae; genus Austropuccinia; species Austropuccinia psidii. The sequence continues at coordinate 20,411,478 of JALGQZ010000016.1, forward strand.
CTCTCTTTGATGTCTTTTGTCCCCCTTGCCTAATTTTTACGTCAAAATAGTAATTTAAGCTTAAAGTGAGATATCCACTATGGGTGTACCAAACGTCCATGTAAGAATACCATGATATTAAGTGCTCAAAACATGCATAACACTATTCTTAGTGTATATGTAACATGGGATTTCTCACTTTCCCATTATTTTGGCTAAAAATCAAGAAAAACAAAAATTTTCACGGATCTTTTATGTGGTATTGAAGTATTTTCCATTTTACCACCTCAAATACTTAAATTGAGCTTATTCACTCTATGGAGCTACCCTAGGTGAATTTTTGTGTAGAATCCAAATCTGGTCTTAAATCCATGGATTTACTTACTCAATAAAAAGTTATTCATCTTTTCTGAAATTGAAAATGATGAATTTTGGATATATGCATGACTTATGAGTTTTGCATAATTCAAAATTTCTTTTTAAGATAATTGTGGCCTATTTGGGTATGTAAAATATACCTCAAGGCTCACATTCCCTCCCACCAAAAAATAAAATTGTACTACAATTTTATTAGTGAAAAAAGAATAAGGCCCCAAAGGGGGTAATGTCCACTGTCCAACCTCTTCACATTACTCAGATCAAGTAATTTAAAGCACATTTATAGACATATTCAGGCTTGTGGCCTTCTTTCATGTCTAAATCTTCTTAAGAGTTTATCTGAGTCAGGTATTTCTGATTCTGCCATCCATTCATCTTCAAAGAGACCAGAAAGACCTGTCTTGAAGTGTCATAAATGTGGAAGTACTTCACATTTAGCCAACACTTGTCCTAAGAAGACAAAGATCAATGAAGTTCAAGTCATTGAATAAATTCAGTGTACTGAAGAGAAAGAGGAGTCTGATCAAGATTCTGCAATCTCTGAAGATACACCAGTGGAGGACTATCCCATTGAGAACATTTGAGCTTTCTTTGAGGTCACAGAAGTCCATACCCACTTGCCACAGTACAGTGAGGATTGCTGAAACCTGATCAATATCCAAGATTCCAGAATGTGTAAAACAAAACCTGCTAGAGGAAAGGGTTATACTGCTGGGGCATCCTGTATCACATCAGTTCTGATGAGTGATATTGAAGCCAAAGTAAATTTGGATACAGGGGCATTTTTCACTTGTGTGGGCAAAGATTATCTCCAAATTATACTTCCTGAATGGAAAAACCATCTATTACCAATAGAAGGTGTACAATTCAGTAGTGCCAGTAACAATATGTACCCCCTGGGAATATTGGACACTAATATTGTATTCCCACATCCAGCAGGAAGTGTAAGAATGAAAACTGAGATTGTAGTAATGGATAATTGCACATCTCAGCACATCATTCTGGGAAATGATTATTTAAATATTTATGGTATTGATATAAATAACCATAAGGACAGATATTTCACAATTGGAGATAACAAGAGACAAAAATTTGCTTTTTCCAATATGCCAAAACAGATATCTGTAGTATCTTCTGTCAAGGATACTTACAAAGATGAATTTGTGACTAATCAACTTGTTGAAGCACAAATTAATCAATCATTGTCACTAAAGATGAAGAATGAAATTATTAATGTGTGATACACATATAAAAATGCATTTGCCTCTGATAATGAACCATTAGGCGCTATAAGAGGACATGAAGTTGATATTACTCTTAATATTGACAGACCATATCCTCCAGTACTTAGAAGACCAGCTTATCCAGCCAGTCCCAGAGCTAGAGAAGCCTTGGAAAAACATATCCAAGAGTTGATCCAACTTGGTGTGCTAAGGAAAGTAGGCCATAATGAGGAAGTTGAAGTGACAACACCTGTTATTATTGCATGGCATAATGATAAGTCAAGAATGGTTGGAGATTTCAGAGCATTGAATACCTACACAGTTCCAGATAGGTATCCAATCCCTAGAATTCAAGAAACCTTGACTCAATTGTCTAAAGCCAAGTATATAACATCAATGGATGCATTGAAAGGCTTCCATCAAAATGTTTTGACGCCTAAAGCTAAGAAATTACTTAGAATTATCACTCACTGTGGTATTTTTGAGTATCTTAGAATGCCATTTGGCATTAAAAATGCTCCATCCCATTATAAAAGGATGATGAACACCATCCTTCCTACAGAATTGTCTGAAGGATGGCTTATCATTTATATTGATGATATTATCATATGTTCTGATTCATGGTCTTTGCACCTTGAAAGACTTGCAAGAGTACTTCATAAAGTTGCAGAAGTGAACATGAAAATTTCATTCAAGAAATGCAATTTTGGTTTTGAAGAACTCAAAGCATTAGGACATATTGTTTCTGGTTTAAGCTTGGGTATTGACAAAAACAAAGTAGCAGCAGTGTTACTTAAACCAATACCTCAGAATAAAAAAGAAATCATGTCTTTTCTTGGGTTTGCCAGTTACTATAGGCAACACCTGAAAGACTTTGCAATTCTAGCCAAGTCACTTTATAGAATCTGTGATCAACAGACTGTATTTGAGATGACACAGGAGAGAATTAAAGCTTATGAGAAGATAAGGAAAGCCCTTACAGAAGCACCTTTACTCCTCATGCCTGACTGGAATATTCCTTTTAAATTGTACATTGATTCATGTGGAGATGGATTAGGGGCAGCCCTACATCAAGTCAAGATTATTGATGACAAACCTACAGAAGGACCAGTTTTTTATATCTCAAGACAAATCAAACCAACAGGAGCCAGATATGGTGCAAGCCAAATGGAGTGCTTAAGTTTGGTATGGGCACTTGAGAAACTACACTATTATCTTGATGGCAGTGTTTTTGAAGTGATAACTGACTGTAATGCCGTGAAATCACTTCTTAACATGAAAACTCCCAACAGACATATGTTCAGATGGCAAATAGCCATTCAAGAATATAGAGGAAACATGACTATAGTTCATAAAGCGGGAAACATTCACAAGAATGCTGATGGACTTAGTAGATGGGCTTTAGCCAACACTCCTGATAACCCAGCTTATGTACCTTTGGAAGCTGAACCACAGATTCCAATTGAAGGAATTAACATAACTGATATTGGGACTGAATTCTTTGAAGAGGTCAGAGAATCTTATAAACAAGACAAGAATTGCCATATCTTGACTTCTTTATTAGATAAAGACTGCAAAGATACATCTTTAGTTAATGCACTTGATGAAGTTTGGAAAAATTCCTATTCTGAAGGAAGATTTCACTTGTTTGATGGGATCATTTACCATAGAACAAAACATTCTTGTGTGTTGACACTGTGTAGTAGATTACTTATCAATACCATTCTTCATGAATGTCATGATAGTGTCTACTCTGGACACCTGTCAGAAGACAGAACACTTGAAAAAGTGAAGAACTGTGCATGGTGGCCATCTTGGAGGAAAGAAACCATTGAGAATTGCCATACCTGTGACAGATGCCAGAAAGCAAACAGGAGGACAGGCAAGAAATTTGGATTAATGATCCATATTCAAGAACCAAAATCCCCTTGGGAAGTTGTTCACATGGGTTGGGTCACAGCACTTCCTCCAAGTGGTGACAGAAGTTATAATGCTTGTTTAGTCATTGTAGACAGATATAGCAAAACTCCCATATTCTTACCATGTCATAAAGATGACACTGCTATGGATACAGCTCTTCTTTTATGGAGTAGAGTTATTTCTCATACAGGATTATTTAAGAATATCATAAGTGACAGAGATCCCAAGTTCACATCTGCACTTTGGACCAATCTTCATAGATTGTTTGGGACTAAGTTATCATTCTCTACAGCATATCACCCTCAAACAGATGGGCTAGCAGAGAGGATGATTCAGACTTTAGAAGACATGATCAGGAGATTCTGTGCTTATGGATTAGAATTCAAAGACTCAGATGGCTTTACCCATGACTGGTGCCCTCTGATACCTGCATTAGAATTGGCATACAAGACATCAGTCCATTCTTCCACAGGACAAACTCCTGCTATGTTAGAGAAAGGATGGAATCCAAGACTCCCAGCAGACACACTGAGGAAAGACTTGATTGACATTCATCCTACAGCTTCCAGCTTCAAGATAATGCTTGATAAAGTGAAACATCATGCAAAACAAAGTATGGATGATGCTTTTGATTATGCAAAACAGAAGTGGGACAAGAGTCATAAAGTACCAGACTTCAAAGTAGGGGACTTAGTTTTAGTTTCAACCTTGAATTTTAATAATATCAAAGGCCCAAAGAAACTTAAAGATTCTTATGTAGGACCTTTTATTATTGTTGCGTTACATGGAACCAATGCAGTTCAAGTGGAATTGAGTGGTGAATTGGAAAATAAACACCCCACCTTTCCAGTCAGCTTGATAAAGCCTTATCAACCAGCTGCTAAAGAATTGTTTCCTTTAAGAAACCCAACTCCTTTAACTATACCACCTGTGGAACAGAATGAAGACAAAAAGATAAAGAAAGTCATTAAAGAAAGGAGACTTAGGGGTAAAAATCAAAGAGAATATCTTGTCAGATATAGAAATCCAGTACATGAAGATGAATGGATGGAAGAATCAGAAATACCTGACTCAGATAAACTCTTAAGAAGATTTAGACATGAAAGAAGGCCACAAGCCTGAATATGTCTATAAATGTGCTTTAAATTACTTGATCTGAGTGATGTGAAGAGGTTGGACAGTGGACATTACCCCCCCTTTGGGGCCTTATTCTTTTATCACTAATAAAATTGTAGCACAATTTTATTTTTTGGTGGGAGGGAATGTGAGCCTTGAGGTATATTTTACATACCCAAATAGGCCACAATTATCTTAAAAAAGAAATTTTGAATTATGCATAACTCATAAGTCATGCATATATCCAAAATTCATCATTTTCAATTTCAGAAAAGATGAATAACTTTTTATTGAGTAAGTAAATCCATGGATTTAAGACCAGATTTGGATTCTACACAAAAATTCACCTAGGGTAGCCCCATAGAGTGAATAAGCTCAATTTAAGTATTTAAGGTGGTAAAATGGAAAATACTTCAATACCACATCATTAATACCGAATAAAAGATCCGTGAAAACTTTTGTTTTTCTTGATTTTAAGCCAAAATAATGGGAAAGTGAGAAATCCCATGTTACATATACACTAAGAATAGTGTTATGCATGTTTTGAGAACTTAATATCATGGTATTCATACATGGACTTTTGGTACACCCATAGTGGATATCTCACTTTGAGCTTAAATTTCTATTTTTACGTGAAAAATAAGCAAAGGGGACAAAAGACATCAAAGAGAGCCAGGGTACCCAACTTCTGAGGCCTCAGAGGCGTGGATAGCTCCAGAGCATGGATCCATGGCTCATCTTGGCCCAATTGGTAAACTAAAACTCTTTGGGAACTTGGTTACCAAGTTACACCTACTGTAATCATAAGAAAATAGCAAATAACCTGCTATTTTGACGTGCCAAGGAGGTAATGAGCTACTTAGACTCCTGTAACCACGTCAATTCTTGATGACGTTCCATGACTAGACCCTAAAAGAGTAATTAAAACCCTTTTGGGACCCATATTCATTGATTTACCTCATAGCAACCAGCAAAATACTGCTATTTGCAATTCTACGTAGAAATGAGGTAAAACTTCAAAAATTCAGTAAAAATACAATTCTCAATTAATATTTCTGAAACTTTCAGGACCAATGGAGAACTTTATTATCTATGGTACAACCAAAAAGAATTACAGTTTTACTAGTAAAATTAAAAGTTTTACTTACAGTCCATTTTTGACCATTCTACGTGAAACACTGAATCTTCAAAAATTCACAATAATTCAAACCTGTGATGAAATTGGCAATAACATTGATAACTTTGAGAAATCAATGATTATTTTATAATAAAAGAAGATTTACAGATGTTACTCCTTTTATTCTTAACCATATTGGGGTTGGTAGTCATGTAAAAGCATCAATTAAGTAATTATGATAATCTTACGTGACAACAGATGATGCAATCATTAATCCAAAAAGGTTTATTGTTTTCTCACTCACTGGTTTTTCATTTTGCTCCATGGCACGCCTCTGTGAGCTGTTGTTGACTTAAAAGAGGCCTCTTCTTGCTGTTTTTTCCGTATCATCATCTTATCAATTTATTAAATCATTATTACCAACAAGTAAGTATTAGTTACCAGCTATTCTTAAGTGTTTTGAATCTTTCAGAATCAACCAGAAAGACGTGAAATCATAGAATCCAACTATATATTGTTGTAATACTGTTATAAATCCTTTTTGATCCCTTAAATCCACAATTCCACGTCAAATTTCTCTACTCTTATCTATCAATAAGTTCTTTGGAGTATTAGTGAGTCATTTATTCTTAATTCTTAAAGTTTTTCTCTAGTAATAGTTTTCTTCAAGAATTATCTTTATAATTATTCTTGCAAAAGATAATTATATATTAAAATAATTTTATTATTTTAATAAAAAAAGTTTTTATTATTAAATTCTTCTTGTAATTGATTCTTGTAGACAATTACTGCTCACTGTTATAATCACTAGTAGTGTATAACACGTGAAAGAAATAATTTTATCATTATTTGATTGTGGTTATAATAATTTTTTATTATTATATTTCATAAGAACAGACATAGTACTGTTGATTAATAGTAATATTATCATCAGTTTCATAGTCACATCTTACATTATTCCATATCATTATGGCTGTATCCATAGCTGTATCATCTTTGTGAAATGGTAAAAACATTGGGGTTTTGCTGTATATGTTAACTATTACTAGGAATGCATTGTAACTTCTTTCTGCTCCTTCAGGTAATGCTGTTACCCAATCCATATGAACTATTTCCCAAGGGAATTTTGGTTCCTGGATTTTGATCATCATTTCAAATTTCTTACCTGTGGCTCTGTTTGCTTTTTGGAATCTGTCAAAGGTTTGGAAGCATTCGGCAACATCTTTCTTCCAGTTTGGCCACCAAGAGCAGGTTTTTACCCTCTCCAGTGTTCTGTCTTCTGAAAGATGTCCAGATGCAACACTATCATGGAATTAATGTAGTATAGTGTTTATTAGAGTTCTATCCGTTAAAGCCATAACACATGTGTGTTTAGTTCTATGGTAAAGGATTCCATCAAGGAGGTGGAATCCTCCTTCATTATATGCTTTTTTCCATGCTTCATCTAGATTCGATGAAAGTGAAGGGTCTTCACAGTCTTTCATGAGAAGTTGGCATAAGATATGGCAGTTTGTAACCATTCTATAGCTTTCTTTAACTTGGTTAAAGAATTCTGTGCCTATATCTGTTACACATATGCCTTCTATATGGTGCTCTTCCTGTGGTATGCATGCTGGATTTTCAGGTGTACTTGCTAGAGCCCATCTGCTAAGACCATCTGCATTTTTATGAATATTACCAGATTTATGAACTATAGTCATATTTACTCTATATTCTTGGATGGTAATTTGCCATCTTAACATATGTCTATTTGGGGTTTTCATGTTTAATAAAGATCTTACAGCATTGCAATCTGTAATGACATCAAACACTGTCCCATCTAAATAATAGTGTAATTTTTCCAAAGCCCACACTAAGCAGAGGAATTCCATTTGGCTTTCTCCATACCTTGCTTCTGTTGGCTTTATTTGTCTTGAAATGAAGCAAATTTGTCCCTCAACAGGTTTGTCATTGATGATTTGTGTCTGGTGTAGTGCAGCACCTAGTCCTTCTCCACAAGCATCAATCTATACCCTAAAGGGTAGCTTCCAATCTGGCATTAGAAGAAATGGGGCATTTGTTAAGGAGTTTTTCAATTCTTCATATGCATTAACTCTTTCTTCAGTAATTTAATACACTGTCTGTTGGTCACAGAGCTTATACAATGACTTGGCAATTCTTACAAAATCTTTTATATGTTGTCTGTAATAGCCAGAGAATCTTAGAAATGATTACATTTCTTTCTTAGTTTGGGGAATTGGTTTCCATAGCACTGCTGCTACTTTTTTCTTGTCTATGCCCAAACTTAGTCCAGATAAAACATGTCCTAGTGCTTTCAGTTCACTGTATGCAAAATGACACTTTTTCACAGAGATTTTCATGTTTACTTGGACTATTTTTTGCAAGACTCTTTCTAGTCTTGATAAGTGACTGTCCCAAGTCTCTGACCAAATTATGATATCATCAATATAAATAATCAGCCATCCTTCTGATAATTCTTCAGGAAATATGGTATTAATCATCCTTTGGTAACGGGATGGTGCATTTTTTATACCAAATGGCATTCTGAGATATTCAAACATTCCCCAGTGGACTATTATCCTTAGTAGTTTCTTGGCATTGTCTGTTAAGACATTTTGATGAAAACCTTTTAGAGCATCCATGGCTGTGATGAGCTGAGCATGAGATAATTGTGTTCATGTCTCATGCATTCTGGGTATTGGATATCTGTAAGGGATAGTATAGGTGTTTAGAGCTCTAAAGTCCCCTACCATCCTTGATTTTCCATTATGCCAGGTTATAATGACAGGTGTAGTGACCTCTACCTGTTCATTATGTCCTACTTTCCTTAATACTCCAAGGTCCATTAGTTCTTTAATGTGTACCTCTAAAGCTTCTCTAGCTCTTGGGCTGGCTGGATAAGCTGGTCTTCTTACTTGAGGTGGATAAGGTTTCTCTACATTAAGGATTATGTCTACCTCATTTCAAATTATGTCACCTAGTGGTTCCTTGTCAGTTACAAAGGCATTTTTATATTTAAATAAGAGGTAAATCAATTTTTCTTTCATTTTTACTGTCGATTCATGATTGAATTCTGCCTCTTTTAGCTGTTCAGTTATGAAAAAATCCATTTCTGAGACTTTTTCTTCATTCTTGACAACTGTAATTTGTCTTTTGTTATTAAGAAAGCCAAATTTTTGTCTTTTATTGTCTCCTATGGTAAAATATCTATCTCTTTGGTTAGAGATATCTATGCCATAAATTGAGAAGTAGTCATTTCCAAGTATAAAATGGTTACTAGTGCAGTTTTCCATTACTACAAATTCTACTTTCAATCTGATACATTGTGAAGTATGAGGGAGAATAATTTTTAAGTCAATTATTCCAAGGGGCTTCATGGTTTCACTTGCACTACTAAATTTGACTCCTTGTATTGGTATAAGTTCTCCTTCCCAATCTGGTACAATTGTTTCCAAATAACTTTTACCAACACAGGTACAATATGCTCCTGTATCTAAGCTCAATTTTGCCTCTTGGTTTCCCACCATGACAATACTTATACTTGATTTACAAACTGTATATCCCATCACTTTTGCTGGTTTGGTTCTATAAAATTTAGCATCTAGTATGTTTGTGAGGTTTGTATCAGATGTTGCAACTTGTGGTAAGTTTGAATTGACATCCAGTACTTCATATATCAAATCAATATTATTAATTTGTGCATTAATTATATTAATTTCATCACTTTCAGAAGCTTCTGATTCTTCAGTGTCCTTTTCTGAATCAGATTCTTTAGTGTCCTTTTCAAAATCAAATTCTTCTTCTTTATCATTGTGGTCCTCTGTTTCCACAATTTCATTTATTTTTCTCTTTGAAGGCAATTATTGGCTAAGTGTCCAATACCTCCACATTTGTGCCATTTTCTTTGCTCATTACTGTTGAATGTATTGGGCTTGAAGGCTTCTCTTGGTTTATCTTTTTTGATAAATGGCTTATTTGGACTTTTAATGTCCAATTTCTTCCAAGTTCTGCCAATTTTTGTCCTTGTCACTATTTCTTCTAGCGCATTAATATACTCTTCTGTGGAGCATGGTTCTATACACCTGCTGCTCAGGGCATGTTCAAATTATCCTCCACATTTCTTAAGTATTTTCATGTGTACCATTTTTTGTGACATTTCTGGGTACAGTGCACTTAATATTCCAACTTGTTTGAAGAACCAGGTCAAAGTTTTATCTTTTTCTGGGTCAAAGAAGCAGTTTTCAAATGAATTTTTCATTTTGTACCTGCAGGAATCATTAGCCCACTTGGTGATTATTTCTTATTTGCACCAAGACCAGGTATTTTTTTCATTTGCCTGCATTATGCCATAATACCATCTTTTTGCAGATTTCTCAAGAAGTGAGTGTAATCTGGCAGTGATTAATTCATCTGGTATGGCATAATCTTCTTGTAGCATGTCAATTGTTTTAATAAATGACATATGGTCATATTCACCTTAACCTGTGGATGTTGGCCATTCTTTTGATTGAGATGCTTCCTACATTAAGACTTGGTTGTTGTCTTGATGACTCAAGTCTGTTATGAATGGATTTTTTATTTCATCTTTTGGTTTAACAGGGCTTCTTATGTGAGAAAATGGGTTTGATAACTTTGGCATATTGAAGTCAGCCTCATTAATTTTATCCATTTTTTCAGTAATAAGCCTTATTTCCTTTTGAAGATCATCTTTCAGATTCATTCTTGCTTCATCACTTTTTTCCACATGGTCTTAAAGTAATTTTTGGTTTGATGAAGTATTTTCTTCAACTTTTTCTACCGAAATACTTAATTTGTTCCATTTTTTGTAAGATTATCAATAATCATGTCATAATTGATTGTCCAAGTTTTATATTTGATATCTTTTATGTATTTATACAATTCTTGTTGTCCTTGTATTAAGTTTTGAGTACTGTCAATTAAAAATTTTGGTTTGTTATTTTCAACAATAAATTTAATTTTGTAAATTTCTTTTTTATTTTGTACAACAATTTTTGTTAAAGAAGATAAATTATTATTTATTTCTTGTAATGATAATAAACTGTTTTTAATTTCTTTTAGAGGTAAAATACTATTTTTAATTTCTGTTAAAGTATTTAAAACATCTGGGGACAAGGTTATTTCTTTGGGAAATGAGGTTTTCTCATTCTTTACTCCTCCTTGTCCTTGAATTCTATAAAGGTTCTGGCCATGTTGAAGACATTGTCCATGGCATCTTTTTAAATTTTTGGGATCCTGTAGCTTGGGGAATATGGTTTTCTCCAGTTCTTTTTATTGTTCTTCTTCCCTTCTTGGGGAAGTGGGTTGGCTTGGGGCTTCTTTCTTGGTTTCCTCCTTCTTTTTGGCATGTAACTCCTTGATCCTTTTTAATTTGAGATTTGGATGATAGTGGATTCAATCCATTGGAGTATCTCACTATTTCCTCCTCTTTGAGAAAGGTTTTGAGGATTTTCCAGGAGTTCATCACTCCTTGGTATATTTGTGGCAACATTTCCCAGTCCTTGTCTTTGTACAATGTGTAGTACTGCTTGTACTGGCTCATGTAAATGTCTATCTGAGCCCTCTGAATGTGATTTGTACCTGTTTGAGTTACTTATACTTAGTTCTAACTCTGGTTCAGATATCATGGAGATTTCTGGGACTTGCCTTTGGAATAAGGCACTTCCTTGTGTGGATTATGTTCCACTGGGGATATTTCACTTTCTTTTACCTTTTGAGGGATTAATTCTACCTCTGAGTCCAGCTTCATCTGATTGGGGGGAGTATTGGGAACCTCTTCTGGTAGTCATAATTAAATAAATAAGAAATGAGAAGATTTCAAGACAAGAATTCTTTTTATGGAAATTTATAAAGGAGGTACTCACCTTCAGAGTCCTGAATAGTGGGTCCTGGAAAGTCTAATTTCTTATCTTTCTATTTCTTAATGACAATTGGTGCTGGAGAACTTGGGCAATTTTCTTCCACTAACATTTCAACAGTGGCTTGGTTGTCTTCTGTTGGATTGTCCTCAAACACTAAAAAAGCCAAATCAATATAAGTATTTTATATAAGAAGTGTTATTTTGGAAAGATATGGCAATTTTTCAATGTAAAAATTTGTTTTATATATTTGGTTAAATGAAATGAATAAAGAAGTCAAAACAAATGAATAAAAATAGATTTTTTAAATGGTTTTTAATATTTTTTTAATATTTTTTAATATTTTTTAATATTTTTTATGTTTTTATTTTTAAACAATAAAATAAAAATGAAGATGATTCTTTTATGAAATTAATTTATAATATAATTTTTTTTAATTTATAAAACATCTCTTTTAATCACTAGAGTCACTCAAAGAAAGTTCTTGAAAGTCTAAGGATGTGAAAAACCACGTGTGAGACAGTACAATTGTTTTCTAATTCCTCAATAGCTTTTAAAATCAATAAATAGAAAATTATTATATAATTTTATGATTATGATTATAATTTATGTTGAATAAACTCAATTGTCATCCTTTTAAGGGTCTTCTAAAGTAAATATCATAGCCAGGCCCCCAAATGTAAGATTTGACTATGAAAAAATAAGTAAAAATTACAAATATTTTACTTATTATACTCTGAATGTCCTTATAAATAAAGTAAATAAGATGAAAATAATTATAATAATAAAGAATTATCATAATTAAGGCTTCAAAAATTATTATATTATTAAATAAATATAATAATATAATAAATAAATATATTAATATATAATAATTGATATATTTTAAAGCGCTTTATTATTGTTACCAACAAAAAATAAAGGCATCAAAACTGTTTTTTATTAATAAAAAACAATTAATAACAATAATATTACTAATATTATAGCTATAAATTAAAATAAATACTATTTATATTAATTAAAGAATTATTAAAAGCAATAATAGAGAGAAATTATTATAATAAGAAAAGAATAACTGACTTTTGACACTACGTATAATGATTTTGAATACATTTATGCCAAATAATATAAATAAAAGTTATTTAAATTGTATTTATAATTAAAAATAAGAGAAATTACAAATTTTGTTGATTTTACATGGATTTGAGATTTTGTAAGATGTGACTATGAAACTGATGATAATATTACTATTAATCAACAGTACTATGTCTGTTCTTATGAAATATAATAATAAAGTATTATTATAACCACAATTAAATAATTAAAAAAATTTATTTCTTTCACGTGTTAAGCACTACTAGTGATTTTAACAGTGAGCAAGTAATTGTCTACTAGAATCAATTACAAGAAGAATTTAATAATAAAAACTTCTTTATTAAAATAATAAAATTATTTTAATATATAATTATCTTTTGCAAGAATAATTATAAAGATAATTCTTGAAGAAAACTATTACTAGAGAAAAACTTTAAGAATTAAGAATAAATGACTCACTAATACTCCAAAGAACTTATTGATAGATAAGAGTAGAGAAATTTGACGTGGAATTGTGGATTTAAGGGATCAAAAAGGATTTATAACAGTATTACAACAATATATAGTTGGATTCTAGGATTTCACGTCTTTCTAGATGATTTGGAAAGATTTAAAACACTTAAGAATAGCTTTAACTAATACTTACTTGTTGGTAATAATGATTTAATAAATTGATAAGATGATGATACGGAAAAAACAGCAAGAATAGGCTTCTTTTAAGTCAACAACAGCTCACAGAGGCGTGCCATGGAGCAAACTGAAAAACCAGTGAGTAAGAAAACAATAAACCCTTTTGGATTATTGATTGCATCATCTGTTGTCACGTAAGATTATCATACTTACTTAATTGATGCTTTTACGTGACTACCAACCCCAATATGGTTAAGAATAAAAGGAGTAACATCTGTAAATCTTCTTTTATTCTAACATAATCATTGATTTCTCACAGTTATCAATGTTATTGCCAATTTCATCACAGGTTGTAATTACTGTGAATTTTTGAAGATTCAGTGTTTCACGTAGAATAGTCAAAAATGGACTGTAAGTAACACTTTTAATTTTACTAGTAAAACCATAATTCTTTTTAGTTGTACCATAGGTAATACAGTTCTTCATTTGTCCTGAAAGTTTCAGGAAGATTCATTAAGAATTGTATTTTTAATTAATTTTTGAAGTTTTTACCTCATTTCTACGTAGAATTGCAAATAGCAGTATTTTGCTGGTTGCTATGAGGTAAATCAATGAATATGGATCCCAAAAGGGTTTAATTACTCTTTTAGGGTCTAGTCATGGAAATTCATCAAGAATTGACGTGGTTACAGGAGTCTAAGTAGCTCATTACCTCCTTGGCACGTCAAAATAGCAGGTTATTTGCTATTTTCTTATGATTACAGTAGGTGTAACTTGGTAACCAAGTTCCCAAAGAGTTTTAGTTTACCAATTGGGCCAAGATGAGCCATGTATCCATGCTCTGGAGCTATCCACGCCTCTGAGGCCTCAGAAGTTGGGTACCCTGGCTCTCTTTGATGTCTTTTGTCCCCCTTGCCTAATTTTTACGTCAAAATAGTAATTTAAGCTTAAAGTGAGATATCCACTATGGGTGTACCAAACGTCCATGTAAGAATACCATGATATTAAGTGCTCAAAACATGCATAACACTATTCTTAGTGTATATGTAACATGGGATTTCTCACTTTCCCATTATTTTGGCTAAAAATCAAGAAAAACAAAAATTTTCACGGATCTTTTATGTGGTATTAATGATGTGGTATTGAAGTATTTTCCATTTTACCACCTCAAATACTTAAATTGAGCTTATTCACTCTATGGAGCTACCCTAGGTGAATTTTTGTGTAGAACCCAAATCTGGTCTTAAATCCATGGATTTACTTACTCAATAAAAAGTTATTCATCTTTTCTGAAATTAAAAATGATGAATTTTGGATATATGCATGACTTATGAGTTTTGCATAATTCAAAATTTCTTTTTAAGATGATTGTGGCCTATTTGGGTATGTAAAAATATACCTCAAGGCTCACATTCCCTCCCACCAAAAAATAAAATTGTACTACAATTTTATTAGTGAAAAAAGAATAAGGCCCCAAAGGGGGTAATGTCCACTGTCCAACCTCTTCACATTACTCAGATCAAGTAATTTAAAGCACATTTATAGACATATTCAGGCTTGTGGCCTTCTTTCATGTCTAAATCTTCTTAAGAGTTTATCTGAGTCAGGTATTTCTGATTCTGCCATCCATTCATCTTCATGTACTGGATTTCTATATCTGACAAGATATTCTCTTTGATTTTTACCCCTAAGTCTCCTTTCTTTAATGACTTTCTTTATCTTTTTGTCTTCATTCTGTTCCACAGGTGGTACAGTTAAAGGAGTTGGGTTTCTTAAGGGAAACAATTCTTTGTCAGCTGGTTGATAAGGCTTTATAAAGCTGACTGGAAATGTGGGGTGTTTATTTTCCAATTCACCACTCAATTCCACTTGAACTGCATTGGTTCCATGTAAAGCAACAATAAAAAAAGGTCCTACATAAGAATCTTTAAGTTTCTTTGGGCCTTTGATATTATTAAAATTCAAGGTTGAAGCTAAAACTAAGTCCCCTACTTTGAAGTCTGGTACTTTATGACTCTTGTCCCACTTCTGTTTTGCATAATCAAAAGCATCATCCATACTCTGTTTTGCATGGTGTTTTACTTTATCAAGCATCAATTTGAAGCTGGAAGCTGTAGGATGAATGTCAATCAAGTCTTTCCTCAGTGTGTCTGCTGGGAGTCTTGGATTCCATCCTTTTTCTAACATAGCAGGAGTTTGTCCTGTGGAAGAATGGACTGATGTCTTGTATGCCAATTCTAATGCAGGTATCAGAGTGCACCAGTCATGGGTAAAGCCATCTGAGTCTTTGAATTCTAATCCATAAGCACAAAATCTCCTGATCATGTCTTCTGAAGTTTGAATCATCCTCTCTGCTAGCCCATCTGTTTGAGGGTGATATGCTGTAGAGAATGATAACTTAGTCCCAAACAATCTATGAAGATTGGCCCAAAGTGCAGATGTGAATTTGGGATCTCTGTCACCTATGATATTCTTAAATAACCCTGTATGAGAAATAACTCTACTCCATAAAAGAAGAGCTGTATCCATAGCAGTGTCATCTTTATGACATGGTAAGAATATGGGAGTTTTGCTATATCTGTCTACAATGACTAAACAAGCATTATAACTTTTGTCACCACTTGGAGGAAGTGCTGTGACCCAATCCATGTGAACAACTTCCCAAGGGGATTTTAGTTCTTGAATATGGATCATCAATCCAAATTTCTTGCCTGTACTCCTGTTTGCTTTTTGGCATCTATCACAGGTATGGCAATATTCAATGGTTTCTTTTCTCCAAGATGGCCACCATGCACAGTTCTTTACTTTTTCAAGTGTTCTGTCTTCTGATAGGTGTCCAGAGTAAATGCTATCATGGCATTCATGAAGAATGGTATTGATAAGCAATCTACTACACAGTGTCATCACACAAGAATGTTTTGTTCTATGGTAAATAATCCCATCAAACAAGTGAAATCTTCCTTCAGAATAGGAATTTTTCCAAACTTCATCTAGTGCATTAACCAAAGATGTATCTTTGCAGTCTTTATCCAATAAAGAAGTCAAGATATGGCAATTCTTGTCTTGTTTATAAGACTCTCTGACCTCTTCAAAGAATTCAGTCCCAATATCAGTTATGTTAATTCCTTCAATTGGAATTTGTGGTTCAGCTTCCAAAGGTACATAAGCTGGGTTATCAGGAGTGTTGGCTAAAGCCCATCTACTAAGTCCATCAGCATTTTTGTGAATGTTTCCTGCTTTATGAACTATAGTCATGTTTCCTCTATATTCTTGAATGGCTATTTGCCATCTCAACCTATGTCTGTTGGGAGTTTTCATGTTAAGAAGTGATTTTACGGCATTACAGTCAGTTATCACTTCAAAAACACTGCCATCAAGATAATAGTGTAGTTTCTCAAGTGCCCATACCAAACATAAGCACTCCATTTGGCTTGCACCCTATCTGGCTTCTGTTGGTTTGATTTGCCTTGAGATATAACAAACTGGTCCTTCTGTAGGTTTGTCATCAATAATCTGGACTTGATGTAGGGCTGCCCCTAGTCCATCTCCACATGAATCAATGTACAATTTAAAAGGAATATTCCAGTCAGGCATGAGGAGTAAAGGTGCTTCTGTAAGGGCTTTCTTTATCTTCTCTTAAGCTTTAATTCTTTCCTGTGTCATCTCAAATACAGTCTGTTGATCACAGATTCTATAGAGTGACTTGGCTAGAATTGCAAAATCTCTCAAGTGTTGCCTATAGTAACTAGCAAATCCAAGAAAAGACATCATTTCTTTTTTATTCTGGGGTATTGGTTTAAGTAACACTGCTGCCACTTTATTCTTGTCAATACCCAAGCTCAAACCAGAAACAACATGTCCTAATGCTTTGAGTTCTTCAAAACCAAAATTGCATTTCTTAAGTGAAATTTTCATGTTCACTTCTGCAACTTTATGAAGTACTCTTGCAAGTCTTTCAAGGTGCAAAGACCATGAGTCAGAACATATAATAATATCATCAATATAAATGATAAGCCATCCTTCAGACAACTCTGTGGGGAAGATGGTATTCATCATTCTTTGATAATGAGATGGAGCATTTTTAATGCCAAATGGCATTCTAAGATACTCAAAAATGCCACAGTGAGTGCTAATTCTAAGTAATTTCTTAGCTTTAGGCATCAAAACATTTTGATGGAAGCCTTTCAATGCATCCATTGATGTTATATACTTGGCTTTAGACAATTGAGTCAAGGTTTCTTGAATTCTAGGGATTGGATACCTATCTGGAACTGTGTAGGTATTCAAAGCTCTAAAATCTCCAACCATTCTTGACTTATCATTATGCCATGCAATAATAACAGGTGTTGTCACTTCAACTTCCTCATTATGGCCTACTTTCCTTAGCGCACCAAGTTGGATCAACTCTTGGATATGTTTTTCCAAGGCCTCTCTAGCTCTGGGACTGGCTGGATAAGCTGGTCTTCTAAGTACTGGAGGATATGGTCTGTCAATATTAAGAGTAATATCAACTTCATGTCCTCTTATAGCGCCTAATGGCTCATTATCAGAGGCAAATGCATTTTTATATGTGTATAACACATTAATAAGCTCATTCCTCATCTTTGGTGACAATGATTGATTAATTTGTGCTTCAACAAGTTGATTAGGCACAAATTCATCTTTGTAAGTATCCTTGACAGAAGATACTACAGATATCTGTTTTGGCATATTGGAGAAAGCAAATTTTTGTCTCTTGTTATCTCCAATTGTGAAATATCTGTCTTTATGGTTATTTATATCAATACCATAAATATTTAAGTAATAATTTCCAAGAATGATGTGCTGGGATGTGCAATTATCCATTACTACAATCTCAGTTTTCATTCTTACACTTCCTGCTGGATGTGGGAATACAATATTAGTGTCCAATATGCCCAAGGGGTACATATTGTTACTGGCACTACTGAATTGTACACCTTCTATTGGTAATAGATGGTTTTTCCATTCAGGACGTATAATTTGGAGATAATCTTTGCCAACACAAGTGCAAAATGCCCCTGTATCCAAATTTACTTTGGCTTCAATATCACTCATCAGAACTGATGTGATACAGGATGCTCCAGCAGTATAACCCTTTCCTCTAGCAGGTTTTGTTTTACACATTCTGGCATCTTGGATATTGACCAGGTTGCAGCAATCTTCACTGTACTGTGGCAAGCGGGTATGGACTTCTGTGACCTCAAAGAAAGCTGAAATGTTTTCAATGGGATAGTCCTCCACTGGTGTCTCCTTAGAGATTGCAGAATCTTGATCAGACTCCTCTTTCTCTTCAGTACACTGAATTTCTTCAATGACTTGAACTTCATTGATTTTTGTCTTCTTAGGACAAGTGTTGGCTAAATGTGAAGTAATTCCACATTTATGACACTTCAAGACAGGTCTTTCTGGTCTTCTTTCCTCTCTAGGAATCTTTGAGACTATTTTGGACTCTATTGGGTTTTTAATCCAAGTTTTACCAATTCTTGTCCTGGTAATGATATCTTCCATAGCATTAATGTAGTCCTCTGTTGAACAAGGCTCCACACATCTGCTTTTGATAGCATGTTCCAGTTCTCCTCCACACTTTATTAATATTTTCATATTAATCATAGTGTCAGACATATCTGGGTGTAAAGCAGATAATCTGTCTTTTTGTTTGAAGAACCAAGTAAGTGGTTTGTCTTTTTCTGAGTTAAAAATGGCACTTTCAAAAGCATTCTCCATTTTAAACCTCCAAGAATTATTGGCCCATTTGGTAATCACTTCAGATTTCCACCAAGACCAGTCATGTTTACCATGATCAATCCTCATTTTGTAATACCATTTCTTTGCAGTTCTGGTAAACAAACAGTGTAATTTTCCCACTATGATTTCATCAGGTATATTAAAGTCTTCTTGCAACATATCAATAGTCCTGATGAATTCAATATGGTTGTATTCTCCTTCACCAGAGAATGTTGGCCATTCTTCTATTTTGGGAATATCTCTTGCAGAGTAGGCATTTTCTCCTAAGAATGGAGTCAAACTTTCTTTAACAGAAAGTTTTTCTTCAGTCAAAGGTGTGGAATGTCTTGGCATATGTGGTTCATGATTCTTATGAATTTGCTCCACACTTGCAATTATATCATTCTTCAATTTCTGCCTCTCACTGTCACTTTTTGCTAAATGTATAGCAAATTGATTGGTGTTCTTAACTATTTGTAAGACATGGTCTTCAAGAGTTTTAAGTCTATCATTTACTTTAAAAATGGAAGGATCCTCTGTGTCATTATTTTGACATTGGGTCTCAATTCTTTCACAAGCATTGCTAATTGACTCAAGGGTGACAGTTGTCAATTGATGCCAATCAGAATGTTGCTTGTCATTTTTCTTTAAATCATTGATGTCTAGTGTAATTTGCTTTAACTTTGACTCAAGTTTGCCAATTTCTACACTAATACTTCTATGTACATCATTTATTTGCGTGGAAAAGTCCTGTTCATCCTTTCCTGCTCCTTGGCTGTGAATTCCATAAGAGTTCTGGCCATATTGAAGACACTGTCCACAGCTGAAGGCTCCAATTTGGGGATCCTGTACCTTTGTGGGTAAGGTCTGTGCCAATTGGCTTTGCCTTTGCCCTTGCCTTGATGGTTCTTGGGACCTCTCTGTTTCTTTTGAGGTCCGTTGGGCTTGTCCTTGGGCGCTTCTGGAGCTGGTTTGGAGCTGGTAGATGCCACTGGTGCCTCTGTCTCCAAAGCTGGAGTCATTTCCAACTCTTTCTTCTGGTCTATGGATAAAAGACTTTGGTTCTTCAACCAATTCTTTATCTTTTTGACCTTGTCTTTGCAAGACAGGGGGCTCCATCCTCCTAAGAGTTCTATGGTCTTCTCCTGACCCAGAAAGCTCTTGATGTGTAAGTAAGAGTTCATGGCCCCCTGCCAAAGGCTTGGGCAGATTTCCCACTCCTCTTCCTTGGCTGCTCTGAACCAGTTTTTTTACTGGCATTGATATATTTCTATTGCTGCCGCCTGAAAGTGGTTCAGCCCTGGAAATATTACCATAAATCAGTTCAGGCTCAGAATTTACGTCAAAATCTGTTGGTACAGACCTTGGGGAATGGGGGGCAACTCTGGCATCCTCCATATGTGCCTTTCTTGTGGAAGATTTGGCACTTCTGGATTTGGTCTTGCCTCTTCCTTGTCCACATCCATCTGGTTGGACTGAATAGTTGCTTCCATTTCTGGTATGCACCATTTTCACGTTAATTTAAAGATAAAAGGTGAAAATATAAGATAAATTACACACCTTTTGGTGGTAATTTAGCTTTTTCTTAGTTGAATAAGGTGCCTCTTTTAGCAATCTGCACCTCAATACTGTCTTCAGATTCTGCTTCTGAAGATTCTGGACTATTGATGTATCTTTTACTGAGTCTGTTACCAGCTGCACAGTATTTGATTAAAGACACTTAAAGAGAAAAAATATGATAAAAGAAATTTTTTTTGTGTTTTAAGATATTTTTAAAAGATTTTTTATGAATTTTATTATTTTTTGATATTAAAAAAATTATTCTTTTTAAAGAAAAAAAATTAAAATTTAAGATTTTGAATGAAAATTAATTCAGAGTAACTCAAAGACTAATTTTATAAGTTTTTGGATGTGAAAAAGCCACGTGTAAAACAGTATAAAATTAAACCAAATTCCTCAATGAAAAGATTTTCAAAACAATTTCAAAAATAAGAATTATTTTAACTTTAAAATGAAAGAGAAAATTATTAAATTAATATATTTTAGAGCTTAAAAATATATTAATTAAGGGTACAAGGTTCAAAAAACACGGCCAGGCCCCCAAATGTAAGATGTTGCTCTGAAACTGATGATAATATTACTATTAATCAACAGTACTATGTCTGTTCTTATGAAATATAATAATAAAGTATTATTATAACCACAATTAAATAATTAAAAAAATTTATTTCTTTCACGTGTTAAGCACTACTAGTGATTTTAACAGTGAGCAAGTAATTGTCTACTAGAATCAATTACAAGAAGAATTTAATAATAAAAACTTCTTTATTAAAATAATAAAATTATTTTAATATATAATTATCTTTTGCAAGAATAATTATAAAGATAATTCTTGAAGAAAACTATTACTAGAGAAAAACTTTAAGAATTAAGAATAAATGACTCACTAATACTCCAAAGAACTTATTGATAGATAAGAGTAGAGAAATTTGACGTGGAATTGTGGATTTAAGGGATCAAAAAGGATTTATAACAGTATTACAACAATATATAGTTGGATTCTAGGATTTCACGTCTTTCTGGATGATTTGGAAAGATTTAAAACACTTAAGAATAGCTTTAACTAATACTTACTTGTTGGTAATAATGATTTAATAAATTGATAAGATGATGATACGGAAAAAACAGCAAGAATAGGCTTCTTTTAAGTCAACAACAGCTCACAGAGGCGTGCCATGGAGCAAACCGAAAAACCAGTGAGTGAGAAAACAATAAACCCTTTTGGATTATTGATTGCATCATCTGTTGTCACGTAAGATTATCATAATTACTTAATTGATGCTTTTACGTGACTACCAACCCCAATATGGTTAAGAATAAAAGGAGTAACATCTGTAGATCTTCTTTTATTCTAAAATAATCATTGATTTCTCAAAGTTATCAATGTTATTGCCAATTTCATCACAGGTTGTAATTACTGTGAATTTTTGAAGATTCAGTGTTTCACGTAGAATAGTCAAAAATGGACTGTAAGTAAAACTTTTAATTTTACTAGTAAAAACATAATTCTTTTTAGTTGTACCATAGATAATACAGTTCTTCATTGGTCCTGAAAGTTTCAGGAAGATTCATTAAGAATTGTATTTTTAATGAATTTTTGAAGTTTTTACCTCATTTCTACGTAGAATTGCAAATAGCAGTATTTTGCTGGTTGCTATGAGGTAAATCAATGAATATGGATCCCAAAAGGGTTTAATTACTCTTTTAGGGTCTAGTCATGGAAATTCATCAAGAATTGATGTGGTTACAGGAGCCTAAGTAGCTTATTACCTCCTTGGCACGTCAAAATAGCAGGTTATTTGCTATTTTCTTATGATTACAGTAGGTGTAACTTGGTAACCAAGTTCCCAAAGAGTTTTAGTTTACCAATTGGGCCAAGATGAGCCATGGATCCATGCTCTGGAGCTATCCACGCCTCTGAGGCCTCAGAAGTTGGGTACCCTGGCTCTCTTTGATGTCTTTTGTCCCCCTTGCTTATTTTTCATGTCAAAATACAAAATTGAGCTTAAAGTGAGATATCCACTATGGGTGTACCAAAGGTCCATGTAAGAATACCATGATATTAAGTGCCCAAAACATGCATAACACTATTCCTAGTGTATATGTAACATGGCATTTCTCACATTCCCATTATTTTGTTGTGAAATTAAGAAAAACAAAAGTTTTCACGGATCTTTTATTCGGTATTAATGATGTGGTATTGAAGTATTTTCCATTTTACCACCTCAAATACTTAAATTGAGCTTATTCACTCTATGGAGCTACCCTAGGTGAATTTTTGTGTAGAATCCAAATCTGGTCTTAAATCCATGTATTTACTTACTCAATAAAAAGGTATTCATCTTTTCTGAAATTGAAAATGATGAATTTTGGATATATGCATGACTTATGAGTTTTGCATGATTCAAAATTTCTTTTTAAGATGATTGTGGCCTATTTGGGTATGTAAAAATATACCTCAAGGCTCACAGATTTTTTTAAGAGAAATATAGCAAAACAGTAGAACAATTGAAGTAATAACGTCTAAAATGATTATTATAATGAAGATTACCTTTGGTCTTTAATAATATAAAAGATTTATATATAAAGAATAAAGATTTTACCTTTTTATTCAAATGTTTTAATGTCTTGATGCATCTGAGGGGAAAATAGAGTAAAAAGAGCTTTATTTATAGTAAATACCTCCCTTCTAGAGCCCAGTAGGCTTCTAGTAGACGTTTACTGATGGTATCTACTAGGAATGATCAGTGCTTTATGGTTTAGTGATGATTAAATCATGATAAAACCATCTTACCTCATTATTATGCCATTATCTAGAGCTATCACTATAACTCTAAATTTGATGACATCATAGGCTTGGCAGAAGCCTAAACTCTGTGGATATTATTCGTATCAATCATAATCTAATAGTATTCACCAGTTTTATCACTTATATAACTGTTAAAATTTGTAAGGTGTGGATATGAAACTTTGATCAAAAATCAAGTACTTTTCCTGTCCTAGAAATTTGTATAAGCTGAAAATCAATTTAAATAGTGAGAAATATTATTTTTAAGAGAAAACACGCCAATTTTATTTTTTATAACTTTATTAGTATAAAAAAATAATATTATAAAGATTTATTGTTTTACCAACAATAAAAATGTATCCAAAAATACTCTACAAGAGATATTTAAGGCTACAAAAGAAATTTCATCAAGAGCAATTTCAATTGAAATTAATTGAGAAAAGGACTGCAAGCAATGAATTGAAGAACAGAGTCTTTAAAAATAATATTAAAGAAAAAACACACCCAAAAGTGACCACAGTGAATTTGGAGACAAAGTGACAAAGCTAACAGTGATGAAAGATGCTTTAATTCACTTTTGGGGTGGTTCAGGGGTAAAAATGATAATAAGAGTTCCAAAAAATGATTATAATGATTTTTTCACGTGGTTAAAAGGTTTAAATTGATTTAAAAAAATGTGGTTGGAATCTTTTATTGATTTGTTCAACAGTGTTTAAACTAATTATAAAAGGAAAAGATTCTAACATTAAGAGAACAGTGTGGCAAAGAAGCAATTCTTTTATAGACATCCATTTTCTTACTCCCAAAGTAAAGGTTACTCTTTTCAGTCGTGAAAAACAGTCTGACAACAGAAAAGCCAATTATGGCAGCATTGAAACCTGGTTTAGCCCAAAAAAGGGCTGGTTTAAGCCATTTTTAGCCATTTTAGACCCTTAAATCAGCCATTAATATAGCAATACCTGGTCTAGAGACTTCAAAACACGTCAGAATGTGTATAAGAGGTGTAGAAGCCAGTTGAAACTGTTCTTACTAACATTGTTTTAGCTTAAGGGTAATTTTACCCTCTTGGCAGCAGTTAAAACCACCCTGGTTGGTATCAAAACCTCATCATCAACAGAGTCACAGACCCTGTGACTCAATTCCAGGCCAAAAGTGATGAAAGTTTGTGTGAATTTTGACATCTCACGCCTGTCAGCAAGGATTTTGGGGGTCTGGCTCCCCCTTAGAGCTAGAGTTCCTTTTCCCCCCAATTTTAATCTTTCCGATTTATTTTTTCCTTGAATTCCTCATCATGTATTATACTTGTAATTTACATATTTAATTCAATTGATTTGTACAGTACAATACAGTAATAATCGATACCTCATATGTAAATCAAAGTTCACTTATGTAACACATGTGCACATTTTGACATTTCAATTGAATTCAATCAAAAATACCTCAGTTCCTCATAACTTCTAAATTAAACACAACACCTCAATTTTAAAACAAAAATTGATGGTTAACACCACATGTGGTGTGAATTAAATTAAAGTTTTGAGGATTTTCAATTTTTGTTTTGAAAATACTGAAAACTTAAATTAAGCTTATTTAGAGTTGAGTTACAGAAATTTCATCCAGAGGTGACCCCACTTTATTTTTTATGAGGAATCCAATGGTGTGATAATTTCTTTACGTTTATTTATTGGATAAAAATTTATAATATATTTTGTATAACTTCATACCAAAAATATTTTAATTTCACAATTTTTATTAAAAATTCATTTTTACTTAATTTTTACAACTAAAAATATAGTTTCATAATTTTAAATTTTATTGTAATTTTATTTTTAAATTATAATTAAATTTTGATTTTAGAATATAAATTTGTATTTATATTTCAATTTTTATTTTTATAATATAAATAAATTTATTTTATTTATATTTGTATTTTAATTTATTTTTTGTGGTCTTTTGGGTATATGAAAATACCTCTAAGGCTCACATACCTTCCCCCCAAAAAAGAATATTACTTTGTAATATTGTTATTTATAGTGTTCCTGAACCTTTTGAGAAGTTTAGTAGCTTCAGGTATGTCTTTTTCTCTTGTTCTGTCTTCAGACAGATGTCCTGAGAAGGGGCTGTCATGGCATTTTTTAGTACAAGATTGATTAATGACCTGTCCAGAAATGTCATGACACATGTGTTCTTGGTCCTGTGATAAATTACACCATCCAGTAGGTGAAATCTTCCTTCATCATAAGATCCTTTCCATACTTCATCCAAGGCATGTATTAAAGAGTTGTCTTTACAGTCTTTGTTCACTAATTGGCATAAGATGCTACAATTCTTATCTTGAATGTAACTATTTCTGACCTCTTCAAAGAAGGTGGTGTTCAAGTCTGTAACACTTACTCCTTCTATTGGGATTTGATTTTCATAAGTTGTGCATCTTGAACTTTTGATAAATCAAGTTGACCATTGCTCAATTGTGGCAAGTGGGAATAAGATTTCATGATGTCAAAAGTGACATTGATATTTTCCATATCTTTTGAATATTCAAAAAAATATGGATGACTTATCAACTGAATTGTCTTCAATTATGTCATCTTTTTCAACATCAGGTTCCTTTTCAATATTAATTTCATTGATTTCCCCCCTTTTTGGACATGTATTAGCTAAATGGGTGGTGCTTCGGCAAATATGGCACTTTCTGACTGTATCTGCAGATTTATACCTAACATTATTAGAATTTTCTTTGGGGTTTTTGTCCACAGAATATTTCCAAGGTGTATTAAACCTTGTTTTGAGATTCACCATACTAGAACCAATTTCGGTTCTGGTGGTTACTTCTTCTAATATATTGATAATATCCTCTGCTGAAGATTGTCCAGTACTCCTTCTTTCGACAGCATGCTCTAAGTCTCCTCCACATTGTCTCAGAATCTTTCTATGGATCATAAATTCTGACATGTCAGGATATAATGCTGTTTATCTGTCTTTTTGTTGGAAAAACCATGGTAAAGCTTTGTCTTTATCAGCATTAAATTTGGCAGATTCAAAGCCTGTTTCCACTTTAAACCTCCAAGAATAATTGGCCCATTTGTTGATCATTTGGGTTTTCCACCAAGTCCAACTTTGGTTTCCATGTGCTTTTCTCAATTTGATATACCATCTGTGAGCTGATTTGGTAAATAAGGTGTTAAACCTGGCTGTTACCAATCTGTCTGGTAATTCAAAGTATTCTTTGATCATGTCAGTACCTCTGATGAATTTCATTTGGTCATACTCTCCTTCACCACTGAAGTGAGGCCATTCCTTAAGTTTTGGAACTTCTTTCAAGAGTGCTTGGCCCATTGTTGGTTCCAAGTTATGAAAAGAAGTAGAAAATTCATTTTTTAATTGAGAATTTTCAATATCCAATACCTGTGGATTGGGAATCCCTGTACCCTCATTTTGATTCAGAGGTGTAGACATTCTTGGTAAGGTGTTTAGTAGTTGTTCAATATCATGCATTTTACTATTGTTATACCTTTGTGAATTTCTTAATTCATGTTGTAAGCTTTGTATAGAGGTTATTACATTCTTTTTATGATCATCCTCTTTATATGTCAGCTCATTCCATAATTCTGTTTGTTTAGTATTATCAGATATAACTTCATTCAGCTTTATTGTTAATTTTGATATTTCCTCTTTTGAGGTATAAAAACACTTTTTAAAGGCAATTATATGTGTCTTTACTTCAGTAAATGATTTTGAAATAAAATCAAGAGTTTTCTTATTATCCTCTTTGATATTATTTATTCCTTGTTTTATTCTTGTTTCAATAATGTCATCAATATTGATTTAGAATATTTGTCTGTCAATTCCTTAATAATGGCAGATTGTTCATTTATCTTATTTCCAAAAGAATTATCATTATTGGAAGTTTTGATTGTTCTTAAACATTTTTCAAAACATTTAAGTGTTTCAATGATTTGGCTCAGACTCAAGTTATGTGTTTTAAGATTGTCACAAATTGATGCATTTTTATCAAAAAGATGACTTTTTACGTCAGTTATAGCTTCATACAGCTCTGGAATAGAATAAAAAATATTAGAAATCATTTCTGATATTTTAATCTGGCCTCCTCTTTCTTTTGTAATTCCATCATTGTTCTGGCCATATGAAAAACCTTTTCCATGGCATCCTGTAGCCCTGTATGTAAGGTTTGGTGGCTGGTGCCTTTCCTTTGCCCTTGTTTGGAGCTTGTGGCTGCTTTTTCACGTTGGAATTGCTGCTGCTGGCCACTGGGGCTGTTTTTGGCACTTGCTTGGGTGGTGGAGTGTTGTTTTTCCTCCATGATAGTGTCAAGAGCATCATGTTTTTCTTCTCCATCAATAGATGCCATCAATTGAGAAATTTGCAAGTATTGGGATGGCCCAGGAACTTTCTCACAGTCAGGTAAGAATTCATGCAGTTTTTCTACAGATCTGCAAGAATCTGGTACTCTTTGTACTGCAGGGCATTGTTGTATGCTTTGTGGCTGGCTTTGTATATGTCCACTGAGGCTTCTTGTGGTGGTGTCAGCTCTTTTTGAAGGTAAAATGGTATTATCAGCATCAGAATGACCTATTTTAGTTGTTTGGAAGTCATCAACTGACCCTTTTCCTTCTGTAACTGGTTGCCTTCTGCCATAATCACGTCTATTACCTTTCTGGGAGCAGCTTGAGGGGTTACAGCTGGCTCCTGATCTGGTTGAAGGCATATTTTATGATTAAAAAGGCTTAAAATAGTATTTTTATGTCAAAAAACTTACTATTGGCGAAATTCTTAGCCTTCTGAAGGGTATTACTTATATCCAAGTTAATCAATTCAGAAGATATTGGTTCAGGTTGGTTATTTTGAGTCACAATAACAATACTATTATGGTCTGAATTAACAGTACTGGGAGGGATAATGCTGGTGACTGTTGAGGCTGTTTCAATGTTTTCTTGTCTTACCTTGTTGTCAGACACTAAAATTAATGAAAAAGCCAATTAATTAAGTAAAAAAAGGTTATTTCAAAAAAGAAATAAAAATATAAGCCTCACTTATAATATGAAAAAAAAATATTTTTTTAGGATTTTTTGGATTATAAGTATTTTTTATAGGTTTTTAAATTTTTTCAATATAAGAAAAAGGTTTAAAAAGAGTAAAAAAAAATTTCACAGGTAAAATATCACGGCTGGGCCCCCAAATGTAAGGTGTGGATATAAAAATTTGATTAAAAATGAAGTACTTTTCCTGTCCTCAAAATTTGTATAAGGTAAAAATCAATTAAAAATAGTGAGAAATATTATTTTGGAGAGAAAACACGCCAATTTTATTGTTTATAACTTTATTAGTATAAAAAAATAATATTATAAAGATTTATTGTTTTACCAACAATAAAAATTTATCCAAAAATACTCTACAAGAGATATTTAAGGCTACAAAAGAAATTTCTTCAAGAGTAATTTCAATTGGAATTAATTGAGAAAAGGACTGCAAGAAATGAATTGAAGAACAGAGTCTTAAAAAATAATATTAAAGAAAAAACACACCCAAAAGTGACCAGAGTGAATTTGGAAACAAAGTGACAAAGTTAACAGTGATGAAAGATGCTTTAATTCACTTTTGGGGTGGTTCAGGGGTAAAAATGATTATAATGATTTTTCACGTGGTTAAAAGGTTCAATATGATTCAAAAAAAGGTGGTTGGAATCTTTTATTGATTGGTTTAACAGTGTTTAAGCTAATTATAAAAGGAAAAGATTCTAACATTAAGAGAAAAGTGGGGCAAATAAGACATTCTTTTATAGCCATCAATTTTCTTACTCCAAAAGTGATATTTACACTTTTCAGTCGTGAAAAACAGTCTGACAACAGAAAAGCCAATGATGGCAGCATTGAACCCTGGTTTAGACCAAAAAAGGGCTGGTTTAAGCCATTTTTAGCCATTTTAGACCCTTAAATCAGCCATTACTATAGCAATACCTGGTCTAGAGCCTTCAAAACACGTCAGAATGTGTATAAGAGGCGTAGAAGCCAGTTGAAACTGTTTTTACTAACATTGTTTTAACTTAAGGGTAATTTTACCCTCTTGGAAGCAGTTAAAACCATCCTGGTTGGTATCAAAACCTCATCATCAATTGAGTCACAGACCCTGTGACTCAATTCCAGGCCAAAAGTGATGAACGTTTGCGTGACCTTTGTCATCTCATGCCTGTCAGAAAGGATTTTGGGGGTCTGGCTCGCCCTTAGAGCTAGAGTTCCTTTTCCCCCCCAATTTATTTTTTCCTTTAATTCCTCATCATGTATTATACTTGTAATTTACATATGTAATTAAATTGATTTGTACAGTAAAATACAGTGATAATTGATACCTCATAAATCAAATTTCAATTGTGTAATACACACGCACATTTTGACATTTCAATTGAATTCAATTGAAAATACTTCAGTTCCTCATAACTTCTAAACTAAATGCAACACCTCAATTTTAACACAAAAATTAATGGTTAAAAGCACATGTGGTGTGAATTAAATTAAGGTTTTGAGGATTTTCAACTTTTGTATTGAAAATACTGAAAACTTAATTTAAGCTTATTTAGAGTTGAGTTACAGAAATTTCATCCAGAGGTGACCCCACTTTATTTTTTATGAGGAATACAATGGTGTGATAATTTATTTATGTTTATTTATTGGATAAAAAGTTATAATATATTTTATATAGCTTTATACCAAAAATATTTTAATTTCACAATTTTTATTAAAAATTCATTTTTACTTAATTTTTACAACTAAAAATATAGTTTCATAATTTTAAATTTTATTGTAATTTTATTTTTAAATTATAATTAAATTTTGATTTTTAAATATAAATTTTTATTTATATTTCAATTTTTATTTTTATAATATATCTGAATTTATTTTATTTATATTTGTATCTTAATTTATCTTTTGTGGTCTTTTGGGTGTATGAAAATCCCTCTAAGGCGCACAAAATTAATATAAGATTACAGTGAGTGATCATAAATGATCAAATTTGAGCTTAAACTTTGATGATTAATAACATTTGAATTATAAACTCTAAAGCTATTCTAAGAGTAGATTCTGATAGCTTGGTATGTTCTTATTAAACTGCCAAGAAAATTTCATTACATCATCAAAACTCTATTTTAGATGATTCTTCTTGTAACTCATCTTTTCTGTTGAAATCTAATATTTTAAACTTCAAACCATGATTTCAAGTGGTTATACCTTGAATATCATAATAAAAATTACATAATTATTTATGAATGAGCTAGTAGAATCTGACTGTCTACTCTTTTTAAGCTTAGACCACTTTCACAACAAAGTCGTCAACAGCTACATTGATTTTAATCAATAATCCATTACAAGTTTTAACCTTTTTTATATCTTGTAAAATGAAGCTCATATATTTTCTCTTACAGTAATTATGTGGTTACTTTCTTTTTGGTTTTTCTCTCTACTTGTATATTCCAAGAGATAATACCTAAAAACCATGAATATATGCATTAACCAAGAAAGTGCATATATTCAGCTTAATTCCTTAAACATTGACTTTGGAGATTAGCTTTATAATTGTTCTATGTGTGGGATTTTATGGAGAATCCAATGTTACAATTTATTTCACTTGTTGTCCATTGGTTTCTGAGTTAATTAAGGTTTTATACATTTTTAAGGTATTATTACTTATTCTTCAGTAATTATTGACTTTTAAGATATGCCATAAAAATGAAATATGTGTATTTTACCATGAGGAATCTAAGGGTGTAACTTATTCTAAATTTTTACTCATTAAATTCTGGGTTAATTCAGATTTTATACTGATTTATGGTATTTATACTAGTCTTTGAGATAATTATTATAAGTATAATTATTACAGAAATTTGTTGTGACCTTTTTGGATATCTGGTCATATCTCAAAGGCTCACAGTTTGGGCCCCCTCAACACCTTTTTGGCCTAAATCCATCAGGGCCAAAGGTGGTTGAGCCATATTGTAAGGTGTGGATATGAAACTTTGATTAAAAATCAAGTACTTTTCCTGTCCTCCAAATTTGTATAAGGTACAACATGATTAAAAATATTAAGATTTGATATTTTTGAGAGAAGCCATGCCAAATCTATTGTTTTTAACTTTATAAGTATAAAAAATAATATCATCAAGATTTTGCTTTACCAACAATAAAAATTTATCCAAAAATATTCTACAGGAGATATTTAAGGCTACAAAAGAAATTTCTTCAAGAGAAATTTAATTTGGAATTGATCAAGCAAATAACTGAAGGAAATTAATATAAGAGCACAGTATTTAAAAAGATGTTCAAATATAAGACATTTCGAAAAGTGACCAAAGTGAATTTGGAAACAAAGTGTCAAAGTTAACAGTGATGAAAGATGCTTTAATTCACTTGAGGGGTAGTTCAAGGGTAAAAATGATTATAAAAGTTACAAAAAATGATTATAATGATTTTTTAAAGTGTTTAAAAGGTTTAAAGTGATTTGATCAAGGTAGTTTGAATATTTGATTGATTGGTTGAACAGTTTTTAAACTAACTATAAAAAGAAAAGATTCTAACATGAAGCAAAAAGTGGGGCAAAGAAGACATTCTTTTATAGCCACCAATTTTCTTACTCCAAAAGTGCAATTTACTCTTGTAAGCTGTGTAAAGCACTCTGAAAATAGAAAAGCCAATTATGTCATCATTGAACTCTGGTTTAGACCAAAAAGAGCTGGTTTCAGCCATTTTGGACCCTTAAATCAGCCATTGGTAAAGTGATACCTGGTTTTGAGCCTTCAAAACATATCAGAATCTGTTTAAAAGACATGAAAACCAGTTATTGCTGTTTTTACTAAGATTTCTTTAACTTAAGGTTAGTTTCACCCTCTTGGAAACGGTTAAAACTGTCCTGGTTGGTATCAAAACCTCATCATCAATTGAGTCACAGACCCTGTGACTCAATTCCAGGCCAAAAGTGATGAATGTTTTCATGAATTTTAACATCTCACACCTTTCAGGAAGGAATTTAGGAGAGTCTGGCCCCCTTGGAGCCAAGATTCCTTTCCCCCAGAATTAATCTTTCCAATTTATTTTTCTTTAGTTCCTAATCATGTACTATACTTATAGCTTACATATGTAATTCAATTGAGTTTTTACAGTAAAAAACTGTAATAATTTATACCTCATATGTAAATCAAAGTTCACTTATGTAATACATGCACACATTTTGACATTTCAATTGGAATTACTTCAATTCCTCATAGCTTCTAAGCTACACACCACACCTCAATTTCAACATGAAAATTGACAGTTAACACCACATGTTGTGTGAATTTAATTAAAGCTATGAGGATCTTCAATTTTTATACAGAAGATACTCAAAACTTAATTTGAGGTTATTTAGAGTTGAATTACAGAGATTTTACCCAGAGGTGACCTCACGTTATTTTTTATGAGGAATCCAATGGTGAAATAATCTTCATATGTTTATTGATGGATGAAAATCTATAATAATTTTTATTCAACTTCTTTCCAAAAATATTAAAATCTTAATGTTTTTGCTGAAGATTTATTTTTACATGATTTTTTCAAGTAAAAAGGTGTTTTCACAATTTTAAATTTGAAATTAATTTTATTTTCAAATTATTATTAAAATTTTAATTTTATATATAAATTTTATATTTATATTTTCATTTTTTTACAATATAAATAAATATCTTTTCTTTATAATTATATTATAGTTTATTCTTTGTGGCCTTTAGGGTATATGAAAATACCTCTAAGGCTCACACATATGGTCTCAACCCCAGGTGGGCCCCAAATACATATTTTTCCCAAAAATCACCATGAACACCCCAGAATCAAGAAATGGCCCCAGGAATTCACAAGAGGGACACCAATCACCAATTTTTGACAATTCGTTTCAATGACCAAAATCACCTCCCTGCCCTTTGGACCTCAACAAATTTCATATATTGTGTCATACAGCATTAGGCACCATTTCTCCTCTGTTGTTCAATGGTTAAGGTTTCAATACTTAATTTTGTCATCTGAAAAATAAGTAACCCATACGCAAGTCAGTTTTCAAGGGAGGATTCAGGGACATCAAGTCACATACATGGGGATAGTCAGGAGAACTTCAAGAAGGCCCTTCAAGGACACAAAAAGCCTGATCCATTCAGTAATTGGTAATTTCAATAATAAAGTATTTTCCCAAGGGACTACTGGAAAAGGATTCCCAAGGGATATTCAAGACATAGTTTTCCAAATCAGGTGTCACAGGGGCTCTTCGAAGTGAAGAGGGCCTGGCACTCAGTAAACTGGGACTCACTTATGGAGGGCTCAAGGATAGGATAAGATGAGATACACTTAAGAGTGTCAAAGATAAATTGCTAAAGAATAAATATAAGAAAAGCAGCAACAAAGATAAGAGTAAAAGAATAGAAGAGCCAACCACAAACAAGTCCAAGTCCACTGTTTCAACTTAAAATTAAATAATTATAATACCCAAAATAAGGATAAGAATAATTATGAAATGATAAATAAACTAAATTAATTAACTGGGGAAAAGTCCCCAGGGGGGAGAAAGAGGGGCTGGTATATGTGAGAATCACCAGCCTTGATCCAGAGAAGAATTTTCATGAGAATAATTGATTGTTGAATTGAGTCTGGCCAATACAGGTCCTGTACAGCTGTACAGAACCTGTACAAGAGGTGTGGTGTATTTGAGTGATCATACAGTTTCATACTGGTGTATTGAAACTGTATTGGGTGAATCCATCCTGTACAAGTATTGACAGGCTGTATTGATGTACCAAACTGTATGCATGTTTCAGAATGAAGATTGCTGAAACTGACTGCTGATGCAGATACTGGATTTGCTGATTTGAGGTGTTTGAGTGGGTGTATGAATGAATACCCTTACCCCTGATGGATGGTTGTTACAGTATCCCCCTCTTGAAACTGGTGGGCTCCTGAACACCATAATACCCTGCCACTGTTGAGTGGCATCTCAATATCCCCACATTTTTTCAAAAAATTTTCTTTTTAAATTTCTTTCCTCTTGACCATTATCCTGAAAATCCTTTATTCCTTCTTCCCTGCCAAATTCAATTGATTCCCCCTTTTTTTCAAGCTTGAGTGAGTATTCCTTCCAGAATATGCCATTCTTTTTTCTTTTGATTCAATCAGCCATGTCTTGTTCCTGTTTACGGTTGGTTTGGCTCCTATCTGTGCTCTTATAACAACTAATAAATGAGTTAAGATAGAATGATTAAAATAATAAAAGAACCTCCCATTACGTGATTTGGGAGGGGATGCTGCTGCTTCCAATGAAATAAAAAGAAATGAAATTATACAAGTAAAGAAAGAAAGAAAAATAATAAGAGAAAATGAGAGTAAAGAAAGAAATAAAGAAAAATTCCTGATGGCTGGTCCTTCTTGTGGTGAGTTGCTTGATTCTGGCCAAGAAGTGTCTGAAAAATGAAAACCAAGCATTTGATGCTCACAGAGTGGCCAAGGTAATGTTTTACAAGAAGTAGAACCCTCAGGGATGCATACCAGGAGATGGAACTTACTTTCATAACTTCCACTCCCCACCAAGCACCATAAGACTGAAATAAGTTGCCATAAATGCCTTCTGAAATGATTTGCCATAAATGACTACTGAAATGAATTGCCGTAAATGACTTGAAGTAATGAATGTCTTGAATTATGATGATTGGCATAAAATGAAATGATAATAAAGAAAGAAAATGAAACATAAAGAAAGAAAGAAGATATTTGGCCATATCTTGATAAGGTCCAAATGGAGGGTATTGATGTTGTATGCTTCCTGAACCTGTCCAAAGAATTGACAAGTGCTCACAAAGTGGCCAAGGTGATGCTTACAACAACATATGGGTAGAATACCCCCTTAAAGGTGCATGCCAGGAGAGGAACTTACTTTCATAACTTCTTCCCCCCACCAAGCACCACAAAATCAAACTCTTGAGGTATTTGGACCAGGCTTGTCTGGATACAAGGAGTGGAAATCCTTGACAAGGTCTGGTGAGTTGGTAAGGTTGGAAGCTGGTTCCCAAGTGGTTCTTTCTGGGTCTTCACTGAATCCTTTCCACTCTACAAGATACCATAAATTACCTCTTTTGAGTTTTGAGTCCAGAACCTGAGCCACTTCCCATTCTTCTTGCTCTTCCACTAAAACTGGTGGTGGCAGCAATTGATGACGATTTGGGATAGTTGAATGCTTGACTGGTTCTAATAAGTACACATGGAATACAGGGTGAACTGTCTTCCATTGCTGAGGCAACTTGAGGTGATATGCATGGCTGCCAATCTTCTTAAGAACTTCAAAGGGTCCCAACCATCTTTCTGATAATTTCTTGGTGGGTCTTGTTGTCTTGATGTTCTTGGAAGCTAGCCATACTTTGTCCCCAGGTTGGAAATCAGTTGGAATTGCCCTATTTCTATCTGCATACTTCTTGAATCTCCTTATTGCTGACTCTAATTCTTCTTTGACAACTTGCTGTACTGATTGGAGTTTTGTTGATAACTTTCCAGCAGGTGAGTCTTGAGAAATATGGATTGAGTCAAAGCTGGGATTTCTTCCATAAATGGTGAAAAAGGGTGATTGCTTGGTTGATGAATGTTCTGCATTATTATAGGCAAATTCAGCCAGAGGGAGCCAGGTGTACCAGTCATCTTGATGATAGCTGACATACATCCGAAGGTACTGTTCTAGTATCTGATTTACCCTCTCTGTCTGTCCATCTGTTTCAGGGTGAAAGGCAGTTGAAAGATCTCTTGATATCTTGAGCTGCTGACACAATTGAGTCCAGAATGATGAAACAAATAAGGATCCTCTATCACTGACAATACTGACTGGGAGTCCATGCTTGGAAAATACATGGCTACTGAATATTTGAGCTAAATCCAGAGCAGTGATTGTGCCATAAGTTGGAATGAAGATTGCCATTTTTGAGAATCTGTCCACAACTACTAAAATTGAATCAAATTTGTTGGACAGTGGCAATTGAGTGATAAAGTCCATTGATAATGAATTCCAAGGACCAGATGGAATTGAAAGAGGCTTGAGTAATCCAAACTTCTTGTGATGGATGTTCTTGTTTCTTGAACATTGCTGACATGAGGACACATAGTCCTTGATGAATTGATTCATGCCAGCCCAATAAAAATCCCTCTTGATGAGCTTGAGGGTCTTCTCCTGGCCAGGATGGCCAGCCAATGGTGAGTCATGACGCTTTTGAAGAATATTGAGTTGAAGTTCTTCATTGCTTGGGATTACCACTCTATCTTTGAATAATAATAACTTGGATTGAGGTTCAAGAGAATAATCTGGAACTGATTCACCTCTTGCTAGTTGCTTGAGTATTTCTTTGTAGTCTTTGTCTTGCCATACTTCTTCTTGAATCTTGTCAACTAAATCTGAGAAAATTTCCACTTTGATTGAGAAGAATCTTGACTCTTGAATTCCATCTTGCTTAAGTACTTGATGAAAATTCTGAGGATTCTTGCTGATGAAGTCCACCCCCCTCTCTGGGTACACGTCGTCCCGACGTGATAAGGCATCTGGTAAAGTGGCCAGCCTGCCTGGGCGGTAAGTAATAGTGAAATGAAATTCTGAGAGAAATTCGGCCCAACGGGCCTGACGACGAGTAAGAACTTTGGAAGACATGAAATATTGCAAGGAAGAGTGGTCTGTCAAGACCTCAAAAGGATTGGAAAGAGAAAGAAGAAATGCTCTCCAGCGCTTGAGAGCCCAAACTATGCCAAGGAGTTCCTTGTCATGAATCTCATAGTTGAGCTCAGCTGGCAAGAGCTTGCGACTATCAAATGCAATGGGATGCTTTCCAGAGTCATTCACCTGACTCAGTACGGCGCCCAATGCATAATCAGAAGCATCAGTCTCTACTATAGTAGGTAGAGAAGGATTAAAATGAGATAAGATAGGAGCAGAGGTGAAAGCTTCTTTGAGTGCTTGAAACTGACTAAGAGCTTCCTCATTGAAGATGAAGGGAGAATCTTTTTTAAGGAGGGAAGTGAGAGAAGTGATTTTTTTAGAATAATTTTTAATGAAACGTCGATAAAAATTGGCAAAGCCAAGAAAAGATTGAAGAGCCTTGATGTTTCTGGGCTGAGGCCAATTGAGGATTTGCTGAACTTTTGAAGAATCCATCTTGAGGCCATCACTTGAAACAACATAGCCCAAGTATTCCACACTTGAGGCATGGAATACACACTTGGAGGCTTTGGCAAACAGATTATTGTCCCTCAGTCTTTGGAGGACAGAGGCCACATGTTTGACATGTTCCTCCTCAGAACTGGAAAAGACCATAATATCATCTAGATAAACCACAACAAACACATCCAAAAAATCTGCAAAGATATCATTTACTAGATTTTGGAAAGAAGCAGGAGCATTGGTCAAACCAAATGGCATGACCAAATACTCATAACTGCCATATTTGGTTCTAAAGGCAGTTAAGTGCTCATCCCCCTCTTTGATTCTCAGAAGGTTATATGCACCACGCAAATCTATCTTGGAGAAGATAGTGGAACCGTTGAATACGGTAAGAAGCTGGTTCATAGGAGGAACAGGGTATCTGTTCTTCCTAGTGACAGCATTGAGTTTGCGGTAGTCAACACACAAACGAAGACCTCCATCCTTTTTCTTGACAAAAAGGACAGGTGCTCCTGTTGAAGAGGAGCTTGGTCTAATGAAACCTTTCTCTACATTCTCTGAAATGTAGGCCTGCAGTGTTTCTGACTCTTGATTTGATAATGAGTAGATAACACCAATTGGAGGTAGAAGACCCTCCAATTCGATATGGTGATCACAGGCGCGGTGTGGAGGAAGTTTCTCTGCTTTCACCTTGGAGAATACATCCAAATATTGGTGATAAGCAGGAGGAACAACCTTCAGCACAGTTTCAATTTCTTCTGGCTCTTCCTCCTCATCCCACTGCTCCTCCAGGGATGCATGAAAAGATAAGGGAGGAAGGTCCATATCCCCTTGGAAGAGATGAAGTGAAGATATGGCAACATCTTCTCCAACATCCTTTATCTCTTTGAAGACTTCATCTCTTGATGGAAGTAATGACTGAGAGGGAATTATGGAAGGGATATGGACAGAAGAAGGGATGGAAGGTGTCTTAAGTTCACCAGCCAGAGCAACACTGTTGACAGCAGTGGCTAAGTCATTACTAGTAGAAGGAATAATACCACTAGAATCCTTATGATTAGAATCATAGGTGATCAATCCATTTTTCCAATCAATAATGGGATTGAAATGGTAAAGGAAATCATAGCCCAATATCAGGTCTTCTCCTTTGGGTGAATCTATGATAAAGAAATCCCATTCAAAGCTTGGGAAGGAAGGCAAGTCAACTACCCACTTGGTATAATGGGTGATGAACAAGGCAGGGGATTCATTAGAATCCAAAATGAAAAGAGGAATCTTTTCAGGGAGCTCTGACAGAGTCAATGAGTACTTGAGAACAAAATTCTTTGCAATAAAAGAGTTTGTAGCACCAGAATCAATGAGAATACTATAAAAAATATCAGAGACTGAAGAGAAAATAAGAAATTTTAAAGATTTCTTGACACTAGTATTCAGAGTGCACAATTGTGCTCTTGAAGGAAATAAGTGAGAACCATTGAACACATCATGATCCCCACTCAGGCTTTTCCCTGCTTGCTAGGGAAGCCTCCTGATGATGACCCAAGCTTGTTCTGAGGTCTCTTGAAACATTTTTCAATTGGGTGCTTGCCACCACAATAAGTACACAACCCTGCTTGAATCCTCCTCTCCTTTTCAGAACCGATTAATTTATTGTCCTTATTGAGGAGAGCAGCATGGGGTTTGTCCTTTGAAGATTGAAATTGCTTGCCCTTCTTATTCTTCTTCTGATGAGGCCTCTTTTGAAATGAGTTTTGAGGAGGCCTAGACTGATTGGATCCACTGACTGGAGGCTTCTTTTCTTGATTGCCACCCTTTTCCTTTTGCCTCTCATGATATCTTGTGTCTAATTCTAGAGTGACATCCATAAGTTCTTGAAGAGTATCAAAAGTTCCAGGGTGAGAAGCCAACTGATCCAATAATCTTGATGCCAATCCTCTTCTGTAAACATGGATATAAGCTCTTTCCCCCCAATCTCCAATTCTTGACATTAAGCTTCTGAAATCTGCTAGGTACAAGGAAACATGACCACTTTCCTTCATCCTCAAATTGTCCAACTCTTGTTCAGCTTTCCTGACTTCATTGGGGTCACCAAACAGAGTGAATAATTGAGATTCAAACAATGGCCAATTATTGAGGAGGTAGGAAGGGTCTTCATTGGAAATATTTGAGAGGTAAGGTTCAATCCATTTGCCAGCTCTACCAGTAAGAAAAGAAGTTGAGTACAAAACCTTCTTCCTGTCAGAGAAGAAGTTTGCTGGATCATTATGGAAAATTAGTTGACAGGATTGGATAAATCCTCTCAACTTATGAGCTTGAGTACCATCAAAAGAATCAGGTGCCTTCATGGATGGAGTCTTGAAAGCAGGGGCTTTGGAACTGTCCCTGGGGGCAACTGCTTGAGTGAGTTGTCCCATGAATTGAGTCATCTGCTCCATCATCTTGAGGAGACTTGGATCAGTTTGAGAGACAAGAGGTTGACTAGAAAGGGCTAGATTAGAACCCTGAGGCACCTCTGGAGCATTTGCCAAGGCATCTGCCACTTCAGTCTCCCCAGAATCATCCTCTTCCACAGACTCTTCCCCCTCTTCATCTTCAACTTCCCCTAATCTTGCTCTTGCACCTTCAGACATGCCAGGGTAGCCACCCAAAAGTCCAGAAAAGGATCTTGATCTTCTAGATTTCATTCCACCTCTTCTTGAGGGTGCTGCTCCTTCCATTGGTGGTCCTCTGTCCAAATTTGCACTCAGTTGATGAACTGATGGTGTGCGGTCAAGAGGAGCCCTTGCTGTAGGAGTGAGAACAGCTGGAATTTTCTGGGATCTAGTATTCTTTGCTGGGGGGCTATGCTGGACTGGCATTATGAAAAGAATTAAAATAACTTGATGGTATTAAGAAGAATAATCAGGCTTGGCCAAATCAATCACAATAAAATCTTGATGAATCTTGAGGAATCAATTCGAATCTTGAGGGATCAAATTCAATCAACAGTCAAATAAATTCAATAAATCAACAATCAATTCAATCAAATATCAATAATCTTGAGGAAATCAATAATCAATCAATATTCAATCAATAATCAATCAATAAGTGTCTTCAATATGAAATCAAGTCTTGAGGAATCAATCAATCAGTTCAAAATCTTCAGAAATCAATTCAATATCTTGATGAGTCAAATCAAATCAATAATCAAAATCAATTCTTGAGGATCAATCAATATCTTGAGAGTTCAAAGTCAATAAATCCAATAAATCCTGAATCAATAACCCAAATGAATCCCAATGAATAATCCAATCAATTAAACCAATCAATAATCCCTAGATAAAACCTGAATAAGAACACAGAAAAAATTTGATTGATAAAAGTAAAATGAAGTGATGAAATGGTCAGCAATGATTAAGAAAGGAAAAGAATCAATTTTCATAAGAATGAAAAGAATGAGATGAAAATTGATGAGAGAGGAACTTCATAAAAAATCATAAAAATCATAAAATCATGAAAAGGTCATAATTGATGAATGAGAGGAAATGAATATAAATGAATGAAAAGAAAGAATCAAATATGAGTTAATTAATTTAATGTCACAGGGGCTCTTCGAAGTGAAGAGGGCCTGGCACTCAGTAAACTGGGACTCACTTATGGAGGGCTCAAGGATAGGATAAGATGAGATACACTTAAGAGTGTCAAAGATAAATTGCTAAAGAATAAATATAAGAAAAGCAGCAACAAAGATAAGAGTAAAAGAATAGAAGAGCCAACCACAAACAAGTCCAAGTCCACTGTTTCAACTTAAAATTAAATAATTATAATACCCAAAATAAGGATAAGAATAATTATGAAATGATAAATAAACTAAATTAATTAACTGGGGAAAAGTCCCCAGGGGGGAGAAAGAGGGGCTGGTATATGTGAGAATCACCAGCCTTGATCCAGAGAAGAATTTTCATGAGAATAATTGATTGTTGAATTGAGTCTGGCCAATACAGGTCCTGTACAGCTGTACAGAACCTGTACAAGAGGTGTGGTGTATTTGAGTGATCATACAGTTTCATACTGGTGTATTGAAACTGTATTGGGTGAATCCATCCTGTACAAGTATTGACAGGCTGTATTGATGTACCAAACTGTATGCATGTTTCAGAATGAAGATTGCTGAAACTGACTGCTGATGCAGATACTGGATTTGCTGATTTGAGGTGTTTGAGTGGGTGTATGAATGAATACCCTTACCCCTGATGGATGGTTGTTACATCAGGTGTCAAGATGTCAAAGCTTCATTACCTCATTGGATGGCTCAATTCATCCATACAGACTGCATCCAAGAAATCTGTATGGGATTGATCCTTTTGATAGGTTCAATCCAGTACTGGGAGCTTTAAATAAACTCAGTCTAGCTACCAAGAGGGCAAGGTATATTTCCCAAAACAGTTAATAAAGCGGGGTTTTCAACCTTCAAGGATCAGTTTGTCAACTCCTCACATATACTGGCCACTCTTTCCTTCCCCTGGGGAATTTTCCACAGTTAATTCATCTACTAGATTCATTTTATCTTTATTTTATTTTCATCTCGATATTATATACTGAGATTCTTAATTTGGTCAGTTGCACCTCTTTCCTCACCTGTCAGGAGAAATTGGTGGTCATATCCTTACATACTTCCTTTGTTATTTCTGGAAGTGAGAAACAGTAATGAAGGACTTACTTAGCTGGCTCCTTGGCTAGTGGCTTTCTTTCTCATTTGCATCTCATCTTGTAATTTCATATTCCATATTGAAGAAATGTATTAATTTTATTTTTTCTTTAACTCTTTAGAGTATGAAAAGGGAGCTCCCTGATTTCTGAGTTCTAAGGAACTCTTGTTTTTTCCAAGAGTCCCTGTTACAACAGTATAGAGTCATAGGTTTAAGGTGACAATAGGATTCTTCTTGGAATGAACAAAAATTGTAGGCATGTTTTAAGTCTAAAAAAACTCACAGAGGAATAAAAATGATCCAGCTGAAAAACAATGGATGAGATAAAATCTTCTGTATTTGTATTTATAGCTATATTGCTTGCTGTCATGTAAAACTTACAATTAATCAATTGTGCAATTTTAAGGGGATAAAAACCCATTTATAGTTAAGAAATGATGAAGTTGATACACAAAATATTCTTTAATTTTGAAATTGTTTTTTAAGGTTATAGATTTAATTAAAAAATCTATCAAAGGTTTTGATTTTGGGAAATTTTCAAGGATTTAATGTTTCATGTGGAATCCTCCCAAATGGGATGTAGGTCAAACATTTGATTAAGATTGATAATTAGAATTTATTTTTGGTCTTACTAAGTATTATCACATTCTGCATTAGTACTAAAAACTTTGGAGATAATTATCAAGAAAAATATTTTGAATGAATTTTTGAAGTTGTACCTCATTTATTACATGGAGAAGTAAATTGGTATGGGAAAAACTGGTTTCACTGAGGCAACTCTATGGATGCAGGTCTAAAAAGGGTTGGAATCAAGATTTTTGGGCTTATCCAAACTATATAGTTAGGATTTGGCCTTGTTAAAGGAATGAAAGTGTGAGCCTGAGGAGTATTTTCATCTACCCAAAAGATCACAAGAAGAAAAATAAGTTAGAATTGAAATTAATATATTTTTTTTAAATATAAAAACATAAATTAAATATAAATATAGGATTTTAATATTAAAATCAAATTCTTAATAAAATTGAATAACAAATTTATATAAGTATTAAATTAAAACAAAATTTTTCAAAGATATATTTTTGCTTGAAATAATGATGTAAGAATATTAAATTCAAAATATTTCTTGGAAAAAAACTAAGGAAATTTGTAATAGCTTTTTTTCCAACAAATAAAAAAATGAAAATTATTTTACCATTTGATTCCTCACAAATTTTCTAGTGGGGGTCACCTCTGAGTAAAGTTCTGTAACTCAACTTTAAACAATCTTACATTAGTATTTTAGTATTTTATGTATGAAAATATTTAAATCCTAAAAAAATAAATTGAATTTGAACAACATGGGGTGTTGGCCAGAGATTTTTGTGTTAGAATTGAGGTGTGGTGTGTAGTTTGGAAGTTATGAGAAATTGAAGCATCAAAATGTGGGCATGTATTGCATATGTAAGCTTAGCTTTACATATAAGGGATTAAGAACTACAGTTGTTTAATGTTTTTTTATTGAATTACATAGCTAAATGTTTAAGTATAATACATGGTGATGTCACAGAGGCTCTTATGGAAGTAAGAGTGGCCTGGAAGTCAGGAATAAAGAAATCACTTGGAGGGCTGCAAAAGAATATATTTCTTTAAAGAAGAATAAAAGGTAAAGACAAGTATGCCAAAATATAAAAAGAAAAGGAATCCAGTGGCCAGGACGATAACAAGCCAAAAGCCAAAGAGCCAACGAAATGAATCCTCAATTCACTGTTTCAACCTGCCAGAAAGAACAATG
This sequence comes from Austropuccinia psidii, assembly GCA_023105745.1. Taxonomy (NCBI): domain Eukaryota; kingdom Fungi; phylum Basidiomycota; class Pucciniomycetes; order Pucciniales; family Sphaerophragmiaceae; genus Austropuccinia; species Austropuccinia psidii. The sequence continues at coordinate 20,455,572 of JALGQZ010000016.1, forward strand.
GAATTTAGTAAAGGATATGACCACCAATATCCACTGATAGGCAAAGAAGAAAAAGGGTGCAATTGACTGACTTAATATTATAAGTATTTACTTCAATAAGGTAAAAGAAAATAATCCAATATATTAATTAACTGGGGAAAAAGTCCCCTGGTGATGAAAGGTGGCCAGTATATGTGAAAAGCTGAAAGGCTGATCCTGGAAGGTGAATCATCCGGCTGTATTGTCTGAATTGAGCCAATAAATTTCTGGCCATCCTGAGAATTGAGCTGTGTGATTGAATTCCCACACTCAAATACAAATTGGCCCAATTGGGCCAAGGCCATACAGGATACTTGATTACTACCTGTATGGACCAATTGAGTTGTCCAAGGAATTCTGAGTACTTGATTCCTTGACAATGATTGAATATGATTGATTACCTCTGAGAATTGCCCTTAGAATAGTCCTGGTGAGAATTGACAACCCAACTGCTGCAGGGCCAGGTGGTTGGGGTCCTTGAATGGTCTTCTGGTATCTGGCAGGGAATTGCCAGACTGAATAGCTGAAAATTCCTCCTTCAAGATTGGTGATGGATTTGGGTTTTGATTTGGAATAACGTAATTGAGTCTTGAAAGTGTCACCATTGGATTTCTGAGAAAGAATGGTGCATAATGGTTTATTATAACATATATGCACCACTCCTTGTCCTTTAGTACGGAGTGCATTGAAAGAAGGGAGGTCTTCCCCTGAACTGGAGGGGAATCCTTTCTTGGAGTTGATCTGGTGGCCTCTGATGGTTTCCAGAGGCCATGGACTCATTTATGGCCAATTTGGGTCCTAAGGTTTTTTTTGGCCATTTGGGGTCAAAAACTGGCTCAGGTGGGCCCACTTGGCCCCTTTTTGCCTCATTAAAATTGGGCCAAAAGGGGCCGTAGAGGCCGTAGGGGGCCTAAATGGCCCAAAAAGGCCATTTGGGCCCAAACTCCCCTAACATAAAGGGTCGGGCCAAGGGCCCTGCTGGTGGCTAGAGGGGCCATAGGCCCTTGGAAGACTGAGAATAACCCCCAGGCCCAAAAACAAGGATAATGGCCTGGGGGTTGGTGAGGTGGGGAATTGGCCAATGAAGACAAGATATGGCCTGAGGCCATATTTGGCCAGTGGAAGGGTGTTATGGCCAAGAGGCCATAGAGCAACAAAAGAGTACAATTGCCCATAAACATATTATATGGCCAATCGACCATGACTTGGGTTCAGGTTGCAATTGCTGCAACACCCATTGAGGGGGGTGATCATTTGTGGTTGTGACAGTAGCCCCCTACCTTAAATGGTGAGCTTCTGAGCACCAAGATAAGGTACAAGCCTGTTGAGGCTGTTAATATGGATTGGATGTAGGGATTCCAGAGGTGTTGAATCTTGAAAAGAGTTTTGAGACTGGGAAAGAAGCTGGCATATGAAATGAGGTTGATTTGGTCTTCTTTTGACATTTGGCTTCAAATTTTTGAAGAATGGGTTGATGTAAAGATTGGAATAAAAAGTTATAAAAAAAAAATTTTGAAAAATATAAAGAGAGAAAAATAACAGAGAAATTTGAAGATAAGAAAAGAGAAAATAACAGAAAAAAGAATCTTGAGGGGGATTTTAATCTTCAAAATTGGATATTGACAGTTTATTTGAGATGGCCAAGGACCTGTAAAGACAAGATTTGATTCCAGGTGCTCACGGAGTGGCCAAGGTGATTTTTTGAAAGATTGTAGACACCTCAGGGAAGTGCACACCAGGAGAGGAACTTACTTTTGATAGTTACCACTCCCACCAGTGCCATAGAGTAAAAAAAAGATTGATGAAAGGTTGTATTGAAAAATAATGCCTTGGAAAAAAGGATTAAGAAGAAAGATGGTCCATTGCCCCAAGTGGAAATGGCCATAAATTGGAATGTGATGTTGAAAGCCAGGCCAGAAATCTGTGTCAAAAATTGTAAAGTGCTCACAGAGTGGCCAAGTTGATGCTTACAACAGAAGAGAGTAGAATACCCCTAAAGGTGCATACCAGGAGTGGGACTTACTTTTGGTAATTCCTCTCCCCACCAAGCACCATAAAAATCAAGCTCTTGAAGAATTGGGGCCTGGCTTGTCAGGATATAAAGAATGGAAATCCTTGAAAAGTTAAGGGCAATTCTTGAGGTTTTTGTCTGGTTCCCAAGTGGATCTTTCTGGGTCTTTACTGAAACATTTCCATTCCGCCAGATACCATAATCTGCTTCTCTTGAGCTTTGAATCCAGTATTTGAGAGACTTCCCATTCCCCTTATTCTTCAATGAGGATTAGAGGAGAAGGCTCTTGATGCCAATTTGGGATTGTTGATGTCTTGACTGGTTCAAGGAGGGAAATATGGAAGACTGGATGGATAGATTTCCATTGAGATGGAAGCTTGAGTACTGACTTTCTTCAAGATTGGAAAAGGACCCAACCATCTTTCAGACAGTTTTTTGGTGGGTCTGGTTGATTTGATGTTCTTGTAAGAAAGCCATACCATGTTACCAGAATTGAAAACAGGTGGACTTGCTCTACTTTTATCTGGATACCTCTTAAACCTGTTTATGGCAACTTGAAGTTCTCTCTTGAAATCTTGCTGTACTGATTGGATTTTTGTTGATACTTTCCAGCAGGAGTATCTTGAGTAATGTGAGCTGAGTCAAATTGTGGATCTCTTCTATAAACAGTGAAAAACGGTGATTGTTTTGTTGAAGAGTGGTCAGAGTTATTTTAAGCAAATTCAGCCAGAGGGAGCCAGGTGTTCCAATCATGTTGATGATAACTGAAATACATCCAAAGGTACTGTTCTAGTATCTGATTTACCCTCTCTGTCTGTCCATAAGTGTAAGGTTTGTCTATGAAACTCTTGATAATAGTAACAATATGAAGAGTACTATGACTGTCCACAGTAGAAAAATATAATATAATAAGATATTATAACCACAAATTTAAATATAATTATCAGCAATAATTATATAAAAAAATAAATTTAATTATTATTAGAAAATATAATAATTGTAATGAATTATAATTATTCTATAATTGTTATAGTCACTGAAAATTATAACAATAAGAAGTGTAAAGATCTTAATGAGACAATTACACATGAAAAATCTAAATATTCAACCACTTATAAATAATATAAATATTATTCATATAAATAATATAAATATTATTCATATAAATAATATAAATATCATTTATAAAAGAATAAAAACGCACACTGTGCATAAATAATTCCTATAGAAAAATTCTATATAAAAAAACTTACAATAGATAAAAAAATATAGAATTATAGAGAAAAACTTACTTATAATATAAATTAATACAACAAGTCTAATACAGCAGTTACTATATTAAAAGAGTATTATAAGTTAAAAAAACATCAAAAATCAATAATTTAAATGATAAAACAACTTCTTATGATTACAATTATTATTAAAGAGTTTTTAAGAGGAATCTGTGGATTTTAAAAGAGATTTAAGATGATAATTTTATAATATAAAATATATTATTGATGATTACAAAAGTAATCTGAATTCTATGATTTCAATTCTTTAATTTAAAATTAATGAAGAAGAAAATGCTTAAGAATTACTTTTAATAATAAGATTTCATAAATGATAAAACTTTACCTGTTTAAATTTCTAGTATGATTGGATTGATTAATGTTGATGGACAAAAACAGTGATGAAAAGACTCTTTTTATGTCTACAGAGAAACTCCCATGATTCATAATGAATATAGGGGGCGTGCTCAGGTCAAAACTGAAAAACCAACTTTAAAAATAAAGTTCTTAACTTAAGGCAGCTTCTTCTTAATTCCAATTTAAAGTTACCAGTGTTATTCTTAACTCCAAGTAACTTTAATCCTCATTTAAACTACTTATTGAAAGTTTTAATATAAAATAAGTTTATTTATATTAAAGCTCATCACATGAACAACTTAAAAGGAGAGTTTAAAGCAGAAATATCTCAAACTCAATCTTTAATTAATTTTTAAAGAAATTATAATTTTCTTTCAGCTTAATTATAAGGGTAAATTTCCAGGATAATTACCCAGGAAATCTATTTATAAAAGATAGTTAAATGTGGATTTATACATAGATAATATGAAATTGTAAGTTGTGTAAAATGTTCAAGAAAATCCATTCAGAATTGGATTTTTAATGAATTTTTGAAGTTATTGCTATTTTTCCACCTAAAAGAGCAATACACACCAAACCTTAAGTTTTGATAAGGTTTTAAGCTTATTTAAGCTTTGACAGCTCTTAAAACCTTGAATTCAAACCTGCATATTGGGATTTACCCTTTTCCAACTTGAAATCCCTGTCTAATTTGGGATAAAACCAGTTTAAACTTTAATGTTGGATCAAAGTCTAATCTTAAAGCTTAAATAAGGTTGAAAATCCTCCAATACAGGTGGACAACCTTAATTGAATCCTCGCAGATCCAAAAAGCTTGGTACCCCAGCTCTATTTGGTCTTTTTCCTTTGTGTAAGGTGTGGATATGAAACTTTGATTAAAAATCAAGTACTTTTCCTGTCCTCAAAATTTGTATAAGGTAAAATTCAGTTAAAAATAGTATGAAATATTATTTTTAAGAGAAAACACGCCAATTTTATTGTTTATAACTTTATTAGTATAAAACAATAATATAAAAATTTATTGTTTTACCAACAATAAAGATTTATCCAAAAAATACTCTACAAGAGATATTTTAAGGCTACAAAAGAAATTTCTTCAAGAGCAATTTCAATTGGAATTAATTGAGCAAAGAACTGCAAGCAATTAATTAAAGAACAAAGTCTTTAAAAAGAATATTAAAGAGAAAACACGCCCAAAAGTGACCAGAGTGAATTTGGAAACAAAGTGACAAAGTTAACAGTGATGAAAGATGCTTTAATTCACTTTTGGGGTGGTTCAGGGGTAAAAATGATTATAAGAGTTACAAACAATGATTATAATGATTTTTTAACGTGGTTAAAAGGATTAAAATGATTTAAAAGTGGTGGTTGGAATCTTTGATTGATTGGTTTAACAGTTTTAAACTAATTAATAAAAGGAAAAGATTCTAACATGAAGAGAAAAGTGGGGCAAAGAAGACATTCTTTTATAGCCATCAATTCTCTTACTCCAAAAGTAAAATTTACTCTTGTCAGTCGTAAAAAACAGTCTGACAACAGAAAAGCCAATTATGGCATCATTGAACCCTGGTTTAGACCAAAAAGGGCTGGTTTAAGCCATTTTTAGCCATTTTTAGCCATTTTAGACCCTTAAATCAGCCATTACTATAGCAATACCAGGCCTAGAGCCTTCAAAATACGTCAGAATGTGTGTCAGAGGCGTAGAAACCAGTTAAAACTGTTTTTATTATGATTGTTTTATCTTAAGGGTAGTTTTACCTTCTTGGCAACAGCTAAAACTACCCCAGTTGGTATCAAAACCTCACCATCAATTGAGTCCACAGACCCTGTAACTCAATTCCAGGCCAAAAGTGATGAACTTTTGCGTGAATTTTGACATCCCACGCCTGTCAGCAAGGATTTTGGGGGTCTAGCTCCCCCTTAGAGCTGGAGTTCCTTTTCCCCCCCAAATTTAATCTTTCCAATTTATTTTTCCTTTAATTCCTCATCATGTATTATACTTATAATTTACACATGTAATTCAATTCAATTGTACAGTACAATACAGTAATAATTGACACCTCATATGTAAATCAAAGTTCACTTATGTAATACACGCGCACATTTTGACATTTCAATTGAATTCAATTGAAAATACTTTAATTCCTCATAACTTCTAAACTAAACACAACACCTCAATTTTAACACAAAAATTGATGGTTAACACCACATGTGGTGTGAATTAAATTAAGGTTTTGAGGATTTTCAACTTTTGTATTGAAAATACTAAAAACTTAATTTAAGCTTATTTAGAGTTGAGTTACAAAAATTTCACTCAGAGGTGACCCCACCTGATTTTTTATGAGGAATCCAATGGTGAAATAAAATTTATATGTTTATTTATTGGATAAAAAGTTATAATAAATTTTATTTAACTTTTTTCCAAATTTATTTATTTTTTCACAATTTTGTTAAAATTTCATTTTTACTTAAATTTTTCAAGTATAAATGTAATTTTATATTTACAAAATTTAAAGTAATTTTATTTTTAAATTATAATTAATTTTTTATTTTTAATATAATTTTATATTTATATTTTTTTATTTTTATTTTAATAATATAAATAAATTTATTTTATTTATATTAATATGTTATTTTTTATATTTGTGGTCTTTTGGGTATATGAAATTACCTCTAAGGCTCACATTCCCTCCCCCTAAAAAAGAATATTACTTTGTAATATTGGTGTTTCTAGTGTGTCTGAATCTCCTCAGGAGTTTGGTGGCTTCTGGTATATCTTTCTCTTCTAACCATTCATCTTCACAAGTTGGGTCACTGTACCTAACAAGGTATTCTCTTACTTTCTTGGTTCTTAATTTCCTTTCTTTAAGAACTTTGGTTATTTTCTTAGTACCAGATGTCTCAATAGGAGGTATAACTTGGGGAATCTTATTCCTCAAGGGAAATTTCTCAGCATCACTAGATTTGTATGGCTTTATCAAGCTTACTGGAAATGTAGGGTGCTTATTGCTAAGTTCTTCAGATAACTCTACTTCAACAGCATTTTCTCCATGGAGGGCCTTAATCACAAAAGGTCCTGCAAAGGAGTCTTTTAACTTTTTACATCCTTTGATGTTATTGAAGTTAGTGGTGGATACAAGAACTAGGTCCCCCACTTTGAAATCTGGAGTTGCATGAGATTTATCCCATTTGTCTTTAGCATATGCAAAAGAGTCCTCCATGCATCTCACTGCATGCTTTCTAGCTTTGTCTAGCATTCCTTTGAAGCTAGCAGCTGTGGGATGTATTTCAATTAAGTCTTTCCTCAAGGAATCTTGGGGTAACTTGGGGTTCCATCCTTTTTCTAGAATAGCAGGAGTCTGATTGGTACTGGAATGGATTGATGTTTTATATGCTAATTCCAGTGCTGGTAACAGAGTACACCAATCATGGGTAAATCCATCACAATCTTTGAATTCAAGGCCATATGCACAAAATCTTCTCACCATGTCCTCTAAGGTTTGGATCATTCTTTCAGCCAGACCATCAGTTTGTGGGTGGTAGGCTGTAGAGAAAGACAGTTTTGTGCCAAATAATTGGTGAAGATTTGTCCATAGAGCTGAAGTGAATTTGGGATCTCTATCACTGATGATATTTGTAAATATCCCAGTCCATGACACTACTCTATTCCATATCAGAAGAGCTGTATCCATGGCTGTATCATCTTTGTGACATGGTAAAAAGATTGGAGTTTTACTGAATCTGTCCACAATTACTAGGCAAGCATTATAGCTCCTGTCACCTCCTGGTGGTAGGCCAGTTACCCAATCCATATGGACAATTTCCCAAGGTCTGTTTGGTTCTTGGATTTTCATCATATTTCCAAGTCTTTTGCCAGTGGATTTATTTGCCTTTTGGCATCTGTCACAGGTTTTGCAATATTCTGCAACATCTTTTTGCCACATTGGACACCATATGCAGGTCTTTACTTTCTCTCTTGTTCTGTCCTCAGAAAGATGTCCTGAAAAGGGACTATCATGGCATTCCTTCAGTACAAGATTGATTAATGACCTGTCTACAACTGTCATGACACATGTGTGCTTGGTTCTGTGGTAAATTATACCATCCAGTAGGTGAAATCTCCCTTCATTATAAGATTTTCTCCATACTTCATCCAAGGCATGTATTAGAGAGTTGTCTTTACAGTCTTTGTTAAGTAATTGGCATAAGATGCTACAATTCTTATCTTGAGTGTAACTATTTCTGACTTCTTCAAAGAAGGTGGTGTTCAAGTCTGTAACACTTATTCCTTCTATTGGAATTTGTGGTGAAGCTTCTTCTGGAACATAAGCAGGATTATCAATGTTATTTGGTAATGGCCATCTGCTTAGTCCATCTGCATTCTTATGAATATTCCCATCCTTATGAACAATAGTCATATTGCCTCTGTATTCTTGTATGGCTATTTGCCATCTGAGCATGTGTCTGTTAGGTGTTTTCATGTTCAAAAGTGATTTCACAGCTGTACAATCTGTTATTACTTCAAAAACACATCCCTCTAAGAAATAGTTTAATTTCTCTAAGGCCCAGACAAGGCATAGACATTCCATTTGACTTGCTCCATATCTGGCTTCAGTTGGTTTGATTTGCCTGGATATGAAACATATTGGTCCTTCTACAGGTTTGTCATTTATGATCTGAACTTGGTGAAGTGCAGCACCTAGTCCATCCCCTGATGCATCAATATACAGTTTGAAAGGCAATTTAAAGTCTGGCATCAGTAAGAGTGGAGCAGTGGTCAATGCTTCTCTTAGAGACTCAAAAGCTTTGACTCTGTCAACAGTCATCTCAAATACTGTGTCTTTGTCACACAACTTATAAAGTGGTCTTGCTATGGATGCAAAGTCTTTAATGTGTTGCCTGTAATATCCTGCAAAACCTAAGAATGACTGAATTTCCTTCTTATTCTGAGGCATGGGTTTTAACAATACTGCTGCAACTTTGTTTTTATCAATTCCAAGGGACAAACCAGATACAACATGTCCTAGTGCCTTAAGTTCTTTAAATCCAAAATGACATTTCTTCAAGGAGATTTTCATGTTTACTGATTGGATTTTTGTCAAAACTCTTGATAATCTGTACATGTGCTCCTCCCAAGTCTTTGAACAGATAATAATGTCATCAATGTAAATGATTAACCATCCCTCTGAGAGTTCTTCAGGGAAGATTTCATTCATCATTCTTTGGAAGTGTGAAGGTGCATTTTTGATACCAAAGGGCATCCTTAAGTATTCATACACTCCACAATGAACAATAATTCTCAAGTATTTTCTTGCTCTTGGTGTTACTACATTTTGATGGAATCCTTTAAGGGCATCCATAGTGGTTATATACACTGCTTGAGATATTTGAGTAAAGGCAATTTGGATTTTTGGTATTGGGTATCTGTCTGGAACAGTGTAAGTGTTCAGAGCTCTAAAGTCCCCAACCATTCTGGATTTTCCATTATGCCACGCCACTATGACTGGTGTAGTTATTTCTACTTCCTCATTGTGGCCTACTTTTCTTATTACACCAAGGTCTAGAAGTTCTTTGATATGAATTTCTAGAGCTTCTCTTGATTTTGGACTTGCTGGATAAGCAGGTCTTCTTAAGAGTGGTGGATAAGGTCTCTCAATGTTAAGAATGATGTCAACTTCATGACCAATAATTGCTCCCAGGGGTTCTTTGTCTGTAGCAAATGCTCCTCTGTGGTCATACAAAAGGGAAGAAAGTTCATTTTCTTGCTTATCAGTCAGATGAAGGCTTATTTCAGCCTCATTTAACTGTTCAGACTTGAATTTCTCTAACTCTAAGTTGACTGGTGATACTTTGTTTACTGTAATTTGTCTTTTAAAGGGTAAAAAGGCAAATTTCTGGCGCTTATTGTCTCCAATTGTAAAGTATCTGTCTTTGTTATTATGTAAATCTATCCCATACATGATTAAATAGTCATTTCCCAATATAAAATGGGTACTAGAGCAATTTTCCATAACAACAAATTCAACTGTGATCCTTAAATTCCCATTTATGTGTGGGAATATGACATTGGTCTCAAAGATTCCTAATGCTTTCATTGGGTTACTTGCACTGTTGAATTTTATACCATCAATTGGTAACAATTGGTCTTCAAAATTTGGTACACAAGTCTTAAGAAAAGATTTTCCAACACAAGAGCAGAAGGCTCCTGGGTCAAGCAAAAGTTTGGTGGGTTTGTTGTCAATCACCACTTCTGTTATACAGGAGTTACCAGCTGTATAACCTTTTCCTCTGTTTGGTTTTTGTCTTCATAAGTTGTGCATCTTGAACTTTTGATAAATCAACTTGACCATTGCTCAATTGTGGTAAGTGGGAATAAGATTCCATGATGTCAAAAGTGGCATTGATATTTTCTATATCTTTTGAAGATTCAGAAAATATGGATGACTTATCATCTGAATTGTCTTCAATTATGTCTTCTTTTTCAACATCTGGTTCTTTTTCAATGTTAATTTCATTGATTTTCCCCCTTTTTGGACATGTATTGGCTAAATGGGTGGTGCTTTGGCAAATATGGCATTTTCTGACTGTATCTGCAGATTTATATTTAATATTACTAGAATTTTCTTTGGGGCTTTTGTCCACAGAATCTTTCCAAGGTGTATTAAACCTTGTTTTAAGATTCACCCTACTAGAACCAATTTTGGTTCTGGTGGTTACTTCTTCTAGTATATTGATAATATCCTCTGCTGAAGATTGTTCAGTAGTCCTGCTTTTGACATCATGCTCTAAGTCACCTCCACATTGTCTCAGAATTTTTCTATGGATCATAAATTCTGACATGTCAGGATATAATGCTGTTAATCTGTCCTTTTGTTGGCAAAACCATGGTAAAGCTTTGTCTTTATCAGCATTAAATTTGGCAGATTCAAAGGCTGTTTCAACTTTAAACCTCCAAGCATCATTTGCCCATTTGTTGATGATTTGGGTTTTCCACCAAGTCCAACTCTGGTGTCCATGTGCTTGTCTTATTTTGATGTACCATCTGTGAGCTGATCTGGTAAACAAGGTGTTAAACCTGGCTGTTACCAATCTGTCTGGTAATTCAAAATCCTCTTTGATCATGTCAATACCTCTAATGAATTCCATATGGTCATACTCTCCTTCACCACTGAAGTTAGGCCATTCTTTAAGTTTTGGAACTTCTTTCAAGAGTGCTTGGCCCATTGATGGTTCCAAGTTATGAAAAGAAGTGGATAATTCATTTTTTAATTGTGAATTATCAGGATCCAATACTTGTGGATTTGAAATTCTTGTGCCCTCATTTTGATTTAGAGGTGTAGACATTCTTGGTAAGGTGTTCAGTAATTGTTCAATGTCATTCATTTTACTGTTGCTACACCTTTGGGAATTTCTGTATTCATGTTGGAAGCTTTGTATTAAATTTATTACTTCAATTTTATACATGTCTTCTTTATGTGTAAGTTCTTGCCATAACTCTGTCTGTCTTGTATTATCAGCAGTGACTTGATTCAATTTCATTGATAATTTTGATACTTCTTCTTGTGAAGCATCAAAACACTTTTTCAAGGCAATGGTATATGTCTTTACTTCAGTAAATGAATTTGAAATGTCATCAAGGACTTTCTTGTTATCTGTCTTGATAATATTTATGGCTTGTTTAATTCTTGTTTCAATTATGTCATCAATATTTAATTTAGAATATTTATCTGTTAATTCTTTAATAATGGCAGATTGTTCATTTATTTTATTGTTAGAAGAATTATCATTATTGGAATTTTTAATTGTTCTCAAAACTTTTTCAAAACACATAAGTGTTTCATTAATTTGGCACAGACTCAGGTTGTTTGTTTTAATGTTGTTACAAATGGTGTCATTTTTATCAGAAAGATGTTTTTTCACGTCATTTATAGCATTATACAACTCTGGGATGGAATCAAATATGTCAGAAATCATTTCTGGAACCTTAATCTGGCTTCCTCCTTCTTCTGTAATTCCATCATGGTTCTGGCCATCTGAAATACATTTTCCATGGCATCCTGCTGAATCCTTGGGATTCTGTAGCCCTGGCTGTAAGGTTTTGGAGCTTGTGCCTTCCCTTTGCCCTTGTTTGGAGGTTGTGGCTGCTTTTTCACGTTGGAAGTGCTGCTGCTGGCCACTGGGGCTGTTTTTGGTACTGGTTTTGGTGGTGGAGGGTTGTTTTTCCTCCATTCCAGTGTCAAAAGCATCATGTTTTTCTTCTCCATCAATGGATGCCATCCATTGAGCAATTTGCAAGTGTTGGGATGGCCCAAGAATTTTCTTACTGTCAGGTAAGAATTCATGCAATTCTTCCACAGGTCTGCAAGGATCTGGTACTCCTTGAATTGGAGTGCATTGTTGTATGCACTGTGGCTGGCTTTGTATATGTCCACAGAGGCTTGTTGTGGCGGTGTCAGCTCTTTTTGAAGGTAAAATGGTATTATCAGCTTCAGAATGACCCATTTTAGTTGTTTGGAAGTCATCAACTGACCCTTTTCCTTCTGTACCTGGTTGGCCTCTGCCATAATCACGTCTATTACCTTTTTGGGAGCTGCTTGAGGGGTTGTAGCTGGCTCCTGACCTGGTTGAAGGCATAATTATGGTTAAAAAAGGCTTAAAATAGTATTTTTACGTCAAAAACTTACTATTGGCCAAATTCTTAGCCTTCTGAAGAGTATTACTTATGTCCAAGTTAATTAATTCAGAAGATATTGGTTCAGGCTGGTTATTTTGAGTCACAATAACAGTGCTATTATGACCAGAATTAACAGTACTGGCAGGGATAATGCTGGTTACTGTTGAGGCTGTTTCAATGTTTTCTTGTCTTACCACGTTGTCAGACACTAAAATTAATGAAAAAGCCAATTAATTAAGTAAAAAAAAGGTTATTTCAAAAAAGAAATAAAAATATAAGCCTCACTTATAATATGAAAAAGGTTATTTTTTATGGATTTTTTGAATTATAAGTATTTTTTATATGTTTTTAAATTTTTCAATATAAGAAAAAAGATTTAAAAAGAGTAAAAAAATATGTCACAGGTAAAATATCACGGCTGGGCCCCCAAATGTAAGGTGTGGATATGAAACTTTGATTAAAAATCAAGTACTTTTCCTGTCCTCAAAATTTGTATAAGGTAAAATTCAGTTAAAAATAGTATGAAATATTATTTTTAAGAGAAAACACGCCAATTTTATTGTTTATAACTTTATTAGTATAAAACAATAATATAAAAATTTATTGTTTTACCAACAATAAAGATTTATCCAAAAAATACTCTACAAGAGATATTTTAAGGCTACAAAAGAAATTTCTTCAAGAGCAATTTCAATTGGAATTAATTGAGCAAAGAACTGCAAGCAATCAATTAAAGAACAAAGTCTTTAAAAAGAATATTAAAGAGAAAACACGCCCAAAAGTGACCAGAGTGAATTTGGAAACAAAGTGACAAAGTTAACAGTGATGAAAGATGCTTTAATTCACTTTTGGGGTGGTTCAGGGGTAAAAATGATTATAAGAGTTACAAAAAATGATTATAATGATTTTTTCACGTGGTTAAAAGGATTAAAATGATTTAAAATTGGTGGTTGGAATCTTTGATTGATTGGTTTAACAGTTTTAAACTAATTAATAAAAGGAAAAGATTCTAACATGAAGAGAAAAGTGGGGCAAAGAAGACATTCTTTTATAGCCATCAATTCTCTTACTCCAAAAGTAAAATTTACTCTTGTCAGTCGTAAAAAACAGTCTGACAACAGAAAAGCCAATTATGGCATCATTAAACCCTGGTTTAGACCAAAAAGGGCTGGTTTAAGCCATTTTTAGCCATTTTAGACCCTTAAATCAGCCATTACTATAGCAATACCAGGCCTAGAGCCTTCAAAATACGTCAGAATGTGTGTCAGAGGCGTAGAAACCAGTTAAAACTGTTTTTATTATGATTGTTTTATCTTAAGGGTAGTTTTACCTTCTTGGCAACAGCTAAAACTACCCCAGTTGGTATCAAAACCTCACCATCAATTGAGTCCACAGACCCTGTAACTCAATTCCAGGCCAAAAGTGATGAACTTTTGCGTGAATTTTGACATCCCACGCCTGTCAGCAAGGATTTTGGGGGTCTAGCTCCCCCTTAGAGCTGGAGTTCCTTTTCCCCCCCAAATTTAATCTTTCCAATTTATTTTTCCTTTAATTCCTCATCATGTATTATACTTATAATTTACACATGTAATTCAATTCAATTGTACAGTACAATACAGTAATAATTGACACCTCATATGTAAATCAAAGTTCACTTATGTAATACACGCGCACATTTTGACATTTCAATTGAATTCAATTGAAAATACTTTAATTCCTCATAACTTCTAAACTAAACACAACACCTCAATTTTAACACAAAAATTGATGGTTAACACCACATGTGGTGTGAATTAAATTAAGGTTTTGAGGATTTTCAACTTTTGTATTGAAAATACTAAAAACTTAATTTAAGCTTATTTAGAGTTGAGTTACAAAAATTTCACTCAGAGGTGACCCCACCTGATTTTTTATGAGGAATCCAATGGTGAAATAAAATTTATATGTTTATTTATTGGATAAAAAGTTATAATAAATTTTATTTAACTTTTTTCCAAATTTATTTATTTTTTCACAATTTTGTTAAAATTTCATTTTTACTTAAATTTTTCAAGTATAAATGTAATTTTATATTTACAAAATTTAAAGTAATTTTATTTTTAAATTATAATTAATTTTTTATTTTTAATATAATTTTATATTTATATTTTTTTATTTTTATTTTAATAATATAAATAAATTTATTTTATTTATATTAATATGTTATTTTTTATATTTGTGGTCTTTTGGGTATATGAAATTACCTCTAAGGCTCACACTTTGTCCCATCTTTTTGTGTGGATCTTGCCCTTTTATTGATTTGAAGCCATACTATGGCCTTGAAACCTTTTAAATTGAGCTCACGCAGGATTTACATCTGGTATGGCAAATCCTTAGCCAATTCAGTAAATATACACAGTACCTCAATTTTAACTAAAATTTTGGTAAGTTTGCATGAACCTTATGCAGCTTTAATTTTAAGCTTATTTAAGCTTAAATCTAACAATTTTAAAAAATGTTAAAAAAGTTACATTAGTGCTGTGAGTTTCTTAAATCTTCCAATAACATAAGAAATAAGTATTTTTGGGTATGACACCCTATGGGTGTACCCTAGGTTATTTTTGGTGTATAATGCAAAAATGACATAATATTTGTAACTTTGCTTGTCAAAAAAAAGTTATCCTTATTTTTTGTTTTTTTTTATTTTAAATTCAATCAAAAAGTCTGTTGAAGACAAAATTAACTGTTTATAAAGTCTTTTGTGGTCTTATGGGTATGCTATATATACCTCACAGGCTCACATTCCCTACCACCAAAAAAAAATTGTACTACAATTTTCTTTTGCAGTATATAATAACAGGGCACTTTTAGGCAGGATATTGACAGGAGTCAATATTCCAGTAAGTATATGTCGAAGAGGGGAGTGGCAGCGAACCTTTTAGGCAGGATATTGACAGGAGTCAATATTCCAGTAAGTATACGTTGAAGAGGGGAGTGGCAGCGAACCTGTTAGGCAAAATAGAAGGAGAGCAGTACAACATGAGATAATTGCATAAGATTGCTAGGTAGAGATACACTGAATAACCTTTTAGGCAGGATATTGACAGGAGTCAATATTCCAGTAAGTATACGTCGAAGAGGGGAGTGGCAGCTAACCTGTTAGGCAAAATAGAAGGAGAGCAGTTCAACATGGGGAGTGCTAGATTTACAACGACTGCTCATTAAATAGTAAATACAACAGTTTCTATGACTTATGACGTAAACAAATAATGTAAGTGATGAGGTCTTGTGATCTTAAGGAGTTGTGCCTGAAAGGTTTGTTAAGGTGCATCATGGCAGTTGCTGCACGGTCCCAGAAGGGTCTTTTTCCAATACACCGCCATACCTAGGGATCGTTGTTTCATTTCCAAAAATTGTTTTGAGGTGGCTTTTGATTTTTTGAATTGGAAAGTTTTTTGTAAGAGAATCTGCAACCATGTCAGTTGTTGGAAGGTATTGGAGTCGTATTTCGGATTTTTCAATGAGATTGCGTATGAAGTGTAATCTGAAATTGATGTGTCTAGTACCGTGGCAATAGATCTGATTAGATGCAATGGCTATTGCACTTTGATTGTCGCAAAAGAGGGTTCCAGAACATTTGATTGTTGAGATTTCGTAAATAAGTTGTTTTACCCAAAGAAGATCTTGACTACATTCTGTTAGAGCGTTGTATTCCGCTTCAGCAGATGATAGTGCAACAACTTTTTGTTTGTGAGAACACCACCCAATCTCCCCTTGATAATAAATCAGAGAACCTGAGAAGGACTTGCATTCTTTTGAGCCTCCCCAGTCAGCATTGGAAAAACCTATTATGGTATTTAAGTCATGTTGGAGATTGTTTCCGCCAAGTTGCAGTGTCAGTCCCTTGGTGCCTAATAAGTATTTTAGAATGTGTTTTATGGCTTTAAAATGTATTTCGGACGGGGATTCCAGAAATTGTGACATGAATGAGGTGCTGAAAGCTAGATCAGGGCAAGTTCCTTGAGCCAAGTATTGAAGCAGTCCAATAGCCTGTCAATAGTGGAAAGGGGGATTTTGGCATGGTTCAAGATCAGGAGATTTAAGGTCATTGATATTACTCGGAAGGGGGGAGGTTAATGGTCGGGCATTTTCAAGGTTGAATTCAGACAGAATTTGCTGGATGAGCTTGTCTTGGATCATTGATATTCCCTCTGTGGATTGAGTGATTCGAATTCCAAGTGCGTATTTAACCTCTCCAAGGTCTTCCATGTCAAAAAAAAAACGTGATTTTGGCTTTGAAATCTTCATCCCAGCATCCACTGAAGATCAGATCGCCGATGTGGGCAAAGAGCCACATGGGTTTGTTATGGTCTGACAAGTAGTACAAGCAAGGATCCGTTTTCGTGGGAACTAAGCCCATTTGAAGAAGGGCATCATTTAATGCCTTGTGCCAGCATCATGGAATCTGTTTCAGTCCGTACAGCGATTTGTTTAATTTCAGAATTTTTGATCCTTCGTTGTAGCCATCAGGACGGAAGATGTATAACGGTTTGTCGGGAATTCCATTAAGAAAAGCACATTGTACGTCCATTTGGTCAACTTGAAATCCGTGTTGATGAGCAAATTTAAGTAGGAGTCTGAGAGAGGCTAACCGCCCAGTCGGAGAGAACACATCGTCGTAGTCTATTCCTTCTTGTTGATTGAAGCCTCTGACACAGAGTCTTGCTTTGTATTTGGTTAAATTCCCATTTGCATCTGTTTTTTTCTTAAATACCCAGGTGGTGGTAAGGGGATGAATTGAATCGTCTTGTTCATGGGAAGACCAGACTTGGTGAGTTTTCATATTGGAAAGCTCATTGTCGATAGCCGCCAACCATTGTTTGGAGTCAGGATGATGAATCGCTTGAGAGAAGGATTTTGGATCCAATATGATAGCTTCAACAAAGTTAGCTTACTTCTTTGTTCAACAGGAGTTGGTGAGGATGTTAGCAGGGTCAAGCTTGCTCGTGATTTCTTTGGAGTTTTCCACAGGTTCAGTCGTCCAAGAGTAACCCTTGTATTGCCAAAGAGTATCTGTGGGAACATTTTGATTGTTATCATTTTCTCCATTAGGGCTGAGTTCCACATTATCCGGAGTTTTGGGGATTTCAGAGCAGTTAGAGTTAATTTGTGTATTACTATGAATATCTAAGCTTCCAGAAATAACAAAAGATTCAGTATTCTGGTTAAGATTTTCTTGATTTTTATTAGGGAAAACATGATCATTAAATTTAACATGATGGGTAGTTTTGACTTTACCTGTCTCCGGATCTAAAATGCAAAACATTCGATGCTCCTCCCCATAGCCTAGAAAGACGCCTGCCCCTCCTCTGGAACTGAATTTACTTTTCGGAAAGTTGTCTAGATAGATTGCCTTGCATCCAAAAGGATGTAAGAATTTTAGGGATGGTTTCTTGTTGAACCATTTAAAGAACGGAGTTTCAAAGTTTAGAGACTTGTGTGGAGTTAGGTTTTCTAAGTAAACAGCAGTATTTGCTGCTTCTGCCCAGTAGGTAAGATCAAGTCCAGAGTCAAGTAGTAGGCATCTGGATTTGTTTACAGTTGTTCGATTTCCTCTTTCAGCAAAGGGGTTTTGTTCTGGAGTGTAGGGTGCCGAGGTAAGGTGATTGATACCTTTTGATTTGAAGAAGTTTTGGAGATCAGTGTTTTTGAATTCTGATCCATTATCCGAAATGAGGTTAGCAACTTTGGAATTTGCCTGTCGTTCAACTTTGTTGATGTGATTTTTTACATAGTCTTTGAATTCTGATTTGTTGGTTAGAAAAAATATCCATACGAAGTGAGAGAATCCATTGACAATATGCAGGAAGTATTTCTTACCAGAAATGGATTCTGGAGATATTGGACCACATAGGTCCATATGAATGGTTTCAAGCTTGTGGTTTGGTTGAGGGAAGGTTCCTTTGAACAGAATTTTCATCATTTTACTTAAGTCGCAGGTGGTACAGTTGTACGATGAGATGTTTTTGTCTGGATACATTTTCTTGAAGTATTCTAATAAAGGATGTCCACTCGATTGGTGAAGGAAAGTAGTGTTTGGAGTAGATAGTGAAACTCTGAATGCATTTATTTTGCTTTGGTGAATGATAAAATTTCCACTTTAAAAGCTTCCATCGATAATGACTTTGTTGTCTTTACTGGTAACAACAAAGCTTTTGGCGGAGATTCCTTTTGTAACAGAATAATTTGCTGCTATGAAGGTGTTCATTCTTAATAAATTAATTGCCAATTGAGGAATAAGAAGGCAGTTATTAATTTTTAAAAAGCAATGAGATAGTTCAATGCGGATGGTTCCTGATCCCAGGGATTTTATGGAGGAGCCATCGGCAAGGATTACTTCTTCTTCTTTGGGGATAAAGGAGATAAAGTGTCTTTTATTGTTGAACATACTGTTGGAAGCTCCGGAGTCAAGTATGATGGAATTTCTGTCTTGTTGATTAATTCCACAAAGTAGGGCAGTGGTTGGTTTACCGAGTTTCAAGTTTCGACATTCTTCTTCAGAGTGCTTGATAAGGGGATTGTAATACCCCGGTTTGCAAGTGGGATAATTTGGCTTTTGATGGGATTCAGAGTTGGATCTTTCTTTCTTTTTTGTCGTGTAAGCTTGCTTTTCTTGGTTTTCTTTGTTTCTTTGAATAGCACTTCTTACTTCTTCTATCTTTTCATCTAAGGAGGGGGTCCTTTTTTCAAGTCTGCATTCCTTGAGCCAAATTTCTCCAATCAGCTTGTATTCCGAGGGTAAATTGATAATTACCCACAGAGCAACAACGGAGTCAAGTAGTATAGAAGTTTTTACAGCTTGATCGTCGATTAAACTGCATAAGTTGCAAGTGAGTTCTTGGATTTTCTTGATTCCTAGTGCTAGGTTTCCTTTGGATAATGGGGTAGAGAAAATCCTGCTAAGGTAAGTGGCTTGATTTTGTACGGTTTTTGGCAAGTAAAATTCTTCTAGGCAAGTCCATAGAGTGGTGGGATTTAGATTGCATTTGTTGTCAAATTGGGAGGCTATTTTGACATCGCAGGTTAGACTGATAATGGCATAGGCAATACGTTTTCTGTTGGGATCAATTTTTTCCTGTTCAGCACATTTATCAGGGGATTCTTGTCCAGTGACCATATCATAGTATCCTCTTATTAGTAGGAGGGAACAAATTCGTTGTTTCCAAACAATGTAATTGGATCCAGTAAGTTTGTATTTGTCAGAAAGTTCTGGGTTGAAGTTATTTCCCATGGTGACAATGTGATGATGAAGTATTCCTTTTTAAGCTGGTTAGAGCTCCGGTCTCATAATCTAATAACAGGGCACTTTTAGGCAGGATATTGACAGGAGTCAATATTCCAGTAAGTATACGTCGAAGAGGGGAGTGGCAGCGAACCTTTTAGGCAGGATATTGACAGGAGTCAATATTCCAGTAAGTATACGTCGAAGAGGGGAGTGGCAGCGAGCCTGTTAGGCAAAATAGAAGGAGAGCAGTACAACATGAGATAATTGAATAAGATTGCTAGGTAGAGATACACTGAATAACCTTTTAGGCAGGATATTGACAGGAGTCAATATTCCAGTAAGTATACGTCGAAGAGGGGAGTGGCAGCAAACCTGTTAGGAAAAATAGAAGGAGAGCAGTACAACATGGGGAGTGCTAGAGTTACAACGACTGCTCATTAAATAGTAAATACAACAGTTTCTTTGACTTCTGACGTAAACAAATAATGTAAGTGATGAGGTCTTGTGATCTTAAGGAGTTGTGCCTGAAAGGTTTGTTAAGGTGCATAATGGCAGTTGCTGCACGGTCCCAGAAGGGTCTTTTTCCAATAGTATACCCCAAAGCTATTTGGGGGGCGGTATAGTCCACTGTCCAACCTCTCTACTTATACTTCTTAAGTATGTAAAGCACTCAATTCAAGCTCTTCAGTGAGCAATTAGTCTTCTCTCATGTCTGAATCTTCTGAGAAACATTTGGAAATCAGGTATTTTAGTCGTTTCAATCCATTCATCTTCATGTTGTGGATTTCTGTACCTGACTAAGTATTCTCTTTCATTTTTCCCCTAAGTTTTCTTTCTTTTAAGACTTTTATCAACTTTTTATCCTCACTTTGATCCAGTGGGGGTACTTCTAAGGGTGTTTCATTTCTTAAAGGAAATAATTCCTTATCACTTGAAGTGTAATTCTTTACCAGACTGACAGGGAAAGTTGGATGTTTGTTTTCCAATTCTCCTGATAGTTCTACTTGTACTGCATTTGTCCCATGAAGGGCTTTAATAATAAATGGTCCTGCAAAGGAATCTTTTAATTTCTTTGGGCCTTTAATATTATTAAAGCTCAAGGTTGATACTAGTATTAAGTCCCCTACTTTGAGTTCTGGGGTTTTATGACTTTTATCCAATTTCTGTTTAGCATATTCAAAGGCATCATTCATGCTTTGATTTGCATGATGTCCTACTTTATCAAGCAGTAACTTAAATCTTGAAGCAGTTGGATGAATATCAACCAGATCTTTTTTCAAAGTATCAACTGGCATTTTGGGTTTCCATCCTTTCTCCAACATTTCAGGAGTTTTTCCTGTTGAAGCATGGATGGAGGTCTTGTAGGCTAATTCCAATGATGGTACAAGAGTACACCAATCATGGTTAAAGCCATCCAAATCTTTAAGCTGCAGGCCATAAGCACAAGATCTTCTGAACATGTCCTCAAGGGTTTGAATCATTCTTTCTGCTAACCCAGCTGTTTGTGGATGGTATGCTGTTGAGAATGATAGTTTTGTACCCAAAAGCTTATGTAAATTAGTCCATAAGGCTGATGTGAACTTGAGGTCTCTATCACTAATAATATTTTTATAGAGACAAGTATGGGATATGACTCTATTCCAGCCAGAAGAGCTGTATCCATAGCTGTGTCATCTTTATGACATGGCAAAAAGATTGGTATTCTTCTATATCTGTCTACAATAACAACACATGAATTGTAACTTTTATCACCCTGAGGTGGTAAGGCAGTTACCCAATCCATGTGAACCACTTCCCATGGGGTATCTGGTTCTTGGATATGGATCATTGAACCAAATCTGTTACCAGTAGCCTTATTGGCTTTCTGGCATCTGTCACAACTATGGCAACACTAAATGACATCTTTTCTCCAATATGGCCACCAGGCACATGTGTTAATTCTTTCCATAGTTCTGTCTTCAGACAGATGTCCAGAATAAATTTTATCATGACATTCTAATATTCTTGTGTTAATTAATATTCTACTAAATAGGACCATGACACATGTGTGTTCAGATTTATGATATAATATACCATCAAATAAATGGAATCTTCCATTGTCATAAGATGATTTCCAAATATCATCTAGAGAATTAGCTAATGCTGCATCTTTGCAATCTTTGTCAAGTAGAGCAGTAAGGATATGACAATTCCTATCTTGCTTATAGATTTCTCTAACTTCTTCAAAGAATTCTGTTCCAACATCTGTGATGTCGATTCCTTCAATTGGAATTTGAGGCTCTGCATTTGTAGGAACATAGGCAGGATTGTCAGGTGTATTGGATAATGCCCATCTACTTAAGCCATCAGCATTCTTATGAATATTTCCAGCTTTATGTACTATGGTCATATTGCCTCTATACTCCTGTATAGCAATCTGCCATCTTAACATGTGTCTGTTTGGGGTTTTCATGTTAAGAAGTGATTTTACTGCATTACAATCAGTAAATACTTCAAACACACTACCATAAAGATAGTAAGGAAGTTTTTCCAGAGCCCAAACAAGGAAAGGCACTCCATTTGACTAGCTCCATATCTTGCCTCAGTAGGTTTAATTTGTCTTGAAATAAAACAAATTGGACCTTCATAGGGCTTGTAATTGACAATTTGAACTTGATGAAGAGCAGCTCCTAAACCTTCACCACATGCATCAGTATACAGCTTGAAAGGAAGTTTCCAGTCTGGCATTAATAATAATGGTGCATTGGTAAAGGCATACTTGATTTTATCATATGCTTGAATCCTCTCCTGTGTTGTTTCAAAAACAGTTTCTTGATCACAAATTCTGTATAGTGATCTGGCATGGATTGAAAACTCTTTAAGGTGTTGCCTGTAATAACTGGAAAACCCCAAGAAAGACATCATCTCTTTTTTGTTCTGGGGCCTTTGTTTCAGTAAATCTGTAGCCACTTTGTTCTTATTAATACAAAGGCTAAGTCCTGAGACTACATGTCCTAGAGCCTTCAACTCATGAAACCCAAAATTACATTTCTTAAGAGATATTTTCATGTTACTTGAAGAATTTTCTTAAGTACTAATGAAAGTCTCTCAATGTAGCTTCCAGGTTTATGAGCAAATGATAATTTCATCAATATAAATAATTAACCATCCCTCTGATAATTCATGTGGGAAGATGGTATTCATCATTCTCTGATAATGAGAGGGTGAATTTTTAATACCAAAAGGCATCCTCAAATATTCATAAATACCACAATGAGAAAATATTCTCAATAATTTTCTAGCATGAGGTGTCAAAAAATTCTGATGGAAGCCTTTGAGAGCATCCATGGAAGTAATGAATCTTGTTTTGGATAAGTGAGTCAAAGTCTCATGGATTCTAGGGATTGGATACCTGTCTGGAACAGTATAGGTATTCAGTGCTCTAAAATCACCAACCATCCTTGACTTATCCTTGTTCCAAGTAATGATTACTGGGGTTGTGAATTCTACTTCCTCATTGTATCCAAATTTTCTAAGGACTCCCAGTTTCATTAGGTCATTCATATGCCTTTCTAAGGCTTTTCTAGCCCTAGGGCTAGCTGTGTAAGCTGGTCTTCTTAATAGTGGAGGATAAGGTCTTTCCACATGAAGTATAATGTCCACTTCATGGCCTTTAATAGCTCCAAGTGGTTCATCATCTGAAGCAAAGGCTTCCCTGTATTGGAACCAAACTTCAATAAGCTCTTCCTTCATTTCTAGTGTTAATTCAGGACTAATTTGTGCTTCAATCAATTGATTTTACACAATTTTTTCTTTATTAACATTTTTCATTTGTCTAATGATAGTTATTTCCCTTTTTTCTAGAGGAAAAGAAACTTTTTGTCTTTTATTTTCCCCTATAGTGAAATACCTGTCTTTATGATTATTAATATCAATACCATAACTATTGAGGTAATCATTTCCAAGTATAAAGTGAGGTGAAGTACAATTATTCATAACAACAAATTCAAATTTTAATCTGATACTTCCTACAGGGTGAGGAAATATCATTGCTGCTTCAAATATACCCAAGGGTTGCATATTTTGGCTAGCACTGCTCAATTTTTTACCTTCAATTGGTATTATCTTGTCTTGCCAATTGGTATAAATCTTGTCAAGATAATCCTTTCCAACACAAGTGCAAAAAGCACATGATCCAAGATGTATCTTGGCTTCTGTGATGTTTATCACAATCTTAGTGATACAAGATGAACCAGCTGTATACCCTTTACCTCTGGCAGGCTTGGCTTTTTGCATTTTAGCATCTTGTACATATATGAGATCCATACATTCATCACTGTACTGTGGTAAGTGAGTGTGTACCTCAGTGACTTCAAAGGAAATATTAATGTTTTCTATACTAAGCTCCTCTGGTACTTCTTCTTCTTTTGAAGGCTCAGAATCACTTTCATGTAAAGATACATTAGTTGGTTCTTTTGTGTCTTCCACTTTTTCAACATTTACCTCATTGATTCTTGTCTTTTTGGGACAAGTATTAGCCAAATGAGATGTACTTCCACACTTATGACAGCTCAAAGGAAGTCTGTCTTGTGGTTTATTTGGTTTTGAAATTGGTTTCCCACTAGTCATGTTGTCTATTGGGGATTTATACCAGTTTCTTCCAGCTTTTGTTCTAGTAGTGATGTCCTCCATTGCATTGATATAATATTCCTTAGAGAAAGGCTCAATACATCTGCTTCTTATAGAATGCTCAAGGTCACCTCCACACTTTCTTAATATCCTTTTATGTACCATTGTTTCAGACATATCAGGATGAAGGGCAGTCAATCTGTCCTTCTGTTTAAGAAACTAAGAAATGGGGATGTCCCTCTCAATATCAAAAATGGCTTCTTCAAAAGAATTTTCCATTTTAAATCTCCAGGAATCATTTGCCCATTTGGAAATAATTTGTTCTTTCCACCAAGGCCAAGAATGTTTACCATGGTCTTGTCTCATTTTATGATATCATTTCTTTGCTGATTTGGTAAATAATGAGTGTAGAATGGAAGTTATGTATTCATCTGATATGTTAAAGTCTCCTTTGAACATATCAATTGTTTTCATAAATTCCATATGATTATATTCTCATGCACCACTGAAGATTGGCCATTCTTCTAATCTTGGAATGTCTTTAGAATTACAAGCAGTCTCCACATCTGCACTACTTGAAACTATATGATGTAAATCATTATTAACGTTAAGCACATTTCTGTCAAGAATTGGTGTGGATTGCCTTGGGAATTTATTTTTTAGTGATATATTATTAATACTTGATTGAATATCTTCTTTCAATTCAAGTCTTGCTTTATCACTTTTGTCCAATTGTTCTTGGAAAAGAGCTGCATCGTGCCCAGTTGAGTTTTCCAAGTTTTGAACTTGAATTCTTAATTCCTTTAACTGTCTAGTTATAAAACAAATTGAATTGTCATCTGGTTGATTGAGTAAGGTATCTTCAGACTGAATTATTGCACAAACTTTCTTCTAAGACCGAATATTGGCTTTATTAACATTTTCAAGCTCAGCAATGGTCTTTTGTCTTTCTTTCACTTTTAGTATCTCATGATCCAACTTCTGTTGGATATACTCAAATGTTTTAAGCTTTGTCATAATTTCTTTATTACAATATTCAAATTGAGTTAAATGTTTTACAAGATCTATCTCTTTGGGAAAGATTGGTTCAATATTTCCTCTTCCTCGTTTCTGAATTCCATCAGAGTTCTTGCCATATTGAACAAATTGTCCATGGCTGTCTTCTCTTTCTTGGGAATTCTGTAATTCTGAGGGTAAGGCTTGTTCCACCTGGGCTTTCCCTTTCCCTTTGCCTTTTGCTTGCCCCTCTGATTGGTCTTTGGGGTTTTCTTGGAATTCTTTGGCACTGGTTGAGGAAGATTTTTGCTGTTGGATGCTTGGGGAGCTTCCACTGGGGTGTTGTCCTTGCCTTGGGCCAACTTCTTCTGATCCTTTGATGAGATGATTTGGTTTTTCAACCAAGCTTTTATCTTTTGTACTTGTCCTTTGAAAGACATGGGTGTACAACCCTTCAGAAGTTCCTCTGTCTTTTCTGGCCCCATGAGCTTCTTCACTTGAAGATATGAGTTCATGGTGCCTATCCAAAGACTTGGGAGAAGTTCCCACTCTTGCTGTTTTGTTGCCATAAACCAGTTCTTGCCCTGACATTGGTATATTTCTACTGCTTCCTGTTGGAAGTGATTCAGGTCTAACAGCAATAGCAGTTATGTCAGCTTCTGGACTCTCAATAAGAGTGTCAAAGGTGCTGGCTAACCTTTGGGAACTGGTGGAAGTTCTGTCATCCTCCATTTGTACCTCTCCTCTGGGCTGACATTCTTATCTTTTGGATTTGTGACTGGAATGTCCTGGTCTAGATCCATTATATTGGATGGAGTAGTTGCTTTCACTTCTAGTAGGAGTCATTTCACGTCAATTTCAAGAATAAAACAGACTAAGAATGAATTAAATTCACCTGCTGGACCTTTGATGGGTTCTTTGGTTATAAAACCCCTTGGTGCTGGGCTAGTTTGAATTTCAATACTAGATTCTGAGGCTTCAGAGTCTGAAGCACTCTCTCTGATGGATGGCACTAGAGAAAAATGAAAATATAAGTTATTTTATCAAACAATAAAAATAACTTATAAACTAAACTTATTGAATAAAGCTGTTTTAATGTAATTTATGGCAAATTACAAAAATAAAGAAAAATGTCTAAGATTAAAGAAAAAATGTTTTTAGTAAAGATTTTTAATTTTTTAATTTTTTATTTGATTTAATATTTTCTCAAAGAAATAATAATTATGCAATTAATAAGCTATTAATCACAATTATATCATTCACTTTATACTAGAATAACTCAAAGAATAAATTTCAAGTCTGTGATGTGAAAAAGCCACTAGTTAGACAAAAGAAATTTATTCCAAGTCACTCAATAGTATATTGTTTCAAATAATATTCTTAAGAAAAAAATAACTTTATTAAGATTATAAAGATTATTTATAAGGGATAAGTCCCAAAAAAGCCAATACAAAAGTAAATATGGCAATTTTACGTCAAAAAAAACAGTAAGATAAGGTCTAGAATATGATTTATGTTTCAAGAATTGCTTAAAATCATGGCCAGGCCCCCAAATGTAAGGTTTTTCTATGAAACTGTTGATAGTAGTAACAATATCAAGAGTACTATGACTGTCCTCAGTAGAAAAATATAATAAAATAAAATATTATAACCACAAATCTAAATATAATTATCAGAAATAATTATATAAAAAAATAAATCTAATTATTATTAAAAAAATATAATAATAAGTAAGATATAATAATCATAATGAACTATAATTATTATATTATTGTTAAAGTCACTAACAATTATAACAATAAGAAGTGTAAAGCTCTTAATGAGACAATTACACATGGAAAATATAAATATTTAACCACTTATAAAGGATATAAATATTATTTATAAAATAATTAAAACACACACTGTGAAGAAGTAATTCTTATAGAAAAATTCTATATAAAAAAATGATAATAGATAAAAAAATATAGAATTCTAGAGAAAAAGTTACTTATAATATAAATTAATACAACAAGTCAAATACAACAGTTATCATATTAAAAGAGTATTATAGGTTAAAAAAACTTCAAAAATCAATAATTTAAATGATAAAACAACTTATTATGATTCAAATTATCATTAAAGGTTTTTTAAGAGGAATTTGTGGATTTCAACAGAGATTCAAGATGATAATTTTATAATATAAAATATATTATTGATACTTACAACAGTAATTTGAATTCTATGATTTCAATTCTTTAATTTACAATTAATAAAGAATAAAATGCTCAAGAATTACATTTAATAATAAGATTTTATAAATAATAAAACTTTACCTGTTTAAATTCCTAGTATGATTGGATTGATTAATGATGATGGACAAAAACAGTGATGAAAAGACTCTTTTTATGTCTACAGAGCAACTCCCATGATTAATAATGAGCATAGAGGGCGTGCTAAGGTCAAAACTGAAAACCTGTGCTTAAAAATAAGGTTCTTAATTTAAGGCAACTTATTTTTAATTCCAATTTAAAGTTACCAGTGTTATTCTTAACTAGAAGTAACTTTAATCCTCATTTAAACTAATTATTTTAAGTTTGAATATAAAAGGAGTTTATTTATACTAAAGTTCATCACATGAACAACTTAAAAATAGAGTTTCAAGCAGAAATCTCTTGAACTCAATTTTTAATTAATTTTTAAGGAAATTATAATTTTTTTTGAGCTTAATTAAAGGAGTAAATTTCCAGGCTAATTACCAAGGAAATTTATTTATAAAAGATACTTAAAATTTAATTTATACATAGATAATATTAAATTGAAATTTGTGTGAAATTTCAAGCAAATCCATTAAGAATTGGATTTTTAATAAATTTTTGAAGTTATTGCTATTTTTCCACGTAAAACAGCAATACACACTAAACCTTAACTTTTGATAAGGTTTTAATGCTTGTAACCTTAAATGTTTGAGCTTAATTAAGTTTCTAAAGTTCTAAAACCTTAATTTCAAGCCTGCATATTCAGATTTACCCTGTGGAAGCTTGAAATTCCTGTCCAACTTGGGATAAAACCAATTTAAACTTTAATGTTGGATCAAAGTCTAATCTGAAAGTTTAAATAAGGTTGAAAATCCTCTAATACAGGTCGAAAACCTTAATTGAATCCTTGAAGATCCAAAAAGTTGGGTACCCCAGCTCTATTTGGTCTTTTTCCTTTGTCCCACCTTTTTGCGTGGATTTTGCCCTTTTATTTATTTAAAGCTATACTATGGCCTTAAAACCCTTTAAATTGAGCTCACAAAGGATTTACATTCTGTATGGCAAATCCTTAGCCAATTCAGTAAATATACACAACACCTCAATTTTAACTAAAATTTTTGTAAGCTTGCATGAAGCTTATGCAGCTTTAAATTCAAGCTTATTTAAGCTTAAATCTAACAATTTTAAAAAATGTTAAAAATGTTACATTAGTACTGTGAGTTTCTTAAATATTCCAATAACATAACAAATAAGTATTTTTGGGTATAACACCCTATGGGGGTACCCTAGGTTATTTTTGGTGTAGAATCCAAAAATGACATAATATTTATAACTTTGTTTATCCAAAAAAGTTATACTTATTTTTTGTTATTCTTTATTTCAAATTCAATTAACAAGTCCGTTGAAGACAAATTTAACTGTGTATAAAGTCTCTTGTGGCCTTATGGGTATGCTATATATACCTCACAGGCTCACAATAATTTTCTGGATGGTAAGCAGTTGACAGATCTCTCCAAATCTTAAGCTGCTGACAAAGATTGGTCCAAAAGGAAGAAACAAAAAGTGAACCTCTATCACTGACAATTCTTGAAGGAAGGCCATTATTTGAGAAGATATTCTTGATGAATAAATGGGCCAAATCCAGTGAAGTGATTGAAGACATTTTTGGAATAAAAACCGCCATTTTTGAGAACTTGTCCACTATGACCAGAATTTAATCAAAAGAATTGGACAGTGGCAGTTGAGTGATAAAGTCCATTGAAAGAAATATCCAAGGACCATTTGGAATTGGAAGAGGTTTGAGGAATCCAAACTTCTTATGATGAATATTCTTGTTTCTTGAGCACTGTTGACAGGATGAGACGTAATCCTTGATGAATTGAGTCATTCCGGACCAGCGGAAATCCCACTTGACAGGTTTGAGAGTCATCTCTTGGCCAGGGTGTCCAGCTAGAGGAGAGTCATGACTCTTTTGAAGAATGCTGAGTTGAATTGTGGGGTCATTTGGTACCACCACCCTATCTTTGAATAAGAGAAGTAGGGAAGAGGAATCAAGAGAGTAATCTTGGACAGATTTACCTTTACCCAATTCTTGAAGAATACGTCTTTACTGAGAATATTGCCATAGTGCCTTCTGAATTGAATCAATTAAATTTGAAAAGGATTCCACCTTTACTGAAAAATATCTTGAAGGTTGGACTTCATCCTTCTTGATGAGCTGTTGAGAGTTCATTGGATTCTTGCTTATGAAATCCTCCCACCTCTCTGGATAAATGTCATCCCAATGTGATAAAGTGTACAGAAGAGTAGCTAGGCAGCCAAGGTGGTAAGGGATTTAAAAGTAAAAGTCAGAGAGGAATTCATCCCAGCAGGCTTAATGGCAAGTAAGAACTTTTGAATAAATAAATTATTGAAGGGAAGAGTGATCAGTGAGAACTTCAAAGGGTGAGGAAAGGCAAAGAAGAAAAGCCCTCCAGCACTTGAGAGCCCAGACTATGCCAAGGAGCTCCTTGTCATTAATATCATAGTTGAGCTCTGCTGGACTAAGCTTGTGGCTATTGAATGCAATGGGATGTTTTCCTGATTCAAAGACCTGACTCAGTACAGCACCCAAGGCATAATTGGATGCATCGGTCTCTAAAATGGTGGGTAGAGAAGGATTCGAGCGGTGGTGAAAGCCTCTTTGAGTTGATGAAACTGACTAAGAGCTTCCTCATTGAGGGGAAAACAGGAATCTTTCTTGATGAAAGTGGTGAGTGAACTGATTTTCTTTGAATAATTCTTGATGAACGGCGGTAGAAATTGGCAAAGCCAAGGAAATATTGAAGAAACTTGAGGTTTCTTGGAGGTGGCCAATTGAGAATCTGCTGGAACTTTTCTTGGTCCATCTTGAGACCTTCATAAGAAACAACATAACCAAATATTCCACACTAGAAACATGGAATAGGCACTTGGAGGCCTTAGCAAAAAGGTTATTAGCCCTGAGTCTGGAAAGAACAGTGGACACATCAGTGACATGTTCTTCCTCAGATTTGGAAAACACCATAATGTCATCCAAATAAGCCACAACATCAACATCAATAAGATCTTGCAAAATATCATTGACAAGATTTTTAAAAGAGGCAGGAGAATTGGTGAGCCCAAATGGCATAGCCAAGTACTCATAACTGCCATATTTAGTTCTAAAAGCTGTCCAATGTTCATCACCCTCCTTGATTCTGAGCAGGTTATATGCACCATGCAAATCAATATTGGAGAAGATAGAAGAGAATTAAAGGAATTGAGAAGATGATTCATAGGAGGAACAGGATACTTGTTCTTCCTAGTAGCAGCATTGAGTTTGTGGTAATCAACACATAAATGGAGGCCACCATCTTTCTTTTTAACAAAGAGGACAGGTGATCCTGTTGAGAAGGAGCTTGGCTGGATGAAACATTTCTCTACATTCTCTGAAATGTAGTACCTGAGTGTATCTGACTCTTGGTTTGATAAAGAGTAGATCACTCCAATTGGAGGTAGAGACCCCTCCAGCTTGATATGATGATCACAGGCGCAGTGGGGAGGAAGTTTCTCCGCTTTCACCTTGGAGAATACATCAAAGTACTGGTGATAAACAGAAAGAACAACCTTCATCATGGTTTCAACTCCTTCTGGCTCTTCCTCTTCATCCCACAACTCCTCCAGGGAGTCAAGATAAGATGGAGGAAGAAGGTCCATATTCCAAAAGAAGAGATGAAGTGAAGATACAGAATTATCTTCTCCAACATCTTGAATCTCTTTGAAGACTTCACCTCTAGATGATAATAATGACAGATGGGAATTAAGGGAAGTAATATGGAATGAAGATGGAAATGATGGTGTTCTAGAATCACCAACCAGAGCTGCACATGATTTTGCAGAAGAAAAGTCATTACTGAAAGAATTTGAAGGATCAGAATAGTCCTTTTGATAAGCATTAAAGGTCATCAGCCCTTGCCTCTAATAAATAGAAGGATTAAAATGATTAAGAAAGTCAAAGCCCAACATGAGGTCTTCTCCCTTGGGAGTATCAATGACTAAAAAGTCCCATTCAAGGCTTGGGAATGAAGGAAGCTCAATGAGATATTTCATATGGTGAGTCACAAATAAGGAAGGGGACTCAGAGGAGTCCAAAATGATATGAGTAATCTTTTCTGGAAGCTCTAATGTAGTCAAGGAATACTGGTGAACAAACTTCTTTGCAATAAATGAGTTGGTAGCACAAGAATCAATGAGAATACTGTAAAAAACATCAGAAAGAGAAGAAAAAACAAAGAATTTCAAGAGAATTATTGACACCAGTATTCAGAATGCACAATTGTGCCCTGGATTAAAAACAGTGAAGACCATTGAACACAACATGGTCTTCACTCAGGCTTTTCCCTGGCTGGGAAATTGGCCTGACAGTTGGGAAAGCTTGTTTTTAGGCCTTTTGAAACAGGACTCAAGACTATGCTTCCCACCACAATAGGTACATAGAACCTCCTTGATTCTTCTTTCTTTTTCAGAATTCATGAACTTGAAATCTTTATTCAGAAAAGAAGAATGGGGCTTGTCACTCTTCTAAAAATTCTTCTTCTTCTTATGACTTGAGCTTGAAGAATTTTGAGGATGAGAAGAACTTGACTTTGAGGCTTCAGACTTCTTCTCTTGATGATGACTCTTCTCTTTTTTCCACTCTTGGTACCTGGTATCACGTTCCAGGGTAAGGTCCATTGAGTCTTGAAGAGAGTCAGTTCTTGAAGGATGGGAGGCCAACTGATCCAAAATACTGGATGGAAATCCCTTCCTTAAATGATGGATAAGAGCCCTTTCACCCCAATCTCCAATTTATGAGACCAAACTCCTGAAATTGGCTATGTATAAAGAAACATGGCCACCTTCTTTAATTCTTAGAGAATCCAATTCTGTTTCAGCTTTTCTGACTTCATTTGGGTCTCCAAATAAAGTAAACAGTTGAGATTCAAACAAGTTCCAAGAATTGAGAAGGTAATTTGAGTCTTGATTGGTGAGATTGGAAAGATAAGGCTCAATCCATTTTGCAGCCCTGCCAATGAGAAATGAAGTGGCATAAACAACCTTCTTTCTGTCTTGAGAGAAGTTTGCCGGATCATTATGAAAGGTTAACTGACAAGACTGAATGAAGCTTCTAACTTTGAAGGGTTGAGTCCCATCAAAGCATTCTGGTGCCTTCATAGATGGAGTCTTGAAGGCTGGTGGTCTTGATGACTCGGAAACTTAAGTCCCTTGAGAACTGGGCATAATTTGAGTCATCTTCTGTATAATGACCATATGAAGGTCAAAATACTTTTTTTACCTTCAAATAATGCTGAAGCTTCAACAAGAAGCCTCAGTGGACATATAAAAATATATTCAGAAGGCAAATAAAATTAAATTTCAACATAAATAGCTTAAAATTCTAGCAGATCTTCAAAAAAGCTTCACAAAATCTTGCCTAACTGTGAGGAAGTTTGTAGGCCATCTCAACAATTGCAAGTTTCTGAATGGGGGAAATCCATTTCTGGAAAGGAGGACATGAATATTATGACATTAGAATGGTGGAACACAACCCACAACAACCCAAAGAAGTGCCAAGACCTACACTAGTGGCCAGAACCAGTAATTCCAATGTGAAGGAGGAGCCACAAGCTCAGAACAAGGGAAAAAGAAAGGTACCAGTTACCAAGCCATAGATCCAAGGCTAAAGAATACAAAATATTAAACAAGATTGTGGGGAAAGGTTGTTTAAGATGGCCTGGAATAGGCTGAAAATGCAGAATAAAGAGGAAGCCAGTCTGAAATATCAGGAATTATTTGTGAGATTTTGGCTAGAGTTCCGGAATTGAATCTAGCCATCCATGATGTGAAAAGTCATAGTTTTGATAAGAATTCAAACATTTGTCACAATCTTAAGACAAATAATCTGAGTTTGAGCCAAATAAATGAAAAATTAATGTGTTTTGAGAAAGTTTTCATAATAATTGAAAAAATCAAATAATGAAACTTTATTTTTGAATAAAAGAAATGAACAATATGTAACTATAAAATAACTAACAAACAAATATTCTCAGCTGAATATTTATGAAATACTTGAGGCAAGAATACAGAGAGAAATGGATATTATCAAAGAAGATAATAAGAAAATCCTTGATGATATAATCAATTCATTTTCTGAAGTAAAGACAAATAAAATTGCCTTGAAAAAGTGTCAAGATAATTCACAAGAAGAAGTATTGAAATTGAAAGAAAAATTAAATCCAATTATTTCCAATGAACTGTACAAAAAGAGTTATGGAAAGAAATTACAAACAAAAAAGATGGGTATAAAGATTAATTAATAAATTTGATACAGGGTTTTATACATTAAGTCAGAAATTCCACAAGGCATAATAACAATAATTTTGGTTAAATTGACAAGTTATTGAAAACCTTTCCAATAATTTCTGCAACTCTCAATCAAAATAATAAAATAACAAATTCCAAACCCCAAGTATTGGATGTGCAAATTTTACACCTCTTTCCATAACTTAAAATCATCCATTGGAAAAGCACTTTTGAAATAGGTACCAAAGCTTGAATAATGGCATAATTTTAGTGGAAAAGGAGAATATGAACAGATAAAATTTAATAGAGGTATTGACATAATCAAGGAGGACTTTCAATTTCAGAAATATTGGTAACAGAAATATTTAACACTTTGTTTACCAAGTAATTTCACATATGGTGTATCAAGATAATACAAGAACAGGGAAGCCAAGCCTGGATTTGGTGGCACTCCAAAAGTATAAATAAATGGAATAATGATTCTTGGAGGATTAAAGTCAAAACAGCCTTTGGATTGTCAAAATTTAGAGCTTACAGAGACAGAGCCTTAGCATTGTCTTTCTCATAAAAGGACATGATTACACCATTGCATCCTGCCATGCCACAATTACTCATTAATAGAAAAATTCTGGGACAACATAAAGTATATTTGGAATGTTCTGTAAAAATAAAGACTAATTAGAAATATTCGGCAGAAGGTATTGTTAATCTACTGGAAGAAGTAATCACTAGAACAAATATTGTTTCTAGTGGGATGAATCTTAAAATCAGGCTTACTAAGCCTTGGGAAGATTTTGTAGACGGAATACCCAAAGGAAATTCTAGTAGTATAAATAATATGCTGGCAGATACAATCAGAAGGTGTCAAATTGGTCAAAGTACCACACATTTGGCATTTAAATGTCCAAAAAGAGGGAAAATCAATGAAATTAACAGTTAAAAGGAATCTTATGAAGAAAATGGTGTTGTGAATGAAGAGAATTCAGATGCTACATCATCAATATTTTCTTAATATTCAAAAGATTTAGAAAATATCTGTTTAAAACTTGACATCATGGAATATTACTACCACTTACCACCAGGGAAAACCAGGCTTCAAGCACTGGTGCTTGACTTAAAGTCAAGGAGGTGTAAGTCTCAATTGTCTCTAATTTCAATCAGTGAGAATTCCTATTTCAGGGCTAATCAACATTTCCTTCAAACTCCTATAAAAGAGCTATCACTAAACTGAAACACCCTGATATATGTAATATATATTTCACAATGAATTGGATGCTATTTCTGGAGATAATTGAAATGCTTAATTTAAATCACTCAAATTGAGGTAAATAAATGCTGAATTTTTGAAAAAATTACTCTCTAAGAAGCCAAAAAATTCCTTATTGGTATTGAATGAATCCTGGATTTCTAAAAAAAGATTCCCCAATGAAGCCAAAAAAATCTTCCCTGTTGGTACCAAAAATTCCTGCCATTTTCAAAAAAATAAATTCTTGATTTTCACAAAAACCAATGCACATTGGTATTTAATCAATCCTGAATTTTAATCAAAGTAATTTCCCAATTGAAGAAAAAGAAAAAGACTTGTTGGTATCAAAGAATTCCTGAATCCAGAAAAAGAAGGAGGCACATGAGTACTCAATAAATCCCACATTTTTATCAAAAATATTTTCCTAATGAGGAAAAGAAAATTTTATTCATGGTATGAAAATTCTGTATACTGAAAAAATAGGTTTCAGGATGCAACAAGAATAAAACATATTTTCCTTCATTTTTGAAAACATTATTTGCCAAACCAAGGAAAAAAAATTCCCTGATGCAGCAAAAACATAATGCACATTAGTACTGAGAAAAGCCCAAATTTTGCACGAATTTATTCCATTAATAAAGAAAAAGAATTTTTGTGAGCCTGTGAGGTATGTATAACATACCCATAAGGCCACAAATAACTTTATACAAAGTTAAAATTGTCTTCAACAGACTTTTTAATTGAATTTAAAATAAAAATAACAAAAAATAAGTATAACTTTTTTTTGGATAAACAAAGTTATAAATATTATGTCATTTGTGGATTCTACACCAAAAATAACCTAGGGTACATCCATAAGGTGTTATACCCAAAAACACTTATTTCTTATGTTATTA
This sequence comes from Austropuccinia psidii, assembly GCA_023105745.1. NCBI lineage: Eukaryota > Fungi > Basidiomycota > Pucciniomycetes > Pucciniales > Sphaerophragmiaceae > Austropuccinia > Austropuccinia psidii. The sequence continues at coordinate 20,491,492 of JALGQZ010000016.1, forward strand.
GAAGATTTAAGAATCTCACAGTAGTAATGTAACTTTTTTAATTTTTTTTTAAAAGTGTTAAATTTAAGCTGAAGTAAGCTTAAATTTAAAGTTGCATAAAGTTTATGCAAACTTACCAAAATTTTAGTTAAAATTGAGGTGTGGTGTATATTTACTGAATTGGCTAAGGATTTGCCATACAGAATGTGAATCCTGCGTGAGTGCAATTTAAAAGTGTTTAAGGCCATAGTATGATTTAAATGAATAAAAGAGGAAATCCACGCTGGGGTACCCAACTTTTTGGATCTGCAAGGATTCAATTAAGGTTTTCCACCTGTATTGGAGGATTTTAAACCTTGTTTAAACCTTAAGATTAGACTTTGATCCAACATTAAAGTTTAAACTAGTTTTATCCCAAATTAGACAGGAATTTCAAGCTGCCAAAGGGTAAATCCCAATATGCAGGTTTGAATTCAAGGTTTTAATAACTTTCAAAGCTTCATTAAGCTTAAAGCTTTAAGGTTTCAAGCATTAAAACCTTATCGAAACTTAAGGTTTGGTGTGTATTGCTATTTTACGTGGAAAAATAGCAATAATTTCAAAAATTCATTAAAAATCCAATTCTCCATGGATTTACTTGAGATTTTCACACAGCTTACAATTTAATATTATCTACATATAAATTAAATTTTAGGTATATTTTATAAATAAATTTTCTGGGTAATTAGCCTGGAAATTTACTCTTTTAATTAAAGCTCAAAAAATTATAATTTCTTCAAAAATTAATTAAAAAATTGTGTTTGAGAGATTTCTGATTGAAACTCTATTTTTGAGCTGTTCATGTGATGAACTTTAATATAAATAAGTTTATTTATATTAAAACCTTAAAATCATTAGTTTAAATGAGGATTAAAGCTACATGGAGTTAAGAATAACCCTGTCAACTTTGGATTGGAATCAAAATTAAGTTACCTTAAGTTAAGAACTTTATTTTAAGCATTCTTTTTCAGTTTTGACCTGAGCACGCCCTCTATATCCATTATGAATCATGAGAGCTTCTCTGAACACATAAAAAGAGTCTTTTCATCACTGTTGTTGTACATTATTCATTATCAATCCAATCATATTAGAAATTTAAACAGGTAAAGTTTTATTAAATATAAAATCTTATTATTAAAGTAATTCTTAGGTTATTTTATTCTTTATTAATTAAAATTAAAGAATTGAAATTATAGAATTTGAACTATTGTTGTAATCACCAATAATATATTTTATTATATAAAATTAATCATCTTAAATATGTTTTAAAAATCCACAAATTCCTCTTAAAAACTCTTTAATCATAATTTTTATCATAAAAAGTTGTTTTATCTTTAAAAATATTGATTTTTGGCGTGTTTTTAACTTATAATTATTATTTAATATAATAACTGTTTTTGTTTGACTTGTTGTATTAAATAAATATTATAAGTGTGAGCCTTGAGGTATATTTTTACATACCCAAATAGGCCACAATCATCTTAAAAAGAAATTTTGAATTATGCAAAACTCATAAGTCATGCATATATCCAAAATTCATCATTTTCAATTTCAGAAAAGATGAATACCTTTTTATTGAGTAAGTAAATCCATGGATTTAAGACCAGATTTGGATTCTACACGAAATTTCACCTAGGGTAGCTCCATAGAGTGAATAAGCTCAATTTAAGTATTTGAGGTGGTAAAATGGAAAATACTTCAATACCACATCATTAATACCACATAAAAGATCCGTGAAAATTTTTGTTTTTCTTGATTTTTAGCCAAAATAATGGGAAAGTGAGAAATCCCATGTTACATATACACTAAGAATAGTGTTATGCATGTTTTGAGCACTTAATATCATGGTATTCTTACATGGACTTTTGGTACACCCATAGTGGATATCTCACTTGAAGCTTAAATTACTATTTTGACGTAAAAAATAAGCAAGGGGGACAAAAGACATCAAAGAGAGCCAGGGTACCCAACTTCAGAGGCCTCAGAGGCGTGGATAGCTCCAGAGCATGGATCCATGGCTCATCTTGGCCCAATTGGTAAACTAAAACTCTTTGGGAACTTGGTTACCAAGTTACACCTACTGTAATCATAAGAAAATAGCAAATAACCTGCTATTTTGACGTGCCAAGGAGGTAATGAGCTACTTAGACTCCTGTAACCACGTCAATTCTTGATGACTTTCCATGACTAGACCCTAAAAGAGTAATTAAACCCTTTTGGGATCCATATTCATTGATTTACCTCATAGCAACCAGCAAAATACTGCTATTTGCAATTCTACGTAGAAATGAGGTAAAAACTTCAAAAATTCATTAAAAATACAATTCTTAATGAATCTTCCTGAAGCTTTCAGGACCAATGAAGAACTGTATTAACTATGGTACAACTAAAAAGAATTATGGTTTTACTAGTAAAATTAAAAGTTTTACTTACAGTCCATTTTTGACTATTCTACGTGAAACACTGAATCTTCAAAAATTCACAGTAATTACAACCTGTGATGAAATTGGCAATAACATTGATAAATTTGAGAAATCAATGATTATTTTAGAATAAAAGAAGATTTACAGATGTTACTCCTTTTATTCTTAACCATATTGGGGTTGGTAGTCACGTAAAAGCATCAATTAAGTAATTATGATAATCTTACGTGACAACAGATGATGCAATCAATAATCCAAAAGGGTTTATTGTTTTCTCACTCACTGGTTTTTCAGTTTGCTCCATGGCATGCCTCTGTGAGCTGTTGTTGACTTAAAAGAAGCCTATTCTTGCTGTTTTTTCCGTATCATCATCTTATCAATTTATTAAATCATTATTACCAACAAGTAAGTATTAGTTAAAGCTATTCTTAAGTGTTTTAAATCTTTCCAAATCATCCAGAAAGACGTGAAATCCTAGAATCCAACTATATATTGTTGTAATACTGTTATAAATCCTTTTTGATCCCTTAAATCCACAATTCCACGTCAAATTTCTCTACTCTTATCTATCAATAAGTTCTTTGGAGTATTAGTGAGTCATTTATTCTTAATTCTTAAAGTTTTTCTCTAGTAATAGTTTTCTTCAAGAATTATCTTTATAATTATTCTTGCAAAAGATAATTATATATTAAAATAATTTTATTATTTTAATAAAGAAGTTTGTATTATTAAATTCTTCATGTAATTGATTCTAGTAGACAATTACTTGCTCACTGTTAAAATCACTAGTAGTGCTTAACACGTGAAAGAAATAATTTTTTTTAATTATTTAATTGTGGTTATAATAATACTTTATTATTATATTTCATAAGAACAGACATAGTACTGTTGATTAATAGTAATATTATCATCAGTTTCATAGTCACATCTTACATTTGGGGGCCTGGCCGTGTTTTTTGAACCTTGTACCCTTAATTAATATATTTTTAAGCTCTAAAATATATTAATTTAATAATTTTTTCTTTCATTTTAAAGTTAAAATAATTCTTATTTTTGAAATTGTTTTGAAAATCTTTTCATTGAGGAATTTGGTTTAATTTTATACTGTTTTACACGTGGCTTTTTCACATCCAAAAACTTATAAAATTATTCTTTGAGTTACTCTGAATTAATTTTCATTCAAAATCTTAAATTTTAATTTTTTTTCTTTAAAAAGAATAATTTTTTTAATATTAAAAAATAATAAAATTCATAAAAAATCTTTTAAAAATATCTTAAAACACAAAAATAATTTCTTTTATCATATTTTTTCTCTTTAAGTGTCTTTAATCAAATACTGTGCAGCTGGTAACAGACTCAGTAAAAGATACATCAATAGTCCAGAATCTTCAGAAGCAGAATCTGAAGACAGTATTGAGGTGCAGATCGCTAAAAGAGGCACCTTATTCAACTCAGAAAAAGCTAAATTACCACCAAAAGGTGTGTATTTTATCTTATATTTTCACCTTTTATCTTTAAATTAACGTGAAAATGGTGCATACCAGAAATGGAAGCAACTATTCAGTCCAACCAGATGGATGTGGACAAGGAAGAGGCAAGACCAAATCCAGAAGTGCCAAATCTTCCACAAGAAAGGCACATATGGAGGATGCCAGAGTTGCCCCCATTCCCCAAGGTCTGTACCAACAGATTTTGACGTAAATTCTGAGCCTGAACTGACTTATGGTAATATTTCCAGGGCTGAACCACTTTCAGGTGGCAGCAATAGAAATATATCAATGCCAGTACAAAAACTGGTTCAGAACAGCCAAGGAAGAGGAGTGGGAAATCTGCCCAAGCCTTTGGCAGGGGGCCATGAACTCTTACTTACACATCAAGAGCTTTCTGGGTCAGGAGAAGACCATAGAACTCTTAGGAGGATGGAGCCCCCTGTCTTGCAAATACAAGGTCAAAAAGATAAAGAATTGGTTGAAGAACCAAAGTCTTTTATCCATAGACCAGAAGAAAGAGTTGGAAATGACTCCAGCTTTGGAGACAGAGGCACCAGTGGCATCTACCAGCTCCAAACCAGCTCCAGAAGCGCCCAAGGACAAGCCCAAAGGACCTCAAAAGAAACAGAGAGGTCCCAAGAACCATCAAGGCAAGGGCAAAGGCAAATCCAATTGGCACAGACCTTACCCACAAAGGTACAGGATCCCCAAACTGGAGCCTTCAGCCGTGGACAGTGTCTTCAATATGGCCAGAACTCTTATGGAATTCACAGCCAAGGAGCAGGAAAGGATGAACAGGACTTTTCCACGCAAATAAATGATGTACATAGAAGTATTAGTTTAGAAATTGGCAAACTTGAGTCAAAGTTAAAGCAAATTACACTAGACATCAATGATTTAAAGAAAAATGACAAGCAACATTCTGATTGGCATCAATTGACAACTGTCACCCTTGAGTCAATTAGCAATGCTTGTGAAAGAATTGAGACCCAATGTCAAAATAATGACACAGAGGATCCTTCCATTTTTAAAGTAAATGATAGACTTAAAACTCTTGAAGACCATGTCTTACGAATAGTTAAGAACACCAATCAATTTGCTATACATTTAGCAAAAAGTGACAGTGAGAGGCAGAAATTGAAGAATGATATAATTGCAAGTGTGGAGCAAATTCATAAGAATCATGAACCACATATGCCAAGACATTCTACACCTTTGACTGAAGAAAAACTTTCTGCCAAAGAACGTTTGACTCCATTCTTAGGAGAAAATGCCTACTCTGCAAGAGATATTCCCAGAATAGAAGAATGGCCAACATTCTCTGGTGAAGGAGAATATAACCATATTGAATTCATCAGAACTATTGATATGTTGCAAGAAGACTTTAATATACCTGATGAAATCATAGTGGGAAAATTACACTGTTTGTTTACCAGAACTGCAAAGAAATGGTATTACAAAATGAGGATTGATCATGGTAAACATGACTGGTCTTGGTGGAAATCTGAAGTGATTACCAAGTGGGCCAATAATTCTTGGAGGTTTAAAATGGAGAATGCTTTTGAAAGTGCCATTTTTAACTCAGAAAAAGACAAACCACTTACTTGGTTCTTCAAACAAAAAGACAGATTATCTGCTTTACACCCAGATATGTCTGACACTATGATTAATATGAAAATATTAAGAAAGTGTGGAGGAGAACTGGAACATGCTATCAAAAGCAGATGTGTGGAACCTTGTTCAACAGAGGACTACATTAATGCTATGGAAGATATCATTACCAGGACAAGAATTGATAAAACTTGGATTAAAAACCCAATAGAGTCCAAAATAGTCTCAAAGATTCCTAGAGAGGAAAGAAGACCAGAAAGACCTTTCTTGAAGTGTCATAAATGTGGAAGTACTTCAAATTTAGCCAACACTTGTCCTAAGAAGACAAAAATCAATGAAGTTCAAGTCATTGAAGAAATTCAGTGTACTGAAGAGAAAGAGGAGTCTGATCAAGATTCTGAAATCTCTGAGGATACACCAGTGGAGGACTATCCCATTGAAAACATTTCGGCTTTCTTTGAGGTCACAGAAGTCCATACCCACTTGCCACAGTACAGTGAAGATTGCTCCAACCTGATCAATATCCAAGATGCCAGAATGTGTAAAACAAAACCTGCTAGAGGAAAGGGTTATACTGCTGGAGCATCCTGTATCACATCAGTTCTGATGAGTGATATTGAAGCCAAAGTAAATTTGGATACAGGGGAATTTTGCACTTGTGTTGGCAAAGATTATCTCCAAATTATACTTCCTGAATGGAAAAACCATCTATTACCAATAGAAGGTGTACAATTCAGTAGTGCCAGTAACAATATGTACCCCTTGGGCATATTGGACACTAATATTGTATTCCCACATCCAGCAGGAAGTGTAAGAATCAAAACTGAGATTGTAGTAATGGATAATTGCACATCCCAGCACATCATTCTTGGAAATGATTACTTAAATGTTTATGCTATTGATATAAATAACCATAAAGACAGATATTTCACAATTGGAGATAACAAGAGACAAAAATTTGCTTTCTCCAATATGCCAAAACAGATATCTGTAGTATCTTCTGTCAAGGATACTTACAAAGATGAATTTGTGACTAATCAACTTGTTGAAGCACAAATTAATCAATCATTGTCACCAAAGATGAGGCATGAACTTATTAATGTGTTATACACATATAAAAATGCATTTGCCTCTGATAATGAACCATTAGGCGCTATAAGAGGACATGAAGTTGATATTACTCTTAATATTGACAGACCATATCCTCCAGTACTTAGAAGACCAGCTTATCCAGCCAGTCCCAGAGCTAGAGAGGCCTTGGAAAAACATATCCAAGAGTTGATCCAACTTGGTGTGCTAAGGAAAGTAGGCCATAATGAGGAAGTTGAAGTCACAACACCTGTTATTATTGCATGGCATAATGATAAGTCAAGAATGGTTGGAGATTTTAGAGCTTTGAATACCTACACAGTTCCAGATAGGTATCCAATCCCTAGAATCCAAGAAACCTTGACTCAATTGTCTAAAGCCAAGTATATAACATCAATGGATGCATTGAAAGGCTTCCATCAAAATGTTTTGACACCTAAAGCTAAGAAATTACTTAGAATTATCACTCACTGTGGCATTTTTGAGTATCTTAGAATGCCATTTGGCATTAAAAATGCTCCATCTCATTATCAAAGAATGATGAATACCATCTTCCCCACAGAGTTGTCTGAAGGATGGCTTATCATTTATATTGATGATATTATTATATGTTCCGACTCATGGTCTTTGCACCTTGAAAGACTTGCAAGAGTACTTCATAAAGTTGCAGAAGTGAACATGAAAATTTCACTTAAGAAATGCAATTTTGGTTTTGAAGAACTCAAAGCATTGGGACATGTTGTTTCTGGTTTGAGCTTGGGTATTGACAAGAATAAAGTGGCAGCAGTGTTACTTAAACCAATACCCCAGAATAAAAAAGAAATGATGTCTTTTCTTGGATTTGCTAGTTACTATAGGCAACACTTGAAAGATTTTGCAATTCTAGCCAAGTCACTCTATAGAATCTGTGATCAACAGACTGTATTTGAGATGACACAGGAAAGAATTAAAGCTTATGAGAAGATAAAGAAAGACCTTACAGAAGCACCTTTACTCCTCATTCCTGACTGGAATATTCCTTTTAAATTGTACATTGATGCATGTGAGGATGAACTAGGGGCAGCCCTACATCAAGTCCAGATTATTGATGACAAACCTACAGAAGGACCAGTTTGTTATATCTCAAGGCAAATCAAACCAACAGAAGCCAGATATGATGCAAGCCAAATGGAGTGCTTATGTTTGGTATGGGCACTTGAGAAACTACACTATTATCTTGATGGCAGTGTTTTTGAAGTGATAACTGACTGTAATGCCGTAAAATCACTTCTTAACATGAAAACTCCCAACAGACATATGTTGAGATGGCAAATAGCCATTCAAGAATATAGAGGAAACATGACTATAGTTCATAAAGCAGGAAACATTCACAAAAATGCTGATGGACTTAGTAGATGGGCTTTAGCCAACACTCCTGATAACCCAGCTTATGTACCTTTGGAAGCTGAACCACAAATTCCAATTGAAGGAATTAACATAACTGATATTGGGACTGAATTCTTTGAAGAGGTCAGAGAGTCTTATAAACAAGACAATAATTGCCATATCTTGACTTCTTTATTGGATAAAGACTGCAAAGATACATCTTTGGTTAATGCACTAGATGAAGTTTGGAAAAATTCCTATTCTGAAGGAAGATTTCACTTGTTTGATGGGATTATTTACCATAGAACAAAACATTCTTGTGTGATGACACTGTGTAGTAGATTGCTTATCAATACCATTCTTCAGGAATGCCATGATAGCATTTACTCTGGACACCTATCAGAAGACAGAACACTTGAAAAAGTAAAGAACTGTGCATGGTGGCCATCTTGGAGAAAAGAAACCATTGAATATTGCCATACCTGTGATAGATGCCAAAAAGCAAACAGGAGTACAGGCAAGAAATTTGGATTGATGATCCATATTCAAGAACCAAAATCCCCTTGGGAAGTTGTTCACATGGATTGGGTCACAGCACTTCCTCCAAGTGGTGACAAAAGTTATAATGCTTGTTTAGTCATTGTAGACAGATATAGCAAAACTCCCATATTCTTACCATGTCATAAAGATGACACTGCTATGGATACAGCTCTTCTTTTATGGAGTAGAGTTATTTCTCATACAGGCTTATTTAAGAATATCATAAGTGACAGAGATCCCAAATTCACATCTGCACTTTGGACCAATCTTCATAGATTGTTTGGGACTAAGTTATCATTCTCTACAGCATATCACCCTCAAACAGATGGGCTAGCAGAGAGGATGATTCAAGCTTTAGAAGACATGATCAGGAGATTTTGTGCTTATGGATTAGAATTCAAAGACTCAGATGGCTTTACCCATGACTGGTGCACTCTGATACCTGCATTAGAATTGGCATACAAGACATCAGTCCATTTTCCACAGGACAAACTCCTGCTATGTTAGAAAAAGGATGGAATCCAAGACTCCCAGCAGACACACTGAGGAAAGACTTGATTGACATTCATCCTACAGCTTCCAGCTTCAAATTGATGCTTGATAAAGTAAAACACCATGCAAAACAGAGTATGGATGATGCTTTTGATTATGCAAAACAGAAGTGGGACAAGAGTCATAAAGTACCAGACTTCAAAGTAGGGGACTTAGTTTTAGTTTCAACCTTGAATTTTAATAATATCAAAGGCCCAAAGAAAGTTAAAGATTCTTATGTAGGACCTTTTGTTATTGTTGCTTTACATGGAACCAATGCAGTTCAAGTGGAATTGAGTGGTGAATTGGAAAATAAACACCCCACATTTCCAGTCAGCTTGATAAAGCCTTATCAACCAGCTGACAAAGAATTGTTTCCCTTAAGAAACCCAACTCCTTTAACTGTACCACCTGTGGAACAGAATGAAGACAAAAAGATAAAGAAAGTCATTAAAGAAAGGAGACTTAGGGGTAAAAATCAAAGAGAATATCTTGTCAGATATAGAAATCCAGTACATGAAGATGAATGGATGGCAGAATCAGAAATACCTGACTCAGATAAACTCTTAAGAAGATTTAGACATGAAAGAAGGCCACAAGCCTGAATATGTCTATAAATGTGCTTTAAATTACTTGATCTGAGTAATGTGAAGAGGTTGGACAGTGGACATTACCCCCTTTGGGGCCTTATTCTTTTTTCACTAATAAAATTGTAGTACAATTTTATTTTTTGGTGGGAGGGAATGTGAGCCTTGAGGTATATTTTTACATACCCAAATAGGCCACAATCATCTTAAAAAGAAATTTTGAATTATGCAAAACTCATAAGTCATGCATATATCCAAAATTCATCATTTTCAATTTCAGAAAAGATGAATAACTTTTTATTGAGTAAGTAAATCCATGGATTTAAGACCACATTTGGATTCTACACAAAAATTCACCTAGGGTAGCTCCATAGAGTGAATAATCTCAATTTAAGTATTTGAGGTGGTAAAATGGAAAATACTTCAATACCACATCATTAATACCACATAAAAGATCCGTGAAAATTTTTGTTTTTCTTGATTTTTAGCCAAAATAATTGGAAAGTGAGAAATCCCATGTTACATATACACTAAGAATAGTGTTATGCATGTTTTGAGCACTTAATATCATGGTATTATTACATGGACTTTTGGTACACCCATAGTGGATATCTCACTTAAAGCTTAAATTACTATTTTGACGTAAAAAATAAGCAAGGGGGACAAAAGACATCAAAGAGAGCCAGGGTACCCAACTTCTGAGGCCTCAGAGGCGTGGATAGCTCCAGAGCATGGATCCATGGCTCATCTTGGCCCAATTGGTAAACTAAAACTCTTTGGGAACTTGGTTACCAAGTTACACCTACTGTAATCATAAGAAAATAGCAAATAACCTGCTATTTTGACGTGCCAAGGAGGTAATGAGCTACTTAGACTCCTGTAACCACGTCAATTCTTGATGACTTTCCATGACTAGACCCTAAAAGAGTAATTAAACCCTTTTGGGATCCATATTCATTGATTTACCTCATAGCAACCAGCAAAATACTGCTATTTGCAATTCTACGTAGAAATGAGGTAAAAACTTCAAAAATTCATTAAAAATACAATTCTTAATGAATCTTCCTGAAACTTTCAGGACCAATGGAGAACTGTATTAACTATGGTACAACTAAAAAGAATTATGGTTTTACTAGTAAAATTAAAAGCTTTACTTACAGTCCATTTTTGACTATTCTACATGAAACACTGAATCTTCAAAAATTCACAGTAATTACAACCTGTGATGAAATTGGCAATAACATTGATAAATTTGAGAAATCAATGATTATTTTAGAATAAAAGAAGAGTTACAGATGTTACTCCTTTTATTCTTAACCATATTGGGGTTGGTAGTCACGTAAAAGCATCAATTAAGTAATTATGATAATCTTACGTGACAACAGATGATGCAATCAATAATCAAAAAGGGTTTATTGTTTTCTCACTCACTGGTTTTTCAGTTTGCTCCATGGCACGCCTCTGTGAGCTGTTGTTGACTTAAAAGAAGCCTATTCTTGCTGTTTTTTCCGTATCATCATCTTATCAATTTATTAAATCATTATTACCAACAAGTAAGTATTAGTTAAAGCTATTCTTAAGTGTTTTAAATCTTTCCAAATCATCCAGAAAGACGTGAAATCCTAGAATCCAACTATATATTGTTGTAATACTGTTATAAATCCTTTTTTATCCCTTAAATCCACAATTCCACATCAAATTTCTCTACTCTTATCTATCAATAAGTTCTTTGGAGTATTAGTGAGTCATTTATTCTTAATTCTTAAAGTTTTTCTCTAGTAATAGTTTTCTTCAAGAATTATCTTTATAATTATTCTTGCAAAAGATAATTATATATTAAAATAATTTTATTATTTTAATAAAGAAGTTTTTATTATTAAATTCTTCTTGTAATTGATTCTAGTAGACAATTACTTTCTCACTGTTAAAATCACTAGTAGTGCTTAACACGTGAAAGAAATAATTTTTTTTAATTATTTAAATGTGGTTATAATAATACTTTATTATTATATTTCATAAGAACAGACATAGTACTGTTGATTAATAGTAATATTATCATCAGTTTCATAGTCACATCTTACAATAAGTAAGTTTTCTCTAAAGTTCTGTATCTTTTTTATCTAGCATTAGTTTTTTATATATTGGATTTTTATTCTATTAGAATTATTTCTGCACAGTGTGTGTTTAATTCTTTTATAAATGAGATTTATATTATTTATAAGTGGTTAATATTCATATTTTGCACGTGTAATTGTCTTATTAAGAGCTTTACACTTCTTATTGTTATAACTGTCAGTGACTATAACAATAATAGAATAATTATACTTTATTATAATTATTATATTTTTATTATTATTATATTTTATAATAATGATTAAATTTATTTTTTCTATATAATTATTAATAATTATATTTAAATTTGTGTCTGTAATATCTCATTATATTATATAATTCTACTGAGGAGAGTCATATTACTCTTGATTTTGCCACTATTATCAAGAGTTTCATAGACAAACCTTACATTTGGGGGCCTGGCCATGATTTTAACCAATCTTTTGGACATAAATCATATTCTAGACCTTATTTTACTGTTGTTTGACACAAAATTGCCATATTTATCCTAATATTGGCTTTTTTGGGACTTATCCCTTACAAATAATCTTTATAATATTAATAAAGTTATTTTTTCTTAAGAATATTTTTTGAAACAATATACTATTGACTGACTTTGAATAAATTTCTTTTTTCTAACTAGTGGCTTTTTCACATCACAGACTTGAAATTTATTCTTTGAGTTATTCTAGTATAAAGTGAATAATAATACAATTTTGATTAATAAACTTGTTAATTGCATAATTATTATTTCATTAAAGAAAATAAAAAATCAAACAAAAAATTAAAAAATTAAAAATCTTTACTAAAAACATTTTTTCTTTTATCTTAGACATTTTTTTTATTTTTGACGTAACTTGCCATAAATTACATTGAAACAACTTTATTCAATAGATTGAGTTTATAGGTTATTTTTATTGTTTGATAAAATAACTTATATTTTTATTTTTCTCTAGTGTCATCAATTAGAGAAAGCTCTTCAGACTCTGAAGCCGCCAGAGTCTAGTATTGAAATTCAAACCAGCCCAGCACCAAGGGGTTTAATAACCAAAGAACCCTTTAAAGGTCCAGCAGGTGAATTCAATCCATTCTTAGTCTTTTTTTTCTTAAAATTGACGTGCAATGACTCCTACTAGCAGTGGAATTAATTACTCCATCCAATCAAATGGATCTTGACCAGGACATTCCAGTCACAAATCAAAAAGACAAAAATGTCAGCCCAGAGGAGAGGCACAAATGGAGGATGTCAGAACTTCCACCAGTTCCCAAAGGTTAGACAGAACCTTTGAACCTCTCATTGAGAGTCTAGAAGCTGACATAACTGCTATTGCTGTTAGACCTGAATCATTTCCAACAGGAAGCAGTGGAGCTTTACCAGTGTCAGTACAAGAACTGGTTTATGGCTGCCAAACAGCAAGAGTGGGAACTTCTCCCAAGTCTTTGGATAGGCACCATGAACTCTTATCTTCAAGTGAAGAAATTCATGGGGCCAGAAAAGACAGAAGATCTTCTGAAGGGTTGGACACCAATGTCTTGCAAAGGACAAGTCCAACAGATAAAAGCGAGGTTGAAAAACCAAAGCATGTTATCAGAGGATCAGAAGAAGAAGTTGGCCCAAGGCAAGGAAAACAGCCCAGTGGAAGCTCCCCAAGCATCCACCTCAACAAGTGCCAAGCAAGCCCCAAAGACCAATCAGAAGGGCAAGCAAAAGGCAAAGGGAAAGGCAAAGCCCAAATGGAACAAGCCTTACCCGTAGAATTACCAAATCCCAAAGAAAGAAAAGACAGCCATGGACAATGTGTTCAACATGGCAAGAACTCTGATGGAATTCAAAAACAAGGAGGAGGAAAGATTGAGCCAATCTTTCCCAAAGAAATAGATCTTGTTAAGCTTGTAACTCATTTTGAATTTTGTAATAAAGAAATTATAACAAAGCTTAAAACATTTGAGGATATCCAACAAAAGTTGGGTAATGAGATATTAAAAGTGAAAGAACAACGAAAGCCCATTAGTGGACTTGAAAATGCTAAAGTTACTTTGCTCAATCAACCAGATGATAATTCAATTTCTTTAATAACTGGACAGTTAAGAGAATTGTAATCACAAGTTCAAAACTTGGAAAATTCAACTGGGAACAATGCAGCTCTTTTCCAAGAACAATTGGAAAAAGGTGATAAAGCAAAACTTGAATGAAAAGAAGAGATTAAATCGAGTATTAATAATTTATCACTCAAAAATGAATTGCCAAGGCAATCCACACCATGTCTTGACAGAAATGTGCTTAATGATTTACATCATACCACTTCAAGTAATGCGGTTGAAACTTCTTGCAATTTCAAAGACATTCCAAAATTACAGGAATGGCCAACCTTCAATGGTGAAGGAGAATATAATAATATGGAATTTATGGAAAAAATTGATATGTTCAAAGAAGACTTTAACATACCAGATGAATACCTAAGTGCCATATTACACTCATTATTTACCAAATCAGCAAAGAAATGGTTTTACAAAATGAGACAAGACCATGGTAAACATTCCTGGCCTTGGTGGAAAGAACAAATTATTTCCAAATAGGAAAATGATTCCTGGAGATTTAAAATGGAAAATTCTTTTGAAGAAGCCATTTTTGATATTGAGAGGGACATTCCCATGTCTTGGTTTCTTAAACAGAAGGACAGATTGACTGCCCTTCATCCTGATATGTCTGAAACAATGGTACGTAAAAGGATATTAAGAAAGTGTGGAGGTGACCTTGAGCATGCTATAAGAAGCAGATGTATTGAGCCTTTCTCTACAGAAGATTATATCAATTCTATGGAGGACATCACTACTAGAACAAAAATTGGAAGAAATTGGTCCAAATCCCCAGTAGACAATAAGACTAATGGGAAACCAATTTCAAAGCCAAATAAGCCACAAGACAGACTTCCTTTGAAATGTCACAAATGTGGAAGTAAATCTCATTTAGCTAAAACTTGTCCAAAAAAGACAAGAATCAATAAGATAAATGTTGAAAAAGTGGAAGACACAAAAGAACCAACTAATGTATCTTTACATGAAAGTGATTCTGAGCCTTCAGAAGAAGAAGAAGTACCAGAGGAGCTTAGTATAGAAAACATTAATATTTCCTTTGAAGTAACTGAGGTACACACTCATTTACCACAGTATAGTGATGAATGTATGGATCTCATACATGTGCAATATCCTAAAATGCAGAAAACCAAACCTGCCAGAGGTAAAGGGTATACAGCTGGTTCATCTTGTATCACTAATATTGTGATAAACAACACAGAAGCCAAGATACACCTTGACTCAGGTGCTTTTTGCGCTTGTGTTGGAAATGATTATCTTGACAAGGTTTATACCAATTCGCAAGACAAATTAATGGCAATTGAAGGTATAACATTCAGCAGTGCTAGCCAAAATATGCACCCCTTGAGTCACCCCTTGAGTATATTTGAAGCAGAAATCATATTTCCTCATCCTGCAGGAAGTATAAGACTGAATGTTGAAATTGTTATCATGAATAATTGTACTTCACAACACTTTATACTGGGAATGATTATCTCAATATTTATGGTATTGATATTAATAATCATAAAGACAGGTATTTCACTATAGGGGAAAATAAAAGACAAAAATTTGCTTTTCCTCTAGAGAAAAGAGAAATTACTGTCATTGAACAAGTAAAAAATGTTAATAAGGAAAGATTTGTCTCAAGTCAATTAATTGAACCACAAATTAGTCCTGAATTAACACTGCAAATGAAGGAAGAGCTTATTGAAATTTTATTTCAATACAGAGAAGCCTTTGCTTCAGATAATGAACCACTTGGGGATATAAAAGGCCATGAAGTGGACATTATGCTTAATGTGGAAAGGCCTTATCAGCCACTATTAAGAAGGCCAGCTTACCCAGCTAGCCTTAGGGCTAGAGAAGCATTATAAAATCATATTAATGTACTAATGAAACTGGGGGTTCTTAGAAAGGTTGGACACAATGAGGAGGTAGAAGTAACAACCCCAGTAATCATTACTTGGAATAATGATAAGTCAAGGATGGTTGGTGATTTTAGAGCACTGAATATCTATACTATTCCAGACAGGTATCCAATTGCTAGAATTCATGAGACTTTGACTTAATTATCCAAAGCAAGATTCATTACTTCCAAGGATGCTCTAAAAGGCTTTCATCAGAATGTTTTGACAACTCATGCTAGGAAATTATTGAGAATAATTGCTCATTGTGGGATTTATGAGTATTTGAGAATGCCTTTTGGTATTAAGAATGCACCCTCTCATTATCAGATAATGATGAATACCATCTTCCCACATGGATTATCAGAGGGATGGTTAATCATATATATTGATGAAATCATCATTTGTTCAGAAACCTGGAAATTACATTTAGAGAGACTTACATTAGTACTTAAGAAAATTCTTCAAGTGAACATGTCAATATCTCTTAAAAAATGTAATTTTGGGTTTCATGAGTTAAAAGCTCTAGAACATGCAGTCTCAGGACTAAGCCTTGGTGTTGACAAAAAAAAGTGGCTGCAGTTTTACTCAAGAAAATGCCCCAGAACAAAAAAGAAATGATGTCTTTTTTTAGGGTTTGCCAGTTATTACAGGCAACACCTTAAAGGTTTTTCTATCCATGCCAGATCATTATACATAATCTGTGATCCACAAACTGTTTTTGAAATGACACAGGAGAGGATTCAAGCATATGAGAAAATCAAGTATGCCTTGACCAATGCACCATTATTATTGATGCCAGACTGGAAGCTTCCTTTCAAGCTGTATATTGATGCATGTGGTGAAGGCTTAGGAGCTGCTCTTCATCAGGTCCAAATTGTCAATGACAAACCTTATGAAGGTCCAATTTGTTTTATTTCAAGACAAATTGAACCTCCTGAGGCCAGATATGGGGCTAGCCAGATGAAGTGCCTTTGCCTTGTTTTGGCTTTGGAAAAACTTCATTACTATCTTGATAGTAGTGTGTTTGGAGTAATTACTGATTGTAATGCAGTGAAATCACTTCTTAACATGAAAACCCCAAACAGACACATGTTAAGATGGCAGATTGCTATACAGGAGTATAGAGGCAATATGACCATAGTACATAAAGCTGTAAATATTCATAAGAATGCTGATGGCTTAAGTAGATGGGCATTACCAAATACACCTGATAACCCTGCCTGTGTTCCTACAAGTGCAGAACCTCAAATTCCAATTGAAGGAATTAATATCACAGATATTGGAACAGAATTCTTTGAAGAAGTTAGAGAAAGCTATAAGCAAGATAAGAATTGTCATATTCTTACTGCTCTACTTGACAAAGATTGCAAAGATGTAGCCTTGGCTAATTCTCTGGATGATATTTGGAAAACATCTTATGATAATGGGAGATTCCATTTGTTTGATGGTATACTATATCATAGACCCAAACACACATGTGTCCTGGTCCTATGTAGTAGAATGTTAATTAACACCTTACTACTAGAATGCCATGATAACATATATTCTGGACAACTGTCTGAATACAGAACTATGGAAAGAATTAAGACATGTGCCTGGTGGCCATCTTGGAGAAAAGATGTCATTGAGTATTGTCACAGTTGTTATAGATTCTAGAAAGCCAATAAAGCTACCGGTAAAAGATTTGGCTTATAGATCCATATTCAAGACCCAAGTACCCCATGGGAAGTGGTTCACATGGATTGGGTAACTGCCTTACCACCTGGAGGTGATGAAAGTTACAATCCATGTCTTGTTATTGTGGAGAGATATAGCAAAACACCAATATTTTTACCATGTCACAAAGATGACACAGCTAGGGATACAGCTCTTTTGATCTGGAATAGAGTAATATCCCATACCAGTCTCTTTAAAAACATCATTAGTGACAGAGACCCAAAATTTACATCACCCTTATGGACAAATGTACATACGCTTTTGGGTACAAGACTATCATTCTCAACAGTCTAACATCCACAAGCAGATGGGCTGGCAGAAAGAATGATTCAAACCCTTGAGGACATGATCAGAAGATTTTGTGTTCATGGCCTGGAGCTTAAAGATTCTGGTGGCTTTATCCATGATTGGTGTACTCTTATACCAGCATTGGAATTAGCCTACAGGACCTCCATCCATGCTTCAACAGGCAAAACTCCTGCAATATTGGAAATAGGATGGAACCCCAAACTTCCAATTGATACTTTGAAAAAAGATCTGATTGATATTCATCCAACTGCTTCAAGCTTTAAGTTGTTGCTTGATAAAGTAAGACATCATGCAAATCAAAACATGAATGATGCCTTTGAATATGCTAAACAGAAATGGGATAAAAGTCATAAGACCCCACAATTCAAAGTAGGGGACTTAATACTAGTTTCAACCTTGAGCTTTAATAACATTAAGGGCCCAAAGAAATTAAAAGATTCCTTTGCAGGACCATTTATTATTAAAGCCCTTCATGGGACAAATGCATTACAGGTAGAACTGTCAGGAGAACTGGAAAACAAACATACAACTTTCTCTGTCAGTCTAGTAAAGCATTACACTTCAAGTGATAAGGAATTATTTCCTTTGAGAAATGAAACACCCTTAGAAGTACCCCCACTAGATCAAAGTGAGGAGAAAAAGTTACTAAAAGTCTTGAAAGAAAGAAGACTTAGGGGGAAAAATGAAAGAGAATACTTAGTGAGGTATAAAAATCCAAAACATGAAGATGAATGGATTGTAGAAAGCAAAATACCTGATTCCCAAAAGTTTCTCAGAAGATTCAGATATGAGAGAATACCAATTGCTCAATGAAAAGTTTGAATTGTGTGCTTTACATAATTAAAAAAGTATAGGGAGAGAGGTTGGAAAGTGGATTATACCCCCCCAAATAACTTGGGGGTATACTACAAAGGGAAAATTGTGGTAAACTTTTTTTTTGGTGGTAGGGAATGTGAGCCTGTGAGGTATGTATAACATACCCATATGGCCACAAATATGTTTATACACAGTTAAAATTGTCTTCAACAGACTTTTTAATTGAATTTAAAATAAAAAATAACAAAA
The DNA here is from genome assembly GCA_023105745.1 of Austropuccinia psidii. Taxonomy (NCBI): domain Eukaryota; kingdom Fungi; phylum Basidiomycota; class Pucciniomycetes; order Pucciniales; family Sphaerophragmiaceae; genus Austropuccinia; species Austropuccinia psidii. The sequence goes on from JALGQZ010000016.1 coordinate 20,510,331, forward strand.
AATAAGTATAACTTTTTTTTGGATAAACAAAGTTATAAATATTATGTTTTTTTTTCGATTCTACACCAAAAATAATGTAGGGCATATCCATAAGGTGTTATAACCAAAAACACTTATTTCTTATGTTATTAGAAGATTTAAGAATCTCACAGTACTAATGTATCTTTTTTAACATTTTTTTAAAATTGTTAAATTTAAGCTTAAATTTAAAATTACATAAGGTTTATGCAAACTTACCAAAATTTCAGTTAAAATTGAGGTGTGGTGTATATTTACTGAATTGGCTAAGGATTTGCCATACAGAATGTAAATCCTGTGTGAGCGCAATTTAAAAGTGTTTAAGGCTATAGTATGGCTTTAAATAAATAAAAGGGCAAAATCCACACAAAAAGGTGGGACAAAGGAAAAAGACCAAATAGAGCTGGGGTACCCAACTTTTAGGATCTGCAAGGATTGAATTAAGGTTATCCACCTGTATTGGAGGATTTTCAACCTTATTTAAATTTTAAGATTAGAATTTGTCCAACATTAAAGGTTAAACTGGTTTTATCCCAAATTAGACAAGAATTTCAAGCTGCCAAAGGGTATATCCCAATATGCAGGTTTGAATTCAAGGTTTTAAGAGCTGTCAAAGCTTAAATAAGCTTAAAACTTCAAGGTCTCAAGCATTCAAACCTTATCAAAACTTAAGGTTTGGTGTGTATTGCTATTTTACGTGTAAAATAGCAACGACTTCAAAGATTCATTAAAAGTCCAATTCTTCATGGATTTGCTTGAAATTTTCACACAGCTTACAATTTAATATTATCTACATATAAATTGAATTTTAGGTATATTTTATAAATAAATTTCCTGGTTAATTAGCCTGGGAATTTACTCCTTTAATTAAAGCTCAAAGAATATTATAATTTCTTTAAAAATTAATTAAAAAATTGAGTTTAAGAGATTTCTGCTTAAAGCTCTATTTTTAAGTTTTTCATGTGATGAACTTTAATATAAATAAGTTTATTTATATTAAAAAACTTAAAATAATTAGGTTAAATGAGGATTAAAGTTACATGGAGTTAAGAATAACCCTGGTAACTTTAAATTGGAATCAAAATTAAGTTACCTTAAGTTAAGAAATTTATTTTCAAGCATGGTTTTTCAATTTTGACCTGAGCACGCCCTCTATATCCATTATGAATCATGAGAGCTGCTCTGAAGACATAAAAAGAGTCTTTTCATCACTGTTTTTGTACATCATTCATCATCAATCCAATCATATTAGAAATTTAAACAGGTAAAGTTTCATTAAATATTAAATCTTATTATTAAAGTAATTCTTAAGTTATTTTATTCTTTATTAATTAAAATTAAAGAATTGAAATTATACAATTTAAACTATTGTTGTAATCACCAATAATATATTTTATTATATAAAATTAATCATCTTAAATATCTTTTAAAAATTCACAAATTCCTCTTAAAAACTCTTTAATCATAATTTTTATTATAAAAAGTTGTTTTATCTTTAAAAATATTGATTTTTGGCGTGTTTTTAACTTATAATTATCATTTAATATAATAACTGTTGTTGTTTGACTTGTTGTATTAAATAAATATTATAAGTAAGTTTTCTCTAAAGTTCTGTATCTTTTTTGTCTAGCATTAGTTTTTTTTATATAGAATTTTTATTCTATAAGAATTATTTCTCCACAGTGTGTGTTGAATTCTTTTATCAATAATATTTATATTATTTATAAATGGTTAATATTCATATTTTGCACGTGTAATTGTCTTATTAAGAGCTTTACACTTCTTATTGTTATAGCTGTCATTGACTATAACAATAATAGAATAATTATACTTTATTATAATTATATTTTGCATTATTATTATATTTTATAATAATAATTAAATTTATTTATTTTTATATAATTATTAATAATTATATTTAAATTTGTGGTTGTAATATCTCATTATATTATATAGTTCTACTGAGGACAGTCATAGTACTCTTGATTTTGCTACTATTATCAAGAGTTTCATAGACAAGCCTTACAATTTTATTTAAACAAGATAGCTTTCCCAATTCCAAAAAAAAGAATTTACATTGGTACTGAATAAACTCTACAATCTTATCAAATTATTTCAGTCATGGAGCCAAAACTATTCCCTTGTTGGTATTGCAAAAACCCCAGCATTTTAAAAGAATGTTTTTCTAATTTTTTCTAAATGATCTACCAATTAAATAATTAATATATTTCTTTGGAGACAAACGTATTGGCGTAATGCTTAATTTCTTAATTTAATTTTAAAGTTAATTGAGCAATTTCATGATTAATGTATTAATTTCATGATAATTTAATGGATTTTATATTTAATCTGTTAATTTTATTATTGATATATTAATTTTAGAATGAATGAATTAATTTTATAATTGATTTATTCAGTTTAGAATTGATTGATTAATTCTGAAGTCAACATACTGATTTTACAATGAATTAAGCAATTTTATATTTGATTGATTAATTTTGCAATATATTTATTAATTTTATGAAAAATGTCTTATTATTATGATTGGTTCAATAATTTTATAAGTTTTTAATTAATTTATCAATCTTATAATTAATTGATCAATTTTATAATCCATTTATTAACTTTATATTAATTGCATAATTTTAAAATTAATTATAGGATTTTTTGAGTTTGTTTAATAATTCTGAAATTAATTTAAAAATATTATTGGAAGCTTATTAATGTATGATTTTTATAATTGATTTATTGATGTTGAAGCTGATTTAGAAATTTTGAATAATTTTTTGATGTTATGAGTAATTTATTAGCTTATATTTAATTTAGAAATTTTATAATTAATTTATTATTTTACAATACACTTATTAGCTTTATAAGTAATTTATTAATTTTATAATTGATTTATTATTTATAATTAATTGATAAATTTCAGAATTAATTCATTAACTTGATAATTTATTTATCTATCTTATAATTAATTTATTAATTTCGCGCATTAATTTATTAGTTTTAGTATTAATTTATCAGTTTTAGAGTTAATTTATTAATTTTGTGATTAATTTATAAATCTTATGATTAATTTCTCAATTTTGTAATTAATCTATTAATTTTATAATGAATTTATTAACTTTATAGTTAATTGATTAATTTCATAATTAATTTATTGTTTTTTAAATTAGTTTATTAATTGTATAATTTATTTATTAATTTTATAATCAGCTTATTAATTTATCAATTTTAGAATTAATAGGGGATGTCAAAGTTACCAAATCCCACATTCCAAATCCCGCATCAACTTTTTGGAATTTGGGAAATCCCACACCTCAAGAGGTGAGGTATTTTGAGATACAAAAAACCAAGTTTTTTGGTACCAAATCCCACCTTTAGCTTCACTCAAAGGGACATTTTTACCACACACAACTCAGTAAGGTCATTTTAAATTGCATAAAACTCCCCTTCTCTTGCATGAAATTTTGAATATACTGGTATTTTATTAAGTTATTTGATTTCAAATGGAATTTTCTATACATCTTTTCTTCATTTACCATGCGAAAGGCATTTCAAAGGCTACCTTTACTTCAGAACTTAAACTCACTGCAGTTCATTGATGCTCTCAACTCTGATAGTGATTCTGATATCCAGGAAGATATAATATTATTAGATATGATAACATCACAAAGATACATCAATCCTCATGGAAGATATCCATCACATTATATGTATACAATGACTGATCTACAAACATTATCATCTGAAATTTTTGCAAAGCTATGTAGGACCACACATGAATCATTTGAAAAATTGGTTGTAAAAATTCAAGATGATAAAAAATTTAAAAACTCATCACAAAACAAACACAATCCTGCCATCCAATTGGCTGTGGCACTATCAAGGCTAGGATCAAACAACAATGATGCTGCTTTGGGAAACATTGGAATGTTATTTGGAGTTAGACATGGGGCTATTGTGTTGTACATTCAAAGAGTGATACAGATATTAACGGAGTCGAAGTGAAAAGTGATTGTGTGGCCAACAATAGAAAAACAAAGAGAGATGTCTCAAGTAATTCAAGCAGAAGGATTGCCTGGGTGCATTGGGCTTGTATTTGGCAAAAAATCCAAAAGAAAGATAATATGGAGGGAGGCTTCAATTTCAATTCAAAAAGACTTGTACTTTGGTATTTGGAACATAAAATCTTGTTTCAAAACTTGCCTGAATTTTCAATTTTGTAATAAATTGCAATTAAATTTCATGACATAAGATCAATTGAAAATTTGTCCCCCAATTTATCATAAAAATCAGTCTCATTTAACAAATCACCACATATAAAATCATCACATGACATATACCTAATATGTTATTTTTTATTGATTAATGTCAAAATGCATTCCAGATCATCAATTGGCCTGCTTAATGACAATGATGCTATAGTAAGATCCATCTGGAATTTCTTTGCCTTAAGTTCACATTCCCAATTCCACTTTTCTTTTTCAAATTCATATTTCTTTGTATTTTGCTTCTCCTCAAAATCCATTTTCTTTTGCAACTTGACTTCTTCAAACCATTTCTTTTCCATGTTGCTTGCTTTCTCTTCATTCCACCTCACCCTGTCCCAATCCAAACATAAATTTTCACACTTTTCACAGGCTAAGAATCATGACTTTTGTCAGTAGGATTGATCAAAGGAACCATAACTCCAAAACATACCATTTTGCCATGATTGAAGCAAATTTTCATATGTTGGTGCAAACATATGCATTTGCCGTTTCCTAGAACCACTCTTGTCATTCAAGTTGGGTGTCAATGCTTGATTACTCTTTTGTGTTGAATAAATTATGAACTTACTTTTCTGCTCAAAGAAGAAATAATAAACAATTGATTTTATAGGTATCAGGCTTACACATACTTACTAATTCATCTTGAAGGTTTTCTGCTTGAACCAAGTCATCTTCATTATGAAGAAAAGGAGCAAGATTGAGAGGTGATTCCAAACCATTATTCTCCTTTAAAAAGTAAATGAGCTTTAATCATCACAGGTAAAAAGAGGAAGAGATGATAACTTACCTTATCAAGCAAAACATCATCATCATCATCACCATTTAACCTGTCTTTTTCTTGTGAATCATAGCTTGCAATGGGAGTGACATTAGGCTTGTGGCCAAAGAGCACATCCATTCCAGCATAGCAATCCCACATAATTTTAAGCTTTTCACTCATTGATTTGATTACTTTACTCTAATCTTCTTCCGTTAGTCCAGCACAAGTTAAATTTTTGAATTTATTTGGCTGCCATATACTTTTTATATGTTCACCATTGATCTTGGTTGCTGGTTGAGCTGGGGTTGAGGCTATTTTGTGATTTTTTGTTGACCTCAATGGCCATGAGCTTAAATCCATGCTTCTTTGTGAAAGAGGTCTTTCAATAGATGTTGAATCACTAGTACCAAAACATGACTCAAAATTGGATTTGATTGAAAGCCAATTAATTATGGTTAAAAAATCTATACGTATTAAGTGAACTGATGGATGAGGCAGGCGAGAGGTGTTTTTCATATCTGACTTGATGTGTCTTCTTTTGGAACAAGGCATTATTATACGGATGAAGAAGTATAAATGGACTGTATGCTATTTGTTCAGATTGTCCAAAATGGAGTATACAAGAGTATGTTGTACAGTTATGAATTGTGAATACTCATTTGGATTAGGTTTCAAACTGAAATACCAGATGCATGGGATTTGGTGAAAATACCAGAGGACTCAGTTAAAATTCCATGTGATTTACACATAATAAGCCTGGGATTTAGTGTTGGGATTTGGTGACTTGGACACCCCCTAATGTATTAGTTTTATAATTAGTTTATTAATTTTATGATAATTTAAAAAATTTATAATTAATTTATTTATTTTATAATTAATTTATTAATTTTATAATTGATTTATTAATTTTATAATAATTTATTAATTTTAAAATTGATTCATTAATTTTATAACTAATTCATTAATTTTATAATTAATTTATTAATTTTGTAATTAATTTATTAATTTTATAATTAATTTCTTAATTTTATAATTAATTTATTGATTTTATAATTAATTTCTTAATTTTATAATTAATTTATTGATTTTATAATTAATTTATTAATTTTATAATTAATTTCTTAGTTTTATAATTAATTTCTTAATTTTATAATTAATTTATTAATTTTATAATTAATTTATTAATTTTATAATTAATTTATTCATTTTATAATTAATTTATTAATTTTAGAATTAATTTATTCATTTTATAATTAATTTATTAATTTTATAATTAATTTATTAATTTTATAATTAATTTATTAATTTTATAATTAATTTATTAATTTTATAATTGATTTATTAATTTTATAATTAATTTAATAATTTAATAATTGATTTATTAATTTTATAATTAATTTATTAATTTTATAATTAATTTATTAATTTTATAATTAATTTATTAATTTTATAATTAATTTATTAATTTTATAATTAATTTATTAATTTTATAATTAATTTATTAATTTTATAATTAATTTATTAATTTTATAATTAATTTATTAATTTTATAATTAATTTATTAATTTTATAATTAATTTATTAATTTTATAATTAATTTATTAATTTTATAATTAATTTATTAATTTTATAATTAATTTATTAATTTTATAATTAATTTATTAATTTTATAATTAATTTATTAATTTTATAATTAATTTATTAATTTTATAATTAATTTATTAATTTTATAATTAATTTATTAATTTTATAATTAATTTATTAATTTTATAATTAATTTATTAATTTTATAATTAATTTATTAATTTTATAATTAATTTATTAATTTTATAATTAATTTATTAATTTTATAATTAATTTATTAATTTTATAATTAATTTATTAATTTTATAATTAATTTATTAATTTTATAATTAATTTATTAATTTTATAATTAATTTATTAATTTTATAATTAATTTATTAATTTTATAATTAATTTATTAATTTTATAATTAATTTATTAATTTTATAATTAATTTATTAATTTTATAATTAATTTATTAATTTTATAATTAATTTATTAATTTTATAATTAATTTATTAATTTTATAATTAATTTATTAATTTTATAATTAATTTATTAATTTTATAATTAATTTATTAATTTTATAATTAATTTATTAATTTTATAATTAATTTATTAATTTTATAATTAATTTATTAATTTTATAATTAATTTATTAATTTTATAATTAATTTATTAATTTTATAATTAATTTATTAATTTTATAATTAATTTATTAATTTTATAATTAATTTATTAATTTTATAATTAATTTATTAATTTTATAATTAATTTATTAATTTTATAATTAATTTATTGATTTTATAATTAATTTCTTAATTTTATAATTAATTTATTGATTTTATAATTAATTTATTAATTTTATAATTAATTTCTTAGTTTTATAATTAATTTCTTAATTTTATAATTAATTTATTAATTTTATAATTAATTTATTAATTTTATAATTGATTTATTAATTTTATAATTAATTTAATAATTTAACAATTGATTTATTAATTTTATAATTAATTTATTAATTTTATAATTAATTTATTAATTTTATAATTAATTTATTAATTTTATAATTAATTTATTAATTTTATAATTAATTTATTAATTTTATAATTAATTTATTAATTTTATAATTAATTTATTAATTTTATAATTAATTTATTAATTTTATAATTAATTTATTAATTTTATAATTAATTTATTAGTTTTATAATTAATTTATTAATTTTATAATTAATTTATTAATTTTATAATTAATTTATTAATTTTATAATTAATTTATTAATTTTATAATTAATTTATTAATTTTATAATTAATTTATTAATTTTATAATTAATTTATTAATTTTATAATTAATTTATTAATTTTATAATTAATTTATTAATTTTATAATTAATTTATTAATTTTATAATTAATTTATTAATTTTATAATTAATTTATTAATTTTATAATTAATTTATTAATTTTATAATTAATTTATTAATTTTATAATTAATTTATTAATTTTATAATTAATTTATTAATTTTATAATTAATTTATTAATTTTATAATTAATTTATTAATTTTATAATTAATTTATTAATTTTATAATTAATTTATTCATTTTATAATTAATTTATTAATTTTATAATTAATTTATTAATTTTATAATTAATTTATTAATTTTATAATTAATTTATTAATTTTATAATTAATTTATTAATTTTATAATTAATTTATTAATTTTATAATTAGTTTATGAATTTTATAATTAATTTATTAATTTTATAATTAATTTATTAATTTTATAATTAATTTATTAATTTTATAATTAATTTATTAATTTTATAATTAATTTATTAATTTTATAATTAATTTATTAATTTTATAATTAATTCATTAATTTTATAATTAATTTATTAATTTTATAATTAATTTATTAATTTTATAATTAATTTATTAACTTTATAATTAACTTATTAATTTTATAATTAATTTATTAACTTTATAATTAATTTATTAATTTTATAATTAATTTATTAATTTTATAATTCATTTATTAATTTTATAATTCATTTATTAATTTTATAATTAATTTATTAATTTTATAATTAATTTATTAAATTTATAATTAATTTATTAATTTGATAATTAATTTATTAATTTTATAATTAATTTATTAATTTTATAATTAATTTATTAATTTTATAATTAATTTATTAATCTTATAATTAATTTATTAATTTTATAATTAATTTATTAATTTTATAATTAATTTATTAATTTTATAATTAATTGATTAATTTTATAATTAACTTATTAATTTTATAATTAATTTATTAATTTTATAATTAATTTGTTAGCTTTATAATTAATTTATTAATTTTATAATTAATTTATTAATTTTATAATTAACTTATTAATTTTATAATTAATTTATTAATTTTATAATTAATTTATTAATTTTATAATTAATTTATTAACTTTATAATTAATTTATTAATTTTATAATTAATTTATTAACTTTATAATTAATTTATTAATTTTATAATTAATTTATTAATTTTATAATTAATTTATTAATTTTATAATTAATTTATTAATTTTATAATTAATTTATTAATTTTATAATTAATTTATTAATTTTATAATTAATTTATTAATTTTATAGTTAATTTATTAATTTGATAATTAATTTATTAATTTTATAATTAATTTATTAATTTTATAATTAATTTATTAATTTTATAATTAATTTATTAATTTTATAATTAATTGATTAATTTTATAATTAACTTATTAATTTTATAATTAATTTATTAATTTTATAATTAATTTATTAATTTTATAATTAATTTATTAATTTTATAATTAATTTATTAATTTGATAATTAATTTATTAATTTTATAATTAATTTATTAATTTTATAATTAATTGATTAATTTTATAATTAACTTATTAATTTTATAATTAATTTATTAATTTTATAATTAATTTATTAATTTTATAATTAACTTATTAATTTTATAATTAATTGATTAATTTTATAATTAACTTATTAATTTTATAATTAATTTATTAATTTTATAATTAATTTATTAGCTTTATAATTAATTTATTAATTTTATAATTAATTTATTAATTTTATAATTAACTTATTAATTTTATAATTAATTTATTAATTTTATAATTAACTTATTAATTTTATAATTAATTTCTTAATTTTATAATTAATTTATTAATTTTATAATTAATTTATTAATTTTATAATTAATTTATTAATTTTATAATTAATTTATTAATTTTAAAATTGATTTATTATTTTTATAATTGATTTATTATTTTTATAATTAATTTATTAATTTTAAAATTAATTTATTAATTTTATAATTAATTTATGAATTTTATAATTAATTTATTAATTTTATAATCAATTTATCACTTTTATAATTAATTTATTAATTTTATAATTAATTTATTAATTTTATAATTAATTTATGAATTTTATAATTAATTTATTGATTTTATAATTAATTTATTAGTTTTATAATTAATTTATTAATTTTATAATTAATTTATTAATTTTATAATTAATTTATTAATTTTATAATTAATTTATTAATTTTATAATTAATTTATTAACTTTATAATTAATTTATTAATTTTATAATTAATTTATTAATTTTATAATTCATTTATTAATTTTATAATTCATTTATTAATTTTATAATTAATTTATTAATTTTATAATTAATTTATTAAATTTATAATTAATTTATTAATTTGGTAATTAATTTATTAATTTTATAATTAATTTATTAATTTTATAATTAATTTATTAATTTTATAATTAATTTATTAATCTTATAATTAATTGATTAATTTTATAATTAATTTATTAATTTTATAATTAATTTATTAATTTTATAATTAATTTATTAATTTTATAATTAATTTATTAATTTTATAATTAATTTATTAATTTTAAAATTAATTTATTAATTTTATAATTAATTTATTAATTTTATAATTAATTTATTAATTTTATAATTAATTTATTAATTTTATAATTAATTTATTAATTTTATAATTAATTTATTAATTTTATAATTAATTTATTAATTTTATAATTAATTTATTAATTTTATAATTAATTTATTAATTTTATAATTAATTTATTAATTTTATAATTAATTTATTAATTTTATAATTAATTTATTAATTTATAATTAATTTATTAATCTTATAATTAATTGATTAATTTTATAATTAATTTATTAATTTTATAATTAATTTATTAATTTTATAATTAATTTATTAATTTTATAATTAATTTATTAATTTTATAATTAATTTATTAATTTTATAATTAATTTATTAATTTTATAATTAATTTATTAATTTTATAATTAATTTATTAATTTTATAATTAATTTATTAATTTTATAATTAATTTATTAATTTTAAAATTAATTTATTAATTTTATAATTAATTTATGAATTTTATAATTAATTTATTAATTTTATAATCAATTTATCACTTTTATAATTAATTTATTAATTTTATAATTAATTTATGAATTTTATAATTAATTTATGAATTTTATAATTAATTTATTGATTTTATAATTAATTTATTAGTTTTATAATTAATTTATTAATTTTATAATTAATTTATGAATTTTATAATTAATTTATTAATTTTATAATTAATTTATTAATTTTATAATTAATTTATTAATTTTATAATTAATTTATTAATTTTATAATTAATTTATTAACTTTATAATTAATTTATTAATTTTATAATTAATTTATTAATTTTATAATTAATTTATTAATTAATTTCTTAATTTTATTATTAATGTATGAATTTTATAATGAATTTATTAATTTTATAATTAATTTATTAATTTTAGAATTAATTTATTAATTTTATAATTGATTCATTAATTTCAGAATTAATTTATCAATTTTAAAATTAAATTATTAATTTCATAATTAATTCATTAATTTTTTAATTCATTTATTAATTTTATCATTAATTCATTAATTTTACCATTAATTTCTTAACTTTATAATGAATTTATGAATTTAATAATTAATTTATTAATTTTATAATAAATTTATGAATTTAATAATTAACTTATTCATTTTTAATGAATTTATTAATTTCATAATTAATTCATTCATTTTACAATTAATTTATTAATTTTGTAATTAATTTATTAATTTTTCAATTAATTTATTAATTTTATAATTAATTTAATACTTTTATAATTCATTTATTGATGTCATAATTAATTTATTCATTTCATAATTAATTTATTAATTTTATAATTTATTTATTGATTTTACAATCAATTTATTAATTTTACAATCAATTTATTAATTTTACGATTGATTTCATAATTTTACAATTAGTTTTTTAAGTTTATAAGTAGTTTATTAATTTTACAATCAATTTATTAATTTTAGAATTGATTTATTAATTTTATAATTAGTTTATTAGTTTTATATTTAATTTATTAGTTTTATAATTAATTTATTATTGTTATAATTAATTTCTTAATTTTTGAATTGTCAGATAGAGTCTATGTTGAAGCAGTAAGTAGGCTATTTACAAGTAGAACTTTGACTGTAACACCCAAAAAATGATTTAAGATAATAGTGTTTTGAGCAAAATAAAGGTTTATAATGTAATTAAAGGGTTCTACTATTAAATAATAGTGGTGGGGAGCGCTATGGAGAACCCTAGGTGCAGTCTTACCAGTTGGATTACTATAATAAGAGCTACAATAATTAAAATTAGAATTATACCTGATTATTTCTCAAGAGTAGGACTGTTTTTGGCAGTTTACTATGTAGGGTATTCAAGAGGAGGATTTGGGAACAATTCTGGCTGTGAAAAGCCTCCTTTTTATCCTGAAATGGGGTGGAAAGGGTGCCAGACCTTTCCACATAGCGGAAGTGAAGATTTTTCACTCTCTAGGACTGGGTTTTGGTTTGAAAACAGCCTGTATAGCCTGTATTGGGCCCAGATGTGGTTTTGAAACCACATCTGGGAGGTTTTCACCAATACAGGGCGAAGAATTTCATCTGGGGACCTCACAGCCTGATTCTGAGGTGTATGACATGTAGAATCCTGTACAGAAACTGTATGGGACCCCAGTATTGGCTGAAATATGAGATATTGAAGTAAAAACAAGATCCTTTGTCTATTTGACCCCTCATATTCATGGTTATGGGATATTATTCCATGGTAAGGCTCTATATGACAGCAGGTGGGAATCTGACTTTAAAACAGCCATAACTCTGTCAATTCTTGAGATATAAACCTCAAAATTGGTTCAGTGTGTAGCCCTGTATGTGCTCTACACAATGGTACCTCATTTGATATGGGTATCAATAGATATGTAAAAGGTATCCCATGTACAAAATATTTGTACATCTGTGTGGTATAGGCAAAAAGCTGTATTGAGCTTATTTGCCCTATAGCTTCTGTTATAGTTGAGATATCGGAAAATGGAGTAGACCATCAGATAGCCCTGATTTTTCTCTTTCCAAAAAGACCCCACCTCAAGTATCTTGCACTAGAACTGTAGAAGTTAGATGAAAGGTGGTGAATGTTTTGTTCACCCTTATTTGGCCTGAAATTGACCATAACTCCAGTAATATTGGTGCTAGCTCAGTTTAGCTGGTACCATTGGATAGCCCTGGCTTGGAGATTCATATTTACTACCCATTTGATGGTGTTAAGCCTCTCCTTCTTTCTTTTGGATGAGAGGTGAAAATTAAGGCTTAGCTCAGCAATAACTTTGAGCAGGAATAACTTTGTTATTCCTTGTCCTATGGTGATGGGACTTATATTTTAAGAAAGAGGTGAGTTTCCCCTTTGTTTTGATACATTTTGAGCAGATTTGGCTCAGTTCCATGTTTTGGTGGTATCTTGGCTATACCATTGGTTTATGGTATTTTGGCTGTCATACTTGTGCTCTGGTTTTGAGTCACAGGCTGACATACCCTCCCTCTAAAAAGGCTCATCATTGACGAGACTTTTCAGTCCTCCTAGAGGCTCTTAACCTCCTTAAATGAAGGTTCCCATCTGGTGTGGCATCTTCTGCCAACCATTTGTCCTTATCATCTGTTTGGTTCTTGAATCTGACTAAGTACTGTCTTTGATCCTTCCCATTGAGTCTGATCTTTCTGGCCCTGATGATTTTACTCACAGGTCCTGGGGAATCCTCTACTTCCACTATCTCTGGTGGTGTGAGGATCTTCTTCCTGGAGGGGAATTTGCCCTCTTCAGTCTCAAAGTATGGTTTGACCAAACTCACTGGAAAGACTGGGTGTTTCCTGGAAATCTCCTCTGTGAGCTTGACTTCCACTGCATTCCTGCCCATAAACTTGATGATAGTGAAGGGCCCTACAAATGAGTCTCTCATCTTCTTGGGTCCTTTAATATTGTTGAATTTCAGTGTAGACACTCACACCTGGTCCCCTTCCTTAAAGTCAGGTTCCATGTGTGTCTTGTCCCACTTCTTCTTATTATAATCTTTTGCCTCAGCTATGCATTTAGCAGCTATGTAATAAGCTCTCTTCCACATATCATGGAAGTCTTTGGCTGTGAGGTGGATGGTCAGAAGATTCTTCTTCAAGTGATCAACAGGCAACAAAGGATTACACCCTTTCTCTACCAATGCAGGTGTTTTTCCTGTGGTAGAGTGCTGACTTGTATCATGAGCCAGTTGGACTGCTGGTAGAAGGGTAACCCATCCATGGGTATATCCCTCATGGTCCTTATATTCCATGCCATAGGCACAAAACCTCCTAAGGATGTCCTCCATTGTTTGGATCATCCTTTCTGCTAGGCCATCTGTTTGTGGATGGTAAGCTGTGGAAAAAGCAAGCTTGGTGCCAAGCATGTCATAAAAATTGGTCCAAAATTCAGATGTGAATTTTGGGTTCCTATCACTAATGATTATGTTAGGGACTCCAAAGGTAGATATGATGTTATTCCAAAATAACAGAGCACTATCCATGGCTGTGTCCTCCTTGTGCCATGGTAGAAACCTCATGCTCTTGCTGAACCTATCAACTATGATCAAGCAGGCATTGTAGTTTTCTTTTCCTCCTGGAACAAGTCCTGTAACCCAGTCCATATTGATGGTTTCCCATGGGTGTTTGGGTTCTTCTATATGTTGAAGTAACCCATACTTCTGCCCATGTTTCCTATTTGTCTTCTGGCATCTTTCACAAGTGTTGATTTATTCACTCAACTCTTGTTCCCACTTGGGCCACCAAGCTGTGCTTGCTACCCTCTCCTTGGTCCTGTCTTCACTCATGTGTCCCATATAGGGGCAGTCATGGCATTCCTGCAGCATCAGGGAGATGTGGTCTCTGTCTACCACGGTCAGTGCATTTGTGTGCTTTTCTCTATGGTAGAGCAGGCCATCTAGAAGGAAGAACTTGTTATACTTATAGGCCCTCAACCAGAGTTCTTCCAGCTGGGATTCTGATTCTGGACTCCTGTACTTTTGTTGGAGGAGTTGTAGTAATATGCCACACTGTTTGTGTTTGGCATAAGACTTCAGTACTGCACTGAAAAATTCATTGTGTAGTTCTGAGGAACTTATTCCCAGTATGGGAGTTTCTGTTCCTTCTGAATCAGTGTTGCCACTGTCAAGGGTACCACTTCCTGGTGCCCATTCAGAGAATCTGAAGTTTCTCCTCCTATCTATTTCCATAAAATGGATGGGGATCTTGGCTGCAACTTCAGGGTCATAAGCTGGATTGCTCTTGACATTATCCAGTGGCCATCTGCTAAGGCCATCTGCATTGGTATGACTTTTACCTTCTTTGTATATGATGGTCATTTTCCCTCTATACTCCTGGATGGCTATTTGCCATCTCAGCATGTGTCTATTTGTAGTCTTCATGTTCAGTAAAGACTTCAAGGCTGTGCAGTATGTTTATACTTCAAAGACTGCACCCTCCAGATAATAATGGAGTTTTTCTAGAGCCAGGACTAGACATAGACACTCAGTCTGGGTGACCCCATACCTGGCTTCTGAATCTTTCAGTTGCCTTGAGATGTAGCAAATTACTCCTTCTCTTGGTTCACCATCCACAATTTGTCTTTGGTGAAGGGCTAGTCCTAGGCCTTGAATACATGCTGCATCTGTGTATCACTTGAGTGGTAGTTCAAAGTAAGGTAAGATGAGCGCAGGTGCATTTGTGAGTTCATATTTGATCCTCTCATATGCATCCCTCCTTTCCTTGGTTATTTAAAAAACTACATCTTTTGAACACAGATTGTATAAACTACTAGTTATGTGGGCAAAATTCTTGATGTGGTTTCTATAGTAGCTAGCAAACCCAAGGAAAGATTGCATCTCTTTGATGCTCTTTGGTACTGGCTTTTGAAGTACTGCTGCTACTTTATTCTGGTCAACTTCCAGACTAAGACCTGATACTTTATGTCCTAGAGCCAGTAACTCTTGTTGGCCAAAATTGCACTTTTTCAGTGAAATTTTCAGATTGATGGGTGTACATTTGCTGAGCTCTCTGTCTATATAATGTACATGGTCTTCCCATGTCTCTGAGTATATAATTATATCATCAATATATCCCACCATCCAGCCTTCCAATATTTCTTCTTGAAATATTGTGTCCATCATCCTTTGGAAGTGGGATGGTGCATTTTTGATGCCAAATGGCATCCTGGTATACTCATATATACCCATATGGCATATTATTCTGAGTAATTTTATGGAGTTTGGTTTAACTCCATTTTGGTGGAAGCCTTTCATACAATCCATTTTGGTTATGTATTTGGCTTTTGCCAGTTTATCCAAGGCATGAGGTATCCTGGGTATAGGGTACCTGTCTGCTTTTGTGTAGTTATTCAGAGCTCTGAAGTCTCCACACAGTCTAGACTTGCCATCATGCCAGGTGATTAGGACTGGGGTGGTTATTTCCACTATTTCATTATGTCCAATCTTCCTGATGACATCCCTGTCCAAGAGTTCATTGATATGTTTCTTAATTTCCTTCCTGGTTTCCAGGCTTGCTGGATAAAGAGGTCTCCTAAGCTTGAGTGAATAAGGTCTTTCCACATCCAGATATAGCTCTATATCATGGACTTTGATCTTGCCCAATGGTTCTTCACCAATGGCAAATGCTGGTCTGTTCTTTCTCAGAATCTTCAGTAAACTTAGTTTTTGTTTACTGGTGAGGGTAGTGCTAAACTTTCCCTCTCTGAATTCATTCAGAAGTTCTTCTAGTGGATCTTGAGAAGATATATGGTATATATCAAGTGAAAATTCCTTTTCCTTGTTGGTACCAATGGTAATGTGCCTGTTTTTAATGTTATAAATATCTATGCCATCCATCCTCTGGTAGTCTGTTCCCAGTAAGAACCCTTGGATGTGGGCATCATTAAGCACTACAAACTCTGGGTTGAGTCTGATATCACCCTTCCTGTGGGGTATAATTATCTCTTGGATAATTGTACCAATGGAAGTCATCTTCCCTGAGGCACTTTCAAAGATCTTTGCCTTAGTGGGCAAGAGCTGTTTTTCCCAATTTGGGAAGTGGTTATCCAGATAAGGTTTGGCCACTATGGAGCAGTGTGCTCCACTATCAATGATCAGTGGATGCTGAGCATTGTCAATACATACAGTCATCTTTGTGGCTGTTCCATGTATATATTCCATTCCCTTGGTTGGTGTAACCAGGAATGTTTGGGCATCTTGTGTATGTTTGCACAAGTTTTTGTTGGAAGTATCTTGTGGCATGCCTGCTTCCAACTGTATGTCCTGGATTTCCAGTGGGGCTTTCCCTTGGTACTCCACTAGACATTCTTCTCTTGGGTCCTTTTCATCATCAGATTGTTCCCTGATGGCATCAACCATAGAGTCTGATTCAGAATCCTCTGTTGGGGATTCCTCCTCTGGGACTTTCTCAATGGCATAGACTTTTTTCTTTCCCTTTGGACAGTTGTTGGCAAAGTGGTCTGTTGAACCACAATTGTGACAAGAATTTCTCTTCTTTGCCACTTCTGCCACTCTTTCTTTGGGTTTGTCTTTAAACTCTACCCTGAAAGGTTGTTTCTCTTTGAAACCACTGCTCTTATATGGGGTGAATTTCCCTATATTAGTCCTTTTCCTTATGTCTTGTAAGGTGTTGGAAATGTCATCTAGAGTGCAATTTTGGTTTCATCTGCATTTTACTGCATGCTCTAGCTCTCTTGGCAGTTGTTTCAGGAGTTTGTGATTCCTCATTTGAATTTTCATCTGAGGATCAATGGCTTTAAGTCTCTTTGACTGTCTAAGACACCACTCATATGGATCCTTGTCCACAGAGTATTTGTCATTTTCAAATGACATGGTCTTCTGCCATATCCAAGTTCCATTAGTGTACTTTTGGATGATTTGACTCTTCCACCATGGTCACTTTCTTCTGCCATGGATTTCTTTCATTTCTGTGTACCATATACTAGCATGACCTTTGAATGCAGTATTCAATCTAGCAGTAATCCAGTAGTCTGGTATGCTTGGTACATCAATAAAGAGTCTATAAATTTAATCTATGAGTTCCATATGATCATATTCTCCTGATCCAGAGAATTTGGGCCAGCTTGAGGCCTCATGAAGCTGTTTCAAGGCTTCCTTCTCTGAATAAGGCATTCCATCTCCATCCTGGTATTGTGATGGAGATCTTGCCTTATTCATCAACATGGCATCTGGTCTGATTTCATCTGGTTGATATGGATTCTCCATAATTTGGCCTGGTGGTTGGGTCTTCAACCTATGGTAGACATTAAACAATTTGTTTATGTCTTGGTCCAGACAATACCTGTCCCTTTTGCTGTGGCGTTGTTCTTCAAAGACTAGATTCAGTCTTTTGTTAGTTTCTTCAGAGGATTTGCTCAATTGAGCATGTCCTTATTGAAGATTTTTAACTATTTTTTCCATGGAGGCTTGTAATTTTTTCATCCTCTCATGGCTGGCTTCAAGTTCTGCAAACTGCTTTTCAGATTGCTCAGCATATTGGGACATTTTTAATCACAGTGTCTCAATGTTGATGTTACTCTCAGATGTGACAATGTTATGTTCAGTCTGAGTGGGGGTAATGTTTATATTACTAGGACTACTGATTCCAGAGTGGTTTACAGCTACTTCTGGTTCTTTTGCACTTCTTTTACCAAATCCATAAGCTTCTAAATCATAGGGTCTGACTCTTCCCTCCTCTGGTTGAAGGAGGCTTTGTTGTTGCCCTTGTTTCCCTGTCTTCTCCTGGAAACCTCCTGGAATTGTGAAGAATGGTGACTCTTGGCCACTGTTCTTCTCATTTCTGAATGGTGTGAAGCCATTGGAGAGCTGATTTGGCCTGCTCCTTGTGAACCTGAAGGAATCTGAGTAGGCCCTGTCTGGTTTAACTGTTCTTCTATAGCTTGGATAGTGGCTTGATTCTCCCTTATTCTCTGTGCCCTTGCCTCCAGGATTCTGAACTGCCTGGTACGCTTCCAACCTTTGGTGATTACCATCAGGTCTTTGAAGTCTATCTCTTTGAGACAGATCTTCTGGAAACTTTCTCCAAGTTCTGCCCAGTGAGATGCCAGGTTGAACCTCTTTTAGTCCATGCTCCATTGGAATAAGTCCTTGAGGAGTTGGTGGAGCTGAAGAACTTGATCCATGTCTTTCCAGTCCTCTGGTTTGAGGTCTCCATTGAATTGGAGTGTTAATGGTAGGGTTGATATTATCTCCCTCTTTGTTTTGCCATCCACTACTGTGTCCAAGGAGTCCTCTTTCAGGTCTTCTGGTTCCGGACAAACCTTCTCTGTCCTCTGGTTGGTTCCTTTGGAAGCCGGGATCTCTGAGGTGTACAGGTGACATGTTAGTGCTTGCAAGAAGTCAAAAACTTTATGTTCTTAGGGGATTTACCTTTGACTGTGCCTTGTACAAATTTGTTGTCTGCTGATTTGGGCAATTTACCTTTAGAGGTTACAACTGGGTTAATTATAGTAATTCTCCCTGTACAAGTTATCGAGGTTGGTTTACCTTGTATTGAAGCAGAATCTTGTGGTTTTCTACTCTTCTGTGTGGCAATGGGTGTCCACTTCTTTGCTGTTATCAGGCTTTCACTGTGCCTCTTTCCTTTGCCTTCGCTGCCCTCTGGTTCTGAGGGTGTCACTGGTGTGTTGGCCTGTGACTAGCTTTCAAGTGGTATGAAGTTATCTTCCACTGAATCAAAGCAGGAAAAAGAGGGCTTAATGTCAGTTAAGACTTCTTAAAATGCTGTTTGCACATCTAAGAATGGCCTCTGGGCTTGTATATTACTACAATGTGCCCTTGTACAATGACAGTGTAATTGAATTAACAATTCCACGTCAGAAATACAGCTTACTGATATTTGGTATACTATTTGTATACCAATATCTCACAGATTACTTGGCATTAGCAAGTATAGTCTGTCAAAAGTGGTGTATAACAGGGCAATTGAGCTAACAATATGTCCAACCACGCCTCAACTGTTGGTTTATCAGTATGAGGTGTCTTATTTTAATTAAAAAATAAGACTGTATTCATGGCTCAAGTGTTTTGATATGTAAAACACGCAAAAAATAAGGGTCTTGTGGTTATTAGCCACATGAAAGATACTCTTAAAATATGAGTATAAAGTGGTATATATACAAAAAAAGGAAAATATATATATAATATATATTTTTAAGAAAAATGTATGCCTAAAAATAATAAAAAAATTGTCAGAAAGTGAGAAATAAGAGAAAAAACTCACCTATAAGGGTCCAAAAAAGGTTTAAAACACGGCCAAGCCCCCAGAATGTCAGATAGAGTCTATGTTGAAGCAGTAAGTAGGCTATTTACAACTAGAACTTTGACTGTGACACGTAAAGAATGATTTCAAATAATAGTGTTTTGAGTAGAATGACGGTTTATAATGTAATTAAAGGGTTCTACTATTAAATAATAGTGGTGGTGAGCACTATTGAGAACCCTGGGTGCAGTCTTACCAGTTGGATTACTATAATAAGAGCTACAATAATTAAAATTACAATTATACCTGATTATTACCCCAGAGTAAGACTGTTTTTGACAGTTTACTACATAGGGTATTCAAGAGCAGCATGAGGAAACAATTCTGGCTGTGAAAAGCCTCCTTTTTATCCTGAAATGGGGTGGAAAGGGTGCCAGACCTTTCCACATAGAGGAAGTGGAGATTTTTCACTCTCTAGGACTGGCTTGTGGTTTTCAAGCAGCCTTTATAGCCTTTATTGGGCCCAGATGTGGCTTTGAAACCACATCTGGGCAGAAAAATTGGTTCTGTGTATAGCCCTGTATGTGCTCTACTCAATAGTACCTCATTTGATATGGGTATCAATAGATAAGGAAAAAGGTATCCCATGTACAAATCTTGGAACATTTGCGTGGTATAGGCAAAAAGCTGTATTGAGCTTATTTGCCCCATAACTTCTGTTATAGTTGAGATATGGGAAAATGGATGACACCATCAGATAGCCCTGATTTTGCTATTTCAAAAAAGACCCCACTTTATTAATCTCACACTAAAACTGTAGAAGTTAGATGGGAGGTGAATGTTTTGTTCACCCTTATTTGGCCTGAAATTGACCATAACTCC
The DNA here is from genome assembly GCA_023105745.1 of Austropuccinia psidii. NCBI lineage: Eukaryota > Fungi > Basidiomycota > Pucciniomycetes > Pucciniales > Sphaerophragmiaceae > Austropuccinia > Austropuccinia psidii. The sequence goes on from JALGQZ010000016.1 coordinate 20,531,590, forward strand.
AGTAATATATGTGCTAGCTCAGTTTGGCTGGTACCATTGGATAGCCCTGGCTTAGAGATTCATTTTGAATACCCATTTGATGGGGTTAAGCCTCTCCTTCTGGATTTTGAATGAGAGGCAAAAATTAAGGTTTATGCTCAGCAATAACTTTGTTATTCCTTGTCCTATGGTGCTGGGACTTATATTTTCAGAAAGAGGTGAGTTTCCCCTTTGTTTTGATACCTTTTGAGCTGGTTTGGCTCAGCTCCATGTTTTGGTGGTATCTCCGCTATACCATTGGTTTATGGTATTTTGGCTGTCATGCTTATGCTCTGGTTTTGAGTCACAAGCTGACAATAATTAATTTCTTAATTTTTTAATTAAATTATCAATTCTATAATTGATTTATTAACTTCATAATTAATTTATTATTTTATGATTTGTTAATTAATTTTATAATTAATTTATTAAATTCTAATGAATTTGCAAATTTTGCAATGAATTGATTCATTATATAATTAATCTATTAATTTTATAATTAATTTATAAATTTTACAGTTAATTCATCAATTTTATGATTAATTTATGAATTTTATCATTAATTTATCAATTTGATAATTAGTTTATTTATTTTATATATAATTTATTAATTTTATAATTGATTGATTAATTTTATAATTCATTTGTTAATTTTATAACTAATTTATGAATTTTATAATTAATTTCCTAATTTTATAATGAATTTATTTATTTTACAATCAATTTATTAATTTTAAAATCAATTTATTAACTTTACAATTAATTTATTAATTTTATAATTGATTTATTAGTTTTATAATTAATTTATTAATTTTATAATTCATTTATTAATTTTATAATTAATTTATTAATTTTATAATTAATTTATTAATTTTATAATTAATTTTTTAATTAATTTTTTAATTTTATAATTAATCCATTAATTTTATAATTAGTTTTTAATTTTATAATTAATTCATTAATTTTATAATTAATTTATTAATTTTATAGTTAATTCATTAATTTATAATTAATTTATTAGTTTTATAAATAATTTATTAATTTTATAATGAATTTATTAATTTTATAGTTAATCCATCAATTTTATAGTTAATCCATTAATTTTACAATTGATTTTTTTATTTTATAATTAATTTATTAATTTTATAGTTAATTCATTAATTTATATGTAATTTATTAATTTTATAATTAATTTATTAATTCTATACTTAATTTATTAATTTTATAATTAATTTATTAATTTTATAATTAATTTATTAATTTTATAATTAACTTATTAATTTTATAATTAATTCATTAATTTTATAATTAATTCATTAATTTTATAATCAATTTATTCATTTTATTATTAATTTATTAATTTTATAATTAATTTATTAATTTTATAATTAATTTATTAATTTTATAATTAATTTATTAATTTTATAATTAATTTATTAGTTTTATAATTGATTTATTAATTTTATAATTAGGTTATTAATTTTATAATTAATTTATTAATTTTTAAAATTAATTCATTAATTTATAATTGATTTATAAATTTTATAATTCACTCATTAATCTTATAATTAATTCATTCATTTTACAATTAATTTTTTGATTTTTATAAATAATTTATTAATTCTATAATTAATTTATTAATTTTATAATGAATTTGATAATTTTATAGTTAATTTATTAATGTCATCATTAATTCATTCATTTTATAATTAATTTATTAATTTTCTAATTAATTTGTTGATTTTACAATTAGTTTATTAATTTTATAATCAATTTATTGATTTTACAATTAATTCATTGATTTTAGAATTAATTTATCAATTTTACAATCAATTTATTAATTTTAGAATTAATTTATTAAGTTTATAGTTAGTTTATTAATTTTACAATCAATTTATCAATTTTAGAATTAATTTATTAATTTTGTAATTAATTTTTTAGTTTTTTAATTAATTTATTATTGTTACAATTAATTTATTAATTATCAATTTAATTTCTTAATTTTATAATTAATTTATTAATTTTATGATTAATTTATCAATTCTATAATTAATTTATTAATATTATACTTAATTTATTAACTTTATAGTTAATCTATTAATTTTATAATTAATTTATTAGCTTTATAATTCATTTATTTATTTTAAAATTAATTTATTAATTTTAAAATAAATTTATTAAATTTATAATTAATTTATCAATTTTATAATTAATTTGTTAATTTTATAACTAATTTATTAATTTTTTAATTAATTTCCTAATTTTATAAATAATTTATTAATCTTATAATTCACTTATTAAATTCATAATTCATTTCTTAATTTTACAATCAATTTATTAATTTTACAATCAATTTATTAATTTTATGATTAATTTATTAATTTTACAATCAACTTATTAATTTATAATTAATTTATTAATTTTACAATCAATTTATCAATTTTATAATTAATTTCTCAGATACTCAAGAGGTACTGGAAAATGGACATCAATTTTACCCCAGAGTGGGATTACCCTGGTCCTCATGCTTATTTGATGAGTTGGTATTAAAAATTGATAGAGACATAGAGTTTTGTAATTGGATTAAAAAAAGGGTTAAAAAACTATTTTTAGATTACCAGAAATTAGATTGATATATGATGGTGATATTCCTGAAGGGCTCTCATTTCAAATATTTGATCAAGATTGTCTCAAAGGGTTTAGTAAGATGCAGACTATTGCCCTCAAGATACTTGAAATGCCAGTTTTTAGCCCAAATGGGGATGCTCTCCAATAAGTGAATAAAATAAATGCAAAGCAAAGCTTCTCATCAAGATTTTGTGAATTGTTTGTGTGGTTGTAATACAATCTGATTATGATTTCTTAAAAATGAAACATCTTACAATATCAGTTAGAATATAAACAATATAATTTTGCATGTAATAATGTACTATGGTGTCCCTTATCAATATTTTTCTATTGCTCATTTTCATTGAGGAAATATTAAAGAAGTTCAATCCACCTCATGGTGTTCATAATTGTAGACCTGTGACGGGGTGAAAAGGAGTTGTCAAATTTGTCAAACAGAAATTAGATAATATTGGGAAGGCTCACACAGTTAATGAGTGTTTCTTTCCTTGGACCTATGGGTGAATGGAATATGGGATTCCCATAAAGAAAGAATTCAGAATAGTAATACAATCAGGGACTCAGATGAGCCTGAGAGGTACCTCCCACATGTTGACCTCAAATGAATGTCCTTCATGGGTTGTTGTTGGCCAATATGAAAGAGTCGATCAACAGCCTGAGCCTCAAGGGCTGGGTCCCAATTGGGCTCCTGGAAAGGTGGATGTCAGAGTCGGACAATTGAGGTAGAATTTTGGGGGTCCCCTCACCATTAAATAGACAATATTGGCACAAGTTATGTTGAGGACAGTTCCAGCTGTGGCAATGGATGCAATGAGTACTTCACATTCAGGATTATTGAAAAATTTCTCCAGGGCCTTCTCCTGTGCTTTTGATGTAATTTTTCCATCAATACGTGCTGAAAGGATAGAGTGATGGGCAAGTAAAATACCAATTCTACCATAAAAAGACAGTCAGACTGATTCAATTGGTAATTGGTGCATATTAGAATTAACGGACAAATCAAGAAATTGGGTCCATTGGGTGTAAACCACTGATTTGGTTGAACCACACTTTGATTGTTTGTTCTTCATTAAGCTTTTGAGGAGATGTGCAATTTTACTACTCATCATGCATGTTACTACATCCACAATAGCTTGGATTATTTTTGAGTTATTCGGAGTTCTCCTGCCCTCATGGTCTTCCAAATTGGGATCTACCATACTGTTAAGCATTATATGATGGCTACAACATATCCAAAGTGTAAGATGTGACTATGAAACTGATGATAATATTACTATTATTCAACAGTACTATGTCTGTTCTTATGAGATATAATAATAAAAATTATTATAACCACAATTAAATAATTATAAAATTATTTCTTTCACGTGTTATACACTACTAGTGATTATAACAGTGAGCAGTAATTGTCTACTAGAATCAATTACAAGAAGAATTTAATAATAAAAACTTCTTTATTAAAATAATAAAATTATTTTAATATATAATTATCTTTTACAAGAATAATTATAAAGATAATTCTTGAAGAAAACTATTACTAGAGAAAAACTTTAAGAATTAAGAATAAATGACTCACTAATACTCCAAAGAACTTATTGATAGATAAGAGTAGAGAAATTTGACGTGGAATTGTGGATTTAAGGGATCAAAAGGATTTATAACAATATTACAACAATATATGGTTGGATTCTAGGATTTCACGTCTTTCTGAATGATTTTTGAAAGATTTAAAACACTTAAGAATAGCTTTAACTAATACTTACTTGTTGGTAATAATGATTTAATAAATTGATAAGATGATGATGATACGGAAAAAACAGCAAGAAGAGGCTTCTTTTAAGTAAACAACAGCTCACAGAGGCGTGCCACGGAGCAAACTGAAAAACCAGTGAGTGAGAAAACAATAAACCTTTTTGGATTAATGATTGCATCATCTGTTGTCACGTAAGATTATCATAATTACTTAATTGATGCTTTTACGTGACTACCAACCCCAATATGGTTAAGAATAAAAGGAGTAACAGCAGTAAATCTTCTTTTATTCTAAAATAATCATTGATTTCTCAAAGGTATCAATGTTATTGCCAATTTTATCACAGGTTTTAATTACTGTGAATTTTTGAAGATTCAGTGTTTCACGTAGAATGGTCAAAAATGGACTGTAAGTAAAACTTTTAGTTTTACTAGTAAAACTGTGATTCTTTTTGGTTGGACGATAGGTAATACAGTTCGTCATTGGTCCTGAAAGTTTCAGAAAGATTCATTAAGAATTGTATTTTTAATGAATTTTTGAAGTTTTTACCTCATTTCTACGTAGAATTGCAAATAGCAGTATTTTGCTGGTTGCTATGAGGTAAATCAATGAATATGAGTCCCAAAAGGGTTTGAATTACTCTTTTAGGGTCTAGCCATGGAAAGTCATCAAGAATTGATGTGGTTACAGGAGTTTAAGTAGCGCATTACCTCCTTGGAACGTCAAAATAGCAGGTTATTTGCTATTTTCTTGTGATTACAGTAGGTGTAACTTGGTAACCAAGTTCCCAAAGAGTTTTAGTTTACCAATTGGGCCAAGATGAGCCATGGATCCATGCTCTGGAGCTATCCACGCCTCTGAGGCCTCAGAAGTTGGGTACCCTGGCTCTCTTTGATGTCTTTTGTCCCCCTTGCCTAATTTTTACGTCAAAATAGTAATTTAAGCTTCAAGTGAGATATCCACTATGGGTGTACCAAAAGTCCATATAAGAATACCATGATATTAAGTGCTCAAAACATGCATAACACTATTATTAGTGTATATGTAACATGGGATTTCTCACTTTCCCATTATTTTGGCTAAAAATCAAGAAAAACAAAAATTTTCACGGATCTTTTATGTGGTATTAATGATGTGGTATTGAAGTATTTTCCATTTTACCACCTTAAATACTTAAATTGAGCTTATTCACTCTATGGAGCTACCCTAGGTGAATTTTTGTGTAGAATCCAAATCTGGTCTTAAATCCATGGATTTACTTACTCAATAAAAAGTTATTCATCTTTTCTGAAATTGAAAATGATGAATTTTGGATATATGCATGACTTATGAGTTTTGAATAATTCAAAATTTCTTTTTAAGATAATTGTGGCCTATTTGGGTATGTAAAATATACCTCAAGGCTCACATTCCCTCCCACCAAAAAATAAAATTGTACTACAATTTTATTATTGATAAAAGAATAAGGCCCCAAGGGGGGTTAATGTCCACTGTCCAACCTCTTCACATTACTCAGATCAAGTAATTTAAAGCACATTTATAGACATATTCAGGCTTGTGGCCTTCTTTCATGTCTAAATCTTCTTAAGAGTTTATCTGAGTCAGGTATTTCTGATTCTGCCATCCATTCATCTTCATGTACTGGATTTGTATATCTGACAAGATATTCTCTTTGATTTTTACCCCCAAGTCTCCTTTCTTTAATGACTTTCTTTATCTTTTTGTCTTCATTCTGTCCCACAGGTGGTACAGTTAAAGGAGTTGGGTTTCTTAAAGGAAACAATTCTTTATCAGCTGGTTGATAAGGCTTTATCAAGCTGACTGGAAATGTGGGGTGTTTATTTTCCAATTCACCACTCAATTCCACTTGAACTGCATTGGTTCCATGTAAAGCAACAATAACAAAAGGTCCTACATAAGAATCTTTAAGTTTCTTTGGGCCTTTGATATTATTAAAATTCAAGGTTGAAACTAAAACTAAGTCCCCTACTTTGAAGTCTGGTACTTTATGACTCTTGTCCCACTTCTGTTTTGCATAATCAAAAGCGTCATCCATACTTTGTTTTGCATGGTGTTTTACTTTATCAAGCATTATCTTGAAGCTGGAAGCTGTAGGATGAATGTGAATCAAGTCTATCCTCAGTGTGTCTGCTGGGAGTCTTGGATTCCATCCTTTTTCTAACATAGCAGGGGTTTGTCCTGTGGAAGAATGGACTGATGTCTTGTATGCCAATTCTAGTGCAGGTATCAGAGTGCACCAGTCATGGGTAAAGCCATCTGAGTCTTTGAATTCTAATCCATAAGCACAAAATCTCCTGATTATGTCTTCTAAAGTTTGAATCATCCTCTCTGCTAGCCCATCTGTTTGAGGGTGATATGCTGTAGAGAATGATAACTTAGTCCCAAACAATCTATGAAGATTGGTCCAAAGTGCAGATGTGAACTTGGGATCTCTGTCACTTATGATATTCTTAAATAACCCTGTATGAGAAATAACTCTACTCCATAAAAGAAGAGCTGTATCCATAGCAGTGTCATCTTTATGACATGGTAAGAATATGGGAGTTTTGCTATATCTGTCTACAATGACTAAACAAGCATTATAACTTTTGTCACCACTTGGAGGAAGTGCTGTGACCCAATCCATGTGCACAACTTCCCAAGGGGATTTTGGTTCTTGAATATGGATTATTAATCCAAATTTCTTGCCTGTGCTCCTATTTGCTTTCTGGCATCTATCACAGGTATGGCAATATTCAATGGTTTCTTTCCTTCAAGATGGCCACCATGCACAGTTCTTCACTTTTTCAAGTGTTCTGTCTTCTGACAGGTGTCCAGAGTAGATACTATCATGACATTCATGAAGAATGGTATTGATAAGTAATCTACTACACAGTGTCATCACACAAGAATGTTTTTTTCTATGGTAAATAATCCCATCAAACAAGGGAAATCTTCCTTCAGAATAGGAATTTTTCCAAACTTCATCAAGTGAATTAAATAAAGATGTATCTTTGCAGTCTTTATCTAATAAAGAAGTCAAGATATGGCAATTCTTGTCTTGTTTATAAGATTCTCTGACTTCTTCAAAGAATTCAGTCCCAATATCAGTTATGTTAATTCCTTCAATTGGAATCTGTGGTTCAGCTTCCAAAGGTACATAAGCTGGGTTATCAGGAGTGTTGGCTAAAGCCCATCTACTAAGTCCATCAGCATTCTTGTGAATGTTTCCTGCTTTATGAACTATAGTCATGTTTCCTCTATATTCTTGAATGGCTATTTGCCATCTCAACATATGTCTGTTGGGAGTTTTCATGTTAAGAAGTGATTTTACGGCATTACAGTCAGTTATCACTTCAAAAACACTGCGATCAAGATCATAGTGTAGTTTCTCAAGTGCCCATACCAAACATATGCACTCCATTTGGCTTGCACCATATCTGGCTTCTGTTGGTTTGATTTGTCTTGAGATATAACAAACTGGTCCTTCTGTAGGTTTGTCATCAATAATTTGGACTTGATGTAGGGATGCCGCTAATCCATCTCCACATGCATCAATGTACAACTTAAAAGGAATATTCCAGTCAGGCATGAGGAGTAAAGGTGCTTCTGTAAGGGCTTTCCTTATCCTCTCATAAGCTTTAATTCTCTCTTGTGTCATCTCAAATACAGTCTGTTGATCACAGATTCTATAAAGTGATTTGGCTAGAATTGCAAAGTCTTTCAGGTGTTGCCTATAGTAACTGGCAAACCCAAGAAAAGACATCATTTCTTTTTTATTCTGGGGTATTGGTTTAAGTAACACTGCTGCTACTTTGTTTTTGTCAATACCCAAGCTTAAACCAGAAACAATATGTCCTAATGCTTTGAGCTCTTCAAAACCAAAATTGCATTTCTTAAGTGAAATTTTCATGTTCACTTCTGCAACTTTATGAAGTACTCTTGCAAGTCTTTCAAGGTGCAAAGACCATGAATCAGAAAATATGATAATATCATCAATATAAATGATAAGCCATCCTTCAGACAATTCTGTAGGAAAGATGGTGTTCATCATCCTTTGATAATGGGATGGAGCATTTTTAATGCCAAATGGCATTCTAAGATACTCAAAAATGCCACAGTGAGTGATAATTCTAAGTAATTTCTTAGCTTTAGGTGTCAAAACATTTTGATGGAAGCCTTTCAATGCATCCATTGATGTTATATACTTGGCTTTAGACAATTGAGTCAAGGTTTCTTGAATTCTAGGTATTGGATACCTATCTGGAACTGTGTAGGTATTCAATGCTCTGAAGTCTCCAACCATTCTTGAATTATCATTATGCCATGCAATAATAACAGGTGTTGTCACTTCAACTTCCTCATTATGGCCTACTTTCCTCAGCACACCAAGTTGGATCAACTCTTGGATATGTTTTTCCAAGGCTTCTCTAGCTCTGGGACTGGCTGGATAAGCTGGTCTTCTAAGTACTGGAGGATATGGTCTGTCAATATTAAGAGTAATATCAACTTCATGTCCTCTTATAGTGCCTAATGGTTCATTATCAGAGGCAAATGCATTTTTATATGTGTATAACACATTAATAAGCTCATTCCTCATCTTTGGTGATAATGATTGATTAATTTGTGCTTCAACAAGTTGATTAGTCACCAATTCATCTTTGTAAGTATCCTTGACAGAAGATACTACAGATATCTGTTTTAGCATATTGGAGAAAGCAAATTTTTGTCTCTTGTTATCTCCAATTGTGAAATATCTGTCCTTATGGTTATTTATATCAATACCATAAATATTTAAGTAATCATTTCCAAGAATGATGTGCTGAGATGTGCAATTATCCATTACTACAAACTCAGTTTTCATTCTTACACTTCCTGCTGGATGTGGGAATACAATATTAGTGTCCAATACGCCCAGGGGGTACATATTGTTACTGGCACTACTGAATTGTACACCTTCTATTGGTAATAGATGGTTTTTCCATTCAGGAAGTATAATTTGGAGATAATCTTTGCCCACACAAGTGCAAAATGCCCCTGTATCCAAATTTACTTTGGCTTCAATATCACTCATCAGAACTGATGTGATAGAGGATGCCCCAGCAGTATAACCCTTTCCTCTAGCAGGTTTTATTTTACACATTCTGGCATCTTTGATATTGGTCAGGTTGCAGCAATCTTCACTGTACTGTGGCAAGTGGGTATGGACTTCTGTGACCTCAAAGAAAGCTGAAATGTTTTCAATGGGATAGTCCTCCACTGGTGTATCTTCAGAGACTGCAGAATCTTGATCAGACTCTTCTTTCTCTTCAGTACACTTAATTTCTTCAATGACTTGAACTTCATTGATTTTTGTCTTCTTAGGACAAGTGTTGGCTAAATGTGAAGTACTTCCACATTTAGGCACTTCAAGACAGGTCTTTCTGGTCTTCTTTCCTCTCTAGGAATCTTTGAGACTATTTTGGACTCTATTGGGTTTTTAATCCAAGTCTTACCAATTCTTGTTCTGGTAATGATATCTTCCATAGCATTAATGTAGTCCTCTGTTGAACAACGTTCCACACATCTGCTTTTGATAGCATGTTCCAGTTCTCCTCCACACTTTCTTAATATTTTCATATTAATCATAGTGTCAGACATATCTGGGTGTAAAGCAGATAGTCTGTCTTTTTGTTTGAAGAACCAAGTAAGTGGTTTGTCTTTTTCTGAGTTAAAAATGGCACTTTCAAAAGCATTTTCCATTTTAAACCTCCAAGAATTATTAGCCCATTTGGTAATCACTTCTGATTTCCACCAAGACCAGTCATGTTTACCATGATCAATCCTCACTTTGTAATACCATTTCTTTGCAGTTTTGGTAAACAAACAGTGTAATTTTCCCACTATGATTTCATCAGGTATATTAAAGTCTTCTTGCAACATATCAATAGTCCTGAGGAATTCAATATGGTTGTATTCTCCTGCACCAGAGAATGTTGGCCATTCTTCTATTTTGGGAATATCTCTTGCAGAGTAGGCATTTTCTCCTAAGAATGGTGTAAGACTTTCTTTAACAGAGAGTTTTTCTTCAGTTAAAGGTGTAGAATGTCTTGGCATATGTGGTTCATGATTCTTATGAATTTGTTCCACACTTGCAATTATCTCATTCTTCAACTTTTGCCTTTCACTGTCACTTTTTGCTAGATGTATAGCAAATTGATTGGTGTTCTTAACTATTTGTAAGACATAGTCTTCAAGAGTTTTAAGTCTATCATTTATTCTCAAAATGGAAAGATCTTCTGTGTCATTATTCTGAGTTTGACATTGGTTCTCAATTCTTTCACAAGCATTGCCAATTGACTCAAGGGTGACAGTTGTCAATTGATGCCATTCAAAATGTTTCTTGTCATTTGTCTTTAAACTATTTATGTCTGATGTAATTTTCTTTAACTTTGATTCAAGTTTGCCAATTTCTACATTAATACTTCTATGTACATCAGTTATTTGCGTGGAAAAGTCCTGTTCATCCTTTCCTGCTCCTTGGCTGTGAATTCCATAAGAGTTCTGGCCATATTGAAGACACTGTCCATGGCTGAAGGCTCCAATTTGGGGATCCTGTACCCTTGTGGGTAAGGTCTGTGCCAATTGGCTTTGCCTTTGCCCTTGCCTTGATGGTTCTTGGGACCTCTCTGTTTCTTTTGAGGTCCTTTGGGCTTGTCCTTGGATGCTTCTGGAGCTGGTTTGGAGCTGGTAGATGCCACTGGTGCCTCTGTCTCCAAAGTTGGAGTCATTTCCAACTCTTTCTTCTGGTCTATGGATAAAAGACTCTGGTTCTTCAACCAATTCTTTATCTTTTTGACCTTGTCTTTGCAAGATAGGGGGCTCCATCCTCCTGAGAGTTCTATGGTCTTCTCCTGACCCAGAAAGCTCTTGATGTGTAAGTAGGAGTTCATGGCCCCCTGCCAAAGGCTTGGGCAGATTTCCCATTCCTCTTCTTTGGCTGCTCTGAACCAATTTTTGTACTGGCTCTGATATATTTCTATTGCTGCCACTTGAAAATGGTTCAGCCCTGGAAATATTATCATAAATTAGTTCAGGCTCAGAATTTACGTCAAAATCTGTTGGTACAGACCTTGGGGAATGGGGGGCAACTCTGGCATCCTCCAGATGTGTCTTTCTTGTGGAAGATTTGGCACTTCTGGATTTGGTCTTGCCTCTTCCTTGTCCACATCCATCTGGTTGGACTGAATAGTTGCTTTCATTTCTGGTATGCACCATTTTTACGTCAATTTAAGGATAAAGAGTAAAAATAAAGATAAAAACACACCTTTTGGTGGTAATTTATTCTTTTCAGAATTAAATAAAGTGCCTCTTTTAGCAATTTGCACCTCAATACTTTCTTCAGATTCTGGACTAGTGATATATCTTTTACTGAGTCTGTTGCCAGCTGCACAGTATTTGATTAAAGACACTAGAAAGAAATTATAAAAGAGAGAAAAAATTATTTTTTATACTTTTTAAAATATTTTTAAAGATTTTTTATAAGTTTTATATTTTTTTAATATTAAAAAAAAAAATTCTTTTTAAAGAAAAAAAATTTAAAATTTAAGATTTTGAGTGAAAATTATTTCAGAGTAACTCAAAGAATAATTTTATAGGTTTTTGGATGTGAAAAGCCACGTGTAAAACAGTATAAAATTAGACCAAATTCCTCAATGAAAAAGATTTCCAAAACAATTTCAAAAATAAAAATTATTTTAACTTTTAAAATGAAAGAAAAAAATATTAAATTAATATATTTTAGAGCTTAAAAATATATTAATTAAGGGTACAAGGTTCAAAAAACAAGGCCAGGCCCCCAAATGTAAGATGTGACTATGAAACTGATGATAATATTACTATTATTCAACAGTACTATGTCTGTTCTTATGAAATATAATAATAAAAATTATTATAACCACAATTCAATAATTATAAAGTTATTTCTTTCACGTGTTATACACTACTAGTGATTATAACAGTGAGCAGTAATTGTCTACTAGAATCAATTACAAGAAGAATTTAATAATAAAAACTTCTTTATTAAAATAATAAAATTATTTTAATATATAATTATCTTTTACAAGAATAATTATAAAGATAATTCTTGAAGAAAACTATTACTAGAGAAGAACTTTGAGAATTAAGAATAAATGACTCACTAATACTCCAAAGAACTTCCAAAGAACTTATTGATAGATAAGAGTAGAGAAATTTGACATGGAATTGTGGATTTAAGGGATCAAAAGGATTTATAACAATATTACAACAATATATAGTTGGATTCTAGGATTTCACATCTTTCTGAATTATTTTTGAAAGATTTAAAACACTTAAGAATAGCTTTAACTAATACTTACTTGTTGGTAATAATGATTTAATAAATTGATAAGATGATGATGATACGGAAAAAACAGCATGAAGAGGCTTCTTTTAATTCAAAAACAGCTCACAGAGGCATGCCATGGAGCAAACTGAAAAACCAGTGAGTGAGAAAACAATAAACCTTTTTGGGTTAATGATTGCATTATCTGTTGTCACGTAAGATTATCATAATTACTTAATTGATGCTTTTACGTGACTACCAACCCCAATATGGTTAAGAATAAAAGGAGTAACAGCAGTAAATCTTCTTTTATTCTAAAATAATCATTGATTTCTCAAAGTTATCAATGTTATTGCCAATTTCATCACAGGTTTTAATTACTGTGAATTTTTGAAGATTCAGTGTTTCACGTAGAATGGTCAAAAATGGACTGTAAGTAAAACTTTTAATTTTACTAGTAAAACTGTAATTCTTTTTGGTTGGACCATAGGTAATACAGTTCTTCATTGGTCCTGAAAGTTTCAGAAAGATTCATTAAGAATTGTATTTTTAATGAATTTTTGAAGCTTTTACCTCATTTCTACATAGAATTGCAAATAGCAGTATTTTGCTGGTTGCTATGAGGTAAATCAATGAATATGAGTCCCAAAAGGGTTTTAATTACTCTTTTAGGGTCTATCCATGGAAAGTCATCAAGAATTGACGTGGTTACAGGAGTTTAAGTAGCTCATTACCTCCTTGGCACGTCAAAATAGCAGGTTATTTGCTATTTTCTTGTGATTACAGTAGGTGTAACTTGGTAACCAAGTTCCCAAAGAGTTTTAGTTTACCAATTGGGCTAAGATGAGCTATGGATCCATGCTCTGGAGCTTTCCACGCCTCTGAGGCCTCAGAAGTTGGGTACCCTGGCTCTCTTTGATGTCTTTTGTCCCCCTTGCCTAATTTTTACGTCAAAATAGTAATTTAAGCTTAAAGTGAGATATCCACTATGGGTGTACCAAAAGTCCATATAAGAATACCATGATATTAAGTGCTCAAAACATGCATAACACTATTCTTAGTGTATATGTAACATGGGATTTCTCACTTTCCCATTATTTTGGCTAAAAATCAAGAAAAACAAAAATTTTCACGGATCTTTTATGTGGTATTAATGATGTGGTATTGAAGTATTTTCCATTTTACCACCTTAAATACTTAAATTGAGCTTATTCACTCTATGGAGCTACCCTAGGTGAATTTTTGTGTAGAATCCAAATCTGGTCTTAAATCCCTGGATTTACTTACTCAATAAAAAGTTATTCATCTTTTCTGAAATTGAAAATGATGAATTTTGGATATATGCATGACTTATGAGTTTTGCATAATTCAAAATTTCTTTTTAAGATAATTGTGGCCTATTTGGGTATGTAAAATATACCTCAAGGCTCACAAAAAGCTTATTCACACTTCTATAAAATTCCCCTGGTCCTTTTGTCTTGGATGATAGGAATTCTTTGCATAATACAGAATATTCTTTCTGCATTTTTTGGTTGAGTAGGAGCAGCTTGTAGTGATGGCTAGAGTGGGGAGGGATTTAGGATGGGAGGGTTTGGTGTGGGGCAAGCTCAAATGGTGCAATGCCAAATGAAAAATATCATTTCTACCTTTGGAAAGACTATTTAGGATGAATGGTGACCAGTTATCTTGATCTGAGCTCTGGGGTTGGGTGATGAATGATATTATGCGCAAAAGGTCATAAATGGTGTTGTGAATGGGTGTTCCTGTTGAACCTATTTGACAGGATGATAGGAGGCTATTAATGGCACAGTGTGTGGCACTGTATTGAGAGCAAATATAGCTATAAGATGGGAGAAGCATTTTTGGACAGAATCGGAAATCTGAACTATTAAGAGATCAGGAAATCACTTTGCTTCATCCAAAATTATACAATGCCAATTGATTTTAAAAATGAACAATGTAGAGATATTTGTTTGTTTGAATTCTTGGGTAATAGTATTGTAAGATGTGATGATTATATCACATTTTAAGATGTTGGAATGAGAAAATGAGTGATGAGTGGGGCCATGGGAGGTGTTGGCTTTCAGTGCTCCAGCCTGAGAATTCTTGGATATTTCTGATTTCCAGTTGGTGATCAAGCAAGGTCGGCATGGAGTGGTGGGGGTTTGTAATTAGCCTCTCCTTGGAGGTACCAATTAGTGCAATGGCCTGAATGGTTTTACCTAATCCCATATCATCGGCAAGCAGTCCTCCAAGAGGGGTATTGGTCAAAGGCAATTTGAATGAGCTGATGGCCTTGTTTGTAATCATTTGCCTGGCATTAAAATTGGATCCAGGGGATCAGGTGGCCCAAAGGTTACAGGCAGATTGTCCATTGGGGATTTCTCAATCCCAGAGAAAAGCTAGTCCCGTTTTTTGATTAGGGAGGAGGGGGTATTAATCATGCATTGGGGCAGGGTCATCATGGGATGGTCTGATCCACTGGGTAATTTTATCAGTTTTTGCTTGGAAGACAAAGAAAAGACAGTTGGTTATGAGGGGGAGTGGAGATCGAGGTGGGAGTTTCTGGAGTAAAGAGTTGACATTGACTATGAGAATGACAGTCATATTCTTCAAGCATTTGAAGCTTGAAGTCTTGTTTTCTAAAACTTCAAATTATGAATAGAATGTTTGGATACCATATGAAGAACATCAATTCTAAATAAGCTTTCTGAGATGAGGAAGGTTCATCTGGATCAGTCATAAATACTCCCTTGACAAATAATGTTTGAGTAGGATTGGATTGGCAATTTGCAATCCATGCCCCACCAGGACTGCAGTGCATGAATGTTTCTAGTGCCCCAAGGAATAGTATCAACATTTTAGCAAGAGTTTAAGGGAGAGAGCCAATAGGATTCAGCTGATTGGGGAGATATAAAGATATATTATTTTGATTGTGCCATAGGATAATTCAAGAAGGTAAGTGGGAATTATCATGATTTAAGGTTATATCACTATTTATTTGAATATAAAGATTAATCATCCCAATGCGAAGTGGTTGTGAAGGGGTTGAAATTATGGCTATTATGAATTATTTGGGGACAGTGGGAAATGATCTGATCATAAAGGGTTAGCTAAAGGGAATGAATAGAAAAAAGCACAGGTGGTGGACATTATATGAGTGGCAGCAATGGGCCCAAAGGGGGTTGGCCTGTGGTTACGTGCATGGTTTTTGGGAACATGGGCCTCATGGATTTATTATTTTCATATCCAATTTGGGGCATATATCAAGCCAAGGTGGCAAGAATGTGGGTGCACCAATATTACTGCTGTATCTGCCATGTATTACCCAAGTTTTTGTTGTCCAAGGTTCACATTAACATATCCAAAATTGGGTGGGTTGTAGCAACTTCTTGTACAGTGGAATATTGGAGGCCTTCAGCCATTTTTGCTGGTGTGACAGTGAACAGTAAGTGTATCTTCCACAGGTTAATTGTTGTACAGTTACCTACTGGGAAATGGTGGCTGTGGAAAGGAAAATTTCACTGTGGGAAGCTTATTGTGTGGGAGGGTGAGGTATTTATGGTGGCATGCCACCAAACATGAGTTTTTTTGTTTGCAAAAATTCTTTTGGACTGACACATACTGGGATTCCAGGGGGAATGTGTTACTGTTGGCTGTAAGACAGGTGCCAAACATTCTGCGGTGTGTGTGCAAATGTCCAGCGTATGACCTGCGGTGGTGGGTCCCCATGCAAAACAATCCAGCGTATGACCCGCGGTGGTGGGTCCCCATGCAAAACAATATAGCGTCAGGGATCATAGGCGCAGAGTATTTTATTAGGTATGAGGCTTTAGATGATCCGCGCTGATGGGCCTCAGGTTTGTTTGTGCAGGCAGGTGAATCTCTGCAGATAAGCACGCTACCTTCACAAAGGAATTTTTGCTTGTAGGACAGGCGGTAAAAGTTCTTCCAAGTGGGTGAAAATGTTCTGTGCATGACCCATGGAGGGGTGCATCTGAAAGTTTGTAGTGGCCCGGAAATTTGCAGGTGTGAAATGTATAAGTGGGCACCAGTAATAGTTTGCCGCGACCTTGGCACAGGAGTGAATTGACCATTTGCGTATGACCCAAATGATTCCTCATCCCAAGATGCACCCCTTACCATAACTTGGAATACACCAGCATCTGTGTGGTAGCTGAGCACAGCTCTCCAACCTTCATAAAAGGGATGCATTTGAAAAATTTGACTCAATGCCTTGGTGTGATTGAATGTTACATTCTTTTAAAGCATTTTCTCAGCCCCACAGCATACATGTACACCAAAGGTGTATGTACTAAAATGTTGGCTGATCTACAAATTAGGATGGTGTAATACTAATTCAGCATGCATGCATATTACTGAGGGGTATCCCTTCCAATTTTTTGCATAGGTGTAGATCATGTGCCACATGCTCAGCATTGAGATTCACCTGATTTGCAGATGCCGGCTCAGCATGTCATGGTCAAAAGCTCACTATGGCAGATTTTTGGAATGCCATTATTGGAGCACTTTTCACCATAGCTCATTGGAAAGCCCACTTCTGTGCACTTTACCTAAGCATGTGAAATTCTCAGCCTGGCCAAAATGTCTTCTGATGTTGTCCCAAAGGCTCAGATTGTGTGCTTACAAAAATGAAATAGCAATTTCTCAGTAGGGGTGCATTTGATATTGTTATATCAATAGCTCAACAACTGTGCAATTCAAATGTTCTGCCACTAAGAATTTCAATTATCACCCCAAAGCAGACCTGCACAATTGTTCAACCTAGACTCATGCTGTAGTCACTTGCCATACAGCCTCCCAACCCTTTGTTGAAACTGTATCACCTGGCCAAAATGGTGGTATGCTTGCCGTGGTGAGCTGTGACCAAATGCACCATGTAATTTTCTGCATGGGGAATTTGTGGATTGCACACACTGTCCACATACAACAATGCCCTCACAAAAGCACTCCTAGGCAATCAGGTGGCTATTTGATGCAAAAAAGGGGATATAACTGCATATGACAATTCAATCAACTACAATACTTGGCCCGAACCCCTTCTCAGTCACATCATTGGCTGAAACTGAGCTTTCATTTTTCTGACAGGCCTTAAAGCTGAGACCTTGGCAGGTGCTGAAGCTTCTGCAATTGCCTCAGCTTCTCCCTGGTATAAAAGACCATCATAGCCCAAAATGCCCTTCACTTTCTCCCAGCTCACCCGCTCTTATTCTTTTGTGTATTCCCTTTTGTCTTCCCCCCTTTCCACCCATTTCTATTGCACCAAACTAACCACTCCCCTCCCTCCCCTTGCACCGTTTTTTTCCAATTATACTTTCAGAA
Organism: Austropuccinia psidii; assembly: GCA_023105745.1. Lineage (NCBI taxonomy): Eukaryota > Fungi > Basidiomycota > Pucciniomycetes > Pucciniales > Sphaerophragmiaceae > Austropuccinia > Austropuccinia psidii. Next base: position 20,549,676 of record JALGQZ010000016.1, read on the forward strand.
ACCAATTTCCATCTACATTGTGCATCATATGCTCCATTTAACAGCTTTCTCTATGTTATGCTCTGCTCTTGATACTAAATCTTACTCATGACTTTCTTCCAGACTTTTCAACAACTCACCCTAGAGCTTTTATACTATTTTTATCACATTTTAAATTTTTAATTCATCATATGTCTTCTTTTGTGCCTCACATGTTAGTTTCTATATGTATACTAACATAATTTGTATTGGTTTTAGATGTTGTGCACTTTGTGCAATACGTGGGGTATCCCCTGTGTTTGCTCCTCCACAATGACCAAAGCTTGTGATGCTTGCCAACAAGCACACAAAAAATGCTTGTTTGTTGTCCAACCATTCCAACCATGAAGTTAGAGGAGATCCCGCGCAAGACAACCTGGTGAGGACTCCTTTGTTGTCAACAATGATGAAAGCATTCCCAAGCAGGAATGGACTCTGCAACCCCAAGCTGGCAGACACAAATTCTTGCGGATGATTAGCCCCATTCCCTCAAGTATTGATTTGTCCACCCCCCTCCAATGGTCACTTCACTCCTTGACCAGAGCAAAGATATTATCCGGCAAATAAAGGATGGCAATGGCAAGAGGAAATTCAAGCTTGGGCTAATCGTCACCATGTCTTGTCACCCATTGGATTCAAACATCAAAGTGAGCTCTTATTTCTCCTCTCTGACTCATTTTTCTTCATGCAATCATACTAACTATTTTTCTTTACCCATAGAACAAAACCCACCAAATCCCCCACAACAAGAGACTCCCATTCCTTGTATGCCTTGTGAGCAAACTCCATGGCAACCAACTACAGGCCCGGGTGGCACTCAATGGTTGGAGGACTTGTTCCATGGTAAGCAGAAAAACATTCCTTTGCTAATTTCAACCTTTGACCCAAGTGAACTGCCTCCTTTCTCCTTTTGTAGAACCCTCCCAACACAATGAGCCACCCATTCCAGGCACAAGTCAATCCTCCAAATCTCAAGTCCCTTCACATGAGGACACTTCAACTGGTGATCCTGAACCTGAGATGGCTCTGACGCAATCCATGGAGGAACCATTTGGTAAGTCCCCACTTTACTTTTTTTACTCTTACCAACTTTCCCTCACCCCTCCTTCAACCATCTCCAGCTCTTCCTGATACTCCCCGCTCCGTCATTATCATCGACAGTATGCCCATTGGCTCCCCCCTCCACTCCTACCCCAGAGATCCCAACCACCTCCTCCCCTCATTCCCACAATGAGGCTGGGCAGGAATTTACCAACTTGAAACCAACCCTAATGATTCCTCAAGAAATTGTCCATGACATAATCAACCAAGTCTTGTTGGAGCATTGCCAATTGCTCCACATGATTCCCGTCGTGGATGCAACTCATCGAAATGAGATGCACCAGCAATTCTGGGAGGAACTAAACTCCCTCCTTGGCCAGGTATTGGAGGCTTATCCAAAGGAGGACATCACCAGGATAGTCTCAAGATTCCTCAAAAAGAATCACATTATTTTTACTTATTTGCTTTTGTAATGCACTCTTTTAAATAATTTAGTTGTAATCAATACACAATTTTTTCCACTTTTGTTATATTCATTTTTCCCATGATATTTCCTTTCTTTGCAATTGTTAAGATCACCTATTTTGTGCAAATAATTTGTGTAAGTTCCCCACCAAATTTTTCAGTCAGTATTTCTTTGCGTGAACCTTTTTTCCAGAAAATGCGCAGATAGTCACCATTACCATGTCCTACATTCTCTGCTTCCATGGTTCTAAACCATATGAGATTTTAACTGTAAAAACCCTGGGGTTTCCCACATGTGAGAAATCCACCAGAGATTCATGAGTCATTGCCTTTCCTATGGTCACATGCTATTAATCTTAGTTGTGTAAGGAATTATGTGAAGCATTGGGAGCCTTCACCGGCATAAGTAATTGTTTGAATTGTCAGGAACCTGTACAGGAATAAGGATTTGCGTGTGAAGCATTGGCAGCCTGCAACAGCATAAGGAGTTTTTGGAATTGTTGGGAACCCTTTACAAGCATAAGGATTTGTGTGTGAACGTCTGGGATCCTGGACAGGCGTAAGGATTTGAGTGTGAAGCATTGGGATCCTGGAAAAGCGCAAGGATTTATGTGCAAAGAAGAGCAAGGAACCAGGAAAAGAGTAAGGATTTGCATTTGAAGCACCCTGATACTGGGCATGTAAATGCCTTCCAGGCCCTGTTTGTGACCATGAAGCATACAAGCATCATTGGGGGTAACTCCCAATTACCAGGATGACCATCTGGTCCCATTATTGACAACAAGTGATAATAGCCTTAATAACCTCATTATATGCCCATGTATGGTGGCATGACACCATACATGAGCCATTTCACCCCTTTTTTTATTGGAGCCACTGGATCTGCACAATTTAAACCCACCAAAACCAGGTGTATACTGTACTGCGCATTACCACACCCTCTACCTCCCCGACACATCCAAATACCCTCATTATTCTAATTGGGATGAAATTGTATTACCAACCCTGATGTGATAGCCTGCTCCCTTGCCAATCTCATAATAGCCGTGGCTTTTCCACCACATTGTTCTTGCTAACCTCCTTGAGCATTGTGTGGACATCCCCATTAGGGACATGCTTTTGTTGTCCTGTGCTGGATTAGCATAGTGAAAGAATGTACTACTGGCCCACACTACCTGAATGAGCCCATGAGATTTGGATAGATCAATCCAAAAATACTCATTCGGGAAAATCAATTTTCCCCCTGTACAACGCTTTGATGCATCTCTTTGAATTTGGCTGGTCTGCTCATAAGCTTGAAGCCACCATCCTGAAGCATCCTTATCAACATGAGGCAAGTTTTTGAATCTATTCATGGTGAAATTGAGTGCGGAAGCAAATGCAAAAACCCCCTGATTTGCAGAAATATCAGCTTCATAGTTGACTTGATCAAAGGAGGGGACCCCCAATGCCTTGTAGCAAGTTTGCTTTTTTTGAAATAATTTATCCCCAACATATTGTAAGGATTAACCTGGAATTTAACCCACCAAGCTAAGATTTGCACCTCCGTTCCAACATTCATCTTTGGTGTCTTAAATTCTCCCAAGACTTCCGTAAATCCTAAATTTTTGTTCTTTTTGCTGCATTTGTGCCACCCAATAGCAAAAATAAATCCCTCCAGTAATTCTTCATTTGTTGCAATTGGGTCTGTGAATTTTTTTTTGCGAAAGAAGAATTGAGATAATTCATCCCATTGATTGACCTCGACTTCACTCATTCTTGTGAATGGTCTGAATTCAAGAAGGGCAATGAGTAATCCGGTTGAAGAGAAAATTGCCACACAGCCAAAGTGAATGCTTTTGATCTCATTGAAATCCAAAACCCTCAAAATTTCACTTGGGGCCATATTTGCTGATACTGGAATTGATATTTGTGCTGTTGGTTGAGTGGAGGAAAAAAGCTTATTCTTTTGGGTGCTTTTGGCCTCATTTTTCTTTTGGGATGTCCCACTATTCCTGAGTGGTTGAGGGATCACTTTGTATCAAAGCAGACAAGATATGAGATACTTCTGACCACCATTTGAAGCTAAGGCCTTTTCAAACCAGAATGGTTCCCAATTCCCAATGAGCTTTATTCAGCACACATCCTTGACTTCCCTGTTGGAGCCCACATGGCATTTGCTTTATCTAAACCAACTAAAGCCAATGTTCTTCCATGGGGCCCAATGAGGGTGCCACACAAATGCTGACCCATATATATAATATATATATATATGCTCAGAATAAGTGAGCCACTCACACTTTCCTTCCTCACCCGGATGCTTTCCTGCGAGTTCTCTTTTATTATCCTTTCCTTTTTTTGTGAATGCAATACTTGCACAGGAAAATGAAATGAAACCAAAGGATTAGTGACCATTGTGTGAATTATTAATTTCACCTAAATTTTATTTTGGTCAATGAATGTTTTTTATATGCCACTGAAAAAGAAAGATTATATCTGACTTTTGCAAATTGGAAATCTCAAGTACCTGAACCTAAAATTATGCAGTGGATACTGCATTATTCAATTTGATATGTTGATTTTCCCATTCAATGAGTTTCAAATCCAACCATGTGGAATATTGCAAGCACATGCGAATGCAATATGAAATCTGCTGTGGATCCCTAATCATCCTATCCCTCTTGAAAGAACCAGTGCCATTTGGCCTATTATGAGCTTGCGGGAAGTGATAAAACCCACTTCCCGCAATGCCCCTGCATATGCTAATTGTGGCACAACTGCCTGACTCAGTTTGCATCTTGTCGGAGTATTTTCAATCGTGTATGGAGGCATGCCTCCGTACAAAGTAGTTATTATTGGGATTCATACTTAGGCATCTGGGAAGTAGTAGGATGGGTAGTCACAATTATTAAATTCATAAGTTACAATCTATCTGATACAAAGCTATTCTAAAACGGGTCAATCCTGATTGTAAGTTTAGCCAACCTGGGTACAGTCAATTTGACCTGATCACTTGAACCAAGACCATGCTTATCCACCCATGCATCACCAAATTCTAATACCAAGCATTGTGCAAATTAAAATCTAAGAGGTACTGTGGGGCTAAAAGACTCCGATGAGAAGAAACTCTTATTCAGTAAATTCTATATATATATTTCTTAGCATGTAGCCACACTGGCTATCCTAAATCTTTACCCTCTGAAAGTCTTTTGGAAATTTCAATGAGTGATAAAGCCCCTTTCACTGGGATTTTTCTCCAGTCATCTGAGCATACTATCAAACCACAAACCCCCACAACACAGAATACTGCTAATATACCATAGAGAATTCAATTTATTCCAAGATTTTCGTGACATTCCAAAAGATCTTTTATGGATTCATTTTTTTTCAAGCTTGTGAGTTTGGCTTTCATGCAAAAGACTCCAACCTTTGTATGTGCATGTACCATGTTGTACGCAATCATCAAGTGAATGAATTTATCCATTAGATCCTCCAGGTTCTTTTGCAGATTTTTCAATATCTCTATTTTGGCCCTGCTACCTTCAATTCTCAGTTGTGTTGCACTTGGCTTTGATTTACTCAAACAGGAGGAAAGGTATTCAACCGCTCCCCGTTCGGATCCAAGAGGATTGGTAAAACTTGTTGTTGGTACCACACATGGTTGGGGTTCAATCACATTGTATGAAATTAAACTAATGGATTCCAACATAACATTTTCTCAAAAAATTTTAATTGGATTTGAGGGGTAAAGGAGGCTGTCAGGCTGAGTCTATGATGATGTTATAAAAAGGCTATATAAAACTTTAACTATGACTGTGACATGGTAAAAATTGATAAAAAAAGTTTGGTATGATTGATAAAGGTTAAAAATAGAGTAATAAGGGCTTCAATATTAAGAAATAGTGGTGGTAAGCGCTGTTGAAAGCCCTGGTTGCAGCCTTACAAGTTGGATTACAATAATAAGAACTACAATACTTAAATTTAAATTATAAAAGACTTTTTTTCCAAGATTATAACTGTCTTCAACAGTTGTCCTATGTAGGAATTTTAGAACAGGATGATGAAACCTTTTCTGTTGGAGAAAAGGCCCCTTTTTATCCTGAACTTGGGTGAAAAAGTCTTCTAGACCTCTTAACATAGAGGAAGTGATGATTTTTCACTTCCAAGTACTAGCTTGTGGTTTTTAACAAGGCCTGTATACCCTTTGTTGGGCCCAGATGTGGTTTTGAAACCACATCTGGGCAGGTTTCACCAATACAGGGTGAAAGTTTCATCTGGGGACCACATAGCCCTCTCCTGATGTGTATTACACATAAAATGCTGGAAAGGACCTCAGTATTGGCCACACTATGAGGTATTGTAGTATAAACAAGCTCATTTGTCTGTTTGACACCTCAAAGTCATAGTTATGGGATATTATCCCATAGAAAGGCTGTATTGGTCTGACTGTGGGAGTTTGACCTTAAACCTGCTACATCTTTGTTAGCTTTTGAGATATCAAGCTCAAGATTGGTTTACTGTGTATCCCTGGATGTGTTCTACACAATGGTACCTCATTTGATATAGCTATCATTGAATATTGCAATGTTATGCCAAGTACAAGTTTTTTGTACATATGTATGATTTGCTTAAATTCTGTATGGAGCTTATTTGCCTCATAAAATTTATTCTAGATAGGATATGGGGAAATGGATTGCACCACCAGATAGCCCTGATTGTGCTCTTTCCAAAAAGACCCCACTTTAGGTATCTCACACTAAAGCTGTAGAAGCTAGATGAGAGGTGAATATTTTAATCCCCCTTATTTGACCTTATTTTGGTCATAACTTCTGTAATTCTGATGCTAGCTCAGTTTGGCTAGTACTATTGGATAGCCCTGACTTGGAGCTTCAATTTGAATACCCATGTTATTGTGTTAAGCCTCTTCCTCTGGATTTCAGATGAGAGGGGAAAAATCAGGTTTATGCTCAGCAACAGCTTTGAGCAGAAATATCTTTGTTATTCCTTGTCCTATGATGATGGGACTTGTATATTTGGAAATTGGTGGGTTTCCTCTTTCATTTTATACCTTTTGAGCTGATTTGGCTCAGCTCCATGTTTTGGTGGTATCTTGGCTTTACCATTGGTTTATGGTATTTGGCAGTCATTCTTGTGCTCTGCCTTTGAGTAACAGGCTGACATACCCTCCCTCCAAAAAAGGCTCACCATGGATTAGACTCTTCAGTCCTCCTAGAGGCCCTGAATCTCCTTAGGTGAAGGTTCCCATCTGGAATGGCATCCTCTGGTAGCCATTTGTCTTTATCTGCTGTCTGGTGTTTAAATCTGACCAAGTATTGCCTTAGGTCTTTCCCATTCAGTCTGATCTTCCTGGCCTTGATGATTTTCTTCACAGGGCCAGGGGAGTCTTGCACTTCCACTATTTCTGGTAGAGTGGTATTTTTCTTCCTGGAGGGGAACTCAGCCTCCTCTGTTTCAAAGTATGGCTTAACCAAACTCTTGGGTAATGTGGTATTCCATACCTTATTGGCCCAGTTTCAAGTGAAATTTCATTTATAGGAATATAACTTGAAGACTGAAAAAAAGTAATAATTAGTAATTAATCAAGTAAAATAGAGGAATTCAGCAATACAATGGATTGAAGTTCATCAGCATGTATAATCCCATAAGGAAATCCTAGAAGAATGGTCCATTTGATTACAAGAATAACAATAAAATAAGGAAAAGAAAAAGACAAGCTAGCAAGAATGTTAAATTTACCAGTAAGAGGGGTAGTGAAACACTCAAGTTACCCAGGCTCTGCTCAACCTTTGGATTCCTCAGAAATGCAGTTATTAAACTGAGGCCACTTCAATAAGGAATAAATGAAAACTGTATTAAACAACAGTCACAAGACAGAAAGAAAAAGAAATCAATTAATTTATGCAAGGAAAATCCATCAAAACCTTAAACTACACAGCATATCTGTGGAAACACAAGCACAGCCACCTGATAAGCCAGTAAATATGAATTAAAAACAGAATTCAATTCAAATGAAGAAAAATTAAAACTCATACAAGACAAATAGAATCCTCACAATACACAGCATTCTCCACCTACAGTTCAAACAGTGCACAGACATATGGTGCAATAGCTGTACAAAATCACCTCATCCCCCAAGAAATGGTGCAACAAACCAAACATATGGTGCAATATCTTGATCAAATGACACCATTTGGATATCTCTCACCAGCTAAATCCCCTCAAGGCTGTGCATAATAATCTTAAAGTTTAATTAAAATATAATTAAAGTCCCAGAAATGGTGCAATATACCAAACATATGGTGCAATACCTTGGAGAAATGACACCATCTCAAAATTTCTCACCAGCAAAAACATCTCAGATTACATAATCATACATAAAAATGGTGCAATCAACCAAACAAATGGTATCTCAACACTATAAAGAATTATCCCAGCAAAAAGAAGTGGAAAAATTCTAAGTCCCTTGTTTTTGAGTGCCTCTACGGAGAGCCCAAAGAATATAAATAGAGGGCCTCTCTCCCTCATTTTCTCCTCTTCTCCCCACAAATGAAATTAATTACATACCAAGAAGGAGAATAATTATTCATCCCTAACTAGTAGGCCAACCTAGTATTATTATTAAATGGGAATTATATACTAAGAAGGAGAATAACTATCCATCCCTCACTAGTAGGTCAACCTAGTATTATTATTAAATGGGAATTATATACCAAGAAGGAGAATAATTCATCCATCCCTTACTAGTAGTTTAATCTAGCTATTTTATTAAAAGTATTATAGACTTATCAATTTAATTCATAGTGATTTCTAATTGATAGTAGTTAAGAGAAGGTCTACTTTGTATTATCAGTCCACCCTATGTTTAAACTATTAGTCTTATAGTTATGATACTATCTATAATAGTCATAATATTTATTTTACCCCCATAACCTTTACATTATAAAGGAAAAATATCCTTATTATATCTTCATATTAAGAAAAGACCAACCTTACAAATATATAGTATTATTATTATATATATAAAAAAACCTACCCTTATATTATATTATATCACTCATATATTTAACAAACATGCACTCTATATTGAGCAATATCTTACCGAGAAATAATTAAAGGCCTTATTGCTATATTATATTGACAATTAAACTCTCAAACCATTAAGTATTATAACAGATATAACATCAAATTGAACTTACCTCTCAAAATATATATTATTACTATTATATTAAGTCAACCTCTTATACTATTAAGGTCTTACCCTTAAAATCATCTTATATTATTATTTGGAAACTATAGTTTATACTTTTTTTAACTTATAATTTATTTATCTGATTATTGAATAGGTCTGATAGAGACTGCTGAAAAGTCTTCTCTAGTTGTAAAACCACAATTATAAATATTGATTTGTGAGCTCTGTAGGGAGATTGTTTAGTATACTCAGAGGGGAAGCTAAAACACCATTATCACCCTTGGTTACAGGATTATTTCAGCAATTCAAAACTGTTTACCTGCGATTTGCCCCTCAAGGACTGCCTTATTCAATCCCACACTAAAAGGAGTTCCACAGTAATACTGGGTGTTTCCTAGAAAATTCCTCTGTGAGTTTGACCTCCATTGCATTTTTCCCTATCAGCTTAATGATAGTAAAGGGCCCTGAAAATGAGTCTTTCATAATACCTGGTCCCCTTCTTTGAAGTCAGGTTCCATGTGGTATTTGTCCCACCTCTGTTTATTGTATTCTTTTGCCTCATCTAAGCATCTAGCAGCTGTATCACAAGCCTTCTTCCACATATCATGGAATTCTTTGGCTTTTGGGTGGATAGTCAGAAGATTTTTCTTCAGGTGATCCACAGGAAATAGGGGGTTCAACCCTTTTTCTACCAGTGAGGGTGATTTCCCTGTGGTTGATTGCTGGCTTCTATTGTAAGCCAGCTGGACTGCTGGTAGAAGGGTAACCCAGTCATGGTTGTATCCTTCATAGTCTTTGTATTCCATGCCATATGCACAGAAGCTTCTGATGATTTCCTCAATTGTTTAGCTCATCCTTTCAGCTAAACCATCTGTCTGTGGGTGGTAAGGTGTTGAGAATGCAAGCTTAGTACCAAGAATTGCATACAAGTTGGTCCGAAATTCTGATGTGAATTTTGGGTCTCCATCACTAATGATAATTTTAGGGACTCCACAGGTGGATATTATTTTAATACAAAATAACAAGCCATTATCCATTGCTGTGTCCTCCTTGTGACATGGTAGGTGCCTCACACTCTTGCTGAACCTATCAACTATGATCAGGAAAGAATTGAAGTTTTCTTTGCCTCCTGGGACAAGTCCTGTAACCCAGTCCATGTTGATGTTTGCCCATGGGTTTTTGGGTTCTTCTATATGTTGAATTAGCCCATACTTCTTCCCATGTTTTCTATTTTCCTTCTGGCATCTTTCACAAGTGTTTATATATTCACTCAACTCCAGTTCCCATCTGGGCCAATAAGCTGTGCTTGCTACCCCTTCCTTGGTCCTGTCTTCACTCATGTGTCCCATTTAGGGGCAGTCATGGCATTCCTGCAAGATCAGGGATATATGGTCCCTTTCTACTACTGTGAGTGCACTTGTGTGCTCCTCTCTATGGTAGAGCAGGCCATGTATAAGGAGAAGATTGTTGTCCTTATAGTCCCTCAACTAGGGTTCCTCTAGCTGGGATTCCAGTTCTGGGCTCCTGTACTTCTGTTGGAGGGGTTGCAACATTATGCCACACTGTTTTTGTTTGGCATATGTCTTCATTACTGCACTGAAGAATCTATTATGCAGTTCTGAGGAGCTTATTCCCAATATGGGAGTTTATGTCCCTTCTGATTCAGTGTCTCCACTTTCTGGGGTACGACTTCTTGGTGCTCATTCAGAAAATATGAAGTTTCTCCTCCTATCTATTTCCATGAAATGAATAGGAATCTTGGCTGCTACCTCAGGGTCATAGGCTGGGTTGCTTTTGACATTGTCTAGGGGCCATCTGCTGAGGCCATCTTCATTGTTGTGGCTTTTCCCTCCTTGTATATGATGGTCATATTGCCTCTATACTCTTGGATGGCTTACTGCCACCTCAAAATGTGTCTGTTGGTAGACTTCAAGGCTGTGCAGTCTGTGTAGACTTCAAAGACTGCACCTTCCAAATAATAGTGGAGTTTCTCTAGACCCCAGACTTAGCATAGGCATTCAGTCTGGGTGGCCCCATACCTTGCTTCTGAATCTTTCAGTTGCCTAGAGATTTAGCATATTACTCCCTCTCTTGGTTCACTGTCTACAATTTTTCTCTGGTGAAGGGCCGCTCCTAGGCCTTGGCTACATGCTGCATCTATGTATACCTTGAATGGTAGTTCAAACTCACATAAGATGAGCACGGGTGCATTTGTGAGTTCATGTGTGATCCTCTCATATGCATCCCTTCTTTCCTTGGTAATTTCAAAAACTACATCTTTTGAACATAACTTGTATATAATACTAGTTATGTGGACAAAGTTTTTGATGTGGTTTATGTAGTAGCTAGCAAACCCAAGGAAAGATTAAATCTCTTTGATGTTCTTTGGTACTGGCTTCTGCAGTACTGCTTCTACTTTATTCTGGTCTATCACCAGACTAAGACCTGAGACTTTGTGTCCCAGTGCCAATAACTCTTGTTGGACAAAATTGCACTTTTTAAGTGAAATTTTCAGATTAATGGGTGTGCACTTACTTAGAGCTCTGTCTATGTACTGCCCATGGTCTTCCTATGTCTCTGAGTATATAATGATGTCATCAATATATACTACCATCAAGCCCTCCAATATTTCTTCTTGAAATATTGTGTCCATCATCCTTTCAAAGTGGGCTGGTGCATTTTTGATTCCAAATGGCATCCTGGTGTACTCATATAATCCCATATGGCATATGATTCTGAGTAATTTGATGGAGTTTGGTTTAAGTCCATTCTGGTGAAAGCCTTTCATACAATCCATCTTGTATTTGGCTTTTGCCACTTTATTCAGGGAATTAGGTATCCTAGGTATAGGGTACCTGTCAGCTTTTGTGTAAATTTTCAGTGCTCTGAAATCTCCACACAGCCTAGATTTACCATCATGCCAGGTGATAAGGACAGGAGTGGTGATTTCCACTATTTCATTGTGTCCTATCTTCCTGATGACATCAATGTCTAGGAGTTCATTGACATGTCTTTCAATTTCCTTCCTAGTTTCAAGACTTTCTGGGTATGGAGGTCTTCTCAGAATGGGTGAATAGGGTCTTTACACATCTAGATATAGTTCTATATCATGGCCTCTGATTTTTTGTAATAGTTCTTCACCAATGCCAAATTCTGGTCTATTTTTCCTCAGCATCTTCAGTAAACTAAGTTTTTGTTTACTGGTGAGGGTAGTGCTGAATTGGCCCTCCTTGGTTTCATTCAGTAATCCTTCTAGAGGGTCATGGGTAGATATTTGGTATATGTCAAGTGAAATTTTTTTCCTTGTTTGTACCAATAGTAGTATTCCTGTTTTTACTATTGTAAATATCAATGCCATACATCCTCTGATAGTCTGTTCCTAGTAAAATCCCTTGGATGTGGTCATCTTCAAGCACAACAAACTCTGCATTGAGTCTGATGTTACCTTTCCTATGGGGTATAATGATCTCTTTGATAATTTTCCCAATGGATTTCATCTTCCCTGATGCACTTTTGAAGTTCTTTGCCTTTGTGGGCAAGACTTGTTTTTCCCAATTTGGGAAGTGGTGATCCAGATAATTTCTGGCCACTATTGAGCGGTTTGCCTCACTGTGAATGATCAATGGGTGTTTAGCATTGTTAATACAAACAGTCATCCTTGTGGATGTCCCATGTATATATTCCATTCCTCTAGTTGGTGAAACTGGGAAATTTTGTGCATCTTGTGTGTGTTTACACAAGTTTTCATTTGCATTGTCTTGTGGAATGCCTGCTTCGAACTGTAGATCTGTGAGCCTTAGAGATAATTTCATATACCCAAAAGACCACAAACACAAAATCAACAAATAAATATAAATAAAATAAATTTATTTATATTATTAAAATGAAAATCAAAATATAAATATAAAATCTTATTCACAATTGAAAATATAATTAAAATTTAAAAATAAAATTACATTAAATTTTGAAATTGTAAAATTGCATTTATACTTGAAAAAATTAAGTAAAAATGAATTTTTAACAAAATTGTAAAAAAATGAATAAATTTGGAAAAAATTTAAAGAAAAATTATTATAACTCTTTATCCAATAAATGAACATATAAAAATTATTTTAGCATTGGATTCCTCTTAAAAAATCAGGTGGGGTCACCTCTGAGTGAAACCTTTGTAACTCAACTCTAAATAAGCTTGAATTAAGTTTTGAGTATTTTCTGTATGAAAATTGAAAAAACTCAAAGCTTTAATTTGATTCACATCACATGTAGTGTTAATCACCAAAATATGTGTTAAAATTGAGGTGTTGTGTATATTTTAGATGTTATGAGGAATTAAAGTATTTTTAATTGAATTCAATTGAAATGTCAAAATGTGCGCGTGTATTACATAAGTGAACTTTGATTTACATATGAGTTATCAATTATACCTGTATTCAACTGTACAACTCAATTGAATTACATATGTAAATTATAAGTATAATACATGATGAGGAATTAACGGAAAAATAAATTGGAAAGATTAAATTTGGGGGGGAAAAGGAACTCCAGCTCTAATGGGGAGCTAGACCCCTAAAATGCTTGTTGAAAGGCATGTGGTGTCAAAATTCACGCAAACGTTCATCACTTTTGGCCTGAAATTGAGTTACAGGTTCTGTGAAGTCAATTGATGATGAGGTTTTGATACCAACTGGGGTAGTTTTAGCTGTTGCCAAGAGGGTAAAACTACCCTTAAGATAAAACAATCATAGTAAAAACTGTTTTAACTGGTTTCTACGTCTCCCGAACGCATTCTGAGGTGTTTTGAAGGCTCTAGACCAGGTATTGCTATAGAAATGGCTGATTTAAGGGTCTAAAATGGCTAAAAATGGCTTAAACCAGCCCTTTTTGGTCTAAACCAGGGTTCAATGATGCAATAATTGGCTTTTCTGTTGTCAGACTGTTTTTCACGACTGACAAGAGTAAACTTTACTTTGGAGTAAGAAAATTGATGGCTATAAAAGAATGTCTTCTTTGCCCCACTTTTCTCTTCATGTTAGAATCTTTTCCTTTGATAATTAGTTTAAACATTGTTAAACCAATCAATAAAAGATTCCAACCACCTTTATTAAATCATTTTAAGCCCTTTAACCATGTGAAAAAATCATTATAATCATTGTTTGTAACTCTTATAATCATTTTTACCCCTGAACCATCCCAAAAGTGAATTAAAGCATCTTTCATCACTGCAAACTTTGTCACTTTGTTTCCAAATTCACTATGGTCACTTTTGGGTGTGTTTTCTCTTTAATATTCTTTTCAAAGACTGAGTTCTTTGATTAAGTGCTTGCAGTTCTTTGCTCAATTAATTCCAATTGAAATTGCTCTTGAAGAAATTTCTTTTGTGGCCTTAAATATCTCTTGTAGAGTATTTTTGGATAAATCTTTATTGGTAAAACAATAAATCTTTATAATATTATTGTTTTATACTAATAAAGTTATAAACAAGAAAATTGGCGTGTTATCTCTTAAAAATAATTTTTTCTACTATTTTTAATTGATTTTTGCCTTATACAAATTTTGAGGACAGGAAAAGTACTTGATTTTCAATCAAAGTTTCATATCCACACCTTCTATGCGGTGGCCCAGCCATGATATTTTACCTGTGACATATTTTTTTTACTCTTTTTAAATCTTTTTTCTTATATTGAAAAATTTCAAAACATATAAAAAATACTTATAATTCAAAAAATCAATAAAAAAATAATTTTTTAATATTATAAGTGAGGCTTATATTTTAATTTCTTTTTTGAAATATTCTTTTTTTACTGAATTAATTGGTTTTTTCATTAATTTTAGTGTCTGAAAACGTGGTAAGACAAGGAAACATTGAAACAGCCTCAACAGTAACCAGTATTAATCCTGCCAGTACTGTTAATTCTGATCATAATAGTACTATTATTGTGACTCAGAACATTCAACCAGAGCCAATTTCTTCTGAATTAGTCAATTTGGAAATCAGTAATACTCTTTAGAAAGCCAAAGATCTGGCCAATAGGAAGTGTTTTGACATAAAATTACTATTTTAAGCCTTTTTAACCATAATTATGCCTTCAACCAGATCAGGACCCAGCTATAACCCCTCAAGCAGCTCTAGGAAAGGTAATAGACGTGAGTATGGAAGAGGCCAATCAGGTACAGAAGGAAAAGGGTCAGTTGATGACTTACAAACAACTAAAATGGGTCATTCTGAAGCTGATAATACCATTTTACCTTCAAAAAGAGCTGACACCGCCACAACAAGCCTCAGTGGACATATACAAAGCCAGCCACAGTGCATGAAACAATGCACTTCAATTCAAGGAGTACCAGATCCTTGCAGACTTGTGGAAGAATTGCATGAGTTCTTACCTGACTGTGAGAGAGTTCCTGGGCCATCCCAATACTTTCAAATTGCTCAATGGATGGCATCCATTGATGGAGAAGAAAAACATGATGCTTTTGAATGTAGAATGGAGGAAAAACAACCCTCCACCACTCAAACCAGTGCCAAAAACAGCCCCAGTGGGCAGAAGCAGCAATTTCAATGTGAAAAAGCAGCCACAAACTCCAAACAAGGGAAAAGGGAAGGCACCAGCCTCAAAACCTTACAGCCAGTGCTACAGAATCCCAAAGATTCAACAGGATGTCATGGAAGATGTATTTCAGATGGCCAGAGCCATGATGGAATTACAAAAGAAGGAGGAAGCCAGATGAAAATATCAAAAATGGTTTCTGATACTTTTGATTGTATTCCAGAGTTGTATAAAGTTATTTATGACGTAAAAAGTAATCTTTCTGATAAAAATACATCAATTTGTGACAATCTTAAAACAAATAACTTGAGTCTGAGCCAAATAAATGATACACTTAAATGCTTTGAAAGAGTTTTAAGAACAATCAAAACTTCCAATAATGATAATTCTTTTGGCATTAAGATAAATGAACAATCTGCCATTATTAAAGAGTTAACAGAAAAATATTCTAAATTCAATATTGATGACATAATTGAAACAAGAATAAAACAAGCCATAAGTACTATCAAAGAGGATAATAAAAAAGCTTTTGATGATATTTCAAAATCATTTGCTGAAGTAAAGACAAATATAGTTTGCCTGAAAAAGCATTTTGATACCTCAAGAGGGGAAATATCCAAATTAACAATAAACTTAAATGGAGTTATATCTGATAATACTAAGCAAACAGAATTATGGAATGAGCTAACATATAAAGAGGATCATCATAAAAAGAATGTCATAAACTCTATACAAAACTTGCAACATGAATTAAGAAATTCACAAAGGTGTAACAACAGTAAAATGAATGATATTGAACAACTTCTAAACACTTTACCAAGAATGTCTAGACCTCTGAATCAAAATGAATATGCCAGAATTCCCAATCCACAAGTATTGGATATTGAAAATTCACAGGTAAAAAATGAATTTTCTACTTCTTTTCATAACTTAGAACCATCAATGGGCCAAGAATTCTTGAAAGAAGTTCCAAAACTTAAAGAATGGCCTCACTTCAGTGGTGAAGGAGAGTATGACCATATGGAGTTCATTAGAGGTATTGACATGATCAAAGAGGATTTTGAACTACCAGACAGATTGGTAACAGCCAAATTTAACACCTTGTTTACCAAATCAGCTCACAGATGGTACATCAAAATAAGACAAGCACATGGACACCAGAGTTGGACTTGGTGGAAAACCCAGATTATTACCAAATGGGCAAATGATTCTTGGAGGTTTAAAGTTGAAACAGCCTTTGAATCTGCCAAATTTAATGCTGATAAAGACAAAGCTTTACCATGGTTTTTCCAACAAAAAGACAGATTAACAGCATTATATCCTGAAATGTCAGAATTTATGATCCATAGAAAAATTCTGAGACAATGTGGAGGTGACTTAAAATATGCTATCAAAATCAGGACTACTGAAAAATCTTCAGCAGAGGATATTATCAATATATTAGAAGAAGTAACCACCAGAACCAAAATTGGTTCTAGTAGGGTTAATCTTAAAACAAGGCTTAATACACCTGGGAAAGATTCTTTGGACAAAAACACCAAAGAAAATTCTAATAATATTAAGTATAAATCTGCAGATACAGTCAGAAAGTGCCATATTTTCCAAAGCATCACCCATTTAGCCAATAAATGTCCAAAGAAGGGGAAAATCAATGAAATTAATATTGAAAAGGAACCTGATGTTGAAAAAGATGACATAATTGAAGACAATTCAGATGATAAGTCATCAATATTTTCTGGATCTTCAAAAGATATAGAAAATATCAATGCCACTTTTGACATCATGGAATCTTATTCCCACTTGCCACAATTGAGCAATGGTCAACTTGATTTATCAAAAGTTCAAAATTCACAACTTATGAAAACACAACCAAACAGGGGGAAACGTTATACAGCTGTTAACTCCTGTATAACAGAAGTGGTAATTCACAACAAGCCCACCAAACTTTTGCTTGACCCAGGAGCCTTCTGCTCTTGTGTTGGAAAATCTTTTCTTCAGGATTGTGTACCAAATTTTGAAGACAAATTGTTACCAATTGATGGTATAAAATTCAATATTGCAAGTAATCCAATGAAAGCATTAGGAATTTTTGAGACCAATGTCATATTCCCACACATAAATGGGAATCTAAGAATCACAGTTGAATTTGTTGTTATGGAAAATTGCTCGAGTACCCATTTTATATTGGTAAATAACTATTTAATCATGTATGGGATAGATTTGCATAACAACAAAGACAGATACTTTACTATTGGAGACAATAAGTGCCAAAAATTTGCCTTTTTACCATTTAAAAGAAAAATTACAGTAAACAAAGTATCACCAGTCAACTTAGAGTTAGATAAATTTAAGTCTAAACAGATAAATGAGGCTGAAATAAGCCTTCATCTTACTGATAAACAAGAAAATGAACTGTCTTCCCTTTTGTATGACCACAGAGGAGCATTTGCTTCAGACAAAAAACCTCTAGGAGCAATTATTGGTCATGAAGTTGACATCATTCTTAATATTGAGAGACCTTATCCACCACTCTTAAGAAGACCTGCATATCCAGAAAGTTCAAAATCAAGAGAAGCTCTAGAAATTCATATCAAAGAACCTCTAGACCTTGGTGTAATAAGAAAAGTAGGCCACAATGAAGAAGTAGAAATTACTACACCAGTCATAGTGGCATGGCATAATGGAAAATCTAGAATGGTTGGGGACTTTAGAGCTCTGAACACTTACACTGTTCCAGACAGATCCCCAATACCAAAAATCCAAATTGCCCTTACTAAAATATCTCAAGCAGTGTATATAACCACTATGGATTCCCTTAAAGGATTCCATCAAAATGTGGTGACACCAAGAGCAAGGAAATACTTGAGAATTTTGTTCATTGTGGAGTGTATGAATACTTGAGGATGCCCTTTGGTATCAAGAATGCACCTTCACACTTCCAAACAATGATGAATGAAATCTTCCCTGAAGAACTCTCAGAGGGATGGTTGATCATTTACATTGATGACATTATTGTCTGTTCCAAAACTTGGGTGAAGCACATGTACAGATTTTCCAGAGGTTTGACAGAAATTCAATCAGTAAACATGAAAATCTCCTTGAAGAAATGTCATTTTGGATTTAAAGAACTTAAAGCACTAGGACATGTTGTATCTGGTTTGTCCCTTGGAATTGACAAAAACAAAGTTGCAGCAGTATTGCTAAAACCCATGCCTCAGAATAAGAAGGAAATTCAGTCATTCTTAGGCTTTGCAGGATATCACAGGCAACACATTGAAGATTTTGCATCCATAGCAAGACCACTTTATAAATTGTGTGACAAAGACACAGTATTTGAAATTACTTTTGACAGAGTCAAAGCTTTTGAGTGTTTAAGAGAAGCCTTGACCACTGCTCCATTCCTACTAATGCCAGAATTTAAATTGCCTTTTGAATTGTATATTGATGCATCAGGGGATGGACTGGGTGCTGCACTTCACCAAGTTCAGATCATAAATGATAAACCTGTAGAAGGACCCATATGTTTCATATCCAGGCAAATAAAACCAACTGAAGCCAGATATGGAGCAAGTCAAATGGAATTTCTATGCCCTGTCTGGGCCTTGGAAAAATTAAACTACTTCTTGGAGGGATGTGTTTTTGAGGTGATAACAGATTGTACAGCTGTCAAATCACTTTTAAACATGAAAACACCAACAGAAATATGCTCAGATGGCAAATAGCCATACAAGAATACAGAGGTAATATGATTATTGTTCATAAGGATGGGAATATTCATAAGAATGCAGATGGATTAAGCAGATGGCCATTACCAAATAATATTGATAATCCTGCTTATGTGCCAGAAGAAGCTTCACCACAAATCCCAATAGAAGGAATAAGTGTTACAGACTTGAACACCACCTTCTTTGAAGAAGTCAGAAGTAGTTACACTCAAGATAAGAATTGTAGCATCTTATGCCAATTACCTAACAAATACTGTAAATACAACTCTCTAATACATGCCTTGGATGAAGTATGGAAAAAATCTTATGATGAAGGAAGATTTCACCTACTGGATGGTATAATTTACCACAGAACCAAGCACACATGTGTCATGACAGTTGTAGACAGGTCATTACTCAATCCTGTACTGAAAGAATGCCATGATAGCCCCTTTTCAGGACATCTGTCTGAAGACAGAACAAGAGAGAAAGTAAAGACCTGCATATGGTGGCCAATGTGGCAGAAAGATGTTGCAGAGTATTGCAAGACCTGTGACAGATGCCAAAAGGCAAATAAATCCACTGGCAAGAGACTTGGAAAAATGATAAAAATCCAAGAACCAAGCAGACCTTGTGAAATTGTCCATATGGATTGGGTAACTGGCCTACCACCAGGAGGTGACAGAAGCTATAATGTTTTCCTAGTAATTGTGGACAGATTCAGTAAAACTCCAATCCTTTTACCATGTCACAAGGATGATACAGCCATGGATACAGCTCTTCTGATATGGAATAGAGTAGTGTCATGGACTGGGATACTTACAAATATCATTAGTGATAGGGATCCGAAATTCACTTCCGCACTATTAAAAAATCTTCACCAATTATTTGGCACTGAACTGTCTTTCTCTACAGCCTACCACCCACAAACTGATGGCCTGGCTGAAAGGATGCTCCAAACCTTAGAGGACATGGTGAGAAGATTTTGTGCATACAGCCTTGAATTCAAAGATAGTGATGGTTTCACCCATGATTGGTGTACTCTTCTACCTTCACTGGAACTGGCATACAAAACCTCCATTCATGCCAGTACCAATGAGACTCCTGCTATTTTGGAAAAAGGATGGAATCCCAAATTTTCCCAAGATTCTTTAAGGAAAGATTTGGTTGAAATACATCCTACAGCTTCCAGCTTCAAAGGAATGCTAGAAAGAGCCAGAAAGCATGCAGTAAAATGCATGGAAGACTCATTTTCATATGCTAAAGATAAATGGGACAAATCTCATGCCACTCCAGATTTCAAGGTACCGGATTTAGTACTAGTATCAACCACCAACTTCAATAACAGCAAAGGATGTAAAAGGCTCAAAGATTCCTTTTCAGGACCTTTTGTTATTAAAGCCCACAATGGAGAAAACGCTGTTGAAGTAGAATTATCTGAAGAACTTAGTAATAAGCATCCTACATTTCCAGTGAGCTTGGTAAAGGCATATAAATCTAGTGATGCTGAGAAATTTCCCTTTAGGAATAAATTCCCCAAGTTATACCTCCTATTGAGACATCTGGTACTCAGAAAAGTACCACAGTTCTTAAAGAAAGAAAATTAAGAACCAAGAAAGTGAGGGAATACCTTGTTAGGTACAGTAACCCAACTTGTGAAGATGAATCTTTAGAAGAAAAAGATATACCAGAAGCTACCAAACTCCTCAGGAGATTCAAACACACTAGAAATACCAATATTACAAAGTAATATTCTTTTCTAGTGGGAGGGAATGTGAGCCTTAGAGGTAATTTCATATACCCAAAAGACCACAAATACAAAATTAACATATAAATATAAATAAAATATATTTCTTTATATTATTAAAATGAAAATCAAAATATAAATATAAAATTATATTCATAATTGAAAATTTAATTACAATTCAAAAATAAAATTACATTAAATTTTGAAATTGTAAAATTACATTTATACTTGAAAAAATTAAGTAAAAATGAATTTTTAACAAAATTGTAAAAAAATAAATAAATTTGGAAAAAAGTTAAATAAAACTTATTATAACTTTTTATCCAATAAATAAAAATATAAAAATTATTTCACCATTGGATTCCTCATATAAAAAATCTGGTGGGGTCACCTCTGAGTGAAAATTTTGTAACTCAACTCTAAATAAGCTTAAATGAAGTTTTTAGTATTTTCTGTATGAAAATTGAAAAAACTCAAAACTTCAATTTGATTCACATCCCATGTAGTGTTAATCACCAAAATTTGTGTTAAAATTGAGGTGTTGTGTATATTTTAGAAGTTATGAGGAATTAAAGTATTTTCAATTGAATTCAATTGAAATGTAAAAAAGTGCGCATGTATCACATAAGTGAACTTTGATGCACATATGAGGTATCAATTCTTACTGTATTTAACTCTAAAACTCAATTGAATTACAGATGTAAACTATACATATAATACATGATGAGGAACTAAAGGAAAAATAAATTGGAAAGATTAAATTTGGGGGGGAAAAGGAACTCCAGCTCTAAGGGGGAGCTAGACCCCCAAAATCCTTCCTGAAAGGCATGTGGTGTCAAAATTCACACAAACGTTCATCACCTTTGGCCTGAAATTGAGTTACAGGGTCTGTGAAGTCAATTGATGATGAGGTTTTGATACCAACTGGGGTAGTTTTAGCTGTTGCCAAGAGGGTAAAACTACCCTTAAGATAAAAAAATCATAGTAAAAACAGTTTTAACTGGCTTCTACGTCTCCTACACACATTCTGACGTGTTTTTAAGTATCTAGACCAGGTATTGCTATAGCAATGGCTGATTTAAGTGTCTAAAATGGGTAAAAATGGCTTAAACCAGCCCTTTTTTGGTCTAAACCAGGGTTCAATGATGCCATAATTGGCTTTCCTGTTGCCAGAGTGTTTTCCACGACTGACAAGAGTAACATTTACTTTTGGAGTAAGAAAATTGATGGCTATAAAAGAATGTCTTCTTTGCCCCACTTTTCTCTTCATGTTAGAATCTTTTCCTTTGATAATTAGTTTAAACATTGTTAAACCAATCAATTAAAGATTCCAACCACCTTTATTAAATCATTTTAAAACTTTCAAACACTTAGAAAAATCATTATAATCATTGTTTGTAACTCTTATAATCATTTTTACACCTGAACCACCCCAAAAGTGAATTAAAGCATCTTTTATCACTGTAAACTTTGTCACTTTGTTTCCAAATTCACTCTGGTCACTTTTGGGCATGTTTTCTCTTTAAAAATCTTTTTAAATACTTAGTTATTTCATTAATTGATTGCAGCTATTTGCTCAATTAATTCCAATTGAAATTGCTCTTGAAGAAATTTCTTTTATAGCCTTAAATATCTCTTATAGGGTATTTTTGGATAAATTTTTATTGGTAAATTAATAAATCTTTATAATATTATTGTTTTATACTAATAAAGTTATAAACAACAAAATTGGCGTGTTTTCTCTTAAAAATAATATTTTCTACTATTTTCAATTGATTTTTACCTTATACAAATTCTGAGGACAGGAAAAGTACTTGATTGCCAATCAAAGTTTCATATCCACACGTTACAATATCCTTAATTTCTAGTAGTGTTTCCTCTTGGTACTCCACTAGGAATTCCCCTCTTGGGTCTTTTTCTTCATCAGATTGTTCTCCTGTGGCCTCACCCATAGGGTCTGATGCAGAATGCTCTGTGGGGGATTCCTCCTCTGGGACTTTCTCAATGGCATAGACTTTCTTCTTTGCCTTTGGACAGTTATTGGCATAATGGTCTGTTGAACCACAATTGTGACAGTAATTCTTCTTCTTAGTCACTTCTGCCACTCTTTCTCTGGGTTTGTCTTTGAACTCTACCCTGAAAGGTTGTTTCTTCCTGAAACCATTGCTTTTATATGGGGAATATTTCCCTATATTTGTTCTTTTCCTTACATCTTGTATGGTGTTTTCAATGTTATCTAGAGTGTAACTTTGGTTTCATCTGAATTTTACTGCATCCTCTAGTTCTCCTGGCATTTGTGTCAAGAGCTTGTGATTATAAAATATCTGAATATTCATTTGAGGATCAATGGCCTTCACCCCTTTAAAATGTCCAACGCACCACTCATATCGATCTTTGTCCACAGAGCACTTGTCATTTTCAAATTAAATGTTCTTGTGCCATATCCAAGTAACATTGCTGTACTTTTGGATTATTTGACTCTTCCACCATGGCCAGTTTCTTCTTCCATGGATTGCTTTAATATCTGTGTACTATAAACTAGCGTGTCCTTTAAATTCTGTATTCAGTCTAGCAGTAATCCAGTATTCTGGTATACTTGGTACATCAATGAAGAGTCCATCAATAGAAACAATGAGTTCCATATGATCATATTCCCCTATGCCAGCGAATTTGGGCCATCTTGAGGCCTCTGAAAGCTGTTTTAATACTTCTTGATCAAAATAAGACATGTTCTCTCCATCTTGGTATTGAGATGGAAACCTTGCTTTATTCTCCAAAAGGCATCTGGTTTGATGTCTTCTTGGTGGTATGGATTATTCAAAACATGGGCTTGTGGTTGGGGCTTCATGTTTTGATAGACATTAAACAATTTTTTGAAGTCTTGTTCCAGAAGATCCCTGTCCCTTTTGAAGTGGTGCTGTTCTTCAAATACTTCATACAGTCTTTTATTGGTTTCTTCAGAAGCTTTTCTCAATTGATCATGGCCTTGTTGAAGGGTTTTAACAATTTTGTCCATGGAGGCTGTTAATTCTTGCACCCTATTATGGCTTTCTTGGAGCTCTGAAAACTTCTTTTCAATTTTCTCTGCATATTGGGACATTTGTAACCACAGTCCATCACTTTTTAAGTTACTATTGGTTGTAACAACACTGTGTTCATTCTAAGTGGGGGTTATATTTCTATTATTGGGGCTACTTATTATAGAAGTATGTACAAGTATTTTGGGCTCTTGTGTACTTCTTTCACCAAGTAAAACAGCTTCTGCATCATTGGGTCTGACTCCCTCTGCCTTTGGTTGAAAGAGGTCTTGTTTTTGCCCTTTTATTATTGTCTTCTCCTGGAAACTACCTGGGATTGTGAAGAATGGTGACTCTTGGCCACTGATCTGTTGGCTCCTGAATGGTGTGAAGCCACTGGAGAGCTGTTTTGGCCTACTCCTTGTGAGCCTGAAGGAATCTGAGTATGCCATTTCTGCGTCAGCTGTTCTTATATAGCTTGGATAGTGGCTTTATTCTCCCTTATCCTGGTTGTCCTCTCCTCCAGGAGTCTGAAGTCCTGGCTGGGTTCCAACCTTTGGTGATCACCATAAGGTGTTTGAAGTCTATCCCTTTGAGACATATCTTCTGGCAGCTTGCTCCAAGTTCTGCCCAGTGGGATGCTATTTTGAACCTCTTGTTGTCCATGCTCCATTGAAAAAGGTCTTTGAGGAGTTGGTGGAGCTGAAGAACTTGATCCATATCCTTGAAGTCCTCTGGTTTGAGGTTTCTGTTTAATTGGAAAGTGAATGGAAGAGTGGGTATTATTTCACTCAATGTCTTGCCATCCACCACTGTGTCCAAGGTGTCCTCTTCCAGGTCTTCTGGTTCTGGACAAGCCTTCTCCATCTTCTGGCTGGTTCCTTGGGATTTCAAGGTTTCAGAGGTGTACAGGGGACATATCAGTGTTTGTAAGCAGTCAAAAACTTAATGTTCTTAGGATTTTTACCTTTGACTGTGCCTTGTACAAATTTGTTGTCTACTTCTTTTGGCAATTTGCCTTTAGAGGTTACAACTGGGTTAATGATTGTAATCTTCCCTGTACAATTGATTAATATTGGTTTAGCTTGTATTGATTCAGAGTTTTGTGGCTTTCTACTCCTCTGAGTGGCAGTTGGTGTCCACTTTTTAGCTGTAATAAGGCCTTCACTGTGCCTCTTTCCTTTCCCCTTGCTTCCCTCTGGTTCTGAGGGTGTCACTGGTGTGTTGGCCTGTGACTGGGTTTCAAGTGGTATCAAATTTTCTTCCACTGAATCAAACAGGAAAAAGAGGGCTTATCTTCAGTTAAGACTTCTTAAAATGCTGTTTTCACGTCTAAGAATGGCCTCTGGGCAATACATTTCTATACTATACCCTTGTATTATGACAGTGCAATTGAAATTATCAATTGCACGTCAAAAAATACAGCTTTGGGATTTCTGGTACACTTTTTGTATGCCGGTATCTCACAGATTAACCTGTAATTAACAAGTGTAATCTAAAAGTGGTAATGTAAAAGGCAATTGAAACTATCAATATACCCAACCACACCTCTAATACTGGTGGTTTACAGTAAGATGGGTGTCCTTTTTAATTAAAAAGGACACTATTGATGGCTTAAAGTGTTTTAATATGTAAAGCATGCCAAAAATAAAGGCTTTGTGGTGATTAAATTATAATCAACCACACAACAAGGCAATTCAAAATGGAAAAACACAGTGGTATATGGTATTATACCACTCAAAGAATAAATATAAGATATGTATTATATTATTTTTTAAGAAACTTTATGCCTAAAAAACAAAACAATAATGTCAGAATTAAGATAATAAAAAAAACTTGCTTGTGAGGTCCAAAAAAGGTTAAAAACCACGGCCAGGGCACCAAAATGTCAGGCTGAGTCTTTGATGAATTATAATAAGGCTATATACAGCTTTAGCTATGACTTTGAAACACTAAAAATTGATAAAAAAAGTCTGGTATTATTGATAAGGGTTAAAAATAGAGTGATAAGGGCTTCAATATTAAGAAATAGTGGTGGTTAGCGCTGTTTAAATCCCTGGTTGCAGTCTTACCAGTTGGATTACTATAATAAGAACTACAATACTTGAATTTAGAGTATACCTGACTTGTTTTCTAAGAGTATAACTGTCTTCAACAGTTTTACTATGTATGAATTTAAGAACAGGATGATGAAACATTTTCTGGTGGAGAAAAGGCCCCTTTTTATCCTAAACTTGGGTGAAAAAGTCTTCTACACCTCTCTAAAGAGAGGAAGTGAAGATGTTTCACTTCCAAGGATCAATTGAAATTGTATTGCATTTGCAAAATATAATTTTTTGGCAAATTCACAGAGGTGATGTGTTGCAATTTATTTCAAATCATTCAAATGAAATCACTTCCCTGTGAGAAATTGAATAAAATTGACTAGTGAGAAACCTACTAAAGTAAACTTTTGAACTATTCAACGCTCATGAGGTAAGTACTAAGCAAAATGTTCCATTTGAGTTATTTAAAATTAAATGGTTTTGTCAGGGAAACCAGAGGCACCATTCTCATCTTAAATAGTTCACTTATTAGGTTTTAATGTGCGAGTCTCATTATTTAAAACCTAACCACAACATTTTGAATATCCCAACCAATTTTCCCCAAGAACCTGTTGGCATAGAAGGCCACTCAGCATATTTCTGTGATTGCGCTCATAATGTATGCCAACAAGCCACCATACCCTGTGGATTCAATACAGAAGCGTAAGGATGGTAAGCGGCAGTGGTTCAGAGGCATAAGGAGGGGTGAGCACTGAGATGAGGTGCCGGAGTCAGAGGCTTATCTTGAGGGAGCTACAGGAGCATGAAGATTGTAAGGTGCAGAGGTGTAAGTAGCGGCGAGGGCGGAGATGGGGGTAGCATTGGAGTCACATCTTGAGGGTGCTGCAGGAGCGCAAGGATGGCAAGTAGCATTGAGGATTAGGCCAGTGTGAGGGCAGCCTTAGAGGCATGTCAGGAGGGCACAGCTTGAGCATAAGGATGGTAAGCAGCAGAAAGGATTAGGAGGGTGGGAGGAGGCATCAGAGGCATACCTTAAGGGAGCAGCAGTAGCTGTGAGCCTTGGAGGTATTTCATATACCCCAAAGACCACAAATAATAAAATAAGATATAAATATAAATAAAATGAATTTATTTATATTATCAAAATAAAAAGAAAATATAAATATAAACTAATATTTAAAAATAAACATTCAATCAAAATTTAAAAATAAAGCTACATTGAATTTTAAATTTGTGAAAACACATTTTTACTTGAAAAAATTAAGTAAAATGAATTTTCAACAAAAATACCAAAATTAAAATATTTTTGGAAAAAAGTTAAATAAGAATCATTATTACTTTTTATCCTACAAATAAACATAGGAAAACTGTTTTACCATTGGACTCCTCATAAAAAGTAAGGTAGGGTCACCTCTGGGTAAATTTCTGTAACTCAACTCTAAATAAGCTTAAATTAAGTTTTTAGTATTTTCTGTACAAAATTTGAAAATCCTCAAAATCTTAATTTAATTCACATCACATGTGGTGTTAACTATCAATTTTTGTGTTAAAATTGAGGTGTTGTGTGTAGTTTAGAATTTATGAGGAAATGAAGTATTTTCAATTGAAATGTCAAAATGTGCGCCTGTATTACATAAGTGAACTTTGATTTACATATGAGGTGTCAATTATTACTGTAAGTGTATTGAAAAAGTCAATTGAATTACATATTTAAATTAAAATTATAATACATGATGAGGTTTCAAAGGAAAAATAAATTGGAAAGACTAATTTGGGGGGGAAAGGAACTCTAGCTCTAAGGGAGAGCCAGACCCCCAAATTCCTTTCTGACAGTTGTGAGATGTCAAATTCCATGCAAAGGTTCATCCCTTTTGGCCCAGAATTGAGTAACAGGGTCTGTGACTCAATTGATGACAAGGGTTTGAGACCAACCAGGGCAGTTTCAACTGTTGCTAACAGGGTAAAACTACCCGTAAGTTAAAACAAGATTAGTAAAAATATTTTCAACAGGTTTCTACATCTCTTACAAACATTCTGACATGTTTTTATTGGCTAAAACCAGCCCTTTTTTGGTCTAAACCAGGGTTCAATTATGCCATAATTGGCTTTTCTGTTGTCAGAGTGTTTGTGTCAGGCTGAGTCTATGATAAAGGTGTATATGAGTATTTACAAGCTTTAACTATGACTGTGACACGGTAAAAATGGTTTTTAAAAGATGATAAGATTGATAATAAATGATTTAATTTAAGATTTAAAGGGCTTTACTATAGAGATATAGTGGTGGTGAGCGCCGTTGAAAGCCCTGGGTGCAGCTTTACCTGTTGGATTACAATAATAAAGACTACAATACTTTAAATTAAGAGTATACCTGATTATTTAACCAAGAGTAAAACTGTTTTTGACAGTTTACTACGTAGGTTATTCAAGAGCAGGATGAGGAAAGGTTTTTGGCTGTGAAAAGCCCTCCTTTTATCCTGAAATTGAGGTGGAAAGGCTGCTAGACCTTTCCACGTAGAGGAAGTGAAGATTTTTCACTCTCCAGGACAGGCTTGTGGTTTGCAAACAGCCTGTATACCCTGTATTGGAAAACCACATCTGGGCAGTTTTCACCAATACAAGGTGAAAATTTTCATCTGGGGACCTCATAGCCTGATTCTGACATGTATGACGCGTAGAATGCTGTACAGAAACTGTATGGGACCCCAGTATTGACTGACATATGAGGTATTGAAGTAAAAACATGCTTCTTCGTCTATTTGACACCTCATATTCATGGTTATGGGATATTATCCCATGGTAAGGCTGTATCTGACAGCAGGTGGGATTTTGACCTTAAAATGGTCATAACTCTGTCAGTTTTCGAGATATCAAGCTCATAGTTGGTTCATTGAATAGCCTTGTATAAGCTCTACACAATGGTACCCAACTTGACATGGTTATCATTAAATATGACAAAGTTATCCCATGTACAAGTATTTTTGTACATTGGTGTGGTCTGGTCAAAAGCTGTATTAAGCTTGTTTGGCCAATAACTTCTGTTGTAGTTGAGTTATGAGGAAGTGGATGGCACCATCAGATAGCCCTGATTGTGCTCTTTTCAAAAAGACCCCACTTTAGGTATCTCACACTAAAACTGTAAAAGTTAGATGAGAGGTGAATGTTTTGTTCACCCTTATTTGGTCTGAATTTAACCACAACTCAAGTAATACTGGTGCTAGCTCAGTTTGGCTGGTACCATTGGATAGCCCTGGCTTAGAGCTTCATTTTGAATACCCATTTGATGGGGTTAAGCCTCTCCTTCTAGATTTTAGATGAGAGGTGAAAATTAAGGTTCATGCTCAGCAATAACTTTGAGCAGGAATAACTTTGTTGTTTCTTGTCCTATGGTGATGGGACTTATATTTTCAGAAAGAGGTAAGTTTCCTCTTTCTTCTGATACCTTTTGAGCTAATTTGGCTCAGTTCCATGTTTTGGTGGTATTTTGGCTATACCATTGGTTTATGGTATTTTGGCTGTCATGCTTGTGCTCTGGTTTTGAGTCACAGGCTGACATACCCTCCCTCTAAAAAAGGCTCATCATTGATGAGACTGTTCAGTCCTCCTAGAGGCTCTGAATCTCCTTAAATGGAGGTTCCCATCTGGTATGGCATCCTCTGCCAACCATTTGTCTTTGTCAGCTGTCTGGTTCTTGAATCTGACTAGATATTGTCTCTGATCCTTCCCATTGAGTCTGATTTTTCTGGCCCTGATGATTTTACTCACAGGTCCAGGAGAGTCTTCTACTTCCACTATTTCTGGTGGAGTGATGTTTTTCTTCCTGGAGGGGAATTTATCCTCTTCTGTTTGGAAGTATGGTTTGACCAGGCTTACTGGAAAGACTGGGTGTTTCCTGGAAAACTCCTCAGTGAGCTTGACCTCTACTGCATTCTTCCCTATCAACTTAATGATAGTGAAGGGCCCTACAAATGAGTCTCTCATTTTCTTGGGTCCTTTGAGATTGTTAAATTTTAGTGTAGACACTAACACCTGGTCCCCTTCCTTGAAGTCAGGTTCCATATGTGATTTGTCCCACCTCTGCTTATTATACTCTTTGGCCTCAGCTATGCATTTGGAAGAAGTATCACAGGCTTTCTTCCACATATCATGGAAGTCTTTGGCTGTGGGGTGGATGGTCAGAAGATTTTTCTTCAAGTGATCCACAGGTAAAAGGGGATTCCACCCTTTCTCTACCAGTGCAGGTGTTTTTCCTGTGGTAGAGTGCTGGCTTGTATTATAAGCCAGTTGGACTGCTGGTAAGAGGGTGACCCAATCATGGGTATATCCCTCATGGTCCTTGTATTCCATGCCATAGGCACAGAACCTCCTGAGGATGTCCTCCATTGTTTGGATCATCCTCTCAGCTAGGCCATCTGTTTGTGGATGGTAAGCTGTGGAAAAAGCAAGCTTGGTGCCTAGCATGTCATATAAATTGGTCCAAAATTCAGATGTGAATTTTGGGTCCCTGTCACTAATTATGATCTTAGGGACTCCACAGGTGGATATGATGTTATTCCAAAATAACAGAGCAGTGTCCATGGCTGTGTCCTCTTTATGGCATGGTAGAAATCTCATGCTCTTGCTGAACCTATCTACTATGATTAGGCAGGCATTGTAGTTTTCTTTGCCTCCTGGGACAAGTCCTGTGACCCAGTCCATGTTGATGGTTTCCCATGGGTGTTTGGGTTCTTCCATGTGTTGAAGCAACCCATATTTTTTCCCATGTTTTCTATTTGCCTTTTGGCATCTTTCACAAGTGTTGATGTATTCACTCAACTCTTGCTCCCACTTGGGCCACCAAGCTGTGCTTGCTACCCTCTCTTTAGTCCTGTCCTCACTCATGTGTCCCATGTAGGGGCAGTCATGGCATTCCTGCAGGATTAAGGAGATGTGGTCTCTGTCTATCACTGTGAGTGCCCTGGTGTGCTTTTCTCTGTGATAAATCAGGCCATCTATAAGGAAGAATTTATTGTCCTTATAGGCCCTCAACCAGGGTTCCTCCAGCTGGGTTTCCCGTTCTGGGCTCCTGTATTTTTGTTGAAGGAGTTGGAGTAGTATGCTACACTGTTTGTGTTTAGCATAGGATTTCAGTACTGCATTGCAAAATTCATTGTGCAATTCTGAGGAGCTTATTCCCAGTATGGGGGTTTCTGTCCCTTCTGAATCAGTGTTTCCACTGTCAAGGGTACCACTCCCTGGTGCCCATTCAGAGAATCTGAAGTTCTTTTTCCTATTTATTTCCATAAAATGGATAGGAATTCTTGCAGCAACTTCAGGGTCATAAGCTGGATTGCTTTTGACATTGTCCAGTGGTCATCTGCTAAGGCCATCTGCATTGGTATGGCTTTTACCTTCCTTGTATATGATGGTCATGTTCCCTCTATACTCCTGGATGGCTATTTGCCATCTCAGCATGTGTCTATTAGTAGTCTTCATGTTTAGTAAAGACTTCAAGGCTGTGCAGTCTGTGTAGACTTCAAAGACTGCACCCTCCAAATAATAATGGAGTTTTTCTAGAGCCCAGACCAGACATAGACATTCTGTCTGGGTGGCCCCATACCTGGCTTCTGAATCTTTCAGCTTCCTAGAGATGTAACATATTACACCTTCTCTTGGTTCACCATCCACAATTTGTCTTTGGTGAAGTGCTGCTCCCAAGCCTTGGCTGCATGCTGCATCTATATATAACTTGAATGGTAGTTCAAAGTCAGGCAAGATGAGCACAGGTGCATTTGTGAGTTCATATTTGATCCTCTCATATGCATCCCTCCTTTCCTTGGTTATTTCAAAAACTAAATCCTTTGAGCATAACTTGTATAAACTACTAGTTATGTGAGCAAAGTTTTTGATGTGCTTTCTATAGTAGCTAGCAAATCCAAGGAAAGATTGCATCTCTTTGATGTTCTTTGGTACTGGCTTTTGCAGTACTGCTGCTACTTTGTTCTGGTCAATTGCCAGACTAAGGCCTGAGACTTTGTGTCCTAGATCTAGTAGCTCTTGTTGGCCAAAATTACACTTTTTAAGTGAAATTTTCAGATTGATGGGTGTACATTTACTTAGCACTCTGTCTATTTATTGTACATGGTCTTCCCATGTCTCTGAGTATATAATGATATCATCAATATACACTACCATCCAGCCTTCCATTATTTCTTCTTGAAATATGGTGTCCATCATCCTTTGGAAGTGGGCTGGTGCATTCTTGATGCCAAATGGCATCCTGGTGTACTCATATATGCCCATATGGCATATTATTCTGAGTAACTTCATGGAATTTGGTTTCACTCCATTTTGGTGGAAGCCTTTGATACAATCCATCTTGGTTATGTATTTGGCTTTGGCTAGCTTATCCAAGGCATGAGGTATCCTTGGTATAGGGTTCCTGTCTGCTTTTGTGTAGTTATTCAGGGCTCTGAAATCTCCACACAATCTAGACTTGCCATCATGCCAGGTGATTAGGACAGGAGTGGTGATTTCCACTATTTCATTATGTCCAATCTTCCTAATGACATCCATGTCCAGGAGTTCATTGATATGTTTCTCAATCTCTTTCCTGGTCTCCAGACTTGCTGGGTAAGGAGGTCTCCTTAACATGGGTGGATAAGGCCTTTCCACATCCAGATATAGTTCTATATCATGGCCTTTGATCTTGCCTAATGGTTCTTCACCAATGGCAAATGCTGGTCTATTCTTCCTCAGCATCTTCAGTAAACTTAACTTTTGTTTACTGGTGAGGGTAGTGCTAAACTGTCCCTCTCTGAATTCTTTCAAAAGTTCTTCCAGTGGGTCCTGAGAGGATATCTGGTATATATCAAGAGAAAATTTCTTTTCCTTGTTAGTACCAATGGTAATATGCCTATTTTTACTATTGTAAATATCTATGCCATACATCCTTTGGTAATCTGTTCCCAGTAAAAACCCTTGGATGTGGGCATCTTCAAGCACTACAAACTCTGGGTTGAGTCTGATATTACCTTTTCTGTGGGGTATAATTATCTCTTTGATAATTGTCCCAATAGAGGTCATCTTTCCAGATTCACTCTTAAAGTTCTTTGCCCTGGTGGGCAAGAGTTCTTTTTCCCAGTTTGGGAAGTGGTTATCCAGATAATTTCTGGCCACTATGGAGCAGTGTGCTCCACTGTCAATGATCAGTGGATGCTGAGCATTGTCAATACATACAGTCATTTTTGTGGCTGTTCCATGTATGTATGCCATTCCTTTGGTTGGTGTAACCAGGAATGTTTGTGCATCTTGTGTATGTTTACACAAATTCTTGTTGGCAGTGTGTTGTGGCATGCCTGCTTCCAACTGTATATCCTGGATTTCTAGTGGGGTTTCCTCTTGGTATTCCACTAGAAATTCCTCTCTTGGGTCTTGATCCTCATCAGATGGTTCTCTAATGGCATCACCCATAGAGTCTGATTCAGAATCCTCTGTTGGAGGTTCTTCTTCAGGGACTTTTTCTATAGCATAGACTTTCTTCTTTGCTTTTGGACAGTTGTTGGCATAGTGGTCTGTTGAACCACAATTGTGACAATAATTCTTCTTCTTTGCCACTTCTGCCACTCTTTCTCTGGGTTTGTCTTTAAACTCCACCCTGAAAGGTTGTTTCTATTTGAAACTACTGCTTCTATATGGGGTGAATTTCCCTATATTAGTCCTTTTCCTTATGTCTTGTAAGGTATTGGCTATATCATCTAGAGTGCAATTTTGGTTGCATCTGCACTTTACTGCATGCTCTAGTTCTCCTGGCAGTTGTGTCAGAAGTTTATGATTCCTCATTTGAATGTTCATTTGGGGATCAATGGCTTTAAGTCTTTTAGACTGTCTAAGACACCACTCATATGGATCTTTGTCCACAGAGTGTTTGTCATTTTCAAATGACATGGTCTTTTGCCATATCCAAGTTCCATTACTGTACTTTTGGATTATTTGACTCTTCCACCATGGCCAATTTCTTCTGCCATGGATTTCTTTCATTTCAGTGTACCATATACTTGCATGACCTTTAAATGCAGTATTCAGTCTAGCAGTAATCCAGTAATCTGGTATGCTTGGTACATCAATGAAGAGTCCATCAATATAATCTATGAGTTCCATATGATCATATTCTCCTGATCCAGAGAATTTGGGCCAGTTTGAGGCCTCAGGAAGCTGTTTCAAGGCTTCCTTCTCTGAATAAGACATGCCATCTCCATCCTGGTATTGTGATGGAGATCTTGCCTTATTCAACAACATGGCATCTGGTTTGATGTCATCTGGTTGATATGGATTCTCCATAGCGTGGCCTTGTGGTTGGGGCTTTAAGCTATGGTAGGCATCAAACAATTTGTTGATGTCTTGGTTCAGACACTCCCTGTCCCTGCTACTATGGTGTTGTTCTTCAGAGACTTGATTCAGTCTCTTGTTGGTTTCTTCAGAGGCTTTGCTCAGTTGAGCATATCCTTCCTGAAGGTTTTTAACTATCTGCTCCAATGAGGCTTGGGTTTTTCTCATCCTCTCTTGGGCAGCTGCAAATTCTGTAGCCTGCTTTGCAGATTGCTCAGCATATTGGGACATTTGTAACCACAGTGTGTCACTGTTGATGTTACTCTCAGATGTGATAATGTTATTTTCAGTCTGAGTGGGGGTAATGTTTCTATTACTAGGACTACTGATTCTAGAGTGGTTTACAACTACTTCTGGTTCTTGTGTACTTCTTTTACCAAATCTAACAGCTTCTGGATCATGGGGTCTGACTCTTTCCTCCTCTGGTTGAAGGAGGCTTTGTTCTTGCCCTTGTTGCCTTGTCTTCTCCTGGAAACTTCCTGGAATTGTGAAGAATGGTGACTCTTGGCCACTGATCTGCTGGTTTCTGAATGGTGTGAAGCCACTGGAGAGCTGATTTGGCATGCTCCTTGTGAACCTGAAGGAATCTGAGTAGGCCCTGTCTGGGTTAACTGTTCTTCTATAGCTTGGATAGTGGCTTGATTCTCCCTTATCCTCTGTGCCCTTGCCTCCAGGAGTCTGTGCTGCCTGGTAGGATTCCAACCCTTGGTGATTACCATAAGGTCCTTGAAGTCTATCTCTTTGAGACAGATCTCCTGGCAACTTGATCCCAGTTCTGCCCAGTGAGTTGCTAGGTTGAACCTCTTGTTGTCCATGCTCCATTGAAACAAATCTTTGAGGAGTTGGTGGATTTGAAGAACTTGATCCATATCCTTCCAGTCCTCTGGTTTGAGGTTTCTGTTGAATTGGAGTGTGAATGGCAAGGTTGATATTATCTCCCTCATTGTTTTGCCATCCACCACTGTGTCCAATGTGTCTTCTTTCAGGTCTTCTGGTTCTAGACATTCCTGCTCTATCCTCTGGCTGGTTCCTTTGGAAGCCAAGGTCTCTGAGGTATGCAGGGGACATATCAGTGTTTGCAAGCAGTCAAAAACTTTATGTTCTTAGGGTATTTACCTTTGACTGTGCCTTGTACAAATTTGTTATCTGCTGATTTGGGCAGTTTGCCTTTGGAGGTTACAACTGGGTTAATAATTGTAATCTTCCCTGTACAAGTGGTTAAGGTTGGTTTACCTTGTATTGAAGCAGAGTTTCGTGGTTTTCTACTCCTCTGAGTGGCTATTGGTGTCCACTTCTTGGCTGTAATGAGGCCTTCACTAAGCCTTTTTCCTTTACCCTTGCTGCCCTCTGGTTCTGAGGGTGTCACTGGTGTGTTGGCCTGTGACTGGGTTTCAAGTGGGATGTAGTTTTCTTCCACTGAATCAAGACAGGAAAAAGAGGGCTTATGTCAGTTAAGACTTCTTACAAGGCTGGTTTTGCACGTTTAAGAATGGCCTCTGGGCTTGTATATTATTACAGTATTCC
The DNA here is from genome assembly GCA_023105745.1 of Austropuccinia psidii. NCBI lineage: Eukaryota > Fungi > Basidiomycota > Pucciniomycetes > Pucciniales > Sphaerophragmiaceae > Austropuccinia > Austropuccinia psidii. The sequence goes on from JALGQZ010000016.1 coordinate 20,585,338, forward strand.
CCTGTATAATGACAGTGTGGTTGAATCAACAATTCCACGTCAGAATTACAGCTTTTGGTACCCTGTCACACTGTTTGTGTGCCAGTATCCCACAGATACACTTGTGGTTTTCAAGTGTATTCTGTACAAGTGGCTTTGTATAAGTGTTATTGAGTCAACAATACACTTAATCCATGCCTCAACTGATGGTTTTTCAGTCAGAGGTGTCCTTATTCAGTCAAGAATACAGGACTTATTGATGGCTGATGTGTTTTTATATACAAAACACGCCAAAAATAATTATTTTCAGTGGGTATTAGCCACGTGAAAAATACTCTTTTATAATATGAGTATATGAAAAAAGATAAAAATATATAAAATATATATATTTAAATGGAAATTACGCCTAAAAAAAAGATAAAACAATGTGTTAATAAGTCATAAAAAAGAGAAAAGACTTACTTGTAAGGTCCAAAAAGTCAAAAAAAACATGGCCAGGCCCCCAAAATGTCAGGCTGAGTCTATGATAAAGGTGTATATGAGTATTTACAAGCTTTAACTATGACTGTGACACGGTAAAAATGGTTTTTAAAAGATGATAAGATTGATAATAAATGATTTAATTTAAGATTTAAAGGGCTTTACTATAGAGATATAGTGGTGGTGAGCGCTGTTGAAAGCCCTGGGTGCAGCTTTACCTGTTGGATTACAATAATAAAGACTACAATACTTTAAATTAAGAGTATACCTGATTATTTAACCAAGAGTAAAACTGTTTTTGACAGTTTACTACGTAGGTTATTCAAGAGCAGGATGAGGAAAGGTTTTTGGCTGTGAAAAGCCCTCCTTTTATCCTGAAATTGAGGTGGAAAGGCTGCTAGACCTTTCCACGTAGAGGAAGTGAAGATTTTTCACTCTCCAGGACAGGCTTGTGGTTTGCAAACAGCCTGTATACCCTGTATTGGAAAACCACATCTGGGCAGTTTTCACCAATACAAGGTGAAAATTTTCATCTGGGGACCTCATAGCCTGATTCTGACATGTATGACGCGTAGAATGCTGTACAGAAACTGTATGGGACCCCAGTATTGACTGACATATGAGGTATTGAAGTAAAAACATGCTTCTTCGTCTATTTGACACCTCATATTCATGGTTATGGGATATTATCCCATGGTAAGGCTGTATCTGACAGCAGGTGGGATTTTGACCTTAAAATGGTCATAACTCTGTCAGTTTTCGAGATATCAAGCTCATAGTTGGTTCATTGAATAGCCCTGTATAAGCTCTACACAATGGTACCCAACTTGACATGGTTATCATTAAATATGACAAAGTTATCCCATGTACAAGTATTTTTGTACATTGGTGTGGTCTGGTCAAAAGCTGTATTAAGCTTGTTTGGCCAATAACTTCTGTTGTAGTTGAGTTATGAGGAAGTGGATGGCACCATCAGATAGCCCTGATTGTGCTCTTTTCAAAAAGACCCCACTTTAGGTATCTCACACTAAAACTGTAAAAGTTAGATGAGAGGTGAATGTTTTGTTCACCCTTATTTGGTCTGAATTTAACCACAACTCAAGTAATACTGGTGCTAGCTCAGTTTGGCTGGTACCATTGGATAGCCCTGGCTTAGAGCTTCATTTTGAATACCCATTTGATGGGGTTAAGCCTCTCCTTCTAGATTTTAGATGAGAGGTGAAAATTAAGGTTTATGCTCAGCAATAACTTTGAGCAGGAATAACTTTGTTGTTTCTTGTCCTATGGTGATGGGACTTATATTTTCAGAAAGAGGTGAGTTTCCTCTTTTTTCTGGTACCTTTTGAGCTAATTTGGCTCAGCTCCATGTTTTGGTGGTATTTTGGCTATACCATTGGTTTATGGTATTTTGGCTGTCATGCTTGTGCTCTGGTTTTGAGTCACAGGCTGACAGTTTGCCACAACTGACAAGAGTAACCTTTACTTCTGAAGAAAGAAAATTGATGTCTATAGAAGATGTCCTCTTTGACCCACTTTTCTCTTCATGTGAGAATCTTTGCCTTTTATAATTAGTTGAAACACTGTTAAACCAATCAATGAAAAATTCTAGCCACCTTTTTTCAATCATTTTAAACCTTTTAACTACGTGAAAAAATCATTATAATAATTCTTTGTAACTCTTATAATCATTTTTACCCCTGAACCATCCCATAAGTGAATTAATGCATCTTTCATCACTGTAAACTTTGTTACTTTGTTTGCAAATTCACTCTGGTCACTTTTGGGCATGTTTTCTCTTTACTAATCATCTTAAAGACTTTGTTCTTTAATTAATTGCTTGAAGTTCTTTTCTTAATTAATTCAAATTGAAATTGGTCTTGAAGAAATTTCTTTTGTAGCCTTGAATATCTCTTGTAAAGTATTTTTGGATTTATTTCTTATTGTTGGTAGAACAATAAATCTTTATAATATTTTTGTTTTATACTTATAAAGTTAGAAACAATCAATTTGGCGTGTTTCCTCTTAAAAACACTATTTAATACTATTTTTAACCAAATCTATACCATATACAAGTCTTGAGGACAGGAAAAGTACTTCATTTTTAATCAAAGTTTCATATCCACACCTTACATTTTGGGGATCATCCATCATATTTTACCTGTGACATAATTCTTTACCGTTTTTAAATCTTTTTTCTTATATTGAAAAATTTGAAAATATATAAAAAACACTTATAATCCAAAGAATCCATAAAAAAATAAAAAGAAATTAATATTATAAGTGAGGCTTCATTTTTCATTTCTCTTTTGAAAAAATCTTTTTTTTACTTAATAAATTGGCTTTTTCATTAATTTTAGTGTCTGACAACATGTTAAGACAAGAAAACATTGAAACAGCTTCAACAGTGACCAGAATTATTCCTGCAAGTACTGTTAATTCTGACCATAATAGTACAGCTATTACAACTCAGAGAAATCAACCACAGCCAATTTCTTCTGAATTGATTAACTTGGATATAAGTAATACTCTTCAAAAAGAAAACAATCTGGCCAATAGTAAGTTTCTGACATAAAACTACTATTTTTGAGCTTTTTTAATCATAAATATGCCTTCAACCAGATCAGAAGCCAGCCATAACCCCTCAAGCCGCTCTCAGAAAGGTCATAGTTGTGATTATGGAAGAATCCAATCAGTTGCAGAAGGAAAAGGGTCAGTTGATGACTCCCAAAGCAATAAATTAGTTCATTCTGAAGCTGATAATACTGTTTTACCTTCAGAAAGAGCTGACACCACCACAAGAAGCCTCAGTGGAAATATTAAAAGACATCCAGAAGGCCTACAATAATGCATTGCAGCACAAAGAGTACCAGATCCTTTCACATCTGTGGAAAACTGCATGAATTCTTACCTTACTGTGAGAAAATTTCTGAGCCATCTCAACAAATGCAAGCTACTCAATGGATGGCATTCAATGATCAAAAAGAAAAATGTGATGCTCTTAACAGCAGAATGGAGGGAAAACAACCCTCCTCCATCCAAGCAAGTGCCAAAAACAGCCCCAGTATCCAGCTGCCGCAATTTGAATGTGGAAAAGCAGCCACAAGCTCAGAACAAGGGCAAAGGCAAGGAACCAGCCATAAAACCTTACAGCCAGGGTTACAGAATCCCAAAGATTTAGCGGGATGACATGGAAAATGTATTTTAGATTGCCAGAACAATGATGGAAATACAGAAAAAGGAGGAAGCCAGATTGAAATATCAGAAAGGATTTCTAACATTTTTGATGCCATCCCAGAGTTGTATGAAGCTATAAATGATGTAAAAAGTCATATTTCTGATAAAAATTCATCAATTTTTAACAATCTTAAGACAAATAACTTGAGTCTGAGCCAAATAAATGAGACACTTAGTGTTTTGAAAAAGGTTTAAGAACAATTAATACTTCCAATAATGACAATTCATTTGGAAATAAGTTAAATTAGCAATCTGCCATTATTAAAGAATTGATAGACAAATATTCTAAATTCAATATTGATGACATAATTGAAAAAAGAATTATACAAGCCATAAATATCATTAAAGAAGATAATAAAAAAGTCCTGGATGATATTGCTATTGTTTCACTGAATTAAAGGCATATACAATTGCCTTGAAAAGTGTTTTGACACCTCACAATAGGAAGTTTCAAAATTAACAATGAAGTTGAATCAAATCACTTCTGATAGTACTAGACAGACAGAATTAAGGCAAGAATTAACAAATAAAGAAGATATGTGTAAAATTGAAGTAATAAGCTTAATACAGAGCTTCCAACATGAGTTCAGAAATTCTCAAAGGTGTAGCAGCAGTAAGATGAATGATATTGAACAATTACTGCACACCTTAGCAAGAATGTCTACACCTTTGAATCAGAATGAGGGCACAAGACTTCCAAATCAACAAGTATTAGAAGCTAAAAACTCACAATTAAAAAATGAACTTTTGACTTCATTTCACAAATTGGAACCATCAATGGGCCAAACACTCTTGAAAGAAGTACCAAAACTTCAAGAATGGCCTCATTTCAGTGGTGAAGGAGAATATGACCATATTCAATTCATAAGAGGTATTGACATGATTAAAGAAGATTTTGAATTACCAGAAAGATTGGTAACTGCAAGATTTAACACCTTGTTTACCAGATCAGCTCACAGATGGTATATCAAATTAAGATAAGCACATGGACACCAAAGTTGGACTTGGTGGAAAACCCAAATTATCAACAAATGGGCCAATGATGCTGGGATATTTAAAGTTAAAACAGCCTTTTAATCTGCCAAATTTAATACTGATAAAGACAAAGCTTTACCATGTTCTTTCCAACAAAAAGAAAGATTAGCAGCATTATATCCTGACATGTCAGAATTTATGATTCAGAGAAAAATTCTTAAACAATGTAGAGGTGAGTTGAAGCATTCTATCAAAGGCAGGACTACTGAAAAATCTTCAGCAGAAGATATTATTAATATATTAGAAGTAACCCCCAGAACCAGAATTGGTTCTAGTAGGGTGTTAGAACCACTAGTCAGGGGTAAGGGTATTCAATCTTACACCCACTCAAACACGTCAAGTCAGCAATCCACTTTGTGTATCAGCAATCTTCCTTGCTGAAACATGCATACAGTCTGGGGCATCAATAAAGCCTGTCAATACTTGTACAGGTTAGAATTACCCAATACCGTTTGGATACATCATCCTGAAACTGTATTATCACTCAACACTACCACCCCTCCTGTACAGAGCCTGTACAGATTGTACAGGACCTGTACTGGACAGATTCAATTCAATCATCAATCCCTCTCATGAAAACTCTATGTATGGATCAGGGCCGGTGATTCTCACATATACCAGCCCCTCTTTCTCTCCCCTGGGGATTTTTCCCCAGTAAATTAATTTAGTTGATTTATTATTTCATAAATATTCTTACTCTTATCTTGTGTATTGTATTTATTTGGTATTAAGTTAGTCTTTGCATTTCTTCTCACCTGTTCAGTATAAGGTGTGGTGGCCATATCCTTATTAACCCTCCTCTTTCCTTCTGACAGGTTGTAACAGTGGACCTGGACTTGTTTGTGGTTGGATCTTTTATTTCTTACTCTTGTTCTTTGTTGCTGCTTTTCTTATATTAGTATCTCTTAGCAATCTTACTCTCATTACACTCTTAAGTGTTTTGCCTCATCTTATCCTTGAGCCCTCTGCAGCAAGTGCCAGGCCCTCTTCACTTAGAAGAGCCCCTGTGAAATTAAATTAATTAACTCATATTTGATTCTTTCTTTTCATTGATTTAACTTCATTTCTCTCATTCATCAATTCTAAACTTTTTATGATTTTTCACAGTTATGATTATGACTTTTCTCTCATCAATTTTCATCTCACTCATTATATTCATATGAAAATTGATGCTTCTCTATTGTTAATCATTACTCACCCTCTCATTTCATTCTCAATTCTACCGCAAATCAAAATTTCCCTTTTTTTTGCTTATTCAGGTCTTATTAGGAATTTTATTGATTGGTTAATTGACTATTTGGGAGTCATTTGGTTTATTTATTCAGCCATTCAGGATTTTGTTTGAGTTGGACTGATTGACTGTTTTTGAATCCTTGAGATAACTGATTGATCTTCAAGAATTGATTTTGATTATTGTTTGACTTTGACTCATCAAGAGAATGAATTGAATCCTGAAGATATTTATTTGACTTATTGATTCCTCAAGATTAGATTTTATATTGAAGACATTGATTGATTGTTGAATTCTTCAAGATTTATTGATATTTGATTTGAAATTGTTGATATTGACTGAATTTATTGATTTATTGATTGATTGAACTTGATTTCACATCAAGACTGTTGATTGATTCCCCAAGATCATCAAGATTTTATTGATTATTTTTTTCGCCAAGCTTTGATTCCATATTTTCAAGTATCATTAATTTATATCTTTAATTTCTCAATAATGCAAGTTCAGCATAGCCCTCCTGCCAAAAATTCTAGGTCTCAAAGAAATCCATCTGTTCTCACTCCTACAGCAAGGGTTCCTCTTGACCGCACCCCATCAGTTCATCAACTGAGTGCAAATTTGGACAGAGGGCACAATGGAAGAAGAACCCTCCAGAAGAGGCGGGATGAAATCAAGAATATCAAAATCTTTCTCTGACCTTTTGGGTGGCTATCCTGGCATGTCTGAATGTGCAAGAGCAAGACTAGGAGAATTTGAAGATGAAGAGGGGAGGAGTCTGTGGAAGAGGAAGATTCTGGGGAAACTGAAGTGGCAGATGATTTTGCAGATGCTCCGGAGGCACCCCAGGGTTCTAATCTATCCCCTACTAATAAACCTCTTGTCTCTCAATCTGATCCAAGTCTCCCAAAATAATGGAGAAAATGGCTACTATCATGGGGCAATCCTCTAAAGCAGCTGCCCACAGGGACAATTCCAAAGCCCCTTCTTTCAAGACTCCATCAGTTAAAGCACCTGATACCTTTGATGGTACTCAAGCCCATAAATTGGGAGGATTTATCCAATCCTATCAATTGATTTTCCATAATGATCCAGAAAATTTCTTTTCTGACAGGAAGAATGTTTTGTACTCAACTTCTTTTCTCACTGCTAGAGCTGGCAAACGAATTGAACACTACCTCTCAAATATTTCCAATGAAGATCCTTCCTACCGCCTCATTAATTAGCAGTTATTTGAAACCCAATTATTCACTATGTTTGGTGATCCCAATGAAGTCAGGAAAGCTGAACAGGAGTTGGACAATTCTATGATAAAGGAAGGTTGTGAGCCTTAGAGGTATTTTCATATACCCAAAGGACCACAAATGATAAATTAAGATACAAATATAAATAAAATAAATTTATTAATATTATAAAAATGAAAATTTATATCTAAAAATCAAAATTTGATTATAATTTAAAAATAAAATTACAATAAAATTTAAAATTATGAAATTACATTTTTACTTGTAAAAATTATTTAAAAATGAATTTTTAATAAAAATTGTGAAATTAAAATATTTTTGGTAAAAAGTTATATAAGATATATTATAAATTTTTATCCAATAAATAAACATAAATAAATTATCACACCATTGGATTCCTCATAAAAAATAAAGTGGGGTCACCTCTGGATGAAATTTCTGTAACTCAACTCTAAATAAGTTTAAATTAAGTTTTTAGTATTTTTTTGTACAAAAGTATTAAAATCCTCAAAATCTTAATTTAATTCACATCAAATGTGGTGTTAACCATCAATTTTTGTGTTAAAATTGGGGTGTTGTGTTTAGTTTAGAAGCTATGAGGAATTGAAGTATTTTCAATTGAATTCAATTTAAATGTCAAAATTTGCATGTGTATTACATAAGTGAACTTTAATTTACATATGAAGTATCAATTATTACAGATGTGTAATTAAAAACTCAATTGAATTACATGTGTAAATTAGAATTGTATTACATGATGAGGAATTGAAGAAAAAATAAATTGGAAAGATTAATTCTGGGGGGGGGAAAGACGCTCTAGCTCTAAGGGGGAGCTAGACCTCCATAATGCTTGCTGACTGGCGTGAGATTTCAAAGTCCATGCAAACGTTCATTACTTTTGGCCTGGAATTGAGTCACAGGGTCTGTGACTCAATTGATGATGAGGTTTTGATACCAACCAGGGTAGTTTTAACTGCTTCCAAGAGGGTAAAACTACCCTTAAGTTAAAACAATGTTAAGAAAAACAGTTTTAACTGGTTTCTACGCCCCTTACACACATTCTGACGTGTTTTTAAGGCTCTAGAGCAGGTATTTCAATAGTAATGGCTGATTTAAGGGTCCAAAATGGCTAAAAATAGCAAAAAATGGCTTAAACCAGCCCTTTTTTGGTCTAAACAAGGGTTCAATGATGCCATAATTGGCTTTTCTGTTTTCAGACTGTTTTTCACGACTGACAAGAGTATATTTTACTCTTGGAGTAAGAAAATTGATGGCTATAAAAGAATGTCTTCTTTGCCCCACTTTTCTCTTCATGTTAGAATCTTTTCCTTTTAGAATTAGTTTAAGCACTGTTAAGCCAATCAATAAAAGATTCCAACCACCTTACTTATATCATTTTAAGCCTTTTAACCACAAGAAAAAATCATTATAATCATTTTTTGTAACTCTTATAATTGTTTTTACCCCAGAACCACCCCAAAAGTGAATTAAAGCATCTTTGATCACTGTTAGCTTTGTCACTTTCTTTCCAAATTCACTCTGGTCCCTTTTTGGCGTGTTTTCTCCTTAAAGTATCTTTTTCGAAAATACTTTGTTCTTTAATTAATTCCTTGCAGTTATTTGCTTAATTAATTCCAATTGAAATTGCTCTTGAAGAAATTTCTTTTGTAGCCTTAAATATCTCTTGTAGAGTATTTTTGGATAAATTTTTATTGTTGGTAAAACAATGAATTTTTATTATATTATTGTTTTATACTTATAAAGTTAAAAACAATAAAAATGGTGTGTTTTCTCTTCAAATATACTATTTCTTACTATTTTTAAAAGAATTCTACCTTATTCAAATTTTGAGGACAGGAAAAGTACTTGATATTTTATCAAAGTTCCATATCCACACCTTACAAAAGTGGTCATGTGTCCTTGTAAATTGCTAATTTTAGAAGTCTAATGTCAAGAATTGGAGATTGGGGAGAAAGGGCTTACATTCATGTCTATAGAAAAAGACTGGAATCAAGACCTTTGGACCAGTTGACTTCCTACCCTGGTAATTTTGATACTCTTCAAGAACTCATGGACATTACCATGGAATTAGATACCATATACCATGAGAGACAGAAGGAGAAGGGTAGTCATCAAGAAAAGAAGCCTCTGGTTACTGGATCCAATTTCTCAAGGCCTCCTCAAGACTCATCTTCAAAAAGGACTCACCATAAGAGGAACAAGAAGGGCAAGAAATTTCATGTTTCAAAGGAAAATCCCCATTCTGCTCTGCTTAATACAGACAATATATTAATTGGTTCTGAAAAGCAGAGGAAGATCAAAGAAGGATTATGTACTTATTGTGGTGGAAAGCATCCAATTGAAAAATGTTTCAAGAGACCTCAGAACAAGCCTGGGTAATCAAGAGGCTTCCCTAGCAAGCAGGGAAAAGCCTTAGTGGGGATGATGATGTGTTCAATGGTTCTCACTTATTTCCTTCAAGAGCACAATTGTGCACTCTGAATACTAGTGTCAAGAAATCTTTAAAGTTTCTTATTTTTTCTTCTGTCTCTGATATTTTCTATAGTATTCTCATTGATTCTGGTGCTACAAACTCTTTTATTGCAAAGAATTGTGTTCTCAAGTACTCATTGACTATGTCAGAGCTCCCTGGAAAGATTCCTATTTTCATTCTGGATTAAAATTAATCCCCTGCCTTGTTCATGACCCATTATACCAAGTGGGTAGTTGACTTTCCTTCCTTCCCAAGCTTTGAATGGGACTTTTTTATTATAGATACACCCAAGGTAGAATACCTGATATTGGGCTATGATTTCCTCTACCATTTTTATCCTATTATTGATTGGAAAAATTGATTGATCACCTATGATTCTATTCATCAGTATTCTAGTGGTATTAAATCTTCTGTTAGTAATTCCTTGGCCACTGCTGTCAATATTGTTTCTCTTGTTGGTGAACGTAAGACACCTTCCCTTCCTTTTTATAACCATATCCCTTCGAAAATTCCATCTCAGTCATTACTTCAATCAAGAGATGAGGTCTTCAAAGAGATAAAAGATGTTGGAGAAGATTTTTCTATATCTTCACTTCATCTCTTTCAAGGAGATATGGACTTTCCTCCTTTATCTTTTCATGCCTTCCTGGAGGAGCAGTGGGATGAGGAGGAAGAGCCAGAAGAAGTTTAAACTGTGTTGAAGGTAGTCCCTCCTACTTATCAACAAATTTATATGTATTATCCAAGGTGAAAGCAGAGACACTTCCTCCACACCGCACCTGTGATCACCATATTGAATTGGAGGGTCTTCTACCTCCAGTTGGTGTTATCTACTCATTATCAAATCAAGAGTAAGAAATACTGTGGGCCTACATTTCAGAGAATGTAGAGAAATCTTTCATAAGGCCAAGCTCCTCTTCAACAGGAGAACCTGTCCTTTTTGTTAAGAAAAAGGATGGAGGTCTTTGTTTGTGTGTTGACTACCGCAAATGCAGTGCTTTCACCAGGAAGAACAGGTATCCTGTTCCTCCTATGAACCAGCTTCTTACCGTATTCATCAGTGCCACTATCTTCTCCAAGATAGATCTGCGTGGTGCATATGATCCCCTGAGAATCAAAGATGGTGATGATCACTTAAGTGCCTTTAAAACCAAATAATGTAGTTATGTGTAAGCCTTGAGGTATATTTTACATACCCAAATAGGCCATAATTATCTTTAAAATAAATTCTGAAATATTCATAACCTATAGGTCATGCATATATTCAAAATTCATCATTTTTGCTTTAAGAAAAGATGAATATCTTTTTATTCAGGAAGTAACCTCATGGATTTAAGGCCAGGTTTGGATGCCACACAAAATTTCACCTAGGGTAGCTCCATAGAGTGAATAAGCTCAAATCAACTCTTTGAGGTGATAATATGGAAAATACTCCAATACCAAATCATCAATACCACATAAAATAATTGTGGAAATTTTTGTTTTTCTCAATTTTATGCCAACATAATGGGAATGTGAGAAATCCCACGTAACATATACACTAAGAATAGTGTTATGCATGTTTATGGTATTCTTACATACACGTTTGGTACACCCATAGTGGATATCAGTCTTTAAGCCTGAATTTCTATTTTGACATAACAAATAGTCAAGGAGGACAAAAGACATCAAAGAGAGCCAGGGTACCCAACTTCTGAGGCCTATGAGGCATGGACAGCTCCAAAGCTTGGATCCATTTCTGATCTTGGCCCAATTAGGAAACTAAAACCTTTTGGGAAATTGGTTACCAAGTCAAAACTTCATTAAATCATAAGAAAATAGCAAAGAAGCTGCTATCTTGACATGCCAAGGAGGTAAAGAGCAGCTTAGACTCCTGTAACCATGTCAATTCTTAAATATTTTCCATGGATAAACCCTAAAAGAGGAATTAAAACCCTTTTTTTATTAGTATCCATTGATTTACCTCATAGCAACCAGTCATTTAGTTCTATTTGTAATTCTACATAGAAATGAGGTAAAACTTCAAAAATTCATTAAAAATACAATTCTTAATAAATATTTCTGAAGCTTGCAGGACCAATTGAGAATCATATAATTCATATAAAACCCAAAAGGAGTTATATGTTTTTAAGTAAAATTAAAATCTTTACTTACAGTCCATTTTTGATGATTCCATGTGAAATACTGAATCTTTAAAAATTCACAGAAAATACACTCTGTGATTAAATCTCCAATAAACTTGATACCTTTGAGAAATCAATGATTATTTTTGAATAAAAGAAGATTTACAGTTGTTACTCCTTTTATTCTTAACCATAAATGGGTTGGTAGTCACATAAAAGCTTCAATTAAGTAATTATGATAATCTTACATGACAATAGATGATGAAATCAATAATCCAAAAGATTTTATTGTTTTCTCACTCACTGATTTTTCAGTTTGCTCCATGGAACACCTCTGTGAGCTTTTGTTGACTTAAAAGGGGCCCCCTCTTTCCTTTTTTTCCAAATCATCACATTATTCAATTATACCTTTATTACCAACAAGTAAGTAGTATTTAAACTTTTATTAATTATTTCATTCTTTCAGAATAAATCAGAAAGACGTGAAATCATAGAAATCAACTATATATTGTTGTACTCTTGTTATAAATCAATTTTGATTCTTTGAAATCCACAATTACCTGTCAAATTTCTCTACTATCATCTTTCAATAAGTTCTTTGGAGTATTAGTGAGTGATGTATCTTAATTTTTGAAGTTTTTCTCTAGTAATAGTTTTCTTAAAGAGTTATCTTTATAATTATTCTTGTAAAAGATAATTTTATATTAAAATAATTTTATTATTAAGTTCTTCTTGTAATTGATTCTTGTAGACAATTACAGCTTACTGTTATAATCACTAGTAGTGTATAACAAGTAAAAGAAATAATTAATTAATTAATTAATTAACCAATTATTTAATTGTGTTTATAATCATTTCTATTATTATATTTCATAAGAACAGTCATAGTACTGCTCATTAATAGTAATATTATCAACAGTTACATAGACAAATCTTACATTATGAGTATTTGGTTATGCCATTTGGCCTTACAAATTCTCCTGCTTCTTTCCAGAATCTTGTGAATGATACATTTGCATATTTCTTGGATATTTGTGTTGTAGTTTTTCTAGATGATATTTTGGGCTTTTCCAGCTCTGAGGTGCAACATGTTAAACATATGTCCTCTGTCCTCCAAAGACTGAGGGACAATAATTTGTTTGCCAAAGCCTCAAAGTGTGTATTCCATTCCTCAAGTGTGGAATACTTAGGCTATGTTGTTTCAAGTGATGACCTCAAGATGGACTCTTCAAAATTTCAGAAAATCCTCAATTGGCCTCAGCCCAAGAACATCAAAGCTCTTCAATCTTTCCTTGACTTTTCCAATTTCTATTGTTGTTTCATTAAAAATTACTCTAAAACATCACTGATATCACTTCCCTTCTCAAAAAAGACTCTTCTTTTATCTACAATGAGGAAGCTCTTGGTCATTTTCAAATACTCAACAAAGCATTCACCACTTCTCCTATCCTTTCTCATTTCAATCCTTCTCTACCAACTCTTTTAGAGACTGATGCTTCTAACTATGCCTTGGGTGCTGTATTGAGTCAGGTGAATGACTCAGGAAAGCATCCCATTTCATTTGATAGTTGCAAGCTTCTCCCAGCTGAGCTTAACCATGAAGTTCATGACAAGGAACTTCTTGGAATAGTTTGGGCTCTCAAGTGCTGGAGAGCTTTCCTTCTTTCTTTTTCTGATTCCTTTGAGGTCTTGACAGGCCACTCTTCTCTTCAGTATTTTATGTCTTCCAAATTTATTACTTGTCTTCAGGCCCATTGGCCTGAATTCCTTTCTGAGTTTCTTTTCACTATCACTTACCACCCAGGCAGGCTGGCCACTCTACCAGATGCCTTTTCACGTTGGTACAACAAGTACCCAGAGAGGGGGGTGGACTTCATCAGCAAGAATCCTCAAACTTTTAATCAAATAATCAAGCAAGATGTAATTCAAGAGTCAAGATTCTTCTCAATCAAGGTTGAAATGTTCTCAGACTTAGTTGACCAGATCCAAAAAAAATTATGGCAATAAAAAGACTATAAAGAAATACTCAAGCAACTAGCAAGAGGTGAATCAGTTTTAGATTATTCTCTTGAACCTTAAGCCAAATGTTTGTTATTCAACAATAAAGTGGTAGTCCCAAGCAATGAAGAAATCAAACTGAATATTCTTTGAAAGCGTCATGACACACCTTTGGCTGGCCATCCTGGCCAGTAGAAGACCCTTGAGCTCATCAAGAGGGATTTGCATTGGGCTGGAACAAATCAATTCATTAAGGACTATGTGTCCTCATGTCAGCAATGCTCAAGAAACAAGAAAATTCATCATAAGAAGTTTGGATTACTCAAGCCTCTTCAAATTCCATCTGGTCATTGGAATTAATTATCAATTGACTTTATCACTCAATTGCCCTTTTCAAACAACTTTGATTCAATTTTAGTAGTTGCGGACAGGTTCTCAAAAATGGCAATTGTCATTCCAGCTTATGGAAAAATTACTGCCCTGGACTTAGGGCAAATTTTCATTAACCATGTCTCTTTCAAACATGGTCTTCCATCCAGTATTATTAATAATAGAGGATATTTATTTTTTTTTCTTCATTTTGGACTCAATTATTTCAGTAGCTCAAGATATCAAGAGATCTTCCAACTGCTTTTAATCCTGAAACAGATGGACAGACAGAGAGGGTAAATCAGATTCTAGAACAGTATCTTTGGATGTATGTCAGTTACCATCAAGATGACTGGCACACCTGGCTCTGTCTGGCTGAATTTTTCTATAAGAATGCAGAACACTAATGGACAAATCAATCACCTTTTTTCACCATTTATGGAAGAAATCCCAGCTTTGGCTCAATCCATATTTCTCAAGACTCACCTGCTCAAAAGTTATCAACAAAACTCCAATCAGTACAGCAAGTTGTCAAAGAAGAATTGCAGTCAGAAATAAGGAGATTCAAGAAGTATGCAGATAGAAATAGGACAAATCCACCTGATTTCCAACCTGGGGATAAGGTACCACTAGCTTCCAAGAACATCAAGACTACAAGACCCACCCAGAAACTGTCAGAAAGATGGCTGGGACCCTTTAAAGTCATTCATATCACCTCAAGTTGCCTCAACAATGGAAGTCAGTTCACCCTGTCTTTCATGTGTCCTTATTAGAATAAGTGAAGCAATCAACTACCCCAAATCAACATCAATTGCCACCACCACCAGTCATAGTGGAAGAGCAAGAATAATGGGATGTGGCTCAGGTTCTGGACTCAAAACTCAAAAGAGGTAAAGTATGGTATCTTGTAGAGTGGAAAGGATTCATTCAAGACCCATAAAGAACAACTTGGGAACCAGCTTCCACCCTTACCAACTAATCAGAACTTGTCAAAGATTTCCATTCATTTTATCCAGACAAGCCTGGCCCAAGTACCTCAAAAGTTTTATTTTATGGTGCTTGGTGGTGATTGGATTTTATGAAGATAAGCTCCTCTCCTGGTATGCATCCCTGAGGTTTCTACATCTTGTAAAACATCACCTTGGCCACTCTGTGAGCATTAAGTGCTTGTTTTTATCTTTCAGACAATTCTTGGCCAAAATCAAGCAACTCACCACAATAAGGACAAATCTCAGGAATTTCTCTATTTCTTTCTATTTACTCTATTTTTCTTTCTTTTCTTTACTTGTATATTTCATTTTCTTCCTTTATTGTTTAAAGCAGCAGCATCCCCTCCCATATTATGTATCGGGAGGTTCCATTTATTTTTATTTTTATTTTTTAGTATCTATAAGAGTGGGGATGGAATTCAAACCAAACACAAACAAGGACAAGGAAACTAGTTATCTCTACCCATATGATCAAAAGTTATCTGAAAATCATTGATCAATTCATCTTCATACCAGGCAAATTTTTCAGCCATCTCTTCAGAAGCAGTACCAGGAATAGTCCTATTGTTAGCATACAAAATCACCTCCCTACTATTCATATCAACTTGTCTAAACAACCTGGCCACAGAATCTTGATTTTCACTCATCATATTTGGATCTTCTATGGTAACTCAAATAGGCCAATGATCCCTTTGCTGAAATACTTGGGTGGCAGGAAATGGCAAAGGAAAAAGCTCTTCTCTTCTTCTACTGGATCTTTGAGAGGTGACTAGAGGTGAAGTTATGGACTGTTGAATTGGGGATGGTCTTACTGCTGGAATCATGGCAGGCATGGTGTGGGAGTAACTTGGTGATGCATTAGGAAGTGAAGCAGGAATGGTAGCAAGAGTTGGCTGGAAATTTCTAGGGGTACTTGGAATAAGGAAACTTTGGAATCTTTTGGCAGGAGGCTTAGAAGGAGAAGTACTGGATTGATGGCCAACAGGATTCTTAACCACCTCAACTTCTTCACCATCCAATTCATCACTACCTTAAGCATCCGGATCAGGTGGGGAATTGGCAATTTCTCTTATCCACTTCACTACACCTTCAGTATTAATCCTGGATATTGAGACTGCTGAGCTGGAGTGGATTTGCCTACCACCAACTGTGACGGGCCCTTCAACATTAGTCCATCTTTCCACATCCCTCTGCCTAGAGCCAGTCACTAATTCAATCAAGAAATTCACTATACTCACAATCAGAATATCCTGAAGTACCATCAGGAGTAGGGCCCTTAGAAGCTGGGAACTCTTTCCCAAAAGGCCCATCCTTCTTACTCCACAAATACCTTCTGATGCTGGAAGCTGCTGGCCCAGGATGAAGACATGGCTTCTTCCCAACAAAACAGAAATGGCACTTTGAAGATTTTGTATTGAAATGTTGGAAGCAATCTTTTACCTTGGCCAAACATTTAGTACAAGCAGGATCAAGGCCCCAACTGCCTTGTAGCCATCATAAGCTTGGTCAGGATCAAAATGGCCAGAAGAAGCCATTTACCAAGGTGAACCCAATCAACTGAGGGTGCCAGAACCACAAAAAACAGATTTTAGCGTCACAGAAGGGGAAGATTCAGTGAGTTCAGTCAGCTTGGAACTCATGGCTAAGGATGGTGCAGACAGAAGAATTCAAGGAATCAGAATAATGCAATCCAATCCTGAGAATTTCATCAATAAAAATGTCCCAGAATCCAGTTATGGCCCCTCAAATTGAGCCCCAATCAATCACCCAAGACCTCCCCTTCAACAATGAGGAAGGTCATATTTCTTATGGTCCTGGACCCTCTCAATGGGCCCAGGCCATATGGGTGAGGAAATGGTCCAGGGCCATTTTAATGGTCCCATGGACCCCCTGGAAATAATGACATAGGGGTCAATCTTGGGTCTGGGGGACTCCGATAACCCCCATGGCCCACAGACCATAGGACACTCAAAGGGCCCAAAATGGCCAAAAAGACCCCCAAACATAATTTGACCAACAATGGCCATGGTATGGCCAAAAACCAATTTTCAAGCCAAGTTCAAGGACAATGGGGACAAGACCCCTCCTTGGATTATGCCAAAGGTCAATCAGGATTAGGAGGACCCAAGAGGCCCAACCTGCTGGCCAATAATGGGTATATACATTCATACATCCATTATTCATCAAATTTTGAGCAAAAGAGCTCTAAGGCCTTCTTTTTGGGATACAACCCAAGGGCCATGGCTTAAAGTAAAATATTGATTGAAATTTGAAATAAGAGTATAATTCAAAGGTGGAAGAACTCACTCAAGATTAAAAGAAGTGGAGAAGACAGATAATCAAGGACAATGAAGAGAGGAGAGAATTTTCAGGATAATGGCCAAGAGGAAAGAAAAAAAATAAAAATAAAAATTTTGAAAATGATGTGGGGATGTTGTGATGCCCCTTAGCAGTTTCAGGGTATTATGGTGTTCAAAAGCCCACCAGTTTCAAGAGGGGGATACTGTAAAAACCACTAGTCAGGGGTAAGGGTATTCAATATTAAACCCACTCAAACACCTCAAATCAGCAATCCACTGTGTGTATCATCAATCTTCCTTTTTGAAACATGCATACAGTCTGGTGCATCACTACAGCTTGTAAATACTTGTACAGGTTGGAATTACCCAATATGGTTTGGATACACCACCCTGAAACTGTATGATCACTTAATACTACCACCCCTCCTGTACAGGACCTGTATTGGCCAGATTCAATTCAATAATCAATCCCTCTCATGAAAACTCTCTGTCTGGATCAGGGCTGGTGATTCTCACATATACCAGCCCCTCTTTCTCTCCCCTGGGAATTTTTCCCCAGTTAATTAATTTAGTTGATTTATTATTTCATAAATATTCTTACCCTTTTTTGGGTATTATATTTATTTGATATTAGGTTAGTCTTTGCATTTCTTCTCACCTGTTCAGTATGAGGTGTGGTCGCCATATCCTTATTAACCCTCCTCTTTCCTCCTGAAAGGTTGAAACAGTGGACTTGTACTTGTTTGTGGTTGGCTCTTTTATTTTCTACTCTTATTCTTTGTTGCTGCTTTTCTTATATTAGTTTTTCTTAGCAATCGTACTCTAATTACACTCTTAAGTTTTTTGCCTTGCCTTATCCCTGAGCCCTCTGCAGTGAGTGCCAGGCCCTCTTCACTTAGAAGAGCCCCTGTGACATGGGGTGAATCTCAAAACAAGGCTTAATACACCTTGGAAAGATTCTGTGAATCAAAACCCCAAAGAAAATTCTAATAATGTGATTTATAAATCTGCAGATATAATCAAGAAGTGCCATATTTGCCAAAGCACCACAAATTTAACTAATGCATGTCCCAAGAAGGGAAAACTCAATGAAATGGGCATTGAAAAATAACCTAATGTTGAAAAAGATGATTATGTAGAAAATTCAGATGATAAATCATCAATATTTTTTGAATCTTCAAAAGATAGAAAAAAATCAATGCCACTGTTGACATCATGGAATCTTATTCCCACTTGCCACAATTAAGCAATGGTCGAATTGATTTGTCAAAAATTCAAGATTCACAGCTTATGAAGACCAAACCAAATAGGGGAAAGGGTTATACAGCTGCTAACTCATGCATAACAGAAGTGGTAATTGACAACAAACCCATTTAACTTTTACTTGACCCAGGAGCCTTCTGCTCTTGTTTTGGCAAATCTTTTCTTAAGAATTGTGTATCAAATTTTGAAGATCAATTATTGCCAATTGATGGCATAAATTTTAATAATGCAAGTAGTCCAATGGACGAATTAGGCACATTGGAAACTGCTTTCATATTTCCACACATAAATGGAAATCTAAGAATCACTGTTGAGTTTCTTCTTATGTAAAATTGTTCTAGTACCCCTTTTATATTGGTAAATGACTATTTAAGCATGTATGTCATAGACTTACATAACAACAAGGATGGATACTTGACTATTGGAGACAATAAGAATCAAAAATTTGCCTTTTTACCATTTAACAGACAAATTACAGTAAGAAAAGTATCACCAGTCAGCTTTGAGTTGGAGAAATTCAAATCTGAACAGTTGAATGAAGATGCAATAAGACTTCATCTGACTGACAAACAGGAAAGTGAACTTTCTGCCCTTTTATATTACCACAAAGAAGCATTTGCATCAGACAAAGAACCTTTGGGGGAAATTATTGGTCATGAAATTGACATCATCCTTAATATTCAAAGACCTTATCAACCACTATTAAGAAGACCTGGACATCCAGAAAGTCCTAAATCAAGAGAACCTCTTAAAGTTCATATTAAAGAACTTCTAGATCTCGGTGTAATAAGGAAGGTTGGCCATAATGAGGAAGTAGAAATAACTACACCAGTAGAGTGGCATGGCATAATGGGAAATCTAGTATGGTTGGGGACTTTAGAGCTCTGAACATTTAAACTGTTCCAGACACATACCCAATACCAAAACTCCAAAATCCCTTACCCAGATATCTCAAGAAGTGTATATAAGCAGTATGGATGCCCTTAAAGGATTTCATCAGAATGTGGTGACACTAAGGGCAATAATATACTTAAGAATCATTGTTCATTGTGGTTTATATGAATAATTGAGGATGCCTTTTGGTATCAAGAATGTACCTTCACACTTCCAAAGAATGCTGAATGAGATCTTCCTTGAAGAACCTTTAGAAGGATGGTTAATCATTTACATTGATGACATTATTGTCTGTTCCAAGACTTGGAAAGAAAATATATACAGATTATCCAGAGTTTTGAATAAATTTTAATCTGTAAACATGAAAATTTCTTTGAAGAAATGTCATTTTGGATTCAAAGAACTCAAATCAATGTGACATGTAGTATCTGGTTTATCCCTTGGACTTGACAAAAGCAAATTTTCAGCAGTACTACTGAGACCTATGCCTCAGAACAAAAAGGCAATTCAGTCATTTTTGGGGTTTGCAGGATATTGCAGACAGCATATTAAATATTTTGCCTCCATAGCAATACCTTTGTATAAGCTGTGTGACAAGGACACAGTGTTTGAAATGACTGTTGACAGATGCAAAGCCTTTGAATCTTTAAGACTAGCCTTAACCACTGCTCCACTCTTACTGATGCCAGACTTTAAGCTGCCTTTTAAGCTTTATATTGATGCATCAGGACATGGGCTTGGTGCTTCACTTCATCAAGTCCAGATTATCAATTATAAACCTGTAGAAGGACCCATATGCTTCATATCCAGGCAAATCAAACCAACTGAATCCAGATATGGAGCAAGTCAAATGGAGTGTTTTTGCCTTGTCTGGTCCTTGGAAAAGCTAAATTACTTCCTGGGAGGATGTTTTTTTGAAGTAATAACAGGTTGTACCGCTGTTAAGTCACTTTTAAACATGAAGACAGCTAACAGACATATGCTCAGATGGCAAATCTCCATACAAGAGTATAGGTGTAATATGACCATTTTTTAGAAAGATGGGAATATTCAGAAAAATGCATATGGACTGAGCTGATGGAAATTACCAAATAATATTTATAATCCTGCTTATTTTCCAGAACAAGCTTCCCCACAGATCCCAATAGAAGGAATAAGTTTTACAGATCTGAACACCACTTTCTTTGAAGAAGTGAGAAATAGTTATACTCAGCATAGTAATTGTAGCATTTTATGCCAATTGCTTAGTAAAGACTGTAAATCCAACTCTTTGATACATGCCTTAGATGAAATATGGAAGAAGTCATATGATGAAGGAAGATTCCACCTACTGGATGGTATAATTTACCACAGAACTAAGCATACATGTGTCAGGACAGTTGTGGAAAGGTCCTGAATCAATCTTTTACTTGAATAATGCCATGAAAGCCCCTTCTCAGGACATCTGTCTGAAGACAGAACAAGAGAAAAGATAAAGACCTGTATATGGTGGCCAATGTGGCAGAACAATGTTGTAGAGTATTGCAAAACCTGTGACAGATGTCAAAGGGCAAATAAATCCACTGGAAAAAGACTTGGAAATATGATCAAGATCCAAAAGCCCAGAAGACCTTGGAAAATTGGGAATATGGATTGGGTAACTGGCCTACCACTAGAGGGTGATAGAAGTTATAATGCTTTCCTAGTGAATTTTGACATATTTAGTAAGACTCCAATCATTCTACCATGTCATAAAGATGATAAATCCATTGATACAGCTCTTCTGATGTGGAATAGAGTAGTATCATGGAATGGCATACTCACAAACATCATTAGTGATAGAGATCCCAAATTCACCTCACCACTATGGACAAATCTTCACCAACTGTTTGGGACAGAGTTATCCTTCTCTACATCCTACCACCCACAAGCTGATCGTTTGGCTTAAAGAATGATCCAACCCTTGGACAAAATGGTAAGATGATTTTGTGTGTATGGCCTTGAATTTAAGGATTTTGATGGATTCACTAATGATTGGTGTACTCTTTTACCAGCACTAGAATTTGAATATAAGACATCCATTCATGCCAGTACTAATAAAACTCCTGCTATTCTAGAAAAAGGATGGAATCCCAAATTACCTCAGGATTCTGTAAGGAAAGATTTGGTTGAGATACATCCTACAGCTGCTAGCTTCAAAGGAATGCTATACAAAGATAGAAATCATGCAGTAAGGTGCATGGAAGACTCATTTGCATATGCTAAAGACAAATGGGACAAATCACGTGCCACTTCATATTTTACAGTAGGGGATTTAGTACTTGTATCCATCACTAACCTCAATAACATCAAAGGATGTAAAAATCTCAAAGACTCCTTTGCAGGACCTTTTGTTATTAAGGCCCTCCATGAAGAAATTCTGTTTAAGTAGAATTATCTGAGGAAATTTGCAATAAGCATCCTTCATTTCCAGTGAGCCTTATAAAGCCATATAACTCTAGTGTTGCTGAAAAATTGCCTTTGAGGAATAAAGTTGCCCAAGTTTTACCTCCTATTGAACCATCTGGTATTAAGAAAAGAACCAAAGTTCTCAAAGAAAGAAAGTTGAGAACCAATAAAGTAAGGGAATACCTTGTTAGGTACAGTAACCCAACCTGTGCAGATGAATGGTTAGCAGAAAAATATGTACCTGAAGCTACCAAACTTCTCAGAAAGCTCAGCCACACTAGAAAGAACAATATTACAAAGTAATATTCTTTTTTTAATGGGAGGGAATGGGAGCCTTAGAGGTATGTTCATATACCCAAAAGACCAAAAATCATAAAATAAGATATAAACATAAATAAAATAAATTTATTTATATTATCAAGATAAAAATAAAATTTAAATTTAAATTTATATATAAAAATAAAAATTTAATTAGAATTCAAAAATAAAAGTACATTGAATTTTAAATTTGTGAAAACACATTTTTACTTGAAAAAATTAAGTAAAAATGAATTTTCAACAAAAATACCAAAATTAAAATATTTTTGGAAAAATTTTAAGCCAAAATTATTATAACTTTTTATACTACATATAAAAATATGAAAATTGTTTTACCATTGGACTCCTCATAAAAATTAAGGTGGGGTCACCTCTGGGTAAAATTTCTGTAACTCAACTCTAAATAAGCTTAAATTAAGTTTGTAGTATTTTCTGTTCAAAAGTTTGAAATCCTCAAAACCTTCACTTAATTCACGCCACATGTGGTGTTAACCATCAATTTTTGTGTTAAAATTGGGGTGTTGTGTGTAGTTTAGAACTTATGAGGAATTGAAGTTTTTCAATTGAAATTGTCAAAATGTGCGCGTGTATTACATAAGTGAACTTTAATTTACATATGAGGTGTCGATTATTACAGTAAGTGTATTGTAAAATTTAATTGAACTACATATTTAAATTACAAGTATAATACATGATGAGGAATTAAAGGAAAAAGAAATTGGAGAGATTAATTTGGGGGGGAAGGGAATTCTAGCTCTAAGGGGGAGCCAGACCTCAAAATCTTTGCTGACAGGCGAGAGATGTCAAAATCCAAAAAAATGTTCATTACTTTTGGCCTGGAATTGAGTCACAGGGTCTGTGACTCAATTGATGATGAGGATTTGATACCAACCAGGGAAGTTTTAACTGTTTCCAAGAGGGTAAAACTACCCTTAAGTTCAACCAATATTAGTAAAAACAGCTTTTACTGGTTTCTACGTCTCTTACACACATCCTGACGTGTTTTGACGGCTCTAGACCATGTATTATTATAGTAATGACTGATTTAAGGGTATAAAATGGCTAAAAACAGCCCTTTTTTGGTTTAAACAGGGGTTTAATGATGCCATAATTGGCTTTTCTGCTGTCAGAGTGTTTTCCACGACTGAAAACAGTAAATTTTAATTTTTGAGTAAGAAGATTGATGGCTATAAAAGAATGTCCTTTTTGCCCCACTTTTCCTTTTATAATTAGTTTAAAAACTGTTAAACCAATCAATAAAAGATTCCAACCACCTTTTTTTAATAATTTTAAACCTTTTAACCACGTGAAGAAATAATTATAATCAGTGTTTGTAACTCTTATAATCATTTTTACCCCTGAACCACCCCATAAGTTAATTAAAGCATTTTTCATCACTATAAGCTTTGTCACTTTGTTTCCAAATTCACTCTGGTCACTTTGGGGCATGTTGTCTCTTTAATGATGTAAGATTTGACTATGGAACTGATGATAATATTACTATTAATCAACAGTACTATGTCTGTTCTTATGAAATATAATAATGAATTATTATAACTACAATTAAATAATTAAAGAATTATTTCTTTCATGTGTTATACACTACTAGTGATTATAACAGTGAGCAGTAATTGTCTACAAGAATCAATTACAGGAAGAATGCAATAATAAAAACTTCTTTTATTAAAATAATAAGATTATTTTAATATATAATTATCTTTTGCAAGAATAATTATAAAGATAATTCTTGAAGAAAACTAATTTTAGAGAAAAACTTTAAGAATTAAAGATAAATGACTCACTTATACTCCAAATAACTTATTGAAAGATATAAGTAGAGAAATTTGATGTAGAATTGTGGATTTAAGGGATCAAAATGATTTATAGCAGGATTACAACAATATATAGTTGGATTCTATAATTTCACGTCTTTCTGATTTATTCTGAAAGAATTAAACCACTTAAGAATAGTTTAACTAATACTTACTTGTTGCTAACAATGATATAAATGGATAATAACATGATGATGATTTGGGAAAAAACAGTCAGAGCAAGCCTCTTTTAAGTCTAAGACAGCTCACAGATGCGTGCCATAGAGCAAACTGAATAACCGGTGAGTGAGAAAACAATAAACCCTTTTGGATTGTTGATTGCATCATCCATTGTCACATAAGATTATCATAATTACTTAATTGATGCTTTTATGTGACTACCAACCCAAATATGGTTAATAATAAAAGGAGTAACACCTTTAAATCTTCTTTTATTCCAAAATAATCATTGATTTCTCAAATTTATCAATTTTATTGGTAATTTCATCACAGGTTGTATTTACTGTGAATTTTTGAAGATTCAATGTTTCACGTGGAATAATCAAAAATGGAATGTAAGTAAATCTTGTAGTTTTACTAGTAGAACCATGATTATTTTGGTTGTACCATAGATAATACAGTTCTTCATTTGTCCTGAAGGCTTCAGAGAGATTCATTAAGAATTGTATTTTAAATAAATTTTTGAAGTTTTTACCCCATCTCTCCGTAGAATTGCAAATATCAGTGTTTAGCTGGTTGCTATGAGGTAAATCAATGGATACAAGTCCAGAAAGGGTTTTATTTACTCTTTTAGGGTCTATCCATGGAAATTCATTAAGAATTGACATGGATACAGGAGTCTAGGTAGCTCTTTACCTCCTTGTCACGTCAAAATAGAAATTTAAGCTTAAAGTGAGATATCCAATATGGGTGTACCAAAGGTCCAGGTAAGAATACCATGATATTAAGTGCCCAAACATGCATAACACTATTCTTAGTGTATATGTAACATGGGATTTCTCACCTTCCCATTATTTTGGTGTGAAATTAAGAAAAACACAAATTTTCAGGGATCTTTTATGTGGTATTGAAATATTTTCCATATTACTGCATCCAGGAGTTAATTTGAGCTTATTCACTCTATGGAGCTACCCTAGGTGAAATTATGTGTAGAATCCAAATCTGGCCTTAAATTCACGGATTTACTTACTCAATATAAGGTTATTCATCTTTTCTCAAATCAAAAATGATAAATTTTGGATATATGCATTACTTATGAGTTATGCATAATTCAGAATTTATTTTTAAGATAATTGTGGCCTATTTGGGTATGTAAAATATACCTCAAGGCTCACAAATGATATTTTAAGAGACTTTGTTGTTTAATTAATTGCTTGAAGTTCTTTGCTTAATTAACTTCAATTCAAATTTCTTTTGTAGCCTTAAATATCTCTTGTAGAGTATTTCTGGATAAATTTTTATTGTTGGTAAAACAATAAATCTTTATAATATTTTTGTCAGGGTGACTCTATGATATAGCTGTAAAATGACAAATAAAAGCTATAACCTTGAGTGTGACACCAAAATAAAGATGATAATTAAGATAATAGAGGGTAAAAAGGGCTATACTAAATGAATTTAGTGATGGTGAGTGCTTCTGATAGCCCTGGGTTCAGTGTTTGCCTGTTGGTTTACAATAACAAACCCTAAAATACTTCAGTTTAAAGTATAACCTGTTAAATTCTAAGGGTAACACTTCTTTTAAGAAGTTATACCACATAAGAATACTAAGAACAGGATGCTGGATTAGCTTCCTGTGGGGGAAAAGCCTCCTTTTATCTTGTTCTGGGGTAGTGGGAGGTGGTTTACCTCTGCACATGACCACAGAGTGAAACTTTTCACTACTGTGGGCTGGTTTGTGGTTCTATACACTCAATACAGACTTTCATTGGGTGGAAATGTGGTTTTAGAACCACAAGTAGTCATTTTTACCCTATACAGGGTGAAATTCTTCACCAATGGAGTTTACAGGTGTGTTCTGGTGCTTCTGATGTGTCAGAAGCTGTACAGAACCTGTATAGACCTCTGTATTTGACTTAACTATGAGGTATTGAAGTATAAACAAGCTTCTTCATCTGTTTGACACCTCATAATCATACTTATGGGATAGTATCCCACTGTAAGGCTGTATTGGCCAAACTGTGGGATTTTAACCTTAAATCTCCTATACCTTTGTCATTTTCTAGAATATTGAGCTCAAAATTGGTTCATTTTGTAGCCCTGGATGTGATCTACACAATGGTACCTCATTTGTTAGGGTTATCATTAAATATGGCAAAGTTATGCCATGTACAAGTTTTCTTGTACACATTTATTATTTGTTCAAAAACTGTATGGAACTTTTTTGCTCCATATCTTTTTTTCTAGATAAGATATGGGGAAATGAATAGTGCAACTAGATATCCCTTATTGTGCTCTTTCCAAAAAGACCTCACTTTAGGTATCTCACACTAAAACTGTAGAAGTTAGATGAGAGGTGAACATTTTAATCACCCTTATTTAACCTTAATTTTGTCATTACTTCTGTAATTCTGGTGCTAGCTCAGTTTGGCTAGTACCATTGGATAGCTCTAACTTGGAGCTTCAATTTGAATACCCATTTGATAGGGTTAAGCCTCTGCCTCTGGATTTCAGATGAGAGGTGAAAATTAAGGTTTATGCTCAGCAATAGGTTTGAGCAGGAATAACTTTGTCATTCTTTGTCCTATGATTATGGGACTTGTATATTTGGAAAGAGGTGATTTTCCTCTTTCCATTGATTCCTTTTGAGCTAATTTGGCTCAGCTCCATGGTTTGGTGGTATCTTGGCTTTACCATTAATTTATGGTATTTGGCTGTCATGCTTGTGCCCTGGTTTTGAGTCACAGGCTGACATACCCTCCTGCTAAAAAAGGCTCATCATTGATGAGACTTCCCTTTCTTATTTGAGGTATTAGTATGGTTCATGTGACCTTGAGCTAAAAACTTTCTTGTGGTCATGCCCTCCCTGTCTGGTGGCTTGTGTTTCAACCCATCCAGGTTTTTGGTCATTGGTTTCCTCCTTTTGGAGTGTACTGAACCAATTTCCTCTGTTCCATGGTTCTTAAATTCCACCAAATATTCTTCATGGGGGTTGGGTTCACTGTATGAATTCTTTCCACAGTCATTCCCCACACTATCAGAGTCAGATTAATGATCTTCTTGGTCTTCTTTTTTTTCTTCCTCACTTGAAAACATCTCTTCCCTGTCTTTGGGAGAATTTTCTGCATAGTGATTGGGTGATTCCAAGTTGTGAAATCCTGTTGTGATTTCAGAATCTGAATCATTAGTTTCTTTGGCTTCCAGGGTTGGATTCTCCCTGTTAACACCAGTACTATGGTTATTGTATCTACCAATAGCTGTTCTAATCCTTACTTCTTGCAAAGTATTGGATATTTCATCCAAGGTGGATTCTTTGGAGAATCTTCATTTTACTGCATGTTCTAAGTCTCCTGGTAGTTTGGTCAACAGTTTGTTATTTCTCATTTCTGTTTTTATGTGAGGGTCAATGGCTATCAGCCTTTTTGACTGTCTCAGACACCAATCATATGGATCTTTGTCCACTGTGTATCTATCATTTCCAAATGAAAGGGTTTTCTGCCATATCCATGTATCATTTCTGTACTTTCTGATTATTTGGCTCCTCAACCTTGGCCAGTTCCTTCTGCCATGGATTTCTTTCATTTCTGTGTACCAAATACTAGCATGTCCTTTGAAAGCTGTTTTCAATCTGGCAGTAATCCAGTAATCTGGTATACTTGGTGCATCAGTGAAGAGTCCATCAATATAATAAATGAGTTTCATATGATCATATTCTCCTATGCCAGAGAATTTTGGCCAACTTGAAGCCTCTGGAAGCTGTTTTAATGCTTCCTTCTCTGAATAAGTCATCTTATCTCCATCTTGGTATTGTGATTGAGATCTTGGCTTCTTCTCCAAAAAGTCATCTGGTTTGATGTCTTCCTGGTGGTATGGAGTGTTTCCAGAAACATGCCCTTGTGAATGGGGTTTCATTTTTTGACAGTAATTGAGCAATCTCTCAATTTCTTGATCCAGGTATTCCCTATCCCTTTTGCAGTGATTTTGCTCCTCTAAGACTTGATTTAGTCTTCTTTTGGTATCTTCTGAGGCTTTATACAATTCAGTATAGTCCTCTTGAAGAGTATGAATAGTTTTGGTTTGTAAGGTATAAACCTCTTGTAACCTTGAAATACTTTCATGGAGTATTTCAAACTCTTTTTGAGTTTTTTCTACAAATTGGGAAAAGTGTAACCATAGAGTATTACTACTTATGGTACTCTCAGGTATCACAACATTGTGTTTCATATGAGTGGAGATATCATTCCTTATCATAGGGCTGCTAGCTGCATTAGAAGTATTTACAACTGTTTGTTGTTTCTTTGTACTTCTTTCAACAGGTCCAACAGTTTCTGAATCATAGTATCTGACTCTTTCTGCCTCTGGTTGAAAGAAGTCTTGTTCTTGCCCTATGATCCTCTTCCTCTGCTGGATTCTATCTTGGATTGGAAAGTGTGGTGACTCTTGGTCACTGATCTGATGGTGCCTAAGTGGTTTGAAGCCACCAGGGATTCTGGTTGGGTTACCAGTCCTCATGAGCCTGAGAGGATCAGAGTATCTCATCTCTGATTCCATTTCTCTTCTATAATAAGTTCTTTGAAGAATATCTCTTTGAGGGAAATCTTCTGAATACTTTCTACAAGTTTTTTGTAGTGGAAATCTGGTTTTAATTTCCTGTCTTCCATTCTCCATTGGAGAAGTTCTTGGAAGATTTGATGGGTTAGAACAAACTGTTCTATGCAAGACATTTCTGGAGGTTTGCTGTTGTAAGCCATCTTGCAAGGTGTAGGAAGGTTCATTTTGCCATGTATATGACTTTGAACAACTTCATCTTCTCTCTTTTCCAGGCCTCTATTACAACTGATGGTTGTTTCTCTTTTTAAGGAATAATCCCTTAGAAAACCAAAGTCCTTGAAATGAGGTGGTATAATTTCTGGTTTGTAAAGTGAGAGTTTCAGCTAGTTGATTAAATCCTTGTTTTGTTAGGAATCTATAAGCCACTTTGGACAAGTTATTATTGAAAATATCAATAATTTTTAAATCAACTTTTCCCAATATATACTTTTATATAAAAAAAATTAATAATGAAATATGGTTTGTATTTTATTATGAAGTATTATTATTGAAATTATCAATAATAATGAGACTAATCAATTTTTACACCAATTTTGGTGAAAAAATAAATTATCAGAGTTTTTCTTTGAGAAAAATTCAACCAATACATACTTTTTATATATTATGAAAAGAAAACTATCAATAATAAAATATTATTTTTATTTTATTATGAGGTATTATTACTGAGATTATCAATAATAATGATAATAATCAGTTTTTCATGCCGATTTGGGTGAAAAAAATGGATAATTAGAGTTTTTCTTTAATAAAAACTCAACCAATATATACTCTGTATATATTATGAGAAAAAAATCAATAATAAAATATGATTTGTATTTTATTATGAAGTATTATCACTAAAATTATCAATAATAATGATAATAATCAATTTTTCATGCTAATTTGGGTGAAAAAATGAATTATTAGAGTTTTTCTTTAAGAAAAATTCAAATAATGTATACAAATGATTTTTATTTTATTATGAAAAGAGAGTATTTTATAAATTATATCTTTATAAATCTTCAAAAATGATGAAAAAACTTATTTTTCAAAAGGAATATGTATACAGTTTTTTTATTTTTTATTTTTTTTTAGTAAAAAAAATCAGAATAGAGAAAAAACACGAAATTAATCCCCTTCAGGGCTTCTTGTGGCTAACAGAAAGTGAAAATAAGTAAAAAAACAAGTATAATAACTGTAAAATGCATGAAGATAAGCTAAAAATAATGAAAACAAGCTATAATTTTCTCTAAAATAGGTAAAAAACCAGGCCAGGCCCCAAAATGTCAGGGTGACTCTATGATATAGCTGTAAAATGACAAATAAAAGCTATAACTCTGAGTGTGACACGAAAATAAAGATGATAATTAAGATAATAGAGGGTAAAAAGGGCTATACTAAATGAATTTAGTGATGGTGAGTGCTGCTGATAGCCCTGGGTGCAGTGTTTGCCTGTTCGTTTACAATAACAAACCCTACAATACTTCAGTTTAAAGTATAACCTGTTAAATTCTAAGGGTAACACTTCTTTTAAGAAGTTATACCACATAAGAATACTAAGATAAGGATGCTGGATTAGCTTCCTGTGGAGGAAAAGCCTCCTTTTATCTTGTTCTGGGGTAGTGGGAGGTGGTTTACCTCTGCACACGACCACAGAGTGAAAATTTTTACTACTGTGGGCTGGTTTGTGGTTCTATACACTCAATACAGACTGTTATTGGGTGGAAATGTGGTTTTACAACCACAAGTAGTCATTTTTACCATATACAGGGTGAACATTTTCACCAATGGAGTTTACAGGTGTGTTCTGGTGCTTCTGACACGTCAGAAGCTGTACAGAACTTGTATAGACCTCTTTATTTGACTTAACTATGAGGTATTGAAGTATAAACAAGCTTCTTTGTCTGTTTGACACCTCATAATCATACTTATGGGATAGTATCCCACTGTAAGGCTGTATTGGCCAAACTGTGGGAATTTAACCTTAAAACTGCTATAGCTTTGTCAGTTTTTAGGATATTGAGCTCAAAATTGGTTCATTGTGTAGCCTTGGATGTGATTTACACAGTGGTTCCTCATTTTCTTTGGCTATCATTAACTACGGCAAAGTTATGCTATGTACAAGTTTTCTTGTACACATTTATGATTTGTCCAAAAACTGTATGGAACTTGTTTGCTCCATATCTTTGGTTCTAGATAAGATATGGGGAAATGAATGGAAACATTTAATAGCCCTGATTGTGCTCCTTCCAAAAAGACCCATTTAGGTATCTCACACTAAAACTGTAGAAGTTAGATGAGAGGTGAATATTTTATTCTCCCTTATTTTCCCTGAACTTGGTCATAACTTCTGTAATTCTGGTGCTAGCTCAGTTTGCCTAGTACCATTGGATATCCCTGACTTAGAGCTTTAATTTGCATTCCCATTTGATGGGGTTAAGTCTCTTCCTCTGGATTTCAGATGAGAGCTGAAACTTAAGGTTTATGCTCAGCAATAGCTTTGAGCAGGAATAACTTTGTTATTCTTTGTCCTATGATTATGGGACTTGAATATTTGGAAAGGGGTGATTTTCCTCTTTCTTTTGATACCTTTTGAGTTAATTTGGCTCAGCTTCATGTTTTGGTGGTATCTTGGCTTTACCATTGGTTTATGGTATTTGGCTGTCATGCTTGTGCTCTGGTTTTGAGTCACAGGCTGACAATTTTTGTTTTATACTTATAAAGTTAAAAACAATAGATTGGGCGTTTTTTCTCTTAAAAATACTATTTCATACTATTTTTAATCAAATTTTTACCTTATACAAGTTTTGAGGACAGGAAAAGTACTTGACTTTCAATCAAAGTTTCATATCCACATCTTACAGTAGTGTTAACATGTTAAGTGGAGGGGGTGAGGGCAGAGGTGAGGTGTTAGTTTCAGAGGCATATCTTGAGGGTGCTGCAGGAGCATAAGGAGGGTAAGCAGTGCTGAAGATTAGGCTGGTGTGAGGGTGGCTTTGGAGGCATGTTGGGAGGGCACAACGTGAGCATGAGGATGGTAAGCAGCAGAGATGATTAGGCGGGTGGGAGGAGTTGTAAGGAGGGGTGAGGGTGCAGCTTGAGCATGAGCATGTTAAGCAGCAGGGGTGAGGGAAGATATGTGGCACCGCTGCAGATGCATATCTTGAGGGTGGTGTTGGAGTGTAAGGATGTTAAGGGTTGGAGAGGATTAGGCAGGGATGCGGAAGCCAATTCTTGCATGAGAGTAGACATGGTAAAGGGCTGAGATGATCAGGAGGTGGGGCAGAAGTAATCTCATGCACAAATATGAGAATGCCAAACTGATGGCTTGCACCATGCGGTGTAAGTACTTAAACCTTGCAAATGGGGTTGATATGGGTTTGGGCTTTGAGTGACATACTCATGTGACACATTTGACAATTGACATTGTCTTGACACAGACATGATGTGACCCACTAAATCCAGTGACTATAATGTGAAACTAATGCGACTGAAGCAATACTTTATACTGACAGTGGGGTACATTAAGTCAATTGCTGGCAGTTGACACAAAACTTGCCCTGGTGTGAGCTAAAAACCATGAATATATGCACCAACCATAAAAGTGCATATATTCAGGTTATTTCCTTAAATATTGACTTTAAAAATATGACACAAAAATGTTATATGTTTATTGTTGCATGTGGAATCCAATAGTGTGATTTGTTTTACATGTTGTTTCATTGGTTTATCAGATAAATAAGAGTTTATGTCTTTTTTATTTAATTTCAACTTATTATTCATTCATCATTGACTTTACAGGTATTCCATAAAAGTAATATATGTGTATTTTATCATGAGGAATATAATGGTGTAATTTATTTCACACTTTTACCCATTGTATTCTAAGTTAATTAACAATTTATGCCTATTTATGGCATTTCCACTTATCTTAAGATAATTATTTTAAGGTTTTCTTGCAACCTTTTTGGATATGTGGTCATATCTCAAAGGCTTGCAAAAATATTAATGTAATTAAAGCTTATTGAATTAGAAATGATTGAATCAAACTTCAAGCCATAATTTATTTTTGAGGGTATTACAAGTCCACATTGACAAAATAGCATGTATTTATTATGTTATAGAAATTTATAGAAGAGGAAACAAACAGCAAATTAAAAATAAACTTCATCAAAAGGAAGCCAAGTGTATGTTCCCACTCCTTCACACAAGCTAACTGATCAACATGCCCAGGCGTGAGTGAAGCACGTTGATATGAACAGATTCTTCTACCACCAGAGAAGACTCTCTCTGATGGAGCATTGGAGGCTGCTATTGCTATATAATTTCAAGCCATCACAGACAAGGTGGGAAATATGCTACCTCAGGACCTCCAGAACACAAGGATATCAGTATCCTTTAGTTCTGGAGTTTCAATTACAAGGTTCCACCTCTTTGTGTTGCTGAGGGGTACATTTTTTCCAATAAGCATGTTGACCTTGCCGCAAGGATCTCATGTGGTATGCAATCTTGAATAGTAACAAACTTCTTTGCTTCCTCTTCAAACGTCTTGGCCAGTTGAGTACACAAAATTCCAAATAAGGGTGGAATCATCAGTTAAGAAAAAGGTGTGCTTCAATCATGGGTCAATTATAGAAGCACAGATTACCAGCCTCTTGCCAAGTATAATTGTGATTTATTTTGAATTTTTTTGAATCATTGCATTGGCAGCAAGTTAAACTGGAGAAAAATCATATATCTCTAAAGCTTATTTATAAAAATTTAGTTTCTGATCAGTGGTTTGGTGAATAAAAGAACTCACCTGCCTGATATCCTCAATCATCAATATGTATAGGGGTAATGATTGATTAATTGTGGGGTAAGAAGACCCACATATGAGCAGGGATTCCTCATAGAATGGCTGAAAGAAGAGTACCATCACTTTTTCCTTCTCCCATTAAAGATGAGATAGCCTATATGATGCTAAGGATTCAGGAGCACAAAAGTGATTGTAAGCATCTTTCAAATCTAAGGCTCTATTTAACATCTCATAAGCTGATTTCCATTGGGTTGGTACTTGCAATAGTAGTGTTTTGGAATTTGTGGGTTTATCAGTTTCATAGACCAGATTGACAGTTCTTATCAAATTCTCCCTCCTTTGCGGGCTGTGGTGTAGGTAAGAAGCCAGTCAACTGATCTTACCTATGATTGAATTGTACTGCAAGCTTAAGCCATTGAGGGGATCAATAAGGCTGGAGATAGACATTGGATTGAGATAATTGTGGTCCACAGGAGTAGAAGTGTCAGTAGTGTCATCTCCAAGGACCTTCAAGCCATCACATGTAGCCAGGTGAATTGTATGAGCCATGAACCCAACTGCATGATCCTTGGAGCAAAAGAAAGGACAAATTGATAAAATCTTGGGAGCCACCCAATGTTTAACAGAGGCATCATCAGTTTTAATGAAACTAATTTTCTGGTCAAGATCAAATTGTTAAATTATTGTAAGGAATTGACTGGAAATTGAGGCTCCTGAGTGATTACCTGAGAGAAATAATCAAAGGAAGGTCAGAAAATTTTCAAACAAAATGTATTGAAATTCCTACCTTCTATTTTACATAGCCCTAAAAGAATGGATGTAAGCTTAAAATAAGAAGAAAGGTAATTTACAGTAATGGCAAATTATTCTGTTATATTTGGGATTGTCCAGGAATTGGTTGTAAAGGAAACATTTATGTTTTTGGTTGAGAGGTAATTGTGTATGGATTCTTGATGGAAAAAGTCTATATTAGTTAAGTGTGCAAATAGAATGGCTCAGAGGACTAGTATATTTGTAACAGCTGGATTGAAAACTTCCAGAAGAGCTTGGAATGCAGGATATTTGGTAATTGACAATGGAAAGTTGGCATCACGTATCAAATAAACTAAGGCAGTCTTCAAAAATTCAGGTGATAATGCCTAAAAAGAGCATTAGGGTAAGCCTAAGGTTCCAAATTAAACATGAAAAATAATTAAGGAATGGTGACTAACCTTTTTTCTATTAATAATGCTGACAAATTGATCCATTGAGTTGTTTTTGGCCAGTGGGGATGATATGTTTTTGGCATTAGCCACACCATGCAAAACATTTAAGTGTTGGTGCTCCCCATTTGGTCTCTCTTAAGGTGTTTGTTGCAAGCCTTGCCTAATTGCTCAACAAATTGACATTGGACATATTTCTCATCAACATCTGAAAAATATACCCAGACCCAAGATTGTTTTGGGGTCTTGGTAAGGTCAATGGTTGACAGTAAGCTTCTGAGTTTGGTGTCACTAGGTGTAGGTGTGGAGCAAATCAGGGATGGTGCAGAAGACATTGCATGAGATGCAAGAGTGGAGAGATTAGTGGTGGGGGAAAAAATTATAGTGCCAAAGAATAAAAAGAAAAGGAAGTGGAGGGGGAAAATAAAACTGTTGAAAAAAAAATAAAACAGAATGGAGTGGGGAAAATAAGAAAACAAAATGGAAAAAATATTTGGTGGATGGAATTGAGGAGAAGACAAACAGTTAGAAATAAGAATATAGAAGAGAGGGGGAAATGGGAAACACTGGTTGTGTAACTGGAGGGTTTTTTTGGTATGTTAAGGCTAAGTCAAAATAAAAAAATCCCAATGAATCCTGCAATATCCCAGGGAATGCTCTGGGATTTTATTTGGGAAGCAAATGAATTCAGGATCCTGGAAGGGTTAGGGATTGGGTAGGTGGCTGGTTGTGGAAAAATCCACAGGGACTGGGCTTACCCTGAACCCTACTCAATAGGCAACTTGAAATGAAGTTATCAAGCTTACACAATTAAAAATCAATCCACTGAATTGTGCACAAGTGAAGAAATATTAACAAGGCTATGAAACCCAATTCCAGTTGAACAGGTCAAAAAATCCTGACTTGGAATCCCAGTATCTCCCTTTGAGTACAAAATAAAAAAATAGTAAAATGAGCAAATCCCCCAGCGGAGCAAGAGTGGCAGGTGGCTGGAAGGTGAAAATGCGCAAAGCCAGATCTGGCGCGCCGTCGTCGCCAGCCCGCAGCCAGCGCCAACCTTCTCCGCGCCTCCGCCTGGAAATTTCTCGGCCACATTCGGGCTGCTGAGTTTGAGCCGCCGCTGCTTCACGGGCCGTCCTTCGGCGT
Source organism: Austropuccinia psidii (assembly GCA_023105745.1). Classification (NCBI taxonomy): domain Eukaryota; kingdom Fungi; phylum Basidiomycota; class Pucciniomycetes; order Pucciniales; family Sphaerophragmiaceae; genus Austropuccinia; species Austropuccinia psidii. The sequence continues at coordinate 20,621,440 of JALGQZ010000016.1, forward strand.
TTTTCAGCTACTCCCCCTTCGATTTCGACATGGATTTTTCATTGATACCGATCTACTTGGTGCTCGCAGTTCCAGTGGCATTGCTTTCGTATTACATATATCGAACCTATCAAGAAAGTCTCACTAAAAAGAATAATCTCAAGAAAGGTATCGGTCGAGGAGTCTCGGGATTTCAAACCGGAGTTCGTCGAGTCGCCGTCCCACCGGAAATCATGGAACGAATCAGACGTGGTGAAGAAGTCAGTGGTGAGGAAATTACTCGTGCCCAAGAACGATTGGCCGCAGCTTCAAAGCAGCAGGATACTTCCCCCCGAAACCAAAAAACGTCCTTCGATGAAGATTGGCTCCCTGGCACTCATGTGAAATCCTCCGAAAGCGAGAAAAAAATCAAGCAACGCAAGCGATAAAGAGTTTGGCCCTTGAACCATGGGAGCACATTTCATACATCACTTTATAAGAAAGAAAATAACTTTATACTTTGCGACGAGAAAATATGAGTATCTGATCGCGGCTTTTCGGTGATTCTGTTGAATTTGCATTTCGTCGTCGTTTCATTTCTTCACAGCTCATCACTAGTCCTTCATTCTTTTTTTTATTGTTGCCTTTGTTTACACGTTTGAAAGTGAACTCGCAGTATCTAGACGCAGTTCGAACGAGACGTTGAAAGCCTCAGGCAATTATTGAAGCCATATTGAATCAAAAATTTCTCTTAGCTCTGAATAATCCTTGTCTTCGCTCGCGCCAATATAACGGTCTAAAAACATTATCTTTAGCAATGTGTTAACCATTATTCTTGAGGAACTCATAAAGCTAGTTTTCATACATTAATCTCAGCCTACCCCAATCAGTCCTGGAGTGCCTTCAAAGCCTCAAGTAAAAAAAAGGCAAAAAAAATGCTTTAAAACTTGCTCTTAACTAAAGCAGAAATCGATATAAGAAACCCCAAGCAAAGCAGGCTTCATCAAACAGGAATTCTTCATTGTGCCATAATCCTTCCGCCTTTTTGACAATCAAGTCATTTTCAATTGTAATATATATTGGAATTAGTAGCAAATTTTTTTCGCTATTGTCTGCGATAAACTCGGCAGGATGGAGTCATGAAGCAGTTTGCACTTCGACCACACCTGATTTGTGGAGTGCGATTACTGTTCAAAGCTTCGCCCTTTTCTTTGCCATCTTCAACAAGCCATTACTGTAAGTGTAGGTGAGATTTGCTAGTTTTGGTAAAGTGCATTGGCAATAAGCATTTATACCAAGTTGTCTAAGCTTTATATACTGTATAGTGCTCTTCTAAGTGTTGCCAAACGCTTTTTTTAAAAAAAAATATTACACAAACGCTGTTTTGTTTTGGAAAGAGAACGTCTGTTAGCCTAGGGCCTCTAGCGTGGCTTCCAGTCTAATTATTAGGAATTTTAATAAACTAAAAAGTAGTGGAATACTCTTAATTTTATTAATTCCACAATTCAAAAACAAGTTGAACTTTGTTTACAGACTGTAACTATTAATTCTAAGTAATTGATATTTCTTTCCTCAAGAAAAGAATCAATTTTCAACTCCTCAACAGTCAAATATATAAACTGAATCCCAGCTATCATTCTACATTGAATTTCACCTATGGTACATGCCAAAAGTGATTTTCTATAATATAGCTCTGAGCTAACAACACTTAGGATCCGGAACTTCATATATTCAATAGAAATTGAATACAACTTGTAATTTATTAAATATATCAAGTCATGGTTACTACTCTTAAATTTACTACTATTTTTTCTCTTCAGTATTTTGATTATGAACTTGATCATGTAAAAATGAAGTATTGTAAGATTGGTTTATTTTAATATAATTGTAATCCAAGAGTATTTCTAACAAATACTGTTATTGAAGTGAAGTTTGAGGTATTCTCTTAATACCCAAATGGGGTAAAATTTGTCTCATGATAGCGTTGTAGTCTGAAAACTCCATAAGTCGTATAAATACTTGAAATTCATCATTTTCGCAAATGAAAAGTGGAAGGAATTTTTGTATAATTGGCTCCATGGGGTTAAAGGCATATTTGGCTTCTTCTCAAAGTTTCACTTGATGTAGCTCCATAAGAAATACAAGATAAATACAACTCTATGAAGTGGTATATTGAAATGTAATTCAACAAATCATTATTGATAAAAGATAAATAATGTGTGAGAACCTTCATCCATTTGCCTGTTAATTCATAAATAATGGTACTGTGAAGAAACCCATATTACCACCTTTTTTTTAGTACTGTAATGAATTGGTTTAAAGTTTGAATTAATTTATTGTTACATAGATTCTACTGAATTTTCCATTTTTAAAAAGAATTATATATTTTACTTAGGGAATAGCCAAGGGCAACAAAAGCCTGTAAGGAGACCCAGAGTACCCCAGATTCTGAGGTCTCTGATTCATAGAATTCTTAAAAAAGTAGTTGAATTTGGTTAGATTAAATAAATAATTGAAATGCATTCTAAGATTCATTAGAAAATTAAAGAAACTACTATTGTAACAGGCCAATAGGATGATGAAAAACTGTAAAAGCCTCAAGCCTTGGATATTTATTATTCTTCTATCAGAATAGGCACTGTTGAAATTTTTGGAAATCAGTATCCATAGGTATACCTGTTGGAAACAAGCTGTGATTCTGTTTACAAGACTTAATTGTATAGGAGATGATTTAACCTTCAAAAATTGATTAAAAGCACCAGTACTTTTAAAACACTTTATAATATACTTGGAAAGGAGCTATTATATATTCAAATACTCAAATATTAATAAGCTCCACAGATTAATTAAAGTTTCCACATAAATTACCAATAGCATCAGTAATCTTCAGAAAAAAATATTTGATTTGAAATTTGGACTCTGTCGTAATGTTAATAGGTAAAAAACCTTCCAATAATCCTGAAAAATATAAAAGGAGGTTTTTATTCATCAAATGAACCTTTGATGGTCCCGTTCTTAGAATTCTTCCGTGGTAAAACTTCTTAGTAATTAATACCCTTAGAATTTAATGGGTCTTGATTATAATATTGATTATTGTAGGGTTCATGCTTGTAAACCAGAAGATAAATTCTGAACCAAGGGATCTCAGAATTACTAATACTAACTAATATTCATTAATAGACCCCTTTTAATCATATCATCCTATATTTCTCACTATTATCATTGTGTCACACTCAGAATCATATACTTTTATTATAATTTTAAAGCTATAAAATAGATTCAGCATGATATACTATCAAATTGGCTCAGTTGAATACCTTTCATTTATACCTGAGTTGTTTTTAATTCTTGAGGAAATCCATTAATAGATTCTCCTTCAAAATCATCAAATTTCATCATTATTTAAGCCGATATATAATGAATATAAAAAGTGTATTATCCTATAAAATCACTTTTAGGAATTTTCAATATTCCATAACTACTAGAAAGTCTCATGCTAAAATAATAATTCTACATGAAAAAATGTTTGAAATGATATTTTTCTATTATATATCTTATTAAATATTGATTCTTGAATACACAAATATAACTCTCAAATGCTCTTCCAAGGTTTTATATCAAGTTGACATTTGGAGAATCTAGGAATAAATAAGACATTATAATTTATTTTTGACAACTTTTGTTGGCTAATTTTACTTCTTTGGACTAATTTTGGACTTTAGCCAGTAAATATGATATAACCCTTTAAGATCTTCACTCTTTTTAGTTTAATTCAAGAATTATTTATAATTATTATTGGAAAATATGTTTTGAGATTTTGGTAAATCTGTATTATTTTAAAGAGGGTATACTAATATATTTTTCTCTATTTATTCCTTCTTGTAAAAGATTTCTGCTTAATGTTTGAATAATAGGAGTATATGAAAATTAAAAATCTTAAGAAATTAATTTTTTGGTTACTATCTCTAGGATTTTTCTATGAGAATCTTGATAATATTGGTATCAACCCCAAGTACTATGACTGTTCTTATTAAAACTCAAGAATAGAAATTATTCTATCCACAAAGAAATTCTCAATTTCTTAATTATTTTTTTTGACTATTATATAAAACTAGTAATATAAAATACCAATCATCTGTCCATTGGAATAAATTACAATAACTATCAATGATAAAAACTCTTATTAAATTGGTATGAAGTTATTTTAATTGAAAATTTATCCTTGAAAAAGTAATTATTTTTAGTTTTTGGAGCAAACTACAGATTTTAAATAAAACGTTAGGAATAAATTGAAACACTGACTAATTATCTAAAAATGACTTTGAAGATATTCTGAAGAGTTGTTTGGTACATTTTTTATAAATTTAAAAAATCATGAGTAGATACAATATCAGTAATACAATATCTTTATTTGAAGAGCTATTATGAATGATAATATTCTCTTCTTTCAAAGATTGTAGATTGCATTATTTAAAAAACTCAACAGTGAGATAATAGCTACTATAGAATATAATCTCAATTGAATATTAATTTTAGAAAAGGATCATTATGAATACCAGGAAAATCAACAAATGTGGGGTGCTTTTAAGCCTAAAAACCATTTCAGAGGCATGCAGAGGTGTATACTGAAAAACATTATTTGATAAGTCAATCATCCTATTTTGATTCATGATTAAATAAATTTCTTTCACATAAAAGTATCATAATTACTTAATTATATGACTTTAAGTACAAAGAACCTATTTATGGTCAATAAATAATAAAGTTACCAAATGAAATCCTCTTTTATTTCAATTTTGTATTCCGTGATTCTTCAATTATATTTAAGATTTGATCTCAGGTTGTGATTTCTGTGGATTTTTGAGTATTCAGTGTGTCACATGGAATCATCAGATATCAACCACAAGTAAGACAGTCCAATGAGATTTTGAAGTTATACTTTCTGATTTTACTGAAAGATGAGACATTTATATAGTGGTACTTGAGACTTCAGTGATTAATTCAGAATTACATTTTTGATAAATTCTTTACAGGTTTACCTCATTTTCAATATGGTGTAGTTTTATAGAATGATAACAGCTTTATTCCATGAGGTTTTCCCCTGGATACTAGTCCAAAAAATGTTTTCATAAATCCTTTTGGGTTTGTAATTTGTAGATAGCTGAGGATATAAGCTATTAGAGGATCCAGGGATGCTCATTAACTCCTTGAAACATTAAAATAGCACAATATTTGTTATTTAATCATTATTCAATGGTACTGAACCTCTGTATGAGCCTTGGAAGTATTTTCATATACCAAAAATACCACAAAACCTGATTGATTTATAATGAAAAAAAATAATTTCATCTTTAAATAAAATAACAAAATTACAATGAAAAAACGAAATCTGGAATGAAAATTTAATAACAGATGTACATTAAATTTTAAGAATTGAAAGATATATTTTTACTTGAAATAATGAAGTAAAAATAGAATAATAAATTATTTTTTGGAAAAAAGTTAATAAAAATTATTATAGATTTCTTTTCAATAAGTAAAAACATGAAAATAATCTAAATATTGGAGTGGTCATACAAAGCATGTGTGGGTCACCTCTGAGTGAAAATTCTGTAACTCAACTGTAAGTAGGCTTAAATGAAGTTTTTTAATTTTATGTATGAAATTCTGGAAATCCTCATAACCTCAACTTATTTCACACCACATGTAGTGTTAAAGATCAATTTTTGTGTTAAAATTCAGGTGTGTGTTTAGCTTAGAAGCTATGAGGAAGTAAAGTATTTTCAGTGGAAATCATGAAATGTGCATGTGTATTACATAAGTTAACTTAAAATTACAGTTGTGTACTGTAATTTTTAAATTGAATAACATGTGTAAGTTTTGAGGAATCAAAGAAAAAATAAATTGAAAAGATTGATTTTGAAGAGAAAAGTAATCTTGCCTTAAAGGGTGCAAGACTCCCCCAAATTCCTTTCTGACAGGCATGGGATGTGAAAATTGATGAAAACATTCATCACTTTTGGCCTGGAATTGAGTCACAGGGTCTGACTCAATAGATGATGAGGTTTTGACACCAGCCATGGAAATTCCAATTGATTCCAAGAGGGAAAAACTATCCTTAAGCTAATAAAAATCTGATAATACCAGTCTTGACTTGTTTTTTGGTCTCTTACACACATTACCAGGTGTTTTGAAGGCTATATCCCAACTATTACGCTAGCAATGGCCGGTTTAATGAAGGAAACCAGCATTCAATGATTCCATAATTTTCATTTCTGTTTTAAGTGTTTTTCTAATGGCTGATGGCAGGAAATTCTACTTTTGGAGTAAGAATATTGGTGGCTATAAAAGAATGTCTCTGCCCCATTTTTCTCTTTATGCTAGAATACTTTCCTTTTAGAATTAGCTTAAACACTGTTGAACCAATAAACAAATGATTAAACCCACAAGCTTCAAAACATCATAAACCTTTCAACCATGTGAAAACTTGATTATGATAATCTTTGGAACTTTTCTATCATTTCCAGAAAGGGAATTAAAGCATTTATCATCACTATTAAATTTGTCCCTTTGTTTTCAAATTCACTCTGGTAAAGTTTGTGTGAGCCTGTGAGGTATGTATGACATACCCATAAGGCCACAAATGATTTTATAATCAGTTAATTTTGTCTTAAACAGACTTTTTAGTTGAATTTAAAATAAAAAATAATAAAAAATAAGTATAACTTTTTTTTGGATAAACAAAGTTATAAATATTATGTCATTTTTGGATTCTACACCAAAAATAACCTAGGGTACACCCATAGGGTGTTATATGCAAAACCACTTATTTTTTATGTTATTGGAAGATTTAAGAATCTCACAGTACCAATGTAACTTTTTTAACATTTTTTTAAAATTGTTAAATTTAAGCTTAATTAAGCTTAAATTTAAAGTTGCATAAGGTTTATGCAAACTTACCAAAATTTTAGTTAAAATTGAGGTGTGGTGTATATTTACTGAATTGGCTAAGGATTTGCCATACAGAATGTAAATCCTGCGTGAGCTCAATTTAAAAGGGTTTAAGGCCATAGTATGGCTTTAAATAAATAAAAGGGCAAAATCCACGCAGAAAGGTGGGACAAAGGAAAAAGACCAAATAGAGCTGGGGTACCCAACTTTTTGGATCTGCAAGGATTCAATTAAGGTTTTCCACCTGTATTGGAGGATTTTGAACCTTATTTAAACTTTAAGATTAGACTTTGATCCAACCTTAAGGTTTAAACTGGTTTTATCCCAATTTGGACAGAAATTTCAAGCTGCCAAAGGGTAAATCCCAATATGCAGGCTTGAAATCAAGGTTTTAAGAACTGTCACAACTTATTTAAGCTTAAAAACCTTAAATAAGCTTAAAACTTTAAAGTTTCAAGCATTAAAACCTTATCAAAACTTAAGGTTTAGTGTGTTTTGCTATTTTACGTGGAAAAATAGCAAAAACTTCAAAAATTCATTAAAAATCCAATTCTTAATGGATTTTCTTGAAAATTTCACACAACTTAGAACTTAATATTATCAATATATAAATTAAATTTTAAGTATCTTTTATAAATAAATTTCCTGGGTAACTAGCCTGGATATTTACTCTTTTAATTAAACTCAAAGAAATTTATGATTTCTTTAAAAATTAATTAAAAATTGAGTTTAAGAGATTTCTACTTGAAACTTTATTTTTAAGTTGTTCATGTGATGAACTTTAATATAAATAAACTTATTTATATTAAAAACTTAAAATAATTAGTTTAAATGAGGATTAAAGTTACATGGAGTTAAGAATAACACTGGTAACTTTAAATTGGAAGTAAAAATAAGTTGCCTTAAGTTAAGAACTTTATTTTTAAGCATGGTTTTTCAATTTTGACCTGAGCACGCCCTCTACATCCATTATGAATCATGAGAGCTGCTCTGAAGACATAAAAAGAGTCTTTTCATCACTGTTTTTGTCCATCAATTCATTATCAATCCAATCATATTAGAAATTTAAACAGGTAAAGTTTTATTAAATATAAAATCTTATTATTAAAAAGTAATTCTTAAGTTATTTTTATTCTTTATTTATTAAAATTAAAGAGTTGAAGTCATAGAATTTAGATTATTGTTGTAATCACCAATAATATATTTTGTTATATAAAATTTTCATTTTAAATATCTTTTAAAATCCACAAATTCCTCTCAAAAACTCTTTAATCATAATTTATATTATAAAAAGTTGTTTTATCTTTATGTTTATTGATTTTTGACGTGTTTTTAACTTATAATCATTATTTAATATTATAACTGTTGTTGTTTGACTTATTATATTAAATAAATCTTATAAGTAAGTTTTCTCTAAAAATTCTATATTTTTTTGTCTAGTATTAGTTTTTATATAGAATTTTCTCTATAAGAATTATTTCTGCACAGTGTGTGTTTTAATTCTTTTATAAATAATATTTATATTATTTATAAGTGGTTAAATATTTATATTTTCCACGTGTAATTGTCTCATTAAGAGCTTTACACTTCTTATTGTTATAACTGTCAGTGACTATAACAATAATAGAATAATTATAATTTATTATAATTATTATATTTTTTTTATTATTATATTATTATAATAATAATTAAATTTATTTTTTTTATATAATTATTTTTAATAATTATATTTAAATTTGTGGTTATAATATTTTATTATATTATATTTTTCTACTGAGGACAGTCATAGTACTCTTGATATTGTTACTATTATCAAGAGTTTCATAGACAAACCTTACATTTGGGGGCCTGGCTGTGATTTTAAACCAATTTTTGGGACATAAATCATATTCTAGACCTTATTTTACTATTTTTTGACGTAAAATTGCCATATTTGTCTTAATATTGGCTTTTTTGGGACTTATCCCTTATAAATAATCTTTATAATATTAATAAAGTTATTTTTTCTTAAGAATATTGTTTGAAACAATATACTATTGAGTGACTTGGAATAAATTTCTTTTGTCTAACTAGTGGCTTTTTCACATCACAGACTTGAAATTTATTCTTTGAGTTATTCTAGTATAAAGTGAATAATAATACAATTTTGATTAATTAACTTGTTCATTGCATAATTATTATTTCTTTAAAGAAAATAATAAATCAAATAAAAAATCTTTAAAAAATAAAAATCTTTACTAAAAACATTTTTTCTTTTATTTTAGACATTTTTCTTTATTTTTGACGTAATTTGCCATAAAATTACATTTACACAACTTTATTTCATAAGTTGAGCTTATAAGTTATTTTAATTATTTAATAAAATAACTTATATTTTTAAATTTCTCTAGTGTCTTCAATCAGAGAAAGCTTTTCAGACTCTGAAGCCTCAGAGTCCAGTATTAATATTCAAACCAGTCCAGCACCAAGGGGTTTAATAAACAAAGAACCCTTTAAAGGTCCTGCAGGTGAATTCAATCCAATTTTTTACTCTATTTTTTATTAAAATTGACGTGAAATGACTCCTACTAGAAGTGGAAGCAACTACTCCATCCAATCAAATGGATCTGGACCAGGACATTCCAGCCACAAATCCAAAAGGCAAGAATGTCCTCCCAGAGGAGAGGCACAAATGGAGGATGCCAGAACTTCCACCCATTCCCAAAGGTTAGCCAGCACCTTTGAACCTCTTATTGAGAGTCCAGAAGCTGACATAACTGCTATTTCTGTTAGACCTGAACCATTTCCAACAGGCAGCTGTGGAAATTTATCAATCCCAATGGAAAAACTGGTTCCTGGCGTCAAAACAACAAGAGTGGGAACTCCTTCCAAGTCTTTGGATAGGCACCATGAACTCTTATCTTCAGGTGAAGAAGTTCATGGGGCCAGAAAAGACAGAAGATCTTCTGCTGGGTTGGACACCAATGTCTGTCAAAGGACAAGTCCAACAGATCAAAGCTTGGTTGAAAAACCAAAGCATGTTGTCAGAGGATCAGAAGAAGAAATTGGCTCAAGGCAAGGACAACAGCCCAGTGGAAGCTCCTGAAGCATCCACCAGCAAAAATCCGCCTCAACAAGTGCCAAGCAAGCCCAAGCAAGCCCCAAAGACCAATCAGAAGGGCAAGCAAAAGGCAAAGGGAAAGGCAAAGCCCAAGTGGAACAAACCTTACCCTCAGAATTACAGAATCCCAAAGAAGGAAAAGACAGCCATGGACAATGTGTTCAATATGGCAAGAACTTTGATGGAATTCAAAAACAAGGAGGAGGAAAGATTGAACCAATCCTTTCCAAAGAAGTAGATCTTGTAAAACTTGTAACTTACTTTGAATCTTGTAATAAAGATATTATGGAAAAATTTAAAGCATTTGATCACGTCCAACAAAAGTTGGGTAATGAGATACTACAAGTAAAAGACCAACAAAAGACCATAATTGGCCTTGAAAATGTTAATAAGGCAAATATTTTGTCTTTGACGCAAATTTGTGAAAGACTTGAGTTTAAAGTTACTTTACTCAATCAACCAGATGAACATTCAATTTCTTTTATAACTGGACAGTTAAAAGAATTGAAAATACAAGTACAAAACTTGGAAAATTCAACTGGTCACAATGCAGCTCTTTTTCAAGAACAATTGGAAAAAAGTGATAAAGCAAGACTTGAATTGAAAGAAGACATTCAGTCAAGTATTAATAATATATCACTGAAAAATGAATTGCCAAGACAATCCACACCAATTCTTGACGGAAATGTCCTTAACTTGAATAATGATTTACATCATACAATTTCAAGTCATGATGTGGAAACTGCTTGCAATTATAAGGACATTCCAAGATTAGAGGAATGGCCAACCTTCAGTGGTGAAGGAGAATATAATCATATGGAATTTATGAAAACAATTGATATGTTTCAAGAAGACTTTAACATACCAGATGAATACATAAGTGCCAGATTACACTAATTATTTACCAAATCAGCAAAGAAATGGTATTATAAAATGAGACAAGACCATGGTAAACATTCTTGGCCTTGGTGGAAAGAACAAGTTATTTCCAAATGGGAAAATGATTCCTGGAGATTTAGAATGGAAAATTCTTTTGAAGAAGCCATTTTTAATATTGAGAGGGACAGGCCCATGACTTGGTTTCTTAAACAGAAGGACAGATTAACTGCCCTTCATCCTGATATGTCTGAACCAATGGTACATAAAAGGATATTAAGAAAGTGTGGTGGTGACCTTGAGCATGCTATAAGAAGCAGATGTATTGATCCTTGCTCTACAGAAGATTATATCAATGCTATGGAGGATATCACTACTAGAACAAAAATTGGAAGAAATTGGTATAAACCCCCAATAGACAACAAGACTAGTGGGAAACCAATTTTAAAACCAAATAAACCACATGACAGACCTCTCTTGAAATGTCATAAATGTGGAAGTAAATCTCATTTAGCAAACACTTGTCCAAAAAAGACAAGAGTTAATGAGATAAATGTTGAAAAAGTGGAAGAAACAAAAGAAACTGATGTATCTTTACATGAAAGTGATTCTGAGCCTTCAGAAGAAGAAGAAGCATCAGAGCAACTTGGTATAGAAAATATTAATGTTTCTCTTGAGGTCACTGAGGTACATACTCACTTACCACAGTACAGTGATGAATGTATGGATCTCATACATGTGCAAGATGCCAAAATGCAAAAACCCAAACCTTCTAGAGGTAAAGGTTATACAGCTGGGTCATCTTGCATCACTAATATTGTGATAAATAACACAGAAGCCAAGATACATCTTGACTCAGGTGCTTTTTGCACTTGTGTTGGAAAAGATTATCTTGACAAAATTTATACCAACTGGCAAGACAAGTTGATGCCAATTGAAGGTGTAAAATTCAGCAGTGCTAGCCAGAACATGCACCCTTTGGGTATATTTGAAGCAGCAATAATATTTCCTCATCCAGCAGGGAGTATAAGATTGAAAGCTGAATTTGTTGTTATGAACAATTGTACTTCACAACACTTTATACTTGGAAATGATTATCTCAATATCTATGGTATTGATATCAACAATCATAAGGACAGGTATTTCACTATAGGGGAAAATAAAAGGCAAAAATTTGCTTTTTCTCTAGAAAGAAAAGAAATTACTGTCATTCAACAAGTAAAGAATGTTAAAAAAGGAAAATTTGTGTCAGATCAGCTAAGTGAAGCACAAATTAGTCCTGAATTAACACCAGAAATGAAGGAAGAACTTATTGAAATTTTATTTCAATATAGAGAAGCCTTTGCTTCTGACAATGAACCACTTGGGGATATAAAAGGCCATGAGGTGGACATTATGCTTAATGTGGAAAGGCCTTATCCGCCACTATTAAGGAGACCAGCTTACCCAGCTAGCCCTAGGGCTAGAGAAGCATTAGAAAATCATATTAATGAACTAATGAAACTGGGAGTTCTTAGAAAAGTTGGGCACAATGAGGAAGTTGAAGTCACAACTCCAGTAATAATTACTTGGCATAATGATAAGTCAAGGATGGTTGGTGATTTTAGAGCACTGAATACCTATACTATTCCAGACAGGTATCCAATCCCTGGAATTCATGAGACTTTGACTCAATTATCCAAAGCAAGATTCATCACTTCTATGGATGCTCTAAAAGGCTTTCACCAGAATGTTTTGACACCTCATGCTAGAAAATTATTGAGAATAATTGCTCATTGTGGTATTTATGAATATTTGAGGATGCCTTTTGGTATCAAAAATGCACCCTCTCATTACCAAAGAATGATGAATACTATCTTCCCACATGAATTATCAGAGGGATGGTTAATCATTTATATTGATGACATTATAATTTGTTCAGAAACCTGGCAATTACATTTGGAGAGACTTTCATTAGTACTTAAGAAAATTCTAGAAGTGAACATGAAAATTTCTCTTAAAAAATGTAATTTTGGGTTCCATGAGTTAAAAGCTCTAGGACATGTAGTCTCAGGACTAAGCCTTGGTGTTGATAAAAACAAAGTGGCTGCAGTTTTACTGAAACAAATGCCCCAGAACAAAAAAGAAATGATGTCTTTCTTAGGGTTTTCCAGTTATTACAGACAACACCTTAAAGATTTTGCAATCCATGCCAGATCATTATACAGAATTTGTGATCAACAAACTGTTTTTGAAATGACACAGGAGAGAATTCAAGCATATGATAAAATCAAGTATGCCTTGAACAATGCACCATTATTATTGATGCCTGATTGAAAACTTCCTTTCAAGCTATATATTGATGCATGTGGTGATGGTTTAGGAGCTGCTCTTCATCAAGTTCAAATTGTCAATGACAAGCCTTATGAAGGTCCAATTTGTTTCATTTCAAGACAAATTAAACCTAATGAGGCCAGATATGGAGCTAGCCAAATGGAGTGCCTTTGCCTTGTTTGGGCTCTGGAAAAACTTCATTATTATCTTGATGGTAGTGTGTTTGAAGTAATTACTGATTGTAATGCAGTTAAATCACTTCTTAACATGAAAACTCCAAACAGACACATGTTAAGATGGCAGATTGCTATACAGGAGTATAGAGGCAATATGACCATAGTACATAAAGCCGGAAATATTCATAAGAATGCTGATGGCTTGAGTAGATGGGCATTACCAAATACACCTGATAATCCTGCCTATGTTCCTACAAGTGCAGAACCTCAAATTCAAATTTAAGGAATTAATATCACAGATGTTGGAACAGAATTCTTTGAAGAAGTTAGAGAAAGCTACAAGCAAGATAAGAATTGTCATATTCTTACTGCTCTACTTGACAAAGATTGTGAAGATGCAGCATTGGCTAATTCTCTGGATGATATTTGGAAAACATCTTATGATAATGGAAGATTCCATTTGTTTGATGGGATACTATATCATAGATCTAAACATACATGTGACATGGTCCTATGTAGTAGAATGTTGATTAACACAATACTACTAGAATGCCATGACAACATTCATTCTGGACATCTGTCTGAAGACAGAACAATGGAAAGAATTAAGACATGTGCCTGGTGGCCATCTTGGAGAAAGGATGTCATTGAGTACTGTCATAGTTGTGATAGATGCCAGAAAGCCAATAAAGCTACTGGTAAAAGATTTGGTCTGATGATCCATATCCAAGAACCAAGTACCCCATGGGAAGTGGTTCACATGGATTGGGTAACTGCATTACCACCTGGAGGTGATAAGAGTTACAATTCATGTCTTGTTATTGTAGACAGATATAGCAAAACACCAATCTTTTTACCATGTCACAAAGATGACACAGCTATGGATACAGCTCTTTTGATCTGGAATAGAGTAATGTCCCATACTGGTCTCTTTAAAAACATCATTAGTGACAGAGACCCAAAATTTACATCAGCCTTATGGACTAATTTACATAAGCTTTTGGGTACAAAATTATCATTCTCAACAGCATACCATGCACAAACAGATGGCTTAGCAGAAAGAATGATTCAAACCCTTGAGGACATGATCAGAAGATTTTGTGCTTATGGCCTGGAGTTTAAAGATTCTGACGGCTTTACCCATGATTGGTGTACTCTTATACCAGCATTGGAATTAGCCTATAAGACCTCCATCCATGCTTCCACAGGCAAGACCCCTGCAATGTTGGAAAAAGGATGGAACCCCAAACTTCCAGTTGATACTTTGAAGAAAGATCTAGTTGATATTCATCCAACTGCTTCAAGCTTTAAATTGTTGCTTGATAAAGTAAGGCACCATGAAAATCAAAGCATGAATGATGCCTTTGAATATGCTAAGCAAAAATGGGCTAAAAGTCATAAGACCCCAGAATTCAAATAGGGGACTTAATACTAGTTTCAACCTTGAACTTTCATAATATTAAAGGTCCAAAGAAATTGAAAGATTCCTTTTCAGGACCATTTATTATTAAATCCCTTCATGGGACAAATTCAGTGCAAGTAGAACTGTCAGGAGAACTGGAAAATAAACATCCAACATTCCCTGTCAGTCTGGTAAAGCATTACACTTCAAGTGACAAGGAATCATTTCCTTTAAGAAATGACACACCCTTAGAAGTACCCCCACTGGACCTAAGTGAGGAGAAAAAAGTACTGAAAGTCTTGAAAGAAAGAAGACTTAGGGGAAAAAATGAAAGAGAATACTTTGTCAGGTATAAAAATCCACAACATGAAGATGAGTGGATTGTAGAAAACAAAATACCTGATTCCCCAAAGTTTCTCAGAAGATTCAGACATGAGAGAAGACCAATTGCTCAATAAGAAGTTTGAATTGTGTGCTTTACATACTTGAAAGTACAAGTAGAGAGGTTGGACAGTGGATTATACCCCCCCAAATAACTTGGGGGTACACTACAAAAGAAAAATTGTGGTACAATTTTTTTTTTTGGTGGTAGGGAATGTGAGCCTGTGAGGTATGTATGACATACCCATAAGGCCACAAATGATTTTATAATCAGTTAATTTTGTCTTAAACAGACTTTTTAGTTGAATTTAAAATAAAAAATAATAAAAAATAAGTATAACTTTTTTTTGGATAAACAAAGTTATAAATATTATGTCATTTTTGGATTCTACACCAAAAATAACCTAGGGTACACCCATAGGGTGTTATACGCAAAACCACTTATTTTTTATGTTATTGGAAGATTTAAGAATCTCACAGTACCAATGTAACTTTTTTAACATTTTTTTAAAATTGTTAAATTTAAGCTTAATTAAGCTTAAATTTAAAGTTGCATAAGGTTTATGCAAACTTACCAAAATTTTAGTTAAAATTGAGGTGTGGTGTATATTTACTGAATTGGCTAAGGATTTTCCATACAGAATGTAAATCCTGCGTGAGCTCAATTTAAAAGGGTTTAAGGCCATAGTATGGCTTTAAATAAATAAAAGGGCAAAATCCACGCAGAAAGGTGGGACAAAGGAAAAAGACCAAATAGAGCTGGGGTACCCAACTTTTTGGATCTGCAAGGATTCAATTAAGGTTGTCCACCTGTATTGGAGGATTTTGAACCTTATTTAAACTTTAAGATTAGACTTTGATCCAACCTTAAGGTTTAAACTGGTTTTATCCCAATTTGGACAGAAATTTCAAGCTGCCAAAGGGTAAATCCCAATATGCAGGCTTGAAATCAAGGTTTTAAGAACTGTCAGAACTTATTTAAGCTTCAAAACCTTAAATAAGCTTAAAACTTTAAAGTTTCAAGCATTAAAACCTTATCAAAACTTAAGGTTTAGTGTGTTTTGCTATTTTACGTGGAAAAATAGCAAAAACTTCAAAAATTAATTAAAAATCCAATTCTTAATGGATTTGCTTGAAAATTTCACACAGCTTAGAATTTAATATATCAATATATAAATTAAATTTCAAGTATCTTTTATAAATAAATTTCCTGGGTAATTAGCCTGGAAATTTACTCTTTTAATTAAACTCAAAGAAATTTATGATTTCTTTAAAAATTAATTAAAAATTGAGTTTAAGAGATTTCTACTTGAAACTTTATTTTTAAGTTGCTCATGTGATGAACTTTAATATAAATAAACTTATTTATATTAAAAACTTAAAATAATTAGCTTAAATGAGGATTAAAGTTACATGGAGTTAAGAATAACACTGGTAACTTTAAATTGGAAGTAAAAATAAGTTGCCTTAAGTTAAGAACTTTATTTTTAAGCATGGGTTTTCAATTTTGACCTGAGCACGCCCTCTACATCAATTATGAATCATGAGAGATGCTCTGAAGACATAAAAAGAGTCTTTTCATCACTGTTTTTGTCCATCAATTCATTATCAATCCAATCATATTAGAAATTTAAACAGGTAAAGTTTTATTAAATATAAAATCTTATTATTAAAAAGTAATTCTTAAGTTATTTTTATTCTTTATTTATTAAAATTAAAGAGTTGAAGTCATAGAATTTAGATTATTGTTGTAATCACCAATAATATATTTTATTATATAAAGTTTTCATTTTAAATATCTTTTAAAATCCACAAATTCCTCTCAAAAACTCTTTAATCATAATTTATATTATAAAAAGCTGTTTTATCTTTAAATTTATTGATTTTTGACGTGTTTTTAACTTATAATCATTATTCAATATTATAACTGTTGTTGTTTGACTTATTATATTAAATAAATCTTATAAGTAAGTTTTCTCTAAAAATTCTATATTTTTTTGTCTAGTATTAGTTTTTATATAGAATTTTCTCCATAAGAATTATTTCTGCACAGTGTGTGTTTTAATTCTTTTATAAATAATATTTATATTACTTATAAGTGGTTAAATATTTATATTTTCCACGTGTAATTGTCTCATTAAGAGCTTTACACTTCTTATTGTTATAACTGTCAGTGACTATAACAATAATAGAATAATTATAATTTATTATAATTATTATATTTTTTTTATTATTATATTATTATAATAATAATTAAATTTATTTTTTTTTATATAATTATTTTTAATAATTATATTTAAATTTGTGGTTATAATATTTTATTATATTATATTTTTCTACTGAGGACAGTCATAGTACTCTTGATATTGTTACTATTATCAAGAGTTTCATAGACAAACCTTACAGTTTGGGTATGGTTTCTCTTTATTATTCTTTTTTGGTGACTTTTTTATCATATTACTTGACTGAAGTCCCTATATGGAGTTAAAAGAAATAATCACCATAAAAAAAAGCTATTCCCTCCAGTGGGGGTAGCAGGTCCAACCCAGCTTCCAGCTTGCTTCATACTGGGCTCTAACTTGCTAATTCTTTTTGGCCTTCTTCCAAGCCAAATCTTCAATATTGAGAAATAATTCCCACAAATTGACTTGAATCATGTAGCTTCTGAAATTGCAGGGAAATATTTTATTTCCAAAGGGTCTTTGAAACCCAAAAGGGAACCTTTCAAATCATGATGAAGCCAATAACCATTCAAAAACTCTTTGAATGTGGCTCAATATCAGAATATCATCTTTCCTCATCTCATATCAAATTGACCATCTTATAGGTCCTTCCTTAAAATTGGATTAGGTTATTTTGATATTCCTAACTCAAAAGGTTTGATATTAAGATATTTTCCTTGAAGGAAGTACTCATCACAAAAATTCACATAAGTTACTCACATGTTTAATAATATTAGTTTAAATTTTAAAATTACTGGTGAAACTCATGTTTAAAATGATTTTTTCCTGAAGAAATACTTTCTTAATAGAGCTTTCTATTCATCCTATCTGAAAAGTTTAATTCTTTTTGGTTTGACTAATGAGGAGAAAGATTATTTTACATTTTCCAAAATTGAGAATTTTCTACCTGTAATGCCTTTTGACCATGATGGAAATAGCCTTAGACCAATTATTTGTCAAAAATAGTTTCTCACAATATTCCAAGACACACAAGAGACCCCAAAGTCTCAATAAAAAATACTTGATATGACTATATGCTGAAATCTGATCTCCTTAATAATAAAGTTAATATTTTTAAAAATATTTATTATATCCTACTCTTGTATAAAATTAAGAATTGACTCAATTTCTTGATATATTTTCTTATTTTACACAGAAAACTGAGCAATATTTTTTCTACTAAATTTTCTAAATGAGAGTTGTGGCATGAATGACTATTCCTTTTTCAAAATATTAATTTTGAAAATCAGATCTAATTTGGTATATCTTAATTATTTTTATATAATATGACTTCATTTAAAATGTGCATATGTACTGAGTTTCACATAATATAAATGGTAGGAATTAAATCTCAAGGTTTGCATTAGGAAAAATCTCTAGCAAAAAAAGTCACCCTTCTAATGATAATCAGGTTTCATGATATGAATAGAAAGTCATAACATAATTATCTTCTCAAAGAGAATTATACATGTGAAATGAATATATGAACTAAATTTCATAGCCATTTTTTAGTATTAGCTTTACTAATTATAGCTTATATTCCACTATGAAAGTTAATTTTGGATAATAACAATTTGAATTTTATCAAGAATATCTTGTTGGGGGGAAGAATTCTTTTCAAGCATAAATGTAAATTTATGTGGCTAATTTAGTGTGAGATTGAAAAATTGGAATTAATCCTCTGAAAAAGGACAATTTGCCATTACATCAATGATATCAATATTATATATCTTTGGCAAATCATGAAGACCCTTGTAGTTCTATTTAGAGACAGAAACCTCATCTTTATTTTAGTAATTCATAGTAGATTTGAAAGTTACCCCTTCAATTAATTTAACCCTAATGAAATGTTAAATCTCTATTCTTTTTCTCCGAAATACTCTCATATTGTTGTTATATCTATGTATTGAGGCAAAATTAGTTGTCAACATTATTCGTATTTAAAATCAAATTTAACTGATAAATTTGAAATATCTTGGGAATGATTTTAATTCAGACTGGAATCTTGAAGTTACTATACTTCCAAGAATTTCCCTCCAAGCTCTTCAGAAGTATCATACCCTTAATAATCATTTTAAAAGTCAGATATCCCATATATTTGTGTTCCTTGGACTATGTAAAATTGAGAATATATTCCAAGGAACTGACCAAAAAATTCACATAATTGAATAGAATTTGTGATCTCTGGAGACTTTACAACTTGAATTTTTCAGTCTTCCAGAAGGTAATTGAAATAAAATTTTTCATTCTAGTAGCTTGTTTTTGTATTTTTGGAATTATTCATGAAATGTGGGAATTAGATTGAATATTTTAAAGATAAATTTGCATATACCTTTCCCCATGTTTTAACAATCAAATTTGGTACTAACCTGGAATTCAACATTTTTCTTAAGAACTATGGAGTTATCCCCTATTAATGAAAGGCATAAATATTTCAAAATGAGAGATTATTAACTTTTTTCATTTATGAATGTTTCTATTTACTTCAAAAATGTAATATCTCAAGCTTAAAATCTGGTTTTCAATTCCTCCAATTATTTCAAAATAAAGTATGTTTTGATAAATTGAAAACACTAATTTTTTCATGAAAGAAGTTCTCCAATTAAAAATATTTATTGATAAAGTCTGAAAATTTAAAAAATATGTCTCATGATAATGGTTTAGTGCAATGTTTTATACTTTTTATTTAAGGAAAAGAGTTCTGAAAGTCATGTGTGTCAATTTTAAAACAACTCTTTTTTTTCCTCATTAAATGAATTTTAAGAGTATCATCATTGTACTCACTAGTCTCAAAGTTTTGGATAAAGTTTGTACAAATTAACTTCAAAGTGAAGGATTCGTTTCAATGGGAGAGAGCAATATTTAAATCATCATCTTAGTTTAATAATCAATAATGTAATAGAAATTTTCAATGTTTATAAAAATAATCATTATAAATTTTTCAGTAATTTTGGCCAATATGAATCAGATTTACCTAAGCTTATTAATCAATTCATTTTAGAAACAGCACCAATTCTCTGCAATCTTCTTCATTTAAGGGAATATGATTGTCAGGGTGAGTCTATATAGTAGCTATAAAATGTAGTTACAAGCTAGTATTATGACTGTGAAACATTAAAAAACAAATAAATTTAAATCTTCAGGTCCTACTGCTATGTGGTAACAGTGGTGATGAGTCTGTGGAGGACCTGGGTTGCAATACTCTAATATCTTTGACTGTAAAGAAGTACTACAATAATTATATTCTAATTATATCTTTTAATGATAATTCTAAGGACACTACTGATTGATAGCATTTTTGTCACATAAGAATATGGATAATAAGATAAAGATGATGGGTTTTCAAGGAAATAACCCTTCCTTTTATATCTTTCAAGACTGTCAAGAGTTATTAGCTCTTCACGCGTCAGAGGAGTGAAAATTTTCACTCCAATGATCAGTCTGTGGTTCTGGATAGTCAATTCTGACGTCAATAGAGGCAGAATTGTGGTTTTTGAACCACAAATGATCATTCTGGATCAATACAGGGTGAAAAAACTCTTCACCTGCCACATCAGCACTTGGATGACGTTGTTTTGGTGTCTGTATGATCAATAAGGATGATTTTAGAGAGGTTATATCTTCATAAGTATATTATTTTAAGTAGGAGAGCAATACTGTTTGATACAAGTTTGATACAGTCATGTATTGCTAGAAAAACCTTCCAATCAAGATATCTCAGTCAGTTCTTAAGATATCAAGAAACCGAGAGCACAGAATTGAAGGGCTTAATGAGCTCTTCAATTTGGTATGCTTCATGATTACCCTTCTTTCAAATAGCAAAAGTTATAAGGGTCTTAAGGTTTTGGATGTAATTTTGTACATCAGTATGAGGCTTCAAAAACTTCCATGCCAGATATCTTCTCCAATTTGGAAGATATCTGTATTCTGATGATACAGTTTCGTAGGGCTTGATTAGCTCTACAGTTTGGTATATTACACTGTACAGTTGTATGAGTGTATGCCAAAGATACAGGGGTTTGTTTACTTTCTTTTTTTCAGAATATCTGTATTTTTGGTTGTTAAGCCTTTGAACCAAGATCCCTCAGTCAATTTAAGAGATACAGAGGTCTAATGTATCTCAAATTAAAGCTCTTGTTTATATCTTTAATTTGGTTATACGTTTGTACAGTTTTGTACAAGCCCTCTTTGACTTTCAGGGGGGTCTTGGTTTTAAAATAAAGGCCATATGGTATCTCCAGTTGTAGTGGTGTTACAGCAACATGGATGATACCATTGTGTAGCTCTCTATGTGAGCTTGAAGAAAATACCATTTTGGTATAGGATAACGTAAATATGCATAAGTTAGATGAGAGGTGAAAATAAGGGTTTTGACTTGTTTATTCTCCTCTAGGTTTCCTTATTCTGTTTGGATAAGGTTGGTGTTTAATTTAAGAGGAGTTTTTTCCTCTTATTTATTACCTGTATTGACTATGTTTGTTCAATACTTGTCATACCATTATTTATGGTATGTTGGGTGTCATGCTAGTGCTCTGTTTTGAGTCACAGGCTGACAATGATTCATTCAGAAGATGTCATTTTACAAATCAACTTATATGGATATTTTTGTGGAGTTTTGGGATTTGTTTGGAGCTTTGGATGAAACTTATGTTCAACTTCTTTCAGATTCTTATCAAACCTTTATCCAACCCTGTGAACCTGTGACGTATGTATGACCTACCCATAAGGCCACAAATAATTTTATATAAAGTTGATTCAGTCTTGAACAAACTTTTAAATTGAATTCAAAATAAAAAATAACAAAAAATAAGTATAAATGTTTTTGGATAAACAAAGTTATAATTATTATGTCATTTTTGGATTATACACCAAAAATAACCTAGGATACACCCACAGGGTGTTATACCCAAAAATGATTATTTCTTATGTTATTAGAAGATTCAAGAATCTCACATTACAGCTGAAGCTTTTTTAACATTTCTTTAAAAGTGTTAAATTTAAGCTTAAATAAGCTTAAATTTAAAGTTGCATAAAGTTTATGCAAACATATAAAAATGTTAGTTAAAATTAAGGTGTTGTGAATATTTACTGAATTGGCTAAGGATTTGCAAAACAGGATGTAAATCTTTCATGGGCTCAATTTAAAAGGTTTTAAGGCCATAATTTGGCTTTAAATAAATAAAAGGGCAAAATCCACGCAAAAAGGTGGGACAAAGGAAAAAGACCAAACAGAGCTGGGGTACCCAACTTTTTGGATCTGCAAGGATTCAATTAAGGTTGTCCATGTGCATTGGAGGATTTTCAACCTTATTTAAACTTTAAGATTAGAATTTTATCCAACATTAAATTTTAAAATGGTTTTATCCCAATTTGGACAGGAATTTCAAGCTGCCAAAGGGTAAATACCAATATTCAAGCTTGGAATTAAGGTTTCAAGAACTTTCAAATCTTAATTAATCTTGAAAATTCTCTATAAGCTTAAAACTTGAAAACCTTATCAAAAGTTAAGATTTGGTGTGTATTGCTATTTTATGTGGAAAAATAGTAATAACTTCAAAAATTCATTAAAAATCCAATTCTCAATGGATTTGCCTGAAATTTTCACAAAGCTTACAAACAATATTTATCTGTGTATAATTTAAATTTTAAGTATCTTTCATATACTGGTTTTATTGGTAATCAGTCTAGAAACTTACGCTTTTAATTATACTTAACAAAAATTAAGATTTCTTTAAAAATTAAGTAAAAATTGAGGTTAAGAGATTTTGCTTGAAACTCTATTTTTAAGTTGTTACTTTGATTAACTTCAATATAAATAAACTCATCTTATAGTAAAATTTACAATAACTAAGCCAAATGAGGATTAAAGCTACATGGAGTTAAGAATAACACTCATAACTTTAAATTGGAATTAAAAATAAGTTACCTTAAGTTAAGAACCTTATTTTTAAGCATATTTTTTCATTTTTGACCTGAAAACACCCTTTATATCCAATATCAATCATGAGAGATGCTCTGAAGACATAAAAAGAGTCTATTAATCACTGTGTTTTGTTCATCATTTATTATCAATCCAATTATATTAGACATTTAAACAGGTAAAGGTTTATTACATATAAAATATTACTATTAAAGTAATTCTTGTGTTATTTTATTCTTTATTAATCTTAAAATGAAAGAATTGAAATAATAGAATTCAGATTGTTGTTTCAATCACCAATAATATATTTTATTTTTTAAAATTATCATCTCAAATATCTTTTAAAATCCACAAATTCCTCTTCAAAACTCTTTAAATCATTTTTTTATTATAAAAGGTTTTTTTTTCTTTATATTATTGATTTTTTGGCGTGTTTTTATCTTGTAATTATTATTTAATATAATAACTGTTGTTGTTTGACTTGTTGTATCAAATAAATATTATAAGTAAGTTTTATCTAAAATTATATATCTTTTTTTATCTACTATTAGTTTTTTTATTTAGAATTTTTCTATAAGAATTATTTCTGCACAGTGTGTGTTTTAATTACTTTATGAATAATATCTATATATTATTTATAAGTGGTTAAATATTTATATTTTCCATATTGAATTGTCTCATTAAGAGCTTTACACTTCTTATTGTTATAATTGTCAGTAACTATAATAATAATATAATAATTATAATTTATTATAATTATTAATACTTTTTTATTATTAAAATGATTGAATAATAATCAAATTTCTTTATATATATATATAATTGTTTTAACAATTATATAAGTTTGTGGTTATAATATTTTATTATATTATATTTTTCTACTGAGGACAAGTACTCTTGATATTGCTACTATTATCAAGAGTTTCAAGAAAAACCTTACATTTGGGGGCCTGGCCGTGGTTTCGATGAATTTTTGGGACATATATCATATTATAGACCTTATTTTGCTCTTTTTTGACGCCAAATTGCCATATTTACTTTAATTTTGGCTTTTTTGGGGCTTACCCCTTATAACTAATCTTTATAATAATCAGAAATTTATTTTTTCTGAAGAATATTGTTTGAAAAAATATACTATTGAGTGATTTTGAATAAATTTCTCTTGTCTAAATAGTGGCTTTTCAAATCACAGACTTGAAATTTATTCGTTGAGTGATTCTAGTATCAAGTGAAAAATTATAGAACTTTGATTAGTAACTTATCAATTGCATAGTTATTATTTCCTTAAAGCAAAGATAAAATAAAATAAAAAATTCATAAAAAAATTCAGAAATCTTTACTTAAAAACAATTTTTTTACTCTTTATAAATTTTTCTTTATTTTTGATTTAGTTTTCCATAAATTAAATTTAAAACAACTTTATCAAATAAGTTGACTTTATGAGTTATTTTTAGGGTGTTGATAAACACACGTAAGCCCTTACGTGTTTTTACCAATTTATGGCCAAAACACGTAAGTGACCTCAAAAATCAAAAAAATTCCTCAGGATCATTTTTGAGGTTGTTCTAATTTTTTCTCCATATTTTTCCCAACATGGGATTTCAATATCCACAAATTTTTCATATTTTTTTGTTGCCAAATTTCTCAAATTTGGCCAATTTGAGGAAATGGCATATTTTTTTAAGAAATTCATTGAAACTCTTTCCACTTATGAGTTTCCTTCATTTTTTGTTGGATTGAAGGGGACAATCTGAAGAATAAAGAACCATAAGCCCATAATTTTGGGATTTTTTTTGTGGGACAAGTGAAGGCACAAAAAGGGTTTTTTCCCATCTTTTTCATATGCCTATTTCTCAAAAATTAATATAAACACTTCCCATTTATGAATTTCCTTATTTTTTTTTCAAAATGAAGGGTTCAATATGTACAATAAAGAACCAGGAGCCTATGAATTGGGGAATTTTTTTGGTGGGACAACAAGTGAAAGCGCAATGAGTGTTTTTTTTCAAATGTTTTTTTCTTGTTTGTAAGATGACTATTTTTAAGTACAAAAGTGCCACATGTTTTATAGAAAAGGGGACTGAGGTGGGATTTAAGCAAAAAATAGGACTGAGGAGGGGGATAATTGGCATAAATTGTATATACAAAAATCCATCAATCTGAATCAACCTCAAAAATGGTTGGTCTTTTCTGAGGGGGGGAGGAATATTGGACAAATATAACATCCTGTGTCTCTTAAATTTATCAGCCCACCCCAGGGCTTGTGGTTGGGAATGAGATTCCCAATTCACAGTAATGGGGGGGACTGGATAAACTTTAGAAATGATTATATCCAAAGTAACAAAATGAGAACAGCTATCCCAGAAGCAGATGAAAATGGGGGGATTATCATTTGGAGGACAGAAATAAGGGAAAAAAGAAAAAGATTGGACTGTGGAATAAAATAAAGCTGGTCTTTGATACTTATTTTCAATTGGATCCCCCATGTCAGGCATAGACATCCACTTGCGTTTTGGAGCCTGGCCAACATCTTCATACCATTCAATTCTTTCCAAATAAGATGATACTGAGGGAATTAAAGTGTTCATGGCTTCATAAAGGTCTTGTGTAAGGTTTGACTATGAAACAATAAGTAAAAATTACTAATTTATTACTTATTGTACTCTGAATTTCCTTATGAATTGAATAAATAAGATTAAAAATATAATAATAATAAATAATTATTATTATTATGGCGTAAAATAATTATATTATTAAATAAATATAATAATATAATATAATAAATAAATATATTAATATAAAATAATTAATATATTTAAAAAGCTCTTTATTATTGTTACCAACAAGTGGTAAAGGTGTAAAAAATTGCTTTTTATTAATAAAAAACAATTAATAACAATAATATTACTAATATTAAAGTTATGAATTAATATAAATACTATTTATATTAATTAAAGAATTATTAAGAGAGTAATAATAGAGAAATTATTATAATAAGAGAAAATAACCTACTTTTAACACTTAATATAATAATTTTGAAATATTTTACGCCAAAAAATATAAATACAACTTTTCAAATTGTATTTACAATAAAAATAAAGAAAGTTACAAATTATTCTGGATTTTTACGTGGAAATGAGTTTTAGAGAGATTTTTAACAAAAACAATTAAATAAATGATTTAATCACGTCAAAATAGATGATTATAATAAGGTGGTCTTTGTTCTTTAATAATATAATAATTTTATATATAAAGAATAAAGAAATTACCTTTGATTTAATTGATTTAATGTTTTTGATGCGTCTGAGGGGAAAATAGAGTAAAAAAGAGCTCTATTTATAGTAAATACCTCCCTCCTAGAGTCCAACAGGCTTCTAGTAGACGTGTACTGATCATATCCACTGGAATTGATCAATATTTTAAGGTTTGGAGATGATTACATCATTATCAAACCATATTACATCATTATTACACCATTATTTAGAGTTATCACTATAACTCTAAGTTTTATGACATCAGAGGCTTGGCAGAACCCCAAATTTCGTGAATTTTATTAGTTTTAATCATAAACTAATAGTATTAACCAATTTTATCACCCTTAAGACTGTTAAACTTAACTTAAGGTTACTGTGAGTGATCATAACTGCTCAAATTAAGCTCAAACTTTGATCCTCAATAACTTTTAAGATTTACACGCTACAGCAATTCAAAGAGTGAATTCTGATAGCCTGGCATAACCTTAGTATTCTTCCAAGAGCTTTTCATTACATAATCAAAACTCTAATTTTGATGATTTTTCTTGTAACTCATCTTTTCTGTCAAAATTCAATATTTTAAACTTTAAACCTTGATTTCAGGGGGTTATACCCTGAATTTAATAATAAAAATTACATCATTCTTCACGAATGAACTAGTAGAATCCAACTGTATACTTTTTTTTAAGTTTGGAACACTTTCACAACAAAGTGGTCAACAGCTCTGTTGATTTTTATCAATATTTCATCATAGGTTTTAACCTTGTTTATAATTTGTAAAATAAAGTTCATATCTGTGTTCTTACAGTAATTACGTGGTAACTTTATTTTTGGTTCATCATTCTATCATGTATAGTTTAGGAGATATTAGCTATGATCCTTGAATATATGTGTTGACGAAAAAAGTGCATATATTCAGGTTAATTCCTTAAGTATTAACTTTGGAAATTAGCTTATCAATTATTTTATGGGTGAATTTTCGTGGGGAATCCACTGGTACAATTTATTTCACATGTTGTTTCATTAGTTCTTGAGATAAATAAGGTTTCATGGTTTTTATAAGGTATTATACCTTATAACTCATTAAATATTGACTTTACAGATATGCCATAAAAATAGTATATGTGTATTTTACCATGGGGAATCCAATGGTATAATTTATTTTACATGTTGATTCATTGGTTTTTAAGTTAAACCAATTTTTGT
Source organism: Austropuccinia psidii (assembly GCA_023105745.1). Classification (NCBI taxonomy): domain Eukaryota; kingdom Fungi; phylum Basidiomycota; class Pucciniomycetes; order Pucciniales; family Sphaerophragmiaceae; genus Austropuccinia; species Austropuccinia psidii. Next base: position 20,649,199 of record JALGQZ010000016.1, read on the forward strand.
ACCAATTTATGGTATTTTTTGTATATTTAAGTAATTATTTTTAATGTATAATTATTCTAAGTAATTTTAATATAATTATATTAAAGGTATAATTATTCTAAGTCTTTTTCGTGACCTTATTGGGTATGTGGTCATATCTCAAAGGCTCACATCTTGATTTTGTTGAATTTATTCAGCCAAGTCTTCCTGACATCAGCCCATTGATCTTGAGTCTTGTAAATGTAGTGGGATACTGTTGTGTAGCCACAGTTGCCATCAACCTGGACATTGATGGCCTTGCAGGTGTATTTCAATATAAACTTAGGCAAGTCTTCTGAGCCAGGTATCTGATAAAATAAGGTCAAAAGATGAATAAATATCAAAACAAACAAGATAAATATACATTGAAAAGAATCAGAAATTCACAAAACACTTGGAGCATTCATCACCTGTGTGACAATTGATTTACCAATGCTCACAGGTCAAGTCAGTTGCATCATATATCTTCAAACTGGTGGCAGGCTTGTGTGATTTTCCTTGTGAGGTTTTGCTTCCAATTGCCAATCTTCTGGACCTTCTAAGGGTGACTTCTGATTTATTTAATTCAGTTGCTGAGGGTAGTGAATCTGATGAACTGATTGATTTAGATAGTGAGTCCTCAGAATATTAAGAGTTTTCAGATGAGTCCACTTCCATAATTGGAGAGGGGACATTTGACTGTGATCTTGATGTTGTTGTACTTGTCACTTTTGATGGGGGTCTTCCTCTTCTCTTGGATTGACTTTCAATAATTTCAAATCCTGATTGTTCTCTTTTGTTTGTATTTTTATTTTTATTCTTGGCTCCTTGAGGTCTTCCACGGATATTCTTCCATTCTAGTGGGTCTTCATAATATTGATCATCCTCTTGACTCTTGGGTATTTGATCAAATGGGACTTTTGCAGTCAGAACATCTTGAAAATGTTGAAGAATTGGTGTTATTTCTGACATTGGTCTTTGAAAAAGGTCTTCCCAAATATCTTCAAATATTTTCTTGGCTTCAGTCTTTCTTTCTTTTTCAACACTTTGATCATCACCTTGAAAACCAGTCTTAGAAGAATATGACAAAGAAAATCAGTTAATAAGGAAAAAAGTAAGAATTGGAAGTTAAAAAACCCTCACAGGCAGATTAAAATGCCACTGAGGATGGAAGTCTTATATCTCAAGCCTTTGGCACCTGGAAAATGCTTTTTGGGTCTTATGCTTGCAAGGAATTCCTTGATAATTTTTGTATTTGTTTGGTGCATTTTTCATTGGGAGGAAATTTGGTTTTCAAATTTTCAAAGGCAATCTGAAGAGCATAATGAGACACCTTGCCATTGAAAGCACAGATGTGTTGAGGAAAATTCTTGACATGGACAATCATTTCTTTGGATATTCTGTTGATTATTTCAATAAATTGTTTTATGAATGCCATGTGGAGAGCCCCTGACTACCTCCAGGAGAGTACCAGTGGAATTTTGGAGCCAAAGTTTCACCATGGCATTGGCACCTTCAACTCTTGAGGTAGAGCCCACACCCAGGCTGGCACATAATTCTCCTTTGGAGCAAGCCACGTATTTTCCAAATATTGCAAGACTTCAGGATTTTTGACTTGCTTTTGAAGCTTCTTCCAGTTTTCTTTGAAAGAATTTTCAGTGGATGAATACATAACCTGAGAAATGAATCCCAAAGTCATTAATAAAAACAATAATAAGAAAAAAAGTGAAAGATAAAAGTATATTACTTGATTTCAAAGGCCCATAAAATTTTCAAAATCAGTTGCATGACCAATTTTCTTCATTCAATGAGCAGATACATCTTTATTGATTTGCCAAATGCATAAAATGACTTTGGAGTCTGGGAAGAGATTCTTAAGAGAGTTTTTCAATGCCAGATTCCTGTCAATAACAATAACTGGAGGGGGGACAAGATTGGTGTTGTTGAGGACCTTTTCTATGTATTGATTTAATGCCCAAGTATATGAGGGTTCAGTTTCATTTTTCATCAAACAAAAAGCCCCAGAAAAGGTTTTATTGATTGAGCTGAATCCAACAATATGAAAAAGGGGAATTTGATACGTATTGGTTTTTTAAGTACAATCCATAAGAATGACATGAGGAAAGCCATGAAGGAGTTTTATGGCAAGGGGGTGAGTGAAAAACAAGGAGGTAATGTGTCCCTCAGCATCCCTTGCAGAGGACCAAACAAGATATTCTCCTTTGAGGGTGTCAATAAGAGAATCAATGGGCCTTCTACCCTGCAGTTTGTATTTCTTGATTTTCTTGAATTGATTGTAAATGACTTGAAGGATTACAAGCCTGCCAGACTCCCTCTGGCTGCATAATTGGGCCTGAATTTGCCTTGGCCTGAGCAGCGATTCAGAAATTTGAGAAATTTAGGAGTTTTCTTGCTTATTGAATTTCCTGAAAGCAGGATAGGCCATGATATTTTCAGTGGCATCATGCCTATGTTCAGGATTTTTGGCTTTAAGAGTCCAAGTGGTACTCTTGGATATTTTATGGCATAAAGTCTAAAAGGACAGTCAAGATTTCTTGAGGTGACCATTTTGGAGGAGCTTTTGTTGGGATTTGGGGTCCCAGACCTGTGACAACCTATTTCAATTTGGTTGTGGGTCATGTTAGACCTTAAGATTGACACAGCATACCCCTGAGCCCTGGCAACATTATGCACATGCTGCCAAAGAAGCTCAAGGGTCTGAAATTCACCTTCAGTGGGGGGTTGCAGCATTTTTGAGTGAAAAAGATGTATGAATTTGAAAAAAAGGGTAATTTGGGGATTTGGAATGGGGTAAGAACCTTTTGAAAGGTGAAAAAGAAGTGAAAAGGTATGAAAAATAATAAGATGTGGTTAAGAGTGAAAAAAAGTGGTTTAACTGTGGGATTAATGGATGAGGGAAGGTAAAAAATTGGAAATTTAGAGGCTTGAAAGCAGTTTGTTGTGGTGGAAAATGCAGTCTTTGGGGAAAAAAAAGAAAGAAAAGTGTGAAATGCTTTGCAAAATTGCTTTGGTAATGCTGTTTTTCAAAAAGAAAATGTTTGGGGTGGGGATAATGTGGATTATTGTGGGTGTTTGGTTTTTTTTTTGGGGGGGGGCAGGGAAAAAAATCTGGGACAATTGGGAGTTAGAGGGGTTTTGGGGAGAAAAGCCCATTTTGGGACATGTTTTGGCCCAATACAGGCATGTTATGTTTCATTTTGAATTAAAAATGGACCCAGGGCACCCCTTATGTCTTTTTACCAATTTATGGCCAAAAAATGTAAGTTTTTAGTAAAAACACATAAGCTCTTACATGTTTTTACCAATTTGCTTATGTGTTTTTACCAATACCCTATTCTTATTTCTTAATAAATAACTTATATTTTTTTATTTTTTTCTCTAGTGTCATCCACCAGAGAAAGTTCTTCAGAGTCTGAGGTCTCAGAGTCTAGTATTGAAATTCAAACCAGACCAGCACCAAGGGGTTTAATTACCAAAGAGACCTTTAAATGACCAGAATTTTAATTAAATCAATTCATTAGTCCATTTTTTTTCAAATTGATGCAGAATGACTCCCACTAGAGGTGGAAGTAACTACTAAATCCGATAAAATGGATCTGGACCAGGAAAGTCAAGTCATAAATCCAAAGGACAAGATTGTCAGCCCAGAGGAGAGGCACAAATGGAAGATTTCAGAACTTCCACCAGCTCCCAAAGGTTAGCAAGAACCTTTGACAATCTTATTGAGAGTCCAGAAGCTGACATAACTGCTATTCATGTTGTAAGACCTGAATCATTTCCAACAGGCAACAATAGAAATATACCAGTCTCAATACAAGAACTGGTTTATGGTGGCAAAGCAGCAGGAGTGGGAACTTGTGAGCCTTTGAGATATGACCACATACCCAATAATGTCACAAAAAGACTCAGAATAATTAGACTTTTAATATAATTATATTAAAATTACTTAAAATAATTATACATTAAAAATAATTAATTAAATATACAAAAAATACCATAAATTGGTACAAAGATTGGTTTAACTTAAAAACCAATGAATCAACATGTAAAATAAATTATACCATTGGATTCCCCATGGAAAAATACACATATACCATTTTTATGGCATATCTGTAAAGTCAATACTTAAGGAATTATAAGGTATAATACCTTATAAAAACCATAAAACCTTATTTATCTCAAACACTAATGAAACAGCATGTGGAATAAATTGTACCAGTGGATTCCCCATGAAAATCCACACATAAAACAATTAATAAGCTAATTTCCAATGTTAATACTTAAGGAATTATCCTGAATATATGCACTTTTTTGGTCAACGCATATATTCAAGGATCATAGCTAATATCTTCTAAACTATACATGATAGGATGATGAACCAAAAATAAAGTTACCACGTAATTACTGTAAGAACACAGATATGAACTTTATTTTACAAATTATAAACAAGGTTAAAACCTATGATGAATTATTGATAAAAATCAACAGAGCTGTTGACCACTTTGTTGTGAAAGTGTTCCAAACTTAAAAAAAGTACACAGTTGGATTCTCCTAGTTCATTCGTGAAGAATGATGTAATTTTTATTATTAAATTCAGGGTATAACCCCCTGAAATCAAGTTTTGAAGTTTAAAATATTGAATTTCGACAGAAAAGATGAGTTACAAGAAAAATCATCAAAATTAGAGTTTTGATGATGTAATGAAAAGCTCTTGGAAGCATAATAAGGTTATGCCAGGATATCAGAATTCACTCTCTGAATTGCTGTAGCGTGTAAATCTTAAAAGTTATTGAGGATCAAAGTTTGAGCTTAATTTGAGCAGTTATGATCACATACTGTAACCTTAATTTAAGTTTAACAGTCTTAAGAGTGATAAAATTGGTGAATACTATTATTTCATGATTAAAGCTAATAAAATCCACGAAATTTGGGGTTCTGCCAAGCCTCTGATGTCATCAAACTTAGAGTTATAGTGATAACTCTAAATAATGGTGTAATAATGATGTAATATGGTTTGATCATGATGTAATCACCCTCAAACCTTAAAATATTGATCAATCCCAGTGGATATGATCAGTACACGTCTACTAGAAGCCTTTTGGACTCTAGGAGGGAGGTATTTACTATAAATAGGGCTCTTTTTACTCTATTTACCCCTCAGACGCATCAAAAACATTAAATCAATTAAATAAAAGGTAATTTCTTTATTCTTTATATATAAAACTCTTATATTATTAAAGACCAAAGACCATCTTAATATTAATCACTATTTTTACGTGATTAAATCAATTCTTTAATTGTTTTTGTTATAAATCTCTCTATAAACTCATTTCCACGTAAAATCAAGAATTTTAGTAATTTTCTTTATTTTTTATTGTCAATACAATTTGAAAAAGTTGTATTATATTCTTTTGGCGTAAAATATCTCAAAATTATTATTTTAAGTTTTAAAAGTAGGTTATTTCATCTTATTATAATAATTTCTCTCTTATTATTACTCTTAATAATTCTTATTTAATATAAATAGTATTTATATTAATATATAACTTTAATATTAGTAATATTATTGTTATTAATTGTTTTTTATTTATAAAAAACAGTTTTTTACGCCTTTATTATTTGTTGGTAACAATAATAAAGAGCTTTATAATATATTAATTATTTTATATTAATATATTATTTATAATATTATAATTTCATATAATATTAATTATATTATTTAATAATATAATATTTTTACGCCATAATAATAATATTTCTTTATTATTATTATTATTTTAATCTTATTTATTTCAATTATAAGGACATTCAGAGTACAATAAGTAAAAAATTAGTAATTTTTACTTAGTGTTTCATAGTCAAACCTTACATTTGGGGGCCTGGCCGTGATATTTACTTAAAAGACCTTTAAAAAGATTCTATTTGGGTTTATCCAATAATAAATTATATTTTATTGATTTTAAAAGCTATTGAGGCATTTGGAAAGCAATTGTACTGTCTTACACATGGTTTTTCACATCCTTAGACTTGCAAGAACTTTCTTTGAGTGACTCTAGTGATTAAAAGAGATATTTTATAAATTAAAAATAATTTTTATTATAATTTAATTTTATAAGAATCATATTCATTTTTTATCTTATTCTTTAAAAATAAAAAATATATAAAAAATATTAAAAACAAATAAAAAAGTTATTTTTATTCATTTTTATTCATTTCTTTATTTATTTCAATTTTTCAAAGATATAAAAGCAATTTCTACGTGGAAAATTGCCATATCTTGCCAAAAATAACACTTCTTAAAAAAAGACTTATATTTATTTGTCTTTTTTAGTGTTTGAAGATAACCCAACAGAAGACAACCAAGCTACTGTTGAGAGATTGGTGGAAGAAACTTGTCAAAGTTCTCCAACACCAGTTATCACCAAAAGAAAGAAAGCTAAGAAATTAGACTTTCCAGGGCCCACCATTCAAGACTCTGAAGGTGAGCACCTCTTTTTAAATTGCCATAAAAGAATTTTATTCTAAAATACTTTTATTTTTTCTTATTCTTTAAATTATGACTACCAGAAGAGGTTCCCAATACTCCATCCAATCAGATGGAGCTGGACTCAGAGGTAGAATTGATCCCTCAAAAGGGAAAAGAAAGGGCAATATCCCCAGTGGAACAGAATCCACACAAGGAAGTGCCTTATCCCAAAGGCAAGTCCCAGAAATGCCCATGATATCTGAGCCTGAATTGGAACTAAGTATGAGTAACTCAAACAGGTACAAATCACATTCAGAGGGCTCAAATAGACATCTACATGAGCCAGTACAAGCAGTATTACACAGTATACAAGGACAAAGACTGGGAAATGCTGCCTCAAATACACCAAGGAGTGATGAACTCCTGGCACATCCTGAAAAAATTCCTCAAAGAGGAGGAGATAGTGAAATACTCCAATGGATGGAATCCACTGTCATCCAAACCTCAAATCAAAAAAATCAAGGATTATCATGCCAAAAAGAGGGAGGCAACCAAGGAAGAAGCCCCAGTAGCCTCTACCAGCAAGCCTCAAGCCAACCCACTTCCCCAAGAAGGGAAGAAGAACAAGAAAAAGCATTGGAGGAAACCATATTCCCCAAGTTACAGAATCCCAAGAATCCAAAAGGATGCCATGGAAAATGTTTTCAACATGGCCAGAACCTTGATGGAATTCAAGGACAAGGAAGAGCAAAGAATGAGACAACCTCATTTCCCAAAGAAATAACCTTGTCCAAAGATGTTGTAAATACTTTAACAGAAATTAAAAATAGTATATTACCTCTAAAAGAAATTAAAAATATTTTATTATCACTACAAGAAATAAATAACAATTTATCTTCTTTAACAAAAATTGTTGTGCAAAACAAAAAAGAAATTGACAACATTAAGTTTATTGTTGAAAATAATAAACCAAAGAATTTGATTGACAATACTCAAAACTTAATACAAGGACAACAAGAATTTTATAAATACATAAAAGATATCAAAGACAAGACTTTGACAATCAATTATGATGTGAGTATTGACAATCTTACAGAAAAATTGAATAAATTAAGTATTTCTGTAGAAAAATTTGAAGAAAAGACTTCATCACACCAAAAATTACTTTTGGACCATGTGGAAAAAAGTGATGAAGCAAGAATGCATCTGAAAGATGATATTCAAAGTGAAATAAGGCTTATTACAGAAAAAATGGATGGAATTAATGAGGCTAATTTAAATATGCCAAAGTTATCAACACCATTTTCTCATATAAGAAGCCCTGTTAAAACAAAAGAGGAATTGTCAAATCCTTTCATAACAGACTTGAGTCACCAAGACAATAACCAAGTCTTAATGAAAGAAGCACCTCAATTGAAGGAATGGCCAACATTCACAGGAGAAGGTGAATATGACCACATGTCATTTATTAAAACAATTGACATGTTACAAGAAGACTATGCCATACCAGATGAATTAATCACTGCAAGATTACATTCATTATTTGAGAAATCTGCAAAAAGATGGTATTATGGCATAAGACAGACAAATGGTAAAAATACCTGGTCTTGGTGGAAACAAGAAATAATCACCAAGTAGCCAAATGATGCCTGGAGGTATAAGATAGAAAATGCATTTGAAAACTCTTTCTTTGACCCAGAGAAAGATAAACCTTTAACTTGGTTCTTAAAACAAGTTGAAAGGCTTAATGCACTGTACCCAGAAATGTCACAGAAGATGGTGCATATGAAAATACTTAAAAAATGTTGAGGGGAACTAGAACATGCCCTAAGAAGCAGGTGCATAGAACCATGCTCCACAGAAGAGTATATAAATGCACTAGAAGATATAGTGACAAGAACAAAAATTGGCAGGACTTGGAAAAAATTGGACATTAAAAGCCCAAATAAACCATTTATCAAAAAAGATAAATCAAAAGAATCCTTTAAGCCCAATATATCCAACAATAATGAGCAAAAAAATGCCATAAATGTGGAGGTATTGGACACTTAGCCAATAATTGCCTTAAAAAAGCAAAGATTAATGAAATTGTGGAAACAGAAAACCACAATGACAAAGAAGAGGAATCTGACTCTGAAAAAGAGACAGAAGAGTCAGAAAGCTCTGAAAGTGATGAAATCAATATAATTAATGCACAAATTAATAATATTGATATAATTTATGAAGTGCTGGATGTTAATTCAAACTTGCCACAAGTTGGAACATCTGACACAAATCTGACAAACATACAAGATGCCAAAATGTATAGAACCAAACCTGCAAAAGGAATGGGATATACAGCTGGAAAATCAAGTATAAGTATTGTTATGGTTAATAACCAAGAAGGAAAGGTTAACTGGGATACAGGAGCATATTGCACTTGTGTTGGCAAAAGTTATTTAAAAACCATTGTCCCAGACTGTGAGCCTTGAGGTATATTTTACATACCCAAATAGGCCACAATTATCTTAAAAAGAAATTTTGAATTATGCAAAACTCATAAGTCATGCATATATCCAAAATTCATCATTTTCAATTTCAGAAAAAATGAATAACTTTTTATTGAGTAAGTAAATCCATGGATTTAAGACCAGATTTGGATTCTACACAAAAATTCACCTAGGGTAGCTCCATAGAGTGAATAAGCTCAATTTAAGTATTTGAGGTGGTAAAATGGAAAATACTTCAATACCACATCATTAATACCACATAAAAGATCCGTGAAAATTTTTGTTTTTCTTGATTTTTAGCCAAAATAATAGGAAAGTGAGAAATCCCATGTTACATATACACTAAGAATAGTGTTATGCATGTTTTGAGCACTTAATATCATGGTATTCTTACATGGACTTTTGGTACACCCATAGTGGATATCTCACTTTAAGCTTAAATTACTATTTTGACGTAAAAATTGGGCAAGGGGGACAAAAGACATCAAAGAGAGCCAGGGTACCCAACTTCTGAGGCCTCAGAGGCGTGGATAGCTCCAGAGCATGGATCCATGGCTCATCTTGGCCCAATTGGTAAACTAAAACTCTTTGGGAACTTGGTTACCAAGTTACAACTCCTGTAAAACATCAGAAAATAGCAAATAACCTGCTATTTTGACGTGCCAAGGAGGTAATGAGCTACTTACACTCCTGTAACCATGTCAATTACTAATGACTTTCCATGGATAAACCCCAAAAGAGTAATTAAAACCCTTTTGGGACCCATATTCATTGATTTACCTCATAGCAACCAGCAAAAAACTGCTATTTGCAATTCTACGTAGAAATGAGGTAAAACCTTCAAAAATTCATTAAAAATACAATTCTTAATGAATCTTTCTGAAACTTTCAGGACTAAAGGAGAACTGTATTATCTATGGTACAACCAAAAGGAATTACAGTTTTACTAGTAAAATTAAAAGTTTTACTTACAGTCCATTTTTGGATATTCTACGTGAAACACTGAATCTTCAAAAATTCACAGTAATTACAACCTGTGATGAAATTGGCAATAACATTGATAACTTTGAGAAATCAATGATTATTTTAGAATAAAAGAAGATTTACAAGTGTTACTCCTTTTATTCTTAACCATATTGGGGTTGGTAGTCACGTAAAAGCATCAATTAAGTAATTATGATAATCTTACATGACAACAGATGATGCAATCAATAATCCAAAAAGGTTTATTGTTTTCTCACTCACTGGTTTTTCAGTTTGCTCCATGGCACGCCTCTATGAGCTGTTATTGACTTAAAAGAAGCCTCTTCTTGCTGTTTTTTCCGTATAATCATCTTATAAATTTATTAAACCATTATTACCAACAAGTAAGTATTAGTTCAACTATTCTTAAGTATTTTAAATCTTTCAGATTCAATCAGAAAGACGTGAAATCATAGAATCCAACTATATATTGTTGTAATACTGTTATAAATCATCTTGATCCCTTAAATCCACAATTCTATGTCAAATTTCTCTACTCTTATCTTTCAATAAGTTCTTTGGAGTATTAGTGAGTCATTTATCTTCAATTCTTAAAGTTTTTCTCTAGTAATAGTTTTCTTCAAGAATTATCTTTATAATTATTCTTGCAAAAGATAATTATATATTAAAATAATTTTATTATTTTAATAAAGAAGTTTTTATTATTAAATTCTTCTTGTAATTGATTCTTGTAGACAATTACTTGCTCACTGTTAAAATCACTAGTAGTGCTTAACACGTGAAAGAAATAATTTTTAATTATTTAATTGTGGTTATAATAATATTTTATTATTATATTTCATAAGAACAGACATAGTACTGTTGATTAATAGTAATATTATCATCAGTTTCATAGTCACATCTTACATTTGGGGGCCTGGCCGTGTTTTTTGAACCTTGTACCCTTAATTAATATATTTTTAAGCTCTAAAATATATTAATTTAATTAATTTTTTTCTTTCAATTTGGAGTTAAAATATTTTTATTTTTGAAATTGTTTTAAAATCTTTTTCATTGAGGAATTTGGTTTAATTTTATATTGTTTTTACACGTGGCTTTTTCACATCCAAAAACTTATAAAATTATTCTTTGAGTTACTCTGAATTAATTTTCATTCAAAATCTTAAATTTTAATTTTTTTCTTTAAAAAGAATAATTTTTTTAATATTAAAAAATATAAAACTTATAAAAAATCTTTAAAAAATATTTTAAAAAGTATAAAAAATAATTTTTTCTCTTTTATAATTTCTTTTAGTGTCTTTAATCAAATACTGTGCAGCTGGCAACAGACTCAGTAAAAGATATATCACTAGTCCAGAATCTTCAGAAGCAGAATCTGAAGACAGTATTGAGGTGCAGATTGCTAAAAGAGGCACCTTATTCAACTCAGAAAAAGCTAAATTACCACCAAAAGGTGTGTATTTTATCTTATATTTTCACCTTTTATCTTTAAATTGACGTGAAAATGGTGCATACCAGAAATCGAAGCAACTATTCAGTCCAACCAGATGGATGTGGACAAGGAAGAGGCAAGACCAAATCCAGAAGTGCCAAATCTTCCACAAGAAAGGCACATCTGGAGGATGCCAGAGTTGCCCCCCATTCCCCAAGGTCTGTACCAACAGATTTTGACGTGAATTCTGAGCCAGTACAAAAATTGGTTCAGAGCAGCCAAAGAAGAGGAGTGGGAAATCTGCCCAAGCCTTTGGCAGGGGGCCATGAACTCCTACTTACACATCAAGAGTTTTCTGGGTCAGGAGAAGACCATAGAACTCTTAGGAGGTTGGAGCCCCCTGTCTTGCAAAGACAAGGTCAAAAAGATAAAGAGTTGGTTGAAGAACCAGAGTCTTTTATCCATAGACCAGAAGAAAGAATTGGAAATGACTCCAACTTTGGAGACAGAGGCACCAGTGGCATCTACCAGCTCCAAACCAGCTCCAGAAGCATCCAAGGACAAGCCCAAAGGACCTCAAAAGAAACAGAGAGGTCCCAAGAACCATCAAGGCAAGGGCAAAGGCAAAGCCAATTGGCACAGACCTTACCCACAAGGGTACAGGATCCCCAGATTGGAGCCTTCAGCCGTGGACAGTGTCTTCAATATGGCCAGAACTCTTATGGAATTCACAGCCAAAGAGCAGGAAAGGATGAACAGGACTTTTCCACGCAAATAAATGATGTACATAGAAGTATTAGTGTAGAAATTGGCAAACTTGAGTCAAAGTTGAAGCAAATTACATTAGACATCAATGATTTAAAGAAAAATGACAAGCAACATTCTGATTGGCATAAATTGACAACTGTCACCCTTGAGTCAATTAGCAATGCTTGTGAAAGAATTGAGAACCAATGTCAAAATAATGACACAGAGGATCTTTCCATCTTTAAAGTAAATGATAGACTTAAAACTCTTGAAGACCATGTCTTACAAATAGTTAAGAACACCAATCAATTTGCTATACATTTAGCAAAAAGTGACAGTGAAAAGCAGATGTGTGGAACCCTGTTCAACAGAGGACTACATTAATGCTATGGAAGATATCATTACCAGAACAAGAATTGGTAAAACTTGGGTTAGAAACCCAATAGAGTCCAAAATAGTCTCAAAGATTCCTAGAGAGGAAAGAAGACCAGAAAGACCTGTCTTGAAGTGTCATAAATGTGGAAGTACTTCACATTTAGCCAAAATTTGCCCTAAGAAGACAAAGATCAATGAAGTTCAAATCATTGAAGACATTCAGTGTACTGAAGAGAAAGAAGAGTCTGATCAAGATTCTGCAGTCTCTGAAGATACACCAGTAGAGGACTATCCCATTGAAAACATTTCAGCTTTCTTTGAGGTCACAGAAGTCCATACCCACTTGCCACAGTACAGTGAGGATTGCTACAACCTGATCAATATCCAAGATGCCAGAATGTGTAAAACAAAACCTGCTAGAGGAAAGGGTTATACTGCTGGAGCATCCTGTATCACATCAGTTCTAATGGGTGATATTGAAGCCAAAGTAAATCTGGATACAGGGGCATTTTGCACTTGTATTGGCAAGGATTATCTCCAAATTATACTTCCTGAATGGAAAAACCATCTATTACCAATAGAAGGTGTACAGTTCAGTAGTGCCAGTAACAATATGTACCCCTTGGGCATATTGGATACTAATATTGTATTCCCACATCCAGCAGGAAGTGTAAGAATGAAAACTGAGATTGTAGTAATGGATAATTGTACATCTCAGCATATCATTCTTGGAAATGATTACTTGAATATTTATGGTATTGATATAAATAACCATAAAGACAGATATTTCACAATTGGAGATAACAAAAGGCAAAAATTTGCTTTCTCCAATATGCCAAAACAGATATCTGTAGTATCTTCTGTCAAAGATACTTACAAAGATGAATTTGTGTCTAAACAACTTGTTGAAGCACAAATTAATCCATCATTGTCACCAAAGATGAGGAATGAACTTATTGATGTATTATATACATACAATAATGCATTTGCATCTGATAATGAACCATTAGGCGCTATAAGGGGACATGAAATTGATATTACTGTTAATATTGATAGACCATATCCTCCAGTACTTAGAAGACCAGCTTATCCAGCCAGTCCCAGAGCTAGAGAGGCCTTGGAAAAACATATCCAAGAGTTGATCCAACTTGGTGTGCTAAGGAAAGTAGGCCATAATGAGGAAGTTGAAGTGACAACACCTGTTATTATTGCATGGCATAATGATAAGTCAAGAATGGTTGGAGATTTTAGAGCTTTGAATACCTACACAGTTCCAGATAGGTATCCAATCCCTAGGATCCAAGAAACCTTGACTCAATTGTCTAAAGCCAAGTATATAACATCAATGGATGCATTAAAAGGCTTCCATCAAAATGTTTTGACGCCTAAAGCTAGGAAATTACTTAGAATTATCACTCACTGTGGTATTTATGAGTATCTTAGAATGCCATTTGGCATTAAAAATGCTCCATCTCATTATCAAAGAATGATGAATACCATCTTCCCCACAGAATTGTCTGAAGGATGGCTTATCATTTATATTGATGATATTATTATATGTTCTGACTCATGGTCTTTGCACCTTGAAAGACTTGCAAGAGTACTTCATAAAGTTGCAGAAGTGAACATGAAAATTTCACTTAAGAAATGCAATTTTGGTTTTGAAGAACTCAAAGCATTAGGACATGTTGTTTCTGGTTTGAGCTTGGGTATTGACAAGAATAAAGTAGCAGCAGTGTTACTTAAGCCAATACCCCAGAATAAAAAAGAAATGATGTCTTTTCTTGGATTTGCTAGTTACTATAGGCAACACTTGAAAGATTTTGCAATTCTAGCCAAGTCACTTTATAGAATCTGTGATCAACAGACTGTATTTGAAATGACACAGGAAAGAATTACAGCTTATGAGAAGATAAAGAAAGCCCTTACAGAAGCACCTTTACTCCTCATGCCTGACTGGAATATTCCTTTTAAATTGTACATTGATGCATGTGGGGATGGATTAGGGGCAGCCCTACACCAAGTCCAAATTATTGATGACAAACCTACAGAAGGACCAGTTTGTTATATCTCAAGACAAATCAAACCAACAGAAGCCAGATATGGTGCAAGCCAAATGGAGTGCTTATGTTTGGTATGGGCACTTGAGAAATTACACTATTACCTTGATGGCACTGTTTTTGAAGTGATAACTGACTGTAATGCCGTGAAATCACTTCTTAACATGAAAACTCCCAACAGACATATGTTGAGATGGCAAATAGCCATTCAAGAATATAGAGGAAACATGACTATAGTTCATAAAGCAGGAAACATCCACAAAAATGCTGATGGACTTAGTAGATGGGCTTTAGCCAACACTCCTGATAACCCAGCTTATGTACCTTTGGAAGCTGAACCACAGATTCCAATTGAAGGGATTAACATAACTGATATTGGGACTGAATTCTTTGAAGAGGTCAGAGAGTCTTATAAACAAGACAAGAATTGCCATATCTTGACTTCTTTATTGGATAAAGACTGCAAAGACACATCTTTGGTTAATACACTAGATGAAGTTTGGAAAAATTCCTATTCTGAAGGAAGATTTCACTTGTTTGATGGGATTATTTACCATAGAACAAAACATTCTTGTGTGATGACATTGTGTAGTAGATTGCTCATCAATACCATTCTTCATGAATGCCATGATAGCATTTACTCTGGACACCTATCAGAAGACAGAACACTTGAAAAGGTGAAGAACTGTGCATGGTGGCCATCTTGGAGAAAAGAAACCATTGAATATTGCCATACCTGTGATAGATGCCAAAAAGCAAACAGGAGTACAGGCAAGAAATTTGGATTAATGATCCATATTCAAGAACCAAAATCCCCTTGGGAAGTTGTTCACATGGATTGGGTCACAGCACTTCCTCCAAGTGGTGACAAAAGTTATAATGCTTGTTTAGTCATTGTAGACAGATATAGCAAAACTCCCATATTCTTACCATGTCATAAAGATGACACTGCTATGGATACAGCTCTTCTTTTATGGAGTAGAGTTATTTCTCATACAGGGTTATTTAAGAATATCATAAGTGACAGAGACCCCAAGTTCACATCTGCACTTTGGACCAATCTTCATAGATTGTTTGGGACTAAGTTATCATTCTCTACAGCATATCACCCTCAAACAGATGGGCTAGCAGAGAGGATGATTCAAACTTTAGAAGACATGATCAGGAGATTTTGTGCTTATGGATTAGAATTCAGAGACTCAGATGGCTTTACCCATGACTGGTGCACTTTGATACCTGCATTAGAATTGGCATACAAGACATCAGTCCATTCTTCCACAGGAAAAACTCCTGCTATGTTAGAAAAAGGATGGAATCCAAGACTCCCAGCAGACACACTGAGGAAAGACTTGATTGACATTCATCCTACAGCTTCCAGCTTCAAATTAATGCTTGATAAAGTAAAACACCATGCAAAACAAAGTATGGATGATGCTTTTGATTATGCAAAACAGAAGTGGGACAAGAGTCATAAAGTACCAGACTTCAAAGTAGGGGACTTAGTTCTAGTTTCAACCTTGAATTTTAATAATATCAAAGGCCCAAAGAAACTTAAAGATTCTTATGTAGGACCTTTTGTTATTGTTGCTTTACATGGAACCAATGCAGTTCAAGTGGAATTGAGTGGTGAATTGGAAAATAAACACCCCACATTTCCAGTCAGCTTGATAAAACCTTATCAACCAGCTGATAAAGAATTGTTTCCTTTAAGAAACCCAACTCCTTTAACTGTACCACCTGTGGAACAGAATGAAGACAGAAAGATAAAGAAAGTCATTAAAGAAAGGAGACTTAGGGGTAAAAATCAAAGAGAATATCTTGTCAGATATAGAAATCCAGTACATGAAGATGAATGGATGGCAGAATCAGAAATACCTGACTCAGATAAACTCTTAAGAAGATTTAGACATGAAAGAAGGCCACAAGCCTGAATATGTCTATAAATGTGCTTTAAATTACTTGATCTGAGTAATGTGAAGAGGTTGGACAGTGGACATTACCCCTTTTTGGGGCCTTATTCTTTTATCACTAATAAAATTGTAATACAATTTTATTTTTTGGTGGGAGGGAATGTGAGCCTTGAGGTATATTTTACATACCCAAATAGGCCACAATTATCTTAAAAAGAAATTTTGAATTATGCAAAACTCATAAGTCATGCATATATCCAAAATTCATCATTTTCAATTTCAGAAAAAATGAATAACTTTTTATTGAGTAAGTAAATCCATGGATTTAAGACCAGATTTGGATTCTACACAAAAATTCACCTAGGGTAGCTCCATAGAGTGAATAAGCTCAATTTAAGTATTTGAGGTGGTAAAATGGAAAATACTTCAATACCACATCATTAATACCACATAAAAGATCCGTGAAAATTTTTGTTTTTCTTGATTTTTAGCCAAAATAATAGGAAAGTGAGAAATCCCATGTTACATATACACTAAGAATAGTGTTATGCATTTTTTGAGCACTTAATATCATGGTATTCTTACATGGACTTTTGGTACACCCATAGTGGATATCTCACTTTAAGCTTAAATTACTATTTTGACGTAAAAATTGGGCAAGGGGGACAAAAGACATCAAAGAGAGCCAGGGTACCCAACTTCTGAGGCCTCAGAGGCGTGGATAGCTCCAGAGCATGGATCCATGGCTCATCTTGGCCCAATTGGTAAACTAAAACTCTTTGGGAACTTGGTTACCAAGTTACAACTCCTGTAAAACATCAGAAAATAGCAAATAACCTGCTATTTTGACGTGCCAAGGAGGTAATGAGCTACTTACACTCCTGTAACCATGTCAATTACTAATGACTTTCCATGGATAAACCCCAAAAGAGTAATTAAAACCCTTTTGGGACCCATATTCATTGATTTACCTCATAGCAACCAGCAAAAAACTGCTATTTGCAATTCTACGTAGAAATGAGGTAAAACCTTCAAAAATTCATTAAAAATACAATTCTTAATGAATCTTTCTGAAACTTTCAGGACTAAAGGAGAACTGTATTATCTATGGTACAACCAAAAGGAATTACAGTTTTACTAGTAAAATTAAAAGTTTTACTTACAGTCCATTTTTGGATATTCTACGTGAAACACTGAATCTTCAAAAATTCACAGTAATTACAACCTGTGATGAAATTGGCAATAACATTGATAACTTTGATAAATCAATGATTATTTTAGAATAAAAGAAGATTTACAAGTGTTACTCCTTTTATTCTTAACCATATTGGGGTTGGTAGTCACGTAAAAGCATCAATTAAGTAATTATGATAATCTTACATGACAACAGATGATGCAATCAATAATCCAAAAAGGTTTATTGTTTTCTCACTCACTGGTTTTTCAGTTTGCTCCATGGCACGCCTCTATGAGCTGTTATTGACTTAAAAGAAGCCTCTTCTTGCTGTTTTTTCCGTATAATCATCTTATAAATTTATTAAACCATTATTACCAACAAGTAAGTATTAGTTCAACTATTCTTAAGTATTTTAAATCTTTCAGATTCAATCAGAAAGACGTGAAATCATAGAATCCAACTATATATTGTTGTAATACTGTTATAAATCATCTTGATCCCTTAAATCCACAATTCTACGTCAAATTTCTCTACTCTTATCTTTCAATAAGTTCTTTGGAGTATTAGTGAGTCATTTATCTTCAATTCTTAAAGTTTTTCTCTAGTAATAGTTTTCTTCAAGAATTATCTTTATAATTATTCTTGCAAAAGATAATTATATATTAAAATAATTTTATTATTTTAATAAAGAAGTTTTTATTATTAAATTCTTCTTGTAATTGATTCTTGTAGACAATTACTTGCTCACTGTTAAAATCACTAGTAGTGCTTAACACGTGAAAGAAATAATTTTTAATTATTTAATTGTGGTTATAATAATATTTTATTATTATATTTCATAAGAACAGACATAGTACTGTTGATTAATAGTAATATTATCATCAGTTTCATAGTCACATCTTACACAGACTGGCAAGAAAAACTTATGCCAATACAAGGTGTCAAATTTAGTAGTGCAAGTGAAAGCATGAAGCCCCTTGGAATAATTAATTTAACACTAATTTTTCCTCATCCCTCACAATGTGTCAGAATTAAAGTAGAGTTTGTAGTAATGGACAACTGTACTAGTAATCATTTCATACTTGGGAATGACTACTTATCAATCTATGGTATAGATATCTCCAACCAAAAGGATAGATATTTTACCATAGGAGATAAAAAAAGACAAAAGTTTGGATTCTTAAATAACAAAAAACAAATCACAGTTATTAAGAATGAAGAAAAAATTCCAGAAAAGGAACTTTTTATATCTGAACAACTCAAAGAGGCAGAATTCAATCAAGAATTAACAGAAAAAATGAAAGAAAAATTGATTGATATTTTATTTAAGTATAAAAATGCCTTTGCAACTGACAAAGAGCCACTAGGTGCCATAATTGGACATGAAGTGGATATAATTCTTAATGTAGAAAAACCTTACCCACCTTTATTAAGAAGACCTGCTTATCCAGCCAGTCCAAGAGCTAGAGAAGCCTTAGAAGTGCACATTAAAGAATTAATGGACCTTGGAGTATTAAGAAAGGTTGGACATAATGAACAAGTAGAAGTTACTACACCTGTCATTATAACTTGGCATAATGGAAAATCAAGGATGGTAGGAGACTTCAGAGCCCTGAATACCTATACCATTCCAGACAGATATCCAATACCCAGAATCCATGAGACATTAACCCAATTGTCACAAGCTAAGTTCATCACAGCTATGGATGCTCTGAAGGGTTTTCATCAAAATGTCTTAACAGACAATGCCAAGAAACTACTAAGAATAATAGTCCATTGTGGAATTTTTGAATACTTAAGAATGCCATTTGGAATAAAAAATGCACCTTCCCATTATGAAAGAATGATTAATACCATATTCCCTGAAGAATTATCAGAAGGATGGTTGATTATCTATATTGATGATATCATAGTTTGCTCAGAAACTTGGGAAAATCACCTTACAAGACTAGAAAGGGTACTACAGAAAATAGTCCAAGTAAATATGAAAATTTCCTTGAAAAAATGCCATTTTGCATACAGTGAATTAAAGGCACTAGGACATGTAGTATCTGGCCTTAGTCTAGGCATAGACAAAAATAAAGTAGCAGCAGTACTACTTAACCCAATGCCTCAAACCAAAAAAGAAATGCAATCATTTCTAGGATTTGCTGGTTACTATAGACAGCATATAAAGGACTTTGCAAAGATTGCCAAATCCTTGTATAAGCTATGTGACCAACAAACAGTCTATGAGATGACAGAAGAAAGAGTCAAGGCATATGAAGAATTGAAAAATTCCTTAACAAATGCCCTATTTCTTCTGATGCCAGATTGAAAACTACCCTTCAAACTGTACATTTATGCTTGTGGAGAAGGACTAGGTGCTGCACTTCACCAAACACAAATTATCAATGATAAACCAGTGGTAGGACCAATTTGTTTCATTTCAAGGCAGATAAAGCCAACAGAAGCAAGGTATGGAGCAAGCCAAATGGAATGCTTATTCCTAGTATGGGCTTTAGAAAAACTGCATTATTATTTGGATGGCACAGTATTTGATGTAATCACAGACTGTAATGCTGTGAAATCACTATTAAATATGAAGACTCCAAATAGACATATGCTGAGATGGCAAATTGCTATCCAAGAATATAGAGGAAATATGACTATTGTTCATAAATCTGGAAATATTCATAAAAATGCAGATGGTCTTAGTAGATGGGCTCTAGCAAATACCCCTGACAATCCAGCATGGGTACCACAAGAGGAGCACCATATAGAAGGAATAGGTGTTACAGACATTGGCACAGAATTCTTTAACCAAGTTAAAGAAAGCTATAAGACAGACAAAAATTTCCATATCTTAAGCCAACTTCTAATGAAAGACTGCAAAGATCCATTACTTTCATCAAAACTAGATGAAATATGGAAAAAGGCATATGATGAAGGAATATTTCACCTCCTTGATGGAATCCTTTACCATAGAACAAAACACACATGTGTTATGGCCTTAACAGATAGAACACTAATAAACACTATTTTACATGAGTGTCATGATAGTGTTGCATCTGGACATCTCTCAGAAGATAGGACACTAGGGAGGGTGAAAACCTGCTCTTGGTGGCCAAATTGGAAGAAAGATGTTGCAGAGTACTGCCAAACCTGTGACAGATGTCAAAAAGCCAACAGAGCCACAGGAAAGAAATTTGGAATGATGATCCAAATCCAAGAACCAAAATCCCCATGGGAAATAGTTCATATGGATTGGGTAACAGCCTTACCTCCAGGAGGAGACAGGAGTTATAATGCATGCCTAGTGTTAGTTGACAGGTACAGTAAAACTCCCATGTTCTTACCATGTCATAAAGATGACACAGCTATGGATACAGCCATAATGATATGGAATAAAGTCATTAGCCACACAGGCTTATTCCAAAATATTATAAGTGACAGAGACCCAAAGTTCACTTCAGCATTATGGACAAATCTCCATAACTTGTTTGGGACAAAATTATCATTCTCAACAGCTTATCATCCTCAAACTGATGGTCTAGCAGAAAGAATGATACAGACCCTAGAGGATATGATCAGAAGATTCTGTGCTTATGGGCTAGAATTCAAAGATTCTGATGGTTTTACCCATGATTGGTGTACACTAATACCAGCACTTGAACTGGCATATAAGACATCAATCCATTCTTCTACTGGCAAAACACCAGCAATGCTAGAGAAAGGTTGGAATCCAACACTTCCTTATGACACCCTCAAAAAGGACTTAGTGGATATAAATCCAACAGCAAGCAGTTTCAAAATAATGCTTGACAAAGCAAGACACCATGCAAACAGATGCATGCAAGATTCTTTTAAATATGCAAAAGAAAGATGGGATAAAAGTCATAAGCCACCTGATTTCAAAATAGGAGACTTGGTTTTAGTATCAACCCTTAATTTCAATAACATAAAAGGCCCAAAGAAATTGAAAGATTCCTTTGCAGGACCATTTATGATAAAAGCACTCCATGGACCCAATGCTGTGCAATTAGAACTCACAGGTGAACTAATGAACAAACACCCAACTTTCCCTGTAAGTCTGATAAAACCTTACAGTTCAAGTGACAAGGAGTTATTTCCACAAAGAAATAAACCCCCACTTGAGATTCCCCCCTTGGAGGAAGGAGAGGAAAAGAAAATAGTAAAAGTCCTTAAAGAAAGAAGGACAAGAAACAAAAAAGAAAGGGAATACTTTGTAAGGTATAGAAATTCAACTCAAGAAGATGAATGGCTACTTGAGAAAGATATAACAAATGCTGATAAATTACTAAGAAGGTTCAGAAATGAAAGAAAACCTGAAAAATAAAAAAGTTAAGCATTATTGAGCTTCAAGACTAACAAAGTCTATTGAAGAGGTAGGACAGTGGATGATACCCTAATCACACATATCAGATTGTGGTACAATCTTTTTTGGTGGTAGGGAATGTGAGCCTTTGAGATATGACCGCATACCCAATAAGGTCACAAAAAGACTCAGAATAATTAGACTTTTAATATAATTATATTAAAATTACTTAAAATAACTATACATTAAAAATAATTAATTAAATATACAAAAAATACCATAAATTGGTACA
Organism: Austropuccinia psidii; assembly: GCA_023105745.1. Classification (NCBI taxonomy): domain Eukaryota; kingdom Fungi; phylum Basidiomycota; class Pucciniomycetes; order Pucciniales; family Sphaerophragmiaceae; genus Austropuccinia; species Austropuccinia psidii. The sequence continues at coordinate 20,671,467 of JALGQZ010000016.1, forward strand.
AAAATTGGTTTAACTTAAATACCAATGAATCAACATGTAAAATAAATTATACCATTGGATTCCCCATGGAAAAATACACATATACCATTTTTATGGCATATCTGTAAAGTCAATACTTAAGGAATTATAAGGTATAATACCTTATAAAAACCATAAAACCTTATTTATCTCAAAACCTAATGAAACAACATGTAAAATAAATTGTGCCAGTGGATTCCCCATGAAAATCCACACATAAAACAATTAATAAGCTAATTTCCAATGTTAATACTTAAGGAATTATCCTGAATATATGCACTTTTTTGGTCAACGCATATATTGAAGGATCATAGCTAATATCTTCTAAACTATACATGATAGAATGATGAACCAAAAATAAAGTTACCACGTAATTACTGTAAGAACACAGATATGAACTTTATTTTACAAATTATAAACAAGGTTAAAACCTCTGATGAATTATTGATAAAAATCAACAGAGCTGTTGACCACTTTGTTGTGAAAGTGTTCCAAACTTAAAAAACAGTACACAGTTGGATTCTCCTAGTTCATTCGTGAAGAATGATGTAATTTTTATTATTATATTCAGGGTATAACCCCCTGAAATCAAGGTTTGAAGTTTAAAATATTGAATTTCGACAGAAAGGATGAGTTACAAGAAAAATCATCAAAATTAGAGTTTTGATGATTTAATGAAAAGCTCTTGGAAGCATAATGAGGTTATGCCAGGCTATCAGAATTCACTCTCTGAATTGCTGTAGCGTGTAAATCTTAAAAGTTATTGAGGATCAAAGTTTGAGCTTAATTTGAGCAGTTATGATCACATAGTGTAACCTTAATTTAAGTTTAACAGTCTTAAGAGTGATAAAATTGGTGAATACTATTAGTTTATGATTAAAACTAATAAAATCCACGAAATTTGGGGTTCTGCCAAGCCTCTGATGTCATCAAACTTAGAGTTATAGTGATAACTCTAAATAATGGTGTAATAATGATGTAATATGGTTTGATCATGATGTAATCACCCTCGAAAAAACCTTAAAATATTGATCAATTCCAGTGGATATGATCAGTACACGTCTACTAGAAGCCTGTTGGACTCTAGGAGGGAGGTATTTACTATAAATAGGGCTCTTTTTACTCTATTTACCCCTCAGACGCATCAAAACATTAAATCAATTAAATAAAAGGTAATTTCTTTATTCTTTATATATAAAACTCTTATATTATTAAAGACCAAAGACCATTTTAATATTAATCACTATTTTTACGTGATTAAATCAATTCTTTAATTGTTTTTGTTATAAATCTCTCTATAAACTCATTTCCACGTAAAATCAAGAATTCTAGTAATTTTCTTTATTTTTTATTGTAAATACAATTTGAAAAAGTTGTATTATATTCTTTTGGCATAAAATATCTCAAAATTATTATTTTAAGTGTTAAAAGTAGGTTATTTCATCTTATTATAATAATTTCTCTCTTATTATTACTCTTAATAATTCTTATTTAATATAAATAGTATTTATATTAATATATAACTTTAATATTAGTAATATTATTGTTATTAATTGTTTTTTATTTATAAAAAACAGTTTTTTACGCCTTTATTATTTGTTGGTAACAATAATAAAGAGCTTTATAATATATTAATTATTTTATATTAATATATTATTTATAATATTATAATTTCATATAATATTAATTATATTATTTAATAATATAATATTTTTACGCCATAATAATAATATTTCTTTATTTTTATTATTATTTTAATCTTATTTATTTCAATTATAAGGACATTCAGAGTACAATAAGTAAAAAATTAGTAATTTTTACTTATTGTTTCATAGTCAAACCTTACAGAACTTATGCCAAGTCTTTGAATAGGCACAATGAACTCATATCTTCAAGTGAAAAAGCTCATGGGCCCAGAAAAGAAAGAAGATCTTCTGAAGGGTTGGACACCCATGTCCTGAAAAGGACAAGTGCAACAGATAAAATCTTGGTTTCAAAGCCAAAGCATTTTCTCAGAGGAGAAGAAGAAGAAGTTGGCCCAAGAAAAGGATAACAGCCCAGTGGAAGCTCCTCAAGCCTCCACAAGCAAAAGATTCCCTCAAAAAGTGCCAAAAAAGGGAAAGAAACCCCCAAAGAACAATCAGAAGGGCAAGAAAAAGGCAAAGCCCAAGTGGAACAAGCCTTCCTCACACAACTACAGAATTCCCAAGAAAAAGAAGACAGCCATGGACAATGTGTTCAATATGGCAAGAACTCTGATGTAATTCAAAAACAAGGAGGAGGAAAGAATGAAACAATCCTTTCCAAATAAATAGACCCTGTAAAGCTTGTAAATCATTTTGAAACATGTCATAAAGAGATCGTAGAAAAGTTAAACAATTCTGAGTATATCCGACAGAAGTTGGGTAGAGAGATTCTACAGGTAAAAGAGTCACAAAAGACCATTATTGGTCTAGGAAGGATCAATAAAGACAATATTTTGTCTTTGACGCAAATTTGTGCAAGAATTGAGTCCAAAGTTACCTTACTCAATCAACCAGATTACAATTCTATTCCTTTTATTAGTAAACAATTAAGAGAATTAAGATACAAGTCCAGAACTTGGAAAATTCAACTGGTCACAATGCAGCTCTTTTCAAAGAAAAATTGGAAAAAAGTGATAAATCAAGACTTAAATTAAAAGAAGATATTCAATCAAATATTACTAATATATCACTGAAAAATGAATTACCAATAAAGTCCACACCAATTATTAATAGAAATGTGCTGAACTTGAACAATGATTTACATCATACAATTTCAATTAATGCAGAAGTGGAGACTGGTTGTAATTTTAAAGACATTCCAAGATTAGAGAAATTTCCAACCTTCAGTGGTGAAGGAGAAGATCATCATATGGAGTTTATGACAACAATTGATATTTTCAAAGAGGAGTTGAGCATACCAGATGAATACATAAGTGCCAAATTACACTCATTGTTTACCAAATCAGCAAAGAAATGGTATTACAAAATGATACAAGACCATGGTAAAAATTCTTGGACCTGGTGGAAAGAACAAGTTATTTCTAAATGGGAAAATGATTACTGGAGATTTAAGATGGAAAAGTCCTTTGAAGAATCCATCTTTAATATTGAGAGGGACTGGCCCATGTCCCGGTTTCTTAAGAAGAAGCACAGATTAACTGCCCTTCATACTGTTATGTCTGAAACAATGATACATAAAAGGATATTAAGGTGATGTGGTGGTGACCTTGAGCATGCTATAAGAAGCAGATGTATTGAGCATTTCTCTACAGAAGATTATATAAATGTCATGGAAGACATTACAACCAGAACAAAAATTGGAAGAAATTGGTATAAACCCCCAATATATAACAAGACTAGTGGGAAAAAAATTTCAAAATCAAATAAAACACATGATAAAGCTCCTTTGAAATGTCATAAATGTGGAAGTACATCTCATTTGGCTAATACCTATCCAACAAAGACAAGGATCAATGAGCTAGAAGCTGAAAAAGAGGATGAGAAAAAAGAAGCTAATGATGTATCTTTACATGAAAGTGACTCTGAGCCTTCTGAAGAAGAAGAACTAACCGATAAACTTGGTATATAAAAAATTAATGTTTCCTTTGAGGTAACAGAACTGCATACTCAATTACCACAGTACAGTGATGAATGTAAGGATCCCATACATGTGCAAGATGCTAAGATTAAGAAAACCAAACCTTCCAGAGGTAAAGGCTATACAGATGGATCATCTTGTATCACTAAAAGTTTCATAAACAACAAAGAAGCCAAGATACATGTTGACTCAGGTTCTTTTTGTACTTGTGTTGGAAAATATTATCTTGGAATGATTTATACCAATTGGCAAGAAAATTTAATTCCAATTGAAGGTATAAAATTCAGCAGTGCTACTCAAAATATGCATCCCTTGGGCATTCTTGAAGCAGAAATAGCACTCACTAATCCTGCAGGAATTATCAGATTGAGATTTGAATTTGTTGTAATAAATAATTGTACTTCACAACATTTCATACTTGGAAATGATTATCTTAATATTTATGGTATTTATATCAATAATCATAAATACAGATATTTCACTATAGGGGAAAATAAAAGGCAGAAATTTGATTTCAATCTAGAAAAAAAAATAACTGTCATTAGACAAGTAAAAAATGTCAATAAGGACATATTTGTGTCAGATTAATTAATTGAAGCACAAATTAACCCTGAATTAACATTACAAATGAAGGAAGAGCTTATTGAAATTTTGTTTCAATACAGGGAATCCTTTGCTTCTGATAATGAACCACTTGGGGCTATCAAAGGCCATGAAGTGGACATTATGCTTAATGTGGAAAGACCTTACCCTCCACTATTAAGAAGGCCAGCTTACCCAGCTAGCCCTAGGGCTAGAGAAGCACTAGAAAGTCATATTGATGAGCTGATGAAACTGGGAGTTCTTAGAAATGTTGGGCACAATGAAGAAGTAGAAGTCACAACTCCTGTAATCATTACTTGGAATAATTATAAATAAAGGATGGTTGGTTTTTTCGAGCATTTAATACTTACACTATTCGAGGTAGGTATCCAATCACTAGAATTCATGAGACTTTGACTCAATTATCCAAAGCAAAATTTATCACTCCTATGGATGCTGCTAAAGGTTTTCATCAGAATGTTTAGACAACTCATGCTAGGAAATTATTGGGAATAATTTCTCATTGTGGTATTTATGAATACTTGAGGATGCCTTTTGGTATTAGAAATGCACCCTCTTATTATCAAAGAATGATGAATACCCTTTCACCACATGAATTATCAGAGGGATGGTTGATCATTTATATTGAGGAAATTATCATTTGTTCAGAAACCTGGAAATTGCATTTAGAGAGAATTTCATTAGTACTTAAGAAGACTCTTCAAGTGAAAATGAAAAGATCCCTTGAAAAATGTAATTTTGGGTTTCATGAGTTGAAAGCTCTAGGGCGTGTAGTCTCAGGACAGAGCCTTGGTGTTGATAAAAACAGAGTGGCTACAGGTTTACTGAAAAAAATGCCCCAGAACAAAAAAGAAATAATGTCTTTCTTAGGGTTTTCCAATTATGAAAGGCAACACCTTAAAGATTTTTCAATCCTTGCCAAATAATTATACAGAATTTATGATAAAAAAACTGTCTTTGAGATGTGACAGGAAAGGCTTCAAGCATATGAAAAGATAAAGTGTGCCTTGAATAATGCACCATTATTATTGATTCCAGACTGGAAACTTCCTTTCAAGCTGTGCATTGATGAATGTGGTGAAGGTCTAGGTGCAGCTCTTCATCAAATTCAAATTGTCAATGACAAACCTTATGAAGGTCCAATTTGTTTTATTTAAATACAAATCAAACCTACTGAGGCCAGATATGGAGCCAGCCAAATGGAGTGTCTTTGCCTTATTTGGGCTCTAGAAAAACTTCATCATTATCTTTGTGGTAGTGTGTTTGAAGTAATTACTGATTGTAATGCAGTAAAATTACTTCTTAACAGGAAAACTCCAAACAGAAACATGTTAATATGGCAGATTGCTATACAGGAGTATAGAGGTAATATGACCATAGTACATAAATCTGGAAATACTCACAAGTATGCTGATGTCTTGAGTAGATGGGCATTACGCAATACATCTGGCAATCCTTCCTATGATCCTAAAAGTGCAGAAACTCATATTCCAATTGAAGGAATTAACATCACAGATATGGGTACAGAATTCATTGAAGAAGGTAGAGAAAGCTATAAGAAAGATGATAATTGTCATATTATTACTGCTCTACTTGACAAAGATTGCAAAGATTCAGCTTTGGCTAATTCTCTGGATGATATTTGGAAGACATCCTCTGACAATGGAAGATTTGATTTATTTGATGGTATCATATATCATAGGTCTAAACACACATGTGTAATTTTCTTATGTAGTAGAATGTTGATCAACACCATACTATTAGATTGCATGATAACATTTATTCTGGACATCTGTCTGAAAACAGAAAAATGGAAAGAATAAAGACATGTGCTTGGTGGCCATTTTGGAGAAAAGATGTCATTGCGTAATTTCATAGTTGTGACAGATTCCAGAATGCCAATAGAGCTACTAGTAAAAGATTTGGTTTAACAATTCATATCCAAGAACCAAGTACCCCATGGGAAGTGGTTCATATGGATTGGGTAACTGCTTTACCACCTAGAGTTGATAAGATTTACAATGAATGTCTTGTTATTGTAGAGAGATATAGAAGAACTCCAATCTTTATACAATATCATAAAGATGACACAGCTATGGATACAGCTCTTTTGATTTGGAACCGAGTCATAGCCCACACTGGTATCTTTAAAAATATCATTAGTGATAGAGACCCAAAATTGAAATCAGTATTATGGACTAATTTAGATAGGCTTTTGGGTACAAAACTATCATTCTCAACAGCATATCATCCACAAACAGATGGATTAGAAGAAAGAATGATTCAAAATCTTGAGGACATGATCAGAAGATTTTTTTCTTATTGCCTGGATTTTGAATATTCTAAAGGCTTTGTCCATGATTGGAGTACTCTTATACCAGCTTTGGAATTAGCCTATAAGACTTCTATCCATGCTTCAACAGGCAAAACTCCTGCAATGTTGTAAAAAGGATGGAACCCTAAACTTCCAGTTGATACTTTGAAGAAAGATTTGGTTCATATACATCCAAATTCTCCAAGCTTTAAGCTATTTATTGATAAAGTGAGACATCATGAAAATAAAAGCATGAATTATGCCTTTGAATATGCTAAACAGAAGTGGGATGAAAGTCCTAAAACCCCAGAATTCAAAGTAGGGCACTTAATACTAGTTTCAAGCTTGAACTTTAATAATATTCAAGGCCCAAAGAAATTGAAATATTCCTTTGCAGGACCATTTATTATTAAAACCGTTCATAGAAAAAATGCAGTACAAGTAAAATTTTCAGGAGAATTGGAAAAAAAACATCCAAATTTCCCTGTCAGTCTAGTAAAGCATTACACTTCAAGTGACAAGGAATTATTTCCTTTGAGAGATGAAACACCATTAGAAGTACCCCCACTTGATAAAAGTGAGGAGAAAAAAGTACTGAAAGTCTTGAAAGAAAGAAGACTTAGGGCAAAAAATGAAAGAGAATACTTGATCAGGTACAAAAATACACAACATGAAGATGAATGGATTGTAGAAAGTAAAATACCTGATTCCCAAACGTTTCTCAAGAGATTCAGACATGAGAAAAAACTAATTCCTCAATAAAAAGCTTGAATTGTGTGCTTTACATACTTAAAAAGGATAAGTAGAGAGGTTGGACAGTGGATTATACCCCCCACATACATTTGGGGTATACTACAAAGGAAAAATTGTGGTACAGTCTTTTTTGGTGGTAGGGAATGTGACCCTGTGAGGTATGTATGAAATACCCATAAGCCCACATATAGCTTTATATAAAGTTGATCCAGTCTTTAACAGACTTTTCAATTGAATTTAAAATAAAAAATAAGTATAACTCTTTTGATAGACAAACCTATGATTATTATGTCATTTTTGTATTCTACACCAAAAATAACCTAGGGTGCACCCACAGGGTGTTGTACCCAAAAATTATTATTTCTTATGTTATTAGAATATTCAAGAATCTCAAAGTACAATTGCAACTCTTTGTAACATTTTTCAAAAATTGTCAAATTTAAGCTTAAATAAGCTTAAATTTAAAGTTGCATGAGGTTTATGCAAACCTACCAAAATTTTACTTAAAATTAAGGTGTTGTGTATATTTACTGAATTGGCTAAGGATTTGCCATAAAGGATTTAAATCCTGCATGGGCTCAATTCAAAAGGTTTTGAGGCCATAGTATGGCTTTAAATAAATAAAAGGGCAAAATCCATGCAAAAAGGTGGGACAAAGGAAAAGGACCGAACAGAGCTGGGGTACCAAACTCTTTAGATCTGAAAGAATTCAATCAAGTTTTTCCACCTGTATTGGTCAATTTTCAACCCTATTTAAACTTTGAGATTAGACTTTGATACAACCTTAAAGTTTAAACTGGTTTTATCCCAATTTGGACAGAATTTCAATATGCAAAAGGGTAAACCCCAATATGCAGGCTTGAAATTAAGGTTTAAGAGCTTTCAAAGCTTGATTAAGCTTAAAAAGCTTAAAGAAGGTTAAAAATTCAAAGTTACAATCATTAAAACCTTATCAAAATTTAAGGTCTTGTGTGTATTGCTGTTCTACATGGAAAAATAGTAATAACTTCAAAAATCATTAAAAATCTAATTCTTAATTAATTTACCTGAGGTTTTCACACAGCTTACAATTGCATGTTATCTTTGTATAATTTAAGTTTTAGGTATCTTTTATAAACAGGTTGTATTGGTAATTAGCCTGGAAATTTACTCTTTTAATTATACTTAAAGACAATTAGGATTTCTTTCAGAATTGTTTAAAAATTTAGTTTAAGAGATTTTTTCTTGAAACTTTATTTTTAAGTTTTTCATGTCATGAACTTTAATATAAATAAGCTTATCTTATATTAAAGCTTAGAATAATTAACCCAAATGAGTATTAAAGCTATTTGGAGTTAAGAATAACACTGGTAACTTTAAATTGGAATTAAAAATAAGTTCCCTTAAGTTGAGAACCTTATTTTTAAGAATAGTTTTTCAGTTTCAACCTTATAATGCCCTCTATATCCAATATAAATCATGAGAGATGCTCTGCAGACATGAAAAGAGTCAACTCATCACTGTGTTTTGTCCATCATTCATTATAAATCCAATTATATTAGACATTTAAACAGGTAAAGCTTTATTACATATGAAATATTATTATTAAAGTGATTCTTGTGTTATTTTATTCTTTATTAATCTTGAAATGTAAGAATTGAAACAATAGAATTAATATTATTGTTTCAATCACCAATAATATGTTTAATTTTTTAAGATTATCGTCTTAAATATCTTTTAAAGTCCACAAATTCCTCTTAAAAACTCTTTAAACAATTGTTTTAACATAAAAAGTTGTTTTGTCTTTGAAATTTTGATTTTTTGGTGTGTTTCTAACTTATAATAATTGTTTAATATAGAAACCTTTGTATCTAACTTGTTGTATTAAATATATATTATAAGTAATTTTTCTCTAAAGCTGTATATTTTTTTTATCTATTATTAGTTTTTTATATAAAATTTATCTATAAGAGTTCTTTCTGCACAGTGTGTGGGATAATTCTTTTATAAGTAATATTTTTATTATTTATAAGTGGTTTGATATTCATATTTTCCACGTGTAATTGTCTCATTAAGAGCTTTACACTTCTTATTAGTGTAATTGTCAGTGACTATAAAAATAATAGAATAATTATAGTTTATTTTCATTATTGAGATTCTTTTTTCATTAAAATTATACAATAATAATTGAATTTCTTTGTTTATATATATAATTTGTCAGGTTCAGTCTATGATAAATTAATGATAATAGTATATACAACTTTAACTATGACTGTGACATGGATAAAATAGTAATAAAAGAGTTTTGATTGATGATAAAGGGCTTCAGTAAAGGAATTTAGTGGTGGTGAGTACTACTTAAAGCCCTGGGTGCAGCTTTACCAATTGGATTATTATCATGAAGTCTACAATAATTAAGAATATAATTATAGCTGATTATCCTCCAAGGGTATAACTGGTTTTGACGGTTGTGCTACATAGGAATTCAAGATAAGGATGAGGAAACCTTTTCTGGTGGAGAAAAGGCCTCCTTTTATCCCAAAATGGGGTGAAATGGTCCTCTAGACCATCCATGTGGAGTAGTGAAGAGTTTTCACTTCAGAGTACTGGCTTGTGCTTTCCAGAAAGCCTGTATGTACCTTATTGGGCTCATATGTGGTTTTGAAACCACATCTGGGCAGTCTTCACCAATACAGGGTGAAAGGTTTCATCTGGGGACCACACAGCCCTCTTCTGACGTGTATGACACGTAGAATACTGTACAGAACCTGTATGAAACCCCAGTATTGAATACAATATGAGGTATTGAAGTATAAACATGATTCTTTGTCTATTTGACACCTCATAATCATGCTTATGGGATGTTATCCCCTAGTAAAGATGTATTGGCCCAATTGTTGGAATTTTACCTTAAAACTGCTATATATTTGTCAGTTTTTGAGATATTGAGCTCGAAATTGGCTTATTGTGTAGCCCTGAATGATATCTACACAAAGGTACCTCATTTGGTATGGGTAACATTAAATATGGCAAAGTTATGCCATGTATAAAATTTGTTATTCATACATATTATTTTCTCAATATCTGTATGGAGCTTATATTCCCTATGACTTTTTTCTAGATGACATATGGAGAAATGGAAGGCACAATCAGATAGCTCTGATTGTGCTATTTCTAAAAGGACCCTACTTTAGGTATCCCACATTAAAACTGTAGAAGTTAGATGGGAGGTGAATATTTTATTCACCCTTATTTGACCTTATTTTGGCCATAAATCCTTTAATTTTGATTCTAGCTCAGTTTGGCTAGTACCATTGGATAGCCCTGGCTTAGATCTCTAACCTGAATACCTATTTGATGGGGTTAAGTCTCCTTCTCTGCATTTCAGATGAGAGGTGAAAAATAAGGTTTATGCTCAGCAACAGCTTTGAGCAGGAATATCTTTGTTATCCCTTGTCCTATGATGGTGGGACTTGTGTATTTGGAAAGTGTTGGGATTCCCCTTTAGTTTGATACCTTTTGAGCTGATTTGGCTCAGCTCCATGTTTTGGTGGTATCTTGGCTTTACCAATGGTTTATTCTTTTGCCTCAGCTATGAATATAGCAGCTGTATCACAAGCCCTCTTCCTCATATCATGGAAGTCTTTGGCTGTTGGGTGGATATTCAGAAGATTTTTCTTCAGGTTATCTACAGGAAATAGGAGGTGAACACCCTTTTTCTACCAGGGAGGGTGATTTCCGTGTGGTAGAGTGCTTGCTTGTGTTGTAAGCTAGTTGTACTGCTGGTAGAAGGGTAACCCAGTCATTGGTATATCCTTCATGGTACTTGTATTCCATGCCATATGCACCAAATCTTCTGATGATATCTTCCATAGTCTGGATCATCCTTTCAGCTAAACCATCTGTCTGTGGGTGGTAAGATGTAGAGAATGCAATTTTTGTACCCTGCATGTCATAGATGTTGGTCCAAAATTCTGATGTAAATTTTGTGTCCCTGTCACTTATAATGATTTTTGGGACTCCACATGTGGATATGATGTTATTCCAAAATATCAAGTCTGTATTAATTGCTGTTTCCTCCTTGTGACATGGTAGGAACCTCACGCTTTTACTGCACCTATCCACTATGATCAGGAAAGCATTGAAGTTTTCTCTGCCTCCTGGGACAAGTCCTGTGACCCAGTCCATGTTGATGGTTTCCCATGGGTCTTTGGGTTCATCTATGTGTTGAAGTAGCCCATAATTTTTCCCATGTTCTATGTTTGTATATTCACCCAACTCTTGTTCCCATTTGGGCCATCAAGCTGTGCTTGCTACCCTCTCCTTGGTCCTGTCTTCACTCATGTGTCACATATAGGGGCATTCATGACATTCCTGCTGGATCAGGGATATATGGTTTCTTTCTATCACTGTGAGTGCACTTATGTGCTTTCTCTATGATAGAGCAGGCCATCTATAAGGAAAAACTCGTTGTCCTTATAATCCCTCAACCAGGGTCCTTCTAACTGGGATTCTGTACTTCTATTGAAGGAGTTGCAACACTATTCCACACTGTTTATGTTGGAAATAGGTCTTCATTACTGAACTTAAAAACTCATTATGAAGCTCTGAGGAACTTATTCCCAATACGGTGTGGAACTCCTTTTAGTGTGGGATTGGATAAGGCAGTCCTTGAGGGGGAAATGACAGGTAAACAGTTTTGAATTGCTGAAATAATCCTGTAACCAAGGGTGCTAATGGTGTTTTAGCTGCCCCTCTGAATATACTAAACAATCTCCCTACAGAGCTCACAAATCAATATTTAAGATTGTGGCTTTACAACTAGAGAAGACTTTTCAGCAGTCTCTATCAGACCTATTCAATAATCAGGTAAGTAACTTATAAGTTAAAACAGTATAAAATATAATTTTCAAATAATAATATGAGATGATTTTAAGGGTAAAACCTTAATAGTATAAGAGGTTGATTTAATATAATAGTAATAATATATATTTTAAGGGGTAAGTTCAATTTGATGTTATATATGTTATAATACTTAATGGTTTGAGAGGATAATTGTTAATATAATATAATAATAAGACCTTTAATAATTTATTGGTAAGATATTGTTCAATATAGAGAGGATGTTTGTTAAGTATATAAGAGATATAATAGAATATAAGGGTAGGTTTTTTTTATATATAATAATATATAGTTGTATGGTTGGTTTTTTAATATGAAGATATAATAAGACTATTTTCCTTTATAATGTAAAGGTTATGGGGATAAACTCAATATTATGAGTATTATTGATAGTATTATAATTATAAGACTAATAATTTAAACATAGGGTGGATTAATAATATAAAGTAGACCTTCTGTTAACTACTATTAATTAGAAATCACTATGAATTAAACTTATAAGTCTATAATACTTTAATAAAATAACTAGATTAACCTACTAGTAAGGGATGAATAGTTATTCTCCTTCTTGGTATATAACTAATTGGATTCATGGGGAGAAGAGGAAAAAATGAGGGAGAGAGGACCTTTATTTATATTCTTTGGGCTCTCCATAGAAGCACTCAAAAACAAGGGACTTAGAATTTTTCCACTTCTTTTGGCTGGGATAATTTCTTTATAGTGGTGAGATACCATTTGTTTGGTTTGTTGCACCAATTTATGTATGATTATGTAATCTGAGATGTTTTTGCTGGTGAGGAATTTTGAGCTGGTGTCATTTGATCAAGATATTGCACCATATGTTTGGTATGTTGCACCTTTTCTGAAGCTTTATTTATATTTTGATTAAACTTTAATACTATTTTGCACAGCCTTGAGGAATTTTAGCTGGTGAGTAATTTTGAGATGGTGTCATTTCTTCAAGGTATTGCACCATTTGTTTGGTTTGTTGCACAATTTTTTTGGTTGTATGAGATGATTTTGTACAGTTATTGCACCATAGGTCTGTGCATTGTTTGAACTGTAGGTGGAGAATGCTGTGTATTGTGGGGATTCTATTTGTCCTGTATGAGTTTCTTCTTTTCTTTATCTAACTCAATTCTGCTTTCAATTTATATTTACTGGCTTATCAGGTGGCTGTGCTTGTGTTTCCACAGATATGCTGTGTAATTTAAGGTTTTGATGTATTTTCCTTGCATAAATTGCTTGCTTTCTCTTTCTTTCTTGTCTTTTGACTGTTTATTAATACAGTTTTAATTTATTCCTTATTGAAGTGGCCTCAGTTTAAAAACTACATTGCTGAGTAATCCAAAGGCTGAGCAGAGCCTGGGTAACTTGAGTGTTACACTACCCCTCTCACTGGTAAATTTAACATTCTTGCTAGGCTGTCTTTTTCTTTTGCTTATTTTATTGTTATTCTTGTAATCAAATGGACCATTCTGCCAGTATTTGCTTATGGAATTATACATATTGATGAAGTTAAATCCATTTTATTGCTGAATTCCTCTATTGTAATTGATTAATTATTTATTTTTCTTCCTTCAGTCTTCAAGCTATAGTCCTATAAATGAAATTCCACTTGAAACTGGGCCATTAAGGTATGGAATACCACAACGGGAGTTTCTGTTTCTTCTGAATCAATGTCTCCACTGTATGGGGTACAACTTCCTGGTGCCCATTCAGAGAATCTGAAGTTCTTCCTCCTATCTATTTCCATGAAGTGGATGTGAATCTTGGATGCTACTTCAGGGTCATAAGCTGGGTTGCTTTTGACATTATCTAGTAGCAATCTGGCGAGGCCATCTGCATTGGTGTGGCTTTCACCCTCCTTGTATATGATGGTCATATTGCCACTATATTCCTGATGGCTATTTGCCACCTCAACATGTGTCTATTGGTAGTATTCATATTCAATAAAGACTTCAAGGATGTGCAGTCTGTGTAGACTTCAAAGACTGCACCTTCCAAATAAAAGTGGAGTTTCTCTAGAGCCCAGACTAAGCATAGAAATAAGTCTGGGTGTCCCCATACCTGGCTTCTGATTCTTTCATTTGCCTAGAGATTTAGAATATTACTCCCTCTATTGGTTCACTATCTACAATTTTTCTCTGGTGAAGGGCCACTCCTAAGCCTTGGCTACAGGCTGCATCTATATATAGCTTAAATGGTAGCTCAAAGTCAGGTAAAATGAGCACAGGCTCATTAGTGAGTTTATGTTTTATTCTCCCATATGCATCCCTTCTTTCTTTGGTAATTTCAAAAACTACATCTTTTGAACATAAATTGTATAAACTACTAGTTATGTGGGCAAAGGTTTTGATGTGGCTCCTGTAGTAGCTAGCAAACTCAAGAAAAGATTGAATCTCTTTATTGTTCTTTGGTACTGGTTTTTGCAGTACTGATGCTACTGTATTCTGGTCTATGGCCAGACTAAGTAATGAGACTTTATGTCCTAATTCCAGTAATTCTTGTTGGCCAAAATTTCACTTCTTAGGTGAAATTTTCAGATTGATGGGTGTTTATTTACCTAGTACTCTGTCTTTGTACTACACATGGTCTTCCCATGTCTCTGAGTATATAATGATGTCATCAATATATACTACCATCCAGCCTTCCAATATGTCTTCTTGAAATATTGTGTCCATCATCCTTTGGAAGTGGGCTGGTGCATTTTTGATGTAAAATGGCATCATGGTGTACTCATATATACCCATATGGAATATGATTCTGGGTAATGTCATGGAGTTTGGTTTAACTCCATTCTGGTGGAAGCCTTTCATACAATCCATTTTGGTTATATATTTGGCTTTTTCCAGCTTGTCTAGACATGATGTATCTTTGGTATAGGGTACCTGTCAGCTTTTGTGTAGTTATTCAGAGCTCTGAAGTCCCCACACAACCTATATTTTCCATCATTACAGGTGATAAGGACAGGAGTGGTGATTTCCACTATTTCATTGTGTCCTATCTTCCTGATGCCATCCATGTCTAGGAGGTCATTGATGTGTTTGTAAATTTCCCTTCTAGTTTCCAGACTTTCTGGGTATGGAGGTCTTCTCAGCATGGGTGAATAGGGTATTTCTACATCTACATATAGCTCTATATAATGGACTCTGATGTTTCCTAAGGGTTCTTCACCAATGGCAAATGCTGGTCTATTTTTTCTTGGAATTTTCATTAAACTAAGTTTCTGTTTACTGGTGAGGGTAGTACTTAATTGGCCATCTCTGAATTCATTCAGGAGTTCTTCCACACAGTCATGGGTAGATATTTGGTATATATCAAGTCAAAACTTCTTTTCCTTGTTTGTACCAATTGTAATATGCCTGTATTTACTATTGTAAAGATCAATGTCATACATCCTCTGGTAGTCTGTTCCCAGTAAAAACCCTTGGATGTGGGCATCTCCAAGCACAACAAACTCTGGGTTGAGTCTGATATTACCCTTCCTGTGGGGTATAATTATCTCTTTGATAATTGTCCCAATGGAAGTCATCTGCCCTGATGCACTTTTAAAGCTCTTTTACTTGGTTTGCAAGAGTTGTTTGTCCAAATTTGGTAAGTGATGATCCAGATCAGTTCTGGCCACTATTGAGCAGTTTGCACCACTGTCAATGATCAATTTGTGTTGAGCGTTGTGAATACAAAAATTTATTTTTGAGGCTGTCCCATGTATGAATGCCACCCCTTTAGTTGGTGTGACTTGGAATTTTTGTGCATCTTGTGTGTTTTTACATAAGTTTTTCTTTTCAGTATGCTGTGGCATGCCTGCCTCTAACTGTATGTCCTGAATTTCTATTTGTGTTTCCTCTTGGTACTCCACTAGAAATTCTTCTCTTGGGTCTTGTTCAACATCAGATTTTTCTCTGATGGCATCACCCATAGAGTCTGATTCAGAATTCTCTGTTGGGGATTCCTCCTCTGGGACTTGCTCAATGACATAGACTTCCTTCTTTGCCTTTGGATAGTTAGTCGCATAGTGGTCTGTTGAACCACAGTTGTGACAAGTTTTTTTTCTTGGTCACTTCTGCCATTTTTTATGTGGGGTTGTGTTTGAAGCCCGCCATCAAAGGCTTTTCTCTTTGAAACTAATGCTTCTGAATTGTGAATATTTCCCTATATTTGTTCTTTTCCTTAAATCTTGTAAGGTGTTTGCAATGTCATCTAGAGTGCAACTTTGGTTGCATTTGCATTTTACTGCATGCTCTAGTTCTCCTGGCATTTTTGTCAGGAGTTTGTGGTTCCTCATCTGAATAATCATTTTAGGATCAATGGCATTAAGTCTTTTGGACTGTCCAAAACAACAATCATATGGATCTTTATCCACAGAGTACTTGTCATTCTCAAATGACATGGTATTTTGCCATATCCAAGTACCATTTCTGTACCTTTGGATAATGTGACTCTTCCATCATGGCCAGTTTCTTTTGCCATGGATTTCCTTCATCTCTTTGTACCATATACTAGCATGACCTTTGAATGCTGTATTAAGTACAGCAGTAATCCAGTAGTCTGGTATGTTTGGTACATCAATGAAGAGTCAATCAATATATTAAATGAGTTCAATGTGATCCTATTCACCTATTACAGAGAATTTGGGCCAGCTTGAGGCCTCTGGGAGCTGTTTCAAGGCTTCCTTCTCAGAATATAACATATTATCTCCATCTTGGTATTGAGATGGAGATCTTGCCTTATTCCCCAATGAGGCATCTGGCTTTATGTATTATTAGTGGTAAGGATCATTGAAAGCATGGTCTTGTGGTTAGGGCTTCATGCTTTGGTAGACATTAAACAATTTGTTTATGTCCTGATCCAGAAAATACCTGTCCTTTTTGCCATGATTTTGCTCTTCAAAGAGTTTATTCAGTCTTTTGTTGGTTTCTTCAGAGGCTTTGCTCAATTGAGCACAGCTCTCTTGGATGGCTTGAATTGTAGCCTCTTGTAAGATTGCATTTCTTTGCAATATTTCATTCAGTCCCTTGAAATCATCAAGTTGTTCTTGAATTTGAACTGCAAATTGGGAAATTTTTAACCACAGTTTATCACTGTTTAGGTTATGCTCAGGTGTACCAACATTATGTTCTGTCTGAGTGGGGGTAATATTTCTATTAATGGGGCTACTAATTCTAGAAGTATTTACAACTATTTCTGGATCTTGTGTACTTCTTTCACCAAGTCCAACAGCTTATGGATCATTGGGTCTGACTCTTTCTGCCTTTGGTTGAAAGAGGTCTTGTTTTTGCCCTTGCATCCTTTTCTTCTCCTGGGAGCTACCTGGGATTGTGAAGAATGGTGACTCTTTCCCACTGATCTGTTGGTGCCTGAATGAGGTGAGGCCACTGGAGAGCTGGTTTGGTCTGCTCCTTCTGAGCCTGAAGGAATCATAGTAGGCCCTTTCTTGTTCATCTGTTCTTCTATAGCTTTAATAGTGGCTTGATTCTCCCTTATCCTGGTTTCCCTTTCCTCCAGGAGTCTGAACTTCCTGGCTGGGTTCCAACCTTTGGTGTTTTCCATAAGGTCTTTGAAGGGTATCTCTCTGAGACATATATACTGGAAACTTGCTCCAAGTTCTTCCAGGTGGGATTCTAGGTTGAACCTCTTGTTGTCCATTATCCATTGGGTAAGATCTTTGAGGAGCTGGTGGAGCTGAAGGACTTGATTCATATCCTTCCATTCCTCTGGTTTGGGGTTTCTGTTTAATTGGTAAGTCAATGGCAGAGTGGGTATGATTTCCCTCAATGTCTTGCCATCCACCACTGTGTCCAAGGTGTCCTCCTACAGGTCTTCTGGTTCTGGAAAATCCTTCTCTGTCCTCTGGCTGGTTCCTGAGGTGTACAGGTGACATATCAGTGTTTGCAAGCTGTCAACAACTTGATTTTCTTAGGCTATTTAACTTTTACTGTGCCTTGTAAAAATTTATTGTCTACTGCTTTGGAAAATCTGCCTTTGGAGGTTACAACTGGGTTAATTATTGTAATCTTCCTGTGCAAGTTATTAAGGTTGGTTTACCTTGTATTGATACAGACCTTTGTGGTTTTCCACTCCTCTGGGTGGCAATTGATGTCCACTTCTTTTCTGTGGTGAGGCCTTCACTGTGTCTCTGTCCTTTGCCCTTTTTTCCCTGTGGTTCTGAGGGTGTCACTGGTGTGTTGGCCTGTGACTTGTTTTCAAGTGGTATGAAGCTTTCCTCCACTGAATAAGAGAAAAAGTGGGCTTATGTCAGTTAAGACTTCTTACAGTGATGTTTGCATGTCTAAGAATGGCCTCTGAGAAATATATTTCTATATCATACCCTTGTATTATGATTTTGTGATTGAAATTATCAATTACATGTCAAAAATACAGCTTGTGGATGGCTGGTGCCCTGTTTGTGTACCAGTATCTCACAGATTAACATGCAACTAACAAGTGTCATCTCAGAAGTAGTTATGTACTGGGTAATAAAAAATATCAGTATGCCAAACCTCTCCTCTAATACTGTTGGTTTACAGTAAAAGAGGTGTTCTTTTTAGTTAAAAAAGAACAATATCAATGAATTCAAGTGTTTTAATATGCAAAACATGGCAAAAGATAAGTATAATGTTGATTAAATTATAATAAACCATGTGAAAGAAGCAATACAAAGAAAAACACAGTGGTATATAATGAGATACCACTCAAAAAAATCATAATGGTATATATATTACATTGTTTTTTTAACAATTTTACGCCTAAAAAAGAAAAAAAATAATGTCAGAAATTAAGAATATAAGAGAAAACCTCACTTTTTGCAAGAAACAAGGTCCAAAAGGTCGAAAAACACAGCAAGGTCCCCAAAATGTCAGGTTGAGTGTATACTAAATTAATAATAATAGTATATACAGCTTCAACTATGACTGTGACATGGATAGAATAGTAATAAAAGAGTTTTAATTGATAATTAAAGGCTTCATTAAAAGGATTCAATGGTGGTTACCACTAATGAAAGCCCTGGGTGCAGCTTTACCAATTGGATTATTATAATAAAGTCTACAATAATTAAGAAGATAATTATAGCTGATTATTTTCCAATAGTATAACTGTTTTTGAAGTTTTAACTATGTAGGAATTCAAGAGAAGGATGAGGAAACCTTTTCTGGTGGAGAAAAGGCCTCCTTTTATCCTAAAGTGGGGTGGAATGGTCCTCTAGACCATCCATGTACAGTAAGTGAAGAGCTTTTCACTTCAGAGTACTGGCTTATGGTTTCCACAAAGCCTGTATGCACTTTATTGGGCTCAGATGTGGTTTTGAAGCCACATCTGGGCAGTTTTCACCAATACAGGATGAAAATGTTTATCTGGGGACCGCACAGCGCTCTTCTTACGTGAATGACACATAGAATTCTGTACAGAACCTGTATGGGACCCCAGTATTGAGTGAACTATGAGGTATTGAAGTATAAACATGCTTCTTTGGCTATTTGAAACCCCATAATCATGGCTATGGGATGTTATCCCACAGTAAAGGTGTATTGGCCCAATTGTGGAATTTTAACCTTAAAACCGCTATACCTTTGTCAGATTTTGAGATATTGAGCTCAAACTTGGTTCATTGAGGAGCACTTAATGAGATCTAAACAATGGTACCTGATTTGGTATTGGTAACATTGAATTTGGCAAAGTTATGCCATGTACAAAGTTTGTTATTAATATGTATGAGTTTGTCAATATCTGTATGGAGCTTATTTACCCCATAACGTTTGTTCTAGATGAGATATGGAGAAATGAAAGGCACCATCAGATAGCCCTGATTGTTTCTTTTCCAAGAGAACCCCACTTTAGGTATCTCACACTAAAGCTGTAGAAGTTAGATGGGAGGTGAATATTTTGTTCACCCTTCTTTGAACTTATTTTGGCGACAACTCCTGTAATTTTGATGCTAGATAAGTTTAGCTAGTACCATTGGATAGCCCTGACCTAGAGGTTCAATTGGAGTACACATTTGATGGGGTTAACTGCCTTTCTCTGGATTTCAAATGAGCAGTGAAAATAAGGTTTATGCTCAGCAACAACTTTGAGCAGGAATAACTTTCTTATTCCTTGTACTATGATGGTGAGTTCCTATTTCTTTTGATAACTTTTGAGCTTATCCAGCTCAGCTCCATGTTTTGGTGGTATCTTGGCTTTACCATTGGTTTATGGTATTTGGCTGTCATGCTTGTGATCTGGTTTTGAGTCACAGGCTGACATAATTATTTTTAATAATTATATAAACTTGTAGTTATAATAATTTATTATATTATACTTTTCTACCAAGGACAGTCATAGTACTCTTGATATTTCTACTATTATCAAGAGTTCCGTAGACAAGCCTTACAAACCCACCTCCACTTGCTGTGCTGGAGCCTTGCTTGACTGAAGTTGGGAGAGCTTTAATCCTTCCTTACTGTTATACTCACCTTGATTAATCAAATTATGAAAGTATCTTTGGCTTCATAGCTTCAAATTTCTTTCATGAAACATGGATTGAATGATTTAACAGAGATATAATTCATCATTTTATCAATAATCATACAACTAATAGTATGTTCCCCCATTTGGTTTTACCTGAAAGTTTCAAATTTTGTTGATAAATCAGTATTAAATTTTAAATAAATTTTATATTGAATATCTTTTGCTACAAAAGAGCCTATTAAAAATCAAATATCTGTCTTTTAGTATATGTATCAATTAATAAACCAATATGCTTATTATGCTTCTGTGGTAATTTTATGCCATTGTATTTTTTATCCCATATGAATTGAATTTTTTGATTTAATTCCTTTTCAACTCATATTTTGTGAAAAGAATTCAATATTTTATCAACATGATTCCCAAATCATATTTATTTTCCCCCTTTTTTATGCCTTTTTTGTTTTTTTATTTTTATTCTATTTTCACTTTTTTGTTGTTTTTGCTGTAAATGTTTTTAGGATTATCTTTGTTGGGTTTTTTGTTTTATTTCTTTTATCTGATTTTTTTTGAGTTTTTGGTTGTTTTTTTTTGAAATGGAGTTTCTTTCATTATAATTTCAATATTGTTTTTTTTTTGTTTTTTTTTTGTGAGTTTTTTGTGATTTTTTTTGTTTTTTGTTTCCAAGATGAAAAATAAACTAGAAAAAGAAAAAGAGAAAAATAAAATAAAGAAAAAAAGAAAAGAAAATACAAATGCTGTTCCAATGCTGCACTTTAACCCACAATTGAAATTTGTAGTCAAATCTTGTGAAAACTCTCAAAAAAAATCAAAAATAACAAAAAAACAAAAAAATGCAAAAACTTGACATCATTATTGTTTTTAATCAAAGTAAGTTTTGCACAATCATATATTTTCAATTACTTTTTAAGTTTGACATTGTATCAAATAATAAAAAACAATTAAGATAATAAACTCAAATTTTGGGAAATAAATAGCTCACCTGAAATATGAAGATGGCAAAATAAAGAGATAAGAACTCAGAATATTGAATTTTTTAGTTTTTGTCAATCTTATGTTTAGATAGATTTGAAGGAAAAGAACAACAAGTATAAAAAAATGAGAAGTATTTCTTCACACAATTCAACAATAAAAAAAGAAAAATTAGGAAAATAGTTCACAGGCCCAGATTTTTCTATCTCAACAGTCACAGAACTCAATATTAATTAGAGTTTAAATTGACAAATAACCTTAACAATAAGGACTTTTCATCATGTTCAAATAATCTGATAAATGCTTAAGACTCAATTTTTGATATAAACATTTATCACTTTCTGGTGATTATCTTGAGTAATAAAGAAAGTAATATATATATTTGAGGAAAACAGTACTAAACCTTATTTATGCAAATTTATAGCAAATATTCAAGATCTCAAATATTGTGAAAATACTTTTTTCAATAAAAATCTGGTGTATAAGTGGGATATCAAAACAAATTATATATGTATCAGAAGAATTTTCGAACCTGTGGATATCTTTCTTCAAAAGCATGCAAATTATTTCAAACAAAAAAAAACAAACCATATGTTGGATGATTAAGTAATCAACTTCTTCAGCTATTTATAGACCGTTCTATGAACTGAATCCTTTTTTCCAAAAAAATTCATGAATAAATATTTTGGAGAAATAGGAACTTATGAAAGGGAAAAACTATTTCAATTAGAAAATACAACTCAATCCCTCTGAAGCTACTCCATGTATTTCTGTGAAAGAAGGGTCTTCCCATATAAAGGCTAACTTTTATTTCAAAATTGATTGTGCTGGTGAATAGTGTATACTTTATTTATGAGTAAACCAAAAAAAAATTAATGGGAGACCCCTAATCCTCTATTTAAATTGAGTTAAATTCTCAATGGCAAAGAATGTGGCTGAAAGTATCTGCAAAAATATTCCAAGGTTAGAACCAACTTTAAGACCCAGGTTGAAAGAACATTGGAGCGGGGTTGGACCTGCGGCCCCTGCTGGTGGGTCTAGCTTTTTTTCATGGTTAAGTTTGGTGTGTTTTCTCTTGAGACTCTTACAAT
Source organism: Austropuccinia psidii (assembly GCA_023105745.1). Taxonomy (NCBI): domain Eukaryota; kingdom Fungi; phylum Basidiomycota; class Pucciniomycetes; order Pucciniales; family Sphaerophragmiaceae; genus Austropuccinia; species Austropuccinia psidii. The sequence continues at coordinate 20,694,192 of JALGQZ010000016.1, forward strand.
TCGCCATTTTCAATTAAATTTTACCTCATACAAATTTTGAGGACATTGAAATTATTTGATTTTCAATAAATATTTCATATCCACACCTTACAATTAGTATAAAGCTTATAGGAATGGCTTAACTGAACAATTAATTCATGATAAGCCATGTATTCAAGCTCTGCTTCTGGATATACCTCAGAGGCCTCAGATATGGGGAGCTATTGGCTCTCTTCACTGTATTGTGTCCCTCCCTGAGCTATCTTAACATCAAAAGTAGTAATATAAGACTTAAAAATGATATTATCTATGAGTATAACAAATATGAATTTAAAAATGAGATAATATTAAGGAAAAAAACATGCATAAAACTAATTTTGGTGTATATATGGCATAGTAGCTTTCAGAATATCATTATTTTTGCAAGAGAACAAAAAAACAGTACATAGGTTTTTAATGTGGTATTTATGATTCAGTTGAATTATCTACTAATTAAAAACCTTCCAGAGCTTGATTCAGGTGAGCACCTCATGATTTTATTCTAGTTGAAAACATTGAAAATATCAAAATCTGGTGTTGAATTGTTGGATTTACATACTAAAAGCAAATATTTTAATTTCTCTCTTTCATAAAAATGTTTTATCTTGAATATTTCCATGAATTATGGTTCTTAAATATCAAGAAATCCACTTGAGGGATTTCTCATCCTATTTGGATATGTGTAATATACCCCAAGGCTCACATTCCCCCCATCAAAAAATAAAATTTTACAAAACATTTATTAGTGTAAATTGATAAAAGCCTTATAAAGGGGTTGAACTCCAATTTGGAAACTCTCTTTATTTCTAAGTTCAATCAATCAAAGAGTATTTGAATCTATATTCATTCTTGTGTCCATCTATCATGCCTAAATCCTACCAAATATTCACCTGATTTAGATATATCTGTACCTGAATTACATTAATCTTCATTTCCTGGGGTTCTATATATTACCAATTACTTTCTTGTTTTACCCTCAATTCTTGTTTCTTTGATTAATGGCTTTATTAATTAATATTAATTGTTCTCAACTAGTGGCACAGTCAGAGGAGTGGGTTTCTTAAGGAAACAAATTATTTATCATATAGTTGATATGGCTTCATCAGGATTACCAGGAGATTGAGGTGTTTATTCTCTAATTAGCAACTGAATTACACTTCAGCTTTATTGGTCCCATGTAAGGAAACAATGAGAAAGATTCCTTCACAGGAATATTTAGGATTATTTAGTTCTTCCATATTATCACAATTCCAGGCTTATACTAAAGCAAAGGAACCCATTTTGAGCTCATCCACTGTACTAATCTTATCCCACCTCTGTTTAGAAAATGAAGAGTAATATTCACTACTTCATTGTGAGCCTTGAGGTATACTTTACATACCAAAATAAGCCAAAATTAATTTTAAAATAAATTCTGAACTATGAATAACCCAAAAGGAATGCATATATCCAAAGTTCATCATCTTTTAGAGCTGTATCCATAGCTGTGTCATCTTTGTGACATGGTAAAAAGATTGGTGTTTTGCTATATCTGTCTACAATAACAAGACATGCATTGTAACTCTTATCACCTCCAGGTGGTAATGCAGTTACCCAATCCATGTGAACCACTTCCCATGGGGTACTTGGTTCTTGGATATGGATCATCAGACCAAATCTTTTACCAGTAGCTTTATTGGCTTTCTGGCATCCATCACAACTATTACAGTACTCAATGACATCTTTTCTCCAAGATGGCCACCAGGCACATGTCTTAATTCTTTCCATTGTTCTGTCTTCAGACAGATGTCCAGAATAAATGTTATCATGGCATTCTAGTAGTATTGTGTTAATCAACATTCTACTACATAGGACCATGACACATGTGTTTTTAGATCTATGATATAGTATACCATCAAACAAATGGAATCTTCCATTATCATAAGATGTTTTCCAAATATCATCCAGAGAATTAGCCAATGCTGCATCTTTACAATCTTTGTCAAGTAGAGCAGTAAGAATATGACAATTCTTATCTTGCTTGTAGCTTTCCCTAACTTCTTCAAATAATTCTGTTCCAACATCTGTGATATTAATTCCTTCAATTGGAATTTGAGGTTCTGCACTTGTAGGAACATAGGCAGGATTATCAGGTGTATTTGGTAATGCCCATCTACTCAAGCCATCAGCATTCTTATGAATATTTCCAGCTTTATTTACTATGGTCATATTGCCTCTATACTCCTGTATAGCCATCTGCCATCTTAACATGTGTCTTTTTGGAGTTTTCATGTTAAGGAGTGATTTAACTGCATTACAATCAGTAATTACTTCAAACACACTACCATCAAGATAGTAATGAAGTTTTTCCAGAGCCCAAACAAGGCAAAGGCACTCCATTTGGCTAGCTCCATATCTGGCCTCAGTAGGTTTAATTTGTCTTGAAATGAAACAAATTGGACCTTTATAAGGCTTGTCATTGACAATTTTAACTTGATGAAGAGCAGCTCCTAAACCATCACCACATGCATCAATATACAGCTTGAAAAGAAGTTTCCAATCTGGAATAAGTAGTAATGGTGCATTGGTCAAGGCATACTTGATTTTATCATATGCTTGAATTCTCTCCTGTGTCATTTCGAAAACAGTTTGTTGATCACAAATTCTGTATAATGATCTGGCATGGATTGCAAAATCTTTAAGGTGTTTCCTGTAATAACTGGCAAACCCTAAGAAATACATCATTTCTTTTTTGTTCTGGGGAATTTGTTTCAGTAAAACTGCAGCCACTTTGTTTTTATCAACACCAAGGCTTAGTCCTGAGACTACATGTCCTAGAGCTTTTAACTCATGAAACCCAAAATTACATTTTTTAAGAGAAATTTTCATGTTCACTTGCAGAATTTTCTTAAGTACTAATGAAAGTCTCTCTAAATGTAATTGCCAGGTTTCTGAACAAATGATAATGTCATCAATATAAATGATTAACCATCCCTCTGATAATTCATGTGGGAAGATAGTATTCATCATTCTTTGGTAATGAGAGGGTGCATTTTCAATACCAAAAGGCATCCTCAAATATTCATGAATACCACAATGAGCAATTATTCTCAATAATTTCCTAGCATGAGGTGTCAAAACATTCTGGTGAAAGCCTTGTAGAGCATCCATAGAAGTGATGAATCTTGCTTTGGATAATTGAGTCAAAGTCTCATGAATTCTAGGGATTGGATACCTGTCTGGAATAGTATAGGTATTCAGTGCTCTAAAATCACCAACCATCCTTGACTTATCATTATGCCAAGTAATGATTACTGGAGTTGTGACTTCAACTTCCTCATTGTGTCCAACCTTTCTAAGAACTCCCAGTTTCATTAGTTCATTAATATGATTTTCTAATGCTTCTCTAGCCCTAGGGCTAGCTGGGTAAGCTGGTCTTCTTAATAGTGGTGGATAAGGCCTTTCCACATTAAGCATAATTTCCACCTCATGGCCTTTTATAGCCCCAAGTGGTTCATTATCAGAAGCAAAGGCTTCTCTATATTGAAATAAAACTTCAATAAGTTCTTCCTTCATTTCTGATGTTAATTCAGGACTAATTTGTGCTTCACTTAGCTGATCTGACACAAATTTTCCTTTTTTAACATTCTTTACTTGTTGAATGACAGTAATTTCTTTTCTTTCTAGAGAAAAAGCAAATTTTTGCCTTTTATTTTCCCCTATAGTGAAATACCTGTCCTTATGATTGTTGATATCAATACCATAGATATTGAGATAATCATTTCCAAGTATAAAGTGTTGTGAAGTACAATTGTTCATAACAACAAATTCAGCTTTCAATCTTATACTCCCTGCTGGATGAGGAAATATTATTGCTGCTTCAAATATACCCAAAGGGTGCATGTTCTGGCTAGCACTGCTGAATTTTACACCTTCAATTGGCATCAACTTGTCTTGCCAGTTGGTATAAATTTTGTCAAGATAATCTTTTCCAACACAAGTGCAAAAAGCACCTGAGTCAAGATGTATCTTGGCTTCTGTGTTATTTATCACAATATTAGTGATGCAAGATGACCCAGCTGTATAACCTTTACCTCTAGAAGGTTTGGTTTTTTGCATTTTGGCATCTTGCACATGTATGAGATCCATACATTCATCACTGTACTGTGGTAAGTGAGTATGTACCTCAGTGACCTCAAGAGAAACATTAATATTTTCTATACCAAGTTGCTCTGATGCTTCTTCTTCTTCTGAAGGCTCAGAATCACTTTCATGTAAAGATACATCAGTTTCTTTTGTTTCTTCCACTTTTTCAACATTTATCTCATTAACTCTTGTCTTTTTTGGACAAGTGTTTGCTAAATGAGATGTACTTCCACATTTATGACATTTCAAGAGAGGTCTGTCATGTGGTTTATTTGGTTTTAAAATTGGTTTCCCACTAGTCTTGTTGTCAATTGGGGGTTTATACCAATTTCTTCCAATTTTTGTTCTAGTAGTGATATCCTCCATAGCATTGATATAATCTTCTGTAGAGCAAGGATCAATACATCTGCTTCTTATAGCATGCTCAAGGTCACCACCACACTTTCTTAATATCCTTTTATGTACCATTGGTTCAGACATATCAGGATGAAGGGCAGTTAATCTGTCCTTCTGTTTAAGAAACCAAGTCATGGGCCTGTCCCTCTCAATATTAAAAATGGCTTCTTCAAAAGAATTTTCCATTCTAAATCTCCAGGAATCATTTTCCCATTTGGAAATAACTTGTTCTTTCCACCAAGGCCAAGAATGTTTACCATGGTCTTGTCTCATTTTATAATACCATTTCTTTGCTGATTTGGTAAATAATGAGTGTAATCTGGCACTTATGTATTCATCTGGTATGTTAAAGTCTTCTTGAAACATATCAATTGTTTTCATAAATTCCATATGATTATATTCTCCTTCCCCACTGAAGGTTGGCCATTCCTCTAATCTTGGAATGTCCTTATAATTGCAAGCAGTTTCCACATCATGACTTGAAATTGTATGACGTAAATCATTATTCAAGTTAAGGACATTTCTGTCAAGAATTGGTGTGGATTGCCTTGGCAATTCATTTTTTAGTGATATATTATTAATACTTGACTGAATGTCTTCTTTCAATTCAAGTCTTGCTTTATCACTTTTTTCCAATTGTTCTTGAAAAAGAGCTGCATTGTGACCAGTTGAATTTTCCAAGTTTTGTACTTGTATTTTCAATTCTTTTAACTGTCCAGCTATAAAAGAAATTGAATGTTCATCTGGTTGATTGAGTAAGGTAACTTCAAACTCAAGTCTTTCACAAATTTGCATCAAAGACAAAATATTTGCCTTATTAACATTTTCAAGGCCAATTATGGTCTTTTGTTGGTCTTTTACTTGTAGTATCTCATTACCCAACTTTTGTTGGACATGATCAAATGCTTTAAATTTTGCCATAATTTCTTTATTACAAGATTCAAAGTAAGTTACAAGTTTTACAAGATCTACTTCTTTGGAAAGGATTGGTTCAATCTTTCCTCCTCCTTGTTTTTGAATTCCATCAAATTTCTTGCCATATTGAACACATTGTCCATGGCTGTCTTTTCCTTCTTTGGGATTCTGTAATTCTGAGGGTAAGGTTTGTTCCACTTGGGCTTTGCCTTTCCCTTTGCCTTTTGCTTGCCCTTCTGTTTGGTCTTTGGGGCTTGCTTGGGCTTTTTTGGCACTTGTTGAGGCGGATTTTTGCTGGTGGATGCTTGAGGAGCTTCCACTGGGCTGTTGTCCTTGCCTTGAGCCAATTTCTTCTTCTGATCCTCTGACAACATGCTTTGGTTTTTCAACCAAGCTTTGATCAGTTGGACTTGTCCTTTGACAGACATTGGTGTCCAACCCAGCAGAGGATCTTCTGTCTTTTCTGGCCCCATGAACTTCTTCACTTGAAGATAAGAGTTCATGGTGCCTATCCAAAGACTTGGAAGGAGTTCCCACTCTTGTTGTTTTGACGCCAGGAACCAGTTTTTCCATTGGGATTGATAAATTTCCACAGCTGCCTGTTGGAAATGGTTCAGGTCTAACAGCAATAGCAGTTATGTCAGCTTCTGGACTCTCAATAAGAGGTTCAAAGGTTCTGGCTAACCTTTGGGAACTGGTGGAAGTTCTGGCATCCTCCATTTGTGCCTCTCCTCTGGGAGGACATTCTTGCCTTTTGGATTTGTGGCTGAAATGTCCTGGCCCAGATCCATTTGATTGGATGGATTAGTTACTTCCACTTCTAGTAGGAGTCATTTCAAGTCAATTTTAATACAAAATAGAGTAAAATTGAATTGAATTCACCTGCAGGACCTTTCAAGGGCTCTTTGGTTATTAAACCCCTTGGTGCTGGACTGGTTTGAATTTCAATAATGGACTCTGAGGCTTCAGAGTCTGAAGAATTTTCTCTGATGGAAGACACTAGAGAAAATTAAAAATATAAGTTATTTTATCAAATAATGAAAATAACTTATAAACTCAACTTATTAAATAAAGTTGTTTTAATGAAATTTTATGGCAAATTACGTCAAAAATAAAGAAGAATGTCTAACATAAAAGAAAAAATGTTTTTATTAAAGATTTTTATTTTTAAAGATTTTTTTTATTTGATTTATTATTTTCTTTAAAGAAATAATAATTATGCAATTAACAAGTTAATTAATCAAAATTATATTATTATTCACTTTATACTAGAATAACTCAAAGAATAAATTTCAAGTCTGTGATGTGAAAAAGCCACTAGTTAGACAAAAGAAATTTATTCCAAGTCACTCAATAGTATATTGTTTCAAACAATATTCTTAAGAAGAAATTAACTTTATTAATATTATAAAGATTATTTATAAGGGATAAGTCCCAAAAAAGCCAATATTTAGACAAATATGGCAATTTTATGTCAAAAATAGTAAAATAAGGTCTAGAATATGATTTATGTCCCAAAAATTGGTTTAAAATCCCGGCCAGGCCCCCAAATGTAAGGTTTGTCTATGAAACTCTTGATAATAGTAACAATATCAAGAGTACTATGACTGTCCTCAGTAGAAAAATATAATATAATAAAATATTACAACCACAAATTTAAATATAATTATTAAAAATAATTATATATAAAAAAATAATTTAATTAGTATTATAATAATATAATAATAAAAAAATAATAATTATAATTATAATAAATTATAATTATTCTATTATTGTTATAGTCACTGACAGTTATAACAATAAGAAGTGTAAAGCTCTTAATGAGACAATTACACGTGAAAATATGAATATTAACCACTTATAAATAATATAAATATTATTTATAAAAAGAGTTAAACACACACTGTGCAGAAATAATTCTTTTAGAATAAAAATTCTATATAAAAAAACTAATATTTAGATAAAAAAATATAGAACTTTAAAGAAAACTTACTTATAAGATTTATTTAATACAACAGTTATTATACTAAATAAAGGTTATAAGTTAAAAAAACACGTCAAAAATCAATAAATTTAAATATAAAACAACTTTTTATAATATAAATTATGATTAAAGAGTTTTTGAGAGGAATTTGTGGATTTTAAAAGATATTTAAAATGATAATTTTGTATAATAAAATATATTATTGGTGATTACAACAATAATCTAAATTCTATGACTTCAATTCTTTAATTTTAATAAATAAAGAATAAAAATAACTTAAGAATTACTTTTAATAATAAGATTTTATATTTAATAAAACTTTACCTGTTTAAATTTCTAATATGATTGGATTGATAATGAATGATGGACAAAAACAGTGATGAAAAGACTCTTTTTATGTCTTCAGAGAAGCTCTCATGATTCATAATGGATGGAGAGGGCGTGCTCAGGTCAAAACTGAAAAACTATGCTTAAAAATAAAGTTCTTAACTTAAGGCAACTTATTTTTACTTCCAATTTAAAGTTACTAGTGTTATTCTTAACTCCAAGTAACTTTAATCCTCATTTAGTTTAACTATTTTAAGTTTTAATATAAAATAAGGTTATTTATATTAAATTTCATCACATGAACAACATAAAATTAGAGTTTCAAGCAAAAATCTCTTAAACTCAATTTTTAATTAATTTTTAAAGAAATCATAATTTTCTTTGAGTTTAATTAAAAGAGTAAATTTCCAGGCTAATTACCCAGGAAATTTATTTATAAAAGATACTTAAAATTTAATTTATATATTGATAATATTAAATTCTAAGTTGTGTGAAATTTTCAAGCAAATCCATTAAGAATTGGCTTTTTAATGAATTTTTGAGGTTATTGCTATTTTTCCATGTAAAATAGCAAAACACACCAAACCTTAAGTTTTGATAAGGTTTTAATGCTTGAAACTTTAAAGTTTTAAGCTTATTTAAGGTTTTGAAGCTTAATTAAGCTCTGACAGTTCTTAAAACCTTGATTTCAAGCCTGCATATTGGGATTTACCCTTTGGAAGCTTGAAATTCCTATCCAATTTGGGATAAAACCAGTTTAAACCTTAAGGTTAGATCAAAGTCTAATCTTAAAGTTTAAATAAGGTTGAAAATCCTCCAATACAGGTGGACAACCTTAATTGAATCCTTGCAGATCCACAAAGTTGGGTACCCCAGCTCTATTTGGTCTTTTTCCTTTGACCCACCTTTCTGCATGGATTTTGCCCTTTTATTTATTTAAAGCCATACTATGGCCGTAAAACCTTTTAAATTGAGCTCACGCAGGATTTACATTCTGTATGGCAAATCCTTAGCCAATTCAGTAAATATACACCACACCTCAATTTTAACTAAAATTTTGGTAAGTTTGCATTAACCTTATGCAACTTTAAATTTAAGCTTAATTAAGCTTAAATTTAACAATTTAAAAAAAATGTTAAGAAAGCTACATTGGTACTGTGAGATTCTTAAATCTTCCAATAACAGAAAAAATAAGTGGTTTTGGGTATGACACCCTATGGGTGTACCCTAGGTTATTTTTGGTGTAGAATCCAAAAATGACATAATAATTATAACTTTGTTTATCCAAAAAAAATTTATACTTATTTTTTGTTATTTTTTACTTTAAATTCAACTAAAAAGTCTGTTTAAGACAAAATTAACTGTTTATAAAATCATTTGTGGCCTTATGGGTATGTCATACATACCTCACAGGCTCACAGTAAACATACTTGGCCTTGGTGGAAAGAACAAATCATTTCCAAATGGGAAAATTATTCCTGGAGATTTAAAATGGAGAATTCTTTTGAAGAAGCCATTTTTAATATTGAGAGGGACAGGCCCATGTCTTGGTTTCTTAAACAAAAGGACAGATTAACTGCCCTTCATCCTGATATTTCTGAAACAATGTTACATAAAAGGATATTAATAAAGTGGGGTGGTGACCTTGAGCATGCTATAAGAAGCAGATTTATTGAGCCTTGCTCTACAGAAGATCATATCAATTCTATGGAGGACATCACTACTAGAACAAAAATTGGTAGAAATTGGTATAAACCCCCAATGGACAACAAGACCAGTGGGAAACCAATTCCAAAACCCAATAGACCACATTACAAAGCTCCTTTGAAATGTCATAAGTGTGGAAGTACATCTCATTTGGCTAATACTTGTCCCAAAAAGACAAGAATAAATGAGACAGAAATTAAAAAAGATGACACAAAAGAAACAAATGACGTCCCTGTACATGAAAGTGATTCTGAGCCTTCTGCAGAGGTGGAATTACAAGATGAACTTAGTATAGAAAATATTAGTGTTTCTTTTGAAGTCACAGAAGTGCATACTCACTTACCACTGTACAGTGATGAATGTATGGATCTCATACATGTGCAAGATGCTAAAATGCAGAAAATCAAACCAGCCAGAGGTAAAGGTTATAAAGGTGGATCATCTTGTATCACTAATATTGTGATAAACAACAGAGAGGCCAATAAACATCTTGACTCAGGTGCTTTTTGTACTTGTTCTGGAAAAGATTATCTTGACAAGATTTAAACCAATTGGCAAGACAAGCTAATGCCAAGTGAAGGTATAAAACTCAGCAGTGCCATCCCAAATATGCACCCCTTGGGTATATTTGAATCAGAAATGATATTCCTTCATCCTACAGGAAGTATCAGATTTAATGTTGAATTTGTTGTTATGAATAATTGTACTTCACAAGACTTTATACTTGGAAATGATCATCTCAATATTTATGGTATTGATATTAATAATCATAAAGACAGGTATTTCACTATAGGGGAAAATAAAGGCAAAAATTTGCTTTTATTCCAGAAAAAAGAGAAATAACTGTCAGTAGACAAGTAAAAAATGTTAATAAAGAGAAATTTGTGTCAGATCAATTAATTGAAGCACAAATTAGTCCTGAATTAACACCAGAAATGAAGGAGGAACTTATTGAAATTTCATTTCAATACAGGGAAGCCTGTGCTTCTGATAATGAACCACTTGGGGCTATAAAAGGCCATGGAGTGGACATTATGCTTAATGTGGAAAGACCTTACCCTCCACTTTTAAGAATACCAGCTTACCCAGCTAGCCCTACAGCCAGAGAAGCAGTAGACAGTCATATTGATGAACTAATGAAACTGGGAGTTCTTAGAGAAGTTGGACACAATGAAGAAGTAGAAGTCACAACTCCTGTAATCATTACTTGGCATAATAATAAATCAAGGATGGTTGGTGATTTTAGAGCATTGAATACCTACACTATTCCAGATAGCTATCCAATTCCCATAATTCATGAGACTTTGACTCAATTATCCAAAGCAAAGTTTATCACTTCTATGGATTCTCTCAAAGGTTTCAATCACAATGTTTTAAAACCTCATGCTACGAAATTATTGAGGATTATTGCTCATTGTGGTATTTATGAATACTTGAGGATGCCTTTTGGTATTAAAAATGCACCCTCTCATTACCAAAGAACTATGGATACCATTTTCCCACATGAATTATCAGAGGGATGGTTAATTATTTATATTGATGACATTATCATTTGTTCATCAACCTGGAAATTGCATTTAGAGAGACTTTCATTAGTACCTAAGAAAGTTCTGCAAGTGAACATAAAAATATCTCTTAAAAAATGTAATTTTGGGTTTCATGAGCTGAAAGCTCTAGGACATGTAGTCTCAGGACTGAGCCTTGGTGTTGATAAAGACAAAGTGGCTGCAGTGTTACTGAACCAAATGCCCCAGAACAAGAAAAAATGATGTCTTTCTTAGGGTTTGCCAGTTATTATAGGCAACACCTTGAAGACTTTGCAATCCATGCCAGATCATTGTACAGAATTTGTGATCAACAAACTGTCTTTGAAATGCCACAGGAGAGGATTCAAGCATATGAGAAGATCAAGTATGCCTTGACCAATGCACCATTACTACTTATTCCAGATTGGAAACTTCCTTTCAAGATGTATATTTATGCATGTGGTGAGGGCCTAGGTGCAGCTCTTCATCAAGCTCAAATTTTTAATGACAAACCTTAAGAAGGTCCCATTTGTTTTATTTCAAGACAAATCAAACCTACTGAGGCCAGATATGGAGCTAGCCAAATGGAGTACCTTTGCCTTTTTTGGGCTCTGGAGAAACTTCATTATTATCTGGATGGTAGTGTGTTTGAAGTAATTACTAATTGTAATGCAGTAAAATCACTTCTTAACATTAAAACTCTAAACAGGAAGATGTTAAGTGGGCAGATTGCTATACAGGAGTATAGAGGCAATATGACCATAGTACATAAAGCTGGAAATATTCACAAGAATGCTGATGGCTTGAGTAGGTGGGAATTATGCAATACACCTGACAATCCTGCCTATGTTCCCACATGTGCAGAACCTCAAATTCCAATTGAAGGAATTAACATCACAGATGTTGGAACAGAATTCTTTGAAGAAGTTAGAGATAGCTATAAGCTGGATAATAACTGTCTTATTCTTATTTCTCTACTTGACAAAGATTGCAAAGATGCAGCTTTGGCAAATTCTCTGGATTATATTTGGAAAACATCTTATGACAATGGAAGATTCCATTTATTTGATGGTATCTTATATCATAGATCTAAACACACATGGGCCATGGTCCTGTGTAGTAGAATGTTAATTAACACAATACTGCTAGAATTCCATGATAACATTTATTCTGGACATCTGTCTGAAGAAATAAAAATGGAAAGAAACAAGAAATGTGCCTGGTGGCTATCCTGGAGAAAAGATGTCATTGAGTACTGTCATAGTTGTGATATATGCCAAACAGCCAATAAATCTACTGGTAAAAGATTTGGTTTGATGATTCATATCCAAGAACCAAGTACCCCATGGGAAGTATTTCATATGGTTTGAGTAAGTTCCTTACCACATGGAGGTGATAAAAGTTACAATGCATGTCTTTTCATTGTAGATAGATTTAGCAAAACACCAAAATTTTTACCATGTCATAAAGATTACACAGATATGGATACATCTATTTTAATTTGGAATAGAATCATATCTCATACTGGTCTCTTTAAAAATATCATTAGTGATAGAGACCCAAAATTCACATCAGCCTTATGGACTAATTTGCATAAGATTTTGGGTACAAAATTATCATTCTCAACAGCATACCATGCACAAACAGATGGGTTAGCAGAAAGAATGATACAAACCCTTGAAGACATGATCAGAAGGTTTTGTGCTTATGGCCTGGAGTTTGAAGATTATGATGGCTTTACCCATGACTGGTGTACTCTTATACCAGCATTGGAATTAGCCTACCAGACCTCCATCCATGCTTCAAAAGGCAAAACTCCTGCAATGTTGGAAAAGGGATGGAACCCTAAACTTCCAGTCGACACTTTGAAGAAGGATTTAGTTGATATTCATCCAACTGCTTCAAGCTTTTAGTTATTGCTTGATAAAGTAAGGCATAATGCAAATCAAAACATGAATTATTCCTTTGAATATGCTAAACAGGAATTGGATAAAAGTCATAAAACCCCAGAATTCAAGGTAGGGGACTTAATACTAGTTTCAACCTTGAGCTTTAATAATATTAAAGGTCCAAAGAAATTGAAAGATTCCTTTGCAAGACTATTTATTATAAAAGCCTTTTATGGGACAAATGCAGTACAAGTAGAACTTTCAGGGGAATTGGAAAACAAGCATCCAGCTTTTCCTGTTAGTCTGGTAAAGTATTACACCTCAAGTAATAAGGAATTATTTCCTTTGAGACATGAAACACCCTTAGAAGTACTTCCACTTGATTAGAGTGAAGAGAACAAAGTACTAAAAGTCTTGAAAGAAAGAAAACTTAGGGGAAAAAATGAAAGAGAATACTTGGTCAGGTATAGAAATCCACAACATGAATATGAATGGATTGTAGCAGAAAAGATACCTGATGCCCAAAATTTCTCAGAAGACCAATTCCTGAATAAAACATCTGAATTGTGTGCTTTACATACTTGAGAGTATAAGTAGAGAGGTTGGACAGCAGATGATACCCCCCAATTAACTTGGGGGTATACTACTAAAATAAAATTGTGATATAATTTTTTTTGTGGTAGGGAATGTGAGTGTTTGAGGTATGTATAACATACCTATAAGGCCACAAATGATCTTATATACAGCTGATTTAGTCTTTAACAAACTTTTCAATTGAATTTAGAATAAAAAATAACAAAAAATAAGTATAACCTTTTCTTGGATAAACAAAGTTGTACATATTATGTCATTTTTGGATTCTACACCAAAAATGACCTAGGGTACACCCATAGGGTGTTATACCCAAAAAAGCTTATTTCTTATGTTATTGGAAGATTTAAGGATCTCACAGTACTAATGTAACTTTTTTAACAGTTTTTTAAAATTGTTAAATTTAAGCTTGAATAAGCTAAAATTTGAAGTTGCATAAGGTTTATGCAAGCTTACCAAAATTATAGTTAAAATTGAGGTGTTGTGTATATTTACTGAATTTGCTAAGGATTTGCCATACAGAATGTAAATCCTGCATGAGCTCAATTTAAAAGGGTTTAAGGCCATAGTATGGCTTTAAATAAAAGGGCAAAATCCACACAAAAAGGTGGGACAAAGGAAACAGACCAAACAGAGCTGGGGTACCCAATGTTTTGGATCTGCAAGGATTAAAGTAAGGTTTTCCACCTGTATTAGAGGATTTTCAACCTTATTTATACTTTAAGATTAGACTTTGATCCAACCTTAAGGTACAAACTGGTTTTATCCCTATTTGGACAGGAATTTCAAGCTTACAAAGGGTAAATTCCAATATGCAGGCCTAAAATGAAAGTTTTGAGACCTTTCAGAGCTTAAATAAGCTTAAAGCTTTAGGGTTACAAGCATTAAAACGTTATCAAAAGTTAAGGTTTAGTGTGTATTGCTATTTTACATGGAAAATTAGCAATAACTTCAAAAATTCATTAAAAGTGCAATTCTTAATGGATTTTCTTGGAATTTTCACACAGCTTACAATTCAATATTATATATATATAAATTAAATTTTAATTATCTTCTATAAACAGATCTCCTGGGTAATTATCCTGGAAATTTACTCTTTTAATTATACTTAAAGAAAGTTAAGATTTCTTCAAAAATGAATTAAAAATTGAGGTTAAGATATTTCTGCTTGAAACTCTATTTTTAAGTTGTTCATGTGATGAGCTTTAACATAAGTAAACTTATTTTATATTAAACCTTGAAATCATTCACTTAAATGAGGATTACGTTTATGTGGAGTTAAGAAGAACGCTGGTAACTTTAAATTGGAATTAAAAATAAGTTACCTTAAGTTAAGAACCTTTTTTTTAAGCATGGTTTTTCAGTTTTTGCCTGATAAGACCCTCTATATCCATTATGAATCATGAGAGCTGCTCTGTAGACATAAAAACAGTCTTTTCATCAATGCTTTTGCCCATCATCAATTACCAATCCAATTATATTAGACAATTAAACAGGTAAAGCTTTATTATATATAGAATCTTATTATTAAAGTATTTCTTAAGTATTTTATTCTTTATAAATCTAAAATTAAAGAATTGAAATCATAGAAATTGTATTATTGTTGTAATCACCTATAATATATTTTATTTTATAAAATTATTGGCTTTAAAATATATTTTAAAATCCACAAATTCCTCTCAAAAACTCTTTAATCATATTTTTTATAATTAAAAGTTGTTTTATCTTTTAAAATATTGATTCTTTGTGTGTTTTTAGCTTATAATAATTATTTAATATGATAACCGTTGTTGTTTGACTTGTTGTATTAAATTTATATTATAAGTAAGTTTTCTCTAAAATTGTATATCTTTTTTTTATATAGAATTTTTCTATAAGAATTCTTTCTGCACAGTGTGTGTTTCAATTCTTTTATAAATAATATTTATATATTATTTATAAGTGGTTAAATATTTATATTTTCCACGTGTAATTGTCTCATTAAGAGCTTTACACTTCTTATTGTTATAATTGTCAGTGACTATAGCAATAATAGAGTAATTATTATTATTTTATTTAATAATAATTAAATTTATATTTTTATATATAATTATTTTTAATAATTATATTTAAATTTGTGGTTATAATATTTTATTATATTATATTTTTCCACTGAGGAAAGTCATACTACTCTTGATATTGTTACTATTATCAAGAGTTTCATAGACAAACCTTACAATATCAGTATTCATTTAACAAAAAAGATAAGATAAATAAAGATATTTCAAAATCAAAATATATTAATTAACTGGGGAAAAACCACCCCAGGGTCAAAGGAGGCTGGTATATGTGGAAAGCTGAGAGCTTGACTCCTTCAGACTGGCATCTGATCTGTAGTGAATGCTGGAAGCTTTATTGGTTTTCTGATGGAATGTGTTGTACCTTGCCAAATTGAGAAATGAACTGGGTTGAATGATATCCCCATGGTGTATGATTCAAATACAGGTATTGGTGAATCCAGACAGTATTGAATTAATGTGGTTACCAAGGTGGATTGATGGAGCATTTACACTTGACAGATTTTTTGGAACTACCTCTTGAATATGCCTTGAGAATGCACTTCCAGTATCTCCTTTGAGGAATACTGTAAATGAGGATATGCAATGATTGCTTGATGGTGTCATTGATATTTGAGAGTGACACTTGTCCTGGAGCCTTGATGAATACTCTTGATGACATGATGCCTTTATGACTTTATGGAATGTTGAAATAACTCTTTTATATTAGCACCATTGGATTTCTGGTGAAAAGGGTGCATAATTGATGACTTTATGGAATGTTTAAATAACTCTTTTATATTGGCACCATTGGATTCCTGGTGAAAAAAGGTGCATAATGGTGTATAACACCATTGATGGCACTTTTCTCTAAGTGAAAAATAGGTTTTGGGTGGCTTCAGAGGTGACAAATTTTTTTTGGGTGTTTTGGCCAAATAAAGCTTATAAAGCTTTAAAACTGTATTTGTGCAAAATGCGCAAAACTATCCAACAAGCACCAAATGGCCAAATACAGCCATTTGTAAATATTTCCCACATTACATGGTAAAATGGCATAAAAGGGCTGAATGCAGCAAAATGCACAAAACTATATTTAAAGCTTAAAAAGCCAAATACAGGTATTTGGGCTGTATTTTCCCTGTTGAATGTAAAATACCTAAGAGTTCCCAAAAGCAAATACTGGCCAGGAAAGGCCTGACGATGATGATGGGGCCAAATTTGCCCCAAATAGTGAAATGGCCAATTTGGCACAGGATTATGGATATGGTCAAATTGGAATAAATTGGATATGGCATGGATATTCCATATGGAAGTCCAAGTGGGTGAATTTACACTCTTGTGACAGGCCCCCAGATAAGATTACAACCTCATTGAGCATGTCTGAACCTTTCATTGGTTAAAGCTTTCTCCTTGTGTGGACACAAAAGGTCAATATTTGGTTCCAAAACCACATTTGGGCACCAATACAGTGTTTTCTTTGGCTTTGTTGAAACACAAACCAACCACACAAGTAAATCATTTCCCCCTATCATTATTCTCAAAGGTTATCCACACCTTCCCACCCTTATTGTGAGCCTGTGGGGTATTTATAACATACCCATAAGGCCACAAATAGCTTTATAAACAGGTAAATTTTTCTTCAAAAGACTTTTTAATTTAATTTAAAATAAGAAATAACAAGAAATAAGTATAACTTTTTTTGGATAAACAAAGTTATAAATATTATGTCATTTTTGGATTCTACACCAAAAATAACCTAAGGTACATCCATAAGGTGTTATACCCAAAAACACTTATTTCTTATGTTATTGGAAGATTTAAGAATCTCACAGTACTAATGTAACTGTTTTGACATTTTCTTAAAAATTGTTAAATTTAAGCTTAAATAAGCTTAAATTTGAAGTTGCATAAAGTTTATGCAAACTTACCAAAATTTTAGTTAAAATTGAGGTGTTGTGTATATTTACTGAATTTGCTAAGGATTTGCCATACAGAATTTAAATCCTGCGTGAGCTCAATTTAAAAGGGTTTAAGGCCATAGTATGTCTTTAAATAAATAAAAGGGCAAAATCCACGAAGAAAGGTGGGACAAAGGAAAAAGACCAAATAGAGCTGGGGTACCCAACTTTTTGGATCTGCAAGGATTCAATTAAGGTTTTCCACCTGTATTGGAGGATTTTCAACCTTATTTAAGCTTTAAGATTAGACTTTGATCCAACATTAAAGTTTAAACTGGTTTTATCCCAATTTAGACAGGAATTTCAAGCTGCCAAAGGTTAAATACCAATATGCAGGCTTGAATTTAAGGTTTTAAGAACTGTCAAAACTTAATTAAGCTTAGAAAGCTTAAATAAGCTTAAAAGTTTAAGTTTACAAGCATTAAAACCTTATCAAAAGTTAAGGTTTGGTGTGTATTGCTATTTTAGGTGGGAAAATAGCAATAACTTCAAAAATGCATTAAAAATCCAATTCTTATGGATTTTCTCAAAAATTACACACAGTTTACAATTTGATATTATCTATATATAAATTAAATTTTAAGTATCTTTTATAAAGAAATTTCCTGGTTATTTAGCCTGGAAATTTACTCTTTTAATTAAATCTCAAAGAAAATTCTAAGTTCTTTAAAAATTAATTAAAAATTGAGTTTAAGAGATTTCTGCTTGAAACTCTATTTTTAAGTTGTTCATGTGATTAACTTTAATATAAATAAGTTTATTTATATCAAAAACTTAAAATAATTTGTTTAAATGAGGATTAAAGTTACATGGAGGTAAGAATAACACTGATAACTTTAAGTTGGAATTAAAAATAAGTTATCTTAAGTTAAGAGCTTTATTTTTAAGCATGGTTTTCAGTTTTGACTTGAGCACGCCCTCTATATTCATTATGAATTATGAGAGCTGCTCTGAAGACATAAAAAGAGTCTTTTCATCACTGTTTTTGTCCATCAATCATTATTAATCCAATCATATTAGAAATTTAAAGAGGTAAAGTTTTATTAAATATAAAATCTTATTATTAAAGTAATTGTTAAGTTATTTTATTCTTTATTAATTAAAATTAAAGAATTGAAATCATAGAATTCAGATTATTGTTGTAATCACCAATAATATATTTTATTATATAAAATTATCATCTTAAATATCTTCTCAAAATCCACAAATTCCTCTTAAAAACTCTTTAATCTGAATTCTTATTATAAAAAGTTGTTTTATCTTTAAAAATATTGATTTTTGGTGTGTTTTTAACTTATAATCATTAGTTAATATAATAACTGTTGTTTTTTAACTTTTTGTATTAAATAATTATTATAAGTAAGTTTTCTCTAAGGTTCTATATTTTTTTTTATCTAGTATTAGTTTTTTTTATATAGAATTTTTCTATAAGAATTATTTCTGCACAGTGTGTGTTTTAATTCTTTTCTAAATAATATGAATATTATTTATAAGTGGTTAAATATTCATATTTTCCACATGTAATTGTCTCATTAAGATCTTTACACTTCTTATTGTTATAATTGTCAGTGACTATAACAATAATATAATAATTATAATTTATTATAATTTATTATAATTATTATATTTTTTTTTATTATTATATTTTTATAATAATAATTAAATTTATTTTTTTTATATAATTATTTTTAATAATTATATTTAAATTTGTGGTTATAGTATTTCATTATATTATATATTTCTACTGAGGACAGTGATAGTACTCCTGATATTGCTACTATTATCAAGAGTTTCATAGACAAACCTTACACTTATTTGAGATAAAAGGAGGCTTTACCCCCATCCTCTTATCATCATATTCTTACATGGTTATAATGTCTCACAGAGAAGTAAGCCTTAGAGAACATTAGATATAATTATAATCTTTATTTTTGCCTCAATTATCATAGCTTCTTGATAGACTTAACCTGGAACAATGAACCCTTACTATAGTAATGGCTGGTTGATAGGACCAACATGGGTAAGAATAGAAAATCATGGCTTAAAACAGCCATTTTTGGGTCCAAACCAGGGCTCAACACCACTATAATTGGCTTTTCTGTTTCCAATATTGCTTTCAGGAATTTTCATAGAAATATTTATTTTTTGAGGGAGAAAAATGGAAGCTATTAGAGAGTGTCTTCTTTTTATGTTAGCGTCTTTTACTTTTGGAATTAGCTTAAAAACAGTCAAACAAATCAACAAAGTATTCCAAAAAGCTTTAAAAAGATTCTTAAGCTTCTAAATTTGTGAAAGATAAACATCACTTTTGGTCACTCTTTAAAATCATTTTTATGGTTTAACCACCCCAAAAGTCAATCAAAGCATGTTTTATCACTGTTAAATTTGTCACTTTTTTTCCAAATTCACTCTGGTCAGTTTTAGGTGTGTTTTTGCTTTATCCAAATAATTCAACCCATGTCTGATTGGAGCTATTTCAAGATGATTTTCCCCTTCCTTTCTCCCTGATATGTATACCATATCTAAATAATGTACCATCTTCATTTTATCCAAGTGATCTCTATCATGTTTTGTTTTTTAAAGAATTCCTGTTTGTGCTTTCTCTCTTCTATTCCTTCCACATCATTTTGTTATCAATAGCCCTTCCTTATTTATCCATATGTTTCTATTCTAAATATTTGTTTAGTTTTTTCAATTGAATATATAAAATACCTACTTTATTTTTCTGCTCCAATAATTTATTTAAATTTTGCAATGTCTCATAATAATTCTTATGATTTTCATAAAGGAGCAAGAAATATAACACAATTATCTCATATATGAACTATAATTCATATGAGAGAATAACTGTCTAAGCCCATGACCTGGAGTCAGTTTTACTTTTTTGCACTATAAGTAAATGGAGGGTTGTATTACTGCATAAAATAATGATTTTTGAAATCAAATACTATTGTAGAACTTAAAAAAGCTAAGCTAAGTGCTTCAAAATTATTAATTGATCTTTAATCTTGAGTTGTATCCCCAAATCTTTGTGAAGTGTCTATGTATCCACAAGGGTACTAACCTCAGATCTTCTTTCAAAATATCCTTCTGTCTCTATACTTTTCTCAATGAAAGAACAATTTCCCTCTTGACCACCAGTTTATATCTTTGATGAATTTTCCTGGTTTTTTCCATTAATGATTGCATAAGTATGAGAGCTTAATTATCATTTTATTAACTTTTTAGGTCCTTTTTAGTATTACTGACCTACCCCTGTTAAAAATAAAGCAGTTTCAATTTGTTCTTTTTTGTCAAAAAGTATCATTATTCCTTTTTATAAGAATAAAACATTTTAAATACCTTTTCATAACAAACTAATTCCTTTTTACATTTCATCATTGTATCAAAAAGGACTCTCTTTCACCTTCCAAGAATAGCTTTTTCTCCTTTGTGAGATTTGAGGAAACAATTCCAAGCTACAGATCCTATGGTTCTTTCTTTTTAAAATCTAAGTTGGATATGAAAATTTCTGACAAAAATCAGGAAAATGATGATTCCTTTTTATGTCCAGATGATATTTTTTTATTGTGAATAATTTTTTATTTCATTTAATTCACTAAAACTTCTTTCATTTTATTTCACATTTTGAATCTTTTACATATGCCTTTTTATTATTATTTATGTATAAAAATCCTTTTCAATGTAGTTTTAACTCAAAATTTGCTCAATATTTCTCCCCTTTTCCCTGTAAAACATCATCTATTGGGACTTATTTGGGCTGAAATCTGTCCTTTGTTTATACGGTAGATCCTGCTCTTGAATAATTCCCTTTTCTAAACCTTGATTCAAAAAAGAATCAATTAAAAATTTTGATTCAATTGTTATATTTAATCATTGAGAATCAATTCAAACATTTTCCAAAGAGTTTGAAAAATAAATGAAACTAAAAAAAATGAAATAAAAAAATATTTAAAAAAACAAACAATTTATATTTGGTTTGAATTTTTTTTATAAATAGAGCCTTGATTTAACTTAATTGATTTTCTTCCTGAAAAAATGGTTAATGCACCTAGTTAAATTTTTCTGATAATTTTGAGATGATATTTTTAATTAATTCTTTAATTATCATTTTCTTAAACTCAAATTGTTTTTTTTAGGGGAGGTTAGTAAAATCATGTAAGGGAGTTGTTAAAAAGAATATTCTTAATTTTTTTTCATTGAAACTACAAATTGATTTGTATTTCTTCAATAAGTTTTTTTTTATTATTTTAATAAAACTCTGACTATTTTTTTCAATAAAATAACTACTATTCTTTCAGTCCCACAGGCTGTATCCCCTCACTAAAGATTTTTAAAAATTTATTTTTTTGCTTCCCCCAAAAATCTTTTGACTCAAGAAAGAAATTTTTGAATTTTCTTAAATAAGAAAAATACATTTCTCATATATGTTTTTGGGTTTTGTTATTAAGAACCCCTTTTGTAGTATGGAATTTTTTAATCAAAAAAAAAAAAAAAGCCAAATCTTTTTCTTCAACAAAAAAATCAAGGTAATTCCCTTTTCAATTTTTTTTTAATAAATGTTTCATTTAGAAAAAAAAAATTATAAAAGAAATTTTTTAAAAAATTCAGTGTGCTTAATAATCAAACAAAAAACAACAAAATGTTAAAAGATTATAAAAAAACCTTTTTTGAAAAATTTTTCATAAAAAAAAATTTGGCCCATTTCCATGTTTTTACCATAAAATTATTTTTTTTGGTCATAATTTGGTAAAAAAACATGTAATTTTTTTTTTTGGTAGAAACACATAAGGGATTAAATGCTCATAACAGAAACCTCTTTTTTAACACAAATTGATTTTTTTGTAAGATTTTAAGAAAATTAAATAAAAAAAAAAAAAAAAAAAAAAAAGAATTTATTATTAAATAATTTAAAAATTCCAAATATTTCAAAATTCAAATTAACAAAAAAAAATTCATTGATAATAAATAAATAAAATTATTATAAATACAAATTTATATATAAAAATAATTTAAATTTAAATTTATTAAAAAAGTTTTTAATTTTCAAGTAAAATTTCTTTTTCATTATTAAATTCAAGATTTGAATTTATCTAAGAAGGGTGATATAAAATTTTAATATTTAGTGAGTTCAGATTAATGTGAATTTAATGATCATGAGTTTATGTAATTTTGAGAGAAATTGTTTTTATATCACTTTTTATAACAAAAAAAAAATTAAACCACAGGTCTTCAAATAAATCATCATTTAATACTTTGTTTGATAAATCAACCACTCTCAACATAAATATGACACTTCCTTTGGAGGATTAGGAAATTAATATAGGTCAATAAAAACAAACAAATAATTAAAAAGTACAAGCCACTAAATGAGGTTCAATTCTAGTGGGCATTTTTATTTTCTAATTTGACTTGATTTGATAGCATGGCTTTTTCATGGAAGTTACCAATTTAGAAAAAACAAATTAGGCATAACCCAAATCTTTCAAGGCAATTTTTTTAATTTAGACACAGTATCAAACTATATACAGTCATTCATTCAACAAGTTCAGGTGGCCACCTATTGTGGTACAAAGATGAGTACAGTTTCAGTAAAAGGCATTATGTTTGCTTTTGATCCTCATAGCAATTTTATTATTTGCTTGATTAAGCTGTTGCCTCTTTATTCACAGTGTCTTAGAAAGAGTTAATCTGAGGCTACATTTTTATTGCTCTTGAATAGCACACCCACAAACTTGGGCCACCTTCTTTGCTGAGCAGTTAGTAATACTGCTTTTTTTGGATAAAACAATTTAAATTATTTTAATCAACTTTTAGATTAAATATTCCAAAAAAAAGCAATCTAACATAGGGGTTCAGGTGAAGAAGTGATATTCCAAAAGAAACTCCTATTACCATCCCTCCCCACGGGCCCACCCACCAAGAAAAAAAACGAACGTCAAAAAAGACTTCTTGAAGGGGGCGGGGCGCAGGAGTTTTCAACTTAATTTGAAAACTTGCATTTACTATTATCGTTCTTTCGTTGTAAAAAAAGTAAAATACCTAGTATTCTCCTTATTTATATCCAAATGGAATTAAATTCGCTGATTGTACCGTAAATTTAATTTATTTATTTTTTCATTTAAAGGATTCTTCCTTATTCCCTTCGCTTATAAAACTATCCTTGGCTTGACGAAACAAAGATAGACTGAAACTCTCCGGGGGAAACTTTCCAACGGGAAGTGTATCACCAATTTGATATTGGATTGCTAAACCGACACTGACTTGGACCATCGATCCGACATAACACCCTCCATGGTTTAGCAGCATTCTGCCTTACATTCATATAGCTTTCAGAAACTTGTTGTTTTACAACTGTAATCAACTTTTCGTCAATAAAGATAACTTTTCATGGCTATCCTAAATTGACATCCATATCGAAAGGGAAAAACGAGCACCCTTCAAGTCCGCAAGGCAAACTGAAAGGTAGAGAGAGTTACACAAAATGTAAAGTTTGACGGCTAATAATTCAAGTTTTTTCAGCCAACCCTGGAACAACTTCCAAAGCTGGCTCAAAGTCTTCTTCCGCCTTTGGCTGAGCCAATTTGCGAAAAATCCCTTTTGGGCTTGCACAAAAATCCAAATGATTTAGCGCCGCTGGCCTTCAAACAAATAATAGTAATAACAATCAAACATCAAAGATCAAGAAAACATTGAAGTGATAATCAATTTGTCAGGTGTTTGCTTCTCAAACAAAAATTTTCTTTTGACTCCTAAAAAGGCCACAATCCCAACGAAACAAAACAAAACAATCTTCAAACCCAAATAAATTTATTGTTCTTGCTCTTGTAAAATGATTTCATGCACGATTTGGGGATTCGATAAAGTTGACAAGTCACCAAAGTCGTCCAAATCTCCTGAAGCAATTTTTCTCAATATTCTTCTCATAATCTAACCGACAAAATAAAACTTATCAGTAACGATCATCAAACCTTGTTATTAATTACTATGGATGAAAAGAAAAATACCTTTCCAGATCTAGTCTTGGGTAAATCATTCACAATCATGATTTTCTTTGGGTGTGCGAACGGCCCGATTGCTTTGCGAACTTGATTGATTATTGAAGTTTTCAACTGACTCATGTCATTTTCATTTGCTTTTGTTCCATTGGTCATTTCAATCGATTTTCTCTCTGCCTTCAAAATGACAAATGCACTATTGATCGCCAAGTATTGATAAGCAAAATGTATTCAAGTTAATTGATTGTATTAAATTTACTCACTGAATTGTTTGACCAGTTGTCTCATCTGGAGCCCCCACCACAGCATTTTCGCCAACCCATGGATGTTGAGCAATAGCTGATTCGATTTCAGCCGTTGATAATCTATGTCCAGAAACGTTTAAGACGTCTTTGGAAGAAAAGAAATTTATCATTGATCATTTTCAATGCTTTTATGTTACACACTTACCATCGACTCGACCCTTGATCCAATAATACCCATCCGAATCCCTCTCAGCTCCATCACCGGTAAAATAATAACCAGGATAAGGTTTAAAATAAGTTTCAATAAACCTTTGATGATCTCCAAAGATAGTCCGAGCCATTGATGGCCAAGGACGTTTAATCACTAAAACTCCTTCTCCTGTCGCTTGAATCTCTTTACCTGTTGTAGGCTCTAATATTCCTACATCAATCCCAAAGAATGGCAAAGTAGCCGAACCTGGTTTGGCCTCGGTTGCACCTGGCAATGGTCTAGATTAAACAAGAGGGAATTGGGATGAAAGACTTTTTTATGATGAAAACAAGAAGGCTGAGCTCACGAAATGATAATCGATCCTGTCTCGGTTTGCCAATAAGTGTCTACGACTGCGCATTCATTTTTTCCTACGTGATCGTCATACCATTTCCAGGCTTCTGGGTTAATTGGTTCACCGACTGATCCAATTG
Organism: Austropuccinia psidii; assembly: GCA_023105745.1. NCBI lineage: Eukaryota > Fungi > Basidiomycota > Pucciniomycetes > Pucciniales > Sphaerophragmiaceae > Austropuccinia > Austropuccinia psidii. The sequence goes on from JALGQZ010000016.1 coordinate 20,719,591, forward strand.
TTCTCAATGAGCTCAAATCATGACCATCGACATGATTGGTACCCAGTTTTTGCAATAACCGGATCGCTGTCCTAAATGATGAACTAACTTGCTTGAGAAAGATCCAGTCCTAGATTGCCATATTAAAAAAGCCAAAGAGAACGAACGGAGCGGTATAAAACTGAGTCAAGCGGTACTTGGCTACGGTTTCCCAATATCTAGAAGGGGTCGGATAGATCGGGGTGGATTCAAAAACGGTCGTTGAGACACCGTTCATTAAAGGTCCATAGACAATATAAGTATGTCCTGTGATCCAGCCAACTGTTGCAATTTATTTTCAGTTAAATTTTTGTTAGATAGGGGATCAAATTAGGATTTGTGAGAGTCTTGAAAGTCAAGTACCATCGGCCATGCAAGCAAAACGATCACCCTCGTGAACATCAAAGACATACTTGACCGTCAGGGCGGCACCAAGTAAATAACCAGCGGTGGTATGAACGAGACCTTTTGGTTTACCGGTACTTCCGGATGTATACAAGATGAAAAGAGGGTCTTCGCTATCCATGATTTCGATTGGGCAGAATGATTTTTGAAGTGAACAAGCCTCAATCCAAGGGATATCTCTGCCTTGCTTCATATTGACCTTGGAGCCGGTACGAGGATAGACAAGGACGTTTTTAGCAATACCATGATCATTTATTAAGTCTAAAGCCTCGTCTACGATTTTTTTAATGCCGATTGTTTTACCGCCACGTTTTCCTTCGTCGGCAGTGAGGACGACCTTGGCGCGGGCGTCCAAAATTCGATCTCGTAATGACTCAGCGGAAAACCCGGCAAATACGACCGAATGAATTGCACCAATCCTAGCACATGCCAAAAATGAAATGACTGCAGCTGGTATCATGGGCAAATAGATGGCCACAGTCTTTTGAAATAAGAATGTTGTTAGTTTAGAAACAGAAAATTTTCAATGAAGGAATTCGAGAGACCATTAAAGAAAGCAACCAACATCACCCTTTTTGACGCCAAATGACTTGAGCAAATTTGAAAGTTTACAAACTTGTTCAAAAACTTCTTGATAACTTAATTCCAGACTATCATGATCATCTTCTGCTACCCAAATGATGGCAGTCTAAATGACAAGAATTAGAATGATCAGAAGCGCTGTTACATGGAGATGTATATTTAACTATCAATAAATTTAAAACAGATTTTACCCTATTTGGAAATTTCGAAGCCCATCTATCTAAACAATTGTAAGCAGCATTCAATCCGCCATCCTTAAACCAAACCGAATTTCCTGATTGAAAGTTTCCTTGATAAACAGTAGAATAATCTCTATTCCAATGAATAAGTTCTTTTGCTTTCTGAATAGGATGATGATCATGATTTTAATGATCAAATTTGACGGGCGAATTTCATTAAATCAGGGCCAATAATTTCATTTTTTGTAAACCAACCAAAAAATCAAAAACGTCAGTGCATGAGTTTCAAGTAATTGAAATGCCCAATTTTCATATAAATTTGATCAAGATAATGAGTTTTTTGAATTTTCTTATCAACATGAGCTCTGAAATGACTTACTGCATCCCAAAATTGATCAGATTGATCTAAGCTAGCTTTATATTGACTCATAAATTCTGATGAATCCAAGAATGGAATTGGCCAGGTCTTAGTTGCCGGAGTTGGACCAGAAGAGTTTTCATGATGATGATTTCCTTCTTGCTTTAAGTAATTTGAATTTGTTTTGATTGGGATGGGTAATTTTGAAACTTGGATCATTGCAAATGAGATCTTCTTGATAATCTTCAACTTCGTGGATTGGATTCTGCGACTGCGGCCTTCGAAATAATTGTGCCAACGACAACGACGCCTGGATTGAGCGTGACGAGCGTAAGTTTGGCAGAGGTTAAATTTACCGATTGGCGCAGCCAAACTTAAATGCAGCTCACCGCAAATTTGAATGGCCGTTGCCGATATTGCTGTGTCGCAGTGGCGTGACAAAACTCAAGGCAATGTCAACTTAAATTCCAAAAACTCATCGGAAAAACCCAGCGGCAAACCAAAGCCGCGTTATATTGGAATTCGAGCAACTTGGCGCTTAAGGGTGAATCAACCAACCAAAATTTGATGAGTTTGATTGGAGCCCAAGGCAAAGGATGACTTTTATTTAGACGGTTGTACATGCCACACAAAGGCTGGCCAGGCTTGAAATTGGATCCATATTTCTGTTTGCTACTTCAAGAAACCTGGGTCTACACTGGCAATCATTTGGTGCCACCACATCAGGTATGGTAAAGAATTATCTTGATACTAAATAATATTTCAGTCAAGAAAGAAACCTGGGTATTCTATTCACATTAATAACTTTATTCAATCCAAATTGAGAAAACTCATTAGCCTGATCATAGTCCCCTTAACATAGTAACTCTAAAAGGACTGGATATAAGCTATAATTAAATTCTCAATAAATCCCAGCTTGTTGGAAGGGATTAGTCCTACAAAAAAAGACAGGGAGACTTCTTAATGAAGCCTGAAATCAACATTAGTTCATCTCAAACCTACCAAATCCCAAATTATAATTCTCAGGTTTCAATAATTTCCAAAAGAACAAACTGTGATGAGCTCCTGAATAATATGTCAGCTTTATATCATATATACATCTTTGAAGATGAGCATGATGAGGAAATTGAAGAAAATATTTTTTCTTACATGCAATTTATGAAAAACAATTCAGTCAGCTATGTAAATGAAATTTTACACCATAAATATATATAAAAAATGAGTTGATAAACTTAACTGAAGATAAATTCAAAAATCATTCTGCACCACATATGTCTCTTTCCAAAAGATTAGTTTGGATGATACAGAGTTAACCAGAATTTCAAATCTCTTCTGGCTTTAAACAATGAGGTCCTATGGTTCAATTTTACATTGCAATGTCAAGATTGGGGTCTAGTGGGAATGGAGAAGAATTGGGTAAAATCGGTATTCTTTTTGGTATAGCCAGGGGTCTATCCTGTTATATACCCATATGATTTCCCAATTTTTTGTAAAATTGAAACAAAGAATAATCAAGTGGCCTTATAATAATGAAAGATCCAAACCTTTGGAAATAATGGAAGACAAGGGGCTTTAAGGCTGTGTTGGATATATATATGAGAGCTTATTAACATTGTAAAATTGTCCTGAAAAGGATGGTGAATAATATTTTGATAATACAAAAAGGTGAGTATTGTGTAGTGTATGCTTTGAGATGCTTTTGATATTTTGTGAGCCTTTGCAAAATGACAAAAATCCAAAAGGTTCCCAAAACAACTTTACAATAATTATTTTAATAATAGTAATTGAAATTATTATCTTAAAATAAGTAAAAATGCCATAATAAATCATAAAATCTTGATTATCTCATAATACATTAAATAAAAATGTGAAATAAGTTACACCATTTGATTCCCCATTGAAAACTACACATATGAAATTTTTATGTCATATCTGAGAAGTCAATACTTACTGAGATAACTTGAATATATTCACTTTTATGATAAGTGCAGATATCTATGGCTTTTATCTCATATCTTTTGAATTATGCATGATAGAGATTTGAACAAAAAAAGCTACCACGTAATATATGTAAGAATAGAGATATAAAATTTCTTTGACAAGCTATAAACAAGGTTATAAATTTCAAGGGTTTATTGAGCAAAATAGCTATAGCTGTTGTGTGAGCCTTTGAGATATGACCACATATCCAAAAATGTCACAAGAAAAACTTTACAATAATTATCTTAAAGTAAGTTACAATGCCATAAATAGTCATGAATTCTTAATTAACTTAGAATCTAATGGGTAAACATGTGAAAAAATTACATAATCAGATTCCTCATTATAAAATACACATATATCATTTTTATGGGATATCTGTAAAGTCAATAATTAATGAGTAATAAGTAAGAATAATATAAAAAGGACATAAATTCCTATTTATCACAGAAACAAATGAAACAGAATGTGAAATAAATTGGTCTATTGGATTTCCCATGAAAAACTACACATATCAAATTTTTATTTCATATTTGTAAAGTCAATATTCTAGGAAATATTTTTATCAGTGCATATATTCATGGTTTTTAGCTCATATCTCTTGAAATACAAATGAAAGAGAGTTAAAACAAAAAGAAAGTTACCACACAATTAATTTAGGAATACGGATATAAACCTTATTTGACAAGCTACAAGCAAGGTTATAACTTGTAAGGCTTTATTGAATAAAATTGCTACAGCTGTTGATGACTTTGTTGTGGAAGTGGTCGAAACTCAAAAAAGATCAGATATTAAGATTTCACTAGCTCATACATGAATAATTATTGAATTTTTATCATCATATTTAAGGTATAACCCCTTGAAATCATGTTTTGAACTTTAAAATAGTAATTTTGACAGAGAAGATGAGTTACAAGAAAAATCATCCAAAATGGAGTTTTGATGATGTAATGGGATACTATTGGGAGATTAGTTAGGACATGCCAAGATAGAAGAACTCACTCTCTTAATGGCTGTAGCGTGTATAACTCAAAATTTACCAATGATAAAAGGTTAAGCTTAAATCGATGATTTATGATCACTCACTGTAATATTATTTTAGGTTTAACAGTTATATAAGTGATAAAGCTGGTAAATACTTGTATATTATAATTAATAATAATAAATTCCACAAACTTTAGATATCTTCCAAGCCTATGATGTCAGAAAACTTAGAGTTACAGTGACAACTCTAAATAATGGCATAATAATGAGATACAATGGTTTAATTATGATATAATAATTACTAAACCTTCAAATACTGACCAATTCCAGCTGGTACCATCAGTAAGCATCTAATAGAAGACTTCTGGTCTCTAGGAGACATGATTTTACTATATATGGAGCTCTTTTTACCTCCATTTTCCCCCCAGACACATCAAAAACCTTAAAATATTAAAACCAAAGGCAAAAGCTTTATTCTTTTTTATATAATTCTATTATATTATTAAAGACTTGGGTTCATATTCATTTTAATAATCAATTCTTATGTGATTGAGCCAATATTTCATTGTTTTTGTTAGATTTCTCCCTAAAATCTTCAATTCCACATAAAATAAAGAATATTTGTAGTTTCTTTTAATTTTGGTTGTAAATACAATTGAAATAAGTTGTATTTACATTATTTGGCATAAACCTATCCAAAATTACTATATTATGTGTTAGAAGTAGGTTATTTTCTCTTCATTATTTTGAATATAAATAGTATTTATATCAATATATAACCTTAATATTGGTAATATTACTGCTATAAATTGTTTTTTAGTATCAAATAACAATTGTTTATGAATTTATCATTTTTTTAACAATAATAAATTTATGGAAATATATTAATTATTAAATATTAATATATTCATTTTTATAATATAATTTATATTATTTAATTTATTTAAATAATATGAATATTTTCCTGCCATTATTATATTACATCTTTCTTATTATAATTATTCTTTATCTTATTTATTAATATAATAAGGGAATTAAAAATACAATAAGTGAAGCATTAGTAATATTAACTAATTGTTAAATAGTCAAACCTTACATTTGGGGGTCTGGTCATGATATTTACTTAAAAGACCTTTAAAAATATTCAAATTTGTCTTATCCAATAGTAAATTATATAATAATTTTATATTTATTGGTTGTAAAAGCTATTGAGGCATTTGGAAAGCAATTGTACTATCTTACACACGGAAAACATAAAGAATAATAAAAAAGAAAATAACAAAGAATTTTCATTCATTTCTTTGATTAATTTATCTTATTTAAAAAGCTATAAAAGCAATTTTTATGTGGAAATTACCATATCTTCTCAAAAATAACACTTTTTATGAAAAAAGACTTATATTTATTTTTCTCTTTCAGTTTTTGCAGAAAATGGAAAAGAGAAAAATCAGACCACTGTTGAAAGATTGGTGGAAGAAGCTTGTCAAAGTTTTCCAAAACCAGTTTTCAATAAGAAAAGAACAGCTGAGAAATTGGTTTTGCCAGGACCCACTGTTCAGGAATCTGAAAGTGAGTACCTCTCTTAAAATTTTCATAAAAACAATTTCTATCTTTCTGAAATCTTTTTATCTCTTCTTTTCTCTAATATGAGTACTACAAGGATCCCAATATTCCATCCAAGAAGAAGTAGAAATGTTCCCTCAAAAGATAAAAGAAAGGGCAAAATACCCAGTGAAACTGTAACAACCACTATCCAGGGGTAAGGGAACTCCATTTTACACCAACTCAAACACATCAAACCAGAAAATCCATTGTTTGTAGCTATAATCAGTTTCAGAAATCTTCCTTGCTGAAACATGCATACAGCTTGGTTCATCAATACAGCCTGTCACTCTTGTAGAGGTTGGATTGATCCAATACAGCTTAGATCCACCATCCTGAAACTGTATGATAACTCAATACTACCACACCTCTTTTAAAGATCCTGTAAATCCATACAGGACCTTTATTGTTCAAACTAAATTCAATCATCAATTCCTCTCATGAAAATTCTCTGTCTGGATCAGGGCTGGTGATTCTCACATATACCAGCCCCTCTTTCTCCCCCTGGAGACTTTTCCCCAGTTAATTAATTAAGTTTATTCATTATTTAATGAATATTCTTACTTTTATTTTTGGGTATAATACTTATTGGTATTAAGTTAGTCTTTGCATTTCTTCTTTGCCTGTACAGTATGAGCTGTGATGACCATATCCTTATTAGCCCTTCTCTTTCTTTCTGACAGGTTGAAACAGTGGACTGGGACTTGTTTGTGTTTATATCTTTTATTTCTTACTCATATTATTGTTGCTGGATTTATTATATTTAGTTAATCAGCAATTCTATTGATATTAAACTAACAAGTGTATTCCATCTTATTTTATCCTGAGCCCTCCATAAGTGAGTCTTGGTTTACTCTCATTATTCAATTATGACTCTTTTATGATTTTATGATTTTTTAATGATTATTATTTTTCTCTCAACAATTTTCATTTCACTCACCTTATTCAAATGAAAATTGATTCTTCTCATTTCTTCATCATTTTTGACCATCTCACTTTCATTATCAATTCTGTATCAAATCCAAAATTTCTTTTGTTTTCTACTTCAGGTCTTATCAGGACTTTTGATTGATTGGTTGATTGATTAGAATTTATTATGGTTATTGATTCAGAAATTCAGGATTCTGTTTGGATTGGACTGATTGACTGGCTTTGAATTACTCAAGATAACTGATTGATCCTCAAGAATTTATTTTTATTATTGATTGATTTTAACTCATCAAGATATTGAACTGGCTCCCAAAGATATTGATTGACTGATTGATTTCTCAAGACCTTGATTTTATATTGGAGAAATTGATTGTTTTATTGATTGTTGAATTGTTCAAGATTTTATTGATATTTGGTTTAAATTGATTTTTGAAATTGACTGAATTTATTTCACCTAAATACTGCTAATTTATTCCTCAAACTTCATCAATAATTTTATTTTTATTGATTTGGCCAAGCTTTGATTCATTATTTTCAAGTATCATCAAGCTTATTACACTTCTTATTCTCAAATAATTCCAGTTCAGAATAGCCCTCCACCCAAAAATACTATATCTCAAAGAAATACAGCTGTTATCACTCCTACAGCAAGAGTTTCTCTTGACTGCACATCATCAATTCATCAACTGAATGCAACTTGGACAGAGGACCACCAATGGAAGGAGAAGCACCCTTCAGAAGAGGGGGAATGAAATAAAGAAGAACAAGATAATTCTCTGGCCTTTTGGGTGGTTATCCTGTAATTTCTGAAGGTGAAAGAGCAAGACTAGGGGAAGTTGGAGATGAAGAGGGGGATGAGTCTGTGGAAGAGGAATATTCTGGGGAAACTGAAGTGGCAGATGCTTTGGAAAATTCTCCAGAGGTGCCTCAGAGTTCTAATCTAGCCCTTTCTAGTCAACCTCTTGTCTCTCCGACTGAACCAAGTCTCCTCAAGATGATGAAGCAGATGACTAAATTCATGGGGAGACTTACTCAACCAGTTAACCGCAGGGACAATTCCAAAGCCCCTTCATTCAGGACTCCATCAATGAAGGCACATGATTCTTTTGATGGTACTCAAGCCCATAAACTGAGAGGATTCATCCAATAATTTCAACTGATATTCCATAATGATCCAGAAAATTTCTTCTCTGAAAGGAAGAAAGTTATCTACTAAACTTCTTTTCTCACTGGTAGAGCTGAGAAATAGATTGAACCCTACCTCGCAAATATTTCCAATGAAGATCCCTCCTATCTGCTCAATAATTGGAAGTTTTTTGAAACTAAATTATTCACTCTGTTTTATGACTCCAATGAAGTCAGGCAAGCTGATCAAGAGTTGGAAAATTTGAGGATGAAGGAAAGTGATCATATATCTTTGTACATTTCTGATTTTAGAAGTTTGATGTCAAGAATTGGAGATTGGGGAGAAACGGCATATATTCATTCTTACAGAAGACTATTGGCATCAAGATCATTGGATCAGTTGGCTTCTCACCCTGGTACTTTTGATAATATTCAAGAACTCATGGACCTCACCTTGGAACTACATACCAGGTACCATGAGAGGCACAAGGAAAAGGGTGGCAATCAAGAAAAGAAGCCTCCTGTCACTGGATCCAATTTCTTAGGACCCCCTCAAGACTCATCTTCAAAGAAAACTCACCACAAGAAGAATAAGAAGGGCAAGAAATTTCAATTTTCAAAGGACAAGACCCATGCTGCTCTCCTTAATAAGGACAATAAATTGATTGGTTCTTAAAAGGAGAGGAGGATTAAGGCAGTGTTGTGTACTTATTGTGGTGGGAATAACCCAATGAAAAAATTCCTCAAGAGACCTCAGAACAAGCCTGGGTTATCAAGAGTCTTCCCTAGCAAGCAGGAAAAAGCCTGTGTAAGGTGTGGATATGAAACTTTGATTAAAAATCAAGTACTTTTCCTGTCCTCAAAATTTGTATAAGGTAAAAATCAATTAAAAATAGTAAGAAATATTATTTTTAAGAGAAAACACGCCAAATTTATTGGTTATAACTTTATTAGTATAAAACAATAATATTATAAAGATTTATTGTTTTACCACCAATAAAAATTTATCCAAAAAATACTCTACAAGAGATATTTTAAGGCTACAAAAGAAATTTCTTCAAGAGCAATTTCAATTGGAATTAATTGAGAAAAGAACTGCAAGCAATTAATTAAAGAACAAAGTCTTTAAAAAGAATATTAAAGAGAAAACAAGCCCAAAAGTGACCAGAGTGAATTTGGAAACAAAGTGACAAAGTTTACAGTGATGAAAGATGCTTTAATTCACTTTTGGGGTGGTTCAGGGAAAAATGATTATAAAAGTTACAAACAATGATTATAATGATTTTTTCACGTGGTTAAAAGGTTTAAAATGATTTAATAAAGGTGGTTGGAATCTCTTATTGATTGGTTTAACAATGTTTAAACTAATTATAAAAGGAAAAGATTCTAACATGAAGAGAAAAGTGGGGCAAAGAAGAAATTCTTTTATAGCAATCAATTTTCTTACTCCAAAAGTAAAATTTACTCTTGTCAGTCGTGAAAAACAGTCAGACAACAGAAAAGTCAATTATGGCATCATTGAACCCTGATTTAGACCAAAAAGGCTGGTTTAAGCCATTTTTAGCCATTTTAGACCCTTAAATCAGCCATTACTATAGTAATACCTGGTCTAGAGCCGTCAAAACACGTCAGAATGTGTGTAAGAGACGTAGAAACCAGTTAAAACTGTTTTTACTATGATGGTTTTATCTTAAGGGTAGTTTTACCCTCTTGGCAACAGCTAAAACTACCCCAGTTGGTATTAAAACCTCATCATCAATTGAGTACACAGACCCTGTAACTCAATTCCAGGCCAAAAGTGATGAACTTTTGCGTGAATTTTGACATCCCACACCTGTCAGCAAGGAGTTTGGGGGTCCAGCTCCCCCTTAGAGCTGGAGTTCCTTTCCCCCCCAAATTTAATCTTTCCAATTTATTTTTCCTTTAATTCCTCATCATGTATTATACTTATAATTTACATATGTAATTGAATTGAATTGTACAGTACAATACAGTAATAATTGATACCTCATATGTAAATCAAAGCTCACTTATGTAATACACGGGCACATTTTGACATTTCAATTGAATTCAATTGAAAATACTTCAATTCCTCATAACTTCTAAACTAAACACAACACCTCAATTTTAACACAAAAATTGATGGTTAACACCCCATGTGGTGTGAATTAAATTAAAGTTTTGAGGATTTTCAACTTTTGTATTGAAAATACTAAAAACTTAATTTAAGCTTATTTAGAGTTGAGTTACAAGAATTTCACTCAGAGGTGACCCCACCTGATTTTTTATGAGGAATCCAATGGTGAAATAATGTTTATATGTTTATTTATTGGTTAAAAATTTATAATAATTTTTATTTAACTTTTTTCCAAATTTATTCATTTTTTTACAATTTTGTCAAAATTTCATTTTTACTTAATTTTTTCAAGTATAAATGTAATTTTATAATTACAAAATTTAATGTAATTTTATTTTTAAATTGTAATTAATTTTTCTATTTTTAATATAATTTTATATTTATATTTTGATTTTTATTTTAATAATATAAATGAATTTATTTTATTTATATTAATATGTTATTTTTGTATTTGTGGTCTTTTGGGTATATGAAATTACCTCTAAGGCTCACAGCCTGAGTGGGAATCATGATGTGTTCATTGGTTCTCACTTATTTCCTTCAGGGGCACAATTGTGCACTCTGAATACTAGTGTCAAGAAATATTTAAAATTTATAATTTTTCCTCTGTCTCAAATATTTTTCATAGTATTCTCATTGATTCTGGTGCTGAAAACTCTTTTATTGCAAAGAATTTGGTTCTCAAGTACTTGTTGACTATGTCAGAGCTCCCTGAAAAGATTCCTTTTTTGATCCTAGATTCAAATAAACCCCCTTCCTTGTTCATCACCCATTATACCAAGTGGGTTGTTGACTTGCCTTCATTCCCAAGCTTTGAATGGGACTTTTTTATCATAGATTCCCCCAAGGGAGAAGACCTCATATTGGGCTATGAGTTCCTTTACCATTTTAATCCCATTATTTATTGTAAAAATGAATTGAGCACCTATGATGCTAGTGGTATTAATTATTCTACGAGTAATGCCATTTGCACTGCTTTCAACAGTGTTGCCCTGGTTGGTGAACTCAAGACACCTTCCCTTCCTTCTTCTGTCCATATTACTCCCATCATTACCTCTCAGTCATTACTTCCATTAAGTCATGAAGTCTTCAAAGAGGTAAAAGATGTTGGAGAAGATGTTGCTATATCTTCACTTCATCTCTTTCAAAGGGATTTGGACCTTCATCCATTATCTTTTCATGCCTTCCTGGAGGAGAAGTGGGATGAGCAGTAAGAGCAAGAAGAAATTGAAACTGTGCTGAAGGTAGTCCCTCCTGCTTATAACTAATATTTGAATGTATTCTGCAAGGTGAAAGCAAAGAAACTTCCTCCACACCGCACCTGTGACCATCATATTGAATTTGAGGGTTCTCTACCTTCAGTTAGTCTTATATACACTTTTTCAAATCATGAGTCAGAAACACTATGGGCCTACATTTCAGATAACTTAGAGAAAGGTTTCATCAGACCAAACTCCTCTTAAACAGGAGAACCTGTCATTTTGTCAAGAAAAAGGATGGAGGTCTTCATTTGTGTTCTGAGCACTGCAAACTCAGTTCTGTAACTAGGAAGAACAGGTATCCTTTTCCCCCTATGAACAAGCTCCTTAACGTATCCAACAGTTCCACTATATTGTCAAAGATAGACTTCCATGGTGCATATAATCTCCTGAGAATCAAAGAGGTGGATGAGCACTTAACTGCCTTTAGAGCCAAATATGGTAGTTATGAGTATTTGGTTATGCCATTTGGCCTTACCAATGCTCCTGCTTCATTCCAAAATCTTGAAAATGATATATTTGCAGATTTCTTGGATATTTTTGTTATAGTTTATCTAGATTATATTATGGTATTTTCTATTCCTGAGGAGGAATATTTCAAATATGTGGCCTATTTCCTCCAAAGACTGAGGGACAATAATTTGTTTGCTAAAGGCCCAAAGTGTGTATTCCATGACTAAAGTGCGGAATGCTTGGGTTATGCTGTTTCAAGTGATTGCCTCAAGATGGATTCTTCAAAAGTTCAGCAAATTCTCAATTGGCCTCGGCCCAAGAAAATCAAAGCCCTTCAATTATTTCTTGGCTTTATCAATTTCTATTGTTGTTTAATTAGAAATTACTCTAACAAAATCACTTCTCGCACTTCCATTCTCAAAAAAGACTCTCTCTTTACCTTCAATGAGGAATATCTGAGTCAGTTTCAGTCACTAAAAGAAGCTTTTACCACTTCTCCTATCCTGGCTCATTTTAATCCTTCTCTACCAATTATTGTAGAGACTGATGCTTTTGATTATGCCTTGAGTGCTGTACTGTGAGCCTTAGAGGTATTTTAAGATACCCAAAAGACCGCAAATAATGAAACAAAGATACAATCATAAATAAAATAAATTTATTTATATTATAAAAAAATAAACAAATATGAATATAAATTTATACACAAAAAATTAAAATTTAAAAATAAAATTACATTGAAATTTAAAATTGTGAAAACACATTTTTACTTGAAAAAATTAAGCAAAAATGAATTTCCAACAAAAATACTAAAATTGAAATATTTTCAGAAAAAAGTTGAATAAAAATTATTATAGATTTTTATTCAACAAATAAACATATGAAAATTATTTCACTATTGGAATCCTCATAAAAAATAAGGTGGGGTCACCTCTGGGTAAAATTTCTGTAACTCAACTGTAAGTAAGCTTAAATTAAGTTTTTAGTATTTTCTGTACAAAAGTTGAAAATAATCAAAACCTTAATTTAATTCACATCAAATGTGGTGTTAAACATCAATTTTTGTGTTATAATTGAGGTGTTGTGTGTAGTTTGAAAGCTATGAGGAATTGAAGTATTTTTCAATTGAAATATCAAAATATGTGTGTGTATTACATAAGTGAACTCGCATTGACATATGAGGTATCAAGTATTACAGTGGTTTGCTGTAAAGACTCAATTAATTTACATATGTAAATTATAAGTATAATACATGATGAGGAATTAAAGAAAAAATAAATTGGGGCAATAGATTCTGGGGGGGAAGGAATATTGCCTCCAAGGGGGAGCCAGACCCCCAAATTCCTTTCTGATGGGTATGAGATGTTAAAATAATTGCAAAATTTCATCAATTTTGGCCTGGAATTGAGTCACAGGGTCTGTATCTCAATTGATGATGAGGTTTTGATACCAACCAGGGCAGTTTCAACTGTTGAAATGAGGGTGGAACTAACCTTAAGATAAAAAAAACATTATAAAAGAATTTTGAACTGGCTTTGACATCTCTTACAAACATTCTGATGTGTTTTAAAGGCTTAAAACCAGGTATTACTATAGCAATGGCTAATTTAAGGGTTCAAAATGGCTGAAAATAAAAATATCTAAAAACAGGGTTCAATGATGCTATAATTGGTTTCTCTGTTTCTAGAGTGTTTTATGAAATAGAAAAGAGCAAATTTTACTTTTGGAGTAAGAGAATTGATTACTATAGAAGAATGTCTTCTTTGCCCCACTTTTCTCTTCATTTTAGAATCTTTTCCTTTTATAATTAGTTTAAAAGCTGTTGAACCAATCATTAAAAGATTCCAACAACCCTTTTTAAATCATTTTAAAACTTTAAAACATGAAAAAAATAATTCTAATCATTATCTGTAACTCTTATAATCATTTTTACCCTTGAACCACCCCATAAGTGAATTCAAGCATCTTTCATCACTGTTAGCTTTGTCACTTTGTTTTCAGATTCACTCTGGTCACTTTTGGGTGCGTTTTTTCTTGAATATTCTTTTTAAAGACCCTGTACTTATATCAATTGCCTGCAGCCCTTTGCTCAATTAATTCCAATTGAAATTGCTCTTGAAGAAATTTCTTTTGTAGCCTTAAATATCTCTTGTAGAGTATTTTTGGATAAATCTTTATAATATTCTTATTTTATACCAATAAAGGTAAAAACAATAAAATTGGCATTTTTTCTCCTAAAAATATTATTTCATACTATAGTACTTGATTTTTAATGAAAGCTTCATAATAAAACCTTCCATGTACTGAGTCAGGTGAATGACTCAGGAAAGCATCCCATTGCATTTGATAATCACAACCTTTTCCTAGCTGAGCTTAACTATGAAATCCATGACAAGGAACTCCTTGGCATAGTTTGGGCCCTCAGGAACTGCAGAGCTCTTTGTCTTTCAGAGTCTTGACAGACCATTCTTCTCTTCAGTATTTAATGTCTTCCAAAGTTCTTAATCATTGTCAGGCCTGTTTGGCTGAATTTCTCTCTGAGTTTCATTTCACTATCACTTCCCACCCAGGCAGACTGGCCAATTTACCAGAAGCCTTGTCACATTGGGGCAATGTGTACTCAGACAGGGGGGTGGACTTCATCAGCAAGAATCCTCAAGATTTCAATCAAGTTATCAAGCAAGATGAAATTCAAGTGTCAAAATTATTCTAAATCAAGGCTGAAATATTCTAAGACTTAGCTGACCAGATTCAAAAAGAAGTATGGAAAGGGAAAGACTACAAGGAAAAACTCAAGCAACTAGCAAGAGGTGAATCAGTCTCAGATTATTCTATTGAACCTCAATCAAAGGTATTGTTATTCAAAGATAGAGTGGTAATCCCAAGCAATGAATAAATCCAACTTGATATTTTTTAAAAGCCTCATGACTCACCATTTTCTGGCCACCCTGGCCAGGAGAAGACCCACAAGCTCATCAAGAGGGATTTCATTGGGCTTGCTTGAATCAATTAATTAAGAACTATGTGTCCTCATGTCAGCAATGTTCAAGAAACAAGAACATTCACCATAAGATGTTTAGATTACTCAAACCTCTTCAAATTCCCTCTGGTCCTTGGAATTCCTTGTGAATGGACTTCATCACTCAATTGCCACTGTCCAAAACTTTGATTCAATTTTAGTGGTTGTGGACAGAGTCTCAAAAATTCCAATCTTCATTCCAGCTTATGGAAAAATAACTACCCTGGACTTAGCTCAAATCTTCATCAGCCATGTATTTTTCAAAAATGGCCTTTCAGTCATTATCTTTATTGATAGAGGATCTTTATTTGTTCCATCATTCTGGACCAATTTATGTCAGCAGCTCAAGATATCAAGAAACATTCCAACTGCTTTTCATCCTAAAACAGATGGAAAGAAAGAGAGGGTAAATAAGATTCTAGAACAGTATATTTGGATGTATTTCAGTTACCATCAAGATCACTGGCAAACCTGGCTCCCTCTGGCTGAATTTTCCTACAATAATGCAGAACATTAATCAAAAAAACAATCACATTTTTTCACCATTTATGGGAGAAATCCTAGCTTTGACTCAATCCATATTTCTAAAGAATCAGCTGGAGGAAATTTATCAGAAAAACTCCAATTCAGAAAGTTTTCAAAGAAGAAATAGAGTAAGAAATAAGGCATTGAAAGAAGTATGCAGATAGAACTGGGACAATTCCACCTTATTTCTAACTTGGGGAAAAAGTATGGCTAGCCTCAGTTAATATCAATACCAAAAGACCCACCAAAAAACTTTAAGAAAGATTTCTGGGACCTTTTTCAGTATTTGTGAGCCTTAGAGGTATTTTCATATACCCAAAAGACCACAACTAACAAAATAAGATATAAATTTAGATAAAATTTTTTTATTTATATTATCAAAATAAAGATTAAAATATAAATACAAATTCATATACAAAAATAAAAGTTCAATTATAATTTAAAATAAAAATTACATTAAAATTTTAAAATTGTGAAAATGCATTTTTACTTGAAAAAATTAAGTCAAAATAAATTTTTAATAAAATTAGTACGATTAAAATATTTTTGATAAAACTTCACACAAAATATATTATAAATTGTTATACAATAAATAAACTTACAAAAATTACATCAACATTGGATTCCTCATATAAAATAAGGTGGGGTCACTTCTGGGTAAAATTTCTGCAATTAAACTCTAAATAAGCTTAAATTAAGTTTTTAGTATGTTCTGTAAAAAAGTTGAAAATACTCAAAACCTTAATTTTATTCACACCACATGTGGTGTAACCATCAATTTTTGTGTTAAAATTGAGGTGTTGTGTATAGTTTAGAAGCTATAAGGAATTGAAGTATTTTCAATTGGAATGTCAAAATGTGCACATGTATTACATAAGTGAATTGTAATTTACATATGAGGTATCAATTATTGCAGTTGTTTACTGTAAAATTTCAATTGAATTGCATGTGTAAATTACAAATGTATTACATGATGAGGAATTAAAGAAAAAATAAATTGGAAAGATTAAATCTGAGGGGGGGGGGAAAGGAACTCTAGCTCTAAGGGGGAGCCAGACCCCCAAGTTCCTTTCTGACAGGTATGGGATGTCAAATTTCACCCAAATGTTCATCACTTTTGGCCTGGAATTGAGTCACAGGGTCTGTGACTCAATTGATGATGAGGTTTTGATACCAACCAGGGTAGTTTTAACTGTTACCAAGAGGGTAAACCTACCCTTAAGCTAAAAAAATCTCAGTAAAAGCAGTTTTAACTGGTTCCTACGTCTCTTACACACATTATTACATGTTTTGGATTCTCTAGACCAGGTATTACTATAGTAATGGCTGATTTAAGGGTCTAAAATGGCTAAAAATAGCAAAAAATGGCTAAAACCAGCCCTTTTTTGGTCTAAACCAGGGTTCAATGATGACATAATTGGCTTTTCTGTTGTCAGAGTGTATTCCACGACTGAAAAGAGTAAAGTTTACCTTTTGAGTAAGAAAATTGATGGCTATAAAAGAATGTCTTCCTTGCCCCACTTTTCTCTTCACATTCGAATCTTTTCCTTTTGTAATTGGTTTAAATACTGTTTAACCAATCAATAAAATATCCCAAACACCCTTTTTAAATCATTTTAAACCTTTTAAACAAGTGAAAAAATGATTATAATTGTTGTTTGTAACTCTTATAATCATTTTTACCCCTTGAACCACCCCATTAGTGAATTAAAGCATCTTTCATCACTGTGAACTTTGTCACTTTGTTTCCAAATTCAATCTCATCAATTTTGGGAATATTTTCTCTTTGAATATCTTTTTAAATACTTTGTTCTTCAATTAGTTCCTTGAAGTTCTTTGCTCAAATAATTCCAATTGAAATTGCTCTTGAAGAAATTTCTGTTGTAGCCTTAAATATCTCTTGTAGAGTATGTTTGGACAAATGTTTATTGTTGGTAAAACAATAAATATCTATAATTTTATTGTTTTATAATTATAAAGTCAAAACAAGAAAATTGGCCTTTTTTTCCTTAAAAATACTATTTCATACTATTTCTAATTATATTCTACCTTATACAAATCTTGAGCACAGGAAAAGTACTTGATTTTTAATCAAAGTTTCATATCAAAACCTTGCATTTGGGGGCCCAACCGCTATATTTTACCTGTGACATAGTTTTTTACCCTTTTTAAATCCTTTTGTCTTATATTGAAAGATTTAAAAACATATAAAAAATACTTATAATTTAAAAAATTCATAATAAATGATTTTTTTTGTGTTATAAGTGAGGATTTATATTTTCATTTCTCTGTTGAAAAAATATTTTTTACTTAATAAGTCGGCTTTTCATTAATTTTAGTGTCTGACAACGTGATAAGACAAGAAAATCTTGAAGCAGCCTCAAAAGTAACAAGCATTATTCCTGCAAGTACTGTGAATTCTGAGCATAATATTACAGTTATTATAACTCAAAATAACCAACCTGAACCAATTTCCTCTGAATTAATCAACTTTGACATAAGTAATACCCTTCAGAAAGCAAAGAATTTGGCAAATAGTAAGTTTTTTGATGTAAAAATACTATTTTTAAGCCTTTTTAATCATAAAATATGCCTTAAACCAGATCAGGAGCCAGCTATAACCCCTCAAGAAGCTCCAAAAAAGGTCATAGACATGATTATGGTAGAAGCCAATCAGGTACAAAAGGACAAGGGTTGGTTGATGACCTCCAAATTAATACATTATGTCATTATGAAGCTGATAATACTATTTTACCTTCAAGCAGAGCTGACACCGCCACAAGAAGCCTCAGTGGACATATACAAAGCTAGCAGGAAGGATCACAACAATGCATTGCAGCACAAAGAGTACCAGATCCTTGCAGATCTGTGGAAAAGCTGCATGAATTCTTACCTGACTGTGCAAAAATTCCTTGGCCATGCCATCGCTTGCAAGTTACTCAATGGATGGAATCCATCAATGGAAAAGAGGCACATGATTCTTTTAAAAGCAGAATGGAGGAAAAACAACCCTCCACCACCCAAGCAATTTCCAAAAACTGCCCCAGTAGCCAGCAGCAGCAATTCCAACATGAAAGAGCAGCCACCAGCTCTAAACAAGGGCAAAGGCAAGGCAACAAAGGCTTACAACCAGGGCCAGAGAATGCCAACAATTCAGAAGGATGACATGGAATATGTATTTTAGATGGCCAGAACAATGATGGAATTACAGAAAAAGGAGGAAGCCAGATTAAAATATCAGAAAAGATTTCTGACATTCTTGATTCTATCCCAGAGCTGTATGAAGCTATAAATGATTTAAAAACTCATGTATCTGGTAAAAATTCATCTATTTGTAACAATCTTAGAACAAACAACTTCATTCTGAGCCAAATAAATGAAACACTTATGTGTTTTGAGAAAGTTTTAAGAACAATTGAAACATCTAATAATAAAATTTTTTTTGGAAATAAGATAAATGACCAATCTGACATTATTAAAGAATTAAAACACAAATATTCTAGATTAAATATTGATGACCTCATTGAAACATAAATTAAACAAGCCATATATATGATCAAGACAGATAACAAGAAAGTCCTTGATGAAATTTCAAATTCATGTACTGAAGTAAAGACATATGCAATTACCTTGAAAAAGTGTTTTGACGCTTCACAAGAAGAAGTATCAAAATTAACAATGAAATTGAATCAAGTCACTGCTGATAATACAAGACAAACAGAGTTATGGCAAGAACTGACAAATAAAGACAAGATGTATAAAATTGAAGTAATAAGTTTAATACAAGCCTTCCAACATGAATTCAGAAATTCCAAAAGGTGTAGAAACAGTAAAATGAATGATATTGAACAAATACTGAACAAATTACCAAGAATGTCTAAGCCTCTGAATGAAAATGAGGGCACAAGAATTTCAAATCCACAAGTATTGGAGGTTGAAAACTCACAGTTAGAAAAATGAGTTTTCCACTTCTTTTCATAACTTGGAACCATCAATGGGCCAAGCACTCCTGAAAGAAGTACCAAAACTTAAAGAATGGCCTCACTTCAATGGTGAAGGAGAATATGAAAATATGGAACTCATCAGAGGTATTGACATGATTAAACAAGATTTTGAATTACCAGACAGATTGGTAACAGCAAGATTTAACACCTTGTTTACCAGCTCAGCCCACAGATGGTATATCAAATTAAGACAAGCACATGGTCACCAAAGTTGGACTTGGTGGAAAGCCCAAATTATCAACAAATGGGCCAATGATGCTTGGAGGTTTAAAGTGGAAACAGCCTTTGAATCTGCCAAATTTAATGCTGATAAAGACAAAGCTTTACCATGGTTTTGCCAACAAAAAGACAGATTAACAGCATTGTATCCTGACATGTCAGAATTTATGATCCACAGAGAGATTCTGAGACAATTTGGAGGTAACTTAGATCATTTTGTCAAAATCAGGACTACTGAAAAATCCTCAGCAGAAGATATTATTAATATATTGGAAGAAGTAACCACCAGAACCAGGATTGGTTCTAGTAGAGTGAATCTCAAAAAAAGGTTTAATACACCTTGGAAAGATTCTGTGGACAAAACCCCAAAGAAAATTCTAATAATATGAAGTATAAATCTGCAGATATAATGAGAAAGTGCCTTATTTGCCAAAGCACCACCCACTTAGCCAGTACATGTTAACAAGAGGGAAAAATGAATGAAATTGACATTAAAAAAGAACCTGATGTTGACAAAGATGATAGTATAATTGAAGAAAATTCATATGATAAGTCATCAATATTTTCTGAATCTTTCAAAGATATAGAAAATATCAATGCCACCTTTGACATCATGAAATCCTACTCCCACTTGCCACAATTAAGCAACGGTAAGCTTTATTTGTTAAAAATTCAAGATGCACAAATTATGAAAACCAAACCAAATAGGGGAAAAGGTTATACAGCTGGTAACTCCTGTATAACAGAAAGGGTAATTGAAAACAAGCCCACTAAACCTTTAGTTGACCAAGGAGCCTTCTGCTCTTGTGTTGGCAAATATATTCTTAAGACTTGTTACCAAATTTTGAAGACCAATTGTTACCAATTGATGGCATAAAGCTCAATAGTGCAAGTAATTCAATGAAAGCATTGGGAATATTTGACACCAATGTCATATTTCCACATATTAATGGAAATTTAAGAATCACTGTTGAATTTGTTGTTATGGAAAATTGCTCTAGTACCCATTTTATATTGGGAAATGGGTTTTTGATCATGTATGGAATAGGCTTACATAACAACAAGGACAGATACTTTACTATTGGAGACAATAAGCATCAAAAATTTGCCTTTTTACCATTTGAAAGACAAATTACAGTAAGTAAAGTAGCACAAGTCAAGTTAGAGTTGGAGAGATTCAAATAGAACAGTTAGAGAAGCTGAAATAAGCCTTCATCTGACTGATAGTCAGGAAAATGAATTTCTTCCCTTCTATATGACCACACAGAAGCATTTGCATCAGACAAAGAACCTTTGGGGGAAATTATTGGTCATGAATTTGACATCATCCTGAATATTGAGAGACCTTATCCACCACTCTTAAGAAGACCTGCATATCCAGAAAATCCTAAATCAAGAGAAGCTCTGGAAATTCATATTAAAGAGCTTATAGAACTTGGTGTAATAAGAAAGGTTGGCCATAATGAGGAAGTAGAAATAACTAAACCAGTCATAGTGGAATGGAATAATGGAAAATCTAAAATGGTTGAGGGCTTTTAGAGCTCTGAAAACTCCCACTGTTCCAGCCAGGTAGCCAATACCAAAAATACAAATTTCCCTTACCCAGATATCTCAAGCAGTGTAAATAACCACTAGAGATGCCCTTAAAGGCCTTCATAAAAATGTGGTGACACCAAGGCAAAGAAAATATTTGAGGATTATTGTTCATTGTGTAGTATATGAATATTTGAGGATGCCTTTTTTCATCAAAGATGAACCTTCACACTTCCAAAGAATGATGAATGAAATCTTCCCTGAAGGACTTTCACAAGGATATTTAATCATTTACATTGATGACATTGTTGCTTGTTCCAAGACTTGTGGAGAACATATGTACATATTATCCAGAGTTTTGACAAAAATCCAAGCTGTAAACATCAAAATTTCTTTAAAGAAATGCAATTTTGGATTTAAAGAACTTAAAGCACTGGGACATTTAGTATCTGGTTTATTTTTTGGAATTGCCAAGAACAAGGTTACAGAAGTATTACTGAAACCCATGCCTCAGAAAAAGAAAGAAATTCAGTCATTTTTGGGGTTTGCATGATACTACAGGCAACATATTAAAGATTTTACGTCCATAGAAAGACCTCTTTATAGATTATGTGACAAAGACACAGTATTTGAAATGACTGTTGACAGAGTCAAGGCCTTTGAATCTTTGAGACAAGCCTTGACCACTGCTCCACTCTTACTGATGCCAGACTTTAAGCTTCCTTTTAAGTTTTATATTGATTCATCAGGAGATGAGCTTGGTTCTGCACTTCATCAAGTCCAGTTTAACAATGATAAACCTGTGGAAGAACCCATATGTTTCATATCAAGGCAAATCAAAACAACTGAAGCCAGATATGGATCCAGTCAAATGGAGTGCTTATGCCTTCTATGGGCCTTGGAGAAGCTAAATTGCATTCTGGAAGGATGTGTTTTTGAAGTAATAACAGATCGTACCGCTGTTAAGTCACTTTTGAACATGAAGACTCCTAACAGCCATATGCTCAGACGGCAAATAGCCATACAAGAGTATAGGGGAAATATGACCATTGTTTAGAAAGATGGGAATATTCATAAAAATGCAGATGGACATTACCAAATAATATTGATAATATCTCTTTTGTTCTAGAGGAAGCTTCCCCAACAATCCCCATAGAAGGAATCATTGTTACAGACCTCAACACCACTTTCTTTGAGGAGTTAAGAAGCAATTATACTCAGGATAAAAGTTGTAGCATTTTATGCCAATTACATACTAAGGACTGTAAAGACCATTCTTTGATACATGCCTTAGGTGAGATATGGAGAGAAACATATGATGAAGGAACATTTCACTTACTGGATGGTATAATTTACCACAGAACTAAGCATACATGTGTCATGGCAGTTGTAGAAAGGTACTTAATCAATCTTGTACTTAAAGAATGCCATGACATCTGTCTGAGGACAGAACAAGACAAAAAACAAAAACCTGCATACGGTGGCCAATGTGGCAGAAAGATGTTTCAGAGTATTGCAAAACCTGTGACAGATGTCAAAAGCAAAGAAATCCCGTCCAAAAAGACTTGGAAATATGATCAAGATCCAGGAACCCAGCATACCTTGGGAAATTGTCCATTTGGATTGCGTACCTGGTCTGCCACCAGGGGGTGACAGAAGTTATAATGATTGCCTAGTGATTGTTGACAGATTTGTAAGACTCCAATCTTTCAACCATGTCACAAGGATGATACAGCCATGGATACAGCTCTTCTGACATGGAAAAGAGTAATATCATGGACTGGAATATTCACAAAAATCATTAGTGACAGAGATCCCAAATTAACCTCAGCACTATGGACAAATATTAACAACTATTTGGGACAAAATTATACTTCTATACATCCTACCACCCACAAACTGATGGTCTGGCTGAAAGGATGATCCAAATCCTGGAAGATATGGTAAGAAGAGTTTGTGCATATGGCCTCAAATTCAAAGATTGGGATTGATTTACCCATGATTTGTGCACTCTCTTACCAGAACTAGAATTGGCATATAAGACATCCATACATGCCAGCACCAATCAAACTCCTGCTATTGTAGAAAAAGGATCAAATCCCAAATTACCTCAAGATTCCTTGAGGAAAGAATTGATTGAAATACATCCTACAGCTGCTAGCTTCAAAGGAATGCTAGAAAAAGATAGAAAGAATGAAGTAAGGTGTATGGAAAACACTTTTGCATATGATAAGGACAAATGGGAGAAGTCACATTCCACTCCAGATTTCAAAGTGGGGGATTTAGTACTTGTATCCACCACTAACTTCAATAAAATCAAAGGATATAGAAAGCTCAGAGACTCCTTTGCAGGAACTTTTGCTATTAAGGCTCTTCATGGAGAAAATTCTGTCAAAGTAGAATTATCTGAAGAACTTAGCAATAGGCATCCTACAATTCCAGTGAGCTTGGTAAAGCCATAGAAATCTAGTGATGCTGAAAAATTTCCTTTGAGGTATAAAGTTCCACAAGTTATACCTCCTATTGAATCATCTGGTATTAAGAAGATTACCAAAGTTCTCAAAGAAAGAAAGTTGAGAACCAATAAAATAAGGGAATGCCTTGTTAGGTACAGTGACCCAAACTGTGAAGATGAATGGTTAGCAGAAAAGGACATACCTGAAGCTACCAAAATTCTCAGAAGGCTCAGAAAAACTAGGAATAACAATATTACAAAGTAATATTCTTTTTTTGGGGGAGGGAATGTGAGTCTTAGAGGTATTTTCATAAACCCAAAAGACCACATATAACACAATAAGATACAAATATAAATAAAATAAATTTATTTAAATTATCAAAATAGAAATTAAAATAGAATTAAAAATTTATATGAAAAAAGAGAAATCTAATTATAATTTAAAATGAAAATTACATTCAATTTTAAAATTATGAAAATACATTTTTACTTGAAAAATGTAAATAAAGATGAACTTTTAATAAAATTAGTGAAATTTAAATATTTTTGGCAAAAAGCTAAATAAATTATACTATAGCTTTTTATCCAATAAATAAACATAAGAAAACTACTTCACCATTGGATTCTTCACAAAAAATAAGGTGGGGTCACCACTGGGTAAAAATTCTGTAACCCAACTCTAAATAAACTTAAATTTAGTTTTTTGTATTTTCTGTACAAAAGTTGAAAATCCTCAAAACCTTAATTTAATTTACACCACAGGTGGTGTTAACCATCAATTTTTGTGTTAAAATTGAGGTGTTGTGTGTAGTTTAAAAGCTATGAGGAATTGAAGTATTTTCAATTGAAATGTCAAAATGTGCGCATGTATTACATAAGTGAACTCTAATTTACATATGAAGTATCAATTATTACAGTTGTGTACCCTAAAAACTCAATTGAATTGAATTTGTAAATTACAAGTGTATTGTATGATGAGGAATTAAAGGAAAAATAAATTGAAAGATTAACTCTGGGGGGGGGGGAAATGAACTCTAGCTCTCAGGGGGAGCCAGACCCCCAAATTCCTTGCTGATTGGCTTGGGTTGTCAAAATACATGCAAATGTTCATCACTTTTGGCCTGGAATTGAGTCACAGCATCTGTGTCTCAATTGATGATGAGGTTTTGTTACCAACCAGGGCAGTTTTAACTGTTGCCAAGAGGGTAAAACTACCCTTGAGCTGAAGAAATCTTAGTAAAAACAGTTTTAAATGGTTTCTACGTCTCTTACACACATTCTGACGTGTTTTGAAGTCTCTAGGCCAGGTATTACTATAGTAATGGCTGATTTAAGGGTCTAAAATGGCTAAAAGCAGCCCTTTTTGGTATAAACAAGGGTTCAATGATGCCATAATTTGCCTTTATTTTTTCAGAGTCTTTTCCTTGACTGTAAAGAGTAGAATTTTCTTTTGGCAAAGGAAAATTGATGGCTATAAAATAATGTCTTCTTTGCCCCACTTTTCTTTTCATGTTAGAATCTTTTGCTTTTAAAATTAGTTTAAACACTGTTAAACCAATTAGTAAAAGATTCCAACCACCCTTTTCAAATCATTATAAACCTTTCAAACAAGTTGAAAAACAATTATAATCATTGTTTGTAACTCTTATACTCATTTTTACCCCTTGAACCACCCCAGTAGTGAATTAAAGCGTATTTCATCACTGTTAACTTTGTTGCTTTGTTTCCCAATTTGCTCTAGTCACGTTTGAACATGTTTTCTCTTTACATAATTTTTAAAGACTTTGTTCTTTGATCAATTGCTTTCAGTTCTTTGCTTAATTAATTCCAATTGAAATTGCTCTTGAAGAAATTTCTTTTGTAGCCTTAAATATCTCTTGTAGAGTATTTATGGATAAGGTTTTATTGTTGATAAAACAATTAATTTTCATAACATTATTGATTTATACTCATAAATTTGAAAACAATAGAATTGGCGTGTTTTCCCTAGAAAATACTATTTCATACTATTTTTAATCATTTTTTTACTCTATATGAATTTTGAGGACAGGAAAAGTACTTCATTTATAATCAAAGTTTCCCATACATACCTTACATTTGGGGCCCAGCCATGATATTTTACCTGTGACATATAATTTTTTCCTCTTTTTATATCTTTTTTCTTATATTCAAAAACTTAAAAACATATAAAAAATACTTTCAAGTCAAAAAATCCATAAAAAATGATTTTTTTTCATATCATAAGTGAGGCTTTATTGTTCATTTCTCTTTTGAAAAGATCTTTTTCTACTTAATCAATTGGCTTTTTCATTAATTTTAGTTTCTGACAATGTGGTAAGACAAGAAGATATTGAAACAGCCTCAACAGTAACAAGCATTATTCTTGCAAGTACTGTTAATTCTGACCATAATAGTACAATTATTAGAGCTCAGAATAATAAACCAGAACCAATTTCTTCTGAATTAATTCACTTGGATATAAGTAATACCCTTCAGAAGGCAAAGAATTTGTCGAATAGTAAGTATTTTGATGTAAGATCACTTTTTTAACCTTTTTAATCATGAAATATGCCTTCAACCAGATCAAGAGCCATCTTTAACACCTCAAGCAGCTCCCATAAGGTCATATACATGATTTTAGAAGAATTCAATCAGTTACAGAAGGACAAGGGTCAGTTTATGACTTCCAAATTAATAAATTATGTCATTCTGAAACTGGTAATACTGTTTGACCTTCAAACAGAGCTGACAACGTCACAAGAACCCTCAGTGGACATATACAAAACCAGCCACAAGGATTACAACAATGCATTGAAACACAAAAAGTACCAGATCCTTGCCTATCTGCGGAAAAACTGCATGAATTCTTACCTGACTGTGAGAAAATTCCTGGGCCATCCCAACACTTGCAAGTTACTCAATGGATGGCATCCATTGAAGGAAAAGAAGAAAATTATCCTTTTAACAGCAGAATGGAGGAAAAACAACCCTCCACCACCCAAGGAAGTGCCAAAAACAGCCCCAGTAGCCAAAAGAAGGAATTCCAATGTGAAAAAGCAGCCACAAGCCCAGAAAAAGGGGAAATGCAAGGCTCCAGCCAGGGTTACAGATTCCCAAAGATTCAGCAGGATACAATGGAAATTTTTTTCCAGATGGCCAGAACAATGATGGAATTACAGAAAAGGGAGGAAGCCAGATTAAAATATCAAAAATGATTTCTGACATTGTTGATGCAATAACAGAGCTGTATGAAGCTATAAATGACATAAAACGTGATGTTTCTTATAAATATTTATCCATTAGTAACAATCTTAAAACAAACAACTTAAGTCTGAGCCAAATAAATGAAACACTTATGTGCTTTGAGAAAATTTTAAGAACAGTTAAAACTTCAAATAATGACAATTATTTTGGCAATAAAATAAATGAACCATCTGCCATGATCAAAGAACTAACAGACAAATCTTCTAATTTCAATATTTATGACATAATTGAAACAAGAATTAAACAAGCCATAAATATTATCAAGACAGATAACAAGAAAATCGTTGATGACATTTGATATTCATTTACTGAAGTAAAGACAAACAAGATTGCATTGAAGAAGTGTTTTGATGCTTCACAAGAAGAAGTATCAAAATCAACAATGAAATTGAATCAAGTCACTTCTGATAATACAGCACAAACAGAGTTATGGCAAGGATTGCCACATAAATAAGACATGTATAACATTTAAGTAACAAATTTAATACAAGCCCATAAACATGAATTCAAGAATTCCCAAAGGTGTTACAACAGGAAAATGAATGATATTGAACAGATACTGAAAACCTTACCAAGAATGTCTACACCTCTGAATGAAAAGGAGGGTACAGGAATTCCTGATCCAAAAGTATTGGATGCTGAAAATTCACAGTTAAAAAATGAATTTTCCACTTCTTTTCATGAATTGGAACCATCAATGGGCCAAGGCCTCTTGAAAGAAGTACCAAAACTTAAAGAATGGCCTCACTTCAGTGGTGAAGGAGAATATGACCATATGGAATTCATCAGAGGTATTGAGATGATTAAAGAATATTTTGAGTTACCACATAGATTGGTAACAGCAAGATTTAACACCTTGTTTACCAGCTCAGTCCACAGATGGTATATCAAATTAAGACAATCAAATGGACACCAAAGTTGGACTTGGTGGAAAGCCCAAATTATGAACAAATGGGCCAATGATTCTTGGAGGCTTAGAGTGGAGACAGCCTTTATATATGCCAAACTTAATGCTGATAAAGAAAAAGCCTTACCATGGTTTTGCCAACAAAAAGAGAGATTACCAGCATTGTATCCTGACATGTCAGAGTTTATGAGCCACAGGAGATCTCTGAGACAATGTGGAGGTGATTTTGAGTATGCTTTCAAAAGAAGGACTACTGAACAATCCTCAGCAGAAGATATTATTAATATATTGGAAGAAGTAAGGACCAGAACCAGGATTGGTTCTAGTAGGGTGAATCTCAAAACAAGGTTTAATACACCTTGGAAAGATTATGTGGACAAAAATTCCAAAGAGAGATCAAATAATATGAATTATGGATATGCAGATATAATCAGAAAGTGCCATATTTTCGAAAGCACCACCCACTTAGCCAGTACATGTCAAAGAAAAGGAAAAATAACTGAAATTGATATTAAAAAAGAACCTGATGTTGAAAAATATGATAATATAATTGTAGAAAATTCAGAGGATAAGTCATCAATATTTTCTGAATCTTCCAAAGATATAGAAAATATTAATGCCACCTTTGACATCATGAAATCCTACTCCCACTTGCCACAATTAAGCAATGGTCAACTTGATTTGTCAAAAATTCAAGATGCACAACTTATGAAAGCCAAACCAAATAGGGGAAAGGGTTATCCATCTGGTAACTCCTGTTCAAAAGAAGTGGTAATTAACAACAAACCCACTAAGCTTTTGCTTGACCTAGGAGCCTTCTGCTCTTGTGTTGGAAAATCTCTTGTTGAAACTTGTGTACCAAATTTTGATGACCAATTGTTACCAATTGATGGCATGAAATTCAATAGTGTCAGTAATCCATCTACAGCATTGGTAATTGTTGAATTTTTTCTTATTGAAAATTGCTCTAGTACCCATTTTATATTGGGAAATTACTATTTGATCATGTATGGCATAGACTTGCATAACAACAAGGACAGATAATTTACTATTGGAGACAATAAGCATCATAAACTTGCGTTTTTACAATTTAAAAGACAAATTACAGTAAGCAAAGTAGAACCAGTCAAATAAGGGTTGGAGAAATCAGAATCTGAACTGTGAGCCTTAGAGGTATTTTGATATACAAAAAAGACCACAAAAGATAAATTAAGATACAAATATAAATAAAATAAATTTATTTATATTATAAAAATAAAAAATTGGAATATAAATAAAAATTTATATTTAAAAATCAAAATTCAATTATAAGTTAAAAATAACATTACAATGAAATTTAAAATTATGAAAATATATTTTTACTTGTAAAAATTAAGTAAAAATGAATTTTTAATAAAATTTGTGAAATTTAAATTTTTTGGTAAAAAGTTATATAAAATATATTATAACTTTTTATCCAATAAATAAACATATAAAGATTATTTCAATATTTGATTCCTCATAAAAAATTAGGTGGGGTCACCTCTGGGTGAAATCTTTGTAACTCAACTCCAAATAAGCTTAAATTAAGTTTTTAGTATTTTCAATACAAAAATTGAAAATCCTCAAAAATTTAATTTAATTCACACCACATGTGGTGTTAACCATCAAATTTTGTGTTAAAATTGAGGTGTTGTGTTTAGTTTAGAAGCTATGAGGAATTGAAGTATTTTCAATTGAATTCAATTGAAATGTCAAAATGTGCACGTGTATTACATAAGTGAACTTTGATTTAAATATGAGATATCAATTATTACTGTATTGTACTGTACAACTCAATTGGATTAGATATGGTAATTATAAGTATAATACATGATGAGGAATTAAAGGAAAAATAAATTGGAAAGATTAAATTTGGGGGGGAAAAGGAACTCCAGCTCTAAGGGGGAGCCAGACCCCCAAAATCCTTGCTGACAGGCATGTGGTGTCAAAATTCACGCAAACGTTCATCACTTTTGGCCTGGAATTGAGTTACAGGGTCTGTGGACTCATTTGATGATGAGGTTTTGTAACCAACTGGGGTAGTTTTAGCTGTTGCCAAGAGGGTAAAACTACCCTTAAGATAAAACAATCATAGTAAAAACAGTTTTAACTGGTTTCTACGTCTCTTACACACATTCTGACGTGTTTTGAAGGCTCTAGACCAGGTATTGCTATAGTAATGGCTGATTTAAGGGTCTAAAATGGCAAAAAATGGCTTAAAACGGCCCTTTTTTGGTCTAAACCAGGGTTCAATGATGCCATAATTGGCTTTTCTGTTGTCATACTGTTTTTAAAGACTGACAAGAGTAAATTTTACTTTTGGAGTAAGAAAATTGATGGCTATAAAAGAATGTCTTCCTTGCCCCACTTTTCTCTTCATGTTAGAATCTTTTCCTTTTATAATTAGTTTAAACACTGTTAAACTAATCAGTAAAAGGATTCAAACCACCATTTTCAAATCATTTTAATCCTTTAACCACGTGAAAAAATCATTATAATCAATGTTTGTAACTCTTATAATCATTTTTACCCTGAACCACCCCAAAAGTGAATTAAAGCATCTTTCATCACTGTAAACTTTGTCACTTTGTTTCCAAATTCACTCTGGTCACTTTTGGGCATGTTTTCTCTTTAATATTCTTTTTAAAGCTCTTGTTCTTTAATTAATTGCTTGCAGTTCCTTGCTCAATTAATTCCAATTGAAATTGCTCTTGAAGAAATTTCTTTTGTAGAGTATTTTTGGATAAATGTTTATTGTTGGTAAAACAATAAATCTTTATAATATTATTGTTTTATACTAATAAAGTTGTAAACAATACAATTGGCGTGTTTTCTCTTAAAAGTAATATTTCTTACTATTTTTAATTGATTTTTACCTTATACAAGTTTTGAGGACAGGAAAAGTACTTGATTTTTAATCAAAGTTTCATATCCACACCTTACATTTGGGGGCCCAGCCACGATATTTTACCTGTAACATATTTTTCTTACTCTTTTTAAATAGTTTTTCTCATATGGAAAAATTTCAAAACATATAAAAAATACTTATAATTCAAAAAATCAATAAAAAAATAATTTTTTAATATTATAAGTGAGGTTTATATTTTAATTTCATTTTTGAAATATCCTTTTTTTTACTTAATTAATTGGTTTTTTTCATTGATTTTAGTGTCTGACAACGTGGTAAGACAAGAAAACATTGAAACAGCCTCAACAGTAACCAGCATTATTCCTGCCAGTACTGTTAATTTTGATCATAATATTACTATTATTGTGACTCAGAATATTCAACCAGAGCCAATTTCCTCTGATTAGTCAACTTGGAAATAAGTAGTACTCTTCAGAAAGCCAAAGACTTGGCCAATAGTAAGTTTTTTGACGTAAAAGTACTATTTTAAGCCTTTTTAACCATAATTATGTCTTCAACCAGGTCAGGAGCCAGCTATAACCCCTCAAGAAGCTCCCAGAAAGGTAAGAGACGTGATTATGGCAAAGGCCAATCAGGTACAGAAGGAAAAGGGTCAGTTGATGACTTCCAAGCAACTAAAATGGGTCATTCTGAAGCTGATAATACAATTTTACCTTCAAAAAGAGCTGAAACCGCCACAACAAGCCTCAGTGGACATATACAAAGCCCGCCACAGTGCATACAACAATGCACTTCAGTTCAAGGAGTACCAGATCCTTGCAGACCTGTGGAAGAATTGCATGAACTCTTACCTGACTGTGAGAAAATTCCTGGGCCATCCCAATACTTGCAAATTGCTCAATGGATGGCATCCATTGATGGAGAAGAAAAACATGATGCTTTTGACACTATAATGGAGGAAAAACAACCCTCCACCACCCAAAACAGTACCAAAAACAGCCCCTGTGGCCAGCAGCAGCAATTCCAACGTGAAAAAGCAGCCACAAACTCCAAACAAGGGCAAAGGGAAGGCACCAGCCCCAAACCTTACAGCCAGGGCTACAGAATCCCAAAGATTCAACAGGATGCCATGGAAAATGTATTTCAGATGGCCAGAACCATGATAGAATTGCAAAAGAAGGAGGAAGCCAGATTGAAATATCAAAAATAATTTCTGATACTTTTGAGTGTATTCCAGAGTTGTATAAAGCTATTTTTGACATAAAAAGTCATCTTTCTGATAAAAATACATCAATTTGTGACAATCTTAAAACAAATAACTTGAGTCTGAGCCAAATAAATGATACACTTAAACTCTTTGAAAGAGTTTTAAGAACAATCAAAACTTCCAATAATGATAATTCTTTTGGCATTTGGATAAATGAACAATCTGCCATTATTCAAGAATTGACAGACAAATATTCTAAATTCAATATTGATGACATAATTGAAAGAAGAGTAAAACAAGCAATGAAAACTATCAAACAAGATAATAAAAAAGCTCTTGATGATATTTCAAAATCATTTGCTGAAGTAAAGACAAATATAGTTGCCATGAAAAAGCATTTTGATACCTCAAGAGAGGAGATATCAAAATTAACAACAAAGTTAAATGAAGCTATATCTGATAATACTAAACAAACAGAATTATGGAATGAGCTAACATATAAAGAGGATGATCAAAAAAAGAATGTCATAAACTCTATACAAAACTTGCAACATGAATTAAGAAATTCACAAAGGTGTAACAACAGTAAAATGAATGATATTGAACAACTGCTAAAGACCTTACCAAGAATGTCTACACCTCTGAATCAAAATGAAGATGCAAGAATTTCCAATCCACAAGTATTGGATATTGAAAATTAACAGTTAAAAAAAGGAATTTTCTAATTCTTTTCATAACTAAGAACCATCAATGGGCCAAGCACTTTTGAAAGAAGTTCCAAAACTTAAAGAATGGCCTCACTTCAGTGGTGAAGGAGAGTATGACCATATGGAATTCATTAGAGGTATTGACATGATCAAAGAGGATTTTGAATTACCAGACAGATTGGTAACAGCCAGATTTAACACCTTGTTTACCAAATCAGCTCACAGATGGTACATCAAAATAAGACAAGCACATGGACACCAGAGTTGGACTTGGTAGAAAACCCAAATCATCAACAAATGGGAAAATGATGCTTGGAGGTTTAAATTTGAAACAGCCTTTGAATCTGCCAAATTTAATGCTGATAAAGACAAAGCTTTACCATGGTTTTGCCAACAAAAGGACAGATTAACAGCATCATATCCTGACATGTCAGAATTTATGATCCATAGAAAAACTCTGAGATAATGTGGAGGTTACTTAGAGAATTCTATTAAAAGCAGGACTACTGAACAATCTTCAGCAGAGGATATTATCAATATACTAGAAGAAGTAACCACCAGAACCAAAATTGGTTCTAGTAGGGTGAATCTCAAAACAAGTTTTAATACACCTTGGAAAGATTCTGTGGACAAAAACCCCAAAGGAAATTCCAATAATATTAAGTATAAATCTGCAGATACAATCAGAAAGTGCCATATTTGCCAAAGAACAACCCATTTAGCCAATAAATGTCCAAAGAAGGGGAAAATGAATGAAATTGATATTGAAAAGGAACCTGATGTTGAAAAAGATGACATAATTGAAGACAGTTCAGATGACAAGTCATCAATATTCTCTGAATCTTCAAAAGATATAGGAAATATAAATGCCACTTTTGACATCATGGAATCTTATTCCCACTTGCCACAATTGAGCAATGGTCAACTTGATTTATCAAAAGCTCAAGATGCACAACTTATGAAAACTAAACCAAACAGGGAAAAGGATATACAGCTGGTATCTCCTGTATAACAGAAGTGGTGATTGACAAAAAGCCCACCAAACTTTTGCTTGACCCAGGAACCTTCTGATCTTGTGTTGGAAAATCTTTTCTTAAGATTTGTGTACCAAATTTTGAAGACCAATTGTTACCAATTGATGGTATAAAATTCAACAGTGCAAGTAATCCAATGAAAGAATTAGGAATCTTTGAGACCAATGTCATATTCCCACACATAAATGGGAATTTAAGAATCACAGTTGAATTTGTTGTTATGGAAAATTGCTCTAGTACCCATTTTATATTGGGAAATGACTATTTAATGATGTATGGGATAGATTTGCATAACAACAAAGACAGATACTTTACTATTGGAGCCAATAAGCGCCAAAAATTTGCCTTTTTACAATTTAAAAGACAAATTACAGTAAACAAAGTATCACCAGTCAGCTTAGAGTTAGAGAAATTCAAGTCTGAACAGTTAAATGAGGCTGAAATAAGCCTTCATCTGACTGATAAACAATAAAATGAACTTTCTTCCCTTTTGTATGACCACAGAAAAGCATTTGCTTCAGACAAAGAACCTCTAGGAGCAATTATTGGTCATGAAGTTGACATCATTCTTAACATTGAGAGACCTTATCCACCACTCTTAAGAAGACCTGCATATCCAGCAAGTCCAAAATCAAGAGAAGCTCTAGAAATTCATATAAAAGAACTTCTGGACCTTGGTGTAATAAGAAAAGTAGGCCACAATGAAGAAGTAGAAATAACTACACCAGTCATAGTGGCATGGCATAATGGAAAATCCAGAATGGTTGGGGACTTTAGAGCTCTGAACACTTACACTGTTCCAGACAGATACCCAATACCAAAAATCCAAATCGCCCTTACTCAAATATCTCAAGCAGTGTATATAACTACTATGGATTCCCATAAAGGATTCCATCAAAATGTGGTGACATCAAGAGAAAGAAAATACTTGACAATTATTGTTCATTGTGGAGTGTATGAATACTTGAGGATGCCCTTCAGTATCAAAAATGCACCTTCACACTTCCAAACAATGATGAATGAAATCTTCCCTGAAGAACTCTCAGAGGGATGGTTA
This sequence comes from Austropuccinia psidii, assembly GCA_023105745.1. Taxonomy (NCBI): domain Eukaryota; kingdom Fungi; phylum Basidiomycota; class Pucciniomycetes; order Pucciniales; family Sphaerophragmiaceae; genus Austropuccinia; species Austropuccinia psidii. Next base: position 20,754,421 of record JALGQZ010000016.1, read on the forward strand.
ATGTGAGCCTTAGAGGTATTTTCATATACCCAAAAGACCACAAAAGATAAATTAAGATACAAATATAAATAGAACAAAATTTATTTATATTATAAAAATAAAAATTAGAATATAAATATAAATTTATATTTAAAAATCGAAATTCAATTATAATTTAAAAATAACATTAAGATAAAATTTAAAAATTATGAAATTATATTTTTACTTGTAAAAATTAAGTAAAAATGAATTTTTAATAAAATTTGTGAAATTTAAATATTTTTGGTAAAAATTTATATAAAATATATTATAACTTTTTATCCAATAAATAAACATATAAAAGTTATTTCACCATTTGATTCCTCATAAAAAATTAGGTGGGGTCACCTCTGAGTGAAAGTTTTGTCACTCAACTCTAAATAAGCTTAAATTAAGTTTTTAGTCTTTTCAATACAAAAATTGAAAATCCCCAAAACTTCAATTTAATTCACACCACATGTGGTATTAACCATTAAATTTTGTGTTAAAATTGAGGTGTTGTGTTTAGTTTAAAAGCTATGAGCAATCAAAGTATTTTCAATTCAATTCAATTGAAATGTCAAAATGTGCACATGTATTACATAAGTGAACTTTGATTTACATATGAGGTATCAATTATTACTGTATTGAACTGTACAACTCAACAGAATTACATATGTAAATTATAAGTATAATGCATGACGAGGAATTAAAGGAAAAATAAATTGGAAAGATTAAATTTGGGGGGGAAAAGGAACTCCAGCTCTCAGGGGGAGCTAGACCCCCGAATTCCTTGCTGAAAGGCGTGTGGTGTCAAACTTCACGCAAAAGTTCATCACTTTTGGCCTGGAATTGAGTTACAGGGTCTGTGGACTCAATTGATGATGAGGTTTTGATACCAACTGGGGTAGTTTTAGCTGTTGCCAAGAGGGTAAAACTACCCTTAAGATAAAACAATCATAGTAAAAACAGTTTTAACTGGTTTCTATGTCTCTTACACACATTCTGACGTGTTTTGAAGGCTCTAGACCAGGTATTGCTATAGCAATGGCTGATTTCAGGGTCTAAAATGGCTAAAATGGCTTAAACCAGCCCTTTTTTGGTCTAAAACAGGGTTGTCAACCTGTGACTCAAAACAGAGCACTAGCATGACATCCAACATACCATAAATAATGGTATGACAAGTATTGAACAAACATAGTCAATACAGGTAATAAATAAGAGGAAAAAACTCCTCTTAAATTAAACACCAACCTTATCCAAACAGAATAAGGAAACCTAGAGGAGAATAAACAAGTCAAAACCCTTATTTTCACCTCTCATATAACTTATGCATATTTAATTCATTATATACCAAAATGGTATTTTTCTTAAAGCTCACATAGAGAGCTACACAATGGTATCATCCATGTTGCTGTAACACCACTACAACTGGAGATACCATATGACCTTTATTTTAAAACCAAGACCCCCCTGAAAGTCAAAGAGGGCTTGTACAAAACTGTACAAAGGTATAACCAAATTAAAGGTCTAAACAAGAGCTTTAATTTGAGACACCTTAGACCTCTATATCTCTTAAATTGACTGAGGGATCTTGGTTCAAAGGTTTAACAACCAAAATACAGATATTCTGAAGAAAACAATGTAAACAAACCCCTGTATCTTTGGCATACACTCATACAACTGTACAGTGTAATATACCAAACTGTAGAACTAATCAAGCCCTACAAGACTGTATCATCAGAATACAGATATCTTTCAAATTGAAGAAGATATCTGGTATGCGAGTTTTTGAAGCCTCATACTGATGTACAAAATTACATCCAAAAGCTTAAAGCTCTTATACCTTTTGCTATTCTAAAGAAGGGTAAACATGAAGCATACCAAATTGAAGAGCTCATTACGCCCTTCAATTCTGTGCTCTTGGTTTCTTGATATCTTAAGAACTGACTGAGATATCTTGATTGGAAGGTTTTTCTAGCAATACATGACTGTAGCCAACTTGTATCAAACAGTATTGCTCTCATACTTAAAATAATATACTTATGAAGATATAACCTCTCTAAAATAATCATTATTGATCATACAGACACCAGAACAACGTCATCCAAGTGCTGACGTAGCAGGTGAAAAGCTTTTTCACCCTGTATTGATCCAGAATGATCATTTGTGGCTCCAAAACCACAATTCTGCCTCTATCGACGTCAGAATTGATGATCCAGAACCACAGACTGACCATTGGAGTGAAAATTTTCACTCCTCTGACGTGTGAAGAGTTAATAACTCTTGACAGTCTTGAAAGATATAAAAAGAAGGGTTTTTTCCTTGAAAACCCATCATCTTATCTTATTATCCATATTCTTACGTGACAAAACTGTTATCAATCAGTAGTGTCCTTAGAATTATTATTAAAGATATAATTAGAATATAATTATTGTAGTACTTCTTTACATTCAAAGATATTAGAGTATTGCAACCCACGTCCTCAATAGACTCATCACCACTGCTACCACGTAGCAGTAGGACCTGAAGATTTAAATTTTATTTGTTTTTTGACATGTCACAGTCATAATACTAGCTTTTAACTACATCTTATAGCTACTATATAGACTCACCCTGACATTTTGGGGGCCTGGCCGTGGGTTTTCAACCTTATTGGACGTGTTTTGAACTGAATTAGGCATAAAAATTAAATTATTTGAAAGGTATTTTACTAACAGTGAGTAAAATTTTGAATTTATCTTATTTTTCTATTATTATCATTTTTTTATATAATATAGAATCATATATTATATACATAATTTTTTCTCCAAAAATATATATTACAAATATTTTTGTTGAGAGTAAGAGTACAAATCCTCTTCATTTCATCATATTGCAATAATTTTGACTAAATTTGATAATAATACAACAGTATTAATTAAATTTCAATATAAATAATAATATACAAACAGTATATTACTTATTTTTACTATTATTTTTCACCAAAGTGCGTGAAAATTAATAAAGAAACATTTATCAATAAATAATTAATAAATATTAAATAATAAAATAATTTTTTATTATTTATAAGGAATATTTTAATCAAATATTTCCTTTAAAACAAGACATCACTCAAATTGACGTGACAACTTGTAATTGATTGATATTTTAATCAAAAATCAAGTGTTAAAATGAATATTATTTATAATATTCATAATAACAAATCAGATTTATTATAATTTAATAAATCTGACGTGTTTTTTTAGAAGAAAAACAATAGTATCCAAGTGAATCATTCACAAAACACTTGGATATTAAAGTTTTAATTCATAAAAACTCACATTAAGAGGTATTAGTAATAATATTTATAACCAACTTTATTATAATTTAATAAATTTGATGTGTTTATACAAAAACATAATAATATCCAAGTGAATCATTCACAAAACACTTGGATATTACAGTTTTCACTTATAAAACATAAGTGAAAAACTCAAAAACTGTTATTTTTCAATAAAAAACATATAAAAAAAAACATATTATACCTAAAAAATTTCGAAAAATAACAGTAGAATTGCATAAAATCATTTTGTTTTATCATAAAATACTGATATACGATTTGAAATATCTTTTCTGAATAGTGGAAAAAGACTATATTCCATTAGAAACCCAGTCACAAGGAAATCCATCTGTGACAGCCTCAGAAGACAGAGAGGTGCTGCCAAAAACCAAGGGCAAGCAGAAAAGACACAGTGAAGTGACAATCAACTCAAAAGATTGGACACCAATAGCCGTGCCAAGGGCCAAAAAACCCAGAAAAGCTCCAAAAAAACCAGTTGGATCACCAAAAAAAATTGAAAAACAGAAAATCACTGTTATCAACCCAGTTGTAAACTCTAAAGGCAAATTGCCAAAGAGTATAGATCATAAATTTGTACAAGGGCCTGCTAAAGGTAAATAAACCTTGAAACATACAACATTTTTCATTGTCTGTCATTTTTTGACATTTTTAACATGACACCTCCACTTCTTAGAGATCTTGGATTCCCAAGAAATCAACCAGAACACTGGCCAAGAAGACAGCAAATTGCTGGATCAAATGACCAGCAAAGGACTTACCATCAGGGAACTCCTACCCAAGGTCTTATTTCAAATCAAATTCAACCCAGAAGTCCAACCAGGAGATTGGACAGATGCAGAACAGGTCCTTCAAATAAACAAACTCCTGAAAGACCTCTTCACATGAAGCATGGACAACAAAATGTTCACTATGGCGGCATCATGGGCAGAAGTGGGGATAACAACTCAGAAGATCTGTCTCAAGCAAATGGCTTGGATGGAACTTATGACAGAAATGCAAGGTTGGAATCCCAACAAGAATTTCAAACTCTTATAAGAAAGAGCAATCAGAATCAAAGAGAACCAGGCAGCCATACAAGCCATAGAGAGATCTTGGCACAAGGAAGAGCCCAGTCAGATTCAGGTACCCCCAGAAATGGAAGGAGAAGTCCCATCTTCCCCACAACAATCCAGCAGTTCCAGGCCTTACAAGCCAAAGGAAACTTCATCCAGGGCTCCCCAACCATTCCAGGTAGTTTCCAACAGGAGAAAAGGAGCCCAAGGGAGAAACAAAACTTCTTTCAACCAGAGGAAGAAGGAAGCAGACCCCTTGATGAAAAAGCTGATGGACTTAGTCCAAGAAGTAAACAAAAGCAAAAAATAGTTGTACCTACAAATAGCTTTGATAGTTCTGACTCAATTGATCCAGAATTAATAACTGAGACTACGATGCACACTCATGAGTTTGAAAACAAATTCACATGGACCAAATTGGCCCAATTCATGGATTGGACCCATGAAACCTCAGAAAAAATGAGGACAGAAGTGGAAACATTGAAAGAAGAAAATGCTTTCCAAGCAACAGTCATAAAAGACTTGAATACAGATCTGGCCAAAATTTGGACAGAATTTGAAAAACCTAACAGACAGTTGAATTCAATTCTAGAAGAACAACAAACTGTGAGGATGTGAGCCTTTGAGATATTACCCCATACCCAATAAGGTCACAAAAGATACTTAGAGCAATTATACCTTTAAGATTATTATATTAAAATCACTTAGAATAATTACACATTAAAAATAATTACTTTAAAAATACAAAAATACCATAAATTGGTACAAAACTTGGTTTAACTTAAAAACCAATGAATCAACATGTGAAATAAACTATAGTATTGGATTCCCCATGGTAAAATACACATATACCATTTTTATGGCATATCTGTAAAACCAATATTTAATGAGTTATAAGGAATAATACCTTATAGAAACCATAAATCCTTATTTATTTCAAGAACCAATGAAAAAACATGTAAAAAAAATTGTACCATTGGATTCCCCATGGAAATCCACACATAAAACAATTAATGAGCTAATTACCAAAGTTAATACTTAAGGAATTAACCTGAATATATGCACTTTTTTGGTCAACGTATATATTCAAGGATCATAGCTAATATCTCTTAAACTATACAAGATAGAGTGATGAACCAAAAATAAAGTTACCACGTAATTACTGTAAGAACACAGATATGAACTTTATTTTACAATTTATAAACAAGGTTAAAACCTATGATGAAATAGTGATAAAAATCAACAGAGCTGTTGACCACTTTGTTGTGAAAGTGGTCCAAACTTAAAATAAAGTACACAGTTGGATTCTACTAGTTCATTCGTGAAGAATGATGTAATTTTTATTATTAAATTCAGGGTATAACCCCCTGAAATCATGATTTGAAGTTTAAAATATTGAATTTCGACAGAAAAGATAAGGTTATGTCAGGCTAACAGAATTCACTCTCTGAATTACTGTAGCGTGTAAAACCTAAAAGTTATTAAAGATAAAAGTTTGAGCTTAATTTGAGCAGTTATGATCACTCACTGTAACCTTAATTTAAGTTTAACAGTCATATAAGTGATAAAATTGGTGAATACTATTAGTTTATGATTAAAACTAATAAAATCCACGAAAATTGGGGTTCTGCCAAGCCTCTGATGTCATCAACTTCAAAGTTAAAGTGATAACTCTAAATAATGGTGTAATAATGATGCAATATGGTTTGATCATGATGTAATCATCTCCAAACCTTAAAATATTGATTAATTCCAGTGGATATAATCAGTACACATCTACTAGAAGCCTGCTGGACTCTAGGCGGGAGGTATTTACTATAAATAGAGCTCCTTTTACTCTATTTTCCCCTCAGACGCATCAAAAACATTAAATCAATTAAATCAAAGGTAATTTCTTTATTCTTTATATATAAAACTATTTTATTATTAAAGACCAAAGACCACCTTGTTATAATCATCCATTTTGACGTGATTAAATCATTTATTTAATTGTTTTTGCTAAAAATCTCTCTAAAAACTCATTTCCACGTAAAAATCAAGAATATTAGTAATTTTTATTTATTTTTATTGTAAATACAATTTGAAAAGGTTGTATTCATATTTTTTGGCGTAAAATATTTCAAAATTATTATATTAAGTGTTAAAAGTAGGTTATTTTCTCTTATTATAATAATTTTCTCTTTATTATTATCTTAATAATTCTTTAATTAATATAAATAGTATTTATATTAATTTATAGCTTTAATATTGGTAATATTATTGTTATTAATTGTTTTTTATTAATAAAAAACAATTTTTCACGCCTTTATTATTTGTTTGTAACAATAATAAAGTGATTTTAAATATATTAATTATTTTATATTAATATATTTATTTTATTATATTATATTTTATAATATAAATTATATTATTATACTTTATTAATAATATAATTATTTTTATGCAATAATTATAATAATTCTTTATTATTATAATTATTCTTTATCTTATTTATTTCATTTATAAGGACATTCATAGTACAATAAGTAAAATATTAGTAATTTTTACTTATTGTTTCATAGTCAAACCTTACAGAGGAGAAATCTGAGGAGTATCCAGCAGCAACAGGATAGCTTTGATAATTAAATTGATTACCTCTATGACAGAGAAGACAATCAATACCCTCCAACACAAGGTCAACCCACTACCTCTACAAAATTGAAAGAAGAGGATAAAGACCATGACCAGGAACCTGAATATCAGATTCCAAAGTCAAGATCAGAGTCAATGTACCAAGATGGGGAAAATCTCAGCTATTCAGAGAAACAGGCACTAAAACAGTTACCAGAAGTAGCAAACTGGCCAAAGTTCTCAGGAATTGGGGAATATGACCATATGGAAATCATTGACTATATTGAGGGACTCTTTGTTGATGTCCCAAAGATACCAGACTACTGGATCACAACAAGACTTAACACAGCATTCAGAGGCCATGCAAACATATGGTATACTGAGATGAAAGAAATACATGGCAGGAAAAGCTGGCCATGGTGGAGGAACCAGATTATACAAAAGTATACCAATGGTAGTTGGATCTGGAAAAAGACCATGTCCTTTGAAAGTGATAGATACTCCACAGAAAAAGACCCATATGAATGGTGTCTCAAACAAACAAAAAGGCTAAAAATATTGATCCCAATATGACAATAGAAATGAGAAGCCATAAACTCCTAACAAAATTGCCAGGAGATCTAGAACATGCAGTCAAATGCAGATGCAACAACACCAGCAGATGACATAGCAAATTTCATACAAGATGTGAGGAAAAAAACCTCCATAGGAAGGTACACATCCTATAAACCAAACTTCAAAGACAAGAAGTCTGAAGTTAAAGAAACAAACAAAGAGAAAGGGAAAGAAACCCCAAAAAAGAAATATGTGTGCCACAACTGTGGATCACCAGACCACTATGCCAACAATTGCACAAAACCAAAAAAGAAAATATATGCAATTGATGAAGAATCAGAAGAAGAACAAACAGGTGACAAATCTGATTCTGGCAGTATGGGAAATGGTATGAGAGCAGAATCACAAAGTGAACCTGATACCATAGAAGAATACATAGTGGAATGCAATGAAGAAAGTTCACTTGACATACAAGACATTGAATTAGATTCAGGAATACCACAAATAAAAACAGACAAAGAGCTCTGTAAGAACACACAGAATGCACAAACATTCCTGGTAACCCCAAATAGAGGGATGGGATTCATTCATGGAACACCTACAAAATTGAAAGTTTACATTGAGAACTGTAAACATCCAATGATCATTGACACAGGAGCAAGTTGCTCCATAGTGGGAAAAGAATACTTAAAACAACACTTTCCCAAATGGGAAGAGGATATAATCCCAACAAAAGCTAGAAACTTTAAAAGTGCATCAGGCAAAATGCACTCACTGGGGACAATAATCAAAGAGATAATTATCCCACACCAAAAAGGAAATATCAGACTAGAACCTGAATTTGTAGTTCTAGAGAATGTGTAAGATGTGACTATGAAACTGATGATAATATTACTATTAATCAACAGTACTATGTCTGTTCTTATGAAATATAATAATAAAATATTATTATAACCACAATCAAATAATTAAAGAATTATTTCTTTCACGTGTTAAGCACTACTAGTGATTTTAACAGTGAGTAAGTAATTGTCTACAAGAATCAATTACAAGAAGAATTTAATAATAAAAACTTCTTTTATTGAAATAATAAGTTATTTTAATATATAATTATCTTTTACAAGAATAATTATAATGATAATTCTTGAAGAAAACTAATTTTAGAGAAAAACTTTAAGAATTAAAGATAAATCACTCACTAATATTCCGAAGAGCTTATTGAAAGATAAGATAGAGAGATTTGACGTAGAATTGTGGATTTAGAGGATCAAAATGAATTTATAAATGTATTACAACAATATATAGTTGATTTCTATGATTTAACGTCTTTCTGATTGATTCTGAAAGAATAAAACACTTAAGAAAGGTTTTAACTAATACTTACTTGTTGGTAATACTGATATAAATGATTAATAAGATGATGATGATGATACGGAAAAAACAGCAAGAAGAGGCTTCTTTTAAGTCAACAACAGCTCACAGAGGCGTGCCATGGAGCAAACTGAAAAACCAGTGAGTGAGAAAACAATAAACCTTTTTGGATTAATGATTGCATCATCTGTTGTCATGTAAGATTATCATAATTACTTGATTGATGCTTTTACGTGACTACCAACCCCAATATGGTTAAGAATAAAAGGAGTAACATCTGTAAATCATCTTTTATTCGAAAATAATCATTGATTTCTCAAAGTTATCAATGTTATTGCCAATTTCATCACAGTTTTTAATTACTGTGAATTTTTGAAGATTCAGTGTTTCACGTAGAATGGTCAAAAATGGACTGTAAGTAAACCTTTTAATTTTACTAGTAAAAATGTAATTATTTTGGGTTGTACCATAGATAATAAAGTTCTCCATTGGTCCTGAAAGCTTCAGAAAGATTCATTAAGATTCATTAAGAATTGTATTTTTAATGAGTTTTTGAAGTTTTTACCTCATTTCTACGTAGAATTGCAAATATCAGTGTTTGACTGGTTGCTATGAGGTAAATCAATGGATACAAGTCCAAAAAGGGTTTTGATTACTCTTTCTGGGTCTATCCATGGAAAGTCATTAAGAATTGACGTGGTTACAGGAGTCTAAGTAGCTCGTTACCTCCTTGGCATGTCAAAATAGCAGGTTATTTGCTATTTTCTTAAGATTTACAGTAGTTGTGACATGGTAACCAAGTTCCCAAAGAGGTTTTGCTTACCAATTGGGTCAAGATCAGCCATGGAACCAAGCTTTGGAGCTATCCACGCCTCTGGGTCCTCAGAAGTTGGGTACCCTGGCTCTCTTTGATGTCTTTTGTCCCCCTTGCCTATTTTTTACGTCAAAATAGTAGTTTAAGCTTAAAGTGAGATATCCACTATGGGTGTACCAAAAGTCCATGTAAGAATACCATGATATTAAGTGCTCAAAACATGCATAACACTATTCTTAGTGTATATGTAACATGGGATTTCTCACATTCCCATTATTTTGGCGTGAAATTAAGAAAAACAAAACTTTTCACGGATCTTTTATGTGGTATTGATGATGTGGTATTGAAGTATTTTCCATTTTACCACCTCAAAAAGTTAATTTGAGCTTATTCACTCTATGGAGCTGCCCTAGGTGGATTTTTGTGTAGAATCCAAATCTGGCCTTAAATTCATGGATTTACTTACTCAATAAAACGTTATTCATCTTTTCTGAAATCAAAAATGATGAATTTTGAATATATGCATGATTTATGAGTTATGTATAATTCAAAATATCTTTTTAAGATAATTGTGGCCTGTTTGGGTATGTAAAATATACCTCACAGCTCACATTCCCTCCCACCAAAAAATAAAATTGTACTACAATTTTATTAGTGATAAAAGAATAAGGCCCCAAAGGGGGTTAATGTCCACTGTCCAACCTCTTTAAATCACTCAGATCAAGTAATTTAAAGCACATTTATAGAAATATTCAGCCTTGTGGCCTTCTTTCATGTCTAAATCTTCTTAAGAGTTTATCTGAGTCAGGTATTTCTGATTCTGCCATCCATTCATCTTCATGTACTGGATTCCTATATCTGACAAGATATTCTCTTTGATTTTTACCCCCAAGTCTCCTTTCTTTAATGACTTTCTTTATCTTTTTGTCTTCATTCTGTTCCACTGGTGGTACAGTTAAAGGAGTTGGGTGTCTTAAAGGAAACAATTCTTTGTCAGCTGGTTGATAAGGCTTTATCAAGCTGACTGGAAAGGTGGGATGTTTATTTTACAATTCACCACTCAATTCCACTTGAACTGCATTGGTTCCATGTAAAGCAACAATAACAAAAGGTCCTACATAAGAATATTTAAGTTTCTTCGGGCCTTTGATATTATTAAAATTCAAGGTTCAAACTAAAACTAAGTCCCCTACTTTGAAGTCTGAAACTTTATGACTCTTGTCCCACTTCTGTTTTGCATAATCAAAAGCATCATCCATACTTTGACTTGCATGAAGTCTTACTTTATCAAGCATTGTTTTGAAGCTGGAAGCTGTAGGATGAATGTCAATCAAGTCTTTCCTCAGTGTGTCTGCTGGTAGTCTTGGATTCCATCCTTTTTCTAACACAGCAGGAGTTTGTCCTGTAGAAGAATGGACTGATGTCTTATATGCCAATTATAATGCAGGTATCAGAGTGCACCAGTCATGGGTAAAGCCATCTGAGTCTTTGAATTCTAATCCATAAGCACAGAATCTCCTGATCATGTCTTCTAAAGTCTGAATCATCCTCTCTGCTAGCCCATCTGTTTGAGGGTGATATGCTGTAGAGAATGATAACTGTGAGCCTTAGAGGTAATTTCATATACCCAAAAGACCACAAATACAAAAATAACATATTAATATAAATAAAATAAATTTATTTATATTATTAAAATAAAAATCAAAATATAAATATAAAATTATATTAAAAATAAAAAATTAATTACAATTTAAAAATAAAAATACATTCAATTTTGTAAGTATAAAATTACATTTATACTTGAAAAAATTAAGTAAAAATAAAATTTCAACAAAATTGTGAAAAAATAAATAAATTTGGAAAAAAGTTAAATAAAAATTATTATAACTTTTTATCCAATAAATAAACACATAAAAATTATTTCACCATTGGATTCCTCATAAAAAATCAGGTGGGGTCACCTCTGAGTGAAATTCTTGTAACTCAACTCTAAATAAGCTCAAATTAAGTTTTTAGTATTTTCAATACAAAAGTTGTAAATCCTCAAAACCTTAATTTAATTCACACCACATGTGGTTTTAACCATCAAAGTTTGTGTTAAAATTGAGGTGTTGTGTTTAATTTAGAAGTTATGAGGAATTGAAGTATTTTCAATTGAATTCAATTGAAATGTCAAAATGTGCGCATGTATTAAATAAGTGAACTTTGATTTACATATGAGATGTCAATTATTACTGTATTGTACTGTACAATTGAATTGAATTACATATGTAAATTATAAGTATAATACATGATGAGGAATTAAAGGAAAATAAATTGGAAAGATTAAAATTGGGGGGGAAAAAGAACTCCAGCTCTAAGGGGGAGCTGGACCCCCAAACTCCTTGCTGACAGGTGTGGGATGTCAAAATTCACGCAAAAGTTCATCAATTTTGGCCTGGAATTGAGTTACAGGGTCTGTGGACTCAATTGATGATGAGGTTTTCATACCAACTGGGGTAGTTTTAGCTGTTGCCAAGAGGGTAAAACTACCCTTAAGATAAGAAAATCATAGTAAAAACAGTTTTAACTGGTTTCTACGCCTCTGAAACACATTCTGACGTGCTTTTAAGGCTCTAGGCCTGGTATTGCTATAGTAATGGCTGATTTAAGGGTCTAAAATGGCTAAAAATGGCTTAAACCAGCCCTTTTTGGTCTAAACCAGGGTTCAATGATGCCATAATTGGCTTTTCTGTTGTCAGACTGTTCTTCACGACTGAAAGGAGTAAGTTTTACTTTTGGAGTAAGAGAATTGATGGCTATAAAAGAATGTCTTCTTTGCCCCACTTTTCTCTTCATGTTAGAATCTTTTCCTTTTATAATTAGTTTAAACATTGTTAAACCAATAAATAAGAGATTCCAACCACCTTTATCAAATCATTTTCAACCTTTTAACCACGTGAAAAAATCATTATAATTATTGTTTGTAACTCTTATAATCATTTTTACCCCTGAACCACCCCAAAAGTGAATTAAAGCATCTTTCATCACTGTTAACTTTGTCACATTGTTTCCAAATTCACTCTGGTCACTTTTGGGTGTGTTTTCTCTTTAATATTATTTTTGGAGACTTTGTTCTTTAAATTAATTGCTTGCAGTTCTTTGCTCAATTAATTCCAATTTAAATTGCTCTTGAAGAAATTTCTTTTGTAGCCTTAAGATATCTCTTGTAGAGTATTTTTTGGATAAATTTTTATTGTTGGTAAAACAATAAATTTTTAAAATATTATTGTTTTATACTGATAAAGTTATAAAAAATGAAATTGGCGTGTTTTCTCTTAAAAATAATATTTCACACTATTTTTAATTGAATTCTTACCTTATACAAATTTTGAGGACAGGAAAAGTACTTGATTTTTAATCAAAGTTTCATATCCACACCTTACATTTGGGGTCCCAGCCGTGATATTTTACCTGTGACATATTTTTTTACTCTTTTTAAATCTTTTTCTTATATTGAAAAATTTAAAAACATATAAAAAATACTTATAATTCAAAAAATCCATAAAAAATAATTTTTTTCATATTATAAGTGAGGCTTATATTTTTACTTCCTTTTTGAAATAAACTTTTTTTTTAGTTAATTCATTGGCTTTTTCATTAATTTTAGTGTCTGACAACATGGTAAGACAAGAAAACATTGAAACAGCCTCAACAGTCACCAGCATTGTTCCTGCAAGCACTATTAATTCAGACCATAATAGTACTGTTATTGTGACTCAAAATAATCAACCTGAACCAATATCTTCTGAATTAATTAACTTGGACATAAGTAATACTCTTCAGAAAGCTAAGAATTTGGCCAATAGTAAGTTTTTTGACGTAAAAATACTATTTTAAGCCTTTTTAAACCATAATTATGCCTTCAACCAGGTCAGGAGCAAGCTACAACCCCTCAAGCAGCTCCCAAAAAGGTAATAGACGTGATTATGGCAGAGGCCAATCAGGTACATAAGGAAAAGGGTCAGTTGATGACCTCCAAACAACTAAATTGGGTCATTCTGAAGCTGATAATACAATTTTACCTTCAAAAAGAGCTGACACCGCCACAACAAGCCTCTGTGGACATATACAAAGCCAGCCACAGTGCATACAACAATGCACTTCAATTCAAGGAGTACCAGATCCTTGCAGACCTGTGGAAGAATTGCATGAATTATTACCTGACAGTAAGAAAATTCCTGGGCCATCCCAACACTTGCAAATTGCTCAATGGATGGCATCCATTGATGGAGAAGAAAAACATGATGCTTTTGACACTATAATGGAGGAAAAACAACCCTCCACCACCCAAACCAGTGCCAAAAACAGCCCCAGTGGCCAGCAGCAGCAATTCCAACGTGAAAAAGCAGCCACAAGCTCCAAACAAGGGCAAAGGGAATGCACCAGCCCCACAACCTTACAGCCAAGGCTACAGGATTCCAAAGATTCATCAGGATGACATGGAAAATGTATTTCAGATGGCCAGAACCATGATGGAATTACAGAAGAAGGAGGAAGCCAGATTAAGATTCCAGAAATGATTTCTAATATATTTGATTCCATCCCAGAGTTGTATGATGCTATAAATGACGTGAAAAAACATCTTTCTGATAAAAATGAAACTATTTGTAACAACATTAAAACAAACAACCTGAGTCTGTGCCAAATTAATGAAACACTTATGTGTTTTGAAAGAGTTTTAAGAACAATTAAAAATTCCAATAATGATAATTCTTCTAACAATAAAATAAATGAACCATCTGCCATTATTAAAGAATTAACAGATAAATATTCTAAATTCAATATTGATGACATAATTGAAGCAAGAATTAAACAAGCCATAAATATTATCAAGACAGATAACAAGAAAGTCCTTGATGACATTTCAAATTCATTTACTGAAGTAAAGACATATACCATTGCCTTTAAAAAGTGTTTTGATGCTTCACAAGAAGAAGTATCAAAATTATCAATGAAATTGAATCAAGTCACTGCTGATAATACAAGACAGACAGAGTTATGGCAAGAACTGACACATAAGGAAGACATGTATAAAATTGAAGTAATAAATTTAATACAAAGCTTCCAACATGAATACAGAAATTCCCAACAGTGTAGCAACAGTAAGATGAATGACATTGAACAAATACTGAACACCTTACCAAGAATGTCTACACCTCTAAATCAAAATGAGGGCACAAGAATCCCACATCCACAAGTATTGGATCCTGATAATTCACAATTAAAGAATGAATTATCCACTTCTTTTCATAACTTGGAACCATCAATGGGCCAAGCACTCTTGAAAGAAGTTCCAAAACTTAAAGAATGGCCTCACTTCAGTGGTGAAGGAGAGTATGACCATATGGAATTCATTAGAGGTATTGACATGATCAAAGAGGAATTTGAATTACCAGACAGATTGGTAACAGCCAGGTTTAACACCTTGTTTACAAGATCAGCTCACAGATGGTACATCAAAATAAGACAAGCACATGGACACCAGAGTTGGACTTGGTGGAAAACCCAAATCATCAACAAACGGGAAAATGATGCTTGGAGGTTTAAAGTTGAAACAGCCTTTGAATCTGCCAAATTTAATGCTGATAAAGACAAAGCTTTACCATGGTTTTGCCAACAAAAGGACAGATTAACAGCATTATATCCTGACATGTCAGAATTTATGATCCATAGGAAAATTCTGAGACAATGTGGAGGTGACTTAGAGCATGCTGTCAAAAGCAGGACTACTGAACAATCTTCAGCAGAGGATATTATCAATATACTAGAAGAAGTAACCACCAGAACCAAAATTGGTTCTAGTAGGGTGAATCTCAAAACAAGGTTTAATACACCTTGGAAAGATTCTGTGGACAAAAACCCCAAAGAAAATTCTAGTAATATTAAGTATAAATCTGCAGATACAGTCAGAAAGTCCCATATTTGCCAAAGCACCACCCATTTAGCCAATACATGTCCAAAAAGGGGGAAATTCAATGAAATTGACATTGAAAAGGAACCAGATGTTGAAAAAGAAAGCATAATTGAAGACAATTCAGATGATAAGTCATCCATATTTTCTGAATCTTCAAAGGATATAGAAAATATCAATGCCACTTTTGACATCATGGAATGTTATTCCCACTTGCCACAATTGAGCAATGGTCAACTTGATTTATCAAAAGCTCAAGATGCACAACTTATGAAGAAAAAACCAAACAGAGGAAAAGGTTATACAGCTGGTAATTCCTGTATAACAGAAGTGGTGATTGACAACAAGACCACCAAACTTTTGCTTGACCCAGGAGCCTTCTGCTCTTGTGTTGGAAAATCTTTTCTTAAGACTTGTGTACCAAATTTTGAAGACCAATTGTTACCAATTGATGTAATAAAATTCAACAGTGCAAGTAATCCAATGAAAGCATTAGGAATGTTTGAGACCAATTTCATATTCCCACACATAAATGGGAATTTAAGAATCACATTTGAATTTGTTGTTATGGAAAATTGCTCTAGTACCCATTTTATATTGGGAAATGACTATTTAATCATGTATGGGATAGATTTACATAATAACCAAGACAGATACTTTACTATTGGACACAATAAGCGCCAAAGATTTGCCTTTTTACCATTTAAAAAATAAATTACAGTAAACAAAGTATCACCAGTCAACTTAGAGTTAGAAAAATTCAAGTCTGAACAGTTAAATGAGGCTGAAATAAACCTTCATCTGACTGATAAACAAGAAAATGAACTTTCTTCCCTTTTGTATGACCACAGAGGAGCATTTGCTACAGACAAAGAACCTCCAGGAGCAATTATTGGTCATGAAGTTGACATCATTCTTAACATTGAGAGACCTTATCCACCACTCTTAAGAAGGCCTGCTTATCCAGCAAGTCCAAAATCAAGAGAAGCTCTAGAAATTCATATCAAAGAACTTCTGGACCTTGGCGTAATAAGAAAAGTAGGCCACAATGAAGAAGTAGAAATAACTACACCAGTCATAGTGGCATGGAATAATGGAAAATCCAGAATGGTTGGGACTTTAGAGCTCTGAACACTTACACTGTTCCAGACAGATACCCAATACCAAAAATCCAAATTTCCCTTACTCAAATATCTCAAGCAGTGTATATAACCACTATGGATGCCCTTGAAGTATTCCATCAAAATGTGGTAACACCAAGAGCAAGAAAATACTTGAGAATTATTGTTCATTGTGGAGTGTATGAGTACCTAAGGATGCCCTTTGGTATCAAAAATGCACCTTCACACTTCCAAAGAATGATGAATGAAATATTCCCTGAAGAACTCTCAGAGGGATGGTTAATCATTTACATAGATGACATTATTATCTGTTCCAAGACTTGGGAGGAGCACATGTACAGATTATCAAGAGTTTTGACAAAAAATTAAATCAGTAAACATGAAAATCTCCTTGAAGAAATGTCATTTTGGATTTAAAGAACTTAAAGCACTAGGACATGTTGTATCTGGTTTGTCCCTTGGGATTGACAAAAACAAAGTTGCAGCAGTATTGTTAAAACCCATGCCTCAGAATAAGAAGGAAATTCAGTCATTCTTAGGTTTTGCAGGATATTACAGGCAACACATTAAAGATTTTGCATCCATAGCAAGACCACTTTATAAGTTGTGTGACAAAGACACAGTTTTTGAAATCACTGTTGACAGAGTCAAAGCTTTGGAGTCTCTAAGAGAAGCATTGACCACTGCTCCACTCTTACTGATGCCAGACTTTAAATTGCCTTTCAAACTGTATATTGATGCATCAGGGGATGGACTGGGTGCTACACTTCACCAAGTTCAGATCATAAATGATAAACCTGTAGAAGGACCCATATGTTTCATATCCAGGCAAATCAAACCAACTGAAGCCAGATATGGAGCAAGTCAGATGGAATGTCTATGCCTTGTCTGGGCCTTGGAGAAATGGAACTACTTCTTAGAGGGATGTGGTTTTGAAGTGATAACAGATTGTACAGCTGTAAATCACTTTTGAACATGAAAACACCCAACAGACACATGCTCAGATGGCAAATAGCGATAGAGGAATACAGAGGCAATATGACTATTGTTCATAAGGAAGGGAATATTCATAAGAATTCAGATGGACTAAGCAGATGGCCATTACCAAATAATATTGATAATCCTGCTTATGTGCCAGAAGAAGCTTCACCACAAATTCCAATAGAAGTAATAAGTGTTACAGACTTGAACACCACCTTCTTTGAAGAAGTCAGAAGTAGTTACACTCAAGATAAGAATTGTAGCATCTTATGCCAATTACTTAACAAAGACTGTAAAGACAACTCTCTAATACATACCTTGGATGAAGTATGGAGAAAATCTTATGATGAAGGAAGATTTCACCTACTGGATGGTATAATTTACCACAGAACCAAGCACACATGTTTCATGACAGTTGTAGACAGGTCATTAATCAATCTTGTACTCAAAGAATGCCATGATAGTCCCTTTTGAGGACATCTGTCTGAAGACAGAACAAGAGAGAAAGTAAAGACCTGCATATGGTGGCCAATGTGGCAGAAAGATGTTGCAGAGTATTGAAAAACCTGTGACAGATGCCAAAAGGCAAATAAATCCACTGGCAAAAGACTTGGAAATATGATAAAAATCCAAGAACCAAACAGACCTTGGGAAATTGTCCATATGGATTGGGTAACTGGCCTACCACCAGGAGGTGACAGAAGCTATAATGCTTGCCTAGTAATTGTGGACAGATTCAGTAAAACTCCAATCTTTTTACCATGCCACAAACATGATACAGCCATGGATACAGCTCTTCTGATATGGAATAGAGTAGTGTCATGGACTGGGATATTTACAAATATCATCAGTGATAGAGATCCCATATTCACTTCAGCACTATGGACAAATCTTCACTAATTATTTGGCACTAAACTGTCTTTCTCTACAGCCTACCACCCACAAGCTGATGGCCTGGCTGAAAGGATGATCCAAACCTTAGAGGACATGGTGAGAAGATTTTGTGCATATGGCCTTGAATTCAAAGATTGTGATGGATTTACCCATGATTGGTGTACTCTGTTGCCAGCACTCGAATTAGCATATAAAACATCAATCCATGCCAGTACCAATCAGACTCCTGCTATTCTAGAAAAAGGATGGAACCCCAAGTTACCCCAAGATTCCTTGAGGAAAGACTTAATTGAAATACATCCCACAGCTGCTAGCTTCAAAGGAATGCTAGACAAAGCTAGAAAGCATGCAGTAATATGCATGAAGGACTCTTTTGCATATGCTAAAGACAAATGGGATAAATCACATGCAACTCCAGATTTCAAAGTGGGGGACCTAGTTCTTGTATCCACCACTAACTTCAATAACACCAAAGGATGTAAAAAGTTGAAAGACTCGTTTGCAGGACCTTTTGTGATTAAGGCCCTCCATGGAGAAAATGCTGTTGAAGTAGAGTTATCTGAAGAAATTAGCAATAAGCACCCTACATTCCCAGTAAGCTTGATAAAGCCATATAAATCTAGTGATGCTGAGGAATTTCCCTTGAGGAATAAGATTCCCCAAGTTGTACCTCCTATTGAGACATCTGGTACTAAGAAAATGACCAAAGTTCTTAAAGAAAGGAAATTAAGAACCAAGAAAGTAAGGGAATACCTTGTTAGGTACAGTGACCCAACTTGTGAAGATGAATGGTTAGAAGAAAAGGATAAACCAGAAGCTACCAAACTCCTCAGGAGATTCAGACACACTAGAAATAACAATATTACAAAGTAATATTCTTTTTTAGGGGGAGGGAGTGTGAGCCTTAGAGGTAATTTCATATACCCAAAAGACCACAAATACAAAAATAACATATTAATATAAATAAAATAAATTTATTTATATTATTAAAAGAAAAATCAAAATACAAATATAAAATTATATTATACAAAAAATTAATTACAATTTAAAAATAAAAATACATTAAATTTTGTAAGTATAAAATTACATTTATACTTGAAAAAATTAAGTAAAAATAAAATTTTAACAAAATTGTAAAAAAATATATAAATTTGGAAAAAAGTTAAATAAAAATTATTATAACTTTTTATCCAATAAATAAACACATAAAAATTATTTCACCATTGGATTCCTCATAAAAAATCAGGTGGGGTCACCTCTGAGTGAAATTCTTGTAACTCAACTCTAAATAAGCTTAAATTAAGTTTTTAGTATTTTCAATACAAAAGTTGTAAATCCTCAAAAACTTAATTTAATTCTCACCACATGTGGTGTTAACCATCAAATTTTGTGTTAAAATTGAGGTGTTGTGTTTAGTTTAGAAGTTATGAGGAATTGAAGTATTTTCAATTGAATTCAATTGAAATGTCAAAATGTGCGCATGTATTACATAAGTGAACTTTGATTTACACATGAGGTGTCAATTATTACTGTATTTTACTGTACAATTGAATTGAATTACATATGTAAATTATAAGTATAATACATGATGAGGAATTAAAGGAAAATAAATTGGGGGGGAAAAAGAACTCCAGCTCTAAGGGGGAGCTAGACCCCCAAAATTCTTGCAGACAGGCGTGGGATGTCAAAATTCACGCAAACGTTCATCACTTTTGCGCTGGAATTGAGTTACAGGGTCTGTGGACTCAATTGATGATGAGGTTTTGATACCAACTGGGGTAGTTTTAGCTGTTGCCAAGAGGGTAAAACTACCCTTAAGATAAAACAATCATAGTAAAAACAGTTTTAACTGGTTTCTACGCCTCTGACACACATCCTGACGTGTTTTGAAGGCTCTAGACCTGGTATTGCTATAGTAATGGCTGATTTAAGGGTCTAAAATGGCTAAAAATGGCTAAGAGCAGCCCTTTTTGGTCTAAACCAGGGTTCAATGATTCCATAATTGGCGTTTCTGTTGTCAGACTGTTTTTCACGACTGACAAGAGTAAATTTTACTTTGGGAGTAAGAGAATTGATGGCTATAAAAGAATGTCTTCTTTGCCCCACTTTTCTCTTCATGTTAGAATCTTTTCCTTTTATAATTAGTTTAAACATTGTTAAACCAATCAATCAAAGATTCCAACCACCTTTATTAAATCATTTTAAACCTTTTAACCACGTGAAAAATTATTATAATCATTGTTTGTAACTCTTATAATCATTTTGACCCCTGAACCACCCCAAAAGTGAATTAAAGCATCTTTCATCACTGTTAAATTTGTCACATTGTTTCCAAATTCACTCTGGTCACTTTTGGGCGTGTTTTCTCTTTAATATTCTTTTTAAAGACTTTGTTCTTTAATCAATTGCTTGCAGTTCTTTGCTCAATTAATTCCAATTTAAACTGCTCTTGAAGAAATTTCTTTTGTAGCCTTAAAATATCTTTTGTAGAGTATTTTTTGGATAAATTTTTATTGTTGGTAAAACAATAAATTTTTAAAATATTATTTTTTTATACTAATAAAGTTATAAACAATAAAACTGGCGTGTTTTCTCTTAAAATTAATATTTCATACTATTTTTAATTGAATTCTTACCTTATACAAATTCGGAGGACAGGAAAAGTACTTGATTTTTAATCAAAGTTTCATATCCACACCTTACAATAACTTAGTCCCAAACAATCTATGAAGATTGGTCCAAAGTGCAGATGTGAACTTGGGATTTTTGTCACTTATGATATTCTTAAATAATCCTGTATGAGAAATAACTCTACTCCATAAAAGAAGAGCTGTATCCATAGCAGTGTCATCTTTATGACATGGTAAGAATATGGGAGTTATGTTATATCTGTCTTCAATGACTAAACAAGCATTATAACTTCTGTCACCACTTGGAGGAAGTGCTGTGACCCAATCCATGTGAACAACTTCCCAAGGGCATTTTGGTTCTTGATTATGGATCATTAATCCAAATTTATTGCCTGTACTCCTGTTTGCTTTTTGGCATCTGTCACAGGTATGGCAATATTCAATGGTTTCTCTTCTCCAAGATGGCCACCATGCACAGTTCTTCACTTTTTCAAGTTTTCTGTCTTCTGACAGGTCTCCAGAGTAGATACTATCATGACATTCATGAAGAATGGTATTGATAAGTAATCTACTGCACAATGTCATAACACAAGAATGTTTTGTTCTGTGGTAAATGATCCCATCAAACAAGTGAAATCTTCCTTAAGAATAGGAATTTTTCCAAACTTCATCAAGTGCATTAACTAAAGATGTATCTTTGCAGTCTTTATCTAATAAAGAAATCAAGATATGGCAATTCTTGTCTTGTCTATAAGATTCTCTGACCTCCTCAAAGAATTCAGTCCCAATATCAGTTAACACCGGGGAGAATCTTGTGTCAATCGTCGGCGATTGACTTCACATCAAGCAGGATAAAAGTCGAGCTCACGTCAAGCAAAAATCAATTGAACGTCGAGCACACGTCACACTCTGGTCTTACACCAAATCCTGTGACATCCAATAATATTGGTTCCCCTGTGCCTTCAACTCAGATTCCTCACCACCTGATCATCCCACAACCGTCCGATGATTGGTAAAAATTACACCAGACCCACCTGTTTGCACACACACACATCCAAGATGTCCTTCAGCCAGTCTTGATGTAGGCGGGGGGTTTGACTTCACCAGGTCATCCATGAAGTGTGCGTGTGCATGTGTGGGGGCGGGTGCGTTTGCGTGTGCGGGTGGGTTTGCATGTGCATTGGCGTGTGTGGGTGCGTGGGCGTGTGCATTGGCGCGTGCGGGTGCACATGCGGGTGTGGGTACGCAAAAGCTGATTCCGCTTCCAACATGATGATGGCGCAGTTAGAAATTTTGGATGCTGTGAAAGGTGAGTGTGTGGGTAATTTGATCATTGGACTTGGCTTATTCACACTGTACCCAATGTCAAAATAGTAAGTTCTTTGTGGCAATGTGAAATAATGGGCTTTGCTTGTCACAATGGCATGTCTCTGTCACTAAATTTTGAGGCAGTTATTTCACTAGCAAAATTGCTAATGAATCTGAGAGATTTGCATTTTTGTAGACTAAATATCATGAAATAACGGCTTTATCATTACAAGCAGTCCACATGACAGAGCTTTGTTATCATACAATCTACAGTTACCTTCTATTTCTTCTTCTGATATAATCAAGTGTCCATCATCAAAACCAACAGCTTTATAAATATTGAGATATGGCCAATCTGGTAGGAAATTCACATCAATCTTCAAAGTTTTTAAAATCAGAAAGTTATTGTTCAGTATGCTAGATGGCTCAGAGACTTTGAAAATGCTATCAATAATACCAAATTTTCGTGAGTTGCCCCTTTGAAAACATATCACACTGTTGCTGACATTTTTGGATTCAGTTGAAAATATATTGTTCCCCATATTAATGTTTGAAACTGGAAAATACCAAGGTGAGACAATCCTTGAAGTGGGATGACTTGTGGATTGCATGGTATTGTCTAAGCTGATCCAATCAACCATTTCCCTTGTTGCATGAAAAGTCTGTAAGTACTCAACCAGGCAATCATAATTTTGTTGGTCATGGCGGGATGGCTTGTTATATTTATGGTGATTGAACACGGCAGGTGGCTGTGATTTGAAAAGCTGTTTTATTTCACATGGCACAGATGGGGATTTCAGGAGAACGGAAAGGTTGGAACATCGACAGATATGTTGAAGTAAGGTTTTATCTATATCATCTATTCAGAGTTGCAAAAAGTTAGTCTTATTCAGTTCAGGTGTTTAATCAATGTGAATATATTGATCTTATTAATTGACGTACATATCTTGTTATTTGTTGGCATCTTTGCAAATACTCCAATCAAGCGCTCATAACCCCATGTGGCTGAGGCTTGTGCTGGGCCCCAACGTTGGAAGAGTTCGGGAATATGATCAGCAAAATAATGATTTGGTTTACTTTTCTGTTTTGGGAACAGGTGTTGATTGGAAAGGCGGAATTTTTTCCAATGTTCAGCAAATGCAGTCGCATCATCTATTGAAACAGTCCAGCTTGTGGCAATGTTGATAGCACTAATCAAATGGAATGTATACTTGGCTAGTTCATTTGCAAGTTCTTCTGACTGACCCATTTTTCTTTGAGTGTTGCCAGATTGGTGTACATCTAATGACATCTGTTGACTGAGCATTAGAAATGGAATATAGACCTTATATAAGAGAGCCCATTCAGCGGCTTTTAAGCTACCATGAGAGGGGGAACCCATGTTGCGAGGTACTCTTGTCCATGATGAGGGAATTATTGTCTCAGATATGATTTGACGGAGATGCTTCAGAGCCTCACCCTTGATCTGGTGATCACTCAGTGCAGTGATATCCAATTCAGAGGGTATTTCAGAAGTGGGGATGTAATCGGCATCAAATGAAGGAATCTCCGCAGAACCACTAGATGGATGTTCTGTGTTAGGGGTGGGCATTGGGAAGTAGTTTTTTCGGGTGGAAGTAGTGGGGAGTGGCTCATTTATTATTTTTGCTGCGTCTCTTCTCAGGGAGCGGGCCTCTCTCAATGTGATTTTATCAAGAGAGCTGTTGAAGGTCTTGGAATCTGAGTCTGAACTGTTGGTGTCATTGGATTTCCTGCGGGACCTGAAGTAAATTTTTGATTTGGACTCTGGAATGCACAATTTGAAAGTTGCATTATCCTTCAAAATTCCAAGTATTAAATTATGCATTATGTCAAGATTAACCATTCTGGTTGCATCCCAATACGGAAGGTCTTCCAAAATTGAATATCGCACTCCATACTCAGAGAGAATTGCTTGTCTTTGTTGTGGGGTTGCCCGAAGCCATTTGGCAATGGTTGATTTATGACTTTGGTATGAGCGCGTGTAGTGAAATTGAGGACCAATTTCTTCAATTTGAGCTTTGTGAATGGTGCAAAAATTACAAAAGTGGTTTCCTGAATGGGAAATAAATCCAGTAAGCTTGCACATGGCAACCACATCCGCAATGGCTGTGAGGATGGCAACACGGATAAAGGATCCTGATGGACCTGTTGAGGTGGGTGCAAAATGGTAACCTTGCCATAGCTCTTTGAGCTCGTTGATGAGTGGCATTAATAGATAATTCAATTGAAGCGCAGTTGGCTCCTTTGGACCAGGGATGATTCCTGCAAGATAGACATTCTCGGGCTTCAATCTTTCACTTGGGGGGAGATTAAGACAAATAAGCATGATAGGTCCAATGCTAGCCAACCGGGTTGACTTTCCATGTGCATTAAACCAGTCCACATATATGGAGAAGGCCAATGCACCAGGAATGGACATGAATGGGGGGTCATGGATATTTCTAGTGCCAGTGAAGCGTCTCCAGACCAATCCATCCCAGACATCACATTTGGGGGTACCTTCAGGGGTTTGGGATTGTTGATGTTGATGCAGAATTTCCATAATTCCAGCCCGCTGGAGGAATCTGGCAAGCCAATTTTTGAATGGTTGATAAATGAAATGTTTTGTTGGTATAAATTTTTGCTTCATGTTGGTTGTGTTTTGGGTGTGGGGTTCAGATGAATAGATGAATTTGCCTAATGATTGTGTGCAAGGGGGATCATGATCATTTGTGTCATTATGGCGTTGACAGTGGGGTTGGTCAGTTGTGACTGATTCAGTAAGGCCATTAAGAGAGAAACATTGAGGACAACATATATAGTTTTGAATCACTGGCTCCAATTGGAGATGTTCAAATATGGTACTCAGATCTTGAGGTATATGGAATGCAGGAGCGGGGGGACCAGCTGAGCTTGAGATACTGGACTTGATCAGCAGGTTCAGGGCGGGGTTGAGTATGTGTGAAGCCCTGCAGGGTAAATTATACCTTAATGATAGAATGGCAGATATTATCATTCCTAGGTCTTGTGGGGGAAGGGTTTGACTGCTGCTGTATGGTTTCTGTGCAGTTGCATTGAGACCCGCTGGAGTTGAGAAAGTGCTTTGGGTCAAACGTGAATAATCAGCTGGGAAGATTTGATCCAATAGAATTTGTGGGCACCCAGATCCTGATGCAGAAGTAGGGATGTTTGGAAGAGATTTGGGTGCAATGGTTGATTTGAGCTTTTTAATGTGCTGTTTATATTGGAAAGGTGTGAAGGCAACTCCTTGCCTATCACCCTCAGGGGAAGAGTGTGTTTGAGTTGAGCAGTGTTGACACATGCATATACGCATTGAGGAATAGGGCCGGGTTGTCATTGTTGCAGGAATTGGGAGTACGGTTGCTTTGTGTATAAATATCTATGGTTGATGTGAAAGTGTTTAGGAGTGTTATTAATTGGAAATAAAATTCAGTGATTATTTATGAAGGGGGAGATGATTTGAGCCAGCTGAGGATTTTATCCCATTTGTAATGGAGCATGAGCTGCAGTGGATAAAGTGTAACATGTCTCATCTGGATGGCGGAATTGGTTAGGCATTTAATTGGGTAAAATGCCATGCTGCTCCATGCTCATACATATTATAGTTTATTTACCCATTGTGATAGTGCGGGTTTGACCATTGAGGGGGTTCCATTAGTGAAGTGTTACCATTGAATTGAGGGGATTAGCATTTAATCCATGTACGCTGGCACGCCATCGTACATGGTTTAAACCTTATTACAGACATAACTATATAACTCTATTACATAAGGGGTTGGAGTGCAGCTAAAGTCTTGGTATTTGGCTTGAGTGCGGCGGGCTTTGAATCAGTTGGAATGTGATTTGGATTGTCTTGCCTTTCTTGAAAAGGTGATGTCTCTTTTGGGGGTAAATCCTTCATGAATAACCCCTTTACAGATGTACAATGTTGTGGAATTTCAATGAATATATTGGCAGTTTGGATAATTCACAAAATGTGACAATGGGGAGGCGTAAATGTTACCAAATATGATTACTTATGGATGATGGGTCCCCTTTCAGATCAAGGAAATATCAAATTATATGCTGGTAGGCCGTGCAGGGTGGTTTCCGACAAAAGCGGAGGAGCTCAAGAGGAGGCAGGGAGGATTCTCCTTAAAAGAGTCTTATCCGAATTCCACACAACACTTGGTTCCAACTATTCATAGAATTTCTCTATTCTAAATTTGAAAAAATCTCATCTCATATCCCTCTATTTTATCACAATACTGAACTGTTTTATCAAGTTAAAAATATTACTGTACTTTTTCGGCCCTTATGTCATCTTCCAAGTCACATCAATCCCGTTCAGGTTCTGTTCATGACTCAGATAGTGAATCTAGCATAGAATATGTTCAAACACAATCACCATTGAGTCCCAACATTCCTCTCACAACCCCTATCGCATCCTCAATGAATGTATCAGGTCTTAACATTGATGTGGGAAATCCAAAGGCTCCAACTTCCAGCACTTGGGCGATCCCAAATATTTCTGTCACTCCAATTCCCCCGAATCCCACTAATACACAAATGCATGTGTCTGAGGGGCCGGAAGGCACACCTCAAATCTCATCAAATGCTAATCCCCAATCAAAATTTCCACGTGAGTTCCTCCTTAACCCCGGTCGGAATCCAGTCGCATCCCAGGATCCCTTTGGACGAAGTAAACAGGCAACCCTCAATATTCCATCAGGATCTCAGGTTCATGTGGGCAATGAAAGGCGGCTTGATGGGGGGCGACGAAAAAGACCTTTGGAAAATGTAACTTGGAGCGGTCTGTCGGAGGGAAATCCAGGATTGACGCTTCATCAAAGTAAGTCATTTGAATTTTGGAGTAGAAACTTATTCACAATTTGATATGTTTGTTTCATGGGTTAGATATGGCACCTAAAGGCAAGTCAGTCTGATCTCAGGAGCCAATTGAAGATCGTGAGGATGACCAGTCTTCATTAATGTTTTGATGTGTTAACTGATGATTTGCATGGCAGGGGATGAACTTTATGCGTCTTCACCTCTGGTCCATAAAGAGAAAGTCACTGGACGTCATCATCCATATGCCTCCAAACCAAGAACGGGTCATGCCAGTACATCAAGAGAAGAAATTGTGGATGATGAGGATGAGAACATGTCTCCGACTCAAAGTGAAAGAAATGATGAACCAAGGAGGGACGATTTCACGGCGCATGAGCAAGGCACTCAATCAAATAGTGAGTTCACCCATCCTCAGCTGGGCCTTTCCCAGAGTATGCTTGAACAATCCGAGGTCAGACAGCAAAGGAACCAGGCCCGCAAAGCTCACAATGTGGCGAAACGTGCAAGCCAGAAGGAGCAACAAAAATGGCTGAAAGCAGAACTTCCAGAGAATGTCCATGGAATGAGATCAGCAGTACATGCCCATTGCCTGTTCCTACTCAAAGTTAGGGATAAGGATTTTTCCTCACTACCAGCACCACCCAGCAGAGAAGAGCGTGAAATTGCAATTAAAGTGGCTGGTCATCTGGGATATGTCCCCGAGGATGTTTTCAATGAGCCATCAACACAGGTTCAGTCTCAGGGTTTCCAAAGCTACTGCGAAAATTAGCTCCACAAGCTAGGACTAAAGCGATTCACTTGGGACTGGGAGAGCTCATGGCAACATCCGTTCAATGAGCTGATGTCTATGGTGTTTTACCGTACATTCCGTCTTGCACTGGTCAGTACCGACTATCATCATTACTGTTGGAAAAAGGATCATAATAACTATGGGGTCGTGGCGGCTTTAATGGAGCAATATTTCACTTATTTGAAAAGAGAATGGAAGTCTATTCAAAAGGATGCCGAGTATTTGGTTAAAAAGAAGGAGAATCAAAAGCTTGCGAAGATTTGTCAAAGGGTTAGTTATTGTATCTCTTCTTCATTGTGAGCAAAGACTGATGATGATCTACTTGATTATGTGCAGACCTGTGAGCGCCGTCGTAAATGGTGTGATACGGCTAATTTTCCCATTCTAGCATCACAATTCAATGACCCTCGAGTATGTTCAGATACTGAGGAGGTACTGGAAAATGGCCGTCAAGTTTACCGCAAAGTGGGATTACGCTGGCGCTCCCAGTTATTTAATGAATTGGTATTAAAAATGGATCAAGACATAGAGTTTTGTAATCACATTAAAAAAAAGGGTAAAAAAACTATTGATAGATTGCCAGAATTACAATCGACAGATGATGGTGATATTACGGAAGGCTTATCATTTCAGGTATTTGATCAAGATTGGCTCAAAGGCTGTAGTAAGATGCAGACTAGCGCCCTCAAAATACTTGACATGCCAGTTATTAGGCCAAATGGTGATGCTCTGCAATAACTTAGTAATATAAATGTATAGCACCGTTACAAATTAACATTTTGTGAATTATTTGTGCAGGTGTAATAAAATCTTATTATTATCTCTTAAGGATGCAACAACTTGCTAAATATGTTAGAATATAGACAATATGAATTGAAATGTATCACCGTCTCCCTTAGCAATAATACTCTATTGCTCATTTTCATTGAGGAAATATTGAAGAAGTTTGATCCAGCTCATGGTGTTCATAATTGTGGACCTGTGCCAGAGTCAACAGGGGTTATCAACTTTGTCAATCACAAATTATATAATATCAGTAAGGCTCACGCAGTTAATGATTTTTTCTTTTCTTGGACCTATTGGTGATTGGAATATGGCATTCCCATAAGGAAGGATTTCGGAATAGCAATACAATTAGGGTCAAAGATGATCTTGAAAGGTACCTTCTGCATGTTGACCTCAACTGAATGACGAGTGATATAGTGGATGACCTGTACAGGTCGTTGTTGGCCAATACGATGTAGACGATCAACAGCCTGAGCCTCAATGGCTGGGTTCCAATTGGGCTCCTGGAAATGTGGAATTCAGGGTCCGAAAATCAGGGGAGAATTTTGGGGGGAAACTCACCATTAAATAGACTATATTAGCACAAGTTATATTGAGGCCAGTTCCAGCCGCGGCAATGGATGCAATGAGTACTTCACATTCAGGATTATTGAAGAAATTCTCAAGCGCCTTGTCCTGCGCTCGTGGTGTGATTGTTCCATCAATTCGTGCTGAAAGGATAGAGTGATGGGCAAGAGCAATACCAATTCTACAATATAAAAAAGTCAGATGCAGTCAATTGGTAATGGATGCATATTAGAATTAACGTACAAATCTAGAAATTGGGTCCATTGGGTATAAACCACCGATTTGGTTGGACCACACCTTGTTTGTTTGTTCTTCATTAAGCTTTGTAGGAGGTGTGCAATTTTACTACTCATCATGCATGTTTCCACATCCACAATAGTTCGTGTGATTGTTGGGGAGTTATCCTGAGTGCTCCTGCCCTCGGGGTCTTCCAACTCCGCCTCCGCAATTGTGTTAAGCATGATGTGATGGTTACAACATATTTGCAGCTTATTAATATTTCTGAAAAACTCTCCTGGTCCTTTGCTTTTGGATGATAGGAATTCTTCATATAATGTGGAATATTCTTGCTGCATGGTCGGGTTGAGTGGGAGCAGCTCATAATGATGGCTAATAGTGGGGAGGGATTCGAGATGTGTGGTTTTGGTGCGGCGCAAACTTAAATGCCGCAATGCCAAATGCAAAATATCATTTCAAACTTTTGAAAGACTACTCAGGATGAATGGTGACCAGTTATCTTGATCGGCGCTCTGTGGTTGAGTGATGAATGATATTATGCCCAAAAGGTCATAAATGGTGTTGTGAATAGGTGTGCCCGTTAAGCATATTCAACGGGATGAAAGGAGGATATTAATGGCACGGTGAGTGGCAGTATATTGAGAGCTAATATAGCTATAAGAGGGGGCAAGGGTTATTGGATATAAAAGGTAATTTGAATCATTTAAGCTCAGCCACTCACTTTTCTTCATCCAAGATTATACAATGCCAATTGATTTGAAAAATGAATGATGTAGAGGGATTGGTTTGCTTAAATTCTTGGGTGATAGTATCGTAAGAAGTGATGATGATATCATATTTTAAGATGTCGGCTTGGGATAATGAGTGACGAGTGGGACCATGGTAGATTTTGGCATGCAGTGCTCCAGCCTGAGCATGCTTGGATATTTCTGATTGCCAGTTGGTAATTAAGCAAGGGGGGCAGATGATCATGGTGGGTGTGGAGCGATGGGGGTTTGCAATCATTCGCTCCTTGGAGGTACCAATTAGAGCAATGGCCTGAATGGTTTTACCTAATCCCATATCATCCGCAAGCAGTCCTCCAAGAGGGGTATTGGTCAAAAGGGATTCAAATGAGCTAATGACCTTGTTTGTAATGATGTGCCTGGAATTAAAAGTGGATCATGGGGGTGAGGTGGCCCAAAGGTTACGGGCTGATTGGCCATTGGGGATTTCTTGATCCCAGAGAAAAGCTAGTCCGGTCTTTTGATGAGGGAGGAGGGGGGTTTGAATAATGGCATGGGGAGGTCTGATCCACTGGGTAATTGTATCAGTTTTTGCTTGGAAATCAATGATGAAACAGCAGGATATGAAGCAGGCGTCGAGTTTGAAGCGGGAAATGTCGGAGTAAAGAGTTGACATTGACAATGAGTAGTACAGTCATATTCTTTGGGAATTTTAAGCTTGAAATCTTGTGTTCAAAAGCTTTCCATTATGAATAGAATGTTTGGATACCATGTGAAGAACATCAATGCTAGATTGGGTTTCTGAGATGAGGAGGGATCATTTGCATCAGTCATAAATACTCCCTCAACAAATAATATTTGAGTAGGATTGGTTTGGCAATTTTCAATCCATGCCCCACCAGGACCACAGTGCATGAACGTTTTTGGTGCCCCAAGGAATGGTATCAACATTTGGGAAAGGGTTCCCGGGAGAGAGCCAATAGCATGCTGGTGATTGGGGAGATATATGAATATGTTGTGTTGATTGTGCCATAGGATAATCCAAGAACCTAAGTGGGAATTCTCAGGCTTTAAGGTTATATCACTATTTATTTGAATACGAATATTAATCATCCCAATACAAAGTGGTTGTGAAGGGGTTGACATGATGGCTATTTTAAATTATTTGGGGACAGTTGGGAATTATATGATCGGGAAGGGTTAGCTAAAGGGAATGAAGAGGAATAAGCGCAGGTGGGGAACTTATATGAGTGGCAGCAACAGGCCAAAAGGGGGATGGCCTGTGGTTACGTGCATGGTCTTGATGGGGGTGGGCGTCTTGGGCTGATAATTTTCATATCCAATTTGGGGCATATATCAAGGCAAGGTGGCCAAAATGTGGGTGCCCCGATATTTTGCTGGATCTGCAGCAATTTACAAAACCTTTGGTGGAACAAGGTTGACATTAGCATATCCGAAATTTGGTGGGTTGTAGCAACTTATTGTGGAGGGGCATATTAGAGGCATGCGCCCATGTTCGTTGGTGTGACAGCGAACAATGAGCGTATCATCCCCAGGTTAATTTTTGCACAGGGACCTACTGGGCAATGTTGGCGGTTTCAAAGGGCAAACTCACTGTAGAGATGTGTGTGTGGGCGGGTAAGATATGTTCGGTGGCGTGCCACCGAACATGAGTTTGATTGCGTGGGGCGGTTGAGAACGTGCAGAAAATGACCTGGAGTGGGAGATCCCGACACAATCATAGGCCGGGATTATTCTAATGTGGATGAGGCTGAAGAAAATCCATACTGATTGACGTCAGGTTTCCATGCGCAAGCGGGTGAGCGTCTGCAGTGCAGCTGACCACCCGACCAAGAAAATAGCCGGTCGGAAGACTGGCAGTAAAATGTCTTCCAGGCGTGTGAAAGTTGCCTGCGTATGACCCGTCGGGTGGTGCATATGAGAAAGTGTGTGGCTGCCCGCCAATGAGCACGCGCGGCCAGTCAAAGTTTGCCCCAATATCACCCACTTACATTAACTTGGATTACACGCGCATCTGTGCCGGAGTTAGGCAGAGCTGTCCAACAAGGTGCATCAAAGGGATGCAGTTGAGATATATGACTTGATGGCTTGACGTTATTGCATGTTACATTGCTGAACAGCTTTTGCTCTGCCCTGCAGCATACATTTACAAAGGTGTACTGCGTACCAAGGCTGTCATGTCGGTTATTCCGTGCAGTTTGGCTAAACTGATTTAGGTTGTTAATTCTACCAGACTTAACAGTTCCAATGCGCTTTTTTTTTCGCGCAGAACTGAAACTGACCAATCAAATAGCAACTACGCACTGAATAGATCCCAACTAATTATTTCGCGCAACATCTCACGTATCTCAATTGTTTTATCATTTTTATTTATAATTTTTTGATCATTTTCTTTAATTCTCATTTGTTTATAATGAGCACAAATATACGATCTTTCCAAAAACTCATTCCAATTAAACGACTATTTAATTCATCAATTATAGCTACAATGACTGATAGCTTCCTTAATCCCACTTACAATTCATTTTTGCTTAATACATGTCCTTTGCAAACTACAATAAATGATGTTCATTTGAAATTATAACAAACACAATTTAAAATTGATAAGATTTTGTTTTGAGCCGTGAGAAAAAGAGATGATAACAAAATATTTTGAATAACGGAATACAATTTTTATTGAATTAAATCCCGGTTAGACTGGAACTGACAATGACCTTATCAGGTATGGTACTTAATGAGGACATAGTGATTACATATCTCGCACGTTCCAGTACGACCGAATGTTTTTTTAATGAAGTCGTACTTCAGACCAATTTGGGACCGCATATCCAGCCCTGCTGCGTACTACAGTGTTGGCTGTACAGATTAGGAAGGTGTAATACTACTTCAGCCTGCATTCATATAGCCAATGCAATCGTTTTCATATACGTATCTCATGTGCCACATGCTCAGCATTGTGTTTCACCCAATTTGCACACGCAAGCTGAGCATGTCATGGTCAAAAGGACCGTGTGGAAATGCTCAGTCAAGCCATGGTCCGGACGATTTTTGCAATAGTTCATTGTAAGGCTCAGTTTGGAGCACTTCACCAAAGCGTGTGAAATGCTGCACCTGGCTGAAATGTCATCCAATGCTGTGCCAAATGCTCAGATTGTGTGCTTACAAAAATGACCTAGCAATTGCTCAGCATCGTGCATTTGATATTGTTATATCAATAGTTCAACAACTGTGCAATTAAAATCTTCAGCCACTGAGCACTTCAATTATGACCCGAAAGCAAACCTGAGCAATGGGTCAAGCCAAGATTACGCTGTATTCACTTGTCATACAGCCGCCCGACCCTTTGTTCAAACACTATCACCCAGCCATAAGGCCGGTATGCTCGCCGCGGTCACCTGTGACCCAATGCACCCACCATGCAGATTCAACGAGGGCCTCACGACCACCCTCCTGGGTGATCGGGTGGCTATGTAAGGAAACAAAGGGGATTCGACTGAGTTTGACAATTCAATCAATAGAAATACTCAGCCAGAACCCCATTGTTCTTCTGCCTCACGCCAAAATTGAAGCTCAGTTGCAGCATTCGCTGCGACTGAGCTTCAATTTTGCCCACACGCCTGGAAGCTGAGCCTTTGTCGGGTGCTGCAACTGCTGTGACTGAGCTTCAACTTTGCCCACACGCCTGGAAGCTGAGCCTTTGTCGGGTGCTGCAACTGCTGTGACTGAGCTTCAATTTTGCCCACACACCTTGAAGCTGAGCCTTTGTCGGGTGCTGCAACTGCTGCAACTGAGCTTCAATTTTGCCCACACGCGTTGAAGCTGAGCCTTTTTTCGGGTGCTGCAACTGCTGAGATCGTCTCAGCTTCACCATGGTATAAAAGACCATCTTCACACAAAAAGCCCTTCACTTTCTTTCTCACCCGCTCCACTTCGCTCCACCTCACCCGCTGTTCTCCTTTTTGTGCGTATTACCCTAGGTCTTCCTGCTTTTCCACTCCACTAACCACTATCCTATCCTTCTGCTTTGTTTTTTTCCCGCTTATACTTCCAGAACCCCCCGTCTATCTACTTCGTGCGTTCCATTCAAATAAAGTTTTGTCCACGTCATCATCCGATATTAATATTTTTCTTTCTTCACGGCTTCCTTCCAGACTTTTAATAACTTCTGACTAGAGCATTTTCAATTTGTTTCCGTTTTAAATTTATATAATTCATCGTACGTCTTCCTTTTCTTTCTTGATTGCTTACTTTCTATTCAGTTACTAACCCCAATTTTTTTGTTTTTAGATGTCGTGAACGTTATGCACCAAGCGGGGTATCCCCTGCATCCGCTCTTCAACAACGACCGACGCTTGTGATGCTTGCCGACAAGCACACAAGAAATGCTTGTTTGTTGTCCGACCCTTCCGACCACGCAGCCAGAGGAGTTCTCGCCCAAGATGACCTCCCGAGGACTCCTTTGTGGTTGACGATGATGAAACCATTTCCGAGCGTGAATCGATGCCGGGCCCCCAAACAGGCCGACGGGAACGATTCCGGACGATTAGCCCTGTCCCCTCCAGTATCGATTTGTCCACTCCCCCTCCTAGGCCACCATCCGATGGTCACTTCACTCCTCGACCGGAGCGAAGTGATTATCCGGCCGATGAAGGATGGCGATGGCGAGAGGACATTCGAGCTTGAGCCGATCGTCACCATGTCTTGTCACCAATGGGATTCAAACGCCAAAGTAAGTTTTCTTTCTCCTCCTTATCTCATTTATCTTCACGCAATAATACTCACTTTTTTCCATTACTCATAGAACAAAACCCCCCGAATCCCCCCCGACAAGACTCTCCCGTTCCTAGTTTGCCTCGCGAGCAAACCCCGCGGCAACCCACTCCAGGCCCAAGTGGCACCCGATGGTCTGAGGACTTATTCCGCGGTAAGCAGCCAACTTTCTCTTTTCTCATTTTCACTTTCGCATCAAGTTAACTGACTCTTCCTCCTTTTGTAGAAGCCTCCCAGCACGATGAGCCACCTATTCCTGGCGCGAGTCCATCCTCCAAACCACCTGAGGACATTGCGACTCGTGAGCCTCAACCTGAGGTGGCTCCCACGCAATCAACGGAGGAACCTTTTGGTAAGTCCCTATTTCAATTTTTTAACTCTACTCAACTTTTCCTCACCCCTCCTTCGACCATCTCCAGCTCGTCCCGCCACTCCCCGCTCAATTATCATCCTCGACGATACGCCAGTCGGATCCCCCCCTCCCCCTTCTTCTTCACCGCCACCGCCACCTTCCCCGGATAGCCCTCCCATTGCCGCCGAGAACCCAACCGCCTCCCCCCCCCCGGTGCCAAGCTCCTCTCATTCCTACGATGACGCTCGCCAGGAATTCACCGACCTGCGCCCAATACTAATGATTCCTCAAGCCATCGTCCACGAATCAATCAACCGAATCTTGTTGGAGCATCGTCGGTTGCTCCACATGATTCCTTTCGTGGATGCAACTCATCGAAATGAGATGCACCGGGAATTCCGGGAGGAACTAAACTCCCTCCTTGGCGAGGCGATGGAGGACATCACTGGGATAGTCTCAAAATTCTTAGAAAAATAAAATCCACAAAAAAAATTGTATTCTTTCCTCTTTTTACCTTTTGTAATACACTCCTTTAGATAAATTTTTTGTATTCAATGAAAGATATTTTCAATTTCTCTTACGTTCTTTGTTCACGTGAATTTGATATAATTCCTCAATGATTCATATTTACTATTGTGTGAGAATAATTTTCGTAAGTGCCCCACCAAAAGTTTGAGTTAGTATTTGTATGTGAGAAAATCTTTTGCCAAAAATGCGCCAATAGTCACCATTCCTGCCTCCTATATTTTCTTCCTCCATTGTTTAGAGCCATATCAAATCTTAACTGTAAAAAAGCGGGAGGTTCCGGCATGTGAGCAATCCACTCCAGATTCATGAGAAATTGCCGTTCCTATGGTCACACGCTATTAATCTTAGTCATGTATTGAATTGTTTAAATTGTCGGGAACCTTCACAAGCGTAACGATTGGCGTGTGAGGTGTCGGGAGCCTGCAAAGGCGTAAGGATTGGCGTGTGAGCTGTTGGGAACCTGCACAGGCGTAAGGATTGGCGTGTGAGCTGTCGGGAGCCTGCACAGGCGACAGGATTGGCATGTGAATTTTCGGGAGCCTGCACAGGCGTAAGAAATTGTCAGCATTGTTGGCAACCTTCACAAGCCTAAGGATTCGCGTGTGAGCTGTCGGGAGCCTGCACAGGCGTAAGGATTGGCGTGTGAGCTTTCAGGAGCCTGCACAGGCGTAAGAAATTGTCAGCATTGTTGGCAACCTTCACAAGCCTAAGGATTGGCGTGTGAGCTGTCGGGAGCCTGCACAGGCGTAAGGATTGGCGTGTGAGCTTTTGGGAGCCTGCACAGGCGTAAGGATTGGCGTGTGAGCTGTCGGGAACCTGCAAAGGCGTAAGGATTGGCATGTGAGTTGTCCAGAACCTGCATAGGCGTAAAGATTGGCGTGTGAAGCGTCGGCAGCCCGCATAGGCGTAAGGAACTTTTAGCATTTTCGGAACCTGCACAAGCATAAGGATTCGCGTGTGAAGCGTTGGGATCCTGGACAAGAGCAACAAACCTGGCATATGTACGATGGCATGCCTCCATACATAATCCACTTCACCCCTTTTTCATGTGAGACACCCCATCTCCCGCACTCAAAATCATCCAATCCTGGTGTATATTGTCCTCTGCCTTACCCCACCATTATCTACCAATCACGCTGCTATTCCGACTGCCTCACTCTTTGAATTGGGCTGAGATTGTATTACCATCCCTGATTTGATAGGCCGCTACCTCGCCAATCTCATAATAGCCGTGGCTTTTTCGGCACATTGTTTTTGCCAACCTCCTTGAGCATTGTGCGGACATACCCACTAGTGTCCTGCTTTTGTTGTCCTGTGCTGGATCAGTATAATGAAGAAATGTACTGCTGGCCCACACTACCTGAATGAGCCCATGACAATCGGATATATCAATCCAAAAATGCTCATTTGGGAAAATAAATTTCCCCCCTGTACACCGCTTTGATGCATCTCTTTGAATTTGGCCGGTCTCCTTATCAGCTTGAAACCACCATCCCAAAGCATACAGCGATGCATCCTTATCAAGATGAGGTGAGTTTTTGAATCCATTCATGGTGAAAGTGAGTGCCGAAGCAAACTCACATGCACCCTGATTTGGGGGATTATTACCTTCATACTTGACTTGATCAAAAGACGGAACCCCCAATGAGTTGTAGCAATTTTGAATCTTCTGAAATAAATTATCCCCAACATATCGTAAGGATTGACCTAGAATGCGACCCACTGAGCTAAGATTGGCACCTCGGTCCCGCCATTCATCTTTTGCATTTTCAATTTTGCCAGCACTTCCATACAGACCAAATTGTTCATTCTTCGTGGTGCATTTGTGCCACCCAATCGCGAACATAAATCCCTCCAGTAATGCTCCATTTGTTGCAATAGGGTCAGTGAACCTCTTTTCGCGAAATAAGAATTGTGATAATTCATCCCATTGATTGACCTCGACTTCACTCATTGTTGTGAATGGTCTGAATTCGACAAGGGCAATGAGTAATCCGGTTGAAGAGAAAATTGCCACACGGCCAAAGTGAATGCGTTTGATCTGATTGACATCCACAAGGCTCCGAATTTCACTTGGGATCATATTTGCTGATACTGGCATTGATATTTGTGCTGTTGGTCAAGAGGAGGAAAAAAACCTCTGCTTTCGGGTGGTTTTGCCCTCATTTATCTTTTGGGATGTCCGACTATTCCCGAGTGGTTGAGGGATCACTTTGTGTTGAAGCAGACAAGATATCAGATACTGCTTCCTGCCATTTGAAGCTAAGGAGTTTTGAGTCCAGAATGGTGCCCAATGCCCAAGGAGCTTTCTTCGGCACACATCCTTTGACTTCCCTGTTGGAGCCCACATGACATTGGCACAATCTGAACCGACTAAAGCCAATGTTCTTCCGTGGGGCTCAATGAGGGTGCCACATAAATGTGGAAGTATATATATATATCTATATATATACACTGAGATTAAGCAAGAAACTCACACTTTCCTTCCTCAGCCCGACACTTTCTTGCGAGTTCCCTTTTACACTCTTTTCCTTTTTTTGTGAATGGCATGCTTGCAGCAGAAAATGAAATGAAACCAAATGATTACTGATTTATTAATACCACCTAAATTGAATTGCGGATGATGAATCTTTTTTAATTGTGGCTAAAAAGAAAGATCACACCTGACCTTCGCGAATTCGCGATCTCAAATACCTTAACCTGAAAATTGCAGTGAATAGTGCATTATTCAATTTGACATATTGATGTTCCCATGCAATCACTTTCCAATCCAACCATTTGGAATATTGCAAGCACACCCCAATGCAATATGCATCCTGCTGCGGATCCCTAGTTATCCCAGTCCTCTTGAAAGACACAGTAACATTTTGCCTATTATGGGCTGGCGGGAAGTGATAAACGCGACCTCCCGCAATGCCCCCGCATGTGCTCCTCACGCGCACAGCTTCCTGACTCAGCTTGTGTCTTGTCAGAGTCTTTTCAAAGACGTACGGAGGCATGCCGCCATACAATTACTATTGGTATTCAGACTGTGGCATCCGGGCAGTAGTAGGATAGGAAGTCATGATTATTAAATACTTAAATCACTTTGCAAAATTCAATTACAATCTATCTAGTACAACACTAATCTAAAACGGGTCAATCCTGGTTGTAAGTTTAGCTGACCTGGGTACAGTCAATGTGACCTCATCACTTGAACCAAGACCACGCTTCGCCACCCAGGCATCACCAAAGTCTAATACCAAGCATCGTGCAAATTCAAATCTAAGAGGTACAGTGGGGTTAAAAGACTCTGATGAGAAGAAACTTTTATTCAGTAAATTACATATATACTTATTAGTACGTAGCCACACTGGCTCCACTAGATTTTTACCCTCTGAAAGTTTTGCGGAAATGTCAATTAGTGATAAAGCCCCTTTAACTGAGCTTGTTCTCCAGTCATCTGAGCATACCATCAAACCACGAACCCCTGCAGCACAGAATGCCGCTAATATACCATAGCAAATTCGATTTATTCCAAGATTCTTGTGACACGTCAAAAGATCTTTGATGGCCTCATTTTTTTTTTAGTTCGTGAGTTTGCCTTTGATTCCATTAACTTCGACCTTTGTATGTGCACGTACCATGTTGTACGCAATCATCAAATGGATAACTGTATCCATTAGATCCTCCAGGTTCTTGTGCGGCTTTGTGGATATCTCATTGTCAGTGCCGCCACCTTCAATGCTGAGCTGGGTTGCACGTTGCTTCGATTTACTCAAGCAGGAGGCAAGGTATTCAACTGCTCCACCTTCGAGTCCAAGAAGATCGGTCGAATTTGATGTTGGTGCAACATATGGTTTGGGTGCAATCACATCGTATGAGACTAAACTAATGGATTCAAACAAAACATTTGCCCAAAAATTTTTAACTGGATTTGCGGGGTAAAGAAGGCTCTGAACCATTTTGAAGAAGGAGTGTTCAGATTTTGGGAGATTATCTGGAGGTTTAGCTGATTCCTTCATCAATTTGAGATTTCAAATGTTGTGATCAAAAAATGCTTCTGTTTCTGTTGGCTTAAAAAAATCTAACCCTGTATATTGCAATTTATATCACCAGTCAACAGCCAATAATCAAGTATCATGCACAAAGATAAAAAAAAACTCACCTGCCATCTCAAGGTCCTCCAGCCAAGCCGACATTTTAAGCTCTCGGTTACTGATCACCTTAATACCAACGGGCAGGAATGTATGAGCACCCTTTGTTGGTAAATTGTCCCATCTATTTTTGTAAATCCTATTGATATTATCAAGCCCCCTTTTCCATTATTGTTGAGAAATATTGGAATGATAATTCAAAATGCCTGCAAACTCTTCCATGCGGGATAAAAATATTCCTTGAAAATTCGCAGTGGATGACACTTTGGGCTCAGCGTCGGGAATTATATCAGTCATATCTCGTCCCATTGTATCATGTTTAATTGTTTCCCTTTCTTGAAAGGCTTGAATATTCCGAGGATAGGCGGGAGGGGGTGCATCATGCATTGTTTCATTGGGTATCGGGGGGCTTTCAGTATGTGGAGCTTCATCATGGATTGTTTCATTAAGTATGGGGGGGGTTCAGTATGCAGAGGTTCATTATCAATATGGTCCACTTCAACATTGATCATTTCATCACCTTGATCCCGGGAATCCTTTGCGGCTTCAAAGGTACGGTGTTTTTTGTTGGTTTTTTTGGTCGCATGTATATTTGGTCTTTTTCCTAATCCTTTGCCTGGAAATCCAATTACGACTCGAGATCCTTCAGGTAGAGATTCTCCCACCTCCACACGTGCCCATATATTGTAAGCAGGTATTTTTATCAATTTTGTTTTGAATTAGTAATGGACTTACGGTTCAAATCCATTTTGAGCAGGCTCATGGCTTCAGCAATCTTTTGACGCACATAATCAGGAATTTTACTATCATTTTGAATTTTTTCGAGCCTTGGGATTGTTTGAGAAATGTTGGAGACAAATTGTTCCTTGGATATAATTTCCACCTCCCCACTGAAAATTACATCATCTTGCCCATCATCTTCTGTCGGTGCACAAGGTTCAACAGTCTTTTCCTTCTCATAACTTTTAAAATTCGGTTTCTGAGAGCTCGGAGGCTGACCTGAAATAAAGGCTATGACACAATATCAGGATTTGAGAGATTAGAAATACTCAAGATGGATGTATACTCACATTCTGGAAGAACTGGTGGATCTTGATTATCTTCTTGTGACTGGCTCTCTGCTTCAATGCCTAATTCACGACTACTGGCCATATCAGATATTTCACTTCCACTCTCTGGGGCTGAAGTTGGTCATTCATTAAATTCCGTTGAATTTCCCGGGGTTTGGGCCATTGCGGAGGTAGTTTAGTAAGCAAATAGATGGTGACGAGTCGATTGATAACTTGTTTGAAAATTTTGAATAAAAAGATCCAAATTGAAGAAAATTGGTGGAAGTAAAATAATCGCACTTGCAAAATGTGATTTTTCGGGCAATTGAAGGAGGCGATGTTTTGCAAATTATTTCATATCATGCAAATGAAATCACTTCCCTGTGAGACATTGAATAAAGTTGACTAGTGAGAAACCTACTAAAGTCAACTTTTGAACTATTCAACACTCATGAGGTAAGGACTAAGCAAAGTGTTCCATTTGAATGATATGAAATAAAATGGTTTTCTCGGGGAAACAGGAGACACAATTCTTGTCTTAAATAGTCCACTTATTAGGTTTTAATTTGTGAGTCTCATTATTTAAACCCTAACCACAACATTGTGAATATACTGACCAATTTCCCCTGAGGTCCTGTTCGCAGAGAAGGCCACTCAGCATATTTCGGTGATGGCGTTCATTGTGTATGCCAACAAGCCACCGTACACTGTGGATGTAATACGGAAAGGTGAGGATGGTAAGCGGCGTCGGAGGCATGTCGGGAGGGTACTTACTAGGCGAGCGTAAGGATTGTAAGCAGTGTCGGAGGCATGTTGGGAGCGTACTTACTAGGCGAGCGTAAGGATCGTAAGCAGTGTCGGGAGCATGTCAGGAGGGCACTTCACGAGCGTAAGGATGGTGAGCAGTGTTGGGAGCATGGCGGGAGGGCACTCCGTGAGCGTAAGGATCGTAAGCAGTGTTGGGAGCATGTCGGGAGGGCACTTCATGAGCGTAAGGATGGTGAGCAGTGTCGGGAGCATGGCGGGAGGGCACTCCGTGAGCGTAAGGATGGTGATAAGTGTTGGGAGCATGTCGGGAGGGCACTACACAAGCGTAAGGATGTTAAGGGTGGGGTTGTGAAAGCGTAAGGAGTGGTGAGGACGGAGATGGGGGGGCAGACAGTGTCAGAGTCTCATCTGGAGGGTGGTGCGGGCGCGTAAGCATGCTAAGCGTCGGGGAGGCGGAAACTATTAGGTGAAATTACCCAAACGTTGCAAATAGTGTTGAAACGGGTTTGGGCTTTGAGTGACATTCTCATGTGACACATGTGCCGATTGACATTGTCTTGACGCTGACGTGACGTGACCCACTAAATCCAGTGACTATAAAGTGACACTAACAAGACTGAAGCAAGATTTTATACTGACCGCGGTGCGACGTGAAGTCAATCGCCGACGATTGATGCAAGATTCGCCCTGGTGTAAGTTAATTCCTTCAATTGGAATATGTGGTTCAGCTTCTAAAGGTACATAAGCTGGGTTATCAGGAGTGTTGGCTAGAGCCCATCTACTAAGTCCATCAGCATTCTTGTTAATGTTTCCTGCTTTATGAACTATAGTCATGTTTCCTCTATATTCGTGAATAGCTATTTGCCATCTCAACATATGTTTGTTGGGAGTTTTCATTGTAAGAAGTCATTTTATGCATTACAGTCATTTATCACTTCAAAAAAACTGCCATCAAGGTAATAGTGTAATTTCTCAAGTGCCCATACCAAACATAAGCACTCCATTTGGCTTGCACCATATCTGGCTTCTGTTGGTTTGATTTGCCTTGAGATATAACAAACTGGTCCTTCTGTAGGTTTGTCATCAATAATTTGGACTTGATGTAGGGCTGCCACTAATCCATCTCCACATGCATCAATGTACAACTTGAAAGGAATATTCCAGTCAGGCATGAGGAGTAAAGGTGCTTCTGTAAGGGCTTTCTTTATCTTCTCATAAGCTTTAATTCTCTCCTGTGTCATCTCAAATACAGTCTGTTGATCACAGATTCTATAGAGTGATTTGGCTAGAATTGCAAAGTCTTTTAAATGTTGCCTATAGTAACTAGCAAATCCAATAAAAGACATCATTTCTTTTTTATTCTGGGGTATTGGCTTAATTAGTACTTCTGCCACTTTATTTTTGTCAATACCCAAGCTTAAACCAGAAACAACATGTCCTAATGCTTTAAGTTCTTCAAAACCAAAGTTGCATTTCTTAAGTGAAATTTTCATATTCACTTCCGCAACTTTGTGCAGTACTTTTGCAAGTCTTTCAAGGTGCAAAGACCATGAGTCAGAACATATGATAATATCATCAATATAAATGATAAGCCATCCTTCAGACAATTCTGTGGGGAAAATGGTATTCATCATTCTTTGATAATGAGATGGAGCATTTTTAATGCCAAATGGCATTCTAAGATACTCAATAAATACCACAGTGAGTGATAAGTCTAAGTAATTTATTAGCTTTAGGCGTCAAAACATTTTGATGGAAGCCTTTTAATGAATCCATTGATGTTATATCCTTGGATTTAGACAATTGAGTCAAGGTTTCTTGGCTTCTAGGGATTGGATACCTATCTGGAACTGTGTAGGTATTCAAAGCTCTAAAATCTCCAACCATTCTTGACTTATCAATATGCCAAGCAATGATAACAGGTGTTGTCACTTCAACCTCCTCATTATGGCCTACTTTCCTTAGTACACCAAGCTGGATTAACTCTTGGATATGTTTCTCCAAGGCTTCTCTAGCTCTGGGACTGGCTGGATAAGCTGCTCTTCTAAGTACTGGGGGATATGGTCTGTCAATATTAATAGTAATATCAACTTCATGTCCTCTTATAGCACCTAATGGTTCATTATCAGAGGCAAATGCAGTAT
Source organism: Austropuccinia psidii (assembly GCA_023105745.1). Taxonomy (NCBI): domain Eukaryota; kingdom Fungi; phylum Basidiomycota; class Pucciniomycetes; order Pucciniales; family Sphaerophragmiaceae; genus Austropuccinia; species Austropuccinia psidii. The sequence continues at coordinate 20,798,774 of JALGQZ010000016.1, forward strand.
TGTATGTGTATAACACGTCAATAATTTCATTCTTCATTTTTGGTGACAATGATGGATTAATTTGTGCTTCAACAAGTTGTGTGGACACAAATTCTTCCTTATAAGTATCTCTCTCAAAAGATACTACTGATATTTGCTTTGGCATATTAGAGAAAGCAAATTTTTTTCTCCTGTTCTCTCCAATTGTGAAATATCTGTCTTTATGGTTATTGATATCAATACCATAAATACTTAAGTAATCATTTCCAAGAATGATATGTTGAGATGTGCAGTTATCCATTACTACAACCTCAGCTTTCATTATTATACTTCCTGTTGGATGGGGAAATACAAGAATAGTGTCTAATATACCCAAAGGGTACATATTGGTACTGGCACTACTAAATTGTACACCTTCTATTGGTAATAGATGGCTGTTCCATTCAGGAAGTATATTTTGGAGATAATCTTTCCCTACACAAGTGCAAAATGCTCCTGTATCCAAATTAACTTTGGCTTCAACATTATTCATCAGAATTGATGTGATACAAGATGCTCCAGAAGTATAAACCTTTCCTTTAGCAGGTTTGGTTTTACACATTCTGGCATCCTGAACATTAATAAGGTTGTAGCAATCTTCACTATACTGTGGCAAGTGGGTATGGACTTCAGTGACTTCAAAGAAAGCTGTGATGTTTTCAATGGGATAGTCCTCCACTGGTGTATCTTCAGAGATTGCAGAATCTTGATCAGATTTTTCCTTCTCTTCAGTACACTGAACTTCTTCAATGACTTGAACTTGATTGATTTTTGTCTTTTTTGTGCAAGTGTTGGCTAAATGTGAAGTGCTTCCACATTTATGACACTTTAAGACAGGTTTTTCTGGTCTCTTATCCTCTCTGGGAATCTTAAAGGTCATCTTGGAATCTGTTGGGATTTTAGACCAAGCTTTACCAATTCTTGTTCTGGCAATGATATCTTCCGTAGCATTGATGTAATATTCTGTTGAACAGGGCTCTACACATCTGCTTTTGATAGCATGTTCCAATTCTCCTCCACACTTTCTTAATATTTTCATATTAATCATAGTGTCAGACATATCTGGTTGTAAAGCAGATAATCTGTCTTTTTGTTTGAAGAACCAAGTAAGTGGTTTATCTTTCTCTGAGTTAAAAATGGCACTTTCAAAGGCATTTTCTATTTTAAACCTCCAAGAATTGTTGGCCCATTTGGTAATCATGTCAGATTTCCACCAAGACCAATCATGTTTACCATGATCAATCCTCATTTTGTAATACCATTTCTTTGCAGTTCTGGTAAACAGACAATGTAATTTTCCTACTATGATTTCATGAGGTATATTGAAGTCTTCTTGCAACATATCAATAGTCCTGATGAATTCAATATGGTTGTATTCTCCTTCACCAGAGAATTTTGGCCATTCTTCTATTTTAAGAATATCTCTTGCAGAGTAAGCATTTTCTCCCAAGAATGGGGTGATACTTTCTTTAACAGAAAGTTTCTCTTCAGTTAAAGGTGTAGAATGTCTTGGCATATGTGGTTCATGATTCTTATGAATTTGTTCCACACTTGCAATTATTTCATTCTTCAACTTCTGCCTTTCACTGTCACTTTTTGCTAAGTGTATAGCAAATTGATTGGTATTTTCAACTATTTTTAAGACTTGGTCTTGTAAAATTGTGAACTTGGCACATGTTTTCAATTCTTTTGCAAGAATTGGTAATTGAGTCAAGTCTGGCATTTGTCACTTGGTGCAATTCAATGTATTTCTTGTCATTTTTCTTTAATTCAACTATATCTGATGCAATTTTAGTTGACTGTCCATCAAGTTTACCAATTTCTACATTAATACTAGTCTGTACGCCAATTATTTCCGTGGAAAGTTTCTGTTCATCCTTTCCTGCTCTTTGGCTGTGAATTCCATCAGAGTCCTGGCCATATTGAAGACACTGTCAATGGCTGAAGGCTCCAATTTCGGGATCCTGTACCCTTGTGGGTAAGGTCTGTGCCAATTGGCTTTGCCTTTTCCTTTGCCTTGATGGTTCTTGGGACCTTTCTGCTTCTTCTGAGGTCCCTTGGGCTTGTCCTTGGACACTTCTGGAGCTGGTTTGGAGCTGGTGGACGCCACTGGTGCCCCTGTATCCAAAGCTGGAGTCATTTCCAACTCTTTCTTCTGGTCTATGGATAAAGGACTTTGGTTCTTCAACCAATTCTTTATCTTTTTGACCTTGTCTTTGCAAGACAGGGGGCTCCAACCTCCTAAGAGTTCTATGGTCTTCTCCTGACCCAGAAAGCTCTTGATGTGTAAGTAGGAGTTCATGGCCCCCTGTCAAAGGCTTGGGCAGATTTCCCACTCTTCCTCTTTGGCTGCTCTGAACCAATTCTTGTACTGGCATTGATATATTTCTATTGCTGCCACTTGAAAATGGTTTAGCCCTGGAAATAATATCATGAATTAGTTCAGGCTCAGAATTCACGTCAAAATCTGTTGGTACAGACCTTGGGGAATGGGGGGCAACTCTGGCATCCTCCAGATGTGTCTTTCTTGTAGAATATTTGGCACTTCTGGATTTGGTCTTGCCTCTTCCTTGTCCACATCCATCTGGTTGGACTGAATAATTGCTTCCATTTCTGGTATGCACCATTTTTACGTCAATTTAAGGATAAAGAGTAAATTTAAAGATAAAAACACACCTTTTGGTGGTAATTTATTCTTTTCTGAGTTAAATAAGGTGCCTCTTTTAGCAATTTGCACCTCAATACTCTCTTCAGATTCTGCTTCTGAAGATTCAGGACTAGTGATGTATCTTTTACTGAGTCTGTTGCCAGCTGCACAGTATTTGATTAAAGACACTTAAAGAGAAAAATATGATAAAAGAAATTATTTTTTATGTTTTAAGATATTTTCAAAAGATTTTTTATAAGTTTTATTATTTTTTGATATTAAAAAAATATTCTTTTCAAAGAAAAAAGTATTAAAATTTAAGAATTTGAATAAAAAATTAAGTCAGAGTAACTCAAAGAATAATTTTATAAGTTTTTCGATGTGAAAAAGCCACATGTAAAAACAGTACAAAATTAAACCAAATTCCTCAATGAAATAAGATTTTAAGACAATTTCAAAATTAAAAATAATTTTTTCTTTAAATTGAAGAAAAAAAATATCAAATTAATATATTTTGGAGCTTAAAAATATATTAATTAAGGGTACAAGGTTCAAAAAACACGGCCAGGCCCCCAAATGTAAGATGTGACTATGAAACTGATGATAATATTACTATTAATAAACAGTACTCTGTCTGTTCTTATGAAATATAATAATAAAATATTATTATAACCACAATTAAATAATTAAAGAATTATTCCTTTCACGTGTTAAGCACTACTAGTGATTTTAACAGTGAGTAAGTAATTGTCTACAAGAATCAATTACAAGAAGAATTTAATAATAAAAACTTCTTTTATTAAAATAATAAATTATTTTAATATATAATTATCTTTTACAAGAATAATTATAATGATAATTCTTGAAGAAAACTAATTTTAGAGAAAAACTTTAAGAATTAAAGATAAATAACTCACTAATATTCCAAAGAGCTTATTGAAAGATAAGATAGAGAGATGTGATGTAGAATTGTGGATTTAGAGGATCAAAATGAATTTATAAGTGTATTAATACAATATATAGTTGATTTCTATGATTTCACGTCTTTCTGATTGATTCTGAAAGAATAAAACACTTAAGAAAAGTTTTAACTAATACTTACTTGTTGGTAATACTGATATAAATGATTAATAAGATGATGATGATCATACGGAAAAAACAGCAAGAAGAGGCTTCTTTTAAGTGAACAACAGCTCACAGAGGTGTGCCATGAAGCAAACTGAAAAACCAGTGAGTGAGAAAACAATAAAACTTTCTGGATTAATGATTGCATCATCTGTTGTCACGTAAGATTATCATAATTACTTGATTGATGCTTTTACGTGACTACCAACCCCAATATGGTTAAGAATAAAAGGAGTAACATCTGTAAATCTTCTTTTATTCGAAAATAATCATTGATTTCTCAAATTTATCAATGTTATTGCCAATTTCATCACAGTTTTTAATTACTGTGAGTTTTTGAAGATTCAGTGTTTCATGTAGAATGGTCAAAAATGGACTGTAGGTAAAACTTTTAATTTTACTAGTAAAACTGTAATTCTTTTTGGTTGTACCATAGATGATAAAGGTCTCCATTGGTTCTGCAAGCTTCAGAAAGATTCATTAACAATTGTATTTTTAATGAATTTTTGAAGTTTTTACCTCATTTCTACGTAGAATTGCAAATATCAGTGTTTGACTGGTTGCTATGAGGTAAATCAATGGATACAAGTCCAAAAAGGGTCTTAATTACTCTTTTGAGGTTTATCCATGGAAAGTCATTAAGAATTGACGTGGTTACAGGAGTCTAAGTAGCTCTTTACCTCCTTGGCACGTCAAAATAGCAGGTTATTTGCTATTTTCTTAAGATTTACAGTAGTTGTGACTTGGTAACCAAGTTCCCAAAGAGGTTTAGTTTACCGTTTGGGTCAAGATCAGCCATAGTTGGGTACCCTGGCTCTCTTTGATGTCTTTTTAGCCCTTGCCTATTTTACTTCCAGTAGACTACTTGAAGAAGAACCTCCTCTCAGTACACCCCACAGCTAAAGACTTCCACACAATGTGGAAAACTGCCTGTGAAACAGAAGAACAATGTGTAGCTGAAGCTAAATTATACAACAAACAGAGATATGATAAAAGTCACCAAGAACCTGATTTCAAACAAGGAGACCAAGTTCTAATCTCAACTCTTAACTTCAACAATCTAAGAGGACCAAAAAAGATGAGAGACTCATTCATAGGACCATTCACCATTATTAAATTAATAGGAAAGAATGCAGTAGAAGTCAACCTGACCAAAGAGTTTTCTAGGAAACACCCAGTTTTCCCTGTGAGCCTGGTCAAACCTTATCACCAAACAGATGGGGAGAAATTCCCTGACAGAAAGAAGACAGTCACCCATGAAAGATTGGTAGAGGAAGATGACTCACCTGGACCAGTGAAAAAGATCATTAAAGCCAGGAAAATAAGAATTAATGGGAAAGACAACAGGCAATATCTGGTTAGATTTAAGAATCAACCAGCAGATAAAGATAAATGGTTAACTGAGAAAGAAATCCCATGTGGACAAATACACGTCAGAAGATTCAAAGCCTCCAGAAGGGCTGAAGAGTCTCATCAATGATGAGCCTTCTTTTGAGGGAGGTTATGTCAACCTGTGACTCAAAACAGAGCACTAGCATGACATCCAACATACCATAAATAATGGTATGACAAGTATTGAACAAACATAGTCAATACAGGTAATAAATAAGAGGAAAAAACTCCTCTTAAATTAAACACCAACCTTATCCAAACAGAATAAGGAAACCTAGAGGAGAATAAACAAGTCAAAACCCTTATTTTCACCTCTCATCTAACTTATGCATATTTAATTCATTCTATACCACAATGGTATTTTTCTTAAAGCTCACATAGAGAGCTACACAATGGTATCATCCATGTTGCTGTAACACCACTACAACTGGAGATACCATATGACCTTTATTTTAAAACCAAGACCCCCCTGAAAGTCAAAGAGGGCTTGTACAAAACTGTACAAAGGTATACCCAAATTAAAGATCTAAACAAGAGCTTTAATTTGAGACACCTTAGACCTCTGTATATCTTAATTTGACTGAGGGATCTTGGTTCAAAGGTTTAACAACCAAAATACAGATATTCTGAAAACAACAATGTAAACAAACCCCTGTATCTTTGGCATACACTCATACAACTGTACAGTGTAATATACCAAGCTGTAGAACTAATCAAGCCCTACAAGACTGTATCATCAGAATACAGATATCTTCCAAATTGAAGAAGATATCTGGTATGGAAGATTTTGAAGCCTCATACTGATGTACAAAATTACATCCAAAAACTTAAAACCCTTATACCTTTTGCTATTTTAAAGAAGGGTAAACATGAAGCATACCAAATTAAAGAGCGCATTAAGCCCTTCAATTCTGTGCTCTTGGTTTCTTGATATCTTAAGAACTGACTGAGATATCTTTATTGGAAGGTTTTTCTAGCAATACATGACTGTAGCCAACTTGTATCAAACAGTATTGCTCTCATACTTAAAATAATATACTTATGAAGATATAACCTCTCTAAAATCATCATTATTGATCATACAGACATCAGAACAACGTCATCCAAGTGCTGACGTGGAAGGTGAAAAGCTTTTTCACCCTGTATTGATCCAGAATGATCATTTGTGGCTCCAAAACCACAATTCTGCCTCTATTGACGTCACAATTGATGATCCAGAACCACAGACTGACCATTGGAGTGAAAACTTTCACTCCTCAGACGTGTGAAGAGTTAATAACTCTTGACAGTCTTGAAAGATATAAAAAGAAGGGTTTTTTCCTTGAAAACCCATCATCTTATCTTATTATCCATATTCTTACGTGACAAAACTGTTATCAATCAGTAGTGTCCTTAGAATTATTATTAAAGATATAATTAGAATATAATTATTGTAGTACTTCTTTACAGTCAAAGATATTAGAGTATTGCAACCCAGGTCCTCAATAGACTCATCACCACTGTTACCACGTAGCAGTAGGACCTGAAGATTTAAATTTTATTTGTTTTTTGACGTGTCACAGTCATAATACTAGCTTTTAACTACATCTTCTGGCTACTATATAGACTCACCCTGACAAGGGTTCAATGATTCCATACTTGGCTTTTCTGTTGTCAGACTGTTTTTAATGACTGAAAATAATAACATTTACTTTTGGAGTAAGAAAATTGATGGCTATAAAAGAATGTCTTCTTTGCCCCACTGTTCTCTTCATGTTAGAATCTTTTCCTTTTATAATTAGTTTAAACATTGTTAAACCAATCAATCAAAGGTTCCAACCACCTTTATTAAATCATTTTAAACCTTTTAACCAAGTGAAAAAAGCATTATAATAATTGATTGTAACTTTTGTAATCATTTTTACCCCTGAACCACCCCAAAAGTGAATTAAAGCATCTTACATCACTGTAAACTTTGTCACTTTGTTTCCAAATTCACTCCGCTCACTTTTGGGTGTGTTTTTGCTTTAAATATAATTTTGGAGACTTTTTTCTTTAATTAATTGCTTTCAGCTCTTTGCTCAATTAATTCCAATTGAAATTGCTCTTGAAGAAATTTCTTTTGTAGCCTTAAAATATCTCTTGTAGAGTATTTTTTGGATAACTTTTTATTGTTGGTAAAACAATAAATCTTTATAATATGATTGGTTTATACTAATCAAGTTATAATAAATAAAATTGGCGTGTTTTCTCTTAAAAATAATATTTCTTACTATTTTTAATTGATTTTACCTTATACAAATTTTGAGGACAGGAAAAGTACTTGATTTTTAATCAAAGTTTCATATCCACACCTTACATTTGGGGGCCCAGCCGTGATATTTTACCTGTGACATATTTTTTTACTCTTTTTAAACCTTCTTCTTATATTGAAAAAATTAAAAAAACATATAAAAAATACTTATAATCCAAAAAAATCCATAAAAAATATTTTTTTTTTTCATATTGTAAGTGAGGCTTATATTTTTATTTCTTTTTTGAAATAACCTTTTTTTTACTTAATTAATTGGCTTTTTTATTAATTTTAGTGTCTGACAACGTGGTAAGAAAAGAAAACATTGAAACAGCCTCAACAGTAACCAGCATCATTCCTGTCAGTACTGTCAATTCTGATCATATTAGTACTATTATTGTCACTCAGAATATTCAACCAGAGCCAATTTCTTCTGATTAGTCAACTTGGAAATAAGTAATACTTTTCAGAAAGCCAAAGATTTGGCCAATAGTAAGTTTTTTGACATAAAATTACTATTTTAAGCCTTTCTTAACCATAATCATGCCTTCAACCAGATCAGGAGCCAGCTATAACCCCTCCAGCAGCTCCCAGAAAGGTAATAGACGTGATTATGGCAGTCCAATCAGGTACAGAAGGAAAAGGGTCAGTTGATGACCTCCAAACACCTAAAATGGGTCATTCTGAAGCTGACAATACCATTTTACCTTCAAAAAGAGCTGACACGGCCACAACAAGCCTCATTGGACATATACAAAGCCAGCCACAGTGCATAAAACAATGCACTTCAGTTCAAGGAGTACCAGATCCTTGCAGACCTGTGGAAGAATTGCATGAACTCTTACCTGACTGTGAGAAAATTCCTGGGCCATCCCAATACTTGCAAATTGCTCAATGGATGGCATCCATTGATGGAGAAGAAAAACATGATTCTTTTGACACTAGAATGGAGCAAAAACAACCCTCCACCACCCAAACCAGTGCCAAAAACAGCCCCAGTGGCCAGCACCAGCAATTCCAATGTCAAAATGCAGCCACAAACTCCAAACAAGGGCAAAGGGAAGGCACCAGCCCCAAAGCCTTACAGCCAGGGCTACAGAATCCAAAAGATTCAACAGGATGTCATGGAGAATGTATTTCAGATGGCCAGAACCATGATGGAATTACAAAAGAAAGAGGAAGCCAGATTAAAATATCAAAAATAATTTCTGATACTTTTGAGTGTATTCCAGAGTTGTATAAAGCTACTTCTGATGTAAAAAGTCATCTTTCTGATAAAAATACATCAATTTGTGACAATCTTAAAACAAATAACTTGAGTCTGAGCCAAATAAATGATACACTTAAATGCTTTGAACGAGTTTTAAGAACAATCAAAACTTCCAATAGTGATAATTCTTTTGGCATTAAGATAAATGAACAATCTGCCATTATTAAAGAATTAACAGACAAATATTCTAAATTTAATATTGATGACATAATTGAAACAAGAATAAAACAAGCCATAAGCACTATCAAAGAAGATAATAAAAAAGCTCTTGATGATATTTCAAAATCATTTGCTGAAGTAAAGACAAATACAGTTGCCCTGAAAAAGCATGTTGATACCTCAAGAGAGGGAATCTCAAAATTAACAATAAAGTTAAATGAAGTTATATCTGATAATACTAAACAAACAAAATTATGGAATGAGATAACATATAAAGAGGATGATCACAAAAAGAATTTCATAAACTCTATACAAAAGTTGCAACATGAATTAAGAAATTCACAAAGGTGTAACAACAGTAAAATGAATGATATTGAACAACTGCTAAACACTTTACCAAGAATGTCTACACCTCTGAATCAAAATGAAGATGCAAGAATTCCCAATCCACAAGTATTGGATATTGAAAATTAACAGTTAAAAAAAGGAATTTTCTACTTCTTTTCATAACTTAGAACCATCAATGGGCCAAGCACTCTTGAAAGAAGTTCCAAAACTTAAAGAATGGCCTCACTTAAGTGGTGAAGGAGAGTATGACCATATGGAATTCATTAGAGGTATTGACATGATCAAAGAGGATTTTGAATTACCAGAAAGATTGGTAACAGCCAGATTTAACACCTTGTTTACCAAATCAGCTCACAGATGGTACATCAAAATAAGACATGCACATGGACACCAGAGTTGGACTTGGTGGAAAACCCAAATCATTAACAAATGGGAAAATGATGCTTGGAGGTTTAAAGTTGAAACAGCCTTTGAATCTGCCAAATTTAATGCTGATAAAGACAAAGCTTTACAATGGTTTTGCCAACAAAAAGACAGATTAACAGCATTATATCCTGACATGTCAGAATTTATGATCCATAGAAAAATTCTGAGACAATGTGGAGGTGACTTAGAGTATGCTATAAAAAGCAGGACTACTGAACAATCTTCAGCAGAGGATATTATCAATATATTAGAAGAAGTAACCACCAGAACCAAAATTGGTTCTAGTAAGATGAATCTCAAAACAAGGTTTAATACACCTTGGAAAGATTCTGTGGACAAAATCCCCAAAGGAAATTCTAATAATATTAAGTATAAATCTGCAGATACAGTCAGATAGTCCCATATTTGCCAAAGCACCACCCATTTAGCCAATACATGTCCAAAGAAGGGAAAAATCAATGAAATTGATATTGAAAAACAACCTGATGTTGAAAAAGATGACATTATTGAAATCAACTCAGATGATAAGTCATCAATATTTTCTGAATCTTCAAAAGATATAGAAAATATCAATGCCACTTTTGACATCATGGAATCTTATTCCCACTTGCCACAATTGAGCAATGGTCAACTTGATTTATCAAAAGCTCAAGATGCACAACTTATGAAAACAAAACCAAACAGGGGAAAGGTTATACAGCTGGTAATTCCTGTATAACAGAAGTGGTGATTGACAAAAAGCCCACCAAAATATTGCTTGACCCAGGAGCCTTCTGCTGTTGTGTTGGAAAATCTTTTCTTAAGACTTGTGTACCAAATTTTGAAGACCAACTTTTACCAATCGATGGTATAAAGCTCAACAGTGCAAGTAATTAGATGAAAGCATTAGGAATGTTTGAGACCAATGTCATATTCCCACACATAAATGGGAATTTAAGAATCACAGTTGAATTTGTTGTTATGGAAAATTGCTCTAGTACTCATTTTATATTGCGAAATGACTATTTAATCATGTATGGGATAGATTTTCATAACAATCAAGACAGATACTTTAATATTGGAGACAATCAGCGCCAAAGATTTGCCTTTTTACCATTTAAAAGACAACCTACAGTAAACAAAGTATCACCAGTCAGCTTAGAGTTAGAGAAATTCAAGTCTGAACAGTTAAATGAGGCTGAAATAAGCCTTCATCTGACTGATAAACAAGAAAATGAACTTTCTTCCCTTTTTTATGACCACAGAAAAGCATTTGCTTCAGACAAAGAACCTCTAGGAGCAATTATTGGTCATGAAGTTGACATCATTCTTAACATTGAGAGACCTTATCCACCACTCTTAAGAAGACCTGCATATCCAGAAAGTCCAAAATCAAGAGACGCTCTAGAAATTCATATCAAAGAACTTCTGGACCTTGGTGTAATAAGAAAATTAGGCCACAATGAAGAAGTAGATATAACTACACCAGTCATAGTGGCATGGCATAATGGAAAAACCAGAATGGTTGGAGACTTTAGAGCTCTGAACAATTACACTGTTCCAGACAGATACCCAATACCAAAAATCCAAATTGCCCTTACTCAAATATCTCAAGCAATGTACATAGCCACTATGGATGCCCTTAAAGGATTCCATAAAAATGTGGTGACATCAAGAGGAAGAAAAAACTTGAGAATTATTATTCATTTTGGAGTGTATGAATACTTGAGGATGCCCTTTGGTATCAAAAATGCACCTTCACACTTCCAAAGAATGATGAATGAAATCTTCCCTGAAGAACTCTCAGAGGGATGGCTAATCATTTACATTGATGACATTATTGTCTGTTCCAACACTTGGGAGGAGCACATGTACAGATTGTCCAGAGTTTTGACAAAAATTCAATCAGCTAACATGAAAATCTCCTTGAAGAAATGCCATTTTGGATTTAAAGAACTTAAAGCAATAGGACATGTTTTATCTGGTTTATCCCTTGGAATTGACAAAAACAAAGTTGCAGCAGTAATGCTAAATCACATGCCCCAGAACAAGAAGGAAATTCAGTCATTATTAGGTTTTGCAGGATATTACAGGCAACACATTGAAGATTTTGCATCCATAGCAAGACCACCTTATAAATTGTGTGACAAAGACACAGTATTTGAAATTACTGTTGACAGAGTCAAAGATTTTGAGTCTCTAAGAGAAGCCTTGACCACAGCTCCACTCTTACTGATGCCAGACTTTAAATTGCCTTTCAAACTGTATATTGATGCATCAGGGGATGGACTAGGTGCTGCACTTGACCAAGTTCAGATCATAAATGATAAACCTGTAGAAGGACCCATATGTTTAATATCCAGGCAAATCAAACCAACTGAAGCCAGATATGGAGCAAGTCAAATTGAATGTCTATGTCTTGTCTTGGCCCTGGAAAAATTAAACTACTTCTTGGAGGGATGTGTTTTTGAAGTGATAACAGATTGTACAGCTGTCAAATCACTTTTAAATATGAAAACACCCAACAGACATATGCTCAGATGGCAAATAGCCATACAATAATACAGAGGCAATATGACTATTGTTCATAAGGATGGGAATATTCATAAGAATTGAGATGGACTAAGCAGATGGCCATTACCAAATAATATTGACAATCCTGCTTATGTGCCAGAAGAAGCTTCACCACAAATTCCAATAGAAGGAATAAGTGTTACAGACTTGAACACCACCTTCTTTGAAGAAGTCAGAAGTAGTTACACTCAAGATAAGAGCTGTAGCATCTTATGCCAATTACTTAACAAAGACTGTAAAGACAACTCTCTAATACATGCCATGGATGAAGTATGGAAAAAATCTTATGCTGAAGGAAGATTTCACCTACTGGATGGTATAATTTACCACAGAACCAAGCACACATGTTTCATGACAGTTGTAGACAGGTCATTAATCAATCTTGTACTGAAAGAATGCCATGATAGTCCCTTTTCAGGACATCTGTCTGAAGACAGAACAAGAGAGAAAGTAAAGACCTGCATATGGTGGCCAATGTGGCAGAAAGATGTTGCAGAGTATTTCAAAACCTGTGAGAGATGCCAAAAGGCAAATAAATCCACTGGCAAAAGACTTGGAATTATGATAAAAATCCAAGAACCAAACAGACCTTGGGAAATTGTCCATATGGATTGGGTAACTTGCCTACCACCAGGAGGTGACAGAAGCTATAATGCTTGCCTAGTAATTGTGGACAGATTCAGTAAAACTCCAATCTTCTTACCATGTCACAGGTATGATACAGCCATGGATAAAGCTCTTCTGATATGGAATAGAGTAGTTTCATGGACTGGGATATTTACAAATATCATCAGTGATAGAGATCCCATATTCACTTCAGCACTATGGACAAATCTTCACCAATTATTTGGCACTAAACTGTCTTTCTCTACAGCCTACCACCCAAAAACTGATGGCCTGGCTGAAAGGATGATCCAAACCTTAAAGAACATGGTGAAAAGATTTTGTGCATATGGCCTTGAATTCAAAGATTGTGATAGAATTACCCATGATTGGTGTACTCTGTTACCAGCACTGGAATTGGCATATAAAACATCAATCCATTCCAGTACCAATCAAACTCCTGCTATTCTAGAAAAAGGATGGAACCCCAAATTACCCCAAGATTCCTTGAGGAAAGATTTGATTGAAATACATCCCACAGCTGCTAGCTTCAAAGGAATGCTAGACAAAGCTAGAAAGCATGCAGAAAGGTACATGAAGGACTCTTTTGCATATGCTAAAGACAAATGGGATAAATCACATGCAACTCCAGATTTCAAAGTGGGGTACCTAGTTCTTGTACCCACCACGAACTTCAATAACATCAAAGGATGTAAAGAGTTGAAAGACTCCTTTGCAGGACCTTTTGTTATTAAAGCCCTCCATGGAGAAAATGCTGTTGAAGTAGAGTTATCTGAAGAACTGAGCAATAAGCATCCTACATTTCCAATGAGCTTAATAAAGCCATATAAATCTAGTGATGCTGAGAAATTTCCCTTGAGGAATAAGATTCCCCAAGTTATACTTCCTATTGAGACATCTGGTATTAAGAAAATTACCAAAGCTGTTAAAGAAAGAAAATTAAGAACCAAAAAAGTAAGGGAATGCCTTGTTAGGTACAGTGACCCAACTTGTGAAGATGAATGGTTAGAAGAAAAAGATATACCAGAAGCTACCAAACTCCTCAGGAGATTCAGACACACTAGAAATATGAATATTACAAAGTAATATTCTTTTTTAGGGGGAGGGAATGTGAGCCTTAGAGGTATTTTCATATACCCAAAAGACCACAAAAGATAAATTAAGATACAAATATAAATAAAATAAATTTATTTATATTATAAAAATAAAAATTAGAATATAAATAAAAGGTGTATTTAAAAATCAAAATTTAATTATAATTTAAAAATAACATTACAATAAAATTTAAAAATTATGAAATTATATTTTTACTTGTAAAAATTAAGTAAAAATGAATTTTTAATAAAATTTGTGAAATTTAAATATTTTTGGTAAAAATCATATAAAATATATTATAGCTTTTTATCCAATAAATAAACATATAAAAATTATTTCACCATTTGATTCCTCATAAAAAATTAGGTGGGGTCACCTCTGAGTGAAATCTTTGTAACTCAACTCTAAATAAGCTTAATTTAAGTTTTTAGTATTTTCAATACAAAAATTGAAAATCCTCAAAAATTTAATTTAATTCACACCACATGTGGTGTTAACCATCAAATCTTGTGTTAAAATTGAGGTGTTGTGTTTAGTTTAGAAGTTATGAGGAATTGAAGTATTTTCAATTTAATTCAATTGAAATGTCAAAATGTCCGTGTGTATTACATAAGTTAACTTTGATTTAAATATGAGGTATCAATTATTACTGTATTGAAATTTACAACTCAATTGAATTACATATGTAAACTATAAGTATAATACATGATGAGGAATTACAGGAAAAATAAATTGGAAAGATTAAATTTGGGGGGAAAAGGAATTCCAGCTCTAAGGGGGAGCTAGACCCCCAAAATCCTTGCTGAAAGGCGTGTGGTGTCGAAATTCACGCAAAGGTTCATCACTTTTGGCCTGGAATCGAGTCACAGGGTCTGTAGACTCAATTGATGATGAGGTTTTGACACCAACTGGGGTAGTTTTAGCTGTTGCCAAGAGGGTAAAACTACCCTTAAGTTAAAAACATCATAGTAAAACAAGTTTTAACTGGTTTCTACGTCTTGTACACACATTCTGACATGTTCTGAAGGCTCTAGACCAGGTATTTCTATAGTAATGGCTGATTGAAGGGTCTAAAATGGCTAAAAATGGCTTGAACCAGCCCTTTTTTGGTCTAAACCAGGGTTCAATGATTCCATAATTGGCTTTTCTGTTGTCAGACTCTTTTTCACGACTGACAAGAGTAAATTTTACTTTTGGAGTAAGAAAATTGATGGCTATAAAAGAATGTCTTCTTTGCCCCACTTTTCTCTTCATGTTAGAATCTTTTCCTTTTATAATTAGCTTAAACACTGTTAAACCAATCAATAAAAAGATTCCAACAACCATTTTTAAATCATTTTAATCCTTTTAACCACGTGAAAAAATAATTTTAATCATTGTTTGTAACTCTTATAATCATTTTTACCCCTGACCCACCCCAAAAGTGAATTAAAGCATCTTTCATCACTGTAAACTTTGTCACTTTGTTTCCAAATTCACTCTGGTCACTTTTGGGCATTTTTCCTCTTTAATATTATTTTGAAAGAATTTGTTCTTTAATTAATTCCTTGCAGTTCTTTGCTCAATTAATTCCAATTGAAATTGCTCTTGAAGAATTTTCTTTTGTAGCCTTAAATATCTCTTGTATAGTATTTTTGGATAAATGTTTATTGTTGGTAACAAAATAAATCTTTATAATATTAAGGGTTTATACTAAAAAGGTTATGAAAAATAGAATTGGCGTGTTTTCTCTTAAAAGTAATATTTCTTACTATTTTTAGTTGATTTTTACCTTATACAAATTTTGAGAACAGGAAATGTACTTGATTTTTAATCAAAGTTTCATATCCACACCTTACATGAACAGTTGAATGAAGCTGAAATAAGCCTCCATCTGACTGATAAGGGGGAAAATGAACTTTTATCCCTTCTATATGACCACAGAGAAGCATTTGCATCAGGCAAAGAACCTTTGGGGGAAATTATTGGTCATGAAGTTGACATTATCCTTAATAATGAGAGACTTTATCCACCACTCTTAAGAAGACCTGAATATCCAGCAAGTCCTAAATCAAGAGAAGATGGGGAAATTTATATCGAAGAACTTCTAGACCTTGGTGTAATAAGAAACTTTGGCCATAATGAAGAAGTAGAAATAACTACACCAGTCATAGTAGCATGGAATAATGGAAAATCTATAATTGTTGGGGACGTTAGAGCT
This sequence comes from Austropuccinia psidii, assembly GCA_023105745.1. Lineage (NCBI taxonomy): Eukaryota > Fungi > Basidiomycota > Pucciniomycetes > Pucciniales > Sphaerophragmiaceae > Austropuccinia > Austropuccinia psidii. The sequence continues at coordinate 20,814,903 of JALGQZ010000016.1, forward strand.
CTGAAAACCCATACTTTTCCAGACAGGTACCCAATACCAAAAATCTAGATTTTTCTTACGCAGATATCTCAAGCAGTGTATATAAGCACTATCAATGCCCTTAAAGGATTTCATCAGAATGTAGTGACACCAAGCGCAAGAAAATACTTGAGGATTATTGTTCATTGTGGAGTGTATGAATATTTGAGGATGCCCTTTGGTATCAAGAATGCACCTTCACACTTCCAAAGAATGATGTATGAAATATTCCCTGAAGAACTTTCAGAAGGATGGTTAATCATTTACATTGATCACATTATTTTCTGTTCCAAGACTTGGGAAGAACATATATACACAGATTCTCCAGAGTTTTGAAAAAGATCCAATGTGTGAACATAAAAATTTCTTTGAAGAAATTCCAATTTGGATTTAAATAACTTAAAGCACTGGGACATGTAGTATGTGGTTTATCCCTTGGAATTGAAAAAATTAAGGCTGCAGCAGTGTTGCTGAAACCCATGCCTCATAAAAAAAGGAAATTCAGTCATTTTTGGGGTTTGCAGGATATTACAGGAAATATATTCAGGATTTTTCATCCATTGCAAGATCTCTTTACAAATTATGTGACAAAAACAGAGTATTTGAAATGACTGTTGACAGAGTCAAAGCCTTTGAATCTTTGAGTAAAGCATTGAACACTGCTCCACTCTTACTGATGCCAAATTTCAAACTGCCTTTTAAACTGTATATTGATGCATCAGGGGATGGGCTGGGTTCTTCACTTCATCAAGTACAGATTATGAATGATACACCTGTGGAAGGACCCATACGTTTCATATCCAGGAAAATCAAATCAACTGAACCAGATATGGAGAAAGTTGAATGGAGTGCTTATGCCTTGTGTGGGCCTTGGAGAAATTGAATTACTTCTTGAAGGGATGTGTTTTTAAGTGATAACAGATTGTACCACTGTCAAATCACTTTTAAACATGAAGACACCTAACAGACATATGCTCATATGGTGAGTAGCCATACAAGAGTACAGGGGCAATATGACTATTGTTGACAAAGATAGGAATATTCAGAAAATTCAGAAAGACTGAACAGATGGCCACTACCAAACAATATTGATAATCCTGTTTATGTTTCAGAAGAAGCTTCCCCACAGATCCCCATAGAAGGAATCAGTGTTCAATACCTAAGCACCACTTTCTTTGAAGAGGTAAGAAGCAGTAATAATGAGGATAGGAACTGTAGCATTTTATGCCAATTACTGACTAAGGACTGTAAAGACAATTCTTTTATACATGCCTTGGATGAGGTATGGAAAAATCCATATGATGAAGGAAGATTTCATTTACTGGATGGTATAATTTACCATGAAACTAAGCATACATGTGTCATGACAGTTGGGGATAGGTCCTTAATCAAGATTGTACTTAAAGAATGCCATGACAGCCACTTCTCAGGGCATCTGTCTGAAGAAAGAACAAGAAAAAAATTAAAAGCTTTCATATGGTGGCCAATGCAGAAGAAAGATGTTGCAGAGTATTGCAAAACCTGTGACAGATGTCAAAAAGCAAATAAATCCACTGGCAAAAGACTTGGAATTATGATCAGGATCCAAGAACCCAGCAGACCTTGGGAAATTGCCTATATGGATTGGGTAACTGGCCTGCACCAGGGGGTGACAGAAGTTATAATTCTTGCCTAGTGATTGTTGACAGATTTAGTAAGATTCCAATCTTTCTACCATGTCAAAAGAATGATACATCCGTGGATACAGCTCTTCTGAAATGGAATAGAGTAGTATCATGGACTGGCATATTCACAAAAATGATTAGTATCAGAGATCCCAAATTCATGTCAGCACTATGGACAAATCTTCACCAACTATTTGGCACAAAACTATACTTCTCTACATCCCACCACCGACAAACTGATGGTCTGGCTGAAAGGATGATCCAAACCTTGGAAGATATGGTATGGAGAGTTTGTGCATATGGCCTTAAGTTCAAAGATATTTATGTATTTACCCATGATTGGTGTACTGTCTTACCAGCACTGCAATTAGCACATGAGACATCCATTCATGCCAGTACCAATCAAACCCCTGCTAATCTTGAAAAAGGATGGAATCCCAAATTACCTCAAGATTCCTTGAGGAAAGATCTGGTTGAGATAAATCCTACAGCTGCTAGCTTCAAAGGAATTCTAGACAAAACTAGAAATCATGCAATGAGCTGCATGGAAGACTCTTTTGCATATTCCAAGGAAAAACGGGACAAAACACATGCCACTCCAGATTTCAAAGTGGGAGATTGAGTGCTTTTATCCACCACTAACTTAAATAAAATCAAAGGATGTAAAAATCTCAAAGACCCCTTTGCAGGAATTTTTGTTATTAAGGCATTCCATGGAGAAAATGCTGTTGAAGTATAACTATCTGAAGAACTTAGCAATAAGCATCCTACATTTCCAGTGAGCTTGATAAAGCCATATAGGACTGGTGATGCTGAGAAATATCCTTTGACAAATGAAGTTCTCCAAGTTATCCCTCCTATTGAATCATCTGGATTAAGAAATTTACTTAATTTCTCAAAGAAAGAAAGTTGAGAACCAATAAAGTAAGAGAATACCTTGTTAGGTAGAGTGAGCCAGCTTGTGAAGATGCATGGTTAGCAGAAAGGAAATACCTGAAGCTATTAAGCTTCTCATAAGCTTCAGACACACTAGAAATAACAATATGACAAAGTAATATTCTTTTTTTAGGGGGAGGGAATGTCAGCCTTAGAGGTATTTTCATATACCCAAAAGACCACAAATAACAAAATAAGGTACAAATATAAATAAAATGAATTTATTTATATCATCAGAATGAAAATCAAAATATAATCAAAAATTTACATACAAAAATGAAAATTCAATTATAATTTCAAATAAAAATTATGTTAAATTTTAAAATTATGAAAACACAAATTAAGTAAAAATGGATTTTTAATAAAATCAATGAAATTAAAATATTTTTGGTAAAAGGTTACATCAAGCATATTATGACTTTTTATTCAATAAATGAACAGAAGAAAATTAATTCACCATTGGATTCTTCATAAAAAATAAGGTGGGGTCACCTCTGGGTAAAATCTCTGTAACTCAACTCTAAATAAGCGTAAATCAAGTTTTTAGTATTTTCTGGAAAAAATTTGAAAATCCTCAAAAGCTTAATTTAATTAACACCACATGCTGTGTTAACCTTCAATTTTTGTGTTAAAATTGAGGTGTTGTGTGTAGCTTAGAAGTTATGAGGAATTGAAGTATTTTCAATTGAAATGTCAAAATGTGGGTGTGTATTACATAAGCAAACTGTAATTTACATATGAAGTATCAATTATTACAGTTGTTTAATGTAAAAACTCAATTGAATTGAATGTTTAAATTACAAGTGTATTACATGATGAGGAATTAAAGAAAAAATAAATTGGAAAGATTAATTCTGGGGGGGACAGGAACTCTAGCTCTAAGGGGGAGCCAGACCCCCAAATTCCTTGCTGCCAGGCGTGGGATGTGAAATTCCATGCAAAGGGTCATCACTTTTGGCCTGGAATTGAGTCACAGGGTCTGTTTCTCAATTGATGATGAAGTTTTGATACCAACCAGGGCAGTTTTAACTGTTGCCAAGAGTGTAAAACTACCTTTAACTTAAAACAATCTTAGTAAAAACAGTTTTAACTGGCTTCTACGTCTCTTAAACACATTCTGATATGTTTTGAAGGCTCTAGATTAGGTATTACTATAGTAATAGCTGATTTAAGGGTCTAAAATGGCTAAAACCAGCCCTTTTTTGATCTAAACCAGTGTTCAATGATGCCATAATTGGCTTTTCTGTTTCCAGAGTGTTTTCCACGACTGACAGGACTAAATCCTACTTTTCGAGTAAGAAAAATGATGGCTATAGAAGAATATCTTCTTTTCCCCACTTTTCTCTTCACGTTAGAATCTTTTCCTTTTTTAATTAGCTTAAACACTGTTAAACCAATCAATAAGAGATTCCAACCACCATTTATATATCATTTCAAATCTTTCAACCACTTGAAAAAATCATTAAAATCATTGTTTGTAACTCTTAAAATAATTTTTACCCCTTGAACCACCCCATTAGTGAATTAAAGCATATTTCATCACTGTTAGCTTTGTCACTTTGTTTCCAAATTAACTCTGGTCACTTTTGGAAGTGTTTTTGCTTTAAATATATTTTTAGAGACTTTGTTCTTGAATTAATTGCTTTCAGTTCTTTACTCAATTAATTCCAATTGAAATTGCTTTTAAAGAAATTCCTTTTGTAGCCTTAAATATCTCTTGTAGAGTATTTTTGGATAAATGTTTATTGTTGGTAAAACAATACATCTTTATAATATTATTGTTTTATACTTATAAGGTTGAAAACAACAAAATTGGTGTGTTTTTCTTAAAAATACTATTTTATACTATGTTTAACCATTTTTTTACCTTATACAAATTTTGAGGCCAGGAAAAGTACTTGATTTTTAATCAAAGATTCATATCCATCACTTACAATTAGCCAATCGTTCCCTTAAAAACGCAAAAATTAATGGATTTGGGAAACAGAAGAACACAATGATAAAGAAGATGTGTCAGCCTGTGACTCAAAACCAGAGCCCAAGCCTGACAGAAAAATACCATAAACCAACGGTAAAGCTAAGATACGGCCAAACCATGGAGTCAAGCCAAACAAACTCATATGGTCTTAAAGGAAAGAGGAAACCCACCTCATTCCAAATATACAAGTCCTATCACCACAGGAAGAATAATAACAAAGTTATTCCTTCTCAAGTTGTTTCTGAGCATAAACCTTAATTTTCACCTCTCATCTGAGCTTCCAAGAAAGAGGCTTAACCCCAGAAAATGGGTATTCAAATTGAATATCTAAGTCAGGGATATCCAATGGTACCAGCCAAATTGAGCTAACACCAAAAATACAGAAGTTATGGGCAAAATAAGGTGGAATAAGGGTGAATAAAATATTCACCTCTCATCTAACTTCTACAGTTTTAGTTTGAGATACTTAAAGTGGGGTCATTTTGGAAATAGAATGATAAGGGATATCTGATTTTGCCATTCATTTCCCCATAGCCCATCTGGAACAAAAGTTATGGAGAAAAGAAGCTCCATACAGATATTGAGAAAATCCTATATCCGCATAACAAAATTGTGCATGGAATAACTTTGCCATATTTAATCTTGCCTTTATCAAATGAGGTACCATCTTGTAGATTTAATTCAGGGATACACAATGAACCAATGTTGAGCTCAATATCTCAAAAAACTGTCAAAAACAGCTATACTGTAGGAGATAATCAGTTATCATTATAATCTTGATTATTGTAAACATTATTCTAATAATCTAATTGGTAAAGCTGCACCAAGGGCTTTCAACAGTTTTCACCACCACTAAATCCTTTTAGTAAAGCCCCTAATATCTATTAAAAAATCTTTAATTATCATTTTATCCATGCCACAGTCATAGTTAAAGTTGTATATACTATTATAATCACTCTATCATAGACCCAGCCTGAGATGTTTGGGGACCTGGCTGTGTTTTTGAACATTTTTTTGGACTATTTTCAGGTCAAAGTGAGGTTTTTCTCTTGAACTTCTTTTATTGACACCACTGTTTCTTTTTTTGGCATAAAAGAATTAGAAATGATAATATTATATTATATAATTGAGTGTTTTTTTGAGTGGTATATATATTTATATATCACTGTGTTTTTTATTTTTTCATGTTGTGGATTATGATTCAATCACCATAAGTGATATTTTGGGCATGCTTTGCATATTGGAACACTTAAATACTTAATATTCTTCTTTTTCAATTAAAAAGAGGACCTCTTTTACTGTAAAGAACAGTATTAGAGGTGTGGTTGGGCATATTGATAATTTCAATTGCCCATTAGAGAACCACTTTACATTACACTTGTTAATTACAAGTTAATCTGTGAGATACTGGTATACAAACAGTACACCAGAAATCCACAAAAACCAGTTTTTTGGTGTGTAATTGATAATTTCAATTACAACACCATAATATAAGGGCATAATATAGAAATAGATTTCCCAGAGGCTATTATTAGATGTGCAAAAAGAGGTTTAAGAATTCTTAAATGACATAAGCCCTATTTTTCCTCTTTGATTCAGTTGAAGAAATCTTCATACTACTTGAAACCCAATCACAAGGCAAGGGCAAAGTAAAGAGGAATAGTGAAGGCCTCAGCACAGCCAAGAAGTGGACGCCTATTGCCACTAAGAGAAGGAAAAAACAACAAAACTCTGCATCAATACAAGGTAAACCAACCTTGATAACTTGTACAGGGAAGATTACAGTAATCAACCTAGTTGTAACTTCTAAAGGCAAATTGTCCAGATACGTTGATAACAAATTTGTACAAGACACAGTCAGAGGTAAGTACCCCAAGAAAATTAAGCTGTTGGCTGCTTTCAAACACTGATATGTCACCTGTACACCTCAGGAACCTTGTAATTGCAAGGAACCAGCTAAAGGACAGGGAAGGCCTGTTCAGAACTAGAAAAGTACACCTTGGAAACAGTGGTAAATGGAAAGACACTGAGGGAAATCATACCCACTCTTCCATTCACTTTCCAATTCAACAGAAACCTCAAACCAGAGGACTGGAAGGATATGGATCAAGTTCTTCAGCTCCACAAACTCCTCAAAGATATTTTCCAATGGAGCATGGAAAACAAGAGGTTCAACCTAGCATCCCAGTGGGCAGAACTTGGAGGAAGTTTCCAGAAGATATGTCTTAAAGAGATACACTTCAAAGATCTTATGGTAATCAACAAAGGATGGAATCCCACCAGGAAGTTCAGACTATGGAGGAGAGGGAAAACAGGATAAGGGAGAATCAGGCCACTATCCAAGCTATAGAAGAACAGCTGAACCAGAAAGGGCCTACTCTGATTCCTTCAGGCTCACAAGGAGTAGACCAACCCAACTCTCCAGTGGCTTCACACCATTCAGGCACCAGAAGATCAGTGGCCAAGAGTCACCATTCTTCACAATCCCAGGTAGTTTCCAGGAGTTGACAAGGGTACAAGGGAAAAAACAAGATTTCTTTCAGCCAAAAGCAGAGAGAGTCAGACCCAATGAGTGATAAGCTGTTAAAATTGGTGAAAGAAGTACAAAAGAGCCAGAAATGGGTGTAAATACTTCTAGAATCAGTAGCTCCAATAATAGAAATATTACCCCCCTCAGAATGAACACAGTGTTGTTACACATGAGAGTAACTTGAAAAGTGTTGCATTGTGGCTACAGATGTGCCAATATTCAAAGAAAACACAAAATAAGTTTTCAGAGCTCCAAGAAAGCCATTTGAGGATAGAAAAATTAACAGCCTCAATGGAAAAAATAGTAAAAACCCTTCAAGAGGCCATGCTCAATTGAGCAAAGCCTCTGAAGGAACCAATAAAAGACTGAATCAAGTCTTTGAAGAACAGAACCACTTCAGAAGGGACAGGGACTATCTGGAGCAATACTTAAACAAATTGTTTAATGTCTACCAAATCATGAAGCCCCAACCACAAGGCCATGTTATGGATAGTCCATACCACCAAGAAGACATCCAGCCAGATGACTTGTTTGAGAAAAAGGAAAGGTTGCCATCTCAATTACAAGATGGAGATAACATGTCTTATTCTGAGAAGGAAGAATTAAAAAAGCTTTCAGAGGCCTCAAGCTGGCCCAAATTCTCTGGCATGGGAGAATATGATCATATGGAACTCATTGATTATATTGATGGACTCTTCATTGATGTACCAAGAATACCAGATTACTGGATTACTGCTAGACTTGATAAAGCATTCAAAGGACATGCTAGTATTTGGTACACAGAAATGAAAAAAAATTCATGGTAGAAGAAACTGGTCATGGTGAAAGACCCAAATAATCTAAAAGTACAGCAATGGTTCTTGGATATGACAAAAGACCATGTCATTTGATAATGACAAATACTCTGTGTAAAAAGATCCATATGAGTGGTGTCTTAGACAGTCTAAAAGACTTAAAGCCATTGATCCTCAAATGAATACTCAGATTAGGAATCACAAACTCCTGACAGAAATTCCAGGAGAACTAGAGCATTAATTAAAATGCGGATGCAACCAAAATTTCACTCTAGATGACATTGCAAACACCTTACAAGTTTTAAGGAAAAGAAAAACATAGGGAAATATTTGCAATATAGAATAAGTAGTTTCAAAGAGAAACAACCTTTCAGGGTGGACTTCAAGATAAACCCAAAGAAAGAGTCGCATATGTGAACAAAAAGAAGAACTACTGTCACAATTGTGGGTCAACTGACCACTATGCGAATAACTGTCCAAAGACAAAGAAAAAATTCTATGCCATTGAGCAAGTCCCAGAGGAAGAATCCCCAAGAGAGGATTCTGAATCAGAATCTATGGTTGATGCCATCAGAGAACAATCTGATGAAGACAAACACCCAAGAGAGGAATTTCTAGTGGAGTACCAAGAAAAAACACAACTAGAAACTCAGGACATACAGCTAGAAGCAGGAATGCCACAGGACACTGCAAATAAAAACTTGTGTAAACACACACAAGATGCACAAAATTTCCTAGTTACACCAACTAAAGGAATGGAATATATACATGGGAAAGCCACAAAGATCACTTTTTGTATGGACAATGCTCAACACCCATTGATCATTGATGGTGGTGCACACTGCTCAATAATAGCCAAAGATTATCTGGATAAACACTTCCCAAATCTGGAGAAGAAGCTCTTGCCAACCAGGTAAAACCTTTTTAAAAGTGCATCACGGAAGATGGTATCCATTGGGACAATTATCAAAGAGATAATTATACCCCATAGGAAAGGTAATATAAGACTCACCCCAGAGTTTGTCATGCTTGAAGATGCCCACATACAAAGATTTTTACTTGGAAGAGACTCCCTGTAAGGTTTGTCTATGAAACTCTTGATAATAGTAGCAATATCAAGAGTACTATGACTGTTCTCAGTAGAAAAATATAATATAATAAAATATTATAAGCACAAATTTATATAATTATTGAAAATAATTATATTAAAAAAAGAATTTTAACTATTATTAAATAATTTAATAATGAATTTTTTTTAATAATTATAATAAATTATAGTTATAACCATAGGAGGTGTGAAGCTCTTAATGAGGCAATTACACATGGAGAATATGAATATTTAACCACTTATAAATAATATAAATATTATTTATAAAAGAGTTATTACACACACTGTGAAGAAATAATTATTATAGAAAAACTCTATAAAAAAATCTAATAATAGATAAAAAAATATAGAACTTCAAAGGAAAACTTACTCAGAATATATATTTAATACAACAAGATAAATACAACAGTTATTATATTAAATAATCATTATAAGCTAAAAACACGCCAAAAAAATTACATTTTAAAAATAAAAAAGGTTTTTGTAATAAAAAAATGATTTAAAGATTTTTTAAGAGGAATTTGTGGATTTTAAAAGATACTTAAGATGATAATTTCATAAAATAAAGTATATTTTTGGTGATTACAACAATAATCTGAATTCTATGATTTCAGTTCTTTAATTTAAGATGAAAAAAGAATGAAATAGCTCAAGAATTACTTTAATAATAAGATTTTATATGTAATAAGACTTTACCTGTTTAAATGTCTAATTTAATTTGTTTGATAATGAATGATAGACAAAAACAGTGATGAATAGAATCTTTTTATGTCTGAAGTGCATCTCTCATGATTCATAATGGATATAGAGGGTGTGCTCAGGTAAAACTGAAAAACCATGCTTAAAAATAAGGTTCTTAACTTAAGGTAACTTATTTTGAATTCCCATTTAAAGCTACCAGTTTTATTCTTAACTCCAAGTAGCTTTGAATGTCATTTGGGTTAATTAATTCAAGACCTAATATAAGATAGGCTTATTTATATTAAATTCAATCACATGAAAAAGTTAAAAATAGGGTGTCAAGAAAAAATATCATAAACTCAATTCTTCATTTATTTTTAAATAAATCATAATTTTCTGTAAGTATAACTAAAAGAGTAAATTTCCAGGCTAATTTCCAATAAAACCTGCTCATAAAAAATACTTAAAATTTAAATTATAAACATATAACATTAAATTGTAAGCTGTGTGAATATTTCAGGTAAATCAATTAAAAATTGGATTTTGAATAAATTCTTAAGTTATTACTATTTTTCCATGTAAAATAACAATACCCACCAAACCTTAACTTTTGATAAGGCACCAGGGCAAATGTTGCGTCAATCTCTGGAGATTGACTTCACGTTGCACCATGGTCAGTATACAATCTTGCTTCAGTCGCGTTAGTGTCACATTATAATCACTGGATTTAGTGGGTCACATCACATCTGCTTCAAGACAACTTCAATTGTCAAATATGTCACATGAGTATGTCACTCAAAGCAAAAATCCATATCAACACCATTTGTGAGTTTTGGGTAATTACACCTCATGGTGCAAGCCAGTAGCTTGGCATGCTCATATTTGTGCATGAGAAGACTTCTGCCCCGCCTCCTGATCATCTCACCCCTTTACCATGCCTACTCTCACACATGAATTGGCTTCTGCTTCCTCGCCTAATCCTCTGCGACCCTTAGCATGCTTATGCACCCTCACTGCCCTCCAGATGTGACTGTGACACTGCCCCCCATGACTTGCCTAACCACTCCTTAGGCTTCCACACCCCTGCCGCTTAACATGCTAACGTTCCTGAAGTGCCCTCAAGATATGCATCCAATGCAACCTGTACCCCTCCTTATGCCTTCTCCCACCTGCCTAATCCTCTCCGCTGCCCTCAACCCCCCTTATGCCTCCTCCCACCAGCCTAATCCTCCAAGGCACTTACCATCCTGACACTCCTGAAGCACCCTCAAGATGAGACTACAATGCCGCCCCCATCTCTGCCCTCACCACTACTTACCCTTCCAAACTCCCATCACTTACAATCCTTACGCTCCTGTGGCGCCCTCAACCCCCCTTACGCCTCCTCCCACCCGCCCCTTACCATGCTTGCGCCCATGTATTTGATTCATAGGGTATGGTGGTTTCTTGGCATACATGATGAAAGCAATCACAGAAATATGCTGAGTGGACTTCTCTGCCAACAGGTTCTGAGGGGAAATTTATGGGGATATTCACAATGTTGTGGTTAGGGTTTGAATCATGAGTCTCACAAATTAAAATCTAATAAGTGGACTATTTAAAACACAAATTGTATCTTCTGTTTTTGCAAAAAACCCATTTTATTTCATACCATTCAAATTGAACACTTTTCTTAGTCCTTGCCTCATGAGCGTTGAATAGTTCAAAAGTTGACTTTAGTAGTTTCTCACTAGTCAACTCTATTCAATTTCTCACAGGGAAGTGATTTCATTTGAATGACATGAAACAATTTGCAACAAATCACCTCCTTGAATTTTGAAGCAAATCATATTTTGAAAATCCATTACAAGTTAAATAGATATTCATGGAAGGTTCCAAGGCTGATGATGAGCAGGTTGTTGTTCTGCAATTTCTTTTTTCTAGAAGATTCACTAAATATTGAACGGATTTAAATTGATATTTAACTTCTTTCAAACTTTCCAAAATTCTCCAATGTTGATATTACCTAAAAAAGAATCAATTATATTAAGCTTATTTTAATTCCACCCTTTTCAGAACTCCTGCCTTTTTTCCTCAATTTTGATCTTCTTATTCAAAGAATTTTATGCCTACAAAAGAATTTTCATCAAGAGCAATTTAAATTGGAATTACTTGAGAAAAAAACTGCAAGCAATTAATTAAAGAAAAACGTCTTTAAAAAGATATTTAAAGAGAAAAAATGCCCAAAAGTGATCAGAGTGAATTTTGAAACAAAGTGACAAAGTCTACAGTGATTAAAGATGCTTTAATTCACTAATGGGGTGGTTCAAGGGGTAAAAATGATTATAAGAGCTACAAAAAATGATTTTAATGATCTATTCACTTGGTTAAAAGGCTGAAAATGATTTTAAAAAAGTGGTTGGAATCTTTTATTGATTGGTTTAACAGTGTTTAAATTAATCATAAAAGGAAAAGATTCTAACATGAAGAGAAAAGTGGGGCAAAGAAGACATTCTTTTATAGCCATCAATTTTCTTACTCCAAAAGTGAAATTTACTTTTGTCAGTCGTGAAAAACAGTCTGACAACACGAAATCCAATTATGGCATCATTGAACCCTGGTTTAGACCAAACAATGGCTGGTGTTAGCCATTTTTGGCTATTTTTAGCAGTGTTAGACCCTTAAAACAGCCATTATTATAGTGATACCTGGTCTAGAGCCTTCAAAACACGTCAAAATGTGTATAAGACACATAGAAATCAGTTGAAACTGTTTTTAATAATATTGATTTAAATTAAGGGTAGTTTTACCCTCTTGGCAACAGTTAAAACTGCCCTGGTTGGTATCAAAACCTCATTATCCATTGCGTCACAGACCCTGTGACTCAATTCCAGGCCAAAATTGATAATCATTTGCATTAATTTTGACATCTCAGGCCCATCAGCAAGGGATTTGGGGGTCTGCCTCCCCCTTAGAGCTAGAGTTCCTTTCCCCCCCAAAATTAATCTTTCCAATTTATTTTTCCTTTAATTCCTCATCATTTATTATACTTGTACTTTACATATGTAATTCAATTGAATTTTACAATACAATTACTTGAGTAATTGACACCTCATATGTAAATTAAGGTACAGGGATTTTACTCAGAGCTGACCCCACCTTTGTGTGTAGAATCCAATGGTAACATAATTCTCTTATGTTTATTTTATGGATAAAAAGGTATAATATATTTTATGTAACTTTTTACCAAAAATATTGCAATTTCATTAATTTTATGAGAAATTCAGTTTTACTCAATTTTTTTGAGTAAAAATGTATTCTCATGATTTTAAAATTTAATGTAATTTTTATTTTAAATTATAATTAAATTTTCATTTTTTTATATAAATGTTCATTTATATTTGAATTTTTATTTTGATAATATAAATAAATTCATTTTTTTGTATTGGTATCTTTTATTGTTTTTTGTGGTCTTTTGGGTATGTGCAAATACCTCTAAGGCTCACATTCCCTCCTGCTAGAAAAGAATATTACTTTGTAATATTGTTATTTCTAGTGTGTATGAACCTTCTGAGAAGTTTAGTAGCTTCTGATATGTCCTTTTCTGCTAACCATTCATCTTCACAAGCCGGGTCAATGTACCTAACAAGGTATTCTCTTACTTTATTGGTTCTCAACTTTCTGTCTTTGAGAACTTTGGTAATTTCTCAATACCAGATGATTCAATAGGAGGTATCACTTTGGAAGCTTTATTCCTTAAAGGAAATTTCTCAGCATCACTTTATTTATATGGCTTTATCAAGCTCACTGGAAAGGTAGGATGCTTATTGCTAAGTTCTTCAGATAATTCTAATTCAACAGCATTTTCTCCATGGAGGGCCTTAATAAAAAAATGTCCTGCAAATGAGTATTTGAGATTTTTACATCCTTTGATGTTATTGAAGTTAGTGGTGGATACAAGTACTAAATCCCCAACATGGAAATCTGGAGTGGCGTGTGATTTTTCCCATTTTTCCTTTGCATATGCAAAAGAGTCTTCCATGCACCTCAATGCATGCTTTCTAGTTTTTTCTAGCAATCCTTTGAAGCTAGCAGCCATAGGATGTATCTCAACCAAATATTTCCTCAAGGAATCTTGAGGTAATTTGGGATTCCATCCTTTTTCTAGACTAGCAGGAGTTTGATTTGTACTGGAATTAATGGATGTCTTATATGGCAATTTCAATTCTGGTAAAAGAGTACACAAATCATGGGTAAATCCATCACAATCATTAATTTCAAGACCATATGCACAACATGTTCTTACCATATCTTCCAAGGTTTGAATCATCCTTTCAGCCAGATCACAGGTTTGTGGGTGGTAGGCTTTAGAGAAGGATAATTTTGTCCCAAATAGTTGGTGAATATTAGTACATAGTGCTGGGGTGAATTTGAGATCTCTGTCACTAATGATGTTTGTGAATGTAAGATGTGTCTATGAAACTGTGATAATATTACTATTAATCAACATTACTATGACTGTTCTTATGAAATTTAATAATAAAAATTTTTTACAACCAAAATTAAATAATTAAAGAATTATTATTTTATATGTTATACACCACTAGGGGTTATAACAGTAAGCGGTAATTGTTTACAAGAATCAATTACAAGAAGAATTTAATAATGGCAACTTCTTTTATTAAAATAACAAAATTATTTTAATATATATAATTATCTTTTACAAGGATAATTATAAGGATAATTCTTGAAGAAAACTATTACTAGAGAAAAACTTCAAGAATTGAGATAAATTACTCACTATTAATCCAATGAACCTTTGAGATGATAATAGTAAAGAAATTTGACATGGAATTGTGGATTTAATGGATCAAACTTTATTTATAAAAGTATTACAACAAATTCTAGTTGATTTCTATGATTTCACGTCTTTCTGATTGATTTCTGAAATAATAAAACACTTAAGGAATAGTTTTAACGATAACTTGCTTGTTTTGTAATAAAGGTATAATATAATAATGTGATGATGTGGAAAGAACAGAAAGAGGGGGCCTCTTTGAAGTCTAAGACAGCTCACAGAGGCGTTCCATGAAGAAAACTGAAAAACAGTGAGTGAGAAAAGAATAAACCTTTTTGGATTATTGATTGCATCATTTGTTGTCACATAAGATTGTCATAATTACTTAATTGAGGCTTTTACGTGACTACCAACCCATTTATGGTTAAGAATAAGAGGAGTAACAACTGTAAATCTTCTTTTATTCCAAAATAATCATTTATTTCTCAAAGTTATCAATGTTATTGGAAACTGTATCACAGAATGTATTTTCTGTAAATTTTTAAAGATTCTGTGTTTCATGTGGAATTATCAAAAATAGACTGTAAGTAAACCTTTTAATTTTACATATAAAAATAGAGTTCTTTTTGGTTTTTATGTGAAATTTGCAGCTTTTAATTGGTCCTAAAAGTTTCAGTAAGATTCATTAAGAATTGTATTTTTAATGAATTTTTGAAGTTTTTACCTCAGTTCTACATAGCGTTGCAAATAGCCGGGTATGGTTGGTTGCTATGAGCTAAATCAATGGATAATAGTTCAAAAAGGGTTTTAATTACTCTTTTGGGGTTTATTAATGGTAATTAATTAAGAATTGACATGTTTACAGGAGTCTAAGTTGTTCATTACCTCCTTGGCACATAAAAATAGCAGTTTATTTGCTATTTTCTTATAATTTACTGTAGTTGTAACATGGTGACCAAGTTCCCAAAAGGATTTAGTTTACTAATTGGGCCAAGGTCAGCCATGCATCCAAGCTTTGATGCTGTCCACACCTCAGAGGCCTCAGAACTTGAGTACCCTGGCTCTCTTTGATGTCTTTTGTCCCCCTTGCCTATTTTATATGTCAAAATAGAATTTCAACTTCACATGAGATATCCACTATGGGTGTACCAAAAGTGCATGTAGGAATACCATAATATTAAGTTCTCAAAACATGCATAACACTATTCTTAGTGTGTATGTAGCATGGGATTTCTCACATTCCCATTATTTTGGTGTGAAATAGAGAAAAACAAAAATTTTCATGGATCTTTTATGTGGTATTGAAGTATTTTCCATATTACCACCTCAAAGAGTTCATTTGAGATTATTCACTCTATGAAGCTACCCTAGGTGAATTTTTGTGTAGAATCCAAATGTGGACTTAAATACATGGATTTACTTACTCAATAAAACGTTATTCATCTTTTCTAAAATAAAAAATGATGAATTTTGAATATATGCATGACTTATGGGTTATGCATAGTTCAGAATTTATTTTTAAGATAATTGTGGCCTGTTTGGGTATGTAAAATATAGCACAAGGGTCAATGTCAGCCTGTGACTCAAAACAGAGCACCAGCATGACATCCAACATACCATAAGTAATGGTATGAGGAGTATTGGACAAATATAGCCAATAAAAGTAAATTATAAAGAGGAAACCTCCTCAAATATAATAAGAAAGGACAAAGATATGCCCTATCAAAGATAAGACCAAATAAGCAAAAACTCTTATTCTAGCCTCTAATCTAACTTATACATATTTCATGAAACCCAAACCAAAATGGTTTTTTTTATTGAAGCTCTAAGGTAGAGCTATCCAATGGTATCATCTATTCATCTGTAGCACTCCTAAATCAGGAGATACCATTATACCACCTTTTTTCCACCAACAACCCCTCAAAGGTGTAGGAGGGCTTGTACAGAACTGTACAAAAGTACAGCCAAATTGAAGGTCTGAGTGAGAGCTTTAATTTGAGATACCTTAGACCACTCTATCTTCCAAATTGACAGAGGGATCTTGGTTTAAAGGTTTACATCTCAAAATACAGGATTTCTGAAACTAACCATATAAAGAAACCCCTGTATCTTTGGAATATATTCATACAGCTGTAAAGTGTTGTATATCAAACTGTAGATCTAATCAAGCCCTACAATACTGTATCATTGGAATACAGATATCTTCTAAATTAGAGAAGATATCTGGCTTGGAAGGTTTTGAAGCCTCATACTGATGTACAAAAATACATCCAAAAACTTAAAGTCCTTATAGCTTTTGCTATCTTAGAGAAGGGTAAGCATGAAGCATATCAAATTGAAGAGCTCATTAAGCCCTTCAATTCTGTGCTCTTGGATTCTTGATATCTCAAAAACTGACTAAGATATCTTGGTTGGAAGTATTTTGACAGATACTGGTCTGTACCAAACCTGTACCAACCAGTACTGGCTTGATACTAAAAATAATGGTTGTTTAAAGCTTAAACCCGCCCAGAATGACTAATATTAGTCATCTAGACACTCTGGACACGTCACAATGGTGCTGACGCGGCCTGTGAAGAGTTTTTTCACCCTGTATTGATCCAGAAAGATCATTTGTGGTCCAAAAACCACAATTCTGACTATGCTGACGTCAGAATTGATAGTACAGAACCACAACCCAGCCTCCAGAGTGAAAATTTTCACTCTGTAGACGTGTGAAGAGCCTACCAGTCTTTCACAGTCCTCAGAGGAGATAAAAGCAGGTCTTTCCTCACTGGAAAAGACTCATCTTATAATGAATTAACATCCTTACGTAGTAAAACTGTCTTATACCAGTAGTACTCTTAGGATTATATTGATATAATTAAAATCATTAATTATTGTAGTGATTTTCACAGTCAATTGATATTAAATCATTGCAACCCAGGTTCTCAATAGATTCATCACCACTGTTATCATATTACAGTAGAACCTGTTTACTATTATAAAAAATTATTTTTTGTGTGTCACAGTCATAGTGCTAGCTTGTATTTCCTATTTTTAAGCTACTACGTAGACTCACCCTGACAGTCAAATTCCCTCCCACCAAAAAATAGAATTATACCAAATTTTATCAATGGTATCAAGAAGAAAAAGACCCGAAAGGGGTTAATGTTCACTGTCCAACCTCTTTTCATTACTCAGATCAAGTAATTAAAAGCACATTTATAGACATATTCAGGCTTGGGGCCTCCTTTCATGTCTAAATCTTTTCAATAGCTTATCTGAGTCAGGTATTTCTGATTCTGCCATCCATTCATCTTCATGTACTGGATATATATATCTGACTAGATCTTCTCTTTGATTTTTACCCCTAAGTCTCCTTTCTTTAATGACTTTCTTTACCTTTTTGTCTTAATCCTGTTCCACTGGTGATACAGTCAAAGGAGTTGGGTTCCTTCAAGGAAACAATTCTTTGTCAGTTGGTTGATAAGGTTTTATCAGGATTACTGGAAAAGTGGGGTGTTTCTTTTCCAATTCACCACTTAATTCCACTTGAACTGCATTGGTTTCATGTAAGGCAAAAATAACAAAAGGTCCTACATAAGAATCTTTGAGTTTCTTTGGGCCTTTGATATTATTAAAATTCAAGGTTGAAACTAGAACTAAGTCCCCTACTTTGAAGTCTGGTACTTTGGACTCTTGCCCCACTTCTGTTTAGCATATTCAAAAGCATCATTCATACTTTGTTTTGATTGATGTTTCACTTTATCAAGAATTCCTTTGAAGCTGGAAGGTGTAGGATGAATGTCAATCAAGTCTTTACTCAGTGTATCTTCTGGGAGTCTTGGATTTGATCCTTTCTCTAACATAGCAGGAGTTTGACCTGTGGAAGAATGGACTGATGTCCTATATGCCAATTCCAATGCAGGTATAAGAGTGCACCAGTCATGGGTAAAGCCATCTGGGTCTTTGAGTTCTAACACATAAGCGCAAAATCTCCTGATCATGTCTTCCAAAGCTTGAATCTTTCTTTCTGCTATCCCATCTGTTTGAGGGTGATATGCTGTAGAAAATGATAACTTAGTCCCAAGAAATCTATGAAGATTGGGCCAAAGTGCAGATGTGAACTTGGGATCCCTGTCACTTATGATATTCTTGAATAGTCCTGTATAACTCTACTCCATAGAAGAAGAGCTGTATCCATAGCTGTGTCATCTTTGTGACATGGTAAGAATATGGGAGTCTTGCTATATCTTTCCACAATGACTAAACAAGCATTAGAGCTTTTTTTAACCACTTGGAGGGAGTGCTGTGACCCAATCCATGTGAACTACTTCCCAAGGGGATTTTGGTTGTTGAATATGGATCATAAGTCCAAATTTCTTGCCTGTACTCCTGTTTGCGTTTTGACATCTGTCACAGGTATGTCAATATTCAATGGTCTCTTTTCTTCAAGATGGCCACCATGCACATTTCTCTACTTTTTCAGGTGGTCTGTCCTCTGACAGGTGTCCAGAGTAGATGCTATCATGGCATTCATGAGTAATGGTATTGATAAGCAATCTGCTACACAATGTCATTACACAAGAATGTTTGGTTTTGTGGTAAATAATTCCATCAAACAAGTGAAATCTTCCTTCAGAATAGGAATTCTTCTAAACTTCATCCAGTTCATTGACTAAAGATGAATCTTTGCAGTCTTTATCTAGTAAGGAAGTCAAGATATGGAAATTCTTGCATTGCATATGAAATTCCCTGACTTCTTCAAAGAATGCAGTACCAATATCAGTTATGTTAATTCCCTCAATTGAAATTTGTGGTTCTGCTTCCAAAGGTTCATAAGCTGGATTATAAGGAGTATTGGATAATGCCCACCTGCTAAGTCCATCAGCACTCTTGTGAATGTTTACTTCTTTATGAACTATATTCATGTTTCCTCTATATTCTTGAAGTGCTACTTGCCATCTCAAAATATGTCTGTTGGCAGCTTTCATGTTAAGAAGTGATTTTACAGCATTACAGTCAGTTATCACTTCAAAAACACTGCCATCAAGATAATAGTGTAATTTCTCAAGTGCACATCCCAAAAATAGGCACTCCATTTGGCTTGCACCATATCTGGCTTCTGTTGGTTTGATTTGTCTTGAGATGTAACAAACTGGTCCTCCTGTAGGTTTGTCATCAATAATTTGGACTTGATGTAGTGCTGCCCCTAATCCATCTCCACATGCATCAATGTACATTCTAAAAGGTATATTCCAGTCAGGAATGAGGAGTAAAGGTGCTTCTGTAAGATATTTTGTTATCTTCTCATAAGCTTTAATTCTCTCTTGTGTCATCTCAAATACTGTCTGTTCATTACAAATTCTTTAGAGTGACTTGGCTAGAATTGCAAAGTATTTCAAGTGTTTCCTATAATAACTGGAAAATTGTAGAAAAGACATTATTTCTTTCTTATTCTGGGGTATTGGCTTAAGTAACACTGCTTCCACTTTATTTTTGTCAATACCCAAGCTTAAGCCAGAAACAATGTCCTAATGCTTTGAGCTCTTCAAAACCAAAATTGCATTTCTTGAGTGAAATATTCATATTAACTTCTGAAGCTTCGTGAAGAACTCTTGCAAGTCTTTCAAGGTGCAAATACCATGAATCAGAACATATGATAATATGATCAATATAAATGATAAGCCATCTTAAGATAATTCTGTGGGGAAGATAGTATTCATCATTCTTTAAGAGAGATGGTAAATTTTTGATACCAAATGGAATTCTAAGATACTCATAAATAACACAGTGAGTGATAATTCAAAGTAATTTCTTAGCTTTAGGCTTCAAAACATTTTGGTGAAAGACTTTGTGCGCCTTAGAGGTATTTTCATATACCCAAAAGACCACAAAAGATAAATTAAGATATAAATATAAATAAAATGAATTTATTTATATTATAAAAGTAAAAATTTAAAATATGAATACAAATTTATATTTAAAAATCAAAACTTCATTATAATTTAAAAACAAAATTACAATAAAATTTAAAATTATGAAAATTCATTTTTACTTGTAAAAATTATGTAAAAATAAATTTTTAGTAAAAATTATGAAATTAAAATATTTTTGATAAAAAATTTATATAAAATATATTATGAATTTTTATCCAATCAATATACATATAAAAATTATTTCACCATTTGATTCCTCATAAGGTGTTAGGTGGGGTCACCTCTGAGTGAAATTTTTGTAACCCAACTCTAAATAAGGTTAAATTAAGTTTTTAGTATTTTCAATACAAAAATTGAAAATCCTCAAAAAATTAATCTAATTCACACCACATGTGGTGTTAACAATCAATTTTTGTGTTAAAATTGAGGTGTTGTGTTTAGTTTAGAAGCTATGAGGAATCAAAGTATTTTCAATTGAATTCAATTGAAATGTCAAAATGTGTGCGTGTATTACATAAGTGAACTTTGATTTACATATGAGGTATCAACAATTACTGTATTGTACTGTACAATTGAATCAAATTACACATTTAATTCCAAGTATAATACATGATGAGGAAATAAAGGAAAAAATAAATTGGGGGGGGGGGAAAGGAACTTTAGCTCTAAGGGGGAGACAGACCCCCAAATTCCTTGCTGACTGGCGTGGGATGTCAAAATCCACACAAAGGTTTATCATTTTTGGCCTGGAATTGAGTCACAGGGTCTGTGACTCAATTGATGATGAGGTTTTGATACCAACCAGGGTGGTTTTAACTGCTGCCGAGAGGGTAAAACTATCCTCAAGTTAAAAAAATGCTAGTAAAAACAGTTTTAACTGGTTTCTACGCCTTTTACACACATTCTGACGTGTTTTGAAGACTCTAGACCAGGTATTGCTATAGTAATGGCTGATTTAAGGGTCTAAAATGGCTAAAAATGGCTTGAACCAGCTGTTTTTTGGTCTAAACCAGGGTTCAATGATGCCATAATTGGCTTTTCTGTTGTCAGACTGTTTTTCACGACTGACAAGATTAAATTTTACTTTTGGAGTAAGAAAATTGATGGCTATAAAAAAATGTCTTCTTTGCCCCGCTTTTCTCTTCATGTTAGAATCTTTTCCTTTTATGATTAATTTAAACACTGTTAAACCAAGCAATAAAAGATTCCAACCACCTTTTTTAAAATCATTTTCAGCCTTTTAATCACGTGAATAAATTATTATAACCATTGTTTGTAACTCTTATAGTCATTTTTACCCCTGAACCACCCCAAAAGTGAATTAAAGCATCTTTCATCACTGTAAAATTTGTCACTTTGTTTCCAAATTCACTCTGGTCACTTTTTGGCATGTTTTCTCTTTCATATTCTTTTTAAAGATTTTGTTCTTTAATTAATTGCTTGCAGTTCTTTTCTCACGTAATATCAATTTAAATTGCTCTTGATGAAAATTCTTTTGTAGGCATAAATGTCTCTTGTAGAGTATTTTTGGATAAATTTTTATTGTTGGTAAAGCAATAAATCTTTTTAATAGTATTCTTTTATACTAATACAGTTATAAGAAATAAAATTGGTCTTTTTTCTCTTGAAAATAATATTTTCTACTATTCTTAATTGATTTTTACCTTATACAAATTTTGAGGACAGGAAAAGTACTTGATTTTTAATCAAAGTTTCCTATCCACACCTTACAGCCTTTCAATGCATCCATCGATGTTATATACTTGGCTTTACACAATCGGGTCAATGTTTCTTGAATTCTAGGCATTGGATACCTATCAGGAAATGTTTAGGTATGCAATGCTCTAAGATCCCCAACCATCCTTGATTTATCATTATGCCAAGCAATAATAAGAGGTGTAGTAACTTCAACTTCTTCATTATGGCCTATTTCCTTCAGTACACCAAGTTGGATCAACTCTTGGATATGTTTTCCAAGGCTTCTCCAGCTCGGCGACTGGCTAGATAAGCTGGTCTTCTGTGAGCCTTGAGGTATATTTTACATACCCAAATAGGCCACAATTATCTTAAAAAGGAATTTTGAATTATGCATAACTCATAAGTCATGCATATATCCAAAATTCATCATTTTTGATTTCAGAAGAGATGAATCACTTTTTATTGAGTGAGTAAATCCATGGATTTAAGGCCAGATTTGGACTCTACACAAAATTTCACCTAGGGTAGATCCATAGATTAAATAAGCTCAAATTAACTCTTTGAGGTGGTAAAATGGAAAATACTTCAATACCACATCATCAATACCACATAAAAGATCCATGAAAATTTTTGTTTTTCTTAATTTCACGCCAAAATAATGGGAATGTGAGAAATCCCATGTTACATGTACACTAAGAATTGTGTTATGCATGTTTTGAGCACTTAATATCATGGTATTCTTACATGGACTTTTGGTACACCCATAGTGGATATCTCACTGAGCTTAAATTTCTATTTTGACATAAAAAATAAGCAAGGGGGACAAGAGACATCAAAGAGAGCCAGGGTACCCAACTTCTGAGGCCTCAGAGGCCTGGACAGCTCCAAAGCTTGGATCCATGGCTAATCTTGGCCTAATTGGTAAACTAAATCCTTTTGGGAACTTGGTTACCATGTTACAACTCCTGTAAATCTTAAGAAAATAGCAAATAACCTGCTATTTTGACGTGCCAAGGAGGTAAAAAGCTACTTACACTCCTGTACCATGTCAATTCTCAATGATTTTCCATGGACAAACCCCAAAAGAGTAATTAAACCCCTTTTTGGACTTTTATCCATTGATTTACCTCATAGCAACCAGTTAAACACTGATATTTGCAATTCTACCTAGAAATGAGGTAAAAACTTCAAAAATTCATTAAAAAAAATTCTTAATGAATATTTCTGAAACTTTCAGGACCAATGGAGAACTGTATTATCTATGGTAAAATCAAAAAAAATTACAGTTTTACTAGTAAAATTAAAGGTTTTACCTACAGTCAATTCTTGACTATTCTACGTGAAACACTGAATCTTCAAAAATTTACAGTAATTACAACCTGTGATTAAATTGGCAATAACATTGATAACTTTGAGAAATCAATGATTATTTTAGAATAAAAGAAGATTTACAGATGTTACTCCTTTTATTCTTAAGCATATTGGGGTTGGTAATCACACAAAAGCATCAATTAAGTAATTATGATAATCTTATGTGACAACAGATGATGCAATTAATAATCCAAAAAGGTTTATTGTTTTCTCACTCACTGGTTTTTCAGTTTTCTCCATAGCACGCCTCTGTGAGCTGTTGTTGACTTAAAAGAGGCCTCTCTTGCTGTTTTGTCCACATCATCATCATCTTATTATCATTTAAATCATTATTACCAACAAGTAAGTATTAGTTATAGCTATTCTTAAGTATTTTAAATCTTTCAGAATCAATCAGAAAGACGTGAAATCATATAATCCAACTATATATTTTTGTAATACTGTTATAAATTCATTTTGATCCTTAAAATCCACAATTCTACGTCAAATCTTTCTATCTTATCTTTCAATAAGTTCTTTGGAATATTAGTGAGTGATTTATTTTTAATTCTTAAAGTCTTTCTCTAAAATTAGTTTTCTTAAAGAATTACCATTATAATTATTCTTGCAAAAGATAATTATATATTAAAATAACTTTATTATTTTAATAAAATCAGTTTTATTATTAAAATCTTCTTGTAATTGATTTTTGTAGGCAATTATTTGCTCACTGTTAAAATCACTAGTAGTGTTTAACATGTGAAAGAAAGAATTCTTTAATTCTTCAATTGTGGTTATAATAACATTTTGTTATTATATTTCATAAGAACAGTCATAGTACTGCTGATTAATAATAATATTATCATCAGTTTCATAGACAAATCTTACATTTGGGGGCCTGGCCATGTTTTTTGAACCTTGTACCCTTAATTGATATATTTTTAAGTTCTAAAATATATTATTTAATAATTTTTTCTTTCATTTTAAAGATAAAATAATTGTTATTCTTGAAATTGTTTTGGAAATATTTTTATTGAGGAATTTGTTTTAATTTTATATTGTTTTTACACGTGGCTTTTTCAGATCCAAAAACTTATAAAATTATCCTTTGAGTTACTCCAAATTAATTTTCATTCAAAATCTTAAATTTTAATTTTTTTTTTCTCTAAAAGAATAATTTTTTTAATATTAAAAAATATATAAAACTTATAAAACATTGTTAAAAAATATTTTAAAAAGTATAAATTTTTTTTTTCTCTTTTGTAATTATTTATAGTGTCTTTAATCAAATACTGTGCAGCTGGCAACAGACTCAGTAAAAGATATATCACTAGTCCAGAATCTTCAGAAGCAGAATCTGAAGACAGTATTGAGGTGCAAATTGCTAAAAGAGGCACCTTATTTAACTCAGAAAAGACTAAATTACCACCAAAAGGTGTGTATTTTATCTTATATTTTCACCTTTTATCTTTAAATTGATGTTAAAATGGTGCATACCAGAAATTGAAGCAACTATTCAGTCCAACCAGATGGATGTGGCCAAAGAGGAAGCAAGACCAAATCCAGAAGTGCCAAGTCTTCCACAAGAAAGACACATTTGGAGGATGCCAGAGTTGCCCCCCATTCCCCAAGGTCTGTACCCACAGATTTTGACGTGAATTGTGAGCCTGAACTGATTCATGACAATATTTCCAGGGATGAACCATTTTCAAGTGGCAGCAATAGAATCATATCAATTACAGTACAAAAATTGGTGCAGAGCAGCCAAAGAAGAAGAGTGGGAGATATGCAAAAGCCTTTGGCAGGGGGCCATGAACTCTTACTTACAAATCAAGAGCTATCTGGGTCAGGAGGAGACCATAGAGCTCTTAGGAGGATGGATCCCCCTGTCTTGCAAAGACAAGCTCAAACAGATAAAGAATTGGTTGAAGAACCAAAGTCCTTTATCCATAGACCAGAAGAAGGAACTGGAAATGACTCCAGCTTTGGAGACAGAAGCCCCAGTGGCATCTACCAGCTAAAAACCAGCTCCCGAAGTATTCAAAGACAAGCCCAAAGGACCTCAGAAGAAGCAGAGAGGTCCCAAGAACCATCAAGGCAAGGGCCAAGGCAAAGCCAATTGGCACAGACCTTACCCACAAGGGTACAGGATCCCCAAATTGGAGCCTTCAGCCGTGGACAGTGTGTTCAACATGGCCAGAACTCTCATGGAATTCACAGCCAAGGAGCAGGAAAGGATGAACAGGACTTTTCCACGCAAATAGATCATTTACAAAGAGCTATTAATGTAGGAATTGGTAAACTTGATTCAAAGTTAACTAAAATAAAATTGGATATTAATGATTTGAAAAAACATGACAAGAAATATACTGAATGGTAGGAATTGACAAATGCCAAATTTGATTCAATTATCAATGCTTGTAGCAGAATTGAGAGTACATGTAAGATTCAGAATGATAAAATGGAAGATATTTCTATTTTTAAAATGAATGATCAATTTAAGACTCTACAAGACCATGTCTTAAAGATAGTTGAAAACACCAATCAATTTGCTACAAATTGTCACAACCACCAGTTTGAACCTCCTCCTTGATGGTTGCGGAAATCCAACCTGGAGCCAAGTTGGTGCAAATTGGTCATGTCATATCACTTATGGCCAATCGCCTTCCTTGGGTGTTCCATGGCTCTTACACCATAACCCAGTCCAATGCCCATATCCTGCCATCATTGGCCTCCTTGGCCAATTTCCACCTCACCAACCCCCAGGCCTTCATCTTTGATTTTTGGCCTGGGGGGTCCTTTTGTCTTCTAGGGCCTCCAGGCCCCCTAGCCAACCCCTTTCATTAGTGGGGTTTTGGCCTAAATGGCCTATCTGGGCCATTTAGGCCCCCTACGGCTCCTATGGCCCATGGGCCGTGGGCCCCGGTCTGCAGGCCAATTAGGCCCCTTTTGGCCTAATCCAATGAGGCTAAAAGGGGCCAAAGGGGGCAGACATCTAGCCCCCAAGGCCAGGTGGGTCCCAAACCACAATTAAACCCACTTGAGCCAAAATTGGTCACCAATCCCTTGGACCCAAAATTGGCCAAAGACCTCCTGGACACCAATTTGGCCATAAATCCCATAGGACCCATTTTTGGCCATGAACCACCATGGACCAATATTTCAGCCATGGCCTCTGGCAGCCACCAGAGGCCACCAGATCAGCTCAGTCAGCCTTCCGCTCAACTTATGAGGAATTCTTTCCATTCCTTCATACCATCCTTACTTAAGGTTGCAGGCGTGGTGCATATATGGTATTTTATACCATTATGCACCATTTTTGCTCAGCAATCCAATGGTGACCTTTTCAGGACTCTTTTTCATCTTTCCGTATCACGGTCTCAAAATACAACGCCCATTTCAAAGGAGGATTATTCAGCTCATCAGTCTGACAAGTTATGGCAGCAAATCAGAAGACTCTTCAAGGATCCCAACCACCTGTATCTGCAGGAGTTGGGTTGGTATATTATTTAGGATTATTTAAAAGGGGAAATTCTCAAGAGTTATTACATCAATGCAATAAGTTGTCAAGGCATCAAGTATTTCAATACCCCTTGGGCAACTCAATTCATCCGTACAGGCCTCATTCAATCAACCTGTATGGCCTTGGCCCAATTGGGCCATTTCATATTCCACTGTGTGAATTCCATCGCACAGTTCAAATTTCAAGATGGCCAGAACTGTATTTCCTGATTTGGACAATACAGTCAATTGATTCACCTTCCAGGATCAGTCTTTCAGTTTTTCACATATACTGGCCACCCTTCAGCACCTGGGGACTTTTTCCCCAGTTAATTGATATATTGGATTTATTTTTATCTTTATTTTCTTTTACCTTATTAAAGTTAATATTGATAATCTTAAGTCAGTCATTAGCACCCTTTCTCTTTTTCTTCCTCGCCTGTCAGTGGATATTGGTGGTCATATCCTTTACTAATTCCATTCCTTTTCTAGCAGTTTGAAACAGTGAATTGAGGATTCACTTGGTTGGCTTCTTATTCTTTTTCTTTTATCTTTGGCATACTTGTCTTTTCCACTCTTCCCCATTAAAGAAATTAAATCTTATTATTCCTTTATCTTTTGGAGCCCTCCAAGTGAGTTCTTGATTCCTGAGTGCCAGGCCCTCTTGCTTCCATAAGAGCCCCTGTGACACACATTTAGCAAAAAGGGACAGTGAAAGGGAGAAGTTAAAGAATTAAATCATTGCACATGTAGAACAAATTCATAAGAATTATGAACCACATATGCCAAGACATTCTAGACTTTTGACTGAAGAAAAACCTTTTGGTAAAGGAAGTTTTACCCCACTTTTAGGAGGAAATGTTGTATCTGTTAAGGATATTCCCAAATTAGAATAATGGCCAACATTCTCTGGTGAAGGAGAATATAACCATATTGAGCTCATCAGGACTATTGATATGTTACAGGAAGACTTTAATATACCTGATGAAATCATGGTGCGGAAATGACACTCTCTGTTTACCAGAACTGCAAAGAAATGGTATTACAAAATTAGAATGGAGCATGGAAAACATGATTGGTCTTGGGGGAAATCTGAAGTGATTACCAAATGGGCCAACAATTCTTGGAGGTTCAAAATGGAAAATACTTTTGAAAGTGCCATTTTTAGTTCAGAGAAAGATAAACCACTTACTTGGTTCTACAAGCAAAAGTATAGATTATCTGCCTTACACGCAGATATGTCTGACACTATGATTAATATGAGGATATTAAGAGAGTGTGGAGGAGAACTGGAATATGCTATCAAAGGCAGATGTATAGAACCCTGTCAACAGAGGACTACATTAATGCAATGGAAGATATCATTACCAGAACAAGAATTGGTAAAACTTGGACGAGAATCCCTATGGAATCCAAGATGGTCCCAAAGATTTCCAGAGAGGAGAAAAGACCAGAAAGACCTGTCTTGAAGTTTCATAAATGTGGAAGTACTTCAAATTTAGCAAACACTTGCACCAAGAAGACAAAAATCAATGAAGTTCAAGTAATTGAAGAAATTCAGTGTACTGAAGAGAAAGAGGAGTCTGATCAAGATTCTGCAGTCTCTGAGGATACACCAGTGGAGGACTATCCCATTGAAAACATTACAACTTTCTTTGAGGTCACAGAAGTCCATACCCACTTGCCACAGTACAGTGAGAATTGCTGCAACCTGATAAATATCCAAGATGCCAGAATGTGTAAAACAAAACCTGCTAGAGGAAAAGGTTACACTGCTGGAGCATCCTGTATCACATCAGTTTTGATCAATGATATTGAAGCCAAAGTAAATTTGGATACAGGGGCATTTTGCACTTGTGTGGGCAACGATTATCTCCAAGTTATACTTCCTGAATGGAAAAACCATCTATTACCAATAGAAGGTGTGCAATTTATAAGTGCCAGTAGCAATATGTACCCCTTGGGTATATTAGACACTAATGTTGTATTTCCACACCCAGCAGGAAGTGTAAGAATGAAAACTGAGATTGTAGTAATGGATAATTGCACATCTCAGCACATCATTCTTGGAAATGATTACTTAAATATTTATGGTATTGACATTAATAACACCAAAGACAGATATTTCACAATCAGGGATAACAAAAGACAAAGATTTGCTTTTTCCAATATGCCAAAACAAATATCTGTGGTATCTTCTGTTATGGATACTCATAAAGATGAATTTGTGTCTAATCAACTTGTTGAAGCACAAATTAATCCATCATTATCACCAAATATGAGGAATGAGCTTATTAATGTGTTATACACATACAGTAATGCATTTGCCTCTGATAATGAACCATTAGGTGCTATAAGGGGAAATGAAGTTGATATCACACTTAATATTGACAGACCATATCCTCCAGTACTTAGAAGACCAGCTTATGCAGCCAGTCCCAGATCTAGAGAATCCTCGGAAAAACATATCCAAGAGTTAATCCAGCTTGGTGTACTAAGGAAAGTAGGCCATAATGAGGAAGTTGAAGTAACAACACCTGTTATTATTGCCTGGCATAATGATCAGTCAAGAATGGTTGGAGATTTCAGAGAATTGAATACCTACACAGTTTCAGATAGGTATCCAATCCCTAGAATTCAAGAAACTTTCACTCAATTGTCTAAAGCCATGTATATAACATCAATGGATGCATTGAAAGGCTTTCATCAAAATGTTTTGACGCCTAAAGCTATGAAATTACTTGGAATTATCACTCACTGTGGTATTTGTGAGTATCTTAGAATGCCATTTGGCATTAAAAGTTCTCCATCCCATTCTCAAAGAATGATGAATACCATCTTTCCCACAGAATTGTCTGAAGGATGGCTTATCATTTATATTGATGATATTATCATATGTTCTGACTCATGGTCTTTGCACCTTGAAAGACTTGCAAAAGTACTGCACAAAGTTGCGGAAGTGAATATGAAAATTTCACTTAAGAAATGCAATTTTGGTTTTGAAGAACTCAAAGCATTAGGCATATTGTTTCTGGTTTAAGCTTGGGTATTGACAAAAACAAAGTATCAGCAGTGTTACTTAAGCCAATACCGCAGAATAAGAAAGAAATGATGCCTTTTGCTGGGTTTGCCGGGTACTATAGGCAACACTTGAAAGACTTTGCAATTCTAGCCAAGTCACTTTATAGAATCTGTGATCAACAGACTGTATTTGAGATGACACAGGAAAGAATTAACGTTTATGAGAAGATAAGGAGAGCTCTTACAGAAGCATCTTTATTCCTCATGCCTGACTGGAATATTCCCTTTAAATTGTACATTGATGCATGTGGAGATGGATTAGGGGCAGCCCTAAATCAAGTCCAAATGATTGATGACAAACCTACAGAAGGACCAGTTTGTTTTATCTCAAGACAAATCAAACCAACAGAGGCCAGATATGTTGCAAGCCAAATGGAGTGATTATGCTTGGTATGGGCACTTGAGAAATTACACTATTATCTTGATGGAAGTGCTTTTGAAGTTAAAACTGACTGTAATGCAGTAAAATTACTTCTTAACATGGAACCTCCCAACAGACATATGTTGAGATTGCAAATAGCCATTTAGGAACATAGAGGAAACATGACTATAGTCCACAAAGAAGGAAACATTCACAAGAATGCTGATGGACTTAGCAGGTGGGCATTAGCCAACACTACTGTTGCCCCAGATTATGTACCTTTGGAAGCTGAACCACAGATTCCAATTGAAGGGATTAACATAACTGATATTGGGACTGAATTATTTGAAGAGGTCAGAGAATCTTATAAGCAAGACAAGAATTGCCATATCTTGACTTCTTTATTAGATAAAGACTGCAAAGATACATGTTTGGTCAATGCACTGGATGAAGTTTGGAGAAATTCCTATTCTGAAGGAAGATTTTACTTGTTTGATGGGATTATTTACCACAGAACCAAACATTCTTGTGTAATGACATTATGTAGCAGATTGCTTACTAATACCATTCATCATGAATGCCATGATAGCATCTAATCTGGAAACCTGTAAGAAGACAGAACACTTGAAAAAGTAACAAACTGTGCATGGTGGCCATCTTGGAGAAAAGAGAACATTGAATATTGCCATACCTGTGACAGATGTCAAAACGCAAACAGGAGTACAGGCAAGAAATTTGGACTTATTATCCATATTCAAGAACCAAAATCCCCTTGGGAAGTTGTTCACATGGATTAGGTCACAGAACTTCCTCCAAGTGGTGACAAAAGCTATAATGCTTGTTTAGTCATTGTAGACAGATATAGCAAGACTCCCATATTCTTACCATGTCATAAAGATGACACTGCTATGGATACAGCTCTTCTTCTGTGGAGTAGAGTTATTTCTCATACGGATTATTTAAGAATATCATAAGTGACAGGGATCCCAAGTTCACATCTTCACTTTGGACCAATCTTCATAGATTGTTTGGGACTAAGTTATCATTCTCTACAGCATATCGCCCTCAAAAAGATGGGCTAGCAGAGATGATGATGCAAACTTTAGAAGACATTATCAGAAGATTTTGTGCTTATGGGTTGGAATTCAAAGACTCAGATGGCTTTACCCATGACTGGTGCAGTCTGATACCTGCACTAGAATTGGCATACAAGACATCAGTCAATCCTTCCACAGGACAAACTCCTGCTATGTTAGAAAAAGGGTGGAATCCAGAACTTCCAGCAGATACACTGAGGAAAGACTTGATTGACATTCATCCTACAGCTTCCAGATTCAAGATAATGCTTGATAAAGTAAAACATAATGCAAAACAAAGTATGGATGATGCTTTTGATTATGCAAAACAGAAGTGGGACAAGAGTCATAAAGTACCAGCCTTCAAAGTAGGGGACTTAGTTCTAGTTTGAACCTTGAATTTTAATAATATCAAAGGCCCAAAGAAACTCAAAGATTATTATGTAGGACCTTTTTTTATTGTTGCCTTACATGGAACCAGCGCAGTTCAAGTGGAATTGAGTGGTGAATCGGAAAATAAACACCCCACTTTTCCAGTCAGCTTGATAAAGCCTTATCAACCAGCTGATAAATAATTGTTTCCTTTAAGGAACCCAACTCCTTTAACTGCTCCACAGGTGGAACAGAATGAAGAAAAAAAGATAAAGAAAGTCATCAAATAAAGGAGACTTAGGGGTAAAAATCAGAGAGAATATCTTTTCAGATATAGAAATCCAGTACATGAAGATGAATGGCTGGCAGAATCAGAAATACCTGACTCAGATAAACTCTTGAGAAGATTTAGACATGAAAGAAGGCCATCAGCCTGAATATGTCTATAAATGTGCTTTAAATTACTTTATCTGAGTGATTTAAAGAGGTTGGACAGTGGACATTAACCACCTTTGGGCCTTTTACTCTTTATACCATTGATAAAATTGTAGTACAATTTTATTTTTTGGTGGGGGGGAATGTGAGCCTTGAGGTATATTTTACATACCCAAATAGGCCATAATTACCCTAAAAAGAAATTTTGCATTATGCATAACTCATAAGTCATGCATATATCCAAAATTCATCATTTTTGATTTCAGAAAAGATGAATAACCTTTTATCGAGTAAGTAAATCCATGGATTTAAGGCCAGATTTGGATTCTACACAAATATTTACCTAGGGTAGCTCCATAGAGTGAATAAGCTCAAATTAACTCTTTGAGGTGGTAAAATGG
This sequence comes from Austropuccinia psidii, assembly GCA_023105745.1. Lineage (NCBI taxonomy): Eukaryota > Fungi > Basidiomycota > Pucciniomycetes > Pucciniales > Sphaerophragmiaceae > Austropuccinia > Austropuccinia psidii. The sequence continues at coordinate 20,847,585 of JALGQZ010000016.1, forward strand.
AAAATACTTCAATACCACATCATCAATACCACATAAAAGATCCATGAAAATTTTTGTTTTTCTTAATTTCACGCCAAAATAATGGGAATGTGAGAAATCCCATGTTACATGTACACTAAGAATTGTGTTATGCATGTTTTGAGAACTTAATATCATGGTATTCCTACATGGAATTTTGGTACACCCATAGTGGATATCTCACTAAGCTTAAATTTATATTTTGACATAAAAAATAAGCAAGGGGGACAAGAGACATCAAAGAGAGCCAGGGTACCCAACTTCTGAGGCCTCAGAGGCCTGGACAGCTCCAAACCTTGGATCCATGGCTGATCTTGGCCTAATTGGTAAACTAAAACCTTTTGGGAACTTGGTTACCATGTTACAACTACTGTAAATCTTAAGAAAATAGCAAATAACCTGCTATTTTGACGTGCCAAGGAGGTAAAAAGCTACTTACACTCCTGTACCATGTCAATTCTCAATTATTTTCCATGGATAAACCCCAAAACAGTAATTAAACCCCTTTTTGGACTTGTATCCATTGATTTACCTCATAGAAACCAGTTAAACACTGATATTTGCAATTCTACGTAGAAATGAGGTAAAAACTTCAAAAATTCATTAAAAATACAATTGTTCATTAATCTTTCTGAAACTTTCAGGACAAATGGAGAACTGTATTATCTATGGTACAACCAAAAACAATTACAGTCTTACTAGTAAAATTAAAGGGTTTTGTTACAGTCCATTTTTGACTATTCTACCTGAAACACTGAATCTTCAAAAATTTACAGTAATTACAACCTGCAATGAAATTGGCAATAACATTTATGACTTTGAGAAATCAATGATTATTTCAGAATAAAAGAATATTTACAGATGTTACTCCTTTTATTCTTAACCATATTGGGGTTGGTAGTCACATAAAAGCATCAATTAAGTAATTATGATAATCTTACATGACAACAGATGATGCAATCAATAATCCAAAAAGGTTTATTGTTTTCTCACTCACTTGTTTTTCAGTTTGCTCCATAGCACGCCTCTGTGAGCTGTTGTTGACTTAAAAGAGGCCTCTCTTGCTGTTTTTTCCACATCATCATCATCTAATTATCATTTAAATCATTATTACCAACAAGTAAGTATTAGTTATAGCTATTCTTAAGTGTTTTAAATCTTTCAGAATCATTAAGAAAGACGTGAAATCATAGAATGCAACTATATATTTTTGTAATACTGTTATAAATTGATTTTGATCCTTAAAATCCACAATTCTATGTCAAATCCCTCTATCTTATCTTTCAATAAGCTCTTTGGAATATTAGTGAGTGATTTGTTTTTAATTCTTAACGTTTTTCTCTAAAATTAGTTTTCTTCAAGAATTACCATTATAATTATTCTTGCAGAAGATAATTATATATTAAAAAAATTTTATTATTTTAATAAAAGAAGTTTTATTATTAAAATCTTCTTGTAATTGATTGTTGTAGACAATTACTTGCTCACTGTTAAAATCACTAGTAGTGTTTAACACGTGAAAGAAATAATTCTTTAATTATTTACATGTGGTTATAATAACATTTTGTTATTATATTTCATAAGAAAAGTCATATTACTGCTGATTAATAGTAATATTATCATCAGTTTCATAGACAAATCTTACATCTTCTAAGTACTGGAGGATATGGCCTGTCAATATTAAGCGTAATATAAGCTTCATGTCCTTTTATAGCAACTAATGGTTCATTATACAAGGAAAATGCATTATCATATGTGTACAACACATCAATAAGTTCATGTCTCATCTTTGGTGACAATTATGGATTAATATTTGCTTCAACAAGTTGATTAGTCACAAATTCTTCCTTATAAGTATTTTTTAGAAGATACCAGTGAGAGTTGTTTTGGCATATTGGAAAAAGCAAATTTTTGTCTCTTACTTTCTCCAATTGTGAAATATCTATCCTTATGGTTATTGATGTCAATACCATAAATATTCAAGTAATAATGTCCAAAAATAATGTGCTTAGATGTGCAATTGTCAATTGCTACAATCTGAGACTTCATTCTAATACTTCCTTCTGGATGTGGAAATACAAGATTAGTGTCCAATATACCCAAAGGGTACATATTATTACTGGCACTACTAAATTGTACACCCTCTTTTGGTAATAGATGGCTTTTCCATCCAGGGAGTATTGCTTGAAGATAATCTTTGCCTACACAAGTACAAAATGTCCCTGTATCCAAATTCACTTTGGCTTCAATATGATTCATCAGAACTGATGTAATACAAGATGCTCCAGAAGTGTATCCTTTACCTCTAGCATGTTTGGTTTTACACATTCTGGCATCTTGGATATTGATAGGTTATGACAGTCCTCACTGTACTGTGGCAAGTGAGTATGGACTTCTGTGATCTCAAAGAAAGCTGTAATGTTTTCAATGGGATAGTCCTCTACTGGTGTATCCTCAGAGACTGCAGAATCTAGGTCATATTCTTCTTTCTCTTCAGTGCACTGAGCTTCTTCAATGACTTTAACTTCATTTATTTTTGTCTTTATGGTGAAAGTGTTGGCTAAATGTGAAGTGCTTCCACATTTATGACACTTCAAGACAGGTCTTTCAGGTTTTCTGTCCTCTCTGGAATTCTTTGGGACCATTTTGGACTCCATAGGAATTTTAGTCCAAGTTTTACCAATTCTTGTTCTAGTAATGATATCTTCCATTGAATTGATGTAGTCCTCTGTTGAACAGGCTTTTACACAACTGCACTTGATATCCTGTTCCAGCTCTCCTCCACATTTTCTTAATATTTTCATATTAATCATGGTGTCAGACATATCTGGGTGTAAAGCAGATAATCTGTCTTTCTTTTTGAAGAACCAAGTAAGTGGTTTATCCTCTTATGAGTTGAAAATGGCACTTTCAAAAGCATTTTCCATTTTGCGCCTCCAAGAATTATTGGCCCATTTGGTAATCATTTCAGATTTCCACCAAGACCAGTCTGTTTTCCATGCTCATGTCTCATCTTGTAATACCATTTCTTTGCAGCTCTGGTAAACAGAGAGTGTAATTTGCCCACTATAATCCCATAAGGTATGTGAGAATTGTCTTGCAAAATATCAATAGTTTTGATGAACTCAATATGGTTATATTCTCCTTCACCAGAAAATTTTGGCCATTCTTCTAATTTGGGAATATCTTTTGCAGATATAATATTTTCTCCCAATAATGGGGTCAAACTTTGTTAAAAAGAACTTTTTTCTTCAGTCAAAGGTGTAGAATGTCTTGGCATATGTGGTTCATAATTCTGATGAATTTGTTCTACATTTGCAATGATTTCATCCTTTAAGTTCTGCCTTTCACTGTCACTTTTTTCCATGTGTGTGGCAAACTGATTGGTATTTTGAGTTATTTCCAAGACATGGTCTTTCAGAATTCTAATTTGATCATTAATGTTTAAAATGGAAAGATCTTCCATTTCATCATTTTGAATTTGACATTTACTCTCAATTCTGTCACATGTATTAGTAATTGAATCAAGTCTGACATCTGTCAATTGATACCATTCAGTATATGTTTTATCATTTCTTTTCAATTAACTCATGTCCAATATGATTTTATTTAACTTTGCATCAAATTTTCCAAGTTTTACATCAATACTAGATTTAACAAAGTGTATTTCATCTATTATTTGCATGAAAAAGTCCTTTTCATCCTTTCCTGCTCTTTGGCTGTCAATTCCATAAGAGTTCTGGCCATATTGAAGACACTGTCCACTGCTTAAGGCTCCAATTTGGGAATCCTGTACCCTTGTGGGCAAGGTCTGTGCCAATTGGCTTTGGCTTTGCCCTTGCCTTGATGGTTCTTTGGATATTTCTGCTTCTTCTGAGGTCCTTTGGGATTTTACTTTGACACTTCTGGAGCTGGTTTGGAGCTGATAGATGCCACTGGGCCTTCTGTCTCCAAAGCTGGAGTCATTTCCAACTCCTCCTTCTGGTCTATGGATAAAAGAATTTGGTTCTTCAACCAATTCTTTATATTTTTGACTTTGTCTTTGCAAGACAGTGGGATCCAACCTCCTAGGAGCTCTATGGTCTTCTCCTGACCCAGAAAGCTCTTGATGTGTAAGTAGGAGTTCATGGCCCCCTGTCAAAGGCTTGGGCATATTTCCCACTCCTCTTCTTTGGCTGCTCTGAACCAATTTTTGTATTGGCATTGATAAATTTCTATTGGTGCCACTTGAAAGTGGTTCAGCCCTTGAAGTATTATCATGAATCATTCCAGATTCAAAATTCATGTCAAAATTTGTGGGTACAGACCTTGGGGAATGGGGGGCAACTCTGGCACCCTCAATATGTGTCTTTCTTGAGGAAGATTTGACACTTCTGGATTTGGTCTTGCCTCTTCCTTGTCCAAATCCATCTGGTTGGACTGAATAGTTGCTTCCATTTCTGGTATGCACCATTTTCACATCAATACAAGATAAAATAAGAATTGGAAACAAAAAACACACACCTTTTGGTGGTTTTTTTGATTGTTCTGTGTTAAATAAAGTTCCTCTGTTAGCAATTTGCACTTCAATTCTGTCTTCAGATTCTGGAATAGTAATGTATCCTTTACTGAGTCTGTTAGAAGCTGCACAGTATTTGATTAAAGACACTGGAGAAAAAAAATTGATAAAAGAATATTAATCTTCATGCTTTTAAGAAAATTTTAACATTTTTTTCATAAATTTTGATTTTTTAATATGAAATAATTATTCTTTTTGAAGGAAAAGAAATTAAAATTTAAGATTTTGAATCAAAATTAATGCAGAGTAACTCAAAGAATAATTTTATAAGTTTTTTGATGTGAAGAAGCCATGTGTAAAAAAAGTACAAAATTAAAACAAATTCCTCAATGAAAAAGATTTCAAGACAATTTCAACTTTAAATTGAAACAAAAAAGATTCTTCAATTAATATATTCTAGACCTTAAAAATATATTAATTGAGGTTATAAGGTTCAAAAAACATGGCCAGGCCCGCAAATGTAAGATGTGTCTATGAAACTGTGATAATATTACTATTAATCAAAAGTACTATGACTGTTCTTATGAAATATAATAATAAAACATTGTTATAGCCACAATTAAAAAATTAAAGAATTATTTCTTTTACGTGTGATACACTACTAGTGATTATAACAGTAAGCAGTAATTGTCTACAAGAATCAATCACAAGAAGAATTCAATAATAAGATTATTTGAATATATATAATTATCTTTTACAAGAATAATTATAAAGATAATTCTTGAAGAAAACTATTAATAGAGAAAAACTTTAAGAATTGAGATAAATTACTCATGATTAATCCAATGAACCTTTTAGATGATAATAGTATAGAAGTTTGATGTGGAATGTTTGATTTAATGGATTTATAACAGTATTACAACAAATTATAGTCAATTTATATGATTTCACATCTGTCTGATTGATTTCTGAAAGAATAGAACACTTAAGAAATAACTTCTACTAATACTTACTTGCTTGGTAGAAAGGTATAATGTAATAATGGGATGATGTGGAAAAAACAGCAAGAGGAGGCCTCTTTTAAGTCTGAGACAGCTGACAGAGACGTTCAATGGAGAAAGCTGAAAAACCAGTGAGTGAGCAAACAATAAAAAGTTTTGAATTATTGATTGCATCATTTGTTGTCACATAAGATTATCATAATTACTTAATTGAGGCTTTTACATGACTACCAACCCATTCATGGTTAAGAATAAAAGGAGTAAAAAATGTAAATCTTCTTTTATTCCAAAGTAGTAATTGATTTCTCAGAGGTCTCAATGTTATTGTAAATTTAATCACATAATATATTTTCTGTGAATTTTTAAAGATTCTGTGTTTCAAATGGAATCATCAAAAATGGACTGTAAGTAAAACTTTGAATTTTACATATAAAACTATAATTGTTTTTTGCTGTTGTGTCAATTATACAGTTCTTAGTTGGTCCTGAAGGTTTCAGAAAGATTCATTAAGAATTGTATTTTTAATGAGGTTTTGAAGTTTTTACCTCAATTCTATGTAGATTTGCAAATAGCAGGGTATGGTTGGTTGCTATGAGGTAAATCAATGGATACTAGTACAAAAAGGGTTTAAATTACTCTTTTGAGGTTTATCCATGGTAAGTAATTAAGAATTGACATGGTTACAGCAGTCTAAGTTTCTCTTTACCTCCTTGGCACCTCAAAATAGCAGGTTATTTTCTATTCTCTTATAATTCACTGTAGTTGTAACATGGTAACCAAGTTCCCAAAAGGTTTTAGTTTACTAATTGGGCCAAAATAAGCCATTGATCCAAGCTTTGGAGCTGTCCACACCTCAGAGGCCTCAGACGCTGGGTACCCTGGCTCTCTTTGATGTCTTTTGTCCCCCTTGGCTATTGTTTATGTCAAAATAGAATTTTAAGCTTAAAGTGAGATATCAACTATGGGTGTACTAAACGTGCATGTAAGAATACCATAATATCAAGTGCTCAAAACATGCATAACACTATTCTTAGTGTGTATGTAACATGGGATTTCTCACATTCCCATTATTTTGGCGTGAAATGGATAAAAACAAAAATTTGCATGGATCTTTTATGTGGTATTGAAATATTATCCATATTACCACCTCAAAGGGTTGATTTGAGCTTATTCACTCTATAGAGCTACCCTAGGTGGAATTTTGTGTATAATCTAAATGTGGCCTTCAATCCATGGATTTACTTACTCAATAAAAATTTATTCATCTTTTCTGAAATCAAAAATGATGAATTTTGAATATATGCATGACTTATGGGTTATGCATAGTTCAGAATTTATTTTTAAGATAATTGTGGCCTATTTGGGTATGCAAAATATACCTCAAGGCTCACGGTGAATATTCCAGTCCATGATACTTGTGAACCTTTGAGATATGACCACATACCCAAAAAGGTCACAAGATATATTTAAAATAATTATACCTTAACAATAATTACCTTAAAACGACAAAAATGCCATAAATAGGCATAAAACTTGGTTTAACCCAAAATAAATGAATAAAAATGTGAAATAAATTACGCCATTGAATTCCTCATGGTAAAATACACATATACCATTTTTATGTCATATCTGTAAAGTCAATATTTATGGAGTTATAAGCAATAACACCTTATAAAAAACATGAATATTTAATTATTTCAAATAAAAATGTAGCAGCATTTAAATCAAACTGAACCATTGGATTCCCCATAAAGGTCTACACATAAAACATTTAAGAAGCTAATCTCCAAAGTCAATACTTAAGGAGTTAAGCTGAATATATGCACTTTTTTGTCAACGCATATATTTAAGCAGTTTAGCTAATATCTTTTGAAATATACATGATAGAGTGATAAGCCAAAAAAAAAAGTCACCATGAATTACTGAAGGAACACAGAAATGAACTTTATTTCACATGTTATATACAAGGTCAAAACCTGTAATGGATTGTTGATTAAAATGAATAGAGATGTTGACCACCTTGTTGTGAAAGTGGTCCAAACTTAAGAATAAGTAGAAAGTCAGATTATAATAGTTCATTTGTGAAGAATGAAGTAATTTTTATTATAAAATTCAGGGTATAACCCCTTGAAATCATGGTTTGAAGTTTAAAATATTAAATTTTGACAGAAAAGATGAGTTACAAGAAAAATCATCAAAAATAGAGTTTTGATGATGTAAGTAAATGCTCTTGGCAGAATAATGAGGTTATGCCAAGCTATTATAATTCCCTCTCTGAATTTCTGTAGCGTGTAAAACTTAAACGTTATTAAGGATCAAAGTTTGAGCTTAATTTGATTACTCATGATCACTCACTGTAACCTTAAATTAAGTTTAACAGTCATATGAGTGATGAAATTGGTGAAAAATGTTAGTTTATGATTAAAACTAAGAAAATACACGAATTTTGGGGTTCTGCCAAGCCTTGACGCGATCAAAACTTAGAGTTATAGTGATAACTGTAAATAATGGCGTAATAATGAGATAAGATGGTTTGATGATGATGTACTCATCACCAAACCTTAAAATATTGATCAATTACAGTGGATATGATCAGTGCACGTCTACTAGAAGCCTGTTGGATTTTAGGAGGAAGGAATTCAATATAAATAGAGCTCTTTTTACTCTATTTCCCCCTCAGACTCTTACAAAACATTAAATCATTAAATAAAAAGGTAATCTCTTCATTATTTACATATAAAATCCTTATATTATTAAAGAGCAAAGGTAATCCTATAATAATCTTCATCTTTGATGTGATTATTGCAATTATTTAATTTTTTTGTTTAAATTTCTCTTAAAAAACCTCAATTCCACGTAAAATCAAGAAAATTTGTAATTTCTGTTAAGTTTTATTGTAATTACAATTTAAATAAGATTTATTTACATTTCTAGGCGTAAAAATATCCAAAATTATTATATTAAGCATTAAAAGTAGGCTATTTCTCTTATTATAATAATTTTCTCTATTATTACTTTAATAATTATATAATTAATATAAATAGTACTTATATTAATTTATAACTTTAATATTAGTAATATTATTGTTATTAATTCTTTTTATTAATAAAAAAAAAAATTCACGCCTTTATTATTTTTTGGTAACAATAATAAAGTGCTTTCAAATATATTAATTATCTTATATTAATATATTTATTGATTATATTGTTATATTTATTTAATAATATAATTATTTTTACGCCATAATTATAACAATTCTTTATTATTATCATTATTTTTATCTTATTTATTCCATTTATAAGGACATTCATAGTACAATAAGTAAAATATTGGTAATTTTTACTTATTGTTTCATACTCAAACCTCACAATACTACTCTATTCCATATCAGAAGAGCTGTATTCATGGCTGTATCATGCTTGTGACATGGTAGAATGATTGGAGTATTACTCAATCTATCAACAATCACTAGGCAAGAATTATAACTTCTGTCACCACCTGATGGTAGGCCAGCTACCCAATCCATATGGACAATTTCCCAAGGTTTTCTGGATTCCTGGATTTTGGTCATATTTCCAAGTCTTGTGCAAGTATATTTATTTGCCTTTTGACATCTTTCACAGGTTTTGAAATAATCTGCAATATTTTTTTGCCACATTGGCCACCATATGCAGGTTTTTACTTTTCCTCTTGTTCTGTCTTCAGACAGATGTCCTGAGAAGGGGCTGTCATGGAATTCTTTAATTACAAGATTGATCAAGGACCTTTCAACAACTATCATGACACATGTATGCTTAGTTCTGTGATAAATCATACCATCAAGTGAGTGGAATCTTCCTTCATCATATGACTTTTTCCATATCTCATCTAAGGCATGTATCAAAGAGTTGCCTTTACAGTCCTTAGTAGGTAATTGGCATAAAATGCTACAATTCATATCCTGAGTATAACTGTTTCTTACCTCTTCAAATAAAGTGGTGTTCAGGTCTGTAACACTGATTCATTCTATGGGGATCTGTGGGGAAGCTTCTTCTGGCACATAAGCAGGATTATCAATATTGATTGGTAGTGGCCATCTGCTCAGTATATCTTTATTTTTATGAATATTCCCACCTTTGTGAACAGTAGTCATATTGACCCTATACTCTTGTATGGCTATTTGCTATCTGAGCATATGTCTGTTAGCTGCCTTCATGTTGAAAAGTGACTTAACAGCAGTAAAATATGTTATCACTTCAAAACCACATCCCTCCAGGAAGGAATTTAATTGTTCCAAGGCACAGCCAAGGAATTAAAACTCCATTTCACTTGCTCCATATCTGGCTTCAGTTGGTTTGATTTGCCTGGATATGAAACATATGGGTCCTTCCATGGCTTTATCATTTATAATCTTGACTTGATGAAGTGCAGCACCTAGCCCATCCACTGATGCATCAATATACAGTTTAAAAGGCAGTTTAAATTCTGGCATCATTAAGAGTGGAGCTGTGTTCAAGGCTTGTATCAAAGATTCAAAGTCTTTGACTCTGTCAAAAGTTATTTCAAATACTGTTACTTTGTCACATAATTTTTAAAGAGGCCTTGCAATGGATTCAAAATCTTAACATGTTGCCTGCAATATCCTGCAAACCCCAAAATGACTGAATTTCTGTTTTGTTCTGAGGCATGGGTTTCAGAAATACTACTGCAACCTTGTTTTTGTCAATTCCAAGGGATAAACCAGATACCACATCTCCCAGTGCTTTGAGTTCTTTAAATCCAAAATGACATTTCTTTAAGGAAATTTTCAAATTTACAGATTGAATTTTGTTTGAAACTATGGATAATCTGTATATATGTTCTTCCAGCTCTTGGAACAGACAATAATGTGATCAATTTAAATGATTAACCATCCTTCTGAAAGTTCTTCAGGGAAGATTTCATTCATCATTCTTTGGAATTGTGAAGGTGCATTCTTGATACTAAAAGGCATCCTCAAATATTCAAATACTCTACAATGAAAAATAATCCTCAAGTATTTTCTTTCCCTTGGTCTCACCAAATTCTAATGGAATCCTTTAATGGAATCCATGGTGCTTATATACACTGCTTGAGATATCTGGGTGGGGGCAATTTGGATTTTTGGTATTGGGTCCGTCTCTGGAACAGTATAGGTGTTCAGAGCTCTAAAGTCCACAGCCAATTTAAATTTTCCATTATGCCATGCCAGTATGACTGGTGTAGTTATTTCTACTTCCTCATTATGGCCAAGCTTTCTCATTACACCAAGGTCTAGAATTTCTTTAATATGAATTTCCAGAGCTTCTCTTTATTTACAACTTGCTGGATATGAAGGTCCTCTTAAGAGTGGTGGATAGAGTCTCTCAATATTAATGATAATGTCAACTTCATGAGCAATAACTTCCCCCAATGGTTCTTTGTCTGATGCAAATGCTTCTCTGTTTTCATATAAAAGGGCAGAAAGTTCATTTTTCTGTTTATCAGTCAGATGAAGGCTTATATCAGCTTCATTAAACTGTTCAGATTTGAATTTCTCCAACTCTAAGTTGACTGGTGCTACTTTGCTCACTGGAATTTGTCTTTTATAGGGAAAAAAGGCAAATTTTTGATGCTTATTGTCTCCAATAGTAAAGTATCTGTCCTTGTTTTCATGCAAGTCTATTCAATACATGATAAAATAGTAACTGCCCCATATAAAATGGGTACTAGAGAAGTTGTACATAACAACAAATTCCACAGTTATTCTTAAATTTCCATTAATATGTGGAAATGTGACAGTGGTCTCAAAGATCTTCAATCTTTTCATTGGATTACTTGCACTATTGAATTTTATGCCATCAATTGGTAACAATTGGTGTTCAAAATTTGGTACACAAGTTTCAAGAAAAGATTTGCCAACACAAGAGCAGAAAGCTCCTGGGTCAAGTAAAGGTTTATTGGGTTGTCAATTACCACTTCCGTTATCCAGAAGTTACCAGCTGTATAACCTTTTCCCCTTTTTGGTTTGGTTTTCATAACTTGTGCATCTTGAATTGTTTACAAATCAAGTTGACCATTGCTCAATTTTGGCAAGTGGAAATAAGATTCCATAATGTCAAAAGTGGTATTGATATTTTCTATATCTTTTGAAGATTCAGAAAATATTGATGACTTATGATCTGAATTTTCTTCAATTATATTATCATATTTCTAAACTTCAGGTTCTTTTTCAATGTCAATTTCATTGATTTTTCCCTTTCTTGGACATGTATTGGGTAAGTGGGTGGTGCTTTGGCAAATATGGCACTTTCTGATTATATCTGCAGATTTATACTTCATATTATTTGTGAGCCTTAAGGTATATTTTAAATACCCAAATAGGCCACAATTCTCTTAAAAATGAATTCTGAACTATGCATAACCCATAAGTCATGCCTATATTCAAAATTGATCATTTTTGGTTTCAGAAGAGATGAATCACCTTTTATTGAGTAGGAAAATCCATGGATTTAAGGCCAGATTTGGATTCTAAACAAAATTTCACCTAGGGTAGCTCCATAGAGTGCATAAGCTTAAATAAACTCTTTTAGGTGGTAATATGGAAAATACTTCAGTACCACATGAAAAAATTGTGAAAATTTTGCCTTTCTCAATTTCACGCCAAAATAATGGGAATGTGAAAAATCCCATTTTACATATACACTAAGAATGGTGTTATGCATATTTGTGGCACTTAATATTATGGCATTATTTTATACACATTTGGTACACCCATAGTGGATATCAGTCTTGAAGCCTGAATTTTTATTTTGGATGTGAAAATAGTCAAGGGGGACAAAAGATGTAAGGTTTTTCTATGAAACTCTTGATGATAGGAAATATAATATAATAAATTATTATAACCACACATTTAAATATAATTATTCAAAATAATTATATGTAAAAAATAAATTTGATTATTATTATATAAAATAATAATACAAAAAACAGAATAATTATAAAAAATTAAAATTATTCTATTATTGTTATAGTAACTGACAATTATAAAAATAAGAAGTGTAAAGCTCTTAAGGAGACAATTACATGTGGAAAATATAGATATTCAACCACCTATAAATAATATATGAATATTATTTATAAAAGAATTATAATACACACTGTGCAGAAACAATTCTTATAGAAAAATTCTATATAAAAAAACTAATAATAGATAAAAAAGATATAGAATTTTAGAGAAAACTTACTTCTAATATTTATTTAATAGAACAAGTCAAACAGCAACAGTTATTATATTGAATAATTATTATAAGTTGAAAACACGCCAAAAATATATCTTTTAAAACATAAAAATACTTTTTATAATTAAAATTATGGTTAATGAGTTTTTGAGAGGAATTTGTGGATTTTAAACGATATTTTAAAGACAATAATTTTATAAAAGAAAATATATTATAGGTTATTACAACAATAATCTGATTTCTATAATTTAAATTCTTTAATTTAAGATTTATGAAGAATAAAATACTTAAGAAATACTTTAATAATAAGATTCTATATATAATAATACTTTACCTGTTTAAATGTCTAATATTATTGGATTGATAATTGATTCTGGACAAAAACAGTTGTGAGCCTTAAGTTTTTTTTTCATACCCAAATAAGCCACAATTATCTTGAAAACAAATTCTGAACTATGCATAACCCATGAGTCATGCATATATTCAAAATTGATCATTTTTGATTTCAGAAAAGATGAATAACCTTTTATTGAGTAAGTAAATCCATGGATTTAAGGCCATATTTGGATTCTACACAAAAAACTCACCCAGGGTAGCTCCATAGAGTGAATAAGCTCAAATCAACTCTTTGAGGTGGTAATATGGATAATACTTCAATACTAAATCATCAATACCACATAAAAGCTCTGTGAAAGTTTTTGTGTTTCTCTATTTCATGCAAAAAATTACAACAATAATCTGATTCCTATAATTTAAATTCTTTAATTTAAGATTTATGAAGAATAAAATACCTAAGAAACACTTTAATAATAAGATTCTATATATAATAATACTTTACCTGTTTAAATGTCTAATATTATTGGATTGATAATTGATTCTGGACAAAAACATTTGTGATCCTTAAGTTTTTTTTTCATACCCAAATAAGCCACAATTATCTTGAAAACAAATTCTGAACTATGCATAACCCATGAGTCATGCATATATTCAAAATTGATCATTTTTGATTTCAGAAAAGATGAATAACCTTTTATTGAGTAAGTAAATCCATGGATTTAAGGCCATATTTGGATTCTACACAAAAAACTCACCCAGGGTAGCTCCATAGAGTGAATAAGCTCAAATCAACTCTTTGAGGTGGTAATATGGATAATACTTCAATACTAAATCATCAATACCACATAAAAGCTCTGTGAAAGTTTTTGTGTTTCTCTATTTCATGCCAAAATAATGGGAATGTGAGGAATCCCATGTTACATATACACTAAGAATAGTTTTATGCATTTTTTGGGCACTTAATATTATGGTATTCTTACATGCAATTTTGGTACACCCATAGTGGATATCTCATGTGAAGTTGAAATTCTATTTTGACATATAAAATAGGCAAGGGGCCAAAAGACATCAAAGAGAGCCAGGGTACCCAAATTCTGAGGCCTCTGAGGCATAAAAAGCTCCAAAGCTTGGATCCATGGCTGAGCTTGGCCCAATTAGTAAACTAAAACCTTTTGGGAACTTGGTTACCATGTTAAAACTTCAGTAAATCATAAGAAAATAGCAAATAACCTGCTATTTTGATGTGCCAAGGAGGTGAAGAACAGCTCAGACTGCTATAACCATGTCAATTCTTAATGACTTACCATGGATAAACCCCAAAACAGTAATTACAACCCTTTTTGGACTAGTATCTATTGATTTACCTCATAGCAACCAGCCATATACTGCTATTTGTGATTCTATGTAGAAATGAGGTAAAAACTTCAAAAATTCATTAAAAAGACAATTCTTAATGACTCTTTCTTAAACCCTCAGAACAAATTCAGGACTGTATAATTCATATAAAAACAAAAATAATTATACTTTTATAAGTAAAATTAAAAGTTTTACTTACAGTCCATTTTTGATTATTCCACGTGAAACACATAATCTTTAAAAATTTATAGAAAATGCATTCTGTGATGAAATTTCCAATAAAATTCATAAATTTGAGAATTAAATGATTATTTTGGAATAAAAGAAGATTTACAGTTTTTACTGCTTTTATTCTTAATCATAAATGGGTTGGTAGTCACGTAAAAGCCTCAATTAAGTAATTATGGTAATTTTACGTGACAACAGATGATGCAATCAATAATCCAAAAGGTTTATTGTTTTTTAACCCACTGGTTTTTCAGTTTGATCCATGCGACACCTCTGTGAGCTGTCTTAGACTTAAAAGAGGCCTCCTCTTGCTGTTTTTTCCATATCATCACATTATTATATTATACCTTTCTTACCAAACAAGTAAGTATTAGTTAAAACTATTTCTTAATTTTTTTATTCTCTCAGAAATAACTCAGAAAGACAGACGTCATAGAAATCAACTATATACTGTTGTAATAATTTTTCAAATCAATTTTCATCCATTAAATCCACAATTCGATGTCAAATTTCTGTAATAATATCTTTTAAAAAGGTTTACTGGATTAATAGTGAGTAATTTATCTTAATTATTAAAGGTTTTCTCTAGTAATAGTTTTTTTCAAGAATTATCTTCATAATTATTCTTGTAAAAGATAATTATATATTAAAATAATTTTATCATTTTAATTAAAGAAGTTGTTATTATTAAATTCTTCTTGTAATTGATTCTTGTAGACAACTCCCACTTACTGTTATAATCACTAGTAGTGTATGAAATGGAAAAGAAATAATTCTTTAATTATTTAATTGTGGTTATAATAATTTTCTATTATTATATTTCATAAGAAAAGTCATAGTACTGTTGATTCATAGCAATATTATCAACAGTTTCATAGACACATCTTACAACAGTGATGAAAAGACTCTTTGTACATCTACAGAGCAGCTCTCATGATTCATAATGGATATAGAGGGCTTTCTCAGGTCAAAACTGAAACACCATGCTTAAAAATGGGGTTGTTAGCTTGAGGTAACTTATTTTTAGTTCCAATTCAAAGTTACCAGTGTGATTCTTAACTCCAAGTAACTTCGATCCTCATTCAAGTTAATTATTTTAAGCTTTAATATAAAGTAAGTTTATTCATATTAAACTTCATCACATGAAAATCTTAAAAATAGAGTTTCAAGAAGAGATATCTTAAATTCAATTTTTAATAAATCTTTTAAAGAAATCTTAATTTTCTTCAAGACTAATTAAAAAGTTAAATTTCCAGGGTAATTACCCAGGAATTCTATTTATAAAAGATACTTAAAATTCAATTTATATACAGATAATATTAAACTGTAAGCTGTGTGAAACCTCCAAGAAAATCCATTGAGAATTGGAATTTTGATGAATTTTTGAAGTTATTACTATTTTTTCATTCAAAATAGCAATACACACCAAACCTTAACTTTTGCTAAGGTTTTAATGCTTGTAGCCTTAAATGTTTAAGCTTATTTAAGATTTGCAGGGTCTAAAAAATTTAATATCAAGCCTGCATATTAGAATTTACCCTTTGGAAGCTTGAAATTCCTGTCTAAATTGGGTTAAAACCAGTTTAAAGCTTAAGGTTGGATCAAAGTCTAATCATAAAGTTCAAATAAGGTTGAAAATCCTCCAATACAGGTTACAACCTTAATTGAATCCTTACAGATCCAAAAAGTTGGTTACCACGTCTCTGTTTGGTCTTTTTTTTTGTCCCACCTTTTTGTGTGGATTTTGCCCTTTTATTTGTTTAAATCATACTATTTCCTTAAACACTTTTAAATTGAGCTCACACAGGATTTACATTCTGTATGGCAAATCCTCAGCCAATTCAGTAAATATACACAACACCTCAATTTTAACTAAAATTTTGGTAAGTTTGCATAAACCTTATGCAACTCTAAATTTAAGCTTATTTAACCTTAAATTTAACAATTTTGAAAAAATGTTCAAAATGTTACTTTACTACCATGAGATTCTTAAAAATTCCAATGACATAAGAAATAAGCCTTTTTGGGTATAACACCCTATGGGTGTACCCTAGGTCATTTTTGCTGTAGAATCCAAAAATGACATAATATTTATAACTTTGTTTATCCAAAAAACATTTATGCTCCTTTTTTATTATTTTTTACTTTAAATTCAATTTAAAAGTCTGTTGAAGACTAAATAAACTGTATATAAAGTCATTTGTGGCCTTATGGGTATGTTATAAATACCTCACAGGCTCATAAAAGACATCAAAGAGAGCCAGGGTACCCAACTTCTGAGACCTCTGAGGTGTGAAAAGCTCTAAAGCTTGGATCCATGGCGGATATTGGTCCAATTAGTATACTAAAACCTTTTGGGAACCTGGTTACCAAGTTAAACTCTCATTAAATCATAAGAAAATAGCAAATATGCTGCTATTTTGATGTGCGAAGGAGGTAAAGAGCAACTTAGATTCCTGTAACCATGTCAATTCTTAATGAATTTCCATGGATAAACCCAAAAGAGTCATTTAAACCCTTTTTTGAATAGTATCCATTTATTTACCTCATAGAAACCAGAAATATAGTATTATGTACAATTCTAGGTAGAAATGAGGTAAACACTTCAAAGATTCATTAAAAATACAATTCTTGATGAATCTTTCTGAAATTTTCAGGACAAATTGAAAACCGTAAGACATATATAAAAACCAAAAATAAGCATACTTGCATAAGTAAAATTAAAAGTGTTACTTACAGTCCATTTTTGATGAATCCATGAGAAAAATTGAATCTTCAAAAATTCACAGAACATACACTCTAGGATGAAACTCCAACAAAATCAATAAATTTGAGAAATTAATTTTTTTTGAAATAAAAGAATATTTAAAGTTGTTACTCCCTTCATTCTTAACCATATTTGGGTTGGTAGTCATGTAAAAGCTTCAGTTAAGTAATTATGATAATATTACATGACAACAGATGATGCAATCAATCATACAAAAGGGTTTATTGTTTTCTCACTCACTTTTTTTTCGGTTTGCTCCATGGCATGCCTCTGTGAGCTGTCTTTGACTTAAAAGAGGCCTCCTCTTGCTGTTTTTTTCCGAAATCATCACATTATTTTATTATACCTTCATTACCAACAAATAAGTATTAGTTAAACATTTTCTTAAATGTTTTAATCTTTTAGAATCAATAAAAAGGATGTGAAATCATAGAAGTCAACCATATGTTCTTTTAATCCTGTTATACATCCATTTTGATCCATCAAATCTACAATTATTGGTGAAAGTTCTCTACTAATATCTTTAATAAGTTCATTGGAGTATTAGTGGGTGTTTTGTCTTAATTCTTAAAGTTTTTCTCTAGTAATAGTTTTCTTCAAGGATTATTTTTATAATTATTCTTGCAAAAGATAACTATATATTAAAATAATTTCATTTTTTTAATAAAGAAGTTTTTATTGTTAAATTTTTCTTCTAATTGATTGTTGTAGACAATTACTGCTTATTGCTATAATCATTAGTAGTGTATAACAAGTAAAAGAAATGATTTTTAATTATTGAATTTTGGGTATAATAATTTTTATTATTATATTTCATAAGAAAAGTCATAGTAATGTCGATTAATAGTAATATTATCAAAAAGCTTCATAGACCAATCTTACATTTGGGGGCCTGGCCATGATTATATTTTTAAGTTCTAAAATATTTTTTTCTTTCAATTTGATGTTAAAGTTATTTTCACTTTTGAAATTGTCTTAAAATCTTCTTCATTGAGGAATTTGGTTGAATTTTATACTGTTTTTACACCCGGTTTTTCACATCCAAAAACCTATAAAATTATTCTTTGAGTTACCCTGAATTAATTTTGATTCAAAATCTTAAATTTTCCTTTTTTTCTTTAAAAAGAATATTTTTTTTAATATTAAAAATAAATAAATAATAAAACCTTATAAAAAATCTGAAAAGATTTTAAAAGTCAAAAAAAAAATTCTTTTATGAAATTTTTCTCTATTATCTTTAATCAAATACTGTGCAGCTGGTAAAAGACTCAGTAAAAGATATATCACCAGTCCAGAATCTTCAGAAGAAGAATCTGAAGACAGTATTGAAGTGGAAATTGGTAAAAGATATACTTTATTTAAAACATAACAAGCCAAACAACCACAAAAAGGTGAGAGTTTTCTGTTTTCAATTCATATTTTCTCTTGAATTGACATGATAAATGGTGCATACCAGAAATGCAAGAAGATACTAAGTCCAAACAGATGGACCTGGACAAGGAAAAGGTAAGACCATAACAAGGTATTCCAAGTCTTCCTCAAGAAAGACACATCTGGAGGATGACAGAACTGCCCCCCATTCCCCAAGGTCTGTACCAACAAACTTTGATGTGAACTCTGAGCCTGAAATAATTGAAGGCAATATTTCAAGGGCTTAACCACTTCCAAGTGGCAGATATAGAAATATATCAGTCCCAATACAGAAATTGGTTCAGAGCAGCAAAAGAAGAGGAATGGAAAATATGCCCAAGCCTTTGGCAGGGGGCCATGAACTCCTACCCACACATCAAGAGCTTTGTGGGTCAGGAGAAGACCATAGAGCTCTTAGGAGTGTGGAGCCCATTGTCTTGTAAGCACAAGGTCAAAACGATAAAGAGTTTGTTGAAGAACCAAAGGCTTTTATATTTAGACCAGAAGAAGGAATTGGAAATGACTCCAGACTTTGAAGAAGGCCCAGTGGCGTCTACAAGCTCAAGAAACATCCAAAAAGAAGCCCAAAGGACCTCAGAAAAAGAAGAAAGGTCCCAAGAACCATCAGGGCAAGGGCAAATGCAAAGAAAATTTTCACAGATCTTACCCCCAAGGGTACAGGATCCCCAAATTGGAGCCTTAAGCAGTGGACAGTGTCTTCAATGTGGCCAGGACTCTTATGGAATTCACAGCCAAGGAGCAGGAAAGGATAAGCAGGACCTATTCATGCAAATAATACAAAGAATACAATTTTTTAAATCTAGTCTTGATGTAGAACTTGGTAATTTTTGTGCAAATTTAAATAAAATAACATCAGATATCAGTGAATTAAAAAGAAATGACAAAAGTAATACTGAATTGTATTAGTTGACACATATCAAACTTGATTCAATTACCAATACATGTCACAGAATTGAAAGTAAATGTCAATCCCGAAATGAGGAAATGGAAGATCCTTCCATTTTGAACATTAATGATCAACTTAGAGTTCTCAGATATCATGTCTTGGAAATGTTTAATAATACCAATCAGTTTGCCATGCATTTGGCAAGAAGTGACAGTGAGAGGCAGAAATTAAAGAATGAAATCATTGCAAATGTGGAGCAAACTCATAAGAATTATGAACCACATATTTCATGAAATTCTACACCATTTACTGAAGAGAAACCTTCTGTAAAAGCAATTTTGACACCATTTTTAGGAGAAAATCCTATCTGTGCAAAAGACATTCCCAAACTGGAAGATTTGCAAAATTCTCTGGTGAAGGAAAATAAAATCATATTGAGTTCATCAGAAAAATTGATATGTTTTAAGAATATTTTCACATACCTGAAGAAATTATAGTGGGAAATTTACACTATTTGTTTACCAGAACTGCAAAGAAATGGTATTACAAGATGAGAAAAGATCATGGAAAACATGATTGGCCTTGGTGGAAATCTGAAATGATTACCAAATGGGCCAATAATTCTTGGAGGCTCAAAATGGAAAATGCTTTTGAAAGTGCCATTTTTAACTCAGAAAAGGATAAACCCTTTACTTGGTTCTTCAAACAGAAAGATAGATTATCTGCCTTACACCAAGATATGTCTGAATCTATGATTAATATGAAAATATTAAGAAAATGTGGAGGAGAACTAGAACATTCTGTAAGTGCAGATTTTTAGAACCCTGTTCAACAGAAGACTAAATCACTACCATGGAAGATATCATTACTAGGACAAGAATTGGTAAAACATGGACTAGAGTCCCTATGGAATCCAAAATGGTCTCTAAAGCTTACAGGGGAATATGTGAACCTTTGAGATATGACCACATACCAAAAAAGGTCACAAGAAATATTTAAAATAATTATACATTACAAATAATTACCTTGAAGCTACAAAAATGCCACAAATAGGCATAAGACTTGGTTTGAATTATAGATAAAGGAATAAAAATTTGAAATAAATTACACCATTGGATTCCCCATGGGAAAATACACATATACCATTTTTATGGCATATCTGTAAAGTCAATATTTAATGAGTTATAAGTAATAATACCTTATAAAAAACATGAAACCTTAATTATTTCAAATACCATTGAAACAACATGTGAAATGAATTGTACCATTG
Source organism: Austropuccinia psidii (assembly GCA_023105745.1). Classification (NCBI taxonomy): domain Eukaryota; kingdom Fungi; phylum Basidiomycota; class Pucciniomycetes; order Pucciniales; family Sphaerophragmiaceae; genus Austropuccinia; species Austropuccinia psidii. Next base: position 20,868,593 of record JALGQZ010000016.1, read on the forward strand.
TATTATCCATAAATATCTACACATAAAACAATTAAGACGCTAATCTCCAAAGTCAATACTTAAGGAGTTAAGCCAAATATATGCACTTTTTTGGTCAATGCATATATTGAAGGATTTTAGCTAATCTCTTTCCAACTATAAATGATAGAGTGATGAACCAAAAATAAAGTCACCACGTAATTACTGTAGGAATACAGAAATGAACATTATTTCACAAGTTATGGACAAGGTTAAAACCTGTAAGATATTATTGATTAAAATCAATAGAGCTGTTGACCACTTTGTTGTGAAAGTGGTCCAAACTTAAAAAAAAGCAGAAATGTGGATTCTACTAGTTCATTCATGAAGAATTATGTATTTTTTATTACAATTTTCAAGGTATAACCCCTTGAAATCATGGTTTGAAGTTTAAAATATTAAATTTCAACAGAACAGATGAGTTACAAGAAAAATCATCAAAAATACAGTTTTGAAGATGTAATAAAATTCTCATGGAAGCGTAATGAGGATATGCGAAGCTATCAGAATCCAATGTCAGAGTAGCTGTAAGGTGTGGATATGAAACTTTGATCAAAAATCAAGTACTTCTCCTGTCCTCAAAATTTGTATAAGGTAAAAAACAATTAAAAGTAGTAAGAAATATTATTTTTAAGAGAAAACACGCCAATTTTATTGTTTATAACTTTATTAGTATAAAACAATAATATTATAAAGATTTATTGTTTTACCAACAATAAAAATTTATCCAAAAATACTCTACAAGAGATATTTAAGGCTACAAAAGAAATTTCTTCAAGAGCAATTTCAATTGGAATTAATTGAGCAAAGAACTGCAAGAAATTAATTAAAGAACAAAATCTTTAAAAAGAATATTAAAGAGAAAACACGCCCAAAAGTGACCAGAGTGAATTTGGAAACAAAGTGACAAAGTTTACAGTGATGAAAGATGCTTTAATTCACTTTTGGGGTGGTTCAGGGGTAAAAATGATTATAAAAGTTACAAACAATGATTATAATGATTTTTTAACGTGGTTAAAAGGTTTAAAATGATTTCAGAAAAGTGGTTGGAATCTTTATTTTGATTAGTTTAGCAATGTTTAAACTAATTATAAAAGGAAAAGATTATAAGATGAAGAGAAAAGTGGGGCAAAGAAGACATTCTTTTATAGCCATCAATTTTCTTACTCCAAAATTAAAATGTACTCTTGTCAGTCGTGAAAAACAGTCTGACATCAGAAAAGCCAATTATGGCATCATTGAACCCTGATTTAGACCAAAAAGGGCCGGTTTAAGCCATTTTTAGCCATTTTCAGCCATTTTAGACCCTTAAATCAGCCATTACTATAGCAATACCTGGATTAGAGCCATCAAAACACGTCATAATGTGTGTAAGAGATGTAAAAACCAGTTAAAACTGTTTTTACTATGATGGTTTTATCTTAAGGGTAGTTTTACCCTATTGGCAACAGTTAAAACTACCCCAGTTGGTATCAAAAACTCATCATCAATTGAGTCCACAGACCCTGTAACTCAATTTCAGGCCAAAAGTGATGAACTTTTGCGTGAATTTTGACATCCCGCGCCTGTCAGCAAGGACTTTGGGGGCCTAGCTCCCCCTTAGAGCTGGAGTTCCTTTTCCCCCCCAAATTTAATCTTTCCAATTTATTTTTCCTTTAATTCCTCATCATGTATTATACTTATAATTTAAATATGTAATTCAATTGAGTACAGTAAACTACAGTAATAATTGATAACTCATATGTAAATCAAAGTTCACTTATGTACTACACGCGCACATTTTGACATTTCAATTGAATTCAATTGAAAATACTTCAATTCCTCATAACTTCTAAACTAAACACAACACCTCAATTTTAACACAAAAATTGATGGTTAACACCACATGTGGTGTGAATTAAATTGAGGTTTTGAGGATTTTCAACTTTTGTATTGAAAATACTAAAAACTTAATTTAAGCTTATTTAGAGTTGAGTTACAAGAATTTCACTCAGAGGTGACCCCACCTGATTTTTTATGAGGAATCCAATGGTGAAATAATTTTTATGTGTTTATTTATTGGATAAAAAGTTATAATAATTTTTATTTAACTTTTTCCAAATTTATTTAATTTTTCACAATTTTGTTAAAATTTCATTTTTACTTAATTTTTTCAAGTATAAATGTAATTTTATACTTACAAAATTTAATGCATTTTTATTTTCAAATTGTAATTAATTTTTTCATTTTTAATATAATTTTATATTTATATTTTGATTTTTCTTTTAATAATATAAATAAATCAATTTTATTTATATTAATATGTTATTTTTGTATTTGTGGTCTTTTGGGTGTATGAAATTACCTCTAAGGCTCACAGTAGCTGTAGTGTGTATAGCTTAAGAGATATTAATGACCAGAGTTTAAGCTTGAATTTGATCATCTAAGATCACTCACTGTAATCTTATTTTAAGTTTAACCATCATATAGGTGATGAAAATGGTGAATACTATTAGAATATGATTAATACTAATAATATCCATGAAGTTTAGGCTTCTGCCAAGCCTATGATGTCATCGAAATTAGATTTATAGTGATAACTCTAAATAATGGTGTAATTATGAGGTAAGATGGTTTGATCATGATGTAATCATCGCCAAACCTTAAAATATTGATCAATTCTCGTAGAAAGCATCATAACACGTCTACTAGAAGCCTGCTGGACTCTAGGAGGGAGGTATTTACTATAAATAGAGCTCTTTTTACTCTGTTTCCACCTCAGACGCTTACAAAACATTAAATCAATAAATCAAAAGGTAATTTCTTTATTCTTTATATATAAAACTTATATATTATTAAAGACCAAAGATAATTGTATTATAGTCTTCATCTCTGACGTGATTATTGCAATTATTTAATTGTTTTGTTTAAATTTCTCTTAAAAACCTCTATTCCACGTAAAATCAAGAAAAATTGTAATTTCTCTTAAATTTTATTGTAATTACAATTTAAATAAGTTGTATTTAAATTTTTAGGCGTCAAATTATTCAAAATTATTATGTTAAGCATTAAAAGTAGGTTATTTCTCTTATTACAAAAACGTTTCCCTATTATTACTTTAATAATTATATAATTGATATAAATAGTATTTATATTAATTTATAGCTTTAATATTAGTAATACTATTGTTATCAATTGGTTTTTATTAATAAAAAAATATTTTTACGCCTTTATTATTTGTTAGTAACAATAATAAAGTGCTTTTGAATATTTATGAATTATCTTATATTAGTATATTTACTTATTATATTATTTTTTTATAATATAAACTCTATTATTATATTTATTTGATAATATAATCATTTTACGCCATAATTATGATAATTCTTTATTATTATACTTATTTTTATCTTAACTATTTCATTTATAAGGACATTCATGGTACAATAAGTAAAATATTAGTAATATTTACTTATTGTTTCATAGTCAAACCTATTTATAAAAGAATTATATTCATTTTTTTATTTTATTATTTAAAAATAAAAATATAAAAAACAAAAAATCATAGATAAAAACCAATCAAAAAAAGTTTTTTTTTATTCATTTTAATTTCATTTCTTTATTTATTTTCATTTTTTAAGATATAAAAGCAATTTTTATGTGGAAAACTGCCATATCTTACCAAAAATAACACTTTTTATATAAAAGACTTATATTTCTTTGTCTTTCTAAGTGTTTCAAGAAACTCCATCAGAGGGCAACTAAACCACTGTTGAAAGATTGGTGGAAGAAACTTGTCAAAGCTCTCCAACACCAATAATCACTAAGAAAAAGAAAGCCAAGAAATTAGACTTTCGAGGACCCACTATTCAGGACTCTGAAGGTGAGTACCTCATTTATAAATTGCCATAAGAAGAATTCCCATTATAAAATTCTCTTATTTATTATTTTTCTTAAAATATGACTAACAGAAGAGGCTCCCAATACTCCATCCAATTAGATGGTGTCAGCCTGTGACTCAAAACCAGAGCACAAGCATGACAGCCAAAACACCATAAATCAATGGTATAGCCAAGATACCACCAAAACATGGAGACGAGCCAAATCAGCTAAAAAGAAATCAAAAGAAAGAGGAAACTCACCTCTTTCTGAAAATATAAGTCCCATCACCATAGGACAAGAAATAACAAAGTTATTCCTGCTCAAAGTTATTGCTGAGCATAAACCTTAATTTTCACCTCCCATCTAAAATCTAGAAGAAGAGGCTTAACCCCTCAAATGGGTACTAAAAATGAATATCTAAGCCAGGGCTATCCAATGGTACCAGAAAAACTGAGCTAGCACCAATATTACTGGAGTTATGGTCAATTTCAGGCCAAACAAGGGTGAACAAAACATTCACCTCTTATCTAAATTCTACAGTTTTAGTGTGAGATACTTGAAGTGGGGTCTTTTTGGAAAGAGCACAATCAGGGATATTTGATGGTGTCATCCATTTCCCTATAGCTCAACTAGAGCAAAGGTTATGGGGCAAATAAGCTCAATACAGCTTTTTGCCTATACAACGCAAATGTACAAAAATCTTGTACATGGGATAACTTTGCCATATTGAATGATACACAAATCAAATGAGGTACCATTGGGTAGAGCACATACAGGGCTACACACTGAACCAATTTTGACGTTGATATCTCAAGAATTGACAAATTTATGGCTGTTTTAAGGTCAGATTCCCACCTGCTGTCATATACAGCCTTGCCATGGGATAATATCCCATAACCATGAATATGAGGTGTCAAATAGACGAAGAAGCTTGTTTTTACTTCAATATCTCATATGTCAGTCAATACAGGGGTCCCATACAGTTTCTGTACAGCATTCTATGCGTCATACACGTCAGAATCAGGCTGTGAGGTCCCCAGATGAAAATGTTCACCCTGTATTGGTGAAAACTGCCCAGATGTGGTTTCAAAACCACATCTGAGCCCTATAAAGGCTATACAGGCTGTTTGCAAACCACAAGCCAGTACTAGAGGGTGAAAAATATTCACTTCCTCTATGTGGAAAGGTCTAGCACCCTTTCCACCCCATTTCAGGATAAAAAGGAGGCTTTTCACAGCCAGAATTGTTTCCTCATCCTTCTCTTGAATAACCTACGTAGTAAAATTTCAAAAACAGTTTTACTCTTGGGTAATAATCAGGGTATAATTATAATTTTAATTCTTGTAGTTCTTATTATAGTAATACAACTGGTAAGACTGCACCCAGGGTTCTCAATAGCGCTCACCACCACTATTTTCAATAGTAGAACCCTGTTATTATATTAAAAGCTATTATATCATATTGAAACTCTTATTTTAAAATTATTTCCACGTGTCACAGTCATAGTTCTAGTTGTAAATAGCCTAATTACTGCTCCAACAGAGACTCCAGCAGACATTTTGGGGGCCTGGCCGTGTTTTAAACCTTTTTTGGACCCTTATAAGTGAGTTTTTCTTTTATTCCTCACTTTCTGACAATTGTTTTATTCTTTTTAGGCGTAATATCTCTTAAATATATATATATTATATATATATATTTCTTTTTTTGGTACATATACCACTTTTATACCCATATTTTAAGAGTACCTGTCACATGGCTAATAACCACAAGAACCTTATTTTTGGCGTGCTTTACATATAAAAACACTCAAGCCATTAATGCAGTCTCATTTTTTAATAAAAATAAGACACCTCATACTTATAAACCAGCAGTTGAGGCGTGGTTGGACATATTGTTGACTCAATCGCCCTGTTACACACCACTTTTTGACAGTTTACACTTGCTAATTACAAGCTATTCTGTGAGATATTGGTATACAAACAGTATACCAAATATCAGTAAGCTGTATTTCTGACGTGAAATTGTTAATTCATTCACACTGTCATTATACAAGGGCACATTGTAATAATATACAAGCCCAGAGGCCATTCTTAGATGTGCAAAACCAGAATTCTTTGAGAAGTCTTAACTGACATAATCCCTTTTTTTCCTTTTTTGATTCAGTGGGAGATAACTCCATACCACTTGAAAGCCAGTAACAGGCCAACACATCAGTGACACCCTCAGAACCAGAGGGCAGCAAAGGAAAAGGAAAGAGGCACAGTGAAGGCCTGATAACAGAAAAGAAGTGGACACCCATTGCCACACAGAAGAGTAGAAAACCACGAAATTCTGCATCAATACAAGGTAAACCAACCTTGATAACTTGTACAGGGAAAATTACTATAATTAACCCAGTTGTAACCTCTAAAGGTAAATTGCCCAAATCAGCAGACAACAAAATTGTACAAGGCACAGTCAAAGGTAAATACCCTAAGAACATAAAGTTTTTGACTGCTTGAAAACACTAACATGTCACCTGTACACCTCAGAGATCTTGGCTTCCAAAGGAACCAACCAGAGGACACAGAAGGTTTGTGCAGAACCAGAAGACCTAAAAGAGGACACCTTGGACACAGTAGTGGATGGAAAACAATGAGGGAGATAATATCAAGCCTGCCATTCACACTCCAATTCAATGGAGACCTCAAAACAGAGGACTGGAAAGACATGGATCAAGTTCTTCAGCTCCACCAACTCCTCAAGGACTTATTCCAATAGAGCATGGACAACAAGAGGTTCAACCTGGCAAGTCACTGGGCAGAACTTGGAGCAAGTTGCCAGAAGATCTCTCTCAGAGAGATAGACTTCAAAGACCCGATAGTAATCACCAAAGGTTGGAATCCTACCAGGCAGTTCAGACTCCTGGAGGCAAGGGCACAGAGGATAAGGGAGAATAAAGCCACTATCAAAGCTATAGAAGAACAGTTAACCCAGACAGGGCCTACTCAGATTCCTTCAGGCTGACAAGGAGCAGGCCAAATCAGCTCTCCAGTGGCTTCACACCATTCAGAAACCAGCAGATCAGTGGCCAAGAGTCACCATTCTTCATAATTCCAGGAACTTTCCAGGAGAAGACAAGGAAACAAGGGCCAGAACAAAACCTCCTTCAACCAGAGGAGGAAAGAGTCAGACCCTATGAATCAGAAGCTGTGGGATTTGGTAAAAGAACTGCACAAGAACCAGAAGTAGTTGTAAACCACTCTAAAATCAATGGTCCTAGTAATAGAAACATTACCCCCACTCAGACTGAACATAACATTGTCACATCTGAGAGTAACATCAACAGTGATACACTGTGGTTACAAATGTCCCAATATGCTGAACAATCTGCAAAGCAGTTTGCAGAACTTGAAGCTGGCTAGGAGAGGATGAAAAAAACACAAGCCTCCTTGGAACAGATATTTAACAATCTTCAAGAAGGATATGCTCAACTGAGCAAAGCCTCTGAAGAAACAAACAAAAGACTGAATCTAGGCTTTGGAGAACATCACCACAGCAAAAGGGACAGGGATTGTCTGGACCAAGACATAAACAAATTTTTTAATTTCTACCACAACTTGAAGCCCCAACCACAAGGCCAAGTTATGGAGAATCCATATCAACCAGATGACATCAAGCCAGATGCCATGTTGATGAATAAGGCAAGATTTCCATCACAATACCAGGATGGATATGGAATGTCTTATGCAGAGAAGGAAGCCTTGAAACAGCTTCCTGAGGCCTCAAGCTGGCCCAAATTCTCTCGATCAGGAAAATATGATCATATGGAACTCATAGATTATATTGATGGACTCTTCATTGATGTACCAAGCATACCAGACTACTGGATCACTGCTAGATTGAATACTGCATTTAAAGGTCATGCCAGTATATGGTACACAGAAATGAAAGAAATCCATGGCAGGAGAAACTGGCCATGGTGGAAGAGTCAAATCATCCAAAAGTACAGTAATGGAACTTGGATATGGCAAAAGACCATGTCATTTGAAAATGAAAAACACTCTGTGGACAAAGATCCATATGAGTGGTGTCTTAGACAGTCTAAAAGACTTAAAGCCATTGATCCTCAGATGAACATCCAAATGAGGAATCACAAAATTCTGACACAACTGGCAGGAGAACTAGAGCATGCAGTAAAATACATACGCAACCAAAATTGCACTCTAGATGACATTGCCAACACCTTACAAGACATAAGGAAAAGGACTAATATAGGCAAATTCACCCCATATAAGAACAGTAGTTTCAAAGAGAAACAACCTTTCAGGGTAGAGTTTAAAGACAAACCCAAAGAAAGAGTGGCAGAAGTGGCAAAGAAGAGGAATTCTTGTCACAATTGTGGTTCAACAGACCACTATGCCAACAACTGTCCAAAGGCACAGAAGAAAGTCTATGCCATTGAGAAAGTCCCAGAAGAGGAATCCCCAATAGAGGATTCTGAATCAGACTCCATGGGTGATGCCATCAGAGAACCATCTGATGATGATCAAGACCCAAGAGAGGAATTTCTAGTGGAATACCAAGAGGAAACCCCACTAGAAATTCAGGACATACAGTTGGAAGCAGGCATGCCACAGGACACTGCTAACAAGAACTGGTGCAAACAAACTCAAGATGCACAAAAATTCGTGGTTAAACCAACCAAAGGAATGGCATATATACATGGGACAGCCACAAAAATGACTGTTTGCATTGACAATGCTCAGAATCCACTGATAATTGATAGTGGAGCACACTGCTCCATAGTGGACAGAAACTATCTGGATACCCACTTCCCAAACTGGGAAAAACAGCTCTTGCTAACTAAGGCAAAGAACTTTAAAAGTGCATCAGGGAAGATGACTTCCATTGGGACAATTATCAAAGAAATAATTATACCCCACTGGAAGGGTAATATCAGACTCAACCCAGAGTTTGTAGTACTTGATGATGCCCACATCCAAGGGTTTTTACTGGGAACAGATTACTAGAGGATGTATGGCATAGACATTTACAACAGTAAAAATAGGCACATCACCAATGGTACTGACAAGGAAAAGAAATTTTCACTTGATATATACCAGATATCTTCTCAAGATCCACTAGAACAACTTCTGAAGGAATTCAGAGAGGGACAGTTTAGCACTACCCTCACCAGTAAACAAAAACTAAGTTTACTGAAGATTCTGAGAAAGAACGGACCAGCATTTGCCATTGGTGAAGAACCATTAGGAAAGATCAAAGGCCATGATATAGAACTATATCTGGAGGTGGAAAGGCCTTGTCCACCCATTCTTAGGAGACCTCCTTATCCAGCATGCCTGAGAACCAGGAAAGAAATTGAGAAACATATCAATGAACTCCTGGACATGGATGTCATCAGGAAGATTGGACATAATGAAATAGTGGAAATCACCACCCCTGTCCTAATCACCTGGCATGATGGCAAGTCTAGACTGTGTGGACACTTCAGAGCTCTGAATAACTACACAAAAAGCAGACAGGTACCCTATACCCAGGATACCTAATGCCTTGGATAAACTGGGAAACGCCAAATACATAACCAAAATGGATGGTATGAAAGGCTTCCACAAAAATGGAGTTAAACCAAACTCCATGAAATTACTCAGAATGATGTGCCATATGGGCATATATGAGTATACCAGGATGCCATTTGGAATCAAAAATGCACCAGCCCATTTCCAAAGGATGATGGACACAATCTTCCAAGAAGAAATACTGGAAGGCTGGATGGTGGTATATATTGATGATATAATTATATACTCAGAGACATGGGAAGACCATGTAAAATATACAGACAGAGTGCTAAGTAAATGTACACCCATCAATCTGAAAATTTCACTGAAAAAGTATAGTTTTGGCCAACAAGAGCTACTAGCTCTAGGACATAAAGTCTCAGGTCTTAGTCTGGCAATTGACCAGAATAAAGTAGCAGCAGTACTGAAAAAGCCAGTACCAAAAAGCATCAAAGAGATGCAATGCTTCCTTGGGTCTGCTAGCTACTATAGAAACCACATCATAAACTTTGCACACATAACTAGTAGTTTATACAAGTTATGTTCAAAAGATGTAGTTTTTGAAATTACCAAGGAAAGGAGAGATGCATATGAGATGATCAAATATGAACTCACAAATGCACCTGTGCTCATCTTATCTGACTTTGAACTACTATTCAAGTTATATATAGATGCAGCATGCAGTCAAGGGCTAGGAGCAGCCCTTCACCAAAGACAAATTGTGGATGGTGAACCAAGAGAGGAGTAATTTGCTACATCTCAAGGCAGCTGAAAGATTCAGAAGCCAGGTATGGGGCTACCCAGACTGAGTGTCTATGTCTAGTCTGGGCTCTAGAACAACTCCATTATTATCTGGAGGGTGCAGTCTTTGAAGTCTATACAGACTGCACAGCCTTGAAGTCTTTACTGAACATGAAGACTACAAATAGACACATGCTGAGATGGCAAATAGCCATCCAGGAGTATAGAGGGAACATGAACATGATATAAAACAAAGTTAAAAGCCATACCAATGCAGATGGCCTTAGCAGATGGCAACTGGACAATGTCAAAAGCAATCCAGCTTATTACCCTGAAGTTTCAGCCAAGATCCCTATCCATTTCATGGAAGAGGATAGGAGGAAGAACTTCAGATTTTCTGAATGGGCACCGCAGAGTGGTACCCTTGACAGTGGAAATACTGATTCAGAGGGAACAGAAACTCCCATACTGGGAATAAGTTCCTCAGAACTACACAATGAATTTTTTAGTGCAGTACTGAAGTCTTATGCTAAACACAAACAGTGTGGCATATTACTACAACTCCTTCAACAAAAGTACAGGAGTCCAGAACTGGAATCCCAGCTGGAAGAACCCTGGTTGAGGGCCTATAAGGATAACAAGTTTTTCCTTATAGATGGCCTGCTCTACCACAGAGAGAAACACACAAGTGTACTCACAGTGGTAGACAGAGACCACATCTCATTGATCCTGCAGGAATGCCATTACTGCCCCTATATGGGACACATGAGTGAAGACAGGACCAAGGAGAGGGTAGCAAGCACAGCTTGGTGGCCCAAGCGGGAACAAGAGTTGGGAGAATACATCAACACTTGTGAAAGATTCCAAAAGGCAAATAGGAAACATGGGAAGATGTATGGGCTACTTCAACATATAGAAGAACCCAAACACCCATGGGAAACCATCAACATGGACTGGGTTACAGGACTTGTCCCAGGAGGCAGATAAAACTACAATGCCTGCTTGATCATAGTTGATAGGTTCAGCAGGAGCATGAGGTGTCTACCATGCCACAAAGGGGAAACAGCCATGGATACTTCCCTGTTATTTTGGAATAACATCATATCTACCTGTGGAGTCCCTAAAATCATCATTAGTGATAGGGACCCAAAATTCACATCTGAATTTTGGACCAACATGTATGAAATGCTTGGCACCAAGATTGCTTTTTACACAGATTACCATCCTCAAATAGATGGCCTAGCTGAGAGGAAGATCCAGACTATGGGAGACATCCTTAGAAGGTTCTGTGCCTATGGCATGGAATACAAGGACCATGAAGGATACACCCATGACTGGGTTACCCTTCTACCAGCTGTCCAACTGGCTTATAATACAAGCCAGCACTCTACCCCAGGAAAAACACCTGCAGTGGTAGAGAAAGGGTGGAATCACCTGTTGCCTGTGGATAACTTAAAGAAGAATCTTCTGACCATCCACCCCATAGCCAAAGACTTCCATGATATGTGGAAGAGGGCTTGTGACACAGCTTCCAAATTCATAGCTGAGGCAAAAGAATATAATAAACAGAGGTGGGACAAGACACACATAGAACCTGACTTTAAGGAAGGGGACCAGGTGCTAGTGTCTACACTGAACTTTAATAATCTTAAAGGACCCAAAAAGATGAGGGACTACTTTGTAGGGCCTTTAACTATCATTAGGTTGATAGGAAAGAATGAAGTGGAAGTCAAACATACAGAGGAATTTTCCAGGAAGCACCCAGTCTTCCCAGTAAGTTTGGTCAAACCATACTTCCAAACAGAGGAGGATAAATTCCCGTCCAGGAAGAAGAACCCCACACCACCTGATATAGTGGAAGTGGAGGACTCCCCAGGACCTGTGAGTAATATCATCAGGGCCAGGAAGATCAGACTTAATGGAAAGGATCAAAGACAATACTTAGTCAGATTCAAGCACCAAACAGCTGATAAAGACAAATGGTTGGCAGAAGATGCCATACCAGATGGGAACCTTCATCTAAGGAGATTCAGGGCCTCTAGGTGGACTGAACAGTCTCATAAATGCTGAGCCTTTTTTAGAGGGAGGGTATGTCAGCCTGTGACTCAAAACCAGAGCACAAGCATGACAGCCAAAATACCATAAACCAATGGTATAGCCAAGATACCACCAAAACATGGAGCTGAGCTAAATCAGCCCAAAAGGTATCAGAAGAAAGAGGAAACTCACCTCTTTCTGAAAATATAAGTCCCATCACCATAGGACCAGAAATAACAAAGTTATTCCTGCTCAAAGTTATTGCTGAGCATAAACCTTAATTTTCACCTCTCATCCAAAATCTAGAATAGGAGGCTGAACCCAATCAAATGGGTACTCAAAATGAATCTCTAAGCCAGGGCTATCCAATGGTACCAGCAAAACTGAGCTAGCACCAATATTACTGGAGTTATGGTCAATTTCAGGCCAAATAAGGGTGAACAGAACATTCACCTCTCATCTAACTTCTACAGTTTTGGTGTGAGATACTTGAAGTGGGGTCTTTTTGGAAAGACACAATCAGGGCTATATGATGGTGTCATCCATTTCCCCATAGCTCAACTAGAACAAAAGTTATGGGGAAAATAAGCTCAATACAGCTTTTTTCCTATACGATGCAAATGTACAAAATTCTTGTACATGGGATAAATTTGCCATACTTAATGATACACATATCAAATGAGGTACCATTGTGTAGAGCACATACAGGGCTACACACTGAACCAATTTTGAGGTTGATATCTCAAGAATTGACAAATTTATGGCTGTTTTAAGGTCAAAATCCCACCTGCTGTCATATACAGCCTTGCCATGGGATAATATCCCATAACCGTGAATATGAGGTGTCAAATAGATGAAGAAGCTTGTTTTTACTTCAATACCTCATATGTCAGTCAATACTGGGGTCCCATACAGTTTCTTACAGCATTCTACGCGTCATACACGTCAGAATCAGGCTGTGGGGTCCCCAGATGAAAATGTTCACCCTGTATTGGTGAAAACTGCCCAGATGTGGTTTCAAAACCACATCTGAGCCCTATACAGACTATACAGTCTAGCACCCTTTCCACCGCATTTCAGGATAAAAAGGAGGCTTTTCACAGCCAGAATTGTTTCCTCATCCTTCTCTTGAATATTCTACATAGTAAACTGTCAAAAACAGTTTTACTCTTGGCTGATAATCAGGGTATAATTGTAATTTTAATTATTGTAGTTCTTATTATAGTAATCCAACTGGTAAGACTGCACCCAGGTTTCTCAATAGCGCTCACCATCACTATTTTTCAATAGTAGAACCCTGATATTTTATAGAAAGCTATTATATCATATTAAAACTCTTATTTTAAAATTATTTCCACATGTCACAGTCATAGTTCTAGTTGTAAAGAGTCTAATTACTGCTTCAACATAGACTCCAGCTGACAGATGGAGCTGGACTCAGAGGTAGAATTGATTCCTCAAAAGGGAAAAGGAAGGACAATATCTCCAGTGGAACAGAATCCACACAAGGAAGTGCCTTATCCCAAAGGAAAGTCAAATTCCCATGATATCTGAAACAGAGTTAGAACCAAGTATGAGTGACTCAAACAGGTACAAATCACATTCAGAGGGCTCAAATAGACATTTACATGAGCCAGTACAAACAGTACTACACAGTGTACAAACAAAAGGACTGGGAAATGTTGCCCCAAATACACCAAGGAGTGATGAACTCCTGGTACATCATGAAAAATTTCCTCAAAGAGGAGGAAATGGCGAGATACTCCAATGGATGGAATCCACTATCATCCAAACCTCAAATCAAAAAGATCAAGGAGTACCATGCCAAAAAGAAGGAGGCAACCAAGGAAGAAGCACAAGTAGCTTCTACCAGAAAGCCTCAAGCAAACCAAACTCCCCAAGAGGGGAAGAAGAACAAGAAAAAGAATTTGAGGAAACCATATTCCCCAAGCTACAGGATTCCAAAAATCCAAAAAGATGCCATTGGAAATGTCTTCAACATTCCCAGAACTTTGATGGAATTCAAAGACAAGGAGTAGGAAAGAATGAGACAACCTCATTTCCCAAATAAATAACCTTGTCCAAAGATGTTGTAAATACTTGAACTGAAATTAAAAATAGTATATTACCTCTAAAAGAAATTAAAAATAGTTTATTATCATTACAAGAAATAAACAATAACTTATCTTCTTTAACAAAAATTGTTGTACAAAATGAAAAAGAAATTGACAACATTAACTTTATTGTTGAAAATAAAAAACCAAAGATTTTAATTGATAACACTCAAAAATTAATACAAGGACAACAAGAATTGTATAAATACATAAAAGATATCAAAGATAAAACTTTGACAATCAATTATGATGTGAGTATTGACAATCTTACAAAAAAACTAAACAAAGTAAGTATTTCTGTAGAAAAATTTGAAGAAAAGACTTCATCACACCAAAAATTACTTTTGGACCATGTCCAAAAGAGTGATGAAGCAAGAATGCATCTGAAAGATGACATTCAAATTGAAATAAGGCTTATTACTGGAAAAATGGATAAGATTAATGAGGCTAACTCAAATATGCCAAAGTTATCAACCCCATTTTCTCACATAAGAAGCCCTGTTAAACCAAAAGAGGAACTAACAAATCCATTCATAACAGACTTAAGTCACCAAGACAATCACCAAGTCTTAAGGAAGGAAGCACCTCAATTAGAATAATGGCCAACATTCACAGGAGAAGATGAATATGACCACATGTCATTTATCAAGACAATTGACATGCTACAAGAAGATTATGCCATACCAGATGACTTAATTACCGTAAGATTACATTCATTGTTTGAAAAATCTGCAAAAAAATGGTATTATGGCATAAGACAAAAAAATGGCAAAAATACCTGGTCTTGGTGGAAACAAGAACTAATAACCAAGTGGGCTAATGATGCCTGGAGGTACAAGATAGAGAATGCATTTGAAAATTATTTCTTTGAAAAAGACAAAGACAAACCTTTAACTTGGTTCTTAAAACAAGCTGAAAGACTCAATGCATTGTACCCAGAAATGTCACAAAAGATGGTGCGCATGAAAATACTTAAGAAATGTGGAGGAGAGCTAGAACATGCCCTAAGGAGCAGGTGTATAGAACCATGCTCCACAGAAGAGTATATCAATGCACTAGAGGACATAGTGAAAAGAACAAAAATTGGCAGAACTTGGAAGAAATTGGACATTAAAAGTCCAAATAAGCCATTTATCAAAAAAGATAAATCAAAAGAAGCTTTCAAGCCCAATAAATCCAACAATAATGAGCAAAGAAAATGCCATAAATGTGGAGGTATTGGACACTTAGCCAATAACTGCCTCAAAATGGCAAATATTAATGAAATTGTGGAAACAGAAAACCACACTGACAAAGAGGAGGAATCTGACTCTGAAAAAGAAACAGAAGAGTCACAAAGCTCTGAAAGTGATGAAATTAATACAATTAATGCACAAATTAATAATATTTATATAATCTATGAAGTACTAGATGTTAACTCAAACTTACCACAAGTTGGAACATCCAACACAAACCTGAAAAATATAAAGGATGCCAAAATGTATAGACCCAAACCTGCAAAAGGAATGGGATATACAGCTGGAAAATCAAGTATAAGTATTGTTATGGTTGATACCAAGAAGGAAAAGTGAGCTTGGATACAGGAGCATATTGTACCTGTGTTGGTAAAAGTTATTTAAAAAGCATTGTTCCAGATTGGCAAGAAAAACCTATGCCAATACAAGGTGTCAAATTTAGTAGTTCAAGTGAGAGAATGAAGCCCCTTAGAATAATTGATTTAACACTAATTTTTCCTCACCCCTCACAATGCGTCAGAATTCAAGTAGAGTTTGTCGTAATGGACAACTGTACTAGTAATCACTTCATACTTGGAAATGACTACTTGTCAATTTATGGTATAGATATCTCTAACCAAAAAGGTAGATATTTTACCATAGGAGACAACAAAAGACAAACGTTTGGCTTCTTAAATAACAAAAAACAAATTACAGCTATTAAGAATGAAGAGAAAAGTCCAGAAAAGGAACTTTTTCTATCTGAACAACTCAAAGAGGCAGAATTCAATCAAAAATTAACAGAAAAAATGAAAGCAAAATTGATTGACCTCTTATTTAATTACAAAAATTCCTTTGCAACTGACAAAGACCCACTAGGTGCCAGAATTGGGCATGAGGTGCATATAATTCTTAATGTGGAAAGGCCTTACCCACCTTTACTAAGGACACATGCTTACTCAGCTGGTCCAAGGGCTAGAGAAGCCTTGGAGGTACACATTAAAGAAGTAATGGACCTTGGAGTATTAAGAAAAGTAGGAAATAATGAACAGGTAGAGGTCACTACACCTGTCTTTATAAATTGGCATAATGGAAAATCAAGAATGGTAGGAGACTTCAGAGCCTGGACACCTATACCATTCCAGACAGATAGCCAATACCCAGAATCCATGAGACATTGACACAATTGTCACAAGCTAGGTTCATTACAGCCATGGATGCTTTAAAGGGTTTTCATCAAAATTTCTTAACAGGCAATGCCAAGAAACTACTGAGGATAATAGTCCACTGTGGGATTTTTGAATACTTAAGAATGCCATTTGGCATAAAGAATGCACCTTCCCATTATCAAAGGATGATGAATACCATATTTCCTGAAGAATTATCAGAAGGATGGTGAATTATCTATATTAATGATATCATAGCTTTCTCAGAAACGTCTGAAAATCACCTTACAAAACTGGAAAGGGTACTACAAAAAATAGTACAAGTGAATATGAAAATATTCTTGAAAAAGTTTCCTTTTACATATAGTGAACTAAAACCACTAGGACACGTTTTATATGGACTTAGTCTAGGCATAGACAAGAATAAAGTAGCAGCAGTACTACTTAAGCCAATGCCTCAAACCAAAAAAGAAATGAAATCATTTCTAGGATTTGCTTGTTACTATAGAAAGCATATAAAGGACTTTGCAAAAACTGCAAAATCCTTGTATAAAATATGTGATCATCAAACAGTCTATGAAATGACAGAAGAAAGAGTCAAGGCATATAAATAATTGAAAAATTCCTTAACAAATGCCCCATTTCTTCTAATGCAAGGTTGAAAACTACCCTTTAAACTTGAAATTGATGCTTGTGGAGAAGGACTAGGTGCTGCACTACCTCAGACACAAATTATCAATGATAAACCAGTGGAAGGACCAATTTGTTTTATTTCGAGACAGATAAAGCCAACAGAAGCAAGATATGGAGCAAGCCAAATGGAATGCATCTGCTTAGTGTGGGATTTAGAAAAATTACATTCTTACTTGGATGGAACAGTATTTGATGTGATTACAGACTGTAATGCTGTAAAATTTCTATTAAATATGAAAACTCCAAATAGACATATGCTGAGATGGCGAATTTCTATCCAAGAATATAGAGAAAATATGACTATTTTTCATGAATCTGGTAATATTCCTAAAAATGCAGATGTTCTTAGCAGATGGGCTCTAGCAAATACCCCTGACAATCCAGCATGGGTACCACAGGAAGGGCACCACATAGGAGGAATATGTGTTATAGACATTGGCACAGAATTCTTTAACCAAGTTAAAGAAAGCTATAAGATAGAAAAGAATTTCCATATCTTAAGCGAACTTCTAATTAAAGACTGCAAAGATGCATCACTTTCATCAAAATTAGATTAAACATGGAAAAAGGCATATGATGAAGGAAGATTCCACCTCCTTGATGGAATCCTTTACCATAGAACAAAACACACATGTGTTATGGCCTTAACAGATAGAACCCTGATAAAAACTATTTTACATGAGTGTCATGATAGTGTTTCAGCTGGACATCTTTCAGAAGACAGAATACTATAAAGGGTGAAAACCTGCTCTTGGTGGCCAAATTGGAAGAAAGATGTTGCACAATACTGCCAAACCTGTGACAGATGTCAAAAAGCCAACAGAGACACAGTAAAGAAATTTGGAATGATGATCCAAATCCAAGAGCCAAAATCCCTTTGGGAAATAGTTCATATTGATTGGGTAACAGCATTACCTCCAGGAGGAGACAGAAGCTATAATGCATGCCTAGTATTAGTTGACAGGTATAGCAAAACTCCCATGTTCCTACCATTTCACAAAGATGACACAGCTATGGACACAGCCATAATGATATGGAATAAAGTCATTAGCCATACAGGCTTGTTTCCAAATATTATAAGTGACATAGACCCAAAATTCACTTCAGCATTATGGAAAAATCTCCATAACTTGTTTAGGACAAAGTTATCATTCTCAACAGCTTACCATCCTCAAACCAATTGTTTAGCAGAAAGAATGATACAAACCTTGGAGGACATGATCAGAAGATTCTGTGCTTATGGACTAGAATTCAAAGATTCTAATTTTTTTACCCATGATTGGTGTACACTAATACCTGCCCTTCAACTGGCCTATAAAACATCAATCCATTCTTCTACTGGAAAAACACCAGCAATGCTAGAAAAAGGTTGGAATCCAAGACTTCCTTATTATACCTTTAAAAAGGACTTAGTGGATATACATCCAACAGCAAGCAGTTTTAAGATAATGCTTGACAAAGCAAGACACCATGCAAACAGATGTACACAAGTTTCTTTCAAATATGCAAAAGAAAAATGGGATAAAATTCATAAACCACCTGACTTCAAAATAGGAGACTTGGTCCTAGTATCAACCCTTAATTTCAATAACATAAAAGGTCCAAATAAACTGAAAGATTACTTTGCAGGACCATTTATGATAAAGGCACTTCATGGACCCAATGCTGTGCAATTGGAACTCACAGGTTAATTAATGAAGAAACACCCCACTTTCCCTGTAAGTCTGATAAAGCCTTACAGCTCAAGTGATAAGGATCTATTTCCACTAAGAAATAAACCCCCACTTGAAATTCCCCCCTTTGAAGAAGGAGAAGAAAAGAAAATTGTAAAAGTCCTTAAAGAAAGAAGGACAAGAAACAAAAAAGAAAGCGAATACCTTGTAAGGTATAGAAATTCAACTCAAGAAGATGAATGGCTACTTGAGAAAGATATAAAAAATGCTGATAAACTACTAAGAAGGTTCAGACATGAAAGAAAACGTAAAGAATAGAAAATCAAGCATTATTGAGCTTCTCGACTAACAAAGTCTATTGAAGAGGTAGGACAGTGGATGATACCCTAATTACACATATCAGATTGTGTTACAATCTTTTTTGGTGGTAGGGAATGTGAACCTTTGAAATATGACCACATACCCAAAAAGGTCACAAGAAATATTTAGAATAGTTATACATTAAAAATGATTACCTTAAAGATACAAAAATGCCATAAATAAGCATAAAACTTGGTTTAACTTCAAAATAAATGAATAAACATGTGAGATAAGTTACACCATTGGAGTCCCCATGGTAAAATACACATATACCATTTTTATGGCATATCTGTAAAGTCAATATTTAATGAGTTATAAGTAATAATACCTTATAAAAACATGAATCCTTAATTATTTCAAATACCAATGAAACAACATGGGAAATGAATGGTACCATTAAATTCTCCATAAAACCTACACATAAAACAATTAAGGAACTAATCTCTAAAGTCAATACTTAAGGAGTTAAGCTGAATATATGCACTTTTTTGGTCAACGCATATATTCAAGGATTTTAGCTAATATCTTTTGAAATATACATGATAGAGTGATTAACCAAAAAATAAAGTCACCACGTAATTACTGTAGGAATACAGAAATGAACTTTATTTCACAAGTTATAAACAAGGTTAAAACCTGTAAGGGATTATTGATTAAAATCAATAGAGCTGTTGACCACTTTGTTGTGAAAGTGGTCCAAATTTAAAAAAAGTGGACAGTTGAATTTGACTAGTTCATTCGTGAAGAATGATGTATTTTTTATTACAACATTCTAGGTATAACCCCTGGAAATCATGGTTTGAAGTTTAAAATATTAAATTTTGACAGAAAAGATGAGTTACAAGGAAAATCATCAAAAAATACAGTTTTGATGATGTAATAAAACTCTCTTGGAAGTGTAATGATGATATGCCAAGATATCAGAATCCACTCTCAGAATAGCTGTAGCGTGTATAACTTAAAAGGTATTAATGATCAAAGTTTAATCTTAAATTTGATCATTTAAGATCACTCACTGTAATCTTATTTTAAGTTTAACAGTCATATAAGTGATAAGACTGGTGAATACTATTAAAATATGATTAAAACTAATAAAATCCACAAAGTTTAGGCTTCTGCCAAGCCTATGATGTCATCAAACTTAGAGTTATAGTGATGACTCTAAATAATGGCATAATTATGAGGTAAGATGGTTTCATCATGATGTAATCATCACCAAACCTTAAAATATTGATCAATTCTAGTAGAAAGCATCATAACACGTCTACTAGAAGCCCGCTGGACTCTAGGAGGGAGGTATTTACTATAAATAGAACTCTTTTTACTCTGTTTTCCCCTCAGACGCTTACAAAACATTGAATCATTAAATGAAAAGGTAATTTCTTTATTCTTTATATATAAAACGTTTATATTCAAGACAAAAGATAATCTTATTATGGTCTTCATCTCTGACGTGATTATTGCAAATATTTAATTATTTTTTTTAAATTTCTCTTAAAAACCTCTATTCCACGTAAAATCAAGAAAAACTGTAATTTCTCTTAAATTGTATTGTAATTACAATTTAAATAAGTTTTATTTAAATTTTTAGGCGTCAAATTATTCAAAATTATTATTTTAAGCATTAAAAGTAGGTTATTTCTCTGATTATAATAATTTTTCTCTATTATTACTTTAATAATTATATAATTGATATAAATAGTATTTATATTAATTTATAACTTTGATATTGGTAATCTTATTGTTATTAATTGTTTTTTATTAATAAAAAACAATTTTTCACGCCTTTATTATTTGTCAGTAACAATAATCAAGTGCTTTTAAATATATTAATCATCTTATATTAATATATTTACTTATTATGTTATTTTTTATAATATAAACTATATTATTATATTTATTTAATAATATAATTATTTTACGCCATAATTATAATAATTCTTTATTATTATAATTATTTTTATGTTATTTATTTCATTTATAGGACATTCATAGTACAATAAGTAAAATATTAGTAATTTTTACTTATTGTTTCATAGTCAAACCTTACAGAAGATAAGAGGCCTAGAGACCTGTCTTTAAGTGTCATAAATGTGGAAGCACTTCACATTTGGCCAACACCTGCACCAAGAAGACAAAGATTCATGAAGTTCAAGTCATTGAATAAGCTCAGAGTACTGAAGAGGAAGAGGAATCTGACCTAGATTGTGAGGTTTGACTATCAAACAATAAGTAAAAATTACTAATATTTTACTTATTGTACTATGAATGTCCTTATAAATGAAATAAATAAGATAAACAAAAAATTATAATAATAAACAATTATTATAATTATGGTGTAAAAATAATTATATTATTAATAAAATAAAATAATATAATTTATATTATAAAATAAAATATAATAAAATAAATATATTAATATAAAATAATTAATATATTTAAAAGCACTTTATTATTGTTACAAACAAATAATAAAGGCGTAAAAAATTGGTTTTTATTAATAAAAACAATTAATAACAATAATATTACCAATATTAAAGTTATAAATTAATATAAATATTATTTATATTAATTAAAGAATTATCAAAATAATAATAAAGAGAAAATTATTATAATAAGAGAAAATAACCTACTTTTAACACTTAATATAATAATTTTGAAATATTTTATGCCAAAAAATATAAATACAACCTTTTCAAATTGTATTTACAATAAAAATAAAGAAAAATTACTAATATTCTTGATTTTTACGTGGAAATGAGTTTTAGAGAGATTTTTAGCAAAAACAATTAAATAAATGATTTAATCACGTCAAAATAGATGATTATAGCAAGGTGGTCTTTGGTCTTTAATAATATAATAGTTTTATATATAAAGAATAAAGAAATTTCCCTTGATTTAATTGATTTAATGTTTTTGATGCGTCTGAGGGGAAAATAGAGTAAAAAGAGCTCTATTTATAGTAAATACCTCCCTCCTAGAGTCCAGCAGGCTTCCAGTAGACGTGTACTGATCATATCCACTGGAATTGATCAATATTTTAAGGTTTGGAGATGATTACATCATGATCAAACCATATTGCATCATTATTACACCATTATTTAGAGTTATCACTATAACTCCAACGTTGATGACATCAGAGGCTTGGCAGAACCCCAATTTTCGTGGATTTTATTAGTTTTAATCATAAACTAATAGTATTAACCAATTTTATCACTCATATGACTGTTAAACTTGAATTAAAGTTACAGTGAGTGATCATAACTGCTCAAATTAAGCTCAAACTTTGATCTTTAATAACCTTTAGGTTTTACACGCTAAAGTAATTCAGAGAGTGAATTCTGATAGCCTGACATAACCTTATTATGCTGCCAAGAGTTTTTCATTACATCATCAAAACTCTAATTTTGATGATTTTTCTTGTAACTCATCTTTTCTGTTGAAATTCAATATTTTAAACTTCAAATCATGGTTTCAGGGGGTTATACCCTGAATTTAATAATACAAATTACATCATTATTCACGAATGAACTAGTAGAATACAACTGTGTACTTTATTTTAAGTTTGGACCACTTTCACAACAAAGTGGTCAACAGCTCTGTTGATTTTTATCAATATTTCATCATAGGTTTTAACCTTGTTTATAAATTGTAAAATA
Organism: Austropuccinia psidii; assembly: GCA_023105745.1. NCBI lineage: Eukaryota > Fungi > Basidiomycota > Pucciniomycetes > Pucciniales > Sphaerophragmiaceae > Austropuccinia > Austropuccinia psidii. Next base: position 20,891,687 of record JALGQZ010000016.1, read on the forward strand.
AAGTTCATATCTGTGTTTTTACGGTAATTACGTGTTAATTTTTTTTTTGGTTCATCACTCTATCTTGTATAGTTTAAGAGATATTATCTATGATCCTTGAATATATGCATTGACCAAAAAAGTGCATATATTCAGGTTAATTCCTTAAGTATTAACTTTGGTGATTAGCTCATTAATTGTTTTATGTGTGGAGTTTCATGGGGAATCTAATGGTCCCATTTATTTCACATGTTGTTTCATTGGTTCTTGAAATAAATAAGTATTTATGGTTTTTATAAGGTATTATTCCTTATAACTCATTAAATATTGGTTTTACAGATATGCCATAAAAATGGTATATGTGTATTTTACCATGGGGAATCCAATGGTATAATTTATTTCATGTGTTGATTCATTGGTTTTTAAGTTAAACCAAGTTTTGTTCCAATTTATGGTATTTTTGTATTTTTAAAGTAATTATTTTTAATGTGTAATTATTCTAAGTGATTTTAATATAATTATCTTAAAGGTATAATTTTTCTAAGTATCTTTTGTGACCTTATTGGGTATGTGGTCATATCTCAAAGGCTCACATAGATTCTGCAGTCTCTGAGGATACACCAGTAGAAGACTGTCCCATTGAAAAAAATACAGCTTTCTTTGAGGTCACAGAAGTCCATACTCACTTGCCACAGTACAGTGAGGATTGTCATAACCTGATTAATATCCAGGATGCCAAAATGTGTAAAACAAAACCTTCTAGAGGAAAATGATACACTGCTGGAGCATCTTGTATCACATCAAACCTTATGAATGATATTGAAGCCAAAGTAAATTTGGATACAGGGGCATTTTGTACTTGTGTAGGAAACGATTATCTTCAAGCCATACTCCCTGGATAGAAAAGCCATCTATTACCAATAGAGGGTGTAATATTTAGTAGTGCCAGTAATAATATGTACCCTTTAGGCATATTGGAAACTAATCTTGTATTTCGACATCCAGCAGGAAGTGTAAGAATGAAAAATGAGATAGTAGTAATGGACAATTTCACATCTTAGCACATCATTCTTGGGAATGATTACTTGAATATTTATGGTATTGACATCAATAACCATAAATACAGATATTTCTCAATTAGAGAAAATAAAAGACAAAAATTTTCTTTTTGCAATATGCCAACACAAATATCTGTCATATCTTCTGTTAAAGATACTCATAAGGATGAATTTGTGGCTAATCAACTTGTTGAAGCACAAATTAATCCATCATTATCACCAAAAATGAGGCATGACCTCATTGATTTATTATTCACATATAAGAATGCCTTTGCTTCTGATAATGAACCATTAGGCTCTATTAAAGGGCATGAAGTTGATATTACTCTTAATATTGACAGACCATACCCTCCATTACTTAAAAGACCAGCTAGTCCCGCCAGTCCCAGAGCTAGAGAAGGCTTGGAAAAACATATCCAAGAGTTGCGCCAGCTTGATGTACTAAGGAAAGTAGGCCATAATGAAGAAGTTGAAGTGACAACACCTGTTATTATTTCTTGGAATAATGATAAGTGAAGGATGGTTGGGGATTTTAGAGCATTGAATACCTACAAAGCTTCAGATAGGTATCTAATCTCTATAATTCAAGAAACCTTGACTAAATTGTCTAAAGCCAAGTATATAAAATCCATGTATTCATTGAAAGGCTTTCATAAAAAAATTTTGATGCCCAAAACTAAGAAATTACTCAGAATTATTGCTCAATGTGGTATTTATGAGTATATTAGAATGTTATTTGGTATTAAAAATTCACCATCTAATTATAAAAGAATGGTGAATACCATCTTCCCAAAGAATTATCTAAAGGATGGCTCAGCATTTATATTGATGATATTATAATATGTTCTGACTCATGGTCTTTGCACCTTGAAAGACTTGCAAGAGTACTTGACAAAGCCACAGGAGTGAATATGAAGATTTTACTCAATAAATGTAACTTTGGCTTTGCAGAACATAAAGCTTTAGGACATATTGTTTCTCACCAGGGCAAATCTCGCCTCAATCGTTGGCGATTGACTTCATGTCGCACCGCTGTCAGTATAAAATCTTGCTTCAGTTGTGTTAGTGTCACTTTATAGTCACTGGATTTAGTGGGTCACGTCACGTCAGCTTCAAGACAATGTCAATCATCACATGTGTCACATGAGAATGTCACTCAAAGCCTAAACCCATTTCAACACTATTCACAATGTTCAGGTAATTTCACCTCATTGGCTTCCACATCCCCACCTAATCTGCCCCGATGCTTCGCATGCTTATGAGCCCGCACCACCCCTCAGATGAGACTCTGACACTGCCCCCCCATCTCCGTCCTCACCACTCCTTATGCTTTCACACCCCCGCCCATACCATCTTTATGCTCACATGGTGCATTCCCGACATGCTCCTGACATCACTTATCCTTACGCTCGCTCAAGTGCCCTCCCGATATGCTCCCGACACTGCTTACGATCATTACGCTCGCGGAGTGCACTCCCAACATGCTCCCGACACCAATTATCCTTACACTTGTGTAGTGCCCTCCCGACATGCTCCCGACACTGCTTATCCTTACGCTTGTGTAGTGCCCTCCCGACATGCTCCCGACACTGCTTACCATCCTTACGCTCGCGGAGTGCACTCCCAACATGCTCCTGACACCACTTATCCTTACGCTTGTGTAGTGCCCCCCTGACACCACTTATCCTTATGCTCGCGCAGTGCCTCTCAACATGCTCCCGGCACGACTTATCCTTACACTTCCGTACTACATCCATAGTGTACAGTGGCTTGTTGGCGTACACGATGAACGCAATCGCCGAAATATGCTGAGTGGCCTTCTCTGCCAACAGGACCTAAGGGGAAATTGGTCAGTATATTCACAATGTTGTGGTTAGGGTTTAAATCATGAGACTCACAAATTAAAACCTAATAAGTGGACTATTTAAGACAAGAGAATTGTGTCTCCTGTTTCTCCGACAAAACCATTTTATTTCATATCATTCAAATGGAACACTTTGCTTAGTCCTTACCTCATGAGCGTTGAATAGTTCAAAAGTTGACTTTAGTAGGTTTCTCACTAGTCAACTTTATTCAATGTCTCACAGGGAAGTGATTTCATTTGCATTATATGAAATAATTTGCAAAACATCGCCTCCTTCAATTTCCCGACAAATCGCATTTTGAAAATGCAATTATTCTACTTGCACCTTTTTTCTTCAATTTGGATCTTTTTATTCAAAAATTTTCAAACAAGTTATCAATCAACTCGTCACCATCTATTTGCTTAATAAACTACCTCCGCTATGGCCCAAACCACAGGAAATTCAACTGAATTCAATGAACGACCAACTTCAGCCCCAGAGAGTGGAAGTGAAATCTATGATATCACCAGTAGTCGTGAATTAGGCATTGGAGTAGAGAGCCAGTCACATGAAGATAATCAAGATCCACCAGTTCTTCCATAATGTGAGTATGCATCCATCTTGAATATTTCTAATCTCCCAAAACCTGATATTGTGTCATAGCCTTTATTTCAGGTCAGCCTCCAAGCTCTCAGAAACCAAATTTTAAAAGTTATGAGAAGGAAAAGACTGTTGAACCTTGTGCACTGACAGAAGATGATGGGCAAGATGATGTAATTTTCAGTGGGGAGGTGGAAATTATATCCAAGGAACAATTTGTCTCCAACATTGCTCAAACAATCCCAAGGCCTGAAAAAATCCAAAATGATAGTAAAATTCATGATTATGTGCGTCAAAAGATTGCTGAAGCCATGAGCCTGCTCAAAATGGATTTGAACCGTAAGTCCATTAATAATTCAAAACAAAGTTGATAAAAATAGCTTCTTACAATATATGGGCAGGTGTGGAGGTGGGAGAATCTCTACCTGAAGGATCTCAAGTCGTAATTGGATTTCCAGGCAAAGGATTAGGAAAAAGACCAAATATACATGCGACCAAAAAAACAAACAAAAAACGCCGTACCTTTGAAGCCGCAAACAATTCTTGCAATCAAGGTCATGAAATTATCAATGTTGAAGGGGACCATATTGATAATCAACATCCGCATACTGAACCCCCCAATACTCAATGAAACAATCCATGATGAAGCTCCACATACTGAAAGCCCCCCAATACCCAATGAAACAATGCATGATGCAACCCCTCCCGCCTCTCCTCGGAATATTCAAGCCTTTCAAGAAAGGGAAACAATTAAACATGATACAATGGGACGAGATATGACTGATATAGTTCCTGACCCTGAGCCCAAAGTGTCATCCTTTGCTAATTTTCAAGGAATATTTTTATCCCACATGGAAGAGTTTGCAGGCGTTTTGAATTATCATTCCAATATCACTCAAAAATCATGGAAAAGGGGGCTTGATAATATCAATAGTATTTCCAAAAATCAATGGGACAATTTACCAACAAAAGATGCTCATACATTCCTGCCTGTTGGTATTAAGGTGATCAGTAACCAAGAGCTTAAAATGTTGGCCTGGCTGGAGGACCTTGAGATGGGAGGTGAGTTTTATCTTTGTGCATGATACATGTTTATTGGCTGTTGACTGGTGATATAAATTGCAATATACAGGGTTAGATTTTTTTAAGCCAACCAAAACAGAAGCGTTTTTTGATCACAACATTTTGAATCTCAAATTGATGAAGGAATCAGCTAACCCTCCAGAGAATCTCCCAAAATCTGAACACTCCTTCTTCAAAATGGTTCAGAGCCTTCTTTACCCTGCCAATCCAGTTAAACATTTTTGGGCAAATGTTATGTTTGAATCCATTAGTTTAGTCTCATACAATGTGGTTTCACCCAAACCATATGTTGCACCAACATCAAATTTGACTGATCCTCTTGGACTCAAACGGGGGGCAGTTGAATACCTTGCCTCCTGCTTGAGTAAATTGAAGCAACGTGCAACCCAACTCAGCATTGAAGGTGGCGGGGCTGACAATGAGATATCCACAAAGCGGCACAAGAACCTGGAGGATCTAATGGATACAGTTATCCATTTGATGATTGCGTACAACATGGTACGTGCACATACAAAGGTTGAAGTTAATGGCATCAAAGGCAAACTCACAAACTCAAAAAAAAATGAGGCCATCAAAGATCTTTTGGCGTGTCACAAGAATCTCGGAATAAATCGAATTTTCTATGGTATATTAGTAGAATTCTGTGCGGCAGGGGTTTGTGGTTTGATGGTATGCTCAGATGACTGGAGAACAAGCTCAGTTAAAGGGGCTTTATCACTAATTGACATTTCCGCCAAACTTTCAGAGGGTAAAAATCTAGTGGAGCCAGTGTGGCTACGTATTAATAAGTATATATGTAATTTACTGAATAAAAGTCTCTTCTCATCAGAGTCTTTTAACCCCACTGTACCTCTTAGATTTGAATTTGCACAATGCTTAGTATTAGACTTTGGTGATGCCTGGGTGGCGAAACGCAGTCTTGGTTCAAGTGATGAGGTCACCTTGACGGTACCCAGGTCAGCTAAGCTCACAACCAGGATTGACCCGTTTTAGATTAGCTTTGTACTAGATAAATTGTAATTTAATTTTGCAAAGTGATTTATGAATTTAATAATCATGACTTCCTATCCTACTACTGCCCGGATGCCACAGTCTGAGTACCAATAGTAATTGTATGGCGGCATGCCTCTGTACATCATTGCAAAGACTCCGACAAGACGCAAGCTGAGTCAGGTGTTGTGCCTGCGAGTAGCACACGCGGGGGCATTGCGGGAAGTCGCGTTTATCACTTCCCGCCAGCCCATAATAGGCCAAATGTTCCTGTGTCTTTCAAGAGGACTAGGATAGCTAGGGATCTGCAGCAGGATGCATATTGCATTTGCGTGTGCTTGCAATATTCCAAATGGTTGGATTGGAAAGTGATTGCATGGGAACATCAATGTGTAAAATTGAATAAAGCACTATCCACTGCAATTTTCAGGTTCAGGTATTTGAGATTGCGAATTTGCAAAGGTCAGGTGTGATCTTTCTTTTTAGCCGCAATTAAAAAAGAATCATCAACTGCAATTCAATTTAGGTGATATTAATAAATCAGTAATCATTCGGTTTTAATTCATTTTCTGCTGAAAGCATGCCATTCAGGAAAAAAGGAAAAGAGCGTAAAAGGGAACTCACGAGAAAGTGTTGGGCTGAGGAAGGAAAGTGTGAGTTGCTCGCTTAATCTCAGTGTATATATGCTTCCACATTTATGTGGCACCCTCATTGGGCCCCACGGAAGAACATTGGCTTTAGTCGGTTCAGATTGTGCCAATGTCATGTGGGCTCCAACAGGGAAGTCAAAGGATTTGTGCCGAAGAAAGCTCCTTGGCAGTATCTGATATCTTGTGTGCTTCAACACATAGTGATCCCTCAACCACTCGGGAATAGTAGCAGATCCCAAAAGACAAATGAGCGCGAAACGACCCGAATGAATAGGTTGTTTTCCTCCTCTCGCCCAACAGCACAAATATCAATGCCAGTATCAGCAAATATCACCCCAAGTGAAATTCGGAGGGTTGTGGATGTCAATCAGATCAAACGCATTCACTTTGGCCATGTGGCAATTTTCTCTTAAACCGGATTACTCATTGCCCTTGTTGAATTCCGACCATTCACAACAATGAGTGAAGTCGAGGTCAATCAATGGGATGAATTATCACAATTCTTATTTCGCAAAAAGAGATTCACCGACCCGATTTCAACCAATGGAGCATTACTGGAGGGATTTATGTTTGCGATTGGGTGGCGCAAATGCAGCACCAAGAATGAACAATTTGGTCTGTATGGAACTGTCGGGAAAATTGAAAACGCAAAAGATGAATGGCAGAACCAAGGTGCCAATCTTAGCTCGGTGGGTTGCATTCTAGGTCAATCCTTACGATATGCTGGGGATAATTTATTTGAGAAGATTCAAAATTTCTACAATTCATTTGGGGTTCCATCTTTTGATCAAGTCAACTATGAAGGCAATATTCCGGCAAATCAGGGTGCATTCAAGTTCGCTTCCGCACTCACTTTCACCATGAATGGATTCAAAAACGCACCTCATGTTGATAAGGATGCATCACTGTATGCTTCGGGATGGTGGTTTCAAGCTGATAAGCGGACCGGCCAAATTCAAAGAGATGCGTCAAAGCGGTGTACAGGCGGAAAATTGATTTTCCCAAATGAGCATTTTTGGATTGATCTATCCGCATGTCATGGGCTCATTCAGGTAGTGTGGGCCAGTAGTACATTTGTTCATTATACTGATCCAGCACAGGACAACAAAAGCACGACACTAGTGGGTATGTCCGCACAATGCTCAAGCAGGTTAGCAAAAACAATGCGGCAAAAAAGCCATGGCCATTATGAGATTGGAGAGAGAGCGGGCTATCAAATCAGGGATGGTAATACAATCTCATGCCGATTCAAAGAATGAGGAGATTTGCATGTGTGTTGGGTAAGGCAGAGGACAACATACACCAGGATTGGATGGATTCGAGTGCGGGAGATGGGGTGTCTCACATGAAAAAGGGGTGAAGTGGATTATGTACGGTGGCATGCCATGGTACATCTGTCCTGGTTTGTTGCTATTGTCCAGGATTCCAATGCTTCACATGCGAATCCTTATGCTTGTGCAGGTTCTGACAATGCTAAAAGTTCCTTATGCCTATGCGGGGTGCTGACGCTACACACGCCAATCCTTACGCCTGTGCAGGCTACCAAAAATTTACATGCCAATCCTGACACTTGTGAAGGTTCCCAAAAATGCTAAAAATTCCTTATACCTGTACAGGCTTCCAACGATTCACACGCCAATCCTTACACTTGTCAAGGTTCCCCACAATGCTGAAAATTTCTTGGCCTGTGCAGGATCCCAAGAATTCACACGCCAATTCTTACGCCTGTGCAGGCTCCCAACAATTCACACATAAACCCTTGCGCCTGTGCAGGCTCCCGACAATTCACACGCCAGTCCTTATGCTTGTGAAGGGTCCCAAAAATGCTAAAAATTCCTTACGCCTGTACAGGCTTCCAACTATTTCCACGCCAATCCTTACGCTTGGGAAGGTTGCCAACAATGCTGCCAAATTCTTACGCCTGTGCAGGCTCCCAACAATTCACACGCCAATCCTTATGCCTGTGCAGGCTCCCAACAATCCACACGCCAATCCTTACGCCCGTGCAGCCTCCCGACAAGTCACACGCCAATCCTTACGCTTGTGAAGGTTCCAGACAATTTAAACAATTCAATAAATGAGTAAGATTAACAGCGTGTGACCATAGGAAAGGCCATGTTTCAAAAATCTGGAGTGGATTGCTCACATGCGGGAAGCTCCCGCTTTTTTACAGTTAATAATGGATATGGCTCTAAACCATGGAAGAAGAAAATATAGGAGACGGTAACGGCAACTTTTGGCGCATTTTGGGAAAAAGAGGTTCACGAAAACAAATACTCACTCAACCTCTTGGTGGGGCACTTACAAAAATAATTCCCACGCAATCAGGGTTTTTCTCTAAGGAGGAAATAAATAATTTTTACGTGAACAAAGAATGTAGTAGAAATTGAACATAATAATAATTGAAGACAAATAATAAAAAGAGGAAATGATGACTTTTTTTTTAAATTTTTATTTTTCTAAGAATTTCAAGACTATCCCGGTGATGTCCTCCTTTGGATAAGCCTCCAGTGCCTGGGCAAGGAGGGAGTTTAGTTCCTCCCGGAATTCCCGGTGCATCTCATTTCGATGAGTTGCATCCACGAAAGGAATCATGTGGAGCAAGCGGCGATGCTCCAACAAGATTCGGTTGATCAATTCGTGGACAATGGCTCAAGGAATCATTAGGGTCGGTCGCAGGTTGGTGAATTCCTGACAAGCGTCATCGTGGGAATTAGAGGAGCTTGGCACCGGGGGGGAAGATGTCACAACCATGGCAATTCACCTCCTTGGATCCCCATATGGCATATCAAGCCACGGTTCCTTTATGGCCAATTGGCCATATCCATCACCAGTGGCCAATATGGCCACATCATCATCTTATGGACCATTTATGGCCATTTGTGTTTTGGGGCCTTCATGGCCCTTCACCTCAATCCAGCACCCATAGCGGCAATTTATGCCCAAATGGGTATTTCTGGTCATTTCCCTCAAAACCAGGGGAAATGGCCCAAATGGCTGTTTTTGGCCATTTGGGCTCATAATGCGCATTTGCGCATTTTTGCGCATTTTGTGCACTTTTGCGCATTTGCCCACTTTTTGCGCATTTTGCGCACTTTTGCGCATTTGCGCATATTTGCGCACTTTTGCGCATTTTGCGCATTTTTGCGCACTTTGCGCATTTGCGCACTTTTGCGCATTTTGCGCAGTTTTTGCGCACTTTGACGCAAAGTGTCCAAAAGACACTTTCCCGCCTTTTGGGCCAGTTTTTGGCTCAGAACCCAAAAGTGGCCAAAAACCCCAAAAGGCCCAGAAACACCATTCCAAGCTCTGAAGCCATTACATCCATCTTTTTCCCTCTGCCTTTCCACCTCAAGACCTTTGGACGTAATCTTCTTGCCAATCAACCAATATGCCATAAATGATGTTATATATCATTGTGCATCATTTTTCAACAGCAATTCAATGGTGGCAATATCAAATGCTCATTTCGACATTCCAACATCTCATCACGTCATCAAGGCACCCAATCACTCAGAGGAATCATCAAGGCTCAAGAGCAAGTGTTTCAGCGTCAAAGACCAATGACGCCATCAAGCAGTCATTGGTTATTCTCATTCCAAGTATTCCTTCCAAGGGAATACTTTCAATTCATTTTCAAGTGTATTCAAGAGGCAGTGCCAAAAAGAAGTTGTCAAGTGTCAAAGCTCCACTCAAATCCATCTTGGCAACCACATTCATTTCAATACAGTCTGGATTCATCAAGAACTGTATTTCATTTTCAATCAAGGGAAATTCATTCAACCCAATTCAATTTCAACATTAGCCAGCTGTATCAATTCCCAAAAGAATCAATACAGCCTCAAGGATCAATACAGATCAGTTTTCAGCCTGAAGAACTCAAGCTCCCAACTTTTCACATATACCGGCTACCCTTTCCACCCTGGGGGGTTTTCCCCAGTTAATTAATATATTTTGATTTTATTTTATCTCTATTTTCTTTTCATTTTAGTTAAGCAAATACTGATATTATTAAGTCAGTCATTTAGCACCTTTCTCTTTTCTCTTTCTTCGCCTGTCAATGGATATTTGGTGGTCATATCCTTACTAATTCCATTATTCATTTTTGGCAGGTTGAAACAGTGATTAAGGACTTACTTGGTTGGCTCTTTGGCCATTTGGCTTCCCTTTCCTCTTTTGCATCTCATCTTGTACCTGCATATCTTTTAGAGGAATTCATTCTTATTATTTTTATTCTTTATCCTTTTGGAGTCTTCCAAGTGAGTTCCCTGATTGCTGAGTGCCAGGCCACTCTTGTATTTCTGTCCAAGAGCCCCTGTGACAGAAGAGGAGGTTGGGTTCTTGGGGGCAATGGGAGGGAGATCCTGGGAAGGAACCGGGGTAGGAGTGGAGGGGAAGATGGTGGAGTCGGTGAAGAAGAAGGGGGAGGGGGATCCAAAGGGCGTATCGACCGCCGAGTGGCAGGACGATCTGGAGACGGTCGAAGAAAAAATGAGGAAAAGTGGATATGGATCGAAGAGAAAGAAGGGGTGACTTACCATAAGGTTCCTCCATGGATTGCTTAGGAGCCACCTCAGGTTCTGGCTCACGAGTCTTATCGTCCTCAGGTGGTTGGGACGATGGACTTGGGCCAGGAATAGGTGGCTCTTCGGTTTGGGAGGGTTCTGAAAAAGGAGTAAGAGTCAGTTCACTCAACTCAAAAGTGAAAGTGAAAATGAAATGAAACTTTGGCTGCTTACCGCGGAATAATTCCTCAGACAATCGGGTGCCACTCGGGCCTGGAGTGGGTTGCCGGGGGGTTTGCTCGCGAGGCAAACTAGGAAGGGGAGAGTCATGTCGGGGGGGATTTGGGGGGTTTTGTTCTATGAGTAATGGAAAAAAGTCAGTATTATTGCGTGAAGAGAAATGAGATAAGGAGGAGAAAGAAAACTTACTTTGGCATTTGAATCCCATCGGTGACAAGACATGGTGACAATCAGCCCAAGCTCGAATGTCCTCTCGCCATTGCCATCCTTCATCGGCCGGATAATCACTTTGCTCCGGTCAAGGAGTGAAGTGACTATCGGATGGTGGCCTAGGAGGGGGAGTGGACAGGGCTAATCGTCCGGAATCGTTCCCGTTGGCCTGTTTGGGGGCCCGGCGTCCATTCACGCTCGGAAATGGTTTCATCATGGTCGACCACAAAGGAGTCCTCGCGAGGGCATCTTGGGCGGGAACTCCTCTGGCCTTGTGGTCGGAAGGGGCGGACAATGAACAAACATTTCTTGTGTGCTTGTCGCCAAGCATTACAAGAGTCGTTCGTCGTTGAGGAACAAATGCAGGGGATACCCTGCTTGGTGCATAAAGTGCACGACATATAAAAACAAAACAATTGAGGTTAGTAACTGCATACAAAGTAAACAATCAAGAAAGAAAATGAAGGCGTACGATGAATTATAAATTTAAAGCGTTAACAAAATAAAGAACTCTACTCGGAAGGTTTTAAAAGTCTGGAAGAGAGTCGTGAACAAAAGTTAGTATTAATATCGGTATGTAATGTCGACAAAAGTTTAAAAAAGAGGTAATGCACGAGGTGGATAGAAGTGAGGTTCTGAACGGATCAGAAGAATAAACAAACAGGCAAAAGGCAGGGGAGTGGGGTTAGTGGAGTGCAAAAGACAAAAGTATAAAGGCAGGAAGACCAAGGGGAATACACACAAGAAGGACAAAGGCGGGTAAGGTTGAACGAAGTGGAGCGGGTGAGAAAGAAAGTGAAGGCCGTGTTGTGTGAAGATGGTCTTTTATACCATGGTGAAGCTGAGACGATCTCAGCAGTTGCAGCACCCGCAAAAGGATCAGTTTCAAGGCGTGTGGGCAAAATTGAAGCTGAGTCTCAGTGAATGATGCAACTGAGAAGTGAAATGCTCATGTGAGGCAGAAGAACAATGGGGGTCTGGCTGAGTATTGCAATTTATTGAATTGTCAAGCTGAGTCAAATCCTCTTTGTTTCCTTAAATATCCACCCGATCACCCACAAGGGTGGTCGTGAGGCCCTTGTTGAATGTGCATTGTGGGTGCAATGCACAAGTGACCCATGCAGAAAGGCACCTGGTGCATTTGGTCACAAGTGACCACGGGGAGATTGCTGGCCATATGGCCTGGTCATATTGTTTGAACAAAGGGGGGGGCTGTAAGACAAGTGAATACAGCGTGAGCTTGCCTTGACCCATTGCTCAGGTTTGCTTTTGGGTCATAATTGAGATGCTCAGTGGCTGAACATTTTAATGGCACAGTAATTGAACAATTGATATAACAATATCAAATGCACCATGCTGAGTCATTGCTCAGTCGTTTTTGTATGCCCACAATCTGAGCATTTTGGCACAGCATTGGGTGACATTTCAGCCAGGTGCAGCATTTCACATGCTTTGGTGAAGTGCTCCAAACTGAGCCTTCCAATGAACTATTGCAAAAAAAATTCATTCCATGGCTTTACTGAGCACTTCCACACGGTGCGTTTGACCATGACATGCTCAGCTTGTATGTGCAAATCAGGCGAAACGCAATGCTGAGCATGTGGCACATGAGCTACGTATATGCAAATGAACGGAAGGTGCATGCACATTCGCTATATGCATGCAGGCTCAAGTAGTATTACACCTTCCTAATCTGTACAGCCAACACTGTAGTATGCAGTACACCTTTGTGAATGTATGCTGCAGGGCAGAGCAAAAGCTGTTCAACAATGTAACATGCAATCACGTCAAGCCATCAAGTCATATCTCTCACCTGCATCCCTTTGATGTACCTTGTTGGACAGCTCTGCCTAACTATGGCACAGATGTGCATGTAATCCAAGTTAATTTAAGTGGTTCATAGTGGGATGACTGTTTATTTGGGTCATACACAAACAGTGGATTCCATCCGGTGCCATTGTTGGGGCAAACAATGACTGGCCCTGCTTGTTCATTGCGCGTGCTCATTGTTGGGCAGCCACACGCTTTTGTACACACCCCCCAACGGGTCATACACAGGCAACTTTCACACGCCTGGAAGACATTTTACTTCCAGTGTTCCGACCGGCTATTTTCTTGGTTGGGTGGTCAGCTTGACTGCAGACGCTCACCTGCTCGTGCGTGGAAACCTTAGGCCAATCAGTGTGGATTTGCTTCAGCCTCATCCACATTAGAATAATCCCAGCCTATGATTGCTGAGGCTGGTTATGTTGGCGTGGGTATCTCCCACCGTGGGTCATTCTCTTCACGTTCTCACACGCCCCGCGCAAGTTGTGGCACCAGGCTTGCAGCCAAAAATTCCCTTGGGTGGGTGGCCTCTTTCGCCGGAGTTTTGTCCATGCGTGAGGAAAAGACCTGGATGCCAATCTTGGTGGATTAGTACCCGCCTCAAATGCAATAGGGGTGAATGTATATGTGGATCACGGATCACGGCCAGCGCCCCCTTTCATCATCCCACACATTCCCCCCTGGGAGCCCAGTAGGCATCAGTCAGCAAAAAACTTCAGGCAAAACCAAAGTTATGTTTGGTGGCATGCCACCAAACATATCTCACCCGCCCACACACAAACATCCCCACAGTGAGATTGCCCTTTGAAACAGCAAACATTGCCCAGTAGGTCCCTGTGAACAATTTACCTGGGGAGGATACGCTCATTGTTCGCTGTCACACCAGCGAACATGACTGCATGCTTCTAATATGCCCTCCACAATAAGTTGCTACAACCCACCCAATTTCGGATATGCTAATGTCAACCTTGTTCCACCAAAGGTTTTGTAACTTGCTGCAGATCCAGCAGTCATATCAGTGCACCCACATTTTGGCCACCTTGCCTTGATATATGCCCCAAATTGGATATGAAAATTATGAGCCCAAGAGGCCCACCCCCATCAAGACCATGCATGTAGCCACAGGCCATCCCCCCTTGATCCCATTGCTGCCTCTCATATAAGTTCCCCACCTGCACCTATTTGTCTTCATTCCGTTTAGCTAACCCCTCCTAATCATATAATTTCCAACTGTCCCCAAATAATTCAAAATAGCCATCATGTCAACCCCTTCACAACCACTTTGCATTGGGATGATTAATATCTGTATTCAAATAAATAGTGATATAGCCTTAAATCCGGAGGATTCCCACCTAGCTTCTTGGATTATCATATGGCAGAATCAACACAACATATTTGTTTATCTCCCCAATCACCAGCATGCTATTGGCTCTCTACCTGGAACCCTTGCCAAAACGTTGATACCATTCCTTGGGGCACCAAAAACGTTCATGCACTGTGGTCCTGGTGGGGCATGGATTGAAAATTGCCAATCCAATCCTACTCAAATATTATTTGTTGAGGGAGTATTTATGACTGATGCAAATGATCCCTCCTCATCTCAGAAACCCAATCTAGCATTGATGTTCTTTACATGGTATCCAAACATTTTATTCATAGTGGAAAGCTTTCGAACACAAGATTTCAAGCTTAAAATTCCCAAAGAATATGACTGTAATACTCATAGTCAATGTCAACTCTTCACTCTGACATTTCCCGCTTCAAACTCGAGTCCAGTTTCATATCCTGCTGTTTCATCATTGATTTCCAAGCAAAAACTGATACAATTGCCCAGTGGATCAGACCTCCCCATGCCATTATTCAAACCCCCCTCCTCCCTCATCAAAAGACCGGACTAGCTTTTCTCTGGGATCGAGAAATCCCCAATGGCCAATCAGCCCGTAACCTTTGGGCCACCTCACCCCCAGGATCCACTTTCAATGCCAGGCACATCATTACAAACAAGGTTGTTAGCTCATTTGAATCCCTTTCCACCAATACCCCTCTTGGAGGACTGCTCGCGGATGATATGGGATTAGGTAAAACCATTCAGGCCATTGCTCTAATTGGTACCTCCAAGGAGCGGATGATTGCAAACCCCCATCGCTCCACGCCCACCATGATCATCTGCCCCCCTCACTTAATTACCAACTGGCAATCAGAAATATCCAAGCATGCTCAGGCTGGAGCGCTGCATTCTAAAATCTACCATGGTCCCACTCGTCACTCATTATCCAAAGCCGACATCTTAAAATATGATATCATCATCACTTCTTACAATACTATCACCCAAGAATTTAAGCAAACCAATACCTCTACATCATTCATTTTTCAAATCAATTGGCATTGTATAATCTTGGATGAAGCACAGTGAGTGTCTGATCTTAAATGATTCAAATTACCTTTTATATCCAATAACCCTTGCCCCATCTTATAGCTATATTTGCTCTCAATACACTGCCACTCACCATGCCATTAATAGCCTCCTTTCATCCCGTCAAATATGTTTAACAGGAACACCTATTCACAACACCATTTATGACCTTTTGGGCATAATATCATTCATCACTCAACCCCAGAGCGCCGATCAAGATAACTGGTCACCATTCATCCTGAGTAGTCTTTCCAAAGGTTGCAATAATATCTTGCATTTGGCATTGCGGCATTTAAGTCTGTGCCGCACCAAAACAACACATCTCAAATCCCTCCCCACTATTAGCCATCATTATGAGCTGCTCCCACTCAACCCAACCATGCAGCAAGAATATTCCATATTATATGAAGAATTCCTACCATCCAAAAGCAAAGGACCAGGAGAATTTTTCAGAAATATTAGCAAGCTGCGAATATGTTGTAACCATCACATCATGCTTAACACAATTGCGGAGGCGGATTTGGAAGACCCCGAGGGCAGGAGCACTCAGGATAACTTGCCAACAATCACACGAACTATTGTGGATGTGGAAACATGCATGATGAGTAGTAAAATTGCACACCTCCTACAAAGCTTAATGAAGAACAAACAAACAAGGTGTGGTCCAACCAGATTGGTGGTTTATACCCAATGGACCCAATTTCTAGATTTGTGCGTTAATTCTAATATGCATCCATTACCAATTGAATCCATCTGACTTTTTCATATTGTAGAATTGGTATTGCACTTGCCCATCACTCTATCCTTTCAGCACGATTTGATGAAACAATTACAGCACGAGCACAGGAGAAGGCACTGGAAAATTTCTTCAATAATCCTGAATGTGAAGTACTGATTGCATCCATTGCCGCAGCTGGAACTGGTCTCAATATAACTTGTGCTAATACGTTCTATTTAATGCTGAGGGGACCCCCAAAATTCTTCCCTGATTTGCAGCCCCTGACATCCACATTTCCAGGAGCCCAATTGGAACCCAGCCATTGAGGCTCAGGCTGTTGATCGACTCCGTCGTATTGGCCAACAACAACCTGTAAAGGTTATCCACTATATCACTCCTCATTCAGTTGAGGTCAACATGCGGAACGTACCTTTCAAGATCATCTTTGACCCTAATTGTATTGCTATTCTAAAATCCTTCCTTATGGAAATGCCATTTTCCAGACACCAATAGGTCCAAGAAAAGAAAAAATCATTAACTGAGTGAGCCTTACTGATATTATATAATTTGTGTTTGACCAAGTTGATAACTCTTGTTCACCCTGGCATAGGTCCACAATTATGAACGCCATGAGTTGGATTGAACTCCTTCAATATTTCCTCAATGAAAATGAGCAATAGAGTCTTATTTCTAAGGGAGACAGTAATACATTCCAATTAATATTGTCTATATTCTGGCATATTTAGCAAGCTGTTGAATCTTTAAGAAATAATACTCAGATTGTATTACACCTGCACAAATAATTCACAAAATGTTAATTTGTATCGGTGCTATACATTTATATTACTAAGTTATTGCAGAGCATCACCATTCGGCCTAATAACTGGCATGTAAAGTATCTTGAGGGCGCTAGTCTGCATCTTACTACAGCCTTTGAGCCAATCTTGATCAAATACCTGAAATGATAAGCCTTCTGGAATATCACCATCATCTGTCGATTGTAATTCTGGCAATCTATAAATAGTTTTTTTACCCTTTTTTTCAATGTGATTACAAAACTCTATGTCTTGATCCATTTTTAATACCAATTCATTAAATAACTGGGAGCGCCAGCGTAATCCCACTTTGCGGTAAACTTGACGGCAATTTTCCAGTACCTCCTCAGTATCTGAACATACTCGAGGGTCATTGAATTGTGATGCTAGAATGGGAAATTTAGCCGTATCACACCATTCACGACGGCGCTCACAGGTCTGCACATAATCAAGTAGATCATCATCAGTCTTTGCTCACAATGAAGAAGAGATACATTAACTAACCCTTTGAAAAATCTTTGCAAGCTTTTGGATTCTCCTTCTTTTTAACCAAATACTCGGCATCCTTTTGAATAGACTTCCATTCTCCTTTCAAATAAGTGAAATATTGCTCCATTAAAGCGGCCACAACCCCATAGTTATTATGATCCTTGTTCCAACAGTAATGATGATACTTGGTGCTGACCAGTGCAAGACGGAATGTACGGTAAAACACCATAGACATCAGCTCATTGAACGGATGTTGCCATGAGCTCTCCCAGTCCCAAGTGAATTGCTTTAGTCCTAGCTTGTGGAGCTCATTTTTGCAGTAGCTTTGGAAACCCTGAGACTGAACCTGTGTTGATGGCTCATTGAAAACATCCTCGGGGACATATCCGAGATGACCAGCCACTTGAATTGCAATTTCACGCTCTTCTGTGCTTGGTGGTGCTGGTAGTGAGGAAAAATCCTTATCCCTAACTTTGAGTAGGAACAGGCAATGTGTATGCACTGCTGATCTCATTCCATGGACATTCTCTGGAAGTTCTGCTTTCAGCCATTTTTGTTGCTCCTTCTGGCTTGCACATTTCGCCACATTGTGAGCTTTACGAGCCTGGTTCCTTTGCTGTCTGACTTCAGATTGTGCAAGCATACTCTGGGCCAGCAGCATTTGAGGATGGGTGAACTCACTATTTGACTGAGTGCCATGCTCATGCACTGTGAAATCATCCCTCCTTGGTTCATCATTTGTTTCCATTTGAGCTGGAGACATGTTTTCATCCTCATCATCCACCATTTTTTCTCTTGATGAACTGGCATGAGCTGTTCTTGGTTTGGAGGCATATGGATGATGACGTCCAGTGACTTTCTCTTTATGGACCAGAGATGAAGATGCATAAAGTTCATCACCTGCCATGCACATCATCAATTAACACATCAAAAAATTAATGAAGACTCGTCATACTCACAATCTTCAATAGGCTCCTGGGATCGGAATGACTTGCCTTTAGGTGCCATATCTAACCCATGAAACAAAAATATCAAATTGTGAAAAAGGTTATACTCCAAAATGAAAATGACTTACTTTGATGAAGCGTCAATCCTGGATTTCCCTCCGACAGACCACTCCAAGTTACATTCTCCAATGGTCTTTTTCATCGCCCCACATCCACGCGCCTTTCATCACCCACATGAACCTGAGATCCTGATGGATTATTGAGGGTTGGCTGTTTACTTTGGCCAAAGGGATCCTGGGATGCGACTGGATTCCGACCGGGATTAAGGAGGAACTCACATGGAAATTTTGATTGGGGATTAGCATGTGATGAGATTTGAGGAGTGCCTTCTGGCCCCTGAGACACATGCGTTTGTGTATTAGTGGGATTCGGGGGAATTGGAGTGACGGAAATATTTGGGATTGACCAAGTGCTTGAAGTTGGAGCCTTTGGATTGCCCACATCAATGTTAAGACCTGATACATTCATTGAGGATGCGATAGGGGTTGTGAGAGGAATTTTCAGACTCAATGGTGACTGTGTTTGAACATATTCTATGCTAGATTCACTATCTGAGTCATGAACAGAACCTGAACGGGATTTATGTGACTTGGAAGATGACATAAGGGCCGAAAAAGTACACTAATATTTTTAACTAGATAAAACACCTCAGTATTATGATAAAATAGAGTGATATGAGATGAAATCTTTTCAAATTTAGAATAGAGAAATTCTATGAATAGTTGGAACAAAGTGTTGCGTGGAAGTCCAATAAGCCTCTTTTTAGGAGAATCCTCCCTGCCTCCTCTTGAGCTCCTCCGCTTTTATCGGAAAACACCCGGCACGGCCTACCACCATATAATGTAATATTTCCTTGATCTCAAAGGGGACCCATCATCCATAAGTAATCATATTTGGTAACATTTCCGCCTCCCCATTGTCACATTTTGTGAATTATCCAAACTGCCAATATATGCATTGAAATTCCACAGCATTGTACATCTGTAAAGGGGTATATTCATGAAAGATTTACCCACAAAAGAGACATCACCTTTTCGAGAAAGGCAAGACAATCCAAATCACATTCCAACCATTAAAAGCCTGCTGCACTCAAACCAAATACCAAGACTTTAGCTGCACTCCAACCCCTTATGTAATAGAGTTATATCGTTATGTCTGTAATAAGGTTTAAGCCATGTACAATGGCATGCCAGCATACATGGTTTGAATGTCAATCCCCTCAAATCAATGTTGACACATCCCTATTGGAACACCCCTCAAGGGTCAAAACCGCAGTATTGCCATGTGTAAATAAAATAGAATATGTATGAGCATTGAGCAGCATGGCATTTTACCCAATTAAACTCCTAACCGATTCCGCCATCCAGATGAGACATGTTACACTCCATCAGCTGCAGCTCACGCACCATTACAAATGGGATAAAATTCTCAGCTGGCTCAAATGATCTCCCCCTTCATAAATAATCACTCAATTTTTTTTCCAATGGATAACACTCCTAAACACTTTCACATCAGCCATAGATATTTATACACAAACCAACCATACTCCCAATTCCTGCAACAATGACAACCCGCCGCTATTCCTCAATGCGTATATGCATGTGTCAACACTGCTCAACTCAAACACACTCTTCCCCTGAGGGTGATAGGCCTGGAGTTGCCTTCACACCTTTCCAATATAAACAGCACATTAAAAAGCTCAAATCAACCATTGCACCCAAATATCTTCCAAACATCCCTACTTCTGCATCAGGATCTGAGTGCCCACAACTTCTATTGGATCAAATATTCCCAGCTGATTATTCACCATTGACCCAAAGCACCTTCTCCACAGCACCGGGGCTAAATTCAATTGCACAGAAACCATACAGCAGCAGTCAAACCCTTCCTCCACAAGACCTTGGAATGATAATATCTGCCATTCTATCATTAAGGTATAATATACCCCACAGGGCTTCACGCATTCTCAACCCCGCCCTAAACCTGCTGATCAAGTCCAGCATCTCAAGCTCCGGTGGTCCCCCCATTCCTGCATTCCATATACCTCAAGATCTGAGTACCATATTTGAACATCTCCAATTGGAGCCAGTGATTCAAAACTATATATGTTGTCCTCAATGTTTCTCTCTTAATGGCCTTACTGAATCAGTCACAACTGACCAACCCCACTGTCAAAGCCATAATGACCCAAATGATCATGGTCCCCCTTGCACACAATCATTAGGAAAATTCATCTATTCATTTGAAGCCCACACCCAAAACACCACCAACATGAAGCAAAAATTTATACCAACAAAACATTTCATTTATCAACCATTCAAAAATTGGCTTGCCAGATTTCTCCAGTGGGCTGGAATTATGGACATTCTGCATCAACATCAACAATCCCAAACTCCCGAAGATTCCCCAAAACGTGACGTCTGGGAGGGATTGGTCTGGAGACGCTTCACTGGCACTAGAAATATCCATGACCCCCCATTCATGTCCATTCCTGGTGCATTGGCCTTCTCCATTTATGTGGACTGGTTTAATGCACATGGAAAGTCCACCCGGTTGGCCAGCATTGGACCTATCATGCTTATTTGTCTTAATCTCCGCCCAAGTGAAAGATTGAAGCCAGAGAATGTCTATGTTGCAGGAATTATCCCTGGTCCAATGGAGCCAACTTCCCTTCAATTGAATTATTTATTAATGCCACTCATCAAGGAGCTCAAAGAGCTATGGCAAGGTTACCATTTTTCACCCACCTCAACAGGTCCTTCAGGATCCTTTATCCGTGTTGCCATTCTCACAGCCATTGCAGATGTGGTTGCCATGCGCAAGCTTACTGGATTTATTGCCCATTCAGGAAACCACTTTTGTAATTTTTGCACCATTCACAAAGCTCAAATTGAAGGAATTGGTCCTCAATTTCACTACACACGCTCATATCAAAATCATAAATCAACCATTGCCAAATGGCTTGGGGCAACCCCACAACAAAGACAAGCAATTTTCTCTGAGTATGGAGTGTGATATTCAATTTTAGAATACCTTCCGTATTGGGATGCAACCAGAATGGTTAATCTTGACATAATGCATAATTTAATACTTGGAATTTTGAAGGATCATGCAACTTTCAAATTGTGCATTCCAGAGTCCAAATCAAAAATTTACCTCAGGTCCCGCAGGAAATCCAATGACACCAACAGTTCAGACTCAGATTCCATGACCTCCAACAGCTCTCTTGATAAAATCACATTGAGAGAGGCTGCTCCCTGAGAAGAGATGCAGCAAAAATAATAAATGACCCACTCCCCACTACTTCCCAATGCCCACCCCTCACATGGAACATCCATCTAGTGGTTCTGCGGAGATTCCTTCATTTGATGCCGATTACATCCCCACTTCTGAAATCCCCTCTGAATTGGATATCACTGCACTGAGTGATCACCAGATCAAGGGTGAGGCTCTGGAGCAACTCCGACAAGTCATATCTGAGATGATAATTCCCTCATCATGGACAAGAGTACCTCGCAACATGGGTTCCCCCTCTCATGGTAGCTTAAAAGCCGCTGAATGGGCTCTCTTATATAAGGTCTATATTCCATTTTTAATGCTCAGTCAACAGATGTCATTAGATGTACACCAATCCGCGAACATTCAAAGAAAAATGGGTCAGTCAGAAGAACTTGCAAATGAACTAACCAAGAATAAATTCCATTTGATTAGTGCTATCAACATTCCCACAAGTTGGACTGTTTCAATAGATGATGAGACTGCATTTGCTGAACATTGGAAAAAATTCCGCCTTTCCAATCAGCTCCTGTTCCCAAAACAGAAAGGTAAACCAAATCATCATTTTGCTGATCATATTCCCGAACTCTTCCAATGTTGGGGCCCAGCACAAGCCTCAGCCACATGGGGTTATGAGCGCTTGATTGGAGTATTTGCAAAAATGCCAACAAATAACAAAATATGTACGTCAATTAATAAGATCAATATATTCACATTGATTAAAAACCTGAACTGAATAAGATTAACTTCTTGCAACTCTGAATAGATGATATAGATAAAACCTTACTTCAACATATCTGTCGATGTTCCAACCTTTCTGTTCTCCTGAAATCCCCATCCGTGCCATGTGAAATAAAACAGCTTTTCAAATCAAAGCCACCTGCCCTGTTCAACGACCATAAATATAACAAACCATCCCGCCATGACCAAGAAAATTATGATTGCCTGGTTGAGTACTTACAGAATTTTCATGCAACAAGGGAAATAGTTGATTGGATCAGCTTAGACACTACCGTGCAATCCACAAGTCCTCCCACTTCAAGGATTGTCTCACCTTGGTATTTTCCAGTTTCAAACATTAATATGGGGAACAATATATTTTCAACTGAATCCAAAAATGTCAGCAACAGTGTGATATGTTTTCAAAGGGGCAACTCACGACATCTTGGTATTATTGATACCATTTTCAAAGTCTCTGAGCCATCTAGCATACTGAACAATAACTTTCTGATCTTAAAAACTTTGAAGATTGATCTGAATTTCCTACCAGATTGGCCGTATCTCAATATTTATAAAGCTGTTGGTTTTGATGATGGACACTTGATTATATCAGAAGAAGAAATAGAAGGTAACTGTGGATTGTATGATAACAAAGCTCTGTCATGTGGACTGCTTGTAATGATAAAGCCGTTATTTCATGATATTTAGTCTACAAAAATGCAAATCTCTCAGATTCATTAGCAATTTTGCTAGTGAAATAACTGCCTCAAAATTTAGTGACAGAGACATGCCATTGTGACAAGCAAAGCCCATTATTTCACATCGCCACAAAGAACTTACTATTTTGACATTGGGTACAGTGTGAATAAGCCAAGTTCAATGATCAAATGACCCACACACTCACCTTTCACAGCATCCAAAATTTCTAACTGTGCCATCATCATGTTGGAAGGGGAAGCGGCCCTTGCGCACCCGCACACGCCAATGCACACGCAAGCGCACCCGCACACGCCAATGCACAAGCAAGCGCACCCGCACACGTGGTATTGTGCGGCGGGCTCTACCAGTCTCACCTGCAAAACGACAATCCCGCTCAGGCGGAGTCCTTTTATGGATGACCTGGTGAAGTCAAACCCCCCGCCTACATCAAGACTGGCTGAAGGACCTCTTTGATGTGTGTTTGTGCAAACAGGCCGGTCTTGTGTAATTTTTACCAACCATTGGACGGTTGTGGGATGATCAGGTGGTGAGGAATCTGAGTTGAAGGCACAGGGGAACCAATATTGGTGGATGTCACAGGATTTGGTGTAAGACAAGAGTAGGACGTGTGCTCAACGTTCGCTTGATTTTCGCTTGACGTGAGCTCGACTTTTATCCTGCTTGACATGAAGTCAATCGCCGACGATTTACACGAGATTCGCCCTGGTGTCTGGTTTAGGCTTGGGTATTGACAAAAATAAAGTGGCAGCAGTTTTACTTAAGCCAATACCCCAGAATAAGAAAGAAATGATGTCTTTTCTTGGCTTTGCCAGTTATTACAGGCAGCACTTGAAAGACTTTGCAATTCTAGCCAAGTCACTCTATAGAATCTGTGATCAACAGACAGTATTTGAGGTGACACAGGAAAGAATTAAAGCTTATGAGAAGATAAGGAAAGCTCTTACAGAAGCACCTTTACACTTCATGCCTGACTGGAATATACTTTTTTAATGGTACATTGATGTATGTGGAGATGGATTAGGGGAAGCCCTACATCAAGTCCAAATTATTGATGACAAACATACAGAGGGACACATTTGTTACATCTCCAGAAAAATCAAACCAACAGAAGCCAGATATGGTGCAAGCCAGATGGAGTGCTTATGTTTTGTATGGGAACTTAAGAAATTAAACTATTATCTTCATGGCAGTGGCTTCAAACTTATTAATGACTGTAATTCCATGAAATCACTTCTTAACATGAAAACTCCCAACAGACATATGTTGCAATGGCAAATAGCCATTGAAGAATATAGAGGTAACATGAATATAGTTCATAAGGAAGGAAACATGCACAAGAATGCTGATGGACTTTGCAGGAGGGAATTAACCAATAATCCTCATAACACAGCTTATGTACCTTTGGAAGCAGAACCACAGATTCCAATTGAATGAATTAAAATAACTGATATTGGGACTGAATTCTTTGAAGGGGTCAGAGAATCTTACAAGCAAGACAAGAATTGCCATATCTTGAATTTCTTACTAGATAAAGACTGCAAAGATTCATATTTAGTCAATGCACTGGATGAAGTTTAGTAGAATTCCTATTCTGAAGGAAGATTTCACTTGTTTGATGGGATAATTTACCACAGAACCAAACATTCTTGTGTAATGACATTGTGAAGCGGATGGCTTATCAATACCATTGTTAACAAACGCCATGATAGCATCTACTCTGGACACCTGTCAGAAGACAGGACAAAATCAAAAGTAAAGAACTGTGCATGGTGGCCATCTTGGAGAAAAGAAACCATTGAATGTTGCCATACCAGTGACAGATGCCATAATGAAAACAGGAGGAAAGGCAAGAAATTTGGACTGATGATTCATATTCAAGAACCAAAATCCCCTTGGGAAGTCGTCCATATGGATTGGGTCACAGCACTTCCTCCAAGTGGTGAAAAACATTATAAGCCTTGTTTAGTCATTGTAGACAGATATAGAAAAACTCCCATATTCTTACCATATCATACAAATGACACTGCTATGGATACAGTTCTTCTCCTATGGAGTAGAGTCATTTCCCATAAAGAATTATTTAAGAATATCATAAGTGACAGAGATACCAAGTTCACATCTGCACTTTGGACCAATCTTCACAGATTGTTTGGGACTAAGTTATAATTCTCAACAGCATATCACCCCCAAACAAATGGAAAAGCAGCAAAAATGATTCAAGCTTTAGAGGACATGATCAGGAGATT
Source organism: Austropuccinia psidii (assembly GCA_023105745.1). Lineage (NCBI taxonomy): Eukaryota > Fungi > Basidiomycota > Pucciniomycetes > Pucciniales > Sphaerophragmiaceae > Austropuccinia > Austropuccinia psidii. The sequence continues at coordinate 20,917,077 of JALGQZ010000016.1, forward strand.
CTGTGCTTATGGGTTGGAATTCAAAGACTCAGATGGCTTTACCCATGACTAGTGCACTTTAATACCTGCATTAGAACTGCCATATAAGACATCAGTCCATTCTTCTACAGGCCAAACTCCTTCTATGTTAGAAAAAGGATGGAATCCAAGACTCCCAGCAGAAACACTGAGGAAAGACTTGATTGAAATTCAGCCTACAGCTTCTAGATTCAAGATTATGCTTGATAAAGTGAAACATCATGCAAAACAGAGTATGAAAGATGCTTTTGACTATGCAAAACAGAAGTGGGACAAGAGTCACAAAGTGCCAGACTTCAAACTAGGGGATTTAGTTCTACTTTCAACCTTGAATTTCAATAATATCAAAGGCCCAAAGTAACTTAAAGATTCTTATGTAGGACCTTTTGTTATTGTTGCCTTACATGGAACCAATTCAGTTCAAGTGGAACTGATTGTTGCATCAGAAAACAAACACTCCACCTTTCCAGTAAGCTTGATAAAGCCTTATCAACCAGCTGACAAAGAATTTTTTCCTTTAAGGAACCCAACTCTGTTGACTGTACCATCAGTGGAACAGAGTGAAGACAAAAAGAAAACAAAAGTCATTAAAGAAGGGAGAGGTAGGGGTAAAAATCAAAGAGAATATCTTGTTGGATATAGAAATCAAGTACATGAAGATTAATGGCTAGCAGAATGAGAAATACCTGACTCAGATAAACTCTTAAGATGATTTAGACACAAAAGAAGGCCACAAGCCTGAATACGTTTATAAATGTGCTTTGAATCACTTGATCTGAGTAATGTAAAGAGGTTGGACAGTGGACATTAACCCCCTTTGGGGCCTATTTCTTCTTGATATCATTAATTAAATTGTAGTACAATTTTATTATCTGGTGGGAGGGAATTCAAGCCTTGAGGTATATTTTACATACTCAAATAGGCCACAATTATCTTAAAAATAAATTATGAACTATGCATAACCCATAAGTCATGCATATATTGAAAATTCATCATTTTTGATTTCAGAAAAGATGAATAACCTTTTATTGAGTAAGTAAATCCATATATTTTAGGCCAAAATTAGATTCTACACAATATTTCACCTAGGGTAGCTCCAAAATTAACCCTTTATCGTCATGCTAAGGAATTAGGCTATTACAGAACAGGGAAGTAATTTTCATGGCATGTCATAGCATTGAGGTTATTACCCGAGCAACACAGATTACCAACAGATTCATGCACAGTTAGTTTAGGATAAATAATACCATTTGTATGAAGAGAAAATTGCAGAAAAACATTGTTTTTGATTATTTGTTTCATTTCTATTATTTCCTATCTCAAAGTTATATTTCTATCCATAAATACTTGTTTTCTTAGATTTGGAGGAGCACAAGGTAAACTTAGTTGGTTGTGTCATTAAGCTATAAGTTATTAATTATTTTGTTATTTACAACATAGTAATGTGTTGGAAGAAGTAATTTCAATTAGTCCTCTCATCTAAATTATCATCAAAGCTTACTCTAGGTAAACCAGATTGTTTTTTCTTAACTTTTTATATTAATACTCATTAGATTTTCTGTTTAGTCGTATTACTGCTACTGGTTTTTATTTGAGTATCAAAGCAATAAACATCATTAATTAGTTCTGTTGCATGGTAGTGAGAGTTAGTTAAATTGCACTCAGTAAAGACCAGAGTCAGAATTTGATCTAGATACAATGTCTCAAGGCCGCAAAATAATCACTCCAGACAAAGATTCATCCTCTGATGAAGAAGGTTTTAAATAAAAAATAATAACAGCAATCCATAACAATTGGGTGAAGTGAAGTTGTCAACTGGAAAATTATCTTGTAGGCAGAGGACAGGAAGGTCTCATTAATCCCCCATCTTAAGTAGAAAAAATTAGTCCTAAGTACAAAAAGAAGAACATTGGTGCACTCTCTCTGTTATGGACATGTGTAAGCCCTGATCTTCATGGTGTGCTATGGGAAAACAAGGGTTCCTTTTATCAATTGTGGGAAGCCCTTGGTAAAACTTGTGGAAAAATTCTTTAGTAATTCTGTGTGACACTCTATTTAAATTAATGTCACTACAATATCATCCTGGTACCTCACTAGAAAAACACATAGACTCCTTCCAAAGGATATATGCTAGTTATGAATCAATCACTCACAATTCAAGTAATCAAATGGAAATATCGTCAACAATTTCAGCTGCATTCTTTATCAAAAGCTTAAATCAGGATAGAGACTTGTCAGGTCTTGTACAAATGCTGTATGATATTTGACCATTTGACTTAAATACTGTAATGATTTGTGTTGCAGTCAAAAATTTCTGTAGAGGTTCACCAGTAGATCAAGCACTATTAGCAGATAAATTACTCATGAATAGCACTCATATACCTAGATAATCCCAAGCCTTGTGACTAAGAGTGAGATATGATAGAATGCGAGTGCTCTTGTAAGAATGAATTACAGAAAGACAATGGATAGTTTAATTAAGTACAATTTGCAATAGCTTTATAATGATTTAAGAATGTGATGGTTATCCTGTAATCGTTGTTGTTTTTCCTCCCTTTCTAATACCAGGTGTCATATTTATAGTCAGAGCACATTTGTTTGATTAAGATAACTATGTGATCTTGTTGTCACTTTTCAACGACAGTCATAGACTGTAGTTTCTGCTACGTCGGTGACTTAAGTCTGTAGGTATGGATCAGAGTTAGTTTCTGATCTATGCCTTGCTGCCTATGGCAGTTTTGGATGTTTTGGGCTGGTATAAAACTAACCTTAGCTGTTTGTGGCTTTGTTTTTCAACACCCTCCTCAATCCTAGCCTCAAAATGCTTAAGTCCTGTAGAGCCCTTTGTAAGACAGCTCTTGGTACCACTTTGGTCAAAAAATCTGCCAGCATGTCCAAAGCCGGAGCATAGTGAAGCTCAATGAGCTGGTTTTGTATTGCTTCTTTTACGAAGTGAAGTTGAATGTCCACATGCTTCATCCTCTTTGTGTTGAGGTTGCAATTGCTGTTGGCAGTTTTAATGCAGCTTTGATTATCTTCCCACACAGTGATGGCATTGTTGAAGTGAAAGATGTCTGCCTCTTGGCAACATTGTTGGAACCAGAGCAATTCCGAGGTCAAATCACAGAGTGATTTGTATTCTGCTTCGGCAGTAGAAATTGATACCAATGGCTGTTTTCTAGTTTTCCAGAAAACCAAGCAGCCATGTAACTGAGCCAGGTACCCTGAGGTGGAGCGATGCGTTAGGTGGAAATTTCCCCAGTCAGCGTTGGTGAAAGCTACCAACCCTGGCTTGCCTTTTCGATTGTAGTGTAGCCCTAGTTCTTGGGTTCCACGCAAGTACTTGAGGACGTGGAGAAAATCCTTCCAGTGGAGTGTGCCCGGTTTTTCCAGGTATTGTGACAGACTTCTCACTGCATGAGACAGGTCTGGACGTGTCGCAGTGCTTAGGTAGTTAATGCTACCAACCGCACTTCTAAAGTTAATTCCCATTTCTCCAAATGCTTTTCTCTTGTTGTCAGTTGCTGGTGTGAGATAGTCATTAGGTACTAGTGGTGTGTCAACGGATTTACAGTTTTGCATACCATAGAGGTCTAGTAAAGAATCCATAAAATGTTGTTGATCAAGGGTGATACAATTATCTAATTGATGGATCTTTACCCCTAAAAGTAGATCAGCTGGACCAGCGTCTTTAATATTGAATCCATTGTTAATTTCCCTTTTGAATTGTTGAATGTTGCTCCCAAAAATTGCCATATCGCCGACATGAACATAAATCCATAAGGCATCAGGGTTCTTTTGATGAAACACACAGAAATCTAGCTTGCATGTGTTGAAGCCAACACTATGCAGCCAGTCTTTGAGACAATTATACCAGGCCAAGGGGGCCTGCTTGAGGCCGTATATGGCCTTTTTCAGTCTTAAGCAATATCTTCGTTGATCAATATCCAGGCCCTGAGGAATGGACAAGTAAACTGTTTCTGTTAAAGGAGCATTCAAGAATGCACTTTTCACGTCTATCTGGTTAAACTCCAAACCATTGGCACATGCATGAGCAATTAGTGCTCTCAGGGAGTTTAATCGCCCAGTCAGGCCATATGTTTTATCGAAATCCACTCCTGGTGTCTGAGTGAATCCTTGCATGCAGAGCCGTGCTTTGTACTCTACAGCTTGGTGAAGATGGTCCATTTTCAGCTTAAACACCCATGTTGTACCTACCAATTTGTAGTCACTTCTGAGATCCACGATGTCCCAAACTTTCAACTCCTTCATAGATAGGAGTTCTGTTTTTATTGCATCCATCCATTCGTTCTTTTCTTCACATTGTAGGGCAAGCCGATATGTTTTTGGGACATTGGATGTCGTGATGAAGGTTTTTACCCTTCTTGAGTAAGGAAGAATGTGAATCGAGTCTACATTGGAAGTAATTAGAGTAGGATGTTGGGGACCAATGACTTTAAGACTCTGGGTCCTATTGTACTTTCTCTGCTGCTGTTGATCAGGTGAGTCTTTGTGATTCATTGAGTGGTTGTCGGTAACAGCATGAGTAGGGCTGTTCAGAAGGGGAACATCTTCAATGGATGACTCTTCAGCAGGCACCTCATCTTCCATTGTTTTGGAGTTGTTAGAAGCTGCATTGTGGGCTGGTTCTGTGATGAGGCTGGCATTATGATCAGTGTATTCATCTTTGATGCACCAGGCTGATGATTTATTCCTTCCCATTATGGTTGGAAAAATCTTTTCCTTGAAGGTGACATTTCTGGTAACAGCGACTTTCAAGTCGGAAAGCCTCAAAATTTGGTACGCCGTATTACCATTTTCAAAACCAAGAAGAACCCCTTCTTGGCCGGGAGGGGCCAAATTCCAGTCTTGTTGTCTTTTAAGACTATGGATGACAGCTTGACATCCAAAGGTTTGCAGTTTGGTCAGTTTGATAGAAGAGTTAGTCCAAAGAGAATGGGGGCATTTTTTTCCTCTCGACGCCATTGGTGGCAAATTAGAAAGAAAGGCGGCGGTGTTTACCTCCTCTGCCCAATATTGATCAGGCAAATTGGAGTGATTTAAAAGGCAACGAGCCTTCTCTAGAACCATACGGTTTTCCCTTTTGGCAAAGCCGTTATGTTCTGGTGCTTCTGGAGGTGAGAAGATGTGCACAAAGCCACATTCAGTGGGGAGGTTTTTGAATTTCTGATTAAGGAATTTGCCTCCTCTATCAGATACTAATTTCTTGATTTTTCTATCATGGTGATTTTCCATGTAGTTTTTAACACCCACGAACTGATCAAAGCTGTCGGATCTTTTTGTAAGAAACCTGACTATTTTGTACGAAGTGGCTTGGTCCACAATAGTGAGTAAAAAGGGAGAGCCAGAGACTGATTCAGGGGTAATGGGTCCTACTACATCAATATGTATGACATCCAAAGGGTACTTAACTAGTTCAAAGTTACCTAAAAAAGGAAGTCAGCGCAATTTGTTAGTCTCGCAGCTGAGACAGGAGTGGTTTGAGTCAGGTAGACCAAGGTTTTTCAGCACAGCTTGTACAGGATGTCCTAGAAAATAATGCCAAAGGCTTGTATAGACGAAGGTGAGTAGTGTTTTAGGGAAGTTGTAGATGATGTACATCAGTCTGTCAAAGATCTCTCCTTTAAGCAATATTTTTCCTTCAGAGCTGAGGGAGAAATGGTTATCTGTTTGTTTCATGGTAAGCTGGTCTTTGAACAGTTCTAACATACTGATCAGGTTACATTTGAGTTTGGGTACGAGTAGACAGTTCTCAAGTTTAAGTACTTTGCCTTGGCACTTAAGTTCTGCAATACCTATTCCAAGAGCTAGGAGATTACTCTGTGAGTCTCCTGTTGCAACTTCAGATCCAATATTTTCAAAGGAGTCAGGAAAGAAATCAGGTGAATTGAACATGTGGTGAGTAGCACCACAGTCAACTATAACTTGATTGCGCATAGGAGACATTGGGCCTCCTATTGTAGTCAAGCCTTGAGCTATAGAAAGGTGAGTTCTCACATTGTTTTTACGTTTCTTTTCCTGTCGAGAGGGTCTCAAGTGTGGGTTCTCAGCCCAACAGTCTTCTTTTTTGTGGGTGGTGCATCTGTTGTCGTGTTTACCATTACTGCAGTAACAGATTATCTTGTGCGGTTCCTCAAAGGAGGTAATAAAGGCAGAGGAGTCGTGCTCCTTCTTTGTGTAGGAACTGTTGTTGTGGTTGATATGACTAGCAAATTCTTGAAGTAGTGAAAGTATTATTGTCAGTTTTTCAATTATATCTTCATTGAAGGTAAGGGTTTCAACAAACTGGCTTAATTGAGGATTACCTCCTAACTTTCCAGCAAGGAGTATGAGAGCAATTCATTCGGAACCACAATGCTAACTGCATCTAACTCCATCATGAGTTTGCGACAGTTGTCAATGTAATTCTGCAAGTTTCCATCATAAAAACAGCGTTGCCAATCCATCCAGACTTGTCCTCTATTTATGGCGCGTTTCAAGGCATATTGTTCGGAGATCTTTGTCCAAAGTAAATGTGAGTTTTCAATGGTTTCAGAGTTGACTACCTCTCTGAATACTCTTTCCGTGATTCTAATCGTAATCAAATTAATTGCTTCGAAACTTGCCTTTTTCCATTTATTGACAGAACTGGTTGAGGTGTCGTTGGATCGTGAATTTTTGCAGACGTTGAGTAGGTCTCTGGACCTTAAGTGTATTTTCATTCTCATTTTCCAGTGTCCATAGCTTGCTCCATCAAGGACAGGTATGGTGGAGATATCTTTGATGTCCAGTGATTTATCATTCATTTTAGTAATCTACTCTTTTTTGAATTTATAAGTGTGTTGTTTTTTTTTCTTTTAAGAGAATCGAGACTGTAGATCTGATAGAATGCGAGTGTTCTTGTAAGAATGAATTACAGAAAGACAATGGATAGTTTAATTAAGTACAATTTGCAATAGTTTTATAATGATTTAAGAATGTGATGGTTATCCCGTAATCGTTGTTGTTTTTCCTCCCTTTCTAATACCAGGTGTCATATTTATAGTCAGAGCACATTTGTTTGATTAAGATCACTATGTGATCTTGTTGTCACTGTTCGACGACAGTTGTAGACTGTAGTTTCTGCTACGTCGGTGACTTAAGTCTGTAGGTATGGATCAGAGTTAGTTTCTGATCTATGCCTTGCTGCCTACGGCAGTTTTGGATGTTTTGGGCTGGGATAGAACTAACCTTAGATCTTCGTGGCTTTGTTGTTCAACAAGATATAATCGTAATGATAAAAATCAAACTATTAATAAGATAATGATGGACTGAATAATGTCTTTCTAAGTAAACATTATAGATGACTATTTATATAACATCAAGTTACTTAATAAGTGATGGAAATAAATAGACGAATACCGTTAGACAACCGGAAATCCTTAGAGCTCAGATCTCTGATTCCCATACTTACTAATCATTGGTTTGAAAGGAAGATCTATTCAAAACAGAAACCTGGCCTCACATTGGGGCTTCAAATACTACTACAACAAGACAGCTTGGATGACAACATTTATATTCACTGAATGGTTGCGTGAGCTGGAAAAGTTCTTTTGTTGAAAAAATCAGAAAATTATCTTGCTTTTGTACAGCTTTAGTGCCCACAAAGATGCTTTTGACTTGGCTCACTTGACAAACATCGAGGTCCATTTCTTTCCACCAAATTTCACCAGAATGCTCCAACCCTGCAATGCAGGGGTTATCAAGAGAGTGAAAGCTCATTATTGAGCTTCATTTGTTGAGCTTGTAGTAAGGCAATATGATGAAACTGATGAAAACAAAACGCAACATATTTAAAATATCAACCAGCTTGAAGCCATGTTCATGATGCGTAAGAAATGGGATGCAGTGAGTTATGAAACAATTTCAAATTTCTGGAAGGCAACAGCCATATATCACTCAACTGAAAAATAAAATCAAGTAATTGATATAAATAAGATCCCGGGTGTCAGGGAGGCAGTAGACAATTTCCAAAGACAATTAGGAACCTTAACACATTGTAAAGGCCTTGTGGAGTCAAAACCATCTGCCCAAATGAGCATTGAAAATCTTCTCAACCCAATTTCCAAACAAAATAATCCAGATGAAATTGATAAAATATAAGTTCAAGAGTATTTTAAAAGGAAAAACGTTTTGCAATTTGACAATATTGCTTTTAATTTACAAGATATTTGGTAGCAGGTATTCGCTATCCAGTAGCTACCATTGTTAATTGTTCCCCCCTCTTTTTACCATGAGGCTTTCTATTTATAGACAGAGAGCACATTACCTCTGAGTGAGATTACTGCAGACTTCGTTTGTCACTGGTCTATGACAACAATGGTTTATAGTTTACTCTATGTTGGTGACTTAAGTCTGTAGGTATGAATCAGAGGTAATTTCTGATCTATGCCTTGATGGCTACGGCATTTTTAGGTGTTTTTGGGCTAGGATGGAACTAGCCTTAGCTATTTATGGCGTTGTTTTTCAACAGAAATTTCTTTTGGAAGTGGATAAGAATCATTTTGGGTATATATGACCTTCTCATCAATATATAAAGATCACTCTCAGAAGTGATACTTTGAGACTAAAAATAAGCAAATCAATCTCAGCGCAATCTTATTTATGATGCAGTGGTAGACAGTAAGCGACTAATCATTGGGTCTGTCACTGATATAAATAGAGTCCGTTCATGAAGCTTCAAAACCATATTAAGCACAGTTGATTAGTTATGCGTTCTTAAAGTTATTATTTCTAATACCCTAATACTTGTATATACGGCTCTGGAGGAGTATAGGTATAGTGAACTCGATTTGTTTCCTTAGCTAGCACTATATTCACTAACTATAATCCATCAATTCAGAGTGCTGAGTATATACAACTACATAATAGTTTCTTAGACTTGTACTTAATTAATTGTTTCCTATCAGGTACCTTTCTTCATCGAATTAGTTGTAATAACTGCACTGTTCATTACTTACCATTTGTTTCTAGTATTACTAACTACTGGTTTTCCAACTATCATAGCAATTATAAGATTGATTAACAACTACTCATTGCATGGTAGCAAGAGTTAGTTGTGTAATTGTTCTTTATAGTTCTAAAAACCAGAGTTAGAAGACTTTAACATCCAGGACAATGCCAGAAATCCCAATAGACATCAAGAATTCTTCCTCAGATGAGGAGGTGATCAAGGCAAAAATGACAAAGCTCACACGTACCAACTGGGTACAGTGGAGCTTTCAATTTGAACACTATCTTGTCAGTAAAGGCATGGACGATTTATTGGATCCTCCATCTGAAGATGTGAAAAAGACTATCAAGTTCAAGAAAAGGAATGGAGCAGCACTCACCTTGCTGTGGTCTAGTGTTAGTACCGAATTTGAATGTGTTCTCTTAAAGAACAAGTCTTCCTTTTACAACTGGTGGGTTGGGTTAGGAAACTGCTGTGGAAAAAACTCAGTAGTTGTCATTTGTCAAACACTTCAAAAGCTTGTGAATTTGAGGTATGAACCAGGCTCATCCCTGGAGAAGCATGTCAATTAATTTCATCAAATCCATGCCACCTACCTTTCTATTTCAGCCAATTCCTCTATCAGCATGAATCTGTTGTCAAGCATGGCGGCAGCGTTTTTTCTCCAAAGCTTGGACAATGATAGGGAACTGAGTGGGTTGTGCCAGACACTTTATGACATGAAACCCTTTGGGCTCAGTACCATCATGGACAGAGTATCAATTGAACACACTAGTTGAACATCCTCCCATGACCAAGCGCTACTGTTTGACAAAAACAAACAGCCAGAATAATCAAAAAGTGAAAAAAAAAATAAGATAGATCACATAAGAAGCCAGGGTTTAAAGATAAAAAGAAAGGAAAAAACAACAACCAAGGAACACTGAAGGATCCTACTCAAGAGCAGGACACCAACAAAAGGATTGAACAGATTGAGAAAACGCTATAAAAACTTCAAGTTAATGCCCAATCAACTTCAATTAATGCAGCATCAGAGTCAAGAGAACTCATCCGACCATCAGGGTCAGACTCTGATTCATTCATATTTGAAGAAGTAAATTCAATGATTGGACACAATCACCAAGACCTTATATATCTCAATTCCAGAGCTGGGAGAGCTGTTGTAAATGACTTAAAGCTCCTAGACAATCCCACTAAAGTTAAAAAACATATCAATACCTTCTCTAATCCAGTTAAGGTCACTCATCAGGGGACCTTGTTGTTTAAGGGTATTAAGCTCTACCCAGTCTACTATGTTCCCAATGGTCCGATTAACCTACTTTGTGTATCACAATTATGCAATCATGGCATGGAGTTGATCTCTAAAGACAACTTGTTTTTGATCAAATACAACAATCAGATTGTCGACACTTTTCATCGACAAGGAAATCTGTTTGCTTCAAGATTACAATCACCTTCATACCCAATATATTCTCTTCCGACTACATGTTTGGATTGGTATTTGACACTTGGGAATCCTTTGGACTTGTACATCAAAGCACTACTAGAAGAATGCAAAATTAATGGAAGTTTTACTCACTCCTCTGACTGTCCGGTATGTCAACAAGGTAGAATCAAAAATCTTGCCTCATGCTGACGCACCTTTCTCAAAAATTCATATGGACACCTTACAGATCAATCCACTAAATCACAAGGGTTATAAGTATGTCTTAGTACTTATTGATGACTACAGTCGTTTCAATTGCATATACCCACTCACAGAGAAGAGTCAAGCTGTAGAGTGTATTAAGTCTTATCTAATGGATATCAAGAACAAACTTTATCTCACTCTGGCATATCTTCACACTGACCACAGTGGAGAATTCAGCTCACAGTCATTTATTAATTTTATTGCCAGTCAGGGTATTTCTCTTGAAAGAGGTCCCCCTGAGTCACCCCAGACTAATGGTGTAGCAGAGAGATTTAATCAAACATTACTATCTAAAATGAGATTTCTACTTGAACAATCAAATATTCCTTTCTCATACTGGGATGAAGCGGCAGCACATGCATCTTTACTTCTAAATTTGCTTCCGCACAAGCATCTTACAAAGAAGATGCCAGCTTATGTAATAAGAAAGAAAAACTGCTTAATCAAACCAGAGGTTGATCTGAAAAGACTCATCCCTTTTGGCATGAAAGTTATGGCAAAAGTCTCCAATCCTTCCTCAAAAATTGAACCTCAAGGGGAGGTACTACAAGCATTGAAATTCAAAAAATACTCTTATGGTCTTCGACTTCTCAATATAAAAACCGGAAAGATCAAAGTGTCTCGCGGCTACACACTTTCAGCTCGTAGCCCAACCCTGTCTTTGAACCAACAAGCTTCAGTACTTCTGAGTGTATCATCTTTAAGGATCAAACTCCGAATTCCTACCTCAAAACCAGAGGAATTGTCAAATAAGTCACAACTTATTCAGGTATCTAACAAATCACCTGAGGTTGAACTTTACCCAAAAACTGCTCATAATCCAGCCACACTCGAATCCTCCAAGAATTATAAGTATGTGCCCTAGTATCACAAAGCACCAAGAAACATATCCAGCTCAATCAACAAAGACAACATTGTGACGGGTAAAAGGAATACTAAACCTAGAGAAAAACTTCTACTTGCAGATGTGGTACCCTACTCAAAAGCAGTGATTGATCTAATTGAGGCACCTGAATGGAAGAGGTCCATGGATGCTGAATACCACTCATTGACCTCACACAACACAGGCGAGCTTTTCCCTTATCCACCCAAACCAGCAAAGGTTATTGGTGGTATGTGGTTTCTTTTGCGTAAAAGAAACAAACACAGTGAAGTGTAACAGTACAAAGCTTGATGGGTGGTATTCGGAAATCATCAAGAATACATGTTGCACTACTATGACACTTGGGCTTCAGTTGGAAGAAATTAGATGTTCAAAGTCATGTTGTGACTAGTTGTGAACTTCAATTACATTCTTTATCAATTTGATATAGAAACAGCATTTCTTCACTGCAAGATGGATGCATTAGTATATGTCAAACAGGTAAAGGGATATGAAGTGAAGGGTAAAGAAAATTGGGTCTGGTGACGTTGCAAATCCCTATATGGCACCAAACAGGTTCCACAAATGTGGAAGGCCAAACTTACAGCCACGTTAAATAGTCTTGGACTAGTAAGTGCACAATCAGACAAGTAACTGTTCACCAACAATGACAAGACTCTGCAATGAGTTCAAGTTAATAATTCTTTAAATTACTATAATATATATTTAGAAACAGTAAATAGTAACACTTGAAATAATGAAACAATTAGTAATGAGCATTAAAAAATATGTTGATTAAATGATGATAAGTAGCTGATTGAATTAGATAATTTTTTAAAACATGAAATATACAGATTTTGTAATTAAACACACAGCGGTACTCTAAAGTGTTATAAATATAATCGGTATGACATAGACATCTTGATACTTAATGAATGGACCTAAATGTGTACCTGTATAATCCCTAAGCCTCGTTAATAGACTGGTGTTGATTTGTTATGTTACAATAAATGTATTTAAAATATGGAATAAAGTAAAATATACAAAATAATTAGATTATAGTAAAGGAAGATTGTGTGGGAAAAATGTTATTGCTCTTTGTTTGTAATATTGTGCTTATACATTCCCAGCACTGTAGGGTTGATGGTGGATGAGATCTTTTGTCTTAAAATGACATAGTTAAATAACCATTCTCAATGCTCATTTCACAATTTCTCAAAGCATTCAAAACAATACCTTCAAAATGATGACTTAGTTTCATACTATTCTGCTTCATACTACTTTGTCTTTTCATTAAACTCAAAAGGGGATTCCTTTATCAACAGACTCTTCTCCTTCACATTCATGTCGACCATGGGTTTATGATCAGTAAGACTGAAAACTCCAACATTAACCTTCTTGATAAACTAAACTCCATTCTAAAACTAATGTATAAGAAGAAGCCTACGCAACATTTGGGCAATAACTTCAACTGGAGTAAAAATGAGCTCAAAATTAATCAAAAGGACCTGATCACCAAACTTCTTAGACAATTTGGTATGGATGAGTGCAAATCAGTGAGGACCCCATGTAACAGCAACCTCATCAATGAAATAGGTGTTAAAGTTTCAGAAGCTAAGGTTGATATTTCATTAATATGCAGTAAACAATCAGAAAAGAGTGAGTAAGAAAAGTACCTAACGTGGAAAGCAAGTTTGAGCTACAAGTGTAATGGAGAGCAATGACAACAGGCAAATTGTGAGCCTTGAGGTATATTTTACATACCCAAATAGGCCACAGTTATCTTAAAAAGAAATTTTGAATTATGCATAACTCATAAGTCATGCATATATCCAAAATTCATCATTTTCAATTTCAGAAAAGATGAATAACTTTTTTTTGAGTAAGTAAATCCATAGATTTAAGACCAGATTTGGATTCTACACAAAAATTCACCTAGGGTAGCTCCATAGAGTGAATAAGCTCAAATTAACTCTTTGAGGTGGTAAAATGGAAAATGCTTCAATACCACATCATTAATACCACATAAAAGATCGGTGAAAATTTTTGTTTTTCTTGATTTTTAGCCAAAATAATGGGAAAGTGAGAAATCCCATGTTACATATACACTAAGAATAGTGTTATGCATGTTTTGAGCACTTAATATCATGGTATTCTTACATGGACTTTTGGTATACCCATAGTGGATATCTCACTTTAAGCTTAAGTTACTATTTTGACGTAAAAATTAGGCAAGGGGGACAAAAGACATCAAAGAGAGCCAGGGTACCCAACTTCTGAGGCCTCAGAGGCGTGGATAGTTCCAGAGCATGGATCCATAGCTCATCTTGGCCTAATTGGTAAACTAAAACCTTTTGGGAACTTGGTTACCATGTTACAACTACTGTAAATCTTAAGAAAATAGCAAATAACCTGCTATTTTGACGTGCCAAGGAGGTAATGAGCTACTTACACTCCTGTAACCACGTCAATTCTTGATGAATTTCCATGACTAGACCCTAAAAGAGTAATTAAAACCCTTTTGGGATCCATATTCATTGATTTACCTCATAGCAACCAGCAAAATACTGCTATTTGCAATTCTACGTAGAAATGAGGTAAAAACTTCAAAAATTCATTAAAAATACAATTCTTAATGAATCTTCCTGAAACTTTCAGGACCAATGAAGAACTGTGTTATCTATGGTACAACCAAAAAGAATTATGGTTTTACTAGTCAAATTCGAAGTTTTACTTACAGTCCATTTTTGACCATTCTACGTGAAACACTGAATCTTCAAAAATTCACAGTAATTACAACCTGTGATGAAATTGGAAATAACATTGATGACTTTGAGAAATCAATGATTATTTTAGAATAAAAGAAGATTTACTGTTGTTACTCCTTTTATTCTTAACCATATTGGGGTTAGTAGACACATAAAAGCATCAATTAAGTAATTAAGATAATCTTACGTGACAACAGATAATGCAATCATTAATCCAAAAAGGTTTATTGTTTTCTCACTCACTGGTTTTTCAGTTTGCTCCATGGCACGCCTCTGTGAGCTTTTGTTGACTTAAAAGAAGCCTCTTCTTGCTGTTTTTTCTGTATCATCATCTTATCAATTTATTAAATCATTATTACCAACAAGTAATTATTAGTTAAAGCTATTCTTAAGTGTTTTAAATCTTTCAGAATCAACCAGAAAGACGTGAAATCATAGAATCCAACTATATATTGTTTTAATACTGTTATAAATCCTTTTGATCCCTTAAATCCACAATTCCACGTCAAATTTCTCTACTCTTATCTATCAATAAGTTCTTTGGAGTATTAGTGAGTGATTTATTTTTAATTCTTAAAGTTTTTCTCTAGTAATAGTTTTCTTCAAGAATTATCTTTATAATTATTCTTGTAAAAGATAATTATATATTAAAACAATTTTATTATTTTAATAAAGAAGTTTTTATTATTAAATTCTTCTTGTAATTGATTCTTGTAGACAATTACTGCTCACTGTTATAATCACTAGTAGTGTATAACACGTGAAAGAAATAATTTTATAATTATTTAATTGTGGTTATAATAATTTTTTTATTATTATATTTCATAAGAACAGACATAGTACTGTTGATTAATAGTAATATTATCATCAGTTTCATAGTCAAATCTTACACAAATGTAAGAGCAACTAATATTTAGACAATAATTTAGGAATGAATGTGATGAAAGAAACAGAAAAAACAAATAAGGAAGGAAGTAATAATAAAGAGTAAAAAAGATGATAAGTGAATGAAGACCCAATGTCCCCCCCTTCGTCGTTTGAGGAGATGCTTTATATCTTCAGGAGCATTGCGATTCCTAGGTCAAGAGTAGCTTGAGTAAGCCGTGGTATTACTGGAACAAGGAGACTAGTGCACTTTTGGGATAGGAGTGCTCACATGCTCTAAGACTCTTTGAGGCTATTAGATCAGATTCTTTCACATCCCCCCTCACTCTTATTCTCAAAATGCCCAGTGCTTCGAGAGACTTGGGTAGGCTTAACTTGTTGACAGATTTGGTGAGGAAATCTGCCAGCATTTTGGTGCTTGGTGCGTAACAAAGTTTGATGATTGACGACCGGATTACTTCTTTGACAAAATGTAGTTGAATGTCTACATGCTTCATTCTTTGCCCATTGAAGTTGCAGTCACGATTGGTGGTGTTAATGAAACTCTGATTATCTTCCCAGACATTGATAGGCACCTCTAATTTAAGAATTCTTGCCTCTTCAGACCACTGTTTTAGCCAAAGGAGTTTGGAAGTGAGGTGGCACAGAGCCTTGTACTCGGCTTCTGTGGTCAAAATAGATACCAAGGGTTGCTTCCTGGTCTTCCGTAGTACTAGGCACCCATGGAAGGTCGCTAGATAGCCTGTTATAGACCGTCTGGTGGATCGACAATTCCCCCAGTCTGCATCACTCCAGGCAGTGATGCCTTGGCTTCCTCCCCTCGGATACTCAAGGAAGACGTCCAGAGATCCTCTTAAATAACGCAGAACGTGCATGAAAGCCTGCCAATGCTTCAGCCCAGGATTCTCTAAGTACTGAGATAGACAACTGACTGCAAACAACAGGTCAGGGAGAGTTGCAGTGCTTAGATAATTAATACTACCTATTGCACTACGGTAGTTAACCTTGAGGTTTCTGAGGGAAATCATTTCTTCCTCCGTCAGAGTACCCAACTGCTCGTTTGGTAACAGAGGGGTGGAGACTGTCCTACATTCGCCCATACCATACTGTCAAGTAGTGATTCAGCAAAATGTTGCTGGTCCAGGCTTATCGACTCAGGGCCATGAGTTATTTTTACTCCACGCAAGAGATCAGCCAAGCCTAGATCCTTAATTTCAAACTTGAGAGCGATTTCCTTCTTGAAGTCCTCAACCTCTTCACCAATGACAGCAATGTCATCAGCGTGAATGTACAGCCATACAGGTCTAGGTTCCAATTGGTAGAACACACACGCGTCAAGCACACATGCAGAGAAATTGATGCTGATTAGATATTCCTTCAAGTGTTGGTACCAGACAAGCGGTGCCTGTTTCAGTCCGTAGATTGCCTTTTTCAATCAAAGGCAGTACTTTGTTTGGTCCAAAGACAAACCATGAGGAACATGAATATATACCTCCTCCATCAGTGGTGCATTCAAGAATGCGCTCTTGATGTCAATTTGGTGGAACTTTAGGCTTTTGGCTGAAGCAAATGCAATCAGCATTCGCAACAAATTGAGGCGCCCGGCTGGGGCATAAGTCTTCTCAAAATCAATCCCTTGCTGTAAGGTGTGGATATGAAACTTTGATCAAAAATCAAGTACTTTTCCTGTCCTCAAAATTTGTATAAGGTAAAAATCAATTAAAAATAGTATGAAAGATTATTTTTAAAAAAAAACACGCCAATTTTATTGTTTATAACTTTATTAGTATAAAACAATAATATTATAAAAATTTATTGTTTTACCAACAATAAAAATTTATCCAAAAAATACTCTACAAGAGATATTTTAAGGCTACAAAAGAAATTTCTTCAAGAGCAATTTCAATTGGAATTAATTGAGCAAAGAGCTGCAAACAATTAATTAAAGAAAAAAGTCTTTAAAAAGAACATTAAAGAGAAAACATGCCCAAAAGTGAGCAGAGTGAATTTGGAAACAAAGTGACAAAGTTTACAGTGATGAAAGATGCTTTAATTCACTTTTGGGGTGGTTCAGGGGTAAAAATGATTACAAAAGTTACAATCAATGATTATAATGCTTTTTTCATGTGTTTAAAAGGATTAAAATGATTTTATAAAGGTGGTTGGAATATTTTATTGATTGGTTTAACAATTTTTAAACTAATTATAAAAAGAAAAGATTCTAACATGAAGAGAAAAGTGGGGCAAAGAAGACATTCTTTTATAGCCATCAATTCTCTTACTCCAAAAGGAAAATTTACTCTTATCAGTCGTGAAAAACAGTCTGACAACAGAAAAGCCAATTATGGCATCATTGAACCCTGGTTTAGACCAAAAAGGGCTGGTTTAAGCCATTTTTAGCCCTTTTTAGCCATTTCAGACCCTTAAATCAGCCATTATTATAGCAATACCAGGCCTAGAGCCTTCAAAACACGTCAGAATGTGTGTCAGAAGCGTAGAAACCAGTTCAAACTGTTTTTACTATGATTGTTTTGTCTTAAGCGTAGTTTTACCCTCTTGGCAACAGCCAAAACTACCCCAGTTGGTATCAAAACCTCATCATCAATTGAGTCCACAGACCCTGTAACTCAATTCCAGGCCAAAAGTGATGAACTCTTGCATGAATTTTGACATCCCACGCCTGTCAGCAAGGATTTTGGGGGTCTAGCTCCCCCTTAGAGCTGAAGTTCCTTTTCCCCCCCAAATTTAATCTTTACAATTTATTTTTCCTTTAATTCCTCATCATCTATTATACTTAAAATTTACATATGTAATTCAATTGAATTGTACAGTAAAATACAGTAGTAATTGACACCTCATATGTAAATCAAAGTTCACTTATGTAATACACGCACACATTTTGACATTCCAATTGAATTCAATTGAAAATACTTCAATTCCTCATAACTTCTAAACTAAACACAACACCTCAATTTTAACACAAAAATTGATGGTTGACACCACATGTGGTGTAAATTAAATTAAAGTTTTGAGGATTTTCAACTTTTGTATTGAAAGTACTAAAAACTTAATTTAAGCTTATTTAGAGTTGAGTTACAAGAATTTCACTCAGGGGTGACCCCACCTGATTTTTTATGAGGAATCCAATGGTGAAATAATTTTTATATGTTTATTTATTTGATCAAAAGTTATTATAATTTTTATTCAACTTTTTTCCAAATTTGTTTATTTTTTCACAATTTTGTTAAAATTTCATTTTTACTTCATTTTTTCAAGTATAAATGTAATTTTATACTTACAAAATTTAATGTATTTTTATTTTAAATTGTAATTAATTTTTTATATTTAATATAATTTTATATTTATATTTTGATTTTGATTTTAATAATATAGATAAATTTATTTTATTTATATTAATATGTTATTTTTGTATTTGTGGTCTTTTGGGTATATGAAATTACCTCTAAGGCTCACATTCCCTCCCCCTAAAAAAGAATATTACTTTGTAATATTGGTGTTTCTAGTGTGTCTGAATCTCCTGAGGAGTTTGGTAGATTCTGGTATATTTTTTTCTTCTAACCATTCATCTTCACAAGTTGGGTCACTTTACCTAACAAGGTATTCCCTCACTTTTTTTGTTCTTAATTTCCTTTCTTTAAGAACTTTGGTAATTTTCTTAGTACCAGATGTCTCAATAGGAGGTATAACTTGGGGAATCTTATTCCTCAAGGGAAATTTCTCAGAATCACTAGATTTATATGGCTTTATCAAGCTCACTGGAAATGTAGGATGCTTATTGCTAAGTTCTTCAGATAACTCTACTTCAACAGCATTTTCTCCATGGAGGGCCTTAATCACAAAAGGTCCTGCAAAGGAGTCTTTTAACTTTTTACATCCTTTGATGTTATTGAAGTTAGTGGTGGATACAAGAACTAGGTCCCCCACTTTGAAATCTGCAGTTGCATGTGATTTATCCCATTTGTCTTTAGCATTTGCAAAAGAGTCCTCCATGCACCTTACTGCATGCTTTCTAGCTTTGTATAGCATTCCTTTGAAGCTAGCAGCTGTGGGATGTATTTCAATCAAGTCTTTCCTCAAGGAATCTTGGGGTAACTTGGGGTTCCATCCTTTTTCTAGAATAGCAGGAGTATGATTGGTACTGGCATGGATTGATGTTTTATATGCCAATTCTAGTGCTGGCAAAAGAGTACACCAATCATGGGTAAATCCATCAAAATCTTTGAATTCAAGGCCATATGCACAAAATCTTCTCACCATGTCCTCTAAGGTTTGGATCATCCTTTCAACCAGGCAATCAGTTTGTGGGTGGTAGGCTGTAGAGAAAGACAATTTAGTGCCAAATAATTGGTCAAGATTTGTCCATAGTGCTCAAGTGAATTTGGGATCTCTATCACTGATGATATTTGTAAATATTCCAGTCCATGACACTACTCTATTCCATATCAGAAGAGCTGTATCCATGGCTGTATCATCCTTGTGACATGGTAAAAAGATTGGAGTTTTACTGAATCTGTCCACAACTACTAGGCAAGCATTATAGCTTCTATCACCTCCTGGTGGTAGGCCAGTTACCCAAGCCATATGGACAATTTCCCAAGGTCTGTTTGGTTCTTGGATTTTTATCATATTTCCAAGTCTCTTGCCAGTGGATTTATTTGCCTTTTGGCATCTGTAACAGGTTTTGCAATACTCTGCAACATCTTTCTGCCACATTGGCCACCATATGCAGGTCTTTACTTTCTCTCTTGTTCTGTCTTCAGAAAGAAATCCTGAAAAGGGACTATCATTCCATTCTTTCAGTACAAGATTGATTAATGACCTGTCTACAACTGTCATGACACATGTGTGCTTGGTTCTGTGGTAAATTATACCATCCAGTAGGTGAAATATTCCTTCATCATAAGATTTTCTCCATACTTCATCCAAGGCATGTATTAGAGAGTTGTCTTTACAGTCTTTCTTAAGTAATTGGCATAATGTGCTACAATTCGTATCTTGAGTGTAACTACTTCTGACTTCTTCAAAGAAGGTGGTGTTCAAGTCTGTAACACTTATTCCTTCTATTGGAATTTGTGGTGAAGCTTCTTCTGGCACATAAGGCGGATTATCAATATTATTCTGTAATGGCCATCTGCTCAGTCCATCTGCATTCTTATGAATATTCCCATCCTTATGAACAATAGTCATATTGCCTCTGTATTCTTGTATGGCTATTTGCCATCTGAGCATATGTCTGTTGGGTGTTTTCATGTTCAAAAGTGATTTGACAGCTGTACAATCTATTATCACCGCAAAAACACATCCCTCTAAGGAGTAGTTCAATTTCTCCAAGGCCCAGACAAGGAATAGACATTCCATCTGACTTGGTCCATATCTGGCTTCAGTTGATTTGATTTGCCTGGATATGAAACATATGGGTCCTTCTACAGGTTTATCATTTATGATCTGAACTTGATGAAGTGCAGCACCTAGTCCATCCCCTGATGCATCAATATACAGTTTGAAAGGCAATTTAAAGTCTGGCATCAGTAAGAGTGGAGAAGTGGTCAATGCTTCTCTTAGAGACTCAAAAGCTTTGACTCTGTCAACAGTCATTTCAAATACTGTGTCTTTGTCACACAATTTATAAAGTGGTCTTGCCATGGATGCAAAATCTTTAATGTGTTTCCTGTAATATCCTGCAAAACCTGTGAATTACTGAATTTCCTTTTTGTTCTGAGGCATGGGTCTTAGCAATACTGCTTCAACTTTGTTTTTGTCAATTCCAAGGGACAAACCAGATACAACATGTCCTAGTGCTTTAAGTTCTTTAAATCCAAAATGGCATTTCTTCAAGGAGATTTTCATGTTGAAAGATTGAATTTTTGTCAAAACTCTGGACAATCTGTACATGTGCTCTTCCCAAGTCTTGGAACAAACAATAATGTCATCAATGTAAATGATGAACCATCCCTCTGAGAGTTCTTCAGGGAAAATTTCATTCATCATTCTTTGGAAGTGTGAAGGTGTATTTTTAATACCAAAGGGCATCCTCAAGTATTTGTACACTCCACAATAAACTATAGTTCTCAAGTATTTTCTTGCTCTTGGTGTCACCACATTTTGATGGAATCCTTTAAGGGCATCCATAGTGGTTATATACACTGCTTGAGATATTTGAGTAAGGGCAATTTGGATTTTTGGTATTATGTATCTGTCTGGAACAGTGTAAGTGTTCAGAGCTCTAAAGTCCCCAACCATTCTGCCTTTTCCATTATGCCACACCACTATGACTGGTGTAGTTATTTCTACTTCTTCATTGTGGCCTACTTTTCTTATTACACCAAGGTCCAGAAGTTCTTTGATATGAATTTCTAGAGCTTCTCTTGATTTTGGACTTGCTGGATAAGAAGGTCATATTAAGAGTGGTAGATAAGGTCTTTCAATGTTAAGAATGATGTCAACTTCATGACCAATAATTGCTCCTAGAGGTTCTGTGTCTGTAGCAAATGCTCCTCTGTGGTCATACATAAGGGAAGAAAGTTCATTTTCTTGTTTATCAGTCAGATGAAGGCTTATTTCAGCCTCATTTAACTGTTCAGACTTGAATTTCTCTAACTCTAAGTTTACTGGTGAGACTTTGAAATTTTTGGCGCTTATTTTCTCCAATAGTCAAGTATCTGTCTTTGTTATTATGCAAATCTATCTCATACATGATTAAATAGTCATTTCCCAATATAAAATGGGTACTAGAGCGATTTTCCATAACAAAAACTTCAACTGTGATTCTTAAATTCCCATTAATATGTGGGAATATGATATTGGTCTCAAAGATTCCTAATGCTTTCATTGGATTACTTGTACTGTTGAATTTTATACCATCAATTGGTAACAATTGGTCTTCAAAATTTGGTACACAAGCATAAGAAAATATTTTCCAACACAAGAGCAGAAGGCTCCTGGGTCAAGCAAAAGTTTGGTGGGCTTGTTGTCAATTACCACTTCTGTTATACAGGAGCTACCAGCTGTATAACCTTTTCCCCTGTTTGGTTTTGTCTTCATAAGTTGTGCATCTTGAACTTTTGATAAATCAACTTGACCATTGCTCAATTGTGGCAAGTGGGAATAAGATTCCATGATGTCAAAAGTGGCATTGATATTTTCTATATCTTTTGATGATTCAGAAAATATGGATGACTTATCATCTGAATTGTCTTCAATTATGTCTTCTTTTTCAACATCTGGTTCCTTTTCAATGTCAATTTCATTGATTTTCCCCCTTTTTGGACATGTATTAGCTAAATGGGTGGTGCTTTGGAAAATATGGCACTTTCTGACTGTATCTTCAGATTTATACTTAATATTACTAGAATTTTCTTTGTGGTTTTTGTGCACAGAATCTTTCCAAGGTGTATTAAACCTTGTTTTGAGATTCACCCTACTAGAACCAATTTTGGTTCTGGTGGTTACTTCTTCTAGTATATTGATAATATCCTCTGCTGAAGATTGTTCAGTAGTCCTGCTTTTGACAGCATGCTCTAAGTCACCTCCACATTGTCTCAGAATTTTTCTATGGATCATAAATTCTGACATGTCAGGATATAATGCTGTTAATCTGTCTTTTTGTTGGCAAAAACATGGTAAAGCTTTGTCTTTATCAGAATTAAATTTGGCGGATTCAACGGCTTTTTCAACTTTAAACCTCCAAGCATCATTTTCCCATTTGTTGATGATTTGGGTTTTCCACCAAGTCCAACTCTGGTGTCCATGTGCTTGTCTTATTTTGATGTACCATCTGTGAGCTGATCTGGTAAACAAGGTGTTAAACCTGGCTGTTACCAATCTGTCTGGTAATTTAAAATCCTCTTTGATCATGTCAATACCTCCAATGAGTTCCATATTGTCATACTCTCCTTCACCACTGAAGTGAGGCCATTCTTTAAGTTTTGGAACTTCTTTCAAGAGTGCTTGGCCCATTGATGGTTCCAAGTTATGAAAAGAAGTGGATAATTCATTTTTTAATTGCAAATTATAAGGATCCAATACTTGTGGATTTGGAATTCTTGTGCCCTCATTTTGATTTAGAGGTGTAGACATTCTTGGTAAGGTGTTCAGTATTTGTTCAATGTCATTTATTTTACTGTTGCTACACCTTTGGGAATTTCTGTATTCATGTTGGAAGCTTTTTATTAAATTCATTACTTCAATTTTATACATGTCTTCCTTATGTGTCAGTTCTTGCAATAACTCTGTCTGTCTTGTATTATCAGCAGTGACTTGATTCAATTTCATTTATAATTTTGATACTTCTTCTGGTGAAGCATCAAAACACTTTTTCAAGGCAATTGTATATGTCTTTACTTCAGTAAATGAATTTGAAATGTCATCAAGGACTTTCTTGTCATCTGTTTTGATAATATTTATGGCTTGTTTAATTCTTGTTTCAATTATGTCATAAATATTGAATTTAGAATATTTATCTGTTAATTCTTTAATAATAGCAGATTGTTCATTTATTTTATTGCTAGAAAAATTATCATTATTGGAATTTTTAATTGTTCTCAAAACTTTTTCAAAACACATAAGTGTTTCATTAATTTGGCACAGACTAAGGTTGTTTGTTACAAATGGTTTCATTTTTATCAAAAAGATTTTTTTTCACGTCATTTATAGCATAATACAACTCTGGGATGGAATCAAATATATCAGAAATCATTTCTGGAATCTTTATCTGGCTTCCTCCTTCTTCTGTAATTCCATCATGGTTCTGGCCATCTGAAATACATTTTCCATGGCATCCTGCTGAATCTTTGGGATTCTGTAGCCCTGCCTGTAGGGTTTTGGGGCTGGTGCCTTCCCTTTGCCCTTGTTTGGAACTTGTGGCTGTTTTTTCACGTAGGAATTGCTGGTGCTGGCCACTGGGGCTGTTCTTGGCACTGGTTTGGGTGGTGGAGGGTTGTTTTTCCTCCATTCTAGTGTCAAGAGCATCATGTTTTTCTTCTCCATCAATGGATGCCATCCATTGAACAATTTGCAAGTGTTGGGATGGCCCAGGAATTTTCTTACTGTCAGGTAAGAATTCATGCAATTCTTCCACAGGTCTGCAAGGATCTGGTTGTCACAGGGGCTCTTCGAAGTGAAGAGGGCCTGGCACTCAGTAAACTGGGACTCACTTATGGAGGGCTCAAAGATATGGTAAGAAGGAATAAACTGAAGAGTCTTAAAGATAAATTGCTAAAAGGATAAATATAAGAAAAGCAGCAACAAGAAATAAGAGTAAGAAATAGAAGAGCCAACCACAAACAAGTCCAAGTCCACTGTTTCAACCTGTCAGAATGGAAAGAGAAGGGTTAATAAGGATATGGCCACCCAGCTCATACTGTACAGGCAAAGAGAGAAAAGGCGAAGACTAACTTAAAATTAAATAATTATAATATCCAATTATAAGGATAAGAATAATTATAAAATAATAAATAAACTAAATTAATTAACTGGGGAAAAGTCCTCAGGGGGAGAAAGAGGGGCTGGTATATGTGAGAATCACAAGCCCTGATCCAGAGGAAGAATTTTCATGAGAATAATTGATGATTGAATTGAGTCTGGCCAATACAGGTCCTGTACAGCTGTACAGAGCCTGTACTAGAGGTGTGGTGTACTTGAGTGATCATACAGTTCCATACTGGTGTATTGAAACTGTATTGGGTGAATCCAACCTGTACAGGTATTGACAGGCTATATTGATGTACCAAGCTGTATGCATGTTTCAGAATGAAGATTGCTGAAACTGAATGCTGATGCAGATACTGGATTTGCTGATTTGGGGTGTTTGAGTGGGTGTATGAATGAATACCCTTACCTCTGATGGATGGTTGTTACAGTATCCCCCTCTTGAAACTGGTGGGCTCCTGAACACCATAATACCCTGCCACTGTTGAGTGGCATCTCATTATCCCCACATTTTTTCAAAAAAATTTCTTTTTAATTTTCTTTTCCTCTTGACCATTATCCTGAAAATCCTTCATTACTCCTTCCCTGTCAAATTCAATTGATTCCCCCTTTTCCAAGTTTGAGTAAGTATTCCACTTCAAAAATATGCATTTCTTGTCTTCTGATTCAATCAACCATGCCCTTGGGATGTGGCCTTGGGATATATCCCAGAATAAGGACAACTGAGCTCTTGTGCTCAAAAAATGATGCCCAATGAGTATATGAAGTGTACTCATTGGGCAAGGCTTGATCCATTGAGAAATTGAAAAATTTCCTCCAAGGGGTCTTGTCCCCATTTCCCATGGAAATGGCCTCAACAGCCCTCCAAAGTGCTTTGGTGTCAGCCTGTGACTCAAAACCAGAGCACAAGCATGACAGCCAAAATACCATAAACCAATGGTATAACCAAAATACCACCAAAACATGGAACTGAGCCAAATTAGCTCAAAAGGTATCAAAAGAAAGAGGAAACTCGCCTCTTTCTGAAAATATAAGTCCCATCACCATAAGACAAGAAATAACAAAGTTATTCCTGCTCAAAGTTATTGCTGAGCATAAACCTTAATTTTCACCTCTCATATAAAATCTAGAAGAAGAGGCTTAACCCCATCAAATGGGTATTCAAAATGAAGCTCTAAGCCAGGGCTATCTAATGGTGCTAGCCAAACTGAGCTAGCACCAGTATTACTTGAGTTATGGTCAAATTCAGACCAAATAAGGGTGAACAAAACATTCACCTCTCATCTAACTTTTACAGTTTTAGTGTGAGATACCTAAAGTGGGGTCTTTTTGGAAAGAGAACAATCAGGGCTATCTGATGGTGCCATCCATTTCCTCATAGCTCAACTACAACAGAAGTTATTGGCCAAACAAGGTTAATACAGCTTTTGCCCAGACCACGCCAATGTATAAAAATACTTGTACATGGGATAACTTTGTCATATTTAATGATAACCATGTCAAGTTGGGTACCATTGTGTAGAGCTCATACAGAGCTATTCAATGAACCAACTTTGAGCTTGACATCTCAAAAACTGACAGAGTTATGACCATTTTAAGGTCAAAATCCCACCTGCTGTCAGATACAGCCTTACCATGGGATAATATCCCATAACCATGAATATGAGGTGTCAAATAGACAAAGAAGCATGTTTTTACTTCAATACCTCATATGTCAGTCAATACTGGGGTCCCGTACAGTTTCTGTACAGCATTCTACGCGTCATACACGTCAGAATCAGGCTGTGAGGTCCCCAGATGAAAATTTTCACCCTGTATTGGTGAAAACTGCCCAGATTTGGTTTTCAAAACCACATCTGAGCCCAATACAGGGTATACAGGCTGTTTGCAAGCCACAAGCCTGTCATAGAGAGTGAAAAATCTTCACTTCCTCTACGTGGAAAGGTCTAGCAGCCTTTCCACCTCAATTTCAGGATAAAAGGAGGGCTTTTCACAGCCAAAAGCTTTTCCTCATCCTGCTCTTGAATACCCTACGTAGTAAACTGTCAAAAACAGTTTTACTCTTGGGTAATAAACAGGTATACTCTTAATTTAAAGTATTGTAGTCTTTATTATTGTAACCCAACAGGTAAAGCTGCACCCAGGGCTTTCAACAGCGCTCACCACCACTATATTTCTTATAGTAAAGCCCCTTTTATTGTTAAATTAATCCATATTTAACCCTTATAAAACTATTTTAAACTATTTTCCACGTGTCACAGTCATAGTTTTAGTTTTAAATAGCTTTATTTCCACTTCAACATAGACTCATCCTGACATTTGGGCTGTGGCCTTTACCCCTGATGATTCTTGACATCTCTTGATTTTTATGGCCTTTTGGATGTTTTGGTGAACTTAGGTCTTTATATGATTTTTGGCCATAATTGGCCTTTTTATGCCTTTGGGGTCCTACAGTCCGTGGGCCGTGGACCGTACGCCGCGGTCCACGGTCCATGGGGGTTAATGGAGGCCCCCAGGACCAAGATGGAGCCCCTGGGCCCAAATTTGCTGGGGACCCAGGGTGACCAAGGGGCCCAGAAATGGCCTAAGCATAAAATTCACCATACATGGCCTGGACCCATTGATGGGGTCCAGGACCATCAAGCTCCTGGCCTCCCCAAAGTTGCAGGGGAGGCCCTGGGTGATGGGTTCAGCCCCAAAGGGGTATGAACCTTCACCTTAGAGGCTTTGAGGGGGGGCATAATTGAGTTATGGCCCCCTTTCCTTGAGGTCAATTTTTTTTTCTTGATATGGAGTGGATTGATTCTGACGTCTTGAATCTTCTGCTTGCATATTCTTCAGTTATGAGTTCCAAACTGACTGAAATCACTGAATCTTCTCCTTCTGCACCGCCACCGTTTGTTCTTCATGGTTCTGGCGTCTTCAGTCAATTGTCCTCCCTTTCCATGGCGTCTTCTGGCCATTTTGATCCCTCCCAAACATATGATGGGTTCAGAGCAGTTGAAGTTCTTGATCCTGCCTGTACTGAGTGTTTGGCCAAGGGAAAGGATTGCTTTCATCATTACAATCCTCAATCATCAAAATGCCATTTTTGCTTTATTGGGAAGAAGCCATGCCGCCGTACCGGATTGACTTTGTCCCAGGTCAGGAGGCACTTATGGAGCAGGAAAGATGGGCCTTATGGGCAGGAATTCCCCATTCTTGAGGAGCCTACCCCTGATGCCACTTCTGGATTTTCTCAATGTGAGTGATTTGCATATTTTGATTGAATTGGTACTGATATCTTGATGTAGTGACTGGTTCCAGGCAGAGGGATGTGGCCAGATGGACTAATGTTGGGGGGTCCATTCCAATCGGTGGTAGGCCCATCCACTACAGCTCAGAAATCCCAATTTCAAGGACCAATGCTGATGGAGTGGTGAAAGTAGTGGAAAAAACTAAGAAGAATTGTTGATTCCCCAACAGATCCAGATGCTGAAGGAAGTGATGAGTTGGATGGTGAAGAAGTTAAAGTTATTCCTCATGCAATTGGGCATCCATCCAGCAATTCCTCTTCTCAACCTCTTGCCAACACCAGATTCCAAAGTCAAGTCATTCCCAGCACTCCAAGAACCTTCCAACAAATGCTTGCTTCCATTCCTACAACCCTTCCTCCTCCTTCACCAACTACTTCCCCCCCCACCAGCCCTGCCTTGAATCCAGAAGTAAGACCATCACCAGTTCAACAGTCCAGGAACTCACCCATAAACACCTCCCGTCAACTCCAACCTGTGGCCAGCTCCAGCAGAAGAAGAGATGGATTGTCCCCTTTGCCGTTTCCTGCCGCTCAAGTTTTTCAAAGAAGAGAACGTTGGCCTATCCGGGTTACCAAAGAAGATCCCAACGCGGCTAGTGAAAGTAAAGATGGTGTGGCCAGATTTTGCAGGAGGGTTGATAGAAATAGCAGAGAGGTGATTATGTATGCCAATGACCGGACTATTCTAGGTACTGCTTCTGAAGAGATGGCTGCAAAATTTGCCTGGTATGAAGATGAGTTGATAAATTATTTCCAGAGAACTTTTGATGATTTGGGTAGAGATAACTAGTTTTCCTTTTCCTTGTTTGTGTTTGGTTTTCCTTCTATCCCCACTCTTATAAATACTAAAAAATCAAAAAATAATGGAACCTCCCAATACATGACTTGGGAGGGGATGCTGCTGCTTTAAAGAAATAAAAGAGAGAAAATTATACAAGTAAAGAAAGAAAGAAAAAATAAATGAATAAGAGAAAATGAGAGTAAAGAAAGAAATAAAGAAAAATCCTGATGGTTGGTCCTTCCTGTGGTGAGTTGCTTGATTCCGGCCAAAAGTGTCTGAAAAATGAAAACCAAGCATTTCATGCTCACAGAGTGGCCAAGGTGATGTTTTACAAGAAGTAGAACCCTCAGGGATGCATACCAGGAGATGGAACTTACTTTCATAACTTCCACTCCCCACCAAGCACCATAAAATTGAAAAAGATTGTCATAAATGAATTCTGAGATGAATTGCCATAAATGACTTCTGAAAAGAATTGCTGTAAATGACTTGAAGTAATTAATGTCTTGAATTATGATGATTGGCATAAATTGAAATGATAAATAAAAGGAAAGAAAAGAAAAACAAAGAAAGGAATATTTGGCCATATCTTGATAAGGTCCAAATTGGAGGGTATTGGTGTTGTATGCTTCCTGAACCTATCCAAAGAATTGACAAGTGCTCACAAAGTGGCCAAGGTGATGCTTACAACAACATATGGGTAGAATACCCCCTTAAAGGTGCATGCCAGGACAGGAACTTACTTTCATAATTTCTTCTCCCCACCAAGCACCATAAATCAAACTCTTGAGGTATTTGGACCAGGCTTGTCTGGATACAATGAATGGAAATCCTTGGCAAGGTCTGGTGATTTGGTAAGGTTGGAAGCTGGTTCCCAAGTGGTTCTTTCTGGGTCTTCACTGAATCCTTTCCACTCTACAAGATACCATAATTTACCTCTTTTGAGTTTTGAGTCCAGAACCTGAGCCACTTCCCATTCTTCTTGCTCCTCCACTAAAACTGGTGGTGGTGGCAATTGATGACAATTTGGAATAGTTGAATGCTTGACTGGTTCTAACAAGGACACATGGAATACAGGGTGAACTTTTTTCCATTGCTGAGGCAACTTGAGGTGATATGCATGGCTGCCAATCTTCTTCAGAACTTCAAAAGGTCCCAACCATCTTTCTGATAATTTCTTGGTGGGTCTTGTTGTCTTGATGTTCTTGGACGCTAGCCATACTTCGTCCCCAGGTTGGAAATCAGGCGGAATTGCTCTATTTCTATCTGCATACTTGAATCTCCTTATTGCTGACTCTAATTCTTCTTTGACAACTTGCTGTACTGATTGGAGTTTTGTTGATAACCTTCCAGCAGGTGAGTCTTGAGAAATATGGATTGAGTCAAAGCTGCAATTTCTTCCATAAATGGTGAAAAAAGGTGATTGCTTGGTTGATGAATGTTCTGCATTATTATAGGCAAATTCAGCCAGAGGGAGCCAGGTGTACCAGTCATCTTGATGATAGCTGACATACATCCAAAGGTACTGTTCTAGTATCTGATTTACCCTCTCTGTCTGTCCATCTGTTTCAGGGTGAAAG
This sequence comes from Austropuccinia psidii, assembly GCA_023105745.1. NCBI lineage: Eukaryota > Fungi > Basidiomycota > Pucciniomycetes > Pucciniales > Sphaerophragmiaceae > Austropuccinia > Austropuccinia psidii. Next base: position 20,947,395 of record JALGQZ010000016.1, read on the forward strand.
GCAGTTGAAAGATCTCTTGATATCTTGAGCTGCTGACACAATTGAGTCCAAAATGATGAAACAAATAAGGATCCTCTATCACTGACAATACTGACTGGAAGTCCATGCTTGGAAAATACATGACTAATGAAGATTTGAGCTAAATCCAAAGCAGTGATTGTGCCATAAGTTGGAATGAAGATTGCCATTTTTGAGAATCTGTCCACAACTACTAAAATTGAATCAAAGTTGTTTGACAGTGGCAATTGAGTGATGAAGTCCATTGATAATAAATTCCAAGGACCAGACGGAATCGAAAGAGGCTTGAGTAATCCAAACTTCTTTTGATGAATGTTCTTGTTTCTTGAACATTGCTGACATGAGGACACATAGTCCTTGATGAATTGATTCATGCCAGCCCAATAAAAATCCCTCTTGATGAGCTTGAGGGTCTTCTCCTGGCCAGGATGGCCAGCCAATGGTGAGTCATGACGCTTTTGAAGAATATTGAGTTGAAGTTCTTCATTGCTTGGGATTACCACTCTATCTTTGAATAGTAATAGCTTGGCTTGAGTTTCAAGAGACCAATCTGGCACTGATTCACCTCTTGCTAGTTGCTTGAGTATTTCTTTATAGTCTTTGTCTTGCCATACTTCTTTTTGAATCTTGTCCACTAAATCTGAGAAAATTTCCACTTTGATTGAGAAGGATCTTGACTCTTGAATTTCATCTTGCTTAAGTACTTGATGAAAATTCTGAGGATTCTTGCTGATGAAGTCTACCCCCCTCTCTGGGTACACGTCGTCCCAACGTGACAAGGAATTTTAAGTGGCCAGCCTGCCTGGGTGGTAAGTGATAATGAAATGAAATTCTGAGAGAAATTCAGCCCAACGGGCCTGACGACGAGTAAGAACTTTGGAAGACATGAAATACTGCAAGGAAGAGTGGTCTGTCAAGACCTCAAAAGGATTGGAAAGAGAAAGAAGAAATGCCCTCCAGTGCTTGAGAGCCCAAACTATGCCAAGGAGTTCCTTGTCATGGATTTCATAGTTGAGTTCAGCTGGTAAGAGCTTGCGACTATCAAATGAAATGGGATGCTTTCCAGAGTCATTCACCTGACTCAGTACGGCTCCCAATGCATAATCAGAAGCATCAGTCTCTACAATAGTAGGTAGAGATGGATTTAAATGGGATAAGATAGGAGCAGAGGTGAAAGCTTCTTTTCGTGCTTGAAACTGACTAAGAGCTTCCTCATTGAAGATGAAAGGAGAATCTTTTTTGAGAAGGGAAGTGAGAGAAGTGATTTTTTTGGAATAATTTTTAATGAAACAACGATAAAAATTGGCAAAGCCAAGAAAATATTGAAGGGCCTTGATGTTTTTGGGCTGAGGCCAATTGAGGATTTGCTGAACTTTTAAAGAATCCATCTTGAGGCCATCACTTGAAAAAACATAGCCCAAGTATTCCACACTTGAGGCATGGAATACACACTTGGAGGCTTTGACAAACAGATTATTGTCCCTCAGTCTTTGGAGGACAGACGCCACATGTTTGACATGTTCCTCCTCAGAACTGGAAAAGACCATAATATCATCTAAATAAACCACAACAAACACATCCAAAAAATCTGCAAAGATATCATTTACTAGATTTTGGAAAGAAGCAGGAGCATTGGTCAAACCAAATGGCATGACCAAATACTCATGACTGCCATATTTGGTTCTAAAGGCAGTTAAGTGCTCATCCCCCTCTTTGATTCTCAGAAGGTTATATGCACCACGCAAATCTATCTTGGAGAAGATAGTGGAACCGTTGAATACGGTAAGAAGCTGGTTCATAGGAGGAACAGGGTATCTGTTCTTCCTAGTGACAGCATTGAGATTGTGGTAGTCAACACACAAACAAAGACCTCCATCCTTTTTCTTGACAAAAAGGACAGGTGCTCCTGTTGAAGAGGAGCTTGGGCTAATGAAAACTTTCTCTACATTCTCTGAAATGTAGGCCCACAGTGTTTCTGACTCTTGATTTGATAATGAGTAGATAACACCAATTGGAGGTAGAATACCCTCCAATTCGATATGGTGATCACAGGCGCGGTGTGGAGGAAGTTTCTCTGCTTTCACCTTGCAGAATACATCCAAATATTGGTGATAAGCAGGAGGAACAGCCTTCAACACAGTCTCAATTTCTTCCGGCTCTTCCTCCTCATCCCACTGCTCCTCCAGGGATGCATGAAAAGATAAGGGAGGAAGGTCCATATCCCCTTGAAAGAGATGAAGTGAAGATATGGAAACATCTTCTCCAACATCCTTTATCTCTTTGAAGACTTCATCTCTTAATGGAAGTAATGACTGAGAGGGAATAATGGAAGGGAAGGTGCCTTAAGTTCACCAACCAGAGCAACACTGTTGACAGCAGTGGCTAAGTCATTACTAGTAGAAGCAATAATACCACTAGAATCCTTATGACTAGAATCATAGGTGATCAATCCATTTTTACAATCAATAATGGGATTAAAATGGTAAAGGAAATCATAACCCAATATCAGGTCTTCTCCCTTGGGTGAATCTATGATAAAGAAGTCCCATTCAAAGCTTGGGAAGGAAGGCAAGTCAACTACCCACTTGGTATAATGGGTGATGAACAAGGCAGGGGATTCATTAGAATCCAAGATGAAAAGAGGAATCTTTTCAGGGAGCTCTGACAGAGTCAATGAGTATTTGAGAACAAAATTCTGTGCAATAAAAGAGTTTTTAGCACCAGAATCAATGAGAATACTATAAAAAATATCAGAGACAGAAGAGAAAATAAGAAATTTTAAAGATTTCTTGACACTAGTATTCAGAGTGCACAATTGTGCTCTTGAAGGAAATAAGTGAGAACCATTGAACACATCATGATTCCCACTCAGGCTTTTCCCTGCTTGCTGGGGAAGCCTCTTGATGATTACCCAGGCTTGTTCTGAGGTCTCTTGAAGCATTTTTGAATTGGGTGCTTTCCACCACAATAAGTACACAACCCCTCTTTAATCCTCCTCTCCTTTTCAGAAACGATTAATTTATTGTCCTTATTGAGGAGAGCAGCATGGGGCTTGTCCTTTGAAGCTTGAAATTGCTTGCCCTTCTTGTTCTTCTTCTGGTGAGACCTCTTTGAAGATGAGTTTTGAGGGGGCCTAGATTGATTGGATCCAATGACTGGAGGCTTCTTCTCTTGATTGCCACCCTTTTCTTTTGGCCTCTCATGATATCTTGTGTCTAATTCTAAGGTGACATCCATAAGTTCTTGAAGAGTATCAAAAGTTCCAGGGTGAGAAGCCAACTGATCCAATAATCTTGATGCCAATCCTCTTCTGTAAACATGGATATAAGCTCTTTCCCCCCAATCTCCAATTCTTGACATTAAGCTTCTGAAATCTGCAATGTACAAGGAAACATGACCACTTTCCTTCATCCTCAAATTGTCCAACTCTTGTTCAGCTTTCCTGACTTCATTGGGGTCACCAAACAGAGTGAATAATTGAGATTCAAATAATGGCCAATTATTGAGGAGGTAGGAAGGGTCTTCATTGGAAATATTTGAGAGATAGGGTTCAATCCACTTTCCAGCTCTACCAGTGAGAAAAGAAGTTGAGTAAAGAACTTTCTTCCTGTCAGAGAAGAAATTTGCTGGATCATTATGGAATATTAATTGACAGGATTGGATAAATCCTCTCAATTTATGAACTTGAGTACCATCAAAAGAATCAGGTGCCTTCATGGATGGAGTCTTGAAAGCAGGGGCTTTGGAATTGTCCCTGGGAGCAACTGCTTGAGTGAGTTTCCCCATGAATTGAGTCATCTGCTCCATCATCTTGAGGAGACTTGGATCAGTTTGAGAGACAAGAGGTGGACTAGAAAGGGCTAGATTAGAACCCTGAGGCACCTCTGGAGCATTTGCAAAGGCATCTGCCACTTCAGTTTCCCCAGAATCTTCCTCTTCCACAGACTCTTCCCCCTCTTCATCTTCAACTTCCCCTTGTCTTGCTCTTGCACCTTCAGACATGCCAGGGTAGCCACCCAAAAGTCCAGAGAAAGATCTTGATCTTCTAGATTTCATTCCACCTCTTCTTGAGGGTGCTGCTCCTTCCATTGGTGGTCCTCTGTCCAAATTTGCACTCAGTTGATGAACTGATGGTGTGCGGTCAAGAGGAGCCCTTGCTGTAGGAGTAAGAACAGCTTTAATTCTTTGGGATCTAGTATTTTGGCTGGGGGACCATGCTGAACTGGCATTTTGAATAAAATGAAATAAAACTTGATGATACTTTGAATAAACTAAGGCTTGACCAAAACAATCAAATGAGAATCTTGATGAACTTGAGAAATCAATCAATAGTCTTTAAGTGAATCAATATGAATAAATCTTGAAGAGTGAAGATGACAAAGTCAAATTCTTATGAACAATCAATTTCAATCAATAATTCAAATCAAGTAAATCAAGTCAATTCAAAATCAAATCAATTAAGCCTTGAGGAATTCAATCAATATCTTCAAAATCAATTCAATTTTCTTGAGGAATCAAATTCAAATCAATAAATCAAATCAAATCTTGAGGATAAATCAGCTATCTTGAGGAATCAAATCAATCAAAGTCAAATCAAAGTCTTGAGCTGAAATCAATTTCTTGAGGAATCAATCAATAAATTTGAGAAATTTCAAAACCAACATCACTGAATAACCCAAATCAATAAAATCCCTGAATGATGAATCAATTAACCCAAATAATTCCACTCAAATAACCTGATAAAAACCTGAATTCAGACAAAAGAGAAATGAGAATGATAAAGAAAAAAGTGAAATGGTCAGCAGAATTTTTGAAATGAGAGAAAGAATCAATTTTCATTTTGAATGAAATGAATGAGATGAAAATTGATGAGAGAGAAAAAATCATAAAAATCAGAAAATCATGAAAAGGTCATAATTGAAGAATGAGAGAAATGAATAAAACTAATGAAAGAAAGAATCAAATATGAGTTAATTGATTTAATGTCACAGGGGCTCTTTGAAGTGAAGAGGGCCTGGGACTCACTTATGGAGGGCTCAAAGATATGGTAAGAAGGAATACACTGAAGAGTGTTAAAGATAAATTGCTAAAAGGACAAATATAAGAAAAGCAGCAACAAGAAATAAGAGTAAGAAATAGAAGAGCCAACCACAAACAATTCCAAGTCCACTGTTTCAACCTGTCAGAATGGAAAGAGAAGGGTTAATAAGGATATGGCCACCCAACTCATACTGTACAGGCGAAGAGAGAAAAGGCAAAGACTAACTTAAAATCAAATAATTATAATACCCAATTATAAGGATAAGAATAATTATAAAATAATAAATAAACTAAATTAATTAACTGGGGAAAAGTCCCCAGGGGGGGTAAAGAGGGGCTGGTATATGTGAGAATCACCAGCCCTGATCCAGAGGAAGAATTTTCATGAGAATAATTGATGATTGAATTGAGTCTGGCCAATACAGGTCCTGTACAGCTGTACAGAACCTGTACAAGAGGTGTGGTGTATTTGAGTGATCATACAGTTCTATACTGGTGTATTGAAACTGTATTGGGTGAATCCAACCTGTACAGGTATTGACAGGCTATATTGATGTACCAAGCTGTATGCATGTTTCAGAATGAAGATTTCTGAAACTGAATGCTGATGCAGATACTGGATTTGCTGATTTGGGGTGTTTGAGTGGGTGTATGAATGAATACCCTTACCCCTGATGGATGGTTGTTACACTGGTACTCCTTGAATTGAAGTGCATTGTTGTATGAACTGTGGCTGGCTTTGTATATGTCCACAGAGGCTTGTTGTGGCGGTTTCAGCTCTTTTTGAAGGTAAAATAGTATTATCAGCTTCAGAATGACCCAATTTAGTTTTTTGGAAGTCATCAACTGACCCTTTTCCTTCTGTACCTGATTGGCCTCAGCCATAATCACGTCTATTACCTTTCTGGGAGCTGTTTGAGGGGTTATAGCTGGCTCCTGACCTGGTTGAAGGCATAATTATGGTTAAAAAGGCTTAAAATAGTATTTTTACGTCAAAAAACTTACTATTGGCCAAGTTCTTCGCTTTCTGAAGGGTATTACTTATGTCCAAGTTAATCAATTCAGAAGATATTGGTTCAGGTTGGTTATTTTGAGTCACAATAGTAGTACTATTATGATCAGAATTAACAGTACTGGCGGGGATAATGCTGGTTACTGTTGAGGCTGTTTCAATGTTTTCTTGTCTTACCACGTTGTCAGACACTAAAATTAATGAAAAAGCCAATTAATTAAGTAAAAAAAAGGATTTTTAAAAAAAGAAATAAAAATATAAGCCTCACTTATAATATGAAAAAAATTATTTTTTTTTTACGTATTTTTTGGATTATAAGTATTTTTTATATGTTTTTAAATTTTTCAATATAAGAAAAAAGATTTAAAAAGAGTAAAAAAAATATGTCACAGGTAAAATATCACGGCTGGGCCCCCAAATGTAAGTTGTGGATATGAAACTTTGATTAAAAATCAAGTACTTTTCCTGTCCTAAAGATTTGTATAAGGTAAAAAGCAATTAAAAATAGTATGAAATATTATTTTTAAGAGAAAACATGCCAATTTTATTGTTTATGACTTTATTAGTATAAAACAATAATATTATAAAAATTTATTGTTTTACCAACAATAAAAATTTATCCAAAAAATTTGAAAAGAATATTAAAGAGAAAACACGCCCAAAAGTGACCAGAGTGAATTTGGAAACAAAGTGACAAAGTTTACAGTGATGAAAGATGCTTTAATTCACTTTTGGGGTGGTTCAGGGTTAAAAATTATTATAAGAGTTACAAACAATGATTATAATGATTTTTTCAAGTGGTTAAAAGGATTAAAATGATTTGATAAAGGTGGTTGGAATCTTTTATTGATTGGTTTAACAATGTTTAAACTAATTATAAAAGGAAAAGATTCTAACATGAAGAGAAAAGTGGGGCAAAGAAGACATTCTTTTATAGCCATCAATTCTCTTACTCCAAAAGTAGAATTTACTCTTATCAGTCGTGAAAAACAGTCTGACAACAGAAAAGCCAATCATGGCATCATTTAACCCTGGTTTAGACCAAAAAGGGCTGGTCTAAGCCATTTTTAGCCCTTTTTAGCCATTTTAGACCCTTAAATCAGCCATTACTATATCAATACCAGGCCTAGAGCCTTCAAAACACGTCAGAATGTGTGTCAGAAGCGTAGAAACCAGTTAAAACTGTTTTTACTATGATTGTTTTATCTTAAGGGTAGTTTTACCCTCTTGGCAACAGCTAAAACTACCCCAGTTGGTATCAAAACCTCATCATCAATTGAGTCCACAGACCCTGTAACTCAATTCCAGGCCAAAAGTGATGAACTTTTGCATGAATTTTGACATCCCACGCCTGTCAGCAAGGATTTTAGGGGTCTAGCTCCCCCTTAGAGCTGAAGTTCCTTTTCCCCCCCAAATTTAATCTTTACAATTTATTTTTCCTTTAATTCCTCATCTTGTATTATACTTATAATTTACATATGTAATTCAATTGAATTGTAGAGTACAATACAGTAGTCATTGACACCTCATATGTAAATCAAAGTTCACTTATGTAATACACGCGCACATTTTGACATTTCAATTGAATTCAATTGAGAATACTTCAATTCCTCATAACTTCTAAATTAAACACAACACCTCAATTTTAACACAAAAATTGATGGTTAACACCACATGTGGTGTGAATTAAATTAAAGTTTTCAGGATTTTCAACTTTTGTATTGAAAATACTAAAAACTTAATTTAAGCTTATTTAGAGTTGAGTTACAAGAATTTCACTCAGAGGTGACCCCACCTGATTTTTTATGAGGAATCCAATGGTGAAATAATTTTTATATGTTTATTTATTTGATAAAAAGTTATGATAATTTATATTTAACTTTTTTCCAAATTTGTTTATTTTTTCACAATTTTGTTAAAATTTCATTTTTACTTCATTTTTTCAAGTATAAATGTAATTTTATACTTACAAAATTTAATGTATTTTTATTTTTAAATTGTAATTAATTTTTTATTTTTAATATAATTTTATATTTATATTTTGATTTTTATTTTAATAATATAAATACATTTATTTTATTTATATTAATATGTTATTTTTGTATTTGTGGTCTTTTGGGTATATGAAATTACCTCTAAGGCTCACACTTGCGTTTGAGTGAAGCCCTGAGCACAAAGTCAAGCTTTGTGCTCTGTCACATTATTAGTGTGATCTCTTTTCATTCTAAATACCCACATTGTCCCGACAAGCTTGTAGTGGTCTTGTCGTTCTGTTACTTCCCAAACTTTCAGGTTTCTCATTGACAGGAGCTCCTTATTGATGGCAACCATCCAGAAGTCTCTTTCAGGTGATTGTAGTGCACTTTTAAAAGAATGGGGTGTGACATCCACTGAGGAGAGCAGGGCATCCGCTCTCCTTGGGTATGGTAGTATGTTCAGATTGTTGATGTCTGATGACACCAAGGTAGGGTGCCGTGGTCCTATGACCTTAATGCAAGTGACAGTTGCTGGAGCAGTTGCTGATCCAAGAGACTGAGATACTTCCTCATTGGCATGGACTTCATCTACCATGTCTGACGAGGAACGTTCATCTAAACTGTCAACCCGGACTTCATCTACCAGCGTTGAACAGCTTATGTCTCCTTGTTGTTCAACAAGATGGGCTTCATCTACCATTGTTGTGAAAACATCTAGATTCAGTGAACTGCTCTCAACAAACCCTTTTAGTTTTGGGAACTCACTCTCATCAAAATTTGCATGTTTGGTGACAATGATTTTGGCATCTGAGATTCGCAAAATGCAATAGGATGTATTTTTGTTCTCATACCCCAATAGAATTCCTTCCGTACCTGCTGGCCCCAATTTCCAAGAGCAATGATTTCTTGCAGTAGAAATAAATGCAAGACATCCAAATGTCCTAAGACGTTTAACTTGAGGTGGTTGATTGGTCCAGAGTGAGTAAGGGGATTGATTCAACCTGGAAGGGGTTGGAACCAGGTTTGAGAGGAGAGTAGCAGTATTTACGGCTTCGGCCCAGTAAGGATTACGTAAGTTTGATGAACTAAGTAGGCATCTTGCTTTTTCTAGGATTGTCCTATTTGCCCTCTCAGCATATCCATTATGCTGGGTTGTTTCGGGAGGAGAGAATATGTGCATGAATCCATACTTCTCAGCAAGTTCCCTGAAGTTCTTGTTCATGAATTCGCCCCCTCTGTCTGACAACACTCTCTTAACTTTTTGATCTTGTTGATTTTACATGAAGGTCTTGACAATACAAAACTGATGGAATGCTTCAGACTTCTTTTTTAGAAACTTAACTATTTTGAAGGATGTCGTTTGGTCTACAATGGTGAGAATGTACTGATAACCAGATATTGAAGCACGAACTACTGGTCCTATCAAATCCAGGTGAATGCAGTCTAGAGGTTGAGCTGCACTGTCGAACTGATGATTGAACATTTGTTTGTGAGACTTGTTGATTTCGCAAACTGAACAGGTGGTGATTTCATAGGGAAGGCCCATGTGCTTGAGCACTAGTGTGCCTGGGTGCCCTAGCCTCCTATGCCACAGAGCTTGATCCTTTGTAGTAATGAGGGTGGTCGGCAGCATGTAATTGATGTGCATTAGCTTTCTGAGTATTTTCCCTTTTAGAATTGTCTTGCCATTGTATTCAAGGGTAAATTTATCTTCTACTTGATTAACAGTGATGTTCTTTACAAACAGGGCGAGTAGGCTTATGAAATTACAGCTAAGTTTAGGAATGCACAGACAGTCCATCAATACTAGAGGCTGACTGTTGCAAAATAATTCGACGCTACCAGTGCCAAGAGCCAAGAGTGAGCTGCTTGAGTTCCCTGTGGTGACAGTAAACGGTGGAAGGCTATTTAGAGAGGTAAAGAAGGATTTTGAGTTGAACATGTGATGCGTAGCACCACAGTCTAAGATAACTTGATGGGTGGTGGTTTTTTTGTCTTCCAACGAGGTTACAAGTGCAGTAGCTGTCAAGAAATGAGTGGCTGGTTGCAACTTTCTTTGCTTGTGGTCCCTTTTATTTGGCCTTAATTGTGGGTTTTCTGCCCAACATTGTTCTTTCTTGTGAGTTGTGCTCTTTGCATTATGCTTGCCGTTGGTACAATAATGTATTATTTTGAAAGAATTGTCTATGGTTGATATTAGTGCTGAAGGTAGATTAGTTGGAGGAGGATCTTGTGATCCAATTAAGTGAACGTAGTCTTGTAATCGAGTGAGTATGAGATCTGGGCTTTTGATAAGCTCTTCATTCAAGGTGAGAGTTTCAACAAGCTGGTGAAGTTTTGAGTCTCCAGCCAGTTTTCCAAGCAGAGAGTGGAAAAGTAACTCTTTGGGAATCTTGATGCTTACAGTTTCAAGTTCCATTAAAAGCTTTCTGCAGGAATCTATGTAAACTTGGAGATCACCATTGTAAAAGTATCTTTGAAACTCCATCCAAATTCTTCCCCTGTTGATTGCCCTTTTTGAGGCATACTGCTTATTTATTTTGGCCCAGAGCAAGTTTGCTTTTTTGGTGGTCTCTGAGTTGATGACTTCTAGAAAAACACGCTGGCTGATTCAAGTAGTTATGATGTTTATGGAATTGTAACTAGCTTTACGCCATTTGTTTGTAGCAGGGATAGTTGCATCCCCAGGAAGTGACTTTTCACAAACATCTAAAAGATCTTTGGCACAAAGATGAATCTTCATTTGAATATTCCATTGGCTAAAGTTGGTGCCATCTAAGATTGGAATGTCTGTTATATCTTTTGCGTCAGTGATTTTGTCAGTCATAGTGATCTTGCAGTCCACCTCGTAAAGAGAAATTTAAAGAGCTTTGAGACTGTAAATCTGTTAAAGTTTCAGAAGTTAAGGTTGATATTTCATTTATATGCAGTAAACAATCAGAAAAGAGTGAGTAAGAAAAGTACCTAAGGTGGAAAGCAATTTTAGCTACAAGTGTAATGGAGAGCAACGACAACAGGAAAATGTAAGAGAAACTAATATTTAGACAATAATTTAGGAATGAATGTGATGAAATAAACAGAAAAAACAAATAAGGAAGGAAGTAATAATAAAGAGTAAAAAAGATGATAAGTGAATGAAGACCCAATGTCCCCCCCTTCCTCGTTCGAGGAGATGCTTTATATCTTCAGGAGCATTGCAATTCCTAGGTCAAGAGTAGCTTGAGTAAGCCGTGGTATTATTGGAACAAGGAGACTAGTGCACTTTTGGGATAGGAGTGCTCACATGATCTAAGACGCTTTGAGGCTATTAGATCAGATTCTTTCACAATAGGAACCAATCTGTCAAACGACATTATTGAAGTTACCCCATTTCAGCAGGCCATTGGCAGTCTTAACTACTTAGCTCACCACACCCGACCAGACATACTATTCACCACAAAACAGCTCTCTAAATATTCACTGAAACCTAACAAATGTCACTGGAATGCCATCAAACACTGGCTTCGCTACCTAAAAGGAACAAAGGATATGTGTTTTGTTTACAAACAGCAATTGACTAAAGAGGCACTGACTGGGTGGGAAGATGCAGACTACACAAATGATAAGGAAGATAGAAAATCGATCACAGGCTATGTCATCTTTAAATTTGGTAACCCAATAGGCTGGCTGAGTAAGAAGCAGCTCGTGGTGTCTCAGTCCACAACTGAAGCTGAGTATGTCGCAATGAACATCTGCTCAAAACAACTATGATGGCTCAGCTTTGTACTGAACGATCTGGGCCATGCTTCACTTCAACCTATCCTATTCGATGACAATTCAGGAGCAGTAACCATTTCAAAGCAAGCATCACTTAATGCCAACACAAACCATATTGAGCTAAGATACCAGTATGTCCGTGACTGCGTTATAAGTAATTTGATTAAGGTGGTTCAAGTTGAGGAAATATGGGTGTTTTAATAGCGAGTAGTTGCAGACAGTAAGAGAAAAACAAGATAATTTTAAAATAAAGATGTTTGTTTATTACAAAAAGAATAACAGCTATCCAGAAGCCTGCCCTCCTCGTTTCTAGTCACAGGATGTTCTATTTATAGTGAGAGCACATCCGTTCTGATTAAGATCACTATGTGATCTTGTTGTCATCTTCCAACAACCGCTGTAGTCTGTAGTTACTTCTACGTTGGTGACTTAATTCTGTAGGCATGGATCAGAGTTAGTTTCTGATCTATGCCTTTCTGTCTACAACAGTTCTAGGTGCTTTTGGGCTGGGATAGAACTAATCTTAAGCTCTTTAAAGCTTTTGTTTTTCAACACCCCCCCTCGATCCCAGACTCAAAACCCCTAGGGCCTGTAGGGCCCTTTGTAGGGTTGACTTTGGCACTGCTTTGTTAAAAAATCTGCTAGCATTTCTGATGTTGGTGCATAGCGAAGCTCAACAACCTGGTTTTGTATTGCCCCTTTTACATAGTGGAGTTGGATGTCCACGTGTTTCATCCTTTTTGTATTGACATTGCAGTACCGTTGGCTGTCTTAATGCAGCTTTGGTTATCCTCCCACACAGTGATTGCGCTGTTAAGGTCAAAGAGGTCGGCTTCTTGACACCATTGTCGAAACCACAGCAGCTCTGAGGTCAGATCATAAAGCGATTTGTATTCCGCTTCAGCAGTTGAGATTGAAACTGTTGGTTGTTTTCTAGTTTTCCAAAAAATTAGGAAACCATGTAGTTGTCCTAAGTATCCAGAGGTGGAGCTTCGTGTCACCTGGCAATTGCCCCAATCCGCGTCAGAGAATGCAATCACACCTGGATCACATCGTCGCCAATAGTGCAACCCCAGTTCTTGGGTGCCACGTAAATATTTAAGGACATGAAGAAAAGCCTTCCAGTGGCGAGTACCGGGCTTTTCTAGGTATTGTGAAAGACTGCTCACCGCATGAGACAAGTCTGGATGACTTGCGGTACTTAAGTAGTTGATACTGCCAACCGCGCTTCTGAAGTTAATGCCCATTTCTTTTAATGCCTTTCTTTCATCGTCAGTTTCTGGAGAAAGGTATTCATTAGGGACAAGTGGAGTGCTGACTGTTTTACAGTGTTGCATGCCATAAAGTTCTAGTAGAGAATCGACAAAGTGTTGTTGATCCAGTGTGATGTAGTCTTCCATCTGCTGGATTTTTACTCCCAACAGCAGATCAGCCAGACCAATGTCCTTGATGCTGAATTCCTTATTGATCTGTTCTTTGAATGGCTGGATGTTCTTACCAAAGATTGCCATGTCATCAACATGCACATAAATCCACAGTGCATCTGGCTGTTTCCAATAGAATACACAGGGGTCTAGTTTGCATGTGTTGAATCCAACACTTTGCAACCAATTTTTGAGGCAATTATACCAAGCCAGAGGAGCTTTTTTGAGGCCATATATGGCCTTGTTCAGTCTTAGACAATACTTTCAATGGTCAATGTCCAGCCCTTGAGAAATGGACAAATAGACAGCTTCTGTCAGAGGTGCATTTAAAATGCGCTTTTTACGTCTATTTGATGGAAGTACAGGTCATTGCAGCAAGAGTGTGCAATAAAAGATCTCAAAGAGCTCAGTCGTCCTGTTGGAGCATAGGTCTTTTCAAAATCGATGCCTGGTGTTTGGGTGAATCCCTGCGTGCAGAGGCGCGCTTTGTGTTCTACTGTGTGGTGGAGATGATCTTTTTTAACTTTGAACACCCAAGTCGTACCTACAAGTTTGTAATGGCTTTTGAGTTCGACAATGTCCCATACTTTCAGTTTGTTCATTGCTTCAAGTTCACTTTCTATGGCGGTCATCCATCTCGTCCTATCTTCACATTGGAGAGCAAGTCAATATGTTCTTGGAGCAATGTCGGATGTTGTAACAAAAGCTCTTGCCCTTCTTGAGGAAGGAAGGATGTGTGATGGGTCCACGTCGGAGTTGATAAGGGTTGGACAACGTGGGCCAATGATTCTGAGCCATATGTTGTTTTCTGGTTGTTGTTGATCAGTCAGTTCTAAATGATCAACAGGAACTGGATCATTGGGGGTGGAAGTGGTGTTGGTCTCTGGTTCTGAAGCTGGTTCTTCAAGATGATCGGGATGTTCATCGTACACTATTTGAGGATTGTCAATGGAAGAGTTTTCAATAGGTTCGACAGGAAGATCCAAGTGTCCTTCTCCAAGTCGATCACCTAAGTTTGGTAATTTTGACAGGAGTATCAGTCCAGAGCACATGAGGTGATTTGTTCACTCTGGACGGAGTAGGTAAAAGGTTAGAGAGAAATACGGCAGTGCTTATTGCCTCTGCCCAATATTGATTGGGAGGATTTGCGTGGTTCATCAAGCATCGAGCCTTTTCCAGAACTGTGTGGCTTGCTCTTTCGGCATATCCGTTGTGTTCAGGCGTTTCCAGAGGTGACAGAGTGTGTATAAAACCACACTCATTTGAAAGATCCTTTAATTTCTCATTGTGGAACTCACCTCCTCTGTCAGAGACTAGTTTTTTTAACTTTCTGTCATGCCAGTTCTCCATGTAGTTTTTGGTGATGACAAACTGGTCAAAGCTGTCTGATTTTCTTTTAAGAAATTTGACAATTCTGAAAGAAGTTGCTTGATTGACTATAGTGAGAAGGAATTGAAAACCGGAAATTGATTTTGGAGTGATAGGACCTACTAAGTCAATGTGGACAGTGACTAAGGGGTACCTAGCCGGTTCAAAGTGATGAAGAAAAGGAAGTTGGTGGGATTTGTTAGTCTGACAGGTTAAGCAAGAATGTTCTTGATCAGGTAGACCAAGATTCTGCAAGACAGTACGGCCAGGATGCTCCAAACGACAGTGCCAAAGATGGCTATTCCCCAAGGTCAGCAGTGTTTGGGGAAAGTCATAAGTAATGTACATCGGTCTATCACAAATTTCCCCTTGAAGAATGACTTTCTCTTTTGAGCTAAGTGACAACGAGGTGTCTGTTCGTCAAATGGTCAGCTGATCCTTAAACAATTCTAGAATACTAATTAGGTTGCATTTTAATTTTGGTACGAAGAGACAATTTTTAAGAATGAGTGTTTGACCATTGCATTTAAGCTTGGCATTACCTATTCCACATGGTAGGAGGTTGCTCTGTGCATCTCCAGTAGAAACTTTGGATCTGATCTCCTTGAAGGAGTTTGGAAAGAACCTAGGAGAGCTGAACATATGGTGGGTTGCACCACAGTCAACTACCACCTGATTACGCATAGGAGTCTTTGATCCTCCTATAGTTGTAAGGGCTTGAGCTATTGAAAGATAGGCTTTTGGATTATTTTTCTTCCTTTTTTCTTGACGTGAAGGTCTGAGGTGAGGGTTTTCTGCCCAACATTCCTCATTTTTGTGTGTGGTGAATTGTTTATTGTCCTTGCCTTGACTGCAATAAAAGATGATCTTGTGTGGTTCATGGTATTCGGTGAGGAGAGCAGAGGAGTTTGTTTCATTTTTATTCTGAGTGTTGTTGTTGTGACTGCTATGACTGGCAAAATCCTGAAGACAAGATAGGATAGCAAGCAGCTTTTCAATTATATCTTCATTGAAGATAAGAGTTTCAATGAATTGGCTTAAGTGTGGGTTTCCTCCTAATTTCCCAAGTAGTGAGTAGGAAAGGAGCTCATTTGGAACTACAATGCTCACTGCATCTAGTTCCATCATTAGTTTTCGCCAATTGTCTACATAATTTTGTAAGTTTCCGTCGAAGAAACAGCCTTGCTAGTCCATCCACACTCTTCCTTGATTGACGGCTCTTTTGGAAGCGTATTGTTCAGATATTTTTGACCACAGTAAGTGCGAATTTTCGATAGTTTCAGAGTTGATTATTTCTCTGAATACCCTTTAAGTTAATCTGGTGGTTATAATATTGATGGCTTCAAAGCTGGCCTTCGACCAACAATTTGATGCACTGGTGGAGGCGTCGATGATGCGGGATTATTTGCATATGTCGAGCAGATCCCTGGATCGTAAGTAAATTTTCATTCTCATTTGCCAATGGCCATAGTTGGTTCCATCAAGAATTGGTATAGTGAAGATGTCCTTTATGTGAAGTGTCTTTTCACTCATATTTTAAGTAATTTTATTTAATTTAGTAGCTGAGAGACTCGAGACTGTAGATCTGAGGAAATATGAGTGTTTTAATAGCAAGTAGTTGCAGACAGTAAGAGAAAAACAAGATAACTTTAAAATAAAGATGTTTGTTTATTACAAAAAGAGTAACAGCTATCCAGCAGCCTTCCCTCCTCGTTTCTAGTCACAGGATGTTCTATTTATAGTGAGAGCACATCCGTTCTGATTAAGATCACTATGTGATCTTTTTGTCATCGTCCGACAACCGCTGTAGTCTGTAGTTACTTCTACATTGGTGACTTAATTCTGTAGGCATGGATCAGAGTTAGTTTCTGATCTATGCCTTGCTGTCTACAACAGTTCTAGGTGTTTTTGGGCTGGGATAGAACTAACCTTAAGCTCTTTACGGCTTTTGTTTTTCAACACAAGTCTCAACCAACGATATGATAGCTGATGTATTGACTAAGCCCCTTGGAGTGTTAAAACTGCAAGAGGTATACAAACAATTACATCTCGAAGATCCTGGAGGAGTGTTGGAAGTGGATAATGTTAGAGTGATAAACTAAACGATAGTATTTCATGAGTTAAGTACCACAACTGAGCTACAAGAATTTGAGAAAGGTACCTAAACGGTGGGCAGCAAGAGGTTTTAGTAATAAACAACGGGACGTGTAAAACAGTGTTTTTGGTAGATCAACGATAGCTAAGAACAATCAATAGAGAGTGTTAATCAAAGGTGTGTGTTGTGCAGAGAGGAGTTACTGCACCTACATCAGCTTCTGAATATGAAATTAAAATAGAGTGGAAGAAAAAAGAAAGGAAAACAATGGAAAAACGAAAGAGAGAGAGTGAAGGAAGTTTAGGTAGGAAAGAGTGAACGGAAGAAGAAAGAGGAAAGAGAAAGTAGAGATGGGATGAAAGAAAAAGAAAAGAACGGAGTGTTTTTTGAGGAAAGAGAAAGGAGCGAGTGGAAAAATGTAAAGGATGATTTGGAAAAAGGAGAGGAAAGGGTACCATTAAATATTGGAGAAAGATCAGCTGAGGAGGTGTTTTTGGTTGTTGATTATGCGCAGAGATCTGCGCTTTTTAGCGGTTCTTGCCGATCTTGTAGATCGGTGGTACAATGTACAGGTTTGCCACTAGGAGAGAGATACTAGATCTGACTTAGTCAAGATCTTTATTTTCAACATCCCCCCTGTCTCCTAGTTGCAAAATTCCAAGAGAGTCAAGGGCCCAAGATAGGCTGGTCCTATTGACGGATTTGGTGAGAAAATCGGCAAGCATATCACAGGTTGGAGTGTAAACCAATTCGACAAAACTTGAAGAGATTGATTCCTTGATGAAGTGAAGCTGAATATCAATGTGTTTCATCCTCTTGTTGTTGAGATTGCAGTCTCCTTTGGTGGCGTTGATGCAGCTTTGATTGTCCTCGTGTACGGGTATCGGCTTGTCTACCGTGAGAATGCCACATTCTTGACACCATTGCTTGAGCCACATTAGTTCCGAAGTCAGATTGCAAAGGGCCTTGTACTTGGCTTCGGAGGTGGATAACAAGACAGTAGGTTGTTTCCTTGTTTTCCATAGAACGAGACTGCCACACATTGTTGCCAAAAACCCGGTGACTGATCAACGGGTGGTGCTACAGTTACCCCAGTCGGCGTCGGTGTAGGCAACAATGCCGGCATTGATGTCTTTTGCATAGGTCAAACCGACGTCTTGAGTACCTTTCAAATACTTGAGGACATGGAGGAAGGCCTTCCAGTGCCGAATCCCAGGTTTCTCGAGGAATTGAGACAGAGCGCTTACCAAGTGAGAGAGATAAGGCCTTGTTGCCATGCTGAGATAGTTGATACACCCTATGGCGCTCCAATAACTAACATTCAAGGCTTGCAATTCCTCAACGTCCTCTTGGCTTGCAACCTCCAAGTGCACACCTGGAATCAAAGGGGTGGAAACGGCTTTGCAGTTGCTCATGCCATACAGATCCAGCAGCGATTCTGTGAAGTGTTGTTGATCCAAGGAAATGAAGTCATCCGAATGAGTTATCTTGATACCTAACAAAAGATTGGCTTGCCCAAGGTCTTTGATTTTGAACTCATTCGCAAGCTCTTTTTTAAAGCCGCTTACATTCTTTCCGAAGATGGCAATGTCGTCGACGTGAATGTACAGCCAGATTGGATTGGCCCCGGTTTGATAGAAGACGCACGCATCCAGCAAACAAGACAAGAAACCCAAGATTTGGAGCCAGGTTTGCAGCCTTTCATACCAAGCAAGCGGTGCTTGTTTCAGTCCGTAAATGGCCTTCTTAAGGCATAAGCCGTGCTTCAATTGATCTAGGTTGAGACCCTGAGGTATTGCCAAATAAACGGTTTCGGCCAAAGGAGCATTCAGGAAGGCACTCTTGATGTCCACTTGATGGCATTCAAGGCGCTTTGATGAGGCAAAGGCAATTAGTGAGCAAAGTGAATTGAGCCGTCCTGTAGGCAAATAAGTTTGTCCGAAGTCAATACCGGCGGATTGAGTAAATCCCTGCGCACACAATCAAGCCTTGTGTTCCGTGATGTTTCCAAGATGGTCCTTCTTGACTTTAAGTACCCACGTGGTGCCAACAAGCTTGAGCTTTGGGTCGAAATCTACAACATCCCAGACGTCCAACCGGTTCATTGAACCAAGCTCTTTTGAGATGGATTCCATCCACTTTTTCCTGTTTGATGACTTGATAGCTCCTTGATACGTGCGCGGAGTGTCATCACACGAGGAAGCAAACGCTTTTGGCCCTCTGGAGTATGGAAGGACATTGGAGCCATTGAGATTGCAGGATATTAAGGTTGGGTGACAGGGTCCAATAACCTTGATCCTCCTAGGTGGACCAAAGGCAGGTTCTCCCACCAAGCTTTCTTCATCTTCCGAATGAGGAATGCTTCCCACATTGGTTGGACAAAGAGGTGAGTGTGGCGCTTCAGGTAATTGAACAGGTGGAATGTCGCCTACTGCAATGGATTTGACAGAGCCAACTTCATCTATGGCTACTGTTCCTTCAGTCAATGGTATCAGGAGTGGCTCTGGCACATGAGTCGGATTTCCCAAGGAAGGGAAAACATCCTCCCAAAAAACGACATGCTTAGCTATGACAACTTTCCTATCTTTAGTGCGAAGGATTCAATAGGAAGTGTTGTTGTTCTTGTAGCCAAGTAGTATGCCTTCTTCGGCGGCGGGAGCAAGCTTCCATTCTCTGTGATGCTTTGGAACGGTGATTAAAGCTTGACATCCGAAAGTTTGGAGTCGCTTGACACGAGGAGGCAGGCCTTTCCAGAGGACATAGGGAGAAAGATTGTGTCTTGACGGTGTGGGGACAATGTTGCAAAGGAAAGTTGAGGTGTTGATTGCTTCAGCCCAGTATGGATTGGGGAGATTAGATGAGCTAAGCAAACATTGGGCTTTTTCAAGGATTGTGTGATTGCTTCTTTCTGCGAACCCATTGTGTTGAGGAGTTTCAGCTGGAGAAAAGATGTGAGTGAAACCTTGAGACTCAGCGAGTTTAGTGAACTGACTGTTCATGAATTCTCCACCACGATCCAATACAAGCCTTTTTAATGATTGATCATGAAGATTTTCCATGGCTTTCTTGGCTATGACAAACTGATCAAAAGCGTCAGATTTGTTCTTTAAAAATTTAACGATTTTAAAAGAAGTAGCTTGATCTACTATAGTCAGGAAATATCAGCAGCCGGAAACAGACATGGGGGAGACTGGTCTTACTAAATCAATGTGAACGCAGTCTAGAGGCCGGCTTACTGGATCAAACTGGTGAATAAAAGGTAGTGCATGCGCTTTGTTGAAGTCGCAAGTTGTGCACTGATCAAGAGTGTATGGAAGCCCCATTGTTTTGAGGGGTATTGAACCAGGATGCCCAAGACGGTAATGCCAAATATATTTCGGGTTCTTGGTGATGAGGGCTTTTGGAACTGTGTAGTTTAGGATCATGAGGTTGTTCTGAGTCGTCCCTTTTAGTGCTGGGATCTTTGATGATTCTAAACTGAAACATTTTCCTTCTTGTGCAATGGTGAGTTTGTCTTTGAATAATTTGAGTAGACTGACCAGATTGCACGTGAGGCTTGGTACAAACAAGCAATTCTTGAGGGTGAGAGGTGTTCCACTACAAATAATATTAACTGTGCCTATGCCTTCTGCCAACAGGGAGCTTGAAGCATCCCCGGTTGAGACTTTGATGAAAGGAACAGTGTTGATGATGGAGAAATGTTCTCAAGTTTTGAACATGTGGTGGGTTGCTCCACAATCAACGATGACTTGATGATTCTTTTCAAGGTCAGAAGTGCCTGTAAGGAGGGTTATTTGGAGGTGTTCTTCGCTTATTCTTTTGAGGAGGTCTAAGATTAGGGTGCTCAGCATAACCCTGCTCTTTGGTGTGGCTAGTGCAGTTCGGGTTATGTTGGCCATTTGTACAGTAGTAAGTAATTTTGTAGTTTTGATTTTGAACAGAGGTAAAAAGAGTGGAAGGTTCTGCTTCTTGTTTGGTGGGTTGAATTCTAGAGTTGTTTACAAAATCTTGAAGTTTGGTTAAGATAAGGTCGGGTTTCTCTATTATCTTGTCATTTAAGGTCAGAATTTCAATGTAATGTTGTAACTTCGGATCTTTGACGAGTTTACCGAGGATGGAAAAAGAGAGTAACTCGGCTTCTATTTTAATGTTTACGGCGTCAAGTTCAAGTTTCATTTTTTGACAACTGTTGATATATACTTGAGGGCCTCCAAATAGTTTGACCAAATCCAATCCATCCAAACCCTGCCTCGGTTGATTGCTCTTTTTGAAGCATACTGATTGTTGATCTTTGTTCAAAGTAAGTGAGCATTGTATTCTGTTTCATTATTAATAACTTCAAGAAACACTACATGACTAAGCCTTGAAGCGATTATGTTGAATGCTTCATGGCTTGCTTTGGTCCATTTGTTGAGTGATGGAACTGTTGCACCTGCTGCAAGGGGAGTTTCACAGACGTCCAGAAGATCCCTTGACCAAAGATGAAACATCATTCGAAGATTCCATTTGCTGTAATTTGAGGAGTTGAGTATAGGAGTGCTGAAGGTTTCTTTGTCGGTGTTTTTGTTGGTCATAATTTTGAGTTTTTATCCTTGATGTCCACCGTAGTCTGCGGGGGATCGAGTGTCGAGACTGTAAATCTGTTAGAGTGATAAACTAAACGATACTATTTCATGAGTTAAGTACCACAACTGAGCTACAAGAAGTTGAGAAAAGTACCTAAACGGTGGGCAGCAAGAGGTTTTAGTAATAAACAAAAGGATGTGTACAACAGTGTTTTTGGTAGATCAACGATAGCTAAGAACAATCAATAGAGAGTGTTAATCAAAGGTGTGTGTTGTGCAGAGAGGAGTTACTGCACCTACATCAGCTTCTGAATATGAAATAAAAATAGAATGGAAGAAAAAAGAAAGGAAAACAATGGAAAAACGAAAGAGAGAGAGTGAAGGAAGTTTAGGAAGGAAAGAGTGAAGGGAAGAAGAAAGAGGAAAGAGCAAGTAGAGATGGGATGAAAGAAAAAGAAAAGAATGGAGTGTTTTTTGAGGAAAGAGAAAGGAGCGAGTGGAAAAATGTAAAGGATGATTTGGAAAAAGGAGAGGAAAGGGTACCATTAAATATTGGAGAAAGATCAGCTGAGGAGGTGTTTTTCGTTGTTGATTATGCGCAGAGATCTGCGCTTTTTAGCGGTTCTTGCCAATCTTGTAGATCGGTGGTACAACGTACAAGTGTTCCACTAGGAGAGAGATACTAGATCTGACTTAGCCAAGATCTTTATTTTCAACAGATAAGAATCATCTTGGGTAGATTTAACCTTCTCAAGTGATACTTTGAGAGTAAAAATAAGTGAATCAATTGTGAAAGAACCTGATCTAATACCCTCAAAGCGTCTTAGATCAACTAAGCACTCCTATCTCAAAGTCCACTAGCTTCTCTTTTAGTAAAAGCGTGGTCCACTCAAGTTACTCTTGACCTAGGAATTACGATGTCTCCTGAAGACTTAAAGTGCCTCCTATGACGGCTATACGGCTCTTGTCTCCTTACTCATAATCTTAGTCTCTTAATCATTGTTTCCTTCATTCCTTGTTTCTTCTTTGCCACATTCTTTTCATATTATTG
Organism: Austropuccinia psidii; assembly: GCA_023105745.1. Taxonomy (NCBI): domain Eukaryota; kingdom Fungi; phylum Basidiomycota; class Pucciniomycetes; order Pucciniales; family Sphaerophragmiaceae; genus Austropuccinia; species Austropuccinia psidii. The sequence continues at coordinate 20,969,700 of JALGQZ010000016.1, forward strand.
TTTAATTTATATCTGCTCTTATCTTCACCTGTTGTTATTATTGTTGCTCTCCCTTAAATTGTAGCTCAAACTTGCTTTCCACCTTAGGTACTTCTTTTTCTCTCCTTTTTTTGCTTACTGCATATTAATGAAATCAAACCTTAGTTTCCAAAAGTTTAACAGATTTACAGTCTCGCTGCTCTTAAATCTTTTTTTTTACCAGTGGACTGCAAGATCACCATGACTGACAAGATAACTGACACAAAAGATCTAACAAACATTCCAATCTTGGACGGCACGAATTTTAGCCAATGGAATATTTGAATGAAAATTCACCTTTGAGCCAAATATCTTTTGGATGTATGTGAAAAGTCACTCCCAGGAGATGCAACTATTCCTGCTACAAACAGATGGACCAAAGCCAGTTATGATGCCATAAACATCATAACTAGCCGAATCAGTGAGCGCGTTTTTCTGGAAGTAATCAATTCAGAAACAACCAAGAAGGCGAACTTGCTCTGGTCAAAAATAAATGAGCAATATGCCTTAAAAAGGGCAATTAACAGGGGAAGAATTTGGATGGACTTTCAGCAATGCTTCTACAATGATAATCTTCAAAGTTACATTGACTCATGTAGAAAGCTATTAATGGAACTTGAGACCGTGAGCGTCAAGATTTCAAATGAATTGCTTTCGTACTCCCTGCTTGGAAAACTGGCAGGGGACTAAAAGCTTCAGCAACTTGTTGAAACTCTTACCTTAAATGAAGAGCTCATTGAAGGGCCAGATCTTATACTTACTCGGCTACAAGACTATGTTAATTTGATTAAATTGAAAGACTTCACTCCAACTGATCTACCATCAGCACTAGTATCAACTGTTGACGACTCTTTCAAAATTATTCATTTTTGTACCAATGGAAAGAATAATCCAAAGAGCACGACTCACCAGAAGGAACAATGTTGGGCAGAGAACCCACAGTTAAGGCCAAATAAAAGGGATAGTAAGCGGAAAAAGTTTCGACCTACTGCTTATTTCTCGACGGCGACTTCACTAATCACCTCATCAGAAGAAGCAAAATCCAACGCTCATCAAGTCATCTTGGACTGTGGTCCTACACACCATATGTTCAACTCTGAGTCATTCTTTGTCTCACTAAACCGTCTTGCTCCTTTTACAGTCACGACAGGGGACTCAACAAGCTCATTAATGGCTTTTGGCATTGGCTGCGTCAAAATACTCTGCAAAAGCCAGCCCTTATTGTTAAAGGACTGTCTGTATGTTCCTAACCTTAGCTGTAATCTCATTAGCTTACTTGCCCTGTTTGAAAGGCAAATCACTGTCAAACGAGTAGAAGATAAATTTATGCTAGAATGCAGCAACAAAATACTTCTCAAAGGAAGAATAATTAATAAGCTAATGTATATTGATTACACATTGCCAACTACCTTCATGACTACCAAAAATCAACTTTTGTGGCACAAGAGGCTGGGACACCCAGGAATACTTGTACTCAAACAGATGGGTCTTCCCTATCAAGACATCACCTGTTCAATTTGTGAAATCAACAAATCTCACAAGCAAGCGTTCAATCATCGATTCGACAGTGCATTTCACCCACTGGACTGCATTCACCTTGATCTAATAGGACCAATAGTTCCTGCTTCAGTCTCCAGTTGTCAGTACGTTCTGACTATAGTTTATCAAGCAACATCATTTAAAATAGTTAAATTCTTAAAAAAGAAGTGTGAAGCATTTGACCAATTTTCTCTTGTCAAAATCTTTATGGAAAATCAACAAGACCAAAAGATAAAAAGGGTTGTCTCTGACAGGGGGGGCGAATTCTTAAACAACAAGTTCAAGGAACTTTCCGAGAAACATGGCTTCATACACATTTTTTCTCCTCCCAAAACGCCTCAGCATAATGGGTATGCTGAGAGGGCAAACAGAACAATTCTAGAGAAAACAAGGTGTCTATTGGGATCATCAAACCTACCCAATTGCTATTGGGCAGAAGCCATGAGTACAGCCACCCTACTATCAAATCTAGTTCCAACCCCTTCCAGAGTGAATGAATCACCATATTCGCTCTGGACCAACCAGCCACCCCGAGTTAGACATCTTAATACCTTTGGGTGTCTTGCCTTTATTTCTACTCCAAAGAATCATCGGAGTTGGAAGTTGGGACCAGCAGGAACGAAAGGGATCCTACTAGGTTATGAAAATGAAAATACGTCCTACCGTATCTTGCGAATCTCAGATGCCAAGATAGTTATCACCAAGCATGCCACATTCAATGAGAACGAGTTTCCAAAACTTGCTGGGTTTGTTGAGAGCAGTCCACTGAATCTAGACGACTTTGCAATGATGGTAGATGAAGCCCATCTTGCCAAACATGAAGAAAACCCAAACTGTTCAATGATAGTAGATGAAGTCCGGGTTGACAGTTTGGATGAATCCCCATTGTCAGACGTGGTAGATGAAGCCCACGCTGATGAACAAGAGTTCCAGTCTCTGGAGTCAGTGACTGCTCCGGCAACTACCTTGCGCATCAAGGTCATTGGACGTCGACATCCTACTTTGGTGTCGTCAGACATAAACAATGTTAACATACTACCATACCCTAGGAGAGCAGATGCCCTACTCTCCTTGGCGGAAGCAACACCCTGGACTTTTAAAGGTGCCCTACAATCGCCGGAAAAAGACCTTTGGAAGTCTGCCATTGACAAGGAACTTTGTTCAATGGAAAGCCTGAGCATATGGGAAGTAGTGGAACGACAAGAAAGCTACAAGCTTGTTGGAACAACTTGGGTATTTAAGATAAAGAAAAATCACTCCAATGAGGTGACTGAGTAGAAGGCCCGCCTTTGTGCTCAGGGGTTTACGCAGACGCAGGGAGTTGATTTTGAAAAGACTTACGCTCCAACAGGCCGTCTTAATTCATTATGAACTCTGATTGTGCTTGCTGCAGCTAAGAATCTGAAACTGCACCAAATCGACATTAAGAGTGCATTCTTAAATGCACCTCTTCGGGAAGAAGTGTACCTTCATGTTCCTCAAGGGTTGCCGTTAGACCAGAAGAAGCATTGTCTTTGGTTGAAAAAGGCCATATACAGGCTAAAACAGGACCCCCTTGTTAGAACGGTGGGCTACAATCAACTATCAATATAAGATCACACAACAACAACAATATGGAACAACAGCGGAATAAGGTTGAATAATCAATAATTAGTAAATGAAACAATTTTAGATATTTTGATGAACTGTACAATACCTGAATCAGAACAAGATCAATTCAATAAATTATTAAAGGAAGAAAGAAAGTAAAAGAAATAAAACAAAGTAAAAAAAGGAAAAATAAAAAGAAGTTAAGAGAGAAAGAAAAGAAAGTGTAAATTGATGAAAAGAAGAAAAAGGAATGATCATTGATCTTGTTGAGGTAAAGAGTTCGACTTTTTAAGTTGAGAGAAGTGAGTTTAATTTATGCACAGTGATCTGCATAGTCGGTTGAGTTCGGGTAATTTGCTACAGTTGTGGCGGTGCGGAGTATTGTGGTTAGGAGTGTTACAACCACTGCACAGCCAGATACTACTCACCTGCGCAACCACAAGTCTACCCAAATGTAAATACTATATATTCCATAATCCTGGCAATGTAGAGACCTCAACGGTCTATTATCTCCACACAGGTTATGGGCCCTTGACGAAAATCTCTCATAAATTCCTAATATTTTTTTCTCCTTGTTCTTCGCTTCCTTCTTCCTTCTCTCTCTTTTTTTTTCTTTTGTTCTATCTCCTATTAATATATATCAGCTATATTTTTTTTTCCTTCTCATTTTTCTTCTTTATTCTTCACATGTCACTAAACCCTGAGAACGGGCGCTACCCGACTCGAAGCCAGAACAAAATGGCTTCCAAACAGGCCGATACCTCCATACCTGAGATCTCCCCTCCCAAACTCATCAGGGATGTGGGACCAATCATCGATCGCGGTATCAACATGATCCGACAAGAGCATGTTCTACGCGTAGACGGCTCCAATTTCCCTACATGGGAACGACGGCTACGACTAATCTTTGACAACTACCTTCAAGACCCAATGTACCTACAACGAGGCGAATTGGGGGATGATAGAACCAAGCGTATTTGTCGGGCCATCTTACTCAGCTCTCTCCCTGACTGCATACAGGATAGCGTGATAACCTTACAACCATGCTCCACAATCTATAATTGGTTGAAGAATCACTACTTTATCATCACTTGATCTACTCAATGTGCCTCTTTTGACAAACTGTTCTCTATCGAAATCAACGACAACGAAGCCCCATTGAGCTTGGTAATGCAGCTAAACAAGGCGCTGGTAGAATTCAAGAACCGAGGAGGTGTATTCAATGATGACTATGTGATGGGACAGCTACTCCAACGTGCGATCATCAAGCGACCAATGGTTTATCAAGCCGTCATGGACAAACTTGACATAGACATGTCTTACGGCAAGATTGTCTCACTCCCATCATGTATACTGACACTCGAGTCTTTCTTACAACGCCCAGCGACGATCGAGCAGATGCCGAGTTTCAACTCCATGTCCCTTGAACCTTCCTCTGCCGCCTGTCATCAGCTAGATTTGACACCACACTCTGCCTTGCACACAGCAATGAATATCGTCTGTCACCTTTGTCAACGGCGGGGTCATGTCGCAAAGGATTGCCCCAACACCACGGACAACCACAGTGCACGGCCCATTTGCACACCACCAATTGCGAACCCAATACTTACACCTACACAGTTTCATGCTCACTACCCTATCATTACGCCACCTACCCAACTTCCATTTCAAGCTTTACAACAACCAATTTCCAACGCGACCAGAAAACAGCGCCTTGCGGACCTATACCGCCCTCGATACCCTCAACAGACGCCCATGGTAATGAAGGCGAAGTTTACTGAGATAGGTCCTGCTGACTCAACTGTAGATGATATGGCTCCACCAGGTGATAGACGCTCTGTCTGTGATACTGGGGCAAGTCATTCACTCACTGGGGATTTATCCTCTTTATGCCGTTTTAAAAAAACTAACCTCACCCATCCCTTTTTGTGTAGCCACCCACACAACGTGACGAAGTTTCGTCATAGGCGTGGGCAGTCTAGTTTACCCAGGATACAGGGGTAAGCATGTTGTTATTAACGGCGTGTTCTATTCTCCTGACGCCACTGGTACTTTGATATCACCAGGCGCTCTGTTGAATGCTGGTGCTTTACTTGATTTCATCGGCGATGACATCCTCATAAGCACACGCGGTGAGGGACCCATCTTACGCGCAACCTACTCTGCTAGCGGTCGTAAATGGGAACTACCCTTGTATAGTAGACTGCTAGCTCGTGCAATGAATATCCCCTATTCCCCTACCATGTCTTCTACTGAATCAATTGAAACCATCAATTTACCTACTTTTTCTGAAGTAACACTTGACACTGTAAACAAAAAGATCCCTAACCCAAAATGCAGAACTAACACTGACCCTTTAGCTTTCAAAGCCAAACTCCTTAAATGGCACCAATTGTTCCGTCACACAGGACTCCGACACATACAACGATTGTTAGGCGATTTGGCACCCGAGTACCTACGTTCATCATCACACGAAATACACGACTGCGATGAATGCCTTAGGTCAAAAAGCCTGCACCATTCGGACTTACATTCGCTAAACCGTAGTCCCACTCCACTTGAAATAGTTGTTGCTGACCTTATGGGACCATTTGATGTAGCAACGATCAACGGAGGAAGATATGCTCTGAACGTGCGAGATGTTGCGTCAACTTATGACGAATGTCACATCCTGAAACACAAATCTGATGCTACCTCTCGACTTGAAGAAATTATCAACCGATGGCAACATTCCAGTGCTCATCTTGTAAAGATACTATGTGAGCCTTTGAGATATGACCACATACCCAATAAGGTCACAAAAAGACTCAGAACAATTATACCTTTAATATAATTATATTAAAATTACTTAGAATAATTATACATTAAGAATAATTACTTAAATATACAAAAAATACCATAAATTGGTACAAAAATTGGTTTAACTTAAAAACCAATGAATCAACATGGAAAATAAGCTATACCATTGGATTCCTCATGGAAAAATACACATATACCATTTTTATGGCATATCTGTAAAGTCAATATTTAAGGAATTATAAGGTATAATACCTTATAAAAATCATAAAACCTTATTTATCTCAAGAATTAATGAAACAACATGTGAAATAAATTGTACCAGTGGATTCCCCATGAAAATCCACACATAAAACAATTAATAAGCTAATTCCCAATGTTAATACTTAAGGAATTATCCTGAATATATGCACTTTTTTGGTCAACGCATATATTCAAGGATCATAGCTAATATCTTCTAAACTATACATGATAGAATGATGAACCAAAAATAAAGTTACCACGTAATTACTGTAAGAACACAGATATGAACTTTATTTTACAAATTATAAACAAGGTTAAAACCTATGATGAATTATTGATAAAAATCAACAGAGCTGTTGACCACTTTCTGGTGAAGGTGTTCCAAACTTAAAAAAAAGTATACAGTTGGATTCTACTAGTTCATTCGTGAAGAATGATGTAATTTTTATTATTAAATTCAGGGTATAACCCCCTGAAATCAAGGTTTGAAGTTTAAAATATTGAATTTCGACAGAAAAGATGAGTTACAAGAAAAATCATCAAAATTAGAGTTTTGATGATGTAATGAAAAGCTCTTGGCAGCATAGTAAGGTTATGCCAGGCTATCAGAATTCACTCTCTGAATTGCTGTAGCGTGTAAATCTTAAAAGTTATTGAGGATCAAAGTTTGAGCTTAATTTGAGCAGTTATGATCACATACTGTAACCTTAATTTAAGTTTAACAGTCTTAAGAGTGATAAAATTGGTGAATACTATTAGTTTATGATTGAAACTAATAAAATCCACGAAATTTGGGGTTCTGCCAAGCCTCTGATGTCATCAAACTTAGAGTTATAGTGATAGCTCTAAATAATGGTGTAATAATGATGTAATGTGGTTTGATCATGATGTAATCACCCTCAAACCTTAAAATATTGATCAATTCCAGTGGATATGATCAGTACACGTCTACTAGAAGCCTGTTGGACTCTAGGAGGGAGGTATTTACTATAAATAGAGCTCTTTTTACTCTATTTACCCCTCAGACGCATCAAAAACATTAAATCAATTAAATAAAAGGTAATTTCTTTATTCTTTATATATAAAACTCTTATATTATTAAAGACCAAAGACCATCTTAATATTAATCACTATTTTTACGTGATTAAGTCAATTCTTTAATTGTTTTTGTCATAAATCTCTCTATAAACTCATTTCCATGTAAAATCAAGAATTTTAGTAATTTTCTTTATTTTTTATTGTAAATACAATTTGAAAAAGTTGTATTATATTCTTTTGGCGTAAAATATCTTAAAATTATTATTTTAAGTGTTAAAAGTAGGTTATTTCATCTTATTATTACTCTTAATAATTCTTATTTAATATAAATAGTATTTATATTAATATATAACTTTAATATTAGTAATATTATTGTTATTTGTTTTTTATTTATAAAAAACAGTTTTTTACGCCTTTATTATTTGTTGGTAACAATAATAAAGAGCTTTATAATATATTAATTATTTTATATTAATATATTATTTATAATATTATAATTTCATATAATATTAATTATATTATTATATTTATTTAATAATATAATATTTTTACGCCATAATAATAATATTTCTTTATTATTATTATTATTTTAATCTTATTTATTTCAATTATAAGGACATTCAGAGTACAATAAGTAATAAATTAGTAATTTTTACTTATTGTTTCATAGTCAAACCTTACATACTACGTATGGACAATGGTGGGGAATTCAACAACGCCACGATAGACGGATGGCTTCAACAGCAAGGGATCACCCATGAACGCAGCCTTCCTTTCTTTCACCAACAAAATGGTGTTGCAGAACAATACAACCGCACGATAGCCGATATGGGCCGTACTATCCTTTTGGGCTCAAAATTACCCAAGTCCTTTTGGGGACACGCCTTCATGTGGGCTGCTTACACTAACGACTTGTTACCAAATTTGCACACAGGCCAGAAAACTCCGACGGAGGTACTTTTTAAGATCAAACCGCAACTTGATTGGATGAGAATATTTGGTGAGACTGCATTTATCCATGTTCCCCACGAAAGCTGTTGAAAACTGGACGACCGTGCCGTGAAAGGAAATGTTGTAATGCACCTCCCGAATTCGAAGGGCTGGTTATTTTACATCCCAGATCAAGATAAGTTTGTCTCTTCTGCATGGGCGATCTTTCCTGAATCATCTAGCCTGATGACAACGCTTATACGCCCTGAAGCATCCACCGCGAGCAAAGGTGCCATCAAGTTCCTATTAAACAAGTTGACTCTTGGTGATTTCTCTGCAGAACGCACGGTTAAAGAACAAGAACTGGCCTCTGACCGCATAACAAAAGAATTTTTACTACCACCGAAATCATACACAGAGGCGATGAAACGACCCGACAGCTTGGCTTGGCGACATTCTATAAATCAAGAAATAGAGAACATGAAGAATCACACGGTATTCGAATTTGGTCCTCTACCAGCCAACACCAAACCGATTGGAGGTGGCTGGGTTTTTGTCAAGAAAACAGCATCCAACACATGTGAAGCTAGGTACAAAGCGCGATACGTTGCGCGAGGCAATTCACAGCTAAGTGGCTACAACTTTCATGAGACCTTTGCACTGACTGCCACTTTTGATCCTTGAGATTATTGCTCACCGTTGCTGTTCGCCTGAAATGTCACACATCCAGTTTTGATTTCATTGCCGCCTATCTCAATGCACAAATTGACGAAGAGCTATGGATCAGACCCCCCGAAGGCATGTTGGTCCCCAAGGGCCTCAGCTGCAAATTGATGAAAGCCCTGTATGGCACACGGCAAGCAGGTTGGTGCTGGTGGACTCACCTCCGCAAGTCCCTGGAGAGCCGTGGATATTCGCTGAGCAGCTATGACACCAGCGTCTTTTTCAACAAGTCCACTAATATCATCATCTGGTTACATGTCGATGATGGAGTGGTTTTTGGCAAGAACAGAGAAGACATCGAGAGTCTACACCTATCCTTAGCTGCAGAATTTGGGGTCAAATGGAGTCATGATCTTAACTCTATTGTGGGACTGGACATACGGAGAGATGTTCATGGTTTTCACTTAAGTCAGGTACGTCTAATCCAATCAATCCTCACTGATCACTGGGATCAAAAGGCGGATTATGATTCACCGCTTCCTATCAAATGCGACTTACATACTCTACCAGAGGCGGATGAATCCATTCGACAGCAAGAATTCATCTCCGCTGTGGGCGCTTTGAGCTACGTGGTGAGTGGTACACGACCCGATCTCACATACGCCGTGAACTTACTAGCAAGACACTCAATGCAACCCGGTGCCAGTCATTGGCGTTGCCTTCAGCATCTGCTGGGCTACCTGAACAAGATGCAGCACTACTGCCTATCGCTGACCCCAGACCCTGATGAACTTGAACTTAGGTTATACTCTGATGCCAGCTGGGGCGGTGAATTCTCATGGTCATCCCATGGTTACGTTACCACTTTTCTGGGTTGCTCTATTGCTTGGTGCGCGAAACGCCTTGCCACTGTTGCATCATCCAGTTGCCATGCTGAATTCATGGCTTTGGCCACTGCAGCAAGGCATGGTCAGTGGCTGCGGCATTTGCTTCTGGAGATTTTGGGCTTGAACTTTACCATACAACTGAGATGCAACAATGCCTCCTGCATAAAAATTGCCAAGGACTGTTCGTCCAATAAATGTACTCGTCACTCTGATAGAGATTTCTTTTTTACTAATCAGCGACTATACAATGGATCAGCTTCCTTGGATTGGGTCCCTTCATCTGAGATGCTAGCTGACGGTTTTACAAAACCCCTTGGCCCCCTACTCCACAACAAGTTGTTTCGGCAGATCTTCTCAACCCCCTTTTCTTAATCAAAACATTCCTTTACTACAATGCGACCTCTGCACTAGTCCCATTTTTTTCCTCTTTTTCAGACCCTTGTGGGTTTCTCAGGCGAGGGGGCGGGTGTTACAACCAGTGCACAGCCAGATACTACTCACCTGCGCAACCACAAGTCTACCCAAATGTAAATACTATATATTCCATAATCCTGGCAATGTAGAGACCTCATCGGTCTATTATCTCCACACAAGGAGTGGTGCTTTGACGATCAGGTACAGCCTTGATCGTTATTTTCAACACCCCTGTCCTGGTATCAACACTTGAAGGAGTACTTGCTTAGTATCGACTTTGTTGCATGCGTGTTGGATGCATGTATCTTCTATCGAGCAGGATCAAAACCAATGTGGTTGTACATTCACATTGATGACATTGCTGTCGTTGGAGAAGATGTTGAAGAATTCAAGAACAAAATTGTGCTCAAGTTTGAAATTAAAGATTTGCGCTCAGCAGACCTCATGCTTGGAGTAAAGATAACTCACAACTCGGATTCAATCTGTCTTGACCAGCAGCATTTTTCTGAGTCCCTGCTGGACCAGTACAGTATGGGTGAGTGCCAACCGGTCTCCACCCCTCTCGTGCCAAATGAGCACCTAAGCACTGCAACTGAAGAAGAGATAGCAGTCCTCAAGAACCTTAGAGTAAAATACCGTAATGCAATAGGTAGTATGAACTATCTAAGTACCGCGACTCGTCCAGATCTGTCCTTTGCAGTCAGCTGCCTATCACAGTATTTGGAGAGTTCAGGACTCAAGAATTGGCAGGCTTTCATGCATGTTCTTCGCTACTTAAAAGGATCTCTGGATGTTGGCTTAAGGTATCCACGGGGAGGAAGCCAAGGGATCACCGCTTGGAGCAACGCAGACTGGGGAAACTGCCGGTCTACCAGACGATCTGTGACAGGCTATCTAGCAACCTTCCATGGGTTTCTGGTGTTGTGGAAGACGGGGAAACAACCGTTGGTTTCCATTTCAACTGCAGAGGCCAAATACAAGGCCCTGTGTGACCTTACGTCTGAGCTTCTCTGGATAAAACAGTGGGCTGAGGAAGCGGGAATTCTAAAGCTTACAACACCTATCACAGTCTGGGAAGATAATCAAGGTTGTATCAACACCGCCAACGGTGACTGCAACTTCAACAGTCAGCGTATGAAGCATGTAGATATCCAATTACATTTTGTCAAGGAAGTAATACGGTCATCAATCATCAAACTCTGCTATGCACCAAGTAGCAAAATGCTGGCTGATTTTCTCACCAAATCGGTCAACAAGGTAAGCCTAGTGAACTCTCTCGAAGCCCTGGGCATTTTGAGAATAGCAGTGAGGGGGGATGTGAAAGAACCTGATCTAATACCCTCAAAGCGTCTTAGATCAAGTAAGCACTCCTATCTCAAAGTGCACTAGCTTCTCTTTTAGTAAAAGCGTGGTTCACTCAAGTTACTCTTCACCTAGGAATTACGACGTCTCCTGAAGACTTAAAGCGCCTCCTATGACGACGATACGGCTCTGGTCTCCTTACTCATAATCATTGTTTCCTTCATTACTTGTTTCTTCTTCACCACATTCTTTTTATATTATTGTTTAATTTGTTTGTATGCAAAACTAAAGGTGCATTTCATTAGATCATTTGTAGTGAGTGAGTGTAAGAAACAAATGTATGTACCTAAAGGTGGACGACAATGTTATACTATATTTAAATAAGATGACAAAGCTACAACAACTGAGATCAATAAACAACTGGTCAAAGGACAAATTGTGTTAGTTTACTAACGCTAATCAGTGAGCACTAGAGTATGAAGTTTTAACTATACCTGAACAACTACTGAGTATCAAATGTAAGAAAAAGTATAAACGAAAGAAATGGAGAAAAGAGAAAAGATTGAGAAGGATGGAAAGGAAGGAATAATGAGTTATCGATAAGAAGAAGAGAGCGAGCTGGGTGAGGGATCTTTTAAAGTAAATTTGATACCTCCTAGTAGTCGAGGAGGATAGATTGGTTAATGTTGAAAGTGGTCTGATCGTTTGATCAGCTGATCGTCGGTAGATCTTCTGATCAGCTGCGGTGTCTGTGCGCATAGGAGTGTTAGTGCATGGATCCTTCTAGCAGTCGGCACCGGTATTTTCCACAAACCCCCTCACTCCTAGGCGAACAACACCAAGGAGCTTGAGAGCACGACATAAGGTTGGCCGAGAAGTCGATTTTGTCAGAAAGTCAGCTAGCATGTTGTCAGTCGGGGTGTAGACTAGCTGTATTTTTGATGTCTTGATAGCTTCTTTGACAAAGTGGAGCTGGATGTCCACGTGCTTCATGCGCTTGCGGTTTATGCCGCTGTCACCGTTTGCAGTGCTGATACAACCTTGGTTATCCTCGTGAACTGGGATTGCAGAAGAACCAAGCAAGAGACCGGATTCTTCGCACCATTGGCGTAACCAAAGCAGTTCGGAGGTCAAGTCGCACAGCAACTTATATTCGGCTTCAGAGGTTGAGAGAGAGACTGTGGGTTGCTTACGAGTTTTCCACAGGACAAGGCAATTGTTAAAGGTAGTGAGATAACCAGTCACAGATCGTCGTGTCTCAAGACAGTTACCCCAATCAGCATCACTATAAGCACGGATACCGGTTTGGTGATTTCGAGAGTAGACAAGCCCTAAGTCATCAGTACCCCTAAGATATCGAAGAACATGGAGGAAGGCCCTCCAGTGTACGATGCCAGGCTTCTCCAAAAACTGGGAGAGAGAGCTAACTGCAAACGACAGATCGGGTCGTGTTGCAGTGCTCAGGTAATTGATGCTCCCAATCGCACTTCAATAGTTGATACCCAGAGCCCTAAACTCTGCCTCTTCTTTCTCTGTGGCAACTGAGAGATGTTGATTGGGAACAAGGGGAGTCGAGACTGGTTTGCAGTTGTCCATGCTGTAGAGATGAAGCAACGAGTCGGTAAAATGTTGCTGGTCAAGGGAGAGATAAGATTTATGTTGTCCAATCTTAATCCCCAACATGAGATCGGCGACACCGATATCTTTGATTTTAAATTCTCCTGCTATCTCATTTTTGAAGTCATCAACAGCCTTACCAAAGATAGCTATATCATCGACGTGGATGTATAGCCAGATAGGATGTTTTCCTTTCCGAGGAAAGACACAGGGATCAAGGTTGCATGAAGTGAAACCTTTCGTGACAAGCCAGTTCTTCAAGCGCTGGTACCAGGAGAGAGGGGCCTGTTTAAGACCGTAGATGGCTTTGTTGAGGCGTAAGCACATCTTTCGTCAATCTTGATGAAGACCCTGGGGAATGGAGAGAAAAATGGTTTCTGAGAGCGGTGCATTCAGGAATGCACTTTTCACATCTATTTGGTGAAATTGTAACCCTGTCGTGGCAGCAAAGGCAATAAGAGTACGAAGTGAGTTGAGTCTTCCAGTGGGGGAGTAGGTTTTCTCAAAATCTACTCCTTGAACTTGGGTGAAGCCTTGAGCGCACAGGCGAGCTTTATGCTCAATGACCTCGTTGAGATGATTTTGTTTGAGCTTAAACACCCACATAGTGCCTACCAACTTGTACGAAGGGTCAAGTTCAACAACATCCCAGACCCGCAGCTTCTCCATTGATTGAAGTTCCCTGGTGATGCTTTCCAACCACACCTCCCTATCATTGCCTTCAACAGCCCTCTTGTAGGTTCGTGGAGCATCAGAAGCAATTGTCACTAAAGCTCCTGCTCGTCGAGAGTAGGGAAGGATATTGGCAGGGTTGACGTCAGCAGTGACTAACGTTGGGTGTCGCGGTCCAATGACCCTGATTCGGCGATGATTTAAGGGCACAGCTGGTGGACAGGGGGTATCGACATGTGCATCAGGAATCTGGGAATCTTCTTTCAGATTCAGAGGTTCTGCAGGGCAGCTTTCAACTGGACTTAAGGCACGGACTTCATCTACCGTAGCTTGAGCCTCTTCGCAGCCAGTGGAAGGCGGAGATGTACTGATTTCATCTACAGCAATCATCTCATTATCATTTCCCCAGGAGACTTCTTGATCTGGCCTTTCAGGGTTGGCTACTAAAGGAAAGACAGATTCATTGCATATGACGTGTCGTGAGACAAACACCTTCCTATCGCTAAGTCGAAGGATGCGATAGGAGGACATATCATTTTCATATCCGAGAAAAACACCTTCGCTTCCGGACTCGCTAAGCTTCCATTCCCTGTGTTCTTTTGGGATCAAAACAATAGCTTGACATCCAAAAACTCTAAGTTTTTAGATGCGAGGAGGAAACTTTGTCCAGAGCGTATAGGGGGACTTGTTATGTCTTGATGGTGTGGGAATTAGATTTGACAAAGTGGTGGCGGTGTTTATCGCTTCGGCCCAATAAGGTTTAGGGAGATTTGAGCTATTGAGGAGGCACTTAGCCTTTTCCAGTATTGTCCGGTTCGCTATTTCCTCAAATCCATTGTGTTGAGGAGTGTATGACGGGGAGAAAATGTGCTGGAAGCCACAAGAGTTCGCAAGCTCTTTGAATTGGTTGTTGAGGAACTCTCCTCCTCTATCAGATACTAATTCTTTGATAGTTCTGTCGTGTTTGTTCTCCATGAGTTTCTTTGCAGAAAAGAACTGATCATAGGCTTCTGACTTGTTTTTGAGAAAGCGGGTGATCTTGAACGAGGTGGCTTGATCGACGATGGTGAGGAAGTAACGAGCTCCAGACATTGACGGTGGAGTGATTGGTCCCACCAGATCAATATGAATACAATCGAGAGGTAAAGTTGCATCTTCAAAATGACTTTTGAAAGGGATATGAGTGGCTTTATTGAGCTCACAGATCCTACAGAGTTGATCGCTGGATGGAAGACCCATTGATTTTACTAGGAGTTTTCCTGGGTGTCCAAGTCTTCGATGCCACAGGTCATCCACAACTGTTGTAACGAAGGATGTTGGACTAGTAAAAGTTATCTTCATGAGGTTTTTTATGACTTCACCTTGGAGCAGCAGATTCTCTGTTGTTTCAAGAGTGAAGTTCTTATTTGCACGAGTGATGGTGATTTTGTGCTTAAATAGCTGAAGAAGGCTCACAAGATTACAATTTAGTTTTGGTACAAATAAGCAATCGGTCAGGGTCAATAGTCTATTATTGACTAAAATGTTGACTGTTCCGATTCCTTCAGCATAGAGATTGCTTGCCGAATCGCCGGTTGAGACAGAGAACCTTGACACTTTGGATATGGAAGAGAAAATAGATCGTGAATAAAACATGTGGTGAGTTGCTCCACAGTCAATGACTAGTTCTTGAAGAATATTAGCATTGGTGATTAAGGCTGTTGCGGAGGCAAGGTGAGCCGATGCTTCCCCAGTAGCCTTTCTTTTGTTTTCTCTTCGTGGAGGTCTAAGGTGTGGATTTTTGGCATAACATTCTTCTTTCTTGTGAGTCGTGCATTTTGGGTTATGCTTCCCATTGGCGCAGTAGTACATGATTTTGTAAGGGTGGTTCTGGGTAGAGGAAACAAGTGCTGAGGCAATAGAGTGATTGTTTGTAATTATGGTCAAGAGTTAGTTACAATCTAACGACCTCTGTCGTCACTTTGTTGTAGTATAAATCTATTTCTTGCACACAGTAGTGGTAAAGTGCTAAGGCATTAATGATTAGATACAAATGGTTAGTACGGATAGGTAAAGTGCTATATTTGTTAATGCTATGGAATAAGTATCAAGTTAGTTGGAAAGGTTGTTTACCTTTGACAACTATAAACACTATCGATATGGATATTACTACGTCTATCTGGAACTACTTTTTCAACTACAAAGGTACAGCCTGAATACAGAGTAATGGGTTAATACGACGGTGACAACGGTATGATTGTCAGATGTGAGATAGAGTGGGTTAGTAATGTGTTTACCTCCACTGTCCCTTTGTATCACCCGTAGTCAGTAGACAAGCCTTGATCCTGATTTGAGGTTTGTAGTTGTTGGGTCGTAAGGATAGTGGTGGAAATAAGTTAGAATGGATGACAGAAATAGGGAAATGAAACTGGTCAAGAATAAAAGTTGAGTGAGCTTGAGACTGATATATATATACATGAGTGTTGATCCATCCGCAGTAGTGATGCGGATCAGTGATTACGTCAGTGACGAAGATTCTGGTAAGATCAATAATGACGTCACCCCCCCGTGATCTTATCAGGTTGGACTAACTTTAGCAGTTTGATGGCTTGATGGTGCTTCACCATTCCTAAGGCTTTGGTTAGTACGTCAGCAATCATATTATTCGTAGATGTGTGTTGTACAGTCAGTAGGTTCTTCTTAACTAGATCTCGTAAGTACTGGAATCGGACCTCGATGTGTTTTGAGTTGGGATTGAGTTGAGCTTCCTTACTTATTGTAATGGCTCCTGTGTTGTCATTTTTAAGTACGGGAATTATTAGTTTAATATTTAGAGTAGTCAAGAGATTGGAAAGCCATCGCATTTCCTTGGAGCACTTGTTCATCGAAATAAACTCTGCTTCAGTTGTTGATTTTGCTACTACTGGTTGTTTCTTGGTGGTCCAGGAGATAGGATTACCTAGAAACATGATCACATACCCTGAATGTGACTTCTTAGTTACTAGAGAGGTGGCGTAGTCGGCATCAGCCCAGCCCGTAAGTTCACTCTCCGGATGTTCAAATCTTGTGAAGTGCAGTCCTAGGCATCGTGTTCCATTCAAATACCTAAGTAGGTGTTTCCCTAGTGACCAATGAGCCTTTGTGGGTCTATTGGTGACCTGGGACAGAAGATTAGTGGTGAACATGATGTCGGGTCTGGTGTGAAGAGCGAGATAGTTGAGCATCCCGATTGCCTTCTGCATGGTGAGGTTGGAGAAGGGTGCAGAGGCTTGTGCAACGACATTGTGAATGTTTGCTGGAGCTGGGGTCTTGATAGGGTTGGATGAGGTCATGTTGAACTCCTCTAGGATCTTGTTACAAAAGTCTTGTTGGTGCAGGATTACTGATCCGTCTTGTTGCCAGCTGAGTGTGTATCCAAGGTGTTGAGTTGGTTGTTTCTTTGTTTTTATGGAGTACGACTTGGCCAGTTGTGTCAGGAAATGTTCTATTAGTTCAGTTGTCTTGCCAATAATGAATCCATTGTCTACATGTATATGTAGGAATAGTGTTCTGTCGGTGTTGAAGAATAGGCATTCATCTGTATCGGCTGAAACTAAATCTAGTTTATAGAGGGTGGAGACCAGATGAGCTTTCCATTGTCGTGGGGCTTGTTTGGTCCCGTATAGTGACTTGTTCAGCTTCCAGACCCAGGTCTCCTTACCAGGAACCTCATAATTGGCTACTTGAGAGACGTAGTTGGGAGCATCCATCTCACCATAAAGGAAAGCTGTCTCTACATCGAACTGATATGCTGAATACTTTCTGTTGACCACGAGGGACAAGAGAATTCTGAATGATTCTGACCTTGCCACCGCCGCGTAGGTGTCATAATAGTTTACCATGTGTTCTTGATGATTTCCAAAGCAGACCCATCTGGCTTTATACTTGAGAATCTCGCCAAATTCATTCTTCTTTTGAACGAGTCGCCACATTCCCCCTATGACCTTGTCTGTGCTCGGAGGAGGAACTAGAGTACCAGTATTTTTTGATGTTAGAGACTCGAACTCTTTATCCATGGCTTCCTTCCAATGGTTCCCCTCATTGGGATCCTGAAAAGCCAGCTTGATTGACACTTCCTCATTTAGATATATATCTCCATCGTCAGCAGGTGGAGCTGTTGCGACCTTAGGTACATTACTTTGCCTTCTAGGTTTGGTAATGATGTTGTTCCTGTTGATGTTGCTATTGATATCCTTCGGGGCATTACGATAGTGAGGAACATATGCATATCCCTTTTTCTGAGGAAGTGGGATCCGAGATGGTGAACTGAGAGCGGCGCACGGTTCAGGAGGGATATGGTTGGATTCGGAATTGACAATAGTCGTTGGTTCACTGGATGGGACAGGAGTTGGAGGACTCCGGTCACTCGAGATGATTGGGGTAGTGGATGTGATGTTGGTCTTACACGGCCATGAGGGTATGATTGCGACTTGAGAGGGGTGAGTCAAAGATGGGTTATCGGTAGTCGTGCAGGGAAGTATATCAACAGGTTTCTTGAGAGAACCTGACGCAGTGTAGTCGAATTTGAAGGGAACTGTGGAATAGTCCCGACTTACTATGACTTTACCAGTTTGGGGATCTAGGAATCGGCTGGCATCTGAGTAATCTTCTGGCCCTAGGTATAGTAGTTGCTTAGATGGTGGAAGTAACTTGGATTCAGGCTGTCTACGCACGAAGGCCTTTAAACCAAAAGGAATCAGTGAATTCAGACTGCGCACGGGTTCAATGGTGGATTTGAGATCCAAGAGAACACTGACTGGGGATTTCCAGTTTAGACTGCGAGAGGGAAGTAAGTTGATTAGAGTAGATGCAAATTTTATAGCCTCATCCCAGAAACAGATAGGAACATTGGATTGAGCTAGCAGGCACCGGCACTTTGTGAGTAAGGTCTGATTGAATTGTTCAGCAATGCCGTTGGTCTGAGGACTGTTGGCTGGTCCTCGTTCAAATACCATTCCCAAGGCTTCGGCTTTGGATCTGAAACTGGCAGAGTAAAACTCACCCCCTCGGTCGGTGTGTAGGAAACCGGGGCACCTTTGAATCTTGTTCTGTATCTCGTGAATGTAAGACATGAGTTTCAACTCGGCTTGTGATTTTTGGTTGAGCAAGTAGACCCTGTTGAATCGGGAGAAATCATCAATAACGACCAGGACATATCAAATGGAACCCTTGGCTGAGGGAGTGATTTCCAATAGGTCGAAGTGAAGTTTTTGAAATGGTAGGTTGGCGGAGGGAATTGGATGGTTGTGCGGTGAAGCTTTGATTTTACAGGACTTGCAAATATGACAGTTGCTGGTCACGTTCAGTGGGACTGACTGCTTGAGGGCATTGAGTTGTAGAAACCTCTTCAGATATCCATTTGATGGGTGGCCTAATATGATGTGCCAGTCCCTACTGTTGGTAGTAGTACAGTCTTCGACAATTGAGTTTGAAGAGTGTTGGAATTGGGATACGTACAGGTTTCCTTTTCTAGGGAATGTCTGTACGATTCGGTTTCCTGACTTCACAATGATGGTCTGGTTCTTTTGGTAGGATCTAAGGCCATGATCTTCCAGTTGAGAAGCAGAAATCAAGTTCAATCGTCCTTGAGGGGCATAATAAACTGGGTATAATGTATACCCGCCGAGATTGAGCTTGCCCATTAGAGTTATCTCAATGACTCCGGAAAAGGTCCTCATGGTTACTTTTGTTGGTTGGGGATCAGTGAGAAGGGCTAAATTACATACTGTTGATCGAGAGGCTCCTGAGTCATTTATGAGTTCAGTGTTGTTTTCGTTTGATAAGGACATTAGTTGTAACTGATCATGTGTATCTTCCTGAACATAAAATCCATCATCGTCCTCCGTCAGTTCTTCAGTGGGTTTGTTATCCTGAGACTCCTCTTCAGTGTGGTTGGCTGAATGTGAATTGGCAAAGTATTCTTTCATGTACTTATCAAGGAATGTTTTGAATTTTTCTTCCAGGTTAGCCCCCTGAGTGAAACGAGTAGGGGTGGCCCCTGAAGGATAGAGCCTTGGATGGCCACGAGAGGTTGAAGGTGACTTGGTGAATCGGTTGGTGGAGGAGTGGTTTAGGTGAGGTGGTCGATACAGGGGTTTGGATTGGCTTAGGTAGAGTGTGGAGTCGGTGATTTTCTTAGTCCTGCGACTATCTTTGATCAGGAGTCTGTTAGTGATTTGTTCAAGGTTGAATGGTGTAGCGTAGTATAGGGTTTGTACAAGGCCGGTAAGAGAAGAGTCCTGCCCAATACTCATTAGTAGTATTGCTGCAGCTGCACCCTCACCAATATCCATCTGAAGAGTATTCCCGACTGCACAGTTTTGAAATGATCGATATAAGTCAGTGAATTTATAGGTGTGATTTGCAAGTGAGGTGTTTGGGTCATAGGTGAGATTGACAAGTTCGAATAGTCGTTGACATAAAGTGACCATAGAGTTTTGGCCACAGGCCTCAGACAAAGCTTCGAGCGATTCGAGAAAATATTCCTTCTGGAGTAGGACTGGTTGCAACTCTTCTGATACAGTGCATAGAAGAGTGGACATACCAAAAGCATTAGCCTTGATGAATTTGGGTGTGGATTTATTGGTCTTGGTCCATTCGGCGTTGAACAGATTGTCGTATCCTTTGTAGAGAAAGGCATACCTCAATTGTTGTCGCCACCAGATCCAGTTTTGTCGAGTCAATTTGACGATAGATTGTTTTGACGTTACTTCTCCTTCGGTGTCCATAGGGAACAGATTTTTTTCGCTTGTTGATGGTTCCATATCAATTACGACCTGTCCTTCCAGCTCTGTGTGCAGAAATTATACCAAGTGCAAACAAATCACTACCATGTAATTATGGTCAAGAGTTAGTTACAATCTAACGACCTCTGTCGTCACTTTGTTGTAGTATAAATCTATTTCTTGCACACAGTAGTGGTAAAGTGCTAAGGCATTAATGATTAGATACAAATGGTTAGTACGGATAGGTAAAGTGCTATATTTGTTAATGCTATGGAATAAGTATCAAGTTAGTTGGAAAGGTTGTTTACCTTTGACAACTATAAACACTATCGATATGGATATTACTACGTCTATCTGGAACTACTTTTTCAACTACAAAGGTACAGCCTGAATACAGAGTAATGGGTTAATACGACGGTGACAACGGTATGATTGTCAGATGTGAGATAGAGTGGGTTAGTAATGTGTTTACCTCCACTGTCCCTTTGTATCACCCGTAGTCAGTAGACAAGCCTTGATCCTGATTTGAGGTTTGTAGTTGTTGGGTCGTAAGGATAGTGGTGGAAATAAGTTAGAATGGATGACAGAAATAGGGAAATGAAACTGGTCGAGAATAAAAGTTGAGTGAGCTTGAGACTGATATATATATACATGAGTGTTGATCCATCCGCAGTAGTGATGCGGATCGGTGATTACGTCAGTGACGAAGATTCTGGTAAGATCAATAATGACGTCATTGTTGGCTGGTTTTGAGGTTTGAAGATGAACGTACTCTTGAAGACATGAGAGGACTTGATCAGGTTTGCCAATCAGATCGTCATTCAAGGTGAGTAATTCAACGACCTGAGATAATGTCGTATCGCCAGCCAGTTTTCCTAGAATTATGTACGACAAAATTTCTGACGGAACTTTGATACTAACTGACTCTAGTTCATGTAAGAAAGTGCGAGTGTTGTCAATATAGAGCTGAAGGTTGCCGTTATAATTTGATTTTTGCCAATTCATCCAGACCCTGCCTTTGTTCAGTGCTCTTTTAGAGGCATATTGTTCATTGATTTTAGTCCATAATAGGTTAGCTTTGTCAGAGGTTTTGGAGTTGATTATTTCCAAGAAGACCCGCCGATTTACTCGAGAAGTGATCAAAGTGATGGCTTCGAAGCTGAGTTTGTTCCATTTGGACACGGCAGTTGGGGTAGCTTCTTGTCCCAGAGGATTTTCACAGACATCAAGTAAATCCCTTGACCTAAGAAGGAATTGCATTTGTTGGTACCATTTGCTGTAGTTGGTACCGTCGAGGATTGGGATTACTGATTCATCTTTGTGGTCGTTTGGTCTGGAACCCATGAGTATAAGATATTGAGGTCCACCTGTTTTGATTAGATATAAGAGCCGAGACTGTAAATCTGTTTGTATGCAAAACTAAAGGTGCATTTCATTAGATCATTTGTAGTGAGTGAGTGTAAGAAACAAATGTATGTACCTAAAGGTGGACGACAATGTTATACTATATTTAAATAAGATGACAAAGCTACAACAACTGAGATCAATAAACAACTGGTCAAAGGACAAATTGTGTTAGTTTACTAACGCTAATCAGTGAGCACTAGAGTATGAAGTTTTAACTATACCTGAACAACTACTGAGTATCAAATGTAAGAAAAAGTATAAACGAAAGAAATGGAGAAAAGAGAAAAGATTGAGAAGGATGGAAAGGAAGGAATAATGAGTTATCGATAAGAAGAAGAGAGCGAGCTGGGTGAGGGATCTTTTAAAGTAAATTTGATACCTCCTAGTAGTCGAGGAGGATAGATTGGTTAATGTTGAAAGTGGTCTGATCGTTTGATCAGCTGATCGTCGGTAGATCTTCTGATCAGCTGCGGTGTCTGTGCGCATAGGAGTGTTAGTGCATGGATCCTTCTAGCAGTCGGCACCGGTATTTTCCACATAATTTATATCTGCTCTTATATCTGCTCTTATCTTCACCTGTTGTTATTATCGTTGCTCTCCCTTAAATTGTAGCTCAAACTTGCTTTCCACCTTAGGTACTTCTCTTTCTCTCCTTTTTTTGCTTACTGCATATTAATGAAATCAAACCTTAGTTTCCAAAAGTTTAACATCAATCTCAGCGCAATCTTATATATGGACGCTAGAAGAACTTAACCAGGCTGGCAACAAAATCCGTTTTGCTCTTTCCAGTTGGCCAGAAGGATTAAAAGTTCCTTGCTGGAAGCTGCATTTGAAAGCACTCTCAGCTCTCAAAAACGATATTCACAAAGCTCAAGAACAAAACAAGATCCAAAACCCAATTAGAGATTTTTTTGTAAAGAATCCTCGATTTTATTGTCATTCACTTGCTATGCTATCACTTTTGTATTCAATTTATGTGTGATTCTTGAAATTTACCATTTTTGGTTGTTAATTTTCATTTATTATCAATTGTTTGTGACACTGTAGCTTTTTTTTTTCCTTGAAGAAACATGCTTAATGAGAAGACTCACCCTTGCAATATTCTTATTACACGGTGTAAGAATACTGCGCATCAAGCATTAAAAGCCTGTTGATAATGATGCTTATATCCTGGTCTCACTGTATTTTGGAAATGAATTAATTAGTTTTCGACACACTCCTCAGTACTGTTAGAATGTGAAAGATAACCCTTTATCGTTGCGCTAAGGAAGTATGCTATTACAGAATGGGAAAGGAATTCCGACAGCAGGCCATAGTTTTTGACGCTATGACTTGAGCAACACTGATCACCAACTGATCCGTGCACTATTAGTTTAGGATATATAAGATCATTTGTATATTGATAGAATTGTAGAAAAACATCGTTTGTTATCATTTATTTCTATTTCAAGTCTTTCCTATCTCGAAGTTATATTTCTATCTACACGTACTCGTTTTATTAGATTTGGAGGAGTACAAGGTAAACGTAGCTGATTGTGTTATTTAATTATAAATTTATTAATTAGTTTGTTGTTCACAACAGAGTAACGTGTTGGAAGAAATCATTTCGATTAGTCCTCTCATCTAAATTATAATTAGAGCTTACTCTAGGTAAACCATATTGTTTTTCTTTAATTGTTTATATTAATACTCATTAGATGTTTTGTTTAGTCGTATTACTGCTACTGGTTTTTATTTGAGTATCAACGCAATAAACATCATTAATCAATTCTCTTGCAAGTACTGCTTCTAACCAACGTGCTCTCTGAAAAAAATATATACATGACTTGACGGAAGACTTGACGCTAGTGATTTTTTTTCCGCAAAAGTTTCCAATCTTGTCTCGTTCAAATGTCTTACGAAACGAGGTTCGCTGGCCTCGGTCCCGTAACGTTAGGGGAGTTGACAACATTTGTGGTTAACATGTCAGTTTTGCCTGCGCCGAGCTTTGTATGAGGACAAGTTCTACACCCCAGTCAAACGGCATCTCACAATATAAAAGGCACCGTTTTCACTACCAGACTGCAGTTTTCGTCACAACAGAACTTACATAGCTGAACCGGTGCCATGCATTCCTTTATTATTTTAATAGCTACTGTGATATTTATTAGTTGTTCACTAAACCCCATAAATGCAACAGAACGGGCTGTGGACCCCATCACCGCTTTAGTGGAGGCTGCCCGCCAAAAGTTGGTTGAAGAGGAAAACCAATCACGACAGCATAAAGCGTTAGCCGAGGAATTGGAGAATCAAGCGTGGGCGGAGAAGGGTGAAGAGTCCAACGACTACAAGTTCCGGCGCGATTCCCGAGAACAAATAGGCTCACAACTTGATCATGCCGTAAGACGACGGCAACGCTTTAATGAAGAGTTTCCACCAAGCAAAGATGCTAATTCTGAAACACAATCGGAATCGTGAAGTCTCTCGGAAAAGAGTTGAAGAATATCGAGGTAAGCCTCAATGAGGACTTAACTTCCTTGACCTTATGACAGCGTGTTTATTTATCATGTCCCTATTGATGTAACCTATTCTACTTGCTTTTGGGAATTTCAAAAAGCACTTTCTTGTTTCCCCCAAGAGCTCCCTACCCATCTTGTCCACGAATTACTATCAATGACCATTCATTGCAAATTTTCGGAATGTCGTCCTCGTCAATCCCTTAAACCCAACTCCCTTTCGGTATCCGCTTGGCCATCAGGTTTTCTATTAGTCCAGGGTGTTTTACCATTACTTATTGCGAGATATCACCCCAGAAGCAAGGCGTATAAAAAAGTTACTTTCGAACTGCTATAAAGAATGGGTCAATGTGGTGGAATCTTCCATGCTTTTTACAGGCCAAACATGATTGTTTTGTTTAAATTTTCAAGCGATATAGTATAGATCCACTATAGAATCACAGCTCATTTCTTTGATTAAAGCTCTTGAGTTTGCTTCTGTTTACTGGCAAGTAATATGATTCGCTGAAATAATGAAGGTTGTTGGTTTTAGAAAAGTAACTGAGTAATAAGCTATCAATTCGTTGTCAGAGAATTGCCCGAAAAGAGTCAAGATTATCCATTTCCACCCCTAGCTCAAGTACGCCTAAGTATTCAATGATAATCCAATAAAGTGATAAAATGTGAGTAATTTAAGAGTAGGTTAAAGAACGTTTTGAGTACAAGTAATCAATAGTTATTGTACATGATGGAATTGAGGCTACGAAGTAGTCCCCTTTTTTTTCTTCTCTGCCCTTCATTTCTGTTAAATTTTAGACAATAAAACTCAAATATGATTTTGAAGATGCTCAGAGAGAAAGAAACGATCAGAGACAAAGAATAAGATAGCTAAGAAGTTGGATGAGATAACAACTTCTTAGCTAGATTGCATGATTTATAAAGATGTAGGTAGAATACAATAGGTAGAAGTAAAAGTAGATACTGTTGAAAGTGAAGAAAAACAAGTTGCTGAATGCAAGAGATCACACGTGAAAATCACAGATGAATGTAAAATTAAAAATGTTCTCTCAAACAAAGAACGACATAATGATCATTCAGGTGATCATTAGTATAAAAGAAGCTCACTTTAATCACTTCAATCTTTTCTCCTTGGAGAACTCCAATAATAAATTATTGTTAGTCATACTAATAATTAGAATTAGACCATCATATACTTAAAATATACTCTTTTTTATATTTTTTTCTTTGTTCTCCCCAACACATTAGTATGTTGTAAAAAGTGACTCATTTATTCTTAATCATTCACTTGTTATATTAACACAGGTAAATTGTTTTCCAAATTACAAATGAAATAATCAAATTGACTTGATATTTACTATAAACATAGTAGTTACACAAATCTCCTAATTCAACAGTATCTTCACTATAAACCTCTTGTATCATATTTTCACCTTTCAGGTATACTTGTTTTCTTTATCTTTCTATTGTTCTAAAAACTTCAATTTGGTTGATGAAATACAACACCTTGTTGAAAGCAGAAGAGAATAATCTCGGGTAGATTTGTAATAGTATAAGAGAATCATCTCGGCTAGATAAGGATTGATCATTAACCTGTGAAGATCACTCTTTAAGCGATACTTATAAACGATAATAAACATGCTTACTCTTAGATCTTATTATTTAGCTAATGCGTATTTAATGAAAAGACTAATCATTGGGTTTGTCAATGATATAAATAGAGCCTATCAATTGAATTAATATTTCTACAAGAACGATCAAGTTGTTATTCTTATATTTATTTTTCATATCTATTACACTAATACTCGTGCGTTTAGTTCTGGAGGAGTATAGGTACAGTAGAGTTAATTTACTCTTCTATTAACTTAATCAACTAACCATCACCCATTAATTTAGAGTACTAGGCGTAATAGCTGTGTTAAGCCTTTTAGTAGTTTTAACAATATAGACTGTTTCCTATAGGTACATTCAACTATACTATTTCTGATGATTGTAACACTTTGCTTAATTCTTGTTATAGTATTACTAATTACTGGTTTTTTAATTATCATAGCAATTATAAGATTGATTAACAACTACTCATTGCACACCTTTCAGTTTGCATCTTAATAGATACAAAGAAAAGATAATAACTGGGTTTGGTTACAACTGGATTAGTATGGTAATAAATTGTTTACGACTGGACTGGTTTAAGTTTAGGCACGAAAGGTTTGGAGACAATCAGCCAGTCAATCAGTTATGACTGGTTTACAATGTATCTCTAATACACTCCTGGGCTTGAGGCTTGACAATCCTAAAGCAGAGCAATGATCAAGATTCTGCTTTCTGCCTGGGGATTTTGTCAGTATGTTGGCAGGCATCAATGCTGTGGAGATATATTTGACATCAACAATGCCCTCTTTCAACAATTGACAACACCACTGAAGGCACAACTTGATGTGTTGAGTTCAATGTTGATAGAGTGGATTTTTGAGAAGAGCAAGAGCTTCCTGGTTGTCACAGAACAGATTGGCTTTAATTGAAAGGCCAAAAGCTGAAACCCGCTCTAGAAGCCAGAATACATCATGTCAGCAGTTAGAGATGGAACAATACTCTGCTTCCATTGAAGAGAGTGCCACTAACTCTTGCTTTGTCATTTTCCAGCCTATTAGACCATAGAGAAAAACACAACTTACAGAGAAAGATCTGAAGCCATAATTTGAGCCCCAATCATAGTTGGAGTAGGAAACAATGGAAGAGCTATCATCTCTTCTTCCTAACCACAATACCCAGGTACTCATACCTTTCAAATAGCAGCAAACGTTCATGAAAGCCGATTCATGGTCATTGGAGGGAAAAAGAGAAACTGAGAGAGACATGAAGCAGAGTATGCAAGATCAGGCCTGGTGCAGGCAACTAATTGATTGAGGAGTCCTAAAGCCCTCCAATAGTGAATTTTTGCAGGTTCAGCGTCAGTAATTGCAAGAGAAAGGAGTTTTGAAGAAAGTACTTAAGGAGTCAAGACGGGTTTGCATTCCACCATGACAAAAGAATCCAGTAATGAGCTTATATAGAGTTCTTTACTGAGAAAGATAACACTCTTGATCTTATTTTTTGTTACTTTCATATCAAGGTCATAGCCAAGATAGCCAAGATTGTCAGCTGGAGTCTATGTTGAAGCAGTAATAAGGCTATTCACAACTAGAACTATGACTGTGACATGTGGAAATAATTTAAAAATAAGATTTTTAATTTAATATAATGGTTTATAATATAATAACAGGGTTCTACTATTGAAGAATAGTGGTGGTGAGTGCTATTGAGAACCCTGGGTGCAGTCTTTCCAGCTGGATTACTATAATAAGAGCTACAATAGTTAAAATTATAATTATACCCTGATTATTACCCAAGAGTAAAAGTTTTTTTGACAGTTTACTACATAGGATATTCAAGAGAAGGATGAGGAAACAATTCTGGCTGTGAAAAGCCGCCTTTTTATCCTGAAATGGGGTGGAAAGGGTGCTAGACCTTTCAACATAGAGGAAGTGAAGATTTTTCACCCTCTAGTACTGGCTTGTGGTTTGCAAACAGCCTGTATAGCCTGTATAGGGCTCAGATGTGGCTTTGAAACCACATCTGGGCAGTTTTGACCAATACTGGGTGAAAGGTTTCATCTTGGGACCTCACAGCTGGATTCTGACGTGTATGATGTGTAGAATGCTATACAGAAACTGTATGGGACCCCAATATTGACTAAAATATGAGGTATTGAAGTAAAAATAAGCTTCTTTGTCTATTTGACACCTCATATTCATGGTTATGGGATATTATCCCATGGCAAGGCAGTATACGACAGCAGGTGGGAATCTTACCTTAAAACAGCCATAAATTTGTCAATTCTTGAGATGTCAACCTCAAAATTGGTTCAGTGTGTAGCCCTGTATGTGCTCTACACAATGGTACCTCATTTGATTTGTGTATCATTAAATATGGCAAAGTTATCCTATGTACAAGATTTTTGTACATTTGCATGGTATAGGAAAAAAGCTGTATTGAGCTTATTTGTCCCATAACTTTTGTTCTAGTTTAGCTATGGGGAAATGGATAAACCAATCACATATCCCTGATTGTTCTCTTTCCAAAAAGGCCCCACTTCCAGTATCTCACACTAAAACCATCGAATTTAGATGAGAGGTGAATGTTTTGTTCACCCTTATTTGGTGTGAAATTGACCATAACTCCAGTGATATTGGTGCTAGCTCAGTTTGGCTGGTACCATTGGATAGCCCTCGCTTAGAGCTTCATTTTGAATACCCATTTGATGGGGTTAAGCCTCTCCTTATGGATTTTAGATGAGGTGTGAAAATTAAGGTTTATGCTCAGCAATAACTTTGTTACTCTTTGTCCTATGGTGATGGGACTTATATTTTGAGAAAGAGGTGAGTTTCCTCTTTCGTTTGATACCTTTTAAGCTTATTTGGCTCAGCTCCATGTTTTGGTGGTATCTTGGCTATACCATTGGTTTATGGTATTTTGGCTGTCATCCTTGTGCTCTGGTTTTGAGTCACAGGCTGACAAAGATCTTTCACATCACACAAAGAGGAAATGTGATCCCAAAACACATCAAGATTACTGCTGCCAATAACCAGATCCTCAACATGCATGAAGAAAAAGCAGGGGTTGACGTCATTCCTAATAGATAACAATTCCTAGAGCTTTTCTTAAGCCCATAAAGAGATTTTTTCAGCCTCTGGCAGATAGGACTGGTTTGCAGCCTTTTTTAGCCTTTGGGAATCCAAATAAAAAGGTTTTTGTCAAGGTTCCCATGAAAAAAGGCGGTTTTTACGTCCATTTGATGGAGGTCAAAGTTGTGATCAGCACAGTACCCCAAGAGAAAGAGGAGGGTTGAAAGGCTTCCAGTTGGGGCAAAAGTTTCATGAAGTTCTAGGTCTTCAATCTGGAGTAATCCTCAAACACAAAGACAAGCCATCTCTTCAATTACATTACCAAAGGATTTTAGACATAAAAACTAAAGATATATTTCAATATAAAATAAGACGTCCTGAGATTATAGTAAAGCTAAAAATACCTAAAGGACAAGTGATTAATATGAAAGAAATAATAATTGTCCAAGATACACGTGCGAAATGGAACAACGTATGCTAAAGACAAGAGTAAGTAAGAAAGTAATGGTACTACAAAAAGGAGAGATGTCGCACATAGATAATGGTGTTATGATAGAAAATATGTGTAAAGCAAAAAGGAATGAGACTTAAATATAATTGTTTTTTAAAGACAAAAAGATAAAGCTATAAAGGAGAATGTTTGTCTGAAGAGACAAGAAATGAGACAAATGTAATTGTTTAAGTATTGATGGGTAAGACAGAGAGATAGAGAAAAAATAGGAAAAGAGTTGAGATCAAAACCAGAGTGGATAACCGGTAGTAGTGGTTTTTGAAGGTAGTTGTAAGTGGTTAGGTTGGAGATAGCGTGGTGGGAGATTTCAAAAGGAGGTTGCAGTAAGTGGTTAGGTTTGAAGAAGGATTTTTT
This sequence comes from Austropuccinia psidii, assembly GCA_023105745.1. Lineage (NCBI taxonomy): Eukaryota > Fungi > Basidiomycota > Pucciniomycetes > Pucciniales > Sphaerophragmiaceae > Austropuccinia > Austropuccinia psidii. The sequence continues at coordinate 20,999,580 of JALGQZ010000016.1, forward strand.
CAAGAGTAATGGAAGGTTCTTGTGAGCCTTAGAGGTAATTTCATATACCCAAAAGACCACAAATACAAAATTAACATATAAATATAAATAAAATAAATTTATTTATATGATTAAAATAAAAATGAAAATATAAATATAAAATTATATTCAAAAGAAAAATTTAATTACAATTTAAAAATAAAATTACATTAAATTTTAGAATTATAAAATTACATTTATAGTTGCAAAAATTAAGTAAAAATGAAATTTTAACAAAAATTGTAAAAAAAAATAAATAAATTTGGAAAAAAGTTAAATAAAAACTATTATAACTTTTTATCCAATAAATAAACATATAAAAATCATTTCACCATTGGATTCCTCATAAAAAATCAGGTGGGGCCACCTCTGAGGGAAATTCTTGTAACTCAACTCTAAATAAGCTTAAATTAAGTTTTTAGTATTTTCAATACAAAAAATGAAAATCCTCAAAACTTTAATTTAATTCGCACCACATGTGGTGTTAACCATCAATTTTTTGTGTTTAAATTGAGGTGTTGTGTTTAGTTTAGAAATTATGAGGAATTGAAGTATTTTCAATTGAATTCAATTGAAATGTCAAAATGTGTGTGTGTATTACATAAGTGAACTTTGATTTACATATGAGGTATCAATTATTACTGTATTGTACTTTAAAATTCAATTGATTTACATATGTAAATTATAAGTATAATACATGATGAGGAATTAAAGGAAAAATAAATTGGAAAGATTAAATTTGGGGGGGAAAAGGAACTCCAGCTCTAAGGGGGAGCTAGACCCCCAAATTCCTTGCTGACAGGAATGGGATGTCAAAATGAACACAAAAGTTCATCACTTTTGGCCTGGAATTGAGTTACAGGGTCTGTGGACTCAATTGATGATGAGGTTTTGATACCAACTGGGGTAGTTTTAGCTGTTGCCAAGAGGGTAAAACTACCCTTAAGATAAAGCAATAATAATAAAAACACTTTTAACTGGTTTCTACGCCTCTTGCACACATTCTGACGTGTTTTGAGGGCTCTAGGCCAGGTATTGCTATAGTAATGGCTGATTTAAGGGTCTAAAATGGCTAAAAAATGGCTTACACCAGGCCTTTTTGGACTAAACCAGGGTTCAATGATGCCATAATTGGCTTTTCTGTTGTCAGACTGTTTTTCACGACTGAAAAGGGTAAATTTTATCTTTGGAGTAAGAGAATTGATGGCTATAAAAGAATGTATTCTTTGCCCCACTTTTCTCTTCATGTTAGAATCTTTTCCTTTTATTAATTAGTTTAAACACTGTTAAACCAATCAATAAAAGATTCCAACCACTACTTTTAAATAATTTTGAACCTCTTAGCCACGTGAAAAAATCATTATAATCATTGTTTGTAACTCTTATAATCATTTTTTAACCCTGAACCACCCCAAAAGTGAATTAAAGCATCTTTCATCACTGTAAACGTTTTCACTTTGTTTCCAAATTCACTCTGGTCACTTTTGGGCGTGTTCTCTCTTTGATATTCTTTTTAAAGACTTTTTTCTTTAATTAATTGCTTCCACTTCTTTGCCAAATTAATTCCAATTGAAATTGCTCTTGAAGAAATTTCTTTTGTAGCCTTGAATATCTCTTGTAGAGTATTTTTGGATAAATTTTTATTGTTGGTAAAACAATAAATCTTTATAATATTATTGTTTTATACTAATAAAGCTATAAACAATAAAATTGGCGTGTTTTCTCTTAAAAATAATATTTCTTACTATTTTTAATTGATTTTTACCTTATACAAATTTTGAGGACAGGAAAAGAACTTGATTTTTAATCCAAGTTTAATATCCACACCTTGCAGTCCTGGTTTATCAGGGATTTCAACGGCCTCCCTTGTGAAGAACAAGAGGGGTAGGAATGTTAGTAGAGGTTAATGAATGATTTTTATCTGAGAAAAATATTCTTCCCCACCACTTTGGTAAGGAGATCTTCTGCCATAAGATGAGTAGATACATAGAAGAGTTCTAGTTTCAGATTTTTGATGAGATCCCAGATTAAGTGAAACTTAATATCCATATGTTTTGTTTTGAAACTATTGTGATTGATTTTGGAGTGAGCTAACTCAATTGCCCCTTTGTTGTCATTGTAGAGTGTCCAAATATTTCCGGGAACTTCTAATTTGATTTCTTGTAGGAGTTGTTGAAACTATAGGATTTTGTTAGAGGAATCAGAGAGAGATTTGTATTCCACTTTGGTGGTTGATTGAGAAATTGTTTGCTGTTTTTTTGTTCGCCAGGAAATCAGGTGATGATTGAGAAAGAGAGTATAGCCTCCCATGGATCTTCAGTTGATCAGCGAATTTGCCCAGTCAGCATCAGCATAGGAAATGTTGTTGCACTTTCCTTGTTTTAATAGGTGAGGGTTTTTTCTTTTGTGTGATATAAATAGTGAAGTACTTGTAAGCTAGCCACCCAGTGCTTGAGACTGGGTTGTTCAAGAAATTGTGAGAGATGGCTGATTGCAAAGGTGATATCCGGTCTGTTGTTTGTGCTGATGTAGTTGAGAGCTCCTATGATGCTTATGTAATTCAAACCCAATTTTTGGAACATTTGTGTCTTGCTTTCAGAGGCTTTCCTAAGTTGTAAACTGGGTTTCAGAGGTGTGTTGATGGGTGCAAGTTTTGTGATGTTGAAATTTTAGGCGATCTTCTTTATGTAGTGTTCTTGCGAAAGGGAGAAACCGGCTTCGTTATACAATATTTTGATTCCAAGTAGTAAATTTGCCTTACCCTTTTCCTTGAATTTATTCTTTGAATGATTTGATGTTGGGTCCAAAGAGAGCTAAGTCGTCGGCATGGATGTAGATCCAGACAGGGTAGGATCCCCCCTGTAGAAAAAGCAGGAATCTGACAGAGAACACACAAAACCTACTGAGATTAGCCATTTCTCCAGGTGGTTGTACCAAGCCAGAGGGGCCTGATTCAAGCTGTATATTGCTTTGTTGAGATGCAGAACCTTAGTTGTTGGTATGTCTACCCCCTCTGGTACTGCAAGGCAAATACAATCATTCAGTGGAGCATTGAGAAACACACTCTTGACGTCCATTTGGTGGAATTGGAGATTGTTGACTGTGGCATTTGAGATTATTGCGGGTTGTGGTATTCCATACCTTGATGGCCCAGTTTCAAGTGGAATTTCATTTATAGGACTATAATTTGAAGACTGAAGAAAGAAAAATCAATAATCAATCAATTACAATAGAGGAATTCAGAAATATCATGGATTTAACTTGATCAATATGTATAATCCCATAAGCAAATCCTGGAAGAATGGTCCATTTGATTACAAGAATAATAATAAAATAAGGAAAAGAAAATGACAAGCTAACAGAAATGTTAAAGTTACCAGTGAAAAGGGGTAGTGTAACACTCAAGTTACCCAAGCTCTGCTCAACCTTTGGATTACTCAGCAATGCAGTTATTAAGCTGAGGACAGTTCAATAAGGAATAAATACAAGCTGTATTAATCAACAGTCACAAGACAGGAAGAAAAAGATCAATTAATTTATGCAAGGAAAATACATCAAAACCTTAAATTACACAGCATATCTGTGGAAACACAAGCACAGCCACCTGATAAGCCAGTAAATATAAATTAAAAACAGAATTAAGTTAGATAAAGAAAAGAAAAAACTCATACAGGACAAATAGACTCCCCACAATACACAGCATCCTCCACTTACAGTTCAAAAAATGCACAGACCTATGGTGAAATAACTATACAAAATCATCTCATACCACCAAAAATTGTGCAACAAACCAAACAAATGGTGCAATACCTGGAAGAAATGACACCATCTCAAAATTACTCAACCGCTACATACCCTCAAGGCTGTGCATAATAATATTAAAGTTTGAGTAAAATATAAATAAAGCTTTAGAAATGGTGAAATATACCAAACATATGGTGCAATATCCTGGTCAAATGACACCATCTAAAAATTCCTCACCAGCAAAAACATCTCAGATTACATAATCATACATAAATTGGTGCAAAAAACCAAACAAATGGTATCTCACCACTGTAAAGAAATTATCCCAGCCGAAAGAAGTGAAAAATTCTAAGCCCCTTGTTTTTGAGTGCCTCTATGGAGGGCCCAAAGAATATAAAAAGAGCTCCTCTCTCCCTCATTTCTTCCTCTTTTCCCCATGAATGAATGGATGCATGAATGAATCCAATTAGTTATATACCAAGAAGGAGAATAACTATTCATCCCTCACTAGTAGCTCAACCTAATATTATTATTAAAAAGGAATTATATACCAAGAAGGAGAATAATTCATGCATTGCTTACTAGTAGGATAATCTAGTTATTTTATTAAAAGTATTATAGTCTTATAAGTTTAATTCATAGTGATTTCTAATTAATAGTAGTTAACAGAAGGTCTACTTAATATTATTAATCCACCCTATGTTTAAATTATTAGTCTTATAATTATAATACTATAAATAATAGTCATAATATTGAGTTTATCCCCATAAACTTTACATTATAAAGGAAAAATAGTCTTATTATATATTCATATTGAAAAAAACCAACCTTAAAACTATATATGATTATATATAAAAAACCCTACCCTTATATTATATTATATCTTTTATATATTTAACAAACATCCTCTCTATATTGAACAATATCTTACCAATAAGTTATTAAAGGTCTTATTATTATATTATATTAACAATTACCCTCTCAAACCATTAAGTATTATAACATATATGACATCAAATTGAACTTTCCCCTTAAAATACATATTATTACTATTATATTAAATCAACCTCTTATACCATTAAGGTTTTACCCTTAAAATCATCTTATATTATTATTTAAAAAGTATATTTTATATTTTTTTAACTTATAAGTTACTTACCTGATTATTGAATAGGTCTGATAGAGACTGCTAAAAAGTCTTCTCTAGTTGTAAAGCCACAATCTTAAATATTTATTTGTGAGTTCTGTAGGGAGATTGTTTAGTATATTCAGAGGGGCAGCTAAAAAACCATTAGCACCCTTGGTTACAAGATTATTTCAGCAATTCAAAACTGTTTACCTGTGATTTCCCCCTCAAGGACTGCCTTATCCAATCCCACACTAAAAGGAGTTCCACAGCGTAATAAGCTGATCCGACCAGTGGGAGAGAAAGTTTGTGAGTAATCTAGCCCTTGGATTTGATGAAAGCCTTGCTTTGTGTTAAATTACTTGTTTTTGGTTGTCATATTTCACTTTAAATAGCCAGGTGCAGGTGATTGGATGATCTTTGGGTATTTTGTCCCTTATAGTCCATACTTCTAACTTTCACATGTTTAGTTCTTTTAAGATTGCCTCTTTCCATTTGTCGCCATCTTTACTGTTGATTTCTTGTTGGTAACGTTTTGTAATCATGCTTGCTTCAACAGTTTGATGCGCCCTTCTTTGGTAGGGTAATATGTTTGCTTCAGATACATCTCCTGTGATGAGGGTTGGATGTCTTGGACCAATAATTCTGATCCTTCTCTGAGGTATTTCTTCCACAGCGTTGTGGAATTAATCTTTCCATTGACTACAGGTGTGAGGTTTGTCTATGAAACTCTTGATAATAGTAGCAATATCAAGAGTACTTATTGCTGTCCTCAGTAGAAATTTATAATATAACAAAATATTATAACTACAAATTTAAATATAATTATTAAAAATAAGTATATATAAAAGAATAAATTTAATTATTACTATAAGAATATAATAATAAAAAGAATATAATAATGATAATAAATTATAATTATTCTATTATTGCTATAGTCACTGACAATTATAACAACAAGAAGTGTAAAGCTCCTAATGAGACAATTAAATGTGGAAAATATGAATATTAACCACTTATAAATAATATAAATATTATTAATAAAAGGATTAAACACACACTTTGCAGAAATAATTCTTATAGAATAAAAATTCTATATAAAATACTAATACTAGATAAAAAAAGATATAGAACTTTAGAGAAAACTTACTTATAATATTTATTTAGTACAACAAGTCAAACAACAACAGTTATGATATTAAATAATAACAATAAGTTAAAAACACGCCAAAAATCAATATTTTTAAAGATAAAACAACTTTTCATAATAAAAATTATGATTAAAGGGTTTTTAAGAGGAAGTTGTGGATTTTTAAAAGATATTTAAGATGATTAATTTTATATAATAAAATATATAATTGGTGATTACAACAATAATCTAAATTCTATGATTTCAATTCTTTAATTTTAATTGATAAAGAATAAAATAACTTGAGAATTACTTTAATAATAATATTTTATATTGAACAAGACTTTACCTGTTTAAATGTCTAATATGATTGGATTGATAATGAATGATGGACAAAAACAGCAATGAAAAGACTCTTTTTATGTCCTCAGAGCAGCTCTCATGATTCATAATGAATAAAGAGGGCGTGCTCAGGTGAAAACTGAAAGACCATGTTCAAAAATAAAGTTCTTAACTTAAGGTAACTTATTTTTAATTCCAATTGAAAGTTATCAGTGTTATTCTTAGCTCCATGTAAGTTTAATCCTCATTTAAACTAATTATTTTAAGTTTTTAATATAAATAAACTTATTTATATTAAATTTCATCACATGAAAACTAGAGTTTCAAGCAGAAATATCTTAAACTGAATTTTTAATTAATTTTTAAAGAAATTATAATTTTCTTTGAGCTTTAATTAAAAGAGTAAATTTCCAGGCTAATTACCCAGGAAATTTATTTATAAAAGATACATAAAATTTGATTTATATGTAGATAATATGAAATTGTAAGCTGTGTGAAATTTTCAAGCAAATTAATTAAGAATTGGATTTTGAATGAATTTTTGAAGTTATTGCTATTTTTCCATGTAAAATAGCAATACACACCAAACCTTAAGTTTTGATAAGGTTTTAATGCTTGAAACCTTAAAGGTTTAAGCTTATTTAAGCTTTGAAAGTTCTTAAAGCCTTGAATTCAAGCCTGCATATTGGGATTTACCCTCTGGCAGCTTGAAATTCCTGTCTAATTTTGGATAAAACCAGTTTAAACTTTAATGTTGGATCAAAGTCTAATATTAAGGTTTAAATAAGGTTGAAAATCCCCCAATACAGGTGGACAACCTTAATTGAATCCTTGCAGATTCAAAAAGTTGGGTACCCCAGCTCTATTTGGTCTTTTTCCTTTGACCCACCTTTTTGCATGGATTTTGCCCTTTTATTTATTTAAAGCCATACTATAGCCTTAAACCCTTTTAAATTGAGCTCACGCAGGATTTACATTCAGTATGGCAAATCCTTAGCCAATTCAGTAAATATACACCACACCTCAATTTTAACTACAATTTTGGTAAGTTTGCATAAACCTTATGCAACTTCAAATTTAAGCTTATCTAAGCTTAAATTTAACAATTTCAAAAAAAATGTTAAAAAAGTTACATTAGTACTGTGAGATTCTTAAATCTTCTAATAACATAAGAAATAAGTGTTTTTGGGTATAACACCTTATGGATGTACCATAGGTTATTTTTGGTGTAGAATCCAAAAATGACATAATATTTATAACTTTGTTTATCCAAAAAAAAGTTATAATTATTTTTTGTTATTTTTCATTTTAAATTCAATTAAAAATTCTCTTGAAGACAATCTCAACTGTGTATAAAGTTATTTGTGGCCTTATGGGTATGTTATACATACCCCCAGGCTCACAACAGGAGTCATCCTTATCAGCAATAATGTTACTTGATTCAGCATGTGGGTTGAGAGTGTTTGGAGAGATTGGGGGAATTGGATCAAGTGATTTTGTGGAATTTAGAGGTGGAAGTAGGCTAGGAAAGGAGGTTTAATCAAATTTTACATGCCTGCTAATTACCACCCACTTGTCCTGCAGCCTCAAAATTCTGTATGCCAAGGCTCGATTTTCATAGCCTAACATAATTCCCTCCCATACAATTGATTCAAACTTGGATTTTCCTTTGATTTGAGGAATTCTCACCCAGGCCTTGCATCCAAACATCCTCAGGTTTGCCACCGCCAGCTTTTGGTTGAACCACTTTTTTGTATGGAGAGATTCTGTCGCGTTTTGGAGCCATGTTTAGTAGAAAGGTGGCGGTATACATTGCTTCAGCCCAGAATTGGTCAGTTAGTTTTGTTTGTTGCATCAAACATCTAGCTTTTTTTAATACTGATCTGTTACCTCTTTCTGCTACTCCATTATTTTCCGGAGTGTATGGCGGACTGATTGAGTGGTCAAATCCCTCTATTTTTGCGTACTTCTTGAAACAGTTGTTGATGAATTCACCTCCCCCGTCTGATACAGTTTTAACTATTTTTCTTTGGTGGAGGTTTTCTGCCCATGTCTTGTACTCTTTGAAGGCATAAAAAGTCTCTTCCCTTTGTTTTAAGAGCTTGGTGGTAGTATACCTTGTAAATTAATCTATTAGTATCAAAAAGTATCCGGTCCCTGAAAGTGATTGAGTATGCATTGGTCCGCACAAATCCATGTGAACGACTTCAAGGGCATGCGAGGTAGTTTGAAACAAGTGGGAGAAAGGGATACCTGTCAGCTTACCCTTAATACACTAATTTCAAACCCCCCGGCAGATTTGTATGTTGGGATAAGTGTCTTGGTTGCTTTGTTGTTGAGATGGCCTAATCTTTGATGCCATAGGCTATTTCTTGTTGAGAGGCACTTAATACCTAGTTTTACTTTTGTTTCTAGAACTTTGCTTGCCGTTGGGAATAGGAAGGAAGGAGTAGCTGCATTATTCAGGAAAACATTCACATTCTCACCAGTTGATTTTATGGTTATTTGCAAAGCGAGTTGAGATAAGGCCACAAGATTTGTGTTCAATTTTGGTATGTATAATGAGTTCTTTAGTGTCCAACATACCCCATTTTGATCAATAGGTTTTGTAGTGCCTTTGCCAATTGCCGTGAGAGAGGAGGAATCACAGCCTGTGGAGATGGTGGAGTCTTTTATTCTGTTGAGAGATGAAAAAAAAACTTTTGTTGTTGAACATGTGGTCAGAGGCACCTGTCTCTAGAACTACGTTTAAGACATCACCTTGTCTCAAGGTTCTGTCTATGGTAAGTAATGTCTGCGCAAAGGTGTAGTTTGGTTTTGCGTCTCTTTGGTATCTCTCTGGGCATTTCTTGGGATGCAGTTTCCAACACTTTTCTGGTGGGTGGCTGGCCAGGGGATTGTGACTCCCATTGCTGCAGTAGTGAATGGTCTTTGATTTGAAAGTTTCCCTGTTTAGTGGCATTTTGCTGTCTATATTAGATTAGATAGAAGATTTTAGTCCCTCTTCTTTCAGTGATGCACAATGCATAGCTATTCAAACAATTCGATTTTCACTATTCGAAAAATTCGTCTTCGAATTTGAATTTTTGGCCCACCAAATGAAAACCCAAAAATTTGAATAAAAAATTATGAAAAAAGGATCCATTTGAATTTTTCAACCTCCAAACTGAAATTCGAAACGAAAATCTCGAATTTTGGATGAAAAAATGATTTATGAATATAATTCATTAATTAAAAGAAGTGAAATATTTATGGCATCAGCCACAGAATAACCATTCCATAAATGGTATTCAAAAAATATTTATGGCATCAACAATGGCACTTATCCTATTGCTGGCATAAATCATTCCATTTATGCAATTTATGGAACCAACAATGCCAGAAATTGGGCTTTTACCAACTGTTGTATTCTTTAGCTTAACTTCAACTAGAACACAAACCTTATTTTTGTTACTAAATAATTGCATAATTTTGGCAATTTATGGCAAATCCACATAAGGGATTAAATGTTTTTGCCAAATTACTTACATGGGTTGACCAATAACCCAGATTAATATGAGTATTTAAAAATGATTTCAATTAATTCAAATGAATTTCAATAAATTGAAGGTAATTGAAATGAATTGAAGACAATAAAACTGAATAACCAGGCTTGAAATAATGGTTATTATGTGAAATCAAATGCGTAATGTGAAAGAGGTACAATTATTTGTACAGTGGGTGGTAACCTGTGTTATATTGCATAATCTATTAGCACAAGTAGGTGACCAATGAAGTGATTTATATGAGGATAATGACCCCCCCTAGCTCCAAAATATCACACAAGATGATGAAAATGGCCATTTGAATATGCATGAAATAGTCAAGCCCTACACTTTAGATTGGATTACAAGCGCTGACAATGTTTTAAGATTAATAAAACATGTTTATTTTCAAAGAGAATTATCTGAAGACTAATATTTGTAATACATTTTCAATCCATATCTATGGAATGGTAAATGTTAAGACTGGAATCGAGTCATAATTATCAAATGTGTCAATATATATAATCTAAAATATTTACAATTTCTAATTTTTACGTAATCTTTTGTTATCCTGTTCATTCCGCATGATTTGACTGTTGACTTTTGTTTCAATTTCTTCAGAGCTGAGTTGTTTGAATTTTTTTCCTGTGAGAAATAATTTCTTGTTTATTTGAAAAGAACAACCAAAGTGTGTGATGGATTGGTGTTCAAGCAATTCTTTTGCTGGCTTGGTTGTTTGATGAAGAAGTTCAGACGTTTTCCAGAGTATTTCAACAATGCCTTCTTTTTTGGAAAAATCAAAAATGAATTTGTGGTTGGGAAATGATAATCCATGCCCAGAGGGTGTGAAATCTGTAGGAATTGGAATGAAACTGTTTTTATTGATAAAAGAGAATATACCATATGTCCATGAATTGATGTCCTTATTATCAGTATGTGGTTTATTGTGGAAGCCATTGAAAGTAACTATAACATTTGAATAAGTTTTGAAATTTGGTGATTTGTTGGAATGCCATTCAAGTTGGCTGAAGTTTGGCAAATTGGCTGCATTCATGATTTCTTGATTGTCTTTAAGTGCATTATGTGAAAAACCTTGAATTCGGGAGTGAATGAATTCATCAAATTCTTGAAGTGTTGACCATTGCTCATTATCTTCATCAATTGCTTTTTTAGTCAAGCCCGCTTTCCTTGCATAAACCCCGGCAGATTTACCAGAATCAGAACCCTGACGAAATCCTATTCCTTTCATAATGCCATCAAGCATATCAGAGTTAGTGGTGATATTTTGACGGTTCTTTGCAAGCTTATTTAATGTTATGATCAATTTTTGAAGTTTATGGAAGACTGGTGTTGGACTGCTGAATGGGTGAATTTGATACATGAAAATAGGTAAATAAGGCTTGTTATGTCTATTGATAAGTACATAGGGTCTGGGCAGAAGTTTGTGTGGAGGAAGATTTAACCAGGAGGCATTCTCATTGTTCTTCTTGTCTAGTGTAATTATGGAGAAGTTGGGATTGTAAATGCCAAGCTGGCCTGCTGTTTGGTTCATATAAGAAAGCATTCTTCTTTGTTGTCTGGTATTTGAGTGATTATGATTAAGAGAATTCTCTTCTGTTATATCATTCTGATTGTGAGGTTGAGTCCCAACAGGCTTCACATCATGAGTAATTACAGAGAGTTTGGGCACATTCAGCTCATTGACAATCATCTGGTCATTTGGTTGAGTCCCAACAGTCAAATGATCAGATAATTGATGAGGAATGGCTAAAGAAGGGGAGAGTTTATTGTTGGATTGTGACATAATGATTTCAGACTAAATATATTCCAAATATGAGTTATTCCTCCTCTAAATTGAAACAAAAAAAGTGTATAAAACAAAATAATTAATCAGTATTGAATACAAAAGCATATGAATGGTACAGATGTTGGAAAAGGAGGACATGTTAGTTGGGTGGTGGATTGATGGTGAAGGTGGTGATGGATTGATGGGGGAGTTGAAGGATCAGTGGTGGTGGATTGATGGAGTGGTGGTGGTGGTGGATTGGTAGTGGAGGCGTTGGAGGAGGTGATGGTGGTGGTGGTTCGATGGAGGAGGATGATTGGTGGTGAAGATGTTGGAGTTTTTGGAGGAGTTAGTGGTGGTGGTGGAGGTGGATTGGAGGTGGTGGGGGTGTTGGATTGATGGAGGTGATGGTTGAGGTGGTGTATTGGTGGTGGTGGTGTTGGATCAATGGAGGGGGTGGATTGGAGGTAGTGGTGGTGTTGGATCAATGGAGGTGATGATGGTGGATTGGAGGTACAGGTGGTGTATCGGTGGAGGAGGTGTATTGGTGGTGGTGGTGGTGGTGTATCGGTGGAGGAGGTGTATTGGTGGTGGTGGTTGTAGTGGCCAGCCGGCGTTGGTGGTGGTGGTAGTCGGTCGACGGTGGGGGTGGTGGTAGTCGGCCGGCGTTGGTGGTGGTGGTAGTCGGTCGATGGTGGGGGTGGTGGTAGTCGGCCGGCGTTGGTTGTAGTGGCCGGTTGACGGTGGTGGTGGTGGTAGTTGGCCGGCGGTGGTTGTAGTGGCCGGTCGACGGTGGGGGTGGTGGTAGTTGGCCGGCGTTAGTTGTAGTGGCCGGTTGATGGTGGGGGTGGTGGTAGCCGGCCGGCGGTGGTTGTAGTGGCCGGTCAACGGTGGGGGTGGTGGTAGTCGGCCGGCGTTAGTTGTAGTGGCCGGTCGACGGTGGGGGTGGTGGTAGTCGGCCAGCGTTGGTTGTAGCGGCCGGTTGACGGTGGGGGTGGTGGTAGTCGGCCGGCGTTGGTTGTAGCGGCCGGTTGACGGTGGGGGTGGTGGTAGTCGGCCGGCGTTGGTTGTAGTGGCCGGTCGACGGTGGGGGTGGTGGTAGTCGGCCGGCGTTGGTTGTAGTGGCCGGTCGACGGTGGGGGTGGTGGTGTTCGAGGTGATGGATTGATGGAGGAGGTGGTGGGACAGCAAGCAGTAGTCAGTACTGTAATGACTACTGCGTAAATACAACAAAAGAAAGGGCTTACCGTTGGTATTAAAAAAAGAGCCCCCCAACACGTTTTTGTTTCAATAGTACTATCTGTGCAGAATGAAAGAACAAAACTTGAGGAACAGTTTTAAAAAGAAAGAATGTTGAAAAAAATTACCCAAATGAAGAATTGAAACATTTGCCATACAAAAGACGTGTGGTGGATTTTTAATCAAGGGGTAATTATAATTAATTAAAATTAACTATAATTAATTATTGATTAATTATTAATTAAATTTAATTCTAATTAATTATAACTAATAATAATTATTTATTATTAATTTGATATAATTTTCATGAAAATTATTTATAATTAATTGAAACTAATTATATAATTAATTAAAGTAAATTATAATTAGAATTAATTATAATTAAATATAATTAATTAAAATTAACTATAATTATTTATTAATTAATTATTAATTATAATTAATTGAAACTAATTATAATTATTTATAATTAATTTTGAATAATTTTCATTAATTATAATTAATATTTTAAATGTAGAAAATTAATTATAATTATCTAAAATTAGTTATAATCAAAATTAAAATTAATTTAAAAGAAATCATAATTCTAATTAATTATAATTAATTAAAATTAACTATAATTAATTATTAATTAATTATTAATTAAAATTAATTATAATTAATTAAACCTAATAATAATTATTATTAATTATAATGAATTTTAATTGAGTTTATTTAATTATCATTAAATGTCATTGTTTATAATTGATTTTAATTATAATTAATTCAATGAAATTTAATTATAACTAAATTTAATTAATTATCATTAATTTATAATGAAAATTAATTCAAATTAATTATAATTCATGAGATTTAATGATAATTAATTAAAATTAATTATAATTAATTTAATGATAATTAATTAAAACTAATTATAATTAATTTAATGATAATTAATTAAAATTAATTATAATTAATGATAATTAATTAAGATTAATTATAATTAATGATAATCAATTAAGATTAATTAAAATTAATTAAAACTAATTATAATTAATGATAATTAATTAAAATTCATTATAATTAATTAAAATTAATTATAATTACTAATAATTAATTAAAATTAATTATAATTAATGATAATTAATTAAAATTAATTAAAATTAATTAAAATTAATTATTATTAATTATAATTAATGATAATTAATTAAAATTAATTAAAATTAATTAAAATTAATTAAAATTAATTATAATTAATAATAATTCAATAAAATTACTCATTATTAATTATATAATTAATCAAAATTAAACAAAATTAATTATAAAATGAAAATTAATGATAATTAATGAAAATATAATTCATTTTAATTAATTATCATTAAATGTCATTAGTTATAATTAATTTTAATTCATTATCAGTAATTTTAATTAATTTTCATTAATTTTCATTAATTATATTATAATTAATTCTCATTTTATAATTAATTTTATTTGATTTTTATTAATTATATTTTAATTATAATTAATTTTAATTAACTATTATTAATTATTATTATATTATCATTAAATCAATTTTAATTAATTATCATTAATTGCAATTATTTATAGTTAATTTTAATTATTTTTCATTATTTTTCATTAATTATAAATAATAATTAAAATATAATTAATGAGAATTAATGAAAATTAATGACATTCATTATTTTTATGATCTTTTATTTGATTTTTATTCATTTGTTTTGTATTTTTGCTTTATTTATATAAATTAATAAGTAATCAAACAATAAATGATAAATAATGAGTGAATCATTATGAAATTAATCAATTCTGATAGTGATTTGTTAAATTTCATGCAAATTTATGCATAATAAAGATGTTTCCACATTAAATACATCCTAACCCTAATTATTTTATATGGCTTGGGCATGTTGAATTCGTTTTTGATCCACTCTCTTCAAATTAATATTCATTTTACCTAATACATCTTTATCTAATTCTTAATATGAGTCAAATAAGCTCCCTAATAAATCCCAATGAATCAGCCAGTCAAATTTCACGGTCTTGCACAAAAAATCACTCTTCAAACTCCAAAATAAACCAAAGTCAGATCGCACAATGTTATTTTTCCCAAGCAAAGAATGGATACCAGTTATGCCTAGTTGATGGATGCTCAAAGAAAATTAAGCGACATGAAGGAACCAAGCAAAACCTGGTATCTCATTTGAAAGCATTTCATAAGGAACTATGGGCTGAAGCAATTGCCGAAAAGAACACTGAAGGACAAAGTAACTTATCAAACTCACATGGAAGCAGCATAATAAAAAGTATGAATGTCCACTTACAGAATAATTTCACTGATAATCTTGTCAGCTTCATAATTCAAGATCAACAATCATATGCATTAGTTAAATCAAAATCATTTCAAAAGCTTATTCACACCCTCAACAAGGACATTAACTTAATTTCTGAAACCACAATTTCCAAACGGATCAAGCAAAAGTTTCTGAATGATAAAGAACATATATTTGCCTTTATCAATTCACAAGCACCACGGTTCTCATTTTCTACTGACATTCGGTCTGGTCCAGGTGGAATGTCATATATTACTCTCACAGCTCATTACATATCATCTGATTGGAAACCATTCACTGCAACCGTTGGATTTTCCAAGTTCACAGAAGCTCATACTGGTAAAAACACATACACAAAAATCGTGGATATGCTTAATGATTTCTTTATTGAACACTCTCAAAAGCCAAGGGGATCAAAGCGTGATGCAATTGAAATAGATACCTCAAGTGATTCATCTTCAGAAACTGAAAGTGATTTGTCCAATTTGTCAAATGATTTTTATAGTTTGGATATCTCATCCATTGGTAATCAAATCATGGCCATAACATTGGATAATGCTTCCTCAAATACAACATTTATGGACCTTGCTGTTAAAAATAATATGTTGAAAGGTTTTGACTCACACATTCGATGTTTTGCACATATTCTTAATTTATCTGCAAAGGATTCTTTAAAAGAGCTTGATGGATCAATTGATAAGGTTAAGAAGGTGGTTCACTTAATACGTCGATCAAACACCTCATGGGAACACTTCAAAAGCATTTGTGAAAAAAATAAAGAGCCACCAAACCGGCCAATGGCTGACAATTCCACCAGATGGAACTCAACATATTCAATGCTTTGTTCAGCATTAAAGCAGAAGAGCTCTTTTGATGATTTTATTTATGAGTACAATAAATCTCAAACATCAAAGCGAAAAACAAATCACTTTAAAAGTTCAAGCCAAAAAACATTTAGCAGCAAGAAACAGAAAACGATTTCCCAGGCAATAGAAAAAGCAGACATTCATCATGATATACGCCTTGTACGTCTGCCTAGTTGATTATTTTTCTGTATAATAAATCTCACTTCATTCCTTTCTAACTATTCAGGATGTAATTTTGGAAGAGGACTGGCTATTTTTTGAACAAATATCAGAATTTCTAAAGGTCTTTGCCACTGCAACCGATGAAGTTCAAGGTGATTCTTATCCCTCACTTGGGTTAGTAATGCCTTGGTACCAACTACTCCTTGAAACATGTCAAAAAACAAAAAATGAAGTCTCAAGGGAATCCCAACTTTACGATGCAGCTGATCAAGCATATTCAAAGCTTGAAAGTTATTACAATATTAGATCAAATTCCTGTGCTATGTGCTTGATTCTTGACCCACGATTCAAGCTTACATGATTTGATGCAAGAAGATGAAAGAAACAGTGATACCAATCCAATAAGATATAAGGACGAAGCACTCAAACATCTCAAAGAAGTATATGCTGAATATTCTTCTGAATACACAATCAACTTTCCACAAGAACCTCAGGTTTCTGAAACAGTTCCGACTAATCTGAAGCAATTGCATCCTTTTGAAGAAAGAATGTCCCAACGAAAAAATAAAACTAATGAAATTCTTGAATATTTACAAACTGATTCACCAAATTATTCAATATGTATTCTTGAATGGTGGAAGAGCCACGAAAATAGGTTTCCGATATTATCCAAAATCGCAAGAGACTACCTTGGAATACCTGCAACCTCAGCACCTAGTGAGCGTGTATTTTCAGAAGCTGGAAACTTGATTACTAACAAACGCACATCACTTTCCTGTGATTCTGTGGAGGCAAATATGTGTTTACGTTCTTGGTTAAATAATGGAATTTATGAAAGTATGTATGCTTGGTATGATAATCTTCAATAATTCCATTTATTATTTTTACTCGTTAAATGAATTTCTCTTGAAATCGAAAAATTTAATAAATCCCAGAATTATGCAAATTGAAATATCTTTTCTTATTATTATAGTGATTTTAGATTCAATCTATTAATCAGAACATTATTATTTAGCAATTGCTCTAATTAAAATTCAAGTGATATAGGTGTTTTCTGACCAAAAATCACAATTCTATTTTCAAAATAAATAATACTTCCTGTTTGAATTCTATTTTTGAAATTAAAAATCCTTTCTGTTTGAATTATATTTTTGAAATAAATGATCCTTTCTGTTCGAATTCTATTTTTGAAATAAATAATCATCATTATTTTTAAAAAATCCATTCAATCTTAAGAATAAAAAACAAGAAGCCTATATTTTTTGAAACTTCTTGGGTTGAATGATTGTTAAAATGCCATAAATCACATGAATTTCATGAAAAATGCCATAAAAATGGTATGAATAGCATCAGCAATTCCATAAGTAACATGAATAGCCTCAACAATTTCATAAGTAATATTAATGGTATCATCAATAATATAAATGAAATTAATGGAATAAAAAATGCATACATAAAATTAATGGCTTGAAGGGAATTAAAAATACCATAAATTGTGTTATGGAATAAGAATTCCATTTATTTCATAAACAAGGAGCCCATAGTGTTTTTTTAAGTGTATTTAATAATTTGTGGCAAAAAAACTTAAGGGCCAATTGGTTTTTATGGTTTTACCAAAGGCCCAAAAGGGTTAATTATATATAAATGAAGGTGTCCATGAAAATTCAAAATTCATTTCCAAATATTCGAATATTCAAACATTCAATTTTGAATGTTTGAAGGTAGGTGAAATTCGATTCTGAATATTCGGTCATGACAGAAATTCAATATTGAATATTCGATGACCCTTAAAATTCGACGAATTTTCGAAAAGCTATGCATTGGTTTTTATGGTTTTACCAAAGGCCCAAAAGGGTTAATTATATATAAATGAAGGTGTCCATGAAAATTCAAAATTCATTTCCGAATATTCGAATATTCGAACATTCAATTTTGAATATTCGAAGGTAGGTGAAATTCGATTCTGAATATTCGGTCATGACAGAAATTCGATATTGAATATTCGATGACCCTTAAAATTCAACGAATTTTCGAAAAGCTATGCATTGGTGATGCATCATGTAGGAGATTCAGAATGGCATCTGGACTTCCTTGGGTTTCGGTATTGAGCGTCACCTTTTCAATCAGACTATTGAAATTGTTGGGAAGTTTGGTGAGTATAGCAAATGCCAGTGTCTTTATGCCTACTGAAATTACGACTGTTTATATTTCATTTAAGCTTTGCCTTAGTTTTGAGATAACAGATTGTAGATTCACATTGTAAGTAACTTTTGAGAATCTGCTCCAGATCCTTGCCTGGCTGTTGAAAGTGGAAGAGGCAAAGCAATTAGTTATTTTACTCCATAAGAGGTAGGCGTTTTCCATTTCTTAATCCCCAATGACTATCTCCGCAAATGTGCAGGAGTCGAGGCTATCAGGGATGATGTTGAACATTTAAATGTTGGCATCTATGATTTTGTTATCTTCTGCTGAAGGAAAAGTTTCTGAAGATAAAGATGGGATCATTTCTTCTATGCAGTGGACATATAATTTCTTGTGCCATAGTAGACCAATTGTCCATCTTCTCCACTCCGGGAAGTTGTTTTCCGTTAGTATGGGAAGAGGTTGTTTGTGTTTGGTTTCTGTATTGTTATCCATGATAAAAACTAACTTGCCCTTTAGTCGTGAGGAGGAAGATTGAGACTGTAAATCTGTTGGATTTTAGACGTAAAAACTAAAGATATATTTCAATATATAATAAAATGTGCTGAGATTATAGTAAAGCTAAAAATACCTAAAGGACAAGTGATTAATATGAAAGAAATAATAATCGGCTAAGATACACGTGCAAAATGGAACAACATATGCTAAAGACAAAAGAGTCAGTAAGAAAGTAATGGTACTACAAAAAGAAGAGATGTTGCACACAGATAATGGAGTTATGATAGAAAATACGTGTAAAGCAAAAAGGAATGAAATTTAAATATAATTGTTTTCTAAAGAGAAAAAGATAGAGATATAAAGGAGAATGTTTTTCTGAAGAGACGAGAAATAAGACAAATGTAATTGTTTAAGTATTGATGGGTAAGACAGAGAGATAGAGAAAAAATAGGAAAAGAGTTGAGATCAAGACCGGAGTGGATAACCGGTAGTAGTGGTTTTTGAAGGTAGTTGTAAGTGGTTAGGTTAGAGATAGTGTGGTGGGAGATTTCAAAAGGAGGTTGCAGTAAGTGGTTAGGTTTGAAGAAGGATTTTTTCAAGAGTAATGGAAGGTTCTGGTTTGTCAGGGATTTCAACAGTTGTACCCTACGCTGCTACTGCCTCTTTATTATCATAGCTATTTGTAGTCCACCGTTTAGGTACAATCATTTCTTATTAAGACTTGTCTATTGCTACATTCATTGATGCAATGTCATTTGTTTAGTTTTGATCTATAACACACAATACTTGTATATACGGTTCTGGAGGAGTATAGGTATAGTGAACTCGATTTGTTTCCTTAGCTAGCACTATATTCACTAACAATCATCCATCAATTCAGAGTGCTGAGAATATACAACTACATAATAGTTTCTTAGACTTGTACCTCATTAATTGTTTCCTATCAGGTACCTTTCTTCATCTAATTAGTTGTAATAACTGCACTGTTTGTTACTTACCATTTGTTTCTAGTATTACTAACTACTGGTTTTCCAACTATCATAGCAATTATAAGATTGATTAACAACTACTCATTGCAATTTCTGCCATGCCATCTGATGAGCAGCTAGTATTCAACACTCCAAACTCAAATACAATAAACGCGTTGGCTCAAGAATTATCTCCACAGGATAATCACTGTGATGAAGACAATGTTGATAAAATGGAACAAGTTCCTTGGACGCTAGAAGAAGTTAACCAGGCTGGCAACAAAATCCGTTTTGCTCTTTCCAGCTGGCCAGACGGATTAAAAGTTCCTTGCTGGAAGCTGTATTTGAAAGCACTCTCAGCTCTCAAAAACGATATTCACAAAGCTCAAGAACAAAACAAGATCCAAAACCCAATTAGAGATTTTTTTGTAAAGAATCCTCGATTTTATTGTCATTCACTTGCTATGCTATCACTTTTGTATTCAATTTATTTTTGATTCTTGAAATTTACCATTTTTGGTTGTTAATTTTCATTTATTATCAATTGTTTGTGACACTGTAGCTTTTTTTTTCCTTGAAGAAACATGCTTAATGAGAAGACTCACCCTTGCAATATTCTTATTACACGGTGTAAGAATACTGCGCATCAAGCATTAAAAGCCTGTTGATAATGCTGCTTATATCCTGGTCTCACTGTATTTTGGAAGTGAATTAATTAGTTTTCGACACACTCCTCAGTACTGCTCCTAACCAACGTGCTCTCTGAAAAAAATATATACATGACTTGACGCAAGACTTGACGCTAGTGATTTTTTTTCCGCAAAAGTTTCCAATCTTGTCTCGTTCAAATGTCTTACGAAACGAGGTTCGCTGGCCTCGGTCCCGTAACGTTAGGGGAGTTGACAACATTTGTGGTTAACATGTCAGTTTTGCCTGCGCCGAGCTTTGTATGAGGACAAGTTCTACACCCCAGTCAAACGGCATCTCACAATATAAAAGGCACCGTTTTCACTACCAGACTGCAGTTTTCGTCACAACAGAACTTACATAGCTGAACCGGTGCCATGCATTCCTTTATTATTTTAATAGCTACTGTGATATTTATTAGTTGTTCACTAAACCCCATAAATGCAACAGAACGGGCTGTGGACCCCATCACCGCTTTAGTGGAGGCTGCCCGCCAAAAGTTGGTTGAAGAGGAAAACCAATCACGAAAGCATAAAGCGTTAGCCGAGGAATTGGAGAATCAAGCGTGGGCGGAGAAGGGTGAAGAGTCCAACGACTACAAGTTCCGGCGCGATTCCCGAGAACAAATAGGCTCACAACTTGATTATGCCGTAAGACGACGGCAACGCTTTAATGAAGAGTTTCCACCAAACAAAGATGCTAATTCTGAAACACAATCGGAATCGTGAAGTTGTTGGAGAATTGGCCGAAAGGAGCTAAGATTAACCATGGCCACCTTTACTCTGAATACGCTCAAGTATCTAGTGATAATCCAAGACTTGCCATGGATTCCCAACTAAAGGAAATCCAGTGGCTATGATTCGTGGACATATAAACCACTCCTTTCTCCTTTTTCTTGTTACAAACTCATTCCTGTTTTGTCTTATTTTGCATCTTCTCATCATATCCTTTTATTCTTTGTTTTCTTTACAATCCTATTATCTTCCAATTGTTTCATCTTTCTCTCTCCGTCTCATCAACCTACCACCTCTTCTTTTATCATCATCATCTTCATTGTTCTACCTACTCAAACACGACCTTCGTAACTACCTTTGGTATGACCTTTTCTGCATTTCTTATCAATGTAATACTAACTCAGATCTGAATCTAGTCAGTTGTAGTGCTGCCAGAATTTACAAATAGACCTTTATATTCTTTTATTACTTGTATTCCACCTTTTAGGTACTTACATTTTTTCTACTCTCTTTTATACTGCTGTTAATTCAAAACCTTTTAGTTCTCTTAATCTAACAGATTTACAGTCTCGACTCTTGGTCATAACAAATAAAAAAGGTGGAATACGAAATGAATACTAAACAAACTGAAGTACGAGAATCGTCAAACATTCCTCTTCTAGATGGGACTAACTACAGTCACTGGTATCTACGAATCAAGATTCATCTCAGGTCCAAAGACCTCATTGAAGTTTGTGAAAAACCTCTTGCACCTGATGCCTCAATTCCTGTTACCAACAAATGGTACAAATCTAGTTACGAAGCAATAAACATTATCACTTCCAATATCAACGAAAGAGTATTTCGTGAAGTAGTCAATAATGAAACAACTGAAAAGGCAAACATACTCTGGGCAAAATTAAACGAGCAATACGCCTCAAGAAGAGCCGTCAATAGAGGAAGGGTATGGATGGATTGGCAACGTACCTTTTACTGCGGTAACTTACAATCATATATCGACTCCTGTAGAAAAATGATGATGGAACTCGAGTCTGTTGACATTAAAGTCCCAAATGAAATCCTATCTTTTTCTCTCCTTGGAAAACTCGGTGGTGAATCTCAACTACATCAATTCATTGAAGTACTCACTCTAAATGAAGAATTAATAGAAAAGCCAAATCTTATACTTAATAGACTACAAGACTTTGCAAACTTATTGCTCACAAAAAACATTGAAACAGATAAAAATCATTCTGCCTTGTTTTCTGCTTCAAATGAACAATTCAAGAAAGTCTACTACTGCTCCAACGGAAGACACAATCAACAATGCACTACTCATCGAAAGGAAGAATGTTGGGCTGAAAATCCTCACCTAAGACCTTCTAGAAGAGAAAAGAAGCGAAAATTCCTCAATCCTTCAGCACATCTGTTGGCAGCTACTGCTCTAATCACCTCTTCTCTATCACAAAAAGAAAACTCAAATGATCTAGTTGTTGACTGTGGTGCAACTCACCATATGTTCAACAATAAAGATTTCTTCCACTCACTATCATTCTTGGTCAAAATTAATATTGCCACAGGAGACGTGAATAGTACACTAATCGCATGTGGAATAGGAACTGTAAACCTTAACTGCAATAACAGAATCATTAAGCTGGAAAACTGTCTCTTTGTGCTGAAGCTAAAATGTAACCTTATCAGTATGCTCGAATTATTCAAAAAACAGCTTACAATTCATCGTCAAGGAAACAAATTTATACTAGAATCCAACAAGGAAATCATTCTAGATGGGAACATTATTGACAGGCTCATGTACATCAACTATAACCTACCAAAATCATTACTAACCACCAACAATAAAGAATCCGATATCTGGCACAATAGACTTGGTCACCCAGGCATCTCAGTATTAAGATCGATGGGATTACCAACCGACATTTCAAACTGCCTTGTATGTCAAATGAATAAATCACATCAGCTCCCTTACTCTAATCACTTCGAAGAAGCAAAATTCCCTTTAGATTGTCTACATCTTGATCTAGTGGGACCAATCTCTCCTGCTTCCCTTTCTGGCTGTTCATACTTTCTTACCATAGTTGATCAAGCCACGGGATTTAAAACTATTCGCTTTTTAAAAAGAAAATCAGAAGCCTTTCAACACTTCCTCTCAGCAAAAAGACTGATGGAAAACAAGCATGACAGAAAACTAAAAAAACTTGTTTCCGATCGAGGAGGTGAGTTTCTCAATAACCAGTTCAAAGAACTGTCGGACAAATGTGGATTTATTCACATTTTTTCTCCACCAGAAACGCCCCAGCACAATGGGTATGCTGAACGAGCAAACAGAACAATATTGGAAAAGGCTAGATGCCTAATTAATCCAACAAACCTTCCAAAATCCTTTTGGGCTGAAGCGATAAACACTGCAGGCTTTCTGTCAAACCTAAGTCCTACTGTCTCTCGTAATAATAAATCTCCTCATCTACTGTGGTATAATAATCCCGGAAGAATAAATAGATTAAAAACTTTTGGTTGCAGAGCTGTAATATTCAATCATCACAAACATAGGGACTGGAAACTAGCTCCTCCCGGATCAGAAGGAATCTTCTTAGGATATGAAAATGAAAACACGTCCTATCGAATACTAAGATTACATGACTCAAAAATTGTCATTACAAGGAATGCCACTTTTAACAAAAAAATTTACCCAAGGATCAACTCCAATAGCGACACAGTACAGAAAGACATGGAGTGGTCTTTCTTAAACATTAACTCGGAACCAATTAATGAAAATAGTAATAAACAGTTGATGGAAGAATCTTCGGAAATAGAAGAACTCCCTCTGTCAGTAAACTCACCGATCTCAGCAATGGTGGGTGAAACCCATTCTGATGAATCAAACGCAAACAGCACGGAAATAAACAATCATCCTAGAATAAAGGTCATTGGCCCTCGTCATCCAACACTAATTAGAAGTAGCATCGATCAGATAAATGTGCTTCCTTATTCAAGAAGAGGAAATGCCCTCTTTAGCACTTCAATAGAAATACCATCAACCTACAAAAATGCTCTGAAATCAAAAGACAAAGACCTATGGAAACAAGCTATTGATAAAGAGCTCGACAATATGAATCAACTGAAAGTATGGGAAATCGTTGATCTAAAGGATGATTACAAACTGGTAGGCACTACTTGGATTTTCAGGATCAAAACGAACCACCGAAATGAAGCTGTAGAATTTAAGGCCAGATTATGCGCTCAAGGATTCAGTCAAACACAAGGAAGCGATTACGACAAGACATTTGCACCTACTGGACGACTGAACTCTTTACGCTCCTTGATTGCATTTGCCTGCAAAAACAAATTATGTTTTCACCAAATCGACATAAAAAGTGCATTCCTAAATGCAGATCTCTCGGAAGTTGTTTACTTAGCCATACCTCAAGGAATCAACGCTGATCAACGTCAAAAATGTCTGCGTCTCAATAAAGCAATATATGGCCTGAAGCAAGCCCCATTAGCATGGTACACTAGACTAAAGCAATGGCTGCTAAAAATTGGGTTTAGAGTAAGCATACTAGACCCTTGCGTCTTCTTCAAGTATAGTAAGATTCCCACTTGGATCTACATACACGTTGATGACATCGCGATTTTCAGCAAAGATGTCTCTGCCTTCAAAAATGAAATAGGGAGTGAATTCGACATCAAAGACATTGGGCCAGCTGACTTAATCTTGGGGATTAAGGTGACTCAGTCAGAAGAAAAGATTACGCTTGATCAACGACATTTTTCTGAGTCATTACTAAATCTTTACGGTATGAGCGAATGTAAAGAAGCCACCACTCCGCTTGTGCCAAACGAACACCTCGGTCCTGCAACTAGTGATGAAATTACTTCGTTTAAAAGATTGGGGATCAACTTCAGGAGTGCCATTGGAAGTCTTAATTACCTCAGTACAGCCACTCGACCAGATCTTGCGCACGCCGTGAGTGCACTATCTCAATACCTAGAAAACCCAGGGATTCGGCACTGGAAGGGCTTTCTCCACGTACTGCGATATCTAAAAGGATCACAGGAAATAGGGTTACACTACCACAGGAATGGCAAGCAGGGTATCATCGCCTACAGTGACGCAGACTGGGGAAATTGCAGGGTAACAAGGCGATCGATCTCTGGTTATTTGGCGTTATTTGAGGGATGTCTAGTTTTGTGGAAGACGCGAAAACAGCAAGCTGTCTCCACATCAACTGCAGAGGCAGAGTACAAGGCATTGTGTGATCTAACATCGGAAATGTTGTGGCTCAGGCAATGGGCAATAGAAATTGGTATAATTGAGCCTAACTGCAGAGTACTGATATGGAACGACAATCAGAGTTGTATTAACACTGCGAACGGTGACAGCAGCTTCAACAACAAGAGGATGAAGCATGTCGATATCCAGCTTCACTTCGTAAGGGAGGTAGTACAATCAAGGGATTTTCAGCTTCAATATGTGCGAAGTGAGAATATGCTTGCTGACTTCTTAACCAAATCAGTTAGTAAACCGGTGTTGGAAAGAGCACTTAATGTCCTCAGCGTATCAAGACTAAAGGTGAGGGGGGATGTTGGAGAATTGGCCGAAAGGAGCTAAGATTAACCATGGCCACCTTTACTCTGAATACGCTCAAGTATCTAGTGATAATCCAAGACTTGCCATGGATTCCCAACTAAAGGAAATCCAGTGGCTATGATTCGTGGACATATAAACCACTCCTTTCTCCTTTTTCTTGTTACAAACTCATTCCTGTTTTGTCTTATTTTGCATCTTCTCATCATATCCTTTTATTCTTTGTTTTCTTTACAATCCTATTATCTTCCAATTGTTTCATCTTTCTCTCTCCGTCTCATCAACCTACCACCTCTTCTTTTATCATCATCATCTTCATTGTTCTACCTACTCAAACACGACCTTCGTAACTACCTTTGGTATGACCTTTTCTGCATTTCTTATCAATGTAATACTAACTCAGATCTGAATCTAGTCAGTTGTAGTGCTGCCAGAATTTACAAATAGACCTTTATATTCTTTTATTACTTGTATTCCACCTTTTAGGTACTTACATTTTTTCTACTCTCTTTTATACTGCTGTTAATTCAAAACCTTTTAGTTCTCTTAATCTAACAGAAGTCTCTCGGAAAAGAGTTGAAGAATATCGAGGTAAGCCTCAATGAGGACTTAACTTCCTTGACCTTATGACAGCGTGTTTATTTATCATGGCCCTATTGATGTAACCTATTCTACTTGCTTTTGGGAATTTCAAAAAACACTTTCTTGTTTCCCCCAAGAACTCCCTACCCATCTCGTCCACGAATTACTATCAATGACCATTCATTGCAAATTTTCGGAATGACGTCCTCGTCAATCCCTTAAACCCAACTCCCTTTCGGTATCCGCTTGGCCATCAGGTTTTCTATTAGTCCAGGGTGTTTTACCATTACTTATTGCGAGATACCACCCCAGAAGCAAGGCTTATAAAAAAGTTACTTTCGAACTGCTATAAAGAGTGGGTCAATGTGGTGGAATCTTCCATGCTTTTTACACGCCAAACATGATCGTTTTGTTTAAATTTTCAAGCGATATAGTATAGATCCACTATAGAAGCACAGGTCATTTCTTTGATTAAAGTTCTTGAGTTTGCTTCTGTTTACTGGCAAGTAATATGATTCGCTGAAATAATGAAGATTGTTGGTTTTAGAAAAGCAACTGAGTAATAAGCTATCAATGCGTTTTCAGAGAATTGCCCGAAAAGAGTCAAGATTATCCATTTCCACCCCTAGCTCAAGTACGCCTAAGTATTCAATGATAATCCAATAAAGTGATAAAATGTGAGTAATTTGAGAGTAGATTAAATAACTTTTTGAGTACAAGTAATCAATAGTTATTGTACATGATGGAATTGAGGCTACGAAGTAGTCCCCTTTTTTTTCTTCTCTGCCCTTCATTTCTGTTAAATTTTAGACAATAAAACTCAAATATGATTTTGAAGATGCTCAGAGAGAAAGAAACGATCAGAGACAAAGAATAAGATAGCTAAGAAGTTGGATGAGATAACAACTTCTTAGCTAGATTGCATGATTTATAAAGATGTAGGTAGAATACAATAGGTAGAAGTAAAAGTAGATACTGTTGAAAGTGAAGAAAAACAAGTTGCTGAAAGCAAGAAATCACACGTTAAAATCGCAGATGAATGTAAAATTAAAAATGTTCTCTCAAACAAAGAATGACATAATGATCATTCAGGTGATCATTAGTATAAAAGAAGCTCACCTTCATCACTTCAATCTTTTCTCCTTGGAGAAATCCAATAATAAATTATTGTTAGTCATACTAATAATTAGAATTAGACCATCATATACTTAAAATATACTCTTTTTTATATTGTTTTCTTTGTTCTCCCCAACACATTAGTGTGTTGTAAAAAGTGACTCATTTATTCTTAATCATTCACTTGTTATATTAACACAGGTAATTTGTTTTCCAAATTACAAATGAAATACTCAAATTGACTTGATATTTACTATAAACATAGTAGTTACACAAATCTCCTAATTCAACAGTATCTTCACTATAAACCTCTTGTATCATATTTTCACCTTTCAGGTATACTTGTTTTCTTTATCTTTCTATTGTTCTAAAAACTTCAATTTTGTTGATGAAATACAACACCTTTCAGTTTGCATCTTAATAGATACAAAGAAAAGATAATAACTGGGTTTGGTTACAACTGGATTAGTATGGTAATAAATTGTTTACAACTGGACTGGTTTAAGTTGAGGCACGAAAGGTTTGGAGACAATCAGCCAGTCAATCAGTTATGACTGGTTTACAATGTATCTCTAATACACTCCTGGGCTTGAGGCTTGACAATCCTAAAGCAGAGCAATGATCAAGATTCTGCTTTCTGCCTGGGGATTTTGTCAGTATGTTGGCAGGCATCAATGCTGTGGAGATATATTTGACATCAACAATACCCTCTTTCAACAATTGACAACACCACTGAAGGCACAACTTGATGTGTTGAGTTCAATGTTGATAGAGTGGATTTTTGAGAAGAGCAAGAGCTTCCTGGTTGTCACAGAACAGATTGGCTTTAATTGAAAGGCCAAAAGCTGAAACCAGCTCTAGAAGCCAGAAAAAATCATGTCAGCAGTTAGATATGGAACAAAACTCTGCTTCCATTGAAGAGAGTGCCACTACCTCTTGCTTCGTCCTTTTCCATCCTATTAGACCATAGAGAAAGATCTGAAGCCATAATTTGAGCCCCAATCATAGTTGGAGTAGGAAACAATGGAAGAGCTATCATCTCTTCTTCCTAACCACAATACCCAGGTACTCATACCTTTCAAATAGCAGCAAACGTTCATGAGAGCCGATTCATGGTCATTGGAGGGAAAAAGAGAAACTGAGACAGACATGAAGCAGAGTATGCAAGATCAGGCCTGGTGCAGGCAACTAATTGATTGAGGAGTCCTAAAGCCCTCCAATAGTGAATTTTTGCAGGTTCAGCGTCAGTAATTGCAAGAGAAAGGAGTTTTGAAGAAAGTACTTAAGGAGTCAAGACGGGTTTGCATTCCACCATGCCAAAAGAATCCAGTAATGAGCTTATATAGAGTTCTTTACTGAGAAAGATAACACTCTTGATCTTATTTTTTGTTACTTTCATATCAAGGGCATAGCCAAGATAGCCAAGATTGTCAGCTGGAGTCTATGTTGAAGCAGTAATAAGGCTATTCACAACTAGAACTATGACTGTTACATGTGGAAATAATTTAAAAATAAGATTTTTAATTTAATATAATGGTTTATAATATAAAAACAGGGTTCTACTATTGAAGAATAGTGGTGGTGAGTGCTATTGAGAACCCTGGGTGCAGTCTTTCCAGATGGATTACTATAATAAGAGCTACAATAGTTAAAATTATAATTATACCCTGATTATTACCCAAGAGTAAAAGTTTTTTTGACAGTTTACTACATAGGATATTCAAGAGAAGGATGAGGAAACAATTCGGGCTGTGAAAAGCCGCCTTTTTATGCTGAAATGGGGTGGAAAGGGTGCTAGACCTTTCAACATAGAGGAAGTGAAGATTTTTCACCCTCTAGTACTGGCTTGTGGTTTGCAAACAGCCTGTATAGCCTGTATAGGGCTCAGATGTGGTTTTGAAACCACATCTGGGCAGTTTTGACCAATACTGGGTGAAAAGTTTCATCTTGGGACCTCACAGCCTGATTCTGACGTGTATGATGTGTAGAATGCTGTATAGAAACTGTATGGGACCCCAATATTGACTAAAATATGAGGTATTGAAGTAAAAATAAGCTTCTTTGTCTATTTGACACCTCATATTCATGGTTATGGGATATTATCCCATGGCACGGCAGTATACGACAGCAGATGGGAATCTTACCTTAAAACAGCCATAAATTTGTCAATTCGTGAGATATCAACCTCAAGATTGGTTCGGTGTTTAGCTCTGTATGTGCTCTACACAATGGTACCTCATTTGATTTGTGTATCATTAAATATGGCAAAGTTATCCTATGTACAAGATTTTTGTACATTTGCATGGTATAGGAAAAAAGCTGTATTGAGCTTATTTGTCCCATAACTTTTGTTCTAGTTGAGCTATGGGGAAATGGATAAAACCATCACATATCCCTGATTGTTCTCTTTCCAAAAAGGCCCCACTTCCAGTATCTCACACTAAAACCATAGAAGTTAGATGAGAGGTGAATGTTTCATTCACCCTTATTTGGCCTGAAATTGACCATAACTCCAGTAATATTGGTGCTAGCTCAGTTTGGCGGGTACCATTGGATAGCCCTCGCTTAGAGCTTCATTTTGAATACCCATTTGATGGGGTTAAGCCTCTCCTTATGGATTTTAGATGAGGGGTGAAAATGAAGGTTTATGCTCAGCAATAACTTTGTTATTCTTTGTCCTATGTTGATGGGACTTATATTTGGAGAAAGAGGTTAGTTTCCTCTTTTGTTTGATACCTTTTAAGCTTATTTGTGTCAGGATGATACTATGATAAAGGTATAACTAGGCTAATTACAACTTTAACTGTGTATGTGACACGGTAGAAAATAATTAAAAAAAGATTTATAAGGATTTTATAATAAAATAAAAGGGTTCTACTATTGAGGAATAGTGGTGGTGAGCGCTATTGAGAACCCTGGGTGCAGGCTTTATCTGTTGGATTACAATAATAGAGTCTACAATAATTAAGATTATAATTATACCTGATTATTAACCAAGAGTAAAACTGTTTTTGACAGTTTACTACGTAGGTTATTCAAGAGCAGGATGATGAAAGGGTTTTGGCTGTGAAAAGCCCTCCTTTTATCCTGAAATTGAGGTGGAAAGGCTGCTAGACCTTTCCACGTAGAGGAAGTGAAGATTTTTCACTCTCAGGACAGGCTTGTGGTTTGCAAACAGCCTGTATACCCTGTATTGGGCTCAGATGTGGTTTTGAAACCACATCTGGGCAGTTTTCACCAATACAGGGTGAAAATTTTCATCTGGGGACCTCACAGCCTGATTCTGACGTGTATGACGCGTAGAATGCTGTACAGAAACTGTATGGGACCCCAGTATTGACTGACATATGAGGTATTGAAGTAAAAACATGCTTCTTCGTCTATTTGACACCTCATATTCATGGTTATGGGATATTATCCCATGGTAAGGCTGTATCTGACAGCAGGTGGGATTTTGACTTTAAATGGTCATAGCTTTGTCAGTTTTTGAGATATAAAGCTCAAAGTTGGTTCATTGAATAGCCCTGTATGAGCTCTACACAATGATACCCAACTTGACATGGTTATCATTAAATATGACAAAGTTATCCCATGTACAAGTATTTTTGTATATTGGCGTGGTCTGGTCAAAAGCTGTATTAAGCTTGTTTGGCCCATAACTTCTGTTGTAGTTGAGTTATGAGGAAATGGATGGCACCATCAGATAGCCCTGATTGTGCTCTTTCCAAAAAGACCCCACTTTAAGTATCTCACACTAGAACTGTAAAAGTTAGATGAGAGGTGAATGTTTTGTTCACCCTTATTTGGTCTGAATTTGACCATAACTCAAGTAATACTGGTGCTAGCTCAGTTTGGCTGGCACCATTGGATAGCCCTGGTTTAGAGCTTCATTTTGAATACCCATTTGATGGGGTTAAGCCTCTCCTTCTAGATTTTAGATGAGAGGTGAAAATTAAGGTTTATGCTCAGCAATGACTTTGAGCAGGAATAACTTTGTTATTTCTTGTCCTATGGTGATGGGACTTATATTTTCAGAAAGGGGTGAGTTTCCTCTTTCTTTTGATACCTTCTGAGCTAATTTGGCTCAGCTCCATGTTTTGGTGGTATCTTGGCTATACCATTGGTTTATGGTATTTTGGCTGTCATGCTTGTGCTCTGGTTTTGAGTCACAGGCTGACATACCCTCCCTCTAAAAAAGGCTCATCCTTGATGAGACTGTTCAGTCCTCCTAGAGGCTCTGAATCTCCTTAAATGAAGGTTCCCATCTGGTATGGCATCCTCTGCCAACAATTTGTCTTTGTCAGCTGTCTGGTTCTTGAATCTGACTAGATATTGTCTCTGATCTTTCCCATTAAGTCTGATTTTTCTGGCCCTGATGATTTTACTCACAGGTCCAGGAGAGTCTTCTACTTCCACTATTTCTGGTGGAGTGGTGTTCTTCTTCCTGGAGGGGAATTTATCCTCCTCTGTTTGGAAGTATGGTTTCACCAGGCTCACTGGGAAGACTGGGTGTTTCCTAGAGAATTCCTCAGTGAGCTTGACCTGTACTGCATTCTTCCCTATCAACTTAATGATAGTGAAGGGCCCTACAAATGAGTCTCTCATTTTCTTGGGTCCTTTGAGATTGTTAAAGTTCAGTGTAGACACTAACACCTGGTCCCCTTCCTTGAAGTCAGGTTCCATATGTGATTTGTCCCACCTTTGCTTATTATACTCTTTGGCCTCGGCTATGCATTTGGCAGCAGTATCACAGGCTTTCTTCCACATATCATGGAAGTCTTTGGCTGTGGGGTGGATGGTCAGAAGGTTTTTCTTCAAGTGATCCACAGGTAACATGGGATTCCACCCTTTCTCTACCAGTGCAGGTGTTTTTCCTGTAGTAGAGTGTTGGCTTGTGTTATAAGCCAGTTGGACTGCTGGTAAGAGGGTGACCCAATCATGGGTATATCCCTCATGGTCCTTGTATTCCATGCCATAGGCACAGAACCTCCTGAGGATGTCCTCCATTGTTTGGATCATCCTCTCAGCTAGGCCATCTGTTTGTGGATGGTAAGCTGTGGAAAAAGCAAGCTTGGTGCCTAGCATGTCATATAAATTGGTCCAAAATTCAGATGTGAATTTTGGGTCCCTATCACTAATTATGATCTTGGGGACTCCACAGGTGGATATGATGTTATTCCAAAATAACAGAGCAGTGTCCATGGCTGTGTCCTCTTTATGGCATGGTAGACATCTCATGCTCTTGCTGAACCTATCAACTATGATTAGGCAGGCATTGTAGTTTTCTTTGCCTCCTGGGACAAGTCCTGTGACCCAGTCCATGTTGATGGTTTCCCATGGGTGTTTGGGTTCTTCTATGTGTTGAAGTAACCCATATTTCTTCCCATTTTTTCTATTTGCCTTTTGGCATCTTTCACAAGTGTTGATGTATTCACTCAACTCTTGCTCCCACTTGGGCCACCAAGCTGTGCTTGCTACCCTCTCTTTAGTCCTGTCCTCACTCATGTGTCCCATATAGGGGCAATCATGGCATTCCTGCAGGATTAAAGAGATGTGGTTTCTGTCTATCACTGTGAGTGCACTGGTGTGCTTTTCTCTGTGATAAATCAGGCCATCTATAAGGAAGAATTTATTGTCCTTATAGGCCCTCAACCAGGGTTCCTCCAGCTGGGTTTCCAGTTCTGGGCTCCTGTATTTTTGTTGAAGGAGTTGGAGTAGTATGCTACACTGTTTGTGTTTAGCATAAGATTTCAGTACTGCATTGAAAAATTCATTGTGCAGTTCTGAGGAACTTATTCCCAGTATGGGGGTTTCTGTCCCTTCTGAATCAGTGTTTCCACTGTCAAGGGTACCACTCCCTGGTGCCCATTCAGAGAATCTGAAGTTCTTCTTCCTGTCTATTTCCATAAATTGGATAGGAATTTTTGCGGCAACTTCAGGGTCATAAGCTGGATTGCTTTTGACATTGTCCAGTGGCCATCTGCTAAGGCCATCTGCATTGGTATGGCTTTTACCTTCCTTGTATATGATGGTCATGTTCCCTCTATACTCCTGGATGGCTATTTGCCATCTCAGCATGTGTCTATTGGTAGTCTTCATGTTTAGTAAAGACTTCAAGGCTGTGCAGTCTGTGTAGACTTCAAAGACTGCACCCTCCAAATAATAATGGAGTTTTTCTAGAGCCCAGACTAGACATAGACATTCTGTCTGGGTGGCCCCATACCTGGCTTCTGAATCTTTCAGCTGCCTGGAGATGTAACATATTACACCTTCTCTTGGTTCACCATCCACAATTTGTCTTTGGTGAAGGGCTGCTCCTAGGCCTTGACTGCATGCTGCATCTATATATAACTTGAATGGTAGTTCAAAGTCAGGTAAGATAAGCACAGGTGCATTAGTGAGTTCATATTTGATCCTCTCATATGCATCCCTTCTTTCCTTGGTAATTTCAAAAACTACATCCTTTGAGCATAACTTGTATAAACTACTAGTTATGTGGGCAAAGTTTTTGATGTGATTTCTATAGTAGCTGGCAAACCCAAGGAAAGATTGCATCTCTTTGATGTTCTTTGGTACTGGCTTTTGCAGTACTGCTGCTACTTTGTTCTGGTCAATTGCCAGACTAAGGCCTGAGACTTTATTTCCTAGAGCTAGTAGCTCTTGTTGGCCAAAATTACACTTTTTAAGTGAAATTTTCAGATTGATGGGTGTACATTTACTTAGCACTCTGTCTATGTATTGTACATGGTCTTCCCATGTTTCTGAGTATATAATGATATCATCAATATATACTACCATCCAGCCTTCCATTATTTCTTCTTGAAATATGGTGTCCATCATCCTTTGGAAGTGGGCTGGTGCATTCTTGATGCCAAATGGCATCCTGGTGTACTCATATATGCCCATATGGCATATAATTCTGAGTAATTTCATGGAGTTTGGTTTAACTCCATTTTGGTGGAAGCCCTTCATACAATCCATCTTGGTTATGTATTTGGATTTG
Organism: Austropuccinia psidii; assembly: GCA_023105745.1. Lineage (NCBI taxonomy): Eukaryota > Fungi > Basidiomycota > Pucciniomycetes > Pucciniales > Sphaerophragmiaceae > Austropuccinia > Austropuccinia psidii. Next base: position 21,034,161 of record JALGQZ010000016.1, read on the forward strand.
GCTAATTTATCCAAGGCATGAGGTATCCTTGGTATGGGATACCTGTCTGCTTTTGTGTAGTTGTTCAGGGCTCTGAAGTCTCCACACAATCTAGACTTGCCATCATGCCAGGTGATTAGGAAAGGAGTGGTGATTTACACTATTTCATTATGTCCAATCTTCCTAATGACATCCATGTCCAGGAGTTCATTGATATGTTTCTCAATCTCTTTCCTGGTCTCCAGACTTGCTGGGTAAGGAGGTCTCCTTAACATGGGTGGATAAGGCCTCTCCACATCCAGATATAGTTCTATATCATGGCCTTTGATCTTGCCTAATGGTTCTTCACCAATGGCAAATGCTGGTCTATTCTTCCTCAGCATCTTCAGTAAACTTAGTTTTTGTTTACTGGTGAGGGTAGTGCTAAACTGTCCCTCTCTGAATTCTTTCAGAAGTTCTTCCAGTGGGTCCTGAGAAGATATCTGGTATATATCAAGAGAAAATTTATTTTCCTTGTTAGTACCAACGGTAATATGCCTGTTTTTACTATTGTAAATATCTATGCCATACATCCTCTGGTAATCTGTTCCCAGTAAAAACCCTTGGATGTGGGCATCTTCAAGCACTACAAACTCTGGGTTGAGTCTGATATTACCTTTCCTGTGGGGTATGATTATCTCTTTGATAATTGTCCCAATAGAGGTCATCTTTCCAGATGCACTCTTAAAGTTCTTTGCCCTGGTGGGCAAGAGTTCTTTTTCCCAGTTTGGGAAGTGGTTATCCAGATAATTTCTGGCCACTATGGAGCAGTGTGCTCCACTGTCAATGATCAGTGGGTGCTGAGCATTGTCAATACATACAGTCATTTTTGTGGCTGTTCCATGTATATATGCCATTCCTTTGGTTGGTGTGACTAGGAATGTTTGTGCATCTTGTGTGTGTTTGCACAAGTTCTTGTTGGCAGTGTCTTGTGGAATGCCTGCTTCCAACTGTATATCCTGGATTTCTAGTGGGGTTTCCTCTTGGTATTCCACTAGAAATTCCTCTCTTGGGTCTTGATCCTCATCAGATGGTTCTCTGATGGCATCTCCCATAGAGTCTGATTCAGAATCCTCTGTTGGGGGTTCTTCTTCAGGGACTTTCTCTATAGCATAGACTTTCCTCTTTGCTTTGGGACAGTTGTTGGCATAGTGGTCTGTTGAACCACAATTGTGACAAGAATTCTTTTTCTTTGCCACTTCTGCCACTCTTTCTCTGGGTTTGTCTTTAAACTCCACCCTGAAAGGCTGTTTCTCTTTGAAACTGTTGCTTCTATATGGGGTGAATTTCCCTATATTAGTCCTTTTCCTTATGTCTTGTAAGGTATTGGCTATATCATCTAGAGTGCAATTTTGGTTGCATCTGCACTTTACTGCATGCTCTAGTTCTCCTGGCAGTTGTGTCAGAAGTTTATGATTCCTCATTTGAATGTTCATTTGAGGATCAATGGCTTTAAGTCTTTTAGACTGTCTAAGACACCACTCATATGGATATTTGTCCACAGAGTATTTGTCATTTTCAAATGACATGGTCTTTTGCCATATCCAAGTTCCATTACTGTACTTTTGGATTATTTGACTCTTCCACCATGGCCAATTTCTTCTTCCATGGATTTCTTTCATTTCTGTGTACCATATACTTGCATGATCTTTAAATGCAGTATTCAGTCTAGCAGTAATCCAGTAATCTGGTATGCTTGGTACATCAATGAAGAGTCCATCAATATAATCTATGAGTTCCATATGATCATATTCTCCTGATCCAGACAATTTGGGCCAGCTTGAGGCCTCAGGAAGCTGTTTCAAGGCTTCCTTCTCTGAATAAGACATGCCATCTCCATCCTGGTATTGTGATGGAGATCTTGCCTTATTCAACAACATGGCATCTGGTTTGATGTCATCTGGTTGATATGGATTCTCCATAGCTTGGCCTTGTGGTTGGGGCTTTAAGCTATGGTAGGCATCAAACAATTTGTTGATGTCTTGGTTCAGACACTCCCTGTCCCTGCTACTATGGTGTTGTTCTTCAGAGACTTGGTTCAGTCTCTTGTTGGTTTCTTCAGAGGCTTTGCTCAGTTGAGCATATCCTTCCTGAAGGTTTTTAACTATCTGCTCCAATGAGGCTTGAGTTTTTCTCATCCTCTCTTGGGCAGCTGCAAATTCTGTAGCCTTCTTTGCAGATTTCTCAGAATATTGGGACATTTGTAACCACAGTGTGTCACTGTTGATGTTACTCTGAGATGTGATAATGTTATTTTCAGTCTGAGTGGGGGTAATGTTTCTATTACTAGGACTACTGATTCTAGAGTGGTTTACAACTACTTCTGGTTCTTGTGTACTTCTTTTACCAAATCCAACAGCTTCTGGATCATGGGGTCTGACTCTTTCCTCCTCTGGTTGAAGGAGGCTTTGTTCTTGCCCTTGTTGCCTTGTCTTCTCCTGGAAACTTCCTGGAATTGTGAAGAATGGTGACTCTTGGCCACTGATCTGCTGGTTTCTGAATGGTGTGAAGCCACTGGAGAGCTGATTTGGCATGCTCCTTGTGAACCTGAAGGAATCTGAGTAGGCCCTGTCTGGGTTAACTGTTCTTCTATAGCTTGGATAGTGGCTTGATTCTCCCTTATCCTCTGTGCCCTTGCCTCCAGGAGTCTGTGCTGCCTGGTAGGATTCCAACCCTTGGTGATTACCATAAGGTCTTTGAAGTCTATCTCTTTGAGACAGATCTTCTGGCAACTTGATCCCAGTTCTGCCCAGTGAGTTGCTAGGTTGAGCCTCTTGTTGTCCATGCTCCATTGAAACAAATCTTTGAGGAGTTGGTGGATTTGAAGAACTTGATCCATATCCTTCCAGTCCTCTGGTTTGAGGTTTCTGTTGAATTGGAGTGTGAATGGCAAGGTTGATATTATCTCCCTCATTGTTTTGCCATCCACCACTGTGTCCAATGTGTCTTCTTTCAGGTCTTCTGGTTCTAGACATTCCTGCTCTATCCTCTGGCTGGTTCCTTTGGAAGCCAAGGTCTCTGAGGTATGCAGGGGACATATCAGTGTTTGCAAGCAGTCAAAAACTTTATTTTCTTAGGGTATTTACCTTTGACTGTGCCTTGTACAAATTTGTTATCTGCTGATTTGGGCAGTTTGCCTTTGGGGGTTACAACTGGGTTAATAATTGTAATCTTCCCTGTACAAGTGGTTAAGGTTGGTTTACCTTGTATTGAAGCAGAGTTTCGTGGTTTTCTACTCCTCTGAGTGGCTATTGGTGTCCACTTCTTGGCTGTAATGAGGCCTTCACTAAGCCTTTTTCCTTTACCCTTGCTGCCCTCTGGTTCTGAGGGTGTCACTGGTGTGTTGGCCTGTGACTGGGTTTCAAGTGGGATGTAGTTTTCTTCCACTGAATCAAGACAGGAAAAAGAGGGCTTATGTCAGTTAAGACTTCTTAAAAGGCTGGTTTCGCATGTCTAAGAATGGCCTCTGGGCTTGTATATTATTACAATATGCCCTTGTATGATGACAGTGTAATTGAATTAACAATTTCACGTCAAAAATACAGCTTATGGTGCCCTGTCACACTGTTTGTGTGCCAGTATCCCACAGATACACTTGTGGTTTGCAAGTGTGCTCTGTAAAAGTGGTTTGTATACAAGTGTTATTGAATTAACAATACACTTGACCACGCCTCAACTGATGATTTTCAGTCAGAGGTGTCCTTATTCAGTCAAGAATACAGGACTGTATTGATGGCTTATGTGTTTTTATATACAAAACACGCCAAAAATAATCAAATTCAGTGGGTATTAGCCACATGAATAATACTCTTTAAAATATGAGTATGTATAAAAAGAATAAATATATATAATATGTATATTTAAACAAAGAACTTACGCCTAAAAAAGATAAAAACAATGGTTAATAAGTCATAAAAAAGAGAAAAGACGTACTTGTAAGGTCCAAAAAGTCAAAAAAAACACGGCCAGGCCCCCAAAATGTCAGGATGATACTATGATAAAGGTATAACTAGGCTAATTACAACTTTAACTGTGTATGTGACACGGTAGAAAATAATTAAAAAAAGATTTATAAGGATTTTATAACAAAATAAAAGGGTTCTACTATTGAGGAATAGTGGTGGTGAGCCCTATTGAGAACCCTGGGTGCAGGCTTTATCTGTTGGATTACAATAATAGAGTCTACAATAATTAAGATTATAATTATACCTGATTATTAACCAAGAGTAAAACTGTTTTTGACAGTTTACTACGTAGGTTATTCAAGAGCAGGATGATGAAAGGGTTTTGGCTGTGAAAAGCCCTCCTTTTATCCTGAAATTGAGGTGGAAAGGCTGCTAGACCTTTCCACGTAGAGGAAGTGAAGATTTTTCACTCTCAGGACAGGCTTGTGGTTTGCAAACAGCCTGTATACCCTGTATTGGGCTCAGATGTGGTTTTGAAACCACATCTGGGCAGTTTTCACCAATACAGGGTGAAAATTTTCATCTGGGGACCTCACAGCCTGATTCTGACGTGTATGACGCGTAGAATGCTGTACAGAAACTGTATGGGACCCCAGTATTGACTGAAATATGAGGTATTGAAGTAAAAACATGCTTTTTCGTCTATTTGACACCTCATATTCATGGTTATGGGATATTATCCCATGGTAAGGCTGTATCTGACAGCAGGTGGGATTTTGACCTTAAAATGGTCATAACTTTGTCAGTTTTTGAGATATCAAGCTCAAGGTTGGTTCATTGAATAGCCCTGTATGAGCTCTACACAATGATACCCAACTTGACATGTTTATCATTAAATATGAAAAAGTTATCCCATGTACAAGTATTTTTGTATATTGGCATGGTCTGGTCAAAAGCTGTATTAAGCTTGTTTGGCCCATAACTTCTGTTGTAGTTGAGTTATGAGGAAATGGATGGCACCATCAGATAGCCCTGATTGTGCTCTTTCCAAAAAGACCCCACTTTAAGTATCTCCCACTAGAACTGTAAAAGTTAGATGAGGGGTGAATGTTTTGTTCACCCTTATTTGGTCTGAATTTGACCATAACTCAAGTAATACTGGTGCTAGCTCAGTTTGGCTGGCACCATTGGATAGCCCTGGTTTAGAGCTTCATTTTGAATACCCATTTGATGGGGTTAAGCCTCTCCTTCTGGATTTTAGATGAGAGGTGAAAATTAAGGTTTATGCTCAGCAATGACTTTGAGCAGGAATAACTTTGTTATTTCTTGTCCTATGGTGATGGGACTTATATTTTCAGAAAGGGGTGAGTTTCCTCTTTCTTTTGATACCTTCTGAGCTAATTTGGCTCAGTTCCATGTTTTGGTGGTATCTTGGCTATACCATTGGTTTATGGTATTTTGGCTGTCATGCTTGTGCTCTGGTTTTGAGTCACAGGCTGACAATTTGGCTCAGCTCCATGTTTTGGTGGTATCTTGGCTATACCATTGGTTTATGGTATTTTGGCTGTCACCCTTGTGCTCTGGTTTTGAGTCACAGGCTGACAAAGATCTTTCACATCACACACAGAGGAAATCTGATCCCAAAACACATCAAGATTACTGCTGCCAATAACCAGATCCTCAACATGCATGAAGAAAAATCAGGGGTTGACGTCATTTCTAATAAAGAAACAAGGATCAGCAGCAGATGGACAGAACCCTGCTTCAACAAAGAACTGTTTGATCCTAAGATAACAACTCCTAGGGCTTCTCTTAAGCCCGTAGAGAGATTTTTTCAGGCTCTGGCAGATAGGACTGGTTTGCAGCCTTTTTTAGCCTTTGGAAATCCGAATAAAAAGGTTTTTGTCAAGGTTCCCATGAAAAAAGGCGGTTTTTACATCCATTTGATGGAGGTCAAAGTTGTGATCAGCACAGTACCCCTAGAGAAAGAGGAGGGTGGAAAGGCTTCCAGTTGGGGCAAAAGCTTCATGAAATTCTAGGTCTTCAATCTGGAGGAATCCTCAAAGACAAAGACAAGCCTTCTCTTCATTTACATTACCAAAGGATTTTAGACGTAAAAACTAAAGATATATTTCAATATAAAATAAAACGTGCTGAGATTATAGTAAAGCTAAAAATACCTAAAGGACAAGTGATTAATATGAAAGAAATAATAATTGGCTAAGATACACGTGCAAAATGGAAGAAGGTATGCTAAAGACAAAAGGGTCAGTAAGAAAGTAATGGTACTACAAAAAGGAGAGATGTCGCACATAGATAATGGTGTTATGATAGAAAATATGTGTAAAGAAAAAAGGAATGAAATTTAAATAGAATTGTTTTTTAAAGAGAAAAAGATAAAGCTATAAAGGAGGATGTTTGTCTGAAGAGACAAGAAATGAGACAAATGTAATTGTTTAAGTATTGATGGCTAAGACAGAGAGATAGAGAAAAAATAGGAAAAGAGTTGAGATCAAAACTGGAGTGGATAACCGGTAGTAGTGGTTTTTGAAGGTAGTCGTAAGTGGTTAGGTTAGATATAGCGTGGTGGGAGATTTCAAAAGGAGGTTGCAGTAAGTGGTTACGTTTGAAGAAGGATTTTTTCAAGAGTAATGGAAGGTTCTTGTGAGCCTTAGAGGTAATTTCATATACCCAAAAGACCACAAATACAAATTAACATATAAATATAAATAAAATAAATTTATTTATATTATTAAAATAAAAATGAAAATATAAATATAAAATTATATTCAAAAGGAAAATTTAATTACAGTTTAAAAATAAAATTACATTAAATTTTAGAATTATAAAATTACATTTATAGTTGCAAAAATTAAGTAAAAATGAAATTTTAACAAAAATTGTAAAAAAAAATAAATAAATTTGGAAAAAAGTTAAATAAAGCTTATGATAACTTTTTATCAAATGAATAAACATATAAAAATTATTTCACCATTGGATTCCTCATCAAAAATCAGGTGGGGTCACCTGTGAGTGAAATTCTTGTCACTCAACTCTAAATAAGCTTAAATTAAGTTTTTAGTATTTTCAATACAAAAGTTGAAAATCCTCAAAGCTTTAATTTAATTCACACCACATGTGGTGTTAACCATCAATTTTTGTGTTTAAATTGAGGTGTTGTGTTTAGTTTAGAAGTTATGAGGAATTGAAGTATTTTCAATTGAATTCAATTGAAATGTCAAAATGTGCGTGTGTATTACATAAGAGAACTTTGATTTACATATGAGGTATGAATTATTACTGTATTTTACTTTAAAATTCAATTGAATTACATATGTAAATTATAAGTATAATACATGATGAGGAATTAAAGGAAAAATAAATTGGAAAGATTAAATTTGGGGGGGAAAAGGACCTCCAGCTCTAAGGGGGAGCTAGACCCCCAAATTCCTTGCTGACAGGCATGGGATGTCAAAATGAACACAAAATTTCATCACTTTTGGCCTGGAATTGAGTTACAGGGTCTGTGGACTCAATTGATGATGAGGTTTTGATACCAACTGGGGTAGTTTTAGCTGTTGCCAAGAGGGTAAAACTACCCTTAAGATAAAGCAATCATAGTAAAAACAGTTTTAACTGGTTTCTACGCCTCTTGCACACATTATGACGTGTTTTGAGGGCTCTAGGCCAGGTATTGCTATAGTAATGGCTGATTTAAGGGTCTAAAATGGCTAAAAAATGGCTTACACCAGGCCTTTTTGGTCTAAACCAGGGTTCAATGATGCCATAATTGGCTTTTCTGTTGTCAGACTGTTTTTCACGACTGAAAAGGGTAAATTTTACTTTTGGAGTAAGAGAATTGATGGCTATAAAAGAATGTCTTCTTTGCCCCACTTTTCTCTTCATGTTAGAATCTTTTCCTTTTATTAATTAGTTTAAACACTGTTAAACCAATCAATAAAAGATTCCAACCACTACTTTTAAATAATTTTGAACCTCTTAGCCACGTGAAAAAATCATTATAATAATTGTTTGTAACTCTTATAATCATTTTTTACCCCTGAACCACCCCAAAAGTGAATTAAAGCATCTTTCATCACTGTAAACGTTTTCACTTTGTTTCCAAATTCACTCTGGTCACTTTTGGGCGTGTTCTCTCTTTGATATTCTTTTTAAAGACTTTTTTCTTTAATTAATTGCTTCCACTTCTTTGCTAAATTAATTCCAATTGAAATTGCTCTTGAAGAAATTTCTTTTGTAGCCTTGAATATCTCTTGTAGAGTATTTTTGGATAAATTTTTATTGTTGGTAAAACAATAAATCTTTATAATATTATTGTTTTATACTAATAAAGCTATAAACAATAAAATTGGCGTGTTTTCTCTTAAAAATAATATTTCTTACTATTTTTAATTGATTTTTACCTTATACAAATTTTGAGGACAGGAAAAGAACTTGATTTTTAATCCAAGTTTAATATCCACACCTTGCAGTCCTGGTTTATCAGGGATTTCAACGGCCTCCCTTGTGAAGAACAAGAGGGGTAGGAATGTTAGTAGAGGTTAATGAATGATTTTTATCTGAGAAAAATATTCTTCCCCACCACTTTGGTAAGGAGATCTTCTGCCATAAGATGAGTAGATACATAGAAGAGTTCTAGTTTCAGATTTTTGATGAGATCCCAGATTAAGTGAAACTTAATATCCATATGTTTTGTTTTGAAACTATTGTGATTGATTTTGGAGTGAGCTAACTCAATTGCCCCTTTGTTGTCATTGTAGAGTGTCCAAATATTTCTGGGAACTTCTAATTTGATTTTTTGTAGGAGTTGTTGAAACTATAGGATTTTGTTAGAGGAATCAGAGAGAGATTTGTATTCCACTTCGGTGGTTGAGTGAGAAATTTTTTGCTGTTTATTTGTTCGCCAGGAAATCAGGTGATGATTGAGAAAGAGAGTATAGCCTCCCATGGATCTTCAGTTGATCAGCGAATTTGCCCAGTCAGCATCAGCATAGGAAATGTTGTTGCACTTTCCTTGTTTTAATAGGTGAGGGTTTTTTCTTTTGTGTGATATAAATAGTGAAGTACTTGTAAGCTAGCCACCCAGTGCTTGAGACTGGGTTGTTCAAGAAATTGTGAGAGATGGCTGATCGCAAAGGTGATATCCGGTCTGTTGTTTGTGCTGATGTAGTTGAGAGCTCCTATGATGCTTATGTAATTCAAACCCAATTTTTGGAACATTTGTATCTTGCTTTCAGAGGCTTTTGTAAGTTGTAAACTGGGTTTCAGAGGTGTGTTGATGGGTGCAAATTTTGTGATGTTGAAATTTTAGGTGATCTTCTTTATGTAGTGTTCTTGCGAAAGGGAGAAACCGGCTTTGTTATACAATATTTTGATTCCAAGTAGTCAATTTGCCTTACCCTTTTCCTTGCATTTATTCTTTGAATGATTTGATGTCGGGTCCAAAGAGAGCTAAGTCGTCGGCATGGATGTAGATCCAGACAGGGTAGGATCCCCCCTGTAGAAAAAGCAGGAATCTGACAGAGAACACACAAAACCTACTGAGATTAGCCATTTCTCCAGGTGGTTGTACCAAGCCAGAGGGGCTTGCTTCAAGCTGTATATTGCTTTGTTGAGATGCAGAACCTTAGTTGTTGGTATGTCTACCCCCTCTGGTACTGCGGGGCAAATACATTCATTCAGTGGAGCGTTGAGAAACGCACTCTTGACATCCATTTGGTGGAATTGGAGATTGTTGACTGTGGCATTTGAGATTATTGCGCGTTGTGGTATTCCATACCTTAATGGCCCAGTTTAAAGTGGAATTTCATTTATAGGACTATAATTTGAAGACTGAAGAAAGAAAAATCAATAATCAATCAATTACAATAGAGGAATTCAGCAATATAATGGATTTAACTTCATCAATATGTATAATCCCATAAGCAAATCCTGGAAGAATGGTCCATTTGATTACAAGAATAATAATAAAATAAGGAAAAGAAAATGACAAGCTAACAGAAATGTTAAAGTTACCAGTGGGAAGGGGTAGTGTAACACTCAAGTTACCCAAGCTCTGCTCAACCTTTGGATTACTCAGGAATGCAGTTGTTAAGCTGAGGACAGTTCAATAAGGAATAAATACAAGCTGTATTAATCAACAGTCACAAGACAGGAAGAAAAAGATCAATTAATTTGTGCAAGGAAAATACATCAAAACCTTAAATTACACAGCATATCTGTGGAAACCCAAGCACAGCCACCTGATAAGCCAGTAAATATAAATTAAAAACAGAATTAAGTTAGATAAAGAAAAGAAAAAACTCATACAGGACAAATAGACTCCCCACAATACACAGCATTCTCCACTTACAGTTCAAACAATGCACACACCTATGGTGAAATAACTGTACAAAATCATCTCATACCACCAAAAATTGTGCAAGAAACCAAACAAATGGTGCAATACCTGGAAGAAATGACACCATCTCAAAATTACTCACCAGCTAAATACCCTCAAGGCTGTGCATAATAATATTAAAGTTTGAGTAAAACATAAATAAAACTTCAGAAATGGTGCAATATACCAAACATATGGTGCAATATCCTGGTCAAATGACACCATCTCAAAATTCCTCACCAGCAAAAACATCTCAGATTACATAATCATACATAAATTGGTGCAAAAAACCAAACAAATGGTATCTCACCACTTTAAAGAAATTATCCCAGCAAAAAGAAGTGAAAAATTCTAAGCCCCTTGTTTTTGAGTGCCTCTATGGAGGGCCCAAAGAATATAAATAGAGCTCCTCTCTCCCTCATTTCTTCCTCTTTTCCCCATGAATGAATGGATGCATGAATGAATCCAATTAGTTATATACCAAGAAGGAGGATAACTATTCATCCCTCACTAGTAGCTCAACCTAGTATTATTATTAAAAAGGAATTATATACCAAGAAGGAGAATAATTCATCCATCGCTTACTAGTAGGATAATGTAGTTATTTTATTAGAAGTATTCTAGACTTATAAGTTTAATTCATAGTGATTTCTAATTAATAGTAGTTAACAGAAGGTCTACTTAATATTATTAATCCACCCTATGTTTAAATTATTAGTCTTATAATTATAATACTATAAATAATACTCATAATATTAAGTTTATCCCCATAAACTTTACATTATAACGGAAAAATAGTCTTATTATATATTCATATTGAAAAACCAACCTTAAAACTATATATGATTATATATAAAAAACCCTACCCTTATATTATATTATATCTTTTATATATTTAACAAACATCCTCTCTATATTGAACAATATCTTACCAATAAGTTATTAAAGGTCTTATTATTATATTATATTAACAATTACCCTCTCAAACCATTAAGTATTATAACATATATGACATCAAATTGAACTTTCCCCTTAAAATATATATTATTACTATTATATTAAAACAACCTCTTATACTATTAAGGTTTTACCCTTCAACTCATCTTATATTATTATTTAAAAAGTATATTTTATATTTTTTTAACTTATAAGTTACTTACCTGATTATTGAATAGGTCTGATGGAGACTGCTAAAAAGTCTTCTCTAGTTGTAAAGCCACAATCTTAAATATTTTTTTGTGAGCTCTGTAGGGAGATTGTTTAGTATATTCAGAGGGGCAGCTAAAACACCATTAGCACCTTTGGTTACAAGATTATTTCAGCAATTCAAAACTGTTTACCTGTGATTTCCCCCTCAAGGACTGCCTTATCCAATCCCACACTGAAAAGAGTTCCACAGCGTAACAAGCTGATCCGACCAGTGGGAGAGAAAGTTTGTGAGTAATCTAGCCCTTGGATTTAATGAAAGCCTTGTTTTTGGTTGTCATATTTCACTTTAAATAGCCAGGTGCAGGTGATTGGATGATCTTTGGGTATTTTGTCCCTTATAGTCCATACTTCTAACTTTCACATGTTTACTCTTTTAAGATTGCCTCTTTCCATTTGTCGCCATCTTTACTGTTGATTTCTTGTTGGTAACTTTTTGTAATCATGCTTGCTTCAACAGTTTGATGCGCCCTTCTTTGGTAGGGTAATATGTTTGCTTCAGATACATCTCCTGTGATGAGGGTTGGATGTCTTGGACCAATAATTCTGATCCTTCTCTGAGGTATTTCTTCCACAGCGTTGTGGAATCAATCTTTCCATTGACTACAGGTGTAAGGTTTGTCTATGAAACTCTTGATAATAGTAGCAATATCAAGAGTACTTATTGCTGTCCTCAGTAGAAATATATAATATTACAAAATATTATAACCTCAAATTTAAATATAATTATTAAAAATAAGTATATATAAAAGAATAAATTTAATTATTACTATAAGAATATAATAATAAAAAAAATATAATAATGATAATAAATTATAATTATTCTATTATTGCTATAGTCACTGACAATTATAACAACAAGAAGTGTAAAGCTCCTAATGAGACAATTAAATGTGGAAAATATGAATATTAACCACTTATAAATAATATAAATATTATTAATAAAAGGATTAAACACACACTTTGCAGAAATAATTCTTATAGAATAAAAATTCTATATAAAATACTAATACTAGATAAAAAAGATATAGAACTTTAGAGAAAACTTACTTATAATATTTATTTAGTACAACAAGTCAAACAACAACAGTTATGATATTAAGTAATAACTATAAGTTAAAAACACGCCAAAAATCAATATTTTTAAAGATAAAACAACTTTTTATAATAAAAATTATGATTAAAGGGTTTTTAAGAGGAATTTGTGGATTTTTAAAAGATATTTAAGATGATTAATTTTATATAATAAAATATATAATTGGTGATTACAACAATAATCTAAATTCTATGATTTCAATTCTTTAATTTTAATTGATAAAGAATAAAATAACTTAAGAATTACTTTAATAATAATATTTTATATTTAACAAGACTTTACCTGTTTAAATGTCTAATATGATTGGATTGATAATGAATGATGGACAAAAACAGCGATGAAAAGACTCTTTTTATGTCCTCAGAGCAGCTCTCATGATTCATAATGAATATAGAGGGCGTGCTCAGGTGAAAACTGAAAGACCATGTTTAAAAATAAAGTTCTTAACTTAAGGTAACTTATTTTTAATTCCAATTAAAAGTTATCAGTGTTATTCTTAACTCCATGTAACTTTAATCCTCATTTAAACTAATTATTTTAAGTTTTTAATATAAATAAACTTATTTATATTAAATTTCATCACATGAAAACTAGAGTTTCAAGCAGAAATATCTTAAACTGAATTTTTAATTAATTTTTAAAGAAATTATAATTTTCTTTGAGCTTTAATTAAAAGAGTAAATTTCCAGGCTAATTACCCAGGAAATTTATTTATAAAAGATACATAAAATTTGATTTATATGTAGATAATATGAAATTGTAAGCTGTGTGAAATTTTCAAGCAAATTAATTAAGAATTGGATTTTGAATGAATTTTTGAAGTTATTGCTATTTTTCCACGTAAAATAGCAATACACACCAAACCTTAAGTTTTGATAAGGTTTTAATGCTTGAAACCTTAAAGGTTTAAGCTTATTTAAGCTTTGAAAGTTCTTAAAGCCTTGAATTCAAGCCTGCATATTGGAATTTACCCTCTGGCAGCTTGAAATTCCTGTCTAATTTTGGATAAAACCAGTTTAAACTTTAATGTTGGATCAAAGTCTAATATTAAAGTTTAAATAAGGTTGAAAATCCTCCAATACAGGTGGACAAGCTTAATTGAATCCTTGCATATTCAAAAAGTTGGGTACCCCAGCACTATTTGGTCTTTTTCCTTTGACCCACCTTTTTGCATGGATTTTGCCCTTTTATTTATTTAAAGCCATACTATGGCCTTAAACACTTTTAAATTGAGCTCACGCAGGATTTACATTCAGTATGCCAAATCCTTAGCCAATTCAGTAAATATACACCACACCTCAATTTTAACTACAATTTTGGTAAGTTTGCATAAACCTTATGCAACTTCAAATTTAAGCTTATTTAAGCTTAAATTTAACAATTTCAAAAAAAATCTTAAAATAGTTACATTAGTACTGTGAGATTCTTAAACCTTCTAATAACATAAGAAATAAGTGTTTTTGGGTATAACACCTTATGGATGTACCCTAGGTTATTTTTGGTGTAGAATCCAAAAATGACATAATATTCATAACTTTGTTTATCCAAAAAAAATTTATACTTATTTTCGTTATTTTTCATTTTAAATTCAATTAAAAAGTCTGTTGAAGACAATCTCAACTGTGTATAAAGTTATTTGTGGCCTTATGGGTATGTTATACATAATCCCAGGCTCACAACAGGAGTCATCCTTGTCAGAAATAATGTTACTTGATTCAGCATGGGGGTTGAGAGTGTTTGGAGAGATTGGGGGAATTGGATCAAGTAATTTTTTGGAATTTAGAGGTGGAAGTAGGCTAGGAAAGGAGGTTTAATCAAGTTTTACATGCCTGCTAATTACCACCCGCTTGTCCTGCAGCCTCAAAATTCTGTATGCCGAGGCTCGATTTTCATAGCCTAACATAATTCCCTCCCATACAATTGATTCAAACTTGGATTGTCCTTTGATTGGAGGAATTCTCACCCAGGCCTTGCATCCAAACATCCTTAGGTTTGCCACCAGCGGCTTTTGGTTGAACCACTTTTTTGTATGGAGAGATTCTGTCGCGTTTTGGAGCCATGTTTAGTAGAAAGGTGGCGGTATACATTGCTTCAGCCCAGAATTGGTCAGTTAGTTTTGTTTGTTGCATCAAACATCTAGCTTTTTTTAATACTGATCTGTTACCTCTTTCTGCTACTCCATTATGTTCAGGAGTGTATGGAGGACTGATTGAGTGGTCAAATCCCTCTATTTTTGCATACTTCTTGAAACAGTTGTTGATGAATTCACCTCCCCCGTCTGATACAATTTTAACTATTTTTCTTTGGTGGAGGTTTTCTGCCCATGTCTTGTACTCTTTGAAGGCAGAAAAAGTCTCTTCCTTTTGTTTTAAGAGCTTGGTGGTAGTATACCTTGTAAATTAATCTATTAGTATCAAAAATTATATCTGGTACCTGAAAGTGATTGAGTATGCATTGGTCCGCACAAATCCATGTGAACAACTTCAAGGGCATGCGAGGTAGTTTGAAACAATTGGGAGAAAGGGATACCTGTCAGCTTACCCTTAATACACTAATTTCAAACCCCCCGGCAGCTTTGTATGTTGGGATAAGTGTCTTGGTTGCTTTGTTGTTGAGATGGCCTAATCTTTGATGCCATAGGCTATTTCTTGTTGAGAGGCACTTAATACCTAGTTTTACTTTTGTTTCTAGAACTTTGCTTGCCGTTGGGCATAGGAAGGAAGGTGTAGGTGCATTATTCAGAAAAACATTCACATTCTCACCAGTTGATTTTATGGTTATTTGCAAAGCGAGTTGAGATAAGGCCACAAGATTTGTGTTCAATTTTGGTACATATAGTGAGTTCTTTAGTGTCCAACATACCCCATTTCTGTCAATAGGTTTTGAAGTGCCTTTGCCAATTGCCATGAGAGAGGAGGAATCACAGCTTGTGGAGATGGTGGAGTCTTTTATTTTGTTGAGAGATGAAAAGAAACTTTTGTTGGGAACATGTGGTCACAGGCACCTGTCTCTAGAACTACATTTAAGACATCACCTTGTCGCAAGGTTATTTCTATGGTAAGTAATGCTTGCGCAAAGGTGTAGTTTGGTTTTGCGTCTCTTTGGTATCTCTCTAGGCATTTCTTGGGATGCAGTTGCCAACACTTTTCTGGTGGGTGGCTGGCCAGGGGATTGTGATGCCCGTTGCTGCCGTAGTGAATGGTCTTTGATTTGAAAGTTTCCCTTTTTAGTGGAATTTTTCTGTCTATATTAGATTAGATAGAAGATTTTAGTCCCTCTTCTTTCAGTGATGCATCATGTAGGAGATTCAGAATGGCATCTGCACTTCCTTGAGTTTTGGTATTGAGCGTCACCTTTTCAATCAGACTATTGAAATCTTCAGGAAGTTTGGTGAGTATAGCAAATGCCAGTGTCTTTATGCCAACTGCAATTACGACTGTTTTTATTTCATTTAAGCTTTGCCTTAGTTCTGAGATAAAAGATTGTAGATTCACATTGTAAGTAATTTTTGAGAATCTGCTCCAGATCCTTGCCTGGCTGTTGAAAGTGGAAGAGGCAAAGCAATTAGTTATTTTACTCCATAAGAGGTAGGTGTTTTCCATTTCTTCATCACCAACGACTATCTCTGCAAATGTGCAGGAGTCAAGGCTATTAGTGATGATGTTGCACGTTTAAATGTTGGCATCTATGATTTTGTTATCTTCTGCTGAAGGAAAAGTTTCTGAAGATAAAGATGGGATTGTTTCTTTTATGCAGTGGAAATATAATTTCTTGTGCCCTAGTAGACCAATTGTCCGTCTTCTCCACTCCGGGAAGTTGCTTTCCATTAGTATGGGAAGAGGTTGTTTGCGTTTGGTTTCTGTATTGTTATCCATGATAAAAAGTAACTTGCCCTTTAGTCGTGAGGAGGAAGATTGAGACTGTAAATCTGTTGGATTTTAGACGTAAAAACTAAAGATATATTTCAATATATAACAAAATGTGCTGAGATTATAGTAAAGCTAAAAATACCTAAAGGACAAGTGATTAATATAAAAGAAATAATAATTGGCTAAGATACATGTGCGAAATGGAACAACATATTCTAAAGACAAAAGAGTCAGTAAGAAAGTAATGGTACTACAAAAAGAAGAGATGTCGCACACAGATAATGGAGTTATGATAGAAAATATGTGTAAAGCAAAAAGGAATGAAATTTAAATATAATTGTTTTCTAAAGAGAAAAAGATAGAGATATAGAGGAGAATGTTTTTCTGAAGAGACAAGAAATAAGACAAAATCAATCGCTTAAGTATTGATGGGTAAGACAGAGAGATAGAGAAAAAATAGGAAAAGAGTTGAGATCAAGAGCAGAGTGGATAACCGGTAGTAGTGGTTTTTGAAGGTAGTCATAAGTGGTTAGGTTAGAGATAGCATGGTGGGATATTTCAAAAGAAGGTTGCAGTATGTGGTTAGGTTTGAAAAAGGATTTTTTCAAGTGTAATGGAAGGTTCTGGTTCGTCAGGGATTTCAACAGTTGTACCCTACGCTGCTACTGCCTCTTTATTATCATAGCTATTTGTAGTCCACCGTTTAGGTACAATCATTTCTTATTAAGACTTGTCTATTGCTACATTCATTAATGCAATGTCATTTGTTTAGTTTTGATCTATAACACCTAATACTTGTATATACGGTTCTGGAGGAGTATAGGTATAGTGAACTCGATTTGTTTCCTTAGCTAGCACTATATTCACTAACAATCATCCATCAATTCAGAGTGCTGAGTATATACAACTACATAATAGTTTCTTAGACTTGTACCTCATTAATTGTTTCCTATCAAGTACCTTTCTTCATCTAATTAGTTGTAATAACTGCACTGTTCGTTACTTACCATTTGTTTCTAGTATTACTAACTACTGGTTTTCCAACTATCATAGCAATTATAAGATTGATTAACAACTACTCATTGCAATTTCTGCCATGCCATCTGATGAGCAGCTAGTATTCAACACTCCAAACTCAAATACAATAAACGCGTTGGCTCAAGAATTATCTCCACAGGATAATCACTGTGATGAAGACAATGTTGATAAAATGGAACAAGTTCCTTGGACGCTAGAAGAAGTTGACCAGGCTGGCAACAAAATCCGTTTTGCTCTTTCCAGCTGGCCAGATGGATTAAAAGTTCCTTGCTGGAAGCTGTATTTGAAAGCACTCTCAGCTCTCAAAAACGATATTCACAAAGCTCAAGAACAAAACAAGATCCAAAACCCAATTAGAGATTTTTTTGTAAAGAATCCTCGATTTTATTGTCATTCACTTGCTATGCTATCACTTTTGTATTCAATTTATTTTTGATTCTTGTAATTTACCATTTTTTGGTTGTTAATTTTCATTTATTATCAATTGTTTGTGACACTGTAGCTTTTTTTTTTCCTTGAAGAAACATGCTTAATGAGAAGACTCACCCTTGCAATATTCTTATTACACGGTGTAAGAATACTGCGCATCAAGCATTAAAAGCCTGTTGATAATGATGCTTATATCCTGGTCTCACTGTATTTTGGAAGTGAATTAATTAGTTTTCGACACACTCCTCAGTACTGCTCCTAACCAACGTGCTCTCTGAAAAAAATATATACATGACTTGACGCAAGACTTGACGCTAGTGATTTTTTTTCCGCAAAAGTTTCCAATCTTGTCTCGTTCAAATGTCTTACGAAACGAGGTTCGCTGGCCTCGGTCCCGTAACGTTAGGGGAGTTGACAACATTTGTGGTTAACATGTCAGTTTTGCCTGCGCCGAGCTTTGTATGAGGACAAGTTCTACACCCCAGTCAAACGGCATCTCACAATATAAAAGGCACCGTTTGCACTACCAGACTGCAGTTTTCGTCACAACAGAACTTACATAGCTGAACCGGTGCCATGCATTCCTTTATTATTTTAATAGCTACTGTGATATTTATTAGTTGTTTACTAAACCCCATAAATGCAATAGAACGGGCTGTGGACTCCACCACCGCTTCAGTGGAGGCTGCTCGCCAAAAGTTGGTTGATGAGGAAAACCGATCACGAGAGCATAAAGCGTTAGCCGAGGAATTGGAGAATCAAGCGTTGGCGGAGAAGGGTGAAGAGTCCAACGAGTACATGCTCCGGCGCGAGTCCCGAAAACAAATAGACTCACAACTTAATTATGCCGTAATACAGCGGCAACGCTATAATGAAGAGAATCCACCAAGCAAAGATGCTAATTCTGAAACACAGTCGGAATCGTGAAGTCTCTCGGAAAAGAGTTGAAGAATATCGAGGTAAGCCTCAATGAGGACTTAACTTCCTTGACCTTATGACAGCGTGTTTATTTATCATGTCCCTATTGATGTAACCTATTCTACTTGCTTTTGGGAATTTCAAAAAACACTTTCTTGTTTCCCCCAAGAACTCCCTACCCATCTTGTCCACGAATTACTATCAATGACCATTCATTGCAAATTTTCGGAATGTCGTCCTCGTCAATCCCTTAAACCCAATTCCCTTTCGGTATCCGCTTGGCCATCAGGTTTTCTATTAGTCCAGGGTGTTTTACCATTACTTATTGCGAGATACCACCCCAGAAGCAAGGCTTATAAAAAAGTTACTTTCGAACTGCTATAAAGAGTGGGTCAATGTGGTGGAATCTTCCATGCTTTTTACACGCCAAACATGATTGTTTTGTTTAAATTTTCAAGCGATATAGTATAGATCCACTATAGAAGCACAGCTCATTTCTTTGATTAAAGTTCTTGAGCTTGCTTCTGTTTACTGGCAAGTAATATGATTCGCTGAAATAATGAAGATTGTTGGTTTTAGAAAAGCAACTGAGTAATAAGCTATCAATTCGTTTTCAGAGAATTGCCCGAAAAGAGTCAAGATTATCCATTTTCACCACTAGCTCAAGCACGCCTAAGTATTCAATGATAATCCAATAAAGTGATAAAATGTGAGTAATTTAAGAGTAGATTAAAAAACTTTTTGAGTACAAGTAATCAATAGTTATTGTAAATGATGGAATTGAGGCTGCGAAGTAGTCCCCTTTCTTTTCTTCTCTGCCCTTCATTTCTGTTAAATTTTAGACAATAAAACTCCAATATGATTTTGAAGATGCTCAGAGAGAAAGAAACGATCAGAGACAAAGAATAAGATAGCTAAGAAGTTGGATGAGATAACAAATTCTTAGCTAGATTGCATTATTTGTAAAGATGTAGGTAGAATACAATAGGTAGAAGTAAAACTAGATACTTTTGAAAGTGAAGAAAAACGAGTTTCTGAATGCAAGAGATCACACGTGAAAATCACAGATGAATGTAAAATTAAAAATGTTCTCTCAAACAAAGAACGACATAATGATCATTCAGGTGATCATTAGTATAAAAGAAGCTCACTTTAATTACTTCTATCTTTTCTCCTTGGAGAACTCCAATCATAAATTATTGTTAGTCATACTAATAATTAGAATTAGACCATTGTATACTTCAAGTATACTCTTTTTTATAGTTTTTTCTTTGTTCTCCCCAACACATTAGTGTGTTGTAAAACGTGACTCATTTATTCTTAATAATTCACTTGTTATATGAACACAGGTAATTTGTTTTCCAAATTACAAATGAAATACTCAAATTGACTTGATATTTATTACAAACATAGTAGTTACACAAACCTTCTAATTCAACAGTATCTTCACTATAAACCTCTTGTATCATATTTTCACCTTTCAGGTAGACTTGTTTTCTTTTGTCAGCCTGTGACTCAAAACCAGAGCACAAGCATGACAGCCAAAATACCATAAACCAATGGTATAGCCAGGATACCACCAAAACATGGAGCTGAGCCAAATCAGCTCAAAAGGTATCAAAAAAAATAGGAAACTCACCTCTTCCTGAAAAAATAAGTCCCATCACCATAGGACAAGAAATAACAAAGTTATTCCTGCTCAAAGTTATTGCTGAGCATAAACCTTAATTTTCACCTCTCATATAAAATCTAGAAGGACAGGCTTAACCCCATCAAATGGGTATTAAGAATGAATCTCTAAGCCAGGGCTATCCAATGGTACCAGCCAAACTGAGCTAGCACCAATATTACTGGAGTTATGGTCAATTTCAGGCCAAATAAGGGTGAACAAAACATTCACCTCCCATCTAACTTCTACAGTTTTAGTGTGGGATACCTGAAGTGGGGTCTTTTTGGAAAGAGCACAATCAGGGCTATCTGATGGTGTCATCCAATTCCCCATATCTCAACTACTGCAGAAGGTATGGGCAAACAAGCTCAATACAGCTTTTTGCCTAAAACACGCAAATGTACAAAACTCTTGTGCATGGGTTGTGCATGGGCTAACTTTGCCATATTTAATGATATCCATATCAAATGAGGAACCATTGTGTAGCGCACATACAGGGCTACACACTGAACCAATTTTGAGGTTGATATCTCAAGAATTGACAAAGTTATGTCTCTTTTAAGGTCAAAATCCCACATGCTGTCATATACAGCCTTACCATGGGATAATATCCCATAGTCATGAATACAAGGTGTCAAATAGACAAAGAAGCATGTTTTTACTTCAATACCTCATATGTCAGTCATTACTGGGGTCCCATACAGTTTCTGTACAGCATTCTACGCGTCATTCACGTCAGAATCAGGCTGTGAGGTCCCCAGATGAAATTTTTCACCCTGTATTGGTGAAAACTGACCAGATGTGGTTTCCAAACCACATCTGAGCCCAATACAGGGAATAAATGCTGTTTGAAAACCACAAGTCAGTTCTAGAGAGTGAAAAATTTTCACTTCCTCTACACAGAAAGGTCTAGCACCCTTTCCACCCCATTTCGGGATAAAAAGGAGGCTTTTCACAGCCAGAATTGTCTCCTCATCCTGCTCTTGAATAACCTATGTAGTAAACTGTCAAAAACAGTTTTACTCTTGGTCAATAATCAGGTATACTCTTAAATTAAAGTATTGTAGTCTTTATTATTGTAACCCAACAGGTAAAGCTGCACCCAGGGCTTTCAACAGCGCTCACCACCACTATATTCATTATAGTAAAGCCCTTTTATTATAAATTAAATCCATCTTTAACCCTTATAAATCACTTTTAAACTATTTTCCACGTGTCACAGTCATAGTTTTAGTTGTAAATAGCTTTATTACCACTTCAACATAGACTCATCCTGACATTTTGGGGGCCTGGACGTGTTTTAAAACTTTCTTGGACTTATTACAAGTAAGTTTTTCTCTTTTTATCATTTTATTGACACTTGTTTCATCTTTTTTAGGCGTCATTTTCTGTGAAAATATATATTTTTATATATTTTTACTTTATTTTCTAAAAAAATACCCATATTTTAAAGAGTATCTGTCACGTGGCTGATAACCACAGACCACTATTTTTGCCGTGTTTTTTATATAAAAACACTTTTAAGCCACTAATACAGTCTTAATTCTTGATTGAATCAAGACAGCCATACTGATAAACCAACAGTTGAGGCATGTTTGGGCACATTGTTAACTCAATTGCCCTGTAATACACCATCTTTTAACAGATTATACTTGCTAATTACAAGTATTCTGTGAGATATTGGTATACAAACAGTATACCACATATAAGTAAGCTGTAATTTTGACGTGGAATTGTTAATTCAATTACACTGTCATAATACAAGGGCATATTGTAATAATATACAAGCCCAGAGGCCATTCTTAGACGTGAAAAACCAGCCTTTTAAGAAGTCTTAACTGACATAAGCCCTCTTTTTCCTGTTTGATTCAGTGGAAGAAAACTTCATACCACTTGAGACACAGTCACAGGCTAACACACCAGTGACACCCTCAGAACCAGAGGGCAGCAAGTGAAAAGGAAAACCGCTTAGTTAAGGCCTCATTGCAGCCAAAAAGTGGACACCAATAGCCACTCAGAACAGTAGAAAACCACAAAACTCTGCTTCAATACAAGGTAAACCAACCTTAACCACTTTTACAGGGAAGATTACAATTATTAACCCAGCTATAACCTCCAAAGGCAAACTGCCCAAATCAGAAGATAACAAATTTGTACAAGGCACAGTCAAAGGTAAATACCCTAAGAACCTAAAGTTTTTGACTGCTTGCAAACACTGATATGTCCCCTGCATACCTCAGAGACCTTGGCTTCCAAAGGAACCAACCAGAGGACAGACAAAGCTTGCCCAGAACCAGAAGACCTGGAAGAAGACACTTTGGACACAGTGGTGGATGGCAAAACAATGAGGGAGATAATATCAACCTTGCCATTCACACTCCAATTCAACAGCAACCTCAAAGCAGAGGACTCGAAGGATATGGATCAAGTTCTTCAGCTCCACCAACTCCTCAAAGACTTATTTCAATGGAGAATGGACAACAAGAGGTTCAACCTGGAAAGCCACTGGGCAGAACTTGGAGCAAGTTTCCAGAAGATCTGTCTCAAAGAGATAGACTTCAAAGACCTGATGGTAATCACCAAAGGTTGGAATCCTACCAGGCAGTTCAGGCTCCTGGAGGAAAGGGCACAGAGGATAAGGGAGAATCAAGCCACTATCCATGTAAAATGTGACTATGAAACTGATGATAATATTACTATTAATCAACAGTACTATGTCTGTTCTTATGAAATATAATAATAGAATATTATTATAACCACAATTAAATAATTAAAGAATTATTTCTTTCACGTGTTAAGCACTACTAGTGATTTTAACAGTGAGCAAGTAATTGTCTACAAGAATCAATTACAAGAAGAATTTAATAATAAAAACTTCTTTTATTAAAATAATAAATTATTTTAATATATAATTATCTTTTGCAAGAATAATTATAAAGCTAATCCTTGAAGAAAGCTGTTACTAGAGAAAAACATTAAGAATTAAAGATAAATGACTCACTAATACTCCAAAGAACTTATTGATAGATAAAAGTAGAGAAATTTGACGTAGAATTGTGGATTTAAGAGATCAAAATGATTTATAGCAGGATTACAACAATATATAGTTGGATTCTATGATTTCACCTCTTTCTGATTGATTCTGAAAGTTTTAAAACACTTAAGAATAGCTTAACTAATACTTACTTGTTGGTAACAATGATATAAAATGATAATAAGATGATGATACGGAAAAAAAAGCAAGAGAAGGCCTCTTTTAAGTGAACAACCGCTCACAGAGGCATGCCATGGAGCAAAATGAAAATCAGTGAGTGAGAAAGCATTAAACCCTTTTGGATTAGTACTTACATCATCTGTTGTCACGTAAAATTGTCATAATTGCTTAATTGATGCTTTTATGTGACTACCAAACCCAATATGGTTAAGAATAAAAGGAGTAACATTTGTAAATATTCTTTTATTCCAAAGTAATCATTTATTTCCCAAAGTTATCAATTTTATTGAAAATTTCATCACAGGTTGTATTTACTGTGAATTTTTGAAGATTCAGTGTTTCTCGTAGAATAACCAAAAATGGACTGTAAGTAAAACTTTTAAATTTACTAGTAAAACTGTAATTATTTCTGGTTGTACCATAGAAAATACAGTTCTAAATTGGTCATGAAAGTTTCAGAAAGATTCATTAAGAATTGTATTTTTAATGAATTTTTGAAGTTTTTACCTCATTTCTACGTAGAATTGCAAATATCAGTGTTTGACTGGTTGCCATGAGGTAAATCAATGGATACAAGTCCAAAAAGAGTTTTAATTAATCTTTTGGGATTTATCCATGGAAAGTCATTAGTAATTGACATGGTTACAGGAGTGTAAGTAGCTCTTTACCTCCTTGGCACGTCAAAATAGCAGGTTATTTGCTATTTTCAGGTGTTTTACAGTAGTTGTAACTTGGTAACCAAGTTCCCAAAGAGTTTTAGTTTACCAATTGGGTCAAGATCAGCCATGGAACCAAGCTTTGGAGCTTTCCACTCCTCTGGGGCTTCAGAAGTTGGGTACCCTGGCTCTCTTTGATGTCTTTTGTCCCCCTTACTTATTTTTCACGTCAAATTAGAAATTTAAGCTTAAAGTGAGATATCCACTATGGGTGTACCAAAAGTGCATGTAGGAATACCATAATATTAAGTGCTCAAAACATGTATAACACTATTCTTAGTGTATATGTAACATGGGATTTCTCACTTTCCCATAATTTTGGCGTAAAATCAAGAAAAACAAAAATTTTCACGGATCTTTTATGTGGTATTAATGATGTGGTGTTGAAGTATTTTCCATATTACCACCTCAAAGAGTTAATTTGAGCTTATTCATCCTATGGAGCTACCCTAGGTGAATTTTTGTGTAGAATCCAAATCTGGCCTTAAATCCATGGATTTACTTACTCAATAAAAAGTTATTCATCTTTTCTGAAATCAACAATGATGAATTTTGAATATATGCATGGTTTATGAGTTATGTATAATTCAAAATTTCTTTTTAAGATAATTGTGGCCTATTTGGGTATGTAAAATATACCTCAAGGCTCACAATCCAAGCTATAGAAAAACAGTTAACCCAGACAGGGCCTACTCAGATTCCTTCAGGCTCACAAGGAGAAGGCCAAATAAGCTCTCCAGTGGCTTTACACCATTCAGAAACCAGCAGATCAGTGGCCAAGAGTCACCATTCGTCACAATTCCAGGAAGTTTCCAGGAGAAGACAAGGAAAAAAGGGCAAGAACAAAGCCTCCTTCAACCAGAGGAGGAAAGAGTCAGACCAGAAGTACACAAGAACCAGAAGTAGTTGTAAACCACTCTAGAATCAGTAGTCCTAGTAATAGAAACATTACCCCCACTCAGACTGAAAATAACATTGTCACATCTGAGAGTAACATCAACAGTGATACACTGTGGTTACAAATGTCCCAATATGCTGAGCAATCTACAAAGCAGTTTTCAGAAATTAAAGCTGGCCAAAAGAGGATGAGAAGAACTCAAGCCTCCTTGGAAAAGATAGTTAAGAATCTTCAAGAAGGATATGCTCAACTGAGCAAAGCCTCTGAAGAAACCAACAAAAGACTGAATATAGTCTTTGAAGAACAAAACCACAGCACAAGGGACAGGGAGTGTCTGGAACAAGACATAAACAAATTGTTCAATGCCTACCATAGCTTGAAGCCCCAACCACAAGGCCAAGTTATGGATAATCCATATCAACCAGATAACATCAAACCAGATGCCATGTTGATGAATAAGGCAAGATCCCCATCAAAATACCAAGATGGAGATGGCATGTCTTATTCAGAGAAGGAAGCCTTGAAACAGCTTCCTGAGGCCTCAAACTGGCCCAAATTCTCTGGATCAGGAGAATATGATCATATGGAACTCATAGATTATATTGATGGACTCTTCATTGATGTACCAAGCATAACAGACTACTGGATCACTGCTAGATTGAATACTGCATTTAAAGGTCATGCTAGTATATGGTACACAGAAATGAAAGAAATCCATGGCAGGAGAAACTGCCCATGGTGGAAGAGTCAAATCATCCAAAATTACAGTAATGGAACTTGGATATGGCAAAAGACCATGTCATTTGCAAATTACAAATACTCTGTGGACAAAGATCCATATGAGTGGTGTCTTAGACAGTCAAAAAGACTTAAAGCCATTGATCCTCAGATGAACATCCAAATGAGGAATCACAAAATTCTGACACAATTGCCAGGAGAGCTAGAGCATGCAGCAAAATGCAGATGCAACCAAAATTGCACTCTAGATGACATTGCCAACACCTTACAAGACATAAGGAAAAGGACTAATATAGGGAAATTCACCCCATACATGAGCAATAGTTTCAAGGAGAAATATCCTTTCAGGGTAGAGTTTAAAGACAAACCTAAAGAAAGAGTGGCATAAGTGGCAAAGAAGAGGAATTCTTGTCACAATTGTGGTTCAACAGACCACTATTCCAACAACTGTCCAAAGGAAAAGAAAAAAGTCTATGCCATAGAGAAACTCCCTGAGGAAGAACCTCCAACAGAGGATTCTGAATCAGACTCTATGGGTGATGCCATCAGAGAAAAATCTGATGATGATCAAGACCCAAGAGAGGAATTTTTAGTGGAATACCAAGAGGAAACCCCACTAGAAATTTAGGACATACAGTTGGAAGCAGGCATGCCACAGGACACTGCTAATAAAAACTTGTGCAAACACACACAAGATGCACAAACATTCCTGGTTACACCATTCAAAGGAATGGCATATATACATGGAACAGCCGCAAGAATGACTGTTTGTGTTGACAATGCTCAGCACCCACTGATCATTGATAGTGGAGCACACTGCTCCATAGTGGCCAGAGATTATCTGGATAACCACTTCCCAAACTGGAAAAAACAGCTCTTGCCCACTAAGGCAAAGAACTTCAAAAGTGCATCAGGGAAGATGACTTCCATTGGGACAATTATCAAAGAGATAATTATACCCCACAGGAAGGGCAATATCAGACTCAACCCAGAGTTTGTAGTGCTTGATAATGCTCACATCCAAGGGTTTTTACTGGGAACAGATTACCAGAGGATGTATGGCATAGACATTTACAACAGTAAAAATAGGCACATCACCATTGGTACTAACAAGGAAAAGAAATTTTCACTTGATATATACCAGATATCTTCTCAAGACCCAATGGAAGAACTTCTGAAGGAATTCAGAGAGGGACAGTTTAGCACTACCCTCACCAGGAAACAAAAACTAAGTTTACTGAAGATGCTCAGAAAGAACAGACCAGCATTTTCCATTGGTGAAGAACCATCAGGCAAGATCAAAGGCCATGATATAGAACTATATCTGGATGCGGAAAGGCCTTATCCACCCATTCTGAGGAGACCTCCTTATCCAGCAAGCCTGGAAACCAGGAAATAAATTGAGAAACATATCAATGAACTCCTGGATATGGATGTCATCAGGAAGATTGGACATAATCAAATAGTGGAAATCACCACCACTGTCCTAATCACCTGGCATGATGGCAAGTCTAGACTGTGTGGAGATTTCAGAGCTCTGAATAACTACACAAAAGCAGACAGGTACCCTATACCCAGGATACCTCATGCCTTAGATAAACTGGCTAAAGCCAAATACATAACCAAAATGGATTGTGTGAAAGGCTTCCACCAAAATGGAGTTCAACCAAACTCCATGAAATTACTCAGAATAATATGCCATATGGGCATATATGAGTACACCAGAATCCCATTTTGCATCAGAAATGTACCAGCCCACTTCCAAAGGATGATGGACACAATATTTCAAGATGAAATATTGGAAGGCTGGATGGTAGTATATATTGATGATATCATTATATACTCAGAGACATGGGAAGACCATGTGCAATACATAGACAGAGTGCTAAGTAAATGCACAACCACAAATCTGAAAATTTCACTTAAAAAGTGCAATTTTGGCCAACAAGAGTTACTGGCTCTAGGACATAAAGTCTCAGGTCTTATTATGGCAATTGACCAGAATAAAGTAGCAGAATTACTGAGAAAACCAGTACCAAAAAGCATCAAAGAGATGCAATCCTTTCTTGGGTTTGCTAGCTACTATAGAAACCACATCAAAAACTTTGCACACATAACTAGTAGTTTATACAAGTTATGTTCAAAAGATGTATTTTTTGAAATAACCAAGGAAAGAAGGGATGCATATGAGAGGATCAAATATGAACTCACTAATGCACCTGTGCTCATCTTACCTGACTTTGAACTACCATTCAAGCTATATATAGATGCAGCATGCAGTCAAGGCCTAGGAGCAGCCCTTCACCAAAGACAAATTGTGGATGGTGAACCAAGAGAAGGAGTAATTTGCTACATCTCAAGGCAGCTGAAAGATTCAGAAGCCAGGTATGGGGCCACCCAGACTGAATGTCTATGTCTAGTCTGGGCTCTAGAAAAACTCCACTATTATCTGGAGGGTGCAGTCTTTGAAGTCTACACAGACTGCACAGCCTTGAAGTCTTTACCAAACATGAATACTACAAATAGACACATGCTGAGATGGCAAATAGCCATCCAGGAGTATAGAGGGAACATGACCATCATATACAAAGAAGGTAAAAGTCATACCAATGCAGATGGCCTTGGCAGATGGCCACTGGACAATGTCAAAAGCAATCCAGCTTATGACCCTGAAGTTGCAGCCAAGATTCCTATCCATTTCATGGAAATAGATAGGAAAAAGAACTTCAGATTTTCTGAATGGGCACCAGAGAGTGGTACCCCTGACAGTGGAAACACTGATTCAGAGGAGACAGAAACTCCAATATTGGGAATATGTTCCTCTGAACTGCACAATGAATTTGTCAGTGCAGTATTGAAGTCTTATGCCAAACACAAACAGTGTGGCATACAAGTCCAACTCCTTCAACAAAAATACAGGAGTCCAGAACTGGAAGCTCAGCTGGAAGAACCCTGGTTGAGGGCCTATAAGGATAACAAGTTTTTCCTTATAGATGGCCTGCTCTACCACAGAGAAAAGCACACAAGTGCACTCACAGTGGTAGACAGAGACCACATTTCATTGATCCTGCAAGAATGCCATGACTGCCCCTATATGGGACACATGAGTGAGGACAGGACCAAAGAAAGGGTAGCAAGCACAGTGTCACAGGGGCTCTTCGAAGTGAAGAGGGCCTGGCACTCAGTAAACTGGGACTCACTTATGGAGGGCTCAAAGATAAGATAAGATGAGATACACTTAAGAGTGTTAAAGATGAATTACTAAAAGAATGAATATAAGAAAAGCAGCAACAAAGAAATAAGAATAAGAAATAGAAGAGCCAACCACAAACAAGTCCAAGTCCACTGTTTCAACCTGTCAGAATGGAAAGAGAAGGGTTAATAAGGATATGGCCACCCAACTCATACTGTACAGGCGAAGAAAGAAAAAAGGCAAAGACTAACTTAAGATTAAATAAATATAATACCCAAAATATAAGGATAAGAATATTCAGATAATAATAAATCAACTAAATTAATTAACTGGGGAAAAGTCCCCAGGGGGGAGAAAGAGGGGCTGGTATATGTGAGAATCACCAGCCCTGATCCAGAAAAGAATTTTCATGAGAATAATTGATTGTTGAATTGAGTCTGGCCAATACAGGTCTTGTACAGCTGTACAGGACCTGTACAAGAGGTGTGGTGTATTGGAGTGATCATACAGTTTCATACTGGTGTATTGAAACTGTATTAGGGTGAATCCATCCTGTACAAGTATTGACAGGCTGTATTGATGTACCAAACTGTATGCATGTTTCAGAATGAAGATTGCTGAAACTGACTGCTGATGCAGATACTGGATTTGCTGATTTGAGGTGTTTGAGTGGGTGTATGAATGAATACCCTTACCCCTGATGGATGGTTGTTACACACAGCTTGGTGGCCCAAGTGGGAACAAGAGTTGAGTGAATACATCAACACTTGTGAAAGATGCCAAAAAGAAAATAGGGAACATGGGAAGAAGTATGGGTTACTTCAACACATAGAAGAACCCAAGCACCCATGGGAAACCATCAACATGGACTGGGTTACAGGACTTGTCCGAGGAGGCAAAGGAAACTAAAATGCCTGTTTGATCATAGTTGATAGATTCAGAAAAGGTATGAGGTGTCTACCATGCCCCAAAGAGGACACAGCCATGGATACCGCCCTGTTATTTTGGAATAACATCATATCTACCTGTGGAGTCCCTAAAATCATCATGAGTGATAGGGACCCAAAATTCACATCTGAATTTTGGACCAACTTGTATGACATGCTTGGCACCAAGCTTGCGTTTTCCACAGCTTACCATCCCCAAACAGATGGCCTAGCTGAAAGGATGATCCAGACTATGGAGGACATCCTTAGAAGTTTCTGTGCCTATGGCATGGAGTATAAGGACCATTAAGGATATACCCATGACTGGGTTACCCTTCTACCAGCTGTCCAACTGGCTTATAATAAAAGTCAGCACTCTACAACAGGAAAATCACCTGCAGTGGTAGAGAAAGGGTGGAATCCCCTGTTGCCTGTGGATCACTTGAAGAAGAATATTCTGACCATCCACCCCACAGCCAAAGACCTCCATGATATATGGAAAAGGGCTTGTGACACAGCTGCCAAATGCATAGCTGAGGCAAAAGAATATAACAAGCAGAGGTGGCACAAGACACACATGGAACCTGACTTTAAGGAAGGGGACCAGGTGCTAGTGTCTACACTGAACTTTAACAATTTAAAGGAACCAAGAAGATGAGGGACTCTTTTTTTAGGCCTTTCACTATCATTAAGCTGATAGGAAAGAATGCAGTAGAAGTCAAACTTACAGAGGAATTTTCCAGGAAGCAACCAGTCTTCCCAGTAAGTTTGGTCAAACCATACCTCCAAACAGAGGAGGGCAAATTCCCCTCCAGGAAGAAGAACCCCACACCACCTGATATAGTGGAAGTGGAAGACTCCCCAGGACCTGTGAGTAAAATTATCAGGGCCAGGAAGATCAGACTTAATGGGAGGGATCAAAGACAATACTTAGTCAGATTCAAGCACCAAACAGCTGATAAAGACAAATGGTTGGCAGAAGATGCCATAACAGATGGGAACCTTCATCTAAGGAGATTCAGGGCCTCTAAGAGAACTGACCAGTCTCATCAATGATGAGCCTTTTTTAGAGGGAGGGTATGTCAGCCTGTGACTCAAAACCAGAGCACAAGCATGACAGCCAAAATACCATAAACCAATGGTATAGCCAGGATACCACCAAAACATGGAGCTGAGCCAAATCAGCCCCAAAGGTATCAAACAAAAGAGGGAACTCACCTCTTCCTGAAAAAATAAGTCCCATCACCATACGACAAGAAATAACAAAGTTATTCCTGCTCAAAGTTATTGCTGAGCATAAACCTTAATTTTCACCTCCCATCCAAAATCTAGAAGGAGAGGCTTAACCCCATCAAAGGGGTATTCAAAATGAATCTCTAAGCCAGGGCTATCCAATGGTACCAGCCAAACTGAGCTAGCACCAATATTACTGGAGTTATGGTCAATTTCAGGCCAAATAAGGGTGAACAAAACATTCACCTCCCATCTAACTTCTTCAGTTTTAGTGTGGGATACCTGAACTGGGGTATTTTTGGAAAGAGCACAATCAGGGCTATCTGATGGTTCCATCCACTTCCTCATATCTCAACTCCAACAGAAGTTATGGGGCAAACAAGCTCAATACAGCTTTTTGCCTAAAACACGCAAATGTACAAAAATCTTGTACATGGGATAACTTTGCCATATCTAATGATACCCATATCAAATGAGGTATCATTGTGTAGAGCACATACAGGGCTACACACTGAAGCAATTTTGAGGTTGATATCTCAAGAATTGACAAAGCTATAGCTCTTTTAAGGTTAAAATCCCACCTGCTGTCATATACAGCCTTACCATGGGATAATATCCCATAATAATGAATATGAGGTGTCAAATAGACGAAGAAGCATGTTTTTACTTCAATACCTCATATTTCAGTCAATACTGGGGTCCCATACAGTTTCTGTACAGCATTCTACGCGTCATACACGTCAGAATCAGGCTGTGAGGTCCCCAGATGAAAATTTAAACCCTGTATTGGTGAAAACTGCCCAGATGTGGTTTCAAAACCACATCTGAGCCCAATACAGGGAATAAATGCTGTTTGAAAACCACAAGTCAGTCCTAGAGAGTGAAAAATCTTCACTTCCTCTACACGGAAAGGTCTAGCACCCTTTCCACCCCATTTCAGGATAAAAAGGAGGCTTTTCACAGCCAGAATTGTCTCCTCATCCTGCTCTTGAATAAACTATTTAGTAAACTGTCAAAAACAGTCTTACTCTTGGTTAATAATCAGGTATAATCTTAAATTAAACTATTGTAGTCTTTATTATTGTAACCCAACAGGTAAAGCTGCACCCAGGGCTTTCAACAGCGCTCACAACCACTATATTCACTATAGTAAAGCCCTTTTATTTTCAATTAAATCGATTTTGAACCCTTATAAATCACTTTTAAGCTATTTTCCACATGTCACAGTCATAGGTTTAGTTGTAAATAGCTTTATTACCACTTCAACATAGACTCATCCTGACATCTTTATCCTTCTATTGTTCTCAAAACTTCAATGTTGTTGATTAAATACAACACCTTTAAGTTTGCATCCTGATAGATATAAAGAAAAGATAACAACTGGGTTTGGTTACAACGCGATGAGTATGGTAATAAAATTTTTACGACTGGACTGGTTTTAGTTTAGGCACCAAAGGTTTGAGACAATGCAGCAGTCAATCAGTTATAACTGTTTTAAAATGTATCTCTAATACCCTCCTGGGCTTGGGGCTTGAAAATCCTAAAGCAGAGCAACGCTCAAGATTCTGCTTTCTTCCTGGGGATTTTGTGAGTATGTTGGCAGGCATTAATCCTGTGGAGATATATTTGATATCAACAATGCCCTCTTTCAACAATTGACAACACCACTGAAGGCACAACTAGATGTGTTGAATTCGATTTTGATAGAGTGGATTTTTAAGAAGAGCAAGAGCTCCCT
Source organism: Austropuccinia psidii (assembly GCA_023105745.1). Classification (NCBI taxonomy): domain Eukaryota; kingdom Fungi; phylum Basidiomycota; class Pucciniomycetes; order Pucciniales; family Sphaerophragmiaceae; genus Austropuccinia; species Austropuccinia psidii. The sequence goes on from JALGQZ010000016.1 coordinate 21,067,365, forward strand.
GGTTGTCACAGAACAGATTGGCTTTAATTGAAAGGCCAAAAGCTGAAACCAGCTCTAGAAGCCAGAATACATCTTGGCAGAAGTTAGGGATGGAACAATACTCTGCTTCCATGGAAGAGAGTGCCACTGCCTCTTGCTTTGTCATTTTCCAATTTATTAGACCATAGAGAAAAAAACCACTTCCAGAGAAAGATCTGAAGCCATAATTTGAGCCACAATCAAAGTTGCAGTAGGAAACAATGGAAGAGTTATCATCTCTTCTCCCTAACCATAATCCCCAGGTACTCATACCTTTCAAATAGCAGCAAATGTTCATGAAAGCCAATTCATGGTCATTGGAGGGAAACAGAGAAACTGAGAGAGACATGAAGAAGAGTATGCAAGATCAGGCCTAGTGCAGGCAAATAATTGATTGAGGGGTCCTAAAGCCCTCCAATAGTGAATTTTTGCAGGTTCAGAGTCAGTAATTGCAAGAGGAAGGAGTTTTGAAGAAGGTACTTGAGGAGTCAAGACGGGTTTGCATTCCACCATGCCAAAAGAATCCAAAAATGAGCTTATATAGAGTTCTTTACTGAGAAAGATAACACTCTTGATCTTATTTTTTGTCACTTTCATACCAAGGACATAGCCAAGATCGCCAAGATTGTCAGCTGGAGTCTATGTTGAAGCAGTGATAAGGCTATTCACAACTAGAACTTTGACTGTGACACGTGGAAATAATTTAAAAATAAGATTTTTAATTGAATATAATTGTTTATAATATAATAACAGGGTTCTACTATTGAAGAATAGTGGTGGTGAGTGCTATTGAGAACCCTGGGTGCAGTATTACCAGTTGGATTACTATAATAAGAGGTACAATAGTTAAAATTTTAATTATACCCTGATTATTACCCAAGAGTAAAACTGTTTTTGATGGTTTACTACATAGGATATTCAAGAGCAGGATGAGGAAGCAATTCTGGCTGTGAAAAGCCTCCTTTTTATCCTGAAATAGGGTGGAAAGGGTGCTAGACCTTTCCGTGTAGAGGAAGTGAAGATTTTTCACCCTCTAGTACTGGCTTGTGGTTTTCAAACAGCCTGTATAACCTGTATTGGGCTCAGATGTGGTTTTGAAACCACATCTGGGCAGTTTTCACCAATACAGGGTGAAGTTTTTCATATGGGGATCTCACAGCCTGATTCTGACGTGTATGACACATAGAATGCTGTACAGAAACTGTATGGCACCCCAGTATTGACTGACATATGAGGTATTGAAGTAAAAACAAGCTTCTTTGTCTGCTTGACACCTCATATTCATGGTTATGGGATGTTATCCCTTGGTAAGGTTGTATATGATATCAGGTGAGAATATCACCTTAAAACAGCCATACCTTTGTCAATTCTTGACATATCAACCTCAAAACTGGTTTGGTGTGTAGTGCTGTATGCTCTCTACACAATGGTACCTCATTTGATATGGGTATCATTAAATATGGCAAAGTTATCCCATGTACAAGACTTTTGTACATTTGCATGGTGAAGGCCAAAAGCCGTATTGAGCTTATTTGCCCCATAACGTTTGTTCTAGTTGAGCTATGGGGAAATCAATGAAACCTTGAGATGGCCCTGATTGTTCTCTTTCCAATTTGGCCCCACTTCAATTATGCCACACTCAAACTGTAGAAGTTAGATGAGAGGTGAATGTTTTGTTCACCCTTCTTTGGCCTGAAATTGACCATAACTCCAGTAATATTGGTGCTAGCCCAGTTTGGCTGGTACCATTAGATAGCCCTGGCTCAGAGCTTCATTTTGAATACCCATTGGATGGGGTTAAGCCTCTCCTTCTGGACTTTACATGGGAGGTGAAAACTAAGGTTTATGCTCAGCAATAACTTTGAGCAGGAATAACTTTGTTATTCTTTGTCCTATGGTGATGGGACTTACATTTTCAGAAAGAGGTGAGTTTCCTCTTTTGTTTGATACCTTTTGAGCTGATTTGGCTGAGCTCCATGTTTTGGTGGTATTTTGGCTATACCATTGGTTTATGGTATTTTGGCTGTCATGCTTGTGCTCTGGTTTTGAGTCACAGGCTGACAAAGATCTTTCACATCACACATAGAGGAAATCTGATCCCAAAACACATCAAGATTACTGCTGCCAATAACCAGATCCTCAATATGCATGAAGACAAAGCAGGCCTTGAGGTCATTTCTAATAACAAAACAAGGATCAGCAGCAGATGGACAGCACCCTGCTTTAACAAAGAACTGTTTGATCCTAAGATACCAATTCCTAGGGCTTTGCTTAAGCCCGGAGAGAGATTTTTTCAGCCTTTGGCAGATGGGACTGGTTTTCAGGATTTTGTAGGCTTTGGGAATCCAAATAAAAAGGTTTTTTTCAAGGTTCCCATGAAAAAAGGTGGTTTTTACATCCATTTGATGGAGGTCAAAGTTGTGATCAGCACAGTACCCCAAGAGAAAGAGGAGGGTGGAAAGGCTTCCAGCTGGTGCAAAAGTTTCATGAAAGTCTAGGTCTTCAATCTGGAGGAATCCTCAAACACAAAGACAAGCCTTCTCTTCAATTACATTACCAAAGGAATTTAGACGTAAAAACTAAATATATATTTCAATATATAATAAAACGTGCTTAGATCATATTAAAGCTAAAAATACCTAAAGGACAAGTGATTAATATGAAAGAAATCATAATTGGCTAAGCTACACGTGCGAAATGGAACAACGTATGCTAAAGACAAAAGAGTCAGTAAGAAAAGAATGGTACTACAAAAAGCAGAGATGCCGCACATAGATAATGGAGTTATGATAGAAAATATGTGTAAAGCAAAAAGGAATGAAATTTAAATATAATTGTTTTTGAAAGAGAAAAAGATAGAGGCTATTAAGGAGAATGTTTTTCTGAAGAGACGAGAAATGAGACAAATGTAATCGTTTAAGTATGGATGGCTAAGACAGAGAAATAGAGAAAAAATAGGAAAAGAGTTGAGATCCAGACCGGAGTGGATAACCGGTAGTAGTGGTTTGTGAAGGTAGTTGTAAGTGGTTAGGTTAGAGATAGCATGGTGGGAGATTTCAAAAGGAGGTTGCAGTAAGTGGTTAGGCTTGAAAAAGCATTTTTTAAAGTGTAATGGAAGGTTCTGGTTTATCAGGGATTTCAACGGCCTCCCTTACAAAGAACAAGAGGGGTATGAATTTTAGTAGATGTTAATGAATGATTCTGATCTGAGAAAAATAGTCTTCCCCACTGCTTTGGTAAGGGAATCTTCCCCCATAAGATGAGTAGATACATAGAAGAATTCTAGTTTCAGATTTTTGATGAGATCCCAGAAGAAGTGAAATTTGATATCCATATGTTTTGTTTTGAAACCATTGTGATTGATGTTGGAGTGCGCTAAGTCAATTGCCCCTTTGTTGTCATTGTAGAGTGTCGGAATATTTCCGGGAACTTCTAAGTTGATTTCTTGTAGGAGTTGTTGAAATCATAGGATTTTGTTAGAGGCGTTAGAGAGAGATTTGTATTCCACTTTGGTGGTTGCATGAGATATTTTTTGCTGTTTTTTTGTTCGCCAGGAAATCAGGTGATGATTGAGAAAGAGAGTATAGCCTCCCATGGATCTTCAGTCAATCAGTGAATTTCCCCAGTCAGCATCAGCATAGGAAATGATGTTGCACTTTCCCTTGTTTTGATAGGTGAGGGTTTTTTCTTTTGTGTGATATAAATAGTGAAGTACTTGTAAGCTAGCCACCCAGTGCTTGAGACTGGGTTGTTCAAGAAATTGTGAGAGATGGCTGATTGCAAAGGTGATATCCTGTCTGTTGTTTGTGCTGATGTAGTTGAGAGCTCCTATGATGCTTATGTAATTCAAACCCAATTTTTGGAACATTTGTATCTTGCTTTCAGAGGCTTTCGTAAGTTGTAAACCGGGTTTCAGAGGTGTGTTGATGGGTGCAAGTTTTGTGATGTTGGAATTTTAGGCAATCTTCTTTATGTAGTGTTCTTGCGAAAGGGAGAAACCGGCTTTGTTATACAATATTTTGATTCCAAGTAGTAAATTTGCCTTACCCTTTTCCTTGCATTTCTTCTTTGAATGATTTGATGTCGGGTCCAAAGATAGCTAAGTCATCCACATGGATGTAGATCCAGATAGGGTAGGATCCCCCCTGTAGAAAACGCAGGAATCTGACAGAGAACACACAAAACCTACTGAGATTAGCCATTTCTCCAGGTGGTTGTACCAAGCCAGAGGGGCCTGCTTCAAGCTGTATATTGCTTTGTTGAGATGCAGAACCTTAGTTTTTGGTATGTCTACCCCCTCTGGTACTGCGAGGAAAATACATTCATTCAGTGGAGCGTTGAGAAACGCACTCTTGACATCCATTTGGTGGAATTGGAGATTGTTGACTGTGGCATTTGAGATTATTGCGTGTTGTGGTATTCCATACGTTAATGGCCCAGTTTCAAGTGGAACTTCATTTATAGGACTATAATTTGAAGACTGAAGAAAGAAAAATCAATAATCAATCAATTACAATAGAGGAATTCAGAAATATAATGGATTTAACTTCATCAATATGTATAATCCCATAAGCAAATCCTGGAAGAATGGTCCATTTGATTACAAGAATAATAATAAAATAAGGAAAAGAAAATGACAAGCTAACAGAAATGTTAAAGTTACCAGTGAAAAGGGGTAGTGTAACACTCAAGTTACCCAAGCTCTGCTCAACCTTTGGATTACTCAGCAATGCAGTTATTAATCTGAGGACAGTTCAATAAGGAATAAATACAAGCTGTATTAATCAACAGTCACAAGACAGGAAGAAAAAGATCAATTAATTTATGCAAGGAAAATACATCAAAACCTTAAATTACACAGCATATCTGTGGAAACACAAGCACAGCCACCTGATAAGCCAGTAAATATAAATTAAAAACAGAATTAAGTTAGATAAAGAAAAGAAAAAACTCATACAGGGCAAATAGACTCCCCACAATACACAGCATCCTCCACTTACAGTTCAAAAAATGCACAGACCTATGGTGAAATAACTATACAAAATCATCTCATACCACCAAAAATTGTGCAACAAACCAAACAAATGGTGCAATACCTGGAAGAAATGACACCATCTCAAAATTACTCACCCGCTACATACCCTCAAGGCTGTGCATAATAATATTAAAGTTTGAGTAAAATATAAATAAAGCTTTAGAAATGGTGCAATATACCAAACATATGGTGCAATATCCTGGTCAAATGACACCATCTCAAAATTCCTCACCAGAAAAAACATCTCAGATTACATAATCATACATAAATTGGTGCAAAAAACCAAACAAATGGTATCTCACCACTGTAAAGAAATTATCCCAGCCAAAAGAAGTGAAAAATTCTAAGCCCCTTGTTTTTGAGTGCCTCTATGGAGGGCCCGAAGAATATAAATAGAGCTCCTCTCTCCCTCATTTCTTCCTCTTTTCCCCATGAATGAATGGATGCATGAATGAATCCAATTAGTTATATACCAAGAAGGAGAATAACTATTCATCCCTCACTAGTAGCTCAACCTAGTATTATTATTAAAAAGGAATTATATATCAAGAAGGAGAATAATTCATCCATTGCTTACTAGTAGGATAATCTAGTTATTTTATTAAAAGTATTATAGACTTATAAGTTTAATTCATAGTGATTTCTAATTAATAGTAGTTAACAGAAGGTCTACTTAATATTATTAATCCACCCTATGTTTAAATTATTTGTCAGCCTGTGACTCAAAACAGAGCACTAGCATGACACCAACATACCATAAATAATGGTATGACAAGTATTGAACAAACATAGTCAATACAGGTAATAATTAAGAGAAAAAAACCCTCTTACATTAAACACCAACCTTATCCAAACAGAACAAGGAAACCTAGAGGAGAATAAACAAGTCAAAACCATTATTTTCACCTCTCATCTAACTTATGCATATTTAAGTTATCCTATACCAAAATGGTATTTTTCTTAAAGCTCACATAGAGAGCTAAACAATGATATCATCCATGTTGTTGTAACACCACTACAACTGGAGATACCATATAGCCTCATTTTCAAAACCAAGTCCCCCTGAAAGTCAAAGAGGGCTTGTACAAAACTGTACAAAAGTATAACCAAATTAAAGATCTCAACAAGAGCTTTAATTTGAGACACCTTAGACCTCTGTATCTCTTAAATTGACTGAGGGATCTTGGTTCAAAGGTTTAATAACCAAAATACAGATATTCTGAAAATAAGAAAATAAACAAACCCCTGTATCTTTGGCATACACTCATACAACTGTACAGTGTCATATACCAAACTGTAGGGCTAATCAAGCCCTACAAAACTGTATCATCAGAATACAGATATCTTCCAAACTGAAGAAGATATCTGGTATGGAAGTTTTTGAAGCGTCATACTGATGTACAAAAATACATCCAAAAACTTAAAACCCTTATAACTTTTGCTATTTTAAAGAAGGGTAAACATGAAGCATACCAAATTGAAGAGATCATTAAGCCCTTCAATTCTGTGCTCTTAGTTTCTTGATATCTCAAAAACTGACCAAGATATCTTGGTTGGAAGTATTTTGGCCAATACTGGCCTGTACCAAACCTGTACCAACCAGTACAGTCTTAATACTCAAAATAATGGTTGTTCAAAGCTTAAACCCGCCCAGAATGACTAGTATTGGTCATACAAACACCAGAACAACGTCATCCAAGTGCTGACGTGGCAGGTGAAAAGTTTTTTCATCCTGTATTGATCCAGAATGATCATTTGTGGTCCCAAAACCACAATTCTGCCTCTACTGACGTCAGAATTGAGGATCCAGAACCACAGACTGGCCAATGGAGTGAAAATTTTCACTCCTCTGACGTGTGAAGAGTAAATAACTCTTGACAGTCTTGAAAGATATAAAAAGAAGGGTTTTTGCCTTCAAAAATCCTCATCTTATCTTTTTATTATATATTCTTACGTGACAAGACTGTTATCCATCAGTAGTGTCCTTAGAATACTTAAAGATATAATTAAATATAATTATTGTAGTGTCTCTTTACAGTCAAAGATATTAGAACATTGCAACCCAGGTCCTCAATAGACTCATCACCACTGTTACCACGTAGCAGTAGGACCTGAAGAATTATTTTATTACTTATTTTGACGTGTCACAGTCATAGTACTAGCTTGTATTTACTGTTTTTAAGCTTCTACATAGACTCACCCTGACAATTTGGGGGCCTGGCCGTGGTTATTCAACCTTATTGGACGTATTTTGAACTGAATTAGGCGTAAAATTCAGCTATTTAAAAGGTATTTCACTACAAGTGAGTAAAATTTTTATTTTATTATCATTTTTTTCTATGTACAATTCCTTTTTTTTTTACTCCAAAAATATATATTATAAAATATTTTTGTTGAGAATAAGAGTACATATCCTCTTTATTTTTTTATTGCAATAAATTTCACGAAATTTCATAATAATACATCTGTATTATTTAAATTTCAATATAAATAATAATATACAAACAGTATATTATTTATTTTACTATTATTTTTCACCAAAGTGCGTGAAAACTAATATATAAACATTTATTAATTAATAATTAATAAATATAAAATAATAAAATAATTTTTTATTATTTTACAAGGAATATTTTAATTAAATATTTCCTTTAAAACAAGATATCACTCAAATTGACGTGAAAACTTGTAATTACTTGATATTTAACTAATATCAAAGTCTTATAATAAATATTATTTATAATATTTATAATAAAAAATCAAATTTATTATAATTTAATAAATTTGACGTGTTTACACAAAAACACAATAATATCCAAGTGAATCATTCACAAAACACTTGGATATTACAGTTTTTTCACTTATAAAACATAAGTGAAAAACTCAAGACTGTGATTTTTCAAACAAAAACATATAAAAACAATAAAAAACATAAAAACACTTAAAAATTTCGAAAAATAACAGTAGAATTGAATATAATCATTTTGTTTTATCATAAAATACTGATATACAATCTGAAATATCTTTTCTGAATAGTGGAAAAGGACTACATTCCATTAGAAACCCAGTCACAAGGAAACCCATCTGTGACAGCCTCAGAAGACAGAGAGGCGCTGCCAAACACCAAGGGCAAGCAGAAAAGACACAGTGAAGTGACAATCAACTCAAAAGATTGGACACCAATAGCTGTGCCAAGGGCCAAAAAACCCAGAAAAGCTCCAAAAAAACCAGTTGGATCACCAAAACAAGTTGAGAAACAGAAAATCACTGTTATCAACCCAGTTGTAAACTCCAAAGGCAAATTGCCAAAGAGTATAGATCATAAATTTGTACAAGGGCCTGCCAAAGGTAAATAAACCTTGAAAAATACAACATTTTTTATTGTCTGTCATTTTTTAACATTGTTAACATGACACCTCCACTTCTTAGAGATCTTGGATTCCCAAGAAATCAACCAGAACACTGGCCAAGAAGACACAGAGGAAGAAGAACTGGAGCAGATGACCAGCAAAGGACTTACCATCAGGGAACTCCTACCCAAAGTCTTGTTCCAAATCAAATTCAACCCAGGAGTCCAACCAGGAGATTGGACAGATGCAGAACAGGTTCTCCAAATACACAAACTCCTGAGAGACCTCTTCACATGGAGCATGGACAACAAAATGTTCACCATGGCAGCATCATGGGCAGAAGTGGGGATAACAACCCAGAAGATCTGTCTCAAGCAAATGGCTTGGATGGAACTTATGACAGAAATGCAAGGTTGGAATCCCAACAAGAATTTCAAACTCTTAGAAGAAAGAGCAACCAGAATCAAAGAGAACCAGGCAGCCATACAAGCCATAGAGAGATCTTGGCACAAGGAAGAGCCCAGTCAGATTCAGGCACCCCCAGAAATGGAAGAAGAAGCCCCATCTTCCCCACAACCATCCAGCAGTTCCAGGCCTTACAAGCCAAAGGAAACTTCATCCAAAGCTCCCCCACCATTCCAGGTAGTTTCCAACAGGAGAAAAGGAGCCCAAGGGAAAAACAAAACTTCTTTCAACCAGAGGAAGAAAGAAGCAGACCCATTGATGAAAAAGCTGATGGACTTAGTCCAAGAAGTACACAAAAACAAGAAATAGTTGTACCTACAAATAGTTTTTCTAGTTCTGACTCAATAGACCCAGAATTAATAACTGAAACTACAATGCACACTCATGAGTTTGAAAACAAATTCACATGGACCAAATTGGCCCAATTCATGGAGTGGACACATGAAACCTCAGAAAAAATGAGGACAGAAGTGGAAACATTGAAAGAAGAAAATGCTTTCCAAGCAACAGTCATAAAAGACTTGAATTCAAATCTGGCCAAAATTTGGACAGAATTTGAAAAAACCAACAGACAGTTGAATTCAATTCTAGAAGAACAACAAACTGTGAGGAGGGATCTGAGGAATATCCAGCAGCAGCAGGATAACCTTGACAAAGAAATTGATTACCTCTATGACAGGGAAGACAATCAATACCCTCCAACACAAGGTCAGCCTACTACCTCTACAAAATTAAAAGAAGAGGACAAAGACTATGACCAGGAACCTGAATATCAGATTCCAAAGTTAAGATCAGAGTCAGTGTACCAAGATGGGGAAAATCTCAACTATTCAGAGAAACAGGCACTGAAACAGTTACCAGAAGTAACAAACTGGCCAAAGTTCTCAGGAATAGGGGAATATGACCATATGGAGATCATTGACTATATTGATGGACTCTTTGTTGATGTCCCAAAGATACCAGACTACTGGATCACAACAAGACTCAACACAGCATTCAGAGGCCATGCAAACATATGGTATACTGAAATGAAAGAAATACATGGCAGGAAAAGCTGGCCATGGTGGAGGAACCAGATTATACAAAAGTATAGCAATGGTAGCTGGATCTGGCAAAAAACCATGTCCTTTGAAAGTGATAGATACTCCACAGAAAAAGACCCTTATGAATGGTGCCTCAAACAAACAAAGAGGCTAAAAGCTATTGATCCCAATATGACAATAGAAATGAGAAACCATAAACTCCTGACAAAATTGCCAGGAGATCTAGAACATGCAGTCAAATGCAGATGCAACAACATCAGCGGCATTGATGACATAGCAAATGTCATACAAGATGTGAGAAAAAAGACCTCCATAGGAAGGTACACATCTTTCAAACCAAACTTCAAAGACAAGAGGTCTGAAGTTAAAGAGACAAACAAAGAAAAAGGGAAAGAAACCCCAAAAAAGAAATATGTGTGCCACAACTGTGGTTCACCAGACCATTATGCCAACAATTGCACAAAACCAAAAAAGAAAATATATGCAATTGATGAAGAATCAGAAGAAGAACAAACAGGTGAAAAATCTGATTCTGACAGCATGGGAAATGGTATGAGAGCAGAATCACAAAGTGAACCTGATACCATAGATGAATACATAGTGGAATGCAATGAAGAAAGTTCACTTGATATACAAGACATTGAATTGGATTCAGGCATACCACAAATAACAACAGACAAAGAGCTCTGTAAGCACACACAGAATGCACAAACATTCCTGGTAACCCCCAATAGAGGGATGGGATTCATTCATGGAACACCTACAAAATTGACAGTTTATATTGAGAACTGTAAACACCCAATGATCATTGACACAGGAGCAAGTTGCTCCATAGTGGCAAAAGAATACTTGGAACAAAATTTCCCCAAATGGGAAGATGATATAATCCCAACAAAAGCCAGAAACTTCAAAAGTGCCTCAGGCAAAATGCACCCACTAGGGACAATAATCAAAGAGATAATTATCCCACACCAAAAAGGAAATATCAGACTGGAACCTGAATTTGTAGTTCTAGAAAATGCACATGTACAAGGATTCTTACTAGGTACAGAGTACCAAAGAATGTATGGTATGGATATTTGCAATAGTAAAAACAGATATCTTACCATAGGTACAAACAAAGATAAAAAATTTTCCTTTGACATTAACCATATAACAAATGATAACACCTTGAAAGAACTAGTGGAAGAATTCAAAGAGGCCCAATATGGCACTCAACTCACCAGTAAGATGAAACTCAACTTACTGAAAGTATTGAGAAAGCACAGAGGAGCTTTTGCAATAGGAGATGAACCACTAGGAAAAATCAAAGGACATGATATAGAATTATATCTGGATGTAGAAAGACCATATCCACCTATGCTTAGGAGACCACCATACCCAGCCAGCATGGAAACTAGGAAAGAAATTGAGAAACACATCAATGAACTCCTAGAAATGGGGGTAATAAGAAAGATAGGACATAATGAGATAGTAGAGGTCACTACACCAGTCCTTATAACATGGCATGATGGTAAATCCAGACTATGTGGTGACTTCAGGGCTTTGAATAATTACACCAAAGCAGATAGGTACCCCATCCCAAGGATACCACATGCACTAGATAAACTAGCAAAAGCCAAGTTCATTACAAAAATGGACTGCATGAAAGGTTTTCACCAGAATGGGGTAAAACCAGATTCCATCAAATTGCTAAGAATTATATGCCATATGGGCATATATGAATATACCAGAATGCCATTTGGCATTAAGAATGCACCAGCCCATTTTCAGAGGATGATGGATACCATATTTCAAGATGAAATAATGGAAGGGTGGATGGTAGTGTACATTGATGATATCATAATATACTCAGAAACATGGGAAGACCATGTGAAGAAAATTGATAAAGTATTGGGAAAATGCACACCAATCAATATGAAGATATCTCTTAAGAAATGTAACTTTGGACAGCAAGAACTGCTAGCCCTAGGACACAAAGTTTCAGGTTTAAGTCTAGCTATAGACCAAAATAAAGTTGCTGCAGTACTAAAGAAACCAGTACCAAAGAACATCAAAGAAATGCAATCTTTTTTGGGCTTTGCCAGCTACTACAGAAGCCACATAAAGAACTTTGCACACATCACTAGTAGCCTATACAAACTGTGCTCAAAAGATGTGGTCTTTGAAATTACCAAGGAAAGAAGGGATGCATTTGAAAAGATCAAACATGAACTGACCAATGCCCCCGTCCTAATGATGCCTGATTTTGAACTACCATTCAAACTATACATAGATGCAGCATGTAGCCAAGGGCTAGGAGCAGCACTACACCAGAGGCAACTAGTAGATGGCATACCCAAGGAAGGAGTAATTTGCTATATCTCAAGACAACTGAAAGACTCAGAAGCTAGATATGGAGCTACTCAGACAGAATGTCTATGCTTGGTATGGGCATTAGAAAAACTCCATTACTACTTAGAAGGAGCAGTATTTGAAGTTTTTACTGACTGCACAGCCCTCAAGTCACTGTTGAACATGAAAACAACAAACAGACACATGCTTAGGTGGCAAATAGCCATACAAGAATACAGAGGGAATATGACTATCATCTATAAAGAAGGGAAAGGTCATACTAATGCAGATGGTCTCAGCAGGTGGCCACTGAAGAATGACCAAGAAAATCCAGCATATGACCCAGAAAATGGGGCCAAGATACCTATACAATGCATGGAGATAGACAGGAGAAAGAACTTCAAACTATCAAACTGGGCATTAGGGAATGATTCATCAAACCCAGCACAGAGCTATGGGGAGATTAAAGAGATACCCATACTGGGAATCAGCTCCTCTAATCTGAATACAGAATTCTTTAGCATAGTACAATCAGCATACAATAAACACAAACAGTGTAGTATATTGATACAACTACTAAAACAAAAGTACAGGAGTCCTGAACTAGAGAGTCAATTGGAAGAGCCATGGCTCAAAAACTTTAAAGAAAATAGATTTTTTCTGATAGATGACCTACTGTACCATAGGGAAAAACACACAAGTGCCCTGGTAATAATAAGTAGAGAACACATTTCCCTCATACTACAGGAATGCCATGACTGCCCATACATGGGACATATGAGTGAAGAAAGAACTAAAGAAAGAGTCTTTAGCACAGCTTGGTGGCCAAAGTGGGAACAAGACTTGAGTGAATACATCAACACTTGTACCAGATGCCAAAAAGCCAACAGAAGTCATGGTAAAAGATATGGATTACTCCAGAGTATAGAGGAGCCCAAACACCCCTGGGAAGTAATAAACATGGATTGGGTAACAGGCCTGGTCCCTGGAGGAAAAGACAGCTTTAATGCATGCCTAGTAGTAGTAGACAGGTATAGCAAGAGTGTCAGATGTCTCCCCTGTCACAAAGAGGACACAGCAATGGACACAGCCATATTGTTCTGGAACAATGTGATAGCTAACTGTGGAGTCCCAAGAATTATAATTAGTGACAGAGACCCTAAATTCACATCAGAATTTTGGACTAATCTATATGAGATGCTGGGAACCAAACTAGCATTTTCCACAGCTTACCATCCACAAACAGATGGTCTAGCAGAAAGAATGATCCAAACATTGGAAGACATCATTAGAAGGTTTTGTGCATATGGCATGGAATATAAAGACAATGAGGGATATACCCATGACTGGGTAACCCTCCTACCAGCTGTGCAATTAGCATACAACACAAGTATACACTCAGTGACAGGAAAAACCCCTTCCACATTAGAGAAAGGATGGAACCCACTACTTCCAGTAGATTACTTGAAGAAGAACCTCCTCTCAGTACATCCTACAGCTAAAGACTTTCACACAATGTGGAAGACTGCCTGTGAAAAAGCAGAGCAATGTGTGGCTGAAGCCAAATTATATAACAAACAGAGATATGATAAAAGTCACCAAGAACCTGATTTCAAAGAAGGAGACCAAGTTCTAATCTCAACTCTTAACTTCAACAACCTAAAAGGACCCAAGAAGATGAGAGACTCATTCATAGGACCATTCACCATTATTAAATTGATAGGAAAGAATGCAGTAGAGGTCAACCTGACCAAAGAGTTCTCTAGGAAACACCCAGTTTTCCCTGTGAGCCTGGTCAAACCTTATCACCAGACAGATGAGGAGAAATTCCCTGACAGGAAGAAGACAGTCACCCATGAAAGATTGGTAGAGGAAGATGACTCACCTGGACCAGTGAAAAAGATCATTAAAGCCAGGAAGATCAGAATCAATGGGAAAGACAACAGGCAATACCTGGTTAGATTTAAGAATCAACCAGCAGATAAAGACAAATGGCTAACTGAGAAAGAAATCCCAGATGGACAAATACACCTCAGAAGATTCAGAGCCTCCAAGAGGGCTGAAGAGTCTCATCAATGATGAGCCTTCTTTTGAGGGAGGGTATGTCAGCCTGTGACTCAAAACAGAGCACTAGCATGACATCCAACATACCATAAATAATGGTATGACAAGTATTGAACAAACATAGTCAATACAGGTAATAATTAAGAGAAAACAACCTTCTTACATTAAACACCAACCTTATCCAAACAGAATAAGGAAACCTAGAGGAGAATAAACAAGTCAAAACCCTTATTTTCACCTCTCATCTAACTTATGCATATTTAAGTTATCCTATACCAAAATGGTATTTTTCTTAAAGCTCACATAGAGAGCTACACAATGATATCATCCATGTTGTTGTAACACCACTACAACTGGAGATACCATATAACCTCATTTTCAAAACCAAGTCCCCCTGAAAGTCAAAGAGGGCTTGTACAAAACTGTACAAAAGTATAACCAAATTAAAGATCTCAACAAGAGCTTTAATTTGAGACACCTTAGACCTCTGTATCTCTTAAATTGACTGAGGGATCTTGGTTCAAAGGTTTAATAACCAAAATACAGATATTCTGAAAATAAGAAAATAAACAAACCCCTGTATCTTTGGCATACACTCATACAACTGTACAGTGTCATATACCAAACTGTAGGGCTAATCAAGCCCTACAAAACTGTATCATCAGAATACAGATATCTTCCAAACTGAAGAAGATATCTGGTATGGAAGTTTTTGAAGCCTCATACTGATGTAAAAAAATACATCCAAAAACTTAAAACCCTTATAACTTTTGCTATTTTAAAGAAGGGTAAACATGAAGCATACCAAATTGAAGAGCTCATTAAGCCCTTCAATTCTGTGCTCTTAGTTTCTTGATATCTCAAAAACTGACCAAGATATCTTGGTTGGAAGTATTTTGGCCAATACTGGCCTGTACCAAACCTGTACCAACCAGTACAGTCTTAATACTCAAAATAATGGTTGTTCAAAGCTTAAACCCGCCCAGAATGACTAGTATTGGTCATACAAACACCAGAACAACGTCATCCAAGTGCTGACGTGGCAGGTGAAAAGTGTTTTCATCCTGTATTGATCCAGAATGATCATTTGTGGTCCCAAAACCACAATTCTGCCTCTACTGACGTCAGAATTGAGGATCCAGAACCACAGACTGGCCAATGGAGTGAAAATTTTCACTCCTCTGACGTGTGAAGAGTAAATAACTCTTGACAGTCTTGAAAGATATAAAAAGAAGGGTTTTTGCCTTCAAAAATCCTCATCTTATCTTTTTATTATATATTCTTACGTGACAAGACTGTTATCCATCAGTAGTGTCCTTAGAATACTTAAAGATATAATTAAATATAATTATTGTAGTGTCTCTTTACAGTCAAAGATATTAGAACATTGCAACCCAGGTCCTCAATAGACTCATCACCACTGTTACCACGTAGCAGTAGGACCTGAAGAATTATTTTATTACTTATTTTGACGTGTCACAGTCATAGTACTAGCTTGTATTTACTGTTTTTAAGCTTCTACATAGACTCACCCTGACATTATTAGTCTTATAATTATAATACTATAAATAATACTCATAATATTGAGTTTATCCCCATAAAATTTACATTATAAAGGAAAAATAGTCTTATTATATATTCATATTGAAAAAAACCAACCTTAAAACTATATATGATTATATATAAAAAACCCTACCCTTATATTATATTATATCTTTTATATATTTAACAAACATCCTCTCTATATTGAACAATATCTTACCAATAAGTTATTAAAGGTCTTATTACTATATTATATTAACAATTACCCTCTCAAACCATTAAGTATTATAACATATATGACATCAAATTGAACTTTCCCCTTAAAATATATATTATTACTATTATATTAAATCAACCTCTTATACTATTAAGGTTTTACCCTTAAAATCATCTTATATTATTACTTAAAAAGTATATTTTATATTTTTTTAACTTATAAGTTACTGACCTGATTATTGAATAGGTCTGAGAGAGACTGCTAAAAAGTCTTCTCTAGTTGTAAAGCCACAATCTTAAATATTTATTTGTGAGCTCTGTAGGGAGATTGTTTAGTATATTCAGAGGGGCAGCTAATACACCATTAGCACCCTTGGTTACAAGATTATTTCAGAAATTCAAAACTGTTTACCTGTTATTTCCCCCTCAAAAGCTGCCTTATCCAATCCCACATTAAAAGGAGTTCCACAGTGTAACAAGCTGATCCGACCAGTGGGAAAGAAAGTTTGTGAGTAATATAGCCCTTGGATTTGATGAAAGCCTTGCTTTGTGTTAAATTACTTGTTTTTGGTTGTCATATTTCACTTTAAATAGCCAGGTGCAGGTGATTGGATGATCTTTGGGTATTTTGTCCCTTATAGTCCATACTTCTAACTCTCACATGTTTAGTTCTTTTGAGATTGCCTCTTTCCATTTGTTGCCATCTTTACTGTTGATTGCTTGTTGGTAACTTTTCGTAATCATGCTTGCTTCAACAGTTTGATGCGCCCTTCTTTGGTAGGGTAATATGTTTGCTTCAGATACATCTCCTGTGATGAGGGTTGGATGTCTTGGACCAATAATTCTGATCCTTCTCTGAGGTATTTCTTCCACAGCGTTGTGGAATTCATCTTTCCATTGACTACAGGTGTAAGGTTTGTCTATGAAACTCTTGATAATAGTAGCAATATCAATAGTACTATTGCTGTCCTGAGTAGAAATATATAATATAACAAAATATTATAACCACAAATTTAAATATAATTATTAAAAATAATTATATATAAAAAAATAAATCTAATTATTACTATAAGAATATAATAATAATAAAAATATAATAATTATAATAAATTATAATTATTCTATTATTGCTATAGTCACTGACAATTATAACAATAAGAAGTGTAAAGCTCCTAATGAGACAATTAAAGGTGGAAAATATGAATATTAACCACTTATAAATAATATAAATATTATTCATAAAAGAACTAAACACACAGTGTGCAGAAATCATTCTTATAGAATAAAAATTCTATATAAAAAACTAATACTAGATAAAAAAGATATAGAACTTTAGAGAAAACTTACTTATGATATTTATTTAGTACAACAAGTCAAACAACAACAGTTATGATATTAAATAATAATTATAAGTTAAAAACACGCCAAAAATCAATATTTTTAAATATAAAACAACTTTTTATAATAAAATTATGATTAAAGGGTTTTTAAGAGGAATTTGTGGATTTTTAGAAGATATTTAGGATGATTAATTTTATATAATAAAATATATAATTGGTGATTACAACAATAATCTAAATTCTATGATTTCAATTCTTTAATTTTAATTGATAAAGAATAAAATAACTTGAGAATTACTTTAATAATAATATTTTATACTTAATAAAACTTTAGCTGTTGAAATTTCTAATATTATTGGATTGATAATGAATGATGGACAAAAACAGTGATGAAAAGACTCTTTTTATGTCTTCAAAGCAGCTCTCATGATTCATAATGAATATAGAGGGCGTGCTCAGGTGAAAACTGAAAGACCATGTTTGAAAATAAAGTTCTTAGCTTAAGGTAGCTTATTTTTTATTCCAATTTAAAGTTATCAGTGTTATTCTTAACTCCATGTAACTTTAATCCTCATTTAAACTAATTATTTTAAGTTTTTAACATAAATAAACTTATTTATATTAAAGTTCATCACATGAAAACTAGAGTTTCAAGCAGAAATCTCTTAAACTCAATTTTTAAGTAATTTTTAAAGAAATTATAGTTTTCTTTGAGCTTTAATTAAAAGAGTCAATTTTCAGGCTAATTACCCGGGAGATTTATTTATAAAAGATACATAAAATTGAGCTTATATGTAGATAATATTAAATTGTAAGCTGTGTGAAATTTTCAAGCAACTCAATTAAGAATTGGATTTTTAATGAATTTTTGAAGTTATTGCTATTTTTCCACGTAAAATATCAATACACACCAAACCTTAAGTTTGATAAGGTTTTAAGCTTATTTAAGATTTTTAAGCTTAATTAAGCTTTGACAGTTCTTAAAACCTTGAATTCAAGCCTGCATATTGATATTTACCCTCTGGAAGCTTGAAATTCCTGTCTAATTTGGGATAAAACCAGTTTAAACTTTAATGTTGGATCAAAGTCTAATCTTAAAGTTTGAATAAGGTTGAAAATCCTACAATACAGGGGGACAACCTTAATTGAATCCTTTAAGATCCAAAAAGTTGGGTACTCCAGGTGTATTTGGTCTTTTTCCCTTGTCCCACCCTTTTGCATGGATTTTGCCCTTTTATTTATTTAAAGCCATACTATGGGCTTAAACCCTTTCAAATTGAGCTCACACAGGATTTACATTCAGTATTCCAAATCCTTAGCCAATTCAGTAAATATACACCACACCTCAATTTTAACTACAATTTTGGTAAGTTTGCATAAACCTTATGCAACTTTAAATTTAAGCTTATTTAAGCTTAAATTTAACAATTTTAAAAAAAATGTTAAAAAAGTTACATTAGTACTGTGAGATTCTTAAATCTTCTAATAACATAAGAAATAAGTGTTTTTGGGTATAACACCTTATGGATGTACCATAGGTTATTTTTGGTGTAGAATCCAAAAATGACATAATATTTATAACTTTGTTTATCCAAAAAAAAGTTATAATTATTTTTTGTTATTTTTCATTTTAAATTCAATTAAAAATTCTCTTGAAGACAATCTCAACTGTGTATAAAGTTATTTGTGGCCTTATGGGTATGTTATACATACCTCACAGGCTCACAACAGGAGTCATCCTTGTCAGAAATAATGTTACTCAATTCAGCATGGGGGTTGAGAGTGTTTGGAGAGATAGGGGGAATTGGATCAAGTGATTTTGTGGAATTTAGAGGTGGAAGTAGGCTAGGAACGGAGGTTTCATCGAATTTTACATGCCTGCTAATTACCACCTGCTTGTCCTGCAGCCTCAAAATTCTGTACGCAAAGGCTTGATTTTCATAGCCTAAAATAATTCCCTCCCATACAATTGATTCAAACTTGGAACGTCTTTTGATTGGGAGAATTCTCACCCAGGCCTTGCATCCAAACGTCCTCAGGTTTGCCACCGGCGGCTTTTGGTTGAACCACTTTTTGTACGGAGAGATTCCATCGCGTTTTGGAGCCATGCTTAGTAGAAAGCTGGCAGTAGACGTTGCTTCAGCCCAGAATTGGTCAGTTAGTTTTGTTTGTTGCATCAAACATCTAGCTTTTTTAAATACTGATCTATTACCTCTTTCTGCTACTCCATTATATTCCGGAGTGTATGGCGGACTGATTGAGTGGTCAAATCCCTCTATTTTTGCGTACTTCTTGAAACAGGTGTTAATGAATTCACCTCCCCCGTCTCATACAATTTTAACTATTTTTCTTTTGTGGAGGTTTTCTACCCATGTCTTGTACTCTTTGAAGGCAGAAAAAGTCTCTTCCCTTTGTTTTAAGAGCTTGGTGGTAGTATACCTTGTAAATCAATCTATTAGTATCAAAAAGTATCTGGTCCCTGAAAGTGATTGACTATGCATTGGTCCGCACAAGTCCATGTGAATGACTTTAAGGGAATGCAAGGTAGTTTGAAACAATTGGGAGAAAGGGATACCTGTCAGCTTACCCTTAATACACTGATTGCAAACCCCCCGGCAGCTTTGTACGTTGGTATAGGTGTCTTGGTTGCTTTGTTGTTGAGATGGCCTAATCTTTGATGCCATAGGCTATTTCTTGTTGAGAGGCACTTAATACCTAGTTTTACTTTTGTTTCCAGAAACTTGCTTTCTGTTGGGCATAGGAAGGAAGGAGAAGCACATTATTCAGAAAAACATTCACATTCTCACCAGTTGATTTGATGATTATTTGCAAAGCGAGTTGAGATAAGGCCACAAGATTTGTGTTCAATTGTGGTACGTATAGTGAGTTCTTTAGTGTCCAACATACCCCATTTCTGTCAAGAAGCTTTGCAATGCCTTTGCCAAGTGCCATGAGAGAGGAGGAATCACAGCCTGTGGAGATGGTGGAGTCTTTTATTTTGTTGAGAGATGAAAAGAAACTTTTGTCGTGAACATGTGGTCACAGGCACCTGTCTCTAGAACTACGTTTAAGACATCACCTTGTCTCAAGGTTCTGTCTATGGTAAGTAATGCTTGCGCAAAGGTGTAGTTTGGTTTTGCGTCTCTTTGGTATCTCTCTAGGCATTTCTTGGGATGCAGTTGCCAACACTCTTCTGGTGGGTAGCTGGCCAGGGGATTGTGACACCCATTGCTGCAGTAGTGAATGGTCTTTGTTTGAAAATTTCCCTGTTTAGTGCCATTTTGATGTGTATATTAGATTAGATAGAAGATTTTAGTCCCTCTTCTTTCAGTGATGCATCATGTAGGAGATTCAGAATGGCATCTGGACTTCCTTGAGTTTTGGTATTGAGCGTCACCTTTTCAATCAGACTATTGAAATCTTTGGGAAGTTTGGTGAGTATAGCAAATGCCAGTGTCTTTATACCAACTGCAATTACGACTGTTTTTATTTCATTTAAGCTTTGCCTTAGTTCCGAGATAAAAGATTGTAGATTCACATTGTAAGTAATTTTTGAGAATCTGCTCCAGATCCTTGCCTGGCTGTTGAAAGTGGAAGAGGCAAAGCAATTAGTTATTTTACTCCATAAGAGGTAGGTGTTTTCCATTTCTTCATCACCAACGACTATCTCTGCAAATGTGCAGGAGTCGAGGCTATTAGTGATGATGTTGCACGTTTAAATGTTGGCATCTATGATTTTGTTATCTTCTGCTGAAGGAAAAGTTTCTGAAGATAAAGATGGGATTGTTTCTTTTATGCAGTGGAAATATAATTTCTTGTGCCCTAGTAGACCAATTGTCTGTCTTCTCCACTCCGGGAAGTTGTTTTCCATTAGTATGGGAAGAGGTTGTTTGTGTTTGGTTTCTGTATTGTTATCCATGATAAAAAGTAACTTGCCCTTTAGTTGTGAGGAGGAAGTTCGAGACTGTAAATCTGTTGGATTTTAGACGTAAAACTAAAGATATATTTCAATATATAACAAAATGTGCTGAGATTATAGTAAAGCTAAAAATACCTAAAGGACAAGTGATTAATATAAAAGAAATAATAATCGGCTAAGATACATGTGCAAAATGGAACAACATATTCTAAAGACAAAAGAGTAAGTAAGAAAGTAATGGCACTACAAAAAGAAGAGATGTCGCACACAGATAATGGAGTTATGATAGAAATTATGTGTAAAGCAAAAAGGAATGAAATTTAAATATAATTGTTTTCTAAAGAGAAAAAGATAGAGATATAGAGGAGAATGTTTTTCTGAAGAGACAAGAAATAAGACAAAATCAATTGCTTAAGTATTGATGGGTAAGACAGAGAGATAGAGAAAAAATAGGAAAAGAGTTGAGATCAAGACCAGAGTGGATAACCGGTAGTAGTGGCTTTTGAAGGTAGTTGTAAGTGGTTAGGTTAGAGATAGTGTGGTGGGAGATTTCAAATGGAGGTTGCAGTAAGTGGTTAGGTTTGAAAAAGGATTTTTTCAAGAGTAATGGAAGGTTCTGGTTTGTCAGGGATTTCAACAGTTGTACCCTACGCTGCTACTTCCTCTTTATTATCATAGCTATTTGTAGTCCACCGTTTAGGTAAAATCATTTCTTATTAAAACTTGTCTATTGCTACATTCCTTAATGCAATGTCATTTGTTTAGTTTTGATCTCTAACACACAATACTTGTATATACGGTTCTGGAGGAGTGTAGGTATGGTTAACTTGATTTGTTTCCTTAGCTAGCACTATATTCACTAACAATCATCCATTAATTCACAGTGCTGAGTATATACAACTGAATAATAGTTTCTTATACTTGTACTTCATTAATTGTTTCCTATCAGGTACCTTTCTTCATCTAATTAGTTTTAATAACTGCACTGTTTGTTACTTACCATTTGTTTCTAGTATTACTAACTACTGGTTTTCCAACTATCATAGCAATTATAGGATTGATTAACAACTACTCATTGCAATTTCTGCCATGCCATCTGATGAGCAGCTAGTATTCAACACTCCAAACTCAAATACAATAAACGCATTGGCTCAAGACTTATCTCTACAGGATAATCACTGTGATGAAGACAATGTTGATAAAATGGAACAAGTTCCTTGTGAAGAAAATTAAATAAGTTCACTTTGAAATATCCCAAAGCCACAACGCCTCAATCATCAACATGAAGATCATGCGCAGATCCTGTGCATGATTCACAAAACAAACCACTAACAGCAACCTCCCTGATTACTTAAATTCAACTCCTTGAACTCCTTCGACTGCCTCATTTTCTTTCTCCTTTCATTCTTTTTATCTTCTTATCTTATTCCTTTTTCTCTTTTCTTTTTGTCTCTCCTTGTTCTTTTATTCTCCTTTCTTTATTTTATTTTTCTATTCTTTCATTTCTAACAAATCATGTAATTGATTCAGGTAGAGTAGATTCATCTCTTTCATATAGCTTACTTCAAGACTAACTCAATGATATGTCATCACAATCAGTACTTGTTGATCTTGTAGCCTCTAAAACGCAGCAATAAGCCTAATAATTTGTGTAAACACTTGTAGTCCACTGTTTAGGTACTTATTATTCATTATTCACTCTTGTACCATGTTTACACTCATTAACGTAATAACAACGTTTAGTTCCATCATCTGATAGATTTACAGTCTCGAGGCTCTAAAAGCAAACTCACGGTGGACACAAGACTTATCATGGCTGAACACAACGTCAATCGAGACATCTCCTCAGTACCAATTCTGACTGGAACCAACTTCAGCGAATGGTATGGTCGTATTACGATACTCTTGAGATCAAAAGATCTTCTTGACATGTGTGAAAAAACTCTCGATCCAGAAGCTTCCACTACCATTACAAACAAATGGAAAAAGTTTAGCTATGAGGCTGTCAATATTATTGCTTCTTGAATAAGCAATCAAGTCTTTCTCGAGTGCGTTAATCAAGACACAATTAAAAACTCCAACTCACTCTGGACCAAGATCAACAACAATATGCCTCTAAAAGAGCAATCCATAGAGGTCGAGTATGGATGGACTGGCTAAAATCAACCTACAATGGAAATCTACAGGAATACATCAATAACAGTTGTAAAGTTATGTTGGACCTGGAATCTGTGAATATCATTGTGCCAGCTGAACTTCTTTCCTTCACCATCTTAGGGAAACTAAGTAACGATCCAAAGCTGCACCAATACATTGAAGTTCTCACTCTCAATGATGGCCTGGTTGAAAAACCAGACCTTATTCTCTCCAAATTACAAGACTTCTACAATAACTCATGACTCAAGGAAACAAATCTCCCTGCCACTGCTTCTGCCCATCTCTCTGAATCAGCTGGACCATACAAGATAACTTATTATTGTGCCAACAGACAACACAATCCAAATTGAACCAACCACACCAAGGAAGAATGTTTTGCTGAAAATCCACACCTGCGACGGCCTCATTGAGACAACAAAAGGAAAACTGGTCCTAATAGGAGTCCAGCAGCTCACTTCGTGTCTGTTGCTCAAGCCTATATCACTGGCAATAACCCATCCTTGTTGGACCTTTTCCTCATCATTGATTGTGGTGCTACTCACCACATGTTCAACCCAAGGGAGATGTTTGTTAACTTTAAAGAAACGCCCAATGTTCAAGTCTCAACAGGTGACTCTTCAAGCTCTCTTTGGTCAAATGGTATCGGAACGGTCAACATTCTGTGTAATTGCAAATGTCTTAGTCTCAAAAACTGCTTGTATGTCCCAAAATTGAATCGCAACTTAATCAGTCTCTTAGAGCTCTGCCAAGAAAATATATCCATTAAACAATCTAACAACTCCTTTTCTCTTGAGACAAATGGAACCACCATTCTCAAGGGAAAAATATTCAACAATCTCATGCAAGTTGACTATACAAGTCCTGTCACTCTCTCCACATCCTCTCAGTACAGCACTTGGCATAGTCAACTTGGGCATCCTGGAGTTGCTCCTCTCAAATCAATGGGGCTGCCTCCTCTTCACTCTCCCTGTCAAGTTTGTGAACTCAACAAAGCAACCTTTCTGCCCTTCAACGACGAATTTGAACATGTAAGTCAGCCACTAGACTGTGTTCACATTGACCTTGTTGGCCCTATTCAACCCCCATCCATATCTGGTTATCAGTATTTCTTAACCATAGTCAATCAGTTCACATCCTTCAAGACTGTACGACTCCTCAAATTGAAATCTGAAACCTTTGACCAATTCACAATAGTCAAGAACTCAATGGAGAATTTCCATGATTGCAAGCTGAAGAAGCTGGTTTCTGATTGCGGCGGGCAGTTCCTTAATCATTGCTTTTCCGCTCTTGCAAACTCAGAAGGTTTTACTCACTATTTTTCCCCTGCAGAGACACCTCAGCACAATGGTTTTTCAGAGCAAGCCAATCCAACCATCCTGGAGAAAACCCAATGCATGCTCAATGGGTCCAATCTACCTGCATGTTACTGGGCCAAAGCGATTCTCACTGCCACCATGCTGTGCAATCTCATCCCAACTCCTTCAAGGCATAATCTTAGCCCTTATGCCTTGTGGAAGGGAGTTTCTACAAGAATAAAGAGGCTTCATATCTTCGGTTGCAGGGACATCATCTCAATTCCTAAATCTCATTGTGATTGGAAGCTTGGCCCCACCGGGTCTGAAGGTATACTTCTTGGCTATGAGAAGGATAACACCAGTTACCAAATTCTCCACCTATCTGACAAAAAAATAGTCATCAGTCGACATGTAAACTTTAACGAGAACTCCTTTCCTTCTCTCAGGGATGCTCCTTCCGAACCCCTAACTATTAACTGGGAAGCCTCAAGAACGGACTCAGGGTTGGTAGATGAAGCCCAACCTGAGGAAGCAGCAGTGGTAGATGAAACCCACTATGAAGAAACCGCGGCTCCTAGTGTTAACAATTCCCCTGTCTCTCTCACTGAACATCCCCCTGGTCCAATTCCTGACAAGGCACCCTGTTGCATCAGGGTTATTGGACCTCGTCATCCCACTATGATCAACAGTGAAATTGACTCCACCAACGTCCTAACCTTCCCAAGACAACCAAAGGCCTATCTTACAACTAGCAAAGACTGTCCTCGAAGCTTCAACAGTGCCCTGAACAGCCCACTTAAGGATGAATGGTCAAAAGCTGTCAACAAGGAATTTGCTTCCATGAACAGACTCCAGGTATGGGATATCGTTGAACTCAAATCCAACTATAGGCTTGTAGGCATGACTTGGGTTTTCAAAACCAAGCGCAATCCACAAGGGAACGTGCTTGAGCGTAAGGCTCGTCTGTGCGCTCAAGGGTTTTCTCAGACTTTGGGCATTGATTATCACAAGACTTACTCCCCCACTGGTCGACTAAACTCTCTTTGCTCCCTCATTGCAATGGCGGCCACTCGTACTCTTCAATTCTATCAGATTGATGTTAAGAGTGCCTTTCTTAATGCCCCTCTGTCAGAGATTGTCTATCTTTCCATTCCACAGGGCATGATGACTGACAGACAGAAATTCTGCTTAAAGTTATGCAAAGCTATCTATGGCTTAAAGCAGGCTCCTTTGGCATGGTATGAGAGGCTCAAAGCGTGGTTACTAAGGACTGGGTTATGTGCTTGCTTAATGGACCCTTGTGTTTTCTTTTGTCAAAAACCCTCCAACCTCTGGCTATACATTAATGTGGACGACATCGCTATCTTTGGCTCCAATATCAAACCCTTCAAAAAGGAAATATTGTCAGAATTTGACATCCAGGATATTGGAACAGCGGACCTCTTGCTGGGAGTAAAGGTCGGTCACTCCTCAGATCATGTCTCACTGGACCAGCAGCATTTCACGGAATCTCTCCTTGAGCTATATGGGATGTCCAACTGCAGACCAGATGCGACACCCCTCCTATCAAACAAACACCTTTCTCCTGCGACTGACGGCCCACGGCCCGCGTACCATAGGACCCCAAAGACGTAAAATGGCCAAATATGGCCAACAATCATAAAAATGGCCAAATTCACCAAAACACCCAAAAAGGCCCAAAAGGCCATAAGAATCAAAATACATCAAGATTCCTCAGGGTGGAGGCCACAGCCCAAAAACACTTTGGAAGGCTGTTTGAGGCCATTTCCTTGGACAATGGGGACAAGACCCCTTGGAGGAAACTTTTTCAATATTTCATTGGATCAAGCCTTTCCCAATGAGTACACTTCATATACTCATTGGGCATCATTTTTTGAGTACAAGAGCTCAGTGGCCCTTATTCTGGGATATATCCCAAGGCCACATCCCAAGGGCATGGTTGATTGAATCAGAAGAAAAGAAATGCATATTTTGAAGGGGAATACTTACTCAAACTTGGAAAAAGGGGGAAATCAATTGAATTTGGCAGAGAAGAAATAATGAAGGATTTTCAGGATAATGGTCAAGAGGAAAAGAAAATTGAAAAGATAATTTTTTGAAAAAAATGTGGGGATATTGAGATGCCACTCAACAGTGGCAGGGTATTATGGTGTTCAGGAGCCCACCAGTTTCAAGAGGGGGATACTGTAACAACCATCCATCAGAGGTAAGGGTATTCATTCATACACCCACTCAAACACCTCAAATCAGCAAATCCAGTATCTGCATCAGCATTCAGTTTCAGCAATCTTCATTCTGAAACATGCATACAGTTTGGTACATCAATACAGCCTGTCAATACCTGTACAGGTTGGATTCACCCAATACAGCTTCAATACACCAGTATGAAACTGAATGATCACTCAAATACACCACACCTCTTGTACAGGTTCTGTACAGCTGTACAGGACCTGTATTGGCCAGACTCAATTCAATCATCAATTATTCTCATGAAAATTCTTCCTCTGGATCAGGGCTGGTGATTCTCACATATACCAGCCCCTCTTTCTCCCCCCTGGGGATTTTTCCCCAGTTAATTAATTTAGTTTATTTATTATTTCATAATCATTCTTATCCTTATATTGGGTATTATAATTATTCAATTTTAAGTTAGTCTTTGCATTTTCTCTCTTTGCCTGTACAGTATGAGTTGGGTGGCCATATCCTTATTAACCCTTCTCTTTCCATTCTGACAGGTTGAAACAGTGGACTTGGACTTGTTTGTGGTTGGCTCTTCAATTTCTTTATTCTTATTCTTTGTTGCTGCTTTTCTGATTTTTATTCTTTTAGTAATTCATCTTTAACACTCTTAAGTGTATCTCTTCTTTCCATATCCTTGAGCCCTCCATAAGTGAGTCCCAGGCCCTCTTCACTTCAAAGAGCCCCTGTGACACACAGCCACTCGTCCTGATCTCTCTTTCGCTGTCAGCTCTCTCTCACAGTTCCTCGAGTGTCCCGGCCTTCAACACTGGAAAGCTTTTCTCCATGTCCTTCGCTATCTCCAAGGCACACCAAATGTGGGCCTTGTCTATTCAAGACATGGCTCAGGAGGACTGATTGCATACAGTGATGCGGACTGGGGCAACTGTCAGACGACTCGCCGATCCACCACTGGTTACTTGGTGATCTTTAATGGCTGCGTGACCACTTGGAAGACAAGAAAACAACCTTCGGTCTCCCTGTCCACCGCTGAAGCAGAGTACAAGTCTCTTGGCGACTTGGCCTCTGAGGTTCTGTGGCTTCGACAGTGGTGTGCCGAATGTCATATCCTCGACACGACGCAACCTATCCCGGTCCATGAAGATAACCAAAGCTGCATCAATGCGGCAGATGGTATTGTCAACTTAAACAACAAGCGTATGAAGCACGTCAACATTCAGATTCACTTCATCAAGGAAGCAGTCCAATCCTCTCATATACGGCTGGTATACACACCAACTGCTGACATGCTGGCCGATTTTCTCACCAAATCAGTCTGCAGGCCAACTCTTTCCCGCTCTCTCTCGCTCCTGGGCATTCTTTGTCTGGAAGTGAGGGGGGATGAAGAAGATTAAATCAGTTCACTTCCAAATCTCCCAACGCCACAACACCTCAATGATCGACATGAAGATCATGCACAGATCCTGAGCATGATTCACAAAACAAACCACTAACAGCAACCTCCCTGATTACTTAAACTCAACTCCTTGAACTCCTTCGACTTCCTCATTTTCTTTCTCATTTCATTCTTTTGATCTTCTTATCTTATTCCTTTTTCTCTTTTCTTTTTGTCTCTCCTTGTTCTTTTATTCTCCTTTCTTTATTTTATTTTTCTATTCTTTCATTTCTAACAAATCGTGTAATTGATTCAGGTAGAGTAGATTCATCTCTTTCATATGCTTACTCCAAGACTAACTCAATGATATGTCGTCACAATCAGTACTCGTTGATCTTGTAGCCTCTAAAACCCAGCAATAAGCCTAATAATTTGTGTAAACACTTGTAGTCCACCGTTTAGGTACTTATTATTCATTATTCACTCTTGTACCATGTTTACACTCATTAACGTAATAACACCCTTTAGTTCCATCATCTGACACCTTGGACGCTAGAAGAAGTTAACCAGGCTTGCAACAAAATCCGTTTTGCTCTTTCCAGCTGGCCAGACCAATTAAAAGTTCCTAGCTGGAAGCTGCATTTGAAAGCACTCTCAGCTCTCAAAAACGATATCCACAAAGCTCAAGAACAAAACAAGATCCAAAACCCAATTAGAAATTTTTTTGTAAAGAATCCTCGATTTTGTTGTCATTCACTTGCTATGCTATCACTTTTGTATTCAATTTATTTTTGATTCTTGAAATTTACCAATTTTGGTTGTTAATTTTCATTTATTATCAATTGTTTGTGACACTGTAGCTTTTTTTTTCCTTGAAGAAACATGCTTAATGAGAAGACTCACCCTTGCAATATTCTTATTACACGGTGTAAGAATACTGCGCATCAAGCATTAAAAGCCTGTTGATAATGATGCTTATATCCTGGTCTCACTGTATTTTGGAAGTGAATTAATTAGTTTTCAACACACTCCTCAGTACTGCTCCTAACCAACGTGCTCTCTGGAAAAAATATATACATGACTTGACGGAAGACTTGACGCTAGTGATTTTTTTTTCCGCAAAAGTTTCCAATCTTGTCTCGTTCAAATGTCTTATGAAACGAGGTTCGCTGGCCTCGGTCCCGTAACGTTAGGGGAGTTGACAACATTTGTGGTTAACATGTCAGTTTTGCCTGCGCCGAGCTTTGTATGAGGACAAGTTCTACACCCCAGTCAAACGGCATCTCACAATATAAAAGGCACCGTTTTCACTACCAGACTGCAGTTTTCGTCACAACAGAACTTACATAGCTGAACCGATGCCATGCATTCCTTTATTATTTTAATAGCTACTGTTATATTTATTAGTTGTTCACTAAACCCCATAAATGCAACAGAACGGGCTGTGGACTCCACCACCGCTTCAGTGGAGGCTGCTCGCCAAAAGTGGGTGGATGAGGAAAACCGATCACGATGGTATAAAGCGTTCGCCGAGGAATTGTGTTGAAAGAGAACTAGTCTCTCAGTCTGTGAGCAACTAAAACCGATGTGATCACCTAGCTCGCAGACTAGGAAGATACGCGCCTGTGGGGTTAAGATCACAATCAGCCTTATAAGACATCATCTGAAAGCATGGAGGAATGTATTCTGGGTCATCTCTTTATTTCTTATTTCTCTGTCGAACGTATTCTTACCTACCACGAAGTTACTCATACACTCAGTATTCAAACAAGTGGTTTCTTTTTCTTCTCAACTCTCAAAGAAGGCACTCAGCCTCATCACTAATACTTGTGATCAGTGTGACCGCCTTCATCAGGCTCTATCACCATGTCGATTAGTCATAAGAAATAATTGTCTTAGTACTACCAGGTAGGCATAAGTGCCTTTCTGTCTCAGTACTATACATTCACTAATAACGTTTTTATATTAGTCTCAGTGTCACCTCATTTTTAGTTGTTCTACAGTAAAAAATATTAGAATAAAACCAAACTGGTTCTTTTAGGGAATTTCCCTAGTTACTATCAGGATGGACTAGAACAGTCACATTGTCTTTTTCCTGAATCAGCCTTTTATTGTGTTCAGCTTTCACTTTATCAATGTACATATATATAGCATGTATTAAAGCTGAGAAGTTGTTCTCTATCCAACTTCTCAGTTATTTCTCTTATATTGTTCTTTTTGTTTCAGATCGAACTACCTTTTCTGAGCGTCTTCAGGTATGCTCTTACTTGCAATCCAACTTCTCAGTTATTTCTCTTATATTGTTCTTTTTGTTTCTGATCAAACTACCTTTTCTGAGCGTCTTCAGGTTATGGGCCCAGCGCCGACAGAATACCAAAAAGAATAATAAATATTAAAAGTGGGATCAAAAGTCCTACCACTCAATCATCAATAAATCACTCAAAATAGATCATGACCAAATCATCAATCAATCCCATCAATACCCTCTCAGATGTAAGGGGACTAGAGAAACTAAACTCCTCTAACTTTTTCACATGGCAAAGAGGGATTATTTCATCTCTTGGCATGAGAAATCTCAGGGACATGCTAATCAAGCTACCTGATGATAGTGCCATAAAAACTGATCCCACTTATCTCAAGAAACAGGAGATGGTTTATTATTTTATCATAGGACATCTCAATGATGAGAACTATGATAAATTTGTTTCTGAAGAAGACAAGGAACCAGCTAAGCTTTGGAACGCCATCAAGGAGCATTATGCCTCCTCTTCTGGTGAAAACATTGCCTCACATTTTGGCAAACTATTCAATATAAAATTTCCTCCTTCCTCAGCTCCTTTGTCCGAAGCAATCTCTTCCTTTCGCTCAGCTCTAAAACTACTTCGAGGACTATCTCCAAGCCTTTTTGCCGCAGATATAATGGTCCAAGTCCTTACCTTCTATGTTCTCAGGATCCTTCCAGAGACGTGTAGACATGTCTCAACTGCGGTGTTTCACTCTATCAAAGTATCTGCCAAGATACCTACTGTGGAAGAACTCTTCAAAGAAGTTGAGCTAGACATTTTGTGGAGGTCTGGCTCGGAAGATGAAGCTGCTTTAGCGCTCAAAATCCTTCAAAAGCCAAAGAAAGAGCTTTGCCTCAAAGGCAAGCATAATCCTCTATCTAATCACTCTGAAAACAATTGCTTTCAACTATTTCCAGAAAAGAGGGAAGCCTTTCACCATAGAAGGAACGACAAAAGTCGACTTGAAACAGGTACTGCGCTAGCTGCCTGTAACAGTACAAATAATGTCTTCAGCAAACCGGTGTTAGACAGTGGGTGCTCCAGTACAATAGCACCTACAGCAGATTTCTTCTCAAACACAATTCCCTCGAATGAAGTGCTGCTTGCAGCAAATGGCAGTGATATGAAATTTGTCTTGGAAAGAACTATGAATCTGCAAACCTCCAGTGGCAAGCTGTCAATTCCAAATGCACTAGTTGTACCATCAGCTTCATCCATCCTGGTTTCTCTAGGACCATTTCTCAATGATGGTGCTATTTTAAAGGGGTACAAGGGCGGTGCCGACCTTTTCAATCAAAATGGAAAACTCATTCTCTCGACCAGAATATTCAATAATATTCTGCTTATCGACACTAAAAATGTAGCCTACTCCTCATCACCTAGTCAGCCCCTAGCTCTTCATAGGTGACTAGGACATCCTAGCAAACGGGTTGCAGCCAAAATGTGGCCTGATGTTGACTTCACCAAAGTCAATTGCACCTCATGCTCAATCTCCAAATCTCATCAAGCATCTTTTCCTGGAACCCTTCCAATCCCTCTCAATGTGCTAGACATGATCCATATGGATCTATGTGGACCAATTTCACCAACTTCTCGGGGAGGAAACAGATACATTTTTCAAATAATCGATGGCCACAGCCATATGAGGTTTGTTTATCTTTTAAAAACAAAATCTGAATGTTTTGAGAACTTTGTAAAATTTCAAGCTCTTGTTGAAAACCAAACAACAAGAACTATTAAAACTGTGGTATCCAACAATGGCGGTGAATTTGTAAACTGAAGTTTTTTGGCTCTCTTCTCTGCCAAAGGCATCCGTCACTTACCAACCGCTCCCTACACCCCTCAGCAAAATCCGGTTGCTGAGAGGGCAAATCGTTCCCTCCTTGAAAGAATAGGGGTCATGATCCAAGACAATGGTGGGGAGAAGCTGCGGCAATGGCAGCATTTTTACTCAATAGGACACCGGTATCGACTCTCAGTTTCAGAACTCCATTAAGTATTTGGGATCCTTCAGCATCTTTCAATCTCTCTTCTTTACATCCCTTTGGTTGTACTGTTGTAATGAATACTCCAAAACCGCGGCGAAAATCCAAGGTCAAGCCTACTGGGACACTATGTATGCTTGTGGGAGTTCAAGAGGGTCATCACAACTATCGACTTTTTGATCCTTCAGCAAAGGCAATATTCATATCACATGATTGTCACTTTATTGACAATGAAGCCTTCTGGCCCACTCATTCTTCTTCCTTTCATCCATCTTCTTCTCAAGAACCCTTGTTAATTCCCTCCCTTCCATATTTTAATTCCTGTAATCCTGGTGAAGAACAACCTGACAGCCTTGGCCACCTCTTGCCAGCTTTGACTGAAGATCCAGTCAAGAATGCGGTGGAACCTCAATCTCATTCAAACTGTCAGGATACTTCTCTCCCTCTGACTGAAAATGGAGAGGGTCACGTGTCTGTGACGGGTCCTTTTGAACAAGGCTTTGATCTGACGGAAGGGTCATGTGAGTATCTACTTGATTCAAATTCTCTTTCCTCCTCAATAACAAAATCAGCGACACTACCAAAAGGATGGGTCTATGAAAGGGTCTTAGACAAAGCACCAAAGGACATTACCTCTGGAATCTCCAATGACAACATCGTCACTTCTGGGCGTGTAAGGAACCCTCCCAATTGCTTTGCTGCAGAAGTAATTAGCAAAGCTCCTTGTAGTTTCAAGGAAGCAATGGCATCTCATAAATCCGATGCTTGGGCTGCTGCTATTCGAAGTGAATTCTCCTGTTTTGAGAAGCATAAGGTATTTGTAGAAGTTGAGTTGCACAATGGACTTCGGCTTCTAGACACCACTTGGGTCTTCCGTGAAAAGACGGACTCTCTTGGGAATGTCACTGAAGAAAAAGCTTGCCTGTGTGTTAGAGGTTTCCTCCAGGTTGAGGACCTCGACTTCCATGAAACATTTGCTCCAATGGGAAGACTTGCCACCTTGAAGTTCCTTTTGGGATACTGTGCTACTCATGACCTTGATCTTCATCAGATGGATGTGAAGACGGCTTTTCTTCATGGTGACCTCACCAAATCAATTCATATTCGGCTTCCAGAAGGGTATGAATGTTGTCGGTCAAGTCCAACCTGCTTGAAACTGAGAAAATCACTCTATGGCTTAAGCAAAGCCCTAGAAATTGGTATCTCAGAATTGAGAAATTCTTTATCAATACAGGCTTTCCTCCATCTGCAGCCGATCCCTGCCTCTTTATTAGATTTAATAATAATCTTTGCTTTGTCTTTATTCATGTTGATGATCTAGTCATTGGGGGTGTTAATTTACACTCTTTTCAATCTGAAATCTGCTCAATATTTGATATGAAGGATTTGGGTGAACTTTGCTATGTTCTCGGAATGAAGGTTACCAGGGATCATAACAAGCAAATCATTCTTCTGAGTCAAGAACTTTATATAAATACTCTCCTGGATTCCTTTGGCATGAGTAAATGCAAGCCGGTTTCCACCCCTCAAGACTGATTCCTCTCTCTATCGAGGACTCAGAGCCTACAAAAATTAATTATCAGCGAGCAGTAGGTCTTCTCAATTACCTTGTGGCCTGCACTAGGCCTGACTTGGCCTACTCCGCCTCCTGCCTAGCTCAATTTCTTTCCAACCCCTCCAGTGCTCATGAACTCGCTTTCAGGCATGTCATGCGGTATCTTCGTGGAACTAGTAACTGGAGTCTCCATTTGGGATGCTTAGGCAACAACACTACAATATTTGCATACTGTGACTCTGACTGGGGGTCTAATTACGATTCCAGATCTTTCTCTGGTAGCTGTGTATTTCTCTATGGTCTTATTGGATGGAAGACAACCAAGCAAGAAGTCGTGGCTCTTTCCTCAACTGAAGCAGAGTATTGATCCATCTCTAGCTGCCTCCAGGATGTCTGTTGGCTTCTTGAGCTAGTATCAGATCTTGGACCGGCAATCAAAGCAAGAATCTTTTGTGATAATCAAGGAGCCTTGGCCCTTATCAAGAATCCACTATATCAGCATCGGACTTGACATATCAAGCTCTGTCTTCATTGGTCCCAAAAAATACTGGAGGAAGGTGACATTGATGTCAGGTACATTCCCACAACTCTAATGCTGGCTGACGTTCTTACAAAGTCCCTCCGTCGTGGCCAACATCTTCAACATTGCTCCTCTTTGGGATTAACAAGTTTCGAGCCCAGGAAGGTATTAGAATAAAACCAAACTGGTTCTTTTAGGGAATTTCCCTAGTTACTATTAGGATGGACTACAAAAGTCACATTGTCTTTCGCCTGAATCAGCCTTTTATTGTGTTCAGCTTTCACTTTATCAATGTACATATATATAGCACCTATTATAGCTGAGAAGTTGTTCTCTATCCAACTTCTCAGTTATTTCTCTTATATTGTTCTTTTTTTTTCTGATCAAACTACCTTTTCTGAGCATCTTCAGGTATGCTCTTACTTGCAATCCAACTTCTCAGTTATTTCTCTTATATTGTTCTTTTTGTTTCTGATCGAACTACCTTTTCTGAGCGTCTTCAAAAAACTCCATCACTGTTGTTCACCTTTTTAGGTACCTATTTTGTTATTTCCTATGTTCTCTCTTTACAAGTATTGTGTTAATGTAAAAACCTTTTTAGTCCTTCAAAATTTTCAGATTTACAGTCTCAAAGCTCAGAACAATTAAAAAAAAATCAAGGTGAACAACGATGCTAGAGAAATCTCACATTAAGGAAGCAACACACATTCCTATCCTTGATGGACATAACTACACCATCTGGAACATCATTATGGATGTGGAACTTTCATCCAGGGGACTCCAAGAGGTTGTAGACACCTCTCACCCTCCTAATTCTGATCCAGTTACAATTAAACACTGGAGTCAGGCAAACATTGAGGCTGTACAGTTAATTTTAAGCAGGTTACATCAAGAAATAATCATCAGTGTTGTAGACAGCACCACTGTCAAAAGCACTAAAGCATTATGGGTAAAGATAAATTCAAAATATGCTTCCCAAACCATAACAAATAGAGGTAGAACCTGGGTAAAATGGGAATGCCTGTGTTTCACTGGCAATATTGCAGACTATGTTAAGGAATGTGCCAATATACTGTTTGACATTGCAGGAATAGGAATCAACTTACCTCCCGACATCATGGCTTATTACATCTTAGGAAAAATCAGCCATGACAGTAATGAGTTTGATCACATCATTGACCCACTTATCCTATCAATGAACGCAAACATAAACCCACAAGAAGCTCTAGACAAACTATCAGAGCACCTCCTAATTCTGATCCAGTTACAATTAAACACTGGAGTCAGGCAAACATTGAGGCTGTACAGTTAATTTTAAGCAGGTTACATCAAGAAATAATCATCAGTGTTGTAGACAGCACCACTGTCAAAAGCACTAAAGCATTATGGGTAAAGATAAATTCAAAATATGCTTCCCAAACCATAAAAAATAGAGGTAGAACCTGGGTAAAATGGGAATGCCTGTGTTTCACTGGCAATATTGCAGACTATGTTAAGGAATGTGCCAATATACTGTTTGACATTGCAGGAATAGGAATCAACTTACCTCCCGACATCATGGCCTATTACATCTTAGGAAAAATCAGCTGTGACAGTAATGAGTTTGATCACATCATTGACCCACTTATCCTATCAATGAACGCAAACATAAACCCACAAGAAGCTCTAGACAAACTATCAGAGCACCTCCTAATTCTGATCCAGTTACAATTAAACACTGGAGTCAGGCAAACATTGAGGCTGTACAGTTAATTTTAAGCAGGTTACATCAAGAAATAATCATCAGTGTTGTAGACAGCACCACTGTCAAAAGCACTAAAGCATTATGGGTAAAGATAAATTCAAAATATGCTTCCCAAACCATAAAAAATAGAGGTAGAACCTGGGTAAAATGGGAATGCCTGTGTTTCACTGGCAATATTGCAGACTATGTTAAGGAATGTGCCAATATACTGTTTGACATTGCAGGAATAGGAATCAACTTACCTCCCGACATCATGGCCTATTACATCTTAGGAAAAATCAGCTGTGACAGTAATGAGTTTGATCACATCATTGACCCACTTATCCTATCAATGAACGCAAACATAAACCCACAAGAAGCTCTAGACAAACTATCAGAGCACCTCCTAATTCTGATCCAGTTACAATTAAACACTGGAGTCAGGCAAACATTGAGGCTGTACAGTTAATTTTAAGCAGGTTACATCAAGAAATAATCATCAGTGTTGTAGACAGCACCACTGTCAAAAGCACTAAAGCATTATGGGTAAAGATAAATTCAAAATATGCTTCCCAAACCATAAAAAATAGAGGTAGAACCTGGGTAAAATGGGAATGCCTGTGTTTCACTGGCAATATTGCAGACTATGTTAAGGAATGTGCCAATATACTGTTTGACATTGCAGGAATAGGAATCAACTTACCTCCCGACATCATGGCCTATTACATCTTAGGAAAAATCAGCCATGACAGTAATGAGTTTGATCACATCATTGACCCACTTATCCTATCAATGAACGCAAACATAAACCCACAAGAAGCTCTAGACAAACTATCAGAGCACCTCCTAATTCTGATCCAGTTACAATTAAACACTGGAGTCAGGCAAACATTGAGGCTGTACAGTTAATTTTAAGCAGGTTACATCAAGAAATAATCATCAGTGTTGTAGACAGCACCACTGTCAAAAGCACTAAAGCATTATGGGTAAAGATAAATTCAAAATATGCTTCCCAAACCATAAAAAATAGAGGTAGAACCTGGGTAAAATGGGAATGCCTGTGTTTCACTGGCAATATTGCAGACTATGTTAAGGAATGTGCCAATATACTGTTTGACATTGCAGGAATAGGAATCAACTTACCTCCCGACATCATGGCCTATTACATCTTAGGAAAAATCAGCTGTGACAGTAATGAGTTTGATCACATCATTGACCCACTTATCCTATCAATGAACGCAAACATCAACCCACAAGAAGCTCTAGACAAACTATCAGAGCATGCAAAACACAAAAACACTAAGACTAACTTTCAGAAGACCATTAAAGCAGAAGATACAGCAGCTCTGCTTACTGACACTAATAGTTTTCC
This sequence comes from Austropuccinia psidii, assembly GCA_023105745.1. Lineage (NCBI taxonomy): Eukaryota > Fungi > Basidiomycota > Pucciniomycetes > Pucciniales > Sphaerophragmiaceae > Austropuccinia > Austropuccinia psidii. The sequence continues at coordinate 21,105,178 of JALGQZ010000016.1, forward strand.
TTATAAACTAACCTACGTATGTCAAAATGGAAAACATAATCCAAAAAACACAACTCACAAACCTGAATCCTGCTGGGCAGAGCACCCAGAGCTACGTCCCCCCTTGTAAAAAAAGCAAGAAAAGAACAAGTGATGCTGAAACCCATCAAACTGGGTTGGAAGCTTTATTCACCACAAAGCACACAGCACCCCCTAATACTCCTCTTAGCCTTGTAATTGACTGTGGCGCAACCCACCACATGTTTAATGACAAAGAAATCTTCACTGAGCTCAGATCAAACCACAACAAAGTAATAGCCACTAGCGATCCTTCAAGCAATCTCATATGTAAAGGACAAGGCACATTAAACATTGTAATTAACGGCAAGATCTTCACCCTCAAAGACTGCCTCTATGTTCCAAAGCTTTCCAGGAATCTTGTCAGCCTTTTAGACATATGTCACAAGTCCATCACTATTACCAAGGATGGTCCATCCTTTCACCTCTCGCAAAACAACACAAATGTCATCTCTGGACATCTCATCAACAAGCTCATGATTGTTCCATTTAATCAACCGTTAGCCAATTTAACAGAAAGAAACAGCAGCATTATATGGCACCAACGCTTAGGCCATCCAGGGAACAACATTATGAAGTCGCTTGGACTAGTGCCTCCAAGCAAAGACACCTGCGACATTGGTATCAAAGGCAAAATGACAGCTCTCCCATTTAAAAGCCACTTTGAAAAAACCAGTAAGCCTCTAGACTTCCTTCATCTAGATGTAGCTGGACCTATCTCACCTCCTTCTTCTTCTGGCCATCGTTACTTCTTGACAATAGTGGACCAGCACACATCCTTCAAGATCACTTGCTTCATGAAAAAAAAATCTGAGGTGTTTGAACATTTTGTAACACAAATGAATCTCATGCAAAACCTCCATGATAGAAAAATAAAGAAGATTGTGACTGACGGCAGTGGGGAATTTGTAAACAATCATTCCAAAGCCCTGGCCAACTATCAGGGATTCATTCATTGCATCGCTCCACCATACACACCTCAACATAACGGGCGAACAGAACTCTCCTGGACAAGGCCCATTGTCTATTACTGACGTCAAAGCTTCCAAATTACTATTGAGCCGAAGCTGTAAACACAGCCACCTCCCTCTCCAATGCAGTCCCCACTCCATCCAGATACAACCAGTCACCACACTTGTCATGGACAGGAACGCCGTCTAAAATCCAAAGACTCAGAAACTTTGGATGCAAGGTCATTTTCACTATTCCCAGTCAGAAACAAACTTAGAAACTTGGTCCAGTTGGAGAGGCGGGAATTCTCCTAGGTAACAGTAACAGCTCAGCCTATCAAATTTTGAGAATAAGTGATAAGAAAGTTTACGTCACTAGGCATGTGGTCTTCTTCAAAAATATCTTTCCATGCCTAGGGGATAGTCCTGACCCCGACAATAATATGAGTGGTGACTGGAATAACTTCACAATAATGGAAGAAGATCAATTCTATGACTGCATAGAGGAATAAGAAGATCTCATAAGCAAAGCCGTGGAGCCAGTAGATCTCTTAAACAAAGATAAAAGTCTTGACTCACTGGATGAAGAAAATGTTGACCTGACTCTGGAAAACAAAAGGGAAGAACCACTGCCAAGAAAGAGGATCAAAGTAATTGGCCCCAGGCACCCAATGCTCATAAATTCCAATATCAGTCAAGAAAACATTCTCCCACACGCAAGGCAATCGGCAGCACACCTCACTCACATGGACCCAACCTCCTACAATGAAGCCATGAAGTCCGCATCTTCTGAGTTATGGCTCCAAGCCATCAGCAAGGAATTACAAAACATGTGCCATCTGAAGGTTTGGGAGGAGGTACCCATCAGTGAAAATACTAAACTGATTGGTACTACCTGGGTATTTAAAACCAAAAGAAACAAAAATGATATGATCATTGAGCACAAAGCCCCTCTCTGTGCTCAAGGTTTTTCTCAAACACCCGGTGTGGACTTTTCCAAGACTTTTGCACCAACTGGAAGGCTCAACTCACTTCGCACACTAATCTCATTTGCTGCATCAAGAGGCCTCTGCTTTGAAAAGCTCGACATCAAGAGTGCATTCCTCAATGCTACTCTTGAGGAAGATGTCTATCTGTCAATCCCTCAAGGCTTAGACAGAGACAAGTCAAAGACCTGCCTCAAGCTGAACTAGGCCATCTATGGACTACATCAGGCTCCCCTGGCTTGGTACCAACGATTATCAGCCTGGCTTATTGGCTTTGGTTTCAAGATCTCAAAAGCGGATTCTTGTGTCTTCCATCTTGCCGGGGAAGATCCTATTTGGCTGTTTCTGAATGTGACGACATTGGAATATTTGGCAAAAACTTGACCAAATTCACAACCGCAATTGAATTGGAATTCAGCACTAAGATTATTGGCAAAGCTGACCTCATGCTGGGGATAAAGATAGGTCACCAACCGGAATCAATAACCCTATCCCAAAGACACTACATAGAGTTGCTATTGGATCTCTATGGAATGTCATCCTGCAAACCAGTAGCTACGCCTCTTATGCCAAACTCCCACATGCAAGCAGCATCCAAGTCTGAAAAAGAAGAGCTCTCAAAGTTAGGTGTCAACTATTGTAGCGCCGTCCGGAGCCTAAGCTACCTTAGGGTGGCCACCAGACCGGACCTCGCCTTTCCAGTGAGCGCCTTGTCACAGTTTTTGGAGAACCCAGGTATAGAACATTGGAAATGCTTCCTGAATGTATTGAAATACTTAAAGGGAACCAGTGCAATGGAACTAACCTATCAAAGAAGCAGCATGAAACCACCCATCACATACTCAGACGCTGACTGGGGAAACTGTAAAACAACCAGACGATCTGTTACAGGGTATTTAATCACAATACACAATAACGTTGTAATCTGGAAGGCTTGTAAACAGCCTACAGTCTCACTATTGTCAGCAGAAGCCGAGTACAGATCTCTAACTGACTTGACCAGCAAAATCATGTGGTTCAGACAATTTTGCAAAGAAGTAGATATCATTGAAAGACATGAGCCAATCACTGTACACGAAGAAAACCAAGGTTGCATTGATACAGCAAATGGAGACTGTAATTCCACTTCGCGAAGAATGAAGCATGTGGAAATCCAACTTCACTTCATTTACGAAGTGAGCTCTGCATCCATGATCCAACTCACTTATACACCAACTTCTCAAATGCTAGCCGATTTTTTAACAAAAGCAGTATGCCGCCCTGCCATGAGAAGAGCAATGACAAATATTGGGTTGCTGCAGACTGGAGACACCGGGTGTGTTGAAAGAGAAACAGTCTCTCAGTCTGTGAGCAACTAAAACCGATGTGATCACCTAGCTCGCAGACTAGGAAGATACGCGCCTGTGGGGTTAAGATCACAATGAGCCTTATAAGCCATCATCTGAAAGCATGGAGGAATGTATTCTGGGTCATCTCTTTATTTCTTATTTCTCTGTCGAACGTATTCTTACCTACCACGAAGTTACTCATACACTCAGTATTCAAACAAGTGGTTTGTTTTTCTTCTCAACTCTCAAGGAAGGCACTCAGCCTCATCACTAATACTTGTGATCAGTGTGACTGCCTTCATCGGGCTCTATCACCATGTTGATTAGTCATAAGAAATAATTGTCTTAGTACTACCAGGTAGGCATAAGTGCCTTTCTGTCTCAGTACTATACATTCACTAATAACGTTTTTATATTAGTCTCAGTGTCACCTCATTTTTAGTTGTTCTACAGTAAAAAACTCCATCTCGGTTGTTCACCTTTTTAGGTACCTATTTTGTTATCTCTTATGATCTCTCTTTACAAGTATTGTGTTGATGTAAAGACCTTTTTAGTTCTTCAAAATTTACAAATTGGAGAATCAAGCGTTGGAGGAGAAGGGTGAAGAGTCCAACGACTACAGGCTCGGGCGCGATTCCCAAAAACAAATAGGCTCACCACTTAATTATGCCGTAATACAGCGGCAACGCTATAATGAAGAGTATCCACCAAGCAAAGATTCTCATTCTGAAACACAGTTGGAATCGCGAAGTCTCTTGGAAAAGAGTTGAAGAATATCGAGGTAAGCCTCAATGAGGACTTAACTTCCTTGACCTTATGACAGCGTGTTTATTTATCATTTCCCTATTGATGTAACCTATTCTACTTGCTTTTGGGAATTTCAAAAAACACTTTCTTGTTTCCCCCAAGAGCTCCCTACCCATCTTGTCCACAAATTACTATCAATGACCATTCATTGCAAATTTTCGCAATGTCGTCCTCGTCAATCCCTTAAGCCCAACTCCCTTTTGGTATCCGCTTGGCCATCAGGTTTTCTATTAGTCCAGGGTGTTTTACCATTAATTATTGCAAGATACCACCCCAGAAGCAAGGCTTAGAAAAAAGTTACTTTTGAACTGCTATAAAGCGTGGGTCAATGTGGTAGAATCTTCCATGCTTTTTACAGGCTGAACATGATTCTTTTGTTCAAATTTTCAAGCGATATAGTATAGATCCACTATAGAATCACAGCTAATTTCTTTGATTAAAGTTCTTGAGTTTGCTTCTGTTTACTGGCAAGTAATATGATTTGCTGAAATAAGGAAGATTGTTGGTTTTAGAAAAGCAACTGAGTAATAAGCTACCAATGCGTTGTCAGAGAATTTCATGAAAAGAATCAAGATTATCCATTTCCACCCCTAGCTCGAGTACGCCTAAGTATTCAATGATAATCCAATAGGGGAGTTCAAGGCCAGGTCTCATGAGCCAGATTTTACAGCAAAGCAAGCAGATTTTAATGTCCAAGCGCCCACCCCATGAGCCTGCTCATTTGTTGGCTCATGCAAGTTAAATTTAACAAATTTTAACAAAAATTTATCACTTAAGATTTATGCACGAGCCCATGCGCAATGTACCCACAGGCCCGACTAAGGGTGCCCGGACCCACCTATAGACACCATATGTCATGCTTGAGCGCGGGCTGAATCTTTTCTCACAAAATTCTCAAAGATTTGGCTGCATCCTTCTCAATATTGTACCTAAGTCCTTCCAGCAAAACGACACACCCCAACTAATCACCATTCAGCGTACCCATTGAATGAGCACCTCATCCCAGCATATCGTGCACCAGCTGCAAATGCGCGCATCAATGCCAATTTCAACTACTGTTTGGCAAAGTCCCATGTGCGCAATGAGCACACAATCGGAATTTTGAAGGGGCATTGGGGGTCTCTAAGGGAGATGCGACTTCATTTGAATGGACATGAAGACATCCAGCCGTACATGCAGTGGATCAAGTCATGTTGCAACCTACACAATGTGCTCTCCCAAATTGCAGACTCATGGATGGAGTTAGATAATGAAGTACATCAGGAATTGCAACGAAGACATCCTAATGATGCACCAACCGCCAACACAATTGACCTTCAAAGAAGGGTGAAGGAACGATGTGTAATACATAATTACACCTTTGGGTTACTTCCAATAAGGTGAGTAAATTTTATCCTTTTTTTTGCAGCTTATGTATGAATGCTAATGTTTAAACCTATTTAGAAATAATAGGAAATGAAGCCTGTTCCTGTGATTTGTGTAAGCATTGGAAGGATAAAATTGAGGAAAACCAGAAAGTAAACTGGGTTATGTGTTGACATCTAGTGCTTTATTACAAAGGGTTTGAGATTTGACCGCTTTACTTAAACCTATTCAAAGATTAAAACAGGTCCAATTTTCATTATTTGATTCATCCTAAATGTTATGTTAAATTAATATTATTACTATTCTCAGTTTCCACACCCATCGTGGTTCAAATTTATATACATTATATTTCGCGAAATCTAATGTGGACCAGTAAAACTTGCAGATTTTATTTTAAATATGAAAGATCGTCATGTACTGAAGATGTTTTACAAGCGGCATGGTAACTATACGTATTATCATTTTCCTTCAACAGAAATAGTCTTTGCTACATCATAATTAGTCTTCCTACAATTGCTATACTATTGGTTATTCAACGCCTTCTTCAACTACCCTCATAATAACCAATCATGGATATCCTATCAAATAAGTTGAACATGGATCCATATCGTCTACAATTGGCTGATTCACTCGTCCTTGAACTGAATGGTAATGTACTGCTTGAATTTGTGCAATTAATAAGGGATGCTGGTGAAGTACGTAAACTTCATGATCTCTTACAAACTGAAGCTGACACTTATTCAGGAGGCATTCGGTTTGAGAAACACATTGCGCAATGACTGTATTGCTATAAAAGCGTGGTATCCATTGGCTATCAACTAAATATCACAATTGCTCAAATATATAAACATGATACTCACATCTTTATTAACGACTGACGCAGTTATACACTCCATTGAAACTCTTTAAAATGAGCTACAAGGCGCGTACACAAATCTCTGCCCTCAACTGGCACCTTTGATGCGTGAAGAGCAACAAGGAAGATCTTGTCTTGCTCTTGATTGATCAGATTTCTCCAATGGCACGGCGGAATTGCTATTGTCGTATTTCTGATTGTGCCAGTGTCTTACTATTTTAGTATTTGATATGATAAAGATTTTATAAAAATTAGTCAGTCTTATTATGAAATAATTATTCAGTCTTATGATAAAATAGGTTTATAAAATTAATTTAGTATTATGATAGGATAGGTCAGCTCCTATATATAATACCACAATTGTGAACTGATTGATTTGTAATGGAATGGCAAGTGGCCATAAGGTATTTGAGATTTTTGTGCAGTCCACCATGAGTTGAGTGATTAAAACCTGGTGAGTTTTGGAATAAGGTGAGCGCTAATCACAAGCCAAATAATGGATAAAGTGAGGGCTAAGTGCAAGCCAAGCTCCTCTCCAAAGGGTCATCAGGCTGTAGATTGCGATAATCCCCTGCACAGAAATTTTTAACACTCACACTCCACGGTTATTCTGTCTGTAGCTTGAAACTGTGTACAGTACCTGTACGCCAATGAGAGGTTCTCCAAGAAAAAATGTATGAAATGTGATTTTTCATGATCACTTTCCAATAATTCAACACCTTACCTGCCCTGATCAATATGCCCAGAATCTCAGACAGAAAGCAAACAATAAAGGAGCTTCAATTCATGTGGCTTTTCCATAGAATCAAAGAAAATCACAAGCATATTGCAGCAATAAAGATGACAAGACTTCACTCACAATTTCAGAATATTAGTTTATTAAAGAATTGTTTCATGCCACAGTACTCACCTTTTCAATTGCTGGGTCTGGCACATGACCTTTTGGGAACCCCACATGCATCCCTGGCCAGTTGTGCCTCAAGACGATACCTTTGGGCCCTGTTGATGACACTGAACAGCCGATACTTGTCAAGACCATTGAATAAAACGCCACTAGAATCATTTGACATAGATTATCTCTTTAATCTGAGAGATGGTGATTTCCGGCAAGGCATGAGAACCTCAAAGGAGGGCTTTGTGTTCATTTATGAAAAAATCAAAAACCATGCTGTTTTTAAGAATAACAGCACTTACAAACCGCTTCCAATTTCCCACCAGTTAGCCCTAACACTGGAACGTTTAGGCTCAAATGGTAATGGAGGCTCTGTCGGAAAACTTTCCAAAATTTCCAAGTCGGACAAGGTACAGTTATAGCAATTACAAGACACGTAATTGAGGCAATCAATTATTATGAGTACCATTAAAGTAAATGGCCAAACCAAACTAGACAGAGGGAGATTTCTCAGGTAATGAAGGGTGCGTAGGCTTCATAGATGGGACAACCTTCCCATTATATCAAAAACCTGCATGGCAGGGTGAAGTTTTCTTTGATCGGAAGAAGAATTACTCACTCAATGCTAAAATTCTTTGTGATTGGGATAAAAACATCACGGAAATCACAACAGGATGGCCTGGTTCATGTGCAGATTCCATGGTTTATAGAAACATGGGCCTGTTCTTTAATCCAGATAGATTCTTTGACAAAGGTGAATATCAGCAATTCTAGGTTTTTTTTTTGAATTGATTTGTTTAGGTTGAAATCTGCATTTTAAGGACAATTTCTGTGAGCTGATTCAGCATACCCACTTAATGATCATCTCATTCCAGAAATTTGGGCCCCAGCATCGAATTCACGCATAAATACAGATTTCAATTTTTGTTTGGCAAAATTGCGTGTACGAAATGACCATGCAATTGGGATACTCAAAGGTCAATGGGCATCACTTAGAGATATGCGATTACAACTACATGGAAAGCATGATATAGTTCAATATGTTAACTGGATGAAATCATGCTCCATTTTGCACAACATGGTATCTCCGCTCAAGGATTCATGGGCAGAATTTAGTGAGGAAGTGCACAATGAATCTCTAGGATGATTTCCTAATGAGGCACCCTCACCGACTGCAGCTGAACTGCAAAGGGTGGTGATAGGCCAATGTGTGATTCATAACTATGAATTAGGGGTTCTACCAATAACATAGTGCATTTGATTACAATTCCCAAAACAAACTACTAATTGTTAAAGGCCACACGGAAATAGGTGTCAATATTGTCAGCTGACATACCCTCTTTGCGCAATCTGATAATTTCCTCCAAGCATTGGCCACTGCTAGCCAAACTAATTTCATGATTAATTTTCTGTTGGTTCTGCGCCAACTCCTGATTTATTGTATCCTGTCTTTGCTCCAGCTCCTTATTTTTGAGCTCATATCCTAGTTTCGTTCTCCTTTCTGACGACTCTATCCCCCTATTCGCCTTCCTAGCTGATTCCTCAAGTTGCTTGACATCACGTATTGCAGCACTTTTTTTGAGATTTAATTCTTCTTGCAATATCAACTGTGCATTGTGCACTTCCGTTTCCCGGTCCTCTTGAGCCTTGAGGTACTTGCTCTTCTTGTTGTGAAGCTTGTGTTGATATTCTATTTCTAGCATCTTGAGCTCCTTATTCTCATGCATTTCCATAACCTTAAGCTCTCCTTGAACTGCATCATGTTTATTTAAATATTTTATTTTCCTTTTCATCTGATTTGCTAATTGATTATCCTGTGATTCAATTGTTTGCTCCAAAACAGCCGCCAAAGATTGGGATTTTCTTTTGCTCATTGTGTCTGGTAATTTGCGTTGAGGTCCGGCATCTTGATGATTTTTCCCTTTTGTCCTCACGCGTTTAATAGGAGTTGAAGTAATGCTTGAATCACTTGGATGAATCTCCTTAAATCTGGGACTTGAAGGGTTCTTTGTGCCTCCTGAAGCGGAAGTCAATCTGTTGGAGTCAGAAATTCCCAAATGTAATTCATTTTCTCCAGGATTAATTGTAATCGATGCATTGACTGATCTTCCTTCTTCACATGTAGAATTGCCTGAGTCGCTAAAAGAATCACAATCGCTTGAATTTGAATTTGAATGATCCTGGTTTATTTGAAGTGAGCTATCAAATGAATTGAATCCCATAATATTTTGTTTATTGCCAAAGATAGCACACATTCACTCAAAGCAAGGGCATTGATCATCCACCTCCTCCTGAAGTGTTGTATTTGTGAGTTCCACGAGCCCACAACCTATTTGGAGTAATAACCAAGAAGCCTCAACAAACTTTCTTTTGTATTGTAAGGTTTGACTATGGAACAATAAGTAAAAATTACTAATTTATTACTTATTGTACTCTGAATGTCCTTATAATTAAAATAAATAAGATTAAAATAATAATAATAATAAAGAAATATTATTATTATGGCGTAAAAATATTATATTATTAAATATATATAATAATATAAACTAATATTATATGAAATTATAATATTATAAATAATATATTAATATAAAATAATTAATATATTATAAAGCTCTTTATTATTGTTACCAACAAATAATAAAGGTGTAAAAAACTGTTTTTTATAAATAAAAAACAATTAATAACAATAATATTACTAATATTAAAGCTATATATTAATATAAATACTATTTATATTAATTAAGAATTATTAAGAGTAATAATAAGAGAGAAATTATTATAATAAGATGAAATAACCTACTTTTAACACTTAAAATAATAATTTTGAGATATTTTACGCCAAAAGAATATAATACAACTTTTTCAAATTGTATTTACAATAAAAAATAAAGAAAATTACTAAATTTCTTGATTTTTACGTGGAAATGAGTTTATAGAGAGATTTATAACAAAAACAATTAAAGAATTGATTTAATCACGTAAAAATAGTGATTAATATTAAGATGATCTTTGGTCTTTAATAATATAAGAGTTTTATATATAAAGAATAAAGAAATTACCTTTTATTTAATTGATTTAATGTTTTTGATGCGTCTGAGGGGAAAATAGAGTAAAAAGAGCTCTATTTATAGTAAATACCTCCCTCCTAGAGTCCAACAGGCTTCTAGTAGACGTGTACTGATCATATCCACTGGAATTGATCAATATTTTAAGGTTTGAGGGTGATTACATCATGATCAAACCACATTACATCATTATTACACCATTATTTAGAGTTATCACTGTAACTCTAAGTTTGATGACATCAGAGGCTTGGCAGAACCCCAAATTTCGTGGATTTTATTAGTTTTAATCATAAACTAATAGTATTCACCAATTTTATCACTCTTAAGACTGTTAAACTTAATTTAAGGTTACAGTATGTGATCATAACAGCTCAATTTAAGCTCAAACTTTGATCCTCAATAACTTTTAAGGTTTTCACGCTACAGCAATTCAGAGAGTGAATTCTGATATCCTGACATAACCTTATTATTCTGCCAAGAGCTTTTCATTACATCATCAAAACTCTAATTTTGATGATTTTTCTTGTAACTCATCTTTTCTGTCGAAATTCAATATTTTAAACTTCAAACCTTGATTTCAGGGGGTTATACCCTGAATTTAATAATAAAAATTACGTCATTCTTCTCGAAGAAACTAGTAGAATCCAACTGTATAATTTTTTTTTAAGTTTGGACTACTTTCACAACAAAGTGGTCAACAGCTCTGTTGATTTTTATCAATATTTCCTCATAAGTCTTAACCTTGTTTATAATTTGCAAAATAAAGCTCATATCTGTGTTCTTACAGTAATTACGTGGTAACTTTATTTTTGGTTCATCATTCTAGCATGTATAGTTTAGAAGATATTAGCTATGATCCCTGAATATATGCGTTGACCAAAAAAGTGCATATATTCAGGATAATTCCTTAAGTATTGATTTTGGGAATTAGCTTATTAATTGTTTTATATGTGGATTTTTGTGGGGAATCCACTGGTACAATTTATTTCACATGTTGTTTCATTAGTTTCTGAGATAAATAAGGTTTTATGGTTTTTATAAGGTATTATACCTTATAATTCCTTAAATATTGACTTTACAGATATGCCATAAAAGTGGTATATGTGTATTTTTCCATGGGGAATCCAATGGTATAATTTATTTTACATGTTGATTCATTGGTTTTTAAGTTAAACCAATTTTTATACCAATTTATGGTATTTTTTGTATATTTAAGTAATTATTCTTAGTGTATATTTATTCTAAGTAATTTTAGTATAATTATATTAAAGTTATAATTATTCTGAGTCTTTTTGTGACCTTATTGGGTATGTGGTCATATCTCAAAGGCTCACATTCCCTACCAACAAAAAAGATTGTACCACAATCTGATATGTGTGATTAGGGTATCATCCACTGTCCTACCTCTTCATTAGACTTTGTTAGTCTTGAAGCTCAATAATGCTTAACTTTTCTATTTTTCAGGCTTTCTTTCATGTCTGAACCTTCTTAGTAGTTTATCAGCATTTGTTATATCTTTTTCAAGTAGCCATTCATCTTCTTGAGTTGAATTTCTATACCTTACAAGGTATTCCCTTTCTTTTTTGTTTCTTGTCCTTCTTTCTTTAAGGACTTTTACTATTTTCTTTTCTTCTCCTTCTTCCAAGGGTGGAATTTCAAGTGGGGGTTTATTTCTTAGTGGAAATAACTCCTTGTCACTTGAACTGTAAGGTTTTATTAGACTTACAGGGAAAGTTGGGTGCTTGTTCATCAGTTCACCTGTGAGTTCTAATTGCACAGCATTGGGTCCATGAAGTGCTTTTATCATAAATGGTCCTGCAAAGGAATCTTTCAATTTCTTTGGGCCTTTTATGTTATTGAAATTGAGGATTGATACTAAAACCAAGTCCCCTATTTTGAAATCAGGTGGCTTATGACTTTTATCCCATCTTTCTTTTGCATATTTAAAAGAATCTTGCATGCATCTGTTTGCATGGTGTCTTGCTTTGTCAAGCATTATCTTGAAACTGCTTGCTGTTGGATGTATATCCACTAAGTCCTTTTTGAGGGTATCATAGGGAAGTCTTGGATTCCAACCTTTCTCTAGCATTGCTGGTGTTTTGCCAGTAGAAGAATGGATTGATGTCTTATATGCCAGCTCAAGTGCTGGTATTAGTGTACACCAATCATGGGTAAAACCATCAGAATATTTGAATTCTAGCCCATAAGCACAGAATCTTCTGATCATATCCTCTAGGGTCTGTATCATTCTTTCTGCTAGACCATCAGTTTGAGGATGATAAGCTGTTGAGAATGATAGCTTTGTCCCAAACAAGTTATGGAGATTTGTCCATAATGCTGAAGTGAACTTTGGGTCTCTGTCACTTATAATATTTTGGAATAAGCCTGTGTGGCTAATGACTTTATTCCATATCATTATGGCTGTATCCATAGCTGTTTCATCTTTATGACATGGTAAGAACATGGGAGTTTTACTGTACCTGTCAACTAATACTAGGCATGCATTATAACTCCTGTCTCCTCCTGGAGGTAAGGCTGTTACCCAATCCATATGAACTATTTCCCATGGCAATTTTGGTTCTTGGATTTGGATCATCATTCCAAATTTCTTTCCTGTGGCTCTGTTGGCTTTTTGACATCTGTCACAGGTTTGGCAGTACTCTGCAACATCTTTCTTCCAATTTGACCACCAAGAGCAGGTTTTCACCCTCTCTAGTGTCCTATCTTCTGAGAGATGTCCAGATGCAACACTATCATGACACTCATGTAAAATAGTGTTTATTAGTGTTCTGTCTGTTAAGGCCATAACACATGTGTGTTTTGTTCTATGGTAAAGGATTCCATCAAGGAGGTGAAATCTTCCTTCATCATATGCCTTTTTCCATATTTCATCTAGTTTTGATGAAAGTGAGGGATCTTTGCAGTCTTTCATTAGAAGTTGGCTTAAGATATGGCAATTTTTGTCTGTCTTATAGCTTTCTTTAACTTGGTTAAAGAATTCTGTGCCAATGTCTGTAACACATATTCCTTCTATATGGTGCTCCTCTTGTGGTACCCATGCTGGATTGTCAGGGGTATTTGCTAGAGCCCATCTACTAAGACCATCTGCATTTTTATGAATATTCCCAGATTTATGAACAATAGTCATATTTCCTCTATATTCTTGGATAGCAATTTGCCATCTCAGCATATGTCTATTTGGAGTCTTCATATTTAATAGTGATTTCACAGCATTACAGTCTGTGATTACATCAAATACTGTGCCATCCAAATAATAATGCAGTTTTTCTAAAGCCCATACTAGGCATAAGCATTCCATTTGGCTTGCTCCATACCTTGCTTCTGTTGGATTTATCTGCCTTGAAATGAAACAAATTGGTCCTTCCACTGGTTTGTCATTGATAATTTGTGTTTGGTGAAGTGCAGCACCTAGTCCTTCTCCACAAGCATCAATGTACAGTTTGAAGGGTAGTTTCCAATCTGGCATCAGAAGAAATGGGGCATTTGTTAAGGAATTTTTCAATTCTTCATATGCCTTGACTCTTTCTTCTGTCATCTCATAGACTGTTTGTTGGTCACATAGCTTATACAAGGATTTAGCAATCTTTGCAAAGTCCTTTATATGCTGTTTATAGTAACCAGCAAATCCTAGAAATGATTGCATTTCTTTTTTGGTTTGAGGCATTGGCTTAAGTAGTACTGCTGCTACTTTATTTTTGTCTATGCCTAGACTAAGGCCAGATACTACATGTCCTAGTGCCTTTAATTCACTGTATGCAAAATGACATTTTTTCAAGGAAATTTTCATATTTACTTGGACTATTTTCTGTAATACCCTTTCTAGTCTTGTAAGGTGATTTTCTCAAGTTTCTGAGCAAACTATGATATCATCAATATAGATAATCAACCATCCTTCTGATAATTCTTCAGGGAATATTGTATTCATCATTCTTTGATAATGGGAAGGTGCATTTTTTATTCCAAATGGCATTCTTAAGTATTCAAAAATTCCACAATGGACTATTATTCTTAGTAATTTCTTGGCATTGTCTGTTAAGACATTTTGATTAAAACCCTTCAGAGCATCCATAGCTGTGATGAACTTAGCTTGTGACAATTGGGTTAATGTCTCATGGATTCTGGGTAGTGGATATCTGTCTGGAATGGTATAGGTATTCAGGGCTCTGAAGTCTCCTACCATCCTTGATTTTCCATTATGCCAAGTTATAATGACAGGTGTAGTAACTTCTACTTGTTCATTATGTCCAACCTTTCTTAATACTCCAAGGTCCATTAATTCTTTAATGTGCACTTCTAAGGCTTCTCTAGCTCTTGGACTGGCTGGATAAGCAGGTCTTCTTAATAAAGGTGGGTAAGGTTTTTCTACATTAAGAATTATATCCACTTCATGTCCAATTATGGCACCTGGTGGCTCTTTGTCAGTTGCAAAGGCATTTTTATACTTAAATAAGAGATCAATCAATTTTTCTTTCATTTTTTCTGTTAATTCTTGATTGAATTCTGCCTCTATGAGTTGTTCAGATATAAAAAGTTCCTTTTCTGGAATTTTTTCTTCATTCTTAATAACTGTGATTTGTTTTTTGTTATTTAAGAATCCAAACTTTTGTCTTTTGTTATCTCCTATGGTAAAATATCTATCCTTTTGGTTGGAGATATCTATACCATAGATTGATAAGTAGTCATTCCCAAGTATGAAATGATTACTAGTACAGTTGTCCATTACTACAAACTCTACTTTAATTCTGACACATTGTGAGGGATGAGGAAAAATTAGTGTTAAATCAATTATTCCAAGGGGCTTCATGCTCTCACTTGCACTACTAAATTTGACACCTTGTATTGGCATAAGTTTTTCTTGCCAGTCTGGGACAATGGTTTTTAAATAACTTTTGCCAACACAAGTGCAATATGCTCCTGTATCCAAGTTAACCTTTCCTTCTTGGTTATCAACCATAACAATACTAATACTTGATTTTCCAGCTGTATATCCCATTCCTCTTGCAGGTTTGGTTCTATACATTTTGGCATCTTGTATGTTTGTCAGATTTGTGTCAGATGTTCCAACTTGTGGCAAGTTTGAATTAACATCCAGTACTTCATAAATTATATCAATATTATTAATTTGTGCATTAATTATATTGATTTCATCACTTTCAGAGCTTTCTGCCTCTTCTGTCTCTTTTTCAGAGTCAGATTCCTCTTCTTTGTCATTGTGGTTTTCTGTTTCCACAATTTCATTAATCTTTGCTTTTTAAGGCAATTATTGGCTAAGTGTCCAATACCTCCACATTTATGGCATTTTCTTTGCTCATTATTGTTGGATGTATTGGGCTTAAAGGATTCCTTTGACTTATCTTTTTTGATAAATGGTTTATTTGGGCTTTTAATGTCCAATTTTTTCCAAGTCCTGCCAATTTTTGTTCTTGTCACTATATCCTCTAGTGCATTTATATACTCTTCTGTGGAGCATGGTTCTATACACCTGCTTCTTAGGGCATGTTCTAGTTCCCCTCCACATTTTTTAAGTATTTTCATATGCACCATTTTCTGTGACATTTCTGGGTACAGTGCATTAAGCCTTTCAACTTTTTTTAAGAACCAAGTCAAAGGTTTATCTTTCTCTGGGTCAAAGAAAGAGTTTTCAAATGCATTTTCTATCTTATACCTCCAGGCATCATTTGCCCACTTGGTGATTATTTCTTGTTTCCACCAAGACCAGGTATTTTTACCATTTGTTTGTCTTATGCCATAATACCATCTTTTTGCAGATTTCTCAAACAATGAATGTAATCTTGCAGTGATTAATTCATCTGGTATGGCATAGTCTTCTTGTAACATGTCAATTGTTTTAATAAATGACATGTGGTCATATTCACCTTCTCCTGTGAATGTTGGCCATTCCTTCAATTGAGGTGCTTCCTTCATTAATACTTGGTTATTGTCTTGGTGACTCAAGTCTGTTATGAAAGGATTTGACAATTCCTCTTTTGTTTTAACAGGGCTTCTTATATGAGAAAATGGTGTTGATAACTTTGGCATATTTAAATAAGCCTCATTAATTTTATCCATTTTTTCTGTAATAAGCCTTATTTCACTTTGAATATCATCTTTCAGATGCATTCTTGCTTCATCACTTTTTTCCACATGGTCCAAAAGTAACTTTTGGTGTGATGAAGTCTTTTCTTCAAATCTTTCTACAGAAATACTTAATTTATTTAATTTTTCTGTAAGATTGTCAATACTCACATCATAATTGATTGTCAAAGTCTTGTCTTTGATATCCTTTATGTATTTATACAATTCTTGTTGTCCTTGTATTAATTTTTGAGTATTGTCAATTAAATTCTTTGGTTTATTATTTTCAACAATAAACTTAATTTTGTCAATTTCTTTTTTGTTTTGCACCACAATTTTTGTTAAAGAAGATAAATTGTTATTTATTTCTTGTAGTGATAATAAACTATTTTTAATTTCTTTTAGAGGTAATATACTATTTTTAATCTCTGTTAAAGTATTTACAACATCTTTGGACAAGGTTATTTCTTTGGGAAATGAGGTTGTCTCATTCTTTGCTCTTCCTTGTCCTTGAATTCCATCAAGGTTCTGGCCATGTTGAAAACATTGTCCATGGCATCCTTTTGGATTCTTGGGATTCTGTAACTTGGGGAATATGGTTTCCTCCAATGCTTTTTCTTGTTCTTCTTCCCTTCTTGGGGAAGTGGGTTGGCTTGAGGCTTGCTGGTAGAAGCTACTGGGGCTTCTTCCTTGGTTGCCTCCCTCTTTTTGGCATGATAATCCTTGATCTTTTTGATTTGAGGTTTGGATGACAGTGGATTCCATCCATTGGAGTATTTCACTATCTCCTCCTCTTTGAGGAACTTTTTCAGGATGTGCCAGGAGTTCATCACTCCTTGGTGTATTTGAGGCAGCATTTCCCAGTCTTTGTCCTTGTATACTGTGTAATACTGCTTGTACTGGCTCATGTAGATGTCTATTTGAGCCCTCTGAATGTGATTTGTACCTGTTTGAGTTACTCATACTTAGTTCCAATTCAGGCTCAGATATCATGGGCATTTCTGGGACTTGCCTTTGGGATAAGGCACTTCCTTGTGCGGATTCTGTTCCACTGGGGATATTGCCCTTTCTTTTCCCTTTTGAGGGATCAATTCTACCTCTGAGTCCAGCTCCATCTGATTGGATGGAGTATTGGGAACCTCTTCTGGTAGTCATAATTTAAAGAATAAGAAAAAATAAAAGTATTTTAGAATAAAATTCTTTTATGGCAATTTAAAAAGAGGTGCTCACCTTCAGAGTCTTGAATGGTGGGCCCTGGAAAGTCTAATTTCTTAGCTTTCTTTCTTTTGGCGATAACTGGTGTAGGAGAACTTTGGCAAGTTTCTTCCACCAATCTCTCAACAGTAGCTTGGTTGTCTTCTGTTGGGTTATCTTCAAACACTAAAAAGACAAATAAATATAGGTCTTTTTTATAATAAGTGTTATTTTTGGCAAGATATGGCAATTTTCCACGTAGAAATTGCTTTTATATCTTTGAAAAATTGAAATAAATAAAGAAATGAATAAAAATGAATAAAAATAACTTTTTTATTGGTTTTTAATATTTTTTAATATTTTTTATATATATTTTTTATTTTTATTTTTTAAAGAATAAAATAAAAAATGAATATGATTCTTATAAAATTAAATTATAATAAAAATTATTTTTAATTTATAAAATATCTCTTTTAATCACTAGAGTCACTCAAAGAAAGTTCTTGCAAGTCTAAGGATGTGAAAAACCACGTGTAAGACAGTACAATTGCTTTCCAAATGCCTCAATAGCTTTTAAAATAAATAAAATATAAAATTATTATATAATTTTATGATTATAAATATAATTTATTATTGGATAAACCCAAATAGAATCTTTTTAAAGGTCTTTTAAGTAAATATCACGGCCAGGCCCCCAAATGTAAGGTTTGACTATGAAACAATAAGTAAAAATTACTAATTTATTACTTATTGTACTCTGAATGTCCTTATAATTAAAATAAATAAGATTAAAATAATAATAATAATAAAGAAATATTATTATTATGGCGTAAAAATATTATATTATTAAATAAATATAATAATATAAACTAATATTATATGAAATTATAATATTATAAATAATATATTAATATAAAATAATTAATATATCATAAAGCTCTTTATTATTGTTACCAACAAATAATAAAGGTGTAAAAAACTGTTTTTTATAAATAAAAAACAATTAATAACAATAATATTACTAATATTAAAGTTATATATTAATATAAATACTATTTATATTAATTAAGAATTATTAAGAGTAATAATAAGAGAGAAATTATTATAATAAGATGAAATAACCTACTTTTAACACTTAAAATAATAATTTTGAGATATTTTACGCCAAAAGAATATAATACAACTTTTTCAAATTGTATTTACAATAAAAAATAAAGAAAATTACTAAATTTCTTGATTTTTACGTGGAAATGAGTTTATAGAGAGATTTATAACAAAAACAATTAAAGAATTGATTTAATCACGTAAAAATAGTGATTAATATTAAGATGATCTTTGGTCTTTAATAATATAAGAGTTTTATATATAAAGAATAAAGAAATTACCTTTTATTTAATTGATTTAATGTTTTTGATGCGTCTGAGGGGAAAATAGAGTAAAAAGAGCTCTATTTATAGTAAATACCTCCCTCCTAGAGTCCAACAGGCTTCTAGTAGACGTGTACTGATCATATCCACTGGAATTGATCAATATTTTAAGGTTTGAGGGTGATTACATCATGATCAAACCATATTACATCATTATTACACCATTATTTAGAGTTATCACTATAACTCTAAGTTTGATGACATCAGAGGCTTGGCAGAACCCCAAATTTCGTGGATTTTATTAGTTTTAATCATAAACTAATAGTATTCACCAATTTTATCACTCTTAAGACTGTTAAACTTAATTTAAGGTTACAGTATGTGATCATAACAGCTCAATTTAAGCTCAAACTTTGATCCTCAATAACTTTTAAGGTTTTCACGCTACAGCAATTCAGAGAGTGAATTCTGATAGCCTGACATAACCTTATTATGCTGCCAAGAGCTTTTTCATTACATCATCAAAACTCTAATTTTGATGATTTTTCTTGTAACTCATCTTTTCTGTCAAAATTCAATATTTTAAACTTCAAACCTTGATTTCAGGGGGTTATACCCTGAATTTAATAATAAAAATTACGTCATTCTTCTCGAATAAACTAGTAGAATCCAACTGTATACTTTTTTTTAAGTTTGGACTACTTTCACAACAAAGTGGTCAACAGCTCTGTTGATTTTTAACAATATTTCCTCATAGGTCTTAACCTTGTTTATAATTTGCAAAATAAAGTTCATATCTGTGTTCCTACAGTAATTACGTGGTAACTTTATTTTTGGTTCATCATTCTAGCATGTATAGTTTAGAAGATATTAGCTATTTTCCCTGAATATATGCGTTGACCAAAAAAGTGCATATATTCAGGATAATTTCTTAAGTATTGATTTTGGGAATTAGCTTATTAATTGTTTTATATGTGGAGTTTTGTGGGGAATCCACTGGTACAATTTATTTCACATGTTGTTTCATTAGTTTCTGAGATAAATAAGGTTTTATGGTTTTTATAAGGTATTATACCTTATAATTCCTTACATATTGACTTTACAGATATGCCATAAAAGTGGTATATGTGTATTTTTCCATGGGGAATCCAATGGTATAATTTATTTTACATGTTGATTCATTGGTTTTTAAGTTAAACCAATTTTTATACCAATTTATGGTATTTTTTGTATATTTAAGTAATTATTCTTAGTGTATATTTATTCTAAGTAATTTTAGTATATATATTAAAGTTATAATTATTCTGAGTCTTTTTGTGACCTTATTGGGTATGTGGTCATATCTCAAAGGCTCACATGTATGTTCTCCAACGTTGTTCAGCATTACGTCCACTCAAATTCAATGTTCCCAAAACATGGTGGTCATTGAGATATTGAGCAAACCGCTTGAACGCCTGTGGTCTGGTTGGTTTTTTCCCCCAAGTAGTCTGCTTACTATCTCCAAACAAATCTTCAAATGCAAACAATCATCATGGTATATGGGCGATCTAATTAAACACAAAAGATGGAAAACATACCATTGTAATGATCCCAATCCTCTAAATAGCTACAAATGATTTCATAATCCAACCGCACAAATCCTGGATTTTGATCTTTGGTTGCATTCTTGTTGTTGTTAGCTTGACCTGACTTCTTTTTTGCTCCACTCTTTGCAGCATCAGCTAGCTTCTGCTTTGTTTGTTGGATACTTTTGGCACTTGCTGATGGTAATTTTGGACTTGTGGATTCTTCTTGGGGCAGTGCAGGTGTTGCAATAAATGAATTAATTTCTCAAGACCCACCAGTCATGTTTACTGATTGAGTTTGAGCCACCTTTCCAATTGCCAATTTTTCATTCACATTGGAAATAGTTGAATTGTCTTGTCCATCTTGATTTGAATAAAACAGAGTCATATCCTGATCATTGCGATTTTGCGAATACACTTCATAGTCTCCCGGTGTCTGATACTGATGAGGTTTTTCATAGTGACACTCATTTGCATATAGCAGTTGTTGTGGTGACAACATAAAGGTTGGAGATTCATGCATCGATTCATTTGTATTTAGGATTCCAAATCCAAGTCGGGATAAAGGTGAAACAAATGATGATTACTGAGGTAGTGGCATTGTGAAAATAACTATTTCGTAATCTGAATTTAAATTTTGAGACAGATAAGTCTATCTCCAATTGAATCAAGTATAAAGAAGTTCAAAATCACCATTAAATGCTAGATGATGAGATGGCATGATAAACAACAAGATGAGTCCCTCATCTGGCACAGGGAATTAAGGTCTTGTATTTCCACGGCTTTCTGTGTAGGTGGACTTGATCAAAATGAGTAAAAACAATCAAGATTCATACAAAAGCATTAATAGGGTCTGAGCGGAGTCCTGAGCAAGTGATGAGCAAGGTCATAAAACAATGTATGAGCTAAGAAAAAAGGTAGCTCATAGCTTTGCTTATGAGTTTAAAATTTAATGATACAGAAAACTTACCTGAGAAAGATTTTTGATCTTCATGAGCAGAGGAATATGCGCGCCTTGAACTCCCCTAATAAAGTGATAAAATGTGAGTAATTCAAGAGTAGAATAAAAAACCTTTTGAGTACAAGTAATCAATAGTTATTTTACATGATGGAATTGTTAAAAGAGAAGATCTATCCCAGTCTATGACCAATTAAATTATTCCTTTAAGAAATATGATCACACTGCGCGCAGTTAAGAAAAAGAAACAGGACTATCATTGCCTTGGCAATAAGTACTTGAATTCTCTATAAAGAGCATGCCTTGAGGAGGAAACAAAGAGACCAGATCTAATTCTATTTCCATTTACTTTTATTGTCTTCTTTATTATCATACTAAATACTTACACTTGATATATATGGTTTGTGTGTTCTTTATTCATAGTTTGAAACTGATGTGATTGCTGACATCTCTGTATAGTAATTTTGTCACTGATCTATAAACGATAGTGTGTTAATTAGCTCTACTGTTGTATTTGTGTAATTAAAGAGCATTTGGTTGGTATCTTAAACTTTCTTATTCATGTTATCTTTGCTTACCTTTGTTTGATATTAGTTGTGATAGTTATATTGTTTTACGTTGTGCCTATCTTCTCAATATTTTATTTACTGTTGTTCACTCTTAGGTACATAATTATTTCATTTCTCACTTATAGCTATTTCATTGCATTAATATATTACTCTTAGTTTGTTAAGAATTTACAAATTTACAGTCTTGGAAGCTCAAGAAATATATCAGCCTGTGACTCAAAACCAGAGCACAAGCATGACAGCCAAAATACCATAAACCAATTGTATAGCCAAGATACCACCAAAACATGGAGCTGAGCCAAATCAGCTCAAAAGGTATCAAACAAAAGAAGAAACTCACCTCTTTCTGAAAATATAAGTCCCACCACCATAGGACAAAGAATAACAAAGTTATTCCTGCTCAAAGTTATTGCTGAGAATAAACCTTAATTTTCACCTCTCATCTAAAATCTAGAGGAAGAGTCTTAACCCCATAAAATGGGTCCTCAAAATGAATCTCTAAGCCAGGGCTATCCAATGGTACGAGCCAAATTGAGCTAGCACCAATATTACTGGAGTTATGGTCAATTTCAGGACAAATAAGGGTAAACAAAACATTCACCTCTCATCTAACTTCTACAGTTTTAGTGTGAGATACTTGAAGAGGGGTCTGTTTGGAAAGAACACAATCAGGGCTATCTTATGGTGTCATACATTTTCCCATAGCTCAACTTGAACAAAGGTTATGGGGCAAATAAGCTCAATACAGCTTTTTGCCTATACCACGCAAATGTACAAAAATCTTGTACATGGGATAACTTTGCCATTTTTAATGATACCCATATCAAATGAGATACCATTGTGTAAAGCCCATACAGGGCTACAAACTGAACCAATTTTGAGGTTGATATCTCAAGAATTGACAAAGTTATGGCTGTTTTAACACCGGGGCAAATCTCGTGTCAATCGTCGGCGATTGACTTCACGTCAAGCAGGATAAAAGTCGAGCTCACGTCAAGCAAAAATCAAGCGAACGTTGAGCACACGTCACACTCTGGTCTTACACCAAATCCTGTGACATCCAATAATATTGGTTCCCCTGTGCCTTCAACTCAGATTCCTCACCACCTGATCATCCCACAACCGTCCGATGATTGGTAAAAATTACACCAGACCCGCCTGTTTGCACACACACACACATCAAAGATGTCCTTCAGCCAGTCTTGATGTAGGCGGGGGGTTTGACTTCACCAGGTCATCCATGAAGTGTGCGTGTGCATGCGTGGGGGCGGGTGCGTGGGCGTGTGCATTGGCGCGTGCGGGTGGGTGTGCGTGTGCATTGGCGTGTGCGGGTGGGTGTGCGTGTGCGTGTGCATTGGCGCGTGCGGGTGCACATGCGGGTGTGGGTACGCAAAAGCCGATTCCGCTTCCAACATGATGATGGCGCAGTTAGAAATTTTGGATGCTGTGAAGGGTGAGTGTGTGGGTCATTTGATCGTTGGACTTGGCTTATTCACACTGTACCCAATGTCAAAATAGTAAGTTCTTTGTGGCAATGTGAAATAATGGGCTTTGCTTGTCACAATGGCATGTCTCTGTCACTAAATTTTGAGGCAATTATTTCACTAGCAAAATTGCTAATGAATCTGAGAGATTTGCATTTTTGTAGACTAAATATCATGAAATAACGGCTTTATCATTACAAGCAGTCCACATGACAGAGCTTTGTTATCATACAATCCACAGTTACCTTCTATTTCTTCTTCAGATATAATCAAGTGTCCATCATCAAAACCAACAGCTTTATAAATATTCAGATGCGGCCAATCTGGTAGGAAATTCACATCAATCTTCAAAGGTTTTAAAATCAGAAAGTTATTGTTCAGTATGCTAGATGGCTCAGAGACTTTGAAAATGCTATCAATAATACCAAATTGTCGTGAGTTGCCCCTCAGAAAACATATCACACTGTTGCTGATATTTTTGGATTCAGTTGAAAATATATTGTTCCCAATATTAATGTTTGAAACTGGAAAATACCAAGGTGAGACAATCCTTGAAGTGGGAGGACTTGTGGATTGCACGGTAGTGTCTAAGCTGATCCAATCAACTATTTCCCTTGTTGCATGAAAAGTCTGTAAGTACTCAACCAGGCAATCATAATTTTGTTGGTCATGGCGGGATGGCTTGTTATATTTATGGTGATTGAACACGGCAGGTGGCTGTGATTCGAAAGCTGTTTTATTTCACATGGCACAGATGGGGATTTCAGGAGAACGGAAAGGTTGGAACATCGACAGATATGTTGAAGTAAGGTTTTATCTATATCATCTATTCAGAGTTGCAAAAAGTTAGTCTTATTCAGTTCAGGTGTTTAATCAATGTGAATATATTGATCTTATTAATTGACATACATATCTTGTTATTTGTTGGCATCTTTGCAAATACTCCAATCAAGCGCTCATAACCCCATGTGGCTGAGGCTTGTGCTGGGCCCCAACGTTGGAAGAGTTCGGGAATATGATCAGCAAAATGATGATTTGGTTTACTTTTCTGTTTTGGGAACAGGTGTTGATTGGAAAGGCAGAATTTTTTCCAATGTTCAGCAAATGCAGTCGCATCATCTATTGAAACAGTCCAGCTTGTGGCAATGTTGATAGCACTAATCAAATGGAATGTATTCTTGGCTAGTTCATTTGCAAGTTCTTCTGACTGACCCATTTTTCTTTGAGTGTTGGCAGATTGGTGTGCATCTAATGACATCTGTTGACTGAGCATTAGAAATGGAATATAGACCTTATATAAGAGAGCCCATTCAGCGGCTTTTAAGCTACCATGAGAGGGGGAACCCATTTTGCGGGGAACTCTTGTCCATGATGAGGGAATTATGGTCTCAGATATGATTTGTCGGAGATGCTCAAGAGCCTCACCCTTGATCTGGTGATTGCTCAGTGCAGTGATATCCAATTCAGAGGGTATTTCAGAAGTGGGGATGTAATCGGCATCAAATGAAGGAATCTCCGCAGAACCACTAGATGGATGTTCTGTGTGAAGGGTGGGCATTGGGAAGTAGTTTTTCCGGGTGGAAGTAGTGGGGAGTGGCTCATTTATTATTTTTGCTGCGTCTCTTCTCAGGGAGCGGGCCTCTCTCAATGTGATTTTATCAAGAGAGCTGTTGGAGGTCATGGAATCTGAGTCTGAACTGTTGGTGTCATTGGATTTCCTGCGGGACCTGAAGTAAATTTTTGATTTCGCCTCTGGAATGCACAATTTGAAAGTTGCATGATCCTTCAAAATTCCAAGTATTAAATTATGCATTATGTCAAGATTAACCATTCTGGTTGCATCCCAATACGGAAGGTCTTCCAAAATTGAATATCGCACTCCATACTCAGAGAAAATTGCTTGTCTTTGTTGTGGGGTTGCCCGAAGCCATTTGGCAATGGTTGATTTATGACTTTGGTATGAGCGCGTGTAGTGAAATTGAGGACCAATTTCTTCAATTTGAGCTTTGTGAATGGTGCAAAAATTACAAAAGTGGTTTCCTGAATGGGAAATAAATCCAGTAAGCTTGCGCATGGCAACCACATCCGCAATGGCTGTGAGGATGGCAACACGGATAAAGGATCCTGATGGACCTGTTGAGGTGGGTGCAAAATGGTAACCTTGCCATAGCTCTTTGAGCTCGTTGATGAGTGGCATTAATAGATAATCCAATTGAAGCGCAGTTGGCTCCTTCGGACCAGGGATGATTCCTGCAACATAGACATTCTCGGGCTTCAATCTTTCACTTGGGGGGAGATTAAGACAAATAAGCATGATAGGTCCAATGCTAGCCAACCGGGTTGACTTTCCATGTGCATTAAACCAGTCCACATATATGGAGAAGGCCAATGCACCAGGAATGGACATGAATGGGGGGTCATGGATATTTCTAGTGCCAGTGAAGCGTCTCCAGACCAATCCATCCCAGACGTCACGTTTTGGGGAATCTTCGGGAGTTTGGGATTGTTGATGTTGATGCAGAATGTCCATAATTCCAGCCCGCTGGAGAAATCTGGCAAGCCAATTTTTGAATGGTTGATAAATGAAATGTTTTGTTGGTATAAATTTTTGCTTCATGTTGGTTGTGTTTTGGGTGTGGGGTTCAGATGAATAGATGAATTTGCCTAATGATTGTGTGCAAGGGGGATCATGATCATTTGGGTCATTATGGCTTTGACAGTGGGGTTGGTCAGTTGTGACTGATTCAGTAAGGCCATTAAGAGAGAAACATTGAGGACAACATATATAGTTTTGAATCACTGGCTCCAATTGGAGATGTTCAAATATGGTACTCAGATCTTGAGGTATATGGAATGCAGGAGCGGGGGGACCAGCAGAGCTTGAGATACTGGACTTGATCAGCAGGTTCAGGGCGGGGTTGAGTATGCGTGAAGCCCTGCGGGGTAAATTATACCTTAATGATAGAATGGCAGATATTATCATTCCTAGGTCTTGTGGGGGAAGGGTTTGACTGCCACTATATGGTTTCTGTGCAGTTGAATTGAGACCCACTGGAGTTGGGAAAGTGCTTTGGGTCAAACGTGAATAATCAGCTGGGAAGATTTGATCCAATAGAATTTGTGGGCACCCAGATCCTGATGCAGAAGTAGGGATGTTTGGAAGAGATTTGGGTGCAATGGTTGATTTGAGCTTTTTAATGGGCTGTTTATATTGGAAAGGTGTGAAGGCAACTCCTTGCCTATCACCCTCAGGGGAAGAGTGTGTTTGAGTTGAGCAGTGTTGACACATGCATATACGCATTGAGGAATATGGCCGGGTTGTCATTGCTGCAGGAATTGGGAGTACGGTTGGTTTGTGTATAAATATCTATGGTTGATGTGAAAGTGTTTAGGAGTGTTATTAATTGGAAATAAGATTCAGTGATTATTTATGAAGGGGGAGATGATTTGAGCCAGCTGAGGATTTTATCCCATTTGTAATGGAGCATGAGCTGCAGTGGATAAAGTTTAACATGTCTCATCTGGATGGCGGAATTGGTTAGGCGTTTAATTGGGTAAAATGCCATGCTGCTCAATGCTCATACATATTCTAGTTTATTTACACATTGTGATAGTGCGGGTTTGACCATTGAGGGGGTTCCATTAGTGAAGTGTTACCATTGAATTGAGGGGATTAACATTTAATCCATGTATGCTGGCACGCCATCGTACATGGTTTAAACCTTATTACAGACATAACTATATAACTCTATTACATAAGGGGTTGGAGTGCAGCTAAAGTCTTGGTATTTGGTTTGAGTGCGGCGGGCTTTGAATCAGTTGGAATGTGATTTGGATTGTCTTGCCTTTCGGGAAAAGGTGATGTCTCTTTTGTGGGTAAATCCTTCATGAATATACCCCTTTACAGATGTACAATGTTGTGGAATTTCAATGCATATATGGGCAGTTTGGATAATTCACAAAATGTGACAATGGGGAGGCATAAATGGTACTGAATATGATTACTTATGAATGATGGGTCCCCTTTGAGATCAAGGAAATATCACATTATATGCTGGTAGGCCGTGCAGGGTGGTTTCCGACAAAAGCGGAGGAGCTCAAGAGGAGGCAGGGAGGATTCTCCTCAAAAGAGTCTTATCCGACTTCCACACAACACTTAGTTCCAACTATTCATAGAATTTCTCTATTCTAAATTTGAAAAGATTTCATCTCATATCACTCTATTTTATCATAATACTGAGGTGTTTTATCTAGTTAAAAATATTACTGTACTTTTTCGGCCGTTATGTCATCTTTCAAGTCACATAAATCCCGTTCAGGTTCTGTTCATGACTCAAATAGTGAATCTAGCATAGAATATGTTCAAACACAGTCACCATTGAGCCCCAACATTCCTCTCACAACCCCTATCGCATCCTCAATGAATGTATCAGGTCTTAACATTGATGTGGGCAATCCAAAGGCTCCAACTTCAAGCACTTGGTCAATCCCAAATATTTCCGTCACTCCAATTCCCCCGAATCCCACTAATACACAAATTCATGTGTCTCAGGGGCCAGAAGGCACACCTCAAATCTCCTCACACGCTAATCCGCAATCAAAATTTCCACGTGAGTTCCTCCTTAATCCCGGTCGGAATCCAGTCGCATCCCAGGATCCCTTTGGCCAAAGTAAACAGCCAACCCTCAATATTCCATCAGGATCGCAGGTTCATGTGGGTGATGAAAGGCGCGTGGATGGGGGGCGACGAAAAAGACCTTTGGAAAATGTATCTTGTAGCGGTCTGTCGGAGGGAAATCCAGTATTGACGCTTCATCAAAGTAAGTCATTTGAATTTTGGAGTAGAAACTTATTCACAATTTGATATGTTTGTTTCATGGGTTAGATATGGCACCTAAAGGCAAGTCAGTCCGATCTCAGGAGCCAATTGAAGATCGTGAGGATGACCAGTCTTCATTAATGTTTTGATGTGTTAACTGATGATTTGCATAGCAGGGGATGAACTTTATGCGTCTTCACCTCTGGTCCATAAAGAGAAAGTCACTGGACGTCATCATCCATATGCCTCCAAACCAAGAACGGATCATGCCCGTACATCAAGAGCAACAATGGTGGATGATGAGGATGAGAACATGTCTCCGACTCAAAGTGAAAGAAATGATGAACCAGGGAGGGACAATTTCACAGCGCATGAGCAAGGCACTCAATCAAATAGTGAGTTCACCCATCCTCAGCTGGGCCTCGCCCAGAGTATGCTTGAACAATCCGAGGTCAGACAGCAAAGGAACCAGGCCCGCAAAGCTCACAATGTGGCGAAACGTGCAAGCCAGAAGGAGCAACAAAAATGGCTGAAGGCAGAACTTCCAGAGAATGTCCATGGAATGAGATCAGCAGTACACGCACATTGCCTGTTCCTACTCAAAGTTAGGGATAAGGATTTTTCCTCACTACCAGCACCACCCAGCACAGAAGAGCGTGAAATTGCAATTCAAGTGGCTGGTCATCTCGGATATGTCCCCGAGGATGTGTTCAATGAGCCATCAACACAGGTTCAGTCTCAGGGTTTCCAAAGCTACTGCGAAAATGAGCTGCACAAGCTAGGACTAAAGCGATTCACTTGGGACTGGGAGAGCTCATGGCAACATCCGTTCAACGAGCTGATGTCTATGGTGTTTTACCGTACATTCCGTCTCGCACTTGTCAGCACTGAGTATCATCACTACTGTTGGAACAAGGATCATAACAACTATGGGGTCGTGGAGGCTTTAATGGAGCGATATTTCACTTATTTGAAAAGAGAATGGAAGTCTATTCAAAAGGATGCGGAGTATTTGGTAAAAAAGAAGGAGAATCAAAAGCTTGCAAAGATTCGTCAAAGAGTTAGTTACTGTATCTCTTCTTCATTGTGGACCAAGTCTGATGATGATCTACTTGATTATGTGCAGACCTGTGAGCGCCGTCGTGAATGGTGTGATACGGCTAAATTTCCCATTCTAGCATCACAATTCAATGACCCTCGAGTATGCTCAGATAATGAGGAGGTACTGGAAAATGGCTGTCAAGTTTACCGCAAAGTGGGATTACGCTGGCGCTCCCAGTTATTTAATGATTTGGTATTGAAAATGGATAGAGACATAGAGTTTTGTAATCGGATTAAAAAAAAGGGTAAAAAAACTATTGATAGATTGCCAGAATTACGATCGACAGATGATGGTGATATTCCGGAAGGCCTATCATTTCAGGTATTTGATTAAGATTGGCTCAAAGGCTGTAGTAAGATGCAGACTAGCGCCCTCAAGATACTTGACATGCCAGTTATTAGGCCTAATGGTGATGCTCTGCAATAACTTAGTAATTTGTCACGGTATAGCACTGTGACAAATTAAAATTTTGTGAATTATTCGTGCAGGTGTAATAAAATCTGATTATTATCTCTTAAGGATGCAACAACTTGCTAAATATGTTAGAATATAGACAATATGAATTGAAATGTATCACCGTCTCCCTTGCAATAATACTCTATTGCTCATTTTCATTGAGGAAATATTGAAGAATTTCAATCCAGCTCATGGTGTTCATAATTGTGGACCTGTGCCAGAGTCAACAGGAGTTATCAACTTTGTCAATCACAAATTATATAATATCAGTAAGGCTCACGCAGTTAATGATTTTTTCTTTTCTTGGACCTATTGGTGATTGGAATATGGCATTCCCATAAGGAAGGATTTCAGAATAGTAATACAATCAAGTGAAAGATGAGGTTGAAAGGTACCTTCCGCATGTTGACCTCAACTGAATGAGGAGTGATATAGTGGATGACCTGTACAGGTCGTTGTTGGCCAATACGATGTAGACGATCAATAGCCTGAGCCTCAATGGCTGGGTTCCAATTAGGCTCCTGGAAATGTGGATGTCAGGGTCCGAAAATCAGGGGAGAATTTTGGGGGGCCCCTCACCATTAAATAGACTATATTAGCACAAGTTATATTGAGGCCAGTTCCAGCCGCGGCAATGGATGCAATCAGTACTTCACATTCAGGATTATTGAAGAAATTCTCAAGCGCCTTGTCCTGCGCTCGTGGTGTAATTGTTCCATCAATTCGTGCTGAAAGGATAGAGTGATGGGCAAGAGCAATACCAATTCTACAATATAAAAAAGTCAGATGGAGTCAATTGGTAATGGATGCATATTAGAATTAACGCACAAATCTAGAAATTGGGTCCATTGGGTATAAACCACCGATTTCGTTGGACCACACCTTGTTTGTTTGTTCTTCATTAAGCTTTGTAGGAGGTGTGCAATTTTACTACTCATCATGCATGTTTCCACATCCACAATAGTTCGTGTGATTCTTGGGGAGTTATCCTGAGTGCTCCTGCCCTTGGGGTCTTCCAGCTCCGCCTCCGCAATTGTGTTAAGCATGATGTGATGGTTACAACATATTCACAGCTTATTAATATTTCTGAAAAACTCTCCTGGTCCTTTGCTTTTGGATGATAGGAATTCTTCATATAATGTGGAATATTCTTGCTGCATGGTCGGGTTGAGTGGGAGCAGCTCATAATGATGGCTAATAGTGGGGAGAGATTCGAGATGTGTGGTTTTGGTGCGGCGCAAACTTAAATGCCGCAATGCCAAATGCAAAATATCATTGCAACCTTTTGAAAGACTACTCAGGATGAATGGTGACCAGTTATCTTGATCGGCGCTCTGGGGTTGAGTGATGAAGGATATTATGCCCAAAAGGTCATAAATGGTGTTGTGAATAGGTGTGCCCGTTAAACATATTCGACGGGATGAAAGGAGGCTATTAATGGCACGGTGAGTGGCAGTGTATTGAGAGCGAATATAGCTATAAGAGGGGGAAAGGGTTATTGGATATAAAAGGTAATTTGAATCATTTAAGCTCAGCCACTCACTGTGCTTCATCCAAGATTATACAATGCCAATTGATTTGAAAAATGAATGATGTAGAGGGATTGGTTTGCTTAAATTCTTGGGTGATAGTATTGTAAGAAGTGATGATGATATCATATTTTAAGATGTCGGCTTGGGATAATGAGTGACGAGTGGGACCATGGTAGATTTTGGCATGCAGTGCTCCAGCCTGAGCATGCTTGGAAATTTCTGATTTCCAGTTGGTAATTAAGCGAGGGGGGCAGATGATCATGGTGGGCGTGGAGCGATGGGGGTTTGCAATCATCCGCTCCTTGGAGGTACCAATTAGAGCAATGGCCTGAATGGTTTTACCTAATCCCATATCATCCGCAAGCAGTCCTCCAAGAGGGGTATTGGTTGAAAGGGATTCAAATGAGCTAACGACCTTGTTTGTAATGATGTTCCTGGCATTAAAAGTGGATGCTGGGGGTGAGGTTGCCCAAAGGTTATGGGCTGATTGGCCATTGGGGATTTCTCGATCCCAGAGAAAAGCTAGTCCGGTCTTTTGATGAGGGAGGAGGGGGGTTTGAATAATGGAATGGGGCGGGGTCATCATGGGGAGGTCTGATCCACTGGGTAATTGTATCAGTTTTTGCTTGGAAATCAATGATGAAACAGCAGGATATGAAGCAGGCGTCGAGTTTGAAGCGGGAAATGTCGGAGTAAAGAGTTGACATTGACAATGAGTAGTACAGTCATATTCTTTGGGCATTTTAAGCTTGAAATCTTGTGTTCGAAAGCTTTCCATTATGAATAGAATGTTTGGATACCATGTGAAGAACATCAATGCTAGATTGGGTTTCTGAGATGAGGAGGGATCATTGGCATCAGTCATAAATACTCCCTCAACGAATAATATTTGAGTAGGATTGGATTGGCAATTTTCAATCCATGCCCCACCAGGACCACAGTGCATGAACGTTTTTGGTGCCCCAAGGAATGGTATCAACGTTTGGGAAAGGGTTCCCAGGAGAGAGCCAATAGCATTCTGGTGATTGGGGAGATATACGAATATGTTGTGTTGATTGTGCCATAGGATAATCCAAGAACCTAAGTGGGAATTCTCGGGCTTTAAGGTTATATCACTATTTATTTGAATACGAATATTAATCATCCCAATGCAAAGTGGTTGTGAAGGGGTTGACATGATGGCTATTTTAAATTATTTGGGGACAGTTGGGAATTATATGATCGGGAAGGGTTAGCTAAAGGGAATGAAGAGGAATAAGCGCAGGTGGGGAACTTATATGAGTGGCAGCAACAGGCCAAAAGGGGGATGGCCTGTGGTTACGTGCATGGTCTTGATGGAGGTGGGCCTCTTGGGCTCATAATTTTCATATCCGATTTGGGGCATATATCAAGGCAAGGTGGCCAAAATGTGGGTGCACAATTATGACTGCTGGATCTGCAGCGAGTTACGAAACATTTGGTGGAACAAGGCTGACATTAGCACATCCAAAATTGGGTGGGTTGTAGCAGCTTATTGTGGAGGGCATATTAGAGGCATGCGGTCATGTTCGCTGGTGTGACAGCGAACAATGAGCGTATCCTCCCCAGGTTAATTATTCACAGGGACCTACTGGGCAATGTTGGCAGTTTCAAAGGGCAATCTCACTGTGGGGATGTTTGTGTGTGGGCGGGTGAGATATGTTCGGTGGCATACCACCAAACATGACTTTGGTTTGGCCTGAAGTTTTTTGCTGACTGATGCATACTGGGCTTTCAGGGGGAATGTGTGGGATGATCAAAGGGGGCGCCAGCCGTGAGCCGTGATCCACATATACATTCAGCCCTATGGCGTTTGAGGCGAGTACTAATCCACCGAGATTGGCATCCGGGTCCTTGCCTCACGCGCGTACAGAACTCCGGAGAAAGAGGCCACACGCCCAAGGGATTTTTTGGCTGCAAGCCAGGTGCCACAACTTGCGCGGGGCGTGTGAGAACGTAAAGAAAATGACCCGCGGTGGGAGATCCCCACGCAAACATAACCAGCCTCAGCAATCATAGGCTGGGATTATTCTAATGTGGATGAGGCTGAAGCAAATCCACACTGATTGGCCTCAGGTTTCCACGCGCAAGCGGGTGAGCGTCTGCAGTCAAGCTGACAACCCAAGCAAGAAAATACGCAGCTGGAAGACTGGCAGTAAAATGTGTTCCAGGCGTGTGAAAGTTGCCTGCGTATGACCCATCGGGGGTGCGTATGAAAGCGTGTGGCTGCCCGACAATGAACAAGCGGGCCAGTCATTGTTTGCCCCAACCATGGCACCAGAGTGAATCAACTCTTTGTGTATGACCCAAATATTAAGTCATCCCATTATGACCCACTTACATTAACTTGGATTACATGCGCATCTGTGCCGTAGTTAGGCAGAGCTGTCCAACAAGGTGCATCAAAGGGATGCAGGTGAGAGATATGACTCGATGGCTTGACGTGATTGCATGTTACATTGTTGAACAGCTTTTTGCTCTGCCCCGCAGTACACATTTACAAAGGTGTACTGCGTACTACAGTGTGGACTGTACTGTACAGATCAGGAAGGTGTAATACTACTTGAGCCTGCATGCATATAGCAAATGTGCATGCACGTTCCGATCGTTTGCATTTACGTAGCTCATGTGCCACATGCTCAGCATTGCGTTTCACCCGATTTGCACACGCAAGCTGAGCATGTCATGGTCAAAAGCACCGTGTGAAAGTGCTCAGTAAAGCCATGGAATGAACTAATTCTGCAATAGCTCACTGGAAGGCTCAGTTTGGAGCACTTCACCAAAGCGTGTGAAATGCTGCACCTTGCTGAAATGTCATCCGATGCTGTGCCAAATGCTCAGAGTGCGCGCATACAAAAACGACTGAGCAATGGCTCAGCATGGTGCATTTGATATTGTTATATCTATAGCTCAATCACTGTGCAATTCCAATTTTCAGCCACTGAGCATTTCAATTATGACCCGAAAGCAAACCTGAGCAATGGGTCGAGGCAAGCTCACGCTGTATTCACTTGTCTTACAGCCCCCCCCTTTGTTCACATACTATTACCAGGCCATATGGCCGGTAATCTCGCCGCGGTCACTTGTGACCAAATGCACCGGGTGCTTTTCTGCATGGGTCACTTGTGCATTGCACCCACAATGCACATTCAACATGGGCCTCACGACCACCCTCCTGGGTGATCGGGTGACTATTTAAGGAAACAAAGGGGATTTGACTCAGCTTGACAATTCAATAAATTGCAATACTCAGCAGTGCATTTGATATTGTTATATCAATTGTTCAATTACTGTGCAATTCAAATGTTCAGCCACTGAGCATTCCAATTATGACCCAAAAGCAAACCTGAGCAATGGGTCGAGGCAAGCTCACGCTGTATTCACTTGTCTTACAGCCCCCCCCTTTGTTCAAAGACTATCACCAGGCCATAAGGCCGGTGATCTTGCCGCGGTCACTTGTGCATTGCACCCACAATGCACAATCAATAAGGGCCTCACGACCACCCTCCTGGGTGATCGGGTGGCAATTTAAGGAAACAAAGGGGATTTGACTCAGCATGACAATTCAATAAATTGCAATACTCAGCCAGACCCCCATTGTTCTTCTGCCTCACGCGAGCATTTCACCTCTCAGTTGCAGCATTCGCTGAGACTCAGCTTCAATTTTGCCCACACGCCTTGAAGCTGAGACTTTTGCGGGTGCTGCAACTGCTGAGATCGTCTCAGCTTCACCTTGGTATAAAAGACCATCTTCACACGACACGCACTTCACTTTCTTTCTCACCCGCTCCAGTTCGTTCAACCTCACCCGCGTTTGTCCTTCTTGTGCGTATTCCCCCTCGTCTTCCTGCCTTTCCAGTCTTTTCTTTCGCACTCGACTAACCCCACTCCCCTTCCTGCTCGCTTTTTGTTTTTCCTGCTAATACTTTAAGAACCCCACTTCTATCTACTTTGTACGTTTTCTCCAATTAAACTTTTGTCAACATTATGTACCGATATTAATATTTTTCTTTCTTCACGACTTCCTTCCAGACTTTCCAAAACTTCCAACTAGAGCGTCTTTAATTTGATTCCGTTTTATATTTATATAAATCATCGTATGTCTTCCTTTTCTTTCTTGATTGCTTACTTTCTATTCAGTTACTAACCTGTTTTGTTTTGTTTTTATATGTCGTGCACGTTATGCACCAAGCGGGGTATCCCCTGCATTCGTTCCTCGACGACGAACGACGCTTGTGATGCTTGCCGACAAGCACACAAGAAATGTTCGTTCGTTGTCCGCCCCTTCCGACCACGAGGCCAGACGAGTTCTCACCCAAGACGCCCTCGCGAGGACTCCTTTGTGGTCGACGATGATGAAACCATTTCCAAGCGTGAATGGACGCCGGGCCCCCAAACAGGCCAACGGGAACGATTCCGGACGATTAGCCCTGTCCCCTCCAGTATCGATTTGTCCACTCCCCCTCCTAGGCCACCATCCGATGGTCACTTCACTCCTCGACCGGAGCGAAGTGATTATCCGGCCGATGAAGGATGGCGATGGCGAGAGGACATTCAAGCTTGGGCTGATCGTCACCATGTCTTGTCACCAATGGGATTCAAACACCAAAGTAAGTTTTATTTCTCCTCCTTATCTCATTTATCTTCACGCAATAATATTGACTTTTTTCCATTTCTCATAGAACAAAACCCCCCGAATCCCCCCCAACAAGACTCTCCCGTTGCTAGTTTGCCTCGCGAGCAAACCCCCCGGCAACCCACTCCAGGCCCGAGTGGCACCCGATGGTCTGAGGAATTATTCCGCGGTAAGGAGCCAAAGTTTCATTTCATTTTCACTTTCACTTTCGAGTCGAGTGAACTGACTCTTCCTCCTTTTTTAGAACCCTCCCGAACCAAAGAGCCACCTATTCCTGGCCCAAGTCCAGCATCCCAACAACCTGAGGACGATACGACTCGTGAGCCAGAACCTGAGGTGGCTCCTACGCAATCCACGGAGGAACCTTTTGGTAAGTCACCACTTCTCCTTCTTCACTCTTCTCAACTTTTCCTCACCATTTTTTCAACCGTCTCCAGATCGTCCCGCCACTCCTCGCTCAATAATCATCATCGACGATACACCCGTGGGATCCCCAGTTCCCCATCCCCCTCCCCCTCCCCCTTCTTCTTACCCGACTCGCCCACCTTCCCCTTCCATTCCCCCCCCCTCCCCAGAGATCCCTTCCAGTGCCCCCGAGAACCCCAACGCCTCCTCCCCCCCGGTGCCAAGCTCGTCTCATTCCCACGATGACGCTCGCCAGGAATTCACCGACCTGCGACCGACCCTAATGATTCCTCGAGCCATCGTCCACGATTCGATCAACCGAATCTTGTTGGAGCATCGTCGCTTTCTCCACATGATTCCTTTCGTGGATGCAACTCATCGAAATGAGATGCACCGGGAATTCCGGGAGGAACTAAACTCCCTCCTTGCCCAGGCACTGGAGGCTTATCCAAAGGAGGACATCACCGGGATAGTCTCAAGGTTCTTAGAAAAATAAAATTTAAAAAAAAATTGTCTTCTTTCCACTTTTTATGTCTTGTAATACTTTCTTTTGAATAAAATATTTGTCTTCAATTATTGTTATGTTCAAATTCTACTACATTCTTTGTTCACGTAAAAATTACTTATTTCCTCCTTAGAGAAAAACCCTGATTGCGTGAGAATTATTTTTGTAAGTGCCCCACCAAGAGTTTGAGTGAGTATTTGTTTTTGTGAACCTCTTTTTCTCAAAATGCGCCAATAGTTGCCATTATCCTCTCCTATATTTTCTTCTTCCATGGTTTAGAGCCATACCCATTCCTAACTGTAAAAAAGCGGGAGGTTCCCGTATGTGAGCAATCGAGTCCAGATTCGTGAAACATGGCCTTTCCTATGGTCACACGCTATTAGTCTTACTCATGTATTGAATTGTTTAAATTGTCTAGAACCTTCACAAGCGTAAGGATTGGCGTGTGACTTGTCGGGAGGCTGCACAGGCGTAAGGATTGGCGTGTGAATTGTTGGGAGCCTGCACAGGCATAAGGATTGGCGTGTGAATTGTTGGGAGCCTGCACAGGCGTAAGAATTTGTCATCATTGTTGGCAACCCTCCCATGCGTAAGGATTGGCGTGTGAATCGTCGGAAGCCTGTACAGGCGTAAGGAATTTTAGCACTTTTGGGACCCTCCCCAAGCATAAGGATATGCGTGTGAATTGTTGGGAGCCTGCACAGGCGTAAGAATTGGCGTGTGAATTCTTGGGATCCTGCACAGGCTAAAGAAAATTTCAGCATTGTGGGGAAGCTTCACAAGCGTAAGAATTGGCGTGTGAATCGTCGAAAGCCTGTAAAGGCGTAAGGATTGGCGTGTAAATTTTTGGGAGCCTGCACAGGCCCAAGGATTTGCGTGTGTAGCGTTGGCACCCCGCATAGGCGTAAGGAACTTTCAGCATTGTCAGAACCTGCACAAGCATGAGGATTTGCGTGTGAAGCATTGGCATCCTGGACAATAGCAACAAACCAGGACAGATGTACGATGGCATGCCACCGTACATAATCCACTTCACCCCTTTTTCATGTGAGACACCCCATCTCCCGCACTCGAATCCATCCAATCCTGGTGTATATTGTCCTCTGCCTTACCTCACCATTACTTACCCAACCCACTTGCAAATCTCCTCATTCTTTGAATCGGCATGAGATTGTATTACCATCCCTGATTTGATAGCCCGCTCTCTCGCCAATCTCATAATAGCCATTGCTTTTTTGCCGCATTGTTTTTGCTAACCTGCTTGAGCATTGTGCGGACATACCCACTAGTGTCGTGCTTTCATTGTCCTGTGCTGGATCAGTATAATGAACAAATGTACTACTGGCCCACACTACCTGAATGAGCCCATGACATGCGGATAGATCAATCCAAAAATGCTCATTTGGGAAAATCAATTTTCCCCCTGTACACCGCTTTGACGCATCTCTTTGAATTTGGCCGGTCCGCTTATCAGCTTGAAACCACCATCCCGAAGCATACAGCGATGCATCCTTATCAACATGAGGTGCGTTTTTGAATCCATTCATGGTGAAAGTGAGTGCGGAAGCGAACTCGAATGCACCCTGATTTGCCGGAATATCGCCTTCATAGTTGACTTGATCAAAAGACGGAACCCCCAATGAGTTGTAGCAATTTTGAATCTTCTGAAATAAATTATCCCCAACATATCGTAAGGATTGACCTAGAATGCGACCCACCGAGCTAAGATTGGCACCTCGGTCCCGCCATTCATCTTTTGCATTTTCAATTTTGCCAGCACTACCATACAGACCAAATTGTTCATTCTTCGTGGTGCATTTGCGCCACCCAATCGCGAACATAAATCCCTCCAGTAATGCTCCATTTGTTGCAATAGGGTCGGTGAAACTCTTTTCGCGAAATAGGAATTGTGATAATTCATCCCATTGATTGACCTCGACTTCACTCATTGTTGTGAATGGTCGGAATTCAACAAGGGCAATGAGTAATCCGGTTGAAGAGAAAATTGCCACACGCCCAAAGTGAATGCGTTTGATCTGATTGACATCCACAAGCCTCCGAATTTCACTTGGGGTGATATTTGCTGATACTGGCATTGATATTTGTGCTGTTGGGCGAGAGGAGGAAAACAACCTATTCATTCGGGTCGTTTTGCGCTCATTTGTCTTTTGGGATCTGCTACTATTCCCGAGTGGTTGAGGGATCACTACGTGTTGAAGCACACAAGATATCAGATACTGCCAAGGAGCTTTCTTCGGCACACATCCTTTGACTTCCCTGTTGGAGCCCACATGACATTGGCACAATCTGAACCGACTAAAGCCCATGTTCTTCAGTGGGGCCCAATGAGGGTGCCACATAAATGTGGAAGCATATATATATATCTATATATATACACTGAGATTAAGCAAGTAACTCACACTTTCCTTCCTCAGCCCGACGCTTTCTCGCGAGTTCCCTTTTACGCTCTTTTCCTTTTTTTGTGAATGACATGCTTTCAGCAGAAAATGAAATGAAACCAAATGATTACTGATTTCTTAAT
The DNA here is from genome assembly GCA_023105745.1 of Austropuccinia psidii. Taxonomy (NCBI): domain Eukaryota; kingdom Fungi; phylum Basidiomycota; class Pucciniomycetes; order Pucciniales; family Sphaerophragmiaceae; genus Austropuccinia; species Austropuccinia psidii. The sequence continues at coordinate 21,144,735 of JALGQZ010000016.1, forward strand.
ATCACCTAAATTGGATTGCGGTGGATGAATCTTTTTTAATTGCGGCTAAAAAGAAAGCTCACGCCTGACCTTGGAAAATTCAGGATCTCAAATACCTGAACCTGAAAATTGCAGTGGATAGTGCATTATTCAACTTTACACATTGATGTTCCCATGCAATCACTTTCCAATCCAACCATTTGGAATATTGCAAGCACACGCAAATGCAATATGCATCCTGCTGCGGATCCCTAGCTATCCTAGTCCTCTTGAAAGACACAGGAACATTTGGCCTATTATGGGCTGGCGGGAAGTGATAAACGCGACTTCGCGCAATGCACCCGCGTGTGCTACTCGCGGGCACATCGCCTGACTCAGCTTGCGTCTTGTTGGAGTCTTTGCAATGATGTACGGAGGCATGCCGCCGTACAATTACTATTGGTACTCAGACTGTGGCATCCGGGAATTAGTAGGATAGGAAGTCATGATTATTAAATTCATAAATAACTTTGCAAAATTCAATTACAATCTATCTAGTACAAAGCTAATCTAAAACGGGTCAATCCTGGTTGTGAGTTTAGCTGACCTGGGTACCGTCAAGGTGACCTCATCACTTGAACCAAGCCCGCGATTTGCCACCCAGGCATCACCAAAGTCTAATACTAAGCATCGTGCAAAATCAAATCTAAGAGGTACAGTGGGGTTAAAAGACTCTGATGAGAAGAAACTTTTATTCAGTAAATTACATATATACTTATTAGTACGTAGCCACACTGGCTCCACTAGATTTTTACCCTCTGAAAGTTTTGCGGAAATGTCAATTAGTGCTAAAGCCCCTTTAACTGAGCTTGTTCTCCAGTCATCTGAGCATACCATCAAACCACAAACCCCCGCCGCACAGAATGCCGCTAATATACCATAGCAAATTTGATTGATTCCAAGATTCTTGTGACACGCCAAAAGATCTTTGATGGCCTCATTTTTTTTTGCGTTCGTGAGTTTGCCTTTGATGCCATTAACTTCGACCTTTGTATGTGCACGTACCATGTTGTATGCAATCATCAAATGGATAACTGTATCCATTAGATCCTCCAGGTTCTTGTGCGGCTTTGTGGATATCTCATTGTCAGCCCCTCCACCTTCAATGCTGAGTTGGGTTGCACGTTGCTTCGATTTACTCAAGCAGGAGGCAAGGTATTCAACTGCTCCCCGTTCAAGTCCAAGAGGATCGGTCGAATTTGATGTTGGTGCAACATATGGTTTGGGTGCAATCACATCGTATGAGACTAAACTAATGGATTCAAACATAACATTTGCCCAAAAATGTTTAACTGGATTGGCGGGGTAAAGAAGGCTCTGAACCATTTTGAAGAAGGAGTGTTCAGATTTTGCAAGATTCTCTGGAGGTTTAGCTGATTCCTTCATCAATTTGAGATTCCAAATGTTGTGATCAAAAAACGCTTCTGTTTCGGTTGGCTTAAAAAAATCTAACCCTGTATATTGCAATTTATATCACCAGTCAACAGCCAATAATCAAGTATCATGCACAAAGATAAAAAAAAACTCACCTGCCATCTCAAGGTCCTGCAGCCAAGCCGACATTTTAAGATCTCGGTTACTGATCACCTTAATACCAACGGGCAGGAATGTATGAGCATCCTTTGTTGGTAAATTGTCCCATCTATTTTTGTAAATCCTATTGATATTATCAAGCCCCCTTTTCCATGATTGTTGAGTAATATTGGAATGATAATTCAAAATGCCTGCAAACTCTTCCATGCGGGATAAAAATATTCCTTGAAAATTCGCAGCGGATGACACTTCGGGCTCAGCGTTGGGAATTATATCAGTCATATCTCGTCCCATTGTATCATGTTTAATTGTTTCCCTTTCTTGAAAGGCTTGAATATTCCGAGGAGAGGCGGGAGGGGTTGCATCATGCATTGTTTCATTGGGTATCGGGGGACTTTCTGTATGTGGAGCTTCATCATGGATTGTTTCATTGAGTATTGGGGGGGGTTCAGTATGCGGAGGTTCATTATCAATATGGTCCCCTTCAACATTGATAATTTCATCACCTTGATCGCGAGAATCGTTTGCGGCTTCAAAGGTACGGCGTTTTTTGTTTGTTTTTTTGGTCACATGTATATTTGGTCTTTTTCCTAATCCTTTGCCTGGAAATCCAATTACGACTCGAGATCCTTCAGGTAGAGATTCTCCCACCTCCACACCTGCCCATATATTGTAAGCAGCTATTTTTATCAATTTTGTTTTGAATTAGTAATGGACTTACGGTTCAAATCCATTTTGAGCAGGCTCATGGCTTCAGCAATCTTTTGACGCACATAATCAGGAATTTTACTATCATTTTGGATTTTTTCGAGCCTTGGGATTGTTTGAGCAATGTTGGAGACAAATTGTTCCTTGGATATAATTTCCACCTCCCCACTGAAAATTACATCATCTTGCCCATCATCTTCTGTCGGTGCACAAGGTTCAACAGTCTTTTCCTTCTCATAACTTTTAAAATTCGGTTTCTGAGAGCTTGGAGGCTGCCCTGAAATAAAGGCTATGACACAATATCAGGTTTTGAGAGATTTGAAATATTCAAGATGGATGCATACTCACATTCCGGAAGAACTGGTGGATCTTGATTATCTTCATGTGACTGGCTCTCTACCTCAATGCCTAATTCACGACTACTGGCGATATCAGAGATTTCACTTCCACTCTCTGGGGCTGAAGTTGGTCGTTCATTGAATTCAGTTGAATTTCCCGGGGTTCGGGCCATAGCGGAGGTAGTTTATTAAGCAAATAGATGGTGACGAGTTGATTGATAACTTGTTTGAAAATTTTTTGATAAAAGATCCAAATTCAAGAAAAAAGGTGCAAGTAAAATAATCGCATTTGCAAAATGCGATTTGTCGGGAAATTGAAGGAGGCGATGTTTTGCAAATTATTTCATATCATGCAAATGAAATCACTTCCCTGTGAGACATTGAATAAAGTTGACTAGTGAGAAACCTACTAAAGTCAACTTTTGAACTATTCAATGCTCATGAGGTAAGGACTAAGCAAAGTGTTCATTTGATTGATATGAAATAAAATGGTTTTGTCGGCGAAACAGGAGACACAATTCTTGTCTTAAATAGTCCACTTATTAGGTTTTAATTTGTGAGTCTCATGATTTAAACCCTAGCCACAACATGGTGAATATACTGACCAATATCCCCTTAGGTCCTGTTGGCAGAGAAGGCCACTCAGCATATTTCGGCAATTGCGTTCATCGTGTACGCCAACAAGCCACCGTACTGTACACTATGGATGTAATACGGAAGCGTGAGGAGGGTAACTGTTGTCGGAGGCATGTCGGGAGGGCACTACATGAGCGTAAGGATGGTAAGCAGTGTCGGGAGAATGTCGGGAGGGAGGGTAACTGTTGTCTGAGGCATGTCGGGAGGGCACTACATGAGCGTAAGGATGGTAAGCAGTGTCGGGAGAATGTCAGGAGGGAGGGTAACTGTTGTCGGAGGCATGTCGGGAGGGCACTACATGAGCGTAAGGATGGTAAGCAGTGTCGGGAGAATGTCGGGAGGGAGGGTAACTGTTGTCGGAGGCATGTCGGGAGGGCACTACATGAGCCTAAGGATGGTAAGCTGTGTCGGAGGCATGTCGGGAGGGCACTCCACAAGCGTAAGGGTCATCAGTGGTGTTGGAGGCATGTCGGGAGGGCACTACATGAGCGTAAGGATGGTAAGCGTTGTCGGAGGCATGTCGGGAGGGTACTACACAAGCGTGAGGATGGTAGGGGCGGGGGTGTGAAAGCGTAAGGAGTGGTGAGGACGGAGAGGGGCGGGCAGTGTCGGAGTCTCATCCGGATGGAGGGCGGTGCGGGTGCGTAAGCATGCTAAGCGTCGGGGAGGCGGAAGCCAATGAGGTGAAATTACACGAACGTTGCGCATAGTGTTGAAATGGGTTTGGGCTTTGAGTGACATTCTCATGTGACACATGTGACGATTGACATTGTCTTGACGCTGACGTGACGTGACCCACTAAATCCAGTGACTATAAAGTGACACTAACGCGACTGAAGCAAGATTTTATACTGACCGCGGTGCGACGTGAAGTCAATCGGCGACGATTGACGCGAGATTTGCCCTGGTGTAAGGTCAGATTCTCACCTGCTGTCATATACAGCCTTACCATGGGATAATATCCCATAACCATGAATATGAGGTGTCAAATAGACAAAGAAGCTTGTTTTTGCTTCAATACCTCATATTTCAGTCAATACTGGGGTCCCATACAGTTTCTGTACAGCATTCTACGCGTCATACACGTCAGAATCAGGCTGTGAGGTCCCCAGATGAAAATATTCACCCTGTATTGGTGAAAACTGCCCAGATGTTGTTTCAAAACCACATCTGAGCCCAATACAGGTTATACAGGCTGTTTGCAAACCACAAGCAAGTACTAGAGAGTGAAAAATTCTTCACTTCCTCTACATGGGAAGGTCTGGCACCCTTTCCACCCCATTTCAGGATAGAAAGGAGGCTTTTCACAGGCAGAATTGTTTCCTCATCCTGCTCTTGAATATCCTACATAGTAAACTGTCTAAAAAAGCTTTACTCTTGCGTAATAATAAGGGTATAACTATAATTTTAATTATTGTAGTTCTTATTATAGTAATGCAACTGGTAAGACTGCATCCAGGGTTCTCAATAGCCCTCACCACCACTATTCTTCCATAGTAGAACCCCATTATTATATTATAAGCCATTATATTATATTTAAAATCTTATTTTAAAATCATTTTTACGTGTCACAGTCATAGTTCTAGTTGTAAATAGCCTAATTACTGCTTCAACATGGACTCCAGCTGACATTTTGGGGGCCTGGCCGTGTTTTTAACCTTTTTTGAACCTTATAAGTGAGTTTTTCTCTTATTTCTCACTTTCTGACAATTGTCTTATTCTTTTTAGGCGTAATATTTCTCAAATATATATATATTATATATATATTTCTCTTTTTGGTACATATACCACCCTTTTTACTCATATTTTAAGCGTACCTGTCACATGGCTAATAACCACAAGACCCTTATTTTTGGCGTGTTTTACATATAAAAACACTTAAGCCATCAATACAGTCTTATTTTATAATTAAAATAAGACACCTCATACTGATAAACCAACATTTGAGGCGTGGTTGGACATATTGTTAGCTCAATTGCCCTGTTACACACCACTTTTTGACGGTTTACACTTGCTAATTAAAAGTTATTCTGTGAGATATTGGTATACAAACAGTATACCAATTATCAGTAAGCTGTATTTCTGACGTGAAATCGTTGATTCAATCACACTGTCATTGTACAAGGGCACATTTTAATAATATACAAGCCCAGAGGCCATTCTTAGACGTGGAAAACCAGAATTTCTTGAGAAGTCTTAACTGAAATAAGCCCTCTTTTTCCTGTTTTGATTCAGTGGAAGATAACTTCATACAACTTGAAATCCAGTCACAGGCCAACACACCAGTGACACCCTCAGAACCAGAGGGCAGTAAAGGCAAAGAAAAGAGGCACAGTGAAGGCCTGATAACAGAAAAGAAGTGGACACCCATTGCCACTCAGAAGAGTAGAAAACCACAAAATTCTGCAACAATACAAGGTAAACCAACCTTGATAACTTGTATAGGGAAAATTACTATAATTAACCCAGTTGTAACCTCTAAAGGTAAATTGGCCAAATCAGCAGACAACTAATTTGTACAAGGCACAGTAAAGGTGAATACCCTAAGAACATAAAGTTTTTGACTGCTTGCAAACACTAACATGTCACCTGTACACCTCAGAGATCCTGGCTTCCAAAGGAACCAACCAGAGGACAGAGCAGGTTTGTCCAGAACCAGAATACCTGAAAGAGGACACCTTGAACACAGTAGTGGATTGCAAAACAATGAGGGAGATAATATCAACCCTGTCATTCACACTCCAATTCAATGGAGACCTCAAAACAGAGGACTGGAAAGACATGGATCAAGTTCTTCAGCTCCACCAACTCCTCAAGGACTTATTCCAATGGAGCTTGGACAACAAGAGGTTCAACCTGGCAATTCACTGGGCAGAACTTGGAGCAAGTTTCCAGAAGATCTGTCTCAGAGAGATAGACTTCAAAGACCTGATGGTAATCACCAAAGGTTGGAATCCTACCAGGCAGTTCAGACTCCTGGAGGCAAGGGCACAGAGGATAAGGGAGAATCAAGCCACTATTCAAGCTATAGAAAAACAGTTAACCCAGACAGTGCCTACTCAGATTCCTTCAGGCTCACAAGGAGCAGGCCAAATCAGCTCTCCAGTGGCTTCAGACCATTCAGAAACCAGCAGATCAGTGGCCAAGAGTCACCATCCTTCACAATTCCAGGAGTTTTCCAGGAGAAGACAAGGAAACAAGGGCAAGAACAAAACCTCCATCAACCAGAGGAGGAAAGAGTCAGACCGTATGATTCAGAAGCTGTTGGATTTGGTAAAAGAAGTGCACAAGAACCAGAAGTAGTTGTAAACCACTCTAGAATCAGTAGTCCTAGTAATAGAAACATTAACCCCACTCAGACTGAACATATCATTGTCACATCTGAGAGTAACATCAACAGCGATACACTGTGGTTACAAATGTCCCAATATGCTGAACAATCTGCAAAGCAGTTTGCAGAAATTGAAGCTGGCCAAGAGAGGATGAGAAAAACTCAAGCCTCCTTGGAAAAGATAGTTAAGAATCTTCAAGAAGGATATGCTCAACTGTGCAAAGCCTCTGAAGAAACCAACAAAAGACTGAATATAGTCTTTGAAGAACAACACCACAGCAAAAGGGACAAGGATTGTCTGGACCAAGACATAAAAAAATTGTTTAATGTCTACCATAACTTGAAGCGCCAACCACAAGGCCAATTTATGGAGAATCCATATCAACCAGATGACATCAAACCAGATGCCATGTTGTTGAATAAGGCAAGATCTCCATCACAATACCAGGATGGAGATGGAATGTCTTATTCAGAGAAGGAAGTCTTGAAACAGCTTCCTGAGGCCTCAAGCTGGCTCAAATTCTCTGGATCAGGAGAATTTGATCATACGGAACTCATAGATTATATTGATGGACTCTTCATTGATGTACCAAGCATACCAGACTACTGGATTACTGCTAGATTTAATACTACATTTAAAGGTCATCCTAGTATATGGTACACAGAAATGAAAGAAATCCATGGCAGGAGAAACTGGCCATGGTGGAAGAGTCAAATCAAACAAAAGTACAGTAATGGAACTTGGATATGGCAGAAGACAATGTCATTTGAAAATGACAAATACTCAATGGATAAAGATCCATATGAGTGGTGTCTTAGACAATCTAAAAGACTTAAAGTCATTGATCCTGAAATGAACATCCAAATGGGGAATCACAAGCTTCTGACACAACTGCCAGGAGAACTAGAGCATGCAGTAAAATGCAGATGCAACCAAAATTGCACTCTAGATGAAATTGCCAACACCTTACAAGACATAAGGAAAAGGACTCATATAGGGAAATTCACACCATATAAGAGCAATAGTTTCAAAGAGAAACAACCTTTCAGGGTAGAGTTTACAGACAAACCCAAAGAAAGAGTTGCAGAAGTGGCAAAGAAGAGAAATTCTTGTCACAATTGTGGTTCAACAGACCACTATGCCAATAACTGTCCAAAGGCAAAGAAAAAAGTCTATGCCATTGAAAAAGTCCCAGAGGAGGAACCTCCAACAGAGGATTCTGAATAGGACTCCATGGGTGATGCCATCAGAGAACAATCTGAGGATGATCAAGACCCAAGGGAACAATTTCTGGTGGAATACCAAGAGGAAACCCCACTAGAAATTCAGGACATACAGTTAGAAGCAGGAATGCCACAGGACACTGCTAACAAAAACTTGTGCAAACACACACAAGATGCACAAACATTCCTGGTTACACAAACCAAAGGAATGGCATATATACATGGGACAGCCACAAAAATGACTGTTTGCATTGACAATGCTCAGCATCCACTGATCATTGATAGTGGAGCACAGTGCTCCATAGTGGCCAAGAACTATCTGGATACCCACTTCCCAAACTGGGAAAAACATCTCTTGCCCACTAAGGCAAAGAACCTTCAAAGTGCATCAGGGAAGATGACTTCCATTGGGACAATTATCAAAGAGATATTTATACCCCACAGGAAGAGTATTATCAGACTCAACCCAGAGTTTGTAGTGCATGATAATGCCCACATCCAAGGGTTTTTACTGGGAACAGATTACCGGAGGATGTATGGCATAGACATTTACAACATTAAAAATAGGCACATCACCATTGGTACTAACAAGGAAAAGAAATTTTCATTTGACGTATACCAGATATCTTCTCAAGATCCACTAGAAGAACTTCTGAAGGAATTCAGAGAGGGGGGTTTAGCACTACCCTCAGCAGTAAACAAAAACTAAGTTTACTGAAGATGCTGAGAAAGAACAGACCAGCATTTTCCATTGGTGAAGAGCCATTAGACAAGATCAAATGCTATGATATAGAACTATATCTGGATGTGGAAAGGCCTTATCCACCCATGGTTAGGAGACCTCCTTATCCAGCAAGCCTGGAAACCAAGAAAGAAATTGAGAAACATATCAATGAACTCCTGGATATGGATGTCATCAGGAAGATTGGACATCATGAGATAGTGGAAATAACCACCCCTGTCATAATCACCTGGCATGATGGCAAGTCTAGACTGTGTGGAGATTTTAGAGCCCTGAATAACTACACAAAAGCAGACAGGTGCCCTATACCCAGGATATCTCATGCCTTGGATAAACTGGCAAAAGCCAAATACATAACCAAAATGGATTGTATGAAAGGCTTCCACCAAAATGGAGTTAAACCAAACTCCATGAAATTACTCAGGATAATATGCCATATGGGCATATATGAGTATACCAGGATGCCATTTGGGATCAAAAATGCACCAGCCCATTTCCAAAGGATGACGGACACCATATTGCAAGAAGAAATACTGGAAGGCTGGATGGTAGTATATATTGATGATATAATTATATACTCAGAGACATGGGAAGACCATGTGCAATACGTAGACAGAGTGCTAAGTAAATGCACACCCATAAATCTGAAAATTTCACTTAAAAAGTGCAATTTTGGCCAACAAGAGTTACTGGCTCTAGGACATAAAGTCTCAGGTCTTAGTCTGTCAATTGACCAGAATAAAGTAGCAGCAGTACTGCAAAAGCCAGTACCAAAGAGCATCAAAGAGATGCAATCTTTCCTTGGATTTGCTAGCTACTATAGAAACCACATCAAAAACTTTGCACACATAACTAGTAGTTTATACAAGTTATGTTCAAAAGATGTAGTTTTTGAAATAAACAAGGAGACGAGGGATGCATATGAGAGGATCAAATATGAACTCACAAATGCACCTGTGCTCATCTTACCTGACTTTGAACTACCATTCAAGTTATATATAGATGCAGAATGCAGTCAAGGTCTAGGAGCAGCCCTTCACCAAAGACAAATTGTGGATGGTGAACCAAGAGAAGGAGTAATTTGCTACATCTCAAGGCAGCTGAAAGATTCAGAAGCCAGGTAAGGGGCCACCCAGACTGAATGTCTATGTCTAGTCTGGGCTCTAGGAAAACTCCATTATTATCTGGAGGGTGCAGTCTTTGAAGTCTACACAGACTGAACAGCCTTGAAGTCTTTACTAAACATGAATACTACAAATAGACACATGCTGAGATGGCAAATAGCCATCCAGGAGTATAGAGGGAACATGACCATCATATACAAAGAAGGTAAAAGTCATACCAATGCAGATGGCCTTAGCAGATGGCCACTGGACAATGTCAAAAGCAATCAAGCTCATGACCCTGAAGTTTCAGCCAAAATCCCTATCCATTTCATGGAATTAGATCGGAGGAAGAACTTCAGATTTTCTGAATGGGAACCAGGAAGTGGTAGCCTTGACAGTGGAAACACCGATTCAGAGGGGACAGAAACTCTCATATTGGGAATAAGTTCCTCTGAACTGCACAATGAATTTTTTAGTGCAGTACTGAAGTCTTATGCCAAAAACAAACAGTGTGGCATACTGCTACAGCTCCTTCAGCAAAAGCACAGGAGTCCAGAACTGGAAGCTCAGCTGGAAGAACCCTGGTTGAGGGCCTATAAGGATAACAAGTTTTTCCTTATAGATGGCCTGCTCTAACACAGAGAGAAACACAAAAGTGCACTCACAGTGGTAGACAGAGACCACATCTCCTTGATCCTGCAGGAATGCCATGACTGCTCCTACATGGGAAACATGAGTGAAGACAGGACCGAGAGGTTAGCAAGCACCGCTTGGTGGCCCAAGTGGGAACAAGAGTTGGGAGAATACATCAACACTTGTGAAAGATGCCAAAAGGCAAATAGGAAACATGAGAAGAAGTATGGGTTACTTCAACATATAGAAGAACCCAAACACCCATGGGAAACTATCAACATGGACTGGGTTACAGGACTTGTCCCAGGAGGCAAAGAAAACTACAATGCCTGCTTGATCATAGTTGATAGGTTCAGCAAGAGCATGAGGTGTCTACCATGTCACAATGAGGATACAGCCATGGATACTGCCCTGTTATTTTGGAATAACATCATATCTACCTGTGGAGTCCCTAAAATCATCATGAGTGATAGGGATCCAAAATTCACATCTGAATTTTGGACCAACTTGTATGACATGCTTGGCACCAAGCTTGTATTTTCCACAGCTTATTATCCCCAAACAGATGGCCTAGCTGAGAGCATGATCCAGACTATGGAAGACATCCTTAGAAGGTTCTGTGCCTATGGCATGGAATACAAAGACCATGAAGGATATACCCATGACTGGGTTAACCTTCCACCAGCTGTCTAACTGGCTTATAAGACAAGTCAGCACTCTGCCACATGAATAACACCTGCAGTGGTAGAGAAAGGGCGGAATCCCCTGTTGCCTGTGGATCACTTAAAGAAGAATCTTCTCACCATCCAACCCACAGCCAAAGACTTCCATGATATGTGGAAGAGGGCTTGTGACACAGCTGCCAAATGCATAGCTGAGGCAAAAGAATATAATAAGCAGAGGTGGGACAAGACACACATGAAACCTGACTTTAAGGAAGGGGACCAGGTGCTAGTGTCTACACTGAAATTGATTAATCAGATGGGAACCTTCATCTAAGGAGATTCAGGGCCTCTAGGAGGACTGAACAGTCACATCAATGATGAGCCTTTTTAGAGGGAGGGTATGTGAGCCTATGACTCAAAACCAGAGCACAAGCATGTCAGCCAAAATACCATAAACCAAGGTATAGCCAAAATACCACCAAAACATGGAGCTGAGCCAAATCAGGTCAAAAGGTTTCAAAAGAAAGAGGAAACTCACCTCTTTCTGCAAATATAAGTCCCACCACCATAGGACAAAGAATAACAAAGTCATTCCTGCTCAAAGTTATTGCTCAGCATAAACCTTAATTTTCACCTCTCATCTAATATCTAGAAGGAGAGGCTTAACCCCATCAGATGGGTACTCAAAATGAAGCTCTACGCCAGGGCTATCCAATGGTACCAGCCAAACTGAGCTAGCACCAATATTACTGGAGTTATGGTCAATTTCAGGCCAAATAAGGGTGAACAAAACATTCACCTCTCATCTAACTTCTACAGTTTTAGTGTGAGATACTTGAAGTGGGGTCCTTTTGGAATGAGCACAATCAGGGCTATCTGATGTTGTCAACCATTTCCCCATAGCTCAACTAAAACAAAAGTTATGGGGCAAATAAGCTCAATACAGCTTTTTGCCTATACCATGCAAATGTACAAAAATCTTGTACATGGATAACTTTGCTATATTTAATGATACCCATATGAAATTAGGTACCATTGTTTAGAGCACATACAAGGCTACACACAGAACCAATTTTGAGGTTGATATCTCAAGAATTGACAAAGTTATGGCTGTTTGATGGTCAGATTCCCACCTGCTGTCATATACAGCCTTACCATGGGATAATATCCCATAACCATGAATATGAGGTGTCAAATAGACAAAGAAGCTTGTTTTTACTTCAATATATCATATGTCCGTCAATACTGGGGTCCCATACAGTTTCTGTACAGCATTCTACGCGTCATACACGTCAGAATCTGGCTGTGAGGTCCCCAGATGAAAATATTCACCCAGTATTGGTCAAAACTGCCCAGATGTGGTTTCAAAACCACATCTGAGCCCAATACAGGCTATACAGGCTGTTTGCAAATCACAAGCCACTACCAGAGAGTGAAAAATTCTTCACTTCCTCTACCTGGAAAGGTCTAGCACCCTTTCCACCCCATTTCAGGATAAAAAGGAGGCTTTTCACAGCCAGAATTGTTTCCTCATCCTGCTCTTGAATATCCTACGTAGTAAACTGTCCAAAACAGTTTTACTCTTGGTAATAATCAGGGTATAATTATAATTTTAATTATGGTAGTTCTTATTATATTAATCCAACTGGTAAGACTGCATCCAGCGTTCTCAATAGCGCTCACCACCACTATTCTTCAATAGTAGAACCCCATTATTATATCATAGGACATTATATTATATTTAAACTCTTATTTTAAAATCATTTTCACGTGTCACAGTCATAGTTCTAGTTGTAAATAGCGTAATTACTGCTTCAACATAGCCTCCAGCTGACAAAAGAAAATAAACAAAAGTGAACGACAGAATGCCAGAGAAATCAGGAAGGGATGTCATCCATGTCCCCATCTTAGACAGAAGAAACTTCCCTCTTTGGAGTTTATTAATCGACGTAGAACTATCAGATCATGGACTATGAGAATCCTGCAGCTCAGAACCATCCCCAACATCTGATCCAGCAGTTATCAGTAACTGGAATAAATTGAACATTGAAGCCATTCAGCTTATTCTCAGTAAACTTCACCCAGAAATCATTGTCACTGTAGTGGGTGGCAAAACTGTTGAAAATGCCAAAATGCTCTGGAAAAAGATCCACAACAAGTTTGCATCACAAACTGTAACTAATCATGGAAGAGCCTGGGTTAGATGGGAATGTCTGCGCATCAATGGAAACATTGAAGAATATATGCTTAAACATACTCTTTGATATAGCAGGAATTGGTATTTCAATGTCACCTGATATCATGGCATATTCTATCCTTGGAAAAATAAGCTGGGATAGCAATGAATATGATCATGTTATAGATTCCATGTTACTCACCATGAATTCATCAATAAATCTCCAAGAGGTCCTAGATAAACTGTTGGAACTATTGCAACATAAAAACACCAAAAACTCATTTCAAAAAACTATCAAAAATGGGGAAAATCAAGGATCAATATTACTCACTGATTCCAGTAGTTATCCCTACAAACTAACTTATGTTTGTAGAGACGGTAAACCCAATCCTAATAATACCACGCATAAACCCAAGAACTGCCGGGCTGAACATCCTGAACTACGCCCCCCTCCTAGAAACAGGAACAAAAGGAAATCAAATGATCCTGAAACACATCAAACAGGTCTTCAGGCACTCCTCACAAACAAGGAACTATCTGGCTCTTCTACATCCAGCTTGGTAATAGACTGTGGAGCAACTCACCACATGTTTCAAAACAAACATCTTTTCACTACTCTGACTCCTAATACTGACGAAAAAATTTCCACCAGTGATCCAGAAAGTCAGTTAATGTGTAAAGGACAAGGAACTGTCACTATAGTAGTTAATAATAATCCAATCACCTTATATAACTGCCTCTATGTTCCTAGGATTACAAGGATCTTAGTCAGCCTTCTTGAGCTGTGCACTGAGTCAATCACTATTAAAAGACAAGGCACAATATTTTATTTACTAAAAAATGATCATGTTCTTCTCAGTGGAAATATTATAAACAAAATCATGATTGTGCCGTTCAGTCAGCCTAGTTCATTATTAACAAAAACAATTCCCAATGCACCCTGGCATCTTCGTCTAGGGCATCCAGGAAATCATATTCTAAAATCTCTAGGACCAAAAATCCAGGATAGTGATCCCTTCAACATATGTGTAAAAGGAAAAATGACTCATATACCTTTTAAAAGTCACTTCTCTGATACTACTATGCCTCTTGATTGTATACACATGGACATCGTTGGTCCAATCTCTCCTCCGTCCGTCTCTGGACATCAATACTTTCTTACCATCATAGATCAACATACCTCATTCAAAATAACTAGATTCTTAAAACACAAATCTGAGGCATACGAAGAATTCATCATACAGCAAAAACTCATTGAAAACATACACAATTGAAAAATCAAGAAAATAATCACAGATGGAGGTGGGGAATTCATCAATCAACAATTCAAAGAACTAGTGAATCAACATGGTTTTGTTCATTCAGTAGCTCCACCGTATACTCCTGAACACAATGGCATCGCAGAAAGAGCAAATCGTACAATCTTGGACAAGGCACGTTGCCTATTACTCACTTTGAATATTCCAAACCAATGTTGGGCAGAAGCAATAAGTACCGCCACCTATCTTACCAATGTAGTTCCTACTCCCTCAAAAAAAAAACTCTCTCCGCATCAACTTTGGTCAAACACTTCACCCAAAATCAACAAAATACAAACCTTTGGATGTAAAACAATCTTGCTCATCCCTAAACAAAAAAGATTGTGGAAACTTGGACCTTTAGGGGAAGAAGGAATCCTGCTAGGAATCAATAATGATTCCTCCTACAGAATACTCAAGATTAGCAATCAAAAAGTATACTGTATCAGGCATGTAACATTCTTTGAAAAAGAATTTCCATCATTAAAAGAAACCAAGGATTCTGACTAACCTCTTCTGATTCCCAGTTGGAACAATCATGAAGAAGAATTCTTCGATTGCCAAGAAGGACCAGAGGATCTATCATGCAAAAATAGTTCGATCAATGAAGAAGATGAATCAGGAGAAGAAGAAGACCAATCTTGTTTGGTAAATGAGGAACCTTCAATGAGAAGAAGAATCAAGATCATAGTACCAAAGCATCCTACATTGATTAACTCTGAAATAAGAGAAGAAAATATTCTCCCTTACTCTAGAAGACCAGAAGCCTTGTTAATGGAGAGCGACCCACTTACTTATAATCAAGCACTGAAGTCAAGTAACCATGAAAACTGGACAAAGGCAATCAACAAAGAAATTCAAAGTATGATTGATATTGAAGTATGGGAAGAAGTCCCTATTAAAGAGGATTTTAAACTTGTGGGTATGACATGGGTGTTTAAAACTAAAAAAGATCAAAAGAATCAAGTTATTCAGCACAAGGCTTGTTTGTGCACTCAAGGGTTTTCAAAAACGCAAGGAAAAGATTATTCAAAAACATTCGCACCTACTGGACAATTAAGTTTGCTAACAACAGTAATAGCATATGCAGCTGCTATGGACCTCCAATTCGAACAACTTGACATCAAAAGTGCATTCTTGAATGCTCCACTGGAAGAAGAAGTATACTTAACAATTCCTCAAGGACTTGACAGAGACAAAAGAAACACTTCTCTAAAGGTCAAAAAGGCAATTTACGGCCTTAAACAAGCCCCCTTGGCTTGGTATTGACAACTGTCAACTTGGTTACTGAAAATTGGTTTCCGTGTCTCAAAAGCCGATTCATGCGTTTTTTTCCTAGAAGAAAAGGAGCCCATTTGGTTGTTCATACATGTTGATGATATAGGAATCTTTGGAAAGCAATTAATGCACTTCAAAAGGGCAATCGAACGTGAATTTCAAACAAAACTATTAGGACAAGCAGATTTAATGTTGGGCATTAAAATCATCCATTAATCTGACGCCATTACATTAACTCAAAGTCACTACATAGATTCACTTCTTGAAAGCTATGGAATGACAAACTGCAAGCCAGTAGCAACACCTCTCTTTCCAAATGTTCACTTTGAAGCCGCATCCGAATTAGAAAAAGAAGAATTCTCATCTCTCAAAATCAACTATCGAAGTGCTGTGGGAAGTCTCAGTTATCTTAGCACTGCCACAAGGCCAGACCTCTCATACTCTATCAGTGCCCTTTCACAATTTTTGAAAAATACCGGCATACAACATTGGAAGGCTTTCTTAAATGCATTAAAATACTTGAAAGGGACTCATCATTTAGGCTTAGTTTACAGGAAAAATGCTGTGAAATCTCCAATTGCCTATTCTGACGCCGATTGGGGGAATTGCAGGATAACTTGTCGATCAACCACTGGGTACTTAATTCTTTTTTCCGGTAATCTAGTTATTTGGAAAACTAGGAAACAACCAACGGTGTCTATTTCCTCATCTGAAGCTGATTATAAGGCCCTCACGGATTTAATCAGCAAATTGTTGTGGTTCAAGCAATTCTCTGAAGAAATTCGTGTTTTCAATACAAAGGAAGCCTTACTGATTCATGAGGATAATCAAGGATGCATTGACACTGCTAACAGTGAGTGCAATACCAACTCGCAAAGAATGAAACACATGGATATTCAACTTCACTTTATTCAAGAAATAATAGAAAGAAAAATAATACTTCTCACCTACACACCAACAGAGAAGATGTTAGCTGACTTTCTCACCAAAGCAGTCAGTCGTCCCGCAATCAGTTGAGCTTTAAAGGAGCTGAAATTGATCCGGATGGAAGACAAGGGGGGTGTTGAAAGAGAATATCTCTCCCAGTCCGTGACCAATTAAATTATTCCTTTAAGGAATATGATCACACTGCGCGAATTTGAGAAAAAGAAACAGGACTATCATTGCCTTGGCAATAAGTACTCCAATTCTCTAAAAAGAGCATGCCTTGAGGAGGAAACAAAGAGACCAGATCTAATTCTATTACCATTTACTTTGATCGTCTTCTTTATTAGGATACTAAATACTTACACTTAATATAGTGGTTTGTGTGTTCTTTATTCGTAGTTTGAAACTGACGTGATTGCTGACATCTCTGTATAGTAATTTTGTCACTGATCTATAAAAGATAGTGTGTTAATTAGCTCTACTGTTGTATTTGTGTGATTAAATAGCATTTGGTTGGTATATTACACTTTCTCATTAATGTTATCTTTTCTTACCTTTGTTTGATAAGAGGTGTGATAGTTATATTGTTTTACGTCGTGCCTATCTTCTCAATATTTTATTTACTGTTGTTCACTCTTAGGTGCATAATTATTTCATTTCTCACTTATAACTATTTCATTGCATTAATATATTACTCTTAGCTTGTTAATAATTTACAGGAATTGAAGCTACGCAGTAGTCCCCTTTTTTTTCTTCTCTGCCCTTCATTTCTGTTAGATTTTAGACAATAAAACTCAAATATGATTTTGAAGATGCTCAGAGAGAAAGAAACTATCAGAGACAAGGAATAAGATAGCTAAGAAGTTGGATGACATAACAACTTCTTAGCTAGAGTGCATGATTTATAAAGATGTAAGTAGAATACAATAGGTAGAAGTAAAAGTAGATACTGTTGAAAGTGAAGAAAAAAGAGTTGCTGAATGCAAGAGATCACATGTGAAAATCACAGATGAATGTAAAATTAAAAATGTTCTCTCAAAAAAAGAATGACATAATGATCATTCAGGTGATCATTAGTATGAAAGAAGCTCAGTTTAATCACTTCTATCTTTCCTCCTTGGATAATTCCAATCATAAATTATTTTTAGTCATACTAATAATTAGAATTAGACCATCTTATACTTAAAGTATACTCTTTCTTATAATTTTTTCTTTGTTCTCCCTAACTCATTAGTGTGTTTTAAAATGTGACTCATTGATTCTTAATCATTCACTTACCATATTAACACAGGGAATTTGTTTTCCAAATTACAAATGAAATAATCAAATTGACTTGATATTTATTACAAACATAGTAGTTACACAAATCTTCTAATTCAACAGTATCTTCACTATAAACCTCTTGTATCATATTTTCACCTTTCAGGTAGACTTGTTTTCTTTATCCTTCTATTGTTCTAAAACGTTCAATGTTGTTGATGAGATACAACACCTTTCAGTTTTCATCTTGATAGATATAAAGAAAAGATAACAACTGGATTAGCATGGTAATAAAATTTTTACGACTGGACTGGTTTTAGTTTAGGCACCAAAGGTTTGTAGACAATCAGCCAGTCAATCAGTTATAACTGTTTTACAATGTATCTCTAATACCCTCCTGGGCTTGAGGCTTGACAATCCTAAAGAAGATCAATGCTCAAGCTTCTGCTTTCTTCCTGGGGAATTCGTCAGTATGTTGGCAGGCATTAATCCTGTGGAGATATATTTGACATCAACAATGCCCTCTTCCAACAATTGACAACACCACTGAAGGCACAACTTGATGTGTTGAATTCAATTTTGATAGAGTGGATTTTTGAGAAGAGGAAGAGCTCCCTGGTTGTCACAGAACAGATTGACTTTAATTGAAAGGCCAAAAGCTGAAACCAGCTCTATAAGCCAGAATACATCTTGGCAGCAGTTAGGGATGGAGCAATAGTCTGCTTCCATGGAAGAGAGTGCCACTACCTCTTTCTTCATCATTTCCATCCTATTAGACCATAGAGAAAAACACAACTTCCAGAGAAAGATCTGAAGCCATAATTTGAGCCCCAATCAGAGTTGCCGTAGGAAACAATGGAAGGGTTATCATCTCTTCTCCCTAACCATAGTACCCAGGTACTCATACCTTTCAAATAGCAGCAAACGTTAATGAAAGCCTTTTCATGGTCATTGGAGGGAAAAAGGGAAACTGAGAGAGACATGAAGCAGAGTATGCAAGATCAGGCCTAGTGCAGGCAACTAATTTATTGAGGGGTCCTAAAGCCCTCCAATAGTGAATTTTTGCAGGTTCAGAGTCAGTAATTGCAAGAGGAAGGAGTTTTGAAGAAGGTACTTGAGGAGTCAAGACGGGTTTGCACTCCCCCATGCCAAAAGAATCCAGTAATGAGTTTATATAGAGTTCTTTACTGAGAAAGATAACACTCTTGATCTTATTTTTTGTTACTTTAATACCAAGGACATAGCCAAGATCTTTCATGTCAAACACAGAGGAAATCTGAGCCCAAAACACATCAAGATTACTGCTTCCAATAACCAGATCCTCAACATGCCAGAAGACAAAGCAGGGGTTGAGGTCATTTCTAATAAAGAAACAAGGATCAGCAGCAGATGGACAGAACCCTTCTTCAACAAAGAACTGTTTGATCCTAAGATACCAATTCCTAGGGCTTTGCTTAAGCCCATACAGAGATTTTTTCAGCCTCTGGTAGATAGGACTGGCTTCCAGGATTTTGTAGCCTTTGGGAATCCAAATAAAAATGTTTTTGTCAAGGTCCCCATGAAGAAAGGCGGTTTTTACATCCATTTGATGGAGGTCAAAGTCATGATCAGCACAGTACCTCAAGAGAAAGTGGAGGGTGCAAAGGCTTCAAGTTGGGGCAAAAGTTTTATGAAAGTCTAGGTCTTCAATCTGAGGAAATCCTCAAACACAAAGACAAGCCTTCTCTTCAATGACATTACCAAAGGAGTCAGTTTTCTCCCTAAAGACCCATCTCTCAAAAACTGGAAAACTTGTGTTGAATAGCAACAATCCATGCATCGGACTTAGATGAGGCCATGGCCTCTTTGAACATACAAGGAGTGTTATTGGTTACTTCCCCAGTAAAACAATTAGGTGGTTTGCACAACAGACCACCAGAAACAATATTCCCACTGGAGATGCTAGACTTGACATCATTCAGAGATTTTGCCGGTACTTTATTCTAGACCCACCCTTTTGGCATTAGCTACGGTTGAGGTTCCAGGTGAGTTGTATTCAGTTTTTTCAGGTGATGGAGGAGCAGAATCTCCTCCCAATGGCATTGGATGTTCAATATTATAGGAGGGTGAGGTGGTATTGCAAATAGGAATAACCTCAGGGTTTTCTGAGATATCCCCAGAACAGCCCTTGTCTGGAACAGAGGGGATATTTTTGGGCTCATTAGCAGGATTTTGATGGTTTTGGAAGGAAAAATAAAAATTAGGTATTGAATGTAGGAGAAGAGGTTCTCGAGAAATTATAAGAACAGAAGCAGAATGTGAGGGCCAAAAATCCTCTTTGTCTTTGAAGATACAGTGATGTGGTATATAAATGGAGTTGGTCTTGGAATCAAAGGGGAAATAATTATGGTGTCCTTCCTGAATCATGGAAAGAATACATAAGGTACGCATAGGATTAATCTTGGATTGATGCCAAGCTTTGGGAGACTTCATAATACCTGTGCAACCAGAAGGGTGCAAGCCAGTGAGATTGAGATACACATATTGATCCCACTTACTTAGTGTAGAAACAAAATTGATAGTAGATACTGGTGTTATATTTAATACAAAGGCAGCCATAGCAGATGCCTCTCGCCAGCATTCAGCAGGAACACTGTTATCTTTCATCATCACTGGTATTTGCTCGAGCAGAGAACAATTTCCTCTTTCCGAGATAGGACTTTTCTGAGGGGTGTACACAACTGTTGGAAGATAACATATACCTTTGATATCAAAAGCTTCTTGAATTTCAAACTGACAAACTCGCCACCATTATCTGATACTACTGTGAGCCTGTGAGGTATATATAACATACCCATAAGGCCACAAAGTACTTTATACACAGTTAAATTTGTCTTGAAAATACTTTTTAGTTTAATTTAAAATTAAAAATAGAAAAAATAAGTATAAATTTTCTTTGGATAAACAAAATTATAAATATTATTTCATTTTTGGATTCTACAACAAAAATAACCTAGGGTACACCCAAAGCGTGTTATGCCCAAAAATACTTATTTCTTGTGTTATTGGAAAATTTAAGAAACTCGCAGTACTAATGTGACTTTTTTAACATTTTCTTAAAATTGTTAAATTTAAGCTTAAATAAGCTTAAATTTGAAGTTGCATAAGGTTTATGCAAACTTACCAAAATCTTAGTTAAAATTGAGGTGTTGTATATATTTACTGAATTGGCTAAGGATTTGCCATCAACAATGTAAATCCTGAGTGGGCTAAATTTAAAAGGGTTTAAGGCCATAGTATGGATTTAAATAAATAAAAGGGCAAAATCCAAGCAAAAAGGTGGGACAAAGGAAAAAGACCAAATAGATCTGGGGTACCCAGATTTTTGGATCTGAAAGGATTCAATTAAGGTTGTTCACCTGTATTAGAGGATTTTCAACCTTATTTAAGCTTCAAGATTAGACTTTGATCCAACCTTAAAGTTTAAACTGGTTTTATCCCAAATTGGACAGGAATTTCAAGCTGCCACAGGGTAAATCCCTATATGCAGGGTAGAATTAAGGTTTTAAGAACTGTTAAAACTTAATTAAGCTCAAAATGCTTCAATAAGCTTGAAACTTTAAGGTTACAAGCATTAAAACCTTATCAAAAGTTAAGGTTTAGTGTGTATTGCTATTTTATGTGGAAAAATAGCAATAACTTCAAAAATTCATTAAAAATCCAATTCTGAATGGATTTGCTTGAATATTTCACACAGCTTACAATTTCATATTATCTATGTATAAAGTAAATCTTAAGTATGTTTTACAAATAAATTTCCTGGGTAATTAGCCTGGAAATTTACCCTTTTAATTGAGCTCAAAGAAAACTATAATTTCTTTAAAAAATTAATTAAAAATTGAGTTTAAGAGATTTCTGCTTGAAACTCTATTTTTAAGTTGCTCATGTGATGAACTTTAATATAAATAGACTGATTTTATATTAAAACTTAAAGTAATTATTTTGAATGAGGGTTAAGGTTACTTGAAGTTAAGAATAACACTGGTAACTTAAATTGGAATTAAAAATAAGTTGCCTTAGCTTAAGAACTTTAATTTTAAGCATGGTTTGTAAGTTTTGACCTCAGAACACCGTCTATATTTATTATGAATCATGAGAGTTGCTCTGTAGACATAAAAAGAGTCTTTTCATCACTTTTTTTGTCCATCATCATTAATCAATCCAATCATACTAGAAATTTAAACAGGTAAAGTTTTATTATTTATGAAATCTTATTATTGAAAATAATTCTTAAGCATTTTATCCTTTATTCATTGTAAATTAAAGAATTGAAATCATAGGATTCAGATTATTTCTGTAATCATCAATAATATATTTTATATTTTGAAATTATCATCTTAAGTCTCTTTTAAATCCACAAATTCCACTTAAAACTCTTCAATCATAATTTCAATCATAAGAAGTTGTTTTATCATGTAAATTATTGATTTTTGACGTGTTTTTAACTTAAAATACTCCTTTAATATAATAACTGTTTTATTTGACTTGTTGTATTAACTTATATTATAAGTAAGTTTTTCCCTAAAGTTCTATATTTTTTCCATCTATTATCAGTTTATTTATATAGAATTTTTCTATGAGAATTACTTCTGCAAAGTGTGTGTTTCAGTTCTTTTATAAATAATATTTATATTATTTATAAGTGGTTAAATATCTATATATCCCACATGCAATCGTCTCATTAAGAGCTTTACACTTCTTATTGTTATAATTGTCAGTGACTATAACAATAATAGAATAATTATAATTCATTAAAATTATTATATTTTTTGTTATTATTATATTTTATAATAATAATCAAATTTATTTTTTCTATATAATTATTTTTGATAATTATATTTAGATTTGTGGTTATAATATTATATTATATCATATTTTTCTACTGAGACAGTCATAGTACTCTTGATATTGTTACCATTATCAAAAGTTTCATAGACAAACCTTACATTTGGGGGCCTGGATGTGATTTTAACCAATTTTTGGGACATATATCTTATTCTAGACCTTATTTTACTATTTTTTGACGTAAAATTGCCATATTTACTTTTATATTGGCTTTTTTGGGAATTATTGTAAGATGTGTCTATGAAACTGAAGATAATATTACTATTAATCAACAGTACTATGACTGTTCTTATTATATATAATAACAAAGTGTTATTATAACCACAATTAAATAACTAAAGAATTATTTCTTTCACGTGTTAAACACTACTAGTGATTTTAACAGTGAGCAATTAATTGTCTACAAGAATCAATTACAAGTAGATTTTAATAATAAAACTTTTTTTTATTAAAATAATAAAATTATTTTAATATATAATTATCTTTTGCAAGAATAGTTATAATGGTAATTCTTGAAGAAAACTAATTTTAGAGAAAAACTGTAAGAATTAAAGATAGATCACTCACTAATATTCCAAAGAACTTATTGAAAGATAAGATAGGGAGATTTGATGTAGGATTGTGGATTTAAAGGATCAAAATAAATTTATAAGAGTATTACAAAAAGTTATAGTTGGATTCTATGATTTAACGTCTTTCTGATTGATTCTGAAAGAATTAAAACCGTTAAGAATAGCTTCTAACTAATACTTACTTGTTGGTAACAATGTTATAAATGATAATAAGATGATGATGTGGAAAAAACAGCAAGAGGAGGCCTCTTTTAAGGCAACAAAAGCTCACAGAGGCATGCCATGGAGCAAACTGAAAAGCCAGTGAGTGAGAAAACAATAAACTCTTTTGGATTATTGATTGCATCATCTGTTGTCACGTAAGATTATCATGATTACTTAATTGATGCGTTTACGTGACTACCAACCCCAATATGCTTAAGAATAAAACGAGTAACATCTATGAATCTTCTTTTATTCCAAAAAAAATGATTGATTTCTCAAAGATATCAATGTTATTGCCAATTTAATCACAGGTTATAATTACTGTGAATTTTTGAAGATTCAGTGTTTCATGTAGAATAGTCAAAAATGAACTGTAAGTGGAACTTTCAATTTTAGTAGTAAAACTGTGATTCTTTTTGGTTTCGACATAGATAAACCAGCTCTCAATTGGTCCCGAAGGTTTCAGAAAGATTCATTAAGAATTGTATTTTTAATGAATTTTGAAGTTTTTACCTCATTTCTACGTAGAATTGCAAATATCAGTGTTTAACTGGTTGCTATGAGGTAATTCAATGGATAAAAGTACAAAAAGTGTTTTCATTACTATTTTGGGGTTTATCTATGGAAAATCATTAAGAATTGACATCGTTACAGGAGTCTAAGTAGCTTTTTACCTCTTTGGCACGTCAAAATACCAGGTTATTTGCTATTTTCTTAAGATTTACTGTAGTTGTAACATAGTAACCAAGTTCCAAAAGGTTTTAGTTTACCAATAAGGCCAAGATCAGCCATGGATCCAAGCTTTGGAGCTGTCCACACCTCTGAGGCCTCAGAAGCTGGGTACCCTGGCTCTCTTTGATGTCTTTTGTCCCCTTTGCTTATTTTTCACGTCAAAATAGAAAATTGAGCGTAAAGTGAGATATCCACTATGGGTGTACCAAAAGTCCATGTAAGAATACCATTATATTAAGTGCTCAAAACATGCATAACACCATTCTTAGTGTATATGTAACATGCGATTTCTCACATTCCCATTATTTTGGCGTGAAATAGAGAAAAACAAAAATTTTCACTGATCTTTTATCTGGTATTGATGATGTAGTATTGAAGTATTATCCATATTACCACCTCAAAGAGTTTATTTGAGCTTATTCACTCTATGGAGCTACCCTGGGTGAGTTTTTTGTGTAGAATCCAAATATGGCCTTAAATCCATGGATTTACCTACTCAATAAAAAGTTATTCATCTTTTCTCAAATCAAAAATGATGAATTTTGGATTTATGCATGAATTATGTGTTATGCATAATTCAAAATTTATTTTTAAGATGATTGTGTCCTATTTGGGTATGTAAAATATACCTCAAGGCTCACACTTATCCCTTATAAATAATCTTTATAATATTAAGAAATTCATTTCTTTCTTAAAGATATTGTTTGAAACAATATACTATTGAGTGACCTGGAATACAATTCTTTTGTCTAACTAGTGGCTTTTTCACATTACACACTTGAAATTTATTCTTTGAGTTACTCTAGTATAGAGTGAATAATAATATAATTTTGATTAATAGCTTATTAATTGCATAATTATTAATTATTGAAAGAAAATATTAATTCAAATAAAAAATTAAAAAATTAAAAATCTTTACTAAAAACATTTTTTCTTTAATCTTAGACATTCTTCTTTATTTTTGACATAATTTGCCATAAACTACATTAAAACAACTTTATTCAATGAGTTGAGTTTATATCTTATTTTTATTGTTTGACAAAATAGCTTAAATTTTTTTTTTCTCTAGTGTCATCCATCAGAGAAAGCTCTTCAGACTCTGAACCCTCAGAATCTAGTATTGAAATTCAAACTAGCCCAGCACCAAGGGGTTTAATAACCAAAGAGCCCTTCAAAGGTCCAGAAGGTGAATTTAATTCATTCTTAGTATGTTTTATTCTTGAAATTGACGTGAAATGACTCCTACTAAAAGTGGAAGCAATTACTCCATCCAATCTAATGAATCTGGACTAGGACATTCCAGTAACAAATCCAAAAGACAAGAATGTCAGCCCAGAGGAGAAGCACAAATGGAGGATTCCAGAACTTCCACCAGTTCCCAAAGGTAAGCCAGCACCTTTGAAAATCTTATTGAGAGCCGAGAAGCTGACATAACTGCTATTGCTGTTGGTCCTGATTCACTTCCAACAGGCAGTAGTAGAGATATACCAGTGTTAGTACAAAAACTGGTTTATAGCAGCAAACCAGCACAAGTGGGAACTTCTCCCAAGTCTTTCGATAGGCATCATGAACTCATATCTTCAAGTCAAGAAGTTCATGGGGCCAGAAAGGACAGAGGAACTTCTGAAGGGTTGGACACCCATGTCTTGCAAAGGACAAGTCCAAGAGATACAAGCTTAGTTGAAAAACCAAAGCATGTTATCAGAGTATCAGAAGAAGAAGTTGGCCCAAGGCAAGGACAACACCCCAGTGGAAGCTCCCCAAGCATCCAACAGCAAAAATCTGCCTCAAAAAGTGCCAAAAAAGGCCAAGCAAACCCCAAAGACTAATTAGAAGGGAAAGCAAAAGTCAAGGGGAAAGGCAACGCCCAAGTGGAGCAAGCCTTACCCTCAGAATTACAGAATTCCCAAGAAAAAGAAGACAGCCATGGAAAATGTGTTCAATATGGCAAGAACTCTGATGGAATTCAAAAACAAGGAGGAGGAAATATTCAACCAATCTTTCCCAAAGAAATAGATCTTGTTAAACTTGTAACCCAATTTGAATCTTGTAATAAATAAATTGTAAAAAAGCTTAAAACATTTTAGTATATCCAACAAAAGTTGGGTAATGAGATATCACAAGTAAAAGAACCAGAAAAGACCATTATTGGCCTTGAAAATGTTAATAAGTACAATATTGGGTCTTTGACCCATATTTGTGTAAGAATTGTGTCTAAAGTTCCTCTTCTTAATCAACCAGATGACAATTAAATTTATTTTATAACTGGACAGTTAAGAGAATTCAAATTACAAGTTCAAAACTTGGAAAATTCAACTGGTCACAATGCAGCTCTTTTCTAAGAACAATTGGAAAAAAGTGATAAAGCAAGACTTGAATTGAAAGAGGACATTCAATCAAGTATTAATAATATATCACTAAAA
This sequence comes from Austropuccinia psidii, assembly GCA_023105745.1. Lineage (NCBI taxonomy): Eukaryota > Fungi > Basidiomycota > Pucciniomycetes > Pucciniales > Sphaerophragmiaceae > Austropuccinia > Austropuccinia psidii. Next base: position 21,171,423 of record JALGQZ010000016.1, read on the forward strand.
AATGAATTGCCAAGGCAATCCACACCAATTCTTGACAGAAACGTGCTTGATGATTTACATAATACCATTTCAAGTAATGAGGTGGAAGCTGCTTGCAATTTCAAAGACATTCCAAAACTAGAGGAGTAGCCAACCTTCAATGTTGAAGGAGAATATAATCATATGGAATTTATGAAAACAATTGATATGTTAAAAGAAGACTTTAGCATACCATATGAATAAATAAGTGCCAGATTACAGTCATTATTTACCAAATCAGGAAAGAAATGCTATTATAAAATGAGACAAGACCATGGTAAACATTCTTGGCCTTAGTGGAAAGAACAAATTATTTCCAAATGGGAAAATGATTCCTGCAGATTTAAAATGTAAAATTCTTTTGAAGGAGCCATTTTTAATATCAAGAGGGACAGTCCCATGTCTTGGTTTCTCAAACAGAAGGACAGATTGACTGCCCTTCATCCTGATATGTCTTAAACAATGGTACATACAAGGAAATTGGGGAAGTGTGGAGGCGAACTTGAGAATGCTATAAGAAGCAGATGTATTGAGCCTTGCTCTTCAGAAGATTATATCAATGCTATGGAGGACATCACTACTAGAACAAAAATTGTAAGAAATTGGTATAAATCCCCAATAGACAACAAGACTAGTGGGAAACCCATTTCAAAACCAAATAAACCACAAGACAGACTTCCTTTGAAATGTCATAAGTGTGGAAGTACATCTCATTTGGCTAATACTTGTCCCAAAAAGACAAGAATCAATGATATAGAAATTGAAAAATATGACACAAAAGAAACAAATGATGTCCATGTACATGAAAGTGATTCTGAGCCTTCTGAAGAGGAGGAATTACCAGATGAACTTAGTATAGAAAATATTAATGTTTCCTTTGAAGTCACAGAAGTGCATACTCACTTACCACAGTAAAGTGATGAATGTATGGATATCATACATGTACAAGATGCTAAAATGAAAAAACCCAATCCTTCCAGAGGTAAAGGTTATACATCTGGATCATCTTTTATCACTAATATTGTGATAAACAACACAGAAGCCAAGATACATCATGACTGAGATGCTTTTTGCACTTGTGTTGGAAAAAATTATCTTGAAAAGATCTATACCAATTGGCGAGATAAGATCATGCCAATTGAAGGTATAACATTCAGAAGTGCTAGCCAAAATATGCATCCCTTTGGTATATTTGAAGCAGCAATGATATTTCCTCATCCTGCAGGAAGTCTCAGATTAAAATTTCAATTTTTTGTTATGAATAATTGTACTTCACAACACTTTATACTTCAAAATGATTACCTCAATATTTATGGTATTGATATTAATAATCATAAAGACAGGTATCTCACTATAGGGGAAAATAAAAGACAAAAATTTACTTTTCCTCTAGAAAAAAGATAAATCACTGTCATTAAACAATTCAAAAATGTTAATAAAGAAAAATCTGTGTCAAATCAATTAATTGAAGCACAAATTAGTCCTGAATTAACACTAGAAATGAAGGAAGAACTTATTGAAATTTTATTCCAATACATGGAAGCCTTTGCTTCAGATGATGAACCACTTGGAGCTATAAAAGTCCATTAAGTGGACATTATACTCAACATGGAAGGAGCTTATTGTCCACTATTAAGAAGACCAGCTTACCCAGCTAGCCCTAGGGCTAGAGAAGCATTGGAAAGTCATATTAATGACCTAATGAAACTGGGAGTTCTTAGAAAGGTTGGACACAATGGGAAGTAGAAGTCACAACTCCAGTAATCATTACTTGGCATAGTGATAAGTCAAGGATGGTTGGTGATTTTGGAGCACTGAATACCTATACTATTCCAGACAGGTATCCAATCCCTAGAATCCATGAGACTTTGACTCAATTATCCAAAGCAAGATTCATTACTTCCATGGATGCTTTTAAAGGATTCCATCAGAATTCTTTGACACCTCATGCTGGGAAATTATTGAGAATAATTGCTCATTGTGGTATTTTTGAATATTTGAGGATGGCTTTTTGTATTAAAAATGCACCCTCTCATTATCAGAGAATGGTGAATACGATCTTCCCACCTGAATTATCAGAGGGATGTTTAATCATTTATATTTATGACATTAGAAAATGTAGTCTCAGAACTGAGCCTTGGTATTGATAAGAACAAAGTGGCTGCAGTTTTACTGAAACAAATGCCCCAGAACAAAGAAGAAATGATGTCTTTCTTGGGGTTTTCCAGTTATTACAGGCAACACCTTAAGGATTTTGAAATCCATGCCAGATCATTATACAGAATTTGTGATCAGCAAAATGTTTTTGAAATGACACAGGAGAGCATTCAAGCATATGATACAATCAAGTATACCTTGACCAATGCACCATTATTATTGATGCCAAAATGGAAACTTCCTTTCAAGCTGTATATTGATGCATGTGGTGAAGGTTTAGGAGCTGCTCTTCATCAAGTTAAAATTTTCAATGACAAACCCTATGAAGGTCCAATTTGTTTTATTTCAAGACAAATTAAACCTACTGAGGCCAGATATGTAGCCAGCCAAATGGAGCGCCTTTGCCTTGTTTGGGCTCTGGAAAAACTTCATTACTATCTTGATGTTAGTGTGTTTGAAGTAATTACTGATTGTAATTCAGTAAAATCACTTCTTAACATGAAAACCCCAAACAGACACATGTTAAGATGTAAGATTGCTATACAGGAGTATAGAGGCAATATGACCTCAGTACATAAAGATAGAAATATTCATAAGAATGCTGATGGCTTGAGTAGATGGGCTTTACCCAATACACCTGACAATCTGTCCTATGTTTGTACAAGTTCAGAACCTCAAATTCCAATTGAAGGAATTAACATCACAGATGTTGGAACAGAATTCATTGAAGAATTTAGGGAAAGCTATAGGCAAGATAAGGATTGTCACATCCTTACTGCTCTACTTGACAAATATTGCAAAGATGCAGCATTAGCTAACTCTCTAGATGATATTTGGAAAGCATCTTATGACAATGGAAGATTCCATTGATTTGATGGTATATTATATCATAGCTCTAAACACACATGTGTTATGGTCCTATGTGGTAGAATGTTAATTAACAAAATACTACTAGAATTTCATGATAACATTTATTCTGGACATCTGTATGAAGAAAGAACTATGGAAAGAATTCAGACATGTGCCTGGTAGCTATCTTGGAGAAAAGATGTCATTGAGTATTGCCATAGTTGTGATAGATGCCAGAAAGCCAATAAAGCTACTGGTAAAAGATTAGGTTTAATGATCCATATCCAAGAACCAAATACCCCATGGGAAATGGTTCACATGAATTGGGTAACTGCATTAACACCTGGGCTGATAAAAGTTACAATGCATGTCTTGTTATTGTATAGAGATATAGAAAAACACCAATCTTTTTACGATGTCATAAAGATGACACAGCTATGGATACAGCTCTTCTGATCTGAAATAGAGTCATATCCCATACTGGTCTCTTTAAGAATATTATTACTGATAGAGACCCAAAATTCACATAAGCCTTTGGGCACAAAACTATCTTTCTCAACAGCATACCATCCACAAACAGATGGGTTAGCAGAAAGAATGATTCAAACCCTTGAGGACATGATCAGAAGATTTTGTGCTTATGGCCTGGAGCTTAAAGATTCTGATGGCTTTACCCATGATTGGTGTACTCTTATACCAGGATTGGAATTAGCCTACAAGACCTCAATCCATGCTTCAACAGAAAAAACTCCTGCAATGTTGGAGAAAGGATGGAACCCCAAACTTCCAGTTGATACTTTGAAAAAAGATCTGGTTGATATTCATCCAACTGCTTCAAGCTTTAAGTTATTGCTTGATAAAGTAAGACATCATGAAAATCAAAGCATGAATGATGCCTTTGAATATGCTAAACAGAAATGGGATAAAATTCATAAAGCCCTAGAGTTCAAAGTAGGGAACTTAATACTAGTTTTGACCTTGAACTTTAATAATAGCAAAGGTCCAAAAAAATTGAAAGATTCCTTTGCAGGACCATTTATTATTAAAGCCCTTCATGGCAAAAATGCAGTACAAGTAGAACTATCAGGATAATTGGAAAATAAACATCCAAATTTCCCTGTTAGCCTAGTATAGCATTACACTTCAAGATATAAGGAATTATTTCCTTTAAGAAATGAAACACCATTCAAAGTACCCCCACTGGATCAAATGTGAGGATAAAAAGGTACTAAAAGTATTAAAAGAAAGAAGACTTAGGGGAAAAAATGAAAGAGAATACTTAGTCAGGTACAGAAATTAACAACATGAAGATGAATGGATTGAAGACACTAAAATACCTGATTCCCAAAAGTTTCTCAGAAGATTCAGACATGAGAGAAGACCAATTGCTCACTAAAAGCTTTGAATTGCATGCTTTAAATACTTAAAAAGTATAAGTAGAGAGGTTGGACAGTGGATTATACCTTCCCCCAAATACCTTGGGGGTATACTGCAAAAGAAAATCGTAGTACCATTTTTTTGGTGGTAGGGAATGTGAGCATGTGAGGCATATATAACATACCCATAAGGCCACAAAGGACTTTATACACAGTTAAATTTGTCTTCAACAGACTTTTTAATTGAGTTTAAAATAAAAAATACCAAAAAATAAGTATAAATTTCTTTTGGATAAACAAAGTTAGACATATTATGTCATTTTTGGATTCTACACCAAAAAAACCTAGGGTACACCTGTAGGGTGTTATACCCAAAAATACTTATTTCTTATGTTATTGGAAGATTTAAGAAACTCACAGTACTAATGTAACTTTTTTAAAAAAAATTGAAATTGTTAAATTTCAGCTTAAATAAGCTTAAATTTGAAGTTGCATAAGGTTTATGCAAACTTACCAAGATTTTAGTTAAAATTTAGGTGTTGTGTATATTTACTGAATTGTCTAAGGATTTTCTGTGAGCCTTGAGGTATATTTTACATACCCAAATAGGCCACAATTGTCTTAAAAAGAAATTTTGGATTATGCATAACTCATAAGTCATTCATATATCCAAAATTCATCATTTTTGATTTCAGAAAAGATGAATAACGTTTTATTGAGTGAGTAAATCCATGGATTTAAGGCCACATTTGGATTCTACACTAAAATTCATCTAGGCTAGCTCCATAGAGTGAATAAGCTCAAATTAACTCTTTGAGGTGGTAAAATAGAAAATACTTCAATACCACATCATCAATACCACATGAAAGATCCGTGAAAATTTTCATTTTTCTTAATTTCATGCCAAAATCATGGTAATGTGAGAAATCACATGTTACATATACACTAAGAATAGTGTTATGCATGTTTTGAGCACTTAATATCATGGTATTCTTATATGGACTTTTGGTACACCCATAGTGGATATCTCACCTCAAGCTTAAATTACTATTTTGACGTAAAACATAAGCAAGGGGGACAAAAGACATCAAAGAGAGCCAGGGTACCCAACTTCTCATGCCTCAGAGGCGTGGACAGCTCCAAAGCTTGCATCCATGGCTAATCTTGGCCTAATTGGTAAACTAGAACCTTTTGGGAACTTGGTTACCATGTCACAACTACTGTAAATCTTAATAAAATAGCAAATAACCTGCTGTTTTGACGTGCCAAGGAGGTAAAGAGCTACTTAGACTCCTGTAACCACTTCAATTCTTAATGAATTTCCATGAATAAACCCCAAAAGAGTAATTAAAACCCTTTTTGGACTTGTATCCATTGATTTACGTCATAGCAAACAGTGAAACACTGATATTTGCAATTCTACGTAGAAATGAGGTAAAAACTTCAAAAATTCATTAAAAATACACTTCTTAATGAATCTTTCTGAAACTTCCAGGACTAATGAAGAACTGTATTATCTATGGTACAACCAAAAAGAATCACAGTTCTACTAGTAAAATCAAAAGTTTTACCTACAGTCCATTTTTGACCATTCTACGTGAAACACTGAATCTTCAAACATTCACAGTAGCTACATCCTGTGATGAAATTGGCAATAACATTGATACCTTGAGAAATCATATACTATTTTGGAATAAAAGAAGATTTACAGATGTTACTCCTTTTATTCTTAACCATATTGGGGTTGGTAGTCACGTAAAAGGATCAATTAAGTAATTATGATCATCTTATGTGACAACATATGATTCAATCAATAATCCAAAAAGGTTTATTGTTTTCTCACTCACTTGTTTTTCAGTTGGCTCCATGACACGCCTCTGTGAGCTGTTGTTGACTTAAAAGAGACCTCTTCTTGCTGTTTTTTCCACATCATCATCATCATCTTATTATTATTTTAAACCATTATTACCAACAAGTAAGTATTAGTTACAGCTATTCTTAAGTGTTTTGAATCTTTCAGAATCAACCAGAAAGACGTGAAATCATAGAATCCAACTATATATTGTTGTAATACTGTTTTAAATCCATTTTGATCCTTAAATCCACAATTCTACGTCAAATCTCTCTACTTTATCTTTCAATAAGTTCTTTGGAATATTAGTGAGTGATTTATTTTTAATTCTTAAAGTTTTTCTCTAAAATTAGTTTTCTTCAAGAATTATCATTATAATTATTCTTGCAAAAGATAATTATATATTAAAATAATTTTATTATTTTAATAAAAGAAGTTTTTATTATTAAAATCTTCTTGTAATTGATTCTTGTAGACAATTACTTGCTCACTGTTAAAATCACTAGTAGTGTTCAACACGTGAAAGAAATAATTTTCAATTATTTAATTGTGGTTATAATAATATTTTATTACTGTATTTCATAAGAACAGACATAGTACTGTTGATTAATAGTAATATTATCATCAGTCTCATAGTCATATCTTACATTTGGGGGCCTGGCCATGTTTTTTGAACCTTGTACCCTCAATTAATATATTTTTAAGTTCTAGAATATATTAATTTAATAATTTTTTCTTTCATTTTGAAGTTACAATAATTCTTATTTTTGAAATTGTTTTGGAAATCTTTTTCATTGAGGAATTTGGTTTAATTTTATACTGTTTTTACACATGGTTTTTTCACATCCAAAAACTTATAAAATTATTCTTTGAGCTACTCTGAATTAATTTTCATTCAAAATCTTAAATTTTAATTTTTTTTCTTTAAAAAGAATCATTTTTTTAATATTAAAAAATATAAAACTTATAAAAAATCTTTAAAAATATTTTAAAAAGTACAAAAAATAACTTTTTCTCTTTTATAATTTTTTATTATCTTTAATCAAATACTGTGCAGCTGGCAACAGACTGAGTAAAAGATATGTCACTAGTCCAGAATCTTCAGAAGCAGAATCTGAAGACAGTATTGAGGTGCAAATGGCTAAAAGAGGCACTTTATTTAACTCAGAAAAAGCCAAATCACCTCAAAAAGGTATGTATTTTATCTTATATATTCACCTTTTATCTTTAAATTGACGTGAAAATGGTGCATAACAGAAATGGAAGCAACTATTCAGTCCAACCAGATATATGTGGACAAGGAAGAGGCAAGACCAAATCCAGAAGTGCCAAGTCTTCCACAAGAAAGACACATTTAGAGGATGCCAGAGTTGCCCCCCATTCCCCAAGGTCTGTACCAACAAATTTTGATGTGAACTCTGAGCCTGAACTTATTCATGACCATATTTTCAGGGCTGAACCATTTTCAAGTGGCAGAAATAGAAATATATCAATGCCATTACAAAGATTGGTTCAGAGCAGCCAAAGAAGAGCAGTGGGAAATATGCCCAAGCGTTTGGCAGGGGGCCATGAACTCCTACTTACACATCAAGAGCTTTCTGGCTCAGGAGAAGACCATAGAACTCTTAGGAGGATGGAGCCCCCTGTCTTGCAAAGACAAGGTCAAAAAGATAAAGAATTGGTTGAAGAACCAAAGTCTTTTATCCATATACCAGAAGAAGGAACTGGAAATGACTCCAGCTTTGGAGACAGAGGCCCCAGTGGCGTCTACCAGCTCCAGAAGTGTCCAAAGACAAGCCCAAAGGACCTCAGAAGATGCAGAGAGGTCCCAAGAACCATCAAGGCAAAGTCAATTGGCACAGACCTTACCCACAAGGGTACAGGATCCCCAAATTGGAGCCTTCACCCATGGACAGTGTATTCAATATGGCCAAAACTCTCATGGAGTTCACAGCCAAAGAGCAGAAAAGGATGAACAAGACCTTTCCACTCAAATAAATCATTTACAAAGTAGTATTAATTTAGAAATTGGTAAACTTGATTCAAAGTTTACTAAAATTACATCAGATACTAATGAATTGAAAAAACATGACAAGAAATATACTGAATGGTATGAATTAACAAATGTCAGATTTTATTCAGTTACCAATGCTTGTAGCAGAATTAAGAGTAAATGTCAGATTCAGAATGATGAAATGGAAGATCTTTCTATTTTTAAACTGAATGATCGACTTAAGATTCTACAAGAGCATGTCTCGAAGATAGTTGAAAACACTAATCAATTTGCTACACATTTAGCAAAAAGTGACAGTGAAAGGCAGAAGTTAAAGAATGAAATCATTGAAAATGTAGAACAAATTCATAAGAACTATGAACCACATATGCCAAGACATTCTAAACCTTTAACTGAAGAAAAACATTCTGTTGAGGGAAGTTTTACCCCACTTCTAGGAGAAACTGTTGTCTCTGTCAAAGATATTCCCAAATTAGAAGAATGGCAAACATTCTCTGGTGAAGGAGAATATAACCATATTAAGTTCATCAGGACTATTGATATGTTACAAGAAGACTTTAATATACCTGATGAAATCATAGTGGGGAAGTTACACTCTCTGTTTACCAGGACTGCAAAGAAATGGTATTACAAGATGAGGATGGATCATGGAAAACATGATTGGTCTTGGTGGAAATCTGAAGTGATTACCCAATGGGCCAACAATTCTTGGAGGTTTAAAATGGAAAATGCTTTTGAAAGTGCCATTTTTAGCTCAGAAAAATATAAACCACTTACTTGGTTCTTCAAACAAAAAGACAGATTATCTGCCTTACACCCAGATATGACTGACACTATGATTAATATGAAGATATTAAGAAAGTGTGGAGGAGAACTGGAACATGCTATCAAATGCAGATGCTTAGAACCCTGTTCAACAGAGGACTAAATTAATGCAATGAAAGATATCATTACCAGAACAAGAATTGGAAAACTTGGACTAGAATCCCTATGGAATCCAAGATGATCCCAAAGATTCCCAGAGAGGATAAAAGACCAGAAAGACCTGTCTTGAGGTGTCATAAATGTGGAAGTACTTCACATTTAGCAAACACTTGCACCAAAAAGACAAAAATCAATGAAGGTCAGGTCATTGAAGAAATTCAGTGTACTGAAGAGAAAGAAGAGTCTGATCAAGATTCTGCAGTCTCTGAAGATACACCAGTCGAGGACTATCCCATTGAAAACATTACAGCTTTCTTTGAGGTCACAAAAGTCCATACCCACTTACCATAGTACAGTGAAGAGTTCTGAAACCTGATAAACATCCAAGATGCCAGAATGTTTAAAACAAAACCTGCTAGAGGAAAGGGTTACTCTGCTGGAGAATCCTGTATCACATCAGTTTTGATGGGTGATATTGAAGCAAGAATAAATTTGGATAAAGGGGAATTTTGCACTTGTGTGGGCGAAGATTATCTCCAAATTATACTTCCTGAATGGAAAAACCATCTATTACCAATAGAAGGTGTGCAATTTAGTAGTGCCAGTAACAATATGTACCCCTTGGGTATATTAGACACTAATCTTGTATTTCCACACCCAGAAGGAAGTGTAAGAATGAAAAGTGAGATTGTTGTAATGGATGATTCCACATCTCAGCACATCATTCTTGGAAACGATTACTTGAATATCTATGGTATTGACATAAATAACCATAAAGACAGATATTTCACAATTGGGGATAACAAAACACAAAAATTTGCTTTTTCCAATATGCCAAAGCAAATATCTGTAGTATCTTCTGTCAAGGATACTTAAAAAGATAAATTTGTGTCTAATCAACTTGTTGAAGCACAAATTAATCCATAATTGTCACCAAAGATGAGGAATGAACTTATTAATGTGTTATACACATACAATAATGCATTTGCCTCTGATAATGTACCATTAGGTGCTATAAGGGGACATGAAGTTGATATTACTTTTAATATTGACAGGCCATATCCTCCAGTACTCAGAAGACCAGCTTATCCAGCCAGTCCCAGAGCTAGAGAAGCCTTGGAAAAACATATCCAAGAGTTAATCCAACTTGGTTTACTAAGAAAAGTAGGCCATAATGAGGAAGTTGAAGTGACAACACCTGTTATTATTGCCTGGCATAATGACAAGTCAAGGATGGTTGGAAATTTCAGAGCATTGAATACCTACACAGTTCCAGATTGGTATCCAATCCCTAGAATTCAAGAGAACTTGACCCAATTGTCTAAAGCCAAGTATATAACATCAATGGATGCATTGAAAGGTTTTCATCAGAATGTTTTGATGCCTAAAGCTAAGAAATTACTTAGAATTATCACTCCCTGTGGTATTTATGAGTATCTTAGAATGCAATTTGGCATTAAAAATGCTCCATCCTATTATCAAAGAATGATGAACACAATATTTCCCACAGAATTTTCTGAAGAATGGCTTATCATTTATATTGATTATATTATCATATGCTCTGATTCATGGTCTTTGCACCTTGAAAGACTTGCAAGAGTCCTTCACAAAGTTGCAGAAGTGAACATGAAAATTTGACTTAAGAAATGCAATTTTGGTTTTGAAGAACTCAAAGCATTAGGACATATTGTTTCTGGTTTAAGCTTGGGTATTGACAAAAACAAAGTAGCAGCAGTGTTACTTAAGCCAATACCCCAAAATAAAAAAGAAATGATGTCTTTTCTTGGGTTCGCCAGTTATTATAGGCAAAACTTGAAAGACTTTGCAATTCTAGCCAAGTCACTTCATAAAATCTGTGGTCAACAGACTGTATTTGAGATGACACAGGATAGAATTAAAGCTTATGAGAAGAGAAGGAGAGCTCTTACAGAAGCACCTTTACTCCTCATGCCTTACTGGAATATTAGCTTGAAATTGTACATTGATGCATGTGGAGATGGATTAGGGGCAGCCCTACATCAAGTCCAAATTATTAATGACAAACCTACAGAAGGACCAGTTTGTTATATCTCAAGGCAAATCAAACCAACAGAATCCAGATATGGGGCAAGCCAAATGGAGTGCTTATGTTTGGTATGTTCACTTGGGAAATTACACTATTATCTTGATAGCAGTGTTTTTGAAGTGATAACTGACTGTAATGCAGTAAAATCACTTCTTAACATGAAAACAACCAACAGACACATGTTGAGATGGCAAATAGCCATTCAGGAATATAGAGGAAACATGACTATAGTCCACAAAGCAGGAAACATTCACAAGAATGCTGATGGACTTAGAAGGTGGGTATTAGCTAACACTCCTCATAACCCAGCTTATGTTCCCTTGGAAGCTGAACCACAGATTCCAATTGAAGGGATTAATATAACTGATATTGGGACTGAATTCTTTGAAGAGGTCAGAGAATCTTATAAGCAAGACAATAATTGCCATATCTTGACTTCTTTGTTAGATAAAGCCTGCAAAGATACATCTTTGGTCAATTCACTAGATGGAGTTTGGAGAAATTCCTATTCTGAAGAGATATTTTACTTGTTTGATGGGATTATTTACCACAGAACCAAACATTCTGGTGTAATGACATTATGCAGCAGATTGCTTATCAATACAATTCTTCATGAATGCCATGATAGCATCTACTGTGGACACCTGTCAGAGGACAGAACACTTGAAAAAGTAAAGAACTGTGAATGGTGGCCATCTTGGAGAAACAAAACCATTGAATATTGCAATACCTGTGACAGATGCCAAAAAGCAAACAGGAGTACGGGCAAGAGGTTTGGACTTATGATCCATATTCAGGAACCAAAATCCCCATGGGAAGTTGTTCACATGGATTGGGTCATGGCACTTCCTCCAAGTGGTGACAAAATTTATAATGCTTGTTTAGTCATTTTAGACAGATATAGCAAGACTCCTGTAAATGTCCTCTTATAGCGCCTAATGGTTCATTATCAGAGGCAAATGCATTTGTATATGTGTATAACACATTAATAAGTTCATTCCTCATCTTTGGTGACAATTATTGATTAATTTGTGCTTCAAAAAGTTGATTAGTCACAAATTCATCTTTGTAAGTATCCTTGACAGAAGATACTACAGATATCTGTTTTGGCATATTGAAAAAAGCAAATTGTTGTCTCTTGTTATCTGCAATTGTGAAATATCTGTCCTTATGGTTATTTATATCAATACCATAAATATTTAAGTAATCATTTCCAAGAATGATGTGCTGAGATGTGCAATTATCCATTACTACAATCTCAGTTTTCATTATTACACTTCCTGCTGGATGTGGGAATACAATAGTAGTGCCCAATATGCCCAGGGGGTACATATTGTTACTGGCACTACTGAATTGTACACCTTCTATTGGTAATAGATGGTTTTTCCATTCAGGAAGTATAATTTGGAGATAATCTTTGCCCACACAAGTGTAAAATGCCCCTGTATCCAAATTTACTTTGGCTTCAATATCACTCATTAGAACTGATGTGATACAGGATGCCCCAGCAGTATAACCCTTTCGTCTAGCAGGTTTTGTTTTACACATTCTGGCATCTTGGATATTGATCAGGTTGCAGCAATCCTCACTGTACTGTGGCAAGTGGGTATGGACTTCTGTGACCTCAAAGAAAGATGTAATGTTCTCAATAGGGTAGTCCTCCACTGGTGTATCTTCAGAGACTGCAGAATCTTGATCAGACTCTTCTTTCTCTTCAGTACACTGAACTTCTTCAATGACTTGAATTTCATTGATCTTTGTCTTCTTAGGACAAGTGTTGGCTAAATGTGAAGTACTTCCACATTTATGACACTTCAAGACAGGTCTTTCTGGTCTTCTTTCCTCTCTAGGAATCTTTGAGACTATTTTGGACTCTATTAGGTTTTTAATCCAAGTCTTACCAATTCTTGTTCTGGTAATGATATCTTCCATAGCATTAATTTAGTCCTCTGTTGAACAAGGCTCCACACATCTGCTTTTGATAGCATGTTCCACTTCTCCTCCACACTTTCTTAATATTTTCATATTAATCATAGTGTCAGACATATCTGGGTGTAAAGCAGATAATCTGTCTTTTTGTTTGAAGAACCAAGTAAGTGGTTTGTCTTTTTCTGAGTTAAAAATGGCACTTTCAAAAGCATTTTCCATTTTAAACTCCAAGAATTATTGGCCCATTTGGTAATCACTTCAGATTTCCACCAAGAACAGTCATGTTTACCATGATCAATCCTCATTTTGTAATACCAATTCTTTGCAGTCCTGGTAAATAAACAGTGTAATTTTCCCACTATGATTTCATCAGGTATATTGAAGTCTTCTTGCAACATATCAATAGTCCTGATGAATTCAATATGGTTGTATTCTCCTTCACCAGAGAATATTGGCCATTCCTCTATTTTGGGAATATCTCTTGTAGAGTAGGCATTTTCTCCTAAGAATGGGGTGAGACTTTCTTTAACAGAAAGTTTCTCTTCAGTTAAAGGTGTAGAATGTCTTGGCATATGTGGTTCATGATTCTTATGAATTTGTTCCACACTTGCAATTATTTCATTCTTCAACTTCTGCCTTTCACTGTCACTCTCTGCTAAGTGTATGGCAAATTGATTGCTTTTCTCAACTATTTTTAAGACTTGGTCTTGCAAAATTGTAAGTTGATTATTCACCTTAAAAATGGAAAGATCTTCCATTTCATCATGCTGAATTTGGCACATATTTTCAATTCTTTTGCAAGAATTGGTAATTGAGTCAAGTTTGGCATTTGTCACTTGGTGCAATTCAAAGTATTTTTTGTCATTTTTCTTTAATTCAAGTATATCTGATGTAATTTTAGTTAACTTTCCATCAAGTTTACCAATTTCCACATTAATACTAGTCTGTACACCAATTATTTGCGTGGAAAGTTTCTGTTCATCCCTTCCTGCTCCTTGGCTGTGAATTCCATAAGAGTTCTGGCCATATTGAAGACACTGTCCACTGCTGAAGGCTCCAATTTGGGGATCCTGTACCCTTGTGGGTAAGGTCTGTGCCAATTGGCTTTGCCTTTTCCTTTGCCTTGATGGTTCTTGGGACCCTTCTGTTTCCTCTGAGGTCCCTTGGGCTTGTCTTTGGACACTTCTAGAGCTGGTTTGGAGCTGGTAGACGCCACTGGTGCCTCTGTCTCCAAAGCTGGAGTCATTTTCAACTCTTTCTTCTGGTCTATGGATAAAAGACTTTGGTTCTTCAACCAATTCTTTATCTTTTCGACCTTGTCTTTGCAAGACAGGGGGCTCCATCCTCCTAAGCGTTCTATGGTCTTCTCCAGACCCAGAAAGCTCTTGATGTGTAAGTAGGAGTTCATGCCCCCTGCCAAAGGCTTGGGCAGATTTCCCACTCCTCTTCCTTGGCTGCTCTGAACCAGTTTTTGTACTGGCATTGATATATTTCTATTGCTGCCACCTGAAAGTGGTTCAGCCCTGCAAATATTACCATCAATCAGTTCAGGCTCTGAATTCACGTCAAAATCTGTTGGTACAGACCTTGGAGAATGGGGGGCAACTCTGGCATCCTCCAAATGTGTCTTTCTTGTGGAAGACTTGGCACTTCTGGATTTGGTCTTGCCTCTTCCTTGTCCACATCCATCTGGTTGGACTGAATAGTTGCTTCCATTTCTGGTATGCACCATTTTTACGTCAATTTAAGGATAAAGAGTAAAAATAAAGATAAAAACACACCTTTTGGTGGTAATTTATTCTTTTCAGAATTAAATAAGGTGCCTCTTTTAGCAATTTTCACCTCAATACTTTCTTCAGATTCTGCTTCTCAAGAATCTGACTAGTGATATATCTTTTACTGAGTCTGTTGCCAGCTGCACAGTATTTGATTAAAGACACTATAAAAAATTTATAAAAGAGAAAAAATTATTTTTTATATTTTTTAAAATATTTTTAAAGATTTTTTATAAGTTTTATATTTTTTAATATTAAAAAATTATTCTTTTTAAAGAAAAAAAATTAAAATTTAAGATTTTGAATGAAAATTAATTCAGAGTAACTCAAAGAATAATTTTATAAGTTTTTGGATGTGAAAAAGCCATGTGTAAAAACAGTATAAAATTCAACCAAATTCCTCAATGAAAAAGATTTCCAAAACAATTTCAAAAATAAGAATTATTTTAACTTTAAAATGAAAGAAAAAAAAATTATTAAATTAATATATTTTAGAGCTTAAAAATATATTAATTAAGGGTACAAGGTTCAAAAAACACGGCCAGGCCCCCAAATGTAAGATGTGGTAGGTATGGTGGTTTTTTAGAACACAATAATGAAGTCTAGAATATGATTAAAGCCAAGTCTATGGATAAAATCACGGCCAGGCCCCCAAATGTAAGATGTGACTATGAAACTGATGATAATATTACTATTAATCAACAGTACTATGTCTGTTCTTATGAAATATAATAATAAAATATTATTATAACCACAATTAAATAATTAAAGAATTCTTTCTTTCACGTGTTAAGCACTACTAGTGATTTTAACAGTGAGCAAGTAATTGTCTACAAGAATCAATTACAAGAAGAATTTAATAATAAAAACTTCTTTTATTAGAATAATAAAATTATTTTAATATATAATTATCTTTTACAAGAATAATTATAAAAATAATCCTTGAAGAAAACTATTACTAGAGAAATACTTTAAGAATTAAAGATAAATGACTCACTAATACTCCAAAGAACTTATTGATAGATAAAGGTAGAGAAACTTGACGTAGAATTGTGGATTTAAGGGATCAATGTGATTTATAGCAGGATTACAACAATATATAGTTGTATTCTATGATTTCACGTCTTTCTGATTGATTCTGAAAGATTTAAACACTTAAGAATAGTTTAACTAATACTTACTTGTTGGTAACAATGATATAAAATGATAATAAGATGATTATACGGAAAAAACAGCAAGAAGAGGCTTCTTTTAAGTCAACAACAGCTCACAGAGGCGGGCCATGGAGCAAACTGAAAAACCAGTGAGTGAGAAAACAATAAAACATTTTGGATTAATGATTGCATCATCTGTTGTCACGTAAGATTATCATAATTACTTAATTGATGCTTTTACGTGACTACCAACCCAAATATGGTTAAGAATAAAAGGAGTAACATCTGTAAATCTTCTCTTATTCCAAAATAATCATTTATTTCTCAAAGTTATCAATGTTATTGCCAATTTCATCACAGGTTTTAATTACTGTGAATTTTTGAAGATTCAGTGTTTCACGTAGAATGGTCAAAAATGGACTATAAGTAAAGCTTTTAATTTTACTAGTAAAACCATAATTCTTTTTGGTTGTACCATAGATATCACAGTTCTCTATTAGTCCTGAAAGGTTTAGAAAGATTCATCAAGAATTGTATTTTTGATGAATTTTTGAAGTTTTTAGCTCATTTCTACTTAGAATGGTCAAAAATGGACTGTAAGTAAAACTTTTAGTTTTACTAGTAAAACTGTAATTCTTTTTGGTTGTACCATAGATAATACAGTTCTCCACTGGTCCTGAAAGCTTCAGAAGGATTCATTAAGAATTGTATTTTTAATGAGTTTTTGAAGTTTTTACCTCATTTCTACGTAGAATTGCAAATATCAGTGTTTCACTGGTTGCTATGAGGTAAATCAATGGATACAAGTCCAAAAAGGGTTTTAATTACTCTTTTGGGGTTTATCCATGGAAATTCATTAAGAATTGACGTGGTTACAGGAGTCTAAGGAGCTCTTTACCTCCTTGGCACGTCAAAATGGCAGGTTATTTGCTATTTTCTTAGGATTACAGTAGGTGTAACTTGGTAACCAAGTTCCCAAAGAGTTTTAGTTTACCAATTGGGCCAAGATGCGCCATGGATCGATGCTCTGGAGCTATCCACGCCTCTGAGGCCTCAGAAGTTGGGTACCCTGGCTCTCTTTGATGTCTTTTGTCCCCCTTGCTTATTTTTCACGTAAAAATAGAAATTTAAGCTTCAAGTGAGATATCCACTATCGGTGTACCAAAAGTCCATATAAGAATACCATGATATTAAGTGCTCAAAACATGCATAACACTATTCTTAGTGTATATGTAACATGGGATTTCTCACTTTCCCATTATTTTGGCTTAAAATCAAGAAAAACAAAAGTTTTCATGGATCTTTTATGTGGTATTGATGATTTGGTATTGAAGTATTTTCCATTTTACCACCTCAAAGAGTTAATTTGAGCTTATTCACTCCATGGAGCTACGCTAGGTGAATTTTAGTGTAGAATCCAAATCTGGCCTTAAAACCATGGATTTACTTACTCAATAAAACGTTATTCATCTTTTCTGAAATCAAAAATGATGAATTTTGGATATATGCATGACTTATGAGTTATGCATAATTCAAAATTTCTTTTTAAGATAATTGTGGCCTATTTGGGTATGTAAAATATACCTCAAGGCTCACATTCCCTCCTACCAAAAAATAAAATTGTACTACAATTCTATCAATGATAGAAAGAAATTTTGAATTACGCATAACTCATAAGTCATGCATATATCCAAAATTCATCATTTTCAATTTCAGAAAAGATGAATAACTTTTTATTGAGTAAGTAAATCCAGGGATTTATGACCAGATTTGGATTCTACACAAAAATTCACCTAGGGCAGCCCCATAGAGTGAATAAGCTCAAATTAACTCTTTGAGGTGGTAAAATGGAAAATACTTCAATACCACATCATCAATACCACATAAAAGATCCGTAAAAATGTTTGTTTTTCTTAATTTCATGCCAAAATAATGGGAATGGGAGAAATCCCATGTTACATATACACTAAGAATAGTGTTATGCATGTTTTGAGCACTTAATATCATGGTATTTGTACATGGACTTTTGGTACACCCATAGTGGATATCTCACTTGAAGCTTAAATTACTATTCTTACGTGAAAAATAAGCAAGGGGGACAAAAGACATCAAAGAGAGCCAGGGTACCCAACTTCTGATGCCTCAGAGGCCTGGAAAGCTCCAAAACTTGCATCCATGGCTAATCTTGGCTTAATTGGTAAACTAGAACCTTTTGGGAACTTGGTTACCATGTCACAACGACTGTAAATCTTAAGAAAATAGCAAATAACCTGCTATTTTGACGTGCCAAGGAGGTAAAGAGCTACTTAGACTGCTGTAACCACTTCAATTCTTAATGAATTTTCATGGATAAACTCCAAAAGAGTAATTAAAACCGTTTTTGGACTTTTATCCATTGATTTACCTCATAGCAAACAGTGAAACACTGATATTTGCAATTCTACGTAGAAATGAGGTAAAAACTTCAAAAATTCATTAAAAATACAATTCTTAATGAATCTTTCTGAAACTTCCAGGACTAATGGAGAACTGTATTATCGATGGTACAACCAAAAATAGTCACAGTTTTACTAGTAAAATCAAAAGGTTTACCTACAGTCCATTTTTGACCATTCTACGTGAAACACTGAATCTTCAAACATTCACAGTAGCTACATCCTGTGATGAAATTATCAATAACATTGATAACTCTGAGAAATCAATGATTATTTTGGAATAAGAGAAGATTTACAGATGTTACTCCTTTTATTCTTGACCATATTGGGGTTGGTAGTCACGTAAAAGCATCAATTAAGTAATTATGATCATCTTACATGACAACAGATGATGCAATCAATAATCCAAAAAGGTTTATTTTTTTCTCACTCACTTGTTTTTCAGTTTGCTCCATGGCACACCTCTGTGAGCTGTTGTTGACTTAAAAGAGGCCTCTTCTTGCTGTTTTCTCCACATCATCATCATCATCTTATTATCATTTTAAACCATTATTACAAACAAGTAAGTATTAGTTATGGCTATTATTAAGTGTTTTGAATCTTTCAGAATCAACCAGAAAGACGTGAAATCATAGAATCCAACTATATATTGTTGTAATACTGTTTTAAATCCATTTTGATCCTTAAATCCACAATTCTACGTCAAATCTCTCTACTTTATCTTTCAATAAGTTCTTTGGAATATTAGTGAGTGATTTATTTTTAATTCTTAAAGCTTTTCTCTAAAATTAGTTTTCTTCAAGAATTATCATTATAATTATTCTTGCAAAAGATAATTATATATTAAAATAATTTTATTATTTTAATAAAAGAAGTTTTTATTATTAAAATCTTCTTGTAATTGATTCTTGTAGACAACTACTTGCTCACTGTTAAAATCACTAGTAGTGTTCAACACGTGAAAGGAATAATTTTCAATTATTTAATTGTGGTTATAATAATATTTTATTATTATATTTCATAAGAACAGACATAGTACTGTTGATTAATGGTAATATTGTCATCAGTTTTGTAGTCACATCTTACATTTGCCATACAGGATGTAAATCCTGCCTGAGCTCAATTTAAAAGGGTTTAAGGCCATAGTATGGCTTTAAATCAATAAAAGGCCAAAATCCATGCAGAAAGGTGGGACAAAGGAAAAAGACCATATAGAGCTGGGTATACAACTTTATGGATCTGCAAGGATTCAATCAAGGTTGTCCACCTGTATTGGAGGATTATCAACCTTATTTAAACTTTAAGATTAGACTTTGATCCAACCTTAAAGCTTAAACTGGTTTTATCCCAAATTGGACAGGATCTCAAGCTACCACAGGGTAACTCCCTATATGCAGGCTTGTAATTAAGGTTTTAAGAACTGTCAAAACTTAATTATGCTGAAAAAGCTTAAAAAGCTTAAGACATTAAGGTTACAAGCATTAAAACCTTATCAAAAGTTAATGTTTGGTGTGTATTGCTATTTTACGTGGAAAAATAGTTATCTATGAATAAATTAAATTTTAAGAATCTTTTATAAATTAGTTTCCTGGGTAATCAGCCCAAAAATTTACTCTTTTAATTAAGCTCAAAGAAAACTATAATTTTTTTAAAGAATTAATCAAAAATTGAGTTTAAGAGAATTCTGCTTGAAACTCTATTTTTAAATTGCTCATGTGATGAACTTTAATATAAATAGACTGATTTTATATTAAAACTTAAAGTAATTAGTTTGAATGAGGGTTAAAGTTACTTGAAGTTAAGAATAACACTGGTAACTTAAATTGGAATTAAAAATAAGTTGCCTTAGCTTGAGAACTTTGATTTTAAGCATGGTTTGTAAGTTTTGACCTCAGAACGCCCTCTATATTCATTATGAATCATGAGAGTTGCTCTGTAGACATCAAAAGAGTCTTTTCATCACTGTTTTTGTGCATCATCATTAATCAATACAATCATACTAGAAATTTAAACAGGTAAAGTTTTATTATTTATGAAATCTTATTATTAAAAATAATTCTTAAGCATTTTATTCTTTATTCATTGTAAATTAAAGAATTGAAATCATAGGATTCAGATTATTGCTGTAATCATCAATAATATATTTTATATTTTGAAATTATCATCTTAAGTCTCTTTTAAATCCACAAATTCCACTTAAAACTCTTCAATCATAATTTCAATCATAAGAAGTTGTTTTATCATGTAAATTCTTGATTTTTGACATGTTTTCAGCTTATACTACTCTTTTAATATAATAACTGTTGAATTTGACTTGTTGTATTAATTTATATTATAAGTAAGTCTTTCTCTAAAATTTTATATTTTTTTATCTATTATTAGTTTTTCTATACAGAATTTTTCTATAGGAATTACTTCTGCACAGTGTGTGTTTTCATTCTTTTATAAATAATATCTATATTATTTATAAGTGGTTAAATATTTATATTTTCCATGGGTGATTGTCTCATTAAGAGCTTTACACTTCTTATTGTTATAATTTTCAGTGACTATAAAAATAATAGAATAATTATAATTCATTATAATTATTATATTTTATAATAATAATTAAATGTATTTGTCTTATATAATGATTTTTGATAATTATATTTAAATTTTTGGATATAATATCTTAGTATATTATATTTTTCTACTGAGGACAGTCATAGTACTCTTGATATTGCTACTATTATTAAGAGTTTCATAGACAAACCTTACAATTACAGTCTTCATGGTTCTTCCCTTCAAATTTTCAACCAGTTTTTGAAATTTAACAGAGTGCTCAAAAAACTCCGATTTGGAACTTAGAAGGTAAAAAACTCTCATATGGCTATTCCAATTGATTATTTGAAAAATATAGCAATTTACTCCACAAGATGCCGGTGATGTGGCGCCACATAGATCCATATGCACAATGTCTAGGACATTGAGGGGTGATGGAAGAGTTCTAGAGAAAGGTAATTGATGGTACCTGGCCAAGGAGCAAGAGGCACAATTTATGGAGGAGAAGTCAACACAAGGCCACATCTTGGTGGCTACTTGCTTGCCAAGGTGCCCTAGTGATTTATGAAGGATGAGAGGAAGATTTGTTGAGGATAAGAAAAAGTGACATTGAGGGGAGGAGTATTAATGAGGAAGATATTGTTCACAATTTTAGTAGATAGGAGTAGATTTCCATGCTGATTAAATAGATGAGCACCACCCTTAAATCCTGTAAGTGTGGCACCATTGTTGTGAAAAGGGCCTAGTGAGACCAACACAGGGGAGGCCAAAGGAACTATCAAGGAATTGGGAATCGTGATTTTCCCATTAGTTGTATTTAAGTGAAGAGTTCCCTCTGAAGTGACTTTCATATTTCTACCATTCACTGCAAAAATAATTTTGCTTGATGATGTGATATTGGAGAAGAGATCAGAGGTAGGAGCTATAGTGTTGGAGAAGCCCTTACCCAGTACTGGTTTATTCAGAACATTTTTTATATTCTTACAAACTGCCAGGGAATGGTAGGCTTCTATTTTCTCAGGAAATAACAGGAAGAAATCACTTTTGGAATTATTAGATAAAACATTGTGCTTTCCTTTGTGGAAAAGCTCCTTTTTGGTTTAGTACATAGCTGAAGTGCTACAGAGGTTTGATCTTCAATTCCAGATCATCTGAGTATTTCAAGATTGACTTCTTTGAATAATTCTTCTACAGATGGAATTTTTCAGAGACTGCAGTAGAAACATGTCTGCAAGTTTCAGGAAGGAGTTGGAGGACATAAAAGGAAAGAAATTCCACCATTATATCAGCTGCAAAGAGACTAGGAGAAAAGCCTTGGAGTAGCTTAAGAGTTGATCAAAAGGAGGAAATAGCTTTGGATTAGCCAGAGAAGGAAGGAGGGAATTTGATACTAAATATTTTCCCAAAATGTGAGGAAATCGCTTCACCAGAGGAGGAGGCACAGTGCTCCTTAATGGTATTCCAGAGTTTATATGGTTCCTCATCTTCATTAGAAACAAATTTTTCATAATTTTTATCATCAAGATGCCTTACTATAAAATAATAGACGATCTCTTTCTTGTTAAGATAGTTAGAATTGATTTTTATAGTACTAGGAGGTTAAATTAGCATGTCCCTGAGATTTCTCATGCCAAGGGATGAAAAAGTTACTCTTTGCCAAGTGAAGAAATTGGAGTTTAATTTCTCCAATCCTTGTATATCTGAGAGTGAGGAAATAGAAGGATTTGAAGATTCATTCATGTTGAAATAAATATTTTTAAGATGGTTGATAGTGTTTTGATCCAATATTACTATACCTTATTGTTTTGATGTTCTGATGGCACTGGGCCCATAACCTGAATATTCTAAGAGAGAAAGAAAAAATCAGAGACAAAGAAAAAGATAGCTAAGAAGTTGGATTTCAAGAGAGATGTCAGCCTGTGACCCAAAACCAGAGCACAAGCATGAAAGCCAAATAGGACAAGGAATAACAAATTTATTCCTGCTCAAAGTTGTGGCTGGGCATGAACTTTATTTTTCACCTCTCATCTCAAATCCAGAGGAAGAAATGTAACCCCATAAAATGAGTATTCAAATTAAAGCTCTATTTCAGGGCTATCCAATGGTACTAGCTAAATTGAGTTAGAACCTAAACTATAGGAGTTATGGCCAAAATAAGGTCAAATAAGGGTGAAAAGAAATTCACCTCCCATCTAGCTTCTACAGTTTTATTGTGAGATACCTAAAGTGGGGTATTTTTTGGAAAGAGCACAATCAGGGGTATCTGATGGTGCCACCATTCCCCCATATCTCATCAAGCACAAAGGTATCAGGCAAACAAGCCCCATACAGATTGTAAGCAAATCATACATATGTACAAAAACTCTCATGCATGACATAACTTGGCCATATTTAATGAGGTACCATTGTGTAGAGCACATACAGGGATATACAATGAACCAACCTTGAGCTTTATATATTAAAAACTGACAAAGTTATGGCAGTTTTAAGGTCATAATCTCACAGTTAGACTAATACAGCATTACCATGGGATAATATCCCATAATTATGATTATGAGGTGTCAAAAAGACTTTAACAGCCACTAATAAGGGGTAGGGGTATTCATACATAAACCCACTCAAACACCTCAAACCAACAAATCCACTGTGTGTATCAGTATTCAGTTTCAGCAATCTTCTTTGCTGAAATATGCATACAGTCTGGTTCATCAATACAACCTGTAAATACTTGTACAGGCTGGAATTACCCAATATAGCTTGGATACACCATCCCCAAGCTGTATGATCACTCAATACCACCAATCCTCTTATACATATCCTATACAGCCGTACAGGACCTGTGTTGGCCAGAATCAATTCAATCATCAAATCTTCTCATAAACATTATCTGTCTGGATGAGGGCCAGTGATTCTCACATATACGAGCCCCTATTTCTCCCCCTGGGGACTTTCCCCAGTAAATCAATTTAGTATATTTATTCTTTTATAATTATTCTTATCCTTACTTTGTGTATTATAATTATTTGATTTTAAGTTGAAACAATGGACTTGGACTTGTTTGTGGTTGACTCTTTTATTCTTACTCTTATTCTTTGTTGCTGATTTTCTTATATGATTTTATTTAGTAATTCATCTCATAACACTCTGAAGTGTATTCTTTTTTACCATATCCTGAGCCCTCCACAAGTAAGGCCCAGTTTACTGAGTGCCAGGACCTCTTCACTTACAAGAGCCCCTGTGACATTAAATCAACTAACTCATATTTGATTCTTTCCTTTCATTCATTTATACTCATTTCTTTCATTCATCAAATTATGACTCTGTCACAGCCAAGGAGGCAGGGGCATTACCAATCATCTTCAACAATCATTATTTCATTGATACCCTTCAAAACCCAATCAGCAAGGGGGTTTCATTCTACATTGTCCAAATACAGTTTTCAGACCTCAATACAGTTTCATACAGGCAAGACCCAAATACAGGATTCACCAAATACAGGCCTGTCATCAATACAGGCGCAAATACCTGTATTGACTGTATGACCTGTATTGGATTCACCAATACAGGATTCAATCCCACATCCAACTTCTTCCAGCATACAGGCCAGTATCTCAACACTCAAACTACAAGGCTGGTGTTTCTCACATATACCAGCCCCTCTTCACCCACCTGGGGGTTTTTCCCCCAGTTAATTAGAAATTGGATTTATTATTTAATATTATTTTATTTCTCATTTAAGAAATATTATTTTATTATTTATTAAGTTAGTCTTTGCCTTCCCTCACCTTTTCAGTAGAGTCCTGGTGGCCATATCCCTTATTAATCCTTTTCTCTTTTCTGAACAGGTTGAAACAGTGGTACAGGATTATTTGTGGTTGGCTCTTTATTATTGCTTTTGTTTTCCTCTCATATCTTTTAATTCTTATTATTTTATGACTAGGAAATTATTATCTTATTTCATTACTCTTATCATTTGAGTATTCCTTCTGAGCCCTCCATAAGTAAGTCTGTTCACTGAGTGCCAGGCCCTCTTCATTTTAGAAGAGCCCCTGTGACATCATTCTAATTAACTCATAATTGCTTCTTTTTCTTTCATTCATTTTATTCATTTCTCTCATTCTTCAATTATTATCTCTTCATGATTTTATGATTTTTATGATTTTTATGATTTCATTATCTCTAATCAATTTTCATCCTATTCATTTCATTCAAATGAAAATTGATTCTCTTTCTCCTTTCAAAAATTCTGCTGACCATTTCACTTTATTCTTTATAATTCTCATTTCTCTTTTTGTCTGAATTCAGGTTTTTATCAGGTTATTTGAGTGGAATTATTTGGGTTAATTGATTCATCATTCAGGGATTTTATCAATTTGGGGTATTCAGTGATTTTGGTTTTGAAATTTATCAAGTTTATTGATTGATTGATTCCTCAAGACATTGATTTCACCTCAAGATTTTCAATTGACTTTGATTAAATTAATTTGATTGACTTGATTTGATTCCTCAAGATAGCTGATTTATTTTCAAAATTTGATTTGATTGATTGATTTGAAGTTCATTTCTCAAGAAAATTGAATTGATTTTGAAGATATTGATTGAATTCCTCAAGACTTAATGGATTTGATTTTAAATTGACTTCATTTGACTTATTGATTGAAATTGATTATTCATAAGAATTTGACTTTGTCATTTTCACTCTTCAAGATTTATTCATATTGATTCACTTCAAGACTGTTGATTGATTTCTCAAGTTCATCAAGATTCTCATTTAATTTGATTTGGTCAAGCCTTATTTTATTCAAAGTATCATCAAGTTTTTATTCACTCTTCTTTCATGATGCCAGTTCAGCATAGCCCACCAGCCAAGAGTACAAGATCCCAGAGACATCAAGCTGTTCTCACTCCTACACCAAGGGCTCCTCTTGACCGCACACCATCAGTTCATCAACTGAGTGCAAATTTGGACAGAGGACCACCAATGGAAGGAGCAGCACCCTCCAGAAGAAGAGGTGTGAAGTCTAGAAGATCAAGATCATTCTCTGGACTATTGGGTGGTTATCCTGGTGTCTCTCAAGGGCCTAGGAGTAGATTGGGGGAAGCTGAAGATGAGGAGGGGGAGGAGTCTGTGGAAGAGGAAGAATCTGAGGAGACTGAAGTGGAAGCTGCCTTGGCAGGTGCTCCTGAAGCTCCTGAGGCTCCAAATCTAGCCCTTTCTAATCAACCTTCTGTCTCTCAAGCTGAACCAAATTTCCTCAAGATGATGGAGCAGATGACTCAGTTCATGGGACAACTCACTCAAGCAGTTGCCCCAAGGGAAACTTCAAAAGTCACTGCATTCAAGACTCCATCAATGAAGGCGCCTGATTCTTTTGATGGTACTAAAGCTCATAAAATGAGAGGATTAATTCAATCCTCTCAATTAATCTTTCATAATGACCCAGCAAACTTCTTCTCTGACAGGAAGAAGGTGCTTTACTCAACTTCCTTCCTTACTGGCAGAGCTGGCAAATGGATTGAACCTTACCTCTCAAATATCTCCAATGAAGACCCTTCTTATCTCCTCAATAACTGGCAGTTGTTTGAAACCCAGTTATTCACTCTGTTTGGTGCTCCCAATGAAGTCAGAAAAGCTGAACAAGAGTTGGACAATTTGGGGATGAGGGAAAGTGGTCACGTTTCCTTGTACATAGCTGATTTCAGAAGTTTAATGTAAAGAATTGGAGACTGGGGGGAAAGGGCCTATATTCATGTGTATAGAAGAGGCTTGGCATCAAATTGTTGGACTAATTGGCTTCTCACCCTGGAACGTTTGATAGTCTTCAAGAACTCATGGACATCACCTTGGAATTAGATACCAGCTACCATGAGAGGCAGAGGGAAAAGGGAAGTCATCAAGAGAAGAAGCCTCCAATCAGTGAATCCAACTCTTCCAATCCCCCTCAAAGTTCATAATCAAAAATGCCTTATCACAGGAAGAATAAGAAGGGGAAGAATTTTCAAGTGTCCAAAGACAAGCCTCATGCTGCTTTCCTCAATAAGGACAACAAATTAATTGGTTGTGAAAAGGAGAGGAGGAATAAAGAAGGCTTGTGCAATTGTTGTGGTGGTAAACACCCATTTGAAAAATGCTTCAAGAGGCCTGAGAATAGGCAAGGGTCATCAAAAGGCTTCCCTAGCAAGCAGGGAAAAGCCTGAGTGGGAATCATGATGTGTTCAATGGTTCTCACTTATTTCCTTCAAGAACACAATTGTGCACTCTGAATACTAGTGTCAAGAAATCTTTAAAATTTCTTATTTTTTCTTCAATCTCTGATATTTTTTATAGTATTCTCATTGATTCTGGTGTTACAAACTCTTTTATTGCAAAGAATTTTGTTATCAAGTACTCATTGACTATGTCAGAGCTCCCTGAAAAGATTCATCTTTTCATTTTGGATTCTAATGAATCCCCTGCCTTGTTCATCACCCATTATACCAAGTGGGTTGTTGATTTACCTTCCTTCCCAAGCTTTGAATGGGATTTCTTTATCATAGATTCACCCAAGGGAGAAGACCTAATATTGGGCTATGATTTTCTTTACCATTTTAATCCCATTATTGATTGGGAAAATGGATTGATCACCTATGATTCTAGTCATAAGGATTCTAGTGGTATTATTTCGTCTACTAGTAATGACTTATCCACAGCTGTCAACAGTGTTGCTCTGGTTTGTGAACTTAAGACACCTTCCCTTCCTCCTTCTGTCCATAACCCCTCCATTTTTCCCTCTCAGTCATCAATACCATTAAGAGATGAAGTCTTTAAAGAGATAAAAGATGTTGGAGAAGATGTTGCTATATCTTCACTTCATCTCTTTCAAGGGGATATGGACCTTCCTCCTTTATCTTTTCATGCCTCCCTGGAGGAGCAGTGGAATGAGGAGGAAGAGCTAGAAGAGATTGAAACTGTGCTGAAGTTAGTCCCTCCTGTTTATCACAAATATTTGGATGTATTTTCCAAAGTGAAAGCAGAGAAACTTCCTCCACACCGTGCCTGTGATCATCATATCAAACTGGAGGGTCTTCTACCTCCAGTTGGTGTTATCTACTCTTTATCAAAGAATGAGTCAGAAACACTGCAGGCCTACATTTCAGAGAATGTAGAGAAAGGTTTCATCAGACCAAGCTCCTCCTCAACAGGATCACCTGTCCTTTTTGTTAAGAAAAGGATGGTGGTCTTCGTTTGTGTGTTGACTACTGAAAACTTAATGCTGTCACTATAAAGAACAGGTATCCTGTTCCTCCAATGAAGCAGCTTCTTACTGTCTTTAACGGTGCTACTATCTTCTCCAAGACATATCTGCGTGGTGCTTATAATCTCCTGAGAATTAAAGAGGGGGATGAGCATTTAACTGCCTTATGAACCAAATATGGTATTTATGAGTATTTGGTTATGTCATTTGGCTTAACCAATGCTCCATCTTCATTCCAAAATCTTGTGAATGATATCTTTTCAGATTATTTGGATACTTTTGTTGTAGTGTACTTAGATGATATTATGGTCTTCTCTAGCTCTTTGGATGAACATGTTAAACATGTGGCCTCTGTTCTCCAAAAACTGAGAGACAATAATTTTTTTGCTAAAGCCTCCAAGTGTGTATTCCATTCCTCAAGTGTGGAATACTTGGGCTATGTTGTTTCAAGTGATGGCCTCAAGATGGATTCTCCAAAGGTTCAACAAATCCTCAATTGGCCTCAGCCCAAGAACATCAAGGCCCTCCAATATTTTCTTGGCTTTGCCAACTTTTATCGTTGTTTCATTAAAAATTATTCCAAAAAAATCTCTGCTCTCACTTCCCTCCTTAAAAAATATTCTCCTTTTATCTTCAATGAGGAAGCTCTTAGTCAGTTTCAAATACTCAAAGAAGCTTTCACCACTGCTCCTATTCTCTCTCATTTTAATCCTTCTCTACAAGCTATTGTAGAGACTGATGCTTCTGATTATGCCTTGGGTGCTGTACTGAGTCAGGTGAATGACTCAGGAAAGCATCCCATTTCATTTGATAGTCGCAAGCTCTTACCAGCTGAACTCAACTATGAAATTCATGATGAGGAACTCCTTGGCATAGTTTGGGCTCTCAAGCGCTGGAGAGCTTTTCTCCTTTCTCTTTCTGATTCCTTTGAGGTCTTGACAGACCATTGTTCCCTTCAGTATTTTATGTCCTCTAAAGTGCTTACTCGTCGTCAAGCCCATTGGGATGAATTTCTATCTGAATTCCATTTCATCATCACTTACCGCCCAGGAAGGCTGGCCACTTTACCAGATGCCTTGTGACGTCGGGACAACATGTACCCAGATAGGGGGGTGGATTTCATCAGCAAGAATCCTCAAAGGTTTCATCAAGTTCTCAAGCAAAATGAAATTCAAGAGTCAAGATTCTTTTCAATAAAAGTTGACATTTTTGCAGATATAGTTGATCAAATTCAAAGACAAGTATGGCAAGACAAAGATTATAAGGAAATCCTCAAGAAATTAGCAAGAGGAGAATCAGTCCCAGACTATTCTCTTGAACCTCAAGAAAAATTATTTTTGTTCAAAGATAGAGTAGTCATTCCAAGCAATCATGAAATTCAATTGGAAATTCTTCAAAAGCATCATGACTCACCGTTGGCTGGCCATCCTGGCCAGGAGAAGACCCTCAAGCTCATCAAGAGGGATTTTTATGGGGCTGGCATGAATCAAATCATCAAGGACTATGTGTCCTCATGTCAGCAATTTTCAAGAAACAAGAACATCCACCATAAGAAGTTTGGATTACTCAAGCCTCTTCAAATTCCATCTGGTCCTTGGAGTTCTTTATCAATGGACTTTATCACTCCATTGCCCTTGTCAAGAAACTTTGATTCAATTTTAGTAGTTTTAGACAGATTTTCAAAAATGGCAATATTTATTCCAACTTATTCAACAATCACTGCTTTGGACTTAGCTCAAATATTCATTAATCATGTCTTTTCCAAACATGGTCTTCCAATCAGTATTGTTAGTGATAGAGGTTCATTATTTGTTTCATCATTTTGGACTCAATTGTGTCAGCACCTCAAGATATCAAGAGATATTTCAACTGCCTTTCACCCAGAAACAGATGGACAGACAGAGAGAGTAAATCATATTCTAGAACAGTATCTTCGGATGTATGTCAGTTACCATCAAGATGACTGGCACACCTGGCTCCCTCTGGCTGAATTTGCCTATAATAATGCAGAACATTCATCAACAAAACAGTCTCCATTTTTCACTATTTATGGAAGAAATCCCAGCTTTGATTCAATTCACATTTCTCAAGATACACCTGCTGGAAAGTTATCATCAAAACTCCAATCAGTACAGCAAGTTGTCAAAGAAGAATTAGAGTCAGCAATAAAGCGTTTTAAGAAGTATGCAGATAAAAATAGAGCAATTCCACCTGATTTCCAACCTGGGGACAAAGTATGGCTATCTTCCAAGAACATCAAGACAACAAGACCCACCAAAAAGCTTTCAGAAAGATGGCTGGGACCCTTTGAAGTTCTCAAGAAGATTGGCAGCCATGCATATCACCTCAAGTTGCCTCAACAATGGAAGTCAGTTCACCCTGTTTTCCATGTGTCCTTGTTAGAACCAGTGAAGCAATCAGCTATCCCAAATTGACACCAATTGCCACCACCTCCAGTAATAGTGGAAGAGCAAGGAGAATGGGAAGTGGCTCAGGTTCTGGACTCAAAACTCAAGAGAGGTTCATTATGGTATTTAGTGGAGTGGAAAGGATTCAATTAAGACCCAGAAAGAACAACTTGGGAACCAGCTTCCAACCTTACCAACTCCCCAGACCTTGTCAAGGATTTTCACACTTTATATCCAGACAAGCCTGGCCCAAATGCCTCAAGAGTTTGATTTATGGTGCTTGGTGGGGATTGGGGTTTATGAAAGTAAGTTCCTCTCCTGGCATGCACCTTTAAGGGGGTATTCTACCCAAATGTGTTGTAAGCATCACCTTGGCCACTTTTTGAGCACTTGTAAATTCTTTGGACAGGTTCAGAAGGCCTTGCAACATCATACCGTCAAGATTTGGACCTTTCATCAAGATATGGCCCAATCTTTCTCTTATTTTCTTTTCTTTCTTTAATCATTCCATAAATTATCTTTCAAAAAATTCATTACCAAAATTCATGTTATGGCATAATTCCTTTTTCATTTATGGTGCTTGGTGGGGAGTGGCAGTTATTAAAGTAAGTTCCATCTCCTGGTATGCATCACTGAGGGGTCTACTTCTTGTAAAACACTACCCTGGCCACGCTGTGAGAATCAAATGCTTGATTTTATCTTTCAGAACATTTTGGCCAAAATCAAGAAACTCACCACAAGAAGGACAACCCTCAGGAATTTCTTATTTCTTTCTCTACTCTCTTTTTCTCTCAATTCTTTTTCATTTTTATTTTTTATTTCATTTTCTTTACTTGTATCTTTTATTTTTATTTTTATTTTTTATTTTTATTTTTATTTTTATTTTTATTTTTATTTCTTATTTCAAAAAGCAGTAGTCATCACTCCCATATCACGTTTGGGGAGTCAATTCATTCAATAATCAAAGAGCAAAACACTAGTAATGGTAAAGACCACCTACAGATAACCCTCATCAAAACTTCTTCAAGTCAGCCTTAAACTCATTCCTTAAGATCAAAATTGAAAGCCAAAACCAAATCATCAAGGCATTTATGGCAATTGACCAGTCAAGGAGGAGATAAGAAGAAAGACATTCAGGAAGAAATCAAGATCAAAAAGGAAAACCCTGCTTCAAATGGCCCAATTGGCCAATTTCATGAATTTATGCACTTTGGCACAAATGGCCATATCAAACCTCAAAACTTCAAAAGAGCTCACTTTTATCATTTTTCATCAAAATATGGTTAATTAGGCATATTGGCAAATTTGTGCATTTGCGCACTTTTGCGCAAAAGGCCTGTTTATGTTGTCAAAAGGCTTCAAAAGGCCTTTTTGGCCAATTTCATCATAATTGCGCATTTTTGCGCAAAATGGCCCGAAAAAAAATGCGCAAAATGGCCAGAACACCTTATAAGGCCATTTCTTCATCATTAATCAATTTTTTCAATTTTTTCACCAATATATGTCATTATGGCATATATGTGCATTTGCGCATTTTGCGCATTTTTGCGCAAATTTGCGCACTTTGCGCAAATTTGCGCACTTTGCGCAAATTGGCCAAAAACCCCTTTAATCACAAAATCAGGTATTTTGGGCAGGACTTCAGAAATGGTCCAATACTTCAAGTATTGGCCAATTTATGCCAACCCTCTCAAGATTCAAAATTATGATGAAATCATGTGTTCTTGGGACATAAGCCAGGTCACCCCTTTTTAAAAGCCATGAGAACTCAAGAAAAGTTTAGTGAAGACACTCAAGACAAGAATGAACATAATTTAAGAAGAATGAAGGCATTTTGAAGTAAAAGAGGGAATTCACAATCAAGATCAAGGGGAAGATACCTACAAGTGATTAAATGAAGATTTTTGTTTGAGTATTGATTGAAGAAGAAAGTTTAATGGGATACATTTAAGGAATTGGGGGAAAGAACTGTATGGATTGATTGAAAGCTCATCAAGACTCACTATACTTATGGTTCTCAGAGCTCACCACTTTCAAGAGGGGGATAATG
Source organism: Austropuccinia psidii (assembly GCA_023105745.1). Taxonomy (NCBI): domain Eukaryota; kingdom Fungi; phylum Basidiomycota; class Pucciniomycetes; order Pucciniales; family Sphaerophragmiaceae; genus Austropuccinia; species Austropuccinia psidii. Next base: position 21,204,205 of record JALGQZ010000016.1, read on the forward strand.
TCACAACCAAGGAGGCAGGGGCATCACCAATCATCTTCAACAATCATTACTTCATTGATACCCTTCAAAACCCAATCAGCAAGGGGGTTTCATTCTAAATTCTCCAAATACAGTTTTCAGACCTCAATACAGTTTCATACAGGAAAGACCCAAATACAGGATTCACCAAATACAGGCCTGTCATCAATACAGGCGCAAATACCTGTATTGACTGTATGACCTGTATTGGATTCACCAATACAGGATTCAATCCCACATCCAACTTCTTCCAGCATACAGGCCAGTATCTCAACACTCAAACTACAAGGCTGGTATTTCTCACATATACCAGCCCCTCTTCATCCACCTGGGGGTTCTTCCCCCAGTTAATTAAAATATTGGATTTATTATTTAATATTATTTTATTATTTATTAAGTTAGTCTTTGCCTTCCCTCACCTGTTCAGTAGAGTCCTGGTGGCCATATACTTAATTAATCCTTTTCTCTTTTCTGAACAGGTTGAAACAGTGGTACAGGATTATTTGTGGTTGGCTCTTTATTATTGCTTTTGTTTTCCTCTCATATCTTTTAATTCTTATTATTTTATGACTAGGAAATTATTATCTTATTTCATTACTCTTATCATTTGAGTATTCCTTCTGAGCCCTCCATAAGTAAGTCTGTTCACTGAGTGCTAGGCCCTCTTCATTTCAGAAGAGCCCCTGTGACAGACTATTTTATGATCTTATGATATCTCATGAACATAATTTTTCTCTCTTCAATTTGAATCTCATTCATTTCATTCATATGAAAATTTCTTCTTATCATTTCTTAATCATTTCTGACCATCTCATTTCATTCTCAATTCTATCTCAATCAAATATTTCTTTTGTCTTCTTATTCAGGTCTTATCAGGAGTTATTGATTGGTTAATTGATTGGTTGATTGATTGGGATTAATTTGGGTTGTTGATTCAGAAATTCAGGATTTTATTTGCATTGGACTGATTGACTTTTGAATTCCTCAAGATAACTGATTTATCCTCAAGAATTGATTATTGATTATTGATTGATTTTGATTCCTGAAGATATTGATTCTACTGATTGATTCCTCAAGACCTTGAGTTTATATTGAAGACATTGAATTATTTATTTATTTATTTATTTATGTATTTATTTATTTATTTATTTATTTATTTATTTATTTATTTATTTATATATTTATTTATTTATTTATTTATTTATTTATTTATTTATTTATTTATTTATTTATTCATTCATTTATTTATTCATTTATTTATTTATTTATTTATTGATTTATTTATTGATTGATTCATTGATTGTTTGTTGAATTATTCAAGATTTATTGATATTTTACTGACTGCTGATATTGACTGAATTGATTGATTGATTGATTGATTTTTTTTTCACCTCAAGACTATTAATTGCTTCCTCAAAATCATCAAGATCTTATTTATTTTTGATTTGGCCAAGCTTTGATTCCTTATTCTAAAGGATCATCAGTTTTTTATTCTTCATTTCTTAATAATGCCAGTTCAGCATACCCCTCCAGCCAAGAATACTAGATCTCAAAGAAATCCAGCTGTTCTCACTCCTACAGCAAGGGTTCCTCTTGATCACACACCATAAGTTCATCAACTGAGTGCAAATTTGGACAGAGGACCACCAATGGAAGGAGCAGCACCCTCCAGAAGAGGGGCAATGAAATCAAGAATATAAAGATCTTTCTCTGGCCTGTTGGTTTGTTATCCTGGAATTTCTGAAGGTGAAAGAGAAAGACTAGGAGAAGTTGAAGATGAAGAGGGGGAGGAGCCTGTGGAAGAGGAAGCTTTTGGGGAAACTGAAGTGGCAGATGCTTTGGCAAATGCTCCAGAGGTACCCCAGGCTTCTGATCTAGAACGTACTAATAAACCTCTTGTCTCTCAATCTGTTCCAAGTCTCCTCAAGATCATGGAGCAAATGGCTACTATAATGGGACAGCTTTCTCAAGCAGCACCCCCCAGAGACAATTACAAAGCCCCTGCATTCAAGACTCCATCAATAAAGGCACCTGCTTCTTTTGATGGTACTCAAGCTCATAAATTGAGAGGATTTATCCAATCCTCTCAATTGATTTTCCATAATTATCGAGCAAATTTCTTCTCTGACAAGAAGAAAGTTCTGTACTAAACTTCTTTTCTCACTGGCAGAGCTCAAAAATGGATTGAAGCCTACATCTCCAATATTTCCAATGAAGATCCTTCCTACCTCCTCAATAATTGGCAGCTATTTGAAACTGAATTATTCACTCTGTTTGGTGATCCCAATGAATTCAAAAAAGCTGAACAAGAGTTGGACAATTTGAGGATGAAGGAAAGTGGTCATGTATCCTTCTACATTGCTGATTTCAGGAGCTTAATGTAAAGAATTGGAGATTGGGGAGAGAGCTTACATTAATGTGTATAAAAGAGGATTGGCATCAAGAATTCTGGACCAGTTGGCTTCATACCGTGATTACATTGATACTCTTCAGGAACTCATGGAAAGTACCCTTGAATTAGATACCAGATACCATGAGAGACAGAAAGGGAAGGGTAGTCATCAAGAAAAGAAGCATCCTGTTATTGGATACAATTCTTCAAGGCCTCCTCAAGAATAATTTTTGAAAAGGCCTCACCATAAGAAGAACAAGAAGGGAAAGGAATTTCAAGCTTCAAAGGACAAGCCCCATTCTTCGCTGCTTAATAAGGACAATAAATTAATTGGTTCTGAGAAGTGGAGGAGGATCAAAGAAGGGTTGTGTACTTATTGTGGTGGAAAGCACCCAATTTAAAAATTCTTCAAGAGACCTCGAAACAAGCCTGGTTCATCAAGAGGCTTCCCCAGCAAGCAGGGAAAAACCTGAGTGGGAATCATGATGTGTTCAATGGTTCTCACTTATTTACTTCAAGAGCAAAATTGTGCACTATGAATGCTAGTATCAATAAATCTGAAAAGTTTGTTTATGTTTTCTATCTCTGATATTTTCTATAATGCTCTCATTGATCCTGGTGCTACAAACTCTTTTATTGCAAAGAATTTTGTTCTCAAATACTCATTGACTATGTCAGAGCTCCCTGAAAAGATTCCTCTTTTCATTCTGGATTCAAATGAATCACCTGCCTTGTTCATCACCCATTATACCAAGTGGGTAGTTGACTTGCCTTCCTTCCCAAGATTTGAATGGGAATTTTTTATCATAGATTCACCCAAGGGAGAAGACCTTATATTGGGCTATGATTTCCTTTACCATTTCAATCCCATGATTGATTGGAAAAATGGACTAATCACCTATGATTCTAGTGGTATTAAATCTTCTGCTAGTAATGCCTTGGCCACTACTGTCAACAATGTTTCTCTGGTTGGTGAACTTAAGACACTTTCCCTTCCTTATTCTGTCCATATCCCTTCCATCATGCCATGTCCATCATTACTTAAATCAAGAGATGAGGTCTTTAAGGAGATAAAAGATGTTGTATAAGATGTTGCTATATCTTCAATTCATCTCTTTCAAGGGGATATGGAACTTCCTCCCATATCCTTTCATGCCTCCCTGGAGGAGCAGTGGGATGAGGAGGAAGATCCAGAAGAGATTGAAACTGTGTTTAAGGTAGTCCCTCCTGATTATCACCAATACTTTGATGTATTCTCCAAGGTAAAAGCAGAGAAATTCCCTCCACACTGTGCCTGTGATCATCATATTGAATCAGAGGGTCTTCTACCTCCAGTTGGTGTTTTCTACTCATTATCAAATCAAGATTCAGAAGCACTGCAGGCCTACATTTCAGATAATGTAGAGAAAAGTTTCATAAGGCCAAGCTACTCTTCAACAGAAGCACCTATCCTTTTTGTTATGAAAAAGGATGGAGGTCTTTGTTTGTGTGTTGACTACCGCAAACTCAATTCTGTCACTCGGAAGAACAGGTATTCTGTTCCTCCTATGAACCAGCTTCTTACTGTATTCAACGGTTCCACTATCTTCTCCCAGATAAATCTGTGTGATGCATATAACCTTATGAGAATCAAAGAGGGGTATGAGCACTTAATTGCCTTTAAAACCAAATATGGTAGTTATGAGTATTTGGTCATGCCATTTAGTTTGAACAATGCTCCAGCTTCTTTCCAGAATCTTTTTAATGTCATATTTGAAGATTTCTTGGATGTTTTTGTTGTAGTTTATTTTGATGATATCATGGTCTTTTCAAGTTCTAAGGAGGAACATGTCAAACATGTGGCCTCTGCCCTCCAAAGACTGAGGGACAAAAATTTGTTTGCCAAAGCCTCCAAGTGTGTATTCCATGCCGCAAGTGTGAAATACTTGGGCTATGTTTTTTCAAGTGATGGCCTCAAGATGGATTCTTCTAAAGTTCATCAAATCCTCAATTGGCCTCAGCCAAAGAACATCAAGGATCTTCACTCCTTTTTTGGCTTTGCCAATTTCTATTCTTTTTTCATTAAAAATTACTCCAAAAAAATCACTGCTCTCACTTCCCTTCTCAAAAAATATTCTCCCTTTATCTTCAATGAGGAAGCTCCTAGCCAGTTTCAAATACTCAAAGAAGCATTTACCACTGCACCTATCCTTGCTCATTTCAATCCTTCTCTTCCAACTATTGTAGAGACTGATGCTTCTGATTATGCCTTGGGTGCTGTACTGAGTCAGGTGAATGACTCAGGAAAGCACCCCATTGCATTTGATAGGCACAAGCCTCTCCCAGCTGAGCTGAATTATGAAATTCATGACAAGGAACTCCTTGGCATAGTTTGTGCTCTCAAGTGCTGGAGAGCTTTTCTTGTTTCTATTTCCAATCCTTTTCAGGTATTGAAAGACCACTCTTCTCTTAGGTATTTTATGTCTTCCAAAGTTCTTACTTTTCATCAGGCCCATTGGGCTGAATTTCTCTCTCAGTTTCATTTCACTATCACTTACCGCCCAGGAAGGCTGGCCACGTTTCCAGATGCCTTGTTACGTTGGGAAAATGTGTAACTAGAGAGGGGGGTGGTTTTCATCAGAAAGAATCATCAGAATTTCCATCAAGTAATCAAGCAAGATGGAATTCAAGAGTCAAGATTCTTCTCCATCAAAGTGAAAATATTCTCAGATTTAGTTGACAAGATTCAAAAAGAAGTATGGCAAGAAAAAGACTATGAAGAAATACTCAAGAGACTAGCAAGAGGTGAATCAGTTGTAGATTATACTCTTGAACCTCAAGACAAGCTATTATTCTTCAAAGATAGAGTGGTAATACCAAGTAATGAAGAAATCCAACTCAATATTCTTCAAAAGCATCATAATACCATTGGCTAGCCATCCTGGCCAGGAGAAGACCCTCAAGCACATCAAGATGGATCTTTATAGGGCTTGCATGAGTCAATTCATTAAGTACTATGTGTCCTAATGTCAGCAATGTTTAAGAAACAAGAACAATCATCATAAGAAGCTTGGATTACTCAAGCCTCCTCAAATTCCATCTGGTCCTTGGAGCCCTTTATCAATGGACCTCATCACTCAATTGCCACTTTCCAACAACCTTGATTTAATTCTAGTAGCTGTGGATAGATTCCCAAAAATGGCAATCTTCTTTCCAGCTTATGGAACAATCACTTCCCTGGAATTAGTCCAAATCTTTATCAGCCATGTCTTTTCCAAACATGGACTTCCATTCAGTATTGTCAGTGATAGAGGATCTTTATTTGTTTCATCATTCTGGACCAATCTATGTCAGCAGCTCAAGATATCAAGAAATCCTTTAACTTCTTTTCATCATGAAACAGATGGACAGAAAGAGAGGGTAAATCAGATTCTAGAACATTCAATTTGGATGTATGTCAGTTACAGTCAAGATGACTTGCACACCTGGCTCCCTCTGGCTAAATTTGCCTACAATAATGGACAACATTAATCAACAACGCAATTAGCTTTTTTCACCATTTATGGAAGAAATCACAGCTTTGACACAGTCCATATTTCTCAAGACTCACCTGCTGGAAAGTTACCAACAAAACTCCAATCAGTACAGAAAGCTTTCAAAGAAGAATTAGAGTCAGCAATAAGGAGATTCCAGAAGCATGCAGATGGAAATCGGTCAATTCCACCTGATTTCCAACCTGGGGACAAAGTATGGCTACCTTTCAAGAACATCAAGACCACAAGATCGAACAAAAGAATTTCAGAAAGATAGCTGGGACCCTTTGAGGTCATTAAGAAGATTGGAAGTCAGGCTTATCACCTCAAGTTTCCTTTGCAATGAAAGTCAGTTCACCCTGTATTCCATGTGTCATTACTAGAACCAGTCGAGCAGTCAAGCATGCCAAATCGCAATCAATTGCCACCACCACCAGTTGTAGTGGGGGAGCAAGAAGAATGGGAAGTGGCTCAGGTTCTGGACTCAAAACTCAAAAGAGGTAGATTATGGTATCCTGTATAGTGGAAAGGATTCAGCAAAGACCCAGAAAGAACAACTTGGGAACCAGCTTCCAACCTTACCAAATCACCATACCTTGTCAAGGATTTCCATTAATTGTCTCCAGACAAGCCTGGTCCAAATACCTCCAGAGTTTGATTTATGGTGCTTGGTGGGGAGAGGAGGTTATAAAAATAAGTTCCTCTCCTGGCATGCACCTTTGAGGGGGTATTATACACAAATGTTGTTGTAAGCATTGCCTTGGCCACTTTGTGAGCACTTGTAGATTCTTTGGCAAGATTCAGAAGGCCTTCCAACATCAATACCCTCAAATTTGGACCTTTCTTGAAGATATGGCAAAATTCCTTCTTCTTTTATTTTTTATTCTTTTCCAACTTATGCCAATCACATTTATTCAAGACATTGATTACTCAAAAGTCAATTATGGAAACGTTATCTGTTTTTATGGTGCTTGGTGGGGAGTGGAAGTTCTGAAAGTAAGCTCCATCTCCTGGTATGCATCACTGAGGGTTCTACTTATTGTAAAACATCACCTTGGCCAGTCTGTGAGCAGCAAATACTTGGCTTTTATCTTTCAGACAATTCTTGGCCAAAATCAAGCAACTCACCACAAGAAGGACAACCTCACAAATTTTCTTTATTTCTTTTATTTACTCTCTTTTTCTCTCATTTTATTTCTTTTATTTATTTCTGAAAAGCAGCAGCATGCCCTCCCAAATCATGTATTGGGAGGTTCCAATTATTCTTTATTTTTTATTTTAGTATCTTATAAGAGTGGGGTTAGAAGTCAAAAAAAAAACAAGGAAAAGGAAACTAGTTATCTGTACCCAAATAATCAAACATTTTCTGGAAATAATTAATCAACTCATCCGCATACCAGGAAACCTTTGCAGCCATCTCCTCAGAGGATGTCCCTGCAATAGTCCTATCATTAGCATACATAATAACCTTCCTACTATTTCTATCAACCCTCCTGAATAACCTGGCCACAGCATCCTGATTATCACTGACATTTTTGGATCTTCTCTGGGAACTTGGATAGACCATTGATCCCTATACTGAAACACTTGAGCGGCAGGAAACGGCAAAGGAGAAAGTTCTTCTATTCTTCTACTGGTACTGGCCACAGGTTGGAGCTTTTGTGAGGTGATGTCAGGGTGAGTCAATGATAAAGGTGTATAACAGTATTTACAAGCTTTAACTATGGCTGAAACATGGGAAAAATAGTTTAAAAATAATTTTATTTATGATAATAAGGGGTTGTCATGATGATAGAAGGGCTTTACTATTGTATAATAGTGATGGTGAGTGCTGCTGCAAGCCCTGGGTGCAGTCTTACCAGCTGGGTTACTATGATAAGAGCTGCAATAATTAAGTTTAAAGTATAGCCTGTTTATTTTAAAAGAGTATAACTGTTTTTGACAGTTGTACTACATAGGAATTCAAGAGCAGGATGTGGATTCCTTTTCTGGAAGTGAAAAGGGCTCCTTTTCTCCTGAAATGGGGTGAAAAGACTTCCAGACCTTTTCACGTAGAGGAAGTGGAGATTTTTCACTCTCAAGGACAGGCTTGTGGTTTGAAAAAGGCCTGTATGGCCTGTATTGGCCTCAGATGTGGTTTTGAAACCACATCTAGGCAGTTCTCACCAATACAGGGTGAAAGGTTTCATCTGGTAACCACACAGCTTGATTCTGGTGTGTATGACGCATAGAATGATGTACAAAGCCTGTATGTGTCCCCAGTATTGAAGTAAAAACAAACTTCTTTGTCAGTTTGACACCTCAAAATTGTCAGGCTGAGTCTATGATGAAGCGGTAAGTGGGCTAATTACAGCTTTAAATATGACTGTGACACAGTTATAAATATTAAAAATAAGGGTACTAAAGTATAATAATCGTTTATTATTAAAATAAAAGGGTTTGAATCTTGAAGAATAGTGGTGGTGACTGCAATTGAAAACCCTGGGCGCAGCTTTACCTGTTGGATTACAATAATAAAGTCTACAATACTTAAAACTAGAAGTATACCTGTTGATTTTCCGAGTATAGAACTGTTTTTGAAAGTTATACTACGTAGGAATTCAAGAGCAGGATGAGGAAAACCTTTCTGGCTGTGAAAAGGCCCCTTTTTTTCCTGAAATGGGGTGGAAAGGCTGCTAGACCTTTCCATGTGAAGGAAGTGAAGATTTTTCACTCTCTAAGACAGGCTTGTGGTTTGAAAAAGGCCTGTAAAGCCTGTATTGGGCTCAGATGTGGTTTTGAAACCACATCTGGGCAGTTTTCACCAATAAAGGGTGAAAGGTTTCATCTGGTAATCACACAGCTTGATTCTGACGTGTATGACACGTAGAATGCTGTACAGAACCTGTATCAGAACACAGTATTGAATGGAATATGAGGTATTGAAGTAAAAACAAGCTTCTTTGGCAGTTTGACACCTCATAATCATGGTTATGGGATATTATCCAATGGTAAGGCTGTATTGGCCAAACTGTGGGAGTTTGACCTTACACAGCCATAACTTTGTCCTTTTTTGAGATATCAACCTCAAAACTGGTTGGGTATGTAGTCATGCATGTGTTTTACACAATGAAACCTTATTTGATATGGTTATCATTAATTATGGCAAAGTTGTCCCATGCACAAGAATTTTGTACATATGCATGTTATAGGCAAAAAGCTGTATTGGGCTTGTTTGCTTTATAGCTGTTGTTCTAGATGAGATATGAGGAAATTAATAGCACAATAAGATAGCCCTGATTGTGCTCTTTCCAAAAAGCCCCCACTTTAGGTATCTCACACTAAAACTGTAGAAGTTAGATGTGAGGTGAATGTTTTATTCATCCTTATTTGGCCTGAATTTGGTCATAACTTCTGTAATGCTGATTCTAGCTCAGTCTGGCTAGTAGCATTGGATAGCCCTAACTTAGAGCTTCAATTTGAATACCCATTTGATGTGGTTAAGCCTCTTCCTCTTTATTTCAGATCAGAGGGGAAAAATAAGGTTTATGCTCAGCAACAACTTTGAGAAGGAATAACTTTGTTATCCCTTGTTCTTTGATAGTCGGCCTTGTGTTTTTATGAATTTGAGGGTTTTGTCTTTTGTTTGATACATTTTGATCTCATTGGGCTCGGATTTATATTTTGGTGGTATCTTTGCTTTACCATTGGTTTATTGTATTTGGCTGTCATGCTTGTGCTCTGGTTTTGAGTCACAGGCTGACATACCCTCCGTCCAAAAAAGGCTCATCATTGATGAAACTTTTCAGTCTTCCTAGAGGCGTGTAAACTACTGAGGTTAAGGTTCCCATGTGGAATGTCATCCTCTGCCAACCATTTGTCTTTATCTGCTGTCTGATTTTTAAATCTGACAAAGTATTGCCTTGGGTCTTTACCATTCAGTTAATCTTCCTGGCCTTGATGATTTTCCTCACAGGGCCAGGGGAATATTCCACTTCCAATTTTTCTAGTGGAGTTGGATTTTCCTTCCTGGAGGGGAACTTATCCTCCTCTGTTTGGAAGTATGGCTTAACCAAACTCATTGGCATTACTGGGTGTTTCCTAGAAAATTGCTTTGTGAGGTTGACCTCCACTACATTTTCCCCCATCAGCTTAATGATAGTAAAGGGCCTTACAAATGAGCCTCTCATTTTATTTGCTCTTTAAGATTGTTGAAGTTGAGTGTGGACACTAATACCTGGTCCCCTTCTTTGAAGGCAGGTTCCATGTGAGACTTGTCCAAGCTCTGGTTATTGTATTCTTTTGCCTAAGATATGCATCTAGCAGCTTTATCACAAGCCCTCTTCCACATATCATCTAAATATTTAGCTGTTGGGTGGATATTCAGGAGGTTTTTCTTCAGGTGATCCACAGGCAATAGCGGGTTGCACCCTTTTTCTACCAGTGAGGGTGATTTTTCTGTGGTGGAGTTCTGTCTTGTATTGTAAGCCAGCTGGACTTCCGGTAGAAGGGTAACCAGTTCCTGGATTTATCCTTTATGGTCTTTGTATTCCATGCCACATGCACAGAATCTTCTGATGATGTCCTCCATTCTTTGGATTGTCCTTTCAGCCAAACCATCTGTCTGTGGGAGGTAAGCTGTGGAGAATGCCAGTTTATTACCAAGCATGTCATATAAGTTGGTCCAAATATCTGATGTAAATTGTGGCTCCCTATTGCTAATGATAGTTTCAAGGACTCCACAGGTGGATATTATGTTATTCTAAAATAACAAGGCAGTATCTATTACTGTGTATTCCTTGTGACAGGTTAGGCACCTCACACTCTTTCTGAACATACTAACTATGATCAGGCAAGACTTGAAGTTTTCTTTGCCTCCTGGGACAAGTCCTGTAGCCCAGTCAATATTGATTGTCTCCAATGGGTGTTTTCATTCTTGTATATGTTTAAGCAGCGCATACTTCTTCCAATGTTTTCTGTTTGCCTTGTGGCATAAATGATAGGGACCAAAAGTTCAAATCTGAGTTTTGGACGAACCTCTATGACAAGCTGGGTACTAAACTTGCATTTTTCTACAGCTTACCATCCACAAACAGATGGATTAGCTGAAAGGACAATCCAGACAATGGAAGACATCCTTAAAAGATTCTGTGCCTATGGCATAGAATACATGGACCATAAAGGTTACACCCATAACTGGGTTACTCTTCTACCAGAAGTTGAAGTGGCTCATAACACAAGTCAGCACTCTACCACAGGAAAAACACCTGCAGTGGTAGAAAAAGGGTGGAATCCCCTATTGCCTGTGGATCAACAGAAGAAAAATCTTCTGACCATCCACCCCACAGCCACATATTTCCATGAAATGTGGAAGAGAGCTTGTGCCACAGCTTCAAAATGCTAAGCTGAAGCAAAGGAATATAATAAGCAGAGGTGGGACATATCACATATGGAAGCTGACTTTAAAGAAAGGGACCAAGTGTTAGTGTCTACACTTAACTTTCATAATATCAAGGGACCCAAGAAAATGAGAGACTCATGTGTAGGGCCCTTCACTATCATTAAATTGATAGGGAAGAATGCAGTGGAAGTGAAACTCACAGAGGAATTTTCCAGGAAACACCCAGTCTTTCCAGTGAGTTTAGTCAAACCATAATTCCAGACAGAGGAGGATAAATTCCCCTCCAGGAAGAAGAAGCCCACACCACCAGAAAAAGTGGAAGTGGAGGATTCTCCTGGACTGTGAAGAAAATCATCAAGGCCAGGAAGATCAGACTTAATTGTAAGGATCAGAGACAGTACTTAGTCAGATTCAAGAACCAGACAGCTGATAAAGACAAATGGTTGACAGAAGATGCCATACCAGATGGGAACCTTCATTTAAGAAGATTCAGAGCCTCTAGGAGGACTGAACAGTCACATGAATGATGAGCCTTTTTTAGAGGGAGGGAAATTTCATCCTGTGACTCAAAACCAGAGCACGAGCATAACATCCAAATACAATAAATCAATGGTATAGGCAAGATACCATCAAAACATGGAACTGAGCCAAATCAGCTTAAAAGGTATCAAAAGAAAGAGGAAACTAACCCCTTTCCAAATATACAAGTCCCATCACCATAGGACCTGATTGTGCTCTTTCCAAAATGACCCCACTGTAGGTATCTCACACTAAAGCTGTAGACTTAGATGAGAGGTGAATGTTTTATTCACCCTTATTTGGCCTGAATTTGGCCATAACTTCTGTAATACTGTTTCTAGCTCAGTTTGGCTAGTACCATTGGATATCCCTGATTTAGAGCTTCAATTTGAATAACCATTTGATTTTGTTAAGCCTCTTCCTATGGATTTCAGATCAGAGGTGAAAAATAATGTTTATGCTCAGCAAGAACTTTGTTATTCTTTGTCCTTTGATGGTTGGAAATGTGTATTTGGATATCAGTGGGTTTTGTCTTTATTTTGATACCTTTTGATCTGATTTGGCTCAGTTCCATGTTTTGGTGGTATCGTGGCTATACCATTAATTTATGGTATTTGGTTGTCATTATTGTGCTCTGGTTGAGTCACAGGATGAAATTCCCTCCCTCTAAAAAAAGCTCATCATTGATGAGACTGTTCAGTCCTCCTAGAGGCTCTGAATCTCCTTAAATGAAGGTTCCCATCTGGTAGGGCATCTTCTGTCAAGCATTTCTCTTTATCAGCTGTCTGGCTCTTGAATCTGACTAAGCACTGTCTCTGATCTTCCTGGCATTGATGAGCCTCTTCACTGGTCCAGGAGAATCCTCCACTTACACTATTTCTGGTGGTGTGGGATTCTTCTTCCTGGAGGGGAATTTATCCTCCTCTGTCTGGAATTATGGTTTGACTAAACTCACTGGAAAGACTGGGTGTTTCCTGGAAAATTCCTCTGTGAGTTCGACTTCCACTGCATTCTTCCCTATCAATTTAATGATAGTGAGGGGCCCTACAAATCAGTCTCTAATTTTCTTGGGTCCTTTTAGATTATTAAAGTTAAGTGTAGACACTAACACTCAGTCACCTTCTTTAAATTCAGGTTCCATATGTGATTTATCCCACCTCAGCTTATTATGTTCCTTTGCTTCACCTATGCATTTTGCAGCTCTTTCACAACCTCTCTTCCACATTTCATGGAAATCTTTGGCTGTGGGGTGGATGGTGAGAAGAGTTTTATTCAGGTGATCCACAGGCAATAGCCGATTCCACCCTTTTTCGGTTACCACAGGTGTTTTTCCTGTGGTAAAGTGCTGACTTGTGTTATAAGCCAGTTAGACTGCTGGTAGAGGAGTGACCCAGTCATGGGTGTCACCTTCATGGTCCTTGTATTCCATACCATAAGCACAGAACCTTCTAAGGATTTCCTCCATTGTCTGGATCATCTTTTCAGCTAATCCATCTTTTTGTGGATGGTAAGCTGTAGAAAAAGCAAGTTTAGTACCCAGCATGTCATAGAGATTTGTCCAAAATCAGATTTGAACTTTGGGTCCCTATAACTGATGATGATATTAGGGACTCCACAGGTGGATATGATGTTTTGCCAGAATAACATAGCAGTATCTATGGCTGTGTCCTCCTTAAGAAATGGTAGCCACCTCATACTCTTGCTAAACCTATCAACTATGATTAAGCAGGAATTGAAGTTTTCTTTGCCTCCAGGGACAAGTCCTGTAACCCAGTCCATGTTGATGGTTTCACATGGGTGTTTGTGTTCTTCTATGTGTTGAAGTAACCCATACTTCTTCCCATATTTTTTATTTGCCTTTTGTCATCTTTCCCAAGTGTTGATGTATTCACTCTACGCTTTTTCCCATCTGGGCCACCAAGCAGTGCTTCCTACCCTTTCTTTGGTCCTTTCTTCAATCATGTGTCCCATATAGGGCCAATCATGGCATTCCTGTAGGATCTAAGATATATGGTCTCTGTCTATTATTGTGAGTGAACCAGTATGCTTCTCTCTATGGAAGAGCAGGCCATCTATAAGGAAACATTTATTGTCCTTATAGTCCCTCAACCAGGGTTCCTGTAACTGGGATTTCAGTTCTGGGCTCCTGTAATTTCGTTGAAGCAGTTGTAACAATATGCCACACTGTTTGTGTTTGTGATATGTCTGCATAACTGCATTGAAGAATTCAGTGTGCAGTTCTGAGGAGCTTATTCCCAATATGGGAGTTTTTGTTCCTTTGGAGTTAGTGTTTCCACTGTCTGGGGTACCACTTTCTGGTACCCACTCAGAAAATCTGTAGTTTTTCTTCCTGTCTATTTCCATGGAATGGATGGGAATTTTAGCTGCTAGTTCAGGGTCATAAGCTGGGTTGCTTTTTACATTATCCAGTGGCCATCCTCTGAGGCCATCTGCATTGGTATGACTTTTACCCTATTTGTATATGATGGTCATATTCCCCCTATACTTTGGGCTGGCTATTTTCCACCTCAGCATGTGTCTCTTGGTAGTCTTCATGTTCAGTAAATACTTCAAGGCTGTGCAGGCTGGGTAGACTTCAAATACTGCACCTCCAAATAATAATGGGGTTTCTCTAGAGCCCAGACTAAGAATAGACATTCAGTCTGGGTGGCCCCATGCCTGTCTTCTGAATTGTTCAGCTGTCTAGAGATGTAGCATATTACTCCCTCTCTTGTTTCATCATCCACAATTTGTCTTTGGTAAAGGGCTGCTTCTAAGCCTTGGCTACATGCTGCATCTATGTATAACTTGAATGGTAGTTCAAAGTCAGGCAAGATGAGCACAGGTGCACTTGTGAGTTCATATTTGATCCTCTCATATGCAGCCCTTCTATGCTTGGTAATTTCAAAAACTACATCTTTTGAACATAACTTTTATAAACTAATAGTTATGTGACCAAAATCTTTGATGTTGTTTCTATAGTAGCTAGAGAACCCTAGGAAAGATTGAATCTTGTTGATGTTTCTTTGTACTGGCTTTTCCAGTAATGGTGCAACTTTGCTCTGGTCAATTGCCAGACATAGACCTGAGACTTTATGTCCTAGAGCCAGTAGCTCTTGTTGTCCAAAATTGCACTTTTTAAGTGAAATTTTCAGATTAATGGGTGTGCATTTACTTAGCACTCTGTCTATGTATTGCACACGGTGTGGAACTCCTTTTGGTGTGGGATTGGATAAGGCAGTCCTTGAGGGGGAAATCACAGGTAAACAGTTTTGAATTGCTGAAATAATCCTGTAACCAAGGGTGCTAATGGTGTTTTAGCTGCCCCTCTGAATATACTAAACAATCTCCCTACTGAGCTCACAAATCAATATTTAAGATTGTGGCTTTACAACTAGAGAAGACTTTTTAGCAGTCTCTATCAGACCTATTCAATAATCAGATAAATAACTTATAAGTTAAAAAAATATAAAATATAGTTTTCAAATAATAATATAAGATGATTTTAAGGGTAAGACCTTAATAGTATAAGAGGTTGATTTAATATAATAGTAATAATATATATTTTAAGGGGTAAGTTCAATTTGATGTTATATATGTTATAATAATTAATGGTTTGAGAGGGTAATTGTTAATATAATATAACAATAAGACCTTTAATAATTTATTGGTAAGATATTGTTCAATATATAGGAGATGTTTGTTAAATATATAAAAGATATAATATAATATAAGGGTAGATTTTTTTTTATATATAATAATATATAGTTGTAAGGTTGTTCTTTTTTAATATGAAGATATAATAAGACTATTTTTCCTTTATAATGTAAAGGTTATGGGGATAAACTCAATATTATGAGTAGTATTGATAGTATTATAATTATAAGACTAATAATTTAAACATAGGGTGGATTGATAATATTAAGTAGACCTTCTGTTAACTACTATTAATTAGAAATCACTATGAATTTAAACTTATATGTCTATAATACTTTAATAAAATAACTAGATTATCCTACTAGTAAGGGATGAATAGTTATTCTCCTTCTTGGTATATAACTAATTAGATTCATGGGGAAAAGAGGAAGAAATGAGGGAGAGAGGACCTTTATTTATATTCTTTGGGCTCTCCATAGAGGCACTCAAAAACAAGGGACTTAGAATTTTTCCACTTCTTTTGGCTGGGATAATTTCTTTATAGTGGTGAGATACCATTTGTTTGGTTTTTTTGCACCAATTTATGTATGATTATGTAATCTGAGATGTTTTTGCTGGTGAGGAATTTTGAGATGGTGTCATTTAATCAAGATATTGCACCATATGTTTGGTATATTGCACCATTTCTGAAGCTTCTTTTATATTTTAATGAAACTTTAATATTATTATGCACAGCCTTGAGGGTATTTAGCTGGTGAGTAATTTTGAGATGGTGTCATTTCTTCCAGGTATTGCACCATTTGTTTGGTTTGTTGCACAATTTTTGGTGGTATGAGATGATTTTGTACAGCTATTGCACCATAGGTCTGTGCACTGTTTGAACTGTAGGTGGAGAATGCTGTGTATTGTGGGGATTCTATTTGTCCTGTATGAGTTTCTTCTTTTCTTTATCTAACTTAATTCTGCTTTTAATTCATATTTACTGACTTATCAGGTGGCTGTGCTTGTGTTTCCACAGATATGCTTTGTAATTTAAGGTTTTTGATGGATTTTCCTTGCATAAATTAATTGATTTTCTTTTTTTCTGTCTTGTGACTGTTGATTAATACAGTTTTAATTTATTCCTTATTGAAATGTCCTCAGGTTAATAACTGAATTGCTGAGTAATCAAAAGGTTGAACAGAGCATGGGTAACTTGATTGTTACACTACCCCTCTCACTGGTAAATTTAACATTCTTGCTAGGCTATCTTTTTCTTTTGCTTATTTTATTGTTATTCTTGTAATCAAATGGACCATTCTTCCAGTATTTGCTTATGGAATTATACATATTGATGAAGTAAAATCCATTTTATTGCTGAATTCCTCTATTGTAATTGATTAATTATTGATTTTCCTTCCTTCAGTCTTCAAACTATAGTCCTATAAATGAAATTCCACTTGAAACTGGGCCATTAAGGTATGGAATACCACATCCCCCTCTCCATTTAATGCTGTCCCCAGCATTCCAGTTTCAAGAGGAATATTCTTGGTTCATTCATCAAAACTTCATTTATTTGAATATCTATTTTAATAACTTCACTTGATATTTTCTGTTTGTAGCTCTTTATATTGATTTTGAATCTCCATAGCTTCTTATTTCTGTGTTGTCTTCCTGACTTTGTTTTGAAATATAACTATTTTTGATCATTTTCATCTTGATATAGTTGATTTTGTTTTATTGGTTGATCTTCATTTATTTTATTTATTGATTTATTTGTTAAAGAGGATTTTGATAATAAAAAATTAATTTTATCTTGATGAATAATAATAAAGTTTAAGGTCATACTCAGGACCATATCTTGAGTTATTTGAAGTAATAATTGATAAGAAAATAAAAAAATCTTCAGACAGTTTAAGGTCTTATCAAGGACCTATTCTTGAAGTAATTTTGTTGGTAATATATAAAAAATGAAATATTTGGACAGTTTAAGGTCTTATCTAGGACCTCTCTTCTTTTTGGTTGGTTTTTTTGACTGGGTTGTTCTTTCTTCTTTTTTTTGTTTTTGCTGAAATTAACCTTAAATGGTAGGGCCATCCCCTCTCCATTTAATAATTGTACCATCATTTCTAATTTTTTTTTTTTTTTTTTTTTTTTTTTTTTTTTTTTTTTTATATTTTTTTTATATTTTTTTTATATTTATTTTATATTTGTTTTATAATAATAATGTATTAAAGAAATAATAATATGATAATAGTGAAATAATAATGAGTAATAATAATAATATAATTAAGTAATAAAAGCTAATAATAAAATTGATATCAAGTCATATAGATGATAAAAAATAATAATAAGGTATATTATGTAATTATATTAATTATCATTAATGGTGGGTGGCCTTTTATATGGTTATTGTCATTGCTGATTGACACCCCCCTCTCCATTTAATAATTGTAACCTTTTTTTTTTTTTTTTATTTATTTATTCTATTTTATTTTTATGATAATAAATTTAATTTAATATAAATAATACTAATAAATTTAAATTAATTTAAATAATCATTATAAGTTTTAATTTGGTTTAAATAATAATTATAGATTTAATTTTGTTTAATTAATAATAATATATTTAATTTACTATAAATAATAATAATAAACTTTAATATAATATAAATGATAATAATAAATTTTAATTTAATATAAATGATAATAATACATTTAATATAATTTAAATAATAATAATATGTTTAATTTATTTTGAATAATAATATTTTTTTTTTTTTTTTTTTTTTTTTTATATTGAAAAAAAATTGAATGAATAATTTTTTTTTATGATAATAATAGAATTAATTCAATATAAATAATAATAATAACTTTAGTTTAATATAAATAATAATAATATTTTCAGTTTATTATAAATAATAATAATAAATTTATTTATTTTGTTTGTTTTTAAATAATAAGTTTAATTTAATATAAATAACAATGATATTTATTTTATTTATTTATTTATATTTTTTTTTTTTTTTTTTTTTTTTTAATAATAAATTCAATTTAATATAAATAATAATAATAAAATTAATTTAATATAAATGATAATAGCATTTTTTTTTAATTTAAATAATAATAATAAATTTAATATGATATAATGATAATATGTCTAATTTAATATCAATAATAATAATATTTATTTATATTTATATTTATATATATATATATTTTTTTTTTTTTTTTTAATGATAAACTTTAATTTAATAATAATAATATATTTTAGTTTAATATAAATAATAATAATTTTTTATTTTGAATTAATAAAAATATTTTTTTTTTTAATTTAAAGAATGATGATATTTTTTATTTTTTATTTTTTATTTTTTTTTTATTTTTTATTTTTTATTTTTTATTTTTTATTTTTTTTTTATTTTTTTTTTTTTATTTATTTTTTTTTTTTTTTGAAGTAGCTGGGTGTGGATACTTCAAAACTAAATAGCTGTACTTCTTAACTCCACCCGCCGCGGTTTTCTTTTTTTTCTCTACTCTTTTATTTTATTTTATTTATTTATATTATTTATTTATTTGTTTATATTTCTATATATTAATTATATATGTTATTATTCCTCTTCGATAGCAATTACGCCTCTTCTTATTATTCCTTTTCGATAACAATTACGCCTCTTCTTATTGAGTTTTCCGCCTCTTTCCTCTTATCCATTCATCGCTCAATTTCCTTTTGACGCCACCTGAATCACAGTCTGCTGTTGTCTCCCACCTCGGTCCTCAACGTTACGTCCTTCGGGGTTCTTCTGTCGACGAATGGTCTAGTTCAGGTGAGTTCCTACTTCTTTTCTCCCTTTTCTATCTCCGTTTACTGCATTACCTGCAGCTAATATTTGTTTTTTTTTTTTTTTTTTTTTTTTTTTACTTGCAGCACCTACTAAGCTGCATGATCGCCATAGGCCTATCCGGAGTTTGTTAGACTGGGGTATAAGGTGCTTTTGTACGTCTTTCGTTTGATATTAATGATCCGCTTCTTTTATTATGGTTATTATTATGATTATTATTATTTTCCTATTTTTATCTTAAACAAAAGCGCTAAAAAAAAAATGTCCACCTTTGCTCTTTCTATTTATGTTGACGAAAACGGCCGCGAAGTCATTGCTATCCTCCACGGGGGTTATCGATACACCATCCGTTGTATCCAAAATACTGGTCCTAACCCGAACCCGCCCAGCATTTCTCCACCCACCACTATTACGCCGTTCTCTGGTTCGGCTCTTGCCTGGCCCCAGTCCAACAATCCTTTACCGACGACCAACGGTCATTCCTCCCCTCCAGCTTTAGTCGACAATCTTGCCTTTCAATCTGTCGCAACTGTCACGGCCCGTTCTACTTCCGACAATATATCCATTTCGGCTACGACCCCTTCCAATTCCAATTCCGAATTACGTCAACTTTTCGACGTATTCGACCGCCTATTCCGTCGCTACTGCCGCGACTTTTATGACTACGTCCAGAATCATCCGGACAATGCAGGCGATTATGGGTCCCTATCCGGTCTTCGAGCTTCCTTGAGAGCATTAGTGGAGGTGTTGAATGAATTGGCCGAGTGAGTTAACTGTTTCTTCTTTTTTTTATTTATTTATTTATTGTTACATTTTAGTACCTTTGACGAGGAAGATGAGTCTGAAGAATAGGTAGCGTTCGTCCTTTTTATTCAGCTACCTTGGTAAGCTCGCCGCTCCTACCTCTTTTTTTATTTATTTTATTTATTTATTTATTTTTTTTTTTTTTTTTTTTTTAGGGAGAAATGAATCAAAGAAAAAATCATATAATAAAAATAAAATAGTAACACGAATGTATAAGCGCGTCCCAAAACCAAACGCTCCTGATGATATATCATTTTGTTTATTTATTTATTATTGTTATTTTTTATGTTTTTATTACCCTTATTTTTTTATTTTTTTTTTGTTTAGAAGTGGAATCGAATAAATGAGTTAACAGTCAATAAAAAAAAGAGCCCGCCTTTTTAAATGATACCTAAGGGTTATTATTTGAGTTTAGGACGTGTACTAGTATTAAGTTAATGACTAGTCAGCTTTTAATTAAAAAAGCAGTTTTAAGTCGAACTTCTTTTAATATATATGAAGTTAAAGTTAGAATTAAGTATCAATTAATTAAGTTTAATTGATCTTAATTTAGTTTTTTTTTTTTTTTATTTTGAAATTAATATTAAAGTTCAATTGATTTGAATTTAGTTTTTTGTTTTAGTTGAGTGAAGTTAATAATTAATTTAACCAAATAATATGGGATTAAATTAATTAAATTTTTGTGTTGAAATTAAAATTGAAGTTTAATGTAATCATGTAAAATAAATCACTATAAGATTGATTTAATTTATGTATTATTATTATTATTTTAATTAAATTTAAAGTGGGGTTAAGATTTAATTTGACCAAACAATATAAAATCAAATTAATTAAGATTTTTTGTTTTGAAATTAAAATTAATGTTTTATTTCAATTTAATATTTGTTTTAGAGGTGTGGAGTTAAGGATTAATTTAACCAAATAATTTAAGATTGAAATTAATTAAGATTTATTTATATATATAAAATTTTTTTTTAAGAAATTGCAGTTGAGGTTTAATTTAATCTTGAAAATTAATCAATTTAAGGTTAATTTAATCTATGCCATTGATCTTTTATGCCCTAAATTGCAAAAGGAATTAAAGAGCTGATAAGATATATCTTTTGAGTTTTGCATAGCCTCCAATATATGAAAAATTTGAGGGCTAAACTGTGGGTGGAAGAAGCTGGCTCCATCTTTAATATAAAAGGAGGTGTTTTCTCACAATTCCCGGTAAAATAATAATAATTTTGGTCTTTTATAATGAGATATTTTGAATATTCAAAGTAAATTTAGAAAAAAAAGAAAATTTATAAAGAAATATTTTCATTTGGGTTTAACCTGGCCAGTTATCCTTTTGATTATGTATTGATTATTTGACTTCATTAAGTTATTCACATATATATTCTTGATTTATTTGTTTGATTTTTCGCCATGACTTTAATTCTTGAGTGGGTTGATATTGAATATTTATAAGGATAAAAATTATAGAATAAAGTTGAAATTCCCCAGAATTTCATCCCAAAAACTTAAATCATAAAGGATGGATTTAAGAAATAGACACCCACCCTAATTTTTTAGTTAAGTTATATTTTTTATACTAATACATAAGATAACATGGACTAATGATACTGATACACTTGACACTTTTTTTTATTGATTTTTTTATTTTTTTTTATTTTTTATTTTTTATTTTTAAATATTTTAGATTTCTTTATAGATATTTGAGACTGAAATAAGACTAAAATTTATGAAATAATAAAGGAAAATGTTTAATTATAATAAAAAAAGTCATTGATAATATGAAAATTTGTTGTCAAGACCTTTCTTGAATTTGGCCTTCTTAGCTGTAAGTTCATTTCTTCTTTCTTCATTAAGATATTGATCTTGAAAATCTTCATTATTATCACTGTAATCCTGGATAAGTTTTCCATTTCTATCATTATTTTTTGTCCAATCCTCCTTTTGTGTTGAGATTTGATATTGCCTTGCCAAATGGGCTTGCAAGCTTGGGCATATCTTTTTATTCTGAGTAATCCAAAAATATTCCTTTTCTTCCTTAGTCTTCTTCTTCTTTTTACTACTTTTATCTTTGATTTTCTTTGATTCATTCTTCTTTGGTGTACTAATATTTTCCAACCACTTGACATGTTGGTTTGCACATTCAAAGCTGTCCCTAGAATTATTTTTATTTTGTTCAACAAGGTTGGCATTTCTAAGAGGTTGCCAATTTGTATAACCTTCCCAAGGGTATTCTTCTTCAGTAAGCATAAATTTATGTTCATCTTCAGTTTCTTCTTGTATTTCCATTTGACAAAATAATCCTGCTTCATTCTCATATTCTGATCCAGAAAGATGTTTTTCTAAAATAATTGGTGAGTGTATCTTATTTTTTATGTATTCATTTGTGGCATTATTTCTAATGGATTTAAGGTTCTTAAATCTTGAATTAATTTCTTTTTCAATATTATAGTTATTGTGAGCTTCCCCAGAGAATTTGTCTTGAGGGTGTAAGGTTTTTTGTTGATTTAACTCCTGTTTAATGACAATTTGTGACAGTGAATTGATTGGATTTTCATATATTGACTCATCAATGTTAGCTTCATTGATATTCTGAACTGTACTGAAACTGCATTCTATATCTTTTCTTGTTGATGTATAACAAGGGAGTTCCATTTTTAAAGGTTCTTTTTCTATACAAAAAGGTATATCTTGTACTGGATTTTGGTCATTTCTTTCTTCATGTGAAACCTCTTCTTTGAATGATATTTTATTATCTGAATTATCCTCTTCTTCTGGGGATTTACTCTTTGCTGAAGTAATCTGAGAGTTGATATTGGTAATATGTATGATACTTCTATCTTCTAGGATTGAGGGTGAGCTTGCAACCTTCTGTATGTGATCACTTGAATTTTTTTTACTGAATATGCTAGGTATTACTAAAGATTCTGTATTCTTTTCTTGAAGTTTATTATGGTTTTTTGAATTGGAGTGATTCACCTTAATATTCTTAATTGAATTGATGATCATATTGTTAATTAAAAATTTTACTTCAAAGTGTTTGGGCTTTTCACTTTTGTAAGTATCTTTCTTTAATGAGTCTTTTTCTTCATTTGCAATCTCAGAATTTGACTCTGAAATAAACTTTTCTTTCTTTTTAGGTTCCAATAAATTCTCCAATGATTTTGATTTTTGTGTGAATGATTTTTTCATACTCTTGATTCCTTTTGAAATTGAGTTCAATGATCTTAAGGGTGTGAATTTTCTTGAGGACTTCTCATAAAAAACATTTTCTTTGGGATTAAGACTGCAGTTGTTACTTTCAGTATGAGCTTCTTCCTTGGAAGTCTGTTTTGTTTCCCTAAATATTTCACTATGAACTTCCATTTTCTTGGTCTCATTGATGTCAGAAATAAGTAAATTTTCTTCTGTATAAGGCATATCAACTCCTTTCAATTCAGGTTTGTCAGATAAACTATGTGATCTTAATTTTTCTTCATTTATGGTCTTGTCAGTTTTTCTCATTTCCTTGTGGTACTCCTGAGGATTTATCTCTTGTGAATGTGTTCTATCTTGAATAATTTGTTCATTTTTTATTGAAAATTCCTCCTTTATTTCTACTTTGTCTTTGGATTCTTTCATTTCTTCACTATCAAAACTTTGATGAGGACTTTTATCTGAATGTGCTTGATTTTTGGATCTTGACTCTTTTTCTATTGGTATTTCTTTCCAATCTTCCAATTTAGAAACTGCACATGTTTCCATTCCTGCTGGTGGTTCTTCTCTCCATCCTACTTTCTGTGGTGAACAAATTGGTAAGCAAAGTCTTCTTCCATCTGGCTCTATGTAACTGAATATTTCCCCTTTCTGTTGAGAAAAGTCTAATCTTATGTTATTATCTGCAAGGAAGGGCCTTCCCAATACTGTGTGAACTGCTCCTCTTGCTACAAAAAGATGTATATTTCTTTCTTCCCCAGTGACTAAAGTGATTGGAGTGAATTCTGCTAATCCAACTATTGAGGTACAATGACCACCAATTCCTCTTAAATTCATGTTAAGGCATCTTGTGGTAAGTCCTGCTTTTATTGCTGAATCCTCTGGTATTATATTTAATTCTGATCCTGTGTCAACTAATGCCATTATTTCATGTCCTTCTTCTCCTAAATATACTTGCATAAATCCCAATGGACAGGCATAATGTAATTTTGGTTGTTCATAATTACCCAAATGATGATTTATGAGTTTGGTTTGAATTTCCTTTGTATCAATTGAATTAATAGATTTTTTCTCTTCTTCTGTCAGGTTCTTTAATTGATTAAAAAACTTTGGTGACATGACTAAAATTTGTTCCAAGGTAAGATTTATTTTCTGATCCAATACCTTTTTGATAATTTGTGCCATAATTTCTTGAATATCTAATTTTTCTTCCTTTATGATTTTCCTTTCATTGACTTTCTTCATTGGTTCTTGAGTATTTTCAGTTTGATCACTTTTAGGTTCCTGTGGAGGTATATTATTTTCATTTTGCACCATTTGAGGCTTCTTATATTTAGTTGGAATAATTGTTTTCTCTTCTTCTTTTTGCTCATCTTCAATATAAGCTCCAGGTATATTTGGTCTTTTGTTTAATGGTGTTTTCACTTTTGAGTGTGATCTTAAGGCATCTTGATTGGTATTTTCTACTCTTGAGTTTCTTTCTTTGGTATTTCTTAATCCATAATTATTTGAAAGTGGCTCATTGGCTGATGAAATAGTTGGTGGTTGCCAGCTTCCCCAGTTTTCCACTTTGGCTATAGCAGTTGCACTATCATCTTTCTTTAATTGTATTATGTTCATTGGATTAGGTTTGGGTAGTGCTTCTTTAGCATCATCTTCTTTCATTTTCTTTGTGAGTTCTTCTAGGTCTTTTGCAAAGTCTTCAACTAACTTCTTTGGTGATATTTTACCATCAGTTGGAACTCTTTGCCAATTGGGAAATAAAAATCCACCTCCTTGTCTGCTGACCCATTTCTTATTTTGATCTTCAAAGAGGTAGCTGCATCTATTCACTGAATGTCCTTCCTCCAAACAATAATAGCATTTGAGATATGGTTTTGGGATGTTTTGTGCTGGTGCATAGGGAACATGCCTTTGTGAAAAGGGTGGTAAATCATTTCTTGGCTTGAACTGTTGATTATTGGATTGATTATTGGTAACCCCACCAATTTGAGGTTTGGATAGAATTTTCAATTTTTCCAGTTGAGTCATAAATTTCTTGAAATCTTCATTTTCCCCTTGTGCCTGCTTTCTAGTTTCCATTTTTTGTTCTTTGAGGGATTCAGTAATTTCCTTCATTTTATTAAAAGCTTCATTCATTCCTGGAAAAACCTCTTCCTTGAAGTGAACTTTCTTTTTATTTTCAGTAAAATTCTTTCCTGTATCTCTTGATGATGAGAATCTTTTGGTTACTAATATTCTGGCTTCCAATTCTTGTTCAATGTACTTCTTGAGGATCTTCATAGGTGGTATAAGGTATCCTCCATCTTCAGCTCTAACCATAACATTATCTTTGATCATTTCCTTGCTTATTGCCCCTTTAATATCAGCTGAAAGACAGTCAAATAAATCTTCATGGAACATGTTATCTTGAGGAATATACCTGTATCTTAATAAGTAAGTAACAATAGTTTCATATTCTCCCATAAACTTTTTATATTGTGATAGACTACCAATTCCTCCATCTTCTTGAGTTTCAGAAAAAAGCTTCATCAGTGAGTCTTTTCTGTATCTTCTTTCAGGTTCAACTCTGCCCCATTTTGTTATGAGATCTTTCTTGAGCTGTGTCCAATTTCCTTCTTCATAACCTGGCATAGCTTCAATTGCATCACTCACCTTTTGGTTTGTTGTCCAAAATGCCATTTGCATTGCTAGGTCTTCATCTGTTGCTCCTTCAATTTGAGCTATTCTTTCCACTTTCTTGATAAACTTCTCTACTTCTTCTCCATCAAAATTTAGATTGTAATCTTTTGCTTTAATTTTAACCACAGGTCTTTCTTGTCTTGGAACTTTCTGCTGTAATGGACTTGGGTTATTAGGTGTAGTGACAAACACTCTCCTTGGAATATTTTGAGCTCTTGGTTCTGTTACTGGAGTAGAGGTTGCTCTAGGACCAGGTGTAGGTGATATTGGTGAGTCTTCAGGTCTAACATGCCTTGGTAATGTTTGTTCACTTGGACTGGCTCCAGGTGTGTAGGATGTTTGTTCCCTTCTTTTTCCTTTCTTTTTACTTTGTGTTAATAATAAATCTTGCATTTGCTTCATAAGACTTTGGATCTGTACTGTTTGATCTTCCTCTTCACTTTCTTCTGCATACTGTCCTTCTACAGTATCTTCAGGTAATGGTGGTAAGTCAGATGTTGATTGTTGATTCATTTCTACTTGATAAACTGATCCTTTAAATTCTTTTGTACTTTTCTTGTTTTTCTTTGCTTCTTGAATTAACTTGAAGAAAAATCTCCTTAATTCTTCCTTTTCCTTCTGTTCTGTTCTTGGTGTTGCAATGAGTAAATCAATATCCTAAGGTGTTTGATTTTCTGGTGTTCCTTCTTTTACTGGATAATAAAAATGGTATGATTGATTTGAGGATTGTGATGGTGATGATGATTTGGAATATGATTTGTTTCCAGGTTCCAGATTGTATAGATATGTTGATGGTTAATTCTTTATAAATGATGACTTCTTCTTTGAGGTAGGTTGATTTGCTTATCTTCTTTCTTGATTATTGACTGATTATTGAATGTTGAAGTTGAAATGGCCACTGTTGGGACACCAGATGTGGAACTCCTTTTGGTGTGGGATTGGATAAGGCAGTCCTTGAGGGGGAAATCACAGGTAAACAGTTTTGAATTGCTGAAATAATCCTGTAACCAAGGGTGCTAATGGTGCTTTAGCTGCCCCTCTGAATATACTAAACAATCTCCCTACTGAGCTCACAAATCAATATTTAAGATTGTGGCTTTACAACTAGAGAAGACTTTTTAGCAGTCTCTATCAGACCTATTCAATAATCAGATAAATAACTTATAAGTTAAAAAAATATAAAATATAGTTTTCAAATAATAATATAAGATGATTTTAAGGGTAAGACCTTAATAGTATAAGAGGTTGATTTAATATAATAGTAATAATATATATTTTAAGGGGTAAGTTCAATTTGATGTTATATATGTTATAATAATTAATGGTTTGAGAGGGTAATTGTTAATATAATATAACAATAAGACCTTTAATAATTTATTGGTAAGATATTGTTCAATATATAGGAGATGTTTGTTAAATATATAAAAGATATAATATAATATAAGGGTAGGTTTTTTTTTATATATAATAATATATAGTTGTAAGGTTGTTCTTTTTTAATATGAAGATATAATAAGACTATTTTTCCTTTATAATGTAAAGGTTATGGGGATAAACTCAATATTATGAGTAGTATTGATAGTATTATAATTATAAGACTAATAATTTAAACATAGGGTGGATTGATAATATTAAGTAGACCTTCTGTTAACTACTATTAATTAGAAATCACTATGAATTTAAACTTATATGTCTATAATACTTTAATAAAATAACTAGATTATCCTACTAGTAAGGGATGAATAGTTATTCTCCTTCTTGGTATATAACTAATTAGATTCATGGGGAAAAGAGGAAGAAATGAGGGAGAGAGGACCTTTATTTATATTCTTTGGGCTCTCCATAGAGGCACTCAAAAACAAGGGACTTAGAATTTTTCCACTTCTTTTGGCTGGGATAATTTCTTTATAGTGGTGAGATACCATTTGTTTGGTTTTTTTGCACCAATTTATGTATGATTATGTAATCTGAGATGTTTTTGCTGGTGAGGAATTTTGAGATGGTGTCATTTAATCAAGATATTGCACCATATGTTTGGTATATTGCACCATTTCTGAAGCTTCTTTTATATTTTAATTAAACTTTAATATTATTATGCACAGCCTTGAGGGTATTTAGCTGGTGAGTAATTTTGAGATGGTGTCATTTCTTCCAGGTATTCACCATTTGTTTGGTTTGTTGCACAATTTTTGGTGGTATGAGATGATTTTGTACAGCTATTGCACCATAGGTCTGTGCACTGTTTGAACTGTAGGTGGAGAATGCTGTGTATTGTGGGGATTCTATTTGTCCTGTATGAGTTTCTTCTTTTCTTTATCTAACTTAATTCTGCTTTTAATTCATATTTACTGACTTATCAGGTGGCTGTGCTTGTGTTTCCACAGATATGCTTTGTAATTTAAGGTTTTTGATGGATTTTCCTTGCATAAATTAATTGATTTTCTTTTTTTCTGTCTTGTGACTGTTGATTAATACAGTTTTAATTTATTCCTTATTGAAATGTCCTCAGGTTAATAACTGAATTGCTGAGTAATGAAAAGGTTGAACAGAGCCTGGGTAACTTGATTGTTACACTACCCCTCTCACTGGTAAATTTAACATTCTTGCTAGGCTATCTTTTTCTTTTGCTTATTTTATTGTTATTCTTGTAATCAAATGGACCATTCTTCCAGTATTTGCTTATGGAATTATACATATTGATGAAGTAAAATCCATTTTATTGCTGAATTCCTCTATTGTAATTGATTAATTATTGATTTTTCTTCCTTCAGTCTTCAAACTATAGTCCTATAAATGAAATTCCACTTGAAACTGGGCCATTAAGGTATGGAATACCACAACGGTCTTCACATGTCTCTGAGTATATAATGATGTCATCAATATATACTACCATCCATCCTCCCAATATTTCTTCTTGAAATATGGTGTTCATCATCCTTTGGAAATGGGCTGGTGCATTCTTGATGCAAAATGGCATCCTGGTGTACCCATATATGCCCATATGACATATGATTCTGAGTAATTTCATGGAGTTTGGTTTGACTCCATTCTTGTGGCAGCCTTTCATAAAATACATTTTGTTTATGTATTTGGCTTTTGCCAGTTTGTCTAATGCATGAGGCATCCTGGGTATAGGGTACCTGTCACCTTTGGTATAGTAATTCAGCGCTCTGAAATCTCCACACACCCTAGACTCGCCATCATGCCAGGTGATCAGGACAGGAGTGGTAATTTCCACTATTTCATTATGTCCAAGCTTTCTGATGACATCCATGTCCAGGAGTTCATTGATATTTTTTTCAATTTCCTTCCTGGTTTCCAGACTTTCTTGGTAAGAAGGTCTCCTAAGCATGGGTTGATAAGGTCTTTCCACATTCAGATAAAGTTCTATATCATGTCCTCTAATCTTGCCTAATGGTTCTTAACCAATGGCAAATGCTGGTCTATTCTTTGTCAGCATTTTCAGTAAACTTATTTTTTTTTGTTTACTGGTGAGGGTAGTACTAAACTGTCCCTCTCTGAATTCCTTCAGTAGTTCTTCTAGAGGGTCTTGGGCAGATATTTGGTATATATAAAGTGAAATTTTCTTTTCCTTATTGGTACAAATGGTAATGTGCCTGTTTTTACTATTTTAAATATCTATCCCTTCCATCCTCTGGTAATCTGTTCCCAGTCAGACCTTGGATGTGGGCATCATTAAATACAATGAACTCTGGGTTAAGTCGGATTTTACCTTTCCTAAGTGGTATAATTATCCCTTTGGTAATTGTCCAAATGGAAGTCATCTTCCCTGATGCACTCTTGAAGTTATTTGTCTTGGTGGGCAGGAGCTGGTTTTCCTAGTTTGGGAAGTGGTTGGCCAGATAATTTTTGGCCACTATGGAGCAGTGTGCTCCACTGTCAATTATTAATGGATGTTGAGCATTGTCAATACAAACAGTCATTTTTGTTGCTGTTCCATGTATGTATGCCATTCCTTTGGTTGGTGTGACCAGGAATGTTTCTGCATCCTGTGTATGGTTGCACAAGTTTTTGTTGGCAGTGTCTTGTGGCATGATTGCTTCTAACTGTATATCCTGGATGTCTAGTGGGGTTTCCTCTTGTTATTGCACTAGTAATATTTCTCTTGGGTCCTTCTCTGCATCAGATTGTTCTCTGATGGCATCCCCCATAGAGTCAGAGTCAGATTCCTCTGTTGGGAATTCCTCCTCTGGGACTTTTTCAATGGCATAGACTTTTTTCTTTGCCTTTGGACAGTTGTTGGCGTAGTGGTCTGTTGAACCACAGTTGTGAAAAGAATTTTTCTTCTTTTCCACCTCTGCCACTCTTTCTCAGGGTTTTTCTTTAAACTCCACACAGAGAGGTTGTTTCTCTTTGAAACCACTCCTTATATATGGGGTGTATTTCCCTATCTTAGTTCTTTTCCTTATGTCTTGTAAGGTATGTGCAATTTCATCTAGATTGAAATTGTGGTTGCATCTGCATTTCATTGAATGCTCTATTTCTCCTGGAATTTGTGTCAGAATTTTGTGATTCCTCATCTGAATTTTCATTTGAGGATAAATGGCTTTAAGTCTTTTGGACTGTCTGAGACACCACTCATATGGAGCTTTGTCTACAAAGTATTTGTCATTTTCAAATGACATGTTCTTCTGCCATATAAGAGTACCATTGCTGTACCTTTGATTAATTTGACTCTTCCACCATCGACAGCTTCTTGTGCCATGGATTTCTTTCATTTCTGTGTACCATATACTAGCATGTCCTTTAAATGCTGTTTTCAGTCTAGCAGTAATCCAGTAGTCTGGTATGCTTGGTAAATCAATGAAGAGTCCATCAATATAATATATGAGCTCCATATGATCATATTCTCCAGTTCCAGAGAATTTGGGGCAGCTTGAGGCCTCAGGAATCTGTTTCAAGGCTTCCTTCTCTGAATAAGACATACTATCTCCATCCTGGTATTGTGATGGAGATCTTTCCTTATTAATCAACATGGCATCTGGTTTGATGTCATCTTAATAATATGGATTATCCATAACATGGCCTTGTGGTTGGGGCTTCAGGTTATGATAGACATTAAAAAATTTGTTTATGTCTTGATCCAGAAAATCCCTGTCCGTTTTGCTGTGGTGTTGCTCTTCAAAGACTAGATTAAGTCTTTTGTTGGTTTCTTCAAAGGCTTTTCTCAACTGAGCATGTCCCTCTTGAAGAGGTTTGACAATTTTGTCCATGGAGGCTGTTAATGTTTTTGTCCTTTAATGGATTTCTTGGAGTTCTGCAAACTGCGTTTGAGTTTTCTCAGCAAATTGGGACATTTGTAACCACACCGCATCACTGTTTAGGTTACTCTCATGTAAGGTTTGTCTATGAAACTCTTGATAATAGTAGCAAAATCAAGAGTACTATGACTTTCCTCAGTAGAAATATATAATATAACAAAATATTATAACCACAAATCTAAATATAATTATTAAAAATAATTATATAAAAAAATAAACTTCATTATTATTATAAGAATGTAATGATAATAAAAATAATAATAATTATAATAAATTATAATTATTCTATTATTGTTATAGTCACTGACAGTTATAACAATAAGAATTGTAAAGCTGTTAATGAGACAATTACATGTGTAAATATGAATATTAACCACTTATAAATAATATGAATATTATTTGTAAAAGAATTATAACACACACTGTGCAGAAATAATTCTTATAGAATAAAAATTCTATATAAAAAAACTAATACTAGATAAAAGAAATATAGAACTTTAGAGAAAACTTACTTATAATTATTATTTAATACAATAAGTCAAACAACAACAGTTACTATATTAAATAATGATTATAAGTTAAAAACACGCCTAAAATCAATAATTTTAAAGATAAAACAATTTTTTATGATAAAATTTAAGATTAAAGAGTTTTTAAGAGGAATTTGTGGACTTTAAAAGATATTTAAGATGATAATTTTATAATATGAAATATATTATTGATGATTACAACAATAATCTGAATTATATGACTTCAATTCTTTAATTTACAATTAATAAAGAATAAAATAACTTAAGAATTACTTTAATAATAAGATCTTATAAATAATAAAACTTTACCTCTTTCAATTTCTAATTTGATTGGATTGATGATGAATGATGGACAAAAACAGTGATGAAAAGACTCTTTTTATGTCTTCAGAGCAGCTCTCATGATTCATGATGAATATAGAGGGCGTCCTCAGGTCAAAACTGAAAAACCATACTTAAAAACAAAGTTCTTAACTTAAGGCAACTTGTTTTTAATTTCAATGTAAAGTTACCAGTGTTATTCTTAACTCCATGTGACTTTAATCCTAATTTAAACTAATTATTTTAAGTTTTTAATATAAATAAACTCATTTATATAAAAGTTCATCACATGAAAAACTTAAGAATAGAGTTTCAAGCAGAAATCTCTTAAACTCAATTTTTAATTAATTTTTAAAGAAATCATAATTTTCTTTGAGTTTAATTAAAAGAGTAAGTTTCCAGGATAATTACCCAGGAAATTTATTTATAAAAGATACTTAAAATTTAATTTATATATAGATAATATTGAGTTCTAACCTGTGTGAAATTTTCAAGCAAATCCATTAAGATTTGGATTTTTAATGAATTTTTGAAGTTATTGCTATTTTTCCACGTAAAATAGCAATACACACCAAACCTTAGCTTTTGATAAGATTTTGATTCTTGTAGCTTTAAAGTTTTAAGCTTATTTAAGGTTTTTAAGCTTTATTAACCTTTGACAGTTTTTAAAACCTTGATTTCAAGCCTGCATATTTGGATTTACCCTTTGGCAGTTTGAAATTCCTGTCCAAATTGGGATAAAACCAGTTTAAACCTTAAGGTTAGATCAAAGTCTAATCTTAAAGCTTAAATAAGGTTGAAAATCCTCCAATACAGGTGGACAACCTTAATTGAATCATTTCAGATCCGAAAGGTTGGGTACCCCAGCTCTATTTGGCCTTTTTCCTTTGTCCCACCTTTTTGCATGGATTTTGCCCTTTTATTTATTTAAAGCCATACCATGGCTTTAAACCCTTTCAAATTGAACTCACGCAGGATTTACATTCTGTATGGAAAATCCTTAGCCAATTCAGTAAATATACAACACACCTCAATTTTAACTAAAATTTTGGTAAGTTTGCATTACCCTTATGCAACTTTAAATTTAAGCTTATTTAAGCTTAAATTTAACAATTTTAAAAAAATGTTAAAAAAATTACATTAGTACTGTGAGATTCTTAAATCTTCTAATAACACAAGAAATAAGTGTTTTTGGGTATAACACCTTATGGATGTACCCTAGGTTATTTTTGGTGTAGAACCCAAAAAGGACATAATATTTAAAACTTTGTTTATCCAAAATAAAGTTATACTTATTTTTTTGTTATTTTTTATTTTAATTTCAACTAAAAGGTCTGTTTAAGACAAAAGTAACTGTTTATAAAATCATTTGTGGCCTTATGGGTATGTTATTCATACCTCACAGGCTCACATTCCCTACCACCAAAAACAAATTGTACCACAATTTTTCTTTTGAGTTTACCCCCAAGTTATTTGGGGGGGGTATAATCCACTATCCAACCTCTCTACTTATACTTTTAAGTATGTAAAGCACACAATTCAAACTTTTTATTGAGCAATTGGTCTTCTCTCATGCCTTAATCTTCTGAGAAACTTTTGTGAATCAGGTATTTTGCTTTCTACAATCCACTCATCTTCATGTTGTGGATTTTGATACCTGACTAAGTATTATATTTCATTTTTTCCCCTAAGTCTTCTTTCTTTCAAGACTTTTATTACCTTTTTCTCTTCACTTAGATCTAGTGGGGGTACTTCTAAGGGTGTTTCATTTCTTAAAGGATATAATTCCTTGTCACTTGAAGTGTAATGCTTTACTAGACTGACGAGGAAGGTTGGATTTTTTTTTCCAGTTCTCCTGACAGTTCTACTTGTACTGCATTTGTCCCATGAAGGGCTTTAATAATAAATGGTCCTGCAAAGGAATCTTTCAATTTCTTCGGACCTTTAATATTATTAAAGTTCAAGGTTGAAACTGGTATCGAGTCCCCTACTTTGAATTCTGGGGTTTTATGACTTTTATCCCATTTCTGCTTAGCATATTCAAAGGCATCATTCATGTTTTGATTTGCATGATGTCTCACTTTATCAAGCAATAGCTTAAAGCTTGAAGCAGTTGGATGAATGTCAACCAGATCTTTCTTCAAAGTATCAATTGGAAGTTTGGGCTTCCATCCTTTTTCCAACATTGCAGGGGTCTTGCCTTTTGAAGCATGGATGGAGGTCTTGTAGGCTAATTCCAATGCTGGTATAAGAGTACACAAATCATGGGTAAAGCCATCAGAATCTTTAAATTCCAGGCCATAAGCACAAAATCTTCTGATCATGTCCTCAAGGGTTTGAATCATTCTTTCTGCCAACCCATCTGTTTGTGGATGGTATGCTGTTGAGAATGATAATTTTGTACCCAAAAGCTTATGTAAATGAGTCCATAAGGCTGATGTAAATTCTGGGTCTCTGTCACTAATGATGTTTTTAAAGAGACCACTATGGGATATTACTCTATTCCAGATCGAAAGAGCTGTATCCATAGCTGTGTCATCTTTGTGACATGGTAAAAAGATTGGTGTTTTGCTATATCTGTCTACAATAACAAGACATGCATTGTAACTTTTATCACCTCCAGGTGGTAATGCAGTTACCCAATCCATGTGAACCACTTCGCATGGGGTACTTGGTTCTTGGATATGGATCATCAGACCAAATCTTTTACCAGTAGCTTTATTGGCTTTCTGGCATCTATCACAACTATGACAGTACTCAATGACATCTTTTCTCCAAGATGGCCACCAGGCACATGTCTTAATTCTTTCCATTGTTCTGTCTTCAGACAGATGTCCAGAATAAATGTTATCATGGCATTCTAGTAGTATTGTGTTAATCAACGTTTTACTATATAGGACCATGACACATGTTTGTTTATATCTATGATATAGTATACCATCAAACAAATGGAATCTTCCATTATCATAAGGTGTTTTCCAAATATCATCCAGAGAATTAGCCAATGCTGCATCTTTGAAATCTTTGTCAAGTAGAGCAGTAAGTATATGGCAATTTTTATCTTGCTTATAGCTTTCTCTAACTTCCTCAAAGAATTCTGTTCCCACATGTGTGATGTTAATTCCTTCAATTGGTATTTGCGGTTCTGCACTTGTAGGAACATAGGCAGGATTTTCAGGTGTATTGGGTAATGCCCATCTACTTAAGCCATCAGCATTCTTGTGAATATTTCCAGCTTTATGTACTATGGTCATATTTCCTCTATACTCCTGTATAGCAATCTGCCATCTCAACATGTGTCTGTTTGGAGTTTTCATGTTAAGAAGTGACTTTACTGCGTTACAATCAGTAATTACTTCAAACACACTACCATAAAGATAGTAATGAAGTTTTTCCAGAGTCCAAACAAGGCAAAGGCACTCCATTTGTATAGCTCCATATCTGGCCTCAGAAGGTTTAATTTGTCTTGAAATAAAACAAATTGGACCTTCATAAGGCTTGTCATTGACAATTTGAACTTGATGAAGAGCAGCTCCTAGACCTTCACCACATGCATCAATATACATCTTGAAAGGAAGTTTCCAGTCTGGCATCAGTAATAATGGTGCATTGGTCAAGGTATACTTGATTTTATCATATTCTTGAATTCTCTCTTGAGTCATTTCAAAAACAGTTTGTTGATCACAAATTCTGTATAATGATCTGGCATGGATTGCAAAATCTTTAAGGTGTTGCCTGTAATAACTGGCAAACCCTAAGAAGGACATCATTTCTTTTTTGTTCTGGGGCATCTGTTTCAGTAAAGCTGCAGCCACTTTGTTCTTATCAACACCAAGGCTTAGTCCTGAGACTACATGTCCTAGAGCTTTTAGCTCATGAAACCCAAAATTACATTTTTTAAGAGAAATTTTCATGTTCACTTGTAGAATTTTCTTAAGTACTAATTAAAGTCTCTGTAAATGTAATTGCCAGGTTTCTGAACAAATGATAATGTCATAAATATAAATGATTAACCATCCCTCTGATAATTCATGTGGGTAGATAGTATTCATCATTCTTTGGTAATGAGAGGGTGCATTTTTAATACCAAAAGGCATCCTCAAATACTCATAAATACCACAATGAGCAATTATTCTCAATAATTTTGTAGCATGAGGTGTCAAAACATTCTGGTTAAAGCCTTTTAGAGCATCCATGGAAGTAATGAATCTTGCTTTGGATAATTGAGTCAAAGTCTCATGAATTCTAGGGATTGAATACCTGTCTGGGATAGTATAGGTATTCAGTGCTCCAAAATCACCAACCATCCTTGACTTATCACTATGCCAAGTAATTATTACTGGAGTTGTGACTTCTACTCCCCATTGTGTCCAGCTTTTCTAAGAACTCCCAGTTTCATTAGGTCATTAATATGACTTTCCCATGCTTCTCTAGCCCTAGGGCTAGCTGGGTAAGCTGGTCTTCTTAATAGTGGACAATAGGCTCCTTCCATGTTGAGTATAATTTCCACTTAATGGCCTTTTATAGCTCCAAGTGGTTCATCATCTGAAGCAAAGGCTTCCCTGTATTGGAATAAAATTTCAATAAGTTTGTCCTTCATTTCTAGTGTTAATTCAGGACTAATTTGTGCTTCAATTAATTGATTTGACACAAATTTTTCTTTATTGAAATTTTTCACTTGTTTAATGACAGTGATTTATCTTTTTTCTAGAGGAAACATAAATTTTTGTCTGTTATTTTCCCCTATAGTGAGATACCTGTATTTATTATTATTAATATCAATACCATAAATATTGAGGTAGTCATTTTGAAGTATAAAGTGTTGTGAAGTACAATTATTCATAACAAAAAATTCAACTTTGAATCTGAGACTTCCTGCAGGATGAGGAAATATCATTGCTGCTTCAAATATACCCAAGGGATGCATATTTTGGCTAGCACTGCTGAATGTTATACCTTCAATTGGCATTAATTTGTCTTTCCAATTGGTATAAATTTTGTCAAGATAATGTTTTCCAACACAAGTGCAAAAAGCACCTGAGTCAAGATTTATCTTGGCTTCTGTGTTATTTATCACAATATCAGTGATACAAGATGACCCAGCTGTATAACCTATACCTTTGGCAGGTTTGGTATTTTGCATTTTGGCATCTTGCACATGTATGAGATCCATACATTCATCACTATACTGTGGTAAGTGAGTATGTACCTCAGTGACCTCAAAAGAGACATTAATGTTCTCTATAACAAGTTCTTCTGATACTTCTTCTTCTTCTGAAGGCTCGGAATCACTTTCATGTAAAGATACATCAGTTTCTTTTGTGTCTTCCACTTTTTCAACACTTATCTCATTGACTCTTGTGTTTTTTGGAAAAGTGTTTGCCAAATGAGATGTGCTTCCACATTTATGACATTTCAAAGGAGGTCTGTCATTTGGTTTATTTGGTTTTGAAATTGGTTTCCCACTAGTCTTGTTGTCTATTGGGGTTTTGGACCAATGTCTTCCAATTTTTGTTCTAGTAGTGATGTCCTCCATAGCACTGATATAATCTTCTGTAGAGCAAGGCTCAATACATCTGCTTCTTATAGCATGCTCAAGGTCACCACCACATTTTCTTAATATCCTTTTATGTACCATTGTTTCAGACATATCAGGATAAAGGGAAGTTAACCTGTCCTTCTGTTTAAGAAACCAAGTCATGGGCCTGTCCCTCTCAATATTATAAATGGCTTCTTCAAAAGAATTTTCCATTCTCAATCTCCAGGAATCATTTGCCCATTTGGAAATAATTTGTTCTTTCCACCAAGGCCAAGAATGTTTACCATGGTCTTGTCCATTTTTAAATACCATTTCTTTGCTGATTTGGTAAATAATGAGTGTAATCTGGCACTTATGTATTCATCTGGTATGTTAAAGTCTTCTTTGAACATATCAATTGTTTTCATAAATTCCATATGATTATATTCTCCTTCACCACTGAAGGTTGGCCATTCCTCTAATCTTGGAATGTCCTTAAAATTGCAAGCAGTTTCCACTTCATGACTTGAAATTGTATGATTTAAATCATTATTCAAGTTAAGAACATTTCTGTCAAGAATTGGTGTGGATTGCCTTGACAATTCATTCTTTAGTGATATATTATTGATACTTGTTTGAATGTCTTCTTTCAATTCAAGTCTTGCTTTATCACTTTTTTCCAATTGTTCTCGAAAAAGAGCTGCATTGTGACCAGTAGAATTTTCCAAGTTTTGAACTTGTATTTTCAATTCTCTTAACTGTCCAGTTATAAAAGAAATTGAGTTCTCATCTGGTTGATTGAGTAAGGTAACTTTAGACTAAAGCCTTTCACAAATTTGCATCAAAGACACAATATTGTCTTTATTAACATTTTCAAGGCCAATAATAGTCCTTTGTTGTTCTTTCACTTTCAATATCTCATTACCCAACTTCTGTTGGACATAATCAAATGCTTTAAATTTTGCCATAATTTCTTTATTACAAGATTCAAAGTGAGTTACAAGTTTTACAAGATCTATTTCTTTGGGAAAGATTAATCCAATCTTTCCTCTTCCTTGTTTTTGAATTCCTTCAAGGTTCTTGCCATATTGAACACATTGTCCATGGCTGTCTTTTCCTTCTTTGGGATTCTGTAGTTCTGAGGGTAAGGCTTGTTCCACTTGGGCTTTGCCTTTCCCTTTGCATTTTGCTTGCCCTTCTGGTTGGTTTTTGGGGCTTGCTTGGGCTTGTTTGGCACTTTTTGAGGCGGATTTTTGCTAGTGGATGCTTGGGGAGCTTCCACTGGGCTGGTCTCCTTGCCTTGAACCAACTTCTTCTTCTGATCCTCTGATAACATGCTTTGGTTTTTCAACCAAGCTTTTATCTGTTGGACTTGTCCTTTGACAGACATGGGTGTCCAACCCATCAGAAGGTCTTCTGTCTTTTCTGGTCCCATGAACTCCTTCACTTGAAGATAAGAGTTCATGGTGCCTATCCAAAGACTTGGGAGAAGTTCCTACTCTTGTTGTTTTGACGCCAAGAACCAGTTCTTCCATTGAGATTGATAAATCTTCACAGCTGCTTGTTGGAAATTGTTCAGGTCTAACAGCAATAGCAGTTATGTCAGCTTCTGGACTCTCAATAAAAGGTTCAAAGGTTCTGGGTAACCTTTGGGAACTGGTGGAAGTTCTGGCATCCTCCATTTGTGCCTCTCCTCTGGGAAGACATTCTTGCCTTTTGGATTTGTGGCTGGCATCTCCTGGTCCAGATCCATTTGATTGGATGGAGTAGTTGCTTCCACTTCTAGTAGGAGTCATTTCACGTCAATTTTAATAAAAATAGAGTAAAATTGAATTGAATTCACCTGCAGGACCTTCAAAGTGCTCTTTGGTTATCAAACCCCTTGGTGGTGGGGTGGTTTGAATTTCAATACTGGACTCTGAGGTTTCAGAGTCTGAAGAATTTTCTCTGATGGAAGACATCAAATAATAAAAATAACTTATAAACTCAACTTATTAAATAAAGTTGTTTTAATGTAATTTATGGCAAATTACGTCAAAAATAAAGAAAAATGGCTAAGATAAAAGAAAAAAATGTTTTTTAGTAAAGATTTTTTATTTGATTTATTATTTTCTTTATAGAAATAATAATTATGCAATTAACAAGTTAATTAATCAAAATTGTATTATTATTCACTTTATACTAGAATAACTCAAAGAATAAATTTCAAGTCTGTGATGTGAAAAATCCACTAGTTAGACAAAAGAAATTTATTCCAAGTCACTCAATAGTATATTGTTTCAAACAATATTCTTAAGAAAAATTAACTTTATTAATATGATAAAGATTATTTAGAAGGGATAAGTCCCAAAAAAAGCCAATATCAAGATAAATATGGCAATTTTACGTCAAAAAACAGTAAAATAAGGTCTAGAATATGATTTATGTCCCAAAAATTGGTTTGAAATCACAGCCAGGCCCCCAGATGTAAAGTTTTTCTATCAAACTCTTGATAATAGTAGCAAAATCAAGAGTACTATGACTGTCCTCAGTAGAAATATATAATATAACAAAATATTATAACCACAAATTTAAATATAATTATTAAACATAATTATATAAAAAAATAAACTTAATTATTATTATAAAAATGTAATGATAATAAAAATAATAATAATTATAATAAATTATAATTATTCTATTATTGTTATAGTCACTGACAGTTATAACAATAAGAATTGTAAATCTCTTAATGAGACAATTACATGTGGAAATATGAATATTAACCACTTATAGATGATATAAATATTATTTATAAAAGAATTATAACACACACTGTGCAGAAATAATTCTTATAGAATAAAAATTCTATATAAAAAAACTAATACTAGATAAAAAAATATAGAACTTTAGAGAAAACTTACTTATAATATTTATTTAATACAATAAGTCAAAAAACAACAGTTATTATATTAAATAATGATTATAAGTTAAAAACACGCCTAAAATCAATAATTTTAAAGATAAAACAACTTTTAATGATAAAATTTAAGATTAAAGAGCTTTTAAGAGGAATTTGTGGATTTTAAAAGATATTTAAGATGATAATTTTATAATATAAAATATATTATTGATGATTACAACAATAATATGAATTCTATGACTTCAATTGTTCAATTTACAATCAATAAAGAATAAAATAACTTAAGAATTACTTTAATAATAAGATTTCATAAATAATAAAACTTTACCTGTTTAAATTTCTAATTTGATTGGATTGATGATGAATGATGGACAAAAACAGTGATGAAAAGACTCTTTTTATGTCTTCAGAGCAGCTCTCATGATTCATAATGAATATAGAGGGCGTCCTCAGGTCAAAACTGAAAAACCATACTTAAAAACAAAGTTCTTAACTTAAGGCAACTTGTTTTTAATTCCAATGTAAAGTTACCAGTGTTATTCTTAACTCCATGTGACTTTAATCCTCATTTAAACTAATTATTTTAAGTTTTTAATATAAATAAACTCATTTATATAAAAGTTCATCACATGAAAAACTTAAGAATAGAGTTTCAAGCAGACATCTCTTAAACTCAATTTTTAATTAATTTTTAAAGAAATCATAATTTTCTTTGAGCTTAATTAAAAGAGTAAGTTTCCAGGATAATTACCGAGGAAATTTATTTATGAAAGATACTTAAAATTGAATTTATATATAGATAATATTGAATTCTAACCTGTGTGAAATTTTCAAGCAAATCCATTAAGATTTGGATTTTTATTGAATTTTTGAAGTTATTGCTATTTTTCCACGTAAAATAGCAATACACACCAAACCTTAGCTTTTGATAAGGTTTTGATGCTTGTAACTTTAACGTTTTTAAGCTTTATTAACCTTTGACAGTTCTTGAAACCTCGATTTCAAGCTTGCATATTGGGATTTACCCTTTGGCAGTTTGAAATTCCTGTCCAAATTGGGATAAAACCAGTTTAAACCTTAAGGTTAGATCAAAGTCTAATCTTAAAGCTTAAATAAGGTTGAAAATCCTCCAATACAGGTGGACAACCTTAATTGAATCATTTCAGATCCAAAAGGTTGGGTACCCCAGCTCTATTTGGTCTTTTTCCTTTGTACCACCTTTTTGCATGGATTTTGCCCTTTCATTTATTCAAAGCCATACCATGGCTTTAAACCCTTTCAAATTGAACTCACGCAGGATTTATATTCTGTATGGCAAATCCTTAGCCAATTCAGTAAATATACACCACACCTCAATTTTAACTAAAATTTTGGTAAGTTTGCATTACCCTTATGCAGCTTTAAATTTAAGCTTATTTAAACTTAAATTTAACAATTTTAAAAAAATGTTAAAAAGATTACATTAGTACTGTGAGATTCTTAAATCTTCTAATAACACAACAAATAAGTGTTTTTGGGTATAACACCTTATGGATGTACCCTAGGTTATTTTTGGTGTAGAATCCAAAAATGACATAATATTTATAACTTTGGTTATCCAAAATAAAGTTATACTTATTTTTTGTTATTTTTTATTTAAACTTCAACTAAAAAGTCTGTTTAAGACCAAAGTAACTGTTTATAAAATCATTTGTGGCCTTATGGGTATGTTATACATACCTCACAGGCTCACATCTCAGGTGTGACAACATTATGTTCAATCTGAGTGGGGGTAATATTTCTATTCATAGGACTGCTGATTCTAGAGTAATTTACAGCTACTTCTGGTTCTTGTGCACTTCTTTCACCAAATCCAACAGCTTCTGGATCATTGGGTCTGACTCTCTCTTCCTCTGGTGTAAGGATGTCTTGTTTTTGCCCTTGTATCCTTGTCTTCTCCTGGAGACTTCCTGGGAATGTGAAGAATGGTTACTCTTAGCCACTGATCTGTTAGTTTCTGAATGGCATGAAGCCACTGGAGAGCTGATTTTCCATGTTCCATGTGAGCCTGAAGGAATCTGAGTATTCCCTTTCTGGGTCAGCTTTTCTCCTATAGCTTGGATAATGGCTTGATTATCCCTTATCCTGTTTGCCCTCACCTCCAGGAGCTTGATCTGCCTGGTGGGATTCCAACGTTTGGTGATTACCATGAGGTCTCTGAAGTCTATTTCTTTGAGACAAATCTTCTGGCAACTTCCTCCAAGTTCTTCCCAGTGGGATGCCAGGTTGAACCTCTTGTTGTCCATGCTCCATTAAAATAAATCTTTGAGGAGTTGGTGGAGCTGAAGAACGTGATCCATATCTTTCCAGTCCTCTGGTTTGAGATTACTGTTGAATTGGAAAGTGAATGGCAGGGTGAGTATGATTTCCCTCAGTGTCTTGACATCCACCACTGTGTCCAAGGTGTCCTCTCCCAGGTCTTCTGCTTCTGGACAAGAATTCTCTGTCCTCTGGTTGGTTCCTTTGGAAGCCAACGCTTCTGAGGTGTACAGGTGACATATCAGTGTT
Organism: Austropuccinia psidii; assembly: GCA_023105745.1. Taxonomy (NCBI): domain Eukaryota; kingdom Fungi; phylum Basidiomycota; class Pucciniomycetes; order Pucciniales; family Sphaerophragmiaceae; genus Austropuccinia; species Austropuccinia psidii. Next base: position 21,247,284 of record JALGQZ010000016.1, read on the forward strand.
TGCAAGCAGTCAAAAATTTATGTTATTATGATATTTACCTTTGACTGTTCCTTGTGCAAATTTGTTGTCTCCTGATTTTGGAAAATTACTTTTAGAGGTTACAACTGGGTAAATTATGGTAATTTTCCCTGTACAAGTCGTTAAGGCTGGTTTAACTTGTATGGAATCAGAGTTTCGTGGTTTTCTATGCCTCTGAGTGGCAATGGGTGTCCCCTTCTTTGCATCAATGACACCTTCACTATGCGTATTTCCTTGTCCCTTGCTTCCCTCTGGTTCTGGGGTGTCACTGGTGTGTTGGCCTGTGACTGGGTTTCTAGTGGGATGTAGTTTTCTTCAACTGAAAATAAAACAGGAAGAGAGGGGTTAATGTCAGTTAAGACATCCTAAAATTCTGTTTGCACGTCTAAAAATGGCCTCTGGTATTGTGTGTTACTACAATATGCCCTTATATAATGACAATGTAATTGAATCAACAATTTCATGTGAGAATTACAACTCACAGATATCTGGTACACTGTTTGTATGCCAGTATCTCACAGAAGAACTTGTAATTAGCAAGTATAATATGATAAAAAGTGGTATGTAACAGGGTAATTGAATTAACAATACACCTAACCATGCCTCAACTGTTGTTTTTACAGTAAGAGGTGTCCTTGTTTCATTAAAAAAGCTACTTTATTGATGGCTTAAAGTGTTTTTATATGTAAAACACACCAAAAATAAGAGTCGTGTTGTGATTAAAGTATAATCAACCATGCAACAATATGATCAAAAATGAACAAAAGTAATGGTATGTAATATGACCCACTCAGAAATATATAAAAGATATGTATTTTATATATTGTTTTAAAAAAGAATTACACCTAAAAATATAGAACAATTTGTCAGAATAGAGAAAATAAAGGAAAAAACTCACTAATAAGGTCCAAAAAAAGTTAAAAAAACATGGCCAGGCCCCCAAAATGTTAGGATAAGTCTATGGTAAAGGTGTATAATAGTATTTACAAGCTTTAACTATGACTGTGGCATGGTAAAAAGAGCTTAAAAAGAATTTGATTTATGATAATAAGGGGCTGTAATTATGATAAAAGGGCTTTAATTGTAAGATGCGTCTCTGAAACTGTTGATAATATTACAATTAATCAACAGTACTATGACTGTTCTTCTGAAATATAATAATAAGAAATTATTATAAACACAATTAAATAATTTAATAATGTTTTCTTTTATGTGTTATACACTACTAGTGATTATAACAGTAAGCAGTGATTGTCTCCAAGAATCATTTACAAGAAGAATTTAATAATGAAAACTTCTTTTTATCAAAATAATAAAATTATTTTAATATGTAACTATCTTTTACAAGAATAATTATAAAGATAATTCTTGAAATAAACTATTACTAGAGAAAAACTTTAAGAATTGAGATAAATTACTCACTATTAATCCAATGAACCTTTTAGATGATAATAGTAGAGAAATTTGATGTGGAATTGTGGATTTAATGGATCAAAATCTATTTATAACAGTATTACAACAAATTATAGTTCATTTCTATGATTTTACGTCTTTCTGATTGATTTCTGAAAGAATAAAATACTTATGAGATAGTTTTAACTAATATTTACTTGTTTGGTAATAAAGGTATAATATCATAATGTGATGATGTGGAAAAAACAGCAAGAGGAGGCCTCTTTTAATTCTAAGACAGCTCACAGAGGCATGACATGGAGCAAACTGAAAAACCAGTGAGTGAGAAAATAATAAACCTTTTTGGATTATTGATTGCATCATTTGTTGTCATGTAGGATTGTCATAATTACTTAATTGAGACTTTTACGTGACTACCAACCCATTTATGGTAAAGAATAAAAGGAGTAACAACTGTAAATCTTCCTTTATTCCAAAAAAATCATTTATTTCTCAAAGAAATCAATTTTCTTGGAAATTTCATCACAGAATATATTTTCTGTAAAATTTTAAAGATTCTGTGTTTCACGTGGAATCATCCAAAATGGACTGTAAGTAAACCTTTTAGTTTTACATATAAAAGTATAATTATTTTTGGTTTTTATATGGATTCTACTGTTCTGAATTGGTCCTGGAAGTTTTAGAAATATTCACTAAGAATTGTATTTTGAATGAATTTTTGAAGGTTTTACCTCAATTCTACGTAAAATTGCAACTAGCAGTATATGGCTGGTTGCTATGAGGTAAATCAATGGATACTAGTCCAAAACAGGTTTTAATTACTCATTTGGGGTTTATCCATGGTAATTAATTAAGAATTGTCATGGTTACAAGAGTCTAAGTTGCTCTTTACCTGCTTGGCACATCAAAATAGCAGGTTATTTGCTATTTTCTTATAATTTACTGTAGTTGTAACATGGTAACCAAGTTCCCAAAAGATTTTAGTTTACTAATTGGGCTAAGATCAGCCATTTATCCAAGCTTTGGAGCTTTCCATGCCTCAGAGGCCTCAGAAGTTGTGTACTCTGGCTCTCTTTGATGCCTTTTGTCCCCCTTGGCTATTTTTTATGTCAAAATAAACTTTTGGGCTTAAAGTGAGATATCAACTATGGTTTTACCAAAATTGCATGTAATAATAATCTCTTTGATGCCTTTTGTCCCCCTTGGCTATTTTTTTATGTCAAAATAAACTTTTGGGCTTAAAGTGAGATATCAACTATGGTTTTACCAAAAGTGCATGTAAGAATAATATCATACTAAGTGCTCAAAACATGCACAACACTATTCTTAGTGTGTAGGTAACATGGGATTTTTCACATTCCCATTATTTTGGCGTTCACTAGAGAAAAACAAAAATTTTCACAGATCTTTTATGTGGTATTGATGATGTGGTATTGAAGTATTTTCCATATTACCACCTCAAAGAGTTGATTTGAGCTTATCAACTCTATGGAGCTACCCTAGGTGAATTTATTTGTAGAATCCAAATCTGGCCTCAAATCCATGGATTTACTTACTCAATAAAAAGTTATTCATCTTTTCTGCAATCAAAAATGATGAATTTTGAATAGATGTGTGACTTATGGGTTATACATAGTTCAGAATTTATTTTTGAGATAATTGTGGCCTATTTGGGTATGTAAAATATACCTCAAGTCTCACATTCCCTCCCACCAAAAAATAAAATTGTACTACAATTTTATCAATGGTATAATGAAGAAAAAGGCCCCAAAGGGGGTGTCACAGGGGCTCTTCTAAATGAAGAGGGCCTGGCAGTCAGTGAACAGACTTACTTATGGAGGGCTCAGAATCAAATACTTAATTGATAAGAGGAATGAAATAAGAGGATAAATTCCTAGTCATAAAATAATAAGCATTAAAAGATATAAGAGAAAAAACAAAAGAAATAATAAAGAGCCAACCACAAATAATCCTGTATCACTGTTTCAACCTGTTCAGTAAAGAGAAAAGGATTAATAAAGGTTATGGCCACCAGGACTCTACTGAACAGGTGAGGGAAGGCAAAGACTAAGTTAATAATTGATAAAATAATATTAAATAATAAATCCAACATTTTAATTAACTGGGGGAAAAACCCCCAGCTGGATGAAGAGGGGCTGGTATATGTGAAAAAAACCAGCCTTGGAGTTTGAGTGTTGAGATACTTGCCTGTATGCTGGAAGAAGTTGGATGTGGGATTTCATCCTGTATTGGTGAATCCAATACATGACAGGCCTGTATTTGGTGAATCCTGTATTTGGGTCTTCCCTGTATGAAGCTGTAGAATGTTGAATGAAACCCCCTTGCTGATTGGGTTTTGAAGGGTATCAATGAAGTAATGATTGTTGAAGATGATTGGTAATGCCCCTGCCTCCTTGGATGTGACATTATCCCCCTCTTGAAAGTGGTGAGCTCTGAGCACCATAAGTATAGTGAGTCTTGATGAGCTTGCAATCAATCCATACAGTTCTTTCCCCCAACTCCTTAAATTTATCCCATTAAAATTTCTTCTTCAATCAATACTCAAAAAAAATCTTCATTTGATCACTTGCAGGTATTTTCCCCTTGATCTTGATTCTGAATTCCCTCTTTTCCTTCAAAATGCCTTCATTCTTCTTAAACTTTCTTCATCCTTGTCTTGAGTGTCTTCACCAAACTTTTCTCGAGTCCTCATGGCTTTTGAAAAGTGGGTGATCTGGGCTTATATACCAAGAACACCTGATTTCATCATAGCTTGAATCTTGAGTGTCAGGATGAGTCTATGTTGAAGAAGTAATAAGGCTATTTACAACTAAAACTATGACTGTGACACGGTAAAAAATGGTTTTAAAAGATAATAAAGTTGATAATGGATGATTAAATTAAGATTTTAAGGGCTTTACTATAGAGATATAGTGGTGGTGAGCGCCGCTGAAAGCCCTGGGTGCAGCTTTATCTGTTGGGTTACAGTAATAAAAGACTACAATAATTAAATTTATAATTATACCTGATTATTAACCAAGAGTAAAACTGTTTTTGACATTTTACTACGTAGGTTATTCAAGAGCAGGATGAGGAGATGATTTTGGCTGTGAAAAGCCCTCCTTTTATCCTGAAATTGGGGTGGAAAGGCTGCTAGACCTTTCCACATAGAGGAAGTGAAGATTTTTCATTCTCCAGGACAGGCTTGTGGTTTGCAAACAGCCTGTATACCCTGTATTGGGCTCAGATGTGGTTTTGAAACCACATCTGGGCGGTTTTCACCAATACAGGGTGAAAATTTTCATCTGGGGACCTCACAGCCTGATTCTGACGTGTATGACGCGTAGAATGCTGTACAGAAACTGTATGGGACCCCAGTTTTGGCTGAAATATGAGGTATTGAAGTAAAAACATGCTTCTTTGTCTATTTGACACCTCATGTTCATGATTATGGGATATTATCCCATGGTAAGGCTGTATATGACAGCAGGTGGGATTTCGACCTTAAACCAGCCATAAATCTGTCAGATTTTAAGATATCAACCTAATAACTGGCTCATTGGATAGCCCTGTATGAGTTCTACACAATGGTACCCAATTTGGTATGGTTATCATGAAATATGGCAACGTTATCCCATGTACAAGGTTTTTTGTACATAGGCGTGGTTTGGGCAAAAAGCTGTATTGAGCTTGTTTGCCTCACAACTTCTGTTATAGTTGAGATATAAAGGAGTGGATGGCACCATCAGATAGCCCTGATTGTGCTCTTTCCAAAGATACCCAACTTCAGGTATCCCACACTAAAACTGTAGAAGTTAGATGAGAGGTGAATGTTTTGTTCACCTTTATTTGGCCTGAAATTGAACCTAACTCCAGTAATATCGGTGCTAGCTCAGTTTGGCTAGTACCATTGGATAGCACTGGCTTAGAGCTTCATCTTGAATACCCATTGTATGGGGTTTAGCCTCTCCTTCTAGATTGTAGATGAGCGGTGAAAATTAAGGTTTATGCTCAGCAATAACTTTGAGCAGGAATAACTTTGTTATTTCTTGTCCTATGGTGATGGGACTTATATTTTCAGAAAGAGGTGAGTTTCCTCTATCATTTGATACCTTTTGAGCTAATTTGGCTCAGTTACATGTTTTGGTGGTATCTTGGCTATACCATTGGTTTATGGTATTTTGGCTGTCATGCTTGTGCTCTGGTTTTGAGTCACAGGCTGACATACCCTCCCTCCAAAAAAGGCTCATCATTGATGAGACTTTTCAGTCCTCCTAGAGGCTCTGAATCTCCTTAAATGAAGGTTCCCATCTGGTATGGCATTTACCTTCCTTGTATATGATGGTCATGTTCCCTTTATACTCCTGGATAGCTATTTGCCATCTCAGCATATGTCTATTAGTAGTCTTCATGTTTAGTAAAGACTTCAAGGCTATGAAGTCTGTGTAGACTTCAAAGACTGCACCCTCCAAATAATAATGGAGTTTTTCTAGAGCTCAGACTAGACATAGACATTCAATCTGGGTGGCCCATACCTGGCTTCTGAATCTTTCAGTTGCCTAGAGATGTAACATATTACACCCTCTCTTGGTTCACCATCCACAATTTGTCTTTGGTGAAGGGCTGCTCCTAAGCTTTGGCTGCATGCTGCATCTATATATAACTTGAATGGTAGTTCAAAGTCAGGTAAGATGAGCACTGGTGCATTGGTGAGTTCATATTTGATTCTCTCATATGCATCCCTCCTCTCCTTGGTTATTTCAAAAACTACATCTTTCTAACATAACTTGTATAAACTACTAGTTATGTGTGCAAAATTTTTGATATGGTTTCTATAGTAGCTAGTAAACCCAAGGAAAGATTGCATCTCTTTGATGTCCTTTGGTATTGGCTTTTGAAGTACCACTGCTACTTTGTTCTGGTCAATTGCGAGACTAAGACCTGAGACTTTATGTCCCAGAGCTAGTAGCTATTGTTGGCCAAAATTACACTTTTTGGGTGAAATTTTCAGATTTATGGGTATAAATTTACTTAGAACTCTTTCTATGTATTGTACATGGTCTTCCCATGTCTCTAAGTATATAATGATATCATCAATATATACTATCATCCAGCCTTCCATTATTTCTTCTTGGAATATGGTGTCCATCATCCTTTGGAAGTGGGCTGGTGCATTCTTAATGCCAAATGGCATTCTGGTGTACTGATATATGCCCATATGGCATATTATTCTGAGTACCTTCATGGAGTTTGGTTTGACTCCATTTTGGTGGAAGCCTTGCATACAATCCATCTTGGTTATGTATTTGGCTTTGGCTAGCTTATCCAAGGCATGAGGTATCCTTGGTATAGGGTACCTGTCTGCTTTTGTGTAGTTATTCAGGGCTCTGAAGTCTCCACACAATCTAGATTTGCCATCATGCCAAGTGATTAGGACAGGAGTGGTGATTTCCACTATTTCATTATGTCCAATCTTCCTGATGACATCCATATCCAGGAGTTCATTGATGTGTTTCTCAATTTCTTTCCTGGTTTCCAGGCTTGCTGGATAAGGAGGTCTTCTCAGCATGGGTGGATAAGGCCTTTCCACATCCAGATATAGTTCTATATCATGCCCTTTGATCTTGCCTAATGGTTCTTCACCAATGGCAAATGCTGGTCTGTTCTTTCTCAGCATCTTCAGTAAACTTAGTTTTTGTTTACTGGTGAGGGTAGTGCTAAACTGTCCCTCTCTGAATTCCTTCATAAGTTCTTCCAGTGGATTCTGAGAAGATATCTGGTATATGTCAAGTGAAAATTTCTTTTCCTTGTTAGTACCTATGGTGATGTGCCTATTTTTACTGTTGTAAATATCTATGCCATACATCCTCTGGTAGTCTGTTCCCAGTAAAAACCTTGGATGTGGACATCATTAAGCACTACAAACTCTGGGTTGAGTCTGATATTACCCTTCTTGTGGGGTATAATTATCTCCTTGATAATTGTCCCAATGGAAGTCATCTTCCCTGATGCACTTTTAAAGTTCTTTGCCTTAGTGGGAAAGAGCTGTTTTTCCCAGTTTGGGAAGTGGGTATCCAGATAGTTTCTGGCCACTATGGAGCAGTGTGCTCCACTATCAATGATCAGTGGATGCTGATCATTTTCAATACAAACAATCATTTTTGTGGCTGTTCCATGTATATATGCCATTCCTTTGGTTGGTGTAACCAGGAATGTTTGTGCATCTTGTGTGTGTTTGCACAAGTTCTTGTTATCAGTGTCCTGTGGCATGCCTGCTTCCAACTGTATGTCCTGGATTTCCAGTGGGGTTTCTTCTTGGTATTCCACTAGAAATTCCTCTCTTGGGTCTTGATCATCCTCAGATGGTTCTCTGATGGCATCACCCATAGAGTCTGAATCACAATCCTCTGTTGGAGGTTCTTCCTCAGGGACTTTCTCTATGGCATAGACTTTCTTCTTTGCCTTTGGACAGTTGTTGGCATAGTGGTCTGTTGAACCACAATTGTGACAAGAATTTCTCTTCTTTTCCACTTCTGCCACTATTTCTTTGGGTTTTTCTTTAAACTCTACCCTGAAAGGTTGTTTCTCTTTGAAACTACTGCTCTTATATGGGGTGAATTTCCCTATATTTGTCCTCTTCCTTATGTCTTGTAAGGTGTTGGCTATGTCATCTAGAGTGCAATTTTGGTTGCATCTGCATTTTACTGCATGCTCTAGTTCTCCTGGCAGTTGTGTCAGGAGTTTGTGATTCGTCATTTGGATGTTCATCTGAGGATCAATGGCTTTGAGTCTTTTAGACTGTCTAAGACACCACTCATATGGATCTTTGTCCACAGAGTATTTGTCATTTTCATATGACATGGTCTTTTGCCATATCCAAGTTCCATTACTGTACTTTTGGATTATTTGATTCTTCCACCATGGCCAGTTTCTTCTGCCATGGATTTCTTTCATTTCTGTGTACCGTATACTTGCATGACCTTTAAATGCAGTATTCAATCTAGCAGTGATCCAGTAGTCTGGTATGCTTGGTACATCAATGAAGAGTCCATCAATATAATCTATGAGCTCCATATGATCATATTCTCCTGATCCAGAGAATTTGGGCCAGTTTGAGGCCTCAGGAAGCTGTTTCAAGGCTTCCTTCTCTGAATAAGAAATGCCATCTCCATCCTGGTATTGTGATGGAGATCTTGCCTTATTCAACATCATGGCATCTGGTTTGATGTCATCTGGTTGATATGTATTCTCCATAGCTTGGCCTTGTGGTTGGGGCTTCAAGCTATGATAGGCATTAAACAATTTGTTAATGTCTTGATCCAGACACTCCCTGTCCCTTGTGCTGTGGTGTTGTTCTTCAAAGACTATATTCAGTTTTTTGTTGGTTTCTTCAGAGGCTTTGCTCAGTTGAGCATATCCTTCTTGAAGATTTTTAACTATTTGTTCCAAGGAGGCTTGAGTTTGTCTCATCCTCTCTTGGCTAGCTTTAATTTCTGCAAACTGCTTTTCAGATTGTTCAGCATATTGGGACATTTGTAACCACAGTGTATCACTGTTGATGTTACTCTCAGATGTGACAATGTTATTTTCAGTCTGAGTGGTGATAATGTTTCTATTACTAGGACTACTGATTCTAGAGTGGCTTACAACTACTTCTGGTTCTTGTGTACTTCTTCTACCAAATCTAACAGCTTCTGGATCATGGGGTCTGAGTCTTTCCTCCTCTGGTTGAAGGAGGCTTTGTTCTTGCCCTTGTTTCCTTGTCTTCTCCTGGAAACTTCCTGGAATTGTGAAGAATGGTGACTCTTGGCCACTGATCTGTTGGTTTCTGAATGGTGTGAAGCCACTGGAGAGCTGATTTGGCCTGCTCCTTGTGAACCTGAAGGAATCTAAGTAGGCCCTGTCTGGGTTAATTGTTCTTCTATTTCTTGGATAGTGGCTTGATTCTCCCTTATCCTCTGTGCCCTTGCCTCCAGGAGTCTGTGCTGCCTGGTAGGATTCCAACCTTTGGTGATTTCCATAAGTTCTTTGAAGTCTATCTCTGTGAGACAGATCTTCTGGAAACTTGATTCAAGTTCTGCCCAGTGAGTTGCTAGGTTGAACCTCTTGTTGTCCATGCTCCATTGAAACAAATCTTTGAGGAGTTGGTGGATCTGAAGAACTTGATCCATATCCTTCCAGTCCTCTGGTTTGAGGTTTCTGTTGAATTGGAGTGTGAATGGCAAGGTTGATATTATCTCCCTCATTGTTTTGCCATCCACCACTGTGTCCAAGGTGTCTTCTTCCAGGTCTGCTGGTTCTGGACAATCCTTCTATGTCTTCTGGCTGGTTCCTTTGGAAGCCAAGATCTCTGAGGGATGCAGGGGACATATCAGTGTTTGCAAGCAGTCAAAAACTTTATGTTCTTAGGGTGTTTACCTTTGACTGTGCCTTGTACAAATTTATTGTCTGCTGACTTGGGCAGTTTGCCTTTGGAAGTTACAACTGGGTTAATAATTGTAATCTTTCCTGTACAAGTGGTTAAGGTTGGTTTACCTTGTATGGATGCAGAGTTTTGTGGTTTTCTGCTTCTCTGAGTGGCTATGGGTCTCCACTTTTTGGCTGTAATGAGACCTTCACTGTGCCTCTTTCCTTTGCCCTTGCTGCCCTCTGGTTCTGAGGGTGTCACTGGTGTGTTGGCCTGTGACTGGGTCTCAAGTGGGATGTAATTTTCTTCCACTTAATCAAGGCAGGAAAAAAAGAGGGCTTATGTCAGTTAAGACTTCTCAAGGATGCTGGTTTTGCACGTCTAAGATTGGCCTCTGGGCTTGTATGTTACTACAATGTGCCCTGTATAATGACAATGTAATTGAATCAACAATTCCACGTCAGAATTACAGCTTTTGGTACCCTGTCACACTCTTTGTGTGCCAGTATCCCACAGATACACTTGTGGTTTTCAAGTGTATTCTGTACAAGTGGTTTTGTATAAGTCTTATTGAGTTAACAATACACTTAACCACGCCTCAACTGATGGTTTTTCAGTCAGAGGTGTCCTTATTCAGTCAAGAATACAGGACTTATTGATGGCTTATGTGTTTTTATATACAAAACACGCCAAAAATAGTTATTTTCAGTGGGTATTAACCATGTGAATGATACTCTTATAATATGAGTATATATAAAGAAAAGGATAAAGATATATAAAATATATATCTTAATAGAGAAATCACGCCTAAAAAAAGATAAAACACTTGTTAATAAGTCATAGAAAGAGAAAAGACTTACTTATAAGGTCCAAAAAAGAATTTAAAACACGGCCAGGCCGCCAAAATGTCAGGATGAGTCTATGTTGAAGAAGTAATAAGGATATTTACAACTAAAACTATGACTGTGATACGGTAAAAAATGGTTTTAAAAGATAATAAAGTTGATAATGGATGATTAAATTAAGATTTTAAGGGCTTTACTATAGAAATATAGTGGTGGTGAGCGCTGCTTAAAAGCCCTGGGTGCAGCTTTATCTGTTGGGTTACAATAATAAAAGACTACAATAATTAAATTTATAATTATACCTGATTATTAACCAAGAGTAAAACTGTTTTTGACATTTTACTACGTAGGTTATTCAAGAGCAGGATGAGGAGATGATTTTGGCTGTGAAAAGCCCTCCTTTTATCCTGAAATTGGGGTGGAAAGGCTGCTAGACCTTTCCACGTAGAGTAAGTGAAGATTTTTCACTCTCCAGGACAGGCTTGTGGTTTGAAAACAGCCTGTATACCCTGTATTGGGCTCAGATGTGGTTTTGAAACCACATCTGGGCGGTTTTCACCAATACAGGGTGAAAATTTTCATCTGGGGACCTCACAGCCTGATTCTGACGTGTATGACGCGTAGAATGCTGTACAGAAACTGTATGGGACCCCAGTTTTGGCTGAAATATGAGGTATTGAAGTAAAAACATGCTTCTTTGTCTATTTGACACCTCATATTCATGATTATGGGATATTATCCCATGGTAAGGCTGTATATGACAGCAGGTGGGATTTTGACCTTAAACCAGCCATAACTCTGTCAGATTTAGAGATATCAACCTAAACATAGGCTCATTGGATAACCCTGTATGAGATCTAAACAATGGTACCCAATTTGGTATGGTTATCATGAAATATGGCAAAGTTATCCCATGTACAAGGTTTTTTGTACATAGGCATGGTTTGGGCAAAAAGCTGTATTGAGCTTGTTTGCCTCATAACTTCTGTTATAGTTGAGATATGAAGGAGTGGATGGCACCATCAGATAGCCCTGATTGTACTCTTTCCAAAGATACCCCACTTCAGGTATCCCACACTAAAACTGTAGAAGTTAGATGAGAGGTGAATGTTTTGTTCACCTTTATTTGGCCTGAAATTGACCCTAACTCCAGTAATATTGGTGCTAGCTCAGTTTGGCTGGTACCATTGGATAGCCCTGGCTTAGAGCTTCATTTTGAATACCCATTTGATGGGGTTAAGCCTCTCCTTCTAGATTTTAGATGAGAGGTGAAAATTAAGGTTTATGCTCAGCAATAACTTTGAGCAGGAATAACTTTGTTATTTCTTGTCCTATGGTTGTGAGCCTTGAGGTATATTTTACATACCCAAATAGGCCACAATCATCTTAAAAAGAAATTTTGAATTATGCAAAACTAATAAGTCATGCATATATCCAAAATTCATCATTTTCAATTTCAGAAAAGATGAATAACTTTTTATTGAGTAAGTAAATCCATGAATTTAAGACCAGATTTGGATTCTACACAAAAATTCACCTAGGGTAGCTCCATAGAGTGAATAAGCTCAATTTAAGTATTTGAGGTGGTAAAATGGAAAATACTTCAATACCACATCATTAATACCACATAAAATATCCGTGAAAATTTTTGTTTTTCTTGATTTTTAGCCAAAATAATGGGAAAGTGAGAAATCCCATGTTACATATACACTAAGAATAGTGTTATGCATGTTTTGAGCACTTAATATCATGGTATTCTTACATGGACCTTTGGTACCCCATAGTGGATATCTCACTTTAAGCTTAAATTACTATTTTGACGTAAAAAATAAGCAAGGGGGACAAAAGACATCAAAGAGAGCCAGGGTACCCAACTTCTGAGGCCTCAGAGGCGTGGATAGCTCCAGAGCATGGATTCATGGCTCATCTTGGCCCAATTGGTAAACTAAAACTCTTTGGGAACTTGGTTACCAAGTTACACCTACTGTAATCATAAGAAAAATAGCAAATAACCTGCTATTTTGACGTGCCAAGGAGGTAATAAGCTACTTAGGCTCCTGTAACCACGTCAATTGTTGATGACTTTCCATGACTAGACCCTAAAAGAGGAATTAAACCCTTTTGGGACCCATATTCATTGATTTACCTCATAGCAACCAGCAAAATACTGCTATTTGCAATTCTACTTAGAAATGAGGTAACAACTTCAAAAATTCATTAAAAATACAATTCTTAATGAATCTTCCTGAAACTTTCAGGACCAATGAAGAACTGTATTATCTATGGTACAACCAAAAAGAATTATGGTTTTACTAGTAAAATTAAAAGTTTTACTTACAGTCCATTTTTGACCATTTTACATGAAACACTGAATCTTCAAAAATTCACAGTAATTACAACATGTGATGAAATTGGCAATAACATTGATAACTTTGAGAAATCAATGATTATTTTAGAATAAAAGAAGATTTACAGATGTTACTCCTTTTATTCTTAACGATATTGGGGTTGGTAGTCACGTAAAAGCATCAATTAAGTAATTATGATAATCTTACGTGACAACAGATGATGCAATCATTAATCCAAAAAGGTTTATTGTTTTCTCACTCACTGGTTTTTCAGTTTGCTCCATGGCACGCCTCTGTGAGCTGTTGTTGACTTAAAAGAAGCCTATTCTTGCTGTTTTTTCGTATCATCATCTTATCAATTTATTAAATCATTATTACCAACAAGTAAGTATTAGTTAAAGCTATTCTTAGGTGTTTTAAATCTTTCCAAATCATCCAGGAAGACGTGAAATCCTAGAATCCAACTATATATTGTTGTACTACTGTTATAAATCCTTTTGATCCCTTAAATCTCCAATTCCACGTCAAATTTCTCTACTCTTATCTATCAATAAGTTCTTTGGAGTATTAGTGAGTCATTTATTCTTAATTCTTAAAGTTTTTCTCTAGTAATAGTTTTCTTCAAGAATTATCTTTATAATTATTCTTGCAAAAGATAATTATATATTAAAATAATTTTATTATTTTAATAAAGAGGTTTTTATTATTAAATTCTTCTTGTAATTGATTCTTGTAGACAATTACTTGCTCACTGTTAAAATCACTAGTAGTGCTTAACACGTGAAAGAAATAATTTTTTAATTATTTAATTGTGGTTATAATAATATTTTATTATTATATTTCATAAGAACAGACATAGTACTGTTGATTAATAGTAATATTATCACCAGTTTCATAGTCACATCTTACATTTGGGGGCCTGGCCGTGTTTTTTGAACCTTGTACCCTTAATTAATATATTTTTAAGCTCTAAAATATATTAATTTGATATTTTTTTCTTTCATTTTAAAGTCAAAATAATTCTTATTTTTGAAATTGTTTTGGAAATCGTTTTCATTGAGGAATTTGGTTTAATTTTATACTGTTTTACACATGGCTTTTTCACATCCAAAAACTTATAAAATTATTCTTTGAGTTCCTCTGAATTAATTTTCATTCAAAATCTTAAATTTTAATTTTTTTTCTTTAAAAAGAATAATTTTTTTAATATTAAAAAATAATAAAATTCATAAAAAATCTTTTAAAAATATCTTAAAACACAAAAATAATTTCTTTTATCATATTTTTTCTCTTTAAGTGTCTTTAATCAAATACTGTGCAGCTGGTAACAGACTCAGTAAAAGATACATCAATAATCCAGAATCTTCAGAAGCAGAATCTGAAGACAGTATTGAGGTGCAGATTGCTAAAAGAGGCACCTTATTCAACTCAGAAAAAGCTAAATTACCACCAAAAGGTGTGTATTTTATCTTATATTTTTCACCTTTTATCTTTAAATTGACGTGAAAATGGTGCATACCAGAAATGGAAGCAACTATTCAGTCCAACCAGATGGATGTGGACAAGGAAGAGGCAAGACCAAATCCAGAAGTGCCAAATCTTCCACAAGAAAGACACATCTGGAGGATGCCAGAGTTGCCCCCCATTCCCCAAGGTCTGTACCAACAGATTTTGACGTAAATTCTGAGCCTGAACTGATTTATGGTAATATTTCCAGGGCTGAACCACTTTCAGGTGGCAGCAATAGAAATATATCAATGCCAGTACCAAAACTGGTTCAGAGCAGCCAAGGAAGAGGAGTGGGAAATCTGCCCAAGCCTTTGGCAGGGGGCCATGAACTCCTACTTACACATCAAGAGCTTTCTGGGTCAGGAGAAGACCATAGAACTCTTAGGAGGATGGAGCCCCCTGTCTTGCAAAGACAAGGTCAAAAAGATAAAGAATTGGTTGAAGAACCAGAGTCTTTTATCCATAGACCAGAAGAAAGAGTTGGAAATGACTCCAGCTTTGGAGACAGAGGCACCAGTGGCATCTACCAGTTCCAAACCAGCTCCAGAAGCGTCCAAGGACAAGCCCAAAGGACCTCAAAAGAAACAGAGAGGTCCCAAGAACCATAAAGGCTAGGGCAAAGCCAAAGCCAATTGGCACAGACCTTACCCACAAGGGTACAGGATCCCCAAATTGGAACCTTCAGCCGTGGACAGTGTCTTCAATATGGCCAGAACTCTTATGGAATTCACAGCCAAGGAGCAGGAAAGGATGAACAGGACCTTTCCACGCAATCAACTGATGTACATAGAAGTATTAATGTAGAAATTGGCAAACTTGAGTCAAAGTTAAAGAGAATTACATTAGACATCTATGATTTAAAGAAAAATGACAAGCAACATTCTGAATGGCATAAATTGACAACTGTCACCCTTGAGTCAATTAGCAATGCTTGTGAAAGAATTGAGAACCAATGTCAAAATAATGACACAGAGGATCCTTCCATTTTTAAAGTAAATGATAGACTTAAAACTCTTGAAGACCATGTCATACAAATAGTTAAGAACACCAATCAATTTGCTATACATTTAGCAAAAAGTGACAGTGAGAGGCAGAAATTGAAGAATGAAATAATTGCAAGTGTGGAGCAAATTCATAAGAATTATGAACCACATATGCCAAGACATTCTACACCTTTGACTGAAGAAAAACTTTCTGTCAAAGAAAGTTTGACTCCATTCTTAGGAGAAAATATTATTTCTGCAAAGGATATTCCCAAATTAGAAGAATGGCCAACATTCTCTGGTGAAGGATAATACAACCATATTGAATTCATCAGGACTATTGATATGTTGCAAGAAGACTTTAATATACCTGATGAAATCATAGTAGGAAAACTGCACTGTTTGTTTACCAGAGCTGCAAAGAAATGGTATTACAAAATGAGGATTGATCATGGTAAACATGACTGGTCTTGGTGGAAATCTGAAGTGATTACCAAATGGGCTAATAATTCTTGGAGGTTTAAAATGGAGAATGCTTTTGAAAGTGCCATTTTTAACTCAGAAAAAGACAAACCACTTACTTGGTTCTTCAAACAAAAAGACAGATTATCTGCTTTACACCCAGATATGTCTGACACTATGATTAATATGAAAATATTAAGAAAGTGTGGAGGAGAACTGGAACATGCTATCAAAAGCAGATGTGTGGAACCCTGTTCAACAGAGGACTACATTAATGCTATAGAAGATATCATTACCA
The DNA here is from genome assembly GCA_023105745.1 of Austropuccinia psidii. Lineage (NCBI taxonomy): Eukaryota > Fungi > Basidiomycota > Pucciniomycetes > Pucciniales > Sphaerophragmiaceae > Austropuccinia > Austropuccinia psidii. The sequence goes on from JALGQZ010000016.1 coordinate 21,263,567, forward strand.
GAACAAGAATTGGTAAAACTTGGGTTAAAAACCCAATAGAGTCCAAAATAGTCTCAAAGATTCCTAGAGAGGAAAGAAAACCAGAAAGACCTGTCTTGAAGTGTCATAAATGTGGAAGTACTTCACATTTAGCCAACACTTGCCCTAAGAAGACAAAGATCAATGAAGTTCAAATCATTTAAGAAATTCAGTGTACTGAAGAGAAAGAAGAGTCTGATCAAGATTCTGCAGTCTCTGAAGATACACCAGTGGAGGACTATCCCATTGAAAACATTTCAGCTTTCTTTGAGGTCACAGAAGTCCATACCCACTTGCCACAGTACAGTGAGGATTGCTGCAACCTGATCAATATCCAAGATTCCAGAATGTGTAAAACAAAACCTGCTAGAGGAAAGGGTTATACTCCTGGAGCATCCTGTATCACATCAGTTCTAATGAGTGATATTGAAGCCAAAGTAAATTTGGACACAGGGGCATTTTGCACTTGTGTTGGCAAAGATTATCTCCAAATTATACTTCCTGAATGGAGAAACCATCTATTACCAATAGAAGGTGTACAATTCAGTAGTGCCAGTAACAATATGTACCCCTTGGGCATATTGGACACTAATATTGTATTCCCACATCCAGCAGGAAGTGTAAGAATGAAAACTGAGATTGTAGTAATGGATAATTGCACATCTCAGCACATCATTCTTGGAAATGATTACTTGAATATTTATGGTATTGATATAAATAACCATAAGGACAGATATTTCACAATTGGAGATAACAAAAGACAAAAATTTGCTTTCTCCAATATGCCAAAACAAATATCTGTAGTATCTTCTGTCAAAGATACTTACAAAGATGAATTTGTGTCTAAACAACTTGTTGAAGCACAAATTAATCCATCATTGTCACCAAAGATGAGGAATGAGCTTATTAATGTGTTATACACATATAAAAATGCATTTGCCTCTGATAATGAACCATTAGGCGCTATAAGAGGACATGAAGTTGATATTACTCTTAATATTGACAGACCATATCCTCCAGTACTTAGAAGACCAGCTTATCCAGCCAGTCCCAGAGCTAGAGAGGCCTTGGAAAAACATATCCAAGAGTTGATCCAACTTGGTGTGCTAAGGAAAGTAGGCCATAATGAGGAAGTTGAAGTGACAACACCTGTTATTATTGCATTGCATAATGATAAGTCAAGAATGGTTGGAGATTTTAGAGCTTTGAATACCTACACAGTTCCAGATAGGTATCCAATCCCTAGAATTCAAGAAACCTTGACTCAATTGTCTAAAGCCAAGTATATAACATCAATGGATGCATTTAAAGGCTTCCATCAAAATGTTTTGATGCCTAAAGCTAAGAAATTACTTAGAATTATCACCCACTGTGGCATTTTTGAGTATCTTAGAATGCCATTTGGCATTAAAAATGCTCCATCTCATTATCAAAGAATGATGAATACCATCTTCCCCACAGAATTGTCTGAAGGATGGCTTATCATTTATATTGATGATATTATTATATGTTCTGACTCATGGTCTTTGCACCTTGAAAGACTTGCAAGAGTACTTCATAAAGTTGCAGAAGTGAACATGAAAATTTCACTTAAGAAATGCAATTTTGGTTTTGAAGAACTCAAAGCATTAGGACATGTTTTTTCTGGTTTGAGCTTGGGTATTGACAAGAATAAAGTAGCAGCAGTGCTACTTAAACCAATACCCCAGAATAAAAAAGAAATGATGTCTTTTCTTGGGTTTGCCAGTTACTATAGGCAGCACCTGAAAGATTTTTCAATTCTAGCCAAATCACTCTATAGAATCTGTGATCAACAGACTGTATTTGAGATGACACAGGAAAGAATTAATGCTTATGAGAAGATAAAGAAAGCCCTTACAGAAGCACCTTTACTCCTCATGCCTGACTGGAATATTCCTTTTAAATTGTACATTGATGCATGTGGAGATGGACTAGGGGCAGCCATACATCAAGTCCAGATTATTGATGACAAACCTACAGAAGGACCAGTTTGTTATATCTCAAGACAAATCAAACCAACAGAAGCCAGATATGGTGCAAGCCAAATGGAGTGCTTATGTTTGGTATGGGCACGTGAGAAATTACACTATTACCTTGATGGCAGTGTTTTTGAAGTGATAACTGACTGTAATGCCGTAAAATCACTTCTTAACATGAAAACTCCCAACAGACATATGTTGAGATGGCAAATAGCCATTCAAGAATATAGAGGAAACATGACTATAGTTCATAAAGCAGGAAACATTCACAAGAATGCTGATGGACTTAGTAGATGGGCTTTAGCCAACACTCCTGATAACCCAGCTTATGTACCTTTGGAAGCTGAACCACAGATTCCAATTGAAGGAATTAACATAACTGATATTGGGACTGAATTCTTTGAAGAGGTCAGAGAGTCTTATAAACAAGACAAGAATTGCCATATCTTGACTTCTTTATTGGATAAAGACTGCAAAGACACATCTTTGGTTAATGCACTAGATGAAGTTTGGAAAAATTCCTATTCTGAAGGAAGATTTCACTTGTTTGATGGGATTATTTACCATAGAACAAAACATTCTTGTGTTATGACACTGTGTAGTAGATTGCTTATCAATACCATTCTTCATGAATGCCATGATAGTATTTACTCTGGACACCTATCAGAAGACAGAACACTTGAAAAAGTGAAGAACTGTGCATGGTGGCCATTTTGGAGAAAAGAAACCATTGAATATTGCCATACCTGTGATAGATGCCAAAAATCAAACAGAAGTACAGGCAAGAAATTTGGATTGATGATCCATATTCAAGAACCAAAATCCCCTTGGGAAGTTGTTCACATGGATTGGGTCACAGCACTTCCTCCAAGTGGTGACAAAAGTTATAATGCTTGTTTAGTCATTGTAGATAGATATAGCAAAACTCCCATATTCTTACCATGTCATAAAGATGACACTGCTATGGATACAGCTCTTCTTTTATGGAGTAGAGTTATCTCTCATACAGGGTTATTTAAGAATATCATAAGTGACAGGTACCCCAAGTTCACATCTGCACTTTGGACCAATCTTCATAGATTGTTTGGGACTAAGTTATCATTCTCTACAGCATATCACCCTCAAACGGATGGGCTAGCAGAGAGGATGATTCAAACTTTAGAAGACATGATCAGGAGATTTTGTGCTTATGGATTAGGATTCAAAGACTCAGATGGCTTTACCCATGACTGGTGCACTCTGATACCTGCATTAGAATTGGCATACAAGACATCAGTCCATTCTTCCACAGGACAAACTCCTGCTATGTTAGAAAAGGGATGGAATCCAAGACTCCCAGCAGACACACTGAGGAAAGACTTGATTGACATTCATCCTACAGCTTCCAGCTTCAAATTAATGCTTGATAAAGTAAAACACCATGCAAAACAGAGTATGGATGATTCTTTTGATTATACAAAACAGAAGTGGGACAAGAGTCATAAAGTACCAGACTTCAAATTAGGGGACTTAGTTTTAGTTTCAACCTTGAATTTTAATAATATCAAAGGCACAAAGAAACTTAAAGATTCTTATTTAGGACCTTTTGTTATTGTTGCTTTACATGGAACCAATGCAGTTCAAGTGGAATTGAGTGGTGAATTGGAAAATAAACACCCCACATTTCCAGTCAGCTTGATAAAGCCGTATCAACCAGCTGACAAAGAATTGTTTCCTTTAAGAAACCCAACTCCTTTAACTGTACCACCTGTGGAACAGAATGAAGACAGAAAGATAAAGAAAGTCATTAAAGAAAGGAGACTTAGGGGTAAAAATCAAAGAGAATATCTTGTCAGATATAGAAATCTAGTACATGAAGATGAATGGATGGCAGAATCAGAAATACCTGACTCAGATAAACTCTTAAGAAGATTTAGACATGAAAGAAGGCCACAAGCCTGAATATGTCTATAAATGTGCTTTAAATTACTTGATCTGAGTAATGTGAAGAGGTTGGACAGTGGACATTCCCCCCCTTTGGGGCCTTATTCTTTTATCACTAATAAAATTGTAGTACAATTTTATTTTTTGGTGGGAGGGAATGTGAGCCTTGAGGTATATTTTACATACCCAAATAGGCCACAATCATCTTAAAAAGAAATTTTGAATTATGCAAAACTCATAAGTCATGCATATATCCAAAATTCATCATTTTCAATTTCAGAAAAGATGAATAACTTTTTATTGAGTAAGTAAATCCATGGATTTAAGACCAGATTTGGATTCTACAAAAAAATTCACCTAGGGTAGCTCCATAGAGTGAATAAGCTCAATTTAAGTATTTGAGGTGGTAAAATGGAAAATACTTCAATACCACATCATTAATACCACATAAAATATCCGTGAAAACTTTTGTTTTTCTTGATTTTTAGCCAAAATAATGGGAAAGTGAGAAATCCCATGTTACATATACACTAAGAATAGTGTTATGCATGTTTTGAGCACTTAATATCATGGTATTCTTACATGGACCTTTGGTACACCCATAGTGGATATCTCACTTGAAGCTTAAATTACTATTTTGACGTAAAAAATAAGCAAGGGGGACAAAAGACATCAAAGAGAGCCAGGGTACCCAACTTCTGAGGCCTCAGAGGCGTGGATAGCTCCAGAGCATGGATTCATGGCTCATCTTGGCCCAATTGGTAAACTAAAACTCTTTGGGAACTTGGTTACCAAGTTACACCTACTGTAATCATAAGAAAAATAGCAAATAACCTGCTATTTTGACGTGCCAAGGAGGTAATAAGCTACTTAGGCTCCTGTAACCACGTCAATTCTTGATGACTTTCCATGACTAGACCCTAAAAGAGGAATTAAACCCTTTTGGGACCCATATTCATTGATTTACCTCATAGCAACCAGCAAAATACTGCTATTTGCAATTCTACGTAGAAATGAGGTAACAACTTCAAAAATTTATTAAAAATACAATTCTTAATGAATCTTCCTGAAACTTTCAGGACCAATGAAGAACTGTATTATCTATGGTACAACCAAAAAGAATTATGGTTTTACTAGTAAAATTAAAAGTTTTACCTACAGTCCATTTTCGACCATTCTACATGAAACACTGAATCTTCAAAAATTCACAGTAATTACAACCTGTGATGAAATTGGCAATAACATTGATAACTTTGAGAAATCAATGATTATTTTAGAATAAAAGAAGATTTACAGATGTTACTCCTTTTATTCTTAACCATATTGGGGTTGGTAGTCACGTAAAAGCATCAATTAAGTAATTATGATAATCTTACGTGACAACAGATGATGCAATCATTAATCCAAAAAGGTTTATTGTTTTCTCACTCACTGGTTTTTCAGTTTGCTCCATGGCACGCCTCTGTGAGCTGTTGTTGACTTAAAAGAAGCCTATTCTTGCTGTTTTTTCCGTATCATCATCTTATCAATTTATTAAATCATTATTACCAACAAGTAAGTATTAGTTAAAGCTATTCTTAAGTGTTTTAAATCTTTCCAAATCATCCAGAAAGACGTGAAATCCTAGAATCCAACTATATATTGTTGTAATACTGTTATAAATCCTTTTGATCCCTTAAATCTCCAATTCCACGTCAAATTTCTCTACTCTTATCTATCAATAAGTTCTTTGGAGTATTAGTGAGTCATTTATTCTTAATTCTTCAAGTTTTTCTCTAGTAATAGTTTTCTTCAAGAATTATCTTTATAATTATTCTTGCAAAAGATAATTATATATTAAAATAATTTTATTATGTTAATAAAGAAGTTTTTATTATTAAATTCTTCTTGTAATTGATTCTTGTAGACAATTACTTGCTCACTGTTAAAATCACTAGTAGTGCTTAACACGTGAAAGAAATAATTTTTTAATTATTTAATTGTGGTTATAATAATATTTTATTATTATATTTCATAAGAACAGACATAGTACTGTTGATTAATAGTAATATTATCACCAGTTTCATAGTCACATCTTACAATGGTGATGGGACTTATATTTTCAGAAAGAGGTGAGTTTCCTCTATCTTGTGATACCTTTCGAGCTAATTTGGCTCAGCTCCATGTTTTGGTGGTATCTTGGCTATGCCATTGGTTTATGGTATTTTGGCTGTCATGCTTGTGCTCTGGTTTTGAGTCACGGGCTGACAGAATTGCAATGGTTGTGACAGGGTTATCAGTAGCTGGTCTTTACCATTACTAGTTTTTTGCTCTTTGATTATTGAATGAATTGACTCCCTAAACATGATATGGGAGTGATGACTACTGCTTTTGAAATAAGAAATAAAAATATAAATAAAACCTACAAGTAAAAGAAAAAGAAAAAAAATAAAAATGAAAAAGAAGTGAAAGAAAAAAAAGAGAGTAAAGAAAGAAATAAGAAATGCCTGAGAGTTGTCCTTCTTGTGGTGAGTTGCTTGATTTTGGCCAAAATGTTTTGAAAGATAAAATTAAGCATTTGATGCTGACATTGTGGCCAAGGTAATGTTTTACAAGAAGTAGAACCCTCAGTGATGCATACCAGGAGATGGAACTTACTTTAATAACTTCCACTCCCCACCAAGCACCATAAATGAAAAAGAAATTATGCCATAACATGAATTGTGGTAATTAATGTCTTGAAAGATAATTTATGGCATGAATAAAGAAAGGAAAGAAAATAAGGGAAAAGATTGGGCCATATCTTGATGAAAGGTCCAAATTCTTGAGGGTATGATGTTACAAGGCCTTCTGAACCTGTCCAAAGAATTGACAAGTGCTTACAAAGTAGCCAAGGTGATGTTTACAACAAATTTGCGTAGAATACCCCCTTAAAGGTGCATGCCAGGAGAGTAACTTACTTTCATAACCGCCAATCCCCACCAAGCACCATAAATAGAACTCTTGAGGCATTTGGGCCAGGCTTGTCAAGATATAAGGTGTGAAAGTCCTTCACAAGGTTTGGAGAGTTGGTAAGGTTGGCAGCTGGTTCCCAAGTTGTTCTCTCTGGGTCTTCACTGAATCCTTTCCACTAAACTAAATACCATAATGAACCTCTCTTGAGGTTTGAGTCCAGAACCTGAGCCACTTCCCTTTCTTCTTGCTCTTTCACTATTACTAGAGGGGTGGAAATTGGTGTCAATTTGGGAAATTTGATTGCTTCACTGGTTCTAACAAGGAAATATGGAAGACAGGGTGAACTGACTTCCATTGTTGAGGCAACTTGAGGTGATATTCATGGCTGCCAATCATCTTGAGAACTTCAAAGGGTCCCAACCATCTTTCTGAAATTTTTGTGGTGGGTCTTGTTGTCTTGATGTTCTTGGAAGCTAGCCATACTTTGTCCCCAGATTGGAAATCAGGTGGAATTTCTATATTTCTTTCTGCATACTTCTTAAAACACTTTATTGCTGACTCTAATTCTTCTTTGACAACTTGCTGTACTGATTGGAGTTTTGTTGATAACCATCCAGCAGGTGTATCTTGAGAAATGTGAATTGAGTCAAAGCTGGGATTTCTTCCATAGATGGTGAAAAATGGTGACTGTTTTGTTGATGAATGTTCTGCATTATTATAGGAAAATTCAGCCAGAGGGAGCCAGGTGTGCCAGTCATCTTGATGGTAACTGACATACATCCAAAGATACTGCTCTAGAATCTGATTTACCCTCTCTGTCTGTCCATCTGTTTCAGGGTGAAAGGCAGTTGAAAGATCTCTTGATATCTCAAGCTGCTGACGAAATTGAGTCCAATATGATGAAAGAAATAATGAGCCTCTATCACTAACAATACTGATTGGAAGACCATGTTTGGAAAAGACATGACTAATAAAGATTTGAGCTAAATCCAAAGCAGTGATTGTTGAATAAGTTGGAATAAATATTGCCATTTTTGAAAATCTGTCTACAACTACTAAAATTGAATCAAAGTTGCTTGACAGTGGCAATTGAGTGATCAAGTCCATTGATAAAGAGTTCCAAGGACCAGATGGAATTTGAAGAGGCTTGAGTATCCCAAGCTTCTTATGGTGGATGTTGTTGTTTCTTGAACATTGCTGAAATGAGGACACATAGTCCTTGATGATTTGATTCATGCCAGCCCAAGAAAAATCCCTCTTGATGAGCTTGAGGGTCTTCTCCTGGCCAGGATGGCCAGCCAACGGTGAGTCATGATGCTTTTGAAGAATGTCCAATTGAATTTCATGATTGCTTGGAATGACTACTCTATCTTTGAACAAAAATAATTTTGCTTGAGGTTCAAGAGAATAGTCTGGGACTGATTCTCCTCTTTCTAATTTCTTGAGGATTTCCTCATAATCTTTGTCTTGGCATACTTGTCTCTGAGTTTGATTAACTACATCTGAAAGCATATCAGCTTTTATTTAAAAGAATCTTGACTCTTAAATTTCATTTTGCTTGAGAACTTGATGAAACCTGTGAGGATTCTTGCTGATGAAATCCACCCCCCTCTCAGGGTACACGTTGTTCTGACGTGAAAAGGCATCTGGTAAAGTGGCCAGCCTGCCAGGGCGGTAAGTGATGATAAAATGGAATTCCGATAGAAATTCAGCCCAATGGGCTTGATGATGAGTAAGGACTTTGGAGGACATAAAATACTGAAGAGAACAATGGTCTGTCAAGACCTCAAAGGAATCAGAAAGAGAAAGGAGAAAAGCTCTCCAGCGCTTGAGAGCCCAAATTATGCCAAGGAGTTCCTTGTCATTAATTTCATAGTTGAATTCAGCTGGTAAGAGCTTGCGACTATCAAATGCAATGGGATGCTTTCCTGATTCATTCACCTGACTCAGTACAGCACCCAAGGCAGTACCAGAAGAATGAGTATCTACAATAGCTGGTAGAGAAGGATTAAAATGAGAGAGAATAGGAGCAGTGGTGAAAGCGTCTTTGAGTATTTGAAACTGACTAAGAGCTTCCTCATTGAAGATAAAGGGAGAATACTTTTTAAGGAGGGAAGTGAGAGGAGAGATTTTTTTGGAATAATTTTTAATGAAATGGCAATAGAAATTGGCAAAGCCAAGAAAATATTGGAGGGCCTTGATGTTCTTTCGCTGAGGCCAATTGAGGATCTGTTAAACCTTTGAAGAATCCATCTTGAGGCCATCACTTGAAACTACATAGCCCAAGTATTCCACACTTGAGGAATGGAATACACACTTGGAGGCTTTAGCAAACAAATTATTGTCTCTCAGTCTTTGGAGAACAGAGGCCACATGTTTAACATGTTCATCCAAAGAGCTAGAGAAGACCATAATATCATCTAAGTACACTACAACAAAAATATCCAAATTATCTGGAAAGATATCATTCACAAGATTTTGGAATGAAGCTGGAGCATTGGTAAAGCCAAATGGCATAACCAAATACTCATAACTACCATATTTGGTTCTCAAGGAAGTTAAGTGCTCATCCCCCTCTTGAATTCTCAGGAGATTCTAAGCACCATGCAGAGCTATCTTGGAGAAGATAGTAGCACCATTGAATACGGTAGGAAGCTGATTCATTGGAGGAACAGTATACATGTTCTTCCTAGTGACAGCATTAAGTTTGTGTTAGTCAACACACAAACAAAGGCCACCATCCTTTTTCTTAAAAAAGGGACAGGTTCTCCTGTTGAAGAGGAGCTTGGCCTGATTACACCTTTCTCTACATTCTCTGAAATGTAGGCCTGCTGTGTTTCTGCCTCATTCTTTGATAAAGAGTAGATAACACCAACTGGAGGTAGAGGACCCTCCAGTTTGATATGATGATCACCGGCACGGTGTGGAGGAAGTTTGTCTTCTTTCACCTTGGAGAATACATCCAAATATTTGTGATAAACAGGGGGGAATACCTTCAGCACAGTTTCAATCTCTTCTGGCTCTTCCTCCTCATCCCACTGCTCCTCCAGGGAGGCATGAAAAGATAAAGGAGGAAGGTCCATATCCCCTTGAAAGAGATGAAGTGAAGATATAGCAACATCTTCTCCAACGTCTTTTATTTCTTTGAAGACTTCATCTCTATATGGAAGTAATTACTGAGATTGAAAGATGAAGGGGTTATAGAGAGAAGGAGGAAGGGAAGGTGTCTTAAGTTCACCCACCAGACCAACACTGTTGACAGCAGTGGTGAAGTCATTACTAATAGAAGGGTTAAAACCACTAGAATCCTTATGATTAGAATCATAGATGATCAATCCATTTTTACAATCAATAATTGGATTAAAATGGTAAAGAAAATGATAGCCCAATAACAGGTCTTCTCCCTTGGGTGAATCTATGATAAAGAAATCCCATTCAAAGCTTGGGAAGGAAGGTAAATCAACAACCCACTTGGTATAATGGGTGATGAACAAGGAAGAGGATTCACTGGAATCCAGAATGAAAATAGGAATCTTTTCAGGGAGCTCTGACATGGTCAATGAGTACTTGAGAACAAAACTCTTTGCAATAAAGGAGTTTGTAGCACCAGAATCAATGCGAATACTATGAAAAATATCAGAGATTCAAGAAAAAATAAGAAATTTTAAAGATTTTTTGAAACTAGTATTCAGAGTGCACTATTGTGCTCTTGAAGGAAAGAAGTGAGAACCATTGAACACATTATGATCCCCACTTAGGCTTTTCCCTGCTTGCTAGGGAAGCCTTTTGATGACATTTGCCTATTTCCAGGCCTCTTGAAGCATTTTTCACATGGGTGCTTTCCACCACAATGATTGCACAAGCCTTCTTTAATCCTCCTCTCCTTTTCAGAACCAATTGATTTGTTGTCCTTATTGAGGAGAGCAGCATGAGGCTTGTCTTTGGACACTTGAAAATTCTTCCCCTTCTTGTTCTTCTTGTGATAAGGCTTGTTTGATGATGAACTTTGATGGGGTTGGAGGAGCTGTATTCACTGATTGGAGGCTTCTTCTCTTGATGACTACCTTTTCCTTCTGCCTCTCATGGTATCTGGTATCTCATTACAAAGTGACGTCCATGAGCTCTTGAAGGCTATCAAAGTTTCCAGGGTTAGAAGCCAATTGGTCCAACAATCTTGATGCCAAGCCTCTCCTATACACATGAATATAGGCCCTTTCCCCCCAGTCTCCAATTCTTGACATTAAACTTCTGAAATCTGCTATGTACAAGGAAACCTTACCACATTCTTTCATCCTGAGATTGTCTAACTCTTGTTCAGCTTTCCTGACTTCATTAGGATCACCAAACAGAGTGAATAACTGGGTTTCAAACAATTGCCAGTTATTGAGGAGATAAGAAGGGTCTTCATTGGAGATATTTGAGAGGTAAGGTACAATCCATTTGCCAGCTCTACCAGTAATAAAAGAAATTGAGTATAAGACCTTCTTCTTGTCAGAGAAGAAGTTTTCTGGGTCATTATGGAAAATTAACTGACAAGATTGGATAAATGCTCAATTTATAAGCTTTAGTACCATCAAAAGAATCAGGTGCCTTCATTGATGGAGTTTTGAGTGCAGTGACTTTTGAAGTGTCCCTTGGGGAAACTGCTTAAGTGAGTTGACCCATGAATTGATTCATCTGCTCCATCATTTTTAGAAAATTTGGTTCAGCTTGAGAGACAAGAGGTTGATTAGAAAGGGCTAGATTTGGAGCTTTGGAAGCCTCAGGGGCACCTGCCAAGGCAGCTGCTACTTCAGTTTCTTCAGACTCCTCCTCTTCCACAGACTCCTCCCCCTCTTCATCTTCAGCTTCCCCTAATCTGCTTCTAGGCTTTTGAGGAATGCTTGGATAGCCACCCAACAAGCCAGAGAATGATCTCAATCTTCTAGAGGGTGCTTCTCCTTCCATTGGTGGTCCTCTGTCCAAGTTTGCACTCAGTTGATGAACTCTCGGTGTGCAGTCAAGAGGAGCCCTTGCTGTAGGAGTGAGAACAGATTGATGTCTTTGAGATCTTGTATTCTTGGCTGGGGGGCTATGCTGAACTGGCATTATGAAGAAATAAAATAAAACTTGATGATACTTGAGAATAAACAAAGCTTGACCAAAACCATCAAATGAGAATCTTGATGAACTTGAGAAATCGATCAATATGAATAAATCTTGAAGAGTGAAGATGACAAAGTCAAATTATTATGAATAATCAATTTCAATTGATAAGTCAAATCAAGTCTATCAATCAATCAAATAAAATAAATCAAATCAATTGTGTCTTGAGGAATTAAATAAATATCTTCAAAATCAATTCAATCAAATTAAATCTTGAGGATAAATCAGCCATCTTGAGGAATCAAATCAAGTCAATCAAATCAAATCAAAGTCTTGAGGTGAAATCAAAGTCTTGATGAATCAATCAATCAATAAATAAATCTTGAGAAATTTCAAAATCAAAATCAATGAATACCCCAAATCAATAAAATCCCTGAATGATTAATCAATTAACCCAAATAATTCCATGCAAATAACCCGATAAAAACCTGAATTCAGACAAAGAGAGAAATGAGAATGATAAAGAATAAAGTGAAATGGTCAGCAGAATTGAGAAATGAGAAAAGAATGAATTTTCATGAGAATGAAATGAATGAGATGAAAATTGATGAGAGATAATGAAATCATAAAAATCATAAAAATCATAAAATCATGAAAAAATCATAATTGAGAATGAGAGAAATGAATAAGAATGAATGAAAGAAAAGACGAAATTATGAGTTAATTAAAATAATGTCACAGGGGCTCTTCTAAATGAAGAGGGCCTGGCACTCAGTGAATAGACTTCCTTATGGAGGGCTCAGAATCAAATACTCAATTGATAAGGGTAATGAAATGAGAGGATAAATTCCTAGTCATAAAATAATAAGCATTAAAAGATGTAAGAGAAAAAACAAAAGAAATAATAAAGATCCAACCACAAATAATCCTATATCACTGTTTCAACCTGTTTAGAAAAGAGAAAAGTATTAATAAAGGTTATGGCCACCAGGACTCTACTGAACAGGTGAGGGAAGGCAAAGACTAACTTAATAATTAATAAAATAATATTTCTTAATGAGAAATAAAATAATATTAAATAATAAATCCAATATTTTAATTAACTGGGGGAAAAACCCCCATCTCAATGAAGAGGGGCTGGTATATGTGAGAAATACCAGCCTTGGAGTTTGAGTGTTGAGATACTTGCCTGTATGCTGGAAGAAGTTGGATGTGGGATTGAATCCTGTATTGGTAAATCCAATACAGGCTATACAGTCAATACGGGTATTTGCTCTTGTATTGATGACAGGCCTGTATTGGGTGAATCCTGTATTTGGTCTTTCCTTTATGAAACTGTATTGAGGTCTGAAAACTGTATTTGGAGAATGTTGAATGAAACCCCCTTGCTGATTGGGTTTTGAAGGGTATCAATGAAGTAATGATTGTTGAAGATAATTGGTAATGCCCCTGCCTCCTTGGCTGTGACAGGGGGTTAATGTCCACTTTCCAACCTCTTTTCATTACTCACATCAAGTAATTAAAATTACATTTATAGACATATTCAGGCTTGTGGCCTTCTTTCATGTCTAAATCTTCTTAAGAGTTTATCTGAGTCAGGTATTTCTGATTCTGCCAGCCATTCATCTTCATGTACTGGATTTCTATATCTGACTAGATATTCTCTTTGATTTTTACCCCTAAGTCTCCTTTACTTAATGACTTTATTTATCTTTTTGTCTTCATCCTGTTCCACTGGTGGTACAGTCAAAGTAGTTGGGTTCCTCAAAGCAAACAATTTGTTGTCAGTTGGTTAATAAGGTTTTATCAGGCTGACTGGAAAGGTGGGGTGTTTATTAACCAATTCACCACTGAATTCCACTTGAACTGCATTGGTTGCATGTAAGGCAACAATAACAAAAGGTCTCACATAAGAATCTTTAAGTTTCTTTGGGACTTTGATGTTATTAAAATTCAAGGTTGAAACTAGAACTAAGTCCCCTCCTTTGAAGTCTGGTACTTTTTGACTCTTGTTCAAATTCTGTTCAGAATATTGAAAAGCATCATTCATACTTTGTTTTGCATGATGGTTTACTTTATCAAGCATTACTTTGAAGCTGGAAGCTGTAGGATGAATGTCAATCATGTCTTTCCTCAGTGTATCTTCTGGGAGACCTGTAATCCATCCTTTCTCTAACATAGCAGGAGTTTTACCTGTGGAAGAATGGACTTATGTCTTCCATTCTAATTCTAATGCAGGTATAAGAGTGAACCAGTAATGGGTAAAGCCATCTGAATCTTTGAATTCTAACCCATAAGCACAAAATCTCCTGATCATGTCTTCTAAAGTTTGAATCCTTCTTTCTGCTAGCCCATCTGTTTAAAGTCCCAAACAATCTATGAAGATTGGTCCAAGGTGCAGATGTCAACTTGGGATCTCTGTCACTTACGATATTCTTGAATTGTCCTGTATGAGAAATAACTCTACTCCATAGAAGAAGAGCTGTATTCATAGCTGTGTCATCTTTATGACATGGTAAGAATATGGGAGTCTTACTATATCTGTCCACAATGACTAAACAAGCATTATAGCTTGTGTCACCACTTAGAGGAAGTGCTGTGACCCAATTCATTTGAACAACTTCCCAAGGGGATTTTGGTTCTTAAATATGGATCATAAGTCCAAATTTCTTGCCTTTACTCCTGTTCGCTTTTTGACATCTGTCACAGGTATGGCAATATTCAATGGTTTCTTTTCTCCAAGATGGCCGCCATGCACAGTTATTCACTTTTACAAGTGTTCTGTCCTCTGGAAGGTTTCCAGAGTAGAGGCTATCATGGCATTCATTAATAATTGTATTGATAATCAATCCGCTACACAATGTCATTACACAAGAATGTTTGGTTCTATGGTAAATAATACCATCAAACAAGTTAAATCTTCCTTCATAATAGAAATTTTTTCCAATATTTATCCAGTGCATTGACTAAAGATGTATCTTTGCAGTCTTTATCTAATAAGTAAGTAAATATATGGCAATTATTGTCTTGTTTATAAGATTCCCCGACTTCTGCAAAGAATTCAGTCCCATTATCAGTTATGTTAATTCCCTCATTTGAAGTTTGTGGTCCTGCTTCCAAAGTTACATAAGATGGATTATCAGGAGTCCCGGCTAATTCCCACCTGCTAAGTCCATCAGCATTCTTGTGAATGTTCCCTGATTTATGAACTATAGTTATGTTTCCTCTATATTCTTGAATAGCTATTTGCCATCTCAAAATATATCTGTTGGAACTTTCATGTTAAGAAGAGATTTCACAGCATTACAGTCAGTTATCACTTCAAAAACACTCCCATCAAGATAATAGTGTAATTTCTCAAGTGCCCCTGCCAAACATAAGCATTCCATTTGGCTTGCACAATATCTGGCTTCTGTTTGTTTGATTTGTCTTTAAATGTAGCAAACTGGTCCTTCTGTAGGTTTGTCATCAATAATTTGGACTTGATGTAGGGCTGCCCCTAATGTGAACCTTTGAGATATGACCACATACCCAAAAAGGTCACAAGAAATATTCAAAAAAATTATACCTTAAAGCTACAAAAATGCCACAAATAGGCATAAAGCTTGGTTTAACTTAAAAGCCAATGGATAAACATGTGGAATAAGCTACATTATTGGATTCCCCAAGGTAAAATACACATATACCATTTTTATGGCATATCTGTAAAGTCAATATTTAAGGAGTTATACGTAATAATACCTTTTAAAAAACATGAATCCTGAATTATTTAAAATAGAAATGTAAAAACATGTGAAATATATGGTACCATTGAATTCTTCATAAAATTATACACATAAAACAATTAAGCAGCTAATCTCCAAAGTCCATACTTAAGGAGTTAAGCTGAATATATGCACTTTTTTGGTCAATGCATATATTCAAGGATTTTAGCTAATATCTTTTGAAATATACATGATAGAGTGATGAACCAAAAATAAAGTGACCACGTAATTACTTTAGGAATACAGAAATGCACTTTATCTTCCAAGCTATACACAAGGTTAAAACCTGTAATGGATTATTGATTAAAATCAATAGAGCTGTTGACCACTTTGTTGTGAAAGTGGTCCAAAATTAAAAAAAAGTATACAGTCAGATTCTACTAGTTACCCCGTGAAGAATTATGTATTTTTTATTACAATATTCAAGGTATAACCCCTTGAAACCATGTTTCAAAGTTTAAAATATTAAATTTTGACAGGAAAGATGAGTTACAAGAAAAATCTTCAAAAAGAGATTTTTGATGATGTAATTAGATTCTCTTGGAAGTGTAAGGAGGACATGCCAAGCTATCATAATTCACTCTCAGAATAGCTGTAGCATGTATGACTTAAAAGTTATTAATGATCAAATTTGATCAATTAAGATCACTCATTGTAATCTTATTTTACGTTTAACAGTCATATAAGTGACATAACTGGTGAATACTATTAGACTATGATTAATACTAATAAAGTTCACAAGTATTAGGCTTCTGTCAAGCCTATGATGTCATCAAACTTAGAGTTATAGTGATAACTCTAAATAATGGCGTAATTATGAGGTAAGATGGTTTGATCATGATGTAATCATGACCAAACCTTAAAATATTGATCAATTCTAGTAGAAAGCATCAGTAAACGGCTACTAGAAGCCTGCTGGACTCTAGGAGGGAGGTATTTACTATAAATAGAGCTCTTTTTACTCTGTTTTCCCCTCATACACATCAAAACAATCAAACAATTAAATCCAAAGGTAGAATCTTGTATTCTTTATATATAAAACTTTTATATTATTAAAGACCAAAGATATTCTTATTATAATCTTCATCTCTGATGTGATGATTGCAATTATTTAATTTTTTTGTTTAAATTTCTCTTAAAAACCTCTATTCCACATAAAATCAAAAAAAATTGTAATTTTTCTTAAATTTTATTTTAACTACAATTTAAATGAGTTTTATTTACATTTTTAGGTGTAATATAATTTGAAATTATTATATTAAGCATTAAAAGTAAGTTATTTCTGTTATTATAATGATTTTTCTCTATTATTACTTTAATAATTCTATAATTGATATAAATAGTATTTATATTAATTTATAACCTTAATATTAGTAATATTATTGTTATTAATTGTTTTTTATTAATAAAAAACAATTTTTTACGCCTTTATTATTTTTTGGTAACAATAATAAAGTGCTATTAAATATATTAATTATCTTATATTAATATATTTACTTACTATATTATTTTTTTATAATATAGATTATATTATTATAGTTATTTAATAATATAATTATTTTACGCCATAATTATAGTAATTCTTTATTACTATAATTTTTTTATCTTATTTATTTCATTTATAAGGACATTCATAGTACAGTAAGTAAAATATTAGTAATTTTTACTTATTGTTTCATAGTCCAACCTTACATTTGGAGGCCTGGCTGTGATATTTACTCTACAAGACCTTTAAAAAGATTCTAATTGGGTTTATCCAATAATAAATTACAATTATAATCATGAAACTATATAATAATTTTCCATTTATTTATTTTAAATACTATTGAGGCATTTGGAAAGAAATTGTACTGTCTTACATGTGGTTTTTCACATCCTTAGACTTGCAAGAACTTTCTTTGGGTGACTCTAGTAGTTAAAAAAGATATTTTATAAGTAAAAAATAATTTCATAAAAGAATGATATTCATTTTTTATTTTATTCTTTAAAAAAAAATATAAAAAACACAAAAAAAAATATAAATAAAAACCAATAAAAAACTTATTTTTTATTCATTTTAATTTCATTTCTTTATTTATTTTCATTTTTTAAGATATAAAAGCAATTTTTACGTGGAAAATTGCCATATCTCACCAAAAATAACACTTTTTATATAAAAGACTTATATTTATTTGTCTTTTTTAGCGTTTGAAGACAATCCAACAGAGAAAAACAAAACCACTGTTGAAAGATTGGTGGAAGAAGATTCTCAAAGTTCTCCAACACCAATAATCACTAAGAAAAAGAAATCTAAGAAATTAGACTTTCCAGGACCCACTATTCAGGACTCTGAATGTGAGTACCTCATTTATAAATTGCCACAAGAAGAGTTTATGTTCTAAAATTCTCTTATTTCTTATTTTTCTTAAAATATGACTACCAGAAGAGGCTCCCAATACCCCATCCAATCAGATGGAGCTGGACTCAGAGGTAGAATTTATTCCTCAAAAGGGAAAAGGAAGGGCAATATCCCCAGTGGCACAGAAAGTCCCAGAAATGCCCATGATATTGGAACCACAGCTAGAACTGAGTATGAGTGTCTCAAACAGCCACAAATCACATTCAGAGGGCTCATATAGACATTTGCATGAGCCAGTACAAACAGTACTACACAGTATACAAAGATAAGGACTGGGAAATGTTGCCCCAAATACACCAAGGAGTGATGAACTCCTGGCACATCCTGAAAAAGTTCCTCAAAGGGGAGGAACTAGTGAGATACTCCAAGGATGGAATCCACTATCATCCAAACCTCCAATCAAAAAGATCAAGGAGTACCATGCCAAAAAGAAGGAGGCAACCAAGGAAGAAGCCCCAGTAGCTTCTACCAGCAAGCCCCAAGTCAACCCACTTCCCCAAGAAGGGACAAAGAACAAGAAAAATAATTGGAGAAAACCATATTACCCAAGCTACAGGATTCCAAAAATCCAAAAGGATGCCATGGACAATGTATTCAAAATGGCCAGAATCTTGATGGAATTCAAGGACAAGGAAGAAAAAAGAATGAGAAAACCTCATTTCCCAAAGAAATAACCTTGTCCAAAGATGTTGTGAATAATCTAACAGAAATTTAAAAATAGTATATTACCTCTAAAAGAAATTAAAAACAGCTTATTATCATTACAAGAAATAAACAACAACATTTCTTCTCTAAAAAAATTGTTGTACAAAATAAAAAAGAAATTGACAACATTAAGTTTATTGTTGAAAATAATAAACCAAAGATTTCAATTGATAACACTCAAAAATTAATACAAGGACAACAAGAATTGTATAAAAAATAAAGATATATCAAAGATAAAACTTTGATGATCAATTATGACGTGAGTATTGACAATCTTACAGAAACATTCAACAAATTGAGTATTTCTGTAGAAACATTTGAAGAAAAGACTTCATCACACCAAAAGTCACTTCTGGACCATGTGGAAAAAAGTGATGAAGCAAGAATGCATCTGAAAGATGACATGCAAAGTGAAATAAGGCTTATTACTGAAAAAATGGATAAGATTAATGAGGCTAACTCAAATATGCCAAAGTTATCAACCCCATTTTCTCACATAAGAAGCCCTGTTAAGCCAAAAGAGGAATTAAAAAATCCATTCATAATAGCCTTAAGTCACCAAGACAATAACCAAGTCTTAATGAAGGAAGCACCTCAATTAAAAGAATGGCCAACATTCACAGGAGAGGGTGAATATGACCACATGTCATTTATCAAGACAATCAACATGCTACAAGAAGATTATGCCATACCAGATGAATTAATTACTGAAAAATTACATTTATTGTTTGAAAAATCTGCAAAAAGATGGTATTCTGGCATAGGACAAACAAATGGCAAAAACACCTGGTATTGGTGGAAACAAGAAATAATAACCAAGTGGGTTAATGATGCCTGGAGGTACAAGATAGAGAATGCATTTGACAATTCTTTCTTTGACCCAGACAAAGACAAACCTTTAACTTGGTTCTTAAAACAAGCTGAAAGACTCAATGCATTTTACCCAGAAATGTCACAAAAGATGGTGCACATGAAAATATTTAAGAAATGTGGAGGAGAGCTAGAACATGCCCTAAGAAGCAGGTGTATAGACACCAGGGTGAATCTTGTGTCAATCGTCAGCGATTGACTTAACGTCAAGCAAACATCAAGCAGGATAAAATTTGAGCTCATGTCAAGCGAAAATCAAGCAAATGTCAAGCACACGTCACACTCTTGTCTTACACCAAATCCTGTGACATCCACCAATATTGGTTCCCCTGTGCCTTCAACTCAGATTCCTCACCACCTGATTGTCCCACAACTGTCCGATGGTTGGTAAAAATTAAACAAGACCCGCCTGTTTGCTCACACACACATCAAAGAGGTCCTTCAGCCAGTCTTGATGTAGGCAGGGGGTTTGACTTCACCAGGTCATCCATGAAAGGACTCCGCCTGAGTGGGATTGTCATTTTGCAGATGACACTGGTAGAGCCCGCCGCACAATACCTTGGGTGTGGGTGTGTGTGTGATGGGAACACCATGGCCAAATGATGTGTTGTCCTAATTGTGTGTAGCCATGAATCAGCTAGCTCAGCAGGAGGGGATGACATGGTTAGAGCCCGTTGCACAATTCAGTGGGTGCATGGGTGACACATGCACACAAAGGCAATAAATGTGAGGGCCTAATGTCAGATGGCATTGACCATTTGTGGGTGACACATGAAACCACTCATGGCGGGTGCCGGTGCGATTGCATTGGGGGGGGTGGGTGCGTTTGCATGTGAATTGGCCTGTGCAGGTGCGCTTGCGTGTGCATTGGCATGTGCGGGTGTGCAAGGGCCGATTCCCCTTCCAACATGATGATGGTGCAGTTAGAAATTTTGGATGCTGTGAAAGGTGAGTGTGTGGGTCATTTGATCATTGAACTTGGCTTATTCACACTGTACCCAATGTCAAAATAGTAAGTTCTTTGCGGCAATGTGAAATAATGGGCTTTGCTTGTCACAATGGCATGTCTCTGTCACTAAATTTTGGGGAGTTATTTCACTAGCAAAGTTGCTAATGAATGTGAGAGATTTGCATTTTTGTAGACTAAATATCATGAAATAACGGCTTTCTTGATACAAGCAGTCCACATGACAGAACTTTGTTATCATACAATCCACAGCTACCTTGTATTTCTTCTTCAGATATAATCAAGTGTCCATCATCAAAACCAATATATTTATAAATATTGAGATGAGGCCAATCTGGTAAGAAATTCACATCAATCTTCAAAGTCTTTAACATCAGAAAGTTATTATTCAGTATGCTAGATGGCTCAGAGACTTTAAAAATGCTATGAATAATACCAAATTGTCGTGACTTGCCCCTCAGAAAACATATCACACTGTTGCTGGCATTTTTATATTCAGTTGAAAATATATTGTTCCCAATATTAATGTTTGAAAGTGGAAAATACCAAGGTGAGACAATCCTCGAAGTGGGATGACTTGTGGATTGCATAGTAGTGTCTAAGCTGATCCAATCAACTATTTCCCTTGTTGCATGAAAATTCTGTAAGTACTCAACAAGGCAATCACAATTTTGTTGTTCATGGCGTTATGGTTTGTTATATTTATGGTGATTGAAAAGGGCAGGTGGCTGTGATTTGAAAAGCTGTTTTATTTAACATGGCACGAATGGGGATTTCAGGAGAATGGAAAGGTTGGAACATCGACAGATATATGTTGAAGTAAGGTTTTATTTATATCATCTATTCAGAGTTGCAAGAAGTTAGTCTTATGCAGTTCAGGTGTTTAATCAATGTGAATATATTGATCTTATTAATTGATGTACATATTTTGTTATTTGTTGGCATCTTTGCAAATACTCCAATCAAGCGCTCATAAGCCCATGTGGCTGAGGCTTGTGCTGGACCCCACCGTTGGAAGAGTTTGGGAATATGATCAGCAAAATGATGATTTGGTTTACTTTTCTGTTTTGGGAACAGGTGTTGATTGGAAAGGCGGAATATTCTCCAATTTTCAGCAAATGCAGTTGCATCATATATTGAAACAGTCCAACTTGTGGCAATGTTGATAGCACTAATCAAATGGAATGTATTCTTGGTTAGTTCATTTGCAAGCTCTTCTGACTGACCCATTTTTCTTTGAGTGTTGGCGGATTGGTGTGCATCTAATGACATCTGTTGACTGAGAACTAAAAATTGAATATAGACCTTATATAAGAGAGCCCATTCAGTGGCGTTTAAGCTGCCATGAGAGGGGGAACCCATGTTGCGAGGTACTCTTGTCCATGATGAGGTTATTATGGTCTCAGATATGATTTGTTGGAGATGCTCCAGAGCCTCACCCTTGATCTGGTGATCACTCAGTGCAGTGATCTCCAATTCAGAGGGGATTTCAGAAGTGGGGATGTAATCCACATCAAATGAAGGAATCTCAGCAGAACCACTAGATGGATGTTCCGTGTGAGGGGTGGGCATTGAGAAGTAGTTCGTTTGGGTGGAAGTAGTGGGGAGTGGCTCATTTATTATTTTTTTTGCGTCTCTTCTCAGGGAGCGGGCCTCTCTTAATGTGATTTTATCAAGAGAGCTGTTGGAGGTCATGGAATCTGAGTCTGAGCTGTTGGTGTCATTGGATTTCCTGCAGGACCTGGAGTAAATTTTTGATTTTGACTCTGGAATGCACAATTTGAAAGTTGCATGATCCTTCAAAATTCCAAGTATTAAATTATGCATTATGTCAAGATTAACTATTCTGGTTGCATCCCAATACAGAAGGTCTGCCAAAATTGAATATCACACTCCATACTCAGAGAAAATTTCTTGTCTTTGTTGCAGGGTTGCCCAAAGCCATTTGGAAAGGTTGACTTATGATTTTAGTATGAGCGTGTGTAGTGAAATTGTGGACCAATTTCTTCAATTTGAGCTTTGTGAATGGTGCAAAAATTACAAAAGTGGTTGCCTGAATGGGAAATAAATCCAGTAATCTTGCGCATAGCAGCCACATCAACAATGGCTGTGAGGATGGAAACATGGATAAAGGATCCTGAAGGACCTGTTGAGGTGGGTGAAAAATGGTATCCTTTCCATAGCTCTTTTAGCTCTTTGATCAGTAGCATTAATAGGTAATTCAATTGAAGGGAAGTTGGCTCCTTCTGACCAGGGATGATTCCGGCAACATAGACATTCTCTGGCTTCAATGTTTCACTTGGGGGGAGATTAAGAAAAATAAGCATGATAGGTCCAATGCTGGCCAACTGGGTTGACTTTCCATGTGTATTAAACCAGTCCACATAAATGGAGAAGGCCAATGCCACAGGAATGGACATGAATGGGGGGTCATTGATACTTCTAGTGCCAGTGAAGTGTCTCCAGACCAATCCATCCCAGACGTAACATTTGGGGGAACCTTTGGGAGTTTGGGATTGTTGATGTTGATACAGAATTTCCATAGTTCCAGCCTGCTGGAGAAATCTGGCAAGCCAATTTTTGAATGGTTGATGAATGAAATGTTTTGTTGGTATAAATTTTTGCTTCATTTTGGTTGTGTTTTGGGTGTGGGGTTCAAATTAATTGATGAATTTGCCTACTTATTGTGTGCAAGGGGGATCATGATCATTTGGGTCATTGTGGAATTTACAGTCGGGTTGTTCAGTTGCAACTGATTCAGTAAGTCCATTAAGAGAGAAACATTGAGGACAACATATATAGTTTTGAATCACTGGTTCCAATTGGAGATGTTCAAATATGGTACTCAGATCTTGAGGTATATGGAATGCAGCAGTGGGGGGACCACCAGAGCTTGAGATGCTGGACTTGATCAGCAGGTTCAGGGCAGGGTTGAGAATGCGTGAAGCCCTGCGGGGTATATTATACCTTAATGATAGAATGGCAGATATTATCATTCCAAGGTCTTGTGGGGGAAGTGTTTGACTGCTGCTGTATGGTTTCTGTGCAGTTCAATTGACACTGGTGCTGTGGAGAAGCTGCTTTGGGTCAATTTTGAATAATCAGCTGGGAATATTTGATCCAATAGAAGCTGTGGGCACTCAGATCCTGATGCACAAGTAGGGATTTTTGGAAGAGATTTGGGTGCAATGGTTTCTTTGAGCTTTTTAATGTTCTGTTTATATTGGAAAGGTGTGAAGGCAACTCCTTGCCTATCACCCTCAGGGGAAGAGTGTTTTTCAGTTGAGCAGTGTTGACACATGCATATACGCATTTAGGAATAGCAGCGGGTTGTCATTGTTTCAGGAATTGGGAGTACAGTTGGTTTGTGTATAAATATCTATGGCTGATGTGAAAGTGTTTAGGAGTGTTATTAATTGGAAAAAAAATCGAGTGATTATTTATGAAGGGGGAGATGATTTGAGCCATCTGAAGATGTTATCCCATTTGTAATGGCGCGTGAGCTGCAGCGGATAAAGTGTAACATGTCTCATCTGGATGGCAGAATTGGTTATAAGTTTAATTGGATAAAATTCCATGCCGCTAAATGCTCATACATATTCTATGTTATTTACACATGGTGATACTGCGGTTTTGACCCTTGAGGGGCGTTCCAATAGGGATGTGTCAACATTGAATTGAGGGGATTAAAATTCAAACCATGTACATTGGCACGCCATCGTACATGGCTTATACCTTATTTCAGACATAACAATATAATTTATTACCTAAGGGGTTGGAGTGCAGCTAAAGTCTTGGTATTTGGTTTGAGTGCAGCAGGCTTTTGATCGGTTGGAATGTGATTTGGATTGTCTTGCCTTTCTTGAAAAGGTGATTTCTCTTTTGTGGGTAAATCCTTCATGAATATACCCCTTTACAGATGTAAAATGCTGTGGAATTTCAATGCATATATTGGCAGTTTGGATAATTCACAAAATGTGACAATGGGGAGGCGGAAATGTTACAAAATATGATTACTTATGGATGATGGGTCCCCTTTGAGATCAAGGAAATATTACATTATATGGTGGTAGCCCATGCAGGGTGTTTTCTGACAAAAGCGGAGGAGATCAAGAGGAGGCAGGGAGGATTCTCCTAAAAAGAGTCTTATTGGACTTCAACGCAACAATTGGTTCCAACTATTCATAGAATTTCTCTATTCTCAATTTGAAAAGATTTCATCTCATATCACTCTATTTTATCATAATACTGAGGTGTTTTATCTAGTTAAAAATATTACTGTACTTTTGCGGCCCTTATTTCATCCTCCAAGCCACGTAAATCCCGTTCAGGTTCTGTTCATGACTCATATAGTGAATCTAGCATAGAATATGTTCAAACACAGTCACCATTGAGTCTCAAAATTCCTCTCACAACCCCTATTTCATCCTCAATGAATGTATCAGGTCTTAACATTGATGTGGGAAATCCGAAGGCTCCAACTTCAAGCACTTGGTCGATCCCAAATATTTCTGTCACTCCAATTCCCCCAAATCCCACTAATACACAAATTCATGTGTCTCCGGGGCCAGAAATCAGACCTCAAATCTCATCAAACACTAATCCCCAATAAAAATATCCATGTGAGTTCCTCCTTAATCCTGGTCGGAATGCAGTCACATCCCAGGATCCCTTTGGTCAAAGTAAACAGCCAACCCTCCATATTCCATCAGGATCTCAGGTTCATGTGGGCCATGAAAGGCGTGTTGATGGGGTGCAAAGAAAAAGACCATTGGAAAATGTAACTTGGAGTGGTCTGTCAGAGGGAAATCCAGAATTGACGCTTCATCAAATTAAGTCATTTTAATTTCGGAGTATAAACTTTTTCAAAATTTGATATTTTTGTTTCATGGGTTAGTTAAGGCACCTAAAGGCAAGTCAGTCCAATCTCAGGAGCCAATTGAAGATCGTGAGTATGACCAGTCTTTATTAATGTTTTTATGTATTAACTGATGATTTGCATGGCAGGTGATGAACTTTATGCATCTTCACCTCTGGTCCATAAAGAGAAAGTCACTGGACATCATCATCCATATGCCTCCAAACCAAGAACAGCTCATGCCAGTTCATCAAGAGAAAAAATTGTGGATGATGAGGATGAGAACATGTCTCCAACTCAAATGGAAACAAATGATGAACCAAGGAGGGACAATTTCACAGTGCATGAGCATGGCAGTCAGTCAAATAGTGAGTTCACCCATCCTCAAATGGGCCTTGCCCAGAGTATGCTTGAACAATCCAAGGTCAGACAGCAAAGGAACCAGGCTCATAAAGCTCACAATGTGGCAAAATGACAAGCCAGAAGGAGCAACAAAAATGGCTGAAAGCAGAACTTCCAGAGAATGTCCATGGAATGAGATCAGCAGTACATGCCAATTGCCTGTTCCTACTCAAAGTTAGGGATAAGGATTTTTCCTCACTACCAGCACCACCCAGCACAGCAGAGCGTGAAATTGCAATTCAAGTGGCTGGTCATCTTGGATATGTCCCCAAGGATGTTTTCAATGAGCCATCAAAACAGGTTCAGTCTCAGGGTTTCCAAAGCTACTGCAAAAATGAGCTCCAAAAGCTAGGACTAAAGTGATTCACTTGGGACTGGGAGAGCTCATGGCAGCATCCGTTCAATGAGTTTATGTCCATGGTGCTTTACCGTACATTTCGTCTCACACTTGTCAGCACCAAGTATCATCATTACTGTTGGAACAAGGATCATAATAACTATGGGGTCGTGGTGGCTTTAATGAAGCAATATTTCACTTATTTGAAAAGAGAATGGAAGTCTATTCAAAAGGATGCAGAGTATTTGGTAAAAAAGAAGGAGAATCAAAAGTTTGCAAAGATTTGTCAATGGGTTAGTTACTGTATCTCTTCTTCATTGTGAGAAAAAACTGATGATGATATACTTGATTATGTGCAGACCTGTGAGCGCCATTGTGAATGTTGTGATACGGCTAAATTTCTCATTCTAGCATCAAAATCCAATGACACTTGAGTATGCTCAGATACTGAGGAGGTACTGGAAAATGGCCGTCAAGTTTACCACAAAGTGGGATTACGCTGGCCCTCCCAGTTATTTAATGAATTGGTATTAAAAATGGATTGAGACATAGAGTTTTGTAATTGCATTAAAAAAAAGGGTAAAAAAACGATTGATAAATTTCCAGGATTACAATTGACAGATGATGGTGATATTGCGGAAGGCCTATCATTTGAGGTATTTGATCAAGATTGGATCAAGAGCTGCAGTAAGATGCAGACTAGCGCCCTCAAAATGCTTGAAATTCCTTTTATGAGGCCAAATGGTGATGCTCTGCAATAACTTAGTAAGATAAATGTATAGCAGCATTACAAATTAATATTTTGTGAATTATTTGTGCAGGCGTCATACAATCTGATTATTATTTCTTAAAGATGAAACAACTTGTTAAATATGTCAGAATATAGACAATATGAATTGTAATGTATCAGTGTCTCCCTTAGAAATAAGACTCTATTGCTCATTTTCATTGAGGGAATATTGAAGGAGTTCAATCCAGCTCATGGTGTTCATAATTGTGGACCTGTGCCAGGGTGAACAGGAGTTATCAACTTGTTAAAAAACAAATTATATAATATCAGTAAGGCTCACGCAGTTAATGATTTTTTCTTTTCTTGGACCTATTGGTGATTGGAATATGGCATTCCCATAAGGAAGGATTTTGGAATAGCAATACAATCAGGGTCAAAGATGAGCTTGAAAGGTACCTTCCACATGTTGACCTCAACTGAATGACGAGTGATATAGTGGATGACTTTTACAGGTTGTTGTTGGCCAATACAATGGAGTCGATCAACAGCCTAAGCCTCAATGGCTGGGTTTCAATTGGGCTCCTGGAAATGTGGATGTCAGGGTCTGAAAATCAGGGTAGAATTTTGGGGGTCCCCTCACCATTAAATAGACAATATTAGCACAAGTTATATTGAGGCCAGTTCCAGCTGCGGAAATGGAGGCAATCAGTACTTCACATTCAGGATTATTGAAGAAATTCTCCAGTGCCTGCTCCTGCGCTTGTTCTGTCATTGTTCCATCAATTTGTGCGGAAAGGATAGCATGATGGGCAAGTGCAATACCAATTCTGCAATTACAACCAGTCAGATGGATTCAATTGGTAATGGATGAATATTAGAATTAACTCACAACCCAAGAAATTGGGTCCATTGGGTATAAACCACCAATTTGGTTGGACCACACTTTGATTGTTTGTTCTTCATTAAGCTTTGTAGGAGATGTGCAATTTTACTACTCATCATGCATGTTTCCACATCAACAATAGTTCATGTGATTGTTGGCGAGTTATCCTGAGTGCTCCTGCCCTTGTGGTCTTCCAAATCCCCCTCTGCAATTGTGTTAAGCATGTTGTGATGGTTACAATATATTCACAGCTTATTAAAATTTCTGAAACATTCTCCTGGTCCTTTGCTTTTGGATGATAGAAATTATTTGTATAATGTGGAATATTTTTGCTGCATGGTTGGGTTGAGTGGGAGAAGCTCATAATGATGGCTAATAGTGGGGAGCGATTCGAGATGTGTGGTTTTGGTGTGGCGCAAACTTAAATGCTGCAATGCCAAATGCCAAATATCATTTCTACCTTTAGAAAGACTGCTCAGAGTGAATGGTGACCAGTTGTCTTGATCTGAGCTCTGGGGTTGGGTGCTGAAAGATATTATGCCCAAAAGGTCATAAATGGTGTTGTGAATAGGTGTGCCCATTGAACATATTTGACGGGATGAAAGGAGGCTATTAATGGCATGGTGAGTGGAAGTGTATTGAAAGCAAATATATCTAGAAGATGGGGGAAGGGTTATTGGATATAAAAGGTAATTTGAATCATTTACAGATCAGACACTCACTGTGCTTCATCCAAAATGATACAATGCCAATTGATTTTAAAAAGGCATGATGTATAGGTATTTCTTTGCTTAAACTCTTGGGTGATATTATTGTAAGAAGTGATGATGATATCATATTTTAAGATGTTGTCCTTGGATAATAATTGACGAGTGGGACCATGGTAGATTTTGGCATGCAGCGCTCCAGCCTGAGCATGCTTGGATATTTCTTATTTCCAGTTGGTAATTAAGCAAGGGGGGCAGATGCTCATGGTGGGCATGGAGAAATGGGAGTTTGCAATCAACCGCTCCTTGGAAGTACCAATTAGAGCAATGGCCTGAATGGTTTACCTAATCCCATATCATCCGCAAGCAGTACTCCAAGAGGGGTATTGGTCAAAAGGGATTCAAATGAGCTAACGACCTTGTTTGTAATTATGTGCCTGGCATTAAAAGTGGATGCTGGGGGTGAGGTGGCTGAAAGGGTATGGGCTGATTGGCCATTGCGGATTTCTCAATCCCAGAGAAAACCTAGGCCGGACTTTTGATGAGGGAGGAGGGGGGCTTGAATAATGGAATGGGGCAGGGTCATTATGGGGAGGTCTGATCCACTGGGTAATTGTATCAGTTTTTTCTTGGAAGTCAATGATGAAACAGAAGTATATGAAGCTGGCATCAAGTTTGAAGCGGGAAATGTGGGAGTAAAGAGTTGAAATTGACTATGAGTATTACAGTCATATTCTTTGGGAATTTTAAGCTTTAAATCTTGTGTTTGAAAGGTTTCAATTATGAATAGAGTGTTTGGATACCATGTAAAGAACATCAATGCTAGATTGGGTTTCTGAGATGAGGAGGGAACATTTTCATCAGTCATAAATACGCCCTCAACAAATAATATTTGAGTAGGATTGGATTGGCAATTTTCAATCCATGCCCCACCAGGACCACATTTCATGAAAGTTTGTGGTGCCCCAATGAATGGTATCAACGTTTTGTAAAGGGTTCCAGGGAGAGAGGCAATAGCACGCTGGTGATTGGGGAGTTATACAAATATGTTGTGTTGATTGTGCCATAGGATAATCCAAGAAGGTAAGTGGGAATTATCAGGATTTAAGGTTATATCACTATTTATTTGAATA
Organism: Austropuccinia psidii; assembly: GCA_023105745.1. NCBI lineage: Eukaryota > Fungi > Basidiomycota > Pucciniomycetes > Pucciniales > Sphaerophragmiaceae > Austropuccinia > Austropuccinia psidii. The sequence goes on from JALGQZ010000016.1 coordinate 21,293,281, forward strand.
CAGATATTAATCATCCCAATAAAAAGTGGTTGTGAAGGGGTTGACATTATGGCTATTATGAATTACTTGGGGACAGTGGGAAATGATATGATTGGGAAGGGTTAGCTAAAGGGAATTAAGACGAATAAGCAAAGGTGGGGAACTTATGTGAGAGGCAGAAATGGGCTCAAGGGGGGATGGCCTGTGGTTATGTGCATGGTCTTTAGGAAGATGGGCCTCTTTGGCTCAAAATTTTCATATCCAATTTGGGGCATATATCAAGGCAAGGTGGCAAAAATGTGGGTGCACCGACATGACTGCTGGATCTGCAGCAAGTTATGCAACCCTTGGTGGACCAAGGTTGACATTAGCATATCCAAAATTGGGTGGGTTGTAGCAACCCATTGTGGAGGGGAATATTAGAGCCATGCAGCCATTTACGCTGGTGTTACAGCAAACAATGAGCGTATCTTCCCCAGGTTAATTGTTGTACAGGGACCTACTGGGCAATGTTGGCGTTTTCAAAGGGCAATCTCACTGTGGGGATGTTTGTGTGTGGGTGGGTGAGATATGTTTGGCAGCATGCCACCAAACATTTCTTTGATTTTGTGTGAAGTTTGTTTCTGACTGACGCCTACTGGGCTTCCAGGGGGATGTGTGGCATGATAAAAGGGGGCGCTGGCCATGAGACATGAGCCACATATACATTCAACCCTATTGCGTTTGAGGTGGGTAGGGATTTTTTGGCTGCAAGCCAGCCGCCACAACTTGTGCAGGGCGTGTGAGAATTTGCAGAAAATGACCCGCAGTGGCAGATCCCCACACAAACATAACCAGCCTCAGAAATCGTAGGCCGAGCTGAAGCAAATCCACACTTATTGGCCTCAGGTTTCCATGCACAAGCGGGTGAGCTTCTGCAGTCAAGCTGACCACCCGACCAAGAAAATAGCTGGTTGGAAGACTGGCAGTAAAATGTCTTCCAGGCGTGTGAAAGTTGCCTGCATATGACCTGTTGGGGGATTCATATGAAAGTGTGTGGCTGCCCAACAATGAGCACGCGCAATGAACAAGCGTGGCCAGTCATTGTTTGCCCCAAAAATGGCACTGGAGTGAATCCACTGTTTGTGTATGACCTAAATAATAAGTAATCCCATTATGACCCACTTGCATTAACTTGGATTACACCCGCATCTGTGCCGTAGTTAGGCAGAGCTCTCCAAAAAGGTGCATCAAAGGGATGCAGCTGAGAAATTTGACTTGATGGCTTGGCATGATTGAATGTTACATTGTTGTACAGCTTTTGCTCTGCCCCGCAGCATACATTTACAAAGGCTTACTGCATACTACACTGTAGGATGTAGAGATTAGGATGGTTTAATACTACTTCAGCCTGCATGCATGTAGCCAATGGGTATCCACCTTCTGATTGTTTGCATACATGTAGCTCATGTGCCACATGCTCAGCATTGTGTTTCACCTGATTTGAACATGCAAGCTGAGCATGTCATGATCAAAAGGACCATGTGGAAGTGTTCAGTAAAGCCATGGTCAGGACCATTTTTGCAATAGTTCATTGGAAGGCTCAGCTTGGAGCACTTCACCAAAGCGTGTGAAATGCTGCACCTGGCTGAAATGTCATCCGATGCTCTGCCAAATGCTCAGATTGTGTGCTTACAAAAATGACCTAGCAATTGCTCAGCCTGGTGCATTTGATATTGCTATATCAATAGTTTAATAACTGTGCAATTCAAATGTTCAGCCACTGTGCATTTCAATTATGACCCAAAAGCAAACCTGAGCAATGGGTCAAGCCAAGCTCACACTGTATTCAATTTTCTTACAGCCCCTGACCCTTTGTTCAAACACTATCACCAGGCCATACGGCCGGTAATCTCGCCGCCGTCACTTGTGACCAAATGCACCCACCATACACATTCAACAAGGGCCTCATGACCACCCTCCTGGGTGATCGGGTGGCTATTTAAGGAAACAAAGGGGATTTGACTGAGTTTGACAATTCAATCAATTGCAATACTCAGCCAGAACCCCATTATTCTTCTTCCCCACACGAGCATTTCCCTTCTCAGTTGCAGCATTGGCTGCGACTTAGCTTCAATTTTTCCCACACGCCTTGAAGCTGAGACTTTTGCGGGTGCTGCAACTGCTGAGATCATCTCAGCTTCACCATGGTATAAAAGACAATCTTCACCCAACAAGCCCATCACTTTTTTCTCACCTGCTGTTCTCCTTCTTGTGCGTATTCCCCTTGGTTTTCCTGCCTTTCAACTTTTTTCTTTCCCACTCCACTTCCTTTTGCCTATTTGTTTTTCCTGCTGATACTTTCAGAAACCCACTTCTATCCACCTCATGAGTTACCTCCATTTTAAACTTTTGTCCACATTATGTTCCAATCTTAATACTTATTTTTCTTCTCTTCCAGACTTTTAAGAACTGCCGACTAGAGCGTCTTTATTTTGTTTCCGTTTTAAATTTATATAATTCATCGTAAATCTTCACTTTCTTTCGTGAGTGTTTACTTTCTATTCAGTTACTAACCTCAATTGTTTTGTTTTTAGATGTTGTGCACTTTATGCACCAAGCGGGGTATCCCCTGCATTCGTTCCTTGATGACGACCAACACTTGTGATGCTTTCCAACAAGCACACAAGAAATGTTTGTTTTTTGTCCGCCCCTTCCAACCACGCGGCCAGAGGACTTCTTGCCCATGATGCCCTCACGAGGACTCCTTTGTGGTCAACTCTGATGAAACCATATCTGTAAGGTTTGACTATGAAACAATAAGTAAAAATTACTAATATTTTACTTATTGTACTATGAATGTCCTTATGAATGAAATAAATAAGATAAAAAATAATTATAATAATAAAGAATTATTATAATTATGGCATAAAATTAATTATATTATTAATAAAATATAATAATATAATTTATATTATAAAATATAATATAATAAAATAAATATATTAATATAAAATAAGTAATATATTTAAAAGCACTTTATTATTGTTACAAACAAATAATAAAGGCGTAAACAATTGTTTTTTATTAATAAAAAACAATTAATAACAATAATATTAACAATATTATAGTTATAAATTAATATAAATACTATTTATATTAATTGAAAATTATTAAAATAATAATAAAGAGAAAATTATTATAATAAGAGAAAATAACCTACTTTTAACACTTAATATAATAATTTTGAAATATTTTACGCCAAAAAATATAAATACAACCTACTCAAATTGTATTTACAATAAAAATAAAGAAAAATTACTAATATTCTTGATTTTTACGTGGAAATGAGTTTTTAGAGAGATTTTTAGCAAAAACAATTAAATAAATGATTTAATCACATCAAAATAGATGATTATAACAAGGAGGTCTTTGTTCTTTAATAATATAATAGTTTTATATATAAAGAATAAAGAAATTACCTTTGATTTAATTGATTTAATGTTTTTGATGCGTCTGAGGGGAAAATAGAGTAAAAAGAGCTCTATTTATAGTAAATACCTCCCTCCTAGAGTCCAACAGGCTTCTAGTAGACGTGTACTGACCATACCCACTGGAATTGATCAATATTTTAAGGTTTGGAGATGATTACATCATTATCAAGCCATATTACATCATTATTACACCATTATTTAGAGTTATCACTATAACTCTAAGTTTGATGACATCAGACGGTTGGCAGAACCCCAAATTTCGTGTATTTTATTATTTTTAATCATAAACTAATAGTATTCACCAATTTTATCACTCTTAAGACTGTTAAACTTAACTTAAGGTTACTGTGAGTGATCATAACTGCTCAAATTAAGCTCAAACTTTGATCCTCAATAGCTTTTAAGATTTACACGCTACAGCAATTCAGAGAGTGAATTCTGATAGCCTGGAATAACCTCATTATTCTGCCAAGATCTTTTCATTACATCATCAAAACTCTAATTTTGATGATTTTTCTTGTAACTCATCTTTTCTGTTGAAATTCAATATTTTAAACTTCAAACCTTGATTTCAGGGGGTTATACCCTGAATTTGATAATAAAAATTACATAATTCTTCACGAATGAACTAGTAGAGTTCAACTGTATACTTTTTTTTAAGTTTGGAACACTTTCACAACAAAGTGGTCAACAGCTCTGTTGATTTTTATCAATATTTCATCATAGGTTTTAACCTTGTTATAATTTATAAAATAAAGTTCATATCTGTGTTTTTACAGTAATTACGTGGTAACTTTATTTTTGGTTCATCATTCTATCATGTATAGTTTAGGAGATATTAGCTATGATCCTTGAATATATGCGTTGACCAAAAAAGTGCATATATTCAGGTTAATTCCTTAAGTATTAACTTTGGAAATTAGCTTATTAATTGTTTTATGTGTGGATTTTCGTGGGGAATCCACTGGTACAATTTACTTCACATGCTGTTTCATTAGTTCTTGAGATAAATAAGGTTTTATGGTTTTTATAAGGTATTATACCTTATAATTCATTAAATATTGACTTTACAGATATGCCATAAAAATGGTATATGTGTATTTTACCATGGGGAATCCAATGGTATAATTTATTTTACATGTTGATTCATTGGTTTTTAAGTTAAACCAATTTTTGTACCAATTTATGGTATTTTTTGTATATTTAAGTAATTATTTTTACTGTATAATTATTCTAAGTAATTTCAATATAATTATATTAAAGGTATAATTATTCTAAGTCTTTTTTTGTGACCTTATTGGGTATGTTGTCATATCTCAAAGGCTCACATTCCCTACCACCAAAAAAGATTGTACCACAATCTGATATGTGTGATTAGGGTATCATCCACTGTCCTACCTCTTTATTAGACTTTATCAGTCCTGAAGCTCAATAATGCTTGATTTGCTTATTCTTTAGGTTTTATTTCATGTCTAAACCTCCTCAGTAGTTTATCAGCATTTGTTATATCTTTCTCAAGTAGCCATTTGTCTTCTTGAGTTGGATTTCTATACCTTACAAGGTATTCTCTTTCTTTTTTGTTCCTTGTCCTTCTTTCTTTAAGGACTTTTACAATTCTTTTTTCTTCTCCTTCTTCCAAAGGGGGAATTTCAAGTGGGGGTTTATTTCTTAGTGGAAATAATTCCTTGTCACTTGAGCTGTAAGGTTTTATAAGACTTACAGGGAAAGTTGGGTCTTTATTCATTAAATCACCTGTAAGTTCCAATTGTACAGCATTGGGTCCATGAAGTGCTTTTACCATAAATGGTCCTGCAAAGGAATCTTTCAATTTCTTTTGTCCTTTTATGTTATTAAAGTTAAGAGTTGATACTGTGGTATTCCATACCATTTTTTTTCACCAGGCTCAAGCTCATAGTAACCCACAACAGCAGTAAATCCAGATTACAGGCAGACTTACACTCCAATTTTACACCAAAAGGTCAATTTTACAGCAAGAAGCTGGATTTAACTCATAAAATCATGGCACAGGCACCAAAGGGCAGGCTATGTGCTTAAATAAATTATACAATTTCATTATTCATATGTAAAAACCAAGTTACATATAGTAAACTAGTTACAAGAAATAAGGTACCACCCTTTAAATTACACACCCCACCCAGCTTTACACCCCCTTACAGCCACAGGACTCATGCAGCAAGAAAATGACACATGCATTAGTTATACAGCCAACTTGCATTCAAAGTCACATGATGCAAAGCTCAGCTCCATGGAATTCCTGCAATTCATTTACAACACAGCCCAGGAGTACCTTATCTTATATCCACAGTAACCCCACTTAAAACCTTAAAACATATTTATTTACACCACTCATCACCTCATGCAAACCAAAGCAAGTTACAACAGGTTGCATGCAGTACACAATTTTAATTAAATCTCAACCACATGACTATGCACAGCATGTGCCAAACTCAAAAAATCACATCAGCTCATACATAACAGTAAATTCACCAGTGCAAGAAATTATCACCTGACTTCATTTTAAAGTTCAAAAAGAAGAAAAACAACCATGACACCTGCATAAATTACACAGACACTTCTACCAAACCTAAAATAGGACATATGCAAAGGAATTACAAGGTCATCATGTGATACTGTATCTACCAACAGAATATCATGTGACAGAAAAGAGGCTGTGCACAAGAAAAATCCTCAGCCAAAATGAAATCACCTCATGCATGCAAGGAAAATCCAAGAATATCACATCATAATTAGTCCACCAAAAGACAATCATGTGATAAATGGAGGCTGTGCAGAGAGAAAATTATTACCAAACCTTAAATCACCTGACCCATGCAAGAAAGGTCCTCACCAAAAACAGAGTCACATGATGAAATCAAGAGGAATTAAGGTGGAAAAAGACAGCTCCCATGGAGGGCCCCCTGGGCTCCCAAAAGGTATAAATAGAGGGGCTCTCTCCCCCAAATTTCAAAATCCCCCCCATGCAAAATATATCCTCTGCACATTACAAGCACAGGAATAAGTCATCCCTCATCTGGGAGGTAGTCCAGCAAATTATAGTGAATTTACTTACCCAGTAGCTAGGCTCAGTGGAAGTATAGTGTTAAAGATTGCCCAGTAGCTAAGCTCAGTGGAATCTTATTATTATTAAAATAAAATAAAAAATTACCCAGTACCCAAGATTAGGGTTACTACTCTATCAAAATACTTTATCCAGTAAAATTAACACCATTATCAAGACTTAAAAATAACTTAACCTTTAAAAATTCAATATCAAAGAACCTTACCTCTTAAATTCAACAAATAAAATTTTATCTTATTATTAAACACTCTTAAAAATAAAAAAAATAACAAACCTTTCAAAAATTATTTTACTCTATTATAACTATACCTTAACAAAATTACCTTTATCAACACCAATCAATTTTTCTGAACACCTTAAATAACTCATCTTACCAAAATTGTATCACCAAGAAGAAACCACTCACCTCAATTTAACTAAAAATATTAAAATTAAACAGACAAGTATCTCATTAAAATCTCAAATTTAACCAAAATAACTGACATTATTTTTTATATTATTTATTGAATAGGTCTGATCTGAGACTTCTGAATTTTGTCTTCTGCAGTTGTAAAGCCACTTACTAATTTTATTTTGGTTTGTGAGCTCCAAGGAAGATTTTGTTCAGTATTTTAGGAGGGGCAGGCAATACACCCTTGCCACCCTTGGTTACAGGAGTTATTAGCAATTCAAAACTAGTTACCTGTGATTTCCCCCTCCAGGTACTGCCTCATTCTAATCCCACACAAGAGGAGTTCCCACAATACTAATACCAAATCTCCTATTTTGAAGTCAGGTGGTTTATGACTTTTGTCCCATCTTTCTTTTGCATATTTGAAAGAGTCTTGCATGCATCTGTTTGCATGGTGTCTTGCTTTGTCAAGCATTATCTTAAAACTGCTTGCTGTTGGATGTATGTCCACTAATTCCTTTTTGAGGGTATCATAAGGAAGTCTTGGATTACAACCTTTCTCTAGCATTGCTGGTGTTTTGCCAGTAGAAGAATGGATTGATGTCTTATATGCCAGTTCAAGTGCTGGTATTAGTGTACACCAATCATGGGTAAAACCATCAGAATCTTTGAATTCTAGCCCATAAGCACAGAATCTTCTGATCATGTCCTCTAAGGTCTGTATCATTCTTTCTGCTAAACCATCAGTTTGGGGATGGTAAGCTGTTGAGAATGATAGCTTTGTCCCAAATAAGTTATGAAGATTTGTCGATAATGCTGAAGTGAACTTTGGGTCTCTGTCACTTATAATATTTTGGAATAAGCCTGTGTGGCTAATGACTTTATTCCATATCATTATGGCTGTATCCATAGCTGTGTCATCTTTATGACATGGTAAGAACATGGGAGTTTTACTGTACCTGTCAACTAACACTAGACATGCATTATAGCTCCTGTCTCCTCCTGGAGGTAGTTCTGTTACCCAATCCATATGAACTATTTCCCATGGGGATTTTGGTTCTTGGATTTGGATCATCATTCCAAATTTCTTTCCTGTGGCTCTGTTGGCTTTTTGACATCTGTCACAGGTTTGGCAGTACTCTGCAACATCTTTCTTCCAATTTGGCCACCAAGAGCAGGTTTTCACCCTCTCTAGTGTCCTATCTTCTGAGAGATGTCCAGATGCAACACTATCATGACACTCATGTAGAATAGTGTTTATTAGTGTTCTATCTGTTAAGGCCATAACACATGTGTGTTTTGTTCTATGGTAAAGGATTCCATCAAGGAGGTGGAATCTTCCTTCATCATATGCCTTTTTCCATATTTCATCTAGTTTTGATGAAAGTGATGGATCTTTGCAGTCTTTTATTAGAAGTTGGCTTAAGATATGGCAATTTTTGTCTGTCTTATAGCTTTATTTAACTTGGCTAAAGAATTCTGTGCCTATGTCTGTGACACATATTCCTTCTATATGCTGCTCTTCTTGTGGTACCCATGCTGGATTGTCAGGGGTATTTCCTAAAGCCCATCTGCTAAGACCATCTGCACTTTTATGAATATTTCCAGATTTATGTACAATAGTCATATTTCCTCTATATTCTTGGATAGCAATTTGCCATCTCAGCATATGTCTATTTGGAGTCTTCATATTTAATAGTGATTTCACAGCATTACAGTCTGTGATTACATCAAATACTGTGCCATCCAAATAATAATGCAGTTTTTCTAAAGCCCACACTAGGCATAAGCATTCCATTTGGCTTGCTCCATACCTTGCTTCTGTTGGCTTTATTTGCCTTGAAATGAAACAAATTGGTCCTTCCACTGGTTTATCATTGATAATTTGTGTTTGGTGAAGTGCAGCACCTAGTCCTTCTCCACAAGCATCAATGTATAGTTTGAAAGGTAGTTTCCAATCTGGCATTAGAAGAAATGGGGCATTTGTTAGTGAATTTTTCAATTCTTCATATGCCTTGACCCTTTCTTCAGTCATTTCATAAACCGTTTGTTGGTCACATACTCTATATAAGGATTTGGAAATTTTTGCAAAGTCCTTTATATGCTGTCTATAGTAACCAGCAAATCCTAAAAATGATTGCATTCCTTTTTTGGTTTGAGGCATTGGTTTGAGTAGTACTGCTGCTACTTTATTTTTGTCGATGCCTAGACTAAGTCCAGATACAACATGTTCTAGTGCTTTTAGTTCACTATATGCAAAATGACACTTTTTCAAGGAAATTTTCATATTCACTTGGACTATTTTTTGTAGTACCCTTTCTAGTCTTGTAAGGTGATTTTCCCAAGTTTCTGGGCAAACTATGATATCATCAATATAGATAATTAACCATCCTTCTGATAATTCTTCAGGGAATATGGTATTCATCATTCTTTGATAATGGGAAGGTGCATTTTTTATCCCAAATGGCATTCTTAAGTATTCAAAAATTCCACAATGGACTATTATTCTTAGTAGTTTCTTGGCATTGTCTGTTAAGACATTTTGATGAAAACCCTTAAGAGCATCCATAGCTGTGATGAACTTAGCTTGTGACAATTTGGTCAATGTCTCATGGATTCTAGGTATTGGATATCTGTCTGGAATGGTATATGTGTTCAGGGCTCTGAAGTCTCCTACCATCCTTGATTTTCCATTATGCCAAGTTATAATGACAAGTATAGTAACTTCTACTTGTTCATTATGTCCAACCTTTCTTAATACTCCAAGGTCCATTATTTCTTTAATGTGCACTTCTAAGGCTTCTCTAGCCCTTGGACTGGCTGGATAAGCAGGTCTTCTTAATAAAGGTGGGTAAGGCTTTTCTACATTAAGAATTATATCCACTTCATGTCTAATTATGGCACCTAGTGGCTCTTTGTCAGTTGCAAAGGCATTTTTATACTTAAATAAGAGGTCAATCAATTTTTCTTTCATTTTTCTTTTAATTCTTGATTGAATTCTGCCTCTTTAAGTTGTTCAGATATAAAAAGTTCCTTTTCTGGAATTTTTTCTTCCTTCTTAATAACTGTGATTTGTTTTTTGTTATTTAAGAAGCCAAACTTTTGTGTTTTGTTATCTCCTATGGTAAAATATCTATATTTTTGGTTGGAGATATCTATACCATAGATTGATAAGTAGTCATTCCCAAGTATGAAATGATTACTAGTACAGTTGTCCATTACTTCAAACTCTACTTTAATTCTGACACATTGTGAGGGATGAGGAAAAATTAGTGTTAAATCAATTATTCCAAGGGGCTTCATGCTCTCACTTGCACTACTAAATTTGACACCTTGTATTGGCATAAGTTTCTCTTGCCAGTTTGGGACAATGGTTTTTAAATAACTTTTGCCAACACAAGTGCAATATGCTCCTGTATCCAAGTTAACTTTTCCTTCTTGGTTATCAACCATAACAATACTTATACTTGATTTTCCAGCTGTATATCCCATTCCTCTTGCAGGTTTGGTTCTATACATTTTGGCATCTTGTATGTTTGTCAGGTTTGTGTCAGATGTTCCAACTTGTGGTAAGTTTGAATTAACATCCAGTACTTCATAAATTATATCAATATTATTAATTTGTGCATTAATTATATTGATTTCATCACTTTCAGAGCTTTCTGACTCTCCTGTCTCTTTTTCAGAGTCAGATTCCTCTTCTTTGTCATTGTGGTTTTCTGTTTCCACAATTTCATTAATATTTGCTTTTTTAAGGCAATTATTGGCCAAGTGTCCAATACCTCCACATTTATGGCATTTTCTTTGCTCATTATTGTTGGATGTATTGGGCTTAAAGGATTCTTTTGATTTATCTTTTTTGATAAATGGTTTATTTGGGCTTTTAATGTCCAATTTTTTCCAAGTCCTGCCAATTTTTGTTCTTGTCACTATATCTTCTAGTGCATTTATATACTCTTCTGTGGAGCATGGTTCTATACATCTGCTTCTTAGGGCATGTTCTAGTTCCCCTCCACATTTTTTAAGTATTTTCATGTGTACCATCTTTTGTGACATTTCTGGGTACAGTGCATTAAGCCTTTCAACTTGTTTCAAGAACCAAGTTAAAGGTTTGTCTTTCTCTGGGTCAAAGAAAGAGTTTTCAAATGCATTTTTTATCTTATACCTCCAGGCATCATTTGCCCACTTGGTGATTATTTCTTGTTTCCACCAAGACCAGGTATTTTTACCATTTGTTTGTCTTATGCCATAATACCATCTTTTTGCATATTTCTCAAACAATGAATGTAATCTTGCAGTGATTAATTCATCTGGTATGGCATAGTCTTCTTGTAACATGTCAATTGTTTTAATAAATGACATGTGGTCATATTCACCTTCTCCTGTGAATGTTGGCCATTCCTTCAATTGAGGTGCTTCCTTCATTAAGACTTGGTTATTATCTTGGTGACTCAAGTCTGTTATGAAAGGATTTGACAATTCCTCTTTTGTTTTAACAGGGCTTCTTATATGAGAAAATGGTGTTGATAACTTTGGCATATTTAAATTAGCCTCATTAATTTTATCCATTTTTTCAGTAATAAGCCTTATTTCACTCTGAATATCATCTTTCATATGCATTCTTGCTTCATCACTTTTTTCCACATGGTCCAAAAGTAATTTTTGGTGTGATGAAGTCTTTTCTTCAAATTTTTCTACAGAAATACTTAATTTATTTAATTTTTCTGTAAGATTGTCAATACTCACATCGTAATTGATTGTCAAAGTCTTGTCTTTGATATCTTTTATGTATTTATACAATTCATGTTGTCCTTGTATTAATTTTTGAGTATTGTCAATTAAATTCTTTGGTGTATTATTTTAAACAATAAACTTAATGTTGTCAATTTCTTTCTTGTTTTGCACAACAATTTTTGTTAAAGAAGATAAATTGTTATTTATTTCTTGTAGTGATAATAAACTATCTTTAATTTCTTTTAGAGGTAATATACTATTTTTAATTTCTGTTAAAGTATTTACAACATCTTTGGACAAGGTTATTTCTTTGGGAAATGAGGTTGTCTCATTCTTTGCTCTTCCTTGTCCTTGAATTCCATCAAGGTTCTGGCCATGTTGAAAACATTGTCCATGGCATCCTTTTGGATTCTTGGGATCCTGTAGCTTGGGGAATATGGTTTCCTCAAATGCTTTTTCTTGTTCTTCTTCCCTTCTTGGGGAAGTGGGCTGGCTTGGGGCTTGCTGGTAGAAGCTACTGGGGCTTCTTCCTTGGTTGCCTCCCTCTTTTTGGCGTGGTAATCCTTGATTTTTTTGATTTGAGGTTTGGATGACAGTGGATTCCATCAATTGGAGTATTTCACTATCTCCTCCTCTTGGAGGAACTTTTTCAGGATGTGCCAGGAGTTCATCACTCCTTGGTGTATTTGAGGCAGCATTTCCCAATCTTTGTCCTTGTACACTGCGTAATACTGCTTGTACTGGCTCATGTAGATGTCTATTTGAGCCCTCTGAATGTGATTTGTACCTATTTGAGTTACTCATACTGAGGTCCAATTCAGGTTCAGATATCATGGGCATTTCTGGGACTTGCCTTTGGGATAAGGCACTTCCTTGTGTGGATTCTGTTCCACTGGGGATATTGCCCTTTCTTTTCCCTTTTGAGGGATCAGGTCTACCTCTGAGTCCAGCTCCATCTGATTGGATGGAGTATTGGGAACCTCTTCTGGTAGTCATAACTTAAGAAAATAAGAAATAAAAGTATTTTAGGATAAAAATTCTTTTTATGGCAATTATAAAAGAGGTGCTCACTTTCAGAGTCTTGAATGGTGGGTCCTGGAAGGTCTAATTTCTTAGCTTTCTTTCTTTTGGTGATAACTGGTGTTGGAGAACTTTGACAAGTTTCTTCCACAAATCTCTCAACAGTAGCTTGGTTGTCTTCTGTTGGGTTATCTTCAGACACTAAAAAAGACAAATAAATATAAGTCTTTTTATAAGAAGTGTTATTTTTTGGTAAGATACGGCAATTTTCCACGTAGAAATCGCTTTTATATCTTTCAAAACTTGAAATGAATAAAGAAATGAATAAAAATTAATAAAAAAATAACTTTTTTTTTTATTGGTTTTTTAATATTTTTTAATATTTTCTATATTTTTATTTTTAAAGAATAAAATAAAAAATGAATATGATTCTTTTACAAAATTAAATTATAAAAAATTATTTTTAATTTATAAATTATCTCTTTCAATCACTAGAGTTACTCAAAGAAAGTTCTTGCAAGTCTAAGGATGTGAAAAAACCACGTGTAAGACAGTACAATTGCTTTCCAAATGCCTCAATAGCTTTTAAAATCAATAAAATATAAAATTATTATATAATTTTATGATTATAAATATAATTTATTATTGGATAAACCCAATGAGAATCTTTTTAAAGGTCTTTTAAGTAAATATCACGGCCAGGCCCCCAAATGTAAGGTTTGACTATGAAACAATAAGTAAAAATTACTAATATTTTACTTATTGTACTATGAATGTCCTTATGAATGAAATAAATAAGATAAAAAATAATTATAATAATAAAGATGTATTATAATAATTATTGCGTAAAATTAATTATATTATTAATAAAATATAATAATATAATTTATATTATAAAATATAATATAATAAAATAAATATATTAATATAAAATAATTAATATATTTAAAAGCACTTTATTATTGTTACAAACAAATAATAAAGGCGTAAAAAATTGTTTTTTATTAATAAAAAACAATTAATAACAATAATATTACCAATATTATAGTTATAAATTAATATAAATACTATTTATATTAATTCAAGAATTATTAAAATAATAATAAAGAGAAAATTATTATAATAAGAGAAAATAACCTACTTTTAACACTTAATATAATAATTTTGAAATATTTTACGCCAAAAAATATAAATAAAACCTATTCAAATTGTATTTACAATAAAAATAAAGAAAAATTAATAATATTCTTGATTTTTACGTGGAAATGAGTTTTTAGAGAGATTTTTAGCAAAAACAATTAAATAAATGATTTAATCACGTCAAAATAGATGATTATAACAAGGAGGTCTTTGGTCTTTAATAATATAATAGTTTTATATATAAAGAATAAAGAAATTACCTTTGATTTAATTGATTTAATGTTTTTGATGCGTCTGAGGGGAAAATATAGTAAAAAGAGCTCTATTTATAGTAAATACCTCCCTCCTAGAGTCCAACAGGCTTCTAGTAGACGTGTACTGATCATACCCACTGTAATTGATCAATATTTTAATGTTTGGAGATGATTACATCATTATCAAGCCATATTACATCATTATTACACCATTATTTAGAGTTATCACTATAACTCTAAGTTTGATGACATCAGAGGCTTGGCAGAACCCCAAATTTCGTGGATTTTATTAGTTTTAATCATAAACTAATAGTATTCACCAATTTTATCACTCTTAAGACTGTTAAACTTAATTTAAGGTTACTGTGAGTGATCATAGCTTCTCAAATTAAGCTCAAACTTTGATCCACAATACCTTTTAAGATTTACATGCTACAGCAATTCAGAGAGTCAATTCTGATAGCCTGGCATAACCTTATTATGCTTCCAAGAGCTTTCCATTACATCATCAAAACTCTAATTTTGATGATTTTTCTTGTAACTCATCTTTTCTGTTGAAATTCAATATTTTAAACTTCAAACCTTGATTTCAGGGGGTTATACCTTGAATTTAATAATACAAATTACATCATTCTTCACGAATGAACTAGTAGAATCCAACTGTATACTTTTTTTTTAAGTTTGGAACACTTTCACAACAAAGTGGTCAACAGCTCTGTTGATTTTTATCAATATTTCATCATAGGTTTTAATGTTGTTTATAATTTGTAAAATAAAGTTCATATCTGTGTTCTTACAGTAATTACGTGGTAACTTTATTTTTGGTTCATCATTCTATCATGTATAGTTTAGGAGATATTAGCTATGATCCTTGAATATATGCGTTGACCAAAAAAGTGCATATATTCAGGTTAATTCCTTAAGTATTAACTTTGGAAATTAGCTTATTAATTGTTTTATGTGTGAATTTTCGTGGGGAATCCACTGGTACAATGTATTTCACATGTTGTTTCATTAGTTCTTGAGATAAGAAAGGTTTTCTGGTTTTTATAAGGTATTATACCTTATAATTCATTAAATATTGACTTTACAGATATTCCATAAAAATGTTATATGTGTATTTTACCATGGGGAATCCAATGGTATAATTTATTTTACATGTTGATTCATTGGTTTTTAAGTTAAACCAATTTTGGTACCAATTTATGGTATTTTTTGTATTTTCAAGTAATTATTTTTAATGTATAATTATTCTAAGTAATTTTAATATAATTATATTAAAGGTATAATTATTCTAAGTCTTTTTTTGTGACCTTATTGGGTATGTGGTCATATCTCAAAGGCTCACAATATCCAAGCGTGAATGGACACCAGGACCCCAAGCAGGCCGTCAGGAAAGATTCCGGATGATTAGCCCTGTCCCCTCAAGTATTTATTTGTCCACCCCCCCTCCTAGGCCACCATCCAATGGTCACTTCACTCCTTGACCGGAGCGAAGTGATTATCTGGCGGATGAAGGATGGCGATGGTGAGAGGACATTTGAGCTTGGGCCGATTGTCACCATTACTTGTCACCACTGGGATTCAAATGCCAAAGTCAGTTTTCTTTCTCCTCCTTATCTCATTTATCTTCATGCAATAATACTGACTTTTTTCCATTACTCATAGAACAAAACCCACCAAATCCCCCCAACAAGACTCTCCTGTTCCTAGTTTGCCTCGCAAGCAAACCCCGCAGCAACCCACCCCAGGCCCAAGTGGCACCCAATGGTCAGAGGAATTTTTCTGCGGTAAGCAGCCAAAGTTTCATTCCATTTTAATATTCACTTTTGAGTCAAGTTAACTGACTCTTACTTCTTTTTTAGAACCCTCCAAAACCAAAGAGCCACCTATTCCTGGCCCAAGTCCATCCTCCCAACCACCTGAGGACTTTCCAACTCATGAGCCAGAACCTGAGGTGGCTCCTATGCAATCCATGGAGGAACATTTTGGTAAGTCACCTCTTCTCTTTCTCCACTGCTATCAAATTTTGCTCACCTTTTCTTCAACCATCTCCAACTCGTCCTGCCACTCCCCGCTCAATCATGATCATCGACAATACGCCCATTGGGTCCCCCCTCCCCCTTCCCAGTGCCCCCAAGAACCCCAACGCCTCCTCCCCGGTGCAAAGCCCCTCTCATTCCCACAATGACGCTCGCCAGGAATTTACCACCTTATGACCCACTTTGATGATTCCTCAAGCCATCGTCCATGAATCAATCAACCAAATCTTGTTGGAGCATCTCTGCTTGCTCCACATGATTCCTTTAGTGGATGCAAATCATTGAAATGAGATGCACCAGGAATTCTGGGAGGAGCTAAATTCCCTCCTAGTCCAGGCACTGGAGCCTTATCCAAAGGAGGACATCAACAGGATAGTATCCAAATTCTTAGAAAAATAAAAATTTAAAAAAAATCTCATTATTTCTTCTTTTGATCTTTTGTAATACTTTCTTTCAAATAAATTATTTGTATTCAATGATTGCTATTTTCCATTTATATTACATTCTTTTCTCACGTGAAATTATATTTTCCTCAATGGTTCAAACATCCTATTTCCTGAGAATGATTTTTGTAAGTGCCCCACCAAAAGTTTGAGTGAGTATTTGTTTGTGTGAACCTATTTTTCCAAAAATGCACCAATAGTGACCGTTACTGTCTCCTATATTCTCTTATTCCATGGTTTAGAGCCATACCAAATCTTAATTGTAAAAAAGCAGGAGGTTCCTGCATGTGAGCAATCCACTCCAGATTCATGAGACATTGCCTTTCCTATGGTCACACGCTATTAAGCTTAGTCATGTATTGAATTGTTTAAATTGTCAGGAACCCTCACAAGTGTAAGGATTGGCATGTGAATTGTCGGAAGCCTGCACAGGCCTAAGGAATTTTTAGCATCATCGGGAACCTTCACAAGCGTAAGGACTCACATGTGAATTGTCAGAACCTGCACAAGCGTAAGCATTGGCGTGTGAATTGTCCAAAGCCTGCACCGGCGTAAGGAAATGTTTGAATTGTTGGGAACCTACACAAGCATCAGGATTTGGGTGTCAACTATCGCATTCCTGCACCGGCGTAAGAAAACTGTTAAATTGTTGGGAACCTGCAGAACGTAAGGAATTCAGTGGGAGGCTTCAGGAGCCTGCACTGCCGTAGAAAGGTTTTTGAATTATTGGGAGCTTTTAAAATCATAATTATTTGCGTGTGAAGCGTTGGCAGCCTGCACAGGGGTAAGGATTTTTTAGAATTGTCAGAACCTGCACAAGCATAAGGATTTGCGTGTGAAGCATTGGCATGCTGGACGAGAGCAACAAACCAGGACATATGTACAATGGCATGCCACCGTACATAATCCACTTCACCCCTTTTTCATGTGAGCCACCCTATCTCCCGCACTCCAAACCATCCAATCCTGGTGTACATTGTCCTTTGCCTTACCCCACCATTATTCACCCATCATGCTTCAATTCCAACACACATGCAAATATCCTCATTCTTTGAATTGGCATGAGATTGTATGACCATCCCTTATTTGATAGCCCGCTCTCTCGCCCATCTCATAATAGCCGTGGCTTTTTTGGCACATTGTTTTTGCCAACCTACTTGAGAATTGCGTGGACATACCCACTAGTGTTGTGCTTTTCTTGTCCTGTGCCAGATCAGTATAATGAACAAATGTACTACTGGCCCACACTACCTGAATGAGCCCTTGACATGTGGATAGATCAATCCAAAAATTCTCATTGGGAAAAATCAATTTTCCCCCTGTATACCACTTTGACACATCTCTTTGAATTTGGCCATTCCGCTTATCAGCTTGACACCACCATCCCGAAGCATACAGCAATGCATCCTTATTAAGATGAGGTGAGTTTTTGAATCCATTCATGGTGAAAGTGAGTGCAGAAGCAAACTTGCATGCACCCTGATTTGCGGGAATATTTCCTTCATAGTTGACTTGATCAAAAGACAGAACCCCCAATGAGTTGTAGCAATTTGGAATCTTCTCAAATAAATTATCCCCAACATATTTTAAGGATTTACCGAAAATGCAACCCACCAAGCTAAGATTGGAACCTTGGTTCCGCCATTCATCTTTTGCATTTCAATTTTCCCGACACTTCCATACAGACCAAATTGTTCATTCTTTGTGCCGCATTTGCGCCACCCAATCGCAAACATAAATCCCTCCAGTAATGCTCCATTTGTTGCACTCGGGTTGGTGAGTCTCTTTTTGCGAGATAAGAATTGTGATAATTCATCCCATTGATTGACCTTGACTTCACTCATTGTTGTGAATGGTCTGAATTTGACAAGGGCAATGAGTAATGCGGTTGAAGAGAAAATTGCCACATGGCCAAAGTGAATGTTTTTGATCTGATTGACATCCACAACCCTCCAAATCTCACTTGGTGTGAGCCTTGAGGTATATTTTACATACCCAAATAGGCCACAATTATTTTAAAAATAAATTTTAAATTATGCATAACTCATAAGTCATGCATATATCCAAAATTCATCATTTTTAATTTCAGAAAAGATGAATAACTTTTTATTGAGTAAGTAAATCCATGGATTGAAGACCAGATCTGGATTCTACACTAAAATTTACCTAGGGTAGATCCATAGAGTGAATAAGCTAAAATTAACTCTTTGAGGTGGTAAAATGGAAAATACTTCAATACCACATCATCAATACCACATAAAAGATCCGTGAAAATGTTTTTTTTTCTTAATTTCACGCCAAAATAATGGGAATGTGACAAATCCCATGTTACATATACACTAAGAATAGTTTTATGCATGTTTTGAGCACTTAATATCATGGTATTCTTACATGGACTTTTGGTATACCCATAGTGGATATCTCAGAAGCTCAAATTACTATTTTGACGTGAAAAATAGGCAAGGGGGACAAAAGACATCAAGGAGAGCCAGGGTACCCAACTGCTGAGGCCTCAGAGGCGTGGACAGCTCCAAAGCTTGGATCAATGGCTGATCTTGGCCTAATTGGTAAACTAAAACCTTTTGGGAACTTGGTTACCATGTTACAACTACAGTAAAACTTAAGAAAATAGCAAATAACCTGCTATTTTGACATGCCAAGGAGGTAAAGAGCTACTTAGACTCCTGTAACCATGTCAATTCTTAATGAATTTCCATGGATAAACCCAAAAAGAGTAATTAAAACCCTTTTGGACTTGTATCCATTGATTTACCTCATAGCAACCAGTGAAACACTGATATTTGCAATTCTACGTAGAAATGAGGTAAACATTTCAAAAATTCATCAAAAATACAATTCTTAATGAATCTTCCTGAAGCTTTCAGGACTAATGGAGTACTCTATTATCTATATTACAACCTGTGATGAAATTGGCAATAACATTGATAACTTTGAAAAATCAATGATTATTTTGGAATAAAAGAAAATTTACAGATGTTACTCTTTTTATTCTTAACCATATTGGGGTTGGTAGTCACGTAAAAGTATCAATTAAGTAATTATGATAATCTTACGTGACAACAGATGATGAAATCAATAATCCAAAAAGGGTTATTGTTTTCTCACTCACTGGTTTTTCAGTTTGCTCCATGGAACACCTCTGTGAGCTGTTGTTGACTTAAAAGAAGCCTCTTCTTGCTGTTTTTTTCACATCATCATCTTATTATCATTTAAATCATTATTACAAACAAGTAAGTATTAGTTACAGCTATTCTTAAGTGTTTTAAATCTTTCAGAATCAACCAGAAAGACGTGAAATCATAGAATCCAACTTTGTATTGTTGTAATACTGTTATAAATCCATTTTGATCCTTAAAATCCACAATTCTACATCAAATCTCTCTATCCTATCTTTCAATAAGCTCTTTGGAATATTAGTGAATGATTTATCTTTAATTCTTAAAGTTTTTCTCTAAAAATTAGTTTTATTCAAGAATTATCATTATAATTATTCTTGCAAAAGATAATTATATATTAAAATAATTTTATCATTTTAATAAAAGAAGTTTTATTATTAAAATCTTCTTGTAATTGATTCTAGTAGACAATGACTTGCTCACTGTTAAAATCACTAGGAGTGCTTAACACGTGAAAGAAAGAATTCTTTAATTATTTAATTGTGGCTATAATCATATTTTATTATTATATTTTATAAGAACAGACACAGTACTGTTGATTAATAGTGATATTATCATCAGTTTCATAGTCACATCTTACATTTGGGGGCCTGGCCCCGATTTTATCCATAGAATTGGCTTCAATCATATTCTAGATTTCATTTTTGTGTTCTAAAAAACCACCATACCTACCACATCTTACATTTGGGGGCCTGGCCGTGTTTTTTGAACCTTGTACCCTTAATTAATATATCTTTAAGTTCTAAAATATGTTGATATAATAATTTTTTCTTGCATTTTGAAGTTAAAATAATTCTTATTTTTGAAATTGTTTTGAAAATCTTTTTCATCGAGAAATTTGGTTTATTTTTATAATGTTTTTACATGTGGCTTTTTCACATCCAAAAACTTATAAAATTATTCTTTGAGTTACTCTGAATTAATTTTCATTCAAAATCTTGAATTTTGAATTTTTTTCTTTAAAAAGAGTAATTTTTTAATATTAAAAAATATAAAACTTATAAAAAATCTTTAAAAATAATTTTTTCTCTTTTATAGCTTTTCTCTAGTGTCTTTAATCAAATACTGTGCAGCTGGAAACAGACTCAGTAAAAGATATATCACTAGTCCAGAATCTTCAAAAGCAGAATCTTAAGACAGTATTGAGGTGAAAATTGCTAAAAGAGGCACCTTATTTAACTCAGAAAAGGCTAAATTACCACCAAAAGGTGTGTATTTTATCTTATATTTTAACCTTTTATTTTTAAATTGACGTGAAAATGGTGCATACCAGAAATGGAAGCAACTATTCAGTCCAACCAGATGGATGTGGACAAGGAAGAGGCAAGACCAAATCCAGAAGATCCAAGTCTTCCACAAGAAGGACACAGTGAGTGATTTATCTTTAATTCTTAAAGTTTTTCTCTAAAAATTAGTTTTCTTCAAGAATTATCATTATAATTATTCTTGCAAAAGATAATTATATATTAAAATAATTTTATGATTTTAATAAAAGAAGTTTTATTATTAAAATCTTCTTGTAATTGATTCTAGTAGACAATTACTTGCTCACTGTTAAAATCACTAGTAGTGCTTAACACGTGAAAGAAATAATTCTTTAATTATTTAATTGTGGTTATAATAATATTTTATTATTATATTTCATAAGGCAAGACACAATACTGTTGATTAATAGTGATATTATCATCAGTTTCATATGCACATCTTACACTTGGGGTCATATTTGCTGATACTGGCATTGAAACTTGTGCTGTTGGTCAAGGGGAGGAAAACAAC
Organism: Austropuccinia psidii; assembly: GCA_023105745.1. Lineage (NCBI taxonomy): Eukaryota > Fungi > Basidiomycota > Pucciniomycetes > Pucciniales > Sphaerophragmiaceae > Austropuccinia > Austropuccinia psidii. The sequence continues at coordinate 21,314,830 of JALGQZ010000016.1, forward strand.
CTATTCATTTGGGTCATTTTGCACTCATTTGTCTTTTGGGATCTCCCAATATTCCCAAGTGGTTGAGGGATCACTTTGTGTTGAAGCAGACAAGATATCAGATACTGCTTCTTGCCATTTGAAGCTAAGGAGTTTTGAGTCCATAATGGTGCCCAATGCCCAAGGAGCTTTATTCGGCACACATCCTTCGACTTCCCTGTTGGAGCCCAAATGACATTGGCACAATCTGAACCGACTAAAGCCAATGTTCTTCCGTGGGGCCCAATGAGGGTGCCACATAAATGTGGAACCCAACGCTTTCCTGCGAGTTCCCTTTTACGCTCTTTTACTTTTTTCTTGAATGGCATGCTTGCAGCGGAAAATTAAATGAAACCAAATGATCACTGATTTATTAATATCACCTAAATTGGATTGCAGTCGATGAATCTTTTTTAATTGCGGCTAAAAAGAAAGCTCTCACCTGACCTTTGCAAATTTGCAATCTCAAATACCTCCACCTGAAAATTGCAGTGGATGGTGCATTATTCAATTTCACATATTGATGTTCCCATGCAATCACTTTCCAATCCAACCATGTGGAATATCGCAAGCACACGCGAATGCAATATGCACCCTGCTGTGGATCCCTAGTTACCCTAGTCCTCTTGAAAGACACAGGAACATTTGGCCTATTATGGGCTGGCGGTAAGTGATAAAAGCGACTTCCCCCAAACCCCCCGTGTGTGCTACTTTCGAGCACAACTGCCTGATTCAGCTTGCGTCTTGTCAGAGTATTTTCAATGGTGTACAGAGGCATGCCGCCATACAATTACTATTGGTATTCATACTGTGCCATCCGGGAAGTAGTAGGATAGGTACTCACTATTAATAAATTCATAAATGACTTTGAAAAATTCAATTACAGTCTATCTAGTACAAAGCTAATCTAAAACGGGTCAATCCTGGTTGTAAGCTTAGCAGACCTGGGTACAGTCAATGTGACCTCATCACTTGAACCAAGACTGTGCTTTGCCACCCAGGAATCACCAAAGTCTAATACCAAGCATCATGAAAATTAAAATGTAAGAGGTACAGTGGGGTTAAAAGACTCTGATGAGAAGAAACTTTTATTCAGTAAATTACATATATACTTATTAGTATGTAGCAACACTGGCTCCACTAGATTTTTACCCTCTAAAGGTTTTTTGGAAATGTCAATGAGTGATAAAGCCCCTTTAACTGAGCTTGTTCTCCAGTCATCTGAGCATAGCATCAAACCACAAACCCCCGCCGCACAGAAAGCCGCTAATATACCATAGCAAATTTGATTTATTCCAAGATTCTTGTTGTGGGAACTCCTCTTGTGTGGGATTAAAATGAGGCAGTACCTGGAGGGGGAAATCACAGGTAACTAGTTTTGAATTTCTAATAACTCCTGTAACCAAGGGTGGCAAGGGTGTATTGCCTGCCCCTCCTAAAATACTGAACAAAATCTTCCTTGGAGCTCACAAACCAAAATAAAACTAGTAAGTGTCTTTACAACTGCAGAAGACAAAATTCAGCAGTCTCAGATCAGGCCTATTCAATAAATAATATGAAAAATAATGTCAGTAAGTTTGGTTAATTAAGATTTTAATGAAATACTTGTCTTTATAATTTATTTTTTTTAGTGAAATTGGGGCAAGTGGTTTCTTCTTGGTGATAAATCCATGGTAAGATGGGTTATTTAAGGTTTTCTGGAAAATTTGATGAGTTTTGATAAAGGTAATTTTCTTAATTTAAAGTTATAATAGAGTAAAATAATTTTTTAAAGGTGTGGTTTTTTTAAGAGTGGTTAATAATAAGATAAAATTGTATTTGTTATATTTAAAAGGTAAGATTCTTTGATATTGGATTTTTAAAGCCGTAACTTATTTTTAAGTCTTGATAAATGGTGTTAATTTTACTGGATAAAATATTTTAATAGAGTAGCAACCCTAATCTTGGGTTCTCCTTAATTTAATAATTATTTTTTTATTTTTTTTAATAATACGATTCCACTGAGCTTAGCTACTGGGTAATCTTCAACACTATACTTCCACTGAGCTTAGCTACTGGGCAAGTAAAATTCACTATAATTTTCTGGACTACCTCCCTGGTGAGGGATGAATTATTCCTGTGCTTGCAATGTGCAGGGTATATAATGTGCATGGGAGGGGATTTTGAAATTTGGGGGGAGAGAGCCTCTCTATTTATACCTTTTGGGAGCCCAGGGGGCCCTCCATGAGAGCTGTCTGGTTCCACTTTAATTCCGCTTGATTTCATCATGTGAATCCATTTATGGTGAGGACCTTTCTTGCATGGGTCAGGTGATTTAAGGTTGGGTGATGGTTTTCTTTTCTGCACAGCCTCCATTCATCACATGATGGTTTTTTGGTGAACTAATTATGATGTGATATTCTTGAATTTTCCTTGCATGCATGAGGTTATTTCATTTTGGCTGAGTATTTTCGTTGTGCACAGCCTCTTTTCTTTCTCATGATATTCTGTTGGTGGATGGAGTATCACATGATGAATTTGAAATTCCTTTGCATATGTCATATTTTAGGCTTGGTAGAAGTGGCTGTGTAATTTATGCAAGTGTCATGGTTGTTTTTCTTCTTCTTGAACTTTAAAATGAGGTAAGGTGATAATTTCTTGCACTGATGAATTTACTGTTATGTATGAGATGATGTGATTTTTGAGTTTGACACATGCTGTGCATAGTCATGTGGTTGAGATTTAATTAGAATTGTGTACTGCATGCAGCCTGTTGTAACTAGCTTTGGTTTGCATGAGGTGGTGAGTGGTGTAAATAATTATGATTCTGTTTTAAGGCTTTGAGTGGGGCTACTGTGGTAATAAGATAAGGTACTCCTGTGGCTGTGTTGTAAATGACTTTCAGGAATTCCATGGAGTTGAGCTTTGCATCATGTGACTTTTCTATGTTGAGCTCTAGGTTTCTTTTTAATTCATTCAGTTGTCATTTTCTTGCTGCATGAGTACTGTGGCTATAAGGGGGTGTAAAGCTGGGTGGGGTGTGTAATTTAAAGGGTGGTACCTTATTTGTTGTAACTAGTTTACTATATGTAACTTGATTTTTACATATGCATAAGGAAATTGAATAATTTATTTAAAAACATACACTGCCCTTTGGTTCCTGTGCCATGGTTTTATGAGTTAAATCCAGGTTCTTGCTGTAAAATTGACCTTTTGGTGTAAAATTTGATTGTAAGTCTGCCTGTAGGCTGGATTTACTGCTGTTTTGGGGTACTATGAGCTTGAGCCCGGTGAAAAAAAATTGTATGAAATTCCACATTGTGACATTTCAAAAGATCTTTGATGGCCACATTTTTTTTTGAGTTTGTGAGTTTGCCTTTGATTCCATTAACTTCAACCTTTGTATGTGCACATACCATGTTGTACACAATCATCAAATGGATAACTATATCCATTAGATCCCCCAGGTTCTTGTGCGGCTTTGTGGATATCTCATTGTCAGCCCCTCCACCTTCAAAGCTGGGTTGGGTTGGATTTTGCTTCGATTTACTCAAGCAGGAGGCAAGGTATTCAACTGCTCCCCTTTTGAGTCCCAGGGGATTGGTCAAATTTGATGTTGGTGCAACATATGGTTTGGGTGCAATCACATTGTATGAGACTAAACTAATGGATTCAAACATAACATTTTCCCAAAAATGTTTAACTGGATTGGCAGGGTAAAGAAGGCTCTGAACTATTTTGAAGAAGGAGTGTTCAGATTTTGGGAGATTATCTGGAGGTTCAGCTGATTCTTTCATCAATTTGAGATTCCAAATGTTGTTATCAAAAAACTATTCTGTTTCTGTTGGCTTAAAAAAATCTAACCTTGTATATTGCAATTTATATCACCAGTCAATAGCCAATAATCATGTATCATGCACAAAGATAAAACTCATCTGCCATCTCAAGGTCCTCCATGCAGGCCTACATGTTAAGGTCTTGGTTACTGATCACCTTAATACCAACAGGCAGGAATGTATGAGCATCCTTTGTTGGTAAATTGTCCCATTGATTTTTTTAAATACTTTTGATATTATCAAGCCACCTTTTCCATCATTGTTGAGTAATATTGGAATGATAATTCAAAATGCCTGCAAACTCTTCCATGCAGGATAAAAATATTCTTTGAAAATTAGCAGAGGATGACACTTCGGGCTCAGGGTCAGGAATTATATCAATCATATCTCATCCCATTGTATCATGTTTAATTTTCTCCCTTTCTTGAAAGGCTTGAATATTTTGAGGAGAGGCGAGAGGGGTTTCATCATGGATTGTTTCATTTAGTATGGGGGGGTTCAGTATGCGGAGGTTAATTATCAATATAGTCCACTTCGACATTGATAATTTCATCACCTTGATCCCAAGAATCCTTTGCGGCTTCAAAGGTACGGCGTTTTTTGTTTGTTTTTTTGGTTTCATGTATATCTGGTCTTTTTCCTAATCCTTTTCCTGGAAATCCAATTACAACTTGAGATCTGTTAGCTGGCGCCTCTTTTGTGGCTTCAAGACTAAAGTATTAGTAACTTAATAAACTAATTATAAGTGGAATACTATTTAAATGAAATTAATAGACACGTCACTTGATTTATAATGATGTACTGTTGGAATTTAGGCTTCAACAGTAGAAATGAATGATAATAGTGAATTGAATCACATAGAAGTGAGAGCGCTCAATATTTCTAAAATAAAATTTAAATGATTTTAATTGTAAAAATATATTGGTGTAAGAGCTCTGAGGATTAATTCAAAGAGAATTAATCCTCTTTAAGTATTGTAATTACAAATTCAAATTCAAAATAATATGAAATAACTTTTGTTCCAATGAGGAATGATCTGTTATAGCGACATGAACAGATATAACAACAAGATTGATGACATAGTGGGAACTTTATACTATGACATATTTAGGAATCAGTCATAGCAAAAAGATGAAATTTATATTATAATATAATGAGTTTAAGTATTTGAAATTTATACAAAATAATAAAAGAAAATGAGACAAAATTTTTAAAGAAAGTGATTGGGCTCTGTATAGCAGGTAAAGGTTTACAGGCTTGCAGGCTCACAAGATCCTTCAGGTAGAGATTCTCCCACCTCCACACCTGCCCATATATTCTAAGCAGCTATTTCTATCAATTTTTTTTTTAATTAGTAATGGACCTATGGTTCAAATCCATTTTGAGGAGGCTCATGGCTTCAGCAATCTTCTGACGCACATGATCAGGAATTTTACTATCATTTTTAATTTTTTCGAGCCTTTGGATAGTTTGACCAATGGTGAAAACAAATTTTTCCTTGGATACAATTTCCACCTCCCCACTGAAAATTACACCATCTTGCCCATCATCTTCTGTCGGTGCACAAGGTTCAACAGTCTTTTCCTTCTCATAGCTTTTAAAATTTGCTTTCTGAGAGCTTGGAGGCTGACCTGAAATGAAGGCTATGACACAATATCAGGATTTGAGAGATTTGAAATATTCAAGATGGATGCATACTCACATTCTGGAAGAAATGGTGGATCTTGATTATATTCATGTGACTGGCTCTCTACTTCAATGCCTAATTCACAACTACTGGCCATATCAGAGATTTCACTTCCACTCTCTGGGGCTGAAGTTGGTTGTTCATTGAATTCAGTTGAGTTTCCCGTTGTTTGGGCCATAGCGGAGATAGTTTATTAAGCAAATAGATGGTGACGAGTTGATTGATAACTTGTTTGAAAATTTTTGAATAAAAAGATCCAAATTGAAGAAAAAAGATGGAAGTAAAATAAGTTTAAAATAGTTGATTCTTTTTGAGGTAATATTGGACAATTTTGGCAAGTTTGAAAGAAGTTAAATATCAATTTAAAGCAGTTTAAGAGTTATTGAATAACCTAGAAAAAAAAGCATTTTAGAACCACAAGCTGACCAAAATAAACCTGTTCATTAACAGACTTGGAACATTCTATTTAAATTGTATTGCATTTGCAAAATATAATCTGTCGGGAAATTGAAGGAGGCAATGTGTTGCAAATCATTTCATCTCATTCAAATGAAATCACTTCCCTGTGAGACATTGAATAAAGTTGACTAGTGAGAAACCTACTTAAGTCAACTTTTGAACTATTCAATGCTCATGAGGTAAGGACTAAGCAAAGTGTTCCATTTGAATGATATGAAATAAAATGGTTTTGTCGGGGAAACAGGAGACACAATTCTTTTCTTAAATAGTGCACTTATTACATTTCAAATTGTGAGTCTCATGATTTAAACCCTAACCACAACATTGTGAATATAATGACCAATTTCCCCTTAGGTCCTGTTGGCAGAGAAGGCCACTCAGCATATTTTGGCAATTGCATTCATCGTGTACGCCAACAAGCCACCGTACACTATGGATGCAATACGGAAGCGTAAGGATGGTAAGCAATGTCGGGAGGGCACTCGGCAAGCCTAAGCATGGTCAGCAGTGTTGGGTGCATGTCAGAAGGGCACTCTGTGAGCGTAAGGATGGTAAGCAGTGTCGGGAGCATGTCGGGAGGGCACTCCGCAAGTGTAAGGATGGTAAGCAGTGTTGGGAGCATGTCGGGAGGGCACTCCAGGAGCATAAGGATAGTAAGCTGTGTTGGAGGCATGTTGGGAGGGCACTACACAAGCGTAAGGATGGTAAGGGCAGGGTTGTGAAAGCGTAAGGAATGGTGAGGATGGAGATGGGGGGGCAGTGTTGGAGTCTCATCTGGAGGGCGGTGCGGGCGCATAAGCATGCTAAGCGTTGGGGAGGCGGAAGCCAATGAGGTGAAAATACCCAAATGTTGCAAATAATGTTGAAATGGGTTTGGGCTTTGAGTGACATTCTCATGTGACACATGTGATGATTGATGTTGTCTTGATGCTGACGTGATGTGACCCACTAAATCCAGTGACTATAAAGTGACACTAACGCGACTGAAGCAATATTTTATACTGACCGTGGTGCAACGTGAAGTCAATCACCAACAATTGAAATGAGATCCTCCCTGGTGAGAACCATGCTCCACAGAAGAGTATATCAATGCACTAGAGGACATAGTGACAAGAACAAAAATTGGCAGAACTTGGAAGAAATTTGACATTAAAAGTCCAAATAAGCCATTTATCAAAAGAGATAAATCAAAAGAAGCTTTCAAGCCCAATACATCCAACAATAATGAGCAAAGAAAATGCCCTAAATGTGGATTTATTGCCCACTTGGCCAATAACTGCCTCAAAAAGGCAAAGATTAATGAAATTGTGGAAACAGAAAACCACAATGACAAAGAGGAGTAATCTGACTCTGAAAAAGAAACAGAAGGGTCAGAAAGTTCTGAAAGTGATGAAATTAATATAATCAATGCAAAAATTAATAATATTGATATAATTTATGAAGTACTAGATGTTAACTCAAACTTACCACAAGTTGGAACATCAGACACAAACCTGACAAATTTACAAGATGCCAAAATGTACAGAACCAAACCTGCAAAAGGAATGGGATATACAGCTGGAAAATCAAGTATAAGTATTGTTATGGTTGATAACCAAGAAGGAAAAGTGAACTTGGATACAGGAACATATTGTAACTGTGTTGGTAGAAGTTATTTAAAAATCATTGTCTCAGATTGGCAAGAAAAACTTATGCCAATACAAGGTGTCAAATTTATTAGTGCAAGTGAGAGCATGAAGCCCCTTGGAATAATTGATTTAACACTAATTTTTCCTCATCCCTCACAATGTGTCAGAATTAAAGTAGAGTTTGTGGTAATGGACAGCTTTACTAGTAATCACTTCATACTTGGATATGACTACTTATCAATTTATCGTATAGATATCTCTAACCAAAAAGATAGATATTCTACAATAGGAGACAACAAAAGACAAAGGTTTGGCTTCTTAAATAACAAAAAACAAATCAAAGCTATTAAGAATGGAGAGAAAAGCCCAGAAAAGGAACTTTTTATATCTGAACAACTCAAAGAGGCAGAATTCAATCAAGAATTAACAGAAAAAATGAAAGAAAAATTGATGGACCTCTTATTTAAGTACAAAAATGCTTTTGAAACTGACAAAGAGCCACTAGGTGCCATAATTGGGCATGAGGTGGATATAATTCTTAATGTGGAAAAGCGCTACCCACCTTTACTAAGGGGACCTGCTTACCCAGATAGTCCAAGTGCTAGAGAGGCCTTGGAGGTACAAATCAAAGAATTAATGGACCTTGGAGTATTGAGAAAAGTAGGAAATAATGAACAGGTAGAGGTCACTACACCTATCATTATAGGTTGGCATAATAAACAATCAAGAATGGTAGGAGACTTCAGAGCCCTGAACACCTATACCATTCCAGACAGATATCCAATACCCAGAATCCATTGTCACAAGCTAGGTTCATTACAGCCATGGATGCCTTAAAGGGTTTTCATCAAAATTTCTTATCAGACAATGCCAAGAAACTACTGAGGGTAATAGTCCACTGTGGGATTTTTGAATACTTAAGAATGCCATTTGGTATAAAGAATGCACCTTCCCATTATCATAGGATGATGAATAACATATTTCCTGAAGAATTATCAGAAGGATGGTTAATTATCTATATTGATGATATCATAGTTTGCTCAGAAACTTGGGAAAATCACCTTAAAAGACTAGAAAGAGTACTACAAAAATTGGTGCAAGTGAATATGAAAATTTCCTTGAAAAAGTGTCATTTTGCATATAGTGAACTAAAAGCACTAGGACATGTTGTATCTGGACTTAGTCTAGGCATAGATGAGAGCAAAGTAGCAGCAGTACTACTTAAGCCAATGCCTCAATTCAAAAAATAAATTCAATCATTTCTAGGATTTGCTGGTTACTATAGACAGCATATAAAGGACTTTGCAAGAATTGCCAAATCCTTGTATAAACTATGTGATCAACAAACAGTCTATGAAATGACAGAAGAAAGAGTCAAGGAATATGAATAATTGAAAAATTCCTTAACAAATGCCCCATTTCTTCTAATGCCAGATTGGAAACTACCCTTTAAACTTTACATTGATGCTTGTGGAAAAGGACTAGGTGCTGCACTACACCAGACACAAATTATCAATGATAAACCAGTGGAAGGACCAATTTGTTTTATTTCAAGACAGATAAAGCCAACAGAAGCAAGAAATGGAGCAAGCCAAATGCAATGCCTCTGCTTAGTGTGGGCTTTAGAAAAATTACATTATCACTTGGATGGAACAGCATTTGATGTGATTACAGACTGTCATGCTATAAAATCTCTATTAAATATGAAAACTCCAAATAGACATAGGCTGAGATGGCAAATTGCTATCCAAGAATATAAAGGAAATATGACTATTGTTCATAAATATGGTAATATTCATACAAATGCAGATGGTCTTAGCAGATGAGCTCTAGCAAATACCCCTGACAATCCAGCATGGGTACCACAAGAAGAGCACCATATAGAAGGAATATGTGTTACAGACATTGGCACAGAATTCTTTAACCAAGTTGTAGAAATCTATAAGATAGACAGCAATTTCCATATCTTAAGCCAGCTTCTAATGAGATACTCCAAAGACCCATCACTTTCATCAAAATTAGATGAAACATGGAAAAAGGCATATGATGAAGGAAGGTCCCACCACCTTGATGGGATCCTTTACCATAGAACAAAACACACATGGGTTATGGCCTTAGGAGATAGAACCCTGATAAACACTATTTTATATGAGTGTCATGATAGTGTTGCAGCTGGACATCTCTCAGAAGACAGAACACTAGAAAGGGTGAAAACCTGCTCTTGGATTGGAAGAAAGATGTTGAAGAATACTGCCAGACCTGTGACAGATGCCAAAAAGCCAACAGAGCCACAGGAAAGAAATTTGGAATGATGATCCAAATCCAAGAACCAATATCCCCTTGGGAAATAGTTCATATGGATTGGGTAACAGCCTTACCCCCAGGAGGAGACAGAAGCTATGATGCATTCCTAGTATTAGGTGACAGGTATAGCAAAACTCCCATGTTCCTACCATGTCACAAAGATGACACAGCTATGGACACAGCCATAATGATGTGGAATAAAGTCATTAGCCATACAGGCTTATTCCAGAATATTATAAGTGACAGAGACCCAAAATTCACTTCAGCATTATGGACAAATCTCCATAACTTGTTTGGGACAAAGTTGTCATTCTCAACAGCTTACCATCCTCAAACTAATGGTTTAGCAAGAGAATCACACAAAACTTGGAGGACATGATCAGAAGATTCTGTGCTTATGGACTGGAATTCAAATATTCTGATGGTTTTACCCATGATTGGTGTACACTAATACCAGCCCTTGAACTGGCATATAGAACATCAATCCATTCTTCTACTGCCAAAACACCAGCAATTCTAGAAAAAGGTTGGAATCCAAGACTTCCTTATGATACCCTCAAAAAGGACTTAGTGGATATACATCCAACAGCAAGCAGTTTTAAGATAATGCTTGACTAAGCAAGACACCATGCAAACAGATGTATGCAAGATTCTTTTGAATATGCAAAAGAAAGATGGGATAAAAGTCATAAACCACATGAATTCAAAATAGGAGACTTGGTCCTAGTATCAACCCTTAATTTCAATAACATAAAAGGTCCAAAGAAATTGAAAGATTCCTTTGCAGGACCATTTATGATAAAATCACTTCATGGACCCAATGCTGTGCAATTGGAACTCACAGGTGAATTAATGAACAAACACCCAGCTTTACCTGTACGTCTGATAGAACCTTACAGCTCACGCAATAAGGAACTATTTCCACTAAGAAATAAACCCCCACTTGAAATTCCCCCCTTGGAAGAAGGAGAAGAAAAGAAAATTGTAAAAGTCCTTAAAGAAAGAAGGACATGAGACAAAAAAGAAAGAGAATACCTTGTAAGGTATAGAAATACAACTCAAGAAGATGAATGGCTACTTGAGAAAGATATAACAAATGCTGATAAGCTACTAAGAAGGTTCAGACATGAAAGAAAACCTAAAGAATAGAAAAATCAAGCATTATTGAGCTTCAAGACTAACAAAGTCTATTGAAGAGGTAGGACAGTGGATGATACCCTAATTACACATATCAGATTGTGGTACAATATTTTTTGGTGGTAGGGAATGTGAGCCTTTGAGATATGACCACATACCCAAAAAGTTCACAAGAAATATTTGCAATAATTATACCTTAAAAATAATTGCCTTAAAGCTACAAAAATGCCATAAATAGGCATAAAACTTTTTTTAATTTAAATTCCAATGAATAAACATGTGAAATAAATTACGCCATTGTATTCCCCATGGTAAAATACACATATACCATTTTTATGGCATATCTGTAAAGTGAATATTTAAGGAGTTATAAGTAATAATACCTTTTAAAAAACATGAATCCTGAATTATTTCAAATAGAAATGCAAAAACATGTGAAATATATGTTACCATGGAATTCTTCATAAAAATCTACACATAAGACAGTTAAGAAGATAATCTCCAAATTCAATACTTAAGGAGTTAAGCTGAATATATGCACTTTTTCGGTCAACGCATATATTCAAGGATTTTAGCCAATATCTTTTGAAATATACATGATAGAGTGACGAACAAAAAATGAAGTCACCACTTAATTATGGTAGGAATACAGAAATGAACTTTATTTCACAGGTTATAAACAAGGTTAAAACGTGTAATGGATTATTGATTAAAATCAATAGAGCTGTTGACCACTTTGTTGTGAAAGTGGTCCAAACTTAAAATAAAGTAGACAGTTGGATTCTACTAGTTTAGTTGTGAAGAAGTATGTTTTTTTATTACAATATTCAAGGTATAACCCCTTGAAATCATGGTTTGAAGTTTAAAATATTAAATTTTGACAGAAAAGATGAGTTACAAGTAAAATCATCAGAAATACAGTATTGATGATGTAATAAAATGCTCTTGGCAATGTAAAGAGGACATGCGAAGCTATCAGAATCCACTCTCAGAATAGATTTAGCATTTATAACTTAAAAGTTATTAATGATCAAAATTTAAGCTTAAATTTGATCATTTAAGATCACTCACTGTAATCATATTTTAAGTTCAAAAGTCATATAAGTGATAAAACTGGTTAATACTACTATAATACGATTAATACTAATAAAATGCACGAAGTTTAGGCTCATTCCAAGCCTATGATGTAATCAAACTTAGAGTTATAGTGATAACTCTAAATAATGGCGTAATTATGAGGTAAGATGGTTTGATCATGATGTAATCATCACCAAACCTTAAAATATTGATCAATTCTAGTAGAAAGAATCAGTAAGGGTCTACTAGAAGCCTTCTAGACTCTAGGAGGGAGGTATTTACTATAAATAGAGCTCTTTTTACGCTGTTTTCCCCTCAGATGCTTACAAAACATTAAATCATTAAATAAAAAGGTAATTTCTTTTTTCTTTATATATAAAACTTTTATATTATTAAAGACCAAAGATATTCTTATTATAATCTTCATCTCTGACGTTATTATTGCAATTACTTAATTGTTTTGTTTCAATTTCTCTTAAAAACCTCTATTCCATGTAAAATCAAGAAAAATTGTAATTTCTCTCAAATTTTATTGTAACTAAAATTCAAATAAGTTGTATTTACATTTTTAGGCGTAAAATTATTCAAAATTACTATCTTAAGCATTAAAAGTAGGTTATTTCTCTTATTATAATAATTCTTTTCTATTATTACATTAATAGTTCTATAATTGATATAAATAGTATTTATATTAATTTATAGCTTTAATATTTGTAATATTATTGTTATTAATTGTTTTTTATTGATAAAAAATAATTTTTTACGCCTTTATCATTTGTTGGTAACAATAATAAAGTGGTTTTCAATATATTAATAATCTTATATTAATATATTTACTTATTATATTATTTTTTTATAATATAGATTATATTACTATATTTATTTAATGATATTATTATTTTAGCCCATAATTATAATAATTCTTTATTATTATAATTTTTTATCTTATTTATTTCATTTATAAGGACATTTATAGTACAATAAGTAAAATATTATTAATTTTTACTTATTGTTTCATAGTCAAACCTTACACCTAATCCATCTCCACATGCATTCATTTACAATTTAAAAGGTATATTCCATTCAAGCTTGAGGAGTAAAGGTGCTTCTTTAAGAGCTTTCCTTATCTTTTCATAAGCTTTAATTCTCTCCTGTGTCATCCAAAATACTATCTTTTGATCACAGATTCTGTAGAGTGACTTGGCTATAATTGCAAAGTCTTTCAAGTGTTGCCTATATTAGATGGCAAATCCTAGAAAATACATCATTTCTTTCTTATTATGCGGTATTGTCTTAATTAACACTGCTTCCACTTTATTTTTGTCAATACCCAAGCTTAAACCACAAACAATATGTCCTAATGCTTTGAGCTCTTCAAAACCAAAGTTGCATTTCTTGAGTGAAATCTTCATGTTCACTTCTGCAACTTTGTGAAGTACTCTTGCAAGTCTTTCAAGGTGCAAAGACCATGAATCAGAGCATATGATAATAACATCAATATAAATTATAAGCCATCCTTCAGATAATGCTGTGGGGAAGATGATATTCATCATTCTTTGATAATAAGATGGTGCATTTTCAATGCCAGATGGCATTGTATGATACTCATAAATACCACAAGGAGTGATAATTCTAAGTAATTTCTTAGCTTTAGGCATCAAAACATTTTGGTGAAATCCTTTCAATGCATCCATTGATGTTATATACTTGGCTTTAGATAATTGGCTCAATGTTTCTTGAATTCTAGGTATTGGATACCTATCTGAAACTGTGTAGGAATTCAATGCTCTAAAGTCTCTAACCATCTTTGATTTATTATTATGCCAAGCAATAATAACAGTTGTTGTAACTTCAACGTCTTCATTATGGCCTACTTTCCTCAGTACACCAAGTTGGATCAACTCTTGTATATGTTTCTCCAAGGCTTCTCTAGCTCTGGGACTGGGTGGATAAGCTGGTCTTCTAAGTACTGGAGGGTATGTTCTGTCAATATGAAGAATAATATCAACTTCAGGTCCTTTTAAAGCACCTAATGTTTCATTATCAGAGGAAAATGCATTATTATATGTGTATAACACATCAATAAGTTCATGTCTCATCTTTGGTGACAAAGATAGATTAATTTGTGCTGAAACAAGTTGATTAGTCACAAATTCTTCCTTATAAGTATATTTTTAGAAGATACTAGTGATATTTGTTTTGGCATATTGGAAAAAGCAAATTTTTGTCTCTTGTTTTCTCCAATTTTGAAATATCTATCTTTATGATTATTGATGTCAATACCATAAATATTCAAGTAATAATTTCCAGGAATAATGTTCCCAGATGTGCAATTGTCCATTACTACAATCTCAGTCGTCATTCTAATACTTCCTGCTGGGTGTGGAAATACAAGATTAGTGTCTAATATACCCAAAGGGTACATATTATTACTGGAACTACTACGTTGTACACCCTCTATTGGTAATAGATGATTTTTCCATCCAGGGAGTATGGTTTGAAGATAATCTTTGCCTACACAAGTACAAAATTCCCCTGTACCAAATTTACTTTGGCTTCCATATCATTCATCAGAACTGATGTGATACAAGATGATCAAGCAGTGTATCCTTTACCTCTAGCAGGCTTGGTTTTACACATTCTGGCATATTGGATATTGATCAGGTTATGACAGTCCTCACTGTACTCTGGAAAGTGAGTATGGACTTCTGTGACCTCAAAGAAAGCTGTAATGTTTTCAATGGGATAGTCCTCTACTTGTGTATCCTCAAAGAATGCAGAATCTAGGTCAGATTCTTCTTTCTCTTCAGTGAACTGAGCTTCTTCAATGACTTGGACTTCATTTATTTTTATCTTTTTGGTGCAAGTGTTGGCTAAATGTGAAGTGCTTCCACATTTATGACACTTCAAGACAGATCTTTCAGGTTTTCTGTCCTCTCTGGAAATCTTTGGGACCATTTTGGACTCCATAGGGATTTTGGTCCAGGTTTTACCAATTCTTGTTCTAGTAATGATATCTTCCATTGCATTGATGTAGTCCTCTGTTGAATGGGGTTCTACACATATGCACTTGATAGCGTGTTCCAGCTCTCCTCCACATTTTCTTAATATTTTCATATTAATCTTGGTGTCAGACATATGTGGGTGTAAAGCAGATAATCTGTCTTTCTGTTTGAAGAACCAAGTAAGTGGTTTATCCTTTTCTGAGTTGAAAATGGCACTTTCAAACCCATTTTCCATCTTAAACCTCCAAGAATTATTGGCCCATTTGGTAATCATTTCAGATTTCCACCAAGCCCAATAATGCTTTCCATGATCTTTTCTCATCTTGTCATACCATTTCTTTGCAGTTCTGGTAAACAGAGAGTGCAATTTTCCCACTATAATCTCATCAGGTGGGTGAAAATCTTCTTGCAACATATCAATAGTTCTTATAAGCTCGATATGATTATATTCTCCTTCACCAGAGAATGTTGGACATTCTTCCAATTGGGGAATATCTTTTGCAGAGATAAAATTTTCTCCTAAGAATGGGGTAAAACTTTCTTCAACAGAAATTTTTTCTTCAGTTAAAGGTTTAGAATGTCTTGGCATATGTGGTTCATAATTTGTATGAATTTGTTCTACATTTGCAATTATTTTATTCTTTAACTTCTGCCTTTCACTGTCACTTCTTGCCACATGTGTGGCAAACTGATTGGTATTTTTAGTTATTTCCAATACATGGTCTTTCAGAATTATAATTTGATAATTAATGTGTAAGATTGAAAGAGCTTCAATTTCATCATTTTGAACTTGACATTTACTCTCAATTCTGTCACATGTATTGATAGTTGACTCAAGTCTGACATTTGTTAATTGATACCATTCAGTATACCTTTTGTTATTTCTTTTCAATTCACTCATGTCCAATATGATTTTATTCAACTTTGCATCAAATTTGCCAAGTTCTACATCAATACTAGATTTAACAAATTGTATTTCATCTATGATTTGCGTGGAAAAATCCTTTTCATTCTTTCCTTATCTTTGGAGACACTGTCCACTGTTGAAGGCTCCAGTTTGGGAATCCTGTACCCTTGTGGGTAAGGTCTGTGCCAATTGGCTTTGCCTTTGCCCTTGTCTTGATGGTTCTTGGGATCTTTAGGCTTCTTTTGAGGTGTGCTGGGCTTGTCCTTGAACACTTCTGGAGCTGGTTTAGAGCTGGTATATGCCACTGGGCCTTCTGTCTCCAAAGCTGGAGTCATTTCCAACTCTTTCTTCTGGTCTATGGATAAAAGACTTTGGTTCCTCAACCAATTCTCTATCTTTTTGACTTTGTCTTTGCAAGACAATGGGCTCCAACCTCCTACAAGTTCTATGGTCTCCTCCTGACCCAGAAAGCTCTCTATGTGTAAGTAGGAGTTCATGGCCCCCTGCCAAAGGCTTGGGAATATTTCCCACTCCTCTTCTTTGGCTGCTCTGAACCAATCTTTGTATTGGAATTGATAAATTTCTATTTCTGCCACTTGAAAGTGGTTCAGCCCTTGAAGTATTATCATGAATCAGTCCAGATTCAGAATTCATGTCAACATTTGTGGGTACAGACCTTGGGGAATGGGGGAAATTCTGGAATCCTCCATATGTGTATTTTTGAAGAAGATTTGACAATTCTGGATTTGTTCTTGCCTCTTCCTTGTCCACATCCATCTGGTTGGACTGAATAGTTTCTTCCATTTCTGGTATGCACCATTTTCACGTCAATTCAACATAAAATAAGAATTGGAAACAAAAAACACACACCTTTGGGTGTTTTGGATTGTTCTGTTTTAAAGAAAGTGCCTCTTTTAGCAATTTTCACTTCAATACTGTCTTCAGATTCTTCTTCCAAAGATTCTGGACTAGTAATGTATCTTTTGCTGAGTCTGTTGCCAGCTGCACAGTATTTGATTAAAGACACTAGATAAAGAATTGATAAAAGAAAATTATTTTTTATGCTTTTAAGATAACTTTAAGGTTTTTTTAAAAATTTTGATTTTTTAATATTAAAAAATTATTCTTTTTAAAGCAAAAGATATTAAAATTTAAGATTTCGAATCAAAATTCATTCAGAGTTACTCAAAGAATAATTTTATAAGTTTTTGGATGTTAAAAAGCCATATGTAAAAACAGCATGAAATTAAACCAAATTCCTCAATGAAAAAGATTATAAGACAATTTCAAAAATAAAAATGATTTTAAATTTAAATTGAAAGAAACAATTATTAAATTAATATATTCTAGAACTTAGAAATATATTAATTAAGGGTAGAAGGTTCAAAAAACGCGGCCAGGCCCCCAAATGTAAGACGTGTCTATGAAACTGTTGATAATATTCCTATTAATCAACAGTACTATGACTTTTCTTATTAAATATAATAATAAAAAAGTATTATAACCACAAATCAATAATTAAATAATTATTTATTTTACGTGTTATACACTACTAGTGATTATAACAGTAAGCAGTGATTGTCTAAAAGAATCAATTACAAGAATAACTTAATAATAAAAACTTCTTTTTATCAAAATAATAAAATTATTTTGATGTATAATTATCTCTTAAAAGAATAATTATTAAGATAATTCTTGAAGAAAACTATTACTAGATAAAAACTTCAAGAATTGAGGTATATTACTCACTATTAATCCAATGAACCTTTTAGATGATAATAGTAGAGAAATTTGACATGGAATTGTGAATTTAATGGATCAAAATTGATTTATAACAGTATTACAACAAATTATAGTTGATTTCTATGATTTCACGTCTTTCTGATTTATTCCTGAAAGAATAAAATACTTAAGAGATAGTTTTAACTTATACTTACTTGTTTGGTAATAAAGGTATAATATAATAAGGTGATGATGTGGAAAAAACATCAAGAGGAGGCCTCTTTTAAGTCTAAGACAGCTCACAGAGGCTTCCCATGGAGAAAGCTGAAAAAAAATTGAGTGAGAAAACAATAAACCTTTTTGGATTATTGATTGCATCCTTTGTTTTCCCATAAGATTATCATAATTACTTAATTGAGACTTTTAAGTGACTACCAACCCATTTATGGTTAAGAATAAAAGGAGTAAAAGCTTTGAATCTTCTTTTATTCCAAAATAATCCTTGATTTCTCAAAGTTGTCAATTTTATTGGAAATTTCATCACAGAATATATTTTCTGAAAAATTTTAAAGACTCTGTGTTTCAGGTCAAATCATCAAAAATGGACTGTAAGTAAAACATTTAATTTTACATATAAAAGTAAAGCTATCTTTTGTTTTCATATGAATTATAAAGTTCTAAATTGGTCCTGAAAATCTTAGAAATATTCATTAAGAATTGTATTTTGAATGAATTTTTGAAGGTTTTACCTCAATTCTACATAGAATTGCAAATAGCAGTATATGGTTGGCTGCTATGAGGTAAATCAATGGATACTAGTCCAAAAAGGGTTTTAATTACTCTTTTGGGGTATATCCATGGTAATTCATTAATAATTGGAATTTTTACAGGAGTCTAAGTTGTTCTTTACCTCCTTGGCACATCAAAATAGCAGTTTATTTGCTATTTTCTTATAATTTACTGTAGTTGTAACATGGTAACCAAGTTCCCAAAAGGTTTTAGTTTACTAATTGGGCTAAGATAAGCCATGGATCCAATTTTTGGAGCTTCCCAAACCTCAGAGGCCTCAGAAGTTGGGTACTCTGGCGCTCTTTAATATCTTTTGTCCCCCTGGCCTATTTTTCACATCAAAATAGAATTTTAAGCTTAAAGTGAGATATCCACTATGGCTGTACCAAACGTGAATGTAAGAATACCATAATAATAAGTTCTCAAAACATGAATAACACTATTCTTAGTGTGTATGTAACATTGGGTTTCTCACATTCCCATTATTTTGGTGTTAAATAGAGAAAAACAAAAATTTTCACCAATCTTTTATGTGGTATTGATGATGTGGTATTGAAGTATTTTCCATATTACCACTTCAAAGATTTGATTTGAGCTTATTCACTTTATGGAGCTACCCTAGGTGAATTTTTGTGTAGAATCCAAATATGGCCTTAAATCCATGGATTTACTTACTCAATAAAAGGTTATTCACCTGTTCTGAAATCAAAAATGATGAATTTTGAATATATGCATGACTTATGGGTTATTCATAGTTCAGAATTTATTTTTAAGATAATTTTTGCCTATTTGGGTATGTAAAATATATCTCAAGGCTCACATTAATATTGTATAATAGTGGTGGTGAGTGCTGCTGAAAGCCCTGGGTGCAGTCTTACCAGTTGGGCTACTATAATAAGAGCTACAATACTTAAGCTTAAAGTATAGCCTGTTTATTTTCCAATAGTATAACTGTTTTTGACAGTTGTACTATGTAGGAAGTCAAGAGCAGAATGGGGATTCCTTTTCTGGCAGTGAAAAGGCCTCCTTTTATCCTGAAATGGGGCAAAAAGGCTGCTAGACCTTTTCATGTAGAGGAAATGGAGATTTTTAACTCTCAAGGACTGTCTTGTGGTTTGAAAAAGGCCATTATATCCTGTATAGCGCTTAAATGTGGTTTTTAAAACCACATCTGGGCAGTTTTCACCAATACAGGGTGAAAACTCTCATCTGGGGACCACACAGCTTCATTCTCACGTGTATGACACCTAGAATGCTGTACAGAACCTGTATGGGTCCCCAGTATTGGATTAACTATGAGGTATTGAAGTAAAAACAAACTTTTTTGTCAGTTTGACACCTCAAAATCATGGTTATGGTATATTATCCCATGGTAAGGCTGTATTGGCCAAAATGTGGTGTTTTGGCCTTAAAACAGCCATAACTTTGTCCGTTTTTGACATATCAACCTCAAAATTGACTCTTTCTATAGCCCTGTATGTGTTCTACACAATAGTATCTTATTTGATATGGTTATCATTAAATATGGCAAAGTTACCCCATGTACAAGAATTTTGTACATATGCATGTTTTAGGAAAAAACCTGTATTGGGTTTGTTTGCCTTATCAAGTTTGTTCTAGATGAGATATGGGGAAATGAATGGCACCATCAGATATCCCTGATATCTCTCTTTCCAAAAAGACCCCACTTTAGGTATCTCACACTAAGACTGTAGAAGTTAGATGAGAGGTGAATGTTCTATTCACCCTTATTGGCCTGAATTTGGCCATAAGTTTTGTAATACTGCTGCTAGCTCAGTTTGGCTGGTACCATTAGATTGCCCTGACGTAGGGCTTCACTTGGAATACCCATTTGATTGGGTTAAGCCTCTTACTCTGTATTCCAGCTGTGAGGTGAAAATTAAGTTTTATGCTCAGCAACAACTTTCCGCAGGAATAACTTTGTTATTCTTTGTCCTGTGGTGATTAGACTTGTATATTTGGAAATGGGTGAGTTTCCCCTTTCTTTTGATATGTTTTGAGCTGATTTGGCTCAGCTCCATGTTTTGCTGGTATCTTGGCTATACCATTGATTTATGGTATCTGGCTGTCATGCTTGTGCTCTGGTCTTGAGTCACAGGCTGACAGGTGACTATGGGTAAGTTCCTGGACTGTTGGATGGGGGATTTTTACTGCTGGATTCATGGCAGGCCTGGTGTGGTAAGAATGTGGTGAAGCAGGAGGAATGGTAGCAAGAGTGGGTTGGAAAGTTCTGGGGTTATTGGGGATGACTTGACTTTGCACTCTCTTGTCAGAAGGCTGGGAAGGATAAGTATTGGCGCGCAGAAGGGGAAGATTCAGTGTTTTCAGTCAGTTTGGAACACATGAATAAGGAGTATTCAAGAAGAAGATTCAAGGAGTCAGATTAAATCACTTCAAGTCTGAAGAAAATGACCTCAAGGAAGTGGGAGCCATAACTCAATGATGACCCCCCCCCTCAAAGTCCTTATGGTGGTGAGTACATGTCTCTTTTGAACTGAAGTCACCACCCAGGACCTCCCCAGAAACTTTGGTGAGGTCAGAAGCTTTATTGTCCTGGACCCTTCTAATGGGCCCAGGCCATGTAGGTGATGACCGTAGACCACGCCCACAGCGCACAGACCATAAGACCCCAAAATCAACCCAAGACCAATTTGGGCCAAAAAAATGCCCTGAAGCCAAAAAGGTAAAAAATCAACGCAGAAAGGGCCATGACCCAAAATCAATGGTAGGGCCAGTTAGGCCCAAATCCACATTTTGAGGCATTTCCAGGAAAAATAGGGACAAGACCCCTGCTTGAAGACCTTTGAAGGGATTCCAATCAGGGCAAGAAGGGCCAAACATCAAGTTGGCCCATTCACAATGAGCTATATGAACATATACTCATTGGCCATCAAGCTTTTAGCAGAAGAGCTCTATGGCACTGATTTTGGGATAACCCAAAGGCCATGCCTTGAAAGGAAGTAAATGACTGAATCCAAAAGAAGAAGCATATTTAAAAGTGGATAGCACTCAATCAAGCTAAAAGAAGTGGGAAGATAATTTAAATAAAGTATGAAAGTGAAGAAATGAAGAGGGGATTTTCAGGATAGTGGTCAAGAGGAAAATATAATTTAAAAGAAAATTTTTTGGAAAGAAATGGGGGATATTTAGATGCCACTAAACAGTGGCAGGGTATTATGGTGTTCAGGAGCCCACCAGTGTCAAGAGGGGGATACTGTAACAACCACTAATCAGGGGAAAGGGTATTCATACATACACCCACTCAAACACCTCAAACCAGCAAATCCACTGTTTGTATCAGCATTCAGTTTCAGAAATCTTCTTTTCTGAAACATGAATACAGTCTGGTTCATAAATACAGCCTTTCAATACTTGTACAGGCTGGAATTACCCAATCCAGTTTGGATACATCATCCCCCTACTGTGAGCCTTAGAGCTATTTTCATATACACAAAAGACCACAAATGATAGATTAAGATACAAATATAAATAGGATAAATTTATTTATATTATAAAAATAAAGATTGAAATATAAATACAAATTTATATTTAAAAATCAAAATGTAATTATAATTTAAAAATAAAATCACAATAAAATTCAAAATTATGAAATTACATTTTTACTTGTAAAAATTAAGTAAGAATGATTTTTAACAAAAATTATAAAATTAAAATATTTTTGGGAAAACATTATATAAAATATATTATATATTTTTATCCAATAAATAAACATAAGGAAATTATCACACCTTTGGTTTCCTCATAAAAAATAAAGTGGGATCACCTCTGGTTGAAATTTCTGTAACTCAACTCTAAATAAGCTTAAATTAAGTTTTTAGTATTTTTTGTACAAAAGTATGAAAATCCTCAAAACCTTAATTTAATTCACACCACATGGGGTGTTATCCATCAATTTTTTGTGTTAAAATTGAGGTTTTGTGTTTAGTTTAGAAGCTATGAGGAATTGAAGTATTTTCAATTGAATTCAATTGAAATGTCAAAATGTGCGCATGTATTACATAAGTGAACTTTAATCTACATATGAGGTATCAATTATTACATATGTTTAATTAAAAACTCAATTTAATTATATGTGTAAATTATAGTTGTATTACATGATGAGGAATTTAAGGGAAAATAAATTGGAAAGATTAATTCTGGGGGGGGAAGACACTCTAGCTCTAAGGGGGAGCTAGATCCCCAAATTCCTTGCCGACTGGCATGGGATGTCAAATTCCATGCAAACTTTCATTACTTTTGGCGTGGAATTGAGTCACAGGGTCTGTGACTCAATTGATGATGAGGTTATGATACCAACCAGGGTAGTTTTAACTGCTGCCAAGGGGGTAAAACTGCCCTTAAGTTGAAACAATGTTTGTAAAAACAGTTTTAACTGGTTTCTAAGCCCTTTAAACACACTCTGACGTGTTTTGAAGGCTCTAGACTAGGTATTGCTATAGTAATGGCTAACTTAAGGGTCCAAAATGGCTAAAAATGGCAAAAAATGGCCTAAACCAGCCCCTTTTCGGTCTAAACCAGGGTTCAATGATGCCATAATTGGCTTTTCTGTTGTCAGACTGTTTTTCACCACTGAAAAGAGTAAAATTTACTTTTGTAGTAAGAAAATTGATGACTATAAAAGAATGTCTTCTTTGCCCCACTTTTCTCTTCATATTAGAATCTTTTCCTTTTATGCTTAGTTTAAACACTATTAAGCCAATCAATAAAGGATTCCCACCACCCTTTTTATATCATTTTATACCTTTTAACCACGTGAAAAAATAATTATAATCATTTTTACCCCTGAACCACCCCAAAAGTGAATTAAAGCATCTTTCATCACTGTAAACTTTGTCACTTTGTTTCCAAATTCACTCTGGTCACTTTTGGGTTTGTTTTCTCTTTAAATATCTTTTTAAAGACTTTGTTCTTTAACTAATTGCTTGCATTTCTTTTCTCAATTAATTCCAATTTAAATTGCTCTTGAAGAAATTTCTTTTGTAGCCTTAAATATCTCTTGTAGAGTATTTTTGGATAAATCTTTATTGTTGGTAAAACAGTAAATTTTGATTATATTATTTTTTTATACTTACAAAGTTAAAAGCCATAGAGTTGGTGTGTTTTCTCTTTAAGAATACTATTTCATACTATTTTTAAATAATTTTACCTTATACAAATTTTGAGGACAGGAAAAGTACTTGATATTTTATCAAAATTTTATATCCACACCATACACAAACTGTATGATCACTCAATACCACCAATCCTCTTATGCAGATCCTGTCCAGCCGTACAGGACCTGTATTGGCCAGAATCAATTCAATCATCAAATCTTCTCATGATATTTCTCTGTCTGGATGAGGGCTGGTGATTCTCACATATACCAGCCCCTCTTTATCCCCCTGGGGACTTTTCCCCAGTTAGTTAATCTATTATATTTATTATTTTATAATTATTCTTATCGTTATTTTGGGTATTATAATTATTTTATTTTAAGTTGAAACAGTGGACTTGGACTTGTTTGTGGTTGAATCTTTTATTGTTACCCTTATTCTTTGTTGCTGCTTTTCTTATATTATTTTATTTAGTAATTCATCTCATAACACTCTTAAGTGTATTCTTTCTTACCATATCCTGAGCCCTCCATAAGTAAGTCACATTTTACGGAGTGCCAGGACCTCTTCACTTAGAAGAGCCCCTGTGACACACACAAGAAAGCATGTTTATACTTCAATACCTCATAGTTCATTCAATACTGGGGTCCCATATAGGTTCTGTACAAAATTTTATGTGTCATACACATCAGAAGAGGGCTGTGTGATCCCCAGAAGAAACTTTAACCCTGTATGAAATCCACAAGCTAGTCATTGGAAGTGAAAAATATTCACTTCCTCTATGTGGAAAGGTCTATAAGACTTTTTGTTAGGATGAGTCTATGTTGAAGAAGTAATAAGGCTATTTACAACTAAAACTATGACTGTGACATGGTAAAAAATGGTTTTAAAAGATACTAAAGTTGATAATGGATGATTAAATTGAGACTTTAAGGGCTTTACTATAGAGATATAGTGGTGGTGAGCGCTGCTGAAAGCCCTGGGTGCAGCTTTATCTGTTGGGTTAAAATAATAAAAGACTACAATAATTAAGTTTATAATTATACCTGATTATTAACCAAGAGTAAAACTGTTTTTAACATTTTACTACGTAGGTTATTCAAGAGCAGGATGAGGAGATGATTTTGGCTGTGAAAAGCCCTCCTTTTATCCTGAAATTGGGGTGGAAAGGCTGCTAGACCTTTCCACATAGAGGAAGTGAAGATTTTTCACTCTCCAGGACAGGCTTGTGGTTTGCAAACAGCCTGTATACCCTGTATTGGGCTCAGATGTGGTTTTGAAACCACATCTGGGCGGTTTTCACCAATACAGGGTGAAAATTTTCATCTGGGGACCTCACAGCCTGATTCTGACGTGTATGACGCGTAGAATGCTGTACAGAAACTGTATGGGACCCCAGTATTGGCTGACATATGAGGTATTGAAGTAAAAACATTTTTCTTCGTCTATTTGACACCTCATATTCATGATTAAGGGATATTATCCCATGGTAAGGCTGTATATGACATCAGGTGGGATTTCGACCTTAAACCAGCCATAAATCTGTCAGATTTTAAGATATCAACCTAAAAATTGCTTCATTGGATAGCCCTGTATGAGCTCTACACAATGGTACCCAATTTGGTATGGCTATCATGAAATATGGCAAAGTTATCCCATGTACAAGGTTTTTTGTACATAGGCGTGGTTTGGGCAAAAGCTGTATTGAGCTTGTTTTCCTCATAACTTCTGTTATATTTGAGATATGAAGGAGTGGATGGCACCATCAGATAGCCCTGATTGTGCTCTTTCCAAAGATACCCCACTTCAGGTATCCCACACTAAAACTGTAGAAGTTAGATGAGAGGTGAATGTTTTGTTCACCCTTATTTGGCCTGAAAGTGACCATAACTCCAGTAATATTGGTGCTAGCTCAGTTCGGCTGGTACCATTGGATAGCCCTGGCTTAGAGCTTCATTTTGAATACCCATTTGATGGGGTTAAGCCTCTCCTTCTAGATTTTAGATGAGAGGTGAAAATTAAGGTTTATGCTCAGCAATAACTTTGAGCAGGAATAACTTTGTTATTTCTTGTCCTATGGTGATGGGACTTATATTTTCAGGAAGAGGTGAGTTTTCTCTATCTTTTGATATCTTTTGAGCTAATTTGGCTCAGCTCCATGTTTTGGTGGTATCTTGGCTATACCATTGGTTTATGGTATTTTGGCTGTCATGCTTGTGCTCTGGTTTTGAGTCACAGGCTGACACTTTTTCACCCAAGTTTAGGATGAAAAGGGGCATTTTCTTTACCAGAGAAGGTTTCCTCATCCTGCTCTTGAATTCCTAGGTAAGAAAACTGTCAAAAACAGTTATTCTCTTGTAAAATAAACAGGTTATAATTATAATATCAATTCTTGTAGTAGCTATTATAGTAAAACAACTGATAATTATTGCACCCAGGGCTTTCAACAGCGCTTACCACCACTATTCCTTAATATTAAAGCTCTGTATACCTCACCATAAACCCTTGTTATCATCAAACAATCCTTTGTAAACCATTTTCATCATGTCACAGTCATAGTTCAAGCTCTTAATCAGTCTTATTTAGCTTCATCATAGACTCAGCCTGACAAGAGATCATACCTGAAGATGCTCAGAGAAAAAGAATAAGATAGCTAAGAGGTTTGATGAGATAACAACTTCTTAGCTAGAGTACATGATTCATAAAGATTTAGGTAGAATACAATAGGTCGAAGTAAAAGTAGATACTAAGAAAAGATAAGAACTGTATTTGGTTAAAAATGGATTAGTATGGTAATAAAAGGTTTATGAATGGACTGGTTTTAGCTTAGGCACCAAAGGTTTGGACACAACCAGCCAGTCAATCAATTATGACTGGTTTAAAATGTATTTCTAATAGATTTCAGTAACTAAAGATAGATATACAAATAAGTGTAAAGAGAAAATACGTACCTAAAATAATAAGTACAAAAAAAGAAACAAAAGCACCTTGAGAAAAGTGGCTACACCTGACAGCAGTTGTTGCATTTGAGAATCAGGTTGGACCCAGCTTAGACTGAGTTTGGTCCCTTCCTCTGAGCTTGGCTTTTCCTAGGAGTTAATTGTTTGTAAATATTCCAAGTCCTTCTAAGCCACTGCAATATTGAAGAATTTTGACATTTGGTATTATATCCTTTCAATTGGATAGAATAGAGCTTTAGAACATTATTTTTGATTTGTGAAGATGTTGGAATAAATTAGAAATTCTTTTTATTCATTATCTCATACTCATGAAAATATGATGTACTATAAGCTATTCACTTTCACATCTCACCAGGGCAAATCTCGCGTCAACCGTCGGCAATTGACTTCACGTCGCACCGTGGTCAGTATAAAATCTTGCTTCAGTCTTTTTAGTGTCACTTTATAGTCACTGGATTTAGTGGGTCACGTCACGTCAGCGTCAACACAACGTCAATCGTCACATGTGTCACATGAGAATGTCACTCAAAGCCCAAACCCGTTTCAACACCATTCACAACGTTCGGGTAATTTCACCTAATAGCTTCCGCCTCCCCAATGCTTAGCGTGCTTACGCGCCCGCACCACCCTCCAGATGAGACTCTGAAACTGCCTGCCCCCCATCTCCGTCCTCACCACTCCTTACGCTTTCACACCCCCACCCTTACCATCCTTACGCTTGTGTAGTGCCCTCCAGACACTGCTTACGATCTTATGCTCGCGCAGTGCCCTCCCGACACGCTCCCAACACTGCTTACAATCCTTACGCTCGCGCAGTGCCCTCCCAACACTGCTTACGAACCTTATGCTTGCGCAGTGCCCTCCCGACACTTCTTATCGTCCTTACGCTTGTGGACTGCCCTCCCGACATCACTTATCCTTACGCTCGTGGACTTCCCTCCCAACACTGCTTACCATCCTGACGCTCATGTAGTGCCCTCCCGACACTGCTTACGAAACTTATGCTTGCGCAGTGCCCTCCCAACATGCTTCCGGCACTACTTACAATCCTTACACTCGCGCAGTGCCCTCCCGACATGCTCCCAACACTTCTTACAATCCTTACGCTCAAGGAATGCCCTCCCGACATGCCTCCAACAATGCTTACCATCCTTGCGCTTGCGGAGTGCCCTCCTGACACTCCTTACCATCCTTACGCTCATGTAGTGCCCTCCCGACATGCCTCCAACACAGCTTACCATCCTTATGCTCGCGGAGTGCCCTCCCAACATGCTCCAGACACTTCCTACCATCCTTACGCTCATGTAGTGCCCTCCCAACAAGCCCCCGACAACGCTTACCATCCTTACACTTGCGGAGTGCCCTCCCAACATGCTCCCGACACTGATTACCATCCTTATGATCACCTAGTGCCCTCCCGAAATGCCTCTGACAGCGCTTACCATCCTTACACTTGCAGAGTGCCCTCCCGACATGCCTCCGACACTGCTTACCATCCTTATGCTCACGTAGTGCCCTCCCGACATGCCTCTGACACTGCCCTCATGCTCCTTCAGCGCCCTCAAGATGAGACAATGATACCACCCCCCATCTCTGCCATCACCACTCCTTACGCTTCCACACCCCTGCCACTTACCATGGTTATCGTGCCTGCAGCGCCCTAAATATATCCCTCCGACACCATTGTCAATGAAGTATGATTCACACTTTTAACCATTTCTTCTCTGCATGTTAAGCTCACAAGGTCTTGCAAGATTGGCCCTGCAGTCTCAGAGATCAAATCAAATCATTGCTTGATCCATTCTCAAACCTTTCTACATCTTCATTTCATCAATGTGTAAAGAACTTTGTTGAGAAGATTCCTATGGGAATTTCAAGAACCAATATCAATAGCTCAATTTTCTCTTCATAAGCTGTAGGGAAATTAAAGTATCCTGTTCTTGATTGGAATCTTGACTTAACTTGTTTTTCAATTCAATCTAAACAGTCATTTATAAAGATCTTGAGATCAATTTGGAGAATTTGTTGATTGCAAAAAGTACACAATGACAAATGTCATCCAATGATGATACACCTAAGGAGCAAGAAAGAGACTTAATGATGTCAGATGTGCTAGGACCAATTCCTTTGATTGATATACATCAGAACAGATACATATTAACACTACAAGATTATCTTGCTACTTTTGTATTTTGTTTCCCGATTAAAACTTGTGATCAGGTTCCTAAAGTACTCTCTGACACATTTGTGCTGTTTCACTCTGTGTTTGGGAAATAAGTGATATTTTTAAGATTTGATAACACAAAAGAATATACAGGGCAGAAATTTAGAAGAAGCTTGACAAACTTGGGAACCCAACAGTTGTTCACATGTCCATATACACCTGAGCAGAATGGTAAAGCGAGAGGTTGAATAGTAGATTGGGATATGCAGCATGAACAATGCTGAGGGCATCAGGTTTGTCGAAGAAATTTTGGTCTTATGCTTATAATTGTGCAGCTTATATTCACAATAGAATTCCAAATGAGAGGATGGGTGATATGACACCTTTAGAAATGGGGTGTGGAAGAAGACCTCAGGCAAAGAGAATATTTCCGTTTGGCGCTGAAGCAATAGTTCATGTACCAATTGAGAAGAGAGGCAAATTAGATGACAGGGGGAGGTTGTGTACATTGATTGGTTTTCAAGATAAAAGTCAAGGTTTTTTTTTTGGGACAAGGAGCTGGAACAAGTTATCAATTCAAATAATGTAAAATTTCTTGATTTTGATACAGACAATCAATCAGATAAAATGAAAATTTCTAATTTAGTAAACAGGGTTGAACTATGACTTGGAGAGGAAAATACGAGTGATTTATGTGAAGAGAAAGATAAAATGACTGATTGGCTGGATAAAGTACACAATATGGAGATACCAGCTAGAACTGATAAAGCAAGGCATTTAAATTGGGGAGAGTGGAAATCTGCAATAGACAGGGAACTGAATTCTTTTGACGATATGAAGGTTTGGACACCAGTAGAAGGGGAAAGGGAAGAAAATATGAAGATAATAAAAACAGAATTCATTGTTGATTTAAAAAGAAGAGGAAACCCAGAAGAATTAGTTTACAAGGCTCGTTTGGTGGCTCGGGGTTTCTGTCAACAATACGGAATAGATTGTGAGCATACCTATGCACCAACAGCATCTTTGACCTCACTGCGACTATTGATGGTATCGGCATTAAAAACAAATGGAAAATCATGAGCTTCAACGTATCAGTGGCATATTTGCATAGTCCATTGAGGGAGAATGTTCATGTTGAAGCACCTACAGAATTCAGACCACAATGGGATGGTAAGATAATAAAATTGAACAAGGAAATGTATGGGCTGAAGCAGGATGTAAATTGCTGGTGGCTGCATTTTTGTTTGGTTATGGAACATATAGTTTTTGAGGCTGAAGAACTGGATCAGTGTGTTTATAAATGTATAAGAAGAAATGTAATAATGTTTATTTAGATGCATGTTGATGATGGCATAACTTTTTCAAATAGTAAGGACAAGATGTTAAAGCTAAAATCTGACTTGATGTTACATTTGAAACTTCAATGGGAGGACGGAATATCAAGAATAGTTGGAATTGATATATCACATTCAGCTGATGAAATAAAATTATCGCAATCAAAATTTGCCAAGCAGATAGTAAATCATTTCAAGACGAAAGCCAATATGACATTACCATTGAACAGGACAACATTACCTGACATGAAACTTGAAGCTTGTAAAGATACACCAATTGATCAGAAATGGTATCAGTCCATAATTGGGTCACTGAATTATCTGGCATTGGGAACAAGGCCAGATATTAGCTTTGCAGTAAACTATTTAGCAAGATACTCAACTTCACTGCAGAAACAGCATTGGCAAGCTCTGAATCATTTAATGGGATAACTCAAATATTCTTCAGGACAAACAATAAAATATCAGATTTCAGGAAAAGGATCAGATGTTTGGGCTGATGCAGACTGGGGTTGAGAATTTCAAAAATCAACAACAGGTTTTGTATTTCAGCTGTTTGGTTTTACAGCTGCATGGGCTTTGAGAAGGCAGAAAATCGTGGCAATGTCAACTTGTGCAGCAGAACCGGTGGCAATGGGAATGTCAACAGATTTATTATCATTTATTATTCAAGTTTTAGAATCAAATAAAGAAACCATCACTTTAACATTGATATGTGACAATAAGGCGGTAGTAATGGTTGTGGAGGGATCCAAAACAAGAATTAAAATCTAGGAACAACATTTTTTAAAAAAAGTATTGAGGTTAGGGTTACTGATGATGTTTGGCACCTAATTTTTTTTGAATTTGTGTCAGGTCATGTGTACCCACTCAACTTTAACCTGATTGCTTTATTGGTCACTGCCATGAATGCAGTATGTTACTTAGTTCCTGCTTAAGGTACATACATCATATTATGAGTTCTGTTTTCTGTATAACTGAATATTTTCAAATTTGTTCAAATCTAATATAAACCTGACTATATGCGGTATTGCTCTTGGGTTATCTAGTATCCCTCTCATGTTGTCGGATTTGAATCTTATCTTGCCGTGTTGTAAGTTGGTTTTCATTTTCTTCCTCTGTGCTTTAAATCTTCTACAGTGGGACAGGAAATGTCTTACTGATTTGAGATGTTTACATTCATCACATAGAGGGTCCCCCCTTGCCCTGATTCTATTTAAATATGTGTTTAGTACCACATGCTCACTACGAAGTTGATTTATTGTTGAGGTGACAGCCTTTTCTTGTGAATTTAGCTCCTTGTTGAATTTCCAAGGACAGGATTTGACCCAAAGTCGTTTGTTCTCTTCAGGCGTGAAGTGCTCTGGTTTGTTTTCGTTCAAAATTTGTTGTTTAATTTTGGCCTTGCTGGGAGGTATCGTTTGCCGTTGGGCTGATGGGTTGGATTCAGCTTTCTTTGCCTTTCTGTCTGCTTTTTTGTTTCCTTCTATACCCGTGTGTCCAGGGCACCATGTCAGGCAGATTGGTATTAATTGAGATAGTGATATAAGCTTGTTACTTGTTGGGAGATACAGGTGTTGCCCCGTTGACTGCTTTGTTGGGTCTGCCACTTTCCTGAGTGCCGCTTGATCATCACACAGGATGTGTACCTCACCCATCTTCTCTCCTTTATCTCTTCTCGCTTAAAGCTCCCTCCTTATCAGTTCAATGGCTAGTTTTATCCCTACTTGTTCTACTTCAAAAGTGGTCGCAGGGGTCGTGTTTGTCATGTGTCTTGTGATAGTTAATCGCAATAGCACTGCGACCGCCGCAGCACCTTTACCTTTGTCTGGTATGTCCGATCCATCTGTGAATATCAGTGTTTCTTGTGAGTTCCTATTTCTTACCAGCTGCTTAATTCTTTTTCCTGCTTCCTCCTTTGTTGCTCCCATGTTCCTGATTGATAGGATTTTCCTCCATGGTTTTGTTGGGAAAGGGTTTATTAATTCCGGTCCTGGGCTGGTGTTCTTTGCTATCTTCTCCCGATTGATTACTTTATGGATTGAGGATGGATATGAACTTGCTTCTTTGTGTAGTTCTCTCAGTACTCTGGTCTTTGCTGGGTGTGTTTCTTCCTTTGCTGCCAATAGAAGTATCATATCATGTGCTCTTACAATGTGTGTGGCTAAGATTGATTTTAGCTTGCTATCTCTCTTCAATAATATTATTGGTGTCAATTTCAAGGCGCCCATCACCATTCTTTCTGCCTTGTAAGTCTTTTCAAATATAGTTTTGATTTTGCTTAGTGTCGATGTGGTTAGCCACAAAATGCTTCCGAACAATATTATGGTATACAGAATAACTTTAATCAGGGTATGTGTGTCCGTCATGCTGATTCCAAAGTATTTTCTACTGATCCTGTTGATTTTTGCCAATGTCGTGACTGCTCTTGATTTAATTTTTTCAATATGCTTCGTATATGTTAGTTTTGAATCTAATTTTATTCCCAGCCACCTCGTGTCATCACTGGGGCTCAGTTGTTCCTCCCCAAATTTTGCCTGTCTTTGCTCTCCTTTGGGGTTGTTGAATAACTGTAGAATAATAAGGAAAAAAACAGTATCAGTCGCGACTGGAGTGTAGAGAAGGTGCTAGAAGAACTCAGACCCAGTAAAAAAAAACGTATTGCTGTAGCTACTATAAGATGTTAGAATCATTGCAAGTAATAAAGAAGAAGAGAGGTTGTTAAAATAAAAATAACTGTAAAAAAAAATCCTAAAAAAAAAGAATTATAAGTTAACAAAAAAACAGACTAAGCCTGTACAGCTGAACTGTACTGTACTGTACATGAATTATTTATTGTACTGTATTTGGTATTTACCTAAATTTTTCAGAACATTGAATGTTGCATGTGAGGGTACATCATATATTGATAATGTTCATTCTTGTAAAAAGAACACTAGCTTAGTGGTCAAGGTTCAGTTACAGGGTGGAAGTCCGGAACTGAAATTTGTCATCATGGAAACTGAATGGACAAAACTTGACTTTAGTTGGTTTGGCACTAGTCAAGGCCATTTGGTTATACACATGAATTTATTCTTACTAGTGTAACATTGGCCTGTTCACAAGGTGTACAGTGGCATGCCACAGTACATGAATTATCAAACCCCCACCAAGGTGTATGGTGTCTTTCCATAGTACATGGGAGAAAACACTGCTTAGAATGTTGTACGGTGGCATGCCACAGTACATAAATGATCAAGACCCCACCAAGGTGTATGGTGTCTTTCCATAGTACATGGGAGAAAACACTGCTTAGAATGGTGTACGGTGGCATGCCACCGTACATTTTTCATATCAGTATGTCAGCATTAGTGAAAAGGTTGTAAAAGCGCTCACCTTCAGCAAAGCCCAAAAAAAATCTTCCAAAAGAAGACAAATGTAAGGTTCTTCCTTGTTTCAAACTTAAGTACAGAACCATCAAGCTGTCGATTCTTACTGCGCGGCAAGCAGGCCCAAACAACTCTTAAAAAATCCTTGTAGGGTGGTAATAACGCCCCATAAGATGACAATGGCTGGCAAGAAGTGGTTTGGTTTTTTTTTCCTCAACAATAAACTTACGGGAGGGCCAGAGATCTATATTTCAATTCAGGTTGTGAGTTTTGAACTTCAAGTGAGACAGCAGGTTAAAATGCCAGTTTGCCATGTAAGATCTAAGGAGGTACAAGTAATAAATAAATAAATATATATATATAGTTTTCTTGAAAAAGGGATTATTCCTTTTTTTAGCAAGGAATGGCTCACATAGAGGTAACCGTCAGGGCAATGGAATATTGAAAATCGGTCAGATGAAGTTCTTTCTGGAGCCCTAGCAATACTTTTTACAAGAAAGCTATTATTAAGTGTGCAGCAGTGAAGTAAAGTGAAAAATGTATGAATCTTTCTTACCTGCAATTTGCGCATTGGCTAACTTAGGATACAAGTCAGAAGTAATGTTTTGGGGATGAGTAGAAAGCTCCAAAGCAAACAATTGTAAATAATTTTGGGAAATTCACCTATGTTAGACTTATCAAGGATACTCAAAAGGAAAAACATGGACACTGCTGGTATGACGCTGAGAAGAGAGCAATGTGATGCAAAGTTTCAATGAGAAGTTTTCAAAGATCCTAATCAATTTTCTATATGTCCTGGCCAAAATTTCTTGATAGCGTAAAGAAGCACTTTTGCATGTAGGGAATTGAGCTGTTGCTTGAAACCATCTTTACAATTGTGATTTTTCAAGAGATAAACAGGAAAAGCTGGTATTACTAAAGGAATAAGCTTACCTAAACTCCAGCCTTCTCAGGGGTCCTTTTGCTGATTTCCCTTCGACAAACTTACAGAAAAAATAGTCATCTGTATTTGAGCTAACTAAGCATGGTAAGCTATCAGCAAAATATACTTTAATGCTGACCGACGTTTTCTGTGAATTCGGCTTTCTTAATTGTTTCAAAGCTGAACGTTTTAAGATTGGCCACCATCTTAATATCTGCCATGTTTTACAGACTTTCGTGCAAACAAAGTAAAAGTCTGTTGAACCTGAAACAAAATCTTTCTTTTTTTGACAAACCACATTAAAAACTCTTTGGCCAAGAATTACCAGA
Organism: Austropuccinia psidii; assembly: GCA_023105745.1. Lineage (NCBI taxonomy): Eukaryota > Fungi > Basidiomycota > Pucciniomycetes > Pucciniales > Sphaerophragmiaceae > Austropuccinia > Austropuccinia psidii. Next base: position 21,349,590 of record JALGQZ010000016.1, read on the forward strand.
GGCAAAAGACTTGTAAATGGTCGTAAAACTCACTTGTCCATATACGTTTTTATTGAGACCAGCCTACAAGAGTCTCACACTTTAGCAAAGGCTTGTGTACCTGTACAGATTTCCAATTCAAAAGAGGTTGTCATTTATTTGAGCATTACTGGGGTCTGCCAAGGGGTAAATTAGTTTCTCATTTTTGGCTTCGTGCCAAAGTTTCCCCAGGTTAGGGTGGGTCAGGCCCATTCTTTCATCCCACGAATTGATTTCTTTGACCTTATGGTTATGTGGTGTTTGAGTTATTGGCTTGGCTCACTGATGTTTTCTCAAACTGTCGTGTTTCTGGTGTTATGGGAAGAGAGACGCTTCTGAATAGTTTCTCAGTTCTCATACTATCCGAATGTCTGGGGTTTGCAGTATCTACCTAAGGCCTTAGGGTTTAAAGCTCACCTGACTCACCCCTCCCTAGGATCTTCTTTAGTGTTAAGTTGAGATGGGCATTCCACATGCACACTGCGCTTATGTGCAAACGTCATCTTCACAGAAATGCATCTTGCAGGAGATTCCTTGGCACCGGCGCTTTCAATCAATTAAGCCACCTTCACCAGAAGAATTTAAATGGCTTCAGTGCAGTTTTTCTTCGTATTTTCACATAGCTTCCCAGATCCCAAGAACATGCAGGGGGCTTGGGAGCCCCCCACATTACGGAAAGTCACATAGAAACATGAAATACAAGTGTGGACTGAAGCACTGCATAAGCCTACTTAAAGAAAAACATTCCCGTCGTTGAAAACTTCCTCTTTATGTGAAGGAGACAGTCTCCTCCTAAAGCAGTGCTGTAAAGTAATATTTTTTTGGAAGCATATACTCATAGGGGTGTAGGGCTAACCATCCAAAAATATTTCTTTAAGGTAATACAGTACCCAGAAATGAAAAAAGTAACTAGCTTTCAAAAAGTGAGTTGTCTTGCGCTCAATCAACAATGGTATACATGCTGAATTCTGAGAATTGAAGGTACATTTGATAATCAAACTGACGTCACTCAGGCTCGAATGTATTATGAGTTGTACTGCGCATTAGACTTGTTTCATAATCAGTTGAAGGGTGAGAAACAACACATCTTCTCAAAAAGGAGTCTGAATCAGAAGCCCCAAGTTTGGAAATGTATAACTGCAAGCTGAATTGCAGTTACCCTGAAGATTTGAGAGTGAGCTATGGAATTGTCATTGTGGTTTGTGAGAAAATCTGTTTCAAATAAGCTAAAGTCAATCCTTGTTTTGGAAGCTTGTTTGTTCCGAGCCATGTGAAAGTGATTTAATGAGCTATTATAGGTTTGCAACACAACTTCAGGAAATATTTTTTGAGACTTACTCTAATAGAGCCAAGGAGGAATTCACTTAGGCAGAAGTAATTTAGAATCCTTTTTACTTTTTATTTTTCCACAATCAAGGGTTATATGGGCTGGGAGGTTTGAATTGGGTAAAAAATCAAGTAACCTCAGGGGATGTGGTTATGTCCAAAGACATTTTTAAAAAAGTTATCTGTGAGCTGTATATTTATTAAAGAAGACATGTTTTGACAAACCCTAAGTACCATTTGAAACTATATCAAGGAAGTGATATGAGCATTTGCACTTTTAAGACGTCAGAATACTGGATGGTTTCAGAAAGAAGAAAAGAGAAAATTTCATTAAGGAGAGGTTGAGATTATTTATCCAAAGCATAAGAAAAGAAGAGAGAAAATTAACTTCAGAAATATCCCAACTTGTCATAAAAGGGGAGTAGAAACATATTGAGATAGATGAGACTCCTAGAATTTTGGAAGCACATAACAAATTTGAAAAGGCGTTCTTGGATTTGGAATAGAGAGAGATTTAAAATTTCTGGACCCCTTATGAAGGCATATTACGCTAATGTAAGGCTTCTGCCCAATAAGTATCCCTCCTAGATTTTCCATGCGAAATGCCGCTGGGTCCGGGACTCAGAACTTAGAGGATACAAAATTTCCAGCTGATCCTCAAACGGTCCCAAAAGCACATAGGTGGGTGCAAAAAAAATATTTGATTACACCAAGAAACCAGAGAAAGAAAACATAAAATAAAAACTAAGCATGTTGTGCATGTAAGGGCCCAGTCTTTGACATAAGCCTATTGGTTCAAATTAATGCTCAACAAGGTTGATCTCTGGTATGTAGGATTACGCTCATGTAGTGCCCTCCCGACATGCTCCCGACACCACTTATGGTCCTTAGGCTTGTGTAGTGCTCTCCTGACATGCCTCTGACAATGCTTGGGGAGTGCCCTCCCGACACTGCTTACAATCCTTAAGCTCATGTAGTGCCCTCCCAACATGCTCCCCACACCACTCATGATCCTTACGCTCATGTAGTTCCCTCCCGACATGCCTCCGACACATCTTACCATCCTTGTGCTCATGGAGTGCCCTCCCAACATGCTCCCAACACTGCTTACCATCCTTGCGCTCATGTAGTGCCCTCCCGACATGCCTCCGACACAGCTTACCATCCTTACGCTAGCAGAGTGCCCTCCCGACATGCTCCCGGCACTCATTACCATCCTTATGCTCATGTAGTGCCCTCCCGACATGCTCCCGACACCACTTATGATCCTTAGGCTTGTGTAGTGCCCTCCCGACATGCCTATGACAACGCTTAACATCCTTATGCTTGGGGAGTGCCCTCCTGACATGCTCCCGATACTGCTTACAATCCTTACGCTCATGTAGTGCCCTCCCAACATGCTCCCCACACCACTTATGATCCTTACGCTTGTGTAGTGCCCTCCCGACATGCCTCCAACAATGCTTACCATCCTTACGCTTGTGGAGTGCCCTCCCGACACTGCTTACCATCCTTATGCTCATGTAGTGCCCTCCCAACACCACTTATGATCCTTAGGCTTGTATAGAACCCTCCCAACATGCCTCCGACAACGCTTGGGGAGTGCCCTCCTGACATGCTCCCAACACTGCTTACAATCCTTAAGCTCATGTAGTGCCCTCCCAACATGCTCCCGACACCACTTATGATCCTTAGGCTTGTGTAGTGCCCTCCCGACATGCCTCCGACAACGCTTAACATCCTTATGCTTGGGGAGTGCCCTCCCAACATGCTCCCGACACTGCTTACAATCCTTAAGCTCATGTAGTGCCCTCCTGACATGCTCCCCACAACACTCATGATCCTTACCCTCATGTAGTTCCCTCCCGACATGCCTCTGACACATCTTACCATCCTTGTGCTCGCGGAGTGCCCTCCCAACATGCTCCTGACACTGCTTACCATCCTTGCGCTCATGTAGTGCCCTCCCGACATGCCTCCGACACAGCTTACCATCCTTACGCTCGCGGAGTGCCCTCCCGACACTGCTTACCATCCTTACGCTCATGTAGTGCCCTCCCAACATGCTCCCAACACCACTCATGATCCTTACGCTCATGTAGTGCCCTCCCGACATGCCTCCAACACAGCTTACCATCCTTACGCTCGCGGAGTGCCCTGCTGACATGCTCCCGACACTGCTTACCATCCTTACGCTCATGTAGGTCCCTCCCAACATGCTCCCGACACCACTCATGTAGTGCCCTCCCAACATGCCTCCGACACAGCTTACCATTTTTATGCTCGTGGAGTACCCTCCCGACACTGCTTACCATCCTTACGCTCATGTAGTGCCCTCCCGACACGACTTATGATCCTTAGGCTTGTGTAGTGCCCTCCCGACATGCCTCCGACAACGCTTAACATCCTTACACTTGGGGAGTGCCCTCCTGACATGCTCTCGACACTGCTTACAATCCTTACGCTCATGTAGTGCCCTCCCAACATGCTCCCGACACCACTTATGATCCTTATGCTTGTGTAGTGCCCCCCCGACATGCGTCCGACAATGCTTGCGGAGTGCCCTCCCAACACTGCTTACCATCCTTACGCTCATGTAGTGCCCTCCCGACATGCTCCCCACACCACTGATGTAGTTCCCTCCCGACATGCCTCCAACACAGCTTACCATCCTTGCGCTTGCGGAGTGCCCTCCCAACATGCTCCCAACACTCCTTACCATCCTTCCACTCATGTAGTTCCCTCCCGACATGCCTCCGACACAGCATACCATCCTTGCACTTGCGGAGTGCCCTCCCGACACTGCTGACCATCTTTACGCTCATGTAGTGCCCTCCCGACAACACTCATGTAATGCCCTCCCAACATGCCTCTGACATAGCTTACCGCCCGTCCAAGCACGCCGCACCCATGGTATTGTGCAGCGGGCTCTACCAGTGTCATCTGCAAAACAAAAATCCCGCTCAGGGGGAGTTCTTCCATGGATGGCCTGGTGAAGTCTAACCCCCCGCCTACATCAAGACTGGCTGAAGGACCTCTTTGATGTGTGTGTGTGCAAACAAGCGGGTTTTGTGTAATTTTTACCAACCATTGGACAGTTTCAGTATGATCAGGTGGTAAGGAATCTGAGTTGAAGGCACAGGGGAACCAATATTGGTGGATGTCACAGGATTTGGTGCAAGACAGGAGTGTGATGTTTGATTGACGTTTGCTTGATTTTCGCTTGACGTGAGCTTGACTTTTATCCTGCTTGACGTGAAGTCAATCGCCAACGATTGACACAAGATTTGCCCTGGTGTCTATATTACTAATTGAAGCAAATGCTCTTACCTTTAAAAGGACTCAATAAGTCAAGCCCAGTTTTTATAATTGATAAAACTTTTCTTTCTCTTGTTTTTATAAGTTATCATTATAATATATTCATATTAATTTTTTTTTCCTGCAAGACATGACTTAAAAAAGGATCTATTTTTGATAACAAAATTTCCTTAAAAGCCTCCATTATTGTAATTTTTTCCAATATAACCAAATTACTTAAATTCAACAAAACATATAGTCAATGATTTTTTCCAAAACATCCTTAAAATCAAAAAAGCAAAATATTTATATTTTTCTTGTTTTGTTCAATTAAATCTTCTCAATGCTTGTACTTTTTTTAGTTTGTTTTTTGATTTTACATTTTTTTCTGATTACTCAAGCTTCAACCAAACCATTTTCATCAGTAATAGTAATGAGTAGTTTTATGAAAAATATTGACTTTTGTTTTTTGAAGGGCTTTTCTAATTTTTTTTATTTACATTCATTTTTCATTCATTGAATTATATTTTTTCATTTTTTGATGTTGTATCTTATAGTTTTTTACATTTACAATGGATACATGAGGAGGGTAATGTAAAAACTCAAAAAATCATCCCTTGTTACATTAATGTACAGTACATCCTGTAACTGTCAAATTGTCAATGATTGTTGACAGTTTTCCAGTAGCAGGCCTGACAAGCCTTTCTACTGTTATCCTCAATAGAAAATCAATGAAATAAAAAATTAATTAAAAAATCAACAATAAAAAAAACCTCAGAATATATTGGACAAAAAATCAAAAAATCATAATATAGAAAGAAATTTATCAGAATCAAAATACATAACACAGTTAAAAATGACACAAAAAATATTCTTGTTAAAAATGACACAAAAAATATTCTTGTTAAAAATGACAAAAAATACTCTTGTTAAGAATAAGGATGATATTTTTGGCTTCTGAAAACTACAAGCATTTTCATTTTGATATTGAAAAAATATGTTATAATGATAAACAAAACAAAACTACAGCTCAGCTCTCATTAATGTTTCTGCAATACATTTTTTGAATGATTTTGACCTTTTATTCAATATTCTTAATGAAGTTGAATTATATTTTTTAATTTATCCTTTTTCTCTAAAAAGTGACCATAAGAAAAATTGCAGTTGGAAATTAAACAAATAATCAGAACCAATGAGAAATAAATCTCTTAATCTACTCATAATCATTTCAGCTGTAAATCTTCAAATTTTGTTGAAATTCCAAGAAATGTGGTCTAAGTCACCCATTCTTTGATATGTATATGCAAAATTTAATGATATAATTCATCTAAGAATATTTTAAAAGCCTTATCAAGCCACACTACTTGTCAAATAATGTCAACATACAGTAAAAGAGTGAGCTTCTAAGCAAAAAAGAGATGATAACAGTCTTATTATTTCACAATTCTACCCCTAATTTCATTTTCAAAAGAATATTATTTATTATTTTAATTCAAAATGAATTCAGTGTAGGAACAGGAATCCTATTAGTGGGTTTCAGTGATCTTGACAGGAAATATTTTATAAATTTCAATAAAACCAATATCAAAATTTGTAGGAATTTCTTGTAAGAGTTTCAGAAATGAGAGGGAAATTCTTGATAGCTTATTAGGACCACTCTTTGAATCTATTTAGACATGGCTCAGAAGTGATATGTGTATCACTTCAAGCTTAGTTTCCAAAGTATCAGAACTTTTTTCTGTGATCTCTGTTTCCAAAATACTAATTTTAGAAATATTTCAAGTCCTTTTTTTATCATACAAAATATAAAAAACCATTTTTCCATATTGGAGCATTAAAAATACTTAACTAAGCTGAATTTATTATTTAATGAAGAAAGCTTTGTAAATAGCCCATTATTATCAATTTATTGTTTTTTAGCTAATATTAGTTCCTGTAGTTAATTTTTATTCCTTATAAAATTTAAGTTGTTTTCCAAGTAATTTTTGGAAAGGAGTTTCATAAAAGAGCTTCCTTATGCAAGTCATTCTGTAAAACCATATAAGATACAAATTTGTCACAACCACAAATAATCACCCCCCTCTTTGGGTGTTGTGGAAATTCTAGCCTGACCCAAGTTAGGGCCAATTGGCCATGTTATATCATTCATGGCCAATTGGCCGCCTCTGGTGCTCTATGGCCTCTTGGCCATCTCACCTCTTCTCTAGCCATTTATGGCCTCAGGCCATATCCTTCCTTCATTGGTCCTTTTGACCAGCTCTCCACCCCCAGGCCATTACCCTTGTTTTTGGGCCTGGTGGTCCTATGGCCCCTCTAGCCACCTCCAGGGCTCTTGGCCCAACCCCTTTCATTATGGGGGTTTGGGCCTAAATGCCCTTTTTGGGCCATTTAAGCCCCCTACGGCCTGTAAGGTTTGTCTATGAGACTCTTGATAATAGTAGCAATATCATGAGTACTGTGACTGTCCTCAGTAAAAATATATATAAAATGAAATATTTTAACCAAAAATTTAAATATAATTATTAAAAATAATTGTATATAAAAAAATAAATTTAATTATTATTATAAAAATATATTGATAAAAAAATACAATAATTATAATAAATTATAATTATTCTATTATTGTTATAGTCCCTGACAATTATAACAATAAGAAATGTAAAGCTCTTAATGAGACAATTAAACGTGGAAAATATAAATATTAACCACTTATAAATAATATAAATATTATTTATAAAAGAATTAAAACACACACTGTGCAGAAATAATTCTTATAGAAAATAATTCTATATAAAAAAACTAATACTAGATAAAAAAGATATAGAACTGTAGAGAAAACTTACACATAATATTTATTTAATACAACAAGTCAAACAACAACACTTGTTATATTAAATAAAAATTATAAGTTAAAAACACGCCAAAAATCAATATTCTTAAAGATAAAACAACTTTTTATAATAAAAATTATGATTAAAGAGTTTTTAAGAGGAATTCGTGGATTTTTAGAAGATATTTAAGGCAATAATTTCATGTAATAAAATGTATTTTTGGTGATTACAACAATAATCTGAATTCTATGATTTCAATTCTGTAATTTTAATTAATAAAGAATAAAATAACTTAAGAATTGCTTTAATAATAAGATTTTATATTTAATAAAACTTTACCTGTTTAAATTTCTAATATGATTGGATTGATAATGAATGATGGACAAAAACAGTGATTAAAAGACTCTTTTGATGTCTTCAGAGCAGTTCTCATGATTCATGATGAATATAGAGGGCGTGCTCAGGTCAAAACTGAAAAACCATGCTTAAAAGTAAGGCTCTTAACTTAAGATAGCTTATTTTTAATTCCAATTTAATGTTTTCAGTGCTATTCTTAACTCCATGTAACTTTAATCCTCATTTAAACTGATTATTTTCATTTCTTAGTATAAATAAACTTATTTATATTAAAGTTCATCACATGAACAACTTAAAAATAGAGTTTCAAGCAGAAATCTCTTAAACTCATCTTTTGATTAATTTTAAAGAAATTATAATTTACTTTGAGATTTAATTAAAAGAGTAAATTACAAGGCTAAATACCCAGGAAATTTATTTATAAAAGATACTTGAAATTTAACTTATATATAGAAAATGTTCAAATGTAATCTGTGTGAGAGTGTCAAGCAAATCCATTAAGAATTGGATTTTTAATGAATTTTTGAATTTATTGCTATTTTTACATGTAAAATGGCAATACACACCAAACCTTAACTTTTGATAAGGCTTTAATGCTTGTAGCCTTGAAATTTTAAGCTTATTTAAGCTTTTGAAGCTTAATCAAGCTTTTACAGTTCTCAAAACCTTAAATTCAAGCCTGCATATTGGGATTTACCCTTTGGAAGCTTGAAATTCCTGTCTAAATTGGGATAAAACCAGTTTAAACTTTAATGTTGCATCAAAGTCTAATCTTAAATTTTAAATAAGGTTGAAAATCCTTCAATACAGGTGGAAAACCTCAATTGAATCCTTGCAGATCCAAAAAGCTGGGTACCCCAGCTCTATTTGGTCTTTTTCCTTTGTCCCACCTTTCTGCGTGGATTTTGCCCTTTTGTTTATTTAAAGCCATACTATGGCCTTAAGCCCTTTTAAATTGAGTTCGCGCAGGATTTACATTCTGTATGTCAAATCCTTAGCCAATTCAGTAAATATACACAACACTTCAATTTTAACTAAAATTTTGGTAAGTTTGCATCAACTTTATGCAACTTTAAGTTTAAGCTTATTTAAGCTTATATTTAACAATTTTAATTTTTTTAAAAAAGTTACATTAGTACTGTGAGATTCTTAAATCTTCCAATAACATAAGAAATAAGTGTTTTGGGGTATAACACCTTACGGATGTACCCAAGGTTATTTTTGGTGTAGAATGCAAAAATGGCATTATATTTATAACTTTGTTTATCCAAAAAAAAATTATACTTATTTTTTGTTATTTTTTATCTTAAATTCAATTAAAAAGTCTGTTGAAGACAAATTTAACTGTGTATGAAGTTATTTGTGGCCTTATGGGTATGCTATAAATACTTCACAGGCTCACACGGCCTCTATGGCCTGTGGGCCATGGATTACGGCCCACGGTCCATAGGCCATTTAAGCCTCTTTTGGCCTGAATCTAATGAGGCCCAAAGGGGCCAAGGGGCATATCATCAGCCTCCAAGGCCAGGTTGGTCCACCTGAGCCATATTTGGTCCCAAAATAGCCATAAAAAACCCTCAGGACCCAAAATGGTCAAAAACTCTATGGACACCATTTTTCAGTCCATGGCCTCTGGCAACCACCAGAGGGCACCAGCTCAGCTCCCAGAAAGGTTTCCCCTCAATGTGAGAGGAAGGTTTCTCTTTCTTCAATGCACCATGTACTCAAGGTTTTACGAGTGGTGCATATATGGTATAATATGCCATAATGCACCATCTTTGCTCAACAATCCAATGGTGACATTTTCAGGACCAAATTAAGTGATCAAAAATTGAGTCCCAAGTCCATTACCAATTTTGAAGGAGGACTCTTCAGCTAGTCAGTCTGGCGATTCCCTGGAAGCTACCAGAAGATCATTCAAGGACCAAAGCCACCTAGCCCTGCAGAGGTTGGGTTGTCATTTTCTCCTCAGGACTATTCTAAGAGAAATTCTCAGAGATTATCAATCTTTTCAATCAGTTTCAAGGCATCAAGTACTCAGCACTCCTTGGACAACTCACTTGGTCCATACAGGCAGTAATCAAGCATCCTGTATGGCCTTGGCCCAATTGGGTCAATTCATATTCCACTGTGGGAATCCATTCACACAGTTCAATTCTCAAGATGGCCAGAACTGTATTGGGCCAATTCAGACAATAAAGCTGGATGATTCACCTTCCAGGATCAGCCTTTTGGCTTTTCACATATACTGGCCACCTTTCATCACCTGGGGACGTTTTCCCCAGGTAATTAATATATTGGATTTATTTTTATCCTTATTTTCTTTCACCTTATTAAAGTAAATACTGATAATCTTAAGTCAATCATTTTCACCTTTTCTTCTTCGCCTTTCAGTGGTTATTGGTGGTCATATCCTTTACTAATTCCATTGTTCTTTCTCGCAGGTTGAAACAGTGAATTGAGGATTCATTTGATTGGCTCTTTGGCTTTTGGCTTCTTATTATCCTGGCCATTGTCTTCCTTTTGTTTTATCTTTTGGTATACTTGTCTTTACCTCTTATTCTTTAAAGAAATATATTCTTCTATTCCTCCTATTTTGGAGCCCTCCAAGTGAGTTCTTGATACCTGAGTGCCAGGCCACTCTTGCTTCCATAAGAGCCGCTGTGACAAAATTATGACAAAACAATTAGTTTTAATTTTTTCAGAAGAAATTATTTTTGAATTATTTCCAATAGATATTTATGAATTCTTGATTATAATTTACAAAGGTGTCCAGTATACCTTTTCAAGAAGAAATCAAGCCTAAGAAACAACCAAATAACTTATTGAATCTATTTTAAAAATTTAAGTTTGTTGATGTTTTAGTATTTATACATTCATAAAATCATTTTGAAATTATAAAAAATTTCATGCTGTAAGTCATAGGTGTTATATTGAGGTATTGAGTATGTGAATAATTCTGAATTGATAACAATTATTACAGGATAGATATAAAATTCAGAAAATTCACAAAGTAACAATTGTTCAAAAATTGATTAAACAGAAAGAAAGCTCAATGGATCACTTGAAACTGGGAAAATAATTAATGGGAATAAAGCTGAACCATATTTATGTATGCAGGTTACCTTTTTTAAAATTCAACACATACTTTCATTTTCCTCATCCTCACTTTTGAAGTTTCAGTTTTTTGAGATTAAATCATCTATTTGATAGAAATAACCCCTAATTTAATTTAAATGAAAATGCAAAGTATCAAAAGGAATCCATAAAATACATCTAATTTTCATATACTCAAATAACTTACTATATACATATGGTGGATGATAATACAAAATATTTTTCAAGGAATAAAAAAATTGATATATTGATTTATGTCAGGAAGGAAAATTATTAAAAGTTAAAAGACACAATGAGAGACATCACCTATCTATCTGAGAATTATCTAGGATATTATTAGGCTTTGTTTTCTCTGAAACTCATAATTAATCTTAATATAACCCTTGGGATATTCTAGTAAAAATAATTTATCCATTTTGAAATAAAGCCCAAAGATTCTTCAATAAGTATCAATAGATCCTATCTATAAGTGAATAAATATCCTATATATCAGTTTTTGGGCTGAAATATTGGTAATATTTATTTAAGATACATTCAATTTTTGTAAGATTTTCTTTATGATAAGTAGGTGAAATAGAAATTCAGAGTTTTTTTCAATTTTAAATATATAGTATTACTGCAAGAGGAGAAAAATTATGGATATAATCTCTTTTGAAATACAAATTCTAATCAGATAAGCCAAATTGATGGTGAGAAATATATTCTATATTGTGTGAATAATTGAAAGAGCCCTAATAAATTGAGAGGATTTCTCATTGATTTAGAATCCCTTTCAAAGAAAAAGGGTTCAAATTTGAATATTATCCTCCTATTTCTTCTCATAGATTAGATGATGATAAGATTCATAGTGAATTTTCAAAACACATCTCAAATTTTGGTCTCATTTTTAATAAAATAGTTTGAAATAAAAGGGGAAATGATACTGAGCCTACCATGAACATTATTCCTTTGCTCCTTTGTTTTTGAATTATTGAGCTTTGATAATCATGGGGAAAACCGATATTCATACAATTAAATTGGATCTTTTTTGCTTGCATATGTGGCTTGAATTAATTCCAGAACTTTTATTTCTTTATTTAATTTCTGTTATATCTCCCAACTGAATTCAATCCATCTCCCATTTCAAATTCCAAAGACAACTCCTGCTGTCAGGTGTAGCCACTGTTCTCATGGTGAAGGATGAGCTAGGATACAACAGTTCAAGAAGGAAATAGAGACTAAAAGATAAAATTTGAGTACTGAATAAATGTACTAGAATTGGAACTGGTCTTAAATTAGTCGGTATATGGATCTGAAGTATTAGATAAGATAATGGTACAAGTATAGAAGCGGGTAGTAGAGGATAATAAAAAGTAAGTATGAAGGAAGAATATTGAATATAGAAGATATTTTTTTTCTTGAGGAAAAGGGAAGAGGAGTTTTTATGAAGAGTTGTATTATATAGAGAAGAAAGTATTAAAAAGAGAGTGCGGATTTGGAAGGTGAGAGAATGAAAAAGAATAGTAATGGAGGCTATAGTGGATGATTGGTTACATTGGATTAGTGAATGATTGCAATAAGAGGTTAGGTTGAGTTTGTTGGCTAGTGAAATTAGGTTACTTACTGGTGATAAATCTTTCGTGGTGGAAGCTTCCAGGTGTTTCTGGAATATCAACAGCCTCCCTTGGAAAGAACCGGTATTCTGAATCATCATAGGTTGATTAATGATTGGTATCTGAGCAGGATAGTTTTACCTATGGACTTGATGAGAAAGTCTGCTGCCATGAGGTGAGTGGAGACATGAAAGGATTTCATTTGTGCATTTTGATGAGACCACAAATAAAGTGAAATTTAATGTCCATTTGTTTAGTTTTGAGACAACTGGGATTGAAGTTGGAATGAGCTGAATTTATTTCACCTTCATTGTTGCTACTAAGCATGCGACAGTTTTCAAATACTGCTATATTGATTTCCTGGAGTAGTTGTTGGAACCAAAGAATTTCATTTGAGTTATTAGTAAGGAGTATTCATTCAGTTTCAGTGGTGGAATAAGATATTGTTTGTTGTTTTTTCTCCATGATATGATATGATTGTTAAGGAAAAGGGCATACCCACCAACTGATTACCTATCAATAACAGAATTTCTACAGTAAATATTGTCATAGGTGATAATTTCACCTTTTTCCTTGTTGTAGTAGTTGAGAGTGAGCTTTTTTGTGTGAAATATATACCAAAGCTGTAAGGTTTGAATATAAACCAATAAGTAAATATGACCAATGCTTTAATTATTGTACTATAAGTGTCTTTATTAAATCAAATAATAAAATAAAGAATAATTATAATAAGAAAGAATAACTATAATTATGGTGTAAGATGTTCATATTATCAAATAAAGATAATAACACAAAGTATATTAAAAAAAATTAATTTAATAGAAATAAATATATTAATATATAATAATTAATATATTTATGGCACTTTATTATTATTACAAACAAATAATGTAGGCATAAAAAACTGTCATTTAAGAATGAAAGGGATTTATGAAGGAGATATTACCAATATTAAAGCTATATATAAATATAAATACTATTTTTATTAGTAAAAGAATTATCAAAAAGAATAATAAAGAGAAAATAACTATAAAAAATGTAATAACCTACCTTTTACACTCAATATAATAATTCTGACTTATTTTATGCCTTAAAATGTAAGTACAACTTATTCAAATTGTGTGAGCCTTATAGGTAATTTCATATACCCAAAAGACCGCAAATACAAAATTAACATATAAATATAAATAAAATGAATTTATTTATATTATTAAAATAAAAATCAAAATATAAATATAAAATTATATTCAAAATTGAAAAATTAATTACAATATAAAAAATAAAATTACATTAAATTCTGGAATTATAAAATTACATTTATACTTGAAAAAATTAAGTAAAAATGAAATTTTAACAAAATTGTAAAAAAATAAATAAATTTGGAAAAAAGTTAAATGAAAATTATTATAACTTTTTATCCAATAAATAAACATATAAAAATTATTTCACCATTGTATTCCTCATAAAAAATCAGTTAGGGTCACCTCTGAGTGAAATTCTTGTAACTCAACTCTAAATAAGCTTAAATTAAGTTTTTAGTATTTTCAATACAAAAGTTGAAAATCCTCAAAACTTTAATTTAATTCACACCACATGTGGTTTTAACCATCAATTTTTGTGTTAAAATTGAGGTGTTGTGTTTAGTTTAGAAGCTATGAGGAATTGAAGTATTTTCAATTGAATTCAATGGAAATGTCAAAATGTCCGCGTTTATTACATAAGTGAACTTTAATTTACATATGAGGTATCAATTATTACTGTATTATACTGTACAATTCAATTGAATTACATATGTAAATTATAAGTATAATACATGATGAGGAATTAAAGGAAAAATAAATTGGAAAGATTAAATTTGGGGGGGAAAAGGAACTCCAGCTCTAAGGGGGAGCTAGACCCCCAAGATCCTTGCTGACAGGCGTGGGATGTCAAAATTCACGCAAAAATTCATCACTTTTGGCCTGGAATTGAGTTACAGGGTCTGTGGACTCAATTGATGATGAGGTTTTGATACCAACTGGGGTAGTTTTAGCTGTTGCCAAGAGGGTAAAACTACCCTTAAGATAAAACAATCATAGTAAAAACAGTTTTAACTGGTTTCTACGCCTCTTACACACATTCTTACGTGTTTTGAAGGCTCTAGACCAGGTATTGCTATAGTAATGGCTGATTTAAGGGTCTAAAATGGCTAAAAATGGATGAAACCAGCCCTTTTTGGTCTAAACCAGGGTTCAATGATTCCATAATTGGCTTTTCTGTTCTCAGACTGTTTTTCACGACTGACAAGAGTAAATTTTACTTTTGGAGTAAGAGAATTGATGGCTATATAAGAATGTCTTCTTTGCCCCACTTTTCTCTTCATGTTAGAATCTTTTCCTTTTATTAATTAGTTTAAACACTGTTAAACCAATCAATAAAAGATTCCAACCACCTTTTTTAAATCATTTTGAACCTTCTAACCACGTGAAAAAATCATTATCATAATTGTTTGTACATTTTATAAGCATTTTTACCCCTGAACCACCCCAAAAGTGAATTAAAGCATCTTTCATCACTGTAAACTTTGTCACTTTGTTTCCAAATTCACTCTGGTCACTTTTGGGCATGTTTTCTCTTTAATATTCTTTTTGAAGACTTTGTTCTTTAATTAATTTCTTGTAGTTCTTTGCTCAATTAATTCCAATTGAAATTGCTCTTGAAGAAATTTCTTTTGTAGCCTTATATATCTCTTGTAGAGTATTTTTGGATAAATTCTTATTGTTGGTAAAACAATAAGTCTTTATAATATTATTGTTTCATACTAATAAAGTTATAAACAATAAAATTGGCGTGTTTTCTCTTAAAAATAACATTTCATACTATTTTTAACTGATTTTTACCTTATACAAATTTTGAGGACAGGAAAAGTATTTGATTTTTAATCAAAGTTTCATATCCAAACCTTACATTTGGGGGCCCAGCCGTGATATTTTACCTGTGAAATATTTTTTTACTCTTTTTAAATCTTTTTTCTTATATTTAAAAATTTAAAAACATATAAAAAACACTTATAATTCAAAAAACCCATTAAAAATGATTTTTTTCATATTATAAGTGAGGCTTATATTTTTATTTCTTTTTTGAAATATCCTTTTTTTACTTAATTAATTGGTTTTTTCATTAATTTTAGTGTCTGACAACGTGGTAAGACAAGAAAACATTGAAACAGCCTCAACAGTCACCAGCATTATTCCTGCCAGTACTATTAATTCAGACCATAATAGTACTGTTATTGTGACTCAAAATAACCAACCTGAACCAATATCTTCTGAATTGATTAACTTGGACATAACTAATACCCTTCAGAAAGCTAAGAATTTGGCCAATAATAAGTTTTTTGACGTAAAAATACTATTTTAAGCCTTTTTAACCATAATTATGCCTTCAACCAGGTCAGGAGCCAGCTATAACCCCTCAAGCAGCTCCCAAAAAGGTAATAGACGTGATTATGGCAGAGGCCAATCAGGTACAGAAGGAAAAGGGGCAGTTGATGACTTCCAAACAACTAAAATGGGTCATTCTGAAGCTGATAATACCATTTTACCTTCAAAAAGAGCTGAAACCGCCACAACAAGCCTCTGTTAACATATACAAAGCCAGCCACAGTGCATACAACAATGCACTCCAGTTCAAGGAGTACCAGATCCTTGCAGACCTGTGGAAGAATTGCATGAATTCTTACCTAACTGTGAAAAAATTCCTGGGCCATCCCAACACTTGCAAATTTCTCAATGGATAGAATGCATTGATGGAGAAGAAAAACATGATGCTTTTGACACTAGAATGGAGGAAAAGCAACCCTCCACCACAAAAGCAAATGCCAAAAACAGCCCCAGTAGCCAGCAGCAGCAATTCCAACGTGAAAAAGCAGCCACAAGTTCCAAACAAGGGCAAAGGGAAGGCACCAGCCCCAAAACCTTACAGCCAGGGCTACAGATTCCTAAAGATTCAACAGGATGCCATGGAAAATGTATTTCAGATGGCCAGAACCATGATGGAATTAAAGAAGAAGGAGGAAGCCAGATTAAGATTCCAGAAATGATTTCTGATATATTTGATTCCATCCCAGAATTTTATGATGCTATAAATGACGTAAAAAAACATCTTTCTGATAAAAATGAACCCATTTGTAACAACATTAAAACAAACAACCTGAGTCTGTGCCAAATTAATGAAACACTTATGTGTTTTGAAAAAGTTTTAAGAAAAATCAAAATTTCCAATAATGATAATTCTTTTGGCAATAAAACTAAATTCAATATTGATGACATAATTGAAACAAGAATTAAACAAGCCATAAATATTATAAAAACAGATAACAAGAAAGTCCTTGATGACATTTCAAATTCCTTTACTGAAGTAAAGACATATACCATTGCCTTGAAAAAGTGTTTTGATGCTTCACGAAAAGAAGTATCAAAATTATCAATGAAATTGAATCAAGTCACTGCTGATAATACAAGACAGACAGGTTTATGGCAAGAACCAACACATAAAGAAGACATGTATAAAATTGAAGTAATAAATTTAATACAAGGCTTCCAACATGAATACAGAAATTCCCAAAGGTGTAGCAACAGTAAAATGAATGACATTGAACAAATACTGAACAACTTACCAAGAATGTCTACACCTCTGGATTAAAATGAGGGCACAAGGATTCCAAATCCACAAGTATTGGATCCCAATAATTCACAGTTAAAAAATGAATTATCCACTCCTTTTCATAACTTGGAACCATCAATGGGCCAAGAACTTTTGAAAGAAGTTCCAAAGCTTAAAGAATGGCCTCACTTCAGTGGTGAAGGAGAGTATGACCATATGGAATTCATTAGAGGTATTGACATGATCAAAGAGGATTTTGGATTACCAGAAAGATTGCTAACAGCCAGATTTGGCACCTTGTTTACCAGATCAGCTCACAGATGGTACATAAAAATAAGACAAGCACATGGACACCAGAGTTGGACTTGGTGGAAAACCCAAATCATTAACAAAAGTGCAAATGATTCTTGGAGGTTTAAAGTTGAAACAGCCTTTGAATCTGCCAAATTTAATGCTGATAAAGACAAAGCTTTACCATGGTTTTGCCAACAAAAAGACAGACTAACAGCATTATATCCTGACATGTCAGAATTTATGATCCATAGAAAAATTCTGAGACAATGTGGAGGTTACTTAGAGCATGCTGTCAAAAGCAGGACTACTGAAAAATCTTCAGCAGAAGATATTATCAATATATTAGAGGAAGTAACCACCAGAACCAAAATTGGTTCTAGTAGGGTGAATCTCAAAACAAGGTTTAATACACCTTGGAAAGATTCTGTGGACAAAAACCCCAAAGAAAATTCCAGTAATATTAAGTATAAATCTGCAGATACAGTCAGAAAGTGCCATATTTGCCAAAGCACCACCCATTTAGCCAATACATGTCCAAAAAGGGGGAAAATTAATGAAATTGACATTTAAAAGGAACCAGATGTTGAAAAAGAAGACATAATTGAAGACAATTCAGATGACAAGTCATCCATATTTTCTGAATCTTCAAAAGATATAGAAAATATCAATGCCACTTTTGACATCATGGAATCTTATTCCCACTTACCACAATTCAGCAATGGTCAACTTGATTTATCAAAAGCTCAAGATGCACAACTTATGAAAAGAAAAGCAAACAGAGGGAAAGGTTATACAGCTGGTAACTCCTGTATAACAGAAGTGGTGATTGACAACAAGCCCACCAAACTTTTGCTTGACCCAGGAGCCTTCTGCTCTTGTGTTGGAAAATCTTTTCTTAAGAATTGTGTACCAAACTTTGAACACCAATTGTTACCAATTGATAGTATAAAGTTCAACAGTGAAAGTAATCCAATGAAAGCATTAGGAATCTTTGAGACCAATGTCATATTCCCACACATAAATGGAAATTTAAGAATCACAGTTGAACTTGTTGTTATGGAAAACTGCTGTAGTACCTATTTTATATTGGGAAATGACTATCTAATCATGTATGGGATAGATTTGCAAAACAAAAAAGACAGATACTTTACTTTTGGAGACAATAAGCGCCAAAAATTTGCCTTTTTACCATTTAAAAGACAAATTACGGTAAACAAAGTATCACCAGTCAACTTAGAGTTAGAGAAATTCAAGTCTGAACAATTAAATGAGGCTGAAATAAGCCCTCATCTTACTGCTAAACAGGAAAATGAACTTTCTTCCCTTTTGTATGACCACAGAGGAGCATTTTCTTCAGACAAACAACCTCAAGGAGAAATTATTGGTCATGAAGTTGACATGATTCTTAACATTGAGAGACCTTATCCACCACTCTTAAGAAGACCTGCATATCCAGCAAGCCCAAAATCAAGAGAAGCTCTAGAAATTCATATCAAAGAACTTCTGGACCTTGGTGTAATAAGAAAAGTAGGCCACAATGAAGAAGTAGGAATAACTACACCAGTCATAGTGGCATGGCATGATGGAAAATCCAGAACGGTTGGGGACTTTAGATTTGAACCTTTGAGATATGAATATATACCCAAAAAGGTCACAAGAAATATTTAATATAATTATACATTAAAAATAAGTACCTTAAAATTACAAAAATACCATAAATTGGTATAAAACTTGGTTTAACTTAAAAACCAATGAATAAAAATTTAAAATAAATTACACCATTGGATTCCCCATGGTGAAATACACATATACCATTTTTATGGCATATCTGTAAGGCCAATATTTAATAAGTTATAAGTGATAATACCTTATAAAAGACACAAATCCTTATTTATTTCAACATCCAATGAAAAAACATGTGAAATAAATAGTACCATTAGATTCTCCATAAAGATTCACAGATAAAACAATTAATAAGCTAAGCTTCAAAACCAATACTTAAGGAATTAAGCTGAATATATGCACTTTTTGGTCAATGCATATATTCAAGGATTTTAGATAATATCTCTTGAATTATGAATGATAGAGTGATGAACCAAAAATAAAGTCATCACGAAATTCCTGTAGGAATACAGATATGAAGTTTACTTTACAAGCTATAAACAAGGTTAAAACCTGTAAGGAATTATTGATTAAAATCAAAAGAGCTGTTGACCACTTTGTTATGAAAGTGGTCCAAACTTAAAAAAAGTGGACAGTTGGATTCTACTAGTTCATTCGTAAAGAATGATGTATTTTTTATTATAATATTCAAGGTATAACCCCTTGAAATCATAGTTTGAAGTTTAAAATATTAAATTTCGACAGAAAAGATGAGTTACAAGAAAAATCATCAAAAATAGAGTTTTGATGATGTAATGAAATGCTCTTGGAAGAATGATTAAGTTATTCCAAGATATTAGAATTCACTCTCTTAATTGCTTTAGCGTGTGAATCTTAAAAGTTATTAAGGATCAAAGCTTGAGCTTAATTTGATCAATTATGATCACTCACTGTAACCTTAAATTAAGTTCAACAGTCATATAAGTGATAAAGTTGGTGAATACTATTATTTTATGATTAAAACTAATAAAATCCACGAAATTTGGGGTTCTTCCAGGCCTTTGATGTCATCAGACTTAGAGTTATAGTGATAACTGTAAATAATGGCGTAATAATGATGTAATGAGGTTTGATCATGATGTAATCATCACCAAACCTTAAAATATTGATCAATTCCCGTGGATATGATCAGTACACGTCTACTAGAAGCCTGTTGGGCTCTAGGAGGGAGGTATTTACTATAAATAGAGCTCTTTCTGCTCTGTTTTCCCCTCAGATGCATCAAAAACATTAAATAAATACAAACAAAAAGGTAATATCTTTATTCTTTATATATGAAACCTTTATATTATTAAAGACCAAAGCTCATCTTTATTATAATCATCAATTTTGACGTGATTAAATCATTTGTTTAACTGTTTTTGTTAAAAATCTCTCTAAAACTCATTTCCACGTAAAAAATCAAGAATATTTGTAATTTCTCTATTTTTTATTGTAAATACAATTTGTATAGGTTTTATTTACATTATTTGGCATAAAATATCTCAAAAGTATTATATCAAGTGTTATAAGTAGGTTATTTTCTCTTATATTAATAATTTTCTCTATATTATCCTTTTAATAATTCTTTAATTAATATAAATAGTATTTATATTAATTTATAGCTTTAATATTGGTAATATTATTGTTATTAATTGTTTTTTATTAATAAAAAACAACGTTTTTACGTCTTTATTATTTGTTTGTAACAATAATAAAGTGCTATTAAATATATTAATTATTTTATATTAATATATTTCTTTTATTATATTATATTTTATAATATAAATTATATTATCATAATTTATTAATAATATAATTATTTTTACGCCATAATAATAATAATTCTTTATCATTATAATTATTTTTATCTTATTTATTTCATTCATAAGGACATTCATAGTACAATAAGGAAAATATTAGTAATTTTTACTTATTGTTTCATAGTCAAACCTTACATTAGAGCTCTGAACACTTACACTGTTCCAGACAGATACCCAATACCAAAAATCAAAATTGCCCTTACTCAAATATCTCAAGCAGTGTATATAACCACTATGGATGCCCTTAAAGGATTCCATCAAAATGTGGTGACACCAAGAGCAAGAAAATACTTGAGAATTATTGTTCATTGTGGAGTGTATGAATACTTGAGGATGCCCTTTGGTATCAAAAATGCACCTTCACACTTCCAAATAATGATGAATGAAATCTTCCCTGAAGAACTCTCAGAGGGATGGTCAATCATTTACATTAATGACATTATTATCTTTTCCAAGACTTGGGAGGAGCACATGTACAGATTGTCGAGAGTTTTGACGAAAATTCAATCAGTAAACATGAAAACCTCCTTGAATAAATGTCATTTTGGATTTGAAGAACTTGAAGCACTAGGACATGTTGTATCTGGTTTGTCCCTTGGAATTGACAAAAACAAAGTTGCATCAGTATTGCTAAAACCCATGCCTCAGAATAAGAAGGAAATTCAGTCATTATTAGGTTTTGCAGGATATTACAGGCAACACATTAAAAATTTTGAATCCATAGCAAGACCACTTTCTAACTTGTTTGACAAAGACACAGTATTTGAAATTACTGTTGACAGAGTCAAACCTTTTGAGTCTCTAAGAGAATCCTTGACCACTGCTCCACTCTTACTGATGCCAGACTTTGAATTACCTTTCAAACTGTATATTGATGCATCAGGGGATGGACTGGGTGCTTCACTTCGCCAAGTTCAGATCATAAATGATAAACCTGTAGAAGGACCCATATGTTTCATATCCAGGCAAATCAAACCAACTGAAGCCAGATATGGAGCAAGTCAAATGGAATGTCTATGCCTTGTCTGGGCCTTGGAGAAATCAAACTAATTCTTAGAGGGATGTGTTTTTGAGGTAATAACAGATTGTACAGCTGTCAAATCACTTCTGAACATGAAGACACCCAACAGACATATGCTCAGATGGCAAATAGCCATACAAGAATACAGAGGCAATATGACTATTGTTCATAAGGATGGGAATATTCACAAGAATGCAGATGGAATAAGGAGATGGCCATTACCAAATAATATCGATAATCCTGCTTATGTGCCAGAAGAAGCTTCACCACAAATTCCGATAGAAGGAATAAGTGTTACACACTTGAGCACCACCTTCTTTGAAGAAGTCAGAAGTAGTTACACTCAAGATAAAAATTGTAGCATCTTATGCCCATTACTTGGCAAAGACTGTAAAGACAACTCTCTAATACATGCCTTGGATGAAGTATGGAAAAACCCTTATGATGAAGGAAGATTTCACCTACTGGATGGCATAATTTACCACGGAGCCAAGCACACATGTGTTATGACAGTTGTAGACAGGTCATTAATCAATCTTGTACTGAAAGAATGCCATGATAGTCCCTTTTCAGGACATCTATCTGAAGACAGAACAAGAGAGAAAGTAAAGACCTGCATATGGTGGCCAATGTGGCAGAAAGATGTTGCAGAGTATTGAAAAACCTGTGACAGATGCCAAAAGGCAAATAAATCCACTGGCAAGAGACTTGGAAATATGATAAAAATCCAAGAACCAAGCAGACCTTGGGAAATTGTCCATATGGATTGGGTAACTGTCCTACCACCAGGAGGTGACAGAAGCTATAATTCTTGCCTAGTAATTGGGACAGATTCAGTAAAACTCCAATCTTTTTACCATGTCACAAGGATGATACAGCCATGGATACAGCTCTTCTGATATGGAATAGAGTAGTATCATGGACTGGGATATTTAAAAATATCATTAGTGATAGAGATCCCAAATTCACTTAAGCACTATGGACAAATCTTCACCAATTATTTGGCACTAAACTGTCTTTCTCTACAGCCTACCACCCACAAACTGATGGCCTGGCTGAAAGGATGATCCAAACCTTAGAGGACATGGTGAGAAGATTTTGTGCATATGGCCTTGAATTCAAAGATTGTGATGGATTTACCCATGACTGGTGTACTCTGTTGCCAGCACTGTAATTGGCATATAAAACATCAATCCATTCCAGTACCAATCAAACTCCTGCTATTCTAGAAAAAGGATGGAACCCCAGGTTACCCCAAGATTCCTTGAGGAAAGATTTAATTTAAATACATCCCACCGCTTCTAGCTTCAAAGGAATGCTAGACAAAGCTAGAAAGCATGCAGTAAGGTGCATGGAGGACTCTTTTTCATATGCTAAAGACAAATGGGATAAATCACATGCAACTCCAGATTTAAAAGTGGGGGACCTAGCTCTTGTATCCACCACTAACCTCAATAACATCAAAGGATGTAGAAAGTTGAAATACTCCTTTTCAGGACCTTTTGTGATTAAGGCTCTCCATGGAGAAAATGCTGTTGAAGTAGAGTTATCTGAAGAACTTAGCAATAAGCATCCTACATTTCCAGTGAGCTTGATAAAGCCATATAAATCTAGTGATGCTGAGAAATTTCCCTTGAGCAATAAGATTCCCTAAGTTATACCTCCTATTGAGACACCTGGTACTAAGAAAATTACCAAATTCTTAAAGAAAGAAAGTTAAGAACCAAGAAAGTAAGGGAATACCTTGTTAGGTACAGTGACCCAACTTGTGAGGATGAATGGTTAGAAGGAAAATATATACCAAAAGCTACCAAACTCCTCATGAGATTAAGACACACTAGAAACACAAATATTACAAAGTAATATTCTTTTTTAGGGGGAGGGAATGTGAGCCTTAGAGGTAATTTCATATACCCAAAAGACCACAAATACAAAATTAACATATAAATATAAAGAAAATAAACTTATTTATATTATTAAAATCAAAATTAAAATATAAATATAAAATTATATTCAAAATAAAAAAAGTCTTAATCACAATTTAAAAATAAAATTACATTAAATTCTGGAATTATAAAATTACATTTATACTTGAAAAAATTAAGTAAAAATGAAATTTTAACAAAATTGTCAAAAAATAAATAAATTTGGAAAAAAGTTAAATGAAAATTATTATAACTTTTTATCCAATAAATAAACATATAAAAATTATTTCACCATTGTATTCCTCATGAAAAATAAGTTGGGGTCACCTCTGAGTGAAATTCTTGTAACTCAACTCTAAATAAGCTTAAATTAAGTTTTTAGTATTTTCAATACAAAAGTTGAAAATCCTCAAAACTTTAATTTAATTCACACCACATGTGGTTTTAACCATCAATTTTTGTGTTAAAATTGAGGTGTTGTGTTTAGTTTAGAAGTTATGAGGAATTGAAGTATTTTCAATTGAATTCAATTGAAATGTCCAAATGTGCGTGTGTATTACATAAGTGAACTTTGATTTACATATGAGGTATCAATTATTACTGTATTGTACTGTACAATTCAATTGAATTACATATGTAAATTATAAGTATAATACATGATGAGGAATTAAAGGAAAAATAAATTGGAAAGATTAAATTTGGGGGGAAAGGGAACTCCAGCTCTAAGGGGGAGCTAGACCCCCAAATGCCTTGCTGACAGGCCTGGGATGTCAAATTTAACGCAAAGGTTCATCACTTTTGGCCTGGAATTGAGTTACAGGGTCTGTGGACTCAATTGATGATGAGGTTTTGATACCAACTGGGGTAGTTTTAGCTGTTGCCAAGAGGGTAAAACTACCCTTAAGATAAAACAATCATAGTAAAAACAGTTTTAACTGGTTTCTACGCCTCTTACACACATTCTGACGTGTTTTGAAGGCTCTAGACCAGGTATTGCTATAGTAATGGCTGATTTAAGGGTCTAAAATGGCTAAAAATGGATTAAACCAGCCCTTTTTGGTCTAAACAGGGTTCAATGATGCCATAATTGGCTTTTCCGTTGTCAGAATGTCTTTCACGACTGACAAGAGTAAATTTTACTTTTGGAGTAAGAGAATTGATGGCTATAAAAGAATGTCTTCTTTGCCCCACTTTTCTCTTCATGTTAGAATCTTTTCCTTTTATTAATTAGTTTAAACACTGTTAAACCAATCAATGAAAGATTCCAACCACCTTTTTTAATAATCTCAAACCTTTTAACCACGTGAAAAAATCATTATAATCATTGTTTGTAACTTTTATAATCATTTGTACCCCTGAACCACCCCAAAAGTGAATTAAAGCATCTTTCATCACTGTAAACTTTGTCACTTTGTTTCCAAATTCACTCTGGTCACTTTTGGGCGTGTTTTCTCTTTAATATTCTTTTTAAAGACTTGGTTCTTTGATTAATTTCTTGCAGTTCTTTGCTCAATCAATTCCAATTGAAATTGCTCTTGAACAAATTTCTTTTGTAGCCTTAAATATCTCTTCTAGATTATTTTTGGATAAATTTTTATTGTTGGTAAAACAATAAATCTTTATAATATTATTTTTTTCTACTAATAAAGTTATAAACAATAAAATTGGCGTGTTATCTCTTAAAAATAATATTTCATACTATTTCTAACTGATTTTTACCTTATACAAATTTTGAGGACAGGAAAAGTACTTGATTTTTAATCAAATTTTCATATCCACACCTTACAAATTGTATTTATAATTAAAAATAGAAGAAATTACAAATGTTCTTGTTTTCACATGTAATTATATATCTTAGGGAGAAATTTGACAAAAAAAAGTTGGTTTCATCAAATCAAGATTGATGATTACAATAAAGATTAACTTGAGTCTTTAGATATATAATATTTCTATATAAAAATAAGAAAGTTTTTACCTTTGCGTTTGATGATTCAATGATTTTGTGGTGTTTGAGGTGATATATAGTTGAAAAGAACTCGATATATAGTAAAATCCTCCCAGCTAGAGCTCAGAAAGTTCCTAGTAGATGCATACTGATGGTATCCACTTGAATTGATCAATATTTTAAGTTTTATTGATGAGAAAATCATGATGAAACTATCTTATATTATTATTGCGCCATTATTTAGAGTTATCACTGTGATTGAAAGTTTTCTGACATCATAGGCTTGGAAGAAGTCTAAGATTTGTTTATTTTATTAGTCTTTATCATAATAAACTAGTTTCACCACTTTTATCACTTATATGGCTGTTAATGTGAGTCTTTGAGGTAGGACCATAAATTCAAAAATGTCACAAAATAGCTTTACAATAACTATTTTAATGATAAGAATTAGAAATATTATCTCAAAATAAGTAATAATTCCATAAATAGGCACTAATTCTTGATTACCACAGAATATAATGAATAAACATGGGAAATAAGTTGCAACAGTAGACTTCCAATGGTAAAATACAAGTATAAAATTTTCATGTTGTATCTGTAAAGATAATACTTACTGTGTAGTGAGTACAAATGCTATGAAGAGGCATAAATTCTTATTTATCTCAGAAGCCAATGGAACAAAAGTTGAAATAAATTGCACCATTGGATTTCCCATGAAGTAATAAACATATAAAATTCATATTCCATATCTGTAAAGTAACTACATAAGTAAATAACCTGAATATATGCACTTTTATGATCAGCACATATATTAATTGTTTTTAGCTCATATCTCTTGAAATATACATGATAGATAGGGGGGAAAAAATTACCACGTACATACTTTAATAATACAGGTATAAAATGTATTTGAAAACTATAAACAAGGTTATAACTCCTAAGTATTTATTGAACAGAATTGTTGTAGCTGTTGACCACTTTGTTGTGAAAGTCTTCCAAAATTATAAAAAAGTGGATATTCCGATTGTAATAGCTCATTTGTGAAGAATTATGTGATTTTTATTGTCATATTCAAGGTCTTAACCCTTGAAATCATGGTTTGAAGTTTAAAATAGTAAATTTTAACAAAAAAATATGAGTTATAAGAAAAACTATCAAAAATACAGTTTTGATTATGTAATGAAATCACCTTATAGCCTTATTAATCACATGAAAATGTATCAGAATTAAAATTCTGAATGGCTGTAGGGTGTATAGCTCAAAAGGTATTAATAATCAAAATTTGAGCTTAAAATTGATCATCCATGCTGACTGACTTTAATCTTATTTTAAGTTTAAAAGCTATCTGCATGATAAAAGTGGGGATGTGAGCCTTTGAAATATGACCACATATCCAAAAGATTCACAAGAAAACTTTACAATAATTAGTCTTTTAAAGTAATTTTCTTGAAATAAGTGAAAATGCCACAAAGAGGCATAAATTGTTAATTACCTTAGAATTCATATATCATTTTTATGGCATATCTGTAAAGTAAATACCTAATTAATAATAATTATATTGCCATAAGAAAGACCTAAATTTTTGCTTATCTCAGAAATCAATGAAACAAAATGTAAAATAAATTTCACCATTGGATTCCCAATAAAAAACTATGAATATAAATTTTTTATTTTATATTTGTAAATTCAATATTTAAGAGAAGAAACCTGAATATGTGCACTTTTATGGTTAGTGCATATATTCATGGTTTTTAGCTCATATGTCTTAAAACACGCATGATAGAGAGTTAAGACAAATATAAAGCTGCCACTTAATTACTGTAGGAAAACAGATATAAACTTTATTTAACATTTGATAAAGCAGGTTATAACTTGTAAGTTTATTGAATAAAATTTCTATGGCTGTTTACCACTTTGTTGTGAACTTAGTCAAACTTAAAGAAAAGTAGATAATCAGGATCTACTAGCTCATACGTGGGTACCAATTTCTTTTTGTGATTATATTCAAGGCTCAACCCCTTGAAATCATGGTTTGAAGTTTAAAATAGTGTATTTCAACAAAAAATATGAGCTACAAGAAAAATCATCAAAAATAGAGTTTTTATTATTTAATGGAATGCTCTTGCAAAGTGAAGAATGACATGTTAAGCTATCAGAATGAACTCTCTATTTGGCTGTAGAAGTTCCTTTGCCTTGTTTGGGCTCTGAAAAAACTTTATTATTATCTTGATGGTAGTGTATTTAAATTAATTACTGATTGTAATGCAGTAAAATCACTTAGTAACATGAATACTCCTAACAGACACATGTTAAGATGGCAGATCTCTATTCATGAGTATAGAGGCAATATGACCATAGTACATAAAGCCAGAAATCCTGCCTATGTTCCTACAAATTCAGAACCTCAAATTCCAATTGAAGGAATTAACATCACAGATGTGGGGACAGAATTCTTTGGAGAAGTTAGAGAAAGCTACAAGAAAGATAAGAATTGTCACATTCTTACTGCTCTACTTGACAAAAATTGCAAATATGCATTTTTGGCTAATTCTCTGGATGATATTTGGAAAACATCTTATGACAATGGAAGATTCCATTTGTTTGATGGTATCTTATATCATAGGTCTAAACACACATGTGTAATGTTCCTATGTAGTAGAATGTTGATCAACACAAGACTACTGGAATGCTATGATAACATTTATTCTGGAAATCTTCCTGAAGACAGAACAATGGAAAGAATTAAGACATGTGCCTGGTGGCCGTCTTGGAGAAAAGGTGTCATTGAATACTGTCATAGCTGTGATAGATTCCAGAAAGCCAATAAAGCTACTGGTAAAAGATTTGGATTAATCATTCATATCCAAGAACCAAGTACCCCATGGGAAGTGGTTAATATGGATTGGGTAACTTCCTTACCACCTGGGGGTGATAAAAGTTACAATGCATGTCTTGTCATTGTTGACAGATATAGCAAAACCCCAATCTTTTTACCATGTCATAAAGATGACACAGCTATGGATACAGCTCTTTTTATTTGGAACAGAGTTATATCTCATACTGGTCTCTTTAAAATTATCATTAGTGATAGAGACCCAAAATTTACATCAGCGTTATGGACTAACTAACATAGGATTTTAGGTACAAAACTATCATTCTCAAAAGCATACCATCCACAAACAGATGGGCTAGCAGAAAGAATGATTCAAACCCTTGGGGACATGATCAGAAGATTTTTCACTTATGGCCTGGGGCTTAAATATTCTGATGGATTTACCCATGATTGGTGTCCTCTTATACAAGCATTTTAATTAGCCTACAAAACTTCTATACGTGCTTCAACAGGAAAGACTCCTGCAATGTTGGAAAAATGATGGAACCTTAAACTTTCAGTTGATACTTTGAAGAAAGAACTTAGTTGATATTCATCCAGCTGCTTCAAGATTTAAGTTATTGCTTGATAAATTAAGGAATCATGCAAAACAAATCATTAATGATGCCTTTGAATATGCTAAACAGAAATGGGATAAAAGTCATAAAAACTCAGAATTCAAAGTAGGGGATTTAATAGTAGTTTAAACCTTGAACTTTAATAATATTAAAGGTCCAAAGAAATTGAAAGATTTCTTTGCAGGACCATTTATTATTGAAGCCCTTCATGTTACAAATGCATTATAAGTAGAACTTTCAGGAGAATTGGAAAACAAACATCCAAATTTCCCTGTTGGTCTAGTGAAGCATTACACTTTAAGTGATAATGAATTGTTTGCTTTGAGAAATGAAACACCCTTAGAAGTACCTCCACTTGATCAAAGTGAAGAGAGACAAGTACTAAAAGTCTTGAAAGAAAGAAGACTTAGGGGAAAAGACAAAAGAGAATACTTGGTCAGGTACAAAAATCCACAGCATGAAGATGAATGCATTGTAGCAGAAAAGATACCTGATTCACAAGATCTTCTCAGAAGATTCAGACATGAGAGAAGACCAATTACCCAATGAAACATCTGAATTGTGTGCTTTACATACTTTGCAGTATAAGTAGAGAGGTTGGACAGTGTATGATACCCCCCCCAATTAACTTGCGGGTATGCTACTAAAGAGGATTGTGGTACAATTCTTTTGGTGGTAGGAAGTGTGAACCTGTGAGGTATATATGACATACCCATAAGGCCACAAATAACTTTATATACAGCTGATTTAGTCTTTAAAAGACTTTTAAATTGAAATTAAAATGAAAAATAACAATAAATAAGTATTACTTTTGTTTGTATAAACAAAGTTATAATTATTATGCCATTTTTGGATTCTACACCAAAAATGACCTAGGGTACACCCATGGGGTGTTATACCCAAAAATTCTTACTTCTTGAGTTATTGGGATGTTCAAGAATCTCACAGTACTAATGTAACTTTTTTAACATTTTTTTAAAATTGTTAAATATAAGCCTAAATAAGCTTAAATTTAAAGCTGCATAAGGTTTATGCAAACTTGCCAAAATTTGAGTTGAAATTGAGGTGTTGTGTATATTTGCTGAATTGGCTAAGTATTTGCCATAAAGAATGTAAATGCTGCATGAGCTCAATTTAAAATTGTTTAAGGACATAGTATGGCTTTAAAGAAATAAAAGGGCAAAATCCATGAAAAAAGGTGGGACAAAGGAAAAAGACCAAACAGAGCTGGGGTACCCAACTTTTTGGATGTTTAAGGATTCAATTAAGGTTGTCCACATGTATTTGAGGATTTTTAACCTTATTTAAACTTTGAGATTAGACTTTGATCCAACCTTAAAGTTTAAACTGGTTTTAACCCAATTTGGACAGGAATTTTCAACTGCCAAAGGGTAAATCCCAATATGCAGGCTGGAAATTAAAGTTTTGTGAGCTGTCAAAGCTTAATTAAGCTTAAAAAACTTAAATAAGCTTAAACCTTTAAGGTTACAAGCCTTAAAACCTTATCAAAAGCTAAGGTTTATTGTTTATTGCTATTTTATGTGGCAAAATAGAAATAACTTCAAAAATTCATTAAAAATCCAAATCTTAATGGATTTTCTTGAGCATTTTTCACAGCTTACAATTCAATGTTATTGGTGTATACATTAAATTTTAAGTATCTTTCATTAGCAGGTTTAATTGGTAATTAGCCTGGAAAATTAGAACCTTATTTTTGAGCATGGTTTTTCAGTTTTGACCTGATAATGCCCTATATGTCCATTATTAATCATGAGAGCTGCTATGAAGACATAAAAAGAGTCTATTCATTACTATTTTTGTCCATAAATTCAATCCAATCCAATTATATTAGGCATTTAAACTGGTAAGGATTCATTACATATAAAATCTGATTATCAAAGTAATTATTAAGCTATTTTATTCTTTATTAATTTTAAATTAAAGAATTGAAATATTAGAATTCAGCTGATTTTTTTAATCACCAAATAATATATTTTATTTCATAAAATTATTGTCTTTAAAATATCTTTTACAATCCACAAATAACTCTTAAAAAATCTATAAAAATCTTTTTTATTATAAAAAGTTGTTTTATCTTTTAGAATATTGATTTTTGGCGTGTTTTTAACTCATAATAATTACTTCATACAATAACTGTTGTATTGGACTTATTTTATTTAATATATATAAGTAAGTTTTTTCTCTACAACTCTATATCTTTTTTATCTATTATTTGTTCTTTTACATTGAATTTTTTTATTGGAATTATATCTTCAAAGTGTGTGCTATAATTTCTTTTTGAAAATAATATTCATATTACTAATAAGTGGTTCAATATTTATATTTTGCACGTGTAATTGTTTCATTAAGAGCTTTACACTTCCGACTGTTATAACTGTCAGTGAGTATAACAATAACAGAATAATTATAATTTATTATTATATCATATAATAATAATTAAATTTATTTTTTAATATAATTATTTTAGTAATTATATTTAATTTGTGGTTATAATATTCTGTTATATTATATTTTTCTACTGAGGAGAGTCATAGTACTCTTGATATTGTTACTATTATCAAGAGTTTCATAGACAAACCTTACAAGATGCCACATTGGGTAACAAGACAAGATCTCCATCTCAATACCAGGATGGAGATAATATGTCTTATTCTGAGAAAGAAGCCTTAAACCTTCTTCCAGAGGCCTCAAGATGACCCAAATTCTCTGGAACAGGAGAATACAATCATATGGAGCTCATTGATTATATTGATGGACTCTTCATTGATGTACCAAACATACCAGACTACTGGATTACTGCTAGACTCAATACAGCATTCAAAGTACATCCTAGTATTTGGTACACAGAAATGAAGGAAATCCATGGAAGGAGAAACTGGCCATGGTGGAAGAGTCAAATCCTCCAAAACAACAGAAACAGTGCTTTAATATGGCAGAAGACCATGTCATTTTACAATGACAAGTACCCTGTGGACAGAGATCCATATGAGTGGTGTCTCAGACATTCTAAAAGACTTGAAGCCATTGATTCTCAAATGAATATTCAAATGAGGAATCACAAGCTCCTGACACAAATGCCAGGAGAACTAGAACATGCAGGAAAATGTAGATGCAACCAAAGTTTCACTCTAGATGAAATTGCAAACACCTTAGAGGATGTAAGGAAAAGAAATATAGGGAAATATTCCCCACATAAAAGCAGTGGTTTTGAAGAGAAGCAACTTTTCAGGGTAGAGTTTAAAGACAAACCCAGAGAAATAGTGGCAGAAGTTACTAAGAAGAATTCTTGTCACAATTGTGGCTCAACAGACCATTATTCCAAGAACTGTCCAAAGGCAAAGGAGAAATTCTTTGCCATTGAAAAGGTCCCAGAGGATTATGAATCAGACTCTATGGGTGATTCCATCAGAGAACAACCTGATTAAGACCAAGACCCAAGAGAGAAATTTCTACTGGAGTACCAAGAGGAAACACCACTACAAATTCAGGACATACAGTTAGAAGCAGCCCTTCCACAAGACACTGCAAACAAAAACTTGTGTAAACACACACAAGATGCACAAACATTCCTAGTTACACCAACTAAAGGAATGGCATACATACATGGGACAGCCACAAAGATGACTGTTTTCATACACAATTCTCAACGCCCATTGATCATTGACAGTGTAGCACACTGCTCAATAGTGGCCAGAGATTATCTGGATCATCACTTCATAAATTGGGAAAAAACACTCTTCCTAACCAAAGCAAAGAGCTTCAAAAGTGCATCAGGGAAGATGACATCCATTGGGACAATTATCAAAGAGATAATTATACCCCACTGGAAAGTTAATATCAGACCCAATACAGAGTTTGTTGTGCTTTATGATGCCCACATCCAAGGGTTTTTACTGGGAACAGACTACCAGAGGATGGATGGAATTGATATTTACAATAGTAAAAACAGGAATATTACTATTTATAGAAACAAGGAAAAGAAATTCACACTTGAAATATACCAAATATCTACCCATGACCCTCTAGAATAATTACTGAATGAGTTCAGGGAGGGCCAATTCAGTACTACCCTCACCATTAAACAAAAACTTGGTTTACTGAAGATGCTGAGGAAAAGTAGACCAGAATTTGCCATTTGTGAAGAACCATTAGGCAAAATCAGAGGCCATGATATAGAACTATATCTGAATGTGGAAAGACCCTATCCACCCACGCTGAGAAGACCTCCATACCCAGCAAGTCTGGAAACTAGGAAGGAAATTGGGAAAAACATCAATGAACTCCTAGAAATGGATGTCATCAGGAAGATAGGACACAATGAAATAGTGGAAATCACCACTCCTGCCTTATCACCTGGCATGATGGAAAATCTAGGTTTTGTAGGGATCTCAGAGCTCTGAATAGAAACACAAAAGCTGACAGGTACCCTATACTAATGATACCTCATTCCCTAGACAAACTGGAAAAAGCCAAAATACATAACTGATATGGATTGTATGAAAGGATTCAACCAGAATGGCGTTAAACCAAACTCCATGAAGCTATGCAGAATCATATGCCATATGGTCATATATGCGTACACCAGGATTGTAAGGCTTGACTATGAAACAATAAGTAAAATTACTAATATTTTACTTATTTTACTATGAATGTCCTTATAAATGACATGAATAAGATAAAAAAATAATTATAATAATAAAGAATTATTATAGCTATGGCATACAAATAATTATATTATTGAATAAATATAATAATATAATTTATATTATAAAAAAATATAATAAATAGATGTATTAATATAAGATAATTAAAATATTCTAAAGCACTTTATTATTATTACCAACAGATAATAAAGGTGTAAAAAATTGTTTTTTATTAAAAAAACAATTAATAACAATAATATTACTAATAATAAATTTATAAATTAATATAAATTCTATTTATATTAATTAAAGAATTATTAAAGTAATAACAGAGAGGAAAATTATTAAAAGAAGAAGAAATAACCTACTTTTAATACTTAATATAGAAATTCTGGATGTTTTTACGCCAAAAATTTATAAATACAACATATTTAAATTGTATTTATAATAAAAATTAAGAGAAATTACAATTTCTCTTGATTTTATGTGTATTTGAGGTTTTTAAGAGAAATTTAAACAAAACAATTAAATAATTGAAGTAATCACGTCAAGAATGTTGATTATAATGAGGATGATCTTTGGTCTTTAAAAATATAAGATTTTTATATATAAAGAATAAATAAATTACCTTTTTTGTTTTAATTATTTATTGCTTGTAAGCGTCTGGGGGAAAAATAGAGTAAAAAGAGCTCTATTTATAGTAAATACGTCCCTTCTAGTAGATGTGTACTGATTCTTTCTACTAGAATTTATTAATATCTTAAGGTTTGGTGATGATTACATCATGATCAAACCATCTTACCTCATTATTACTCCATTGTTTAGAGTTATCACTTTAACTTTAGGTTTTATGACGTCATAGGCTTGGCAGACACCTAAGCTTTGTGAATTTTATGAGTATTAATCATAATCTAATATTATTCATCAATTTTATCACTTGTATGAATGTTAAACGTAAAATAAGACTACAGTGAGTGTTCACAAATGATCAAATTTAAGCTTAAACTTTGATCATTAATAACTTTGAATTTATACATGCTAAACCTATCTGAGAGTGGATTCCTATATCATAGCATGTCCATATTAAACTGCCAAGAGTTTATCATCACATCATCAAAACTTTATACTTGATGATTTTTCTTGTAACTCATCTTTTCAGTCAAAATTTAATATTTTAAACTTCAAACCATGATTTCAAGGGGTTATACCTTGAATATTGTAATAAAAATTACATCATTATTCACAAATGAACTATTATAATCTGACTGTCTACTTTCTTTTAAGTTTGGACCACTTTTACAACAAAGTGGTCAACAGCTTTATTGATTTTATTCAATAATCGATTACAGGTTTTCACCTTGTTTATAGCTTGTAAAATGAAGTTCATATCTGTATTTTTACAGTAATTATATGGTGACTTTATTTTTGGTTCATCTCTCTATATTGTATATTTCAAGAGATATTAGCTAAAAACCATGAATATATGCGTTGACCAAAAAAGTGCATATATTCAGCTTAATTCCTTAAGTATTGACTTTGAAGATTAGCTTTATAATTGTTTTATATGTGAATTTTTATGGAAAATCCAATTGTACAGCTTATTTCAGATGTTGTCTCATTGGTTTCTGAAATAAATGAGGTTTTGTACCTTTTTTAAGGTATTACTGCTTATACTTCAGTAATTATTGACTTTTCAGATATGCCATAAAAGTGACATATGTGTATTTTAACATGAGGAATCTAATGTTGTAATTTTTTTGAATGATTATTCATTCGTTTCTGAGCTGATTTAGATTTTATACTTATTTTATGGTATGTTCCTAATTTTTGAGATAATTATCATAAGTGTAATTATTACAGAAATTTTGTTGTGACCTTTTTGGATATATGGTCATATCTCAAAGGCTCACATT
The DNA here is from genome assembly GCA_023105745.1 of Austropuccinia psidii. NCBI lineage: Eukaryota > Fungi > Basidiomycota > Pucciniomycetes > Pucciniales > Sphaerophragmiaceae > Austropuccinia > Austropuccinia psidii. Next base: position 21,385,448 of record JALGQZ010000016.1, read on the forward strand.
TCCTACCACCAAAGATAGTTAATTAGGGTATCATCCACTGTCCTACCTCTTCAATAGACTTTGTTAGTCTTGAAGCTCAATAATGCTTGATTTTTCTATTCTTTAGCTTTTCTTTCATGTCTGAACCTTCTTAGCAGTTAATCAGCATTTGTTATATCTTTTTCAAGTAGCCATTCAGCTTCTTGAGTTGGATTTCTATACCTTACAAGGTATTCTCTTTCTTTTTTATTTCTTGTCCTTCCTTCTTTAAGGACTTTCACAATTTTCTTTTCCTCTCCTTCTTCCAAAGGGGGTATTTCAAGTGGGGGTTTGTGAGCCTTGAGGTATATTTCACATACCCAAAGAAGCCACAATTATCTTAAAAATAAATTTTGAATTATGCATAACTCATAAGTCATGCATATATCCAAAATTCATCATTTTTAATTTCAGAAAAGATGAATAACTTTTTATTGAGTAAGTAAATTCATGGATTTGAGACCAGATTTGGATTCTAAACTAAAATTCACCTAGGGTAGCTCCATAGAGTGAATAAGCTCAAATTAACTCTTTTAGGTGGTAAAATGGAAAATACTTCAATACCACATCATCAATACCACATAAAAGATCCGTGAAAAATTTTGTTTTTCTTAATTTCACGCCAAAATAATGGGAATGTGAGAAATCCCATGTTACATATACACTAAGAATAGTGTTATTCATGTTTTGAGCACTTAACATCATGGTATTTTCACATAGAATTTTCGTACACCCATAGTGGATATCTCACTTGAAGCTTAAATTACTATTTTGACGTGAAAAATAGGCAAGGGGGACAAAAGACATAAAAGAGAGCCAGGGTACCCAATTTCTGAGGCCTCAGAGGCATGGATAGCTCCAAAGCTTGGATCCATGGCTGATCTTAGCCTAATTGGTAAACTAAAACCTTTTGGGAACTTGGTTACCATGTTACAACTACAGTAAAACTTAAGAAAATAGCAAATAACCTGCTATTTTGACGTGCCAAGGAGGTAAAGAGCTACTTAGACTCCTGTAACCATGTCAACTCTTAATGACTTTCCATTGATAAACCCCCTTTTGGACTTGTATCCATTGATTTACCTCATAGCAACCAGTGAAACACTGATATTTGCAATTCTACGTAGAAATGAGGTAAAAACTTCAAAAATTCATCAAAAATACAATTCTTAATTAATATTTCTGAAACTTTCAGGACTAATGGCGAGCTGCATTATTTATGGTACAACCAAAAAGAATTACAGTCTTACTAGTAAAATTAAAAATTTTACTTACACCCCATGTTTGACTATTCTACGTGAAACACTGAATCTTCAAAAATTCACAGTAATTACAACCTGTGATGAAATTGGCAATAACATTGATAACTTTGAGAAATCAATGATTATTTTGGAATAAAAGAAGATTTACAGATGTTACTCCTTTTATTCTTAACCATATTGGGGTTGGTAGTCACGTAAAAGCATCAATTAAGTAATTATGATAATCTTACATGACTACAGATGATGCAATCAATGATCCAAGAAGGTTTATTGTTTTCTCACTCACTGGTTTTTAAGTTTGCTCTTTGGCACGCCTCTGTGAGCTGTTGTTGACTTAAAAGAGGCCTCTTCTTGCTGTTATTTCCACACCATCATCTTATTATCATTTAAATCATTATTACCAACAAGTAAGTATTAGTTATAGCTATTCTTAAGTGGTTTAAATATTTCAGAATCAATCAGAAAGACATTAAATAATAGAATCCAACTATATATTGTTGTAATACTGCTATAAATCCATTTTGATCCTTAAAATCCACAATTACATGCCAAATCTCTCTATCTTATCTTTCAATAAGCTCTTTGGAATATTAGTGAGTGATTTACCTTTAATTCTTAAAGTTTTTCTCTAAAAAATTAGTTTTCTTCAAGAATTATCATTATAATTATTCTTGCAAAAGATAATTATATATTAAAATAATTTTATTATTTTAATAAAAGAAGTTTTATTATTAAAATCTTCTTGTAATTGATTCTTGTAGACAATTACTTGCTCAATGTTAAAATCACTAGTAGTGTTTAACACGTGAAAGAAAGAATTATTTAATTATTTAATTGTGGTTATAATAATATTTTATTATTATATTTCATAAGAACAGACACAGTCCTGTTGATTAATAGTGATATTATCATCAGTTTCATACTCACATCTTACATTTGGGGGCCTGGCCGTGTTTTTTGAACCTTGTACCCTTAATTAATATATTTTTAAGTTCTAAAATATATTAATTTAATAATTTTTTTCTTTCATTTTGAAGTTAAAAGAATTCTTATTTTTGAAATTGTTTTGAAAATACTTTTCATTGAGGAATTTGGCTTAATTTTATACTGTTTTTACACGTGGCGTTTCACATCCAAAAAACTTATAAAATTATTCTTTGAGTTACTCTGAATTAATTTTCATTCAAAATCTTAAATTTAATTTTTTTTTTCCTTAAAAAGAATAATTTTTTTAATATTAAAAAATATAAAACTTATAAAAAATCTTTAAAAATATTTTAAAAAGTATAAAAAAAAAATTTTCTCTTTTATAATTTTTTTTCTAATGTCTTTAATCAAATACTGTGCAGCTGGCAACAGACTCAGGAAAAGATATATCACTAGTCCAGAATCTTCAAAAGCAGAATCTGAAGACAGTATTGAGGTGCAAATTGCTAAAAGAGGAACCTTATTTAACTCAGAAAAGGCTAAATTACCACCAAAAGGTGTGTATTTTATCTTATATTTTCACCTTTTATCTTTAAATTGACATGAAAATGGTGCATACCAGAAATGGAAGCAACTATTCAGTCCAACCAAATGGATGTGGACAAGGAAGAGGCAAGACCAAATACAGAACTGCCGAGTCTTCCACAAGAAAGACACATTTGGAGGATGCCAAAGCTGCCCCCCATTCCCCAAGGTCTGTACCAACAGATTTTGACGTGAATTCTGAGCCTGAACTTATTCATAACAATATTTCCAGGGCTGAACCATTTTAAAGTGGCAGCAATAGAAATATATCAATTCCAGTACAAAAATTGGTTCAGAGCAGCCAAAAAAGAGGAGTGGGAAATATACCCAAGCCTTTGGCCGGGGACCATGAACTCCTACTTACACATCAAGAGCTTTCTGGGTCAGCAGAAGACCATAGAACTCTTAGGAGGATGGAGCCCCCTGTCTTTCAAAGACAAGTTCAAAAAGATAAAGAATTGGTTTATGAACCAAATTCTTTTATCCATAGACCAGAAGTAGGAAGTGGAAATGACTCCAGCTTTGGAGACAGAGGCCCCAGTGGCATCTACCAGCTCCAAACCAGCTCCAGAAGTGTCCAAAGACAATCCCAAAGGACCTCAGAGGAAGCAGAGAGGTCCCAAGAACAATCAAAACAAGGGAAAAGGCAAAGCAAATTGGCACAGACCTTACCCACAAGGGTACAGGATCCCCAAACTTGAGCCTTCAGCAGTGGACAGTGTGTTCAACATGACCAGAACTCACATGGAATTCACAGCCAAGGAGAAGGAAAGGATGAACAGGACCTTTCCACACAAATAAATCATGTACAAAGTAGTATTAATGTAGAAACCGGTAAACTTGATTCAAAGTTAACTAAAATAACATCAGATATTAATGAATTGAAAAAACATGACAAGAAATATACTGAATGGCATGAATTAAAAAATGCCAGGTTTGATTCAATTATCAATGCTTGTAGCAGAATTGAGAGTACATGTCAGATTCAGAATGATGAAATGGAAGATCTTTCTACTTTTAAATTAATGATCAACTTAAGATCATACAAGATCATGTCTTGAAGATAGCTGAAAATACCAATCAGTTTGCTACACATTTAGCAAAAAGTGACAGCGAAAGGCAGAAGTTAAAGAATGAAATCATTGAAAATGTAGAATAAATTCATAAGAATTATGAGCCACATATGCCAAGACATTCTACACCCTTGAATGAAGAAAACCTTTTTGTTAAAGGAAGTTTTACCCCCCTTCTAGGAGAAAATGTTGTCTCGGTAAAAGATATTCCCAAATTAGAACAATGGCCAACATTCTCTGGTGAAGGAGAATATAAACATATTGAGTTCATCAGGACTATTGATATGTTACAGGAAGACTTTAATATACCTGATGAAATCATAGTGGGGAAATTACACTCTCTGTTTACCAGGACTGCAAAGAAATGGTATTACAAGATGAGAATGGATCATGGAAAACATGATTGGTCTTGGTCGAAATCTGAAGTGATTGGCAAATGGGCCAACAATTCTTGGAGGTTTAAAATTTAGAATGCTTTTGAAAGTGCCACTTTTAACTCAGAGAAGGATGAACCACTTACTTGGTTTTTCAAACAAAAAGACAGATTATCTGCTTTTCACCCAGATATGTCTGACACTATGATTAATATGAAGATATTAAGAAAGTGTTGAGGAGAACTGGAACATGCTATCAAAAGCAGATGTGTAGAACCCTGCTCAACAGAGGACTACATTTGTCAGCCTGTGACTCAAAACCAGAGCACAAGCATGACAGCCAAAATACCATAAACCAATGGTATAGCCAAGATACCACCAAAACATGGAGCTGAGCCAAATTAGCTCAAAAGGTATCAAAAGCTACATGAAACTCACCTCTTCCAGAAAATATAAGTCCCATCACCATAGGACAAGAAATAACAAAGTTATTCCTGCTCATAGTTATTGCTGAGCATAAACCTTAATTTTCACCTCTCATCTAAAATCTAGAAGGAGAGGCTTAACCCCATCAAATGGGTATTCAAAATGAAGCTCTAAGCCAGGGATATCCAATGGTACTAGCCAAACTGAGCTAGCACCAATATTACTGGAGTTAGGGTCAATTTCAGGCTAAATAAAGGTGAACAAAACATTCACCTCTCATCTAACTTCTACAGTTTTAGTGTGGGATACCTGAAGTGGGGTATCTTTGAAAAGAGCACAATCAGGGCTATCTGATGGTGCCATCCACCCCTTCATATCTCAACTATAACAGACGTTATGAGGCAAACAAGCTCAATACAGCTTTTTGCCCAAACCACGCCTATGTACAAAAAACCTTGTACATGGGATAACTTTGCCATATTTCATGATAGCCATACCAAATTGGGTGCCATTGTGTAGAGCCCATACAGGGCTATCTAATGAACCAATTTGTAGGTTGATATCTCAAAAACTGACAGAGTTATGGCTGGTTTAAGGTCAAAATCCCACCTGCTGTCATATACAGCCTTACCATGGGATAATATCCCATAATCATGAATATGAGGTGTCAAATAGACGAAGAAGCATGTTTTTACTTCAATACCTCATATGTCAGCCAATACTGGGGTCCCATACAGTTTCTGTACCGCATTCTACGCGTCATACACGTCAGAATCAGGCTGTGAGGTCCCCAGATGAAAATTTTCTGCCTGTATTGGTGAAAACCGCCCAGATGTGGTTTCAAAACCACATCTGATCCCAATACAGGGTATACAGGCTGTTTGCAAACCACAAGCCTGTCCTGGAGAGTGAAAAATCTTCACTTCCTCTACGTGGAAAGGTCTAGCAGCCTTTCCACCCCAATTTCAGGATAAAAGGAGGGCTTTTCACAGCCAAAATCATCTCCTCATCCTGCTCTTCAATAACCTATGTAGTAAACTGTCAAAAACAGTTTTACTCTTGGTTAATAATCAGGTATAATTATAAACTTAATTATTGTAGTCTTTTATTATTGTAACCCAACAGATAAAGCTGCACCCAGGGCTTTCAACAGCACTCACCACCACTATATCTCTATAGTAAAGCCCTTAAAATCTTAATTTAATCATCCATTATCAACTTTATTATCCTTTAAAACCATTTTTTACCGTGTCACAGTCATAGTTTTAGTTTTAAATAGCCTTATTACTTCTTCAACATAGACTCATCCTGATAACATTAATGCAATGGAAGATATCATTACCAGAACAAGAATTGGTAAAACTTGGACTAGAATACCTATGGAATCCAAGATGGTCCCAAAGATTCCCAGAGAGGATAAAAGACCAGAAACACCTGCCTTGAAGTGTCATAAATGTGGAAGTACTTCACATTTAGCAAACACTTGCACCAAAAAGACAAAAATCAATGAAGCTCAAGTCATTGAAGAAATTCAGTGTACTGAAGAGAAAGAGGAGTCTGATCAAGATTATGCAGTCTCTGAGGATACACCAGTAGAGGACTATCCCATTGAGAAAATTAAAGCTTTCTTTGAGGTCACAGAAGTACATACCCACTTGCCACAGTACAGTGAGGATTGCTGCAACCTGATCAATATCCGAGATGCCAGAATGTGTAAAACAAAAACCTGCTAGAGGAAAAGGTTACACTGCTGGAGCATCCTGTATCACATCAGTTTTGATGAGTGATGTTGAAGCCAAAGTAAATTTGGATACAGGAGCATTTTTCACTTTTATAGGCAAAGATTATCTCCAAATTATACTTCCTGAATGGAAAAACCATCTATTACCAATAGAAGGTGTACACTTTCATAGTGCCAGTAACAATATGTATCCCTTGGGTATATTGGACACTAATCTTGTATTTCCACATCCAGCAGGAAGTGTGAGGATGAAAACTGAGATTGTGGTAATGGATAATTGCACATTTGTCACAACCATGGCAGTCCATCCCCTTGGAATTCAATATGGCATATCCATGCCACGTCCAATATATGGCAATTTGGCCATATCCATAAATCATTTGCCAAATTGGCCATCTCACCTCATTTGGCCCTTCATGGCCATTTCATCATCTGGGCCCAACTTGGGTCCTTCACTGTCATCAGGCCTTTCCGGGCCTTTCTCTAATTTTGGGCAATTTTGGTATTCCCCAGTCAACAGGGGAAATACAGCCCAAGAAGCTGTATTTGGCTTTAAATACAGTTTCTGCGCATTTGCGCATTTTGCGCATTTTTGTGCATCTGCGCACTTTGCACAAATACAGTTTTAAGGCTGTATGAGATGTAATTGGCCAAAAAACCCAAAAAAGGCCAAATACCCAAAAGACACTCTGACACCTCTGAATCCCTCCAAAAACAAATTTCACCAATATCCTCCTGGCGTCATCTCTAAAGACTTATGGCTATTTTCAACCTCCAATAACCAAAATGCCATATATGGTGTTATACACCATTATGCATCTTTTTTCAGCAGCAATCCACGGGGGGCAATATCATCTGGTTATTTCAACCTTCCATCAGGCCATCCAGTCACGTCATCAAGAGGATTCATCAAGGCTCAAGGGCAAGTGTCAAAACATCAAATACCAATGACGCCATCAAGAAGTCATTGGTTATTCTCAATCCAAGTATTCCTTCCAAGGGAATACTGTCAATTCATTCTCAAGGTGTATTCAAGAGGAAGTGCCAAAGCTCCACTCAATCCATCTTGGCAACCACCTTTGTTTCAATACAGTCTGGATCCATCAAGAACTGTATTTCATTTTCAAGTGTGGGAAATTCATTCAACCCATTTCAATTTCAATATTAGCCAGCTGTATCAATTCCCAAAACAATCAATACAGCCTCAAGGATCAATACAGATCAGTTTTCAGCCTGAAGAACTCAAACTTCCAACTTTTCACATATACCGGCTACCCTTTCCCCCCTTGGGGGGATTTCCCCCAGTTAATTAATATACTTTGATTTATTTTTATCTTTATTTCCTTTTCATTTTAGTTAAGCAAATACTGATATTTTTAAGTCAGTCATTTAGAACTTTTCTCTTATTCTTTCCCACCTGTCAATGGATATTTGGTGGTCATATCCTTACTAATTCCATTGTTCATTTTGGCAGGCTGAAACAGTGATTAAGGACTTACTTGGTTGGCTCTTTGGCCATTTGGCTTCCCTTTCCTCTTATTGCATCTCATCTTGTACCTGCATATCTTTTAGAGGAATTCATTCTTATTATTTTTATTCTTTATTCTTTTGGAGTCTTCCAAGTGAGTTCCCTGATTGCTGAGTGCCAGGCCACCCTTGTATTTCCACAAGAGCCCCTGTGACATTCTACTAATTAACTGCTAATTTCGTTTCATTCTGTTCATTCTTTCTTTATAATTTCATTCACTCATTTCATCGAAATTATGATTCTTTTACGCTTATGAACTTAATGATTCATTGTCACCTCTCAATTTTCTTTCATTCATTCTTCATCTTGAAAATTGAAAGCTGACCCATTTTTATTTTGTTATTCTTTTTAAAATCTTTTTCAAATCATCAAATTTTCATTTCATTCATAATTCAGGCATCATCTTGATTTTCTTTGATTTTCAAATTTTTCGTCAAGATATTCAGACACATTCTTCACATCAAGATTCATAATTGATTCATTCTTCAAGAATTTTGGTTTTTAAAGAGGAATTCACTTGATTTTGATTGATTGATTGATTTGACATAATTAATATTGACCTCAAGAAAATTAATTGACCTGAAGATTTCATTGATTCTGCTGATTTTTTCACATCAAGAATTTTGACATAAAGTGATTTTTCTGCAAGATTTCATTTGATTGATTGATTTTTGCAAGATTTTGATTTTTGATTGATTTGATTCATTGATTTATTGACTTGAAGACTTCATTTTGATTTGATTCATTGATTTACTTCAAGAAATTGATTTGATTTTGATTTTGACTTCAAGACTTCATTTGATTTTGATTTATTGACGTACTCGAATATTTTCATTTGATTCATTGATTTTCCTCAAGATTTGATTGTTGACTCTTTTTACTTCAACCAAATTTTGATTTGAATTCATTTATTTCAATTTTATTCCTGACATCATGCCTGTTCAACATTCACCTCCAGAAAGACAGACAAGATCTCAGGCCAGAGCTCAAGCTGTTCTCACTCCAACTCCAAGAGCTCCTCTAGATGGCACCCCAACAGTTCCTCAACTGAGGGCCCAATTAGATAGAGGACCCCGCATGGAAGGAGCAGCACCATCCAGGAAGGAAGGAAGAGGGCCAAGAAGATCATGTTCATTCTCAGGAGTAGTTGGCGGATTTCCAGGACTTTCAAGGACCATTTTCAAAGGTCCAGGTGAAGATGGTGAAGAGGAGGAGGAGAATTCTGTGGGAGAGGAAGAGTCTGATGGTACTGAAGGTGCTCCTGCTCCAGTGGAAGCATCCCAAGGTACTGGAGGACCAACTATAGCCCAGTATAATCAGCCTGTCTCTTATCAGTCCGAATCATCTTTATTGGCCATCATGCAGCAAATGACTCAAATTATGGCCAATCTTCAAGCAGCTTCATCTTCTGAAGCATCAAGACCACCAGCCTTCAAGACTCCATCTATGAAGGCACCGGAATGCTTTGATGGGACTCAGCCCTTCAAAGTTAGAAGTTTCATTCAGTCTTGTCAATTGATATTTCATAATTATCCAGCCAATTTATCTCAAGACAGAAAGAAAGTTCTCTATGCCACATCATTTCTTATTGGAAGGGCTGCAAAATGGATTGAGCCTTATCTTTTCAATCTCACCAATCAAGATTCAAATTACCTTCTCAACTCTTGGAAACTGTTTGAATCCCAACTCTTCACTTTGTTTGGGGATCCAAATGAAGTCAGAAAAGCAGAAGCTGAGTTGGATTCTTTAATAATGAAAGAAGGTGGGCATGTATCCTTATAAATTGCTGATTTCAGAAGTTTAGTCTCAAGAATTGGTGATTGGGGTGAAAGAGCTCTCATCCATCATTTCAGGAAGGGATTGCCATCCAGGATTTTGGATAAATTGGGCTCCAATCCTTCAAGAATTGACTCTCTTCAAGACTTAATGGATGTTACCCTGGAACTTGATACCAAGTACCATGAGAGGCAAAATGAAAAGAGACATAATCAAGAGAAGAAGCCAGAAGCCTCAAAGTCAAGTTCTTCTCATCCTCAAAATTCTTCAAGTTCAAGTCATAAGAAGAAGAAGAATTTTCAGAAGAGGGACAAGTCCCATGCTTCTTTATTGAATAAATATTTCAAGCTCATGAACTCTGAAAAATAAATAAGAATCAGGGAGGGTTTTTGTACCTATTGTGGTGGGAAGCATAGTCTTGAGTCCTGTTTCAAAAGGCCTCAAAACAAGCTTACCCAACCGTCAGGCAAATTTCCCAGCCAGGGAAAAGCCTGAGTGAAGATCATGTTGTGTTCAATGGTCTTCACAGTTTTCCATCCAGAGCACAATTGTGCATTCTGAATACTGGTGTCAAAAATTCTCTTAAATTCTTTGTTTTTTCTTCTCTTTCTGATGTTTTTTACAGTATTCTCATTGATTCTGGTGCTACCAACTCATTTATTGCAAAGCAGTTTGTTCACAAGTATTCATTGACTACGTCAGAACTTCCAGAGAAGAGTCTCCTCATCATTTTAGACTCCTCTGAGTCTCCTTCCTTATTTGTGACTCACCATACTCAATATATGGTTGAGCTCCCTTCCTTCCCAAGCTTTGAATGCGACTTTTTAGTAATTGATACTCCCAAGGGAGAAGAGCTCATATTGGGCTTTGACTTTCTTAATAATTTTAATCCATTTATTGATTGGAGGCAAGGATTTATCACCTTTCATTCTGATCATAAGGAGTATAATGATCCTTCAATTTCTTTTAGTAATGACTTTTCTTCTTCCAAATCATGTGCAGCTCTGGTTGGTGATTCTAGAACACCATCATTTCCGTCTTCTGTCCATATTCCTTCCCTTAATTCCCATCAGTCATTACTATCATCTAGAGATGAAGTCTTCAAAGAGATTCAAGATGTTGGAGAAGATAATTCTGTATCTTCACTTGATCTCTTCTTTGGGGATATGGACCTTCCTCCTTCATCTTATCATGACTCCCTGGAGGATTTGTGGGATGAAGAGGAAGAGCCAGAAGAAATAGAAACCATGATGAAGGTTGTTCCTTCTGTTTATCACCAATACTTGGATGTATTTTCCAAGGTGAAAGCAGAGAAACTTCCTCCTCACTGCGCCTGTGATCATCATATTGAGCTGGAGGGGTCTCTACCTCCAGTTGGGGTGAGCTACTCTTTATCAAACCAAGAGTCAGATACACTCAGGGCCTACATTTCAGAGCATGTAGAGAAAGGTTTCATCCGGCCAAGCTCCTCTTCTACAGGAGCACCTGTTCTTTTTGTCAAGAAGAAAGATGGTGGCCTCCGTTTGTGTGTTGATTACCGCAAACTCAATGCTTTTACTAGGAAGAACAAGTATCCTGTTCCTCCTATGAATCAGCTTCTCACTGTTTTCAATGGTTCTTCTATCTTCTCCAAGATTGATTTGCGTGGTGCATATAACCTGCTCAGAATCAAGGAAGGTGATGAACATTTGACTTGTTTTAGAACCAAATATGGTATTTATGAGTACTTGGTTATGCCATTTGGGCTTACCAATGCTCCTGCTTCTTTTCAAAATCTTGTCAATGATATTTTTTATGATCTTCTTGATGTTTATGTTGTGGTTTATTTGGATGACATTATGGTCTTTTCCAAATCTGAGGAAGAACATGTCACTCAAGTGTCCACTGTTCTTTCCAGACTCAGAGCCAATAACCTCTTTGCTAAGGCGTCCAAATGCCTATTCCATGTTTCTAGTGTAGAGTATTTAGGTTATGTTGTTTCTTCTGAAGGCGTCAAGATTGACCAATCAAAAGTCCAGCAAATTCTCAATTGGCCACCTCCAAGAAACCTCAAGGCTCTTCAATCATTCCTCCGCTTTGCCAATTTTTACCACCGCTTCATCAAGAATTATTCAAAGAAAATTAGTTCGCTCACAAGTTTCCTCAAGAAAGATTCCCGTTTTCCCCTCAATGAAGAAGCTCTTAGACAGCTTCATCAACTCAAAGAGGCATTCACCACTGCTCCAATCCTTTCTCACTTCAATCCTTCTCTACCCACCATTGTAGAGACTGATGCTTCAGATTATGCTTTGGGTGCTGTACTGAGTCAGGTCTCTGACTTGGGAAAACATCCCATTGCATGTGATAGCCACAAGCCTCTCCCAGCTGAGCTCAATTATGAGATTCATGACAAGGAACTCCTTGGCATAGTCTGGGCTCTCAAGCGCTGGAGAGCTTTCTTTCTTTCAATTTCTTCCCCTTTTGAAGTTCTCACTGATCATTCATCACTTCAATACTTCATGTCATCCAAGATCCTCACTTGCCTTCAAGCCCTCTGGGCTGAGTTTTTATCTGAATTTCATTTCTCAATCACTTACCGCCCTGGCCGCTTGGCCACCCTTCCAGATGCTTTGTCACGTCGGGACAGCGTCTACCCAGAGAGGGGGGAGGATTTCATCAGCAAGAACCCAATTAATTATCAGAAGATAATTAAGCAAGATGAAATTCAAGCCTCAAAGTTTTTTGCAGTCAAGGTGGATTCTTTTTCAAATTTGATTGGTTCAATTCAGAAGTCATTATGGCAAGATTCTCAATATAGAAGTATCCTTGAAGATTTGGGTAAAGGTAAATCTGTCCAAGATTATTCTCTTGATTCCTCTTCCAAACTTCTCCTTTTCAAAGATCGGGTGATGGTCCCAAATGACCCCACAGTTCAACTCAATATACTTCAAAAGTGGCATGACTCTCCTCTAGCTGGACACCCTGGCCAAGAGAAGACTCTCAAGCTTGTCAAGCGGGATTTCCACTGGTCCGGCATGACTCAATTTATCAAGGATTATGTATCATCCTGTCAACAGTGTTCAAGAAACAAAAATATTCATCACAAGAAGTTTGGACTCCTCAAGCCTCTTCCAATTCCAAGTGGTCCTTGGATTTGTCTTTCAATGAATTTCATCACTCAATTGCCACTGTCCGATTCCTTTGATTCAATCTTAGTCATAGTAGACAGATTCTCAAAAATGGCAGTTTTTATTCCAACAATGTCTTCAATCACTTCACTAGATTTGGCCCATTTATTCATCAAGAATATTTTCTCAAAGCATGGCCTTCCTTCAAGAATTTTCAGTGATAGAGGTTCTCTTGTTGTTTCTTCCTTCTGGACCAATCTTTGTCAGAAGCTCAAGATTTCAAGGGATCTGTCAACTGCTTATCATCCAGAAACTGATTGACAGACAGAGAGGGTAAATCAGATACTAGAACAGTACCTTTGGATGTATGTCAGTTATCATCAATATGATTGGAACACCTGGCTCCTGCTGGCTGAATTTGCCTACAATAACTCTGACCACTCTTCAACAAAACAATCACTGTTTTTCACTGTTTATGGAAGAGATCCACAATTTGACTCAGTTCAAATCACTCAAGATACTCCTGCTGGAAAGGTATCAACGAAAATCCAATCAGTACAGCAAGATGTCAAGAGAGGACTTGAAGTTGCCATAAACAGTTTTAAGAGGTATGCAGATAAAAGTAGAGCAAGTCCACCTGTTTTCAATCCTGGTGACATGATATGGCGTTCCTCCAAGAACATCAAATCAACTAGACCCACCAAAAAACTTTCTGAAAGATTGTTGGGTCCTTTTCCAATCTTGAAGAAAGTCAGCACTCATGCATACTGTAAGATGTGACTATGAAACTGATGATAATATTACTATTAATCAACAGTACTATGTCTGTTCCTATGAAATATAATAATAAAAAAATTATTATAACCACAATTAAATAATTATAAAATTATTTCTTTCACATGTTATACACTACTAGTGATTATAACAGTGAGCAGTAATTGTCTACTAGAATCAATTACAAGAAGAATTTAATAATAAAAACTTCTTTATTAAAATAATAAAATTATTTTAATATATAATTATCTTTTACAAGAATAATTATAAAGATAATTCTTGAAGAAAACTATTACTAGAGAAAAACTTCAAGAATTAAGAATAAATGACTCACTAATACTCCAAAGAACTTATTGATAGATAAGAGTAGAGAAATTTGACGTGGAATTGTGGATTTAAGGGATCAAAAGGATTTATAACAGTATTACAACAATATATAGTTGGCTTCTATGATTTCACGTCTTTCTGGATGATTTTGAAATATTTAAAACACTTAAGAATAGCTTTAACTAATACTTACTTGTTGGTAATAATGATTTAATAAATTGATAAGATGATGATTGGAAAAAACAGCAAGAAGAGGCTTCTTTTAAGTCAACAACAGCTCACAGAGGCGTGCCATGGAGCAAACTGAAAAGCCAGTGAGTGAGAAAACAATAAACCCTTTTGGATTAATGATTGCATCATCTGTTGTCACATAAGATTATCATAATTACTTAATTGATGCTTTTACGTGACTACCAACCCCAATATGGTTAAGAATAAAAGGAGTAACATCTGTAAATCTTCTTTTATTCTAAAATAATCATTGATTTCTCAAATTTATCAATGTTATTGCCAATTTCATCACAGGTTGTAATTACTGTGAATTTTTGAAGATACAGTGTTTCACGTAAAATGGTCAAAAATGGACTGTAAGTAAGACTTTTACTTTTACTAGTAAAGCCATAATTCTTTTTGGTTGTACCATAGATAATACAGTTCTTTATTGGTCCTGAAAGGTTCAGAAAGATTCATTAAGAATTGTATTTTTAATGAATTTTTGAAGTTTTTACCTCATTTCTACATAGAATTGCAAATAGCAGTATTTTGCAGGTTGCTATGAGGTAAATCAATGAATATGGATCCTAAAAGGGTTTAATTACTCTTTTAGGGTCTAATCATGGAAAGTCATCAAGAATTGACGTGGTTACAGGAGCCTAAGTAGCTTATTACCTCCTTGGCACGTCAAAATAGCAGCTTATTTGCTATTTTTCTTATGATTACAGTAAGTGTAACTTGGTAACCAAGTTCCCAAAGAGTTTTAGTTTACCAATTGGGCCAAGATGAGCCATGAATCCATGCTCTGGAGCTATCCACGCCTCTGAGGCCTCAGAAGTTGGGTACCCTGGCTCTCTTTGATGTCTTTTGTCCCCCTTGCTTATTTTTACGTCAAAATAGTAACTTAAGCTTAAAGTGAGATATCCACTATGGGTGTACCAAAAGTCCATGTAAGAATACCATGATATTAAGTGCTCAAAACATGCATAACACTATTCTTAGTGTATATGTAACATGGGATTTCTCAGTTTCCCATTATTTTGGCTAAAAATCAAGAAAAACAAAAATTTTCACGGATCTCTTATGTGGTATTAATGATGTGGTATTGAAGTATTTTCCATTTTACCACCTCAAATACTTAAATTGAGCTTATTCACTCTATGGAGCTACCCTAGGTGAATTTTTGTGTAGAATCCAAATCTGGTCTTAAATCCATGGATTTACTTACTCAATAAAAATCATTCATCTTTTCTGAAATTGAAAATGATGAATTTTGGATATATGTATGACTTTAGAGTTTTGCATAATTCAAAATTTCTTTTTAATATAATTGTGGCCTATTTGGGTATGTAAAATATACCTCAAGGCTCACATTCCCTCCCACCAAAAAATAAAATTGTACTACAATTTTATTAGTGATAAAAGAATAATGCCCCAAAGGGGGGTAATGTCTACTGTCCAACCTCTTCACATTACTCAGATCAAGTAATTTAAAGCACATTTATAGACATATTCAGGCTTGTGGCCTTCTTTCATGTCTAAACAGGGGGCACAGTTAAAGGAGTTGGGTTTCTTAAAGGAAACAATTCTTTGTCAGCTGGTTGATAAGGCTTTATCAAGCTGACTGGAAATGTGGGGTGTTTATTTTCCAATTCACCACTCAATTCCACTTGAACTGCATTGGTTCCATGTAAAGCAACAATAACAAAAGGTCCTACATAAGAATCTTTAAGTTTCTTTGGGCCTTTGATATTATTAAAATTCAAGGTTGAAACTAGAACTAAGTCCCCTTCTTTGAAGTCTGGTACTTTATGACTCTTGTCCCACTTCTGTTTTGCATAATCAAAAGCATCATCCATACTTTGTTTTGCATGGTGTTTTACTTTATCAAGAATTAATTTGAAGCTGGAAGCTGTAGGATGAATGTCAATCAAGTCTTTCCTCAGTGTGTCTGCTGGGAGTCTTGGATTCCATCCTTTCTCTAACATAGCAGGAGTTTGTCCTGTGGAAGAATGGACTGATGTCTTGTATGCCAATTCTAATGCAGGTATCAGAGTGCACCAGTCATGGGTAAAGCCATCTGAGTCTTTGAATTCTAATCCATAAGCACAAAATCTCCTGATCACGTCTTCTAAAGTTTGAATCATCCTCTCTGCTAGCCCATCTGTTTGAGGGTGATATGCTGTAGAGAATGATAACTTAGTCCCAAACAATCTATGAAGATTGGTCCAAAGTGCAGATGTGAACTTGGGGTCTCTGTCACTTATGATATTCTTAAATAACCCTGTATGAGAAATAACTCTACTCCATAAAAGAAGAGCTGTATCCATAGCAGTGTCATCTTTATGACATGGTAAGAATATGGGAGTTTTGCTATATTTGTCTACAATGACTAAACAAGCATTATAGCTTTTGTCACCACTTGGAGGAAGTGCTGTGACCCAATCCATGTGAACAACTTCCCAAGGGGATTTTGGTTCTTGAATATGGATCATCAATCCAAATTTCTTGCCTGTACTTCTGTTTGCCTTTTGGCATCTATCACAGGTATGGCAATATTCAATGGTTTCTTTTCTCCAAGATGGCCACCATGCTCAGTTCTTCACCTTTTCAAGTGTTCTGTCTTCTGATAGGTGTCCAGAGTAAATGCTATCATGGCATTCATGAAGAATGGTATTGATGAGCAATCTACTACACAGTGTCATTACACAAGAATGTTTTGTTCTATGGTAAATAATCCCATCAAACAAGTGAAATCTTCCTTCAGAATAGGAATTTTTCCAAACTTCATCCAGTGCATTAACCAAAGATGTGTCTTTGCAGTCCTTATCCAATAAAGAAGTCAAGATATGGCAATTCTTGTCTTGTTTATAAGACTCTCTGACCTCTTCAAAGAATTCAGTCCCAATGTCAGTTATGTTAATCCCTTCAATTGGAATCTGTGGTTCAGCTTCCAAAGGTACATAAGCTGGGTTATCAGCAGTGTTGGCTAAAGCCCATCTACAAAGTCCATCAGCATTTTTGTGAATGTTTCCTGCTTTATGAACTATAGTCATGTTTCCTCTATATTCTTGAATGGCTATTTGCCATCTCAACATATGTCTGTTGGGAGTTTTCATGTTAAGAAGTGATTTCACGGCATTACAGTCAGTTATCACTTCAAAAACACTGCCATCAAGGTAATAGTGTAATTTCTCAAGTGCCCATACCAAACATAAGCACTCCATTTGGCTTGCACCATATCTGGCTTCTGTTGGTTTGATTTGTCTTGAGATATAACAAACTGGTCCTTCTGTAGGTTTTTCATCAATAATTTGGACTTGATGTAGGGCTGCCCCTAATCCATCTCCACATGCATCAATGTACAATTTAAAAAGAATATTCCAGTCAGGCATGAGGAGTAAAGGTGCTTCTGTAAGGGCTTTCTTTATCTTCTCATAAGCTTTAATTCTTTCCTGTGTCATTTCAAATACAGTCTGTTGATCACAGATTCTATAAAGTGACTTGGCTAGAATTGCAAAGTCTTTCAAGTGTTGCCTATAGTAACTAGCAAATCCAAGAAAAGACATCATTTCTTTTTTATTCTGGGGTATTGGCTTAAGTAACACTGCTGCTACTTTATTCTTGTCAATACCCAAGCTCAAACCAGAAACAACATGTCCTAATGCTTTGAGTTCTTCAAAACCAAAATTGCATTTCTTAAGTGAAATTTTCATGTTCACTTTTGCAACTTTATGAAGTACTCTTTCAAGTCTTTCAAGGTGCAAGGACCATGAGTCAGAACATATAATAATATCATCAATATAAATGATAAGCCATCCTTCAGACAATTCTGTGGGGAAGATGGTATTCATCATTCTTTGATAATGAGATGGAGCATTTTTTTAATGCCAAATGGCATTCTAAGATACTCAAAAATGCCACAGTGAGTGATAATTCTAAGTAATTTCTTAGCTTTAGGCGTCAAAACATTTTGATGGAAGCCTTCAATGCATCCATTGATGTTATATACTTGGCTTTAGACAATTGAGTCAAGGTTTCTTGAATTCTAGGGATTGGATACCTATCTGGAACTGTGTAGGTATTCAAAGCTCTAAAATCTCCAACCATTCTTGACTTATCATTATGCCATGCAATAATAACAGGTGTTGTCACTTCAACTTCCTCATTATGGCCTACTTTCCTTAGCACACCAAGTTGGATCAACTCTTGGATATGTTTTTCCAAGGCCTCTCTAGCTCGGGGACTGGCTTGATAAGCTGGTCTTCTAAGTACTGGAGGATATGGTCTATCAATATTAAGAGTAATATCAATTTCATGTCCCCTTACAGCGCCTAATGATTCATTATCAGATCCAAATGCATTATTGTATGTATATAATACATCAATAAGTTCATTCCTCATTTTTGGTGACAATGATGGATTAATTTGTGCTTCAACAAGTTGTTTAGACACAAATTCATCTTTGTAAGTATCTTTGACAGAAGATACTACAGATATCTGTTTTGGCATATTGGAGAAAGCAAATTTTTGCCTTTTGTTATCTCCAATTGTGAAATATCTGTCCTCATGGTTATTTATATCAATACCATAAATATTTAAGTAATCATTTCCAAGAATGATGTGCTGAGATGTGCAATTATCCATTACTACAATCTCAGTTTTCATTCTTACACTTCCTGCTGGATGTGGGAATACAATATTAGTGTCCAATAAGCCCAAGGGGTACATATTGTTACTGGCACTACTGAATTGTACACCTTCTATTGGTAATAGATGGTTTTTCCATTCAGGAAGTATAATTTGGAGATAATCTTTGCCAACACAAGTGCAAAATGCCCCTGTATCCAAATTTACTTTGGCTTCAATATCACTCATCAGAACTGATGTGATACAGGATGCTCCAGCAGTATAACCCTTTCCTCTAGCAGGTTTTGTTTTACACATCCGGCATCTTGGATATTGATCAGGTTGCAGCAATCCTCACTGTACTGTGGCAAGTGGGTATGGACTTCTGTGACCTCAAAGAAAGCTGAAATGTTTTCAATGGGATAGTTCTCCACTGGTGTATCTTCAGAGACTGCAGAATCTTGATCAGACTCTTCTTTCTCCTCAGTACACTGAATTTCTTCAATGACTTGAAATTCATTGATTTTTGTCTTCTTAGGGCAAGTGTTGGCTAAATTTGAAGTACTTCCACATTTATGACACTTCAAGACAGGTCTTTCTGGTCTTCTTTCTTCTCTAGGAATCTTTGAGACTATTTTGGACTCTATTGGGTTTTTAACCCAAGTTTTACCAATTCTTGTCCTGGTAATGATATCTTCCATAGCATTAATGTAGTCCTCTGTTGAACAGGGTTCCAAACATCTGCTTTTGATAGCATGTTCCAGTTCTCCTCCACACTTTCTTAATATTTTCATATTAATCATAGTGTCAGACATATCTGGGTGTAAAGCAGATAATCTGTCTTTTTGTTTGAAGAACCAAGTAAGTGGTTTGTCTTTTTCTGAGTGAAAAATGGCACTTTCAAAAGCATTCTCCATTTTAAACCTCCAAGAATTATTGGCCCATTTGGTAATCACTTCAGATTTCCACCAAGACCAGTCATGTTTACCATGATCAATCCTCATTTTGTAATACCATTTCTTTGCAGTTCTGGTAAACAAACAGTGTAATTTTCCCACTATGATTTCATCAGGTATATTAAAGTCTTCTTGCAACATATCAATAGTCCTGATGAATTCAATATGGTTGTATTCTCCTTCACCAGGGAATGTTGGCCATTCTTCTATTTTGGGAATATCTCTTGCAGAGTAGGCATTTTCTCCTAAGAATGTAGTCAAACTTTCTTTGACAGAAAGTTTTTCTTCAGTCAAAGGTGTAGAATGTCTTGGCACATGTGGTTCATGATTCTTATGAATTTGCTCCACACTTGCAATTATATCATTCTTCAATTTCTGCCTCTCACTGTCACTTTTTGCTAAATGTATAGCAAATTGATTTGTGTTCTTAACTATTTGTAAGACATGGTCTTCAAGAGTTTTAAGTCTATCATTTACTTTAAAAATGGAAGGATCCTCTGTGTCATTATTTTGACATTGGTTCTCAATTCTTTCACAAGCATTGCTAATTGACTCAAGGGTGACATTTGTCAATTGATGCCAATCAGAATGGTGCTTGTCATTTTTCTTTAAATCATTGATGTCTAATGTAATTTGCTTCAACTTTGACTCAAGTTTGCCAATTTCTACACTAATACTTCTATGTACATCATTTATTTGAATGGAAAAGTCCTGTTCATCCTTTCCTGCTCCTTGCCTGTGAATTCCATAAGAGTTCTGGCCATATTGAAGACACTGTCCACGGCTGAAGGCTCCAATTTGGGGATCCTGTACCCTTGTGGGTAAGGTCTGTGCCAATTGCCTTTGCCTTTGCCCTTGCCTTGATGGTTCTTGGGACCTCTCTGTTTCTTTTGAGGTCCTTTGGGCTTGTCCTTGGATACTTCTGGAGCTGGTAGATGCCACTGGTGCCTCTGTCTCCAAAGCTGGAGTCATTTCCAACTCTTTCTTCTGGTCTATGGATAAAAGACTTTGGTTCTTCAACCAATTCTTTATCTTTTTGACCTTGTCTTTGCAAGACAGGGGACTCCATCCTCCTAAGAGTTCTATGGTCTTCTCCTGACCCAGAAAGCTCTTGATGTGTAAGTAAGAGTTCATGGCCCCCTGCCAAAGGCTTGGGCAGATTTCCCACTCCTCTTCCTTGGCTGCTCTGAACCAGTTTTTGTACTGGCATTGATATATTTTTATTGCTGCCACCTGAAAGTGGTTCAGCCCTGGAAATATTACCATAATTCAGTTCAGGCTCAGAATTCACGTCAAAATCTGTTGGTACAGACCTTGGGGAAGGGGGGGCAACTCTGGCATCCTCCAGATGTGTCTTTCTTGTGGAAGATTTGGCACTTCTGGATTTGGTCTTGCCTCTTCCTTGTCCACATCCATCTGGTTGGACTGAATAGTTGCTTCCATTTCTGGTATGCACCATTTTCACGTCAATTTAAAGATAAAAGGTGAAAATATAAGATAAAATACACACCTTTTGGTGGTAATTTAACTTTTTCTGAGTTGAATAAGGTGCCTCTTTTAGCAATCTGCACCTCAATACTGTCTTCAGATTCTGCTTCTGAAGATTCAGGACTATTGATGTATCTTTTACTGAGTCTGTTACCAGCTGCACAGTATTTGATTAAAGACTCTTAAAGAGAAAAAAATATGATAAAAGAAATTATTTTTGTGTTTTAAGATATTTTTAAAAGATTTTTTATAAATTTTAGTATTTTTTAATATTAAAAAAACTTATTCTTTTTAAAGAAAAAAATCAAAATTTAAGATTTTGAATGAAAATTAATTCAGAGTAACTCAAAGAATAATTTTATAATTTTTTGGATGTGAAAAAGCCACGTGTAAAACAGTATAAAATTAAACCAAATTCCTCAATGAAAAAGATTTCCAAAACAATTTCAAAAATAAGAATTATTTTGACTTTAAAATGAAAGAAAAAAATATTCAATTAATATATTTTAGAGCTTAAAAATATATTAATTAAGGGTACAAGGTTCAAAAAACACGGCCAGGCCCCCAAATGTAAGATGTGACTATGAAACTGATGATAATATTACTATTAATCAACAGTACTATGTCTGTTCTTATGAAATATAATAATAAAAAAATTATTATAACCACAATTAAATAATTATAAAATTATTTCTTTCACGTGTTATACACTACTAGTGATTATAACAGTGAGCAGTAATTGTCTACTAGAATCAATTACAAGAAGAATTTAATAATAAAAACTTCTTTATTAAAATAATAAAATTATTTTAATATATAATTATCTTTTACAAGAATAATTATAAAGATAATTCTTGAAGAAAACTACTACTAGAGAAAAACTTTAAGAATTAAGAATAAATGACTCACTAATACTCCAAAGAACTTATTGATAGATAAGAGTAGAGAAATTTGACGTGGAATTGTGGATTTAAGGGATCAAAAGGATTTATAACAGTATTACAACAATATATAGTTGGCTTCTATGATTTCACGTCTTTCTGGATGATTTTGAAAGATTTAAAACACTTAAGAATAGCTTTAACTAATACTTACTTGTTGGTAATAATGATTTAATAAATTGATAAGATGATGATTGGAAAAAACAGCAAGAAGAGGCTTCTTTTAAGTCAACAACAGCTCACAGAGGCGTGCCATGGAGCAAACTGAAAAACCAGTGAGTGAGAAAACAATAAACCCTTTTGGATTAATGATTGCATCATCTGTTGTCACGTAAGATTATCATAATTACTTAATTGATGCTTTTACGTGACTACCAACCCCAATATGGTTAAGAATAAAAGGAGTAACATCTGTAAATCTTCTTTTATTCTAAAATAATCATTAATTTTTCAAAGTTATCAATGTTATTGCCAATTTCATCACAGGTTGTAATTACTGTGAATTTTTGAAGATTCAGTGTTTCACGTAAAATGGTCAAAAATGGAATGTAAGTAAAACTTTTGATTTTACTAGTAAAGCCATAATTCTTTTTGGTTGTACCATAGATAATACAGTTCTTTATTGGTCCTGAAAGGTTCAGAAAGATTCATTAAGAATTGTATTTTTAATGAATTTTTGAAGTTTTTACCTCATTTCTACATAGAATTGCAAATAGCAGTATTTTGCAGCTTGCTATGAGGTAAATCAATGAATATGGATCCCAAAAGGGTTTAATTACTCTTTTAGGGTCTAATCATGGAAAGGCATCAAGAATTGACGTGGTTACAGGAGCCTAAGTAGCTTATTACCTCCTTGGCACATCAAAATAGCAGGTTATTTGCTATTTTTCTTATGATTACAGTAAGTGTAACTTGGTAACCAAGTTCCCAAAGAGTTTTAGTTTACCAATTGGGCCAAGATGAGCCATGGATCCATGCTCTGGAGCTATCCACGCCTCTGAGGCCTCAGAAGTTGGGTACCCTGGCTCTCTTTGATGTCTTTTGTCCCCCTTGCTTATTTTTACGTCAAAATAGTAACTTAAGCTTAAAGTGAGATATCCACTATGGGTGTACCAAAAGTCCATGTAAGAATACCATGATATTAAGTGCTCAAAACATGCATAACACTATTCTTAGTGTATATGTAACATGGTATTTCTCAGTTTCCCATTATTTTGGCTAAAAATCAAGAAAAACAAAAATTTTCACGGATCTTTTATGTGGTATTAATGATGTGGTATTGAAGTATTTTCCATTTTACCACCTCAAATACTTAAATTGAGCTTATTCACTCTATGGAGCTACCCTAAGTGAATTTTTGTGTAGAATCCAAATCTGGTCTTAAATCCATGGATTTACTTACTCAATAAAAAGTTATTCATCTTTTCTGAAATTGAAAATGATGAATTTTGGATATATGCATGACTTATGAGTTTTGCATAATTCAAAATTTCTTTTTAATATAATTGTGGCCTATTTGGGTATGTAAAATATACCTCAAGGCTCACACATACCACCTCAAGCTCCCATCTCAATGGAAGTCCATCCACCCAGTCTTCCATATTTCACTCTTAGAACCAGTCAAGACATCAACAATCCCAAATCGGCATCAAGAGCCTCCTCCTCCAATTATCCTTGAAGAAGAAGAGGAATGGGAAGTCTCTCAAATACTGGACTCAAAGCTCAAGAGAGGAAAATTATGGTATCTGGTGGAATAGAAAGGTTTCAGTCAAGACCCAGAAAGATCCACTTGGGAACCAACCAAAAACCTCAATAATTGTCCTGAACTTGTCAAAGATTTTCATTCATTATATACTGACAAGCCTGGGCCCAATTCTTCAAGAGCTTGATTCATTATGGTGCTTGGTGGGGAGAGGAATTACCAAAAGTAAGTCCCACTCCTGGTATGCACCTTTAGGGGTATTCTACTCTTCTTTTTGTTGTAAGCATCACCTTGGCCACTCTGTGAGCACTTTGCAATTTTGGAAACAGATCTTGGCATGGCTTTCAACTTCATTTCCAATCTTATGGCCATTTCACTTGGGACAATGGGCCATTCACTTTTCAATTCATTTCCAAGACTTCAAATTCAAATTCATTCCTTCAACAATGTTGTTTTCTTTTTATGGCACTGGTGGGAGTGGTAATTACCAAAAGTAAGTTCCTCTCCTGGTGTGCACTCCCCTGAGGGGTCTACAATCTTTCAAAACATCACCTTGGCCACTCTGTGAGCACCTGGAATTGAATTTCTCTTTCCAGGTCCTTGGCCATTTTCAAAATCAATTGTCAACATTAGTGATCAAGATTGGAACCTCCTTAAAATTTATCTCTCTTTTCCTTTCTTTTCTTATTTTCATTTTCATTCTTTATTTTTATTTTATTTTCATTTTAAATTTTCTTTTATCACGTCAATTATCACGTCAAAAATTTTCATTCATTTTAAAATTCAATTCAAATCATGAAGCCAATCTTAAAAGAAGATCAAGCAAGTCCTGCGTCAAATGTCAAATTTTTAATATCAGTTTTCAAATTTTTTATCCTAATCAGTCCTCTTGAATCACTCTCTCAAAATCTTCCCAATAGCCTCAGCAGGCTGAACCTTGTATTGGTGGTCAGGAGCTCACCATTTCAAGGTGGGGGTTACTGTCACAACCATCTCAATTCATCCCCTTGGACTTGAATATTGCATATCCATGCCACGTCCAATATATGGAAATTTGGCCATATCCATAAATCATTGGCCAAATTGGCCTTTTATGGCCATTTCATCATCTGGGCCCAACTTGGGTCCTTCACTGTCATCAGGCCTTTCCTGGCCTTTCTCTACTTTTGGGCAATTTTGGTATTCCCCAGTCAACAGGGGAAATACAGCCCAAGAAGCTGTATTTGGCTTTAAATACAGTTTCTGCGCATTTGCGCACTTTGTACAAATACAGTTTTAAGGCTTTATGAGCTGTAATTGGCCAAATACCTCAAAAGACACTCTGACACCTCTGAAGCCCTCCAAAACCAAATTTCACCAATATCCTCCTGGTGTCATCTCTAAAGACTTATGGCCATTTTCAACCTCCAATAACCAAAATGCAATATATGGTGTTATACACCATTATGCATCTTTTTTCAGCAGCAATCCACTGGCGGCAATATCATCTGGTTATTTCAACCTTCCATCACGCCATCCAGTCACGTCATCAAGAGGATTCATCAAGCCTCAAGGGAAAGTGTCAAAACATCAAATACCAATGACGCCATCAAGCATTCATTGGTTATTCTCACTCCAAGTATTCCTTCCAAGGGAATACTGTCAATTAATTCTCAAGGTGTATTCAAGAGGCAGTGCCAAAAGGAGTTGTCAAGTGTCAAAGCTCCACTCAATCCATCTTGGCAACCACCTTCATTTCAATACAGTCTGGATCCATCAAGAACTGTATTTCATTTTCAAGTGTGGGAAATTCATTCAACCCATTTCAATTTCCATATTAGCTAGCTGTATCAATTCCCAAAACAATCAATACAGCCTCAAGGATCAATACAGATCAGTTTTCAGCCTGAAGAACTCAAGCTCCCAACTTTTCACATATACTGGCTACCCTTTCCACCCTGGGGGGTTTTCCCCCAGTTAATTAATATACTCTGATTTATTTTTATCTTTATTTCCTTTTCATTTTAGTTAAGCAAATACTGATATTATTAAGTCAGTCATTTAGAGCTTTTCTCTTATTCTTTCCTCACCTGTCAATGGATATTTGGTGGTCATATCCTTACTAATTCCATTGTTCATTTTTGGCAGGCTGAAACAGTGATTAAGGACTTACTTGGTTGGCTCTTTGGCCATTTGGCTTCCCTTTCCTCTTATTGCATCTCATCTTGTACCTGCATATCTTTTAGAGGAATTCATTCTTATTATTTTTATTCTTTATTCTTTTGGAGTCTTCCAAGTGAGTTCCCTGATTGCTGAGTGCCAGGCCACTCTTCTATTTCCACAAGAGCCCCTTTGACAACATCTCAGTACATCATTCTTGGAAATGATTCCTTGAATATTTATGGTATTGATATCAACAACCATAAAGACAGATATTTCACAATTGGGGATAACAAAAGACACAAATTTGCTTTTTCCAATAGGCCAAAACAAATATCTGTAGTATCTTCTGTCAAGGATACTTACAAAGATGGATTTGTGTATAATCAACTTTCTGAAGCACAAATTAATCCATCATTGTCACCAAAGTTGAGGAATGAACTTGTTAATGTGTTATACACATACAATAATGCATTTGCCTCTGATAATTAACCATTAGGTGCTATAAGGGACATGAAGTTGATATTACTCTTAATATTGACAGGCCATATCCTCCAGTACTTAGAAGACCAGCTTATCCAGCCAGTCCCAGAGCTAGAGAAGCCTTGGAAAAACACATCCAAGAGTTAATACAACTTGATGTACTAAGAAAAGTAGGCCATAATGAGGAAGTTGAAGTGACAACACCTGTTATTATTGCATGGCATAATGACAAGTAAAGAATGGTTGGAGATTTCAGAGCATTGAATACCTACACAGTTTCAGATAGGTACCCAATCCCTAGAATTCAAGAAACCCTGACTCAATTGTCTAAAGCCAAGTATATAATATCAATGGATGCATTAAAAGGTTTCCATCAGAATGTTCTGACACCTAAAGCTAAGAAATTACTTAGGATTATCACTCATTGTGGTATTTATGAGTATCTTAGAATGCCATTTGGCATTAAAAATGCTCCATCCCATTATCAAAGAATGATTAATACAATCTTTCCCACAGAATTTTCTGAAGGATGGATTATCATTTATATTGATGATATTATCATATGTTCTGATTCATGGTCTTTGCACCTTGAAAGACTTGCGAGAGTACTTCACAAAGTTGCAGAAGTAAACATGAAAATTTCACTTAAGAAATGCAATTTTGGTTTTGAAGAACTCAAAGAATTAGGACATATTGTTTCTGGTTTAAGCTTGGGTATTGACAAAAAGAAAGTAGCAGCAGTGTTACTTAATCCAATACCCCAGAATAAAAAAGAAATGATGTCTTTTCTTGGGTTTGCCAGTTATTATAGGCAAAACTTGAAAGACTTTGCAATTCTAGCCAAGTCACTTTATAGAATCTGTGATCAACAGACTGTATTTGAGATGACACAGGAGAGAATTAAAGCTTATGAAAAGATAAGGAGGCTCTTACAGAAGCCCCTTTACTACTCATGCCTGACTGGAATATTCCTTTTAGATTGTACATTGATGCATGTGGAGATGGATTAGGGGCAGCCCTACATCAAGTCCAAATTATTGATGACAAACCTACAGAAGGACCAGTTTGTTACATCTTAAGGCAAATCAAACCAACAGAAGCCAGATATGGTGCAAGCCAAATGGAGTGCTTATGTTTGGTATGGGCACTTGAGAAATTACACTATTATCTTGATGGCAGTGTTTTTGAAGTGATAACTGACTGTAATGCAGTAAAATCACTTCTTAACATGAAACCTCCCAACAGGCACATGTTGAGATGGCAAATAGCCATTCAGCAATATAGAGGAAACATGACTATAGTCCACAAAGCAGGAAACATTCACAACAATGCTGATGGACTTAGCAGGTGGGCATTAGCCAACACTCCTGATAACCCAGCTTATGTACCCTTGGAAGCTGAACCACAGATTCCAATTGAAGGGATTAATATAACTGATATTGGGACTGAATTCTTTGAAGAGGTCAGAGAATCTTATATGCAATAAAATAATTGCTATATCTTGACTTCTTCATTAGATCAAGACTGCAAAGATAAATCTTTGGTCAATGCACTAGATGAAGTTTGGAGAAATTCCTATTCTGAAGGGAGATTTCACTTGTTTGATGGAATTGTTTAACACAGAACCAAAAATTCTGGTGTAATGACATTATGCAGCAGATTGCTTATCAATACAATTCTTCATGAATGCCATGATAGCATCTACTCTGGACACCTGTCAGAGGAGAGAACACTCAAAAAAGTAAAGAACTGTGCATGGTGGCCATCTTGGAGAAAAGAAACCATTGAATATTGCCATACCTGTGACAGATGCCAAAAAGCAAACAGGAGTACAGGCAAGAAATTTGGACTTATGGACCATATTCAAGAACCAAAATCCCCATGGGAAGTTGTTCACATGGATTGGGTCACAGCACTTCCTCCAAGTGGTGACAAAGGTTATAATGCTTGTTTCGTCATTGTAGACAGATATAGCAAGACTCCCATATTCTTACCATGTCATAAAGATGACACTGCTATGGACACAGCTCTTCTTCTATGGAGTAGAGTTATTTCTCATACAGGATTATTTAAGAATATCATAAGTGACAGAGATCCCAAGTTCACATCTGCACTTTGGACCAATCTTCATAGATTGTTTGGGACTAAGTTATCATTCTCTACAGCATATCACCCTCAGACAGATGGGCTAGCAGAGAGGATGATTCAAGCTTTAGAAGACATTATCAGGAGATTTTGTGCTTATGGGTTAGAATTCAAAGACTCAGATGGCTTTACCCATGACTGGTGCACTCTGACACCTGAATTAGAATTGGCATACAAGACATCAGTCCATTCTTCCACAGGACAAACTCCTGCTATGTTAGAAAAAGGATGGAATCCCAGACTCCCAGCAGACACACTGAGGAAAGACTTGATTGACATTCATCCTACAGCTTCCAGCTTCAAGATAATGCTTGATAAAGTAAAACACCATGCAAAACAAAGTATGGATGATGCTTTTGATTATGCCAAACAGAAGTGGAACAAGAGTCATAAAGTACCAGACTTCAAAGAAGGGGACTTAGTTCTAGTTTCAACCTTGAATTTTAATAATATCAAAGGCCCAAAGAAACTTAAAGATTCTTATATAGGACCTTTTGTTATTGTTGCCTTAAATGGAACCAATGCAGTTCAAGTGGAATTGAGTGGTGAATTGGACAATAAACACCCCACTTTTCCAGTCAGCTTGATAAAACCTTATCAACCAGCTGACAAAGAATTGTTTCCTCTAAGGAACCCAACTCCTTTGACTGTCTCACAAGTGGAACAGAATGAAGACAAAAAGATAAAGAAATTTATTAAAGAAAGGAGACTTAGGGGTAAAAATCAGAGAGAATATCTTGTCAGATATAGAAATCCAGTACATGAAGATGAATGGCTGGTGGAATAAGATATACCTGACTCAGATAAACTCTTGAGAAAATTTAGACATGAAAGAAGGCCACAAGCCTGAATATGTCTATAAATGTTCTTTGAATTACTTGATCTGAGTAATCTAAAGAGGTTGGACAGTGGAAATTAACCCCCCTTTGGGGCTTTTTATTATTTCTATCATTGATAAAATTGTAGTACAATTTCATTTTTTGGTAGGAGGGAATGTGAGCCTAGAGGTATATTTTACATACCCAAATAGGCCACAATTATCTTAAAAATCAATTTGGAATTATGCATAACTCATAAGTCATGCATAAATCCAAAATTCATCATTTTTGATTTCAGAAAAGATGAATAACGTTTTATTGAATAAGTAAATCCATGGATTTAAGACCAGATTTGGATTCTAAACTAACATTCACCTAGGGTAGCTCCATAGAGTGAATAAGCTCAAATTAACTCTTTGAGGTGGTAAAATGGAAAATACTTCAATACCACATAAAAGATCCATGAAAAAAATTTGTTTTTCTTAATTTCACACCAAAATAATGGGAATGTGAGAAATCCCATGTTACATATACACTAAGAATAGTGTTATGCATGTTTTGAGCACTTAATATCATGATATTCTTACATAGACTTTTGGTACAACCATAGTGGATATCTCACTTGAAGCTTAAATTACTATTTTTATGTGAGAAATAGGCAAGGGGGACAAAAGACATCAAAGAGAGCCAGGGTACCCAACTTCTGAGGCCTCAGAGGCGTGGACAGCTCCAAAGCTTGGATCCATGGTTGATCTTAGCCTAATTGGTAAACTAAAACCTTTTGGGAACTTGGTTAGCATGTTACAATACAGTAAAACGTAAGAAAATAGCAAATAAC
This sequence comes from Austropuccinia psidii, assembly GCA_023105745.1. Classification (NCBI taxonomy): domain Eukaryota; kingdom Fungi; phylum Basidiomycota; class Pucciniomycetes; order Pucciniales; family Sphaerophragmiaceae; genus Austropuccinia; species Austropuccinia psidii. The sequence continues at coordinate 21,415,718 of JALGQZ010000016.1, forward strand.
CTGCTATTTTGATGTGCCAAGGAGGTAAAGAGCTACTTAGACTCCTGTAACCATGTCAATTCTTAATGACTTTCCATTGATAAGCCCCAATAGAGTAATTAAACCCCTTTTTGGACTTGTATCCATTGATTTACCTCATAGCAACCAGTGAAACGCTGATATTTGCAATTCTACGTTGAAATGAGGTAAAAACTTCAAAAATTCATTGAAAATACAATTCTTAATGAATCTTTCTGAATCTTTCAGTACTAATGCAGAACTGTATTATCTATGGTAAAACCAAAAATAATTACAGTTTTACTAGTAAAATTAAAAGTTGTACTTACAGTCCATTTTTGACTATTCTACGTGAAACTCTGAATCTTCAAAAATTCACAGTAATTACAACCTGTGATGAAATTGGCAATAACATTGATAACTTTGAGAAATCAATTATTATTTTGGAATAAAAGAAGACTTACAGATGTTACTCCTTTTATTCTTAACCATATTGGGGTTCGTCATCACGTAAAAGCATCAATTAAGTAATTATGATAATCTTACGTGACTACAGATGATGCAATCAATAATCCAAAAAGGGTTATTGTTTTCTCACTCACTGGGTTTTCAGTCTGCTCCATGGCACACCTCTGTGAGCTGTTGTTGACTTAAAAGAGGCCTCTTCTTGCTGTTTTTTCCACATCATCATCTTATTAGCATTTAAATCATTATTACCAACAAGTAAGTATTAGTTACAGCTATTCTTAAGTGTTTTGAATCTTCCAGAATCAATCAGAAATACGTGAAATCATAGAATCCAACTATATATTGCTGTAATACTGATATAAATCCATTTTGATCCTTAAAATCCACAATTCTACGTCAAATCTCTCTATCTTATCTTTCAATAAGCTCTTTGGAATATTAGTGAGTGATTTATCTTTAATTCTTAAAGTTTTTCTCTAAAAATTAGTTTTCTTCAAGAATTATCATTATAATTATTCTTGCAAAAGACAATTATATATTAAAATAATTTTATTATTTTAATAAAAGAAGTTTTATTATTAAAATCTTCTTGTAATTGATTCTAGTAGACAATTACTTGCTCACTGTTAAAATCACTAGTAGTGCTTAACACGTGAAAGAAATAATTCTTTAATTATTTAATTGTGGCTATAATAATATTTTATTATTATATTTCATAAGAACAGACACAGTACTGTTGATTAATAGTGATATTATCATCAGTTTCATAGTCACATCTTACAGGGTTTATTTCTTAGTGGAAATAATTCCTTGTCACTTGAGCTGTAAGGTTTTATCAGACTTACATGGTAGGTTGTTTTTATTCATTAGCTCACCTGTGAGCTCCAATTGCACAGCATTACATCCATGTAGTGCTTTTATCATGAATGGTCCTGCAAAGGAATCATTCAATTTCTTTGGTCCTTTTATATTATTGAAATTAAGAGTTGACACTAGGACCAAGTCTCCTATTTTGAAGTCGGGTGGTTTATGACTATTATCCCATCTTTCCTTTGCATATTTGAAAGAATTTTGCATATATCTGTTTGCATGGTTTCTTGCTTTGTCAAGCATTATCTTAAAATTGCTTGCTGTTGGATGTATATGCACTAAGTCCTTTTTGAGAGTATCATAAGGAAGTCTTGGATTCCAACCTTTTTTCTACCATTGCTGGTGTTTTTCCAGTAGAAGAATGGATTTATGTTTTATATGCCAGTTCAAGAGCTGGTATTAATGTACGCCATTCATGGGTAAAACCATCAGAATCTTTGAAGTCTAGTCCATAAGACAGAATCTTCTGATCATGTCCTCCAAAGTTTGTGTCATTCTTTCTGCTAGGCCATTAGTTTGAGGATGGTAATCTGTTGAGAATGACAGTTTTGTCCCAAAAATGTTATGGAGGGTTTTCCATAATGCTGAAGTGAACTTTGGGTCTCTGTCCCTTATGATATTTTGGAATAAGCCTGTGTGGCTAATGACTTTATTCCATATCATTATGGCTGTGTCCATAGCTGTGTCATCTTTGTGACATGGTAGGAACATAGGAGTTTTGCTATACCTGTGAACTAATACTAGGCATGCATTATAACGTCTGTCTCCTCCTGGAGGTAGTGCTGTTACTCAATCCATATGAACTATTTCCCAAGGGGATTTTGTTTCTTGGATTTGGATCATCATTCCAAATTTCTTTCCTGTGGCTCTTTTGGCTTTTTGACATATGTCACAGGTTTGGAAGTATTCTGCAACATCTTTCTTCCAATTTGGCCACCAAGAGCAGGTTTTTACCCTCTCTAGTGTTCTATCTTCTGAGAGATGTCCAGCTGCAACACTATCATGACACTCATGTGAAATAGTGTTTATTAGACTTCTATCTGTTAAGGCCATAACACATGTGTGTTTTGTTCTATGATAGAGGATTTCATCAAGGAGGTGGAATCTTCCTTCATCATATGCCTTTTTCCATATTTCATCCAATTTTTATGAAAGTGATGGGTCTTTGCAGTATTTGGTTAGAAGTTGGCTTAATATATGTCAATTCTTATCTATCTTATAGCTTTCTTTAACTTTGTTAAAGAATTCTGTTACATTTTCAGTGACACATATCCCTTCTATATGGTGCTCCTCCTGTGGTACCCATGCTGGATTTTCAGGAGTATTTGCTAGAGCTCATCTGCTAAGACCATCTGTATTTCTATGAATATTACCAGATTTTTGAGCAATAGTCATATTTCCACCATATTCTTGGATAGAAATTTGCCATCTCAACATATGTCTATTTGGAGTTTTTATATTTAATAGAGAGCTTACAGCATTACAGTCTGTAATCACATCAAATACTGTTCCATCCAAGTAATAGTGTAATTTTCCCAAATCCCACACTAAGCAGAGGTGTTCCATTTGGCTTTCTCCATATCTTGCCTCTTTTGGCTTTATCTGTCTTGAGATAAAACAGATTGGTCCTTCCACTGGTTTATCATTGATGATTTGTGTCTGGTGTGTTGCAGCACCTAGTCCTTCTCCACAAGCATCAATGTAAAGCTTATAGGGTAGTTCCCAATCTGTCATTAGAAGGAATGGGGCATTTGTTAAGGAATTTTTTAATTCCTCATATGCTTTAACTCTTTCTTCAGTCATTTCATAGACTGTTTGTTGGTCACATAGGTTATTCAACGATTTGGCAATTTTTGCAAAGTCCTTTATATGCTGTCTATAGTAACCAGCAAACCCTAGAAATGATTGCATTTCTTTTTTGGTTTGGGGAATTGGTTTCAATAGTACTGCTGCTACTTTGTTTTTGTCTATGCCCAAACTTAGTCCAGATACAACATGTCATAGTGCTTTCAGTTCACTGTATGCAAAATGACACTTTTTCAGAGATTTTCATGTTTACTTGCACTATTTTTTGCAAGACTCTTTCTAGTCTTGATAGGTGATTGTCCCAAGTCTCTGAGCAAACTATGATATCATCAATATAAATAATCAGCCATCCTTCTGACAATTCTTCAGCAAATATGGTATTCATCATCCTCTGGTAGTGGGATGGTGCATTTTTTATACCAAATGGCATCCTGAGATATTCAAAGATTCCACAGTGGACTATTATCCTTAGTAGCTTCTTGGCATTGTCTGTTAAGACATTTTGATTAAAACCCTTTAGAGCATCCATGGCTTTTATGAAGTTAGCATGAGATAATTGTGTTAATGTCTCATGGATTATGGGTATTGGATATCTGTCAGGGATAGTATAGGTGTTCAGAGCCCTAAATTCTCCTACCATCCTTTATTTTTCATTATGCCAGGTTATAATGACAGGTGTAGTTACCTCTACCTGTTCATTATGTCCTACTTTCCTTAGTAATCCAAGGTCCATTAGTTCTTTAATTTGTACCTCTAAAGCATCTCTAGCTCTTGGGATGGCTGGATAAGCTGGTCTTCTTAATAGAGGTGGATAAGGTTTTTCTACATTAAGAATTATGTCTACCTCATGTCCAATTATGGCACCTAGTGGCTCTTTGTCAGTTTCAAAGGCATTTCTATATTTAAATAAGAGGTCAATCAATTTTTCTTTCATTTTTCCTGTTAATTAATGATTAAATTTTGCCTCTTTTAGCAGTTCAGTGAAAGAATCCAGTTCTGGGCTTTTTTCTTCATTCTTGACAACTGTTATTTTTCTTTTATTATTAAGAAAGCCAAACTTTTGTCTTTTATTGTCACCTATGGTAAAATAACTATCCTTTTGGTTAGAGATATCTATTCCATAAATTGACAAGTAGTCATTTCCAAGTATAACATGATTACTAGTACAGTTGTCCATTACCACAAACTCTACTTTAACTCTGACACATTGTGAAGTGTGAGGAAAAATGATTGTTAATTCAATTATTCCAAGGGGATTCATTTTCTCACTTGCACTACTAAGTTTGACACCTTGTATTGGTATACAAATTTCTTTCCAATCTGGAACAATTGTTTTCAAATAACCTTTGCCCACACAGGTGCAATATTCTCCCTTTTCCAAGTTCACTTTTGCCTCTTGGCTATTAACCATGACAATACTTATAATTTATTTTACAGATGTATATCCCATTCCTTTTGCAGTTTTGGTTCTATAAGTTTTGGCATCTTGTACATTTGTTAGGTTTGCTTCAGATGTTCCAACTTGTTGTAAGTTTGAGTTAACATCTAGTACTTCATAAATTATATCAATATTATTAATTTGTGCATTGATTATATTAATTTCATCACTTTCAGAATTTTTCAACTCTTCTGTCTCTTTCAGAGTTAGATTCCTCCTCTTTGTCATTGTGGTTTTCTGTTTCCACAATTTCATTGATTTTTGCTTTTTTAAGGCAATTATTGGCCAGGTGTCCAATACCTCCACATTTATGGCATTTCCTTTGCTCATTATTGTTTAATGTATTGGGCTTGAAAGCTTCTTTTGATTTATCTTTTTTGATAAATGGCTTATTTGGACTTTTGATTTCCAGTTTTTTCCAAGTTCTGCCAATTTTTATCCTTGTCATTATGTCTTCTAGTACATTGATATACTCTTCTGTGGAGAATGATTCTATACTCCTGCTTCTTAGGGCATGTTCTAGCTCTCCTCCAAATTTCTTAAGTATTTTCATATGCACCATCTTTTGTGACATTTCTGGGTACAGTGCATTTAGTCTTTCAGCTTGTTTTAAGAACCAAGTTAAAGGTTTGTTGTTGTCTGGGTCAAAGAAAGAGTTTTCAAATGCATTTTCTATCTTTTACCTCCAGGAATCATTTGCCCATTTAGTGTTTATTTCTTGTTTCCACCAAGACCAGGTATTTTTGCCATTTGTTTTTCTTATGCCATTATACCGTCTTTTTGCATATTTCTCAAACAGTGAATGTAATCTTGCAGTGATCAATTCATCTGGTATGGCATAATCTTCTAGTAACATGTCAATTGTTTTAATAAATGACATATGGTCATATTCACCTTCTCCTGTGAATGTTTGCCATTCTTTCAATTGAGGTGCTTCCTTCATTAAGAGTTGGTTATTGTCTTGATGACTCAAGTCTGTTATGAATGGATTTGTTAATTCCTCTTTTGGTTTAACATGGCTTCTTATGTGAGAAAATTGAGTTGATAACTTTGGCATATTTGAGTTATCCTCATTAATTTTATCCATTTTTTCAGTGATAAGCCTTATTTCACTTTGAATGTCATCTTTCAGATGAATTCTTGCTTCATCACTTTTTTACACATGGTCTAAAAGTAACTTCTGGTGTGATGAAGTCTTTTCTTCAAATGTTTCTACAGAAACACTTAATTTTTTCAGTTTTTCTGTAAGATTATCAATACTCACATCATAATTGATTGTCAAAGTTTTATCTTTGATATCTTTTATGCATTTATACAATTCTTTTTGTCCTTGTATTAATTTTTGAGTATTGTCAATCAAAACTTTTGGTTTATTATCTTCAACCATAAATTTAATGTTATCAATTTCTTTTTTATTTTTTGCAACAATACTTGTCAAAGATGATAAGCTATTATTCATTTCTTGTAAATATAATCAACTATTTTTAATGTCTTCAAGAGGTAAAATACTGTTTTTAAGCTCTGCTCAAGTATTTACAACATCAGGAGATAAGGTTATTTCTTTGGGAAATGGGGTTGTCTCATTCTTTGCTCCTCCTTGTCTTTAAATTCCATCAAATTTCTGGCCACCTTGAAGACATTTTCCATGGCATCTTTTTATATTTTTGGAATCCTGTAGCTTGGGGAATATGGTTTCATCCAATTCTTTTTCTTTTTCTTCTTCCCCTCTTAAGGAGGTTGGTTGGATTGAGCCTTGCTGGTAGAAGGGACTGGGACTTCTTCCTTGCTTGCCTCCTTCTTTTTGGAGTGGTACTCCTTGATATTTTTGATTTGAGGCTTGGCTGACAGTGGATTCCATCCATTGGAGTATACCACTATCTCTTCCTCTGTGAGGAATTTTTTGGGTATGCACCAAGAGTTCATCACTCCTTGGTGTATTTGAGGCAGCATTTTCCAGTACTTGTCTTTTTACACTGTGTAGTACTGCTTGTACTGGCTCATGTAAATGTCTATCTGAGCCCTCTGAATATGATTTGTACCTGTTTGAGCTACTCATACTTAGTTCTAACTCTGGTTCAGATATCATGGACATTCCTGGGACTTGCCTTTGGGATAAGGCACTTCCTTGTGTGGATTCTGTTCCACTGGGGATATTTCCCTTTCTTTTCCCTTTTCAGGAATCAATTCTACCTCTGAGTCCAGTTCCATCTGATTGGTTGGAGTATTGGGAGCCTCTTCTGGTAGTCATGATTTAAAAAAAGAAATAAGAGGATTTCTGGACAAGAATTCTTCTTATGGCAATTTATAAATGAGGTACTCACCTTCAGAGTCCTGAATAGTGGGTCCTGGAAAGTCTAATTTCTTAGCTTTGTTTTTCTTAATGACAGTTGGTGTTGGAGAACTTGGACAATTTTCTTCCACCAATCTCTCAACAGTGTCTTGGTTAATTTCTGTTGGATTGTCTTCAAACACTAAAAAAAGACAAATAAATATAAGTCTTTTATAAGAAATGTTATTTTTGGTAAGATATGGCAATTTTCCACGTAAAAAATTATTTTATAATTTTATGATTATAATTATAATTTATTATTGGATAAACCCAATTAGGATCTTTTTAAAGGTCCTTAAGAGTAAATATCACGGCCAGGCCCCCAAATGCAAGGTTTGACTATGAAACAATAAGTAAAAATTACTAATATTTTACTTATTGTACTATGAATGTCCTTATGAATAAAGTAAATAAGATGAAAAATAATTATAATAATAAAGAATTATTATAATTATGACGTAAAAAGAATTATATTATTAAGTAAATATAAATATATTATTAAGTAAATATAAATATATAATTTATATTATAAAAATATATCAATATAAAATAATCAATATATTTAAAAGCACTTTCTTATTGTTACCAACAAATAATAAAGGCGTGAAAAATTGTTCTTTATCAATAAAAAACAATTAATAACAATAATATTACTAATATCAAAGTTATAAATCAATATAAATACTATTTATATTAATTAAAGAATTATTAAAGTAATAATACAGAGGAAAATTATTATAATAAGAAGAAATAACCTACTTTTAATACTTATTATAATAATTTTGAATGATTTTACGCCAAAAAAATATAAATACAGCTTATTTAAATTGTATTTACAGTAAAATTTAAGAGAAATTACAATTTGTCTTGATTCTACGTGGATTTGAGGTTTTTAAAAGAAATTTCAACAAAACAATTAGATAATTGAAGTAATCAGGTCAAGAATGATGATTATAATGAGGATTATCTTTGATCTTTAATAATATAGGAGTTTTATATATAAATAATACAGAAATTACCTTTTTTGTTTTAATTATTTATTATTTGTAAGCATCGGGGGGGAATAGAGTAAAAAGAGCTCTATTGATAGTAAATACCTCCCTTCTAGAGTCCAGAAGGCTTCTAGTAGACGTTTTCTGGTTCTTTCTACTATAATTTATTAATATTTTAAGGTTTGGTGATGATTACATCATGATCAAACCATCTTACCTCGTTATTACGCCATTGTTTAGAGTTATCACTGTAACTTTAACTTTGATGACATCATAGGCTTGGAAGAAGCCTAAACTTCGTGAATCTTATTATTATTAATGATAATCTAACAGTATTAATCAATGTTATCACTTATATGACTGTTAAACTTAAAACAAGATTACAGTGAGTGATCATAAATGATAAAATTTAAGCTCAAACTTTGATCATTAATAACTTTGAATTTATACATTCTAAAGCTATTCTGAGAGTGGATTCTGATATCCTAGCATGTTTGTATTAAACTGCCAAGAGAATTTCATTAAATCATCAAGACTCTATTTATGATAATTTTTCTTGTAACTCATCTTTTCTGTTGAAATTTCATATTTTAAACTTCAAACCATGATTTCAAGGGGTTATACCTTGAATATTGTAATAAAAATTACATCAATATTCATGAATGAACTAGTAGAATCTAACTGTCTACTTATTGACAAGTTTGGATCACTTTAACAACAAAGTGGTCAACAGCTTTATTGATTTTATTCAAGAATCCATTACAAGTTTTAACCTTGTTTATAGCTTATGAGATAAAGTTCATATCTGTATTTTTAAAGTAATTCTATGGTGACTTTGTTTTTGGTTAATCTCTCTATCTTGTCTATTTCAAGAGATATTAGCTAAAACCTATGAATATATGCATTGACCAAAAAAGTGCACTTATTTAGCTCAATTCCTTAATTATTGACTTTGGAGATTTGCTTTATAATCTTTTTCACATGTGGATTTTGTGGGGAATCCAATGGGACAATTTATTTCTCATGTTGTTTCATTGGTTTCTGAAATAAATCAGGTTTGGTACCTTTTTTAAGGTATTATTACTTATACTTCAGTGATTATTGACTTTTCAGATATGCCATAAAAGTGACATATGTATATTTTACAATGAGGAGTCTAATGGTATAATTCATTTCACATGTTTATTCATTAGGTTCTGAGTTCATTTAGATTTTATACTTACTTTATGGTATTTTACTAATTTTTGAGATACTTATCTTAAGTATAATTATTACAGAAATTTTTTTGGGACCTTTTTGGATATGTGGTCATATCTCAAAGGCTCACAAGGATGACATTTGGCATCAAAAATGCACCAGCCCACTTCCAAAGGATGATGGACACAATATTTTAAGAAGAAATATTGGAAGGCTGGATGGTAGTATATATTTATTACATCATTATATACTCAGACACATGGGAAGATCATGTGCAGTACATAGACAGAGTACTAAGTAAGTGCACACCCATTAATCTGAAAATTTCACTTAAAAAGTGCAATTTTGGACAACAAGGATTTCTGGCACTGGGACATAAAGTCTCAGGTCTTAGTCTGGCCATAGACCAGAACCAAAGAACATCAAAGAGATGCAATCTTTCCCTGGGTTTTCTAGCTACTACAGAAACCACAGCATAAGCTTTTCCCACATAACTAGGAGTCTACACAGGTTATTTTCAAAAGATGTGGTTTTTGAAATTACCAAGGAAAGGAGGGATTCATTTGAGAGGATCAAACATGAACTCACAAATGCACCTGTGCTAATCTTACCTGACTTTGAACTACCATTCAAGTTATACATAGATGCAGCATGTAGCCAAGGCTTAGGGGCAGCCCTTCACCAGAGAAAAATTGTAGATGGTGAACCAAGAGAGGGAGTGATATGCTACATCTCTAGGAAACTGAAAGATTCAGAAGCCAGGAATGGGGATACCCAGACTGAGTGCCTATGCCTAGTCTGAGCTCTGGGTAAACTCCACTATTATTTGGAGGGTACAGTCTTTGAAGTATACAAGACTGCACAGCCTTGAAGTCTTTACTGAACATGAAGACTGCCAATAGACACATGCTGAGGTGGCAAACAGCTATTCAAGATTATATAGGAAATATGACCATTATATACAAAGAATTTAAAAGCCAAACCAATGCAGTTGGCCTCAGCAGATGGCCACTGGACAGTTTCAAAAGCAATCCAGCTCATGACTCTGAAGTAGCAGCCAAGATCCCTATCCATTTCATGGAAATAGATAGGAGGAAAAACTTAAGATTTTCTGAATGGGCACCAGGAAACTGTACCCCAGTCAGTGGAGACACTGGATAAGAAGGAACAGAAACTCCCATATTTGGAATAAGCTCCTCAGAACTGCATAATGAGTTCTTCAGTGCAGCAATTAGGACTTATGCCAAAAAAAAAGCATTGTGGCATATTGTTGCAACTTCTTCAACAGAAATACAGGAGCCCAGAACTGGAATCCAAGTTGGAGGAACCCTTGTTGAGGGACTATAAGGATAACAGGTTTTTCCTTATAGATGGACTACTCTATCACAGGGAGAAGCATACAAGTGCCCTCATAGTGGTGGAAAGGCACCACATATCCCTTATCCTGAAGGAATGTCATAACTGCCCCTATATGGGACACATGAGTGAAGACATCACCAAGGAAAGGGTAGCAAGCACAGATTGGTGGCCCAAATGGGAGCAAGAGTTGAGTAAACATATCAGGACTTGTGAAAGATCCCAGAAGGCAAATAGGAAACATGGGAAGAAATATGGGCTACTTCAGCACATAAAAGAACCCAAGCACCCATGGGAAACCATCAATATGGACTGGGTGACAGGACTTGTCCCAGGAGGCAAAGAAAATTTCAATACCTGCCTAGTCATAGTTGATAGGTATAGCAAAAGTGTGAGGTGCCTACCATGTGATGAGGAAGACACAGGAATGGATACAGCCTTGTTATTTTGGAATAACATCATATCCACATGTGGAGTCTCAAAATCATCATTGGTGACAGGGACCCAAAATTCCCATAAGAATTTTGGACCAACCTCTAAGACATGGTAGGTACAAAGCTTGCATTTTCTACAGCTTACCATCCACAAACAGATGGCCTAGCTGAAAGAATGATCAAAACCATGGAGGATATCCTTAGGAGGTTCTGTGCATATGGCATTGAATACAGGGACCATGAAGGATACACCCATCACTGGGTTATCCTTCTACCAGCAGTCAAACTGGCTTATAACACTAGTCAGAATTCTACCACAGGCAAATCACCATCACTGGTAGAAAAAGGGTGAAAGCCCTATTTCCTGTGGATCACCTGAAGAAAAATCTTCTGACAATCCATGCAACAGCCAAAGACTTTCATGAAATGTGGAAAAGGGCTTTTGATACATCTGCTAGATGCATAGCTGAGGCAAAAGAATCCAATAAACAGAGGTGGGACAAATCTCACATGGAACCTGACTTCAAATAAGGAGACCAGGTACTAGTGTCCACACTAAACTTCAACAATCTCAAGGGACCAAAGAAGATGAGAGACTCATTTTTGGAGCCCTTCACCATCATTAATCTGATGGGGAAACATACAGTGGAAGTCAAACTCACAGAGGAATTTTCTAGGAAACACCCAGTATTCTCAGTAAGCTTGGTTAAGCCATAATTCCAGACAGAGGAGGACAAGTTCCTCTCCAGGAAGCAAAATCCCACTCCACCGCAAATAGGGGAAGTGGAAGACTCCCCTGGCCCTGTGAAAAAAATAATCAAGGCCAGGAAGATTAGACTAAATGGTAAAGACCAGAGACAGTACTTGGTCAGATTTAAAAACCAAGCAGCAGATACAGACAAATTGTTGGAAGAAGATTCCATACCAGATGGGCACCTTCACTTAAGGAGATTCAGGGCCTCTAGGAGGACTGAACAGCCTCATCAATGATGAGCCTTTTTTGGAGGGAGGGTATGTCAGCTTGTGACTCAAAACCAGAGCACAAGTACAACAGCCAAATACCATAAACCAATGGTAGAGCCAAGATACCACCAGAACATGGAGCTGAGCCAAACCAGCTCAAAAGGTATCAAATGAAAGAGGAAAATCACTTCTTTTTGAATATACAAGTTCCACCATCATAAGACAAGGAATAACAAAGTTATTCCTCCCCAAAGTTGTTGCTGAGCATAAACCTTATTTTTCACCTCTCATCTGAAATCCAGAGGAAGAGGCTTAACCCCATCAAATGTGTATTCAAAATGAATCTCTAAGTCAGGGCTCTCCAATTTTACTAGCCAAATTGAGCTAGCACCAGAAATACAGAAGTTATGACCAAAATAGGGTCTAATAAGGGTGAATAAAATATTCACCTCTCATCTACCTTCTACATTTTAAGTGTGAGATACCTAAAGTGGGGTCTCTTTGGAAAGTGCATAATTAGGGCTATCTTATTCTTCCATCCATTTACCCATATCTCATCTAGAACAAACTTTATGGGGCAAACAAGCTCCATACAAATTTTAAGCAAATCATACATATGTACAAAAAGTCTTGTACATGGCATAACTTTGCCATATTTAATGATAACCATATCAAACAAGGTACCATTGTGTAGAGATAATCCAGGGAAACACAATGAACCAATTTTGAGATTGATATCTTAGAAACTGACAAAGGTATGGCAGCTTTAAGGTCACAATTCTACAGTTAGACCAATACAGCCTTACTGTGGGATATTCTGCCATAATTATGATTATGAGGTAAAACAGACAAAGAAGCCTTTTTATACTCCAATAACTCATAGTTTGGTCAATACTGGGGTCCTGTACAGGTTCTGTACAGCATTCTACATGTCATACACATCAGAAGAGGGCTAGGTGGTCCCCAGATGAAAATCTTCACCCTGTATTAGTGAAAACTGCCCAGATGTGGTTTGAAAACCACATCTGAGCCCAATACAGGCTATATAGACCTTGTGAAAAAGACAAGCAAGTCCTTGGGAGTGAAACATTTCCACTTCCTCTACATGAAAAGGTCTAGAAGCCTTTTTCACCCAATTTTAGGATAAAAAGGGGCATTTTCTGCACCAGAAAAGGTTTCCTCATCCTTCTCTTGAATTCCTACATAGTACAACTGTCAAAGACAGTTATTCTCTTGGAAAATAATCAGATATAATTATAATTTGAATTGTTTTAGTTTTTATTATTGTAACTCAACAGATAAAACTGCACCCAGGGCTTTCAACAGCGCTCACCACCACTATTCCTCAATAGCAAATCCCTCACTATTCTTTTATCAACCCTTATTATCATAAATAAACCTTTTTTGTACTATTTTCACTGTTTCACAGTCATAGTTAAAGCTTGTAACTGGTAATTAATAAGCTTCATCATAGACTAAGCCTGACAATCATCTTCTTTGGATTATTGATTGCATCATCTGTTGTCACATAACATTCTCATAATTACTTAATGAATGCTTTTATGTGACTACCAACCCATTTATGGTTAAGATTAAAAGGAGTAAAAACTGTAAATCTTCTTTTATTTCAAAATAAAAATTGATTTCTAAAATTTATCAATTTTATTAGAAATTTCATCACAGGTTGTATTTTCTGTTAATTTTTGAAGATTCAGTGTTTCATGTGGAATTATCAAAAATGGACTGTAAGTGAAACCTTTAATTTTGCTTATAAAACTGTAATTCTTTTTGGTTTTCTATGTATCATAATATTCCTTATTGGTACTGACAGCTTCATAAATATTAATTAATAATTGTATTTTTAATGAATTGCTGGAGTTTTTACCTCATTTCTATGTAAAATTGTAAATAACACAGTTTAGCAGGTTTCTATGAGGTAAATCAATGAATACTAGTCCAAAAAGGGTTTTTATCACTCTTTTCATTTTTATCTATGGAAAATCATTAAGAAGTCACATTGTTGCAGGAATCTGAGTTTCTCTTTACCACCTTGTCATGTCAAAATAGCAGCTAAGTTGCAATTTTCTTATGATTTAATGAGAGTTTAACTTAGTAGCTACATTCCCAAAAGGTTTTAGTATACTAACTTGGCTATTATGAGCCATGGATCCAAGCTTTGGAGCTATCCATGCCTCAGATGCATCAGAAGCTGGGTACCCTGGCTCTCTTTGATGTCTTTTATCCCCCTTAGCTATTCTTATGTCAAAAATAGTAATTCAAGCTTCAATACTGATATCCACTGTGGTTGTACCAAAACTGTATGTAAGAATACCATAACATTAAGTGCCACAAACTTATATACCACTAATCTTAGTGTATATGTAATATGGATTTCTTGCATTGCCATTATTTTGGCATGAAATGGACAAAAACAAAACGTTTCACAGTTATTTTATGTGGTATTGATGATGTGGTGTTGAAGTATTTTCTATATTACCACCCAATAGAGTGAATTTAAGCTTATTCACTCTATGGAGCTACCCTAGGTGAAATTTTGTGTAGAATCCAAATCTGGCCTTAAATTCATGGACTTACTTACTCAAAAAAAGGCTATTCATCTTTTCTGAAATCCAAAAAGATGAATTTTGAATATATGCATGACTTATGGGTTATGCATAGTTAAGAGTTTATTTTGATGATAATTGTGGCTTATTTGAGTATGTAAAATATACCTCAAGGATCACACATAAATTGTCCTTTGTTTATGACAGTTATGTAATTTGAAAGAAGTGACTTTCCTCTTTATTTTTATATATTTTATGAGTTATTATGTCTCAGTTTAAATTTTGGTGGTATATTCCTCTACCATTGGCTTTATGGAATTTTGATGTCATGCTTGTGCTCTTGTTTTGAATCACAGGATGAGACATATACAGGTATCTCATTGATTATGGGGTTTAAAGATATGACATAAAAGAGTAATGTAAGGTTTGTCAATGAAACTCTTGATAATAGTAACAATATCAAGAGTACTATGACTGTTCTCAGTAGAAAAATATCATATAATATAATATTATAACCACAAATTTAAATATAATTATCAAAAATAATTATATAAAAAAAACAAATTTAAACATTCTTTTAAAATATAATAATAATAATAAATATAATAATTATAATGAATCATAATTATTCTATTACTGTTATAGTCACTGACAATTATAACAATGAGAAATGTAAAGCTCTCAATGAGACAATTACATGTGTAAAATATGAATATTTAACCACTTATAAATAATATGAAGATTGTTTATAAAAGAATTAAAACACACACTGTGTAGAAATAATTCTTATAGAAAAATTCTTTATGAAAAAATAATAATAGATAAAAAAATGTAGAATTCTAGAGAAAACTTACTTATAATATTTATTTGATACAACAAGTCAAACAACAACAGTTATTATATTAAATAATTATAAGTTTAAAAAACACCAAAAATCAATATTTTAAAATATAAAACAATTTTTTATAATAAAAAATATGATTAAAGAGTTTTGAGAGGAATTTGTTGATTTTAAAAGATATTTTAAAGACAATAATTTTATAAAAGAAAATATATTATAGATGATTACAAAAATAATCTAATTTCTATGATTTCAATTCTTTAATTACAGATTTATAAAGAATAAAATGCTTAAGAAATATTTTAATAATGAGATTTTATATCTAATAAAACTTTACCTGTTTACATGTCTGATATAATTGGATTGATAATGATGATGGACAAAAACAGTGATGAAAAGACTCTTTTTATGTCTACAGAGCAACTCTCATGATTTATAATGAATATGAAGGGCATGTCCAGGTCAAAACTGAAAAAACTTGCCTAAAAATAATATTCTTAACTTAAGGCAACTTATTTTTACTTCCAATTTAAAGTTACCAGGGTTATTTTTAACCCCAAGTAACTTTAATCCTCATTTGAACTAATTATTTTAAGTTTTAATATAAAATAATTTTCTTTATATTAAATTTCATCACACAAACAACTTAAACATGGAGTTTCAAGCATAAATCTGTTAAACTCAATTTTTAATTAATTTTTAAAGAAATTATAATTTTCTTTGAGCTTAATTAAAAGAGTAAGTTTCCAGGCTAATTACCCAGGAAACCTATTTATAAAAGATACTTAAAATTGAATTTATACATGAATAATATTAAATTGTAATCTGTGTGAAAATTTCAAGCAAATCCATTAATAATTGGATTTTTAATGAATTTTTGAAGTTTTTGCTATTTTTCCACCTAAAATAGCAATACACACTAAACCTTAACTTTTGATAAGGTTTTAATGCTTGTAACCTTAAAGGTTTGAGCTTATTTAAGCTTTTCAAGCTTAATTAAGCTTTGACAGTTCTTAAAACCTTAATTTCAAGCCTGCATATAGGGATTTACCCTGTGGCAGCTTGAAATTCCTGTCTAATTTGGGATAAAACCAGTTTAAACTCCAAGGTTGGATCAAAGTCTAATCTTAAAGTTTAAATAAGGTTGAAAACCCTCCAATACAGGTGGACAACCTTAATTGAATCCTTGCATATCCAAAAAGCTGGGTACCCCAGCTCTATTTGGTCTTTTTCCTTTGTCCCACCTTTTTGCGTGGATTTTGCCCTTTTATTTATTGAAAGCCATACTATGGCCTTAAACCCTTTTAAATTGAGCTCACGCAGGATTTACATTCTGTATGGCAAATCCTTAGCCAATTCAGTAAATACACACCACACCTCAATTTCAACTAAAATTTTGGTAAGTTTGCATAAACCTTATGCACCTTTAAATTTAAGCTTATTTAAGCTTAAATTTAACAATTTAAAACAATGTTAACAAAAGTTACATTAGTACTGTGAGCTTCTTAAATCTTCCAATAACATAAGAAATAAATATTTTTGGGTGTAACACCCTATGGGTGTACCTTAGGTTATTTTTGGTTTAGAATCCAAAAATAACATAATATGTATAACTTTGTTTATCCAAAAAAAATTTATACTTATTTTTTGTTATTTTTTATTTTAAATTCAATTAAAAAGTCTGTTAAAGACAAATTTAACTCTGTATAAAGTCATTTGTGGCCTTATGGGTATGTTATACATACCTCACAGGCTCACAAGTAATATATATATATTTTGATTGGGAACCCAATGGTGTAATTCATTTTTGTTGGTGATAATTAAGAGTTTTTGCCATTTTATGGCCTTTTTACTTATTTTAATTGTTTTTAAGATTAAAATTTTAATTCTTATTATTAAAATGAGTTGTGGAATATTTATTGTGTGTTTTTTTTTCTATGTAGTAATATCTCCAAGGCTCAAAATAATGACTTTGGCTTGGCAATACAAAGTTCTTAGCCTTAAGTACTAATGTAGGGAGAGAGAGCAAACAACACACACCTACAAGGAGATTTAGATAAATAAATACAATATAATAAGGTGGGGCACTAAGATACTCTACACAATGGTCTATTTATTTACAAGGGAGGAGTAAAAGCTAGGGAGCATGATATACAGGAGCCTCATGATTAAGGTTTACAAGTCATTACCATTGGTTGGGTGATGTTGTCATTATTCTTATAAAAGTATGCTGTGGTAATGGATGCTTAATCTATGATTTAACTTCAATAGGCCTAGATCAAAAAAGGTAAGTAAAACTATATAATACTACCAATGAGAATCTTTTATATCAATTGGAAAGCTAGACTTTTTTACTATTCCTTTAATAATGTAAATTAGACTACTAAAGAGAAATATTCACAAAAATTCCCTATTTTAAAATTATTGACTCATTTTAAATATCGGATTGAAAAGATAAATTGGCAATTAGGTGAGGAGGATTTGATTATTTTTCACAATTGGCAATTAATTAAGGGTGTTGGTAAACACACATAAGTTTCTGGTAAAAACACGTAAGTGACCTCAATTTTCAAAAAAAGTTCCTCAGGCTCAGTTTTGACAATTTTTTTGATTTTTTTTTACCATATTTTTCCCGACTTGGCATGTCAATAACCACAAATTTTTTCAAAATTTTTTTTTTTGCCAAATTTCACCAATTTGGCCAATATTCCAAAATGGCATATTTTTTCAAAAATTCATTTAAAATCTTCCCACTTATGAATTTCCTTGATTTTTTTTTTAAAAATGAAGGGCTCAATGTGAAGAATAAAGCACCAGAATCCAATAATTTTGGGAATTTTTTTGGGTGGGACAAGTGAATGCGCAAAAAGGGTTTTTTTCAAATGTTTTTTCCTGTTGTTGTAATATGCCTATTTTTAAAGAGTGAATTTAATAACTTCCCACTTATGAATTTCCTTCATTTTTTTAAAAAATTAAAGGGTTCGATCTGAGCAATAAAGAACCAGAAGCTCATGAATTGGGAAAAATGTTTGGGTGGGACAACAAGTGAAGGCGCAATGAGTGTTTTTTTTCCACTGCTTTTTTTCTTGTGTGTAATATGACTATTTTCAAGTACAAAAGATCCACATGTTTGATAAAAAAGGAGACTGTGGTGGGATTTAAGCAATAAATATGACTGAGGAGGGGGATAATTGGCATAAATTGTATATACAAAAATCATTCAATCAGAATCAACCTCCAAAATAGTCGGGCTTTTTTGAGAGGGGGGAGGAAGATTGGACAAATACAACATTCTGTGTTTCTTCAATCTATCAGCCCACCCCAGGGCTTGTTTTTGGGCATGAATCTCCCAGCTCACAGTAATTGGGGGGACTGGATAAACTTTAGAAATGATGATGTACAAAGGAACAAAATGAGCACAACTATTCAAGAAGCAGATGAAAATGGGGGGATTATCATTTGGAGGACAGAAATAAGGGAAAAAAGAGAAAATATTGGGCTGGGGAATAAATGAAAACTGGTCTTTTATACTTATTTGCAATTGGATCCCCCATGTCAGGCATGGACATCCACTTTCTTTTTGGAGCCTGGCCAACATCTTCATACCACTCAATTCTTTCCAAATAAGAGGATACTGAGGGAATTAAGGTGTTCATGGATTCATAAAGGTCTTGATTTTGGTGAATTTCTTCAGCCAAGTCACCTCTGACATCAGCCCATTGATCTTGAGTCTTGTAAATGAAGTGGGATACTTTTCTGTAGCCACAGTTTCCATCACCCTGGACACTGATGGCCTTGAAGGTGTATTTGAATATAAACTTGGGCAAGTCTTCTGAGCCAGTTATCTGATAAAATAAGTTCAAAAAATGAATAAATATCAAAATAAACAACATAAAATCACATTAAAAAGAATCAGAAACTCACAAACAGCTTGGGGCATTCATTACTTGTGTGATAATTGCTTTGACAATGCTCACAGGTCAAGTCAATTGCATCATAGATATTCAAACTGGTGGCAGGCTTGTGTGATTTTCTTTGTGAGGTTTTGCTTCCAATTGCCAATCTTCTGGACCTTCTAAGGGTTACTTCTGATTTATTTAATTCAGTTGCTGAGGGTAGTGAATCTTATGAACTGATGGATTTAGATAATGAGTCCTCAGAATCTTCAGAATCTTCAGATGAGTCCACTTCCATAATTGGAGAGATTTGACTGGGATCTTGAAGTTGTTGTGCTGGTCACTTTTGATGGGGGTCTTCCTCTTCTCTTGGCTTGACTTTCAATAATTTCAAATCTTGAAGATTCTCTTTTGTTTTTATTCCTGGCTCCTTGGGGTCTTCCATGGATATTCTTGCATTCTATAAGGGTCTTCATAATATTGATCATCCTTTTGACTCTTGGGAATTTGATCAAATGGGACTTTTCCAGTCAAAACATCTTGAAAATGTTGGAGTATTGGAGTGATTTCTGCAATTGGTCTTTGAAACAGGTCTTCCCCAATGTCTTCAAATATTTTCTTGGCTTCATTCTTTCTTTCTTTTTCAACACTTTGATCATCACCTTGAAAACCAGCCTGAGAAGAATATGACAAATAAAATCAGTTAATAAGAAAAAAAATAATAAGAAGAAATTAAAAAACCCTCACAGGCAAATTCAAATGCCATTGAGGATGGAATTCTGATAATTCAAGCCTTTGGCGCTTAGCAAATGCCTTTTGGGTCTTATGCTTGCAAGGAATGCCTTTATAATTGTTGTATTTGTTGGTGCATTTTTCATTTGGAGGAAATTTTGTTTTGAAATTTTCAAAGGCAATCTGAAAAGCATAATGTGACACCTTGCCATTGAGGGCACAGATGTGTGGAGGAAAATTCTTGACATGGAAAATTATTTCTTTGGAGATTCTGTTGATAATTTCAATAAATTGTTTTCTGAATGCCATGTGGAGTGCCCTGACTACCTCCAGGAAAGTACCAGTGGACCTTTGAGGCCAAAGTTTAACCATGGCATGGGCACCTTCAACTCTGGAGGTGGATCCCACCCCCAGGTGGCAATGGTGGTTGGTCCAGGCTGGCACATAATACTCCTTTAGAGGAAGCCAGGTATTTTCCAAATACTGCAAGACCTCAGCATTTTTAACTTGCTTTTGAAGCTTCTTCCAGTTATCTTTGAAAGACTTTTCAGTCGGTGAATACATAAGCTGAGAAAAGAATCCCAAAGTCATTAATAAAGACAATAATAAGAAAAAAAGTGAAATACAATGAAATAAAGTGAAGAAGTATATTACTTGATTCCACAGGCCCATAAAAGTTTCAAAATCAGTTCCATGACCCATTTTCTTCATTCAATGAGCAGATACATCCTTGTTGATGTGCCAAATGCATAGCATGACTTTGGAGTCTGGGAAGAGCTTCTTAATAGAGTTTTTCAAGGCCAGATCCCTGTCAATAACAATAACTGGAGGGGGAACAAGATTGTTGTTGTTGAGGACCTTTTCAATGTATTTATTTAATGCCCAAGTATATGAAGTTTCAGTTTCATTCTCCATCAAACAAAAAGCCCCAGAAAAGGTCTTATTTGTTGAGCTGAATCCAACAATATGAAAAAGGGGCATTTTGTACTTATTGGTTTTATAAGTACAATCAATAAGAATGACATGAGGAAAGCCATGAAGAAGTTTTATGGCCAGGGGGTGAGTAAAAAACAAGGAGGTAATGTGTCCCTCAGTATCCCTTGCAGAGGACCAAACAAAATTTTCTTGTTTGAGAGTGTCAATAAGAGCATCAAGGGGCCTTCTGCCTTGCAGTTTGTCTTTCTTGATTTTCTTGACTTGGTTGTAAATGTCTTGAAGCATTACAGGCCTGTCAGACTCCCTCTGGCTGCATAATTGGGCCTGAATTTGCCTTGACATGAGCAGTGATTCAGACATTTGAGCAATTTGGGATGTTTCTTGCTCATTGAATTTCCTGAAAGCAGGATGTGCCATGATATTTTCAGTTGCATCATGGCTATGTTCAGGATTTTTGACTTTAAGAGTCCAAGTGGTACTCTTGGCATATTTCCTGGCATAAAGTCTAAAAGGACAGTCAAGCTTTCTTGAGGTGACTGTTTTGGAGGGGCTTTTGTTGGGATTTGGGGTGCCAGACCTGTCACAACATATTTCAATTTGGTTGTGGGTCATATTGGACCTCAAGGTGGACACAGCATACCCCTGAGCCCTGGCAACATTATGCATATGTTGCCAAAGAAGCTCAAGGGTCTGAAATTCACCTTCAGTGGGGGGTTGAAGCATTTTTTTAATGAAGATTATGTATAAAAGTAAAAAAGGGGGAATTGGGGGATTTGGAATGGGGTAAGAACCTTTTGAAATGTGAAAAAGAGGTGAAAAAAGGTGTGAAAAATGAACAGAAGTGGTTAAGAGTGAAAGAAAGTGGTTTAAATGTGGGATTAATAGATGAGGGAAGGTAAAAAATTGAAAATTGAGAGGCTTGAAAGCAGGTTATTGTGGTGGAAAATGCAGTCTTTGGGGGAAAAAAAGAAAAAAAAGTGTGAAAAGCTTTGCAAAATGGCTTTGGTAATGCTGTTTTTCCAAAAAAAAAAAACAATGGTTTGGGGTGGGGATAATGTGGATTATTGGGGTGTTTGGGCTTGTTTGTTTTTTTGGGGGGGGGCTGTGCAAAAAAATGTGAAACAATTTGGAGTTAGAGAGGTTTTGTGGGGAAAAAACCTCTTTTGGGTATGTTTTGGCCCAATACAGGTCCAATGGTGTTTCATTTTTAATTAAAAATGGGCCCAGGGCACCCCTTACGTGTTTTTACCAACACCCTTAATTAATCAATATGGGAAAGTATATGCTTAATATCTATATCATTTTCCACTGCTAAAAAGTTAATTTCATCAGTAATATATATCAAAATGATAAGCTTATCTTTTTTAAACATGGTTAGAGAAATGAGATACTTCCAAATAAATGTAATACAGAATCAAAATACTACCATAACAAAAAATATCAATTATCAATGTGGGTGAGTTTTTCAAAAAAAGGGTTTCATCGGATTCCTCGCATATCATACTAAGAAGAATTTTAATGCGTAAGCTATATCACTAAATTTAAAATATTAGAATCTAGCTGAGTCCTATATTATAAGATACTGCAGGTTCTGAATTGAGTTTTCTTCTGAATAAGCTTAATTGTAAATTTTAATCCGCCATCTCTTTAAGATTATCTAGATAAGAAAGAAGCTCAAAGTAAAACAAATTGTTTAAACTTTAAGTATAAACCATTCTGTGCTCCATGACACATGATACTTCGGCCAAACATCCCAATGAATTGAATTTATAAGTGACGTTATGAAGATCTACACTTTCTTGACGGAAGTAAGTTATGAAGGATCGTTGTGTTTTAACCAAAGAGTGTCTGTCGTATTGATAGAGTAGTGAAGCAGATGTAGGGGGGACAAACTATTTACAAGTTTGGTCATACAGTTTGGCTGACTCACTAGACATCCAATTAAGCTACGAAGTACGATATGGAGATACTAGAAATAAATCCAAAGGACCCAGGGCGCCACACACTCTCTGTGATCTGATGTCATATCTTTCTTGGTCATGGTCGGGTTGAAAAGACCGATGAAATGCCTACATTGACAGAGAAAGGTGCGGATTTAGAATGGAATAAGCTTATGTGAGCTGCCGTGATATTTTTTTGCTTTAAGTACTGTGCAGTAGAGTAGACTAATGCCACTATTAATACTCATGAAATGCCATTGGTTCAAATCAATCAACCAATTACTCGTGGGCTTGGAGTTGGTAAATGGCTCGAGTAACTTCCAATAACAATCAATTACTTGTTAATGGGTTCGATTACGTGCGCTGAAACCAAGATTTATTAGTAATTCTAAACACAAGATCTTCCAAAGCAATCCAAGTTTCAAGAAAGCCGTCCATGGAATTTGGAAATTTAAAACGAGTGGGCGGGTGTTGAATTATTTTTACATGTACAATGAAGTGTACTGTACACCTATTTTACCCTTAAAAAGCAAGGCATTGGCTGATAACGAACTGAAGTCAAAACTGAGTTGAGAGCAAGCTATTCAAAACAAATATTCAAGCCAAAAAGAAGTAAGTTGAGATTTGGATGAAAACTTGCGGTGTTCCGCGTATCGGGTTCCGCACCCTCTCCGCGTTCAAGAACAGTCAAGTTTCTATTGAACATTGTGAAGATAAGCCTTTTTTTAAGCTGACAAGGACAGTTTCATAAAATTGAAGTTTCATATTGCCTCAGGAGCTACTGATTCCAATAATGTCCTCGGATGTGTGGCTTTTGAATTGAGCGGCGATCTCTTAAGTAACCACTTTCACCCTCTACTACACGTTCCATGTGATTCGACATCGATATATCAATATATCAATGAGAGAGCACCGCAATACAGCTAGGTGGGCAGCGCCAACACGTTTATTGAGTTCCTTTATGCTACAAAGACATACTGTATTTTGAACACATATCCTCAAACGAGTCATTTTCCTCACCCAAACAGTTTGTGAGACGCGAAACAATCAAGCTTTGCTGCAACACCTAATAATGGGGTATTTGACTTAGAGCTTGTTTGTTTACTTTGGTCGTTTTCCAATTACAATACCTTAGAGAAAGCAGTAGTGCAACGTTTGCACAACATTGTATTGCGCCAAAAGTAAGGGAAGCAAGATATTTCAAGTGAAAAACCCTTGAGATCAGTTTGTTAGAAGTCTCAAAGGTCTTGCAGCACTGTCTGTAGACTCTGTACTGTACAGTGCACAGAATGGCGGTGCGATGTTCAATGCAGTAAGAGGATATATTGTGATACGAGAGTTTCTTAAAATATTGTTTTTGACATCCAGAATCTGCAACTCGTTTCAGCTTGAGGCTCACTATTTTCTGCGAGGATGGGTGTTAGGATGGCCGATACCCCCCTGCCCGTTGTTACTCCACAGTTAGCACTGTACAATACATGCGGCGACAAAAGCCTGCAACATTAGGTCAGGCAGTGTGTTTGATGGAAGGCTCCTTGGAGCAGTCCTAAAAGCGACCACCAATCGAAGAGGACGATGGCCCAAGTCTTCGTGAGAAATGAATGCGCAGGGTCACCCTTGAAGAACACTGCAAGAAAAATAGACATCGGCTGGTTGTGTCCCACGACTCATGCCTCTAGACATTTGGATATCATCAAAGCCAACGCGCTGCGACGAATGTCCGACCGCTTCGCTCAAACTTCTGAGCCTTTCTCAAACACATGTAGTTGAGTTATCCGCAGTCCTTATGATCGAAAAATTTGTAAGCTATGGGCGGTGTCTGGTGCAACTTGTGTAGGCTTATTTGTCCGGTCGAGGGTCTCTGAGCTCATACAAGGCAAACTTTCCAGACCCAAGCACTGATGGAGCCCAACGTCCGAAACGGGAGTCGAGCTGAATATAAAGGCAAGGCCTCGTGAAGCAGGAAAAGCCAAAACAACGAAATTCGACGCAGTGAAAGTTTCATCGGCGAAGACAACATGCTACATCACACGGCTCTTTATAGTCTTATTTGTTTGATCATCATATGCTCGTCCTACCCAGGCCGGGTGTTGGTATTAGCAGCGAGAAGTTGCCCTAAATTTGGCGATGAGTACTCCAGCAGTACCACACCACATCCCAGCGCATTGGTGGTGCGAAAAAGTAGCAGTAACAAAGCAGAATATAGGTACGCTTCAATGCTGCAGAGCTAGGCATGAAGGGCTAAACGCTTTTTCGCGGTTGCAGAAGCATTTCAGACGCCGTGACTGCGTTGAATGGATTGAAGGGGCCACAACAAATCTTCATTTATCCTGGTCTGTCTTGATTTCGATGGCTTGTCAAAATCAGCACAAAATGGTGATTAATACTGACACCGCCCATCACAGGTACATATGAAGAACAAGTGCAAATTAAATACAGCCATGTCAGTACATTCTTACTGAATCACCCTGTTGATCCAGCTTCAGCCCAAGCAATGCTTTGAAAAAGATAAATTGTACATAGTATTTCTGACGAAGCCGCCGTGCCTCTCATCATCTCTTAGCCTTTACGAATCCAGGGTTTCACAAGTGACGCTTCTTCTTTATCTCAAAATAAGGTTACAGTCCACGTAGCCGTGAGTGCCGCCAGCAAAGGTGGTAATGCAGAAAGTTCAGCAATTTGGGCCAGAGCTTCCTGGTAAGTAGACGCCTTCCTAGCATCCTTAAAGTGGCCAATTTGCTTAGTTTTCTTTGAGGCTTATTCTATGTGCACTTTCTGTTTTTGGTATACTGGAAATCTGTCGCGGCTGACTTGAAAGTATTGAGATGCGAAATATGTGAGTAACCCCTATCTCATCTACAGCCTAAATTTTAAAATTGATGTGTGTTGTCTCTTTCTCCGCTGTTGTTACTATCCTTCTTCTCAACCTAGAAACGTCATCAATTCATTTGGAACTGGGACTGATACGCAGGCAGTAGCGTTAACAGCAACGGGAGACGAGCATGGTATGTCTTGTCCGTTTGTGGAATATCTGATTTTCAGTTCCAAATCACCCTTAGCCCATTGGGAGAAGTTTCTGATGACTTATTGTGAGGTCTTTCCATTTTATATTCCAAACCTGTCAGTTTACATGATGTGCACCTTCAGTAGTTATCAAGATACTCTCTATATCAAAGCAAACAAAGCCTTCTTTTATGGATGTCAAGTAGAAGGGGCCGTTGGTGAGCTTTTCAGATCAAAGAAGTTCATCAAGCCAACCATCTATACAACTAAGCAAAAGACTTGTCAGCGTCTAACAGGATTTTGTTTCTGTTCATTTTCAAACTACGTAGATTTCATCTTTGGTCCTGGAACAGCTTGGTTTGAAAACATAAATATTGGAGTAAAACCGCCACAATCTGTTTCAACGTGGGTTTGCTTTGAACAAAACCCTTCAAGTCTTTCATTAGATTCTAGCAATCCTTATTTTTTGCTTATCCCTAATTACCCGCACATCAGGATCACCGCCCAAAGGAGTCCACCTGACCTTCAGACGAGGTTTGTTTTCAACAAAGCAAAGGTTTATGGACTTCCGGGAACTCCTACAAATTCAACTTTCTTAGGAAGACCTTGGTCATCAAATGCGGCGGTCATGTTTCAATCTTGCGAGTTGTCGGACATAATAAAACCGGAAGGCTGGTCGGCATGGAATCCGCCTTCCGATCCGCGCACTCAAAGCATCCACTTTGAAGAGTTTTCAAACACTGGCCCAGGTTCTCGTAGAACACGGAATTTGGGTCGCATCTCGAAGGACTCACTTAGCATCGAAAAAGTCTTGGGGGCCGTGAGTTTTGCATTTGGGTCTTCCCAAACATCGAGCCAGAGCGTGTCTGATTTCTGACTTGAGTGCGATTTTTATCTTGCTTTGCGTCAGGGTTTTGCTGAGTGGACACGTTAAAGCAATCAACACGTCCAAAGGTGTTACACCAATATATGTCGCAGCTCAGAAAAATTAGACTAGATTATTTCTCAAAAAACCATCGTCCTCACGCTGTATAATTATTAAGGACAGTATCGATTGATTTGTTTGAACCTTTTTTCTGATCAAAATGTATATCACTTTAAATTCGTTTAGATGAGCAACATGGACGAAATATCAATGATAATGTCTCTCATACTACTGCTCCAAAAGCCAATTCCTGAAATATTACAAGGAGAAATTCCAGTTTCAAGCATTTACCAAATCATCATTTTTGCTTCAAGTAACTTCTCAAGTGGATTTTTCTTCACAGAGAGGAACAATCGGTTCAAGATAATGAACTAAGAAGCTAAATTGATTATTGAGAGAGAACTCAAGTAGCATTTGCTCAGTTTTCCTGCAACCCGTAAAATTAATGTCAACCAAAAAGTCCGAATCCAAATTTTATGAAAAAATTTAAAGTTTTATTCTTAATCATCAAAATCACTCCTCAATTAAATAGATAAATAGAATACGAATCGTTTGAAACTTTGTGTAATAAGAAATCCCTCCGAAGACATTTATAAAAAACTTCCCAAACTGTACTGGCTATATAAAGCAGAATCTTTTGAAACATGCCCCCAAATACACTCAAATTTTTCTTTTTCCGTAGTTAAGAGCTGAATAAAATAATATTATACTCTTTTTGGAGAGATTAATTACAAGAATAAATTTCAAATACTATCTTTGAGCTCTTACTCTCTCTTAGAAAAGCACTCATAGAGTGAACATATAACGCACTCATTACTTATTAGAAAACCCTCTTAGAAGAGGTGCCCCAATTACCCCAATCAACATCATGTTGGGCATAGTAATTGGGACAATTGTCAATATAAAAGAGTCAATGGGATGTCCCTTGTTCACCCATCGACTCACATTATTTCTCTCATATCACACCAACAGGTGTGCTATTATCTTGGCGCTATCTCTCCAATAATATCATAAGGTATTAATACCTTATTAAACAGGTTAGTTATAATTATTAACCATAATGCAATCTATCAACTCACATTCATTCTCTCATATCACACCAAGAGGTGTGCTATTTATTATCTTGTCGCTGTCTCTCCAATAATATCATAAGTTATTAATACCTTATTAAGCAGTTAGTTCTATAGGTTATGGGCACAGACACAATCACTGTATCTGCTGCACAAAAGAATGGCATAGCCATTCTTTGTGAAAACAATTATTCAAAATGGAATTCCGCAACCAGGTTGTTTTTCTTATATATTGGATTCTTAGACTTTGTTGATGGTGATAAAAATCCCCCATCCAAATGGAACTCAGATATATTTCTTGAATATAAGGAGAAATGGGATACACAATCCTTTAACAAAGAATTTGGTTGAATATTGCAGACAGCTAAAGAGAAACAACAATCAAAAAGTTCAAAAGAATAAAAACAACAAAAAGAAAGCCAACTCAGCAAACACTAATCAAGAGTCAACATTTGAAGAAATTTACTCTTCTTTGGAAGAAACCCCTGTAGTTAGGTATTCTAAAGCTTTTTTAACAAAATTTAATTCTAAGAATTTAAAACCTTACCTTGACACTGCTGCCTCAAGTCACATTGTAGGACACATGAGAGCCTTTATGAAATATACTGAGAAAGGCATGTCTGTTGAAACGGAAAATGGTTCTCAGACGCCAGTACTAGGAAACGGTAAAGTTCAGTTTCTATCAAACCACAAGGTTATAATATTACACTTCCTTCACATACCAGATCTAGCAGAAACCCTAATTAGCATGAGGAAACTCTGGGAGGAGGGTTTTACAATCAACAAAACAAATCAATCTTTGTTTTCAGTTAAGAAATACAACAGCATATTGAGAAATGGAAAAGCTAGCAACAATCTTTTTTTCTTGACATGAAGATCTGATTTCCAAAATCAAAAGCTGCAGTGATAATTAAAGCTCCAGATTTACTGCACAAAAGAGCTGGAAACCCAGGCAATGAAATTTTAAGAAGTATGAATCCCAGTTTAAAATACTTAGAGTTCTGCAAAGCATTTTCACTAAGAAAGTCAAAACATCCACTTTACAAAGGTACATTACCTCAAGAAAATACTCCTGGACATACCATCCATTCTGACCTCTCTGGGAAAATCTCTCCACCAAGCATTGGTGGAGGTAACCACTACCTCAAACTAATAGACAACTTCAGTTTTTTCAAATCAATCTACATCCTAAAGAGAAAGTTGGATTCTGGAACAGCAATAAGAGATTATGTGTAGGAGGCCAAAAGGAAAAGTGGTGCTTGCATTGAAGTATTGGTCAAAACAATGATGGTGAAATCTCAATTCTTCCCTGCAAGAATTCCTCAAAAAGAAGGCAATAAGAATGCAACTCACAGGACCTTATTCTCCCAAACAGAACCCTATATCAGATAGAAGAAACAGATTGACCAGTGAAAAGGCTAGAACACTCCTCTGTACTGTGAATCTTCTCACCAACTTCTAAGGTGAAGCAGTCTTAATTAGCACTTTCCTGGAAAACATCACACCATGTAGTATGATCAATAATAAAACTCCATTCAAACTATGGAACAACTCCAAGTTCAATTCATCTTGACTAAGAAAGTTTTGTTGCCGCTGCTATGTAAACATGCCCAGGACACTTCAAAAAGGGAAATTTGAAGCTAAATCAATAAAAGGAATTTTTCTTGGCTATGATTCTGATAAACACAATTGACAAAAAATTCTAGAAAATGGAACAATAATCAAGAGTCATGAGGTCATATTTGGTGAACATGTGTTTCCTGGACCTCCAGTAGAAGCAAGCGTAAATGGGAATTTCTCTCAGTACAGTGACAACAATAGTGTCACTGACATCATTGAATATAAACATACAATCCCAATAGAATTTCCACCCAGCAATGAAGATTTTGACTCTTCAAATGATACAAACAATGATTCATCCCCTGAAATTCCACCAACTAAACATGGATTTGATTACAAGCATACATCAAATCAATCTCCAAAGAATGTATCAGCTGAAATCAATTAATCAAACATTCTGTAATAAAAACAATGGGAAAATGCAGTAATAAACTCAATAAACTCAAGTCCCAAAGACCCAATAACATGGAAAGAAGCAATGTATCTTCCAGACAAATTGCTTTGGGTTGAAGCCTTGAAAACTGAACTCAATGATGAAACCTCAAGAGGTTTAATCATTGAGACAACTCTGCCAAAAGGAAGCAAGCCAGTTGGAAATTCAGTTCAGTACAATAGTAAGTCTGACAGCAATGGAAAACTCATCAAAAACAAAATATGTATTTGTGAACAAGGATACTCTCAAAAACATGTTGTGGATTACAATGATACTTTCTCTCCAACAGGGAAATTCAACTCAAAAAGATCTGGAACAACATCACATGGATGCAGTAGCAGCCTTTCTCAATCCAACATTAAAAACAAAATCTTCATGAAAATTCCCAACTTCTCATCTACGCACTCCTCTGGTAAGGTGTGGCAGCTAACAAAGCCTTTATATGGTTTAAAACAATAATCACACTATTGGTACTACCAAGGGTTTTAAATCAATCATACTAATTCCAAGTAAAGCTTATCCATGCTTGTTCATTTCTGTTAACATTGGATGGGAATGTTTTGTAAATATCCATGTGTATCACATGACTGCTGCATCCAACAATGTTGAGAAATTAAAAAGGCTGAACATCGAGGACCTTGGGCCTGCAAATTTTGTCCTAGGTATTAAGTTAACATGAAATGAAGTAACCAGGCAAATTTTCCTTTTGCAAACTTCATACACCAAAGATCTACTTGATGAATACAACATTCCAGATTGTAAATCAGTAGAAACACCAATGGTGGCAAATCCAATAATTGTAGCAGCCAAAGACAATGATCACCAAAAATTTCTATCACTCAAGAAAAAATATTATCAAGCTATTGGAAAGATAAGCTACCTACAGGTAGCAACAAGAGCTGACCTGGCATTTCTCACTTCAAAACTCTTGCAATTCTTAGGGAAGCCAGGCTACTCTCACTGGATTGTATCCAAACATTTGCTAGAATACCTAGCCAGAACTAAAGAACTGGCACTTTTTCTGGGGGAAACGATGTCTCTCTCTGCACCTATAGTGATGCTGATTATTCCAATTCCATTGAAACTGGATGGTCTATCAGCAGATAACTCACAATGGTAGGTAACAGTTTCATTAACTGGAAGAGTAAAAAACAAAATACTGTATCAAAATCTTCCTGAAAAGCAGAATGCAAAGCACAGTATGAAGGGTGCAAGGATATGCTGTTGTCGGCAAAACTTCTTGAAGACCTGAAGCTCTCAGTACCAAGACTGTTACAGCTCATTGGAGATAATCAGGGATCAATCTCCTTAACAAAGAATCCTCAATTTAATGAAAGATCAAAACATTTTTATGTGATCTTTCATTGCATCCAATAGAGGACAGCAAACAACACACTTTAATTAAACTATTTTGTGACTCAGCATATTCTTGCTGTTGGCCTGACCAAGGCTTTAGCTCAACCATTGCACCTCAGTTTTCTGAAGAATGTAGTTTTAATTAGAGTAATAAGTCAGGGGGGTCTTAGAAAATCACTGATAGAGTGAACAACATGCAACACACTCATTACTTAGTATGAAAGCATCTTAGAAGAGGTACCCCAATTACCCCAATTGTGAGCCTTAAAGGTATTTTCATATACCCAAAAGACCACAAACAAAAAATTAATATACAAACATAAATAAAATAAATTTATTTACATTATTAAAAAAAATCAAAACATAAATATGTACTTAAATACATAATCAAAAGCTTAATTTCAATTTAAAAATAAAAATACATTGAAATTGGAAATAGTAAAAACACATTTTTACTTGAAAAAATTAAGTAAAAATGAATTTTGAACAAAATTAACCAAAATGAAATGATTTTAGAAAAAAGTTAAATAAATTTCATCATAAGTTTTTATCTAACAAATAAAAATATAAAATTTATTTCACCATTGGATTCCTTATAAAAAATTAGGTGGGGTCACCTCTGAGTGAAATCTTTGTAGCTCAACTCTAAATAAGCTTAAATTAAGTTTTTTGCATTTTCTGTATAAAAGTTGAAAATCCTCAAAACCTTAATTTAATTCACATCACATGTAGCTTTAATCATCCATTTTTGTGTTAAAATTGAGGTGTTGTGTATATTTTAGAAGCTATGAGGAATTGAAGTATTTTCAATTGAAATCAATTGAATTGTCAAAATGTGTGCATGTATTAGATGAGTGAACTTTGATTTACATATGAGGTGTCAATTATTACAGTAGTCTACCTTAAAACTAAATTGGATTACATATGTAAATTGTAAGTATAATACATGATGAGGAATTAAAGGAAAAAATAAATTGGAAAGATTGAATTTGGGGGGGAAAGGAACTCTAGCTCTAAGGGGGAGCCAGACCCCCAAATTCCT
Organism: Austropuccinia psidii; assembly: GCA_023105745.1. Lineage (NCBI taxonomy): Eukaryota > Fungi > Basidiomycota > Pucciniomycetes > Pucciniales > Sphaerophragmiaceae > Austropuccinia > Austropuccinia psidii. The sequence goes on from JALGQZ010000016.1 coordinate 21,447,926, forward strand.
TGCTGACAGGCATGAGATGTCAAAATCCACACAAATGTTCATCACTTTTGGCCTGGGCTTGAGTCACAGGGTCTGTGACTCAATTGATGATGAGGTTTTGATACCAACAAGGGTAGTTTTAACTGTTGACAAGAGGGTAAAGCTACCCTTAAGATAAAGAAATCTTAGTAAAAACAGTATTAGCTGGTTTCTACATCCCTTGCACTCATTCTGACATGTTTGAAGGCTCTAGGCCAGGTATTACTATAGTAATGGCTGATCTAAGGGTCTAAAGTGGCTTAAACCAGGGTTCAATGATGCCATAATTGGCTCTTCTGTTGTTGGAGCTTTTCCCACGACTGACAAGAGTAAATTTTACTTTTGGAGTAAGAGAATGGATGGCTATAAATGAATGTCTTCTTTGCCCCACTTTTCTCTTCATGTTAGAATCTTTTCCTTTTATAATTAGTTTAAACACTGTTAAACCAATCAATAAAAGATCCCAGCCACCCTTTTCATATCATTTTAAACCTTTTAACCACGTGAAAAAATCAGTATAATCATTGTTTGTAACTGTTATAATCTTTTTTACCCCTGAACCACCCCAAAAGTGAATTAAATCATCTTTCATCACTGTTAGCTTTGTCACTTTGTTTCCAAATTAACTCTGGTCACCTTGGGTGTGTTTTCTCTTTAAATATCTTTTTAAAGAATTTATTCTTTAATTAATTGCTTGAAGCTCTTGTCTCAATTAACTCCAATTGAAATTTCTCTTGAAGAAATTTCCTTTGTAGACTTAAATATCTCTTGTAGAGTATTTTTGGATAAATCTTTATTTCGGGTAAAACAATAAATTTTTATTATATTATTTTTTTATACTTACAAAGTTAAAAACAATAAAATCGGTGTGTTTTCTCTTTAAAAATTCTATCTCTTACTATTTTTAAATAATTTTACCTTATACAAATTTTGAGGACAGGAAAAGTACTTTGTCAGCCTGTGACTCAAAACCAGAGCACAAGCATGACAGCCAAAATACCATAAACCAATGGTATAGCCAAGATACCACCAAAACATGGAACTGAGCCAAATTAGCTCAGAAGGTATCAAAAGAAAGAGGAAACTCACCCCTTTCTGAAAATATAAGTCCCATCACCATAGGACAAGAAATAACAAAGTTATTCCTGCTCAAAGTTATTGCTGAGCATAAACCTTAATTTTCACCTCTCATCTAAAATCTAGAAGGAGAGGCTTAACCCCATCAAATGGGTATTCAAAATGAAGCTCTAAGCCAGGGCTATCCAATGGTGCCAGCCAAACTGAGCTAGCACCAGTATTACTTGAGTTATGGTCAAATTCAGACCAAATAAGGGTGAACAAAACATTCACCTCTCATCTAACTTTTACAGTTTTAGTGTGAGATACTTAAAGTGGGGTCTTTTTGGAAAGAGCACAATCAGGGCTATCTGATGGTGCCTTCCATTTCCTCATAACTCAACTACAACAGAAGTTATTGGCCAAACAAGTTTAATACAGCTTTTGACCAGACCACGCCACTGTACAAAAATACTTGTACATGGGATAACTTTGTCATATTTAATGATAACCATGTCAAGTTGGGTACCATTGTGTAGAGCTCATACAGAGCTATTCAATGAACCAACTTTGAGCTTGATATCTCAAAAACTGACAGAGTTATGACCATTTTAAGGTCAAAATCCCACCTGTTGTCAGATACAGCCTTACCATGGGATAATATCCCATAACCATGAATATGAGGTGTCAAATAGACGAAGAAGCATGTTTTTACTTCAATACCTCATATGTCAGTCAATACTGGGGTCCCATACAGTCTCTGTACAGCATTCTACGCGTCATACACGTCAGAATCAGGCTGTGAGGTCCCCAGATGAAAATTTTCACCCTGTATTGATGAAAACTGCCCAGATGTGGTTTCAAAACCACATCTGAGCCCAATACAGGGTATACAGGCTGTTTGCAAACCACAAGCCTGTCATAGAGAGTGAAAAATCTTCACTTCCTCTACGTGGAAAGGTCTAGCAGCCTTTCCACCTCAATTTCAGGATAAAAGGAGGGCTTTTCACAGCAAAAACCCTTTCCTCATCCTGCTCTTGAATAACCTACATAGTAAACTGTCAAAAAAAGTTTTACTCTTGGTTAACAATCAGGTATAATTATAATCTTAATTATTGTAGACTCTATTATTGTAATCCAACAGATAAAGCCTGCACCCAGGGTTCTCAATAGCGCTCACCACCACTATTCCTCAATAGTAGAACCCTTTTATTTTATTATAAGACCCTTATAAATCTTTTTTAAATCATTTTCTGCCGTGTCACATACACAGTTAAAGTTGTAATTAGCCTAGTTATACCTTTATCATAGTATCATCCTGACATTTTGGGGGCCTGGCCGTGTTTTTTTGACTTTTTGGACCTTACAAGTAAGTCTTTTCTCTTTTTTATGACTTATTAACCATTGTTTTTATCTTTTTTAGGCGTAATTTCTTTATTTAAATATATATATTATATATATTTATTTTTTTTATACATACTCATATTTTAAAGAGTATTATTCACGTGGCTAATACCCACTGAATTTGATTATTTTTGGCGTGTTTTGTATATAAAAACACATAAGCCATCAATAAAGTCCTGTATTCTTGACTGAATAAGGACACCTCTGACTGAAAAACCATCAGTTGAGGCGTGGTCAAGTGTATTGTTAATTCAATAACACTTGTATACAAACCACTTTTACAGAGTACACTTGCAAACCACAAGTGTATCTGTGGGATACTGGCACACAAACAGTGTGACAGGGCACCATAAGCTGTATTTTTGACGTGAAATTGTTAATTCAATTACACTGTCATCATACAAGGGCATATTGTAATAATATACAAGCCCAGAGGCCATTCTTAGACGTGCAAAACCAGCCTTTTAAGAAGTCTTAACTGACATAAGCCCTCTTTTTCCTGTCTTGATTCAGTGGAAGAAAAGTACATCCCACTTGAAACCCAGTCACAGGCCAACACACCAGTGACACCCTCAGAACCAGAGGGCAGCAAGGGTAAAGGAAAAAGGCTTAGTGAAGGCCTCATTACAGCCAAGAAGTGGACACCAATAGCCACTCAGAGGAGTAGAAAACCACGAAGCTCTGCTTCAATACAAGGTAAACCAACCTTAACCACTTGTACAGGGAAGATTACAATTATTAACCCAGTTGTAACCTCCAAAGGCAAACTGCCCAAATCAGCAGATAACAAATTTGTACAAGGCACAGTCAAAGGTAAATACCCTAAGAACATAAAGTTTTTGACTGCTTGCAAACACTGATATGTCCCCTGCATACCTCAGAGACCTTGGCTTCCAAAGGAACCAGCCAGAGGATAGAGCAGGAATGTCTAGAACCAGAAGACCTGAAAGAAGACACATTGGACACAGTGGTGGATGGCAAAACAATGAGGGAGATAATATCAACCTTGCCATTCACACTCCAATTCAACAGAAACCTCAAGCCAGAGGACTGGAAGGATATGGATCAAGTTCTTCAAATCCACCAACTCCTCAAAGATTTGTTTCAATGGAGCATGGACAACAAGAGGTTCAACCTAGCAACTCACTGGGCAGAACTGGGATCAAGTTGCCAGAAGATCTGTCTCAAAGAGATAGACTTCAAAGACCTTATGGTAATTACCAAGGGTTGGAATCCTACCAGGCAGCACAGACTCCTGGAGGCAAGGGCACAGAGGATAAGGGAGAATCAAGCCACTATCCAAGCTATAGAAGAACAGTTAACCCAGACAGGGCCTACTCAGATTCCTTCAGGTTCACAAGGAGCATGCCAAATCAGCTCTCCAGTGGCTTCACACCATTCAGAAACCAGCAGATCAGTGGCCAAGAGTCACCATTCTTCACAATTCCAGGAAGTTTCCAGGAGAAGACAAGGCAACAAGGGCAAGAACGAAGCCTCCTTCAACCAGAGGAGGAAAGAGTCAGACCCCATGATCCAGAAGCTGTTAGATTTGGTAAAAGAAGTACACAAGAACCAGAAGTAGTTGTAAACCACTCTAGAATCAGTAGTCCTAGTAATAGAAACATTACCCCCACTCAGACTGAAAATAACATTATCACATCTGAGAGTAACATCAACAGTGACACACTGTGGTTACAAATGTCCCAATATGCTGAGCAATCTGCAAAGCAGGCTACAGAATTTGCAGCTTCCCAAGAGAGGATGAGAAAAACTCAAGCCTCATTGGAGCAGATAGTTAAAAACCTTCAGGAAGGATATGCTCAACTGAGCAAAGCCTCTGAAGAAACCAACAAGAGACTGAACCAAGTCTCTGAAGAACAACACCATAGTAGCAGGGACAGGGAGTGTCTGAACCAAGACATCAACAAATTGTTTGATGCCTACCATAGCTTAAAGCCCCAACCACAAGGCCAAGCTATGGAGAATCCATATCAACCAGATGACATCAAACCAGATGCCATGTTGTTGAATAAGACAAGATCTCCATCACAATATCAGGATGGAGATGGCATGTCTTATTCAGAGAAGGAAGCCTTGAAACAGCTTCCTGAGGCCTCAAGCTGGCCCAAATTCTCTGGATCAGGAGAATATGATCATATGGAACTCATAGATTATATTGATGGACTCTTCATTGATGTACCAAGCATACCAGATTACTGGATTACTGCTAGACTGAATACTGCATTTAAAGGTCATGCAGGTATATGGTACATAGAAATGAAAGAAATCCATGGCAGAAGAAATTGGCCATGGTGGAAGAGTCAAATAATCCAAAAGTACCGTAATGGAACTTGGATATGGCAAAAGACCATGTCATTTGAAAATGACAAATACTCTGTGGACAAAGATCCATATGAGTGGTGTCTTAGACAGTCTAAAAGACTTAAAGCCATTGATCCTCAAATGAACATCCAAATGAGGAATCATAAACTCCTTACAAAACTGCCAGGAGAACTAGAGCATGCAGTAAAGTGCAGATGCAACCAAAATTGCACTCTAGATGATATAGCCAATACCTTACAAGACATAAGGAAAAGGACTAATATAGGGAAATTCACCCCATATAGAAGCAACAGTTTCAAAGAGAAACAACCTTTCAGGGTAGAGTTTAAAGACAAACCCAGAGAAAGAGTGGCGGAAGTGGCAAGGAAAAAGAATTCTTGTCACAATTGTGGTTCAACAGACCACTATGCCAACAACTGTCCCAAAGCAAAGAAGAAAGTCTATGCTATAGAAAAAGTCCCTGAAGAAGAACCCCCAACAGAGGATTCTGCATCAGACTCTATGGGAGATGCCATCAGAGAACCATCTGATGAGGATCAAGACCCAAGAGAGGAATTTCTAGTGGAATACCAAGAGGAAACCCCACTAGAAATCCAGGATATACAGTTGGAAGCAGGCATGCCACAAGACACTGCCAACAAGAACTTGTGTAAGCACACACAAGATGCACAGACATTCCTAGTCACACCAACCAAAGGAATGGCATATATACATGGAACAGCCACAAAAATGACTGTATGTATTGACAATGCTCAGCACCCACTGATCATTGACAGTGGAGCACACTGCTCCATAGTGGCCAGAAATTATCTGGATAACCACTTCCCAAACTGGGAAAAAGAACTCTTGCCCACCAGGGCAAAGAACTTTAAGAGTGCATCTGGAAAGATGACCTCTATTGGGACAATTATCAAAGAGATAATCATACCCCACAGGAAAGGTAATATCAGACTCAACCCAGAGTTTGTAGTGCTTGAAGATGCCCACATCCAAGGGTTTTTACTGGGAACAGATTACCAGAGGATGTATGGCATAGATATTTACAATAGTAAAAATAGGCATATTACCATTGGTACTAACAAGGAAAAGAAATTTTCTCTTGATATATACCAGATATCTTCTCAGGACCCACTGGAAGAACTTCTGAAAGAATTCAGAGAGGGACAGTTTAGCACTACCCTCACCAGTAAACAAAAACTAAGTTTACTGAAGATGCTGAGGAAGAATAGACCAGCATTTGCCATTGGTGAAGAACCATTAGGCAAGATCAAAGGCCATGATATAGAACTATATCTGGATGTGGAAAGGCCTTATCCACCCATGTTAAGGAGAGCTCCTTACCCAGCAAGTCTGGAGACCAGGAAAGAGATTGAGAAACATATCAATGAACTCCTGGACATGGATGTCATTAGGAAGATTGGACATAATGAAATAGTGGAAATCACCACTCCTGTCCTAATCACCTGGCATGATGGCAAGTCTAGATTGTGTGGAGACTTCAGAGCCCTGAACAACTACACAAAAGCAGACAGGTATCCCATACCAAGGATACCTCATGCCTTGGATAAATTGGCCAAAGCCAAATACATAACCAAGATGGATTGTATGAAGGGCTTCCACCAAAATGGAGTTAAACCAAACTCCATGAAATTACTCAGAATTATATGCCATATGGGCATATATGAGTACACCAGGATGCCATTTGGCATCAAGAATGCACCAGCCCACTTCCAAAGGATGATGGACACCATATTTCAAGAAGAAATAATGGAAGGCTGGATGGTAGTATATATTGATGATATCATTATATACTCAGAGACATGGGAAGACCATGTACAATACATAGACAGAGTGCTAAGTAAATGTACACCCATCAATCTGAAAATTTCACTTAAAAAGTGTAATTTTGGCCAACAAGAGCTACTAGCTCTAGGACATAAAGTCTCAGGCCTTAGTCTGGCAATTGACCAGAACAAAGTAGCAGCAGTACTGCAAAAGCCAGTACCAAAGAACATCAAAGAGATGCAATCTTTCCTTGGGTTTGCCAGCTACTATGGAAACCACATCAAAAACTTTGCCCACATAACTAGTAATTTATACAAGTTATGCTCAAAGGATGTAGTTTTTGAAATTACCAAGGAAAGAAGGGATGCATATGAGAGGATCAAATATGAACTCACTAATGCACCTGTACTTATCTTACCTGACTTTGAACTACCATTCAAGTTATATATAGATGCAGCATGCAGTCAAGGCCTAGGAGCAGCCCTTCACCAAAGACAAATTGTGGATGGTGAACCAAGAGAAGGTGTAATATGTTACATCTCCAGGCAGCTGAAAGATTCAGAAGCCAGGTATGGGGCCACCCAGACAGAATGTCTATGTCTAGTCTGGGCTCTAGAAAAACTCCACTATTATTTGGAGGGTGCAGTCTTTGAAGTCTACACAGACTGCACAGCCTTGAAGTCTTTACTAAACATGAAGACTACTAATAGACACATGCTGAGATGGCAAATAGCCATCCAGGAGTATAGAGGGAACATGACCATCATATACAAGGAGGGTAAAAGCCATACCAATGCAGATGGCCTTAGCAGATGGCCACTGGACAATGTCAAAAGCAATCCAGCTTATGACCCTTAAGTTGCTGCAAAAATTCCTATCCATTTTATGGAAATAAATAGGAAGAAGAACTTCAGATTCTCTGAATGGGCACCAGGGAGTGGTACCCTTGACAGTGGAAACACTGATTCAGAAGGGAAAGAAACCCCCATACTGGGAATAAGTTCCTCAGAACTGCACAACAAATTTTTCAATGCAGTACTGAAATCTTATGCTAAACACAAACAGTGTAGCATACTACTCCAACTCCTTCAACAAAAATACAGGAGCCCAGAACTGGAAACCCAGCTGGAGGAACCCTGGTTGAGGGCCTATAAGGACAATAAATTCTTCCTTATAGATGGCCTGATTTATCACAGAGAAAAGCACACCAGTGCACTCACAGTGATAGACAGAGACCACATCTCTTTAATCCTGCAGGAATGCCATGACTGCCCCTATATGGGACACATGAGTGAAGACAGGACTAAAGAAAGGGTAGCAAGCACAGCTTGGTGGCCCAAGTGGGAGCAAGAGTTGAGTGAATACATCAACACTTGTGAAAGATGCCAAAAGGCAAATAGAAAACATGGGAAGAAATATGGGTTGCTTCAACACATAGAAGAACCCAAACACCCATGGGAAACCATCAACATGGACTGGGTCACAGGACTTGTCCCAGGAGGCAAAGAAAACTACAATGCCTGCCTAATCATAGTTGATAGGTTCAGCAAGAGCATGAGATGTCTACCATGCCATAAAGAGGACACAGCCATGGACACTGCTCTGTTATTTTGGAATAACATCATATCCACCTGTGGAGTCCCCAAGATCATAATTAGTGACAGGGACCCAAAATTCACATCTGAATTTTGGACCAATTTATATGACATGCTAGGCACCAAGCTTGCTTTTTCCACAGCTTACCATCCACAAACAGATGGCCTAGCTGAGAGGATGATCCAAACAATGGAGGACATCCTCAGGAGGTTCTGTGCCTATGGCATGGAATATAAGGACCATGAGGGATATACCCATGATTGGGTCACCCTCTTACCAGCAGTCCAACTGGCTTATAATACAAGCCAGCACTCTACCACAGGAAAAACACCTGCACTGGTAGAGAAAGGGTGGAATCCCCTGTTACCAGTGGATCACTTGAAGAAGAATCTTCTGACCATCCACCCCACAGCCAAAGACTTCCATGATATGTGGAAGAAAGCCTGTGATACTGCAGCTAAATGCATAGCTGAAGCCAAAGAGTACAATAAACAGAGGTGGGACAAATCACATATGGAACCTGACTTCAAGGAAGGGGACCAGGTGTTAGTGTCTACACTGAACTTTAACAATCTCAAAGGACCCAAGAAAATGAGAGACTCATTTGTAGGGCCCTTCACTATCATTAAGTTGATAGGGAAGAATGCAGTAGAGGTCAAGCTCACTGAGGAGTTTTCTAGGAAACACCCAGTCTTTCCAGTAAGCCTGGTGAAACCATACTTCCAAATAGAGGAGGATAAATTCCCCTCCAGGAAGAAGAGCACCACTCCACCAGAAATAGTGGAAGTAGAAGACTCTCCTGGACCTGTGAGTAAAATCATAAGGGCCAGAAAAATCAGACTTAATGGGAAGGATCAGAGACAATATCTAGTCAGATTCAAGAACCAGACAGCTGACAAAGACAAATGGTTGGCAGAGGATGCCATACCAGATGGGAACCTTCATTTAAGGAGATTCAGAGCCTCTAGGAGGACTGAACAGTCTCATCAATGATGAGCCTTTTTTAGAGGGAGGGTATGTCAGCCTGTGACTCAAAACCAGAGCACAAGCATGACAGCCAAAATACCATAAACCAATGGTATAGCCAAGATACCACCAAAACATGGAACTGAGCCAAATTAGCTCAGAAGGTATCAAAAGAAAGAGGAAACTCACCCCTTTCTGAAAATATAAGTCCCATCACCATAGGACAAGAAATAACAAAGTTATTCCTGCTCAAAGTTATTGCTGAGCATAAACCTTAATTTTCACCTCTCATCTAAAATCTAGAAGGAGAGGCTTAACCCCATCAAATGGGTATTCAAAATGAAGCTCTAAGCCAGGGCTATCCAATGGTGCCAGCCAAACTGAGCTAGCACCAGTATTACTTGAGTTATGGTCAAATTCAGACCAAATAAGGGTGAACAAAACATTCACCTCTCATCTAACTTTTACAGTTTTAGTGTGAGATACTTAAAGTGGGGTCTTTTTGGAAAGAGCACAATCAGGGCTATCTGATGGTGCCTTCCATTTCCTCATAACTCAACTACAACAGAAGTTATTGGCCAAACAAGTTTAATACAGCTTTTGACCAGACCACGCCACTGTACAAAAATACTTGTACATGGGATAACTTTGTCATATTGAATGATAACCATGTCAAGTTGGGTACCATTGTGTAGAGCTCATACAGAGCTATTCAATGAACCAACTTTGAGCTTGATATCTCAAAAACTGACAGAGTTATGACCATTTTAAGGTCAAAATCCCACCTGTTGTCAGATACAGCCTTACCATGGGATAATATCCCATAACCATGAATATGAGGTGTCAAATAGACGAAGAAGCATGTTTTTACTTCAATACCTCATATGTCAGTCAATACTGGGGTCCCATACAGTCTCTGTACAGCATTCTACGCGTCATACATGTCAGAATCAGGCTGTGAGGTCCCCAGATGAAAATTTTCACCCTGTATTGATGAAAACTGCCCAGATGTGGTTTCAAAACCACATCTGAGCCCAATACAGGGTATACAGGCTGTTTGCAAACCACAAGCCTGTCATAGAGAGTGAAAAATCTTCACTTCCTCTACGTGGAAAGGTCTAGCAGCCTTTCCACCTCAATTTCAGGATAAAAGGAGGGCTTTTCACAGCAAAAACCCTTTCCTCATCCTGCTCTTGAATAACCTACGTAGTAAACTGTCAAAAACAGTTTTACTCTTGGTTAACAATCAGGTATAATTATAATCTTAATTATTGTAGACTCTATTATTGTAATCCAACAGATAAAGCCTGCACCCAGGGTTCTCAATAGCGCTCACCACCACTATTCCTCAATAGTAGAACCCTTTTATTTTATTATAAAACCCTTATAAATCTTTTTTAAATCATTTTCTGCCGTGTCACATACACAGTTAAAGTTGTAATTAGCCTAGTTATACCTTTATCATAGTATCATCCTGACATACTTGATATTTTATCAAAGTTTCATATCCACCCCTTACATTTGGGGTCCCAGCCGTGATATTTTACCTGTGACATATTTTTTTACTCTTTTTACTAATCCTTTTTCTTATATTGAAAAACTTAAAAAACATATAAAAATACTTATAATTCAAAAAATCCATAAAAGAATAATTTTTTTTCATATTATAAGTGAGGCTTATATTTTTATTTCTTTTTTGAAATACTGTTTTTTTACTTCATTAATTTTAGTGTCTGACAATTTGGTAAGACAAGAAAACATTGAAACAGCCTCAACAGTTACCAGAATTATTCCTGTGAGTACTGTTAATTCTGACCATAATAGTATGGTTATTTCCACTCAGAATAATCAACCTGAACCAATTTCTTCTGAATTGATTAACTTGAATATAAGTAATACTCTTCAGAAAGCTAAGAATTTGGCCAATATTAAGTTTTTTGAAGTAAAATTACTATTTTAAAGCTTTTTAATCATGAAATATTCCTTCAACCAGATCAGGAGCCAGCTATAACCCCTCAAGCAGCTCCCACAAAGGTCATAGACGTGATTATGGCAGAAGCCAATCAGTTACAGAAAGACAAGGGTCAGTTGATGACCTCCAAATCAATCAATTGTGCCGTTCTGAAGCTGATAAAACTGTTTTACCTTTAAAAAGAGCTGACACTGGCACAAGAAGCCTCAGTGGACATTTACAAAGCCAGACAGAAGGCTTACAACAATGAATTGCAGCAAAAAGAGTACCAGATCCTTGCAGATCTGTGGACAAACTGCATGATTTCTTACCTGACTGTGAGAAAATTTCTGGGCCATCCCAGCACTTGCAAATTACTCAATGAATGGCATCCATTGATGGAAAAGAAAAACATGATGCTCTTAACAGCAGAATGGAGGAAAAACAACCCTCCACCACCCAAACAAGTGCCAAAAACAGCCCCAGTGGCCAGCAGCAGCAATTCCAATGTGAAAAAGCAGCCACAAGCTCAAAACAAGGGCAAAGGCAAGGCACCAGCCACAAAACCTTACAGCCAGGGCTACAGGATTCCAAAGCTTCAACAGGATGCCATGGAAAATGTATTTCAGATGGCCAGAACAATGATGGAATTACAAAAGAAGGAGGACGCCAGATAAAAATTTCACAAATGATTTCTGATATTTTTGATTCTATCCCAGAACTGTATGAAGCTATAACTGACCTAAAAAGTCATATTTCTGGTAAAAATTCATCAATATGTAACAATCTTAAAAAAAATCTTGAGTCTGAGCCAAATCAATAAAACAATTATGTGTTTGGAGAAAGTTTCAAGAACAATCAAAACGTCCAATAATAATAATTCTTTTGGCAATAAGATAAATGAACAATCTTCCATTGTTAAAGAATTAACAGACAGATATTCTAAATTCAATAATGATGACATAATTGAAACAAAAATTAAGCAAGCCATAAATATTATCAAGACAGATAACAAGAAATTCTTTGATGACATTTCAAATTCATTTACTGAAGTAAAGACATATACCATTCCCTTGAAGAAGTGTTTTGATGCTTCACAAGAAGAATTATCAAAATTATCAATGAAATTGAATCAAGTCACTGCTGATAATACAAGACAGAAAGAGTTATGGCAAGAACTGACACATAAAGAAGAAATGTAGAAAATTGAAGTAATAAATTTAATACAAGCCTTCCAACATGAGTACAGAAATTCCCAAAGGTGTAGCAACAGTAAGATGAATGAGATTGAACAAATACTCAACACCTCACCAAGAATGTCTACACGTCTGAATCAAAATGAGGGCACAATAATTCCAAATAAACAAGTATTTGATTCTGATAATTCACAGTTAAAAAATGAGTTTTCCACTTCTTTTCATAACTTGGAACCATCAATGGGCCAAGCACTTTTGAAAGAAGTACCAAAACTTAAAGAATGGCCTCACTTCAGTGGTGAAGGAGAATATGACCATATGGAATTCCTCACAGGAATTGACATGATTAAAGAATATTTTGAATTACCAGAAAGATTGTTAAAAGAAATATTTAACACCTTGTTCACCAGATCAGCTCACAGATGGTTTATCAAATTAAGACAAGCACATGGACAACAACGTTGGACTTGGTGGAAAACCCTAATTATCAACAAATGGGCCAATGATTCTTGGAGATTTAAAGTGGAAACAGCCTTTGAATCTGCCAAATTTAATTCTGATAAAGAAAAAGCTTTACCCTGGTTTTGCCAACAAAAAGACGGATTAGCAGAATTGTATCCTGACATGTCAGAATTTATGATCCACAGAAAGATTCTGAGACAATGTGGAGGTGACTTAGAGCATGCTGTCAAAAGCAGGACTACTGAAAAAACTTCAGCAGAAGATATTATTAATATATTAGAAGAAGTAAACACCAGAACCAAGATTGGTTCTGGTAGGGTGAATCTCAAAGCAAGGTTTAATACATCTTGGAAAGATCCTGTGGACAAAAATCCCAAAGAAAATTCTAATAATGTTAAATATAAACCTGCAGATATAATCAGAAAGTTCCATATTTTCCAAAGCACCACCCACTTAGCCAATACATGTCCAAAAAGGGGGGAAATCAATGATATTGAAATTGAAAAAGAACCTGATGTTGAAAAACACAATAATATTGATGAAAATTCAGATGATGAGTCATCAATATTTTCTGAATCTTCAAAGGATATGGAAAATATCAATGCCACCTTTGACATCATGGAATCTTATTCCCACTTGCACAATTGAGCAATGGTTAACTTGATTGGTCAAAAATTCAAGATGCACAACTTATGAAAACCAAACCAAATAGGGGAAAAGTTTATACAGCTGATAACTCCTGTATAACAGAAGTGGTAATTAATAAAAAACCCACTAAAGTTTTACTTGACCAAGGAGCCTTCTGCTCTTTTGTTGGCAACTCTTTTCTTAAGACTTGGGTACCAAATTTTGAAGACCACTTGCTACCAATGGATGGCATAAAATTCAATAGTGCAAGTAATCCAATGAAATTATTGGGAATCTTTGAGACCAATATCATATTCCCACATATTAATGGAAATTTAAGAATCACTGTTGAATTTGTTGTTATGGAAAATTGCTCTAGTACCCATGTTATATTGGGAAATGACTATTTGATCATGCGTGGAATAGACCTACACAACAACAAAGATAGATACTTTACTATTGGAGACAATAAGCATCAAAGATTTGCCTTTTTACCATTTAAAAGACAAATTACAGGAATTAAAGTAGCAGAAGTCAACTTAGAACTGGAAAGATTCAAACCTGAACAGTTAAATGAAGCTGAAATAAGCTTTCATCTGACTGATAATCAGGAAAATGAACTTTCTGCCCTTTTGTATGACCACAGAGGAGCATTTGCATCAGACAAAGAACCTTTGGGAGCAATTCTCTTTCATGAAGTTAACATCATCCTTAATATTAAGAGACCTTATCCCCCACTCTTAAGAAGACCTGCATATCCAGCAAGTCATAAATCAAGAGAAGCTCTAGAAACTCATATTAAAGGACTCTTAGATCTTGGTGTAATAAGAAAGGTTGGCCACAATGGAGAAGTAGAAATAACTACACCAGTCAAAGTGGAATGGCATCATGGAAAAACTAGAATGGTTGGGGACTTTAGAGCTCTGAACACTTACACTGTTCCCAACAGGTACCCAATACCAAAAATCCAAATTTCCCTTACCCAAATATCTCAAGCAGTGTATATAAGCACTATGGATGCTCTTAAAGGATTTCATCAAAATTTAGTGACACCAAGAGCAAGGAAATACTTAAGAATTATTGTTCATTGTAGAGTTTATAAATATTTGAGGATGCCTTTTGGAATCAAAAATGCACCTTCACACTTCCAAAGAATGATGAATGAAATTTTCCCTGAAGAGCTTTCAGAAGGATGGTTAATCATTTACATTGATGACATTCTTTTCTGTTCCAAAACTTGGGAAGAACATATGTACAGATTATCCAGAGTTTTGACAAAAATCAAATCTGTAAACATGAAAATTTCCTTAAAGAAATGCCATATTGGATTTAAAGAGCTTAAAGCATTGGGACATGTAGTATCTGGTTTATCCCTTGGAGTTGACAAAAGCAAAGTTGCAGCAGTATTTCTGAAACCTATGCCTCAGAATAAGAAAGAAATTCAGTAATTTTTGGGGTTTACAGGATATTAAAGGCAACATATTAAAGATTTTGCATCCATAGCAAGACCTCTTTATAAATTATGTGACAAAGACACAGTATTTGAAATGACTATTGACAGAGTCAAAGCCTTTGAATCTCTGAGACAAGCCTTGACCACTTCTCCACTCTTACTGATGCCAGACTTTAAGCTGCCTTTTAAGCTTTATATTGATAAATCAGGGGATTTACTTGGTGCTGCACTTCATCAAGTCCAGATTATCAATGATGAACCTGTGGAAGGACCCATATGTTTCATATCCAGGCAAGTCAAACCAACTGAAGCCAGATACGGAGCAGGTCAGATGGAGTATTTATGCTTTGTTTGGGCTTTGAAAAAACTCAATTACTTTCTGGAAGGATGTGTTTTTGAATTAATAACAGATTGTACCACTGTTAAATCACTTTGAAACATGAAAACACCCAACAGACATATGCTCAGATGGCAAATAGCCATACACGAGTATAGGGGCAATATGACTATTGTTCAGAAAGATGGGAATATTCATAAAAGTGCAGATGGACTAAGCAGATCACCATTACCAAATAATATTGATAATCCTGCTTATGTTCCAGAAGAAGCTTCCCCACAGATCCCAATAGAAGGAATAAGTGTTAAAGACTTGAATACCACCTTCTTTGAATAAGTAAGAAACAGTTACACCCAAGATAAGAATTGTAGCATCTTATGCCAGTTACTTAGAAAAGACTGTAAAGACAACTCTCTAATACATGCCTTGGATGAAGTATGGAAGAAATCTTATTATGAAGGAAGATTTCACCTACTGGAAGGTATGATTTACCACAGGACCAAGCACACATGTGTCATGACAGTTGTGGACAGGTCATTAATCAATCTTGTACTGAAAAAATGCCATGACAGCCCCTTTTCAGGACATCTGTCTGAAGACAGAACAAGAGAAAAAGTAAAAACCTGCATATGGTGGCCAATTTGGCAGAATGATGTTTCAGAGTACTGCAAAACCTGTGACAGATGTCAAAAAGCAAATAAATCCACTGGTAAGAGACTTGGAAATATGATCAAAATCCAAGAACCCGGTAGACCTTGAGAAATTATCCATATGGATTGGGTAACTAGCCTATCACCAGAAAGTGACAGAAGCTATAATGCTTGTGTAGTGATTGTAGACAGATTCAGTAAAACTCTAACCTTTTTACCATGTCACAAAGATGATACAGCCATGGATACAGCTCTTCTAATATGGATTAGAGTAGTTTCATGGACTGGCATATTCACAAATATCATTAGTGACAGGGATCCCAAATTCACTTCAGAACTGTGGACAAATATTCACCAATTATTTGGCACTAAATTTTCTTTCTCTAAAGCCTACTACCCACAAACTGATGGTCTAGCTGAAAGGATGATAAAAAGCTTAGAAGACATGGTGAGAAGAGTTTGTGCATATGGCCTTGAACCCAAATATTGTGATTGATTAACCAATGATTGCTGTACTCTTCTACCAGAATTAGAATTGGCATATAAGACCTCAATTCATGCCAGTACCAATAAAAATCCTGCTATTCTAGAAAAAAGATGGAATCCCAAGTTAACCCAAGATTCTTTAAGAAAAGATTTAGTTGAAATACATACTACAGCTGCAAGCTTCAAAGGAATTCTATACAAAGCTAGAAAGAATGCAGTAAGATGGATGGAAGACTCATTTGCATATGCTAAAGATAAATGGGACAAATCACATTCCACTCCAGATTTCAAAGTGGGTGATTTAGTACTAGTATCCACCACCAACTCCAATAACATCAAAGGATGTAAAAAGCTCAAAGACTCCTTTTCAGGACCTCTTGTTATTAAAGCCCTCCATGGATAAAATGCTGTTGAAGTAGAATTATCTAAAGAACTTAGTAATAAGCATCCTACATTTCCAGTGAGCTTGATGAAGCCATATAAATCTAGTGATGCTGAAAAGTTTCCCTTGAGGAATGAAGTTCCCAAAGTTATACCTACTATTGAGACATCTGATATTAAGAAGATTACCAAAGTTCTTAAAGAAAGAAAATTAAGAACCAAAAAAGTAAGGGAATACCTTGTTAGGTACAGTGACCCAGCTTGTGAAGATGAATTTTTAGAAGAAAAAGACATACCTGACGCTACCAAACTTCTCAGAAGATTCAGAAATACTAGAAATGACAATATTACAAAGTAATATTTTTAGGGGGAGGGAATGTGAGCCTTGGAGGTATTTTCATATACCCAAAAGACCACAAACAAAAAATTAATATACAAACATAAATAAAGTAAATTTATTTACATTATCAAAATAAGAATTAAGATATAAATATGAATTGATATACATAATCAAAAATTTAATTATAGCTTAAAAATCAAAATATATTAAGATTGGAAATTGTAAAAACAGATTTTTATTTGAAAAAATTAAGCAAAAATGAATTTTCAACAAAATTAACCAAAAGGAAATAATTTTAGAAAAAAGTTGAATAAATTTTATCATAAATCTTTATCTGACAAATAAACATATAAAATTTATTTCACCATTGAATTCCTTATAAAAAATTGGGTGGCGTCACCTCTGAGTGAAAATGTTTGTAACTCAACTCTAAATAAGCTTAAATTGAGTTTTTTGTATTTTCTGTATAAAAGTTTAAATCCTCAAAACCTTAATTTAATTCACATCACATGTAGCTTTAATAATCAATTTTTGTGTTAAAATTGAGGTGTTGTGTATATTTTAGAAGTTATTAGGAATTAAAGTATTTTCAGTTGAAATCAATTGAATTGCCAAAATGTGCGCGTGTATTACATAAGTGAACTTTGATTTACATATGAGGCGTCAATTATTACAGTAGTGTACTGTAAAACTAAATTTAATTACATATGTAAATTGTAAGTATAATACATGATGAGAATTAAAGGAAAAAATAAATTGGAAAGATTAAATTTGGGGGGAAAAGGAACTCTAGCTCTGAGGGGGAGCCGGACCCCCGAAATCCTTTCTGAAAGGCGTGAGATGTCAAAATCCACGCAAATGTTCATCACTTTTGGCCTGGAATTGAGTCACAGGGTCTGTGACTCAATTGATGATGAGGTTTTGATACCAACCAGGGTAGTTTTAACTGTTGGCAAGAGGGTAAAACTACCCTTAAGATAAAGCAGTCTTAGTAAAAACAGTTTTAACAGGTTTCTATGTCCCTTACACTCATTCTGAAGTGTTTGAAGGCTCTGGGCCAGGTATTACTATATTAATGGCTGACCTAAGGGTCTAGAATGGCTGAAAATAGGAAAAATGGCTGAAACCAGCCCTTTTTTTGTCTAAACCGGGGTTCAATGATGCCATAATTGGCTTTTCTATTGTCAGAGTTTTTTTCCACGACTGACAAGAGTAAACGTTACTTTTGGAGTAATAGAATTGATGGCTATAAAAGAATGTCTTCTTTGCCCCACTTTTCTCTTCATGTGAGAATCTTTTCCTTTTATAATTAGTTTAAACACTGTTAAACCAATCAATATAAGATCCCAACCACCCTTTTCATATCATTTTAAACCTTTTAACCATGTGAAAAACTCATTATAATCATTGTTTGTAACTCTCATAATCTTTTTTACCCCTCAACCACCCCAAAAGTGAATTAAAGCATCTTTCATCACTATTAACTTTGTCACTTTGTTTCCAAATTCAATCTGGTCACTTTTGGGCATGTTTTCTCTTTAAATATCTTTTTAAAGACTTTGTTCTTTAATTAATTGCTTGCAATTCTTTGCCCAATTAATTCCAATTGAAATTGCTCTTGAAGAAATTCCTTTTGTAGCATTAAATATCTCTTGTAGAGTATTTTTGGATAAATCTTTATTGTTGGTAAAACAATAAATTTTTATCATATTATTGTTTTATACTTCCAAAGTTAAAAACAATGAAATTGGTGTGTTTTCTCTTTAGAAATACTATTTCTTACTATTTTTAAATAATTTTACCTTATACAAATTTTGAGGACAGGAAAAGTACTTGATATTTTATCAAAGTTTCATATCCACACCTTACACCAATAAAAATAATGTTGGGAATGGCAATTTGGACAGTTTTCAATATAAACGATTGGATGGGCTGTCCCTTGTTCACTCATACATGCACATTTTCCTCTCATATCACACCAACAGGTGTGCTATTATCTCTTTTCTGTCTCTCCAATACCATCATAAGGTATTAATACCTTATTAAACATTTTAGTTTAAATTATTAGCAATAATGAAATCCATTGACTCACATTCTTTCTCTCATATCACACCAACAGTTGTTCTATCATCTTGTCACTGTCTCTCCAATAATATCATAAGTTATTAATACCTTATTAAACAGTTAATTTTATGCTCTCATATTTATTTAAAGTTATTTTCAAATTCATGTTCAAGCTCATAGGAGTTTATTTTTAGGTCTTGCTAATTCTATCTTTCTCAAGTTACTTACAATCTTGAATCTCTCCATAAGCTCAGAAAAAAACTTTCATTTTTCATAAGCTTTTGTGCATGAATTTCTTTGTTATTGTCAAAAAAAGATGGGATAAACAGTATTTATAATAGGAGCCTGCAATGAGCTATAGCTACTTAAAGGAGAGATTGTTCTAAAGAGGTTTTGACAATATTCAATAAAAAAGGGTGCTCCAAGTAACACAACTAATTGAATGATGTAATAAACAGACAGCCAAAATATATAGTGATTCAACGACTTCCAATCACAGAAGATTCTTCTTGACCATGAAATTGGAAAAAATAAATCCTAAAACATTGTACCTAGTTAGCCCACATTGTTGTGTTCTGTCCATTTTTCCCCCTTCCATTTAGGTTTATTTTACCTGCTATCTCCTCACCCTCAACTATTTGGCTAAGAACTACCATCTTGCCCTTTCAGGACTTATTTCCTTTTGGTTAGGAGACCGGGTTTGCCACTGTAGGAAAACTAAAAACTTACCTAGCCCTACTACATCAGGATGTGAGAATGCTTGCTGGAATTGAATGATACCAACTATCTTGACTGGGTATCTCATATGAAAAGCATAATCACCTTTAAAAGCAATTATGGATTGGTAACCAATTCAGAAACCCCAGAAAAAATCACCAATAATGATAAAATCAAACCCTTTAGAAGACAAAGAGAAGCAGCTGTACTAAAGATAAAATTCATATTCAAACTGGGCAATGAATTTTACAACATCTCTATTAGTGATCCTACTGCTTTCTGGACACTGGCCCAAGAATTCATTCAACAAAAACCTATCCAGAACCAAACTAACTATCTAGACAGATATTTTCAACCAAATTTCATGATGAACACATTTGAGAAAAGAGCTCAAGTATCTTAGAAATAGCACTTAATCTCCAAGCTCTTTTCTCTGGAATCACAATTCCTCCCAAAGACCTCATAGATTCAGTAATAGCTATGTGGGTAATTATCAACTTACCTGAAAGGCTTAGAGCAACCATGTAAGTCTGGCTGGGTAAATTTTACTTAAAAAATAAATCTCCCTCCCTAGATTACTCTTTGTAGATAATGAGATAATTCCTCCAACAGAGTAAAAATGGAAGTTATCAAACTAACCAAACCCTGGCCCCCTCAAATAACCAAACTGAAAACAATGATTTCTTCCAAAATAAAATAAAAATGAAAAAGGATGGAGACTACCCCATTATGGCACAATCCCCTCACCAAATATGATGAAAGTGAATGAAATTATCTCAATTAAGATAAAAATCATAATTTGAAGCCCAATAGGCTTCTGATAGCTTCAAGTCAAGAAAGGTCCACAAAAAAAATAATTGCTTTTTTGGGAGAAAACAATTCAATTCTCAACAACCCAAACTTATTCACCAATCTCTCATCAAAAGCCAATACCATTGATCTAGCATATGGATCAATAATCCATCCTTCAGGAGCTGGTACTGTTAGAATAGAACTATCTCACTGATTCCTTTAACTAAAAGACTTTTCAATAATCTAAGGTGTGAATATGAAAATTTGATCAAAAATCAAGTACATTTTCTGTCCTCAAAGTTTTTATAAGGTAAAATATGATTAAAAATGTTAAGAATTCAAATTTTTAAGAATAAAAACACGCCAAGTTCATTGCTTTTAGCTATATGAGTATAAAACAATAGTATTATAAAGACTTATTGTTTTTCCAAAAATAAAGATTTATCCAAAAGTAATTAACAAGAGATATTTAAGGCTACAAAAGAACTTTCTTCAAGAGAAATTTCAATTTTAAATAATTGAGCAAAGGACTGAAGGAAGTTAGTATAAGAACAGAGTCTTTAAAAAGAATATTAAAAAGAAAAAAAACCAAAAGTGACCAGAGTCAATTTGGAAACAAAGTGACAAAGCTAACAGTGATGAAAGATGCTTTAATTCACTTATGGGGTGGTTCAGGGTTAAAAATGATTTTAAGAGTTACAAACAAGGATTATAATGATTTTGTCACGTGGTTAAAAGGTTTAAAGTGATATGAAAGGGTGTTTAGAATCTTTTATTGATTTTTTTAACAGTGTTTAAACTAATTATAAAAGGAAAAGATTCTAACATGAAGAGAAAAGTGGGGCAAAGAAGACATTCTTTTACAGCAACCAATTTTCTTACTCCAAAGGGGAAATTTACTCTTGGCAGCTGTAAAAAAACTCTTAAAACACAAAAGCCAATTATGGCATCATTGAACCCTGGTTTGGACTAAAAAAGAGCTGGTTTTAGCCAATTTTTCTATTTCCAGCCATTTTGGACCCTTAAATCAGCCATTGCTATAGTAATACTTGTTTTTAAGCCTTGAAAACATGTCAGAATGTTTTGAAGAGATGTAAAAGCCAGTTAAAGCTGTTTTAA
The DNA here is from genome assembly GCA_023105745.1 of Austropuccinia psidii. Classification (NCBI taxonomy): domain Eukaryota; kingdom Fungi; phylum Basidiomycota; class Pucciniomycetes; order Pucciniales; family Sphaerophragmiaceae; genus Austropuccinia; species Austropuccinia psidii. The sequence goes on from JALGQZ010000016.1 coordinate 21,469,669, forward strand.
AATGATTTTTTTATCTTGAGGGTAGTGTTACCCTCGTGGAAGCAGTTAAAACTGCCCTGATTGGTATCAAAACCTCATCAACAATTGAGACACAGACCCTGTGACTCAATTCCAGGCCAAAAGTGATGAACCTTTGTGTTTAATTTGACATCTCATGCCTGTAAGAAAGGAATTTGGCAGTCTGTCCCCCCTTGGAGCCAAGATTCCTTTTTCCCCCAGAATCAAGCTTTCGTATTTATTTTTTCTTTAATTCCTCATCATGTATTATACTTGTAATTTACATATGTAATTCAATTGAGTTTTTACAGGTCACAGCTGTAATAATTGATACATAATATGTGAATTAAAGCTCACTGATGTAATACACACGCACATTTTGACATTTCAATTGAAAATACTTCAATTCCTCATAACTTCTAAACTAAACACAACACCTCAATTTTAAAACAAAAATTTATGGTTAACACCACATTTGATGTGAATTAAATTAAGGTTTTGAGCATTTTCAACTTTTATATAGAAAATACTCAAAGCTTAATTTAAATTTATTTAGAGTTGAGTTAAAGAAATTTTACCTAGTGCTGACCCCACCTTATCTTTTATGAGGATTCCAATGGTGAAATAATTTTCATGTGTATTTGTAGGATAAAAATCTATAATAATTTTTATTTAACTTTTTTCCAAAAATATTTTAATTTTAGTATTTTTGTTGAAAATTTCTTTTTACTCAATCTTTTCAAGTAAAAATGTGTTTTCACAATTTTAAATTCTCAAGTAATTTTTATGTTAAATTATAATTAAAATTTTAATTTTTTGCATGAATTTTCTATGTATAGTTTGAGTTTTGTTATTAATAGCATAAATAAATTATTTTATTCATAATTGTGTAATTTTTTATTATTTGTGGTCTTTGGGGTTTACAAAAATACTTCCAAGGCTCACATTACCTCCCCCTAAAAAAAGAATATTACTTTTTAATATTGTTATTTCCGTTGTGTCTGAATCTTCTTAGAAGTTTAGTAGCTTCAGGTATGTTATTTTATGCCGACCACTCATCTTCACAAGTTGGGTTACTATCCCTGAGAAGGTATTCCCTTACTTTCTTAGTGTTCAATTTCCTTTCTTTGAGAACTTTGATGATTTTCTTAGTACCAGGTGATCCAACAGGAGGTATATGCTGGGGAACTTTATTCCTCACGGGGAATTTTTCAGCATCACCAGATTTATAAGGCTTTATTAACCTTACTTGAAATTTAGGATGCTCATTACTAACTTCCTCAGATAATTCTACTTCTACATCATTTTCTCCATGGAGGGCCTTAATAGCAAAATGTCCTGCAAAGGAGTCTTTAAGATTCTTAAATCCTTTGATTTTATTGAAGTTAGTGGTAGATACAAGTACTAAATCTCCCACTTTGAAGTCTGGGGTTGCATGTGATTTGTCCCATTTGTATTTGGCATATGCAAATGAGTCCTCCATGCACTTTACTGCATGCTTCCTAGCTTTGTCTAAAGCTCCTTTGAGTCTAGCAGCTGTGGGATGTAGCTCAACCAAATATTTCTCCAAGGAATCTTGGGGTAATCTGGGATTCCATCCTTTTTCTAGGACAGCAGGAGTCTTATTTGTACTGGCATGAATGGATCTTTTATATGCCAATTCTAGTGCAGATAAAATGGTACACCAATAATGGGTGAATCCATCACAATCTTTGAATTCCAGGCCATATGCACAAACCCTTCTGACCATGTCTTCCAAAGCTTGGATCATTCTTTCAGCCAGACCATCAGTTTGTGGGTGGTAGGCTGTAGAGAAGGACAACTTTGTTCCAAATACTCAATGAAGGTTTGACCATAGTTCTGAGGTGAATTTGGGATCTCTGTCACCAATGATGTTTGTGAATATGAAAGTCCCTGAAACTTCTCTATTCCATATCAGAAGAGGTGTATCCATTGCTGTATCATCTTTGTGACATGGTAAAAATATTGTAGTCTTGCTAAACCTGTCAACAATCATAAGGCATGCGTTATAGCTTGTATCACCCACTGGTGGTAGACCAATTACCCAATCCATATCAACAATTTCCCAAGGTCTTCTGGATTCTTGGATTTTGATCATAATACCAAGTCTTTTTACAGTGGATTGGTTTTCTTTTTGATATCTGTCACAGGTTTTTCAATACTCTGAAACATCCTTCTTCCTCATTGGCCACCAAATACAGGTCTTGACTTTTTCCCTTTTCTGTACCCAGATAGGTGTCATGAAAATGTGCTGTAATGCGATTCTTTTAGTATAAGATTGATTAAGGATCTTTCTACCACTGTCATTACACATGTGTGTTTAGTTCTGTGGTAAATTATACCATCAAGTAAGTAAAACCTTCCTTCATCATATGATTTCTTCCATACTTCATCCAAGGCATGTATCAAGGAGTGATATTTGAAGTATTTAGTAATTAATTGGAATAGGATGCTACAATTCCTATCCTGAGTATAACTTTTCCTTAATTCTTCAAAGAATTTGATGTTAAGATCTGTAACACTGATCCCTTCTATTGGGATCTGTGGGGAAGCTTCTTCTGGTACATAAAAAGTATTATCAACATTTTTTGATGATGGCCATCTTCTTAGCCCATCTGATTTTTTGGGAATATTCCCATCTTTGTGAAAAATAGTCATGTTACCTCTATACTCTTGTATGGTTATTTGCCATATGAGCATATGTCTGTTAGGTGTTTTCATTCTTAAAAGTGATTTTACAGCAGTACAATCTGTTATTACTTAAAACACAAATCCTTCCAGAAAGTAATTGTGTTTTTCCAAGGCCCATATAAGGTATTTTCACAACCACGAGTTTGACCCTCCTCCTTGATGGTTGCGGCAATCCAACCTGGAGCCAAGTTGGGGCCAATTGGCCACGTCATATCATTTATGGCCCATTGGCCCCTTTTTGGGTGTTCAATGGCTCTTACGCCACAACCCATCCCAATGGCCATATCCTGCTGCCATTGGCCCTCCTGGCCAATTCACACCTCACCAACCCCCAGGCCTTCATCATTAATTTTGGGCCTGGGGGGTCCCTTTTGTCTTCTAGGGGTCTCCAGGCCCCCTAGCCACCACCAATAGATTCAGGCCCCCCCTTTTCATTAGGGGGTCTTGGGCCTAAATGGCCTTTTTGGGCCATTTAGGCCCCCTACGGTCCGTACGGTCTGTGGGCCGCGGTCCGCAGGCCTTTTAGGCCCCTTTTGGCCTAATCCAATGAGGCCAAAAGGGGGCAACCACCTAGCCCCCATGGCCAGGTGGGTCCCAAACCACAGCTGGGCCCACCTGAGCCAAAATTGGCCATATTTCCCTTGGACCCAAAATTGGCCAAAAACGCCTTGGACACCTTTTGGGCCATAAATCACGTAGGACTCATTTTTGGCCATGGACCACTATGGACCAATATCTCCGTCATGGCCTCTGGCAACCACCAGGGGCCACCAAATCAGTTCATCAAGCTCTTCCCTCAACTTAAGGAAGATTCTTCTATTCCTCCATGCACCCTGTACTCAAAGTTGCAGGAGTGGTGCATATATGGTGTTATATACCATTATGCACCATTTTTGCTCAGCAATTCAATGGTGATGTTTTCAGGACTCAAGGAACCAAAATCCAACGCACATTTCGAAGGAGGACTTTTGGACTCATCAGTTTGGTAATCCATGGCAGCAAGCAGAAGACCATTCAAGGACTCCAACCACCTGGCTATGAAGGAGTTGGGTTGGTACTCTCATTCAGGATTCTTCCAAGGTTCATTCTCAGAGGTATTCCATAATTTCAATAAGTTTTCAAGGCATCAAGTATTTCAATACTCCTTGGACAACTCAATTGGTTCATACAGGCGGCAATTAATCAACCTGTATGTACTTGGCCCAATTGGGCCAATTCATATTTCACTGTGGGAATTCAATCACACAATTCAATTTCAAGATGGCCAGAATTGTATTGGCCCGATTCGGACAATACAGCTGGTGATCCACCTTCAGGATCAATATTTCAGTTTTTCACATATACTGGCCACCTTTTCGGCACCTGGGGACTTTTTCCCCAGTTAATTAATATATTGGATTTATTTTTATCCTTATTTTCTTTTACATTATTAAAGTTAATACTGATAATCTTAAGTCAGTCATTAGCATCTTTTTCTCTTTCTTTCTCCGCCTGTCAGTGGATATTGGTGGTCATATCCTTTACTAATTCCATTGTTCTTTCTGGCAGGTTGAAACAGTGAATTGAGGATTCACTTGGTTGGCTTCTTGGCTTTGGCTTCCTTTTATTTTGGCCTCTGGCTTCATTCTTCTTATTCTTTGTTATCTTTGGCATATTTGTCCTCTCTCTATTTCCTGCTTAAGAAATATGTTCCATAGTATTTCTTATCATCTTTTGGAGCCCTCCAAGTGAGTTCTTGATTCCTGAGTGCCAGGCCCTCTTGCTTCCATAAGAGCCCCTGTGACAGGTATAAACACTCCATTTTACTCTCCCTATATTTGGATTCAGTTGGGCTGACTTTCCTAGATATGAAAAATATGGGTCCTTCTACAGGTTTGTCATTTATAATCTTTATTTGATGAAGTGCAGCACCTAGTCCATCCCCTGATTCATCAATGTAAAGCTTAAAGGGAAGCTTAAGCTCTGGCATCTGCAAGAGTGGGCCAATAGTTAAGGCTTTGACTCTTTCAACAGTCATCTAAAATACTGTGTCCTTGTCACATAATTTATAAAGAGGTCTTGCTATGGATAAAAAATATTTACTATGCTGCCTGTAGTATCCTCAAAACCCCAAGAATGACTGAATTTATTTCTTGTTCTGAGGTACAGGATTCAGTAGTACAGATGCAACCTTAATTTTGTCAAGTCCAAGGGATAGAACATATACTACCTGTCCAAGGCTTTGAGTTCTTTAAGTACAAAATTATATTTCTTTATAAACATTTCCATATTTACAGATTGATTTTTTCCCAAAACTCTGGATAATCTGTACATGTTCTCCTTGCAACTCTTGGAGCAGACGATAATTCCATCAATGTAAATGATTAACCAACCTTCTAACAGTTCTTCAGGGAAGATTTCATTCATCATTCTTTGGAAATGTGAAGGGTCATTTTCGATACCAAAAGGCATCCTCAAATATTCATATATCCCACAATGGACAATAATCCTCAAGTATTTTCTTGCTCTTGGTGTCACCACATTTTGGTGAAATACCTTCAGGGAATCCATAGTCCTTATATACACTGATTGGGATATTTGGGTAAGGGCAATCTGTATCTTTGGTATTGGGAACCTGTCTGGGAAAGTGTATGTGTTCAGAGCTCTAGAGTCCCCAAGCAACTTAGACTTACCATTGGGCCATGCCACTATGACTGGTGTAGTTATTTTTACTTCTTCATTGTGGCCAACTTTCCTTATTGCACCAAGGTCTAGAAATTCTTTAATATGAATCTTCATAGCTTCTCTAGATTTTGGACTTTCTGGATATGCAGGCCTCCTTAGGAGCGGTGGATAAGTTCTTTCAATATTAATGATAATGTCAACTTAATGTCCAACAATTTCCCCCAAAGGTTCTTTGTCTGATGAAAAGGCTTCTTTGTGGTCATATGAAAGGGCAGAAGTTTCACTTTCTTATTTATCAGTGAGATGAAGACTGATTTCAGCTTCATTTACCTGTTCATACTTGAATCTTTCTTATGGTAAGTTGACTGGTGATACCTTGTTGACTGTAATTTGTCTTTTAAATTGTAAAAAAGCAAAATTTTGATGCTTATTGTCCCCAATAGTAAAGTATCTGTCTTTATTGTTAGGAAAATATATGCCATACATGATTAATTAATCATTTCCCAATATAAAATGGATACTAGAGAAGCTTTCCATGACAAATGATTCTACAGTCATTCTTAAATTTCCATTGATATGTGGAAATATGACAGTAGTTTCAAATATTCCAAATGCTTTCATGGGATTACTTGCACTGTTGAATTTTATGCCATCGATTGGCAACAATTGATCTCCAAAATTTGGTACACAATTCTTAAGAAAAAATTTGCCAACACTAGAGCAGAAGGCTCCTGGGTCAAGTAAAATTTTAGTTGGTTCATTATTAATTACCACTTCTGTTACACAGGAATTACCAGCTGTATAAGCTTTACCTCTGTTTGGTTTGGTTTTAATAAGCTGGAATCTTGAACTTTTTACACATCAAGTTGACCATTTCTCAATTGTTTCAAGTAGGAATAAGATTCCATGATGTCAAATTTGAAGTTTATATTTTCTATATCTTTTGAAGATTCAGAGGATATTGATGATTTATCATCTGAATTATCTTAAAATACATCATCTTTTTCAACATCAGGTTCCTTTTCAATTTCAATTTCAGTTTCATTTATTCTCCCCTTCCTGGGACATGAATCAGCTAAATATGTGTTGCTTTGGCAAATATGGCACTTTATGATTGTATCTGAAGATTTATACTTTATATTATTAGAATTTTCTTTGGGATTTTGTCCACAGAATATTTGCAAGGTGTATTAAATCTTGTTTTGATATTCACCCTACTAGAACCAATTCTGGTTCTGGTGGTTACTTCTTCTAATATATTAATAATATCTTCTGCTGAAGATTGTTCAGTAGTCCTGCTTTTGAAAGCATTCTCTAAGTCACATCCCCATTGTCTCAGAATCTTTCTGTGGATCATAAATTCTGACATGGCAGGATACAATTCTGTTAATCTGCCATTTTGTTGGCAAAACCATGGTAAAGCTCTATCTTTGTCAGCATTAAATTTGGAATATTCAAAGGCTGTTTCCACTTTGAATCTCCAGGAATCATTGGCCCATTCGTTAATGATTTGAGTTTTCAACAAGTCCAACTTTGGTGTCCATGTGCTTGTCTTAATTTGATATACCATCTGTAGGCTGATCTGGTAAACAAGGTGTTAAATATTGCTGTTACCAATCTTTCTGCTAATTCAAAATCTTCTTCAATCATGTCAATACCCCTGATGTATTCCATATATTCATATTCTCCTTCACCACTGAAGTGAGGCCATTCCTTAACCTTTGGTATCTCTTTCAACAGTTCTTTGCCCATTGATGGGTCCAAGTTATAGAAACACATGGAAAATTCATTCTTTAGTTGTGAGTTTTATACATCAAATACTTGTGGGTTGGAAATTATTGTACCCTTATCTTGATTCAGAGTTGTAGACATTCTTGGTAAGGTGCGCAGTAATTGTTCAATATCATTCAGTTGACTGTTGCTACACCTTTGAGAATTTTTAAACTCATGTTGGAAGCTTTGTATTAAATTTATTAATTCAAATTTATACATATCTTCCTTATGTGTTAACTCTTGCCATAATTCTGTCTGTCCAGTATTATCAGAAATGACTTGTTTCAAATTTATTGTTAAGCTTTATACTTCTTGTTGTGAAGTTCCAAAACAATTTTTTAAAGAAATTGTATATGTCTTTAATTCAGTAAGTGAATTTGAATTATCATTAAGGCCTTTTTTGTTATCTTCTTTGATAATATTTATGGCTTGTTTTACTCTTATTTCAATTATTTCATCAATATTGAATTTAGAATATTTGTCTGTTAGTTCTTTAATAATGGCAGATTGCTCATTCAACGTATTTCCAAATGAATTGTCATTATTAGAAGTTTAAATTTTCTCAAATCTTTTTTAAAACACATAAGTGTCTCATTTATTTGGCTCAGACTTAAATTATTTGTTTGAAGATTGTTAAAAATTAATGGATTTTTATCAGAAATATGATTTTGTACATCATTTATAGCTATGTACAAGTCTGGAATGCCATCCAGAATATCAGTAATTATTTCTGATATTTTGGTCTGGCTTCCTCCTTTTTCTGTAATTCCATCATTGTTCTAGCCATGTGAAATACATATTCCATGACATCCTGCCAAATCTTTGGGATTCTGTAGCCCTGGCTGTAAGTTTTTGTATCTGGTGCTTTTCCTTTGCCCTTTTTCTGAGCTTGTGGCTGTTTTTTCACGTTGGAATTTCCGCTTCTGGCTACTGGGGCTGGTTTTCAAACTTTTTTGCGTGGTGGAGGGTTTCTTTTCCTCCATTCTGCTGTTAAAAGCATCATGTTTTTCTTTTCCATCAATGGATTCCATCTATTGAATAGCTTGATAGTATTGGGTGGGCCCAGAAACTTTCTCACAGTAAGGTAATATTTTGTGCAGTTTTTCCATAGATCTGAAAGGATCTGGTACTCTTTATGCTGCAATGCATTTTTATAGGTCTTTGGTCTGGCTTTTTATATGTCCACTGAGGCTTCTTGTGGTGGTGTTAGCTCTGTTTGAATGCAAAGCAGTATTATCAGGCTCAGAATGGCAAAGTTTGTCAGTTTGGGATTCATTCACTGACCATTTTCCTTCTGTAACTGATTGGCTTTGCCCATAATCATATCTATAACCTTTTTGGGACCTGTTTGAGGGGTTATAGCTGGCTCCTGATCTGGTTGAAGACATAATTATGCTTTAAAAACATTAAAATAATAAATTTATGTCAAAAAACTTACTTTTGGCCAAACTCTTGGATTTTTGGAGAGTATTATTAATGTCCAAATTGATTAATTCTGAATAAATTGGTTCTGATTGATTATTCTGAGTTATAATAACAGGACAACTATTCTCATGATTGAAAGTACTTTCAGGGATAATTCTAGTTACTGTTGATGCAATTTCAATACTTTCTTGACTGACCATGTTTTCAGACACTAAAATTAATGAAAAAAGAAATTCATTAAGTAAAAAAAGGTTTGTCTAAAGAGATAATGAAGAAATTGAGCCTCACTTATAATATGAAAAAACTTTATGTTTTGTGAAATGTTTTTGAATTGGAAGTATGTTTTATGGGATTCTGAAAATATTCAATATAAGAAAATATTAAAAAGGTAAAAAAAGTATTTCACAGGTAAAATATCACTACTGGGCCCCCAAAGTAAGGTGTGGATATGAAACTTTGACTAAAAATCAAGTACTTTTCCTATACTCAGAATTTGTATAAGGTAAAATGATATTGAAAATGTTAATAATTAGAATTTTTAAAATAAAACAAGCTAAATTTATTGTTTTTAACTATATAAGTCAAAAACAATAATATTCTAAAGATGTATTGTTTTACCAATAATGTAAACCTATCCAAAAATACTCCACAAGAGATATTTAAGGCTACAAAAGAGTTTTCTTCAAGAGCAATTTCAATTGGAATTAATTGAGCAAAAAAATGTAGGCAATTAATATAAGAAAAGAGTTTTCAAAAAGAATATTGAAGAGAAAACATGCCCAAAAGTGACCAGAGTTAATTTGGAAGCAAAGTGACAAGGTTAACAGTGATGAAAGATGCTTTAATTCACTTATGGGGTGGTTCAGGGGGAGAAATGATTATAAGAGTGACAAAAAATGATTATAATGATTTTTTCACATTGTTAAAAGATTTAAAATGATACAAACAGGGTGGTTGGAATTTTTTATTGATTGGTTTAACAGTGTTTAAACCAATTATAAAAGGAAAATATTCTAACATGAAGAGGAAAGTGGGGCAAAGAATACATTCTTTTATAGCCACCAGTTTTCTTAGTCCAAAAGTAAGATTTACTCTTGTCAGTTGTGAAGAACACCCTGCCAACAGAAAAGCCACTTATGACATCATTTAACCCTGTTTTGGACTTAAAAAGGGTTTGCTGTAACCATTTTTTGCTGTTTCCAGCCATTTTGGACCCTTAAATTGGCCATTGCTATAGTAATACCTTGTTTTAAGCCTTCAAAACACGTCAGCATGTGTGTAGAAAGCTTCAAAACCAGTTAAAATGTTTTACAATGATTTTTTTATCTTAAGGGTAGTTTTACCCTCTTGGCAAGAGTTAAAACTGCCCTGGTTGGTATCAAAACCTAATCACCAATTGAGACACAGACCCTGTGACTCAATTGCATTCCAAAAGTGATGAATTTTTGCATGAATTTTGACATCTCACACCTGTGAGAAGGGAATTTGGGGGTCTGGCTCCCCATTAGAGCCAAGATTCCTTTTTCCCCCCAAAATAAATCTTTCCAATTTATTTTTTCCTTTAATCCCTCATCATGTATTATACTTGTAATTTACACATGTAATTCAATTGAGTTTTTACAGTACACAACTGTAATAATCAAAATGTCATATGTATATTAAAGTTCACTTATGTAATACACACACACATTTTGACATTTCAATTGAATATACTTCAATTCCTCATAACTTCTAAGCTACACCCAACACCTCAGCTTTAACTCAAAAATTGATGGTTAGCACCACATGTGATGTGAATAAAATTAAGGCTTTGAGTATTTTCAACTTTTGTACAGAAAATACTAAAAACTTAATTTAAGCTTATTTAGAGTTGAGTTACAGAAATTTTACCTATTGGTTACCCCACCTTGACTTTTATGAGGAGTCCAATAGTGGAATAATTTTCATATGTTTATTTTTTGGATAAAAAGTTACAATAATTTCTATTTAACCTTCTTCCAAAAATATTTTAATTTTAGTATTTTTGTTGAAAATTTATTTTTACTCAATTTTTTCAAGTAAAAATGTGTTTTCACAATTTTTTAAATTCCAAAGTGATTTTTATTTTAAATTATAATTAAAATTTTAGTTTCTTATATGAATTTTGTATTTATATTTTGATTTTTGTTATTAATAACAAAAATAAATTTCTTTTATTTATAATTGTGTAATTTTTTATCATTTGTGTTCTTCTGGGTATATGAAAATACCTCTAAGGCCCACAAATACTAAGATACCTGACCTAAAACTTGATTAGCCTTGGTTAAATAATGAAACATAACTTCAAAATATTCACCAAACAGAAAATCAAATTAAGTCCAGATAATCAAAACAATGAGCTCATCTTGAATGGGACTTACACATCAGGAAACATTGAGGTTTTGGTTGACCAAAATAAAGCCCTGGACATCCAGAGAGTCAATTAAAATATTTGAGTACTTCAGCAATCAGCAAGTCACCTATCACTCAAATACCAGAAAAAAGATTTTTCTAAACCATTACTTTGATGGCATGTCCTGAACTACCTGATCCTTAGGAAAAATAACCAAATCACCCTTTATGGGACATTTTCCCACACCCAAAAAAAACTACACTTTGAACATGCTGACCTTCTTTTAAAAATTGAAACCCCCTCAAATTCAGGTGAAAAATACCATCTCATAGTAATGGATGGCTACAGTAGATATGTATGGGCTGTATTTCTGAAATAAAAATAAGACATTGAATTTCACCTCCCAAAATTTTTTAATTGGATTGAAAACCAAAAGAACTCAAAAATTTTGATTTTTTTTTTTAAATAATTGAACTGAATACAAAAATCAAAAGCTGAATAATTTCTATAAAGTGAGAGGCATAACCCATCTCACCACTTCCCACTATCAAAACTAAAAATGTTGGCAGTGGCCCTATATATCCCATAAAAAAACTCATTTTCTGGGTGCAGTCATTGAACACCTATCACTAAATCCGGATGTCCCTTAATCGACTCTGGGCTAAACCAGTCCCCTTGGGAGGAAGTGTTTTGAACAGAAGACCAACCTCTTACAACTACCTACAACCATTTGGTTGTAAATTTGTATTTGTCAATACCTTACAAGAAGGAAAGTTCACTGAACAAGTTTCAAAAGGACTTGTTTTAGGGTATGAGGAGGGGTATCAATAATATAAAGACTTGGAATAATGGACAGGTCATGGAAGAATTAGCTACCATGCCCGATTCTTCCTAGATGTCTTCCCTAAAAAACTTGAGATTAAAAAAATAAAAAAAGATGACTTCCTCCTTACAGAAATAGAGTTCATTTCTGCTGCTACAACTTGACCCAAAACAATCCTACCAGAGGTGATAAAAGAAAAGCTGTAATAACTGAAAACTACTGCTATTTGTTGTAGAGAAATACTGCTAGAATCAAAAGACTAGATTCCAAGACTCAACTTATGATCACTCAAAACCTGAGACTCTGAGAGTATCAGATGACCCACGATAGACCTCATGTGTTAAAGTCATTTTAATGTAATTTTAACTGAAATATTGTATTTTTATTTATAAATCTCTTTATTTTTGTTAGTTTTTTCTCATAAAAGGATCAAACATCCTCAAAATATTCAGATTTGTTTTACCTATTAGCTATTTTATCTTTTTCTTATTTTTCTTATTTTTCTTCATTTCTTATTTTGTTGTCAAAGTGCTATTTGGTGATATGTGTCATATTTAGTGCTGCTTTACACTTGCTTCTTTACCTTCTTTGATATTTGCTATATAGTGTTTCTATCCTTTAGGTACTTTATATATTCTTTAACTCTCATGTCCGATTTCTTACTGAAATATGAATTTAACCAATGATTTTAATTTTTAAAGATTCACAATCTCCACAAAACCATAGATAAAGCTAAAGGATAGGACCACAACCATGGCATCTGAAGGAGACAACAAAAACAGAAAATGCCTCCTTCCTACATTGAATGGAGAAGGAGGTTTTTTATGATCCTTAAACATAAAAAGCTGTACCATCACTTTGTTGAAGCTACTATAACTATCATAGAGGATGACACAAGACCATCAGATTTGGAAAAAAGGTTATTGATGCCAACACAAAAAACTTGCGACCTAATTGCAGGAATCCTAAGCTCCAATAATTTAACTGAGATATTTGAGAAAACTGAGACTATGGAAAATGCAAACCTCCTATGGAGTAAACTAAGAAAACAATTCTCCTTGTCTACTTTAAACAATCAATCCCATATTTCGATGAGATTCTGAAGTATTACCTACAATGGTAACCTAAAAATCTTCATCTCTGAGATAAGGCAATGTGTTGGAAATGCAATTACCAAATGTCAAGAAGAAAAATAAATGAAATCGGTAAATTTCATCTCAATAAAGGAAAATGGACTAGATAGAGCAATAGGAAAAAGATCAGACGCGATGTTAGTCTGGATAAAAAAAGAAATAGGCAAAAGAATTTTTGCAATATAAAATGGAACAAACAAAAGAAGACAAGTGCATTAAATTTTAGAACAAAATTACTTGATAAACTACCAACAACTATGATTACAAAGCAAGGCCCTTCGGTATATATAAAATTAAACCAGTGTGTTTTCTATTAAGTTATTTTTTAGATAGATTATTATCAAGTATTCTTTTGTTTTTATTCTCATTATAAAAACTGTATAAAGATATAAAATCTGTTAAAAACTTGAAATCATAAATCACTTGAAAGAAACTAATCAAAGACATTATAAGTAAAAGCCTGGCAATATCAATACTGAATAAAAATATAAAATGGAAAAAAATATATTCTACTTGCCAACTAGTTCTCAAAGAAGGGAACTATGTAACATGGTGAACTTCCATGGAAGCAGAACTACTTCAAATAGGTTTTTGGAAGTAACTTGAGGGAAGAGATGAAAATAGGATTGAAGAAAAGAAAGAGAAATCCTATTGTCTCATTATGAGAAATCTAGATGAGTCCATTATATTGTTTGTAGGGAAAAAACCTCTGCCTGAAGAAAGGGTTAATGGTTGATCCCTCTGGAATATTCTCTAAGAAAAATACATTGGCTCAGATGTGCAAGCTCAAGTACTATCCTTATATCAATTTATGGAATTGAAATTCAAGAACATCGACAAATAGATTCGAGAATTAAGAGCAACAACTCAGTTAATGACACTAACAGGAACCAATTTCAACAATTGGCTAGTATACAGACTTTCTATAAGAACCTTACCTAAGAAGTTTTAATCACTAATTAGAATCCTCACCCATGATGACAAGTATTCAACAATTGAAGAAATAATAATTATAATTGAAAAAGACAAAGCACTCTTCAAAACTAGGACTGAACCAAAAGACAACGTATCAATGCCAGCTCGAAGGAAAACTTGGACCTGTTATAAATATGGAAAGATAGGACACCTATCTAAAAATTGTCAAAGCAAAGATCAGAACAATCGAAAAAAGGAAATTACAAGAAAGGATAGCAGAATTTTATGTAGATGAACAAAAAGAAGTAATTGCATTTATTTAAATCAAAAACAATAGACAGATTGAATTCCTATTGGCTAATAACATGAACAAACAAACCATCCTTCGATTGGGTGAAAAAGACCACATGTTCACTAGTAGAAATGACTTTCAAACATTGGAGAATAGTACAGGCGTAGTTCAAATTGGACAAGATAGAGTAAAAATCCAAATAAAAGGAAAGGGAAAAGTTACAAAAGCCTGTAATGGAAGAAGAATTACCTTTCAAACTCTGCTATATGTACCAAAGCTTCCATACAGCCTAATCTCCTTAACAAAAATCTGGAACAAAGGTGACAATTTAAAAATATTAACCAAAGATAAGTTCATTATTGAAAAAATAAACAGAGTTTGTTTGGAAAAGATACTGAAAATGGACTACCCCACATTGAGTATTTTTCTGCAATGGTGGAAAAGAATTTGTAAGTACCTTCATAAGATAATACTGTGTAAATAAAGTGATAAAGCTTTTTTTACTACACTGTATACCCCTCAACAGAAAAGAATTGTGGAAGGACCAATTGGTTCCTAATTTACAAATCTCAAACTCTTAGAATTGGTTCTGGAGTAGATAAAGAACTATGGGTCAAGTTAGTACCCACAGAAAACTACTTAAGGGTTAGAATATAGAAATACAAAATAAATGCTTATAAAAAAATATTCAAACGTAAACCCAACCTAAATAGAAGCAAAAACTTTGTCTGTCAAGAATATGTTACAGAAAACACTTATAAAAGGAATGCAGAAAACAGAGCTCAGAAAGAAGCTCTAGGGGGCTATCAAGAAGAGTGTTTAGTGTACAGAATTCTCCTAGATAAAGCTAAAAAGGTAATCAGAATTCAAGATGTCTGGTTTTTTGAAGACAAAATTTCATTCAAAGAAGGTAGTAGAAAGGATACCACTAATTATGATACAGTGGAAGAAAATTAAGATCCAATTAATCAAGTAAAAAAATACCCCAAGATCATACAGATAGAACAACAGATGTTCCAGAAATCCCTCAGAGAGAAAAAAGAAGATAACCATAATTAATCAGACTTAGAATACCTTGAGTTAAAAATGAAGTTGTAGAAGAACAACCAGAACAAATTTTTCAAGCTGTTTAGGGGGGAAATAATCAAGCTTGGGCACATGGGAAATGGGAAATGAGGGACAAAGCTCCAAAAGACATCAATTGAAATTTCTCACCAGATAATATAGTACATTCTAGAGCGAGAACCCGAGAACAATATTTTTTGTGAAACTAATTAATCACACTAAAAATGAAGAAATTCTGCATATGCCACTTTGATAGAATTCATATAACAAAAAAAGGAAGCTATTAGTAAAATTTACATAAACAACTCCATGGTGCTAGAAGATAAGAAGCACTAATGAATCACAAAACCCATAAAAAATAGCCGAAGCAAAGTAAATTTATGATTGGTGCAAATGGAAAGAAGCCTACTTCTCCAAAATTGAATCGATAGCTTAGAAAGGTGTTTTTGATGTATATGAAAAAGAAGATATTTCCATAGTGAAACACACATTAATACTAAATGGATATTGACCACACAATTTGATGAAAAAGGTGACTTAAAAATATATATAGCATTCTGTGTTTCAAGATTTTTTAAACAAAAATAAGGCATATACTACCAAGAAGCCTTTTCACCGACTGGAAGATTATTAACTATAAGGTATATAACATGTTATTCAGTACAAACAGGTCAGAAAATAAAACAGGAAGACTTTGTCACTTCAAATCTAAATTAAAAATCAGGAGAAGAAACAATTGTGTAAACCACCTTTCCTGAAGGATTCATTGAATGGGTAAGAGAAGCCAACCCCAAATTTTATGAAGATAGAAGATTTAAGAGAATTTTAAAGGACCCAGATAGCTTTGTTTTAAAGCCAAGCAGATCTCTATATGGGCTTAAAAAGGCATCCAGATGCTGGTATCAAACTTTATCAGGATGGCTTACAAGTGATTATCTCAGGGTCAGTCAGGCAGATTCCTCTCTATATATCCAAAAAAAAGAACCATCCTGTTTGCATGGGTAGTAGTTGATATACTAGTAATTGTACCAGAATCCAGAATAATCACAGATAAACTAAAAGGGTATTTAAAAATTAACAATCTTGTATTATGAATTCATGTTCAAGGTATTAAAATCATACAAACAAGATACAACAGCATACAAGTAAACCAGACACAGTACATTGAGGAGCTGATCAGAAAATATAATATGAAAGATTGAAAAACTACATTCAAACCAGTCCATAGTAGTTCAAAAACTGGAAGCCTCAACATAAGCAGAAATTGATCAATTCAAAAACCTCAATATATACTATAGATAAGCAGTAGGGTCATTAAATTATCTTTCACAATGAACTTGTCCATATATAGCTTATGTGGTTGGATATCTCTCAAAATTCTTGGAAAGGCCCAGTACTCAGAATTGGAAAGGATTCAATATAGTCTTTAGATACTTAAAAACAACAAAACACATAGGAATGAACTATATCAGGAAAGGTGAAAGCAAACATTTTTCATACTGAGATTTGTGTTGGGCAGAAAGTCTTGATAGGATATGCATTTAAATTAGCAGGGGAAATAATTATCTGGAAAAGAAAAAAACTTGGAGAAGTATGTGGGTCTTTGACAGAAGAAGAATAAAGAGAATATCTCTCAGCCTTTTAAAAAGTAAAATGATTGTCACTATCAAAATAAGAAATAAATAATGAAGATCAAAAATCAATACTTATATATAGTGATAATCAAGGAGCAATTAGTCAAACAAAGAGCACAATATACTATCCATGGAAAAAAAATATAGACATACATTAAAACAGAATCAGAGACCTAATAGATATCAAATACCTCCTGAATGAAGAAATGGTTGGGGAATGTCTTACAAAAGCTGTGAGCCTGTGAGATATGTATGACATACCCATAAGGCCACCAATAACGTTTTGAAAAGTTGATTTAGTCTTAAACAGACTTATCAGTCTAATTAAAAGCAAAAAATATCAAAAAATTAATATAACTTTATTTTAGATGAACAAAGTTATAATTATTATGACATTTTTGGATTCTACACAAAAGAAAATCTAGGATAGAACCATAGGGCGTTATACCCAAAAAGGGATATTTCTTATGTTATTAGAGTATTTAAGAATCTCACAGTACAATTGCAAACTTTTTAACATTTTTTGAAATTGTTTAATTTAAGCTTAAATTTAAAGTTGCATAAGTCTTATGCAAACTGAGCAAGATTTTAGTTAAAATTGAGGTGTTGTGTATACTTGCTGAATTGGCTAAGCATTTTCCATAAAGAATGTAAATCCCTTAGGGTCTCAATTGAAATTAGTTTAAGACCATAGTATTGCTTTAAATAAATAAAAGGCCAAAAACTGCACAGAAATGTGGGACAAAGGAAAAAGGCCAAATAGAGCTGGGTTATCCAACTATTGGGATCTGAAACAGTTCAATTAATGTTTTCTTCCTGTATTGGAGGATTTTCAACCTTATTTAAGCTTTAAAATTAGACTTTGATCAAAAAGCAAAGTTTAAACTGGTTTTATGACAATTTGGACAGGAATTACAAGTTGCCAAGGGGTAAATCCCAATATGCAAGCTTATACTCAAGGTTTTGACAAATGTGAAATTTTAATTAAGCTTAAAAAGCTAGAATAAGCTTGAACCTTCAGATTTCTAAGTGTAAAAACCTTATCAAAAGCTAATTTTTGGGGTATATTGCTATTGTATGTGGAAAAATAGATATAACTTCAAAAATTCATTAAAAATTCAATTCTCAGTGGATTTGCTTGAAATTTTCACAAAGCTTACAATTTAATGTTATCTTTGTATAAATCAAAGTTTTAGTATTTTTTTAAACAGGATTTATTTGTAATAAGCCTTGAATGTAACCTTTTTGAGTATTCTTCAAGAAACTTGAGATTTCTTTAAAAATTAATTTAAAATCCAGGCTAAGGGATTTCATCTTGAAGCTTTACTTTCAAGTTGCTTATGTGATGAAATGCAGTGTAAATAAGCTTATTTTATATTTAAAATCAAAATAATTACTCCAAAAGTGGATTAAAGCTACTTGGAGTTAAGAATAATACTGGTAACTTTAAATTGGAATTAAAAATAAGTTACCTTAAGTTAAGAACCTCATTTTCAAAAATGGTTATTCATTTTCAACCTGATCACGCCCTCTTTATTCATTATGAGTCATGAAAGCTGCTCTTCAGGCATAAGAAGAGCCTTTACCTTATTGTTTTCCACAATACCAATTATCATTCCAATCATATTAGACATTTAAACAGTTAAAGCTTTATTAAATATGAAATCTTTTTATTAAGAGTATTTCTTAAGTATTTTATTCTTTATTAATCATAAATTAAATAAGTGAAATCATAGGAGGCATATTTTTTTCTAATCACCAATAATATATTTTATTATATAAAAGTATTGCCTTAAATATCTTTTAAAATCCACAAATTCTTCTTAAAAACCCTTGGATCTTATTTTATAGTGAAAAATTGGTTTTTAACTGCTCAAATATTTATTTTCTGGCAATTTTCAACTTGTGAACATTATTCAATAAAACAACTGTTGTTGTTTTACTTCTTGTATTAAATAAATATTATAAGTTTTCTATAGAAATCTATTTTTTTATCTAGTATTAGTTCTTCTTATATAGAATTTTTCTGTAATATTTATATCTGCTCAATTTGTGTGATATTTCTTCTAGGAAAAATATTTATATCATTCATAAGTGGCTAAATATTATTATTTTCCATCTATAATTATCTCATTAAGAGCTTTATACATTCTTATTATTATAGCTGTCAGTGACTATAATAATAATAGAATAATTGTAATTGAATATATTTATTAAGATTTTTTATTATGAAATCACTAAATAATAGTTAAATACTTTTTTTTGAATATACTCATCTTTAATAATTATATTAATTTTGTTCTGATGATATTTCATTATGTTAAGTTTTCTCCTAAGGACAGTGATAGTGTCAGGCTGAGTATATGATGAAGTGGAAATATTTTTCATTTACAAATTTAATTATGACTATAGCATGGATAATTGTGATAAAGAAGGGTTTTAATAATGATAAAAGGGCTTTAATATTGGTAGATAGTGATGGTGAGTGCTTCTGAAAGCCTTGGGTGCAGTTTTATCAGTTGGTTTGCTATCATAAATACTACAATAATGAAGCTTAAATTATACCTGACTTACTTTACAAGAGTATAGCTTTTTGACAATTGTACTACATAGGAATTCAAGAACAGGATGGGTATTCCTTTCCTGGAAGAGAAAAGGCCTCCTTTTATTCTGAAAAGGGGTGGAAAGGTCCTCTAGACCATCCATGTAGAGTAAGTGAATTTCTTTTCACTCCAGAGTACTGGATTGTGGTTTGCACAAGGCCTGTATGCTCTTTATTTGGCCAAGATGTGTCTTTAAAACCGCATCTGGGCAGTTTTACCCAATAAAGGGTGAAAATTTTGATTTGGGGACCACACAGCCCTCTTCTGATGTGTATGATGCATAGAAATCTGTACAGAACCTGTATGGGACCCCAGTATTGAATAAAATATGAGGTATTGAAGTATAAACAAGCTTCTTTGTCTATTTGAAACCTCATAATCATAGTTATGGGACAGTATCCCACAGTAAAGATGTCTTGGAAAAACTGTGGGATTTTAACCATAAAACAGCTATAGCTTTGTTGGTTTTGAGATATTGAGCTCAACGTTGATTCATTGTGTATCCCTGAATGAGGTATACACATTGGTACCTCCCGTGGTATGGCTCACATTAAATATGGAAAAGTTATTCCATGTTCAATTTCTTTTATCCATGTAAATGATTTTCTCAAAATCTGTAAGGAACTTGTTTGCTCCATATCTTTTGTTCTAGATGAGATATGGAGGAATGGATGGCACCATCAGATAGCCCTGATTGTTATAATTCCAAAATGATACCACTTTATGTATCTCACACTAAAACTGTAGAAGTTAGATGAGAGGTGAATATTTTATTCACCCTTATTTGACCTTCTTTAGGCCATAGCTTCTGTAGTTTTGGTGCCAGCTCAGTTTTGCTAGTACCAGTTGGATATCCCTAATTTAGGGCTTCAATTAGAATACCCATTTGCTGGGGTTAAGCCTCTTCCTCTGTATTTCAAATGAGAGGTGAAAATTGAGGTTTATGCTCAGCAACTTCTTTGAGCAGTAATAACTTTGTCATTATTTGTCCTATGATGATAGGAGTTGTATATTTGGAAAGAGGTGATTTTCCTCTTTCTATTAATACATTTTGAGTTGGTTTGGCTCAGCTGCATGTTTTGGTGGTATTTTGCTCTACCATTGTTTTATGGTATTTGGCTATCATGCTTGTGCTCTGGTTTTGAGTTACAGGCTGACACATAGTACTCTTGATATTTGTTACTATTATCAAGAGCTTCATAGAAAAACCTTACAGAATCTTTGTATAGAAATAAACAACAAAATCTTGTTATTCTCATGGGAATTATTGAAACATAAATCCCAAGTGCAAACATAGTCATTAAAATAAACCCCCCCCTTGAAGATGTACATTTAGAATTGAGGGAGCTAGTGGTAAATGAAATTACCAAATGTCAAGGAGAAAAAGAAATGAAATTGGAAATCTTAATCTCATGAAAGGAAAACAAACAAGATAGAGCAATAGCAAAAGAGATCAAACATAATGTTAGTATGAAAAACAAAAAGAAAGAAATAGGTGAAAGAATTCTACCTTTATGAAATTGGATAAACAAAAGAAGAAAAGTAAATTAAATTTTAAATCAAAAGTACTTGATGAACTGGCATATATAATAGCTAATAAGTGTGTTCCCTCTTCGATTTCTTAGTATATATATTATTATCAAGTGTTTTTTTGTTTTCATTCTCATTATAAAAACCATATAAAATATGAAATACATCAAAAACTTTAAATTTCCAATAACTCAAAAGAAACTAATCAAAGATAGGACTTAAGTGAAGTCAGTAGTGTGAAGGTAGAAGTAGATACCCCTATGCTGGATTTGGCAATCTTGAAAAAACTGAGGAGTTTTAAGAGAAGAAAAATTGAAACACTATTAAAACATCTTGTTAGAGTTTATTTCAGATATTGAAGCATAAAATAGAAAAGTAAAGAAACTTCACCTGAGGATTTTTAAGAGATAAGAAAAAGAGAAACACCATTGTAAAATGGGGACACATCGCAATGTTCAAAAGATATTGTTTACATAGCTCAAGACACTCAAATTATTACAATATTACAACATTTTCTCAAGAGAGGAACTCTTTGGTAATGATAATTAAGATAATGATGAAAAGTGAAAAAATATATCAACCATGAAATAAAGAAATGAAAGCTGGTGAGATCAATGGAGTATTGAGACCTTTAAAACAAAAAACCAAATAATTTCCTAATTAATCTTCAAACTCTCTCTTGCTAGATACTTCAATAGACTTAAGCAATTGATTTAATTATTTATTCTTAATTCTACCAAGTCCATTAGTAAGAATATCAGTCCATATGTTAGAATTAGCCACATAGATGAGAGAAACATATCTTCAAAGAACTAGATCTTGTAGATAGTTGAAAAAGAGCTTCAAATTCCTAGTTCAATGATGATATAGAGGATTATTACAAATATCATTGGCTCCTTTATTATTTCAACTTAACTTTATGATACAATAAAGTTTCAGGTTGTCCAATAATGTATGAAATAATAATATGTTGTGGGTAAGCTTTGCCAGGCTTCTGAGTTTGGCTTTGGTAGTTGATGGGGAAACATTTGGCTTCCTCTTAGTCTTCCAGGAAATAAGAACTGCATAAACCATTCTGTGGCCAGAAAAGGATTTTCCGTCAAAATTACTACCCCAGTTGGAATCAGAGTAGCCTTTGAATCCAATTGGTGAACCATCAACATGAAATTGTGATTTGTCTGATTTGGTTCCTTGTGAATAGTGAAAGGCCCATCTCAAAGAGGCCACATGGTCTTTTGAAGGTTTTTCCAAAGCCTTATAGGGAGCAGAGCTTAAATATGCAAGGTCTGGTCTAGTACACAATACAAGATAGTTGATTTAGCAAACTTCTTTGTGATATCCCACTTCAGTTGTTAATCTTTCTTCCTTTGATGAAAGAAGATGAGTTCCTGGAATTCTTGGAGTGGAAATTGACTTTAAATCCATCATTTCAAATTCACAAAGTATCTTTTTTGACATATAATTCTTTGGATATGCTTATGGCTTGCAGCTTTCTGTCTTGAGAGACTGTAAGATTTGACTATGAAACTGATGATAATATTACTATTACTCAACATTACTATGTCTGTTCTTATGAAATATAATAATAATAAATTATTGTAGCCACAATTAAACAATTAAATAATTATTTCTTTTACATGTTATACACTACTAGTGATTATAACAGTCAGCAGTAATTGTCTACAGAAATCAATTAAAAGAAGAATTTTATAATAAAAACTCCTTTCTTAAAATAATAAAATTATTTAATATATAATTATCGTTTTCAAGAATAATTATAAAGGTAATTCTTAAAGGAAACAAATTTTGGAGAAAAACTTTAAGAATTAAAGATAAATGACTCACTTATACTCCAAAGAAGTTATTGAAAGATATAAGTAGAGAAATTTGGCGTAGAATTGTGGAGTTAAGGGATCAAAATGATTTATAGCTGGATTACAACAATCTATAGTTGGATTCTATGATTTTACGTCTGCCTGATTGATTCCAAAAGAATTAAAACACTTAAGAATAGTTTAGCTAATACTTACTTGTTGGTAACAATGATATAAATGGATAAGAAGATGATTTGATCTGGAAAAAACAGCAAGAGGAGGCCTCTTTTAAGTCAAAAAAAGCTCACAGAGGCGTGCCATGGAGCATACTGAAAAACAATTCAGTGAGAAAACAATAAACCCTCTTGGATTATTGATTGCATCATCTGTTGTCACGTAAGATTATCATAATTACTTAATTAATGCTTTTTATGTGACTACCAACCCCAATATGGTTAAGAATAAAAGGAGTAACATCTTTCAATCTTCTTTTATTCCAAATTAATAATTTATTTCTCAAAGTTATCAATTCTATTGGCAGTTTCATCACAGCTTGTAATTACTGTGAATTTTTGAAGATTCAGTGTTTCACATAGAATAGTCAAAAATGGACTGTAAGTAAAACTTTTAATTTTACTAGTAAAACTATAATTTTTTTTGGTTGTACCATAGATGATAAAGGTCTCCATTGGTCCTGAAATCTTCAGAGAGATTCATCAATAATTGTATTTTTAATGAATTTTTGAAGTTTTTACCTCATTTCTATGTAGAATTACAAATATCAGTGTTTAACTGGTTGCTATGAGGTAAATCAATGGATACAAGTCCAAAAAGGGTCTTAATTACTCTTTTGGTGCTTATCCATGGAAATTCATTAAGAATTTACATGGTTACAGGAGTCTAAGTAGCTCTTTGCCTCCTTGTCACATCAAAATAGCAGGCTATTTGTTATTTTCTTATAATTTACTGTAGTTGTAACATGGTAACCAAGTTCCCAAAGTCTTTTAGTTTACTAATTGGGCCAATATCAGCCATGGAACCAAGCTTTGGAGCTGTCCATGCCTCTGAGGCCTCAGAAGCTGGGTACCCTGGCTCTCTTTGATGTCTTTTGTCCCCCTTGCCTATTTTTCACGTCAAAATAGTAATTTGAGCTTAAAGTGAGATATCCACTATGGGTGTACCAAATGTCCATGTAGGAATACCATGATATCAAGTTCCCAAAACATGCATAACACTATTCTTAGTGTATATGTAACATGGGATTTCTCACATTCCCATTTCTTTGGGGTAAAATTAAGAAAAACAAATCTTTTCATGGATCTTTTATGTGGTATTGAATTATTTTCCATATTACCACCTCAAAGAGTTAATTTGAGCTTATTCACTCTATGGAGCTACCCTAGGTGAAGTTTTGTGTAGAGTCCAAATCTAGCCTTAAATCCATGGATTTACTTACTCAATAAAATGTTATTCATCTTTTCTGAAATCAAAAAAGATGAATTTTGGATATATGCATGACTTATTAGTTATTCATAATTCAAAATTTATTTTTAAGATAATTGTGGCCTATTTGGGTATGTAAAATATACCGCAAGGCTCACAGATACTTTGATTCCTGATGCATGTTGTATTTCAACCAGATCCTCCATTTTGAAATTTTCGTGAATATTTTGACAAACCTGATGTCTCCCCCTCTAATCATATCTTCTACATGCAGAAAGACCATCAACAGGTGGCCTCCTTCCCAATTAACAAAAATAAACAGATGGGAATTGCTAGCTTCCAATTTTTTTCTTTCAAAAGCCTCAGTCAGATTTCTGTCCCAGAATCCAGGGACCTGCTTGAGATCATTCAGTGATTTAACTAATTTTAGACCTGTTCCATATTCTTTCTTATGGGGAGACCCTTCAGGATATTTTATAAATACTCCTTCTTCATTCACCCAATTGAAAAAGCTGTCTTGACATCCATCTGATGGATTTTGAGACCCAATGGTTTGCAGTGTCTCAGTAAGAATTGGAGAGAATCCATCCTTCTGTAACAGGGGCTCATGGGAAAAACAAGAGTGGCCTGGCACTCAGTAATCAGGGAACTCACTTGAAAGACTCCAGATAATAAAGAAGATAAAAATAAAGAAATGAATTTCTCTAAGAAATATGCAGGTACAAAAGATGAGATGCAATAAGAGAAATAGAAGGCAAATTGCCAAAGAGCCAACCAAGTAAGTCCTTAACCACTGTTCCAACCTGCCAGAAGGTGAAATGTAATTAGTAAAGGATATTACAACCATAATCCACTGACAGGAAAATAAAGAAAAGAAAAGAGGTGCTAAATGACTGACTTGATAATATCAGTATTCCCTTAACAAAATGATAAGATAAATAAAGATAAAATAAAATCAAAATATATTAGTTAACTGGGAGAAAACACCCCAGGGTCAAAGGAGGCTGGTATATGTGAAAGATTGGGAGCTTGACTCCTTCAGGCTGGCAGCTAGTCTTTATGTAATACTGGAAGCTGTATTTATTGTCTGAGGGAATTTATACCTTGCCAAATTGGGAAATTAACTGGGTTGAATGATCTTCCCATGGTGGATGATTGAAAATACAGGTCCTCATAGTTCCAGAATGTATTTAATGAATGTGGTTGCCAAGGTGGATTGATGGAGCATTGACACTTGACAGATTGGTTTTGGAACTGCCTCTTGAATACCCCTTGAGAATGAATTTCCAGTATTCCCTTGGACGAATACTGTGAGTGAGAATATACAATGATGGCTTGATGGCATCATTGATATTTGAGAGTAACACTTTTCCTTGAGCCTTGAGGACTTCTCTGGATGATGTGATGCCTTGATGACCTTATGAAATGTTGAAATAACCTTATGAAATGTTGAAATAACCTTTTGAAATTTGTGCCATTGGATTTCTGGTGAGAAAATATGCATAATTGTGTATAACACCGTTTATGGCACTTTTTTTATTTGAGGGTGAAAGTGGTAATAGGTCTTTTGGGATGATGCCAGGAGGATATAAGTGAGAAATGGGTTTTGAGTGGCTTCAAAGGTGAAAAAGTTGCTTTGGGCTTTTCGCCAAATACAGCTTATACAGCTTCAAAACCGTATTTGCACAAAGTGCACAAAAAATGCACAAAATGCACAAAAGTGTGCAAAATGAACAAAACTGGCAATTCAGCCCCATTTGGCATATTTGCTATATTACATGGGAAAATGGCATAAAGTGGCTAAATAAAGCAAAATGCGCAAAATGTGCAAAATGTGAAAATCTGTATTACAAGCTTAAAAAACCAAATATAGGATTTTGGGATTTATTTTCCCTGTTGACTGGAAAATACTCAAGATTTCCCAAAAGCAGAAACTGGCCCAGAAAGGCCTGATGATGATTAAGGGGCCAATTTGGGCCCAGATAGTGAAATGAGAATAAAAAGGCAAAGAAGATGAAATTCCCAATTTGGCCAATGATTATGGATATGGCATCAATATACCATATTGAGGTCCAAGAGGGTGAATTTCCATGGTTGTGACACCTTCCCATATATGAGTCTCAAGGTATATCTTACATACCCAAATAGGCAACAATTAATATTAAAATAAATTCTGAACTAAAAATAAGCCATAATTCATGCATATATCTAAAATTTATCAATTTTTGATGTAAGGAAAACTGGATAGCTTTTTTGTAAGTAAACCCATGTATTTAAAGCTAGATTTGGATTCTACACAAGCATTCACCTAGGTTAGCTCCGTCAAGTGAATAAGCTGAAATTAACTCTATCTGGTGGTAATATGAAAAATATTTTAATACCTCATCATCAATACCACATAAAATAATTGTGAAAATTTTTGTGTTTCTTGATTTCACACCAAAATAATGGGAATGTGAGAAATACCATGCTACATCTACATTAAGATTAGTGTCATGTATGGTTTTAGAGCTTAAAAATACATTATTCTTACAATCAGCTTTGGTATGCCCATAGTGGATATCATTCAGGAAGCCCAAATTACTATTTATGATGTGAAAATAGCTAAGGGGGACAAAAGACATCAAAGAGAGCCAGGGTACACAACCTCTGAGGCCTATGAGGTGTGAATACCTCTAAGAAGTGGATGCATGGCTGATAATGGCTCAAATATTTTACTAAAAACTTTTGTAAACTTGGTGAATAAGTTAAACTCTTATTAAATCATAAGAAAACTGCAAATAAGCTGCTATTTTGATGTGACAAGGAGGTAATGAGCTACTCTGGCTCCTGTATCCATGTCAATTCTTTATCATTTTCCACTTATAAAGCCTTCAAAGAGTAATTAAACCCTTTTTGGATTAGTATCCATGCCTTTACCTCATGGAAACCAGCTACAACTGTGCTATTTGCAATTCTTTGTAGAAATAAGGTAAAAAAATTCAAAGATTCATTGAAAGTACCATTCTTAATGAATAATTTTGAAAAATTCAGTAAAAATGGATATAATAATGATCCATATAAGACCCCTCAAAGAATTGTGACTTAATAATCAAAATTAAAAGTTTTGCTCACAGTCTATTTTTGAAGATTTGATGTGAAACACTGAATTTTTAAAAATTCACAGAAAACACAACCTTTCATGAAATTTCAAAAAAATTGAAAACTTTGGGAAATTAATTTTCATTTTGAAATAGAATAATATTTACAGTTGTTTCTCCTTTATTTCTTAACCATAAATTGGTTGGTAGTCATGTAAAAGTACTGAATTAAATAATCATGATAATCCTATGTGACAACAGATGATCAATAATCCAAAGGTGATAATTTGTTTTTCACTCATTGGTTATTTGGTTTTCTCCATGGCACACCTCTGTGAGCTGTTAATGACTCAAAAGAGGCCTCCTCTTTCCATTTTTTACATATCATCTGGATATCCAATTATATCTTTAGTACCAAAAAGTATTAATTAATTCTTTTTTTAATTGTTTTAATTCCTTAAGAATCAATCACAAATATGTGAAATTATAGAATTATATTATTTACAACACTATTGAGCTAACTATCATTGTTGTATTACTGTTATAATGCCACTTTGATCCTTTAAATTCACAATTAATCTGTCAAAATAACTCTGACAATTATTTACAACATATTATTGGAGTAATGGTGAGTGTTTTTTATTTAATCCTTAAAGGTTTTCTCTAGTCATTGTTTTCTTCAAGAATTTCCATTATAGTTATTCTTGAAAAAGAGAATTATATATTAAAATAATCTTGTTACTCCAATAAAGAAGTTTTATTATTAAATACTTCTTGTAATTGATTCTTGTAGAAAATTACTGCTTACTTTTATAGTCACTAGTAGTGTATAAAAATTAAAAGAAATTATTAAGTAATTTATTATTTAATTGTCGTTATAATATGTTTAGTCATTGTATTTCAGAAAAGAAGTCATAGTACTGTTGATTAATAGTGATATTATCAACAGTTTCATAGACACATCTTACAATTCTTAACCTTGTTTGTAGCCTGCACAATGAAGCTTATATCTTCATATGTACAATCATCCAATGGTAGCTTTGATTTTTTATCAAGTCTTTATCATTAGTATTTCAAGCTATATGAGCTAAAAACTATGAATATATTCACTGATAATAAAAGTGCATATATCCAGGTATCTCACTAACTATTGGGTTTTCAGATATGAAATCAAAGATTCATGGATGTATTTTTTCAGTTTTGAATCCAATGATGTAATTTATTTTGCGTGTTTATTGATTGGCATTTGAGATAATCAAGAGTTTACTCCTTTGTATCAAATTTCTACTTATTTTAATTTTTTTGAAGATTTGAATATTAATTATTATTGTCAAAATAAGTTCTGTAATATTTTCTGTGAACATTTTGGATATTTTGTCATATTTCAAAGGCTCAAATTTCTGTTTCTCAATTATTCATCAAGGGATTTTGTATTTTTACAAAATTGTAAGAGTTTCCTTTTGCAATTAATCAATTTCTAATGTTTCTTTTTTTGTTTGAAGTATAGAGAATCTTTGAGATGGGCCATCATATGTTGAAGTTGAGCTGAGAGCTCAGATTGTTAGTATGAGACAAGCAGGAGTATCTTTTAGAGATATCTTCAATACAATAAATGTGGTAAAGCTAACTGTTTGAGATATAATTCACCAATTCAATAATCAAGGTCACTGCAAGACCGAAATAAAACCTGGATTTAGAAAAATTATGAATGATGATAATTTCTCTGACCTCAATGCAGATCTCAACAATCATCAAAGAGAAACAAATTCCAAATTGGTGAAAACGATTTCTAAGACCATCTCAAACTTTAGTGTCATTGAGGAAATCCACAATCTTGGAAATTCATTGTGTGTGGCACCAAAGAAGCGCTCCCTATTCCAAATCAATTTTTCTTTGCTTGGAATTATCTCAGAAATTTAATCACTGGAATTCCAATATAAAAGGCCACATTGTTTGGACCAATGAGTTTTTCTTTTAATTGGGCAAGAAAAGCCACCAGATTTGCATATGGTGCATCCCAAATGAAAAATGAAACCTTGCAAACCCGCAATTTAACCATAAATCTGGTTGCTAATCAATAATGATTTGGGAATGCTTCATTAAGTCCACAAAAGGACCCCTTGTTTTTTTAAATGGACCACTCAATGTAGAGACCTTCATTGCGCAAGTCTACAAACCTGCTCTCCTCTCCCATTTTTCAATAATATGGCCAACACACCACATATTCAAGGTCATCACCATATCATAATGATGGAAGATGGACCTCTATTAATAAAGCGAAATTCTTCAATGAGTGGTTCCAGGAAAATGATTTTGCAAAGCTACCATGTTCATCATGGGCTCTGAATCTCAATCCAATCCAAAATATTTGGTACAAGATTAGATCAAAAGTCATAAAAAACTACAACCCCCAAACCATTGAATTATTGCAAGCCTCAATTTTTGGTGCATGGAATGATGTTCCTGCACAATTTCTTACTGACCTCCTCTTCAACATGAATGAATGCATTAAATGTTTCATCAAACATAAAGGAGGTCCTACCAGATAGTATGCCATCTATCAGCTTAGCTTTAGCCAAATAGAAATGGCAATCTCTTGGATTTTCTTTTTGCAATTCATTGTCTTTTACAAAAAAAACCTTGATGTATAGTAGAACTATTATTAATATACTATTTCGTAAGGGTAGTGTGCTTCAAATACTTGTATTGTATCAGGAAGAATAAAGTATCAAGTTTTTGATAAAACATACCAAGTACTATTTCTTTAAACTATTGTGCAAAGAACACTTTGGCCAATTTCCTTAAAATTACGGGGCTCTTGAAAACCCTGTATTTTTTCCTTTTTAGAAAATTATAATTAAATCCACTCAACTTTAAAAGTTTTATGAATTTATTTACCTCTTTTATCAAAAAAAATAATTGATTAATTGATTAATTTATTTTCTTTTTTATGTTTAAAAAATTTAAATCAATAGTAGGTTTCAAATTCATTTAATTTTGAGTCAAAACAAATTTATAATTCAATCTAATTAGATGACCATTGTAGACAACACGTACCAAATTAGTTTGCTTCATTTGGTACAATTCTTGATCCTAATTTGAAAAGAATAAATCTGATCTTTTCTTCTTATTAATACCTGTGAGGTTTGGCTATGAGACTCTTGATAATAGTAACAAATATCAAGAGCACTTTGACTGTCCTCAGTAGAAAATATAATATAATTAAATATTATAACCAAAAATTAATATAATTATAAACAAGTAAGAATTTAATTATTATTAAATAAGTGAATAATAATAAAAATCATAATAATTATAATAAACTGTAATTATTCTATTATTATTGTATGAACTGACAGTTACAATAATAAGAATGTATAAAGCTCTTAATGAGACAATTATAAGTGGAAAACATTAATATTTCTCTACTTGGAAATAATATGAGTATTATTTATAAAAGGAGAATCACACACACTATGCAGAGATAATTATTGAAGAAATATCCATATAAAAAACTAATACTAGATAAAAAAGATATAGAATTTTGGGGAAAACTGACTTATAATATCTATTCAATACAAAAAGTAAAAGAAAGAATTTGTTGTATTGGATAATGTGTATAGTTGAATAAATTAATATTTCAAAAGTTTAAAACAACCCTTTTATGATAAAATAAGATTTGAGGGTTTTTAAGAAGAATTTGTGGATTTTAAAAGATATTTAAGACAATAATTTTATATGATAAAATATATGATTGGTGATTAGGACAAGAATATGACTTCTATAGATTCAATTCTTTAATTTAAGATTCATAAAGAATAGAATACTTATAAAATACTTTTAATAATAATATTTCATATATAATGAATATTCACCTGTTTAAATGTCTAATACAATTGGAATTATGATTGGTTATTGGAAAAAACAGTGATTTAAAGGCTCTGTATATGCCTTCATAGCAGCTCTCATAGTTTCTAATGGATATAGAGGGTGATCTCAGGTCAAAACTGAAAATCCATGCCTAAAGCAAGGTTCTTAACTTAAGGTAACTTATTTCTTATTCCAACTTAAGATCACCAGTGTTATTCGTAACTCCAATTAGCTTTAATCCTCTTTTGAGTAAGTTATTTTAAACTCAATCATATCATAAGCTAATTTATATTAAATTTAATCACATGAGCAACTTAAAAATAAAGTTTCAAGCAGAAATCTTTCAAAAGTAATTTTCAATTAATTTTCAAAAAAATCCTAATTTTCTTGTAGAATAATTAAAAGAAGTAATTTCAAGGCTAATTATGTATTAAATCTTTCTAAAAAAGATACTCAAACTTAATGTATACACAGATGATTGAACTGTAATCTGTGTGAAACTTGAAGCAAATCCATCAAAAATTGGATTTTTACTGAATTTTTGAAGTTATTGCTATTTTTCCATGTAGAATAGCAATACACACCAAACTTTAGCTTTTAATAAGGTTTTAACACTGATAACTTGAAAGTTTCAAGTTTATTTAAGCTTTCAAAGTTCCTGTAACCTTGATTACAAGCTTGCATAATGGGATTAACCCTTTGAAAGCTTGTAATTTCTGTCCAAATTGGGATAAAACCAGTTTAAACTTTGATTTTTGATCAAATTCTAATCTTAAACTTTAGGTAAGGTTTAAAATCCTCTAATACAGGTGGGAAACCTTAATTTATTCCTTGCAGATCCCAAAAGTTGGGTACCCCAGCTCTATTTGGTCTTTTTCCTTTGTCCCACCTTTCTGTGTGGGTTTTCCCCTTTATTCATTTGAAGCCATACTTTGGCCTTAAGCCACTTTAAATTGAGCTCATGCAGCATTTACACTCTGTATGGAAAATACTTAGCCAATTCATTAAATATACAAAGCACCTCAATTTCAACTAAAATCTTGGTAAGTGGGTATAAGCCTTATGCAGCTTTAAATTTAAGTTTATTTAAGCTTAAATTTGAAAATTTGAATTGTACTGTGAGATTCTTAAATCTTCTAACAACATCATAAATATCTGTTTTTGGGTATATCACCCTATGGGTCTACCTCAGGTGAATTTATGTGTAGAATCTTAAAATTACATAATAATTATAACTTTTTTTATCCAAAATAAAGTTATATTTAGTTTTTATTTTTTGTTTCCAATCCAATTGATAAGTATGTTTGAGACTAAATCAGCTGTACAAAAAGTTATTTGTCGCTTTATGGGTAAGTCATACATATCTCACAGGCTCACATTCCCTACCAACAACAGATATTGTACTACAATTTTTCATTGAATGGTATACACCCAATTGAATTGGGGGGTATACTTCACTGTCAAACCTCTCTACCTATACATTAAGTATGTAGAACATGCAATTAACACTGTTTATTGAGTAATTTTTCTTTTCTTTTGTCTTAATCTTCTGGGGATATTCTTGGACTCAGGAATTTTACTTTCTGAAGGCCACTCATCTTTATGTTGTGGGTTTCTTTATTTGAGAAAGTATTCTCTTTCATTTTTCCCCTAATTCATCTTTCTTTCAAGAATTTCAGAAACTTTTTCTCTTCACTTTGATCAAGTGGTGGTACTTCTAAGGGCTTTTCATTTCTTAAAGGAAATAATGCCTTATCACTGGAAGTATGATGCTTTACTAGACTAACAGGGAAGTTTGGATATTTATTTTTCAAATCTCTTGACATATCTTCTTGGAGTAATCCTCAATTATTTATAGATACCAAAATGAGCAATTTCTCTCAATAATATTCTAGCATGAGGTTTTAAAATATTTTGATGGAGTCTTTAAAGGGAATTCATGGAATTGATAAATCTTTCTTTAGATAATTAAGTCAAAGTAACATGGACTCTACAAATTGGGTACCTGTCTGTAATTTTGTCAGTATTCAATGCTCTGAAATCACCAACAACCCTTGATTTATAATTATGCCAAGTATCTATTACAGGGGTTGTCAATTCCACTTACTCATTGTGTGCTTCCTTTCTGAGAAATTTCAGTTTCATCAGCTCATTAAAATTAGCTTCTAATGCTTCTCTAGCTCTGGGGCTATCTGGGTAAGCTGGTCTTCTTAATAATGGAGGGCACGTTTCTTCCACATTAAGAATAATGTCCACTTCATGATCTTTAATAGCCCCAAGCTGTTCATTATCAGAAGCAAAGGCTTCTCTATATTGAAAGAAGATTTCAATAAGATCTTTGTTTATTGCTAATTATAATTAAGGACTGAGCTGTGCTTCAATCAATTTATATGCCACAAATTTGTCCTTATTCACAGCTTTTTACTTCTTTTACAAGAGTTATTCTCTTTTCCCTGGACAAAAAGCAAACTTTTTTCTTTTATTTTCCCCTATACTAAATATCTGTCATTATTATTATTAATATAAATACCATAAATATTGAGTTAATCATTCTCAATTATAAAATGTTGTGAAGTGCAATTATTCATAACAACAAATTCAACTTTCAGTATGATACTTCCTGAAGGGTGAGGAAATAGCATTTATGATTCAAGAATTCCCAAAGAGCGCATATCCTGGCTAGTACTGCTGAATTTTATACCTTCAATTGGCATTAAGCTTTCTTTCCAATTGGTATAAATCCTGTCAAGGTAATCTTTTCCAACACAAGTACAAAAGGCACCTGAGTCAAGATGTAGCTTGCTTCTCTGTTTTTTATCACAATATGAGTGATACAAGATGATCCAGCTGTATAACCTTTACCTCTGGCAGGTTTGGTTCTCTGCATTTTAGCATCTTGCACATGTATTAGATCCATACATTTTTCACTATATTGTGGTAAGTGAGTATGCAGCTTTGTGACTTCAAAGGATACATTTGTGTCCTCTATACTAAGTTGATCTGGTGGTTCTTCTTCTTCAGAAGGTTCAGAATCACTTTCATGTACAGATACAACATTTGTTTCTTTTGTGTCTTCAATTTCTATCTCATTGATTATTGTTTTCATTTGACAAGTACTAGAAAAATTAGATGTACTTCCACATTTATGAAATTTCAAAAAAGCTCTGTCTTGTGGTTTATTTGGTCTCTAAATTGGTTTCCCACTAGTCTAATTATCTATTGGTGTAAGATGTGACTATGAAACTGATGATAATATTACTATTAATCAATGGTACTATGTCTGTCTTATGAAATATAATAATAAAATATTATTATAACCACACTTAAATAATTAAAAATTATTTCTTTCACGTGTTAAACACTACTAGTGATTTTAACAGTGAGCAAGTAATTGTCTACAAGAATCAATTACAAGAAGATTTTTATAATAAAAACTTCTTTTATTAAAATAATAAAAATATTTTAATATATAATTATCTTTTGCAAGAATAACTATAATGGTAATTCTTGAAGAAAACAGATTTTAGAGAAAAACTTTTAGAACTAAAAATAAATCACTCACTAATATTCCAAAGAACTTATTGAAAGATAAGGTAGAGAGATTTGACGTAGAATTGTGGATTTAAGGATCAAAATGGATTTATAACAGTATTGCAACAATATATAGTTGGATTCTATGATTTCACTTCTTTCTGGCTGATTCTGAAGGATTTAGAACACATAATAATAGCTGTAACTAATACTTACTTGTTGGTAATAATGATTTAAATGATAATAAGATGATGATGTGGAAAAAACAGCAAGAGGAGGCCTCTTTTAAGTCAAGAACAGCTCACAGAGGCATGACATGGATCAAACTGAAAAACCAGTGAGTGAGAAAACAATAAACCTTTTTGGATTATTGATTGCATCATCTGTTGTCATGTAAGATTATCATAATTACTTAATTGATGCTTGTACATGACTACCAACCCCAATATGGTTAAGAATAAAAGGAGTAACATCTGTAAATCTTCTTTCATTCTAAAATAATCATTTATTTCTCAAATTTATCAATGTTATTGCCAATTTCATCACAAGATGTAATTACTGTGAATTTTTGAAGATTCAGTGTTTCATCTAGAATAGTCAAAAATGGACTGTAAGTAAATCTTTTAATTTTACTAGTAAGCTTGTGATTCTTTTTGGTTGTACCATAGATAATACCGTTTTCCATTAGTCCTGAAACCTTCAGAAATATTTATTAAGAATTGTATTTTTGATGAATTTTTGAGGTTTTTACCTCATTTCTACGTGGAATTGCAAATATTAGTGTTTCACTGGTTGCTATGAGGTAAATCAATGGATACAAGTCCAAAAAGGGTTTTAATTACTCTTTTGGGGTTTATCCATGGAAAGTCATTAAGAATTAACGTGGTTACAGGAGTCTAAGTAGCTCTTTACCTCCTTGGCACGTCAAAATGGCAGGTTATTTGCTATTTTCTTAAGATTTACAGTAGTTGTGACATGGTAACCAAGTTCCCAAAAGGTTCTAGTTTACCAATTAGGCCAAGATCAGCCATGGATCCAAATTTTAGAGCTTTCCACGCCTCTGAGGCATCAGAAGTTGGGTACCCTGGCTCTCTTTGATGTCTTTTGTCCCCCTTGCCTATTTTTTACGTCAAAATAGTAATTTAAGCTTAAAGTGAGATATCCACTATGGGTGTACCAAAGGTCCATGTAAGAATACCATGATATTAAGTGCTCACAACCTTCATAACACTATTCTTAGTGTATATGTAGTATGGGATTTCTCACTTTCCCATCATTTTGGCGTGAAATTAAGAAAAACACAAATTTTCACGGATCCTTTATGTGGTATTGATGATGTGATATTGAATTATTTTCCATTTTACCACCTCAAAGAGTTAATTTGAGCTTATTCACTCTATGGAGCAACCCTAGGTGAATTTTAGTGTAGCATCCAAATCTGGCCTTAAATCCATGGATTTACTCACTCAATAAAAAGCTATTCATCTTTTCTGAAATCAAAAATGATGAATTTTGGATATATGCATGACTTATGAGTTATGCA
This sequence comes from Austropuccinia psidii, assembly GCA_023105745.1. Lineage (NCBI taxonomy): Eukaryota > Fungi > Basidiomycota > Pucciniomycetes > Pucciniales > Sphaerophragmiaceae > Austropuccinia > Austropuccinia psidii. The sequence goes on from JALGQZ010000016.1 coordinate 21,505,887, forward strand.
TAATTCAAAATTTCTTTTTAAGATAATTGTGGCCTATTTGGGTATGTAAAATATACCTCAAGGCTCACATTCCCTCCCACCAAAAAATGAAATTGTACTAAAATTTTATCAATGATAGAAATAATAAAAAGCCCCAAAGGGGGGTTAATGTCCACTTCCCAACCTCTTCAAATTACTCAGATCAAGTGATTTAAAGCACATTTATAGACATATTCAGGCTTGTGGCCTCCTTTCATGTCTAAATCTTCTCAAGAGTTTATCTGAGTCAGGTATATCTGATTCTTCCAGCCATTCATCTTTATGTACCTGATTTCTATATCTGACAAGATATTCCCTCTGATTTTTACCCCTAAGTCTCCTTTCTTTAATGACTTTCTTTATCTTTTTGTCTTCATTCTGTTCCACTCGTGGGACAGTCAAAGGAGTTGGGTTCCTTAGAGGAAACAATTCTTTGTCAGCTGGTTGATAAGGTTTTATCAATCTGACTGGAAAAGTGGGGTGTTTATTTTCCAATTCACCACTCAATTCCACTTGAACTTCATTGGTTCCATGTAAGGAAACAATAACAAAAGGTCCTACATACAAATCTTTAAGTTTCTTTGGGCCTTTGATATTATTAAAATTCAAGGTTGAAACTAGAACTAAGTCCCCTACTTTGAAGTCGGGTACTTTATGACTCTTGTCCCACTTTTGTTTTGCATAATCAAAAGCATCATCCATACTTTGTTTTTCATGATGTTTTACTTTATCAAGCATTATCTTGAAGCTGGAAGCTGTAGGATGAATGTCAATCAAGTCTTTCCTCAGCGTGTCTGCTGGGAGTCTTGGATTCCATCCTTTTTCTAACATAGCAGGAGTTTGTCCTGTGGAAGAATGGACTGATGTCTTGTATGCTAATTCTAATGCAGGTATCAGAGTGCACCAGTCATTGGTAAAGCCATCTGAGTCTTTGAATTCTAACCCATAAGCACAAAATCTCCTGATCATGTCTTCTAAAGTTTGAATCATTCTCTCTGCTAGCCCATCTGTCTGAGGGTGATATGCTGTAGAGAATGATAACTTAGTCCCAAACAATCTATGAAGATTGGTCCAAAGTGCAGATTTGAACTTGGGATCTCTGTTACTTATGATGTTCTTAAATAATCCTGTATGAGAAATAACTCTACTCCATAGAAGAAGAGCTGTGTCCATAGCAGTGTCATCTTTATGACATGGTAAGAATATGGGAGTGTTGCTATATCTGTCTACAATGACTAAACAAGCATTACAGCTTTTGTTACCACTTGGAGGAAGTTTTGTGACCCAATCCATGTGAACAACTTCCCATGGGGATTTTGGTTCTTGAATATGGATCATAAGTCCAAATTTCTTGCCTGTACTCCTGTTTGCTTTTTGGCATCTGTCACAGGTGTGGCAATATTCAATGGTTTCTTTTCTCCAAGATGGCCACCATGCACAGTTCTTTACTTTTTCAAGTGTTCTGTCCTCTGACAGGTGTCCATAGTAGATGCTATCATGGCATTCATGAAGAATTGTATTGATAGTCAATCTGCTGCATAATGTCATTACACAAGAATGTTTGGTTCTGTGGTAAAAAATCCCATCAAGCAAGTGAAATCTCCCTTCAGAATAAGAATTTGTCCAAACTTCATCTAGTGCATTGACCAAAGATGTATTTTTGCAGTCTTTATCTAACAAAGAAGTCAAGATATGGAAATTCTTGTCTTGCTTATAAGATTCTCTAACCTCTTCAAAGAATTCAGTCCCAATATCAGATATATTAATCCCTTCAATTGGAATCTGTGGTTAAGCTTCCAAGGGTACATAAGCTGGGTTATCAGGAGTGTTGGCTAATTTCCACCTGCTAAGTCCATCAGCATTCTTGTGAATGTTTCCTGCTTTGTGGACTATATTCATGTTTCCTATATATTCCTGAATGGCTATTTGCCATCTCAACATGTGTCTGTTGGTAGTTTTCATGTTAAGAAGTGATTTTACTGCATTACAGTCAGTTATCACTTCAAAAACACTGCCATCAAGATAATAGTGTAATTTCTCAAGTGCCCATACCAAACATAAGCACTCCATTTGGCTTGCACCATATCTGGCTTCTGTTGGTTTAATTTGCCTTGAGATGTAACAAACTGGGCCTTCTGTAGGTTTGTCATCAATAATTTGGACTTGATGTAGGGCTGCTCCTAATCCATCTCCACATGCATCAATGTACAATTTAAAAGGAATATTCCAGCCAGGCATGAGTAGTAAAGGTTCTTCTGTAAGAGCTCTCCTTATCTTCTCATAAGCTTCAATTCTCTCCTGTGTCATCTCAAATACAGTCTGTTGATCACAGATTCTATAAAGTGACTTGGCTAGAATTGCAAAGTCTTTCAAGTGTTGCCTATAATAACTGGAAAACCCAAGAAAAGAAATCATTTCTTTTTTATTCTGGGGTATTGGCTTAAGTAACACTGCTGATACTTTGTTTTTGTCAATACCCAAGCTTAAACCAGAAACAATATGTCCTAATGCTTTGAGTTCTTCAAAACCAAAACTGCATGCCTTGAATGAAATTTTCATGTTCACTTCTGCAACTTTGTGAAGGACTCTTGCAAGTCTTTCAAGGTGCAAATACCATGAATCAGAACATATGATAATATCATCAATATAAATGATAAGCCATCCTTCAGACAATTCTGTGGTAAATATTGTGTTCATCATTCTTTGATAATGGGATGGAGAATTTTTAATGCCAAATTGCATTCTAAGATACTCATAAATACCACAGTGAGTGATAATTCTAAGTAATTTCTTAGCTTCAGGCGTCAAAACATTCTGATGGAAACCTTTCAATGCATCCATTGATGTTATATACTTGGCTTTAGACAATTGAGTTGAGGTTTCTTGAATTCTAGGGATTTGATACCTATCTGGAACTGTGTAGGTATTCAATGCTCTGAAATCCCCAACCATTCTTGACTTGTCATTATGCCATGCAATAATAACAGGTGTTGTCACTTCAACTTCCTCATTATGGCCTACTTTTCTTAGTACACCAAGTTGGATTAACTCTTGGATATGTTTTTCCCAGGCTTCTCTAGCTCTGGGACTGGCTGGATAAGCTGGTCTTCTAAGTACTGGAGTATATGGCCTGTCAATATTAAGAGTAATATCAACTTCATGTCCCCTTATAGCACCTAATGGTTCATTATCAGAGGCAAATTCATTAGTTTATGTGTATAACACATTAATAAGTTCATTCCTCATCTTTGGTGACAATGATGGATTAATTTGTGCTTCAACAAGTTGATTAGACACAAATCCATCTTTGTAAGTATCCTTGACAGAAGATACTACAGATATTTGTTTTGGAATATTGGAAAAAGAAAATTTTTGTCTTTTGTTATCCCCAATTGTGAAATATCTGTCTTTATGGTTATTTATGTCAATACCATAGATATTCAAGTAATCATTTCCAAGAATGATGTGCTGAGATGTGCAATTATCCATTACAACAATCTCAGTTTTCATCCTTACACTTCCTGCTGGGTGTGGAAATACAAGATTAGTGTCTAATATACCCAAGGAGTACATATTGTTACTGGCACTACTAAATTGCACACCTTCTATTTGTAATAGATGGTTTTTCCATTCAGGAAGTATAATTTGGAGATAATCTTTGCCCACACAAGTGCAAAATGCTCCTGTATCCAAATTTACTTTGGCTTCAATATCACTCATCAAAACTGATGTGATACAGGATGCTCCAGCAGTGTAAGCCTTTCCTCTAGCAGGTTTTGTTTTACACATTCTGGAATTCTGGATATTGATCAGGTTTCAGCAATCCTCACTGTACTGTGGCAAGTGGGTATGGACTTCTGTGACCTCAAGGAAAGCTGTAATGTTTTCAATGGGATAGTCCTCCACTGGTGTATCTTCAGAGACTTCAGAATCTTGATCAGACTCTTCTTTCTCTTCAGTACACTGAATTTCTTCAATGACCTGAACTTCATTGATTTTTGTCTTTTTGGTGCAAGTGTTTGCTAAATGTGAAGTACTTCCACATTTATGACACTTCAAGGCAGGTCTTTCTGGTCTTTTATCCTCTCTGGGAATCTTTGGGATCATCTTGGATTCCATAGGAATTCTAGTCCAAGTTTTACCAATTCTTGTTCTGGTAATGATATCTTCCATTGCATTAATGTAGTCCTCTGTTGAACAGGGCTCTACACATCTGCTTTTGATAGCATGTTCCAGTTCACCTCCACACTTTCTTAATATCTTCATATTAATCATAGTGTCAGACATATCTGGTTGTAAAGCAGATAATCTGTCTTTTTGTTTGAAGAACCAAGTAAGTGGTTTATCCTTCTCTGAGTTAAAAATGGCACTTTCAAAAGCATTTTCCATTTTAAAACTCCAAGAATTGTTGGCCCATTTGTTAATCACTTCAGATTTCCACCAAGACCAATAATGTTTTCCATGATCCATCCTCATCTTGTAATACCATTTCTTTGCAGTCCTGGTAAACAGAGAGTGTAACTTCCCCACTATGATTTCATCATGTATATTAAAGTCTTCTTGTAACATATCAATAGTCCTGATGAACTCAATATGGTTATATCCTCCTTCACCAGAGAATGATGGCCATTCTTCTAATTTGGGAATATCTTTGACAGAGACAACATTTTCTCCTAGAAGTGGGGTAAAACTTCCTTTAACAGAATGTTTTTCTTCAGCTAAAGGTGTAGAATGTCTTGGCACATGTGGCTCATAATTCTTATGAATTTGTTCTATATTTGCAATGATTTCATTCTTTAACTTCTGCCTTTCACTGTCACTTTTTGCTAAATGTGTAGCAAATTGATTAGTGTTTTCAACTATCTTCAAGACATGATCTTGTAGAATCTTAAGTTGATCATTCATTTTAAAAATAGAAAGATCTTCCATTTCATCATTCTGAATCTGACATTTACTCTCAATTCTGCTACAAGCATTGGTAATTGAATCAAATCTGGCATTTGTTAATTCATACCATTCAGTATATTTCTTGTCATGTTTTTTCAATTCATTAATATCTGATGTAATTTTAGTTAACTTTGAGTCAAGTTTACCAATTTCTACATATATACTACTTTGTACATGATTTATTTGTGTGGAAAGGTCCTGTTCATCCTTTCCTGCTCCTTGGCTGTGAATTCCATGAGAGTTCTGGCCATATTGAATACACTGTCCACTGCTGAAGGCTCCAATTTGGGGATCCTGTACCCTTGTGGGTAAGGTCTGTGCCAATTTGCTTTGCCTTTGCCCTTTCCTTGATGGCTCTTGGGACCTCTCTGCTTCTTCTGAGGTCTTTTGGGCTTGTCTTTGGACACTTCTGGAGCTGGTTTGGAGCTGGTAGGCGCCACTGGGGCCTCTGTCTCCAAAGCTGGAGTCATTTCCAGTTCCTTCTTCTGGTCTATGGATAAAAGACTTTGGTTCTTCAACCAATTCTTTATCTTTTTGGCCTTGTCTTTGGAAGACAGTGGGCTCCATCCTCCTAAGAGTTCAATGGTCTTCTCCTGACCCAGAAAGCTCTTGATGTGTAAGTAGGAGTTCATGGCCCCCTGCCAAAGGCTTGGGCATAGTTCCCACTCCTCTTCTTTGGCTGCTCTGAACCAATTTTTATACTGGAATTGATATATTTCTATTGCTGCCACTTGAAAATGGTTCAGCCCTGGAAATATGGTCATGAATAAGTTCAGGCTCAGACTTCACGTCAAAATCTGTTGGTACAGACCTTGGGGAATGGGGGGCAACTCTGGCATCCTCCAAATGTGTCTTTCTTGTGGAAGACTTGGCACTTCTGGATTTGGTCTTGCCTCTTCCTTGTCCACACCCATCTTGTTGGACTGAATAGTTGCTTCCATTTCTGGTATGCACCATTTCCACGTCAATTTAAAGATAAAAGGTGAAAATATAAGATAAAATACACACCTTTTGGTGGTAATTTAGCCTTTTCTGAGTTAAATAAGGTGCCTCTTTTAGCAATTTGCACCTCAATACTGTCTTCAGATTCTGCTTCTGAAGATTCTGGACTAGTAATATATCTTTTACTGAGTCTGTTGCCAGCTGCACAGTATTTGATTAAAGACACTAGAAAAAATTATTTTTTATACTTTTTCAAAATATTTTTAAAGATTTTTTATAAGTTTTATATTCTTTAACATTAAAAAAATTCTTCTTTTTAAAGAAAAAAAATATTGAAATTCAAGATTTTGAATGAAAATTAATTCAGAGTAACTCAAAGAATAATTTTATAAAGTTTTGGATGTGAAAAAGCCACGTGTAAAAACAGTATAAAATTAAACCAAATTCCTCAATGAAAAAGATTTCCAAAACAATTTCAAAAATAAGAATTATTTTAACTTTAAAATGAAAGAAAAAAATTATTAAATTAATATATTTTAGAGCTTAAAAACATATTAATTAAGGGTACAAGGTTCAAAAAATATGGCCAGGCCCCCAAATGTAAGATTTGGTAGGTATGGTGGTTTTTTAAAACACAAAAATGAAGTCTAGAATATGATTAAAGCCAAGTCTATGGATAAAATCATGGCCAGGCCCCCAAATGTAAGATGTGACTATGAAACTGATGATAATATTACTATTAATCAACAGTACTATGTCTGTTCTTATGAAATATAATAATAAAATATTATTATAACCACAATTAAATAATTAAAAATTATTTCTTTCACGTGTTAAACACTACTAGTTATTTTAACAGTGAGCAAGTAATTGTCTACAAGAATCAATTACAAGAAGATTTTTATAATAAAAACTTCTTTTATTAAAATAATAAAATTATTTTAATATATAATTATCTTTTGAAAGAATAATTATAATGGTAATTCTTGAAGAAAACTAATTTTAGAGAAAAACTTTAAGAATTAAAAATAAATCACTCACTAATATTCCAAAGAACTTATTGAAAGACAAGGTAGAGAGATTTGACGTATAATTAAGGATTTAAGGATCAAAATGGATTTATAACAGTATTACAACAATATATAGTTTGATTCTATGATTTCACGTCTTTCTGGTTGATTGTGAAAGATTTAAAACACTTAAGAATAGCTGTAACTAATACTTACTTGTTGGTAATAATGGCTTAAATGATAATAGGATGATGATGTGGAAAAAACAGAGAGAGGAGGCCTCTTTTAAGTTAACAACAGCTCACAGAGGCGTTCCATGGACAAAACTGAAAAACCAGTGAGTGAGAAAACAATAAACCTGTTTGGATTATTGATTGCATCATCTGTTGTCACGTAAGATTATCATAATTACTTAATTGATGCTTTTACGTGACTACCAACCCCAATATGGTTAAGAATAAAAGGAGTAACATATTTAAATCTTCTTTCATTCTAAAATAATCATTTATTTCTCAAAGTTATCAATGTTATTGCCAATTTCATCACAGCACATAATTACTGTGAGTTTTCAAAGATTCAGTGTTTCACATAGAATAGTCAAAAATGGACTGTAAGTAAAACTATAATTCTTTTTGGCTGTACCATAGATAATAAAGTTCTCAATTAGTCCTGAAGGTTTCAGAAAGATTCATTAAGAATTGTATTTTTAATGAATTTTTGAAGTTTTTACCTCATTTCTAAGTAGAATTGCAAATATCAGTGTTTCACTGGTTGCTATGAGGTAAATCAATGGATACAAGTCCAAAAAGGGTTTTAATTACTCTTTTGGGGTTTATCCATGGAAATTCATTAAGAATTGACGTGGTTACAGGAGTCTAAGTAGCTCTTTACCTCCTTGGCACGTCAAAATAGCAGGTTATTTGCTATTTTCTTAAGATTTACAGTAGTTGTGACATGGTAACCAAGTTCCCAAAGGGTTCTAGTTTACCAATTAGGCCAAGATCAGCCATTGATCCAAGGTTTGGAGCTGTCCATGCCTCTGAGGCCTCAGAAGTTGGGTACCCTGGCTCTCTTTGATGTCTTTTGTCCCCCTTGCCTATTTTTCAGGTCAAAATACTAATTTAAGCTTAAAGTGAGATATCCACTATGGGTGTACCAAAAGTCCATGTGAGAATACCATGATATTAAGTGCTCAAAACATGCATAACACTATTCTTAGTGTATATGTAACATGGGATTTCTCACTTTCCCATTATTTTGGGCTGAAATTAAGAAAAACAAAACTTTTCACGGATCTTTTATGTGGTATTGAAGTATTTTCCATTTTACCACCTCAAAGAGTTAATTTGAGCTTATTCACTCTATGGAGCTACCCTAGGTGAATTTTAGTGTAGCATCCAAATCTGGCCTTAAATCCATGGATTTACTTACTCAATAAAAGGTTATTCCTCTTTTCTGAAATCAAAAATGATGAATTTTGGATATATGCATGACTTATGAGTTATGCATAATTCAAAATTTCTTTTTAAGATAATTGTGGCCTATTTGGGTATGTAAAATATACCTCAAGGCTCACAATTGGGGGTTTAAACCAATTTCTACCAATTTTTGTTCTGGTAGCAATGTCTTCTATGGAATTAACATAATATTTTGCAGAGAAAGGCTCAATAAATCTGCTTCTTATACAATGCTTGAGATCACCACCACAGTTTCTCAATATTCTTTTATTTACCATTGTTTCAGACATATCAGGATTAAGGGCAGTTAATCTGTCCTTCTGTTCAAGAAACCAGGACATGGGCCTGTCCCTCTCAATATTAAAAATGGCTTCTTCAAAAGAATTTTCCATTCTAAATCTCCAGGAATAATTTTCCCATTTATAAATAATTTGTTCTTTCCACCAAGGCCAGGAGTTTTTACCATGGTCTTGTGACATTTTATAATACCATTTATTTCCTGATTTGGTAAATAATGAGTGTAATCAGGCACTTAGGTATTCATCTGGTATGCTAAAGTATTCTTTAAGAATATCAAATTTTCTCATAAATTCCATATTCTTCTATTCTCCTTTATCAATGAAGGTTGACCATTCTTCTAACCTGGGAATGTCTTTAAAATTACAGGTAGTTTCCACTTCTACATTGCTTGAAATTGTATGATGTAAGTCATTTTTTAATTCAACACATATTTGTCAAGAATTTGTGTGGACTATCTTTGTAACTCATTTTTTAGTGATATATTGTTAATGCTTTATTGAATATCTTCTTTCAACTCAAGGATTGCTTTATCACCTTTTTTAAATTGTTTTTGGAAAAGAGCTGCATTAAGACCAGTTTAATTTTCCAAGTTTCAAACTTGTATTTTTAAATCTTTCAATTTTTTATGCATAAAAGAAATAGAATTATCATCTGGTTGATTGAGAAAAGTAACTTTGGACTCAATTCTCTCAGAAATATGTGTTAAAGACAAAATATTTTCTTTATTCAGAGTTTCTAGACCAATAATTTTCTTTTGTAATTCTTTCACTTGTAAAATTTCTCAACCCAACTTTTGTTGGATATACTCAAAATTGTTAAGCTTTGCTAAAATTTCTTAATTACAAGTTTTACAAGGTTTATTTCTTTGGAAAGGATTTATTGATTATTTCTTCCTCCTTGTTTGTAATTCTATCAAAGTTCTTGCCATATTGAACACATTCTCCATGGCTGTCTTTTCCTTCCTTCAAATTCTGTATCTCTGAAGGTAATGCTTGTTCCACTCGGGCTTTTCCTTTCAATTTCCCTTTTGATTGCTTTGGGGGGTTTGCATTCCCTTTTTTGGCACTTGGTGAGGCAGAATCTTGCTTGTGGAGACTTGAGGAGCATCCACAGGGCTGTTTTCCTTCTTTTGGTGCTTTGACAAAATGTTTTGGTTTTTAAGCCAACCTTTTATTTTTTGGACTTTTACTTTGAAAGACATGGGTGTCCAACCCTTCAGAAGGTCTTTAGGTTTTTCCAGAACCAAGAGCTTCTTCACTTGAAGGTAAGAGTTCAATTTCCCTATCCACACTCTGGGCAGAGATTCCCACTCCTGCTGCTTTGCCACCATAAACAAGTTCTTGTACTGAGACTGGTATATTTCCAGTGCTGCCTGCTGAAATTTGTTAAGATCTGACAGCAGGAATAGCAGTTATGTCAGCTTCTGGACTCTCAAGAAGAGTGTCAAAGGTTATTTCTGACCTTTTGAAACTGGTGGAAGTTCTGTCATTGCCCATTTGTGCCTCTCCTCTCTGCTGACATTCTTGTCTTTTGGATTTATGACTTGAATGTCCTGTTCCAGATCTATTTGATTGGATGCAGTAGTTACTTCCACTTCTAGTAAGAGTAATTTCATGTCAATTCAAAGAGAATTGGACTAAGAAATGGATTGAATTCACCTGCTTGACCTTTAAAGGGTTCTTTTGTAATTAATCCACTTGGCACTGGACTGATTTGCATTTCAATGCTTGACTCTGACATACTTGGAGTAAGAAGAGCTTTCTCTTCTGGTTTACAGTAGAGAAATACAAGATTATAATTTATTTTCTTAATTAATAATAATAAGAATAGCTTATTAACTCAACTTATTCAATAAAGTTTTTTCAATGTATCTTATGGTAAATTAGGTCAAAAATAAAGAAAATTGTCTAATGAGTAAAGAAAAATATTTTTGAGTAAAGATTTCTAACATTCACAAAAAGTTATTTAATTCTTTATTTCCTTCAAATAAATGATGATTATACAATTAATAAGTTATTAATCAAAATTTTATTATTCTACACTTTATACTAGAATAAGCCAAAGAATCAATTTCAAGTCTTTGAAGTGAAAAGGCCACTATTTAGGCAATAGAAATGTGCCCCAAATCACTCAATAGTATATTTTTGCAAAAAATATTCTTAAGAAGAACTTTATTAATATTATAAAGATCATTTATAAGGGATAAGTCCCAGAAAAGCCAATCTTAAAGTAAAGATGGAAATTTTACGTTGAAAAAGAATAAAATAAGGTCTAGAATATGATTTATGTCCCAAAGATTCGTTAAAATCACGGCCAGACCCTCAAATGTAAGTTTTTCTATGAAATTCTTGACAATAGTAACAAATATTAATAGTACTATGACTTTCCTCAGTAGAAAATATAATATAATTAAATATTCTAACCACAAATTGATATGATTTTTGAAAAAAAAAATCAAAATTATTAAGTAGTTTAATAATTATAAAAAAATTATGATTATTCTATTCTTAGTATGGTTGCTGAAAGCTAGTATAGTAAGAATTTATCAAGCTCTAATGAGACAACTATATGTGGAAAATATTAATATTTATCCATGTATAAGTGATATCAATATTATTTATAAAAGCAATATCACACACACTGTGGAGAGATCATTCTTATGGAGAAATGATATATAAAAAAGCTGATACTAGATTAAAAATATATAGAATTTTAGAGAAACCTTACTTATAATATTTATTTAATACAACAAGTCAAAAAAACAACATTTATTGTAGAAGCTAATATCTATAGGTTAAAAACAAAGCAAAAAATCAACATTTTAAAAGATAAAAACAACTTTTTCATTATAAAAGAAGATTGAGGGGCTTTTAAGAAGAATTTGTGGATTTTGAAAGATATTTAAGACAATAATTTCAGGGTATTGGTAAACCCATGTAAGCAATTTAGTAAAAACATGCAAGCCCTTATGTGCTTTTGCCATGAATTGGTAAAATCCCATATGGGGTGGTTTTTAATTGAAATATAGCTAAAAAAAATATCTTCATTGGGCAAAAACCCATTTATGGCATTGTTAACTCCATAAATGGAATAAATGCCATTATTAATGCCAATTATGGCATTTTCAATTCCACAAACGGAATCTCTATTTTGTTTTTGAGACCATTTAGGGCACTTCTAATTCCATAAATGACATTTTTATGTCACTTTTAATACCGTTTATGGCATTCCCAGGTCATTTTTGATACCATTTATTGCATTAAACATACCGTTTATGGCATTAAACATGCCATTTATGGCATTCCTAATGTTATTTATTGAACTTTTAATTCCAGTCATGGTATTTTTAATGCCATTTATGGCACTGTCAATTTGACTAATATGGTAAATTGAATTTTCAATTCAATTGATTTCATAAATGAAATTTTCAACTTACTTGAAAAAATCAACAAAAAACATACAAAAAGCCCTTTTTGGGCCTACCATTGTCCCACCAAAAAAATGCCAAAATTTTGGATTTCTTGTTTTTGATTCTCAAGCTTTTTCCCTTCATTTTAATGAAAATTAGAAATTAATAAGTGGGAAAATGTTTAATGAATTTTTGTAAAAAATATGCCATTTTGCCAAATTGGCCAATTTGAAGAAATTCAGAAAAAAGAAATTGAAAAAAAAACTTGGGGATCTTGACATCCCATGTTATAAAAAATATGGCAAAAAAAATTTAAAAAAATCATCAAAATTAATCCTGGGGAATTTTTCCAAAAAAATAGGCCACTTACATGTTTTTACCATAAAATTACATTTTTTGGCCATAAAGTGGTAAAAACACATAAGGGCTTACATGAGCTTACCAACACCCTAATTTTATATAATAAAGTATATTATTAGTGATTAAAACAATAATTTGACCTCCATGTTTTTAATTCTTTAATTTAAGATGAATAAAGAATAAAATAATTAAGAAATACCTTTAATAATAAGATTTTGTATTGAATCGAGCTTTATGTGTTTAAATGTCTAATCTGATTGGAATGGTAATTTTCTATTTGCATAAACAGTGATGTAAAGGCTCTTTTTATGTCTTTAGAGCAGCTCTCATGATTCATAATTGATATAGAGGGTGTGCTCAGGTCAAAACTGAAAAGCCATGCTTAAAAATAAGGTTCTTGACTCAAGGTACCTTTTTTTCCTCCCCTTTAAATTACCAGTGTTATTCTTAACTCCAAGTAACTTTAATCCACTTTTGGATTAAGTATTTTGAGCTTATTTATATTAATGCTCATCACATGAACAACTTGAAATTAAAGTTTCAAGAAAAAATCTTTTAAACTGAATTTTCAATTAATTCTTAAATAAATCTTAATTTTCACTAAGAATAATACCAAAGGCTAATTACCAATTGATCCTGTTTAAAAATGATACTTAAATTTTTATTTATACACAGATAACATGAAATGAAAGCTGTGGAAAACTTTCAAGGAAATCCATTAAGGATTGGATTTTTAATGAATTTTTGAAATTATTGCTATTTCTCCATATGATAGAGAAATACACACCAAACCTTAAATTTTGATAAGGTTTTAACACTTATAATTTACAAGATTTTGAACCTTAATCTAAGCGTTGACAGCGCTTAAAACCTTAATTACAAGCTTGCATATTGGAATTTCCCCTTTTGAAGCTTATAATTCCTGTCCAAATTGGGGATAGAACCATTTTAAACTCTAATGTTTGATCAAAGTCTAATCTTAAAGCTTAAATAAGGCTTAAAATCTTTCAATACAGGTTTAAAGCCTTGATTAAGTCCTTTCAGATCCCAAAAGCTGAGTACCACAGCTCTATTTGATCTTTTTCATTTGTCCCACCTTTCTGAATGGTGTTTTCCCTTTTATTTATTTAATGCCATACATTGTCCTTAAAGCACTTTAAATTGAGCTGATGCATGCTTTAAATTTTGTGTGGAACATTCTTAGACAATTCAGTCAATATACACAAAACCTCAAATTTAACTAAAGCTTTGGTAAGCTTGCATCAACCTTATGCAACTTTAAAGTTAAGCTTAAATAAGCTTCAATCTAACAATTTTTAAAAATGTTAAAAAAGTTGCAATTGTACTGTGAGATTCTTAAATCTTATAGTGAAATAAGAAATATCCATTTTTGGGTGTAATGCCCTATTAGTCTACCCTAGGTTAATTTTTGTGTAGAGTCCAAAAATGATTTAATAATTGTAACTTTATTTATCCAAGATAAAGCTATATTTAATTTATTGTTTTAAGCTCAATTGATAAGTATGTTTAATACTGAATAAACTGTAAAAAATGGTTATTTGTGGCTTTATGGATGTGTCATACATATCTCACAGGCTCACACTACCACATCTTGCAAAACCTTTTCTTTAATCAATTTTTTCATCAATCTTACCAACTTCATCCTTACTTTACTCTTTAATCAATTATTGACAGCGTTTTTTTTCAGAGGTGGATACTTCTCAATCATCAATATTTTCTTAATTCAAGTTAATACTCTATTGTAAGATATTGACCATCTTTTTTTTAATTGTTAGATACTCAAAAGGTGGGATATGAGTAGTTCCAAAAGCCTGAATTTTGACCCTTTGCGTTTTTGTGAAGAGTCAGTATCCTCACTCAATAATAGCATAATCCACTCACTAACTGAGATAATGAAACCTGGAACATCAAACAAACAAAAGAGAAAAAGACATACAAAAGCCCAACTAGCTGATGGTGAGAATCAATTCGATTATCTCAAAGAAAAAGAGAGAAGAATGCCACAGGAGAAAATTGAAATTAATTTTAATTCCAAGTTCATAAAATAGTATTATGAGATAATCTGCTCATATATTGAAGATGAGGGCAATTACAATGGTGAGGTAGGAGTCCTCTATTCTCATCACTCTTACTGAGAATTTTGAATGTAGATTTTTTTGGGAACCCAAAGGAGTCTTTTTGGGGAATTCAAAATGTAACCTGCATACAAGCATTTGATAAAATTGCTAAATTTCTAAATGAGAACCATAAAAATTGTAATATTGATTTGGATAGCCACAATCTACAGAAATTTTAGTTCACATATAAAAAGAAGATTTATGATACTTTAAGGTGGGAAAATGATATGGGTTCTGGATCAAGAAATGAGGATAATATTGACCTACCAAACTTATTAAAAGGTAATCTCCCAAGCTATTAGCGCATGCAATCAATATTTGGTGAAAGAGAAACAGTATTACCATTTTCAACATATGATAATGGTGTTCTTGAAGTCAATGGAAGAGCTGAGGCCATGAAGTGCCACCAGCAGTAAAACAGCTTACCCATAGACCTAGAAGAGGTGGAAAATACTGATTCAAACCTTGGTGATGATAGTTTCTGCATAATTAACTATGGCAACAATCAGCAAGAAGTAATTATTACTGAGAAGGGAAACAGAAACTATAGCATTAGGAGTAAGACATCTTCTGAAAAGAGCTAATAAAATGATTCAATCTCAACAAAAACTTGATCACCAACTGTTTCAAATAAGAGGGGGAAAAATGAAGTCCCATTGTAAGGAGCTAAAAAAGGAATTTCTCAAAAATCAAAGAGACCCAAAGACTCCTCAAAACTAACCTCAATTGATAATTGGCTAGCATTTCAGGTTCAATCTATAACAAAGCATCTTGACTATCAACTAGAGAAAGATGAAGACCAAAAAAGCTACCAGCACAATAAGGACATAAAGAATTTGGCACATGAAGTGGAGGAGGCCAATTGCAAAAATTTATGGGTAGAGAAGGATGATGAATTCCACATGTTGGAAATAGAACATCAACATCAAGAGCTTCAATTCTGAATTTCTTCTACCATAAGTTTGGATAATATTTAAGCTGTGAACAAGTGTCTTGAGAATGGATCAAGCCCTGATGATATTGAGAATTTAATCAAGATAACCTTGAGTTAATTAGAAAAAACAATGTTCCTCACTCATTTCATACTTATGTTTGATTTGAAACATGGATAATTAAAATTATGCTTTTGAAAAAAAATACAATTGTTGAATGATTCAAATCTGATACTACAATCACTCATCTATATAGTACCATAATGGCAAGGCCCAATCTGATGATTTTTCAGCACAAATTTTCTTTTAATCCATTACTTAAGAAAATTTTCAGTGAAATCCAGTTGGTTGTTTTCATTTGGATGTTCATTTTCCACTTACTCAATTTCTAGTTTGTCCCATTGATTGTTAATATGAGATAAGATGTTGTGCAAGATACAACATCCTTTAATCCACATTAAAATATTCTTCATGTTATCCTGCTTATACAGGATCACTCGCATCTTCTTCAAAGAGCACAATCTACCCTTCAGAACTACTATGCAGTGTTCATTGCATACTCTTGACCATTCAAAACAATTGAATTCTCTATTAAAAAGTATGATAGCTGTTGGGGTCTTGTAGTATGGAATCAAATTATCATTTGTGCTATAGGCTGGATCAGGCAGCAAATATTTTCCTTTTAAGCTCTAAGCTTCAATAATTTGACTTATGAATATGATAATTAGAAAACCTTTACCTTTTTCAAAGGAAAATTCATTGTGCTTATATATCATCATTTCTTGATACACCTCAGAGTCCCCACACAATCCTGGCCAGCCTGTGAGAAGCCCAATGATACTCTATTCACAGTCAAAGACAATATGTGCATTAGCTTAGTACCTCTTTTTCCTTTCAAAAAAGGTCTCACCATCCATGCAGGTTTTTTATACATAGGGATAGTTCTCCCATCAATGAAGCCTATACATCCATCAAAACCTTCATTCTTCATAAACTTTGAGATCTTCTGCCTTCTTGATGAATCTAGCTACCTGAAGTATTCTTGGTCCAAATAATTTATGGAAAAAACAGCCCTCCTTGATACCATAACCACTGTCCCTCTTCCAATTTTCAAGTTTTGTGCTATTCTCCCAATTGGAGTGCCATTACCATTGGAGCCTATTCTTTCAAGAGTAATGGTCAATTGATGTGATACAGGAAGCTTTTTGTTGAAGAAGTTGTTTTGAAATACGAATTATCTTTTATTTGTGAGTTAAATTAATAAATTCTTCTTTGGTTGTTCTGACTGATTGCTTAAAGTACTCATCCCTCATGTAAAATGAAAATTCTATATCATAGGTCTCATTGCATTTCATTACTTGGTTTCTTTCTAAGTATCTTGATTGAAGAATTTCTCCCAAGGCATCTCTGAACACATTCACCTTATTATAAGTTGAATCTCAGAGGATTTGTTCTGTTATATTACTGGGTGAAATGGATCCAATAGTGAGTGTGACTTAGAAGCCTAACAGTTTGTGTATTAACACTTGTTGCTTCTCCTTCTCTGCTGAATCCCATTTCTCAATTACATGCTTAATTTCCTCTTTCTTCTTGATAATCTTAGGAATGATTGAAATAATGTAACCCCTTTTGATGATTATAAATCCATAATACTACCAGAAAGACTAAAAAAATTGAATTAGAATATTGGAAGCATCAAAAATTCAATATTAATTCATATGTAAAAACATTGACATACCAGTATATTTAGATTCTTAATCAGGGGTTTGAATTGAGCTTTATATGAGAATAATTTAGAGGTCATTTTTAACATGATGATTATTTTTATTTTTCATCAAAATTTGTTAATCTTTGTTGAAGATGTTTCACTGGTGATTGAGTGAAGCTTATGAGGTCATTGGTGATAATTTTTGATCACATTTGAATTTCTAATTTTTGTCTTTTAACTAATCAAATCTAAAAAAACTATAATGAATATAAATAAAAAAAGAACAACACTTGACCATTGTTAAAATGGTTTTGTACTGTAGAAAACTATCAGCCAGAGAAAATCATAGGCCAGGATAGATAAGAGATACTCTAAGAGAGGTTTGATATCTCTTCAAATATTAAGAATATTGCATTGAGCCAATGAGATATTTGAAAAACAAAACAATGCCACTGTTAGTACTTCTGTAGCTCAAAACAATCAGAGCCTTATGGCTAAATCTCTTATCACTTCAAGTAGGAAGGTGCACATTATCATAATTAGCTCTACACATATAGATCTTACCCTATCCATAAATTATTCTTCTGAAGGTGATGGTGCTTCACTTTGATATTGTGTTGGGGGGTCATCTTTCTCCTCTTCACTGAGGTCATCCCATTAGTCTTTGATATTGGCCAGCATGTTATGCAGAATTCAGCATGCTTTGATTCATGCTACAAAACATTTTATATCCTCCTGGCCATTCAACTGAAAATGAATTTTCTTCAGAAAGGCCCATTGTCCCTTCAGACTTCCTATTGTATGCTCATTGCACACTTGAGATTTGGTTAGGCAACAATTGAAATTTCTATTGATTTTTAAATTTTATTCTGGAGCCTTGAAAGCTGGTGAAAGATGATCTGTGAGGGGATAAGCTGAATCCAATAATAAATTTTGACTTATTCCACAAAAAACATTAAGTATTGGACCTTCTACAAAGTTTAGATCCCATGTTAATTATGAAAACTGACCTTTATCAAAGAATCTACAAGGAGGCCTATATATTTCCATGTTTCCATATACCATTGCATCAAAAAATGAGCCAGGCCACCCTGCAATTATTGCAATAATATTCCTATCCCAATTGCACAATATTTGTGCATTGATTGAATAAACCTTCTTTCAATCAAAATAAACCTCTCCTTGCTATGCTGGATTTTGATAAAGTGGAAATTTGGTTTAATCAATTAATCCAACACACCCCTCAAACCCTTCTTGACACATCACTGGGGAGATTTCAAACTGATGATTCTGATTGGGCCCTTGGATATAGTTTTTTTATAATAGTTGAATGCTTCAGTTCTTTTTCTTGATCTTAAGATGAGGATTCCCCTTCAAACATCAAATTTTTGATCAAATTTGTGATCCTTGAGGTATATTTTACATATCCAAATAGGCCACAATTATCCTAAAATTAAAATCTGAACTATGAACAACTCATAATTCATGCATATATTCAAAATTCATCATTTTTAATTTCAGAAAAGATGAATAACCTTTTTGTGAGTAAGTAAATCCATGGATTTAAGGCCAGATTTGGATTCTACACAAAATTTCACTTAGGATAGCTTCATACAGTCAATAAGCTGAAATTAACTCTATGAGGTGGTAATATGGAGAACAATTCAACACCTCATCATCAATACCATATAAAAGAATTGTGAAAAAAAGAATTTCTCAATTTCACACCAAAATAATGGGAATGTGGGAAATCCCATGTTAAATATACACTCAGAATAGTGGTATGCATGTTTGTGGCACTTTAAATTATGGTTTTCTTACATACAGGTTTGGTAAACCCCTAGTGGATATCAGTCTTTAAGCTTAAATCACTATTTTTGACATGAAAATAGCTAAGGGGGACAAAAGACATCAAAGAGGGCCAGGGTACCCAACTTCTGAGGCATCTGAGGCATGGATAACTCTAAATCTTGGATAAATGGCTGATCATGTCCCAATTAGTATACTAAAGCATTTTGGGAACCTGGTTACCAAGTTAAAATCTCATTAAATCATAAGAAAATTGCAAATAAGCTGCTATTTTGACATGACAAGGAGTTAAAGAACAAGTTAGACTCCTTCAACCATTTCAATTGTTAATTATTTTCCATTTATAAACCTCAAAAGATTAATTAAAACCCTTTGGGTAATAGTATCCATTGATTTACTTCATGGCAACCAGCTATATTGTGCTATTTGCAATTCTATATAGAAATGAGGTAAAAACTTCAAAAAAAATCATTAAAAATACAAGTATTAATGAATATTTCTGAAACTTGAGGGACCAATGAAGAATTGTATGACTCATAAAGAAACCAAACATAATCATAGTTTCATAAGTACAATTGAAATTTTTACCTACAGTCCATTTTTGATGACTCCACATGAAACACTGAATCTTCAAAAATTCACAGAAAATACAAACTGCGATGGAATTTCCAATAAAATTGACAAATTTGAGAAATTAATGTTAATTTTCAAATAAAAGAATATTTACAGTTTTCACTCCTTTTATTTTTAACCATAAATTGGTTGGTAGTCACATAAAATCTTTAATTAGATAATTATAATAAATCTGATGTGACAACAGATAATGAAATCATTAATCCAAAAAGGATTATTGCTTTCTCACTCAATTGTTTCTCAGCTTTCTCTATTTCATTCCTCTGTGAGCTGTTGTTGACTTAAAAGAGGCCTCCGTTTGCTGTTTTTTCAAGATCAGCTTATTATCCAATTGTACTGTGAGCCTTAGAGGTATTTTCATGTGCCCAAAAGACCACAAATAACAAAATAAGATACAAATGTAAATAACATGAAATTATTTATATTATCGAAATAAAAATTAAAATATAAACACAAATTTATATAAAAAAATCAAAAATTTAATTATAATTTAAAATAAAAATTATATTAAATTTTACAATTATTAAAATGCATTTTTACTTGAAAAAATGAAGTAAAAATGAACTTTTAATAAAATTAATGAAATTGAAATATTTTTGGTTGAAAGTTACATAAAATTATTATAGCTTTTTTCATCATTGGATTCCTCATAAAAAATAAGCTGGGGTCACCTCTGGGTAAAATTTCTGTAACTCAACTCTAAATAAGCTTAAATTAAGTTTTTAATATTTTTTGTACAAAAGTTGGAAATCCTCAAAACCTTAATTCAATTCACATAAAATGTGGTGTTAACCATGAATTTTTGTGTTAAAATTAAGGTGTTGTGTGTAGTTTGGAAGTTATGAGGAATTGAAGTATTTTCAATTTAAATCTCAAGATGTGTGCATGTATTACATAAGTGAACTGTGATTTAAATATGAGGCATCATTCATGACAGTTGTGTACTGTAAAAACTCAATTGAATTACATATGTAAATTACAAGTGTATTACATGATGAGGAATTAAAGGAATAATAAATTGGAAAGATTAATTCTGGGGGGGAAAGGAACTCTATCTCCAAGGGGGATCCAGACCCCCAAAATCCTTGCTGACTGGTATGTGGTGTCAAAATACGTGCAAAAGTCCATCACTTTTGGCCTGGAATTGAGTCACAGGGTCTGTGACTCAATTGATGATGACGTTTTAATACTAACCAGGGCAGTTTTAACTGTTGCCAAGAGGGTAAAACTATCCTTAAGTAAAAATAGTTTTAACTGGTTTCTAAGTCTCTTACACACATTGTGACACATTTTGAAGGCTCTAGACCAGGTATTACTACAGTAATGGCTAAAACCAGCCCTTTTTTGGTCTAAACCAGGGTTCAATGATTTCATAATTGGATTTTCTGTTGTCAGAGTTTTTTTCATGACTGACAAGAGTAAATTTTACTTTTGGAGTAAGAAAATTGATGGTTATAAAAGAATGTCATCTTTGCTGCACTTTTCTCTTCATGTTAGAATCTTTTCCTTTTATAATTAGTTTAAACACTGTTAAGCCAATCAGTAAAAGATTCCAACCACCTTTTTTATATAATTTTAAGCCTTCTAACCAAGTGAAAAAATCATCATAATCATTTTTACCCCTTGAACCACCCCATAAGTGAATTAAAGCATCTTTCATTACTGTAAACTTTGTCACTTTGTTTCCAAATTCACTCTGGTCACTTTTGGGTGTGCTTTCTCTTTAAATATATTTTTAAAGACTTTCTTCTTTAGCCAATTTCTTGAAGTTCTTTGCTCAATTAACTCCAATTGAAATTGCTCTTAATGAAATTTCTTTTGTAGCCTTAAATATCTCTTGTAGAGTATTTTTAGATAAATTTTCATTGTTGGTAAAACAATAAATCTTTATAATATTATTTTTTTATACTTATAAAATTAAAAAAAAAAAAATTGGTGTGTTTTCTCTTAAAAATATCATTTCATACTATTTTTAATCATTTTTTACCTTATACAAATTTTCAGGACAGGAAAAGTACTTGATTTTTAATTAAACTTTAATATCCACACCTTACATATACCTTTATTACCAACAAGTAAGTATTAGTTAGAACTATTTCTTAAACGTTTTATTCTTTAAAAATCAATCAGAAAGACATGAAATCATAGAAATAAACTATAATTCATTTTAATACTGTTATAAATCAATTTTGATCCCTTAAATCCACAATTTACCTGCCAAATATCTCTACCAATATTTTTCCAAGGTTAATTGTAGTATTAGTGAGTGATTTTTTTATTAATTCTTAAAGTTTTTCTTTAGAAATAGCTTTATTCAAGAATTATATTTATAAATATTCTTTTAAAAGATAAAGGAGTTTTTTTTTTACTTCTTGTAATTGATTCTTGTAGACAATTACTGCTTACTGCTATAATCACTAGTAGTGTATAACAAGTAAAAGAAATAATTAAGTAATTAATTGTTTAATTGTGGTGATAATAATTGTTTTATTATTATATTTAATAAGAACAGTCATAGTACTGTTGATTAATAGTAATATTATCAACAGTTTCATAGACACATCTTACAAAAATTTCCAACAGATCCAGCATTACCATTGGAACCCAATTGTTCCAGTGTCAGAGCCAGTTGATGAGAAATTTGCACTTGCTTACAATTTCTGTTGTTGTATATTATTGTAAATAAAATAAACACCTTCTTTTGATGTCCTCATTGATTATGTAAAGTTGTCATCATGCATGCTAAAGAGCCATTCCATATCAAATCCTGGATGCTGCAAATGGGCCAATGGTCATTCCAAATATTGTGAGTTTATTGTGTGCAAGAGACAACAAAGATAAAGAGGTGATCTAACATGTATTCAATTTCATTGAGCTGAGAGTAAAACATTTTTGGGGAAAATCATTGAACCATAAGTCAAGGTGGAGGGAATACCATTTGGGGAGGCTAAAATGCTTTGATTCTCTTCAATTCTAGAGTACAACCACAAGAAATATAAGTCCTTGATGAAACCTTGGGCATATTTGGGATGGTGTTTGGAACAGGCAGGGTCTCCAAAGAAAAGGTATGGTTTGAAATAATGGTGTAGGATGATTTCTAAATGGTTGCAAGGGGATAGCAAAAGGTTCCATGATCGTAAGTGCAAAGATGAATCAATTGCAGTCAAGTATTTTTTTAACTTGAAATTTTGTTAAAAATAAGGTAACTTTTAGCAACCATGAGCCACACTGTAAGCCAGCTCATGATGTGCTTTGACAGAGAAAATTGTGTTCATGATTTCTTGAAAGTTGGCTCATCATTCACTCACCTTGAACCACCCTAATTAGTTTGTTTGAATTTTTTCAAATTAGAAATTTTTAACTTAAAAATTCATTTAAAAAATCATCTAATTAGGTCCAAAATTAATCATATTTGAATCCCACTAATGATAAAAATAAAATTAAATATTTAATAAAAACAATTTTTAAATTTAAATTTTTTAAAATTAATCAATTAAATCAATAATAATAATAATCATAATAATAATAATAATTTCTTACTTAAAATAAAAATAAATAAATAAATTCTTTTTTTTTATTTTTTTCTTATTATCATAACAATAACATAAGTAAAAAGTTATCATAACTTTAAATAATTTAATAGGCAATTGATTAAAGCAAGACAAATCTTGACACTCATATAAGTTTGTTTGTTTTTCTAAAAAAACCACATCTTTGGCTCTCTTACTAGCGAGCAGACTACATTTACGCTTCAAACCAAAAAAAAAACTATGAGGAAACTTGTCTTCCCCTAGCCAAACAAATGCATGGGGGGAAGCTGATCTACAGAAAATGTAACTAGAAATGATCCAACTTACTGAGTAAGATAGATAAGAACCTTTTATGTCAAACTTCTTTGGGGTAATTTTCTTCAAACATGCTCATAGCACATAGCTCAAAGGTGATTTAACGATAATCAAGTTTCTTGTATTTTACAAAACAACAGGGGGGCAGTCTGTACATATTTATATCTCAACTGAAACCTAAAAATTAACAAATCCATCTTGAAATTAATGCAACACGTTATAGAAAAACAATGTATGATTCATAAATTAATAAAAGACGATCAAAGTGTGAGCAACTTCAATTCGGCAATACTGGCGAAATTCTGAGCAGATTCCAGGCTTGGAACAGTAGAATGATGGAAAATTGTCAAATTGACAAATTTGGTACATTTAATTGTAGGACTGATCGTATAATTGGTCCATCCTTTGGTGTCTCTTTTCAAGTTTTTTCCAAGCGCAAACTCTGTGGACTTGTACTCATGAATATTTTGCGAATCCTCATCAAAAAAAGTAATTGAAAAATCTGTGATGTTTGAGTTTTGCAGTGCGAACCCGACAATCGACTTTGAGCTAAATGCAGGATTTGTGTGAGCTGTGATTGTGGCAGGTAAAACTGAGGGTGACCACTTTGTTGCAGAAGATCCATCTGTGAGTGAAACTGGAAACTGTCCTGGAAAGTAGGTTTGTTGTGATTTGATTGGTTGACATTGAAGCGGATCAGTAAAGATAGGCACTCTATTCAGAACCGTAAGCGGAGCCTTAAGATCGAGTTGATGTAATTGTGAAGACGAGCCGATTTTGACAGGTATCGGCGATACTCGGTAAAGAGGGTCGGCTTGGGGAAGGGATACAAGCTTAGGGCGGATAAGGAGTGTATGTGTACGATTAGAATAAGCTTTTATAGGATGGCCTTGCCAGTAAAAGGTACGGTAAGTGATGGAGGGTATTTGTGGAGGTAATGAAGGATCTATGTTGAGAAAGTCAAGTCGAAGGCGAAGACCAAGATAGCCGTATAGGGATACGCGATAAGCACTTCCCATGCCAGTCAGAAAGGGAAAAGCGGGGGCTACACCAGGATTTTTTGGATCATTATCAGAGATTGTCTCGCTGAATTGGAACCAAGGTGCTCGAGCGTATGGTTGATGACCATAAAGATCATAAGTATAAGAGGAGCAGCCTTGGGGGGCAAGCCTATTATTAATGATACTGTAAATAGCATAAGTCATGGCGGGACCCATAGGTGATTGCCTGGTAGCGTAATAATCAAGATTTTTGAGGGAATATGGGTTAGGGTAGTCAAGAAAGTCGTCAATTAACACGACATCGGCCTGTTTTACGGAGATCGAGGAATTCATTCCTTCATATTCCAAAATGATTCCAAGGTCCTCATCAGTTGGTGGGGCGATATTATCAATTTGATGGGACCAAGTTGAATCTTGAGGGATTCCGAATCTACTTCGAAACTTGATGGCCGTTTGAAGGTGAGTTTTGATTAAGGCCATTGTGAAAGCTGGATTATCGATATGATTAGCATACTCATCCTAAAAAGATGTAAAAGTTCAATAACGGTTTATGATTAAGTAGACTGGGATTAAATTAAGAAGGCAAAGCTCACGGGATCAGTAGCGTTTGTTAAGATGTACTTGTGACGTCTTGGGTCAAACTTGAGAAGCTGAGAGAAGAAAGTAGCAATAGAATCATAAATTGGAAATAGTTTTTCATGAAAGAAACCAATATTTCCGGTTGCAACTAAGAAATTGAATAGACTGAGACCGATATCACCATTGATGTGATATTCGTAATCAAAGCAAGGGCCGACGCCAGTACAATTTCCAAAACGGCCACTTGTCCAAGGATACACAGCGCCACCGGAGAACTTTGTAGTATTTTGGGAGGAGGTGAAGGACATTTTAACGTTTTCTTGGGCTTGAGGAAATTTTTCCACACGATAATTGACAGTCTGTTGAACAGCATCTGGGTGAGTAACCACAAGACCTGGACCCATAAATACTTCAGTGTCCCAAAAAAACTGCCCTCCATAAGACGATGATCCCAAACCGCCAACAGAGATACTCCATATATTAAGTGGTCTATCATTAGTAGCGGCAGCAATGGCGTTGGAACTGAGTGTGTTTTGTAAGAGATAAAAGGAATTGGTTACAGCGAGAATTTGAAGTTCAACAAGGTTTAGATCAAGGTCCAAGTCATTTGCAGGTAAAGAAAAGTTATCAACGGAATGAGATGGCAAGACTGTTTGCCACTCTATTGCATGTGAGTTGGCCAGAGCTATGAATCCATGGTTAGCACCAGCTAAAGCTGCCTGTCTGGCCACCATTTTGGGGTTTGAAAAGGCGTCTGTAGAAGCAACGCCTATGAACTTTTCTATTGTGGTAATTTGTGCGGCAAGCAACCGGATAGTTGCCCCTTGAGCGATGGAGGAGGGGTGAGAGCTCAATAAGTTTTGATCATGGACAGATTGAGTGGATGAGAGGGAATGTGATCTGAGTGCGGAGCAAATGTGTGCGGTTACATCGCTAATTCCGATAGGTTTAACAGCGCTGCAAATCAGTGCTGCTTGGGGATCATAATCTTTTGCAACAAAGTCAGTTCGCACGGCACAGTCTCCTTCCAGGATGTCGATGACTGAAAGTTCAAGATTCTCGGAGGCGATGAGCTCAAGTCTAACAGTTGCTTGGTTGAGGTGGAGCTTGTGAAGAAATATAGTATACTTGATAGAGATGGTAGGTTGTCCGGGAGCCTTCCAGTCATAGTTCCATTCCCTCAAGCCAGTCTTAAAATCGAATGTTGAACGAAAGTTGTGAATTTCAGTTGAGGATGTTGAGGCGTTCAAAATATGATTATCATTCTTGATCACCAGGCCTGCCCAATGAGGCACTCCACTGATGACACTTTCTTGACCATATTGATTCAACCATGGAAAATTTGTAGCAGTGGTATTAGTTTGAGAGTCAAAGAATCCAGCAATGGTCGCAAAGGCCTGACTTGGATCGAGAAGAGGCCAGTTGTTTTTTGAGTTGGATGCAAGATCTTTTTCAAAGAAAGGACCCAAGGCAGCCAAATTGATTCCGAAGTAGCCATTTGCGAGGGAGGTTCGAGATTGGTATTGACCTTGGCTGAGTAGAGTATTGACAAGACGCCAATTCTCATTGTCCCATTGGACACCTGCAAAACGGGTCGAGTAAATATTAGAACCAGATGATTGCTGACAACGAACCGGCCAGTTTAACGCAAGAAGGAAGGAGGTGATATGGAGCAGAAGATAAAGAAGAGACATGAAGTTTCTCAGCTCTCGATTGAATGGAATTCTTTAGTCTGCGTTCGTCGTTTGCTGATTCGGTGTTGATGAATCGAGAACAACGAGATTTATATTCCTGCTGCGACTATCAAGATCCAAGAATTTAAAGCCCAACCGAAAGAAATCATACAGCCATTGAGATACAACCTTGGTCTGCAAACGCTGCTGGATTCCCAGGCCCAACAATCAAATCGACATCGCCATGGCCAACGATTCCTGGACGGAGATCCAATCGATTTGATATCGTCGTGAGAAAACGGAACCAAGCAAGACTGCGGGGTGGGGTCTTTCTTTTTAAAGTGCGTTGTGTTTTAAATTGCGCACTATTTCCGATTAGAGTTTGATTTGTGAGGAGGAAAGCCCATCAGGTGCTCTTTCCCTTGCATCTGAATCGTGTTTTATATTGTGTATTTACAAGTCTATTAGGTTAGAGTTTATCACTTGAGTATACGCAGTCTGGCTGCGGGCATGACGTGATTTACATTGAACCCCCGAAATAAGCATTCACCTTATTAGCATAATTCGCTATAAGCATAAGAAAACTGTCAGCCATTTTTGGTATACGCAGATTTCCTACTAGGAAATCCAAAATATGCATATTTCTATATAAGCATAGAACATTCTTGAAAAATTGGAAAATATGCTTGTTCAAGCAATATTTTTTTGTCCCCAATTATTTTTCATAACTTCCCCCATATTTTTTTGTTCCTCTTTTTTATTTCGACTACAGTAATGTACAGTAATTTCAATCTTTCTTTCTTAATCTCAAACATTACGTTTCTACTGTAATGGATTCCTCAACAGTTACAATTGAATCCTTATTTTCCAACCTACTGATTTACTCCACCAAATGCCTTTCAATTCTTGTTGGTACCAAACAAGACCAAATTTTTGAAGTCTTTTCTGAACCACCAATCCTTTCTTTGATGGATCAAGATGAGGGGATGTGGTATGTGGTCAAAAAAGCCCTTGATTCTGTTTTTGGAGTAGACTGTGGTTCTCAATACTTTAGATGTGGTAAATTGGGGCTCAAATTGGTGGTCAGTTATCTGCAAAGGGCACGAAAACACCCTACATGGGACATGGATGGATTACGTTTTCTGAAGATAAAGCATCTATGTGATTTATTTCTAAGTAAGTTGCTTTTTTTTAATTCAATTCAGTAACCTTAATTTGATTAAACAAAGCAGATTCATTTCAAGTAGATGCAACATCCAATGCACAAGAGAGATCAATAATATTGCCAACTGAACCTAAAAGCAAAAACCAAAAGAAAACAAATCAGCACATGCCTCGACAGCTGGAGTCCAAGTTGTTCATGATGTTCAGTTCCACAAAAAAGTGATTGATGACCATACCAACAACCCAGGTCAAACTCAAGCTGAAACTGCACAAAAATTTGAAATAAACCAGGGACAGCTCTCCCAATGGCTACGGGCCACTAAAGTTATTTTAAACAAAACAACCCTCAATCAAGGTGATCTAAAGCACAATCAACAGTGTGCTTACCCTGAATTAGAAAAGGCCCTTTATCGATGATTTTTGGAATCTAAAAGCACAAAGCTAATTATTAGTGATCAAATACTAAGTGATCGTGGAGCAAAGTTTTCAAATCTTCTTAAAATTCATTTTGCACTCTCAAATGGCTCATTGTACAAATTCAAAAAACGACACCATATAAAAAGTATCCAACTCCATGGTGATGCTGGTTCTGTAAATTCAAAAGGGGTGGAGAGTTCCCATGAGGAGCTTGAAAAAATTATAGTTTATTATTCCTTAGATGATCTTTATAATGCTGATGAAACAGGCTTAATTTACCAGTGAGTTTTTTTGGTTTTTCTTGTTTTTTTCTCTTCTTATTCTAACTTTTTGTCTGTGAAGCTTGCCTTCAAATCAATCATTAGCAACAACAGCAGTATCAGGTCTTAAGGGAAATAAAAAAACAACTTACCTACCTTCTGGCTTGTAATGCTACTGGAACTCACAAGCTTGATCCATTAATTATTGGAAATTCCAGAAGACCACGAGCATTTGGCAAAAACAATGCTTCACACTGGGGATTCAATTATTATTTTAATCAGACTGCATGGATGACAACATTCATTTTTACTGAGTGGCTCAAGAAAATAAATGTCTACTTTCAAAGGAAAAACCACAAGATTATCCTTTTACTTGACAACTTCAGTGGTCATATGAATGCAGTGGAGCTGACTGATCTAATGAATATCAAAATTCATTTCTTTCACCCAAGTATCACCAGCATTCTTCAACCTTGTGATGCTGGCATTATCAAGACATGCAAAGCTCACTATCAAGCCTCATTTCTTCAGTTAGCTGTCAGTCAATACTATGAATCAAACTTAAACTCTACTCAGGAACTTTACAATATTAATCAACTGGAGGCCATGTTAATGATGCAAGAATCTTGGGACTCAGTCAGGCAAGAAACCATTGCCAACTGCTGGAAACATACAAAAATTTACAGTGAACTAACCAATTCAACCAATTAAATTGATTCTGAACCACTTGTGAACAATATACCTGGTCTTAGGGAGGCAATTCAAAATGTTCAAGCTCAGCTCAAAAATTTAACTCACTGCAAGGGCCTCCTTGAATCAAGGCCCTTGGCTCAGATGAGTATTGAAAACTTACTTAATCCAATTGCAGAACAAGCTGATCAAGATGATATTATACCAATTACAACTGATGAGAACTTGGCTTTTAATGTATCAAATATGATTATTACAACTGAAAGCCAAGATCAATCAGAGGTGGATCAAGATGATGATGACGAAATTACCAAAGCTGATAAAATAACCTTGACCCTGAAAGAAGTAACCACACCTTGCAACCAAATTCACTATTCTCTTTTAAGAAGACCTGATTCAGCAAAGGATCCAAACTGGAACTCCCATCTGAAGGCATTATTAAAGGTGAAGAATGACTTACATCTTTCTCAAGAAGCAAATAAAGCGCAGAAAACTCAGATTGATTTTTATTTCATTTGCGCCTAAGTTTCTTTATCAATTTTTAACTTCTTATTCACTTAGTCCTTCATTTGAAACAATGATTTGAAACTATTATTTTGTAGCTAATTGATTTGTAACTTTACATTCTTTTTCTTTTGATATGTTTTCTTGAAAAGAAATCTAAAATTATACAGTACATTACTTCTAAGGAGGGATTCCCCATTTCCAATTCCCATCTGTGCAATAAGCATAAAATTTGTGTTGATTATCATGAGGCTTATTACACAGTGTCACTGTAGCTTTAAATTATCTGTATGGTACTGTACAGTACATTCAACATATATGTTGTGTAACAGTACTGGCATATGAGTACGTAATGAATCACACTCTTAATTGTCCCAAACCAAATAAGTCTTGTATCAATTACTACATCATCCAGTATGAGTATGACTCATCAAATACAAATGAGTATACTCAAAACAAAACTAAAATCAGACATAACTTGCCACTGAGATTTAAAAAACTAATACAAGTATTATGACCAAGCTGAGAGTAAAAAAGAAAGTCATATAAGAGTTTGAGTCCAATCCTCAGCTTGAGATGGAGGAGCCTCTTCATTCAGCCACTCCTTCAGGCAAAAGAGGTGGGAAATCGTTCTTGATCCAAGGGCTGCACATGTGGGAGTTTTGAGCCTCCCACTATGGGAGAACACCCTTTCTACGCAAGCCAAACCTGCCACAATCAATAAATACCTTAGGGAAATCTTGCCCAATGTGGGAAATTTGCCTGTGACAGTTCAGTGCTGGAGTAACACAACATGGGATTTGAGTACCAAGTCATGAGCCAGAGCGAGTAGAAATACACATACCTTCCAATAATCAACAATTGATTCACATTTTGTGTGAGCCTTGAGGTATATTTTACATACCCAAATAGGCCATAACTATCTTTAAAAATAAATTCTGAACTATGCATAACCCATAAGTCATGCATATATTCAAAATTCATCATTTTTTATTTCAGAAAAGATGAGAAATGTTTTTGTGAGTAAGTAAATTCATTTATTGAAGGCCAGATTTGTATTCTACACACAAACATTTCCCCAGGGTAACTCCATAGAGTGAATAAGCTTAAGTTAACTCTAAGAGGTGTTAATATGGAAAATAGTTCAATACCACATGAAATAATTGTGAAAATTTTGTTTTCCTCAATTTCACGCCAAAATAATGCAAATGTGAGAAATCCCATGTTACATATACACTAAGAATAGTATTATCCATGTCCTTGGCACTTAATATTATGGTATTCTTACATACAGTTTTGATACACCCATAGTGGATATCAGTCTTGAAGCCTGAATTTCTATTTTTGACATCAAAATAGCTAAGTGGGACAAAAGACATCAAATAGAGCCAGGGTACCCAACTTCTGAGGCCTCTGAGGCTTGGATAGCTCTGAATCTTGAATCCATGGATGATCTTGGCCCAATTAGTATACTAAAACCTTTTGGGATCCTAGTTACCAAGTTAAAATCTCATTAAATGATAAAAAAAATTGCAAATAAGCTACTATTTTGACGGGACAGAGAGGTAAAGAGAAACTTAGACTCCTGTACCATGCCACTTCTTAATTTTTTTCCATGTATAAACCCCAAAAGAGTAATTAAAGCCCTTTTTGGACTAGTATCCATTGATTTACCTCATAGCAACCTGCTATATAGTGTTATTTGCAATTCTACATAGAAATGAGGTAAAAACTTCAAAAACTCATTAGAAATATAATTTTTCATGAATATTTCTGAAAATTTCAGGAACAATGGAGAAAAGGATGATCAAAAAATAAACCAAAAATAATTACAGTTTCATAAGTAAAATAAAAGCTATACTTACAGTTCATTTTTGATAATTCCATTTAAAATACTGAATATTCCAAAATTCACAGAAAATACAACCTGTGATGAAATTCCAAATAACATTGATAACCTGAAGAAATAAATGTTTATTTTAAGATAAAAGAAGATTTACAGTTTTTACTACTTTTATTCTTAACCATATTTGGGTTGGTAGTCACATAAAAGAATTAATTAAGTAAGTATGATAATCTTACAAGACAACATATGATGTAATCATTAATCCAAAAAGGATTATTGTTTTCTCACTAACTTGTTTTTCATTTTGCTCCATGGCACCCCTCTGTGAGCTGTCTTAGACTTAAAAGAGGTCTCCTCTTCCTGTTTTTTTCCAAATCATCTTATTATCCAATTATACCATTATTACCAACACAGGAAGTATCAGTTAAAATCTTTTCTTAAGTGTTTTAAATCTTTCAAAATAAATAAGGAGGACTTAAAATCATAGAAATCAACTACATATCCTTGTAATATTGTTATAAATCAATATAAATCCCTTAAATCCACAATTATACATCAAATCTCTCTACCAATCTCTTTCTAAGGTTCATTGAAGTATTAGTGAGTGATTTATTATTAATTCTTAAAAGTGTTTCTCTAGTAATATTTTTCTTCAAGAATTATACTAATAACCATTCTTGAAAAAGATAATTATAAATATTAAAAGGAATTCATATTTTAATAAAGAAGTTTTATTATTAAATACTTCTTGCAATTGATTCTTGTAGACAATTACTACTTTCTGTTATAATAATTAGTAGTGTATAACAAGTAAAAGAAATAATTAATTAATTATTTAATTGGAGCTATAATAATTTTATTATTATATTTCATAAAAAAAGTCATAGTACTGTTGATTAATAGTAATATTATCCACAGTTTCATAGACACATCTTACATTTGAGGGCCTGGCCGTGTTTTTTGAACCTTTTAACCTCAATTGATATATTTATAAGCTCCAAAATATATTATTTTAATAATGTTTTTCTTTAAATTTGAAGTTGAAAATTGTCTTTGAAATCTTTTTCATTGAGGAATTTGGTTTAATTTTATACTGTTTTTACACGTGGCTTTTTCACATCCAAAAACTTATAAAATTATTTTTTGAGTGACTCTGAATTAATTTTAAGTCAAAATTCTTAAATTTGAATTTTTTTCTTTAAAAAGAATCATTTTTTTAATATTAAAAAATAATAAAACTTACAAAAAAAACTTAAAAGCATAAAAAATCACAAATTTATTTCTTTTATAAATTTTTTTAAGTGTCTTTAATCAAATACAGTGCAGCTGGTAATAAGCTTATTAAGAGACATATTACTAGTTCAGAATCTTCAGAAGAAGAATCTGAAGAAAGAATTGAATTACAAATTGCCAAAAGAAGAACTCTATTTAGAACTAAGCAAGCCAAACAACCACCAAAAGGTGTGTTTTTCTGTCTTTATCATTTTTTTTTTACAAAAATTGACATGAAAAACGGTTAATACCAGAAATGAAAGAAAATATTCAATACAACCAGATGGATGTGAACAAGGAAGAGGCAAGACCAGGGCCAAATATGGCAAGTCTTCCTCAAGAAAGAAATTTATGGAGGATGCCAGAGTTGCCCCCCATTCCCCAAGGTCTGTACCCACAAACTTTGATCTGAACTCTGAGCCTGAACTAATTGAAGGTAATATTTTAAGGGCTGAAACATTTCCAAGTGGAAGCAATAGAAATATATCAGTCCGAATACAAAAACTGGTTCAGAGAAGCAAAAGAGGAGGAGTGGGAAATATTCCCAAGCCTTTGGCAGGGGGCCATGAACTCCCACTTACACATCAAGAGCTTTCTGGGTCAGGAGAAGACCATAGAACTCTTAGGAGGGTGGAGCCCATTGTTTTGCAAAGACAAGGTAAAAAAGAAAAATAATTTGTTGAAGAACCAAAGTCTTTTATCCATAGACCAGAAGAAGGAAGTGGAAATGACTCCAGCTTTGGAGAAAGAAGCCCCAGTGGTGTCTACCAGCTCCAAACCAGCTCCAGAAGTGTCCAAAGACAAGCCCAAAGGACCTCAGAAGAAGCAGAGAGGTCCCAAGAATCATCAAGTAAAGGGAAAAGGAAAAGCCAATTGGCACAGACCTTACCCACAGGGGTACAGGATCCCCAAATTGGAGCCTTCAGCAGTGGAAAGTGTCTTCAATATGACCAGGACTCTTATGTAATTCACAGCCAAGGAGAAGGAAAGGATGAACAGGCCTTTCCCATGCAAATAATACAAGAAATAAAGCTTGTTAAAACTAGTATTAATGTAGAACTTGGTAAAATTGATGCAAATTTAACTAAAATAACATTGGATATCAATTACTTGAAAAAGAATAACAAACATTCTGCTGAATTGCATAGGTCTACAATTTCCAAACTTGAATTAATCTCCAATACATGTGACAGAATTGAGAGTAAATATCAAGTCTAAGATGATGAGATGGAATATCTTTCCACTAAAAACATTAATGACCAGATTAAGATTCTGAAAAATAATTTTTTAACAGTAGTTGATAATACCAATAAATTTTCCATACACTTGGCAAGGAGTGACAGTGAAAGGCAGAAATTGAAAGATGAAATACTTGTACATGTAGAAAAAATTCATCAGAGTTATGAACCAAATACACATATTCCAAGATATTCCACACCTTTTACTGAAGAGAAACATTCAGTAAAAGGAAGTTTAAGCCCTTTTCTAGGAGAAAATGCTATCTCTACAAAAGATATTCCCAAATTAGAAGAATGGCCAAGATTCTCTGGTGAAGGAGAATACAACCATATTGAGTTCATAATAACAATTGATATGTTTCAAGAAGATTTTAACATACCTGATGAAATCATAGTGGGAAAATTGCATTCCTTTTTTACCAGAACTGCAAAGAAATGGTATTACAAAATGAGACAAGATCATGGAAAACATGATTGGCCTGGGTGGAAATCAGAAGTAATAACCAAATGGGCAAACAATTCTTGGAGGTTTAAAATGGAAAATGCTTTTGAAATTGCCATTTTTAACTCAGAAAAAGATAAACCACTTACTTGGTTCTTCAAACAGAAAGACAGATTATCTGCCTTACACCAGATATGTCTGACTCAATGATTAATATGAAAATAATGAGAAAATGTGGAGGAGAACTGGAACATGCTATCAAGTGCAGATGTGTAGAACCATGTTCAACAGAGGACTACATTAATGCAATGGAAGATATCATTACTAAAACAAGAATTGGTAAAGCTTGGACTAAAATCCCTATGGAGTCCAAAATGGTCCCAAAGAGTTCCAGAGAGGAAAAAAGACCTGAAAGACTTGTCTTGAAGTGTCATAAATGTGGAAGTACTTCACATTTAGCCAACACTTGCACCAAAAAGACAAATTTCAATGAAGTTCAAGTCATTGAAGAGGTTCAGTGCACTGAAGAGAAAGAAGAATCTGACCTAGATTCTGCAGTTTCTGAGGATACACCAGTAGAGGACTATCCAATTGAAAACATTACAGCTTTCTTTGAGGTCACAGAAGTACATACTCACATGCAACAGTACAATGAGGACTGTCATAACCTGATCATTATCCAAGATGCCAAAATGTGTAAAACCAAACCTGCTAGAGGTAAAGGATACACTGCTGCAGCATCTTGTATCACATCAATTCTGATGAATGATATTGGAGCCAAAGTGAATTTGGATACAGGGGCATTTTGTACTTTTATAGAAAAAGAGTACCTTCAAGTCATACTCCCTGAATGGAAAAACCATCTGTTACCTATGGAAGGCCTGCAACTTAGTAGTGCCAGTAATAATAAGTACTCTTTGGGAATATTGGAAACTCAAATTGTATTTCCACATCCTGCAGGAAGTTTAATAATAAAGACAGAGATAGTAGTAATGGACAATTGTAAATCTCAACATATCATTCTTGGGAATGATTACTTGAGTATTTATGGTATTGAAATCAACAACCATAAGGACAGATATTTTACAATTGGAGAAAATAAAAGACAAAAATTTGCTTTTTCCAATATGCCAAAACAAATATCAATAGTATCTTCATATAAAGATACTTATAAGGAAGAATTTGTGACAGATCAACTTGTTGAAGCACAAATTAATCCATCATTGTCACTCAAAATGAGGAAGGAGATTATTGATGTATTTTACACATATAAGAATTCTTTTTCTTCTTCTGATGAAGCATTAGGTGCTATCAAAGGGCATTAAGTTGATATTACTCTTAATATTGACAGACCATACCCTCCAGTACTTAGAAGAACAGCTTATCCAGCCAGTCCCAGAGCTAGAGAAGCCTTGGAAAAACATATCCAAGAGTTGATCTAACTAGGTGTACTAAGGAAAGTAGGCCATAATGAGGAAGTTGAGGTGAAAACACCTGTTATTATTACTTGGCACAATGATAAACGTGTAGTGGTTGGACATTTTAGAGCACTGAATACCAACACAGTTCCAGATAGGTATCCAATTCCTAGAGTCCAAGAAACTTCAACCCAATCATCTAAAGCCAAGTATATAACCTCCATGGATGCATTGAAAGGCTTTCATCAAAATGTTTTGATGCCCAAAACTAAGAAATTACTTAGAATTATCACTCACTGTGGTATTTATGAGTATCTTAGAATGCCATTTGGTATTAAACATGCACCATATTATTATCAAATAATGATGAATATCATCTTCCCCACAGAATTATCTGAAGGATGGATTATCATTTATACTGATGATATTATCATATGTTCTGAATCATTGTCTTTTCACCTTGAAAGACTTGCAAGAGTACTTGACCAAGCTACAGGAGTGAATACAAAGGTTTCACTCAAGAAATGTAACTTTGGCTTTAAAGAACTTAAAACTTTAAGGCATATTGTTCCTGGTTTAAGCTTGGGTATTGACAAGAATAAAGTGGCATAAGTGTTACTTAAGCCAATATCCCATAATAAGAGAGAAATGATGTCTTTTCTTGGATTTTCCAGTTATTACAGGCAACACCTGAAAGAATTTGCAATTCTAGCCAAATCACTCTATAGAATCTGTGATCAACAGACAGTATTTGAGATGACACAGTAAAGGATTAAAGCTTATGAGAAGATAAGGAAAGCTCTTACGGAAGAACCTTTACTCCTGATTCCTGACTGGAATATACCTTTTAAATTTTACACTGATGCATGTGGAGATGGATTAGGGGCAGCCCTACATCAAGTCCAAATCATTGATGACAAACCTACAGAGGGACCAGTTTGTTACATCTCAAGACAAATAAATCCAAAATAAGCCAGATGGAGTGCTTTTTTCTGGTATGGGCACTTGAGAAATTACACTATTATCTTTATGGCATTGTTTTTGAAGTGATAGCTGACTGTACTGACATGAAATCACTTCTAAACATGAAAAATCCCAACAGGAATATGTTGAGATGGCAAATAGCCATTCAAGAATATAGTGGTAACCTGACTATAGCTCACAATGCAGGAAACATTCACAAGAATGCTGATGGACTTAGCAGGTGGGCATTGGCCAATACTCCTGATAACCCAGCTTATGTACCTTTGGAAGCAGAATCACAGATTCCAATTGAAGGAATTAGCATAACTGATATTGGGACTGAATTCTTTGAGGAAGTCAGAGAATCTTATAAGCAGGACAACAATTTCCATATCTTGACTTCCTTGTTAGATAAAGACTGCAAAGATACATCTTTAGTTAGTTCACTGGATGTGGTTTGGAAGAATTCCTATTCTGAAGGAAGATTTCACTTATTTGATGGAATAATTTACCACAGAACCAAACATTCTTGTGTGATGACATTGTGTAGCAGATTGTTTATCAATACAATTCTTCATGAATGCCATGATAGCATCTACTCTGGAAACCTGTCAGAAGACAGAACACTTGAGAAAGTGAAAAACTGTGCATGGTGTCCATCCTGGAGAAAAGACACCATTGAATATTGCCATACCTGTGACAGATGCCAAAAAGCAAACAGGAGTACAGGAAAGAAATTTGGACTAATGCTCATATTCAAGAACAAGAATCCCCTTGGGAAGTTGTTCACATGAATTTGGGCACAGAACTTTCCCCAAGTGGGGAAAAAAGCTATAATTCTTGTTTAGTCATTGTAGATAGATATAGCAAGAATCCCATACTCTTACCATGTCATAAAGATGACACTGCTATGGATGCAGCTCTTCTTCTATAGAGTAGAGTTATTTTTCATACAGGATTATTTGAGAATATTATAAGTGACAGGGATCCCAAGTTCACATCTTCACTTTGGACCAATCTTCATAGAT
Source organism: Austropuccinia psidii (assembly GCA_023105745.1). NCBI lineage: Eukaryota > Fungi > Basidiomycota > Pucciniomycetes > Pucciniales > Sphaerophragmiaceae > Austropuccinia > Austropuccinia psidii. Next base: position 21,543,890 of record JALGQZ010000016.1, read on the forward strand.
TTTTTGGGACTAAGTTATCATTTTCAACAGCATATAACCCTCAAACAGATAGACTAGCAGAGAGAATTATTCAAACTTTATAAGAAGTGATAAGAAGATTATGTGATTATGGATTAAAATTTAGAGAATCAGATGTTTTTACCCATTGATGGTTCACTTTAATATCTGCATTAGAATCTTCATATAAGACATAAGTCCATTCTTCCACAGGTCAAACTCCTGCTATGTTGGAGAAAGGATGGAACCCAAGACTCCCAGCAGACCCACTGAGGAAAGATTTAATTGAAATCCATCCTAAAGCTTCCAGACTCAAGATAATGCTTGATAAAGTGAAACATCATACAAAACAGAGTATGAATGACACTTTTGACTATGCAAAACAGAAGTGGGAAAAGAGTCACAAAGTACCAGGCTTCAAAGTAGGTGACCTAGTTCTAGTTTTGACCTTGAATCTTAATAATAGCAAAGGCCCAAAGAAACTTAAAGATTCTTATTGAGGACCTTTTGTTATTGTTTCCTTACATAGAACCAATGCAGTTCAAGTGGAATTGAGCGGTGAATTAGAAAATAAAAACCCCACCTTTCCAGTCAGCTTGATAAAGCCTTATCAACCAGCTGACAAAGAATTGTTTCCTTTAAGGAACCCAACTCCTTTGACTGTACCACCCATGGAACAGAGTGAAGACAAAAAGATAAGGAAAGTCATTAAAAAAAGGAGACTTAGGGGTAAAAATCAAAGAGAATATCCTGTGAGATATCAAAATCCAGTACACAAAGATGAATGGCTGGCAGAATCAGAGATACCTGACTCAGATCAACTCTTGAGAAGATTTAGACATGAAAGAAGGCCACAAGTCTGAATATTTCTATCAATATTCTTTAAATTACTTGATCTGAGTAATTTAAAGAGGTTTGACAGTGGACATTAACCCCCTTTGAGACCTTTTTCTTCTTGATATGATAAATAAAATTGTAGTACAATTTTATTTTTTGGTGGGAGGGAATATGAGCCTTGAATTATATTTTACATACCCAAAGAGGCCACAACTATCTCTGAAAAAAATTCTGAAGTATGCATAACCCAGAGGTCATGCATATATTCAAAATTCATCATTTTATATCTCAGAAAGGATGAATAACTTTTTTGTGAGTAAGTAAATCCATGGATTCAAGGCCAGATTTGGATTTTACACAAAACTTAACCCAGGGTAACTCCATAGAGTGAATAAGATTAAATTAACTCTAAGAGGTGGTAATATGGAAAATACTTCAACACCACATCATCAATACCATATAAAAGAATTGTGAAAATTTGTTTTTCTCAATTTCACACCAAAATCATGGGGTTGTGAGAAATCCCATGTTACATATACACTACAAATAGTGTTATGCATGCTTGTGGCACTTAATGTTATGGTATTCTTACATACAGTTTTGATACACCCATAGTGGATATCAGTCCTTAAGCCTGAATTTCTATTTTTGGTGTGAAAATAGCTAAGGGGGACAAAAGACATCAAAGAGAGCCAGGGTACCCAACTTCTGAGGCCTCTGGGGAGTGGATAGATCTAAAGCTTGAATCAATGGCTGATCTTGGCCCAATTAGTATACTAAAACCTTTTGGGATCCTAGTTACCAAGTTAAAATCTCATTAAATCATAAGAAAATTGCAAATAAGCTACTATTTTGAAGTTACAGAGAGGTAAAGAGCAACTTAGATTCCTGTAAACATGTCAATTATTAATTATTTTAAATTGATAAGCCCCAAAAGAGTAATGAAAACCCCTTTTGGACTAGTATCCATTGATTTAACTCATACAAACCTGCTATATAGTGTTATTTGCAATTCTACATAGAAATGAGGTAAAAACTTCAAAAATTCATCAAAAATACAATTCTTAATGAATATTTCTGAAAACTTTGAGACCAATGGAAGAAAGTATGATCAAGGAATAAACCAAAAAAACATTACAGTTTCATAAGTAAAACTCAAAGTTTTACTTACAGTCTATTTTTGACAATTCCCTGTGAAATACTGAATCTTCAAAAATTCACAGAAAATACAACCTGTGATGAAATTTCCAATAAAATTGATAAACTTGAGAAATTAATGTTTAATTTTAAATAAAAGAAGATTTACAACTGTTACTCCTTATATTCGTAACCATATTTGGGTTGGTAGTCATGTAAAAGCATCAATTAGGTAATTATGATAATCTTACATGAAAACATATGAGGTAATCATTAATACAAACAAAATTATTTTTTTATCACTCAATGGATTTTAATTTTGCTCCATGGCAAACCTCTGTGAGCTGTCTTAGACTCAAAGGAGGCCTCCTCTTACTGTTTTTTCCAAATCATCTTATTATCCAATTATACCATTATTACCAACAAGTAAGTATTAGTTAAAATCTTTTCTTGAGTGTTTTAAATATTTCAGAATCAGTCAGAAGGACGTGAAATCATAGAAATAAACTATATATTGTTTTTATATTGTTATAAATCAATTTTGATCCCTTAAATCCACAATTATTAACGAAATCTCTCTACCAATCTCTTTCTAAGGTTCATTGAAGTATTAGTGAGTGATTTATTATTAATTATTAAAAGTGTTTCTCTAGTAATATTTTTCTTCAGGAATTATACCAATAATTATTCTTGAAAAAGGTAATTTTAGATATTAAAAGGAATTTATATTTCAATAAAGAAGTTTTATTATTAAATACTTGTAATTGATTCTTGTAGAAAGTTACTACTTACTGTTATAATCACTAGTAGTGTATAACAAGTAAAATAAATAAATAACTTATTAATTATTTAATTGTAGCTATAATAATTTTATTATTATATTTCATAAGAACAGTCATAGTATTGTTGATTAATAGTAATATTATCAACAGTTTCATAGACACATTGTACATTTTGTCATTGGGTGTAGCTATTGCAAGTAGCACAAAAGCTTGTCACTTTGGCCCTTTGGTAGCTCATATGAAGCCTCAATCAGTGGCTGATTCAAATGTTGCAAAAGGCCTGAGTCTTCTGTCTCACTCAAATCCTGTGAAGATTCACATTGGAGTTGGAGTTGTGCTTGATCAGATAGTTTCCTTTTGGTGATTATTGATGCTAACTCCATTTTGAGAGCCTCAATAATTTCCTTGGAGCAATGGATGGGAACACCCAGCTGCTTAAATATGCCTTAACCATATTTTGTATTAAACAAACAGGCTATGAGGCTGTCATTATTAGCTATTTCCATTTTGTAATACTTGTAAATTTTTTGAAAAGCAGAATTACAAGTGTATTGCCATGAATTTGGGGCCACACTTGAATAGTGTGTCAAACGGTTCAACCATACCTGGTAGTAAGGCAATAGGAGACTCTTTGTTGGCCCTTTGGATTGAAATAGATTGCATGATTCCTCAAAAATGTGGAGAATTGGCTCCATAAATTCCATTGAACTACACTGTTCTTCAGTAAGTTGATACTTGATATTTTCTGGTGTATTGGTATATAGTTGTAAGGTGTGGATATGAAACTTTGATTGAAAATCAAGTACTTTTCCTGTCCTCAAAATTTGTATAAGGTGAAAATTGATTAAAAATAGTATGAAATAAGATTTTTAAGAGAAAACACACCAATTTTCTTGTGTTTAACTTTTTAAGTATAAAGAACAATATTATAAAGATTTATTGTTTTACCAACAATGAAAATTTATCCAAAAATACTCTACACAAGATATTTAAGGCTACAGAAAAAATTTCTTCAAGAGAAATTTCAATTGGAACTAATTTAGAAAAGAACTGAAGGCTATTGATATAAGAACAGAGTCTTTAAATATATTATTAAAGAGAAAACATTCCCAAAAGTGACCAGAGTGAATTTCGAAACAAAGTGACAAAGTTAACCTTGATGAAAGATGCTTTAATTCCCTTATGGGGTGGTTCAGGGGTAAATATTATTATGAGAGTTCAAAAAAATGATTATAATGATTTTTTCATGTGGTTAAAAGGTTTAAAATGATTAAAAAAGGGTGGTTGGAATCTTTTATTGATTGGTTTAACAGTGTTTACACTAATTATAAAAGGAAAAGATTCTAACATGAAGAGAAAAGTGGGGCAGAGAAGACATTCTTTTATAGCCATTAATTTTCTTACTGAGAAAGTACAGTTTACTCTTTTAAGTCGTGGAAAACACTCTGACACCAGAAAAGCCAATCATGGAATCATTGGACCCTGGTTTAGACCAACTAAGGGCTGGTTTTAGCCATTGCTATAGTAATCTCTGGTTTTAAGCCTTCAAAACATGTCAGAATGTGTGTGAGAGATGTAGGTACCAGTTAAAAGTGTTTTTACTAAGATTATTTTAGCTTAAGGGTTGTTTTACCCTCTTGGCACCAGTTAAAGCTTCCCTGGTTGGTACCTAAACCACATCATCAATTGAGACACAGACCCTGTGACTAAATTCCAGGTCAAAAGTGATGAGCTTTTGCATGTATTTTGACATCTCATGACTTACAGCAATGAATTTGGGGGTCTACCTCCCCCTTAGAGCTAAATTTACTTTACCCCATCAGAATTAATCTTTCCAATTTCTTTTTCTTTAATTCTTCATCATGTATTATACTTACAATTTAAATATGTAATTCAATTGAATTTCTACAGTACTCAACTGAAATAATTGATACCTCATATGTAAATTAAAGTTCACTTATTTAATAAACACGCACATGTTGACATTTCAATTGAAAATACTTGAATTGCTCACAACTTCTAAACTACACACAAAACCTCAATTTTAACACAAAAATTGATGGTTAACACCATATGTGATGTGAGTTAAGTTAAGGTTTGGAGTATTTTCAACTTTTGTACAGAAAATACTAATAAAATCATTAAAGCTTATTTAGAGTTGAGCTACAAAAATTTTATTTTTAAATTATACTTAAAATCCATTTTTGTGTATAAATTTATATTTATATTTTAAATTTTGTTTTGATAATATAAGTAAATTTATTTCCCATAATTGTATCTTGTTTTATTCTTTGTGGTATTTTGGGTATATGAAACTACCTCTAAGGCTCAAATTCCCTCCCCCTAAAACAGATTATTACTTTGTAATATTGTCATTTATAGTGTGTTTGAATCTTCTGAGAAGTTTGGTAGCTTCAGGTATGTACTTTTCTGATAACAATTAATCTTCAAAAGTTAATTCACTGTGCCTCACAAGGTATTCCTTTACTTTCTTACTCCTCAATCTCCTTTCTTTGAGTAATTTGGTAATTTTCTTAGTACCAGGTGGTTGAACAGGAGGTATATGCTGGGGAACGTTATTCCTTAAAGGGAATTTTTTGGAATCACCCGGTTTATAAGGCTTTATTAAGCTCATTGGAAATGTAGGATGCTTATTACCAAGATCATCAGATATTTCTACTTATACAGTATTTTCTCCATGGAGGGCCTTAATAACAAAAGGTCCCACAAAGGAGTCTTTGAGCTTTTCACATCCTTTGATTTAATTGAAGTTAGTGTTAGATACAAGTACTAAATCTCCCACTGTGAATTCTGGGGTTGCATTTGATTTGTCCCACTTGTCTTTGGCATATGCAAATGAGTCCTCCATGCACCTTACTTCATGTTTCCTAGCTTTTTCCAACATCCCTTTGAAGCTAGCTACTGTTGGATGTAACTCAACCAAATTCTTCCTCAAGGAATCCTAGGGTAATCTGGGATTCCATCCTTTCTCTAGGAAAGCAGGAGTCTGATTGATACTGGCATGAATTTATGTTATGTATGCCAATTCTAGTGCAGGTAACAGGGTGCACCAATCATGGGTGAATCCATCACAATATTAAAATTCAAGACCATATCCACAAAATCTTCTCACCATATCTTCTAAAGTTTGGATCATTCTTTCATCCAGACCATCACCTTGTGGGTGTAGGCTGTAGAGAAAGACAACTTTGTTCCAAATAATTGGTGAAGATTTGTCCATAGTGCTGAGGTGGATTTGGGATCTCTGTCACAAATGATATTTGTGAATATGCCAGTCCATGATATTAGTCTATTCCATATAAGAAGAGCTGTATACATGGCTGTATTATCTTTGTGACATGGTAGAAAGATTGGAGTTTTACTAAATCTGTCAACATGCACTAGGCATGCATTATAGCTTCTGTCACCTCCTGGTGGTAGGCCAGTTACTCAATCCATATGGAAAATTTCCCAAGGTCTGCTGGGTTCTTGGATTTTGATCATATTTCCAAGTATTTTGCCTGTGTATTTATTTGCCTTTTGACATCTCTCACAGGTTCTGAAATACTCTGAAACATCTTCCTGCCACATTGGCCACCATATACAGGTCTTTATCTTCTCTCTTTTCCTGTCTTGAGACAGATGTCCTGGGAAGGGGCTGTCATTGCACTCTTTTAGTACAAGATTGACTAAGGACCTGTCCACAACTGTCATGGCACATTTATGCTTAGTTCTGTGGTAAAATATACCATCCAGTAAGTGAAATCTTCCTTCATCATATGAACTTTTACATATTTCATCTCAGGCATGTATCAAAGAGTTGTATTTACAGTATTGAATAAGTAATTGGAATAAGATGCTACAATTCTTATCCTGAGTATAACTGTTTCTTACTTCTTCAAAGAAAGTGTTGTTCAGATCCATAACATTGATTCCTTCTATTGGGATCTGTGGGGAAGCTTTATCTGGCACATAAGTAGGATTATCAATATTATTTGGTAATGGTCATCTGCTCAGTCCAGCTGCATTCTTATTGATATTCCCATCTTTGTGAACAATAGTCATATTACCTCTATACTCCTGTATGGCTATTTTCCATCTGAGCATATGTCTCTTAGGTGTGTTAATGTTTAAAAGTGATTAAACAGTGGTACAATCTGTTATTACTTCAAAAAAATTCTTCCAGGAAGTAATTGAGCTTTTCAAAGGCCCAGAAAAGGCATCAACACTCCATCTGACTTGCCCCATATCTAGTTTCAGTTGGTTTGATCTGAATGGATATGAAACATATGGGTCCTTCCACAGGTTTATCATTTATAATCTGGACCTGATGAAGTGCAGCACCTAGCCCATCCCCTGATGCATCAATATACAGATTAAAGGGTAGCTTAAAGTCTGGAATCAGCAAGAGTGGAGAAGTAGTCAAGGCTTTTCTCAAAGATTAACAGGCTTTGACTCTGTCAACAGTCATTTCAAAGACTGTGTCTTTGTAACATAACTTATAAAGAGGTCTTGATATGGATGTAAAATATTTAATATGCTGTCTGTAATATCCTGCAAACCCCAAAAATTACTGAATTTCTTTTTTATTAGGAATAGGTTTCAGTAGTACTTCTGAAGCTTTGTTTTTGTCACTTCCAAGGGATAAGCCAGATACTACATTTCCCAGTACTTTGAGTTCATTGAATCCAAAATGACATTTATTCAAAGAAATTTTCATGTTTACAGATTGGATTTTGCCCAAAGCTCTGGATAATTTGTATATATGTTCTTCCCAAGTTTTGGAACAGAAATAATCTCATCAATGTAAATGATTAACCATCCTTCTGAAAGTTCTTCAGGAAAGATTTCATTCATAATTCTTTGAAAGTGTGAAGGTGCATTCTTGATACCAAAACGCATTCTTAAACATTCATACACTCCACAATGAACAAAAATTCTCAAGTATTTTCTTGCCCTTGGTGTCACCACATTCTGATTAAATCCTTTAAGAGAATCCATAGTGCTTATATACACTGCTTGAGATCTTTGGGTAAGGGAAATTTGGACTTTTGGTATTGGGTACCTATCTAGGACAGTGTAAGTGTTCAGAGATCTAAAGCTTCCAACAATCCTAGATTTTCCATTATTCCATGCTACCATGACTGGTGTAGTTATTTCTACCTCTTCATTGTGGCCAAACATTCTTATTACACCAAGGCCTATAAGATTTTTAATATGGACTTCCAGAGCTTCTCTTGATTTAGGATTTTCTGGATATGCAGGTCTTCTCAAGAGTGGTGGGTAAGGTCTTTAAATATTATGGATAATTTCAACTTAATGACCAACAATTGCTCCTAGTGCTTCTTTGTGGTCATATAAAAGAGAAGAAAGTTCACTTTCCTGTTTATCAGTGAGATGAATACTTATTTCTGCTTCATTTAACTGTTCAGACTTGAATTTTTCTAATTCTACCTTGACTGGTGATACCTTATTTACTGTAATTTGTCTCTTAAAAGGTAAGAAGGCAAATTCTTGATTCTTATTTACTCCAATAGTAAAGTATCTGTCCTTGTTGTTATGTAAGTCTATGCCATACATCATTACATAGTCATTCCCCAATATAAAATGGGTACTAGAGAAATTTTCCATAACAACAAATTCAGCAGGTATTCTTAAATTTCCATTTATGTGGGGAAATATGACAGTAGTCTCAAATATGCCCAATAATTTCATTCCATTACTTTCACTATTAAATTTTATGCCATCAGTTGGCAACAATTGATCTTCAAAATTTGGTACACAAGTCTTAAGAAAATCTTTTCCAAAACAAGAGCAGAAGGCCCTGGGTCAAGTAACAGTTTAGTGGGTTTCTTGTCAATTACCACTTCTGTTATACAGGAGCTACCAGCTGTATAGCCTTTTCCCCTGTTTTGTTTGGTTCTCATTAGTTGTGCATCTTTCATTTTTGATAAATCAAGTTAACCATTTCTCAATTGTGGCAACTGGGAATAAGATTCCATGATGTCAAATGTGATCTTAATATTTTCCATATCTTTTGAATATTGAGAAAATATTGATTATTTATCATCTGAATTGTCTTTAATTAAAAAATCTTTTTCAACATCAGGTTCCTTTTCAATGTCAACTTCATTGATTATCCCCTTCCTGAGACATGCATTAGCTAAATGTGTGGTGCTTTGGCAAATATGGCACTTTATGATTGCGTCTGCAGATTCATACTTTATATCATTAAAATTTGCTTTGGGATTTGTGTCCACAGAATTTTTCCAAGGCATATTGAATCTTGTTTTGAGATTCACCGTACTAGAACCAATTATGGCTCTGAAGGTTACTTCTTCCAATATATCAATAATATCTTCTGCTGAATATTGTTCAGTAGTCCTGCTTTTGACAGAATGCTCCAAGTCACCCTCACATTGTCTTAGATTTCTTCTGTGAATCATAAACTCTGACATGTCAGGATATAATGCTGTTAATCAATTTTTTTGTTGGAAAAACCATGGTAAAGCTTTGTCTTTGTCAGCATTAAATTTAGAAGATTCAAAGGCTGTTTCAGCCTTGAATCTCCAAGCATAATTGACCCATTTGTTGATGATTTGGGGTTTCCACCAAGTCCAACTTTTGTGTTCATGTGCTTGTCTCAATTTTATATACCATCTGTGGGCTGATCTGGTAAACAGGGTGTTAAGTATTGCTGTTACCAATCTGTCAGGTAATTCGAAATCCTCTTTAATCATGTCAATAACTCTTATGAATTCCATATGGTCATATTCTCCTTCACCACTGAAGTGAGGCCATTATTTGAGTTTTGGTACTTCTTTCAAGAGTTGCAGGCCAATTGATGGTTCCAAGTTATGAAAAAAAGTGGAAAATTCATTTTTCAACTGTGAATTTTCAAAATCCAGTATTTGTGGATTGGGGATTCTTGTACCCTCATTTTGATTCAGAGGTGTAGACATTCTGGGTAAGGTGTGTAGTAATTGTTCAATATAATTCATTTTACTGTTGCTGCCCCTTTGAGAATTTCTGAGCTCATGTTGGAAGCTTTGTATTCAATTTATTACTTCAATTTTATAAATATCTTCCTTATGTGTTAGTTCTTGCCATAATTCTGTTTGTCTAGTCTTATCAGAAGTGACTAGATTCAATTTCATTGTTAATTTTGATACTTCATGTTGTGAGGTGTCAAGACACTTTTTCAAGGCAATTTTGTATGTCTTTACTTCAGTAAATCAATTTGAAATATCATCAAGGAATTTATTATTATCTTCTTTGATAATATTTATGGCTTGCTTTATTCTTGTTTCAATTAACTCATCAATAATGAATTGAGAATATTTGTCTGTTAATTCTTTAATAATGGCAGATTGTTCATTTAACTCATTTCCAAATGAATTTTCATTTTTGGAAGTTTTAATTGTTCCCAAACCTTTTTCAAAACACATAAGTGGCTTATTTATTTGGCTCATACTTAAGTTATTTGTCTTAAGATTGTTACAAATCGATAAATTTTTATCAGAAATACGCCTTTTCACATCATTTATAGATATATATAATTTTGGAATGCCATCCAGAGTATCAGAAATCATTTCTGATATTTTATTCTGGCTTCCTCCTTTTTCTGCAATTCCATTATTGCTCTAGCTATTTGAAATACATTTTCCATGGCATCCTGCTGAATCTTTGGGATTCTGTAGCCCTGGCTGTAAGGATTTTTTGGCTGGTGCTTTGCCCTTGCCCTTGTTCTGAGCTTGTGGCTGCTTTTTCATGTGGGAATTTCTGCTTCTGGCTACTAGGGCTGTTCTTTGCACTTGCTTGGGTGGGGGAGGGTTGGTTTCTCTCCATTCTGCTATTAAAAGCATCATGTTTTTCTTTTCCATCAATGGATACCATCCATTGAGTAACTTGAAAGTGCTGGGATGGCCTAGGACTTTTCTCACAGTCAGGTAAGAATTCATGCAGTTTTTCTACAGATCTGCAAGGATCTGGTACTCTTTGTGCTGCAATGCATTGTTGCAGGCCTTGTGGCTGGATTTGTATATGTCCACAGAGGCTTCTTGTGGCGGTGTCATCTCTGTTTGAAGGTAAAACAATGCTATCAGATTCAGAATGGAATAATCTGTCAGTTTGCCATTCATTTACTGACTCTTGTCCTTCTGAAACTGATTGACTTCTGCCATAATAGAAATCTTGAAATAGTACTTTTACCTCAAAAAACTTACTATTGTCCAAATTCTTAGCTTTTTGGAGAGTATTATCAATGTCCAAATTGATTAATTCTGGATAAATTGGTTCTGGTTGATTATTCTGAGTTAAAAAAACAGTACTATTATGTTCAGAATTGACAGTACTTTCAGGGATGATTCTAGTTACTGTTGATGCAGTTTCAATATTTTATTGTCTTACCACATTGTAAGACACTAAAATGAATGAAAAAAGCAATTAATTAAGTAAAAAGAGGTATTTCAAACAGAGAAATGAAAAATATAAGACTCACTTATAATATAGAATTTTTTTTTTATGAATTTTTTAAAATATAAGTATTTTTTATGTATTTTTTACATTTTTCAATATAGGAAAAAGGATTTAAAAAACGTAAAAAGTTATTTCACAGGTGAAATATCATGGCTGGGCCCCCAAATTCAAGGTGTGGATATGAAACTTCGATTGCAAATCAAGTACTTTTCCTGTCCTCAAAATTTTTATAAGGTGAAAGTTGATTAAAAATACTATGAAATAAGATTTTTAAAAGAAAACACTGCAATTTTATTGTTTTCAAATTTACAAGTATAAAAAACAATATTATAAAGATTTATTGTTTTACCAACAATACAGATTTATCCAAAAATACTCTGCAAGAGATATTTAAGGCTACAAAAGAAATTTCTTCAAGAGAAATTTCAATTGAAATTAATTGAGCAAAAAACTGCAGGAAATTAGTATAAGAAAAGAGTCTTTAAAAAGATGATCAAAGAGAAAACACCCCCAAGAGTGACCAGAGTGAATTTGGAAACAAAGTGACAAAGCTAACTGTGATGAAAGATGCTTTAATTCACTTATGGGTTGGTTCAGGGGTAAAAATTACTATAAGAGTTAAAAACAATGATTATAATAATTTTTTCACGTGTTTATAAGGTTCAAAATAATTAAAAAAGGGTGGTTGGAATCTTTTATTGATTGGTTTATCAGTGTTTAAACTAATTAAAAAAGGAAAAGATTCTAACATGAAGAGAAAAGTGGGGCAAAGAAGACATTCTTGTATAGCCATCAATTTTCTTACTGAAGAAGTACAGTTTAATCTTTTCAGTTTTGGAAAACACTCTGACAACAGAAAAGCCAATTATGGTATCATTGGACCCTGGTTTAGACCAAATAAGGGCTGGTTTTAGCCATTTTGGACCCTTAAATCAGCCATTGCTATAGTAATATCTGGTTTTAAGCCTTCATAACATGTCAGAGTGAGTGTAAGACATGTGGGTACCAGTTAAAATTGTTTTCATAAGATTTTTTCAGCTTAAGGGTAGTTTTACACTCTTGGAAAAAGTTAAAACTTCCCTGGTTGGTATCAAAACCACATCATCAATTGAGACACAGACCCTGTGACTCAATTCCAGGCCAAAAGTAATGAACTTTTGCATGAATTTTGAAATCTCACGCCTTTCAGAAAGGAATTTGGGGGTCTCCCTCCCTCTTAGAGCTAAATTTCCTTTTCCCCCTCAGAATTAATCTTTCCTATTTATTTTTCTTTACTTCTTCATCATGTATTATATTTACAATTTACATATGTCATTCAATTGAATTTTTACAGTACCCAACTGTAATAATTGATACCTCATATGTAAATTAAAGTTCACTTATGTAATACATGCGCACATTTTGACATTTCAATTGAAAATACTTCAATTCCTCATAACTTCTAGACTTTATACAACACCTCAATATTAACACAAAAATTGATGGTTACCACCATATGTGATGTGAATTAAATTAAGGCTTTGAGGATTCTCAACTTTTGTACAGGAAATACAAAAAACTTAATGTAAGCTTATTTAGAGTTGAGTTACAGAAATCTTACTTTTAAATTGTACTTGAAATTCCATTTTTGTGTATAAATTTATGTTTATATTTTGAATTTTGTCTTGATAATGCAAGTAAATTTATTTTTTTCATAATTATCTCTTGTTATATTCTTTGTGGTCTTTTGGATATATGAAAATACCTCTAAGGCTAACAATAGTTGAAGTGATAACTTTAATTGGTGTGCTCATTGTACATGTTGAAGGAAAAAATTCCAGCATGCCATTGGAATGGTGATTGGAAGGACTTTGGGATCACTTCTTTTTTTACCAAATCTTAAGAATATATCTTGTTGCTTTTCTGAGCCACAAATCTGAGAGCATAGATTTCTTAACATGTGGAAAATTGCTTTTTGTGCCAAAGATATGCAATAGCATTAAATTTGTGCAATCACTTGGTAAAATGTTGTCACTTTGACTCTTAGGCTGCACCTCCAGGTCTCTTGAATCAAAGTCTTGATCCTCTATAAGGGAGAAGTCAGAGGATTTATCTTGTGTCTCCAAAGTTGCATGATTCAATGATTGGTTGAAAAGTCTCTTAATTTTCTGGCCTGAAGCTTGATGGCTTCTAATAACAAAGCATTGTATTAGTGTAAGTTTCACCAACCTTAAGAATATTGGTAGTTGATGCCCACCTTGAATCTCACCCAGAGGCCCATTGTGTTCATCATTACTATCCCCAATGGAGGCTTGTTTGATGCCAAGGTAATCATCGAAAAAATGATAGTCCTTTTTGGTTAGCTCACCCATGTATGCCAAAGACTATTTGGCCACAAGGTTGATGAAATGGCAGGAAAATTGGTGAGATCATTTGGCTTTTGGCCAGGCTATACCAAGGCTGGAAAATGTTTGCTGAAGAACCATGGTCATAGAGATGTTATTGGCAGCAGTGTTGCCAGTAATGCTATAGAGACCCTTAATCATCCCTCACTCTGAGAGGGACTCCCAAAGTGTAAAAGCAAGGGACACGCCTGAATGAGAGCCAGACATGCTCTGGAGGTGAACACTGTCAGATCAAAATGACCTCACCCCACATAATTATTGTTGTACTTACCTCAAATGCCACTGTTGGGGTAAGTATATGATATAGCTTCAAAATGATAATAAAAGCTATAACTATGAATGTGACACAAAGATAATGATTATTAATTAAGGATGAGGTAGTTAAAAGGGCTATAAAAAGAATTTGGTGATGTTGAGTGCTATTGATAGCCCTGGGTGCAGTGTTTACCTGTTGGTTTACATTAATAAACCATGCAGTAACTACAATTATAATTATACCTGTTTAATTCTAAGCTTACCACTCCTTTAGTAATCTATAACACGTAGGAATACTAAGAACAGGATGATGGATTGGCCTTCTGGTGAGAAAAGGCCTCCTTTTATCTTGTTCTGGGGTAGTGAGAGGTTGTTTACCTCTTCACACAACCACAGAAAGCAAATTTTCACTAATATGAGCTGGTTTGTGGCTCTACACACTCAATAAAGACTGTTATAGGGTGGAAATGTGGCTTTAGAACCACAAGTTGTCATTTTTACTCTATACAGGGTGGAAAAGTTTACTAATGGAGTTTACAGGTGTGTTCTTGTTCCTGTGATGCATCAGAAGCTGTACAGAACCTCTATGGACACCTGTATTTGACTGAACTATGAGGTATTGAAGTATAAATAACTTCTTCATCTATTTGACACCTCATAATCATAGCTATGGGATAGTAGCCCACAGTAAATCTTTATTGGTCTAAATGTGGGATTTTGACCTTAAAGCAGCTATAGCTTTGTCAGTTTTTGAGATATTGAGCTCAAAAGTTGGTTCATTGTGTAGCCCTGGATAGGATCTACACAATGGTACTTCATTTGGTTTGGGTAACATTAAATATGGCAAAGTTATGCTATGTACAAGTTTTGTTATCCATTTGTATGATTTTCTCAAAATATGTATGAAGCTTGTTTGCCCCATAACTTTTTCTCTAGATGAGGTATGGGGAAATAGATGGCACCAGCAGATAGCCCTTATTGTAATCTTTCCAAAGAGACCCCACGTTGGGTATCTCACACTAAAACTGTAGAGTTTGGATGAGAGCTGAACATTTTATTCACCCTTAATTGACCTTATCTTGGCCATACCTTGTATATTTTTGGTGCTAGCTCAATTTGGCTAGTACCATTTGATAGCCCTAATTGAGAGATTCAATTTGGCTAGTACCATTGGATAGCGCTAATTGAGATCTTCAATTTGAATACCCATTTGATGGGGTTCAGCCTCTTTCTCTGGATTTTAGAAAAGAGGTGAAAATTAAGGCTTATGCTCAGCAACTGCTTTGAGCTTGAATAACTATTTTATTCTTTGTCATATTATCATTGGACTTGCATATTTGGAAAGAGGTGAGTTTCCTCTTTCTTTTGATACGTTTTGACCTTTGGCACAGCTCCATGTTTTGGTGGTATTTTTGCTCTACCATTGATTTATGGTATTCTGGCAGTCATGCTTGTGCTCTGGTTTTGAGTCACAGGCTGACAGCCACCAACATTTTGCAAAATACATAGCTCATAATATCAATCCATTGGAGGAAAATGGCAAAGTAGCTCTGAGCTTGATCCTTTGGGGTCCAAAAATTTACAGAAGCACACAAAGGTGTGCCATTGGGTACCAGTCCAACTTTGTCCATTAGGTTCTGTTTTAATTTGTAATATAGTTGAGTTTCTGCAGTGGAAATCATATGTTGATGAGGACATTGAAAATGTGGTGCAATTTGGTTTAAGATTTTCCATATGCAAGGTGACTCAAATATTGAGAACAAAAATTGAATTGACACCAGTCCCTTAACAAGCTTGTTGTTAAGCTCTTTTTGGGCCTCCACAGAAATTCCATCTCCCATGTTGGGATTAATTGATAATGAGGATTTTGATTCCCACACTTCTTTCAATTCTTATTCATATTAAACATGTCACATCCCATAACCCCTATCTTAACACTGGATGATAGTAAAAAAAATAATATTAATGATTCAAATTATTATCATCTTCTTCAATCAAAATTGGAAAACAAAATCTTACCTGAAATGCCTGCATTTGCAGGTAAAGCAATATTTGCTCTTTTTGGCTACCCATACTACTGTCTCTTTCAATCTCTGACATTCATAAATGATTAGCCTGAAGCCCCACATGCTTTTCAAGCTGAGCAAAAACTCAGTTCAAATCATTTGTAAATTTCTGATTGTTTGCAACAACATTTGTGAGTCCTGGTGATAGATTTCAGAGGCTTATCATTGTCTTTATTATCAGGAATTTCAAAGCTGACATCATAATCTTTTCCTGATGAGTTCTAATTGTTATTCATAATGATTCCAAATGGACACTTTTTAGTTAAATGAGGAGCTGGGTCTAGAGAAATCAATGAAGATGGTGGAAAATGAAGCTTCAAAAGGGAGGGTAAGTTGTTTATTGAGCTGTCGGACTGATTAGCATTAATAATTGAGGAACGTGAGATGGTTAAATAGCAGTGGGTTGATTTTTGAATGATTTGATGTGCCATTGCTTCACAGAGAGGAAATATGGAAATCCTGTAGTAATTGTGTTCATGTTATATTGGACCAATAACAATTGGTTTGAGTCTTTCATGAACAATAAGGACGTGTTTGACAAGTAAATGACAAGATAAATTATTGTTGGCAAGTGTGATGCAAGGAAGTTAGGTATAAATAAAATTAATATGGAATGGAAATGAGATGAAGGAAACATTGATGAGATTTAAAAAATAAGTTTGGGTTGTAACCATATCTGGGATTCACTTTTTGGGTAAAGATTTATTTGGCTCATACGCACAAATTTTGTATTGGATCTGAGTATGGGTTAAATGAATTTTTTTACCAGAGTTATTTAGGAGGTAACAATTAAGACACCTTCCCAGTTAGTTTATACTGGGGAGCCACCATTGGTGCGTAAAGTGAGTTTAGCCTGTTTTCAAGTCACACATGTCTGGTAGACCAATAAATAGGACAAGCAAACCAAATTACTTGAAAAGTGAATTTTAAAGTTGATTTTAAATAGTCCAGCTTTCAATTGAATCTTGTCTTTCTTCCATGAAATTAGCCAAGAAGTGTGTTGATCATTTTTTTCACTGATGACTTTGATTCTATGAGATCTCACATAATAAAATCATCTGAGTTATGTGGCTTCATTTGCAAAATAGTCAACAACTTTTGGAAACTCACCCAAAAATCATTCACAATAAGACAACAACACTTGTACACTTCCCAATTTCACTTGAAATCTTTCCCAAACTCAAATTACAGACAATATGTCCTGTATGTAAGCCTGGACCCTGATCCCACATTATTAAGGATTTCCTGCAGGCTATTTGAAAGGAATTGGGCCTTGTGCCTCAACTCTTTTTGGAAAACTTAAATACTTAACCCCATCATATTGGGATATGGGATGAGGCACATATCACAATATGGATTCCAAACAAAAAGAAATATAAAGACATTTTGAAATTCAAAGTGAAGGCAACAAAAAATATACATGTGAATACAATGGTCCAAAATCCCATTCTAAATCCTTAACACAAGAAATCTGCTCAACATGAATTGAAGTGAGAGAATCTTGCTGGTATGTTAAGATTTTGCATCCACAAGAGAAGACATGCTCCAATGGGGCGCTTGTTGCAGGTATTGCTAAAGATTGGCGTTCCATGAGGCAAAGAGTTGGAAAGACTTTACCCCATGATTTCCAAAAAAGAGGATTTATGTTTCTTTGGGCTCAGTAGGTTATGCAAAAATTTGGCATAATTAGTTTTCCAGACTGCACCTCTCATTGGAGACAGAAGCGTACATTTCATCAAATAGCTAACTTGCCTTCTCCTTAAGAGTTTTAGAATGAGGCAGAATTGTTGTTTGAGTTTGGTAATTTTTCTTTGTCACATCTTCAAATATCTCCTGAAGCTTGTGTGATGACAAACCAAATTAGGCCAAGTTTTATTCATTTGATTCAAATAATTTGATTTTTAATTGCAGCTGAATCATGGAAGCACATATGGCTTGTGGCTTAAGAAGAAGGATTTGGATATATTTTAATAGTTTATTTATCATTTCATGTGAATCAGGCTCAATTTTCTGCACTGAATATTGCTCACAAGACTACGAATACACCAAAAATTCCTTTTTTAGCATGACCTTGAAATATGTTTGTAAGTAAAAAACATACCTAAAATATTTTCTTGATTAATAATAAGTAGAGGGGCAGATCCTGAATGATCTTTGGGTAGTTGGAGGCACAAACTATGAATTTTTCTTCATAAAGGGGTTGGAGAAAGGCTACCATTACCTTTACATTGTTTCATTCAAGGGGACTGAGCCAATATTGCTCCAAATTTTCCGGCAATAAAAATTGGGTATATGCCTCACAAAGTGATAATTCACATTTGAGCATATCATAAGTCAAATTATAGCTTGTAAATACATGGTAGAGGAGAGTGGTTTAGTTTGTTGATTTTGTTACATTGTAGACAAGGTTGAACATTGCAATAAATTTCTCTCTTCTTTGTGGGCTTTGGCGCAAGTATGAGGCCAATAGGGAGATTCTTGAAATAATGGAGTCATATTGCAAATTGAACTCATCAGGTAGGTCAAGTATATGTGAAATCAACATTGGATTTGGATCATGTATCTTGGATGGCTGATCAGGTAGCAAATTTCTATCCTCAAGGGCATTGTGCCCATTGCAAGTGGCTATATGTAATGTATGGGCCATGAAGTTTACCAAGTGAGTTTTTGAAAAAAAAATCAAATTTTGGTTTCTATTCCGATGGTCATGCGGTGTTTTACAGATGCATTATCAGTTGCTAAGCCAAACATACAGTCTTCAAGATTGTATCAGTTTATTATTTTGACAAATAGTTTGGCCAGTGATGGTCCTGGATGATTTTGTTGAAGAGAACCAAATATTAGTAAGAAAATAAAGAAAATATAAAACTGACTTGCCTTCTATTTTGTGGAGAACTAAAAGAAAAGAGGTTGAGCTAAATTGATAATCCATAAAGTGGGCTTCCACAGCCATATATCCAATGATATTGGGGCTTTTCCAAGTGTCCATAGTAAAAGAGACATGGGCACTGGAGTTTGATATGCGATTCCAAATTTCTTCTTTATGGAAGAGAAATATTTTAGATAGATGGGAATTCAATTCAGTTTGGAAGACAATTATTTTTAGCATTTTGGGTTTCAGAGTTCAAATAAAGTACAGAAAGAAATAGATCCAGTCATAGACAGTGGCAGATCATTTTCACATATAAAATACACAGGTGATGTCTTCAGTAATTTTTCATTGAGGGACCATTAAAAAGGAGGTCCAATGTTAGCTCATGATCAAAAGAAAATTTTCAAACAATACCTGTCTCACATGTTGCTTTTTTACAAACCTGTCCAGAGTAGGATTCTTCCCTTTGATGAGAGCTTCAATCTTAGGATTGGTGAGACAATGGAAAAGATTGAGATTCTTACTCATGGCTTTGGTACTTCTGGTTTTATTGTGCTTCAGTTTCTTGTTGCATTTTTTCCAGAAGAATAGGCTATGGTGCAGTGAACATGTTTTTCATCAGTATTGGAGAAATAAACCCACACCCAGGAGTGTTTGAGGGTGCTTATGGGATCAGAAATGGATGGTTGTATTGCAATATCAGTGTCATGGCCTGACATTTGTGAAGGGTGAGTGGATGAAATTGGGAGTAGGAAAGAAACATAGTACTTTGGAGGAGAAAACTAAAATAAAAAAGGTGGAAATGGCAAGGAGTTGGATTCCGGAGGGAGACGGAGGAGAAAAAAGAAATTAAATAAGAAAAGATTTCAGGGTGACAGAGGAGGAAAAATAAGAAAATATAAGGTGGGGTGGGAAATTGGAAGGTTCTAGAATGATCCTGGTCCGGATTGCTGGGACCAGGAGCTTGGAGAGTAATGTATCTGGGATCCAGAGGGATCAGGGCTAGGGGTACAGGTAGGGGCCAAATTATATATGGGACCCAGGATTATGACTGGAGCTTCCAATGTTAGAATAATTCTTGAGGGCATACATTACATGAAATTTTTCAGTGTTGAATCCTAGACAGACTGAATTGGAAAATGCCTGTAATGAAAAATTCCTATTGGTTCTTTACAAGTTTTGAGGGTCTTGAGAAGCAAGATCAAGGCTGAGGTAGGTACATTTGAGATGAGGAATATCTTCATATGAAGTAAGTGAGATGATCCCAAGCTGAGTAGATTTTTGAGTGTAATCATCATGCTAGTTTGACTGCACCACCATCCACAGCTTCTACCACAAGTGGTGATTAATGTACCTCACTCACTTCTAGCATGGAACCCCTCCAATCAATCAAACAACTGTGGGTATGGAACTTTTTATCCGACATGAATAAAGCCTATGTCAAATCTAATGTGTAAGGTTTTACTATTAAACAATAAGTAAATATTACTAATACTTGACTTATTGTACTCTGAATTTCCTTATTAAAGTGATTAATAAGATGAATAATACTTATAAGAATAAACAATTGTTATAATTATGGAGTAAAAATATTTATATTATCAAATAAATATAGTAATAGAAATTACATTATAAAAAAACAATGATATAATAAAAATAAATAAATTAATATTTAATAATTGATATATTCATGGAAATTAATTATTATTACAAACAAATAAGAAAATGCATCAAAAATTGCTATTTATTAATAAAACCAATTGATAAAAATAATATTACTAATGCTAAATCTATATATTAATATAAATAATATCTATATTAATAAAGTGAAATTATTATGACAAGAAAAATATAACCTATTTTAACACTTAATATAATAATTTTGAATTATTTTATGCCAAATGATGTGAATAAAACTTATTTAAAGTGTATTTACAAATAAAAATAAAGAGATTACAAATTTTTTTATTTTACATGGAATTAGAGATTTAGAGAGAAATTTAACAAAAAAAATTGAATAATAGCTTAATAACATCAAAATTTATGATGAATATATATATGAACTTGAATCTTTGATAATATGATAGAATTATATAAAAATAATAAAGCCATGACGTTTGGATTCAATATTTTTAGTGTTTTGGTTGGATCTGAGGGAGAAATAGAGGGAAAAGAGCTCTATTTATAGTAAATTTCTCCCTCTTAGAGTCCAGAAGGCTTCTAGTAGACATGTATTGATGTGATACACTGGAATTAATCAGTAGTTTAAGGGCTAGTAATGATCACATAATGATTAAACCACCTTATCTCATTATTATGCCATTATTTAGAGTTATCACTGTAAATCTAGGCTTTCTGACATCATAGGCTTTTCTGACAGCTAAACTTAATTTATTTTATTGGTTTTTATGATAAGAAATTAGTATTGAATAACTTTATTACTTATATAGCTGTTAAGCTTAAAATAAGATTACAGTGAGTGATCATAAATGAAAAATTTTAAGCTTAAACTTTGATCATTAATAAATTTTGATTTATACATGCCACAGCCATTAGAAAATCCAATTCTGATAGCTTGGCATGTTTTCACTAGTCTTCCCAGAGAACTTAATTACATCATAAAAACTCTATTTTTCATGATTTTTCTTGTAACTCATCTTTTCTGTTGAGATTTACTATTTTAACCTTGACTATGATGATGTAAATTACATCACTATTCACATATGAACTAGTGGAATCTGAATACCTACCTTTTTTAAGCTTGGACCAATTTCACAACAAAGCTTTCAACAGCTATCACTATTTTAATCAATGGGCTGTTGTAATTCATAAACTTGGTTATAGCTTTCCAAATAAGACTTATATCTGTACTTTTACAGTAATTACGTGGTCAGTTTGTATTTGGTTAAACTCTCTATCATGCATAATTAAAAAGGCATGAGCTGAAAATCATGTATATATGCACTGATCATAAAAGTGCATATATTCAGGTTATCTCAGAAATTATTGACTTTTCAGATATGACATAAAAATTTCATATGTGTAGTCTTTCATGGGAACTCCAATGGTATGATATATTTTACATGTTTGTAAATTGGTTTCTGAGATAATCATGGTTTTATGCTTTTTTATGGAATTTTTATATATTTTAAGATAATAATTTATATTCCTATTATTAACATAAGTATTGTAAAGCTGTTTTGTGACCTTTTTGGATATGTGATAATATCTCAAAGGCCCAGATTCCCTACAACCAAAAAAAGATTGTACCACAATCAGATATAGTTAATTAGGGTATCATCTACTGTCCTACCTCTTCAATAGACCTTTTTAGTCTTGAAGCTCAATAATGCTTAACTTCTCTATTTCTTAGGCCTTCTTTCATTTCTAAACCTCCTTAATAGCTTATTAGAATCAGTTATATCTCTCTCAAGGAGCCAATCATCTTCTTGAGTTGAGTTTCTGTACCTTACAAGGTATTCCCTTTCTTTTTTGTTTCTTGTCCTCCTTTCTTCAGGGACTTTCAAAATTTTCTTTTCTTGTCCTTCTTCTAGAGGGTGAATTTCAAGAGGTAGTTTATTTCTTAGAGGAAATAAATCCTTATCACTTGAGCTGTAAGGTTTTATCAAGACTATAGGGAAAGCTGGGTGTTTGTTCATCAATTCACCTGTCAATTCTAGTTGCACAGCATTGGGTCCATGAAGTGCCTTTATCATAAATGGTCCTGCAAAGGAATCTTTCAATTTCTTTGGACCTTTTATGTTATTGAAATTAAGGGTTGATACTAGGACCAAGTCTCCTATTTTGAAGTCAGGTGGTTTATGACTTTTGTCCCATCTTTCTTGTGCATATTTGAAGAAATCTTGCATACATCTGTTTGAATGGTGTCTTGCTTTGTCAAGCATTATTTCAAAACTTCTTACTGTTGGATGTATGTCCACTAAGTCCTTTTTGAGGGTATCATAAGGAAGTCTTGGATTCCAACCTCTTTCTGGCATTGCTGGTGTTTTGCCAGTAGAAGAATGGATTTATGTTTTATATTCCAGTTCAAGAGCTGGTATTAATGTACACCAATAATGGGTAAAACAATCAGAATCTTTAAGTTCTAGTCCATA
Source organism: Austropuccinia psidii (assembly GCA_023105745.1). Lineage (NCBI taxonomy): Eukaryota > Fungi > Basidiomycota > Pucciniomycetes > Pucciniales > Sphaerophragmiaceae > Austropuccinia > Austropuccinia psidii. The sequence continues at coordinate 21,566,813 of JALGQZ010000016.1, forward strand.
AGCACAGAATCTTCTGATCATGTCCTCCAAGCTTTGTATCATTCTTTCTGCTAAACCATCAGTTTGAGGATGGTAAGCTGTTGAGAATGACAATTTTGTCCCAAAAAAGTTATGGAGGTTTGTCCATAATGCTGAAGTGAACTTTGGGTCTCTGTCACTTATGATATTTTGGAATACGCCTGTGTGGCTAATGACTTTATTCCATATCATTATGGCTGTGTCCATAGCTGTGTCATCTTTGTGACATGGTAGGAACATAGGAGTCTTGCTATACCTGTCAACTAACACTAGGCATGCATTATAACTTCTGTCTCCTCCTGGAGGTAGTGCTGTTACCCAATCCATATGAACTATTTCCCAGGGGGATTTTGGTTCTTGGATTTGGATCATCATTCCAAATTTCTTTCCTGTGGCTCTGTTGGCTTTTTGACATCTGTCGCAGGTTTGGCTGTATTCTGCAACATCTTTCTTTCAATTTGGCCACCAAGAGAAGTTTTTCACTCTTTCTAGTGTTCTGTCTTCTGAAAGATGTCCAGCTGCAACACTATCATGACACTCATGTAAAATAGTGTTTATCAGGGTTCTATCTGTCAAGGCCATAACACATGTGTGTTTTGTTCTATGGTAAAGGATTCCATCAAGGAGGTGGAATCTTCCTTCATCATATGCCTTTTTCCATGTTTCATCTAATTTTGATGAAAGTGATGGGTCTTTGCAGTCTTTCATTAGAAGTTGGCTTAAGATATGGTGCTTCTTGTCTATCTCATAGCTTTCTTCAACTTGGTTAAAGAGTTCTGTGCCAATGTCTGTAACACATATTCCTTCTATGTGGTGATCTTCCTGTGGTACCCATGCTGGATTGTCAGGGGTATTGGCTAGAGCCCATCTGCTAAGACCATCATTTTTATGGATATTACCAGATTTATGAACAATAGTCATATTTCCTCTATATTATTAGATAGCAATTTGCCATCTCAGCATATGTCTATTTGGAGTTTTCATATTTAATAGAGATTTTACAGCATTACAGTCTGTAATCACATCAAATACTGTTCCATCAAAGTAATAGTGTAATTTTCCTAAATCCCACACTAAGCAGAGGCATTCCATTTGGCTTGCTCCATATATCTCCTCTGTTGGCTTTATCTGTCTTGAAATAAAACAAATTGGTCCTTCCACTGTTTTATCATTGATGATTTGTGTCTGGTGTAGTGCAGCACCTATTCCTTCTCCACAAGCATCAATGTAGAGATTAAAGGGTAGTTTCTAATCTGGAATTAGAAGAAATGGGGCATTTGCTAAGGAATTTTTCAATTCTTCATATGATTTGACTCTTTCTTCAGTCATTTCATAGACTGTTTTCTGGTCACATAGTTTATACAAGGATTTGGCAATTTCTGCAAAGTCCTTTATATGCTGAATATAGTAACCAGCAAAACCTAGAAATGATTTCATTTCTTTTTTGGTTTGAGGCATTGGCTTAAGTAGTACTTCTGCTACTTTATTCTTGTCTATGCCTAGACTAAGTCCAGATACAACATGTCCCAGTGCCTTTTGTTCACTATATGCAAAATGACACTTTTTAAAGGAAATTTTCATATTCACTTGCACTATTTTCTGCAGTACCCTTTCTGGTATTTTGAGATGATTTCACCAAGTTTCTGAGCAAACTATGATATCATCAACATAGATAATTAACCATCCTTCTGATAATTCTTCAGGAAATATGGTATTCATCATTCTTTGAGAATGGGAAGGTGCATTCTTTATACCAAATGGCATTCTTAGGTATTCAAAAATTCCACAGTGGACTATTATTCTTAGTACTCTCTTGGCATTGTCTGGTAAGACATTTTGATGAAAACCCTTTAGAGCATCCATGGCTGTGATGAACTTAGCTTGTGAAAATTGTGACAATGTCTCATGGATTCTGGGTATTGTATATCTGTCAGGGATGGTATTGGTGTTCAGGGCTCTGAAGTCCCCTACCATTCTTGATTTTCCATTATGCCAAGCTATAATGACAGGTGTAATGACTTCTACCTGTTCATTATTTCCTACTTTCATTAGTACTCCAAGGTCCATTCATTCTTTAATGTGTACCTCCAAGGCTTCTCTAGCCCTTGGACTAGCTGGGTAAGCAGGTCTCCTTAGTAGAGGTGGGTAAGGTTTTTCCACATTAAGAATTATATCTACCTCATTCCCAATTAGGGCACCTAGTGGCTCTTTGTTAGTTGCAAAGGAATTTGTATACTTAAAAAAGAAGTCAATCAATTTTTCTTCCATATTTTCTGTTAAATCTCGATTGAATTCTGCCTCTTTGAGTTGTTAAGATATAAAAAGCCTCTTTTCTGCACTTTTTTCTTCATTATTAATAACTGTCATCTGTTTTTTGTTACTTAAGAAGCCAAACTTTTGTCTTTTGTTGTCACCTATGATAGGATATCTGTCTTTTTGGTTAGAGATGTCTATACCATAGATTGACAAGTAGTCACTTCCAAGTATGAAGTGATTACTAGTACAGTTGTCCATTACCACAAACTCTACTTTAATTCTGACACATTGTGAAGGATGAGGAAAAATGAGTGTGAAGTCAATTATTCCAAGGGGCTTCATGCTCTCACTTGCACTACTATATTTGACACCTTGTATTGGTATACGTTTTTCTTGCCAATCTAGAACAATTGTTTTTAAATAACTTTTACCAACACAACTGCAATATGCTCCTGTATCCAAGTTTACTTTGGCCTCTGGGTTATCAACCATGAAAATACTTATACTTGATTTTCCAGCTGTATATCCCATTCCTTTTGCAGGTTTGGTTCTATACAGTTTGGCATCTTGTACATCTGTCAGGTTTGTGTCAGATGTTCCAGCTTGTGGTAAGTTTGAGTTAACATCTATTACTTCATAAATTATATCAATATTATTAATTTGTGCACTAATTATATTAATTTCATCACTCTCAGAAGTTTCTGACTCTTCTGTCTCCTTTTCAGAATCAGATTTTTCTTCTTTTTCATTGTGGTCTTCTGTTTCCACAATTTCATTGATTTTTGCTTTTTCAAGGCAATTATTGGCCAAGTGTCCAATAATTCCACATTGATGGCATTTTCTTTGCTCATTATTGTTGGATGTAGTGGGCTTGAAAGCTTCTTTTGATTTATCTTTTTTGATAAATGGCACATTTGGACTTTTGATGTCCAATTTTTTCCAAGTTCTGCCAATTTTTGTCCTTGTCACTATGTCTTCTAGTGCATTGATATACTCTTCTGTGGAGCATGGTTCTATAAACCTGCTTCATTGGGCATGTTCTAGCTCTCCTCCACATTTCTTAAGTATTTTCATATGCACCCTCTTGTGTGACATTTCTGGGTACAGTTCATTTAGTATTTCAACTTGTTTTAACAACCAAGTCAAAGGTTTATCTTTGTCTGGGTCAAAGAAGGAGTTTTCAAATGCATTTTCTATTTTTTACCTCCAGGCATCATTTTCCCACTTTGTGATTATTTCATTTTTCCAACAAGACCAGGTATTTTTGCCATTTGTTTGTCTTATGCCATAATACCATCTTTTTGCAGATTTCTCAAACAGTGAATGTAATATTGCAGTGATAAGTTCATCTGGTATGGCATAATATTCTTGTAACATGTCAATTGTTTTAATAAATGACATATGGTCATATTCACCTTCTCCTGTGAAGGTTGGCCATTCTTTCAATTGAGGTTCTTCCTTCATTAAGAGCTGGTTATTGTCTTCATGACTTAAGTCTGTTATGAATGGATTTGTTAATTCATCTTTTGGTTTAACAGGGCTTCTTATGTGAAAAAATGGAGTTGATAACTTTGGCATATTTGAGTTAGCCTCATTAATTTCATCCATTTTTTCAGTGATAAGCCTTATTTCACTTTGAATATCATTTTTCAGATGCATTCTTGCTTCATAAACTTTTTCCACATGGTCTAAAAGTAATTTCTTGTGTGATGGAGTCTTTTCTTCAAATATTTCTACAGAAATACTTAATTTGTTTAATTTTTTGGTAAGATTATGAATACTCACGTCATAATTGATTGTCAAAGTTTTATCTTTGATATCTTTCATGTGTTTATACAATTATTGTTGTCCTTGTATTAATTTTTGAGTATTTTCAATTAAAACTTTTGTTTTGTTGTTTTTGACCATAAATTTAATGTTATTAATTTCTTTTTTATTTTGTACAACAGCTTTTGTCAAATATGATAAGCTATTATTTATTTCTTGTAGAGATAATAAGCTATTTTTAATGTCTTTAAGCTATGTTAAAGTATTTAAAAAATCAGGAGATAAGGTTATTTCTTTGCAAAATGGGGTTGTCTCATTCTTTGCTCCTCTTTTTCTTTGAATTCAATCAAAGTTCTGGCCATGTTGAAGACATTGTCCATGGCATCTTTTTGAATTTTTGGAATCCTGTAGCTTGGGGAATATGGCTTCCTCCAATTCTTTTTCTTGTTCTTCTTCCTTTCTTGCCTCCCTCTGTTTGGAGTGGTACTCCTTGATATTTTTCACCAGGGAAAATCTTGCATCAATCGTTGGCGATTGACTTCACGTCACACCGCAGTCAGTATAAAATATTGCTTCAGTCGCATTAGTGTCACTTTATAGTCACTGGATTTAGTGGGTCACGTCACGTCAGCGTCAAGACAACGTCAATTGTCACATGTGTCACATGAGAATGTCACTCAAAGCTTAAACCCATTTCAACACTATTTGCAACGTTCAGGTATTTTCACCTCATTGGCTTCTGCCTCCCCAACACTTAGCATGCTTACGCGCCCGCACCGCCCTCCAGATGAGACTCCAACACTGCCCCCCCATCTCCGTCCTCACCACTCCTTACGCTTTCACACCCCTGGCCTTACCATCCTTACGCTTGTGTAGTGCCCTCCCAACATGCCTCCGACACAGCTTACCATCCTTACGCTTGTGTAGTGCCCTCCCGACATGCCTCCAACACAGCTTACCATCCTTATGCTTGCAGAGTGCCCTCCCGACACTGCTTACCATCCTTACTCTTCTGTATTACATCCATAGTGTACGGTGCCTTGTTGGCATACACAATGAACACAATCGCCGAAATATGCTGAGTGGCCTTCTCTGCCAACAGGACCTAAGGGGAGATTGGTCAATATACTCACAATGTTGTGGTTAGGGTTTAAATCATGAGACTCTCAAATTCAAGCCTAATAAGTGGACTATTTAAGACAAGAATTGTGTCTGTGAGCCTTGAGGTATATTTTACATACCCAAATAGGCCACAATTATCTTAAAAAGAAATTTTGAATTATGCAAAACTCATAAGTCATGCATATATCCAAAATTCATCATTTTCAATTTCAGAAAAGATGAATAACTTTTTATTGAGTAAGTAAATCCATGGATTTAAGACCGGATTTGGATTCTACACAAAAATTCACCTAGGGTAGCTCCATAGAGTGAATAAGCTCAATTTAAGTATTTGAGGTGGTAAAATGGAAAATACTTCAATACCACATCATTAATACCACATAAAAGATCCGTGAAAATTTTTGTTTTTCTTGATTTTTAGCCAAAATAATGGGAAAGTGAGAAATCCCATGTTACATATACACTAAGAATAGTGTTATGCATGTTTTGAGCACTTAATATCATGGTATTCTTACATGGACTTTTGGTACACCCATAGTGGATATCTCACTTTAAGCTTAAATTATTATGGTTTTACTAGTAAAATTAAAAGTTTTACTTACAGTCCATTTTTGACCATTCTACGTGAAACACTGAATCTTCAAAAATTCACAGTAATTACAACCTGTGATGAAATTGGCAATAACATTGATAACTTTGAGAAATCAATGATTATTTTAGAATAAAAGAAGATTTACAGATGTTACTCCTTTTATTCTTAACCATATTGGGGTTGGTAGTCACGTAAAAGCATCAATTAAGTAATTATGATAATCTTACGTGACAACAGATGATGCAATCATTAATCCAAAAGGGTTTATTGTTTTCTCACTCACTGGTTTTTCAGTTTGCTCCATGGCACGCCTCTGTGAGCTGTTGTTGACTTAAAAGAAGCCTATTCTTGCTGTTTTTTCCGTATCATCATCTTATTAAATCATTTATATCAATATTACCAACAAGTAAGTATTAGTTAAAACTTTTCTTAAGTGTTTTATTCTTTCAGAATCAATCAGAAAGACGTGAAATCATAGAAATCAACTATATATTGTTGTAATACCTTTATAAATTCATTTTGATCCCTTAAATCCACAATTCTACGTCAAATTTCTCTACTTATATCTATCAATAAGTTCTTTGGAGTATTAGTGAGTCATTTATCTTTAAATTCTTAAAGTTTTTTTTCTCTAGTAATAGTTTTCTTCAAGAATTATCTTTATAATTATTCTTGTAAAAGATAATTATATATATTAAAATAATTTTATTATTTTAATAAAAGAAGTTTTTATTATTAAATTCTTCTTGTAATTGATTCTAGTAGACAATTACTGCTCACTGTTATAATCACTAGTAGTGTATAACACGTGAAAGAAATAATTTTATAATTATTTAATTGTGGTTATAATAATTTTTATTATTATATTTCATAAGAACAGACATAGTACTGTTGATTAATAGTAATATTATCATCAGTTTCATAGTCACATCTTACATTTGGGGGCCTGGCCGTGTTTTTTGAACCTTGTACCCTTAATTAATATATTTTTAAGCTCTAAAATATATTAATTTAATTAATTTTTTTTCTTTCAATTTGGAGTTAAAATATTTTTATTTTTGAAATTGTTTTAAAATCTTTTTCATTGAGGAATTTGGTTTAATTGTATATTGTTTTTACACGTGGCTTTTTCACATCCAAAAGCTTATAAAATTATTCTTTGAGTTACTCTGAATTAATTTTCATTCAAAATCTTAAATTTTAATTTTTTTCTTTAAAAAGAATAATTTTTTTAATATTAAAAAATATAAAACTTATAAAAAATCTTTAAAAAATATTTTAAAAAGTATAAAAAATAATTTTTCTCTTTTATAATTTCTTTTAGTGTCTTTAATCAAATACTGTGCAGCTGGAACAGACTCAGTAAAAGATATATCACTAGTCCAGAATCTTCAGAAGCAGAATCTGAAGACAGTATTGAGGTGCAGATTGCTAAAAGAGGCACCTTATTCAACTCAGAAAAAGCTAAATTACCACCAAAAGGTGTGTATTTTATCTTATATTTTCACCTTTTATCTTTAAATTGACGTGAAAATGGTGCATACCAGAAATGGAAGCAACTATTCAGTCCAACCAGATGGATGTGGACAAGGAAGAGGCAAGACCAAATCCAGAAGTACCAAATCTTCCACAAGAAAGACACATCTGGAGGATGCCAGAGTTGCCCCCCATTCCCCAAGGTCTGTACCAACAGATTTTGACGTAAATTCTGAGCCTGAACTAATTTATGATAATATTTCCAGGGCTGAACCATTTTCAAGTGGCAGCAATAGAAATATATCAGAGCCAGTACAAAAATTGGTTCAGAGCAGCCAAAGAAGAGGAGTGGGAAATCTGCCCAAGCCTTTGGCAGGGGGCCATGAACTCCTACTTACACATCAAGAGCTTTCTGGGTCAGGAGAAGACCATAGAACTCTTAGGAGGTTGGAGCCCCCTGTCTTCCAAAGACAAGGTCAAAAAGATAAAGAATTGGTTGAAGAACCAGAGTCTTTTATCCATTGACCAGAAGAAAGAGTTGGAAATGACTCCAACTTTGGAGACAGAGGCACCAGTGGCATCTACCAGCTCCAAACCAGCTCCAGAAGCATCCAAGGACAAGCCCAAAGGACCTCAAAAGAAACAGAGAGGTCCCAAGAACCATCAAGGCAAGGGCAAAGGCAAAGCCAATTGGCACAGACCTTACCCACAAGGGTACAGGATTCCCAGATTGGAGCCTTCAGCCGTGGACAGTGTCTTCAATATGGCCAGAACTCTTATGGAATTCACAGCCAAGGAGCAGGAAAGGATGAACAGGACTTTTCCACGCAAATAAATGATGTACATAGAAGTATTAGTGTAGAAATTGGCAAACTTGAGTCAAAGTTAAAGCAAATTACATTAGACATCAATGATTTAAAGAAAAGTGACAAGCAATATTCTGAATGGCATAAATTGACAACTGTCACCCTTGAGTCAATTAGTAATGCTTGTGACAGAATTGAAAACCAATGTCAAAATAATGACACAGAGGATCTTTCCATTTTTAAAGTAAATGATAGACTTAAAACTCTTGAAGACCATGTCTTACAAATAGTTAAGAACACCAATCAATTTGCTATACATTTAGCAAAAAGTGACAGTGAGAGGCAGAAATTGAAGAATGAAATAATTGCAAGTGTGGAGCAAATTCATAAGAATCATGAACCACATATGCCAAGACATTCTACACCTTTGACTGAAGAAAAAATTTCTGTCAAAGAAAGTTTGACTCCATTGTTAGGAGAAAATGTTATTTCTGCAAAGGATATTCCTAAATTAGAAGAATGGCCAACATTCTCTGGTGAAGGAGAATACAACCATATTGAATTCATCAGGACTATTGATATGTTGCAAGAAGACTTTAATATACCTGATGAAATAATAGTAGGAAAATTACATTGTTTGTTTACCAAGACTGCAAAGAAATGGTATTACAAGATGAGAATAGATCATGGGAGACATGACTGGTCTTGGTGGAAATCTGAAGTAATTACCAAATGGGCCAATAATTCTTGGAGATTTAAAATGGAGAATGCTTTTGAAAGTGCCATTTTTAACTCAGAAAAAGACAAACCACTTACTTGGTTCTTCAAACAGAAAGACAGATTATCTGCTTTACACCCAGATATGTCTGACACTATGATTAATATGAAAATATTAAGAAAGTGTGGAGGAGAACTAGAACATGCTATCAAAAGCAGATGTGTGGAACCCTGTTCAACAGAGGACTACATTAATGCTATGGAAGATATCATTACCAGAACAAGAATTGGTAAAACTTGGGTTAGAAACCCAATAGAGTCCAAAATAGTCCCAAAAATTCCTAGAGAGGAAAGAAGACCAGAGAGACCTGTCTTGAAGTGTCATAAATGTGGAAGTGCTTCACATTTAGCCAACACTTGCCCTAAGAAGACAAAGATCAATGAAGTTCAAATCATTGAAGAAATTCAGTGTACTGAAGAGAAAGAAGAGTCTGATCAAGATTCTGCAGTCTCTGAAGATACACCAGTACAGGACTATCCCATTGAAAACATTTCAGCTTTCTTTGAAGTCACAGAAGTCCATACCCACTTGCCACAGTACAGTGAGGATTGCTGCAACCTGATCAATATCCAAGATGCCAGAATGTGTAAGACAAAACCTGCTAGAGGAAAGGGTTATACTGCTGGAGCATCCTGTATCACATCAGTTCTGATGAGTGATATTGAAGCCAAAGTAAATTTGGATACAGGGGCATTTTGCACTTGTGTTGGCAAAGATTATCTCCAAATTATACTTCCTGAATGGAAAAACCATCTATTACCAATAGAAGGTGTACAATTCAGTAGTGCCAGTAACAATATGTACCCCTTGGGCATATTGGACACTAATATTGTATTCCCACATCCAGCAGGAAGTGTAAGAATGAAAACTGAGATTGTAGTAATGGATAATTGTACATCTCAGCACATCATTCTTGGAAATGATTACTTGAATATTTATGGTATTGATATAAATAACCATAAAGACAGATATTTCACAATTGGAGATAACAAAAGGCAAAAATTTGCTTTCTCCAATATGCCAAAACAGATATCTGTAGTATCTTCTGTCAAAGATACTTACAAAGATGAATTTGTGTTTAGACAACTTGTTGAAGCACAAATTAATCCATCATTGTCACCAAAGATGAAAAATGAACTTATTGATGTATTATATACATACAATAATGCATTTGCATCTGATAATGAACCATTAGGCACTATAAGGGGACATGAAATTGATATTACTCTTAATATTGATAGACCATATCCTCCAGTACTTAGAAGACCAGCTTATCCAGCCAGTCCCAGAGCTAGAGAAGCCTTGGAAAAACATATCCAAGAGTTGATCCAACTTGGTGTGCTAAGGAAAGTAGGCCATAATGAGGAAGTTGAAGTGACAACACCTGTTATTATTGCATGGCATAATGATAAATCAAGAATGGTTGGAGACTTTAGAGCTTTGAATACCTACACAGTTCCAGATAGGTATCCAATCCCTAGAATCCAAGAAACCTTGACTCAATTGTCTAAAGCCAAGTATATAACATCAATGGATGCATTAAAAGGCTTCCATCAAAATGTTTTGACGCCTAAAGCTAGGAAATTACTTAGAATTATCACTCACTGTGGTATTTATGAGTATCTTAGAATGCCATTTGGCATTAAAAATGCTCCATCTCATTATCAAAGAATGATGAATACCATCTTCCCCACAGAATTATCTGAAGGATGGCTTATCATTTATATTGATGATATTATTATATGTTCTGACTCATGGTCTTTGCACCTTGAAAGACTTGCAAGAGTACTTCATAAAGTTGCAGAAGTGAACATGAAAATTTCACTTAAGAAATGCAATTTTGGTTTTGAAGAACTCAAAGCATTAGGACATGTTGTTTCTGGTTTGAGCTTGGGTATTGACAAGAATAAAGTGGCAGCAGTATTAATTAAGCCAATACCCCAGAATAAAAAAGAAATGATGTCTTTTCTTGGATTTGCTAGTTACTATAGGCAACACTTGAAAGATTTTGCAATTCTAGCCAAGTCACTCTACAGAATCTGTGATCAACAGACTGTATTTGAGATGACACAGGAAAGAATTAAAGCTTATGAGAAGATAAAGAAAGCCCTTAAAGAAGCACCTTTACTCCTCATGCCTGACTGGAATATTCCTTTTAAATTGTACATTGATGCATGTGGAGATGGATTAGGGGCAGACCTACATCAAGTCCAAATTATTGATGACAAACCTACAGAAGGACCAGTTTGTTATATCTCAAGAAAAATCAAACCAACAGAAGCCAGATATGGTGCAAGCCAAATGGAGTGCTTATGTTTGGTATGGGCACTTGAGAAATTACACTATTACCTTGATGGCAGTGTTTTTGAAGTGATAACTGACTGTAATGCCGTGAAGTCACTTCTTAACATGAAAACTCCCAACAGACATATGTTGAGATGGCAAATAGCCATTCAAGAATATAGAGGAAACATGACTATAGTTCATAAAGCAGGAAACATTCACAAGAATGCTGATGGACTTAGTAGATGGGCTTTAGCCAACACTCCTGATAACCCAGCTTATGTACCTTTGGAAGCTGAACCACAGATTCCAATTGAAGGAATTAACATAACTGATATTGGGACTGAATTCTTTGAAGAGGTCAGAGAGTCTTATAAACAAGACAAGAATTGCCATATCTTGACTTCTTTATTAGATAAAGACTGCAAAGACACATCTTTGGTTAATACACTAGATGAAGTTTGGAGAACTTCCTATTCTGAAGGAAGATTTCACTTGTTTGATGGGATTATTTACCATAGAACAAAACATTCTTGTGTGATGACACTGTGTAGTAGACTGCTTATCAATACCATTCTTCATGAATGCCATGATAGCATTTACTCTGGACACCTATCAGAAGACAGAACACTTGAAAAAGTGAAGAATTGTGCATGGTGGCCATCCTGGAGAAAGGAAACCATTGAGTATTGCCATACCTGTGATAGATGCCAGAAAGCAAACAGGAGTACAGGCAAGAAATTTGGATTGATGATCCACATTCAAGAACCAAAATCCCCTTGGGAAGTTGTTCACATGGATTGGGTCACAGCACTTCCTCCAGGTGGTGACAAAAGTTTTAATGCTTGTTTAGTCATTGTAGACAGATATAGCAAAACTCCCATATTCTTACCATGTCATAAAGATGACACTGCTATGGATACAGCTCTTCTTCTATGGAGTAGAGTTATTTCTCATACAGGATTATTTAAGAATATCATAAGTGACAGAGATCCCAAGTTCACATCTGCACTTTGGACCAATCTTCATAGATTGTTTGGGACTAAGGTATCATTCTCTACAGCATATCACCCTCAAACAGATGGGCTAGCAGAGAGGATGATTCAGACTTTAGAAGACATGATCAGGAGATTCTGTGCTTATGGATTAGAATTCAAAGACTCAGATGGCTTTACCCATGACTGGTGCACTCTGATACCTGCATTAGAATTGGCACACAAGACATCAGTCCATTCTTCCACAGGACAAACTCCTGCTATGTTAGAGAAAGGATGGAATCCAAGACTCCCAGCAGACACACTGAGGAAAGACTTGATTGACATTCATCCTACAGCTTCCAGCTTCAAGATAATGCTTGATAAAGTGAAACACCATGCAAAACAAAGTATGGATGATGCTTTTGATTATGCAAAACAGAAGTGGGACAAGAGTCATAAAGTACCAGACTTCAAAGTAGGGGACTTAGTTCTAGTTTCAACCTTGAATTTTAATAATATCAAAGGCCCAAAGAAACTTAAAGATTCTTATGTAGGACCTTTTGTTATTGTTGCTTTACATGGAACCAATGCAGTTAAAGTGGAATTGAGTGGTGAATTGGAAAATAAACACCCCACATTTCCAGTCAGCTTGATAAAGCCTTATCAACCAGCTGACAAAGAATTGTTTCCTTTAAGAAACCCAACTCCTTTGACTGTGCCCCCTGTGGAACAGAATGAAGACAGAAAGATAAAGAAAGTCATTAAAGAAAGGAGACTTAGGGGTAAAAATCAAAGAGAATATCTTGTCAGATATAGAAATCCAGTACATGAAGATGAATGGATGGCAGAATCAGAAATACCTGACTCAGATAAACTCTTAAGAAGATTTAGACATGAAAGAAGGCCACAAGCCTGAATATGTCTATAAATGTGCTTTAAATTACTTGATCTGAGTAATGTGAAGAGGTTGGACAGTGGACATTAACCCCCTTTTGGGGCCTTATTCTTTTATCACTAATAAAATTGTAGTACATTTTTTTTTTTGGTGGGAGGGAATGTGAGCCTTGAGGTATATTTTACATACCCAAATAGGCCACAATTATCTTAAAAAGAAATTTTGAATTATGCAAAACTCATAAGTCATGCATATATCCAAAATTCATCATTTTCAATTTCAGAAAAGATGAATAACTTTTTATTGAGTAAGTAAATCCATGGATTTAAGACCAGATTTGGATTCTACACAAAAATTCACCTAGGGTAGCTCCATAGAGTGAATAAGCTCAATTTAAGTATTTGAGGTGGTAAAATGGAAAATACTTCAATACCACATCATTAATACCACATAAAAGATCCGTGAAAATTTTTGTTTTTCTTGATTTTTAGCCAAAATAATGGGAAAGTGAGAAATCCCATGTTACATATACACTAAGAATAGTGTTATGCATGTTTTGAGCACTTAATATCATGGTATTCTTACATGGACTTTTGGTACACCCATAGTGGATATCTCACTTTAAGCTTAAATTACTATTTTGACGTAAAAATTAGGCAAGGGGGACAAAAGACATCAAAGAGAGCCAGGGTACCCAACTTCTGAGGCCTCAGAGGCGTGGATAGCTCCAGAGCATGGATCCATGGCTCATCTTGGCCCAATTGGTAAACTAAAACTTTTTGGGAACTTGGTTACCAAGTTACACCTACTGTAATCATAAGAAAAATAGCAAATAACCTGCTATTTTGACGTGCCAAGGAGGTAATAAGCTACTTAGGCTCCTGTAACCACGTCAATTCTTGATGAATTTCCATGACTAGACCCTAAAAGAGTAATTAAACCCTTTTGGGATCCATATTCATTGATTTACCTCATAGCAACCAGCAAAATACTGCTATTTGCAATTCTACGTAGAAATGAGGTAAAAACTTCAAAAATTCATTAAAAATACAATTCTTAATGAATCTTCCTGAAACTTTCAGGACCAATGAAGAACTGTATTATCTATGGTACAACCAAAAAGAATTATGGTTTTACTAGTAAAATTAAAAGTTTTACTTACAGTCCATTTTTGACCATTCTACATGAAACACTGAATCTTCAAAAATTCACAGTAATTACAACCTGTGATGAAATTGGCAATAACATTGATAACTTTGAGAAATCAATGATTATCTTAGAATAAAAGAAGATTTACAGATGTTACTCCTTTTATTCTTAACCATATTGGGGTTGGTAGTCACGTAAAAGCATCAATTAAGTAATTATGATAATCTTACGTGACAACAGATGATGCAATCATTAATCCAAAAGGGTTTATTGTTTTCTCACTCACTGGTTTTTCAGTTTGCTCCATGGCACGCCTCTGTGAGCTGTTGTTGACTTAAAAGAAGCCTATTCTTGCTGTTTTTTCCGTATCATCATCTTATTAAATCATTTATATCAATATTACCAACAAGTAAGTATTAGTTAAAACTTTTCTTAAGTGTTTTATTCTTTCAGAATCAATCAGAAAGACGTGAAATCATAGAAATCAACTATATATTGTTGTAATACCTTTATAAATTCATTTTGATCCCTTAAATCCACAATTCTACGTCAAATTTCTCTACTTATATCTATCAATAAGTTCTTTGGAGTATTAGTGAGTCATTTATCTTTAAATTCTTAAAGTTTTTTTTCTCTAGTAATAGTTTTCTTCAAGAATTATCTTTATAATTATTCTTGTAAAAGATAATTATATATATTAAAATAATTTTATTATTTTAATAAAAGAAGTTTTTATTATTAAATTCTTCTTGTAATTGATTCTAGTAGACAATTACTGCTCACTGTTATAATCACTAGTAGTGTATAACACGTGAAAGAAATAATTTTATAATTATTTAATTGTGGTTATAATAATTTTTATTATTATATTTCATAAGAACAGACATAGTACTGTTGATTAATAGTAATATTATCATCAGTTTCATAGTCACATCTTACAGTGTCTCCTGTTTTCCAGACAAAACCATTTTATTTTATATCATTCAAATGGAACACTTTTATTAGTCCTTACCGCATGAGCGTTGAATAGTTCAAAAGTTGACTTTAGTAGGTTTCTCACTAGTCAGCTTTATTCAATGTCTCACAGGGAAGTGATTTCATTTGAATGGGATGAAATAATTTGAAACACATTGCCTCCTTCAATTTCCCGACAAATTGTATTTTTAAAATGCAATAAAAATTCAATAGAAGGTTCCAAGTCTGTTGATGCGCAGGTTTATTTTGGTCAGCTTGTGGCTCTAAAATGTATTTCTTCAGGAATATTCAATAACACTTAAACTGCTTTAAATTGATATTTAACTTCTTTCAAACTTGCCAAAATTCTCCAATTTCACCTCAAAAAGAATCAACTATTTTAAACTTATTTTACTTCCACCTTTTTTCTTCAATTTGGATCTTTTTATTCAAAAATTTTCAAAGAAGTTAGCAATCAAATCTTCACCATCTATTTGATTAATGAACTACCCCCGCTATGGCCCAAACCCTGGGAAATTAAGCTCAATTCAATGAATGACCAACTTCAGCCACAGAGAGTGGAAGTGAAATCTCTGATATGGCCAGTAGTTGCTAATTAGGCATTGAAGTAGAGAGCCATTCACATGAAGATAATCAAGATCCACCAGTTCTTCCAGAATGTGAGTATGCATCCATCTTGAATATTTCAAATCTCTCAGAACCTGATATTGTGTCATAGCCTTTATTTCAGGTCAGCCTCCAAGCTCTCAGAAACCAAATTTTGAAAGCTATGAGAAGGAAAATACCGTTGAACCTTGTGCACCGACAGAAGATGATGGGCAAGATGATGTAATTTTCAGTGGGGAGGTGGAAATTATATCCAAGGAACAATCTGTCTCAAACATTGCTCAAACTATCCCAAGGCTCGAAAAAATTCGAAATGATAGTAAAGTTCCTGATTATCTGCATCAAAAGATTGCTTAAGCCATGAGCCTCCTCAAAATGGATTTGAACCATAAGTCCATTACTAATTCAAGGCAGAATTGATAAAAATAGCTGCTTAAAATATATGGGCAGGTGTGGAGGTGGGAGAATCTCTATCTGAAGGATCTCAAGTTGTAATTGGATTTCCAGGAAAAGGATTAGGAAAAAGACCAAATAAACATTCAACCAAAAAAACAAAAAAAAATGGTGTACCTTTGAAGCTGCAAAGGATTCTTGGGATCAAGGTGATTAAATGATGAATGTTGAAGTGGACCATATTGATAATGAACCTCTGCATACTGAACCCCCCATACTCAATGAAACAATCCATGATGAAGCTCCACATAATGAAAGCCCCCCAATACTCAATGAAACAATCCATGATGAAACCCCTCCCGCCTCTCCTCAAAATATTCAAGCCTTTCAAGAAAGGGAGACAATTAGACAAGATATGAGTGATATAATTCCTGACCCTGAGCCTGAAGTGTCATCCTTTGCTAATTTTCAAGGAATATTTTTATTGCGCATGGAAGAGTTTGCAGGCATTTCGAATTATCATTCCAATATTACTCAACAATCATGGAAAAGGGGGCTTTATAATATCAATAGTATTTATAAAAATCAATGGGAAAATTTACCAACAAAGGATGTTCATACATTCCTGCCTGTTGGTATTAAGGTGATCAGTAACCAAGAGCTTAAAATGTTGGCCTGGCTGGAGGACCTTGAGATGGCAGGTGAGTTTTATCTTTGTGCATGATACATGATTATTGGCTGTGAACTGGTGATATAAATTGCAATATACAGGGTTAGATTTTTTTAAGCCAACAGAAACAGAAGCATTTTTTGATAACAACATTTGGAATCTCAAATTGATGAAGGAATCAGCTAAACCTACAGATAATCTCCCAAAAGTTAAACACTCCTTCTTCAAAATGGTTCAGAGCCTTCTTTACCCCGCCAATCCAGTTAAACATTTTTGGGAAAATGTTATGTTTGCATCCATTATTTTAGTCTCATATGATGTGATTGCAGCCAAACCATATGTTGCACCAACATCATATTTGACCGATCCCCTGGGACTTGAACAAGGAGCAGTTGAATACCTTGCCTCCTGCTTGAATAAATTGAAGCAACATGCAACCCAACTCAGCATTGAAGGTTGTGGGGCTGACAATGAGATATCCACAAAGATGCACAAGAACCTGGAGGATATAATGCATACAGTTATCCATTTGATGATTGCGTACAACATGGTACGTGCACATACAAAGGTCAAAGTTAATGGCATCAAAGGCAAACTCACAAACTCAAAAAAAATGAGGCCATCAAAGATCTTTTGACATGTCACAAGAATCTTGGAATAAATCAAATTTGCTATGGTATATTAGCGCTTTCTGTGTGGCGGGGGTTTGTGGTTTGATGGTATGCTCAGATGACTGGAGAACAAGCTCAGTTAAAGGGGCTTTATCACTCATTGACATTTCCAAAAAACTTTCATAGGTTAAAAATCTAGTGGAGCCAGTGTGGCTACGTACTAATAAGTATATATGTAGTTTACTGAATAAATGTTCCTTCTAATCAAAGTCTTTTAACCCTACTGTAAGGTTTGTCTATGAAACCCTTGATAATAGTAGCAACATCAAGAGTACTATGACTGTCCTCAGTAGAAATATATAATATAACAAAATATTATAACCAAAAATTTAAATATAAAAAAATAAGTTTAATTATTATTATAACAATATAATAATTAATAATAATAATAATTATAATAAATTATAATTATTCTATTATTGTTATAGTCACTGACAGTTATAACAATAAGAAGTGTAAAGCTCTTAATGAGACAATTACACATGGAAAATATGAATATTAACCACTTATAAATAATAGAAATATTATTTATAAAAGAATTAAACACACACTGTGCAGAAATAATTCTTATAGAATAAAAATTCTATATAAAAAAACTAATACTAGATAAAAAAGATATAGAACTTTAGAGAAAACTTACTTATAATATTTATTTAATACAACAAGTCAAACAACAACATTTATTATATTAAATAATAATTATAAGTTAAAAACACGTCTAAAATCAATAATTTTAAAGATAAAACAACTTTTTATAATAAAAATTAAGATTAAAGAGTTTTTAAGAGGAATTTGTGGATTTTAAAAGATATTTAAGATGATCAATTTTATATAATAAAATATATTATTGGTTATTACAACAATAATATAAATTCTATGATTTCAGTTCTTTAATTTTAATTAATAAAGAATAAAATAACTTAAGAATTACTTTAATAATAAGATTTTATATTTAATAAAACTTTAACTGTTTAAATTTCTAATATGATTGGATTGATAATGAATGATGGACAAAAACAGTGATGAAAAGACTCTTTTTATGTCTTCAGAGAAGCTCTCATGATTCATAAAGGATATAGAGGGCGTGCTCAGGTCAAAACTGAAACCAATGCTTAAAAAGAAAGTTCTTAACTTAAGGTAACTTAATTTGAATTCCAATTTAAAATTAACAGGGTTATTCTTAACTCCATGTAGCTTTAATCCTCATTTAAGCTAATTATTTTAAGTTTTCAATATAAATAAGCTTATTTAGATTAAAGTTCATCACATGAACAACTTAAAAATAAAGTTTCAAGCAGAAATCTCTTAAACTGAATTTTTAATTAATCTTTAAAGAAATTATAATTTTCTTTGAGTTTTAATCGAAAGAGTAAATTTCCAGGCTAATTACCCAGAAAATTCATTTATAAAAGATACTTAAACTTTTATTTATATGTAGATAATATTAAATTGTGAGCTGTGTGAAAGGTTCAAGCAAATCCATTAAGAATTAAATTTTTAATGAATTTTTGAAGTTATTGCTATTTCTCCATGTAAAATAGCAATACACACCAAACCTTAAGTTTTGATAAGGTTTTAATGCTTATAGCCTTAAAGCTTTAAGCTTATTTAAGCTTTTAAAGCTCTTAAAACCTTGAATTCAAGCCTGCATATTGGGATTTACCCTTTGGCAGCTTGAAATTCCTGTCTAATTTGGGATAAAACCAGTTTAAGCTTTAATGTTGGATCAAAGTCTAATCTTAAAGTTTAAATAATGTTAAAAATCCTCCAATACAGGGGGAAAAACTTAATTGAATCCTTGCAGATCCAAAAAGTTGGGTACCCCAGCTCTAATTGGTCTTTTTCCTTTGTCCCACCTTTTTGCATGGATTTTTCCCTTTTATTTCTTTAAAGACATACTATGGCCTTAAACCCTTTTAAATTGAGCTAACGCAGGATTTACATTTTGTATGGCAAATCCTTAGCCAATTCAGTAAATATACACCACACCTCAATTTTAACTCAAATCTTGGTAAGCTTGCATAAACCTTATGCAACTTTAAATTTAAGCTTATTTAAGCTTAAATTTAACAATTTTAAAAAAATGTTAGAAAAGTTACATTAGTACTGTGAGATTCTTAAATCTTCTAATGTCAGGATGATACTATGATAAAGGTATAACTAGGCCAATTACAACTTTAACTGTGTATGTGACACGACAGAAAATGATTTAAAAAAGATTTATAAAGGTTTATAATGAGATAAAAGGGTTCTACTATTGAGAAATAGTGGTGGTGAGCGCTATTGAGAACCCTGGGTGCAGGCTTTATCTGTTGGATTACAATAATAAAGTCTACAATAATTAAAGATTATAATTATAACTGATTATTTAACCAAGAGTAAAACTGTTTTTGACAGTTTACTACGTAGGTTATTCAAGAGCAGGATGAGGAAAGGCTTTTGGCTGTGAAAAGCCCTCCTTTTATCCTAAAATTGAGGTGGAAAGGCTGCTAGACCTTTCCACGTAGAGGAAGTGAAGATTTTTCACTCTCTATGACAGGCTTGTGGTTTGCAAACAGCCTGTATACCCTGTATTGGGCTCAGATGTGGTTTTGAAACCACATATGGGCAGTTTTCACCAATACAGGGTGAAAATTTTCATCTGGGGACCTCACAGCCTTATTCTGACGTGTATGACGCGTAGAATGCTGTACAGAAACTGTATGGGACCCCAGTATTGACTGACATATGAGGTATTGAAGTAAAAACATGCTTCTTTGTCTATTTGACACCTCATATTCATGGTTATGGGATATTATCCCATGGTAAGGCTGTATCTGACAGCAGGTGGGATTTTGACCTTAAAATGGTCATAACTCTGTCAGTTTTTGAGATATCAAGCTCAAAGTTGGTTCATTGAATAGCTCTGTATGAGCTCTACACAATGGTACCCAACTTGAAATGTTTATCATTAAATATGGCAAAGTTATCCCATGTACAAGTATTTTTGTACATTGGTGTGGTCTGGTCAAAAGCTGTATTAAGCTTGTTTGGCCAATAACTTCTGTTGTAGTTGAGTTATGAGGAAATGGATGGCACCATCAGATAGTCCTGATTGTGCTCTTTCCAAAAAGACCCCACTTCAGGTATCTCACACTAAAACTGTAAAAGGTAGATGAGAGGTGAATGTTTTGTTCACCCTTATTTGGTCTGAATTCGACCATAACTAAAGTAATACTGGTGCTAGCTCAGTTTGGCTGGTACCATTGGATAGCCCTGGCTTAGAGCTTCATTTTGAGTACCCATTTGATGGGGTTAAGCCTCTCCTTCTAGATTTTAGATGAGAGGTGAAAATTAAGGTTTATGCTCAGCGATAACTTTGAGCAGGAATAACTTTGTTATTTCTTGTCCTATGGTGATGGGACTTATATTTTCAGGAAGAGGTGAGTTTCCTCTTTCTTTTGATACCTTTTGAGCTAATTTGGCTCAGCTCCATGTTTTGGTGGTATTTTGGCTATACCATTGGTTTATGGTATTTTGGCTGTCATGCTTGTGCTCTGGTTTTGAGTCACAGGCTGACATACCCTCCCTCTAAAAAAGGCTCATCATTGATGAGACTGTTCAGTCCTCCTAGAGGCTCTGAATCTCCTCAAATGGAGGTTCCCATCTGGTATGGCATCCTCTGCCAACCATTTGTCTTTGTCAGCTGTCTGGTTCTTGAATCTGACTAGATATTGTCTCTGATCCTTCCCATTAAGTCTGATTTTTCTGGCCCTGATGATTTTAATCACAGGTCCAGGAGAGTCTTCTACTTCCACTATTTCTGGTGGAGTGGTGTTCTTCTTCCTGGAGGGGAATTTATCCTCCTCTGTTTGGAAGTATGGTTTGACCAGGCTTACTGGAAAGACTGGGTGTTTCCTAGAAAACTCCTCAGTGAGCTTGACCTCTACTGCATTCTTCCCTATCAACTTAATGATAGTGAAGGGCCCTACAAATGAGTCTCTCATTTTCTTGGGTCCTTTGAGATTGTTAAAGTTCAGTGTAGACACTAACACCTGGTCCCCTTCCTTGAAGTCAGGTTCCATATGTGATTTGTCCCACCTTTGCTTATTATACTCTTTGGCCTCAGCTATGCATTTGGCAGCAGTATCACAGGCTTTCTTCCACATATCATGGAAGTCTTTGGCTGTGGGGTGGATGGTCAGAAGATTCTTCTTCAAGTGATCCACAGGTAACAGGGGATTCCACCCTTTCTCTACCAGTGCAGGTGTTTTTCCTGTGGTAGAGTGCTGGCTTGTATTATAAGCCAGTTGGACTGCTGGTAAGAGGGTGACCCAATCATGGGTATATCCCTCATGGTCCTTGTATTCCATGCCATAGGCACAGAGCCTCCTGAGGATGTCCTCCATTGTTTGGATCATCCTCTCAGCTAGGCCATCTGTGGCCATCTGTTTGTGGATGGTAAGCTGTGGAAAAAGCAAGCTTGGTGCCAAGCATGTCATATAAATTGGTCCAAAATTCAGATGTGAATTTTGGGTCCCTGTCACTAATTATGATCTTAGGGACTCCACAGGTGGATATGATGTTATTCCAAAATAACAGAGCAGTGTCCATGGCTGTGTCCTCTTTATGGCATGGTAGACATCTCATGCTCTTGCTGAACCTATCAACTATGATTAGGCAGGCATTGTAGTTTTCTTTGCCTCCTGGGACAAGTCCTGTGACCCAGTCCATGTTGATGGTTTCCCATGGGTGTTTGGGTTCTTCTATTTGTTGAAGCAACCCATATTTTTTCCCATGTTTTCTATTTGCCTTTTGGCATCTTTCACAAGTGTTGATGTATTCACTCAACTCTTGCTCCCACTTGGGCCACCAAGCTGTGCTTGCTACCCTCTCTTTAGTCCTGTCCTCACTCATGTGTCCCATGTAGGGGCAGTAATGGCATTCCTGCAGGATTAAAGAGATGTGGTCTCTGTCTATCACTGTGAGTGCACTGGTGTGCTTTTCTCTGTGATAAATCAGGCCATCTATAAGGAATAATTTATTGTCCTTATAGGCCCTCAACCAGGGTTCCTCCAGCTGGGTTTCCAGTTCTGGGCTCCTGTATTTTTGTTGAAGGAGTTGGAGTAGTATGCTACACTGTTTGTGTTTAGCATAAGATTTCAGTACTGCATTGAAAAATTCATTGTGCAATTCTGAGGAACTTATTCCCAGTATGGGGGTTTCTGTCCCTTCTGAATCAGTGTTTCCACTGTCAAGGGTACCACTGCCTGGTGCCCATTCAGAGAATCTGAAGTTTTTCTTCCTATTTATTTCCATAAAATGGATAGGAATTTTTGCAGCAACTTCAGGGTCATAAGCTGGATTGCTTTTGACATTGTCCAGTGGCCATCTGCTAAGGCCATCTGCATTGGTATGGCTTTTACCTTCCTTGTATATGATGGTCATGTTCCCTCTATACTCCTGGATGGCTATTTGCCATCTCAGCATGTGTCTATTAGTATTCTTCATGTTTAGTAAAGACTTCAAGGCTGTGCAGTCTGTGTAGACTTCAAAGACTGCACCCTCCAAATAATAATGGAGTTTTTCTAGAGCCCAGACTAGACATAGACATTCTGTCTGGGTGGCCCCATACCTGGCTTCTGAATCTTTCAGCTTCCTGGAGATGTAACATATTACACCTTCTCTTGGTTCACCATCCACAATTTGTCTTTGGTGAAGGGCTGCTCCCAAGCCTTGGCTGCATGCTGCATCTATATATAACTTGAATGGTAGTTCAAAGTCAGGCAAGATGAGCACAGGTGCATTTGTGAGTTCATATTTGATCCTCTCATATGCATCCCTCCTGTCCTTGGTTATTTCAAAAACTACATCCTTTGAGCATAACTTGTATAAACTACTAGTTATGTGAGCAAAGTTTTTGATGTGGTTTCTATAGTAGCTAGCAAATCCAAGGAAAGATTGCATCTCTTTGATGTTCTTTGGTACTGGCTTTTGCAGTACTGCTGCTACTTTGTTCTGGTCAATTGCCAGACTAAGGCCTGAGACTTTGTGTCCTAGAGCTAGTAGCTCTTGCTGGCCAAAATTACACTTTTTAAGTGAAATTTTCAGATTGATGGGTGTACATTTACTTAGCACTCTGTCTATGTATTGTACATGGTCTTCCCATGTCTCTGAGTATATAATGATATCATCAATATACACTACCATCCAGCCTTCCATTATTTCTTCTTGAAATATGGTGTCCATCATCCTTTGGAAGTGGGATGGTGCATTCTTGATGCCAAATGGCATCCTGGTGTACTCATATATGCCCATATGGCATATTATTCTGAGTAATTTCATGGAGTTAGGTTTAACTCCATTTTGGTGGAAGCCCTTCATACAATCCATCTTGGTTATGTATTTGGCTTTGGCCAATTTATCCAAGGCATGAGGTATACTTGGTATAGGATACCTGTCTGCTTTTGTGTAGTTGTTCAGGGCTCTGAAGTCTCCACACAATCTAGACTTGCCATCATGCCAGGTAATTAGGACAGGAGTGGTGATTTCCACTATTTCATTATGTCCAATCTTCCGAATGACATCCATGTCCAGGAGTTCATTGATATGTTTCTCAATCTCTTTCCTGGTCTCCAGACTTGCTGGGTAAGGAGGTCTCCTTAACATGGGTGGATAAGGCCTTTCTACATCCAGATATAGTTCTATATCATGGCCTTTGATCTTGCCTAATGGTTCTTCACCAATGGCAAATGCTGGTCTATTCTTCCTCAGCATCTTCAGTAAACTTAGCTTTTGTTTAATGGTGAGGGTAGTGCTAAACTGTCCCTCTGTGAATTCTTTCAGAAGTTCTTCCAGTGGGTCCTGTGAAGATATCTGGTATATATCAAGAGAAAATTTCTTTTCCTTGTTAGTACCAATGGTAATATGCCTATTTTTACTGTTGTAAATATCTATGCCATACATCCTCTGGTAATCTGTTCCCAGTAGAAAACCTTGGATGTGGGCATCTTCAAGCACTACAAACTCTGGGTTGAGTCTGATATTACCTTTTCTGTGGGGTATAATTATCTCTTTGATAATTGTCCCAATAGAGGTCATCTTTCCAGATGCACTCTTAAAGTTCTTTGCCCTGGTGGGCAAGAGTTCTTTTTCCCAGTTTGGGAAGTGGTTATCCAGATAATTTCTAGCCACTATGGAGCAGTGTGCTCCACTGTCAATGATCAGTGGGTGCTGAGCATTGTCAATACATACAGTCATTTTTGTGGCTGTTCCATGTATATATGCCATTCCTTTGGTTGGTGTAACCAGGAATGTTTGTGCATCTTGTGTATGTTTGCACAAGTTCTTGTTGGCAGTGTCTTGTGGCATGCCTGCTTCCAACTGTATATCCTGGATTTCTAGTGGGGTTTCCTCTTGGTATTCCACTAGAAATTCCTCTCTTGGGTCTTGATCCTCATCAGATGGTTCTCTAATGGCATCACCCATAGAGTCTGATTCAGAATCCTCTGTTGGAGGTTCTTCTTCAGGGACTTTTTCTATAGCATAGACTTTCTTCTTTGCTTTTGGACAGTTGTTGGCATAGTGGTCTGTTGAACCACAATTGTGACAAGAATTCTTCTTCTTTGCCACTTCTGCCACTCTTTCTCTGGGTTTGTCTTTAAACTCTACCCTGAAAGGTTGTTTCTCTTTGAAACTATTGCTTCTATATGGGGTGAATTTCCCTATATTAGTCCTTTTCCTTATGTCTTGTAAGGTATTGGCTATATAATCTAGAGTGCAATTTTGGTTGCATCTGCACTTTACTGCATGCTCTAGTTCTCCTGGCAGTTGTGTCAGAAGTTTATGATTCCTCATTTGAATGTTCATTTGAGGATCAATGGCTTTAAGTCTTTTAGACTGTCTGAGACACCACTCATATGGATCTTTGTCCACAGAGTATTTGTCATTTTCAAATGACATGGTCTTTTGCCATATCCAAGTTCCATTACTGTACTTTTTGGATTATTTGACTCTTCCACCATGGCCAATTTCTTCTGCCATGGATTTCTTTCATTTCTGTGTACCATATACTTGCATGACCTTTAAATGCAGTATTCAGTCTAGCAGTAATCCAGTAATCTGGTATGCTGGGTACATCAATGAAGAGTCCATCAATATAATCTATGAGTTCCATATGATCATATTCTCCTGATCCAGAGAAGTTGGGCCAGTTTGAGGCCTCAGGAAGCTGTTTCAAGTATTCCTTCTCTGAATAAGACATGCCATCTCCATCCTGGTATTGTGATGGAGATCTTGCCTTATTCAACAACATGGCATCTGGTTTGATGTCATCTGGTTGATATGGATTCTCCATAGCTTGGCCTTGTGGTTGGGGCTTTAAGCTATGGTAGGCATCAAACAATTTGTTGATGTCTTGGTTCAGACACTCCCTGTCCCTGCTGCTATGGTGTTGTTCTTCAGAGACTTGATTCAGTCTCTTGTTGGTTTCTTCAGAGGCTTTGCTCAGTTGAGCATATCCTTCCTGAAGGTTTTTAACTATCTGCTCCAATGAGGCTTGAGTTTTTCTCATCCTCTCTTGGGCAGCTGCAAATTCTGCAGCCTGTTTTGCAGATTGCTCAGCATATTGGGACATTTGCAACCACAGTGTGTCACTGTTGATGTTGCTCTCAGATGTGATAATGCTATTTTCAGTCTGAGTGGGGGTAATGTTTCTATTACTAGGAATACTGATTCTAGAGTGGTTTACAACTACTTCTGGTTCTTGTGTACTTCTTTGACCAAATCTAACAGCTTCTGGATGATGGGGTCTGACTCTTTCCTCCTCTGGTTGAAGGAGGCTTTGTTCTTGCCCTTGTTGCCTTGTCTTCTCCTGGAAACTTCCTGGAATTGTGAAGAATGGTGACTCTTGGCCACTGATCTGCTGGTTTCTGAATGGTGTGAAGCCACTGGAGAGCTGATTTGGCTTGCTCCTTGTGAACCTGAAGGAATCTGAGTAGGCCCTGTCTGGGTTAACTGTTCTTCTATAGCTTGGATAGTGGCTTGATTCTCCCTTATCCTCTGTGCCCTTGCCTCCAGGAGTCTGTGCTGCCTGGTAGGGTTCCAACCCTTGGTGATTACCATAAGGTCCTTGAAGTCTATTTCTTTAAGACAGATCTTCTGGCAACTTGATCCCAGTTCTGCCCAGTGAGTTGCTAGGTTGAACCTCTTGTTGTCCATGCTCCATTGAAACAAATCTTTGAGGAGTTGGTGGATTTGAAGAACTTGATCCATATCCTTCCAGTCCTCTGGTTTGAGGTTTCTGTTGAATTGGAGTGTGAATGGCAAGGTTGATATTATCTCCCTCATTGTTTTGCCATCCACCACTGTGTCCAATGTGTCTTCTTTCAGGTCTTCTGGTTCTAGACATTCCTGCTCTATCCTCTGGCTGGTTCCTTTGGAAGCCAAGGTCTCTGAGGTATGCAGGGGACATATCAGTGTTTGCAAGCAGTCAAAAACTTTATGTTCTTAGGGTATTTACCTTTGACTGTGCCTTGTACAAATTTGTTATCTGCTGATTTGGGCAGTTTGCCTTTGGAGGTTACAACTGGGTTAATAATTGTAATCTTCCCTGTACAAGTGGTTAAGGTTGGTTTACCTTGTATTGAAGCAGAGTTTTGTGGTTTTCTACTCCTCTGAGTGGCTATTGGTGTCCACTTCTTGGCTGTAATGAGGCCTTCACTAAGCCTTTTTCCTTTACCCTTGCTGCCCTCTGGCTCAGAGGGTGTCACTGGTGTGTTGGCCTGTGACTGGGTTTCAAGTGGGATGTAGTTTTCTTCCACTGAATCAAAACAGGAAAAAGAGGGCTTATGTCAGTTAAGACTTCTTAAAAGGCTGGTTTTGCACGTCTAAGAATGGCCTCTGGGCTTGTATATTATTACAGTATGCCCTTGTATAATGACAATGTGATTGAATTAACAATTTCACGTCAAAAATACAGCTTATGGTGTCCTGTCACACTGTTTGTGTGTCAGTATCCCTCAGATACACTTGTGGTTTTCAAGTGTATTCTGTACAAGTGGTTCTGTATAAGTGTTATTGAGTTAACAATACACTCAATCCACGCCTCAACTGATGGTTTTTCAGTCAGAGGTGTCCTTATTCAGTCAAGAATACAGGACTTTATTGATGGCTTATGTGTTTTTATATACAAAACACGCCAAAAATAATTAAATTCAGTGGGTATTAGCCACGTGAATAATACTCTTATAATATGAGTATGTATATAAAAAGGATAAATATATATAATATATATATTTAAATAAAGAAATTACGCCTAAAAAAAGACAAAAAACTGGTTAATAAGTCATAAAAAGAGAAAAAGACTTACTTATAAGGTCCAAAAAAAGGTTTTAAAGCACGGCCAGGCCCCCAAAATGTCAGGATGATACTATGATAAAGGTATAACTAGGCTAATTACAGCTTTAACTGTGTATGTGACACGACAGAAAATGATTTAAAAAATATTTATAAAGGTTTATAATGAGATAAAAGGGCTCTACTATTGAGAAATAGTGGTGGTGAGCGCTATTGAGAACCCTGGGTGCAGGCTTTATCTGTTGGATTACAATAATAAAGTCTACAATAATTAAAGATTATAATTATACCTGATTATTTAACAAAGAGTAAAACTGTTTTTGACAGTTTACTACGTAGGTTATTCAAGAGCAGGATGAGGAAAGGCTTTTGGCTGTGAAAAGCCCTCCTTTTATCCTAAAATTGAGGTGGAAAGGCTGCTAGACCTTTCCACGTAGAGGAAGTGAAGATTTTTCACTCTCTATGACAGGCTTGTGGTTTGCAAACAGCCTGTATACCCTGTATTGGGCTCAGATGTGGTTTTGAAACTACATCTGGGCAGTTTTCACCAATACAGGGTGAAAATTTTCATCTGGGGACCTCACAGCCTGATTCTGACGTGTATGACGCGTAGAATGCTGTACAGAAACTGTATGGGACCCCAGTATTGACTGACATATGAGGTATTGAAGTAAAAACATGCTTCTTCATCTATTTGACACCTCATATTCATGGTTATGGGATATTATCCCATGGTAAGGCTGTATCTGACAGCAGGTGGGATTTTGACCTTAAAATGGTCATAACTCTGTCAGTTTTTGAGATATAAAGCTCAATGTTGGTTCATTGAATAGCTCTGTATGAGCCCTACATCATGGTACCCAACTTGACATGGTTATCATTAAATATGACAAAGTTATCCCATGTACAAGTATTTTTGTACATTGGTGTGGTCTGGTCAAAAGCTGTATTAAGCTTGTTTGGCCAATAACTTCTGTTGTAGTTGAGTTATGAGGAAATGGATGGCACCATCAGATAGTCCTGATTGTGCTCTTTCCAAAAAGACCCCACTTCAGGTATCTCACACCAAAACTGTAAAAGTTAAATGAGAGGTGAATGTTTTGTTCACCCTTATTTGGTCTGAATTTGACCATAACTCAAGTAATACTGGTGCTAGCTCAGTTTGGCTGGTACCATTGGATAGCCCTGGCTTAGAGCTTCATTTTGAGTACCCATTTGATGGGGTTAAGCCTCTCCTTCTAGATTTTAGATGAGAGGTGAAAATTAAGGTTTATGCTCAGCAATAACTTTGAGCAGGAATAACTTTGTTATTTCTTGTCCTATGGTGATGGGACTTATATTTTCAGGAAGAGGTGAGTTTCCTCTTTCTTTTGATACCTTTTGAGCTAATTTGGCTCAGCTCCATGTTTTGGTGGTATTTTGGCTATACCATTGGTTTATGGTATTTTGGCTGTCATGATTGTGCTCTGGTTTTGAGTCACAGGCTGACATCTAATAACATAAGAAAAAAGTGTTTTTGGGTATAAAACCTTATGGATGTACCCTAGGTTATTTTTGGTGTAGAATCCAAAAATGACATAATATTTATAACTTTGTTTGTCCAAAAAAGTTATACTTATTTTTTTGTTATTTTTTATTTTAAATTCAATTAAAAAGTCTGTTGAAGACAGATTTAAATGTGTATAAGGTTATTTGTGGCCTTATGGGTATGTTATACATACCTCACAGGCTCACATTCCCTACCACCAAAAATATTGTACAACAATTTTTCTTTTGTAGTATTCCCCCAAGTTATTTTGGGGGGGGGTATAATCCACTGTCCAACCTCTCTACCTATACTTTTCTAAGTATGTAAAGCACACAATTCAAACTTTATTGAGCAATTGGTCTTCTCTCATGTCTGAACCTTCTGAGAAACCTTTGGGAATCAGGTATTTTTCTTTCTACAATCCATTCATCTTCATGTTGTGGATTTTTATACCTGACTAAGTATTCTCTTTCATTTCCCCCCAAGTCTTCTTTCTTTCAAGACTTTTAGTACCTTTTTCTCCTCACTCTGATCTAGTGGGGGTACCTCTAAGGGTGTGTCATTTCTCAAAATAAATAATTCCTTATCACTTGAAGTGTAATGCTTTACTAAGCTGACAGGGAAAGTTGGATGTTTGTTTTCCAATTCTCCTGACAGTTCTACTTGTACTGCATTTGTCCCATAAAGGGCTTTAATAATAAATTGTCCTGCAAAGGAATCTTTTAATTTCTTTGGGCCTTTAATGTTATTAAAGTTAAAGGTTAAAACTAGAATTAAGTCCCCTACTTTGAATTCTGGGGTGTTATGACTTTTATCCCATTTCTGTTTAGCATATTCAAAGGCATCATTCATGCTTTGATTTGCATGATGTCTTACTTTATCAAGCAATAAATTCAAGATTGATGCAGTTGGATGAATATCAATCAGATCTTTTTTCAAAGTATCAGTTGGGAGTTTGGGGTTCCATCCTTTTTCCAACATTGCAGGAGTTTTGCCTGTTGAAGCATGGATGGAGTTCTTGTAGGCTAATTCCAATGCTGGTATAAGAGTTGTAAGGTGTGGATATGAAACTTTGATTAAAAATCAAGTACTTTTCCTGTCCTCAAAATTTGTATAAGGTAAAATTCTATTAAAAATAGTAAGAAATATTATTTTTAAGAGAAAACACGCCAATTTTATTGTTTATAACTTTATTAGTATAAAACAATAATATTATAAAAATTTATTGTTTTACCAACAATAAAAATTTATCCAAAAAATACTCTACAAGAGATATTTTAAGGCTACAAAAGAAATTTCTTCAAGAGCAATTTCAATTGGAATTAATTGAGCAAAGAACTGCAAGCAATTAATTAAAGAACAAAGTCTTTAAAAAGAATATTAAAGAGAAAACACGCCCAAAAGTGACCAGAGTGAATTTGGAAACAAAGTGACAAAGTTAACAGTGATGAAAGATGCTTTAATTCACTTTTGGGGTGCTTCAGGGGTAAAAATGATTATAAGAGTTACAAACAATGATTATAATGATTTTTTCACGTGGTTGAAAGGATTAAAATGATTTAAAAGTGGTGGTTGGAATCTTTGATTGATTGTTTAACAGTGTTTAAACTAATTAATAAAAGGAAAAGATTCTAACATGAAGAGAAAAGTGGGACAAAGAAGACATTCTTTTATAGCCATCAATTCTCTTACTCCAAAAGTAAAATTTACTCTTGTCAGTCGTGAAAAACAGTCTGACAACAGAAAAGCCAATTATGGCATCATTGAACCCTGGTTTAGACCAAAAAAGGGCTGGTTTAAGCCATTTTTAGCCACTTTAGCCATTTTAGACCCTTAAATAAGCCATTACTATAGCAATACCAGGCCTAGAGCCTTCAAAACACGTCAGAATGTGTGTCAGAGGCGTAGAAACCAGTTCAAACTGTTTTTAATATGATTGTTTTATCTTAAGGGTAGTTTTACCCTCTTGGCAACAGCTAAAACTACCCCAGTTGGTATCAAAACCTCATCATCAATTGAGTCCACAGACCCTGTAACTCAATTCCAGGCCAAAAGTGATGAACTTTTGCGTGAATTTTGACATCCCACGCCTGTCAGCAAGGATTTTGGGGGTCTAGCTCCCCCTTAGAGCTGGAGTTCCTTTCCCCCCCCAAATTTAATCTTTCCAATTTATTTTTCCTTTAATTCCTCATCATGTATTATACTTATACTTTACATATGTAATTCAATTCAATTGTACAGTACAATACAGTAATAATTGACACCTCATATGTAAATCAAAGTTCACTTATGTAATACATGCACACATTTTGACATTTCAATTGAATTCAATTGAAAATACTTCAATTCCTCATAACTTCTAAACTAAACACAACACCTCAATTTTAACACAAAAATTGATGGTTAACACCACATGTGGTGTGAATTAAATTAAGGTTTTGAGGATTTTCAACTTTTGTATTGAAAATACTAGAAACTTAATTTAAGCTTATTTAGAGTTGAGTTACAAGAATTTCACTCAGAAGTGACCCCACCTGATTTTTTATGAGGAATCCAATGGTGAAATAAATTTTATATGTTTATTTATTGGATAAAAAGTTATAATAAATTTTATTTAACTTTTTTCCAAATTTATTTATTTTTTCACAATTTTGTTAAAATTTCAATTTTACTTAATTTTTTCAAGTATAAATGTAATTTTATAATTTCAAAATTTGATGTAATTTTATTTTTAAATTGTAATTAATTTTTTATTTTTGAATATAATTTATATATTTATATTTTGATTTTTATTTTAATAATATAAATAAATTTATTTTATTTATATTAATATGTTAATTTTGTATTTGTGGTCTTTTGGGTATATGAAATTACCTCTAAGGCTCACATTCCCTCCCCCTAAAAAAGAACATTACTTTGTAATATTGGTGTTTCTAGTGTTTCTTAATCTTCTGAGGAGTTTGGTAGCTTCTGGTATATCTTTTTCTCCTAACCATTCATCTTCACAAGTTGGGTCACTGTACCTAACAAGGTATTCCCTTGCTTTCTTGGTTATTGATTTCCTTTCTTCAAGAACTTTGGTAATTTTATTAGTAACAGATGTTTCAATAGGAAAGTATCTGTTCTTGTTATTATGTAAATCTATCCCATGCATCATTAAATTGTTATTTCCCAATAAAAATGGGTACTGGAGCAATTTTCAATAACAACCAATTCAGCTGTGATTCCCAAAGATTCCTAATGCTTTCATTGGGTTACTTGTACTGTTGAATTTTATACCATCAAGTAGGTGAAACCTTCCTTTATCATATGATCCTTTCCATACTTCATCCAAGGCATGTATTAGAGAGTTGTCTTTACAGTCTTTGTTCACTAATTGGTATAAGATGCTACAATTGTTATCTTGAATGTAACTATTTCTGACCTCTTCAAAGAAGGTGGTGTTCAAGTCTGTAACACTTATTCCTTCTATTGGGATTTGGTTTTCATAAGTTGTGCCCCTTGAGCTTTTGATAAATCAAGTTGACTATTGCTCAATTGTGGCAAGTGGGAATAAGATTCCATGATGTCAAAAGTGGCATTGATATTTTCTATATCTTTTGAAGATTCAGAAAATATGGATGATTTATCATCTGAATTGTCTTCAATTATGTCATCTTTTTCAACATCAGGTCCCTTTCCAATATTAATTTCATTGATTTTTCCCCTTTTTGGACATGTATTAGCTAAATGGGTGGTGCTTTGGCAAATATGGCACTTTTTGACTGTATCTGCAGATTTATACCCAACATTGTTAGAATTTTCTTTGGGGTTTTGTCCACAGAATCTTTCCAAGGTGTATTAAACCTTGATTCAAGATTCACCCTACTAGAACCAATTTTTGTTCTGGTGGTTACTTCTTCTAATATATTGATAATATCCTCTGCTGAAGATTGTTCAGTAGTCCTGCTCTTGACAGCATGCTCTAAGTCACCTCCACATTGTCTTAGAATTTTTCTATGGATCATAAATTCTGACATGTCAGGATATAATGCTGTTAATCTGTCCTTTTGTTGGCAAAACCATGGTAAAGCTTTGTCTTTATCAGCATTAAATTTGGCAGATTCAAAGGCTGTTTCAACTTTAAACCTCCAAGCATCATTTGCCCATTTGTTGATGATTTGGGTTTTCCACCAAGTCCAACTCTGGTGTCCATGTGCTTGTCTTATTTTGATGTACCATCTGTGAGCTGATCTGGTAAACAAGGTGTTAAACCTGGCTGTTACCAATCTGTCTGGTAATTCAAAATCCTCTTTGATCATGTCAATACCTCTAATGAATTCCATATGGTCATACTCTCCTTCACCATTGAAGTGAGGCCATTCTTTAAGTTTTGGAACTTCTTTCAAGAGTGCTTGGCCCATTGATGGTTCCAAGTTATGAAAAGAAGTGGATAATTCATTTTTTAATTGTGAATTATCAGGATCCAATACTTGTGGATTTGGCATTCTTGTGCCCTCATTTTGATTTAGAGGTGTAGACATTCTTGGTAAGGTGTTCAGTATTTGTTCAATGTCATTCATTTTACTGTTGCTACACCTTTGGGAATTTCTGTATTCATGTTGGAAGCTCTGTATTAAATTTATTACTTCAATTTTATACATGTCTTCCTTATGTGTCAGTTCTTGCCATAACTCTGTCTGTCTTGTATTATCAGCAGTGACTTGATTCAATTTCATTGATAATTTTGATACTTCTTCTTGTGAAGCATCAAAACATTTTTTCAAGGCAATGGTATATGTCTTTACTTCAGTAAATGAATTTGAAATGTCATCAAGGACTTTCTTGTTATCTGTCTTGATAATATTTATGGCTTGTTTAATTCTTGTTTCAATTATTTCATCAATATTGAATTTAGAATATTTATCTGTTAATTCTTTAATAATGGCAGATTGTTCATTTATTTTATTGTTAGAAGAATTATCATTATTGGAATTTTTAATTGTTCTCCAAACTTTTTCAAAACACATAAGTGTTTCATTAATTTGGCACAGACTCAGGTTGTTTGTTTTAATGTTGTTACAAATGGTTTCATTTTTATCAGAAAGATGTTTTTTCACGTCATTTATAGCATTATACAACTCTGGGATGGAATCAAATATGTAAGAAATAATTTCTGGAACCTTAATCTGGCTTCCTCCTTCTTCTGTAATTCCATCATGGTTCTGGCCATCTGAAATACATTTTCCATGGCATCCTGCTGAATCTTTGGGATTCTGTAGCCCTGGCTGTAAGGTTTTGGGGCTGGTGCCTTCCCTTTGCCCTTGTTTGGAGTTTGTGGCTGCTTTTTCACGTTGGAATTGCTGCTTCTGGCCACTGGGGCTGTTTTTGGCACTGGTTTGGGTGGTGGAGGGTTGTTTTTCCTCCATTCTAGTGTCAAAAGCATCATGTTTTTCTTCTCCATCAATGGATGCCATCCATTGAGCAATTTGCAAGTGTTGGGATGGCCCAAGAATTTTCTTACTGTCAGGTAAGAATTCATGCAATTCTTCCACAGGTCTGCAAGGATCTGGTACTCCTTGAATTGAAGTGCATTGTTGTATGCACTGTGGCTGGCTTTGTATATGTCCACAGAGGCTTGTTGTGGCGGTGTCAGCTCTTTTTGAAGGTAAAATAGTATTATCAGCTTCAGAATGACCCAATTTAGTTGTTTGGAAGTCATCAACTGACCCTTTTCCTTCTGTACCTGGTTGGCTTCTGCCATAATCACGTCTATTACCTTTTTGGGAGCTGCTTGAGGGGTTGTAGCTGGCTCCTGACCTGGTTGAAGGCATAATTATGGTTAAAAAAGGCTTAAAATAGTATTTTTATGTCAAAAACTTACTATTGGCCAAATTTTTAGCTTTCTGAAGGGTATTACTTATGTCCAAGTTAATCAATTCAGAAGATATTGGTTCAGGCTGGTTATTTTGAGTCACAATAACAGTACTATTATGATCAGAATTAACAGTACTGGCAGGGATAATGCTGGTTACTGTTGAGGCTGTTTCAATGTTTTCTTGTCTTACCACGTTGTCAGACACTAAAATTAATGAAAAAGCCAATTAATTAAGTAAAAAAAGGTTATACCAAAAAAAGAAATAAAAATATAAGCCTCACTTATAATATGAAAAAAATTCTTTTTTATGGGTTTTTTGAATTATAAGTATTTTTTATATGTTTTTAAATTTTTCAATATAAGAAAAAAAGATTTAAAAAGAGTAAAAAAATATGCCACAGGTAAAATATCACGGCTGGGCCCCCAAATGTAAGGTGTGGATATGAAACTTTGATTAAAAATCAAGTACTTTTCCTGTCCTCAAAATTTGTATAAGGTAAAATTCTATTAAAAATAGTAAGAAATATTATTTTTAAGAGAAAACACGCCAAATTTATTGTTTATAACTTTCTTAGTATAAAACAATAATATTATAAAAATTTATTGTTTTACCAACAATAAAAATTTATCCAAAAAATACTCTACAAGAGATATTTTAAGGCTACAAAAGAAATTTCTTCAAGAGAAATTTCAATTGGAATTAATTGAGCAAAGAACTGCAAGCAATTAATTAAAGAACAAGGTCTTTAAAAAGAATATTAAAGAGAAAACACGCCCAAAAGTGACCAGAGTGAATTTGGAAACAAAGTGACAAAGTTAACAGTGATGAAAGATGCTTTAATTCACTTTTGGGGTGGTTCAGGGGTAAAAATGATTATAAGAGTTACAAACAATGATTATAATGATTTTTTCACGTGGTTAAAAGGATTAAAATGATTTAAAAGTGGTGGTTGGAATCTTTGATTGATTGTTTAACAGTGTTTAAACTAATTAATAAAAGGAAAAGATTCTAACATGAAGAGAAAAGTGGGACAAAGAAGACATTCTTTTATAGCCATCAATTCTCTTACTCCAAAAGTAAAATTTACTCTTGTCAGTCGTGAAAAACAGTCTGACAACAGAAAAGCCAATTATGGCATCATTGAACCCTGGTTGAGACCAAAAAAGGGCTGGTTTAAGCCATTTTTAGCCACTTTAGCCATTTTAGACCCTTAAATCAGCCATGACTATAGCAATACCAGGCCTAGAGCCTTCAAAACACGTCAGAATGTGTGTCAGAGGCGTAGAAACCAGTTAAAACTGTTTTTAATATGATTGTTTTATCTTAAGGGTAGTTTTACCCTCTTGGCAACAGCTAAACCTACCCCAGTTGGTATCAAAACCTCATCATCAATTGAGTCCACAGACCCTGTAACTCAATTCCAGGCCAAAAGTGATGAACTTTTGCGTGAATTTTGACATCCCACGCCTGTCAGCAAGGATTTTGGGGGTCTAGCTCCCCCTTAGAGCTGGAGTTCCTTTCCCCCCCCAAATTTAATCTTTCCAATTTATTTTTCCTTTAATTCCTCATCATGTATTATACTTATACTTTACATATGTAATTCAATTCAATTGTACAGTACAATACAGTAATAATTGACACCTCATATGTAAATCAAAGTTCACTTATGTAATACATGCGCACATTTTGACATTTCAATTGAATTCAATTGAAAATACTTCAATTCCTCATAACTTCTAAACTAAACACAACACCTCAATTTTAACACAAAAATTGATGGTTAACACCACATGTGGTGTGAATTAAATTAAGGTTTTGAGGATTTTCAACTTTTGTATTGAAAATACTAGAAACTTAATTTAAGCTTATTTAGAGTTGAGTTACAAGAATTTCACTCAGAAGTGACCCCACCTGATTTTTTATGAGGAATCCAATGGTGAAATAAATTTTATATGTTTATTTATTGGATAAAAAGTTATAATAAATTTTATTTAACTTTTTTCCAAATTTATTTATTTTTTCACAATTTTGTTAAAATTTCAATTTTACTTAATTTTTTCAAGTATAAATGTAATTTTATAATTTCAAAATTTGATGTAATTTTATTTTTAAATTGTAATTAATTTTTTATTTTTGAATATAATTTATATATTTATATTTTGATTTTTATTTTAATAATATAAATAAATTTATTTTATTTATATTAATATGTTAATTTTGTATTTGTGGTCTTTTGGGTATATGAAATTACCTCTAAGGCTCACAAGAGTACACCAATCATGGGTAAAGCCATCAGAATCTTTAAACTCCAGACCATAAGCACAAAATCTTCTGATCATGTCCTCAAGGGTTTGAATCATTCTTTCTGCCAGTCCATCTGTTTGCGGATGGTAGGCTGTTGAGAATGATAGTCTTGTACCCAACAGCTTATGTAAATTAGTCCATAATGCTGAGGTAAAGTTTGGGTCTCTGGCACTAATGATGTTTTTAAAGAGACTACTATGGGATATTACTCTATTCTAGATCAAAAGAGCTGTATCCATAGCTGTGTCATCTTTGTGACATGGTAAAAAGATTGGTGTTTTGCTATATCTGTCCACAATAACAAGACATGCATTGTAGCATTTATCACCTCCAGGTGGTAAGGCAGTTACCCAATCCATGTGAACCACTTCCCATGGGGTACTTGGTTCTTTAATATGTATCATTAAACCAAATCTTTTACCAGTAGATTTATTGGCTTTCTGGCATCTATCACAACTGTGACAGTACTCAATGACATCTTTTCTCCAAGATGGCCACCAGGCACATTTCTTAATTCTTTCCATAGTTCTGTCTTCAGACAGATGTCCAGAATATATGTTATCATGGCATTCTAGTAGTATGGTGTTAATTAACATTCTATTGCATAGAACCATGAGACATGTGTGTTTAGATCTATGATATAGTATACCATCAAACAAATGGAATCTCCCATTAGAATAAGATGTTTTCCAAATATCATCCAGAGAATTAGCCAAGGCTACATCTTTGCAATCTTTGTCAAGTAGAGCAGTAAGAATATGACAATTCTTATCTTGCTTATAGCTTTCTCTAACTTCTTCAAAGAATTCTGTTGCAACATCGATGATATTAATTCCTTCAATTGGAATTTGAGGTTCTGCACTTGTAGGAACATAGGCAGGGTTATCAGGTGTATTTGGTAATGCCCATCTACTTAAGACATCAGCATTATTATGAATATTTCCAGCTTTATGTACTATGGTCATATTGCCTCTATACTTCTGTATAGCAATCTGCCATCTTAACATGTGTCTGTTTGGAGTTTTCATGTTAAGAAGTGATTTCACTGCATTACAATCAGTAATTACTTCAAACACACTACCATCAAGATAGTAATGAAGTTTTTCCAAAGCCCAGACAAGGCAAAGGCACTCCATTTGGCTAGCTCCATATCTGGCCTCGGTAGGTTTAATTTGTCTTGAAATTAAACAAATTGGACCTTCATAAGGTTTGTCATTCACAATTTGAACCTGATGAAGAGCAGCTCCTAAGCCTTCACCACATGCATCAATATACAGCTTGAAAGGAAGTTTCCAGTCTGGCATCAATAATAATGTCGCATTGGTCAAGGCATACTTGATTTTCTAATATGCTTGAATCCTCTCCTGTTTCATTTCAAAAACAGTTTGTTGATCACAAATTCTGTATAATGATCTGGCATGGATAGTAAAATCTTTGAGGTGTTGCCTGTAATAACTGGCAAACCCTAAAAAAGACATCATTTCTTTTTTGTTCTGGGGCATTTGCTTCAGTAAAACTGCAGCCACTTTGTTTTTGTCAACACCAAGGCTCAGTCCTGAGACTACATGTCCTAGAGCTTTTAACTCATGAAACCCAAAATTACATTTTTTAAGAGATATTTTCATCTTCACTTGAAGAATTTTCTTAAGTAATAATGAAAGTCTCTCTAAATGTAATTTCCAGGTTTCTGAACAAATGATAATGTCATCAATATAAATGATTAACCATCCTTCTGACAATTCATGTGGTAAGATGGTATTCATCATTCTTTGATAATGAGAGGGTGCATTTTTAATACCAAAAGTCATTCTCAAATACTCATAGATCCCACAATGAGCAATTAGTCTCAATAATTTCCCAGCATGAGGTGTCAAAAAATTCTGGTGAAAGCCTTTCAGAACATCCATGGAAGTAATGAATCTTGCTTTGGATAATTGAGTCAAAGTCTCATGAATTCTAGGGATTGAATACCTGTCTGGGATAGTATAAGTATTCAGTGCTCTAAAATCACCAACCATCCTTGACTTATCATTATGCCAAGTGATGATTACTGGAGTTGTGACTTCTACCTCCTCATTGTGTCGAACTTTTATAAGAGCTCCCAGTTTCATTAGTTCATTAATATGATTTTCTAATGCTTCTCTAGCCCTAGGGCTAGCTGGGTAAGCTGGTCTTCTTAATAGTGGCGGATAAGGCCTTTCCACATTAAGCATAATGTCCACCTCATGGCCTTTTATGGCCACAATGGGTTCATTATCTGAAGCAAAGGGTTCCCTATATTGAAATAAAATTTCAATAAGCTCTTCCTTCATTTCCAGTGTTAATTCAGGACTAATTTGTGCTTCAATCAATTGACTTGACACAAATTTTTCCTTATTAACATTTTTTACTTGTTTAATGACAGTAATTTCTCTTTTTTCTAGAGGAAAAGCAAATTTTTGTCTTTTATTTTCCCCTATAGTGAAATACCTGTGTTTATGATTATTAATATCAATACCCTAAATATTGAGATAATCATTCCCAAGTATAAAGTGTTGTGAAGTTCAATTATTCATAACAACAATTTCAACTTTCAATATTATACTTCCTGCAGGATGAGGAAATATGATTGCTGCTTCAAATATAGCCAAGGGGTGCATATTTTGGCTAGCACCGCTGAATGTTATACCTTCAATTGGCATTAATTTGTCTTGCCAATTGGTATAAACCTTGTCAAGATAATCCTTTCCAACAAAAGTGAAAAAAGCACCTGAGTCAAGGTGTACCTTACCTTCTGTGTTGTTTATCACAATATTAGTGATACAAGATGAACCAGCTGTATGACCTTTACCTCTGGCAGGTTTGGTTTTTTGCATTTTAGCATCTTGCACATGTATGAAGTCCATACATTCATCACTATACTGTGGTAAATGAGTGTGTAGCTCAGTGACTTCAAAATAAACATTAATGTTTTCTATACCAAGCTCCTCTGGTACTTCTTCTTCTTCTGAAGGCTCAGAATCACTTTCATGTAAAGATACATTAGTTGTTTCTTTTGTGTCTTCCACTTTTTCAGCATTTATCTCATTGATTCTTGTCTATTTTGGGAAAGTGTTTGCTAAATGAGATGTGCTTCCACATTTGTCACATTTCAAAGGAAGTCTGTCTTGTGGCTTATTTGGTTTTGAAATTGGCTTCCCATTAGTCTTGTTTTCTATTGGGGATTTGGACCAATTTTTGTTCTAGTAGTGATGTCCTCCATAGCATTGATATAATCTTCTGTAGAGCAAGGCTCAATACATCTGCTTCTTATAGCATGCTCAAGGTCACCACCACACTTTCTTAATATCCTTTTATGTACCATTGTTTTAGACATATCAGGATGAAGGGCAGTTAATCTGTCCTTCTGTTTAGGAAACCAAGACATGGGCCTGTCCCTCTCAATATTAAAAATGGCTTCTTCAAAAGAATTTTCCATTCTAAATGTCCAGTAATCATTAGCCCATTTGGAAATAATCTGTTCTTTCCACCAAGGCCAAGAGTGTTTACCATGGACTTGTCTCATTTTGTAATACCATTTCTTTGCTGATCTGGTAAATAATGAGTGTAATCTGGCACTTATGTATTCATCTGGTATGTTGAAGTCCTCTTTAAACATATCAATTGTTTTCATAAATTCCATATGATTATATTGTCCTTCACCATTGAAGGTTGGCCATTCCTCTAATTCTGGAATGTCTTTGAAATTGCAAGCAGTTTCCACCTTATTACTTGAAATGGTATGATGTAAATTATTAAGCACATTTCTGTCAAGAATTGGTGTGGATTGCATTGGCAATTCATTTTTGAGTGATATATTATTAATACTTGATTGAATGTCTTCTTTCAATTCAAGTCTTGCTTTATCACTTTTTTCCAATTGTTCTTGGAAAAGAGCTGCATTGTGACCAGTTGAATTTTCCAACTTTTGAACTTGTAATTTCAATTCTCTTAACTGTCCAGTTATAAAAGAAATTGAATTGTCATCTGGTTGATTGAGAAAAGTAACTTTAGACTCAATTCTTGCACAAATTTGCGTCAAAGACACAATATTGTCCTTATTAACATTCTCAAGTCCAATAATGGTCTTTTGTTGTTCTTTCACTTGTAATATCTCATTACCCAACCTTTGTTGGATATACTCAAATGTTTTAAACTTTGTTATAATTTCTTTATTACAAGATTCAAATTGAGTTACAAGCTTAACAAGATCTATTTCTTTGGGAAAGATTGGCTCAATCTTTCCTCCTCCTTGTTTTTTAATTCCATCAGAGTTCTTGCCATATTGAACACATTGTCCATGGCTGTCTTTTCTTTCTTTGGGATTCTGTAATTCTGCGGGTAAGGCTTGTTCCATTTGGGCTTTGCCTTTTGTTTTCCCTTCTGATTGGTCTTTTGGGCTTGCTTGGGCTTTTTTGGCACTTGTTGAGGTGGAAGCTTGGGGAGCTTCCACTGGGCTGTTTTCCTTGCCTTGGGCCAACATCTTCTTCTGATCCTCTGATAACATGCTTTGGTTTTTCAACCAAGCTTTTATCTGTTGGACTTGCCCTTTGCAAGACATTGGTGTCCAACCCTTCAGAAGATCCTCTGTCTTTTCTGGTCCCATGAACTTCTTTACTTGAAGATAAGAGTTCATGGTGCCTATCCAAAGACTTGGGAGAAGTTCCAACTCTTGCTGTTTGGCAGCCATAAACCAGTTCTTGTACTGAGACTGGTAAATCTCCACTGCTGCCTCTTTGAAATGATTCAGGTCTAACAGCAATAGCAGTTATGTCAGCTTCTGGACTCTCAATAAGATGTTCAAAGGTGCTGGCAAACCTTTGGGAACTTGTGGAAGCTCTGGCATCCTCCATTTGTGCCTCTCCTCTGGGCTGACATTCTTGTCTTTTTGATTTGTGACTGGAATGTCCTGGTCCAGATCCATTTGATTGGATGGAGTAATTACTTCCACTTCTAGTAGGAGTCATTGCACGTCAATTTGAAGAAAAAAATAGACTAAGAATGGATTTAATTCACCTGCTGGACCTTTAAAGGGTTCTTTGGCTATTAAACCCCTAGTTGCTGGGCTGGTTTGAATTTCAATACTAGACTCTGGGGCTTCAGAGTCTGAAGAGCTGTCTCTAATTGATGACACTAGAGAAAAATAAAAATATAAGTTATTTTATCAAACAATAAAAATACCTTATAAACTCAAGTTACTGAATAAAGTTGTTTTAATGTAATTTATGGCAAATTATGTCAAAAATAAAGAAAAATGTCTAAGAGAAAAGAAAAAATGTTTTTAGTAAAGATATTTAATTTTTTAATTTTTTATTTGATTTTTTATTTTCTTTAAAGAAATAATAATTATGCAATTAACAAGTTTATTAATCAAAATTGTATTATTATTCACTTTATACTAGAATAACTCAAAGAATGAATTTCAAGTCTGTGATGTGAAAAGGCCACTAGTTAGACAAAAGAAATTTATTCCAAGTCACTCAATAGTATATTTTTTCAAACAATATTCTTAAGAAAAAATAACTTTATTAATATTATAAAGACTATTTATAAGGGATAAGTCCCAAAAAAGCCAATATTAAGATAAATATGGCAATCTTACGTCAAAAACAGTAAAATAAGGTCTAGAATATGATTTATGTCCCAAAAATTGGTTAAAATCACGTCCAGGCCCCCAAAGGTAAGGTTTGTATATGAAACTCTTGATAATAGTAGCAAAATCAAGAGTACTATGATTGTCCTCAGTAGAAATATATAATATAACAAAATATTATAACCACAAATTTAAATAAAATTATTAAAAATAATTATATAAAAACAATAAATTTAATTATTATTATAAAAATATAATAATAAAAAAATAATTATAACAAATTATAATTATTCTATTATTGTTATAGTCACTTACAGTTATAACAATAAGAAGTGTAAAGCTCTTAATGAGACAATTACACATGGAAAATATGAATATTAACCACTTATAAATAATAAAAATATTATTTATAAAAGAATTAAACACACACTGTGCAGAAATAATTCTTATAGAATAAAAATTCTATATAAAAAAACTAATACTAGATAAAAAAGATATAGAACTTTAGAGAAAACTTACTTATAATATTTATTTAATACAACAAGTCAAACAACAACATTTATTATATTAAATAATAATTATAAGTTAAAAACACGTCTAAAATCAATAATTTTCAAGATAAAACAACTCTTTAGAATAAAAATTAAGATTAAAGAGTTTTTAAGAGGAATGTGTGGATTTTAAAAGATATTTAAGATGATCAATTTTATATAATAAAATATATTATTGGTTATTACAACAATAATCTAAATTCTATGATCTCAGTTCTTTAATTTTAATTAATAAAGAATAAAATAACTTAAGAATTACTTTAATAATAAGATTTTATATTTAATAAAAATTTACCTGTTTAAATTTCTAATATGATTGGATTGATAATGAATGATGGACAAAAACAGTGATGAAAAGACTCTTTTTATGTCTTCAGAGAAGCTCTCATGATTCATAATGGATATAGAGGTTGTGCTCAGGTCAAAACTGAAAACCATGCTTAAGAATAAAGTGCTTAACTTAAGGTAACTTAATTTTAATTTCAATTTGAAATTAACAGGGTTATTCTTAACTCCATGTAACTTTAATCCTCATTTAAACTAATTATTTTAGATTTTAATATAAAT
The DNA here is from genome assembly GCA_023105745.1 of Austropuccinia psidii. Taxonomy (NCBI): domain Eukaryota; kingdom Fungi; phylum Basidiomycota; class Pucciniomycetes; order Pucciniales; family Sphaerophragmiaceae; genus Austropuccinia; species Austropuccinia psidii. The sequence continues at coordinate 21,611,001 of JALGQZ010000016.1, forward strand.
AAGCTTATTTAGATTAACGTTCATCACATGAACAACTTAAAATAGAGTTTCAAGCAGAAATCTCTTAAACTCAAACTTTAATTAATTTTTAAAGAGATTATAATTTTCTTTGAGTTTTAATTAAAAGAGTAAGTTTCCAGGCAAAATACCCAGGAAATTTATTTATAAAAGATACTTAAACTTTAATTTATATGTAGATCATATTAAATCGTAAGCTGTGTGAAATTTTCAAGCAAATCCATTAAGAATTGAATTTTTAATGAATTTTTGAAGTTATTGCTATTATTCCACGTAAAATAGCAATACACACCAAACCTTAAGTTTTGATAAGGTTTTAATGCTTATAACCTTAACGTTTTAAGCTTATTTAAGCTTTTACAGTTCTTAAAACCTTGAATTCAAGCCTGCATAGTGGGATTTACCCTCTGGCAGCTTGAAATTCCTGTCTAATTTGGGATAAAACCAGTTTAAACTTTAATTTTGGATCAAAGTCTAATATTAAAGATTAAATAAGGTTTAAAATCCTCCAATACAGGTGGACAACCTTAATTGAATCCTTGAAGATCCAAAAAGTTGGGTACCCCAGATCTATTTGGTCTTGTTCCTTTGTCCCACCTTTTTGCATGGATTTTTCCTTTTTATTTATTTAAAGCCATACTATGGCCTTAAACCCTTTAAATTGAGCTCACGCAGGATCTACATTCTGTATGGCAAATCCTTAGCCAATTCAGTAAATATACACCACACCTCAATTTCAACTAAAATCTTGGTAAGTTTGCATAAACCTTATGCAACTTTAAATTTAAGCTTATTTAAGCTTAAATTTAACAATTTTAAAAAAATGTTAAAAAAGTTACATTAGTACTGTGAGACTCTTAAATCTTCTAATAACATAAGAAATAAGTGTTTTTGGGTATAACACCTTATGGATGTACCCTAGGTTATTTTTGGTGTAGAATCCAAAAATTACATAATATTTATAACTTTGTTTATCCAAAAAAAGTTATACTTATTTTTTGTTATTTTTTATTTTAAATTCAATTAAAAAGTCTGTTGAAGACAAATTTAAATGTGTATAAGGTGATTTGTGGCCTTATGGGTATTTTATACATACCTCACAGGCTCACACCTACTGCAACTCTTAGATTTGAATTTGCACAATGCTTGGTATTAGACTTTTGTGATTCCTGGGTGGAGAAGAGCAGTCTTGGTTCAAGTGATGAGGTCATATTGACTGTGCCCAGGTCTGCTAAACTTACAACCAGGATTGACCCGTTTTAGATTAGCTTTGTACTACATAGATTTTAATTGAATTTTGCAAAGTCATTTATGAATTTATTAATAGTGAATACCTATCCTACTACTTCCCGGATGCCACAGTATGAATACCAATAGTAATTGTATGGTGGCATGCCTCCGTAAACCATTGAAAATACTCCGACAAGACGCAAGCTGAGTCAGGCAGTTGTGCCCGCAAGTAGCACACACGGGGGTATTGCAAGAAGTTGCTTTTATCACTTCCCGCCAGCCCATAATAGGCCAAATGTTCCTGTGTCTTTCAAGAGGACTAGGATAACTAGGGCTCCGCAGCAGGGTGCATATTGCATTTGCGCGCGCTGCGATATTCCACATGGTTGGATTGGAAAGTGATTGCATGGGAACATAAATATGTCAAATTGAATAATGCACTATCCACTGCAATTTTCAGGTTCAGGTATTTGAGATTGCAAATTCACAAAGGTCAGGTGTGATCTTTCTTTTTAGCTGCAATTAAAAAAGATTCATTGACCGCAATCCAATTTAGGTGATATTAATAAATCAGTAATCATTTGGTTTCATTTCATTTTTGGCTGCAAGCATGCCATTCAAAAAAAAAAGAAAAAGAGCATAAAAGGGAACTTGTGGGAAAGTGTTGGGCTGAGGAAGGAAATTGTGAGTTGCTCGCTTAATCTCAGTGTATATATATGCTCCCACATTTATGTGGCACCCTCATTGGGCCCCACGGAAGAACATTGGCTTTAGTTGGTTCAGATTGTGCCAATGTCATGTGGGCTCCAACAGGGAAGTCAAAGGATTTGTGCCAAATAAAGCTCCTTGGGCATTGGGCACCATTCTGGACTCCAAAATCCATAGCTTCAAATGGCAGGAAGCAGTATCTGATATCTTTTCTGCTTCAACACAAAGTGATCCCTCAACCACTCGGGAATAGTGGGAGATCCCAAAAGAAAAAAGAGTGCAAAATGACCCAAATGAATAGGTTGTTTTCCTTCTCTCAACCAACAGCACAAATATCAATGCCAGTATCAGCAAATATGACCCCAAGTAAAATTTGGAGGGTTGTGGATGTCAATCAGATCAAACGCATTCACTTGGGCCATGTGGAAATTTTCGCTTCAACCGGATTACTCATTGCCCTTGTTGAATTCAGATCATTCACAACAATGAGTGAAGGCGAGGTAAATCAATGGGATGAATTATCACAATTCGTATTTCGCAAAAAGAGATTCACCGACCCAATTGCAACAAATGGAGAATTACTGGAGGTATTTATGTTTGCAATTGGGTGGCACAAATGCAGCACAAAGAATGAACAATTTGGTCTGTATGGAAGTGTCGGGAAAATTGAAAATGCAAAGGATGAATGGCGGAACCAAGGTTCCAATCTTAGCTTGGTGGGTTGCATTCTAGGTCAATCCTTACAATATATTGGGGATAATTTATTTGAGAAGATTCAAAATTGCTACAACTCATTGGGGGTTCCGTCTTTTCATCAAGTCAACTATGAAGGCAATATTCCCGCAAATCAGGGTGCATGCAAGTTTGCTTCCGCACTCACTTTCACCATGAATAGATTCAAAAACTCACCTCATCTTGATGAGGATGCATCGCTGTATGCTTTGGGATGGTGGTTTCAAGCTGATAAGTGGACCGGCCAAATTCAAAGAGATGCGTCAAAGCGGTGTACAGGGGGAAAATTGATTTCCCCAAATGAGCATTTTTGGATTGATCTGTCCGCATGTCATGGGCTCATTCAGGTAGTGTGGGCCAGTAGTACATTTGTTCATTATACCAATCCGTCAAAGGACAAAGAAAGCACAACACTAGTGGGTATGTCCGCACAATGCTCAAAGAGGTTGGCAAAAACAATGTGCCAAAAAAGCCACCGCTATTATGAGATTGGCAAGAGAGCAGGATATCAAATAAGGGATGGTCATACAATCTCATGCCAATTCAGAGAATGAGGAGATTTACATGTGTGTTGGAATTGCAGCGTGATGGGTGAATAATGGTGGGTTAAGGGAAAGGACAATATACACCAGGATTGGATGGTTTGGAGTGCGGAAGATAGGGTGGCTCACATGAAAAAGGGGTGAAGTGGATTATGTACGGTGGCATGCCATTGTACATATGTCCTGGTTTGTTGCTCTTGTCCAGGATGCCAATGCTTCACATGAAAATCCTTATGCTTGTGCAGGTTCCGACAATTCTCAAAGTTCCTTATGCCTGTGCGGGCTGCCAACACTTCACATGCAAATCATTACGATTGTACAGGCTCCTGACAATTCAAAAACCTTGCTACGGCGGTGCAGGCTCCTGATGCCTCCCACGGAATTTCTTATGTTCTGCAGGTTCCCGAAAATTTAACAGTTTTCTTATGCCAGTGCAGGCATCCAATAGTTGACACACAAATCCTGACGCTTGTGCAGGTTCCCGACAATTCAAACATTTCCTTATGCTGGTGCAGGCTTTGGACAATTCACATGCAAATGCTTACGCTTGTGCAGGTTCTGACAATTGGCACATGAATCCTTATGCTTGTGAAGGTTCCCAACAATGCTAAAAATTCCTTACACCTGTGCAGGCTTTCGACAATTCACACACCAATCCTTAGGCTTGTGAAGGTTCCCAAGAATGCTGAAAATTTCTTATGCCTGTGCAGACTCCTGACAATTCACACGCCAATCCTTACGCTTGTGAAGGTTCCCAAAAATGCTAAAAATTCCTTATGCCTGTACAGGCTTCCAACAATTAACACGCCAATCCTTATGCTTGTGAAGTTTCCCAACAATGCTGAAAATATCTTACGCCTGTGCAGGCTCCCAACAATTCAAACACCAATCCGTAAGCTTGTGAAGGTTCCCGAAAATGCTAAAAATTCCTTATGCCTGTACAGGCTTCCGACAATTCACACACCAATCCTTACCCTTGTGAAGGTTCCCAACAATTTAAACAATTCAATACATGACTAAGATTAATAGCGTGTGACCATAGGCAAGGCAATGTCTCATGAATCTGGAGTGGATTGCTCACATGCGGGAACCTCCCGCTGTTTTACAGTTAAGATTTGATATGGCTCTAAACCATGGAAGAAGAAAACATAGGAGACGGTAATGGTGACTATTGGCGCATTTTTGGCAAAAGAGGTTCACACAAACAAATACTAACTCGAACCTTTGGTGGGGCACTTACAAAAATTATTCTCTCACATTAGGATATTTGAACCATTGAGGAAAATATAATTTCACGTGAGCAAAGAATATAATATAAATGGAAAATAACAATCATTGAATACAAATAATTTATTTGAAAGAAAGTAGTACAAAAGATCAAAAGAGGAAATAATAAGATTTTTGTTTAAATTTTTATTTTTCTAAGCATTTGGAGACTATCCTGGTGATGTGCTCCTTTGGATAAGCCTCCAGTGCCTGGGCAAGGAGGGAATTTAGTTCCTCCTGGAAGTCTTGGTGCATCCACGAAAGGAATTATGTGGAGCAAGCGGCGATGCTCCAACAAGATTCGCTTAATCGATTTGTGGACGATGGCTCGAGGAATCATAAAAGTCAGTCATAAGTCGGTAAGTTCCTGGCAAGCGTCATTGTGGGAATGAGAGGGGCTTTGCACCACAGGGGAGGAGGCATTGGGGTTCTCGGGGGCACTGGGGGGGATATAATGGGTGTATCGTTGATGATAATGATTGAGCGGGGAGTGGCGGGACGAGCTGGAGATGGTTGAAGAAAAGGTGAGTAAAAGTTGATAGGAGTGGAGAAAGAGAAGAGGTGACTTACCAAAAGGTTCCTCCATGGATTGCGTAGGAGCCACCTCAGGTTCTGGCTCACGAGTCAGAACATCCTCAGGTGGTTGGGAGGATGGACTTGGGCCAGGAATAGGTGGCTCTTTGGTTCGGGAGGGTTCTAAAAAAGGAGTAACATTCAGTTAACTTGACTCAAAAGTGAAACTTTGCCTGCTTACCGCGGAATAATTCCTCTGACCATCGGGTGCCACTTGGGCCTGGAGTGGGTTGCCACGGGGTTTGCTCACAAGGCAAACTAGGAACGGGAGAATCTTGTTGGGGGGGATTTGGTGGGTTTTGTTCTATGAGTAATGGAAAAAAGTCAGTATTATTGCATGAAGAGAAAGAAAACTTACTTTGGCGTTTGAATCCCATTGGTGACAAGACATGGTCATGATCGGCCCAAGCTCCAATGTCCTCTTGCCATCCCCATCCTTCATTGGCCAGATAATCACTTTGCTCTGGTTGAGGAGTGAAGTGACCATTGGATGGTGGCCTAGGAGGGGGGGTGGACAAATCAATACTTGAGGGGACAGGGATCATCATCCGGAATTGTTCCCATTGGCCTGCTTGGGGTATCGGTGTCCATTTGTTCTTGGATATGGTGTCATCATTGTTGACCACAAAGGAGTCCTTGCAAGGGCATCTTGGGCGAGAACTCCTCTGGCCACGTGGTCAGAAGGGGAGACAGCAAACAAACATTTCTTGTGTGCTTGTCGGCAAGCATCACAAGCATTAGTTGTTGTCAAGGAACAAATGCAGGGGATACCCTCCTTGGTGCATAAAGTGCACAACATCTAAAAACAAAACAATTGAGGTTAGTAACTGAATAGAAAGGAAAAAATCAAGAAATAGAATGAAGATGTATGATGAATTATATAAATTTAAAATGGAAACAAAATAAAGATGCTCTAGTCAGAAGTTTTTGAAAGTCTGGAAGAGAAGAAAAATAAGTATTAAGATTGGAATATAATGTGGACAAAAGTGTAAAGTGGAGGTAACACACTAGGTGGATAGAAGTGGGGTTCTGAAAGTATCAGCAGGAAAAACAAACAGGCAAAAGGAAGTGGAGTGGGTTTAGTGGATCTCAAAAGAAAAGAGTGGAAAGGCAGGAAGACCAAGGGGAATACTCACAAGAAGGACAACAGCAAGTGAGCTTTAACAAAGTGGAGCGGGTGAGAAATAAAGTGATGGGCTTGTTGGGTGAAGATGGTATTTTATACCATGGTGAAGCTGAGACAATCTCAGCAGTTGCAGCACCTGCAAAAGTCTCATCTTCAAGGCGTGTGGGCAAAATTGAAGCTCAGTCGCAGCCAATGCTGCAACTGAGAAGTGAAATGCTTGCGTGAGGCAGAAGAACAATGGGGTTCTGGCTTAGTATTTCAATTGATTGAATTTTCAAGCTCAGTCAAATCCCCTTTGTTTCTGTAAGGTTTGACTATGAAACAATAAGTAAAAATTACTAATTTATTACTTATTGTACTCTGAATGTCCTTATAATTGAAATAAATAAGATTAAAATATTAATAATAATAAAGAAATATTATTATTATGGCGTAAAAATATTATATTATTAGATAAATATAATAATATAATTAATATTATATGAAATTATAATATTATAAATAATATATTAAAATAATTAATATATTATAAAGCTCTTTATTATTGTTACCAACAAATAATAAAGGCGTAAAAAATTGTTTTTTATTAATAAAAAACAATTAATAACAATAATATTACTAATATTAAAGCTATGAATTAATATAAATACTATTTATATTAATTAAAGAATTATTAATAGAGTAATAATAGAGAAATTATTATAATAAGAGAAAATAACCTACTTTTAACACTTAATATAATAATTTTGAATTATTTTACGCCCAAAAATATAAATACAACTTTTTCAAATTGTATTTACAATAAAAATAAAGAAAATTACAAATTATTCTAGATTTTTATGTGGAAATGAGTTATTAGAGAGATTTTTAACAAAAACAATTAAATAAATGATTTAATCACGTCAAAATAGATGATTATAGCAAGGTGGTCTTTGGTCTTTAATAATATAACAGTTTTATATATAAAGAATAAAGAAATTACCTTTGATTTAATTGATTTAATGTTTTTGATGCGTCTGAGGGGAAAATAGAGTAAAAAGAGCTCTATTTATAGTAAATACCTCCCTCCTAGAGTCCAACAGGCTTCTAGTAGACGTGTACTGATCACATCCACTGGAATTGATCAATATTTTAAGGTTTGAGGGTGATTACATCATGATCAAACCATATTACATCATTATTACACCATTATTTAGAGTTATCACTATAACTCTAAGTGTGATGACATCAGAGGCTTGGCAGAACCCCAAATTTCGTGGATTTTATTAGTTTTAATCATAAACTAATAGTATTCACCAATTGTATCACTATTAAGACTGTTAAACTTAATTTAAGGTTACAGTATGTGATCATAACAGCTCAATTTAAGCTCAAACTTTGATCCTCAATAGCCTTTAAGGTTTTCACGCTACAGCAATTCAGAGAGTGAATTCTGATAGCCTGACATAACCTTATTATGCTGCCAAGAGCTTTTCATTACATCATCAAAACTCTAATTTTGATGATTTTTCTTGTAACTCATCTTTTCTGTCGAAATTCAATATTTTAAACTTCAAACCTTGATTTCAGGGGGTTATACCCTGAATTTAACAATAAAAATTACGTCATTCTTCTCGAATAAACTAGTAGAATCCAACTGTATACTTTTTTTTAAGTTTGGACTACTTTCACAACAAAGTGGTCAACAGCTCTGTTGATTTTTATCAATATTTCCTCATAAGTCTTAACCTTGTTTATAATTTGCAAAATAAAGTTCATATCTGTGTTCCTACAGTAATTATGTGGTAACTTTATTTTTGGTTCATCATTCTAGCATGTATAGTTTAGAAGATATTAGCTATGATCACTGAATATATGCGTTGACCAAAAAAGTGCATATATTCAGGATAATTCCTTAAGTATTGATTTTGGGAATTAGCTTATTAATTGTTTTATATGTGGATTTTTGTGAGGAATCCACTGGTACAATTTATTTCACATGTTGTTTCATTAGTTTCTGAGATAAATAAGGTTTTATGATTTTTATAAGGTATTATACCTTATAATTCCTTAAATATTGACTTTACAGATATGCCATAAAAGTGGTATATGTGTATTTCTCCATGGGGAATCCAATGGTATAATTTATTTCACAAGTTCATTCATTGGTTTTTAAGTTAAACCAATTTTAGTACCAATTTATGGTATTTTTTGTATATTTGAGTAATTATTTTTAGTGTATAATTATTCTAATTAATTTTAATATAATTATATTAAAGGTATAATTATTATTAGTCTTTTTTGTGACCTTATTGGATATGTGGTCATATCTCAAAGGCTCACATTCCCTACCACCAAAAAAGATTGTACCACAATCTGATATGTGTGATTAGGGTATCATCCACTGTCCTACCTCTTCAATAGACTTTGTTAGTCTTGAAGCTCAATAATGCTTAACTTTTTATTTTTCAGGTTTTCTTTCATGTCTGAACCTTCTTAGTAATTTATCAGCATTTGTTATATCTTTCTCAAGTAGCCATTCATCTTCTTGAGTTGAATTTCTATACCTCACAAGGTATTCCCTTTCTTTTTTGTTTCTTGTTCTTCTTTCTTTAAGGACTTTTACTATTTTCTTTTCCTCTCCTTCCTCCAAGGGGGGAATTTCAAGTGGGGGTTTATTTCTTAGTGGAAATAACTCCTTGTCACTTGAACTGTAAGGTTTTATCAGACTTACAGGGAAAGTTGGGTGTTTGTTCATTAGTTCACCTGTGAGTTCTAATTGCACAGCATTGGGTCCATGAAGTGCTTTTATCATAAATGGTCCTACAAAGGAATCTTTCAATTTCTTTGGGCCTTTTATGTTATTGAAATTAAGGGTTGATACTAAAACCAAGTCCCCTATTTTGAAGTCAGGTGGTTTATGACTTTTATCCCATCTTTCTTTTGCATATTTAAAAGAATCTTGCATGCATCTGTTTGCATGGTGTCTTGCTTTGTCAAGCATTATCTTGAAACTGCTTGCTGTTGGATGTATATCCACTAAGTCCTTACTGAGGGTGTCATAAGGAAGTCTTGGATTCCAACCTTTCTCTAGCATTGCTGGTGTTTTGCCAATAGAAAAATGGATTGATGTCTTATATGCCAGTTCAAGTGCTGGTATTAGTGTACACCAATCATGGGTAAAACCATCAGAATCTTTGAATTCTAGCCCATAAGCACAGAATCTTCTGATCATATCCTCTAGGGTCTGTATCATTCTTTCTGCTAAACCATCAGTTTGAGGATGATAAGCTGTTGAGAATGATAACTTTGTCCCAAACAAGTTATGGAGATTTGTCCATAGTGCTGAAGTGAACTTTGGGTCTCTGTCACTTATAATATTTTGGAATAAGCCTGTGTGGCTAATGACTTTATTCCATATCATTATGGCTGTATCCATAGCTGTGTCATCTTTATGACATGGTAAGAACATGGGAGTTTTACTGTACCTGTCAACTAACACTAGACATGCATTATAACTCCTGTCTCCTCCTGGAGGTAAGGCTGTTACCCAATCCATATGAACTATTTCCCATGGGGATTTTGGTTCTTGGATTTGGATCATCATTCCAAATTTCTTTCCTGTGGCTCTGTTGGCTTTTTGACATCTGTCACAGGTTTGGCAGTACTCTGCAACATCTTTCTTCCAATTTGGCCACCAAGAGCAGGTTTTCACCCTCTCTAGTGTCCTATCTTCTGAGAGATGTCCAGATGCAACACTATCATGACACTCATGTAAAATAGTGTTTATTAGTGTTCTATCTGTTAAGGCCATAACACATGTGTGTTTTGTTCTATGGTAAAGGATTCCATCAAGGAGGTGAAATCTTCCTTCATCATATGCCTTTTTCCATATTTCATCTAGTTTTGATGAAAGTGATGGATCTTTGCAGTCTTTCATTAGAAGTTGGCTTAAGATATGGCAATTTTTGTCTGTCTTATAGCTTTCTTTAACTTGGTTAAAGAATTCTGTGCCAATGTCTGTAACACATATTCCTTCTATATGGTGCTCTTCTTGTGGTACCCATGCTGGATTGTCAGGGGTATTTGCTAGAGCACCTGCTAAGACCATCTGCATTTTTATGAATATTTCCAGATTTATGAACAATAGTCATATTTCCTCTATATTCTTGGATAGCAATTTGCCATCTCAGCATATGTCTATTTGGAGTCTTCATATTTAATAGTGATTTCACAGCATTACAGTCTGTGATTACATCAAATACTGTGCCATCCAAATAATAGTGCAGTTTTTCTAAAGCCCATACTAGGCATAAGCATTCCATTTGGCTTGCTCCATACCTTGCTTCTGTTGGCTTTATCTGCCTTGAAATGAAACAAATTGGTCCTTCCACTGGTTTATCATTGATAATTTGTGTTTGGTGAAGTGCAGCACCTAGTCCTTCTCCACAAGCATCAATGTACAGTTTGAAGGGTAGTTTCCAATCTGGCATCAGAAGAAATGGGGCATTTGTTAAGGAATTTTTCAATTCTTCATATGCCTTGACTCTTTCTTCTGTCATCTCATAGACTGTTTGTTGGTCACATAGCTTATACAAGGATTTAGCAATCTTTGCAAAGTCTTTTATATGCTGTCTATAGTAACCAGCAAATCCTAGAAATGATTGCATTTCTTTTTTGGTTTGAGGCATTGGTTTAAGTAGTACTGCTGCTACTTCATTTTTGTCTATGCCTAGACTAAGGCCAGATACTACATGTCCTAGGGCTTTTAATTCACTATATGCAAAATGACATTTTTTCAATGAAATTTTCATATTTACTTGGACTATTTTCTGTAGTACCCTTTCTAGTCTTGTCAGGTGATTTTCCCAAGTTTCTGAGCAAACTATGATATCATCAATGTAGATTATTAACCATCCTTCTGATAATTCTTCAGGAAATATGGTATTCATCATTCTTTGATAATGGGAAGGTGCATTTTTTATCCCAAATGGCATTCTTAAGTATTCAAAAATTCCACAATGGACTATTATTCTTAGTAGTTTTTGGCATTGTCTGTTAAGACATTTTGATGAAAACCCTTAAGAGCATCCATAGCTGTGATGAACTTAGCTTGTGACAATTGGGTCAATGTCTCATGGATTCTGGGTATTGGATATCTGTCTGGAATGGTATAGGTATTCAGGGCTCTGAAGTCTCCTACCATCCTTGATTTTCCATTATGCCAAGTTATAATGACAGGTGTAGTAACTTCTACTTGCTCATTATGTCCAACCTTTCTTAATACTCCAAGGTCCATTAATTCTTTAATGTGCACCTCTAAGGCTTCTCTAGCTCTTGGGCTGGCTGGATAAGCAGGTCTTCTTAATAAAGGTGGGTAAGGTTTTTCTACATTAAGAATTATATCCACTTCATGTCCAATTATGGCACCTAGTGGCTCTTTGTCAGTTGCAAAGGCATTTTTATACTTAAATAAGAGGTCAATCAATTTTTCTTTCATTTTTTCTGTTAATTCTTGATTGAATTCTGCCTCTCTGAGTTGTTCAGATATAAAAAGTTCTTTTTCTGGAATTTTTTCCTCATTCTTAATAACTGTGATTTGTTTTTTGTTATTTAAGAATCCAAACTTTTGTCTTTTATTATCTCCTATGGTAAAATATCTATCTTTTTGGTTGGAGATATCTATACCATAGATTGATAAGTAGTCATTCCCAAGTATGAAATGATTACTAGTACAGTTGTCCATTACTACAAACTCTACTTTAATTCTGACACATTGTGAGGGATGAGGAAAAATTAGTGTTAAATCAATTATTCCAAGGGGCTTCATGCTCTCACTTGCACTACTAAATTTGACACCTTGTATTGGCATAATTTTTTCTTGCCAGTCTGGGACAATGGTTTTTAAATAACTTTTACCAACACAAGTGCAATATGCTCCTGTATCCAAGTTAATCTTTCCTTCTTGGTTATCAACCATAACAATACTTATACTTGATTTTCCAGCTGTATATCCCATTCCTCTTGCAGGTTTGGTTCTATACATTTTGGCATCTTGTATGTTTGTCAGGTTTGTGTCAGATGTTCCAACTTGTGGCAAGTTTGAGTTAACATCCAGTACTTCATAAATTATATCAATATTATTAATTTGTGCATGAATTATATTGATTTCATCACTTTCAGAGCTCTCTGACTCTTCTGTCTCTTTTTCAGAGTCAGATTCCTCTTCTTTGTCATTGTGGTTTTCTGTTTCCACAATTTCATTGATCTTTGCTTTTTTAAGGCAATTATTGGCTAAGTGTCCAATACCTCCACATTTATGGCATTTTCTTTGCTCATTATTGTTGGATGTATTGGGCTTAAAGGATTCTTTTGATTTATCTTTTTTGATAAATGGTTTATTTGGGCTTTTAATGTCCAATTTTTTCCAAGTCCTGCCAATTTTTGTCCTTGTCACTATATCTTCTAGTGCATTTATATACTCTTCTGTGGAGCATGGTTCTATACACCTGCTTCTTAGGGCATGTTCTAGTTCCCCTCCACATTTTTTAAGTATTTTCATATGTACCATCTTCTGTGACATTTCTGGGTACAGTGCATTAAGCCTTTCAACTTGTTTTAAGAACCAAGTTAAGGGTTTATCTTTCTCTGGGTCAAAGAAAGAGTTTTCAAATGCATTTTCTATCTTATACCTCCAGGCATCATTTGCCCACTTGGTGATTATTTCTTGTTTCCACCAAGACCAGGTATTTTTACCATTTGTTTGTCTTATGCCATAATACCATCTTTTTGCAGATTTCTCAAACAATGAATGTAATCTTGCAGTGACTAATTCATCTGGTATGGCATAGTCTTCTTGTAACATGTCAATTGTTTTAATAAATGACATGTGGTCATATTCACCTTCTCCTGTGAATGTTGGCCATTCCTTCAATTGAGGTGCTTCCTTCATTAAGACTTGGTTATTGTTTGGTGACTCAAGTCTGTTATGAAAGGATTTGACAATTCCTCTTTTGTTTTAATAGGGCTTCTTATATGGGAAAATGGTGTTGATAACTTTGGCATATTTAAATTAGCCTCATTAATTTTATCTATTTTTTCTGTAATAAGCCTTATTTCACTTTGAATATCATCTTTTAGATGCATTCTTGCTTCATCACTTTTTTCCACATGGTCCAAAAGTAATTTTTGGTGTGATGAAGTCTTTTCTTCAAATTTTTCTACAGAAATACTTAATTTATTTAATTTTTCTGTAAGGTTGTCAATACTCACATCATAATTGATTGTCAAAGTCTTGTCTTTGATATCTTTTATGTATTTATACAATTCTTGTTGTCCTTGTATTAATTTTTGAGTATTGTCAATTAAATTCTTTGGTTTATTATTTTCAACAATAAACTTAATGTTGTCAATTTCTTTCTTGTTTTGTACAACAATTTTTGTTAAAGAAGATAAATTGTTATTTATTTCTTGTAGTGATAATAAACTGTCTTTAATTTCTTTTAGAGGTAATATACTATTTTTAATTTCTGTTAAAGTATTTACAACATCTTTGGACAAGGTTATTTCTTTGGGAAATGAGGTTGTCTCATTCTTTGCTCTTCCTTGTCCTTGAATTGCATCAAGGTTCTGGCCATGTTGAAAACATTGTCCATGGCATCCTTTTGGATTCTTGGGATTCTGTAGCTTGGGGAATATGGTTTCCTCCAATGCTTTTTCTTGTTCTTCTTCCCTTCTTGGGGAAGTGGGTTGGCTTGAGGCTTGCTGGTAGAAGCTACTGGGGCTTCTTCCTTGGTTGCCTCCCTCTTTTTGGCATGATAATCCTTGATCTTTTTGATTTGAGGTTTGGATGACAGTGGATTCCATCCATTGGAGTATTTCACTATCTCCTCCTCTTTGAGGAACTTTTTCAGGATGTGCCAGGAGTTCATCACTCCTTGGTGTATTTGAGGCAGAATTTCCCAGTCTTTGTCCTTGTATACTGTGTAATACTGCTTGTACTGGCTCATGTAGATGTCTATTTGAGCCCTCTGAATGTGATTTGTACCTGTTTGAGTTACTCATACTTAGTTCCAATTCAGGCTCAGATATCATGGGCATTTCTGGGACTTGCCTTTGGGATAAGGCACTTCCTTGTGTGGATTCTGTTCCACTGGGGATATTGCCCTTTCTTTTCCCTTTTGAGGGATCAATTCTACTTCTGAGTCCAGCTCCATCTGATTAGATGGAGTATTGGGAACCTCTTCTGGTAGTCATAATTAAAGAATAAGAAAAAATAAGAGTATTTTAGAATAAAATTCTTTTATGGCAATTTAAAAAGAGGTGCTCACCTTCAGAGTCTTGAATGGTGGGCCCTGGAAAGTCTAATTTCTTAGCTTTCTTTCTTTTGGTGATAACTGGTGTTGGAGAACTTTGACAAGTTTCTTCCACCAATCTCTCAACAGTAGCTTGGTTGTCTTCTGTTGGGTTATCTTCAAACACTAAAAAAGACAAATAAATATAAGTCTTTTTATAAGAAGTGTTATTTTTGGCAAGATATGGCAATTTTCCACGTAGAAATTGCTTTTATATCTTAAAAAAATGAAATAAATAAAGAAATGAATAAAAATGAATAAAAATAACTTTTTTTATTGGTTTTTAATATTTTTTAATATTTTTTATGTATATTTTTATTTTTAAAGAATAAAAATAAAAAATGAATATGATTCTTATAAAATTAAATTATAATAAAAATTATTTTTAATTTATAAATTATCTTTTTTAATCACTAGAGTCACTCAAAGAAAGTTCTTGCAAGTCTAAGGATGTGAAAAACCACGTGTAAGACAGTACAATTGCTTTCCAAATGCCTCAATAGCTTTTAAAATCAATAAAATATAAAATTATTATATAATTTTATGATTATAAATATAATTTATTATGGATAAACCCAAATAGAATCTTTTTAAAGGTCTTTTAAGTAAATATCACGGCCAGGCCCCCAAATGTAAGGTTTGACTATGAAACAATAAGTAAAAATTACTAATTTATTACTTATTGTACTCTGAATGTCCTTATAATTGAAATAAATAAGATTAAAATATTAATAATAATAAAGAAATATTATTAGTATGGCGTAAAAATATTATATTATTAGATAAATATAATAATATAATTAATATTATATGAAATTATAATATTATAAATAATATATTAAAATAATTAATATATTATAAAGCTCTTTATTATTGTTACCAAAAAATAATAAAGGCGTAAAAAATTGTTTTTTATTAATAAAAAACAATTAATAACAATAATATTACTAATATTAAAGTTATGAATTAATATAAATACTATTTATATTAATTAAAGAATTATTAATAGAGTAATAATAGAGAAATTATTATAATAAGAGAAAATAACCTACTTTTAACACTTAATATAATAATTTTGAAGTATTTTACGCCCAAAAATATAAATACAACTTTTTCAAATTGTATTTACAATAAAAATAAAGAAAATTACAAATTATTCTAGATTTTTATGTGGAAATGAGTTATTAGAGAGATTTTTAACAAAAACAATTAAATAAATGATTTAATCACGTCAAAATAGATGATTATAGCAAGGTGGTCTTTGGTCTTTAATAATATAACAGTTTTATATATAAAGAATAAAGAAATTACCTTTGATTTAATTGATTTAATGTTTTTGATGCGTCTGAGGGGAAAATAGAGTAAAAAGAGCTCTATTTATAGTAAATACCTCCCTCCTAGAGTCCAACAGGCTTCTAGTAGACGTGTACTGATCACATCCACTGGAATTGATCAATATTTTAAGGTTTGAGGGTGATTACATCATGATCAAACCATATTACATCATTATTACACCATTATTTAGAGTTATCACTATAACTCTAAGTGTGATGACATCAGAGGCTTGGCAGAACCCCAAATTTCGTGGATTTTATTAGTTTTAATCATAAACTAATAGTATTCACCAATTTTATCACTATTAAGACTGTTAAACTTAATTTAAGGTTACAGTATGTGATCATAACAGCTCAATTTAAGCTCAAACTTTGATCCTCAATAACCTTTAAGGTTTTCACGCTACAGCAATTCAGAGAGTGAATTCTGATAGCCTGACATAACCTTATTATGCTGCCAAGAGCTTTTCATTACATCATCAAAACTCTAATTTTGATGATTTTTCTTGTAACTCATCTTTTCTGTCGAAATTCAATATTTTAAACTTCAAACCTTGATTTCAGGGGGTTATACCCTGAATTTAACAATAAAAATTACGTCATTCTTCTCGAATAAACTAGTAGAATCCAACTGTATACTTTTTTTTAAGTTTGGACTACTTTCACAACAAAGTGGTCAACAGCTCTGTTGATTTTTATCAATATTTCCTCATAAGTCTTAACCTTGTTTATAATTTGCAAAATAAAGTTCATATCTGTGTTCTTACAGTAATTACGTGGTAACTTTATTCTTGGTTCATCATTCTAGCATGTATAGTTTAGAAGATATTAGCTATGATCACTGAATATATGCGTTGACCAAAAAAGTGCATATATTCAGGATAATTCCTTAAGTATTGATTTTGGGAATTAGCTTATTAATTGTTTTATATGTGGATTTTTGTGAGGAATCCACTGGTACAATTTATTTCACATGCTGTTGCATTAGCTTCTGAGATAAATAAGGTTTTATGATTTTTATAAGGTATTATACCTTATAATTCCTTAAATATTGACTTTACAGATATGCCATAAAAGTGGTATATGTGTATTTCTCCATGGGGAATCCAATGGTATAATTTATTTCACATGTTCATTCATTGGTTTTTAAGTTAAACCAATTTTAGTACCAATTTATGGTATTTTTTGTATATTTGAGTAATTATTTTTAGTGTATAATTATTCTAATTAATTTTAATATAATTATATTAAAGGTATAATTATTATTAGTCTTTTTTGTGACCTTATTGGATATGTGGTCATATCTCAAAGGCTCACAGTTTCCTTAAATAGCCATCCAATCACCCAGGAGGGTGGTCGTGAGGCCCTCGTTGAATGTGCATGGTGGGTGCAATGCACA
The DNA here is from genome assembly GCA_023105745.1 of Austropuccinia psidii. NCBI lineage: Eukaryota > Fungi > Basidiomycota > Pucciniomycetes > Pucciniales > Sphaerophragmiaceae > Austropuccinia > Austropuccinia psidii. The sequence goes on from JALGQZ010000016.1 coordinate 21,628,262, forward strand.
AGTGCCCCATGCAGAAATGCACGTGGTGCATTTGGTCACAAGTGACTGTGGCAAGATTACTGGCAGTATGGCCTGTTGATAGTGTTTGAACAAAGGGGGGGCTGTAAGACAAGTGAATACAGTGTGAGCTTGGCTCAACCCATTGCTCAGGTTTGCTTTTGGGTCATAATTGAAATGCTCAGTGGCTGAACATTTTAATTGCACAGTTATTGAGCTATTGATATAACAATATCAAATGCACCATGCTGAGCAATTGCTAGGTCATTTTTGTAAGCACACAATCTGAGCATTTGGCACAGCATTGGATGACATTTCAGCCAGGTGCAGCATTTCACACGCTTTGGTGAAGTGCTCTGAGCTGAGCCTTCCAATGAACTATTGCAAAAATGGTCCTTACCATGGCTTTACTGAACACTTCCACACGGTGCTTTTGACCATGACCTCCTCAGCTTGCGTGTGCAACTCAGGTGAAACGCAATGCTGAGCATGTGGCCCATGAGCTATGTATATGCAAATGATTGGAAGGGGGATACCCATTGGCTATATGCATGCAGGCTGAAGTAGTATTACACCATCCTAATCTGTACAGCCTACACTGTAGTACGCAGTACACCTTTGTAAATGTATGCTGTGGGGCAGAGCAAAAGCTGTACAACAATGTAACATGCAATCATGCCAAGCCATCGAGTCAAATTTCTCAACTGCATCCCTTTGATGCACCTTGTTGGAGAGCTCTGCCTAAGTATGGCACAGATGCGCATGTAATCCAAGTCAATGTAAGTGGGTCATAATGGGATGACTTATTATTTGGGTCATACACAAACAGTGGATTCACTCCGGTGCCATTGTCAGGGCAAACAATGACTGGCCCCGCTTGTTCATCGCGCATGCTCATTGACGGGCAGCCACACACTTTCATATGCACCCCCCAGCTGGTCATACGCAGGAAACTTTCACATGGCTGGAAGACATTTTACTGCCAGTCTTCTGACCAGCTATTTTCTTGGCTGGGTGGTCAGCTTGACTGCAGACGCTCACCCCTTGTGCACGGAAACCTGAGGCCAATCAGTGTGTATTTGCTTCAGCTAGGCCTTTGTTTGCGTGGGGATCTGCCACCACTGGTAATTTTCTGCACATTCTCACGCACCCCGTGCAAAATGTGGCGCCTGGATTGCAGCCAAAAAATCTCTTGGGCGGGCGGCCTCTTTCGCCGGAGTTTTGTACACGTGTGAGGCAAAGACCCTGATTCCAATCTCTGTGGATTAGTACCCCCCTCAAACGCAATAGGTTTGAATGTATATGTGGCTCACGGCTCACGGCCGGCGCCCCCTTTTATCATGCCACACATCCCCCCCGGAAGCCCAGCAGGCGTCAGTCAGCAAAAAACTTCACGCAAAATCAAAGACATGTTTGGTGGCACACGACTAAACATATCTCACCCGCCCACACACAAAAATCACCACAGTGAGATTGCCCTTTGAAACTGCCAACATTTCCCAGTAGGTCCCTGTACAACAATTAAACTGGGGAACATACACTCATTGTTTGTTGTCACACCAGAAAACATGGCTGCATGCCTCTAATATGCCCCTTGACAATAAGTTGCTACAACCCACCCAATTTCGGATATGCTAATGTCAACCTTGGTCCACCAAAGGTTGCGTAACTTGCTGCAGATCCAGCAGTCATATCAGTGCACCCACATTTTTTCCACCTTGCCTTGATATATGCCCCAAATCGGATATGAAAAATATGATCCCAAGAGGCCCATCCTCCTAAAGACCATGCATGTAACCACAGGCCATCCCCCTTGACCCCATTGCTGCCTCTCATATAAGTTCCCCACCTGCGCTTATTTGTCTTCATTCCCTTTAGCTAATCCTTCCCAATCATATCATTTCCCACTGTCCCCAAATAATTCATAATAGCCATCATGTCAACCCCTTCACAACCACTTTGCATTGGGATGATTAATATTTGTATTCAAATAAATAGTGATATAGCCTTAAATCCTGATAATTCCCACTTAGCTTCTTGGATTATCCTATGGCACAATCAACACAATATATTCGTATATCTCCCCAATCACCAGCATGCTATTGGCTCTCTCCCTGGAACCCTTTCCAAAACGTTGATACCATTCCTTGGGGCACCACAACCTTTCATGCACTGTGGTCCTGGTGGGGCATGGATTGAAAATTGCCAATCCAATCCTACTCAAATATTATTTGTTGAGGGTGTATTTATGACTGATGCGAATGATTCCTCCTCATCTCAGAAACCCAATCTAGCATTGATGTTCTTCACATGGTATCCAAACATTCTATTCATAATTGAAACCTTTCAAACACAAGATTTAAAGCTTAAAATGCCCAAAGAATATGACTGTAATACTCATAGTCAATGTCAACTCTTTACTCCCACATTTCCTCCTTCAAACTTGACGCCAGCTTCATATCCTGCTGTTTCATCATTGACTTCCAAGAAAAAACTGATACAATTACCCAGTGGATCAGACCTCCCCATGATGACCACGCCCCATTCCATTATTCAAACCCCCCTCCTCCCTCATCAAAAGTCTGGCCTAGCTTTTCTCTGGGATCAAGAAATCCCCAATGGCCAATCAGCCTGTAACCTTTGGGCCACCTCACCCCCAGGATCCACTTTTAATGCGAGGCACATAATTACAAACAAGGTCATTAGCACATTTGAATCCCTTTCAACCAATACCCCTCTTGGAGGACTGCTCGTGGATGATATGGGATTGGCTAAAACCATTTAGGCCATTGCTCTAATTGGGACCTCCAAGGAGCAGTTGATTGCAAACCCCCATTGCTCCATGCCCACCATGATCATCTGCCCCCCTTTCTTAATTACCAACTGGCAATCAGAGATATCCAAGCATGCTCAGGCTGGAGCACTGCATGCCAAAATCTACCATGGTCCCACTAGTAACTCATTATCTGAGGCCAACATCATCACTTCTTACAATACTATCACTCAAGAATTTAAGCAAAGCAATACCTCTACATCATTCATTTTTAAAATCAATTGGCATCGTATAATTTTGGATGAAGCACAGTGAGTTTCTGATCTTTAAATGATTCAAATTACCTTTTATATCCAATAACCCTTCCCCCATCTTCTAGCTATATTCACTCTCAATACACTGCCACTCACTGTGCCATTAATAGCCTCCTTTCATCCCATTGAATATGTTTAATGGGCACACCTATTCAAAATACCATTTATGACCTTTTGGGCATAATATCATTCATCACCCAACCCTAGAGCTCAGATAAAGATAACTGGTCACCATTCATCCTGAGTAGTTTTTCCAAAGGTAGCAATGATATTTTGCATTTGGCATTGCGGAATTTAAGTTTGCGCCACACCAAAACCACACATCTCAAATCCCTCCCCACTATTAGCCATCATTATGAGCTGCTCCCACTCAACCCAACCATGCAGCAAGAATATTCCACATTATACAAAGAATTCCTATCATCCAAAAGCAAAGGAACAGGAGAATTTTTCAGAAATATTAATAAGCTGCAAATATGTTGTAACCATCACATCATGCTTAACACAATTGCGGAGGCAGATTTGGAAGACCACGAGGGCAGGAGCACTCAGGATAACTCCCCAACAATCACACAAACTATTGTGGATGTGGAAACATGAATGATGAGTAGTAAAATTGCACACCTCCTACAAAGCTTAATCAAGAACAAACAAACAAGGTGTGGTCCAACCAAATCAGTGGTTTATACCCAATGGACCCAATTTCTAGATTTGTGAGTTAATTCTAATATGCATCCATTACCAATTGAATCCATTTGACTGTTTTTTATTGTAGAATTGATATTGCACTTGCCCATTACTCTATCCTTTCAGCACGAATTGATGGAACAATTACAGCACAAGTGCAGGAGAAGGCACTGGAGAATTTCTTCAATAATCCTCAATGTGAAGTACTTATTGCATCCATTGCTGCAGCTGGAACTGGCCTCAATATAGCTTGTGCTAATATTGTATATTTAATGGTGAGGGGACCCCCAAAATTCTACCCTGATTTTTGGACCCTGACATCCACATTTCCAGGAGCCCAATTGGAACCCAGCCATTGAGGCTCAGGCTGTTGATCAACTCCATCGTATTGGCCAACAACAACCTGTAAAGGTCATCCACTATATCACTCCTCATTCAGTTGAGGTCAACATGTGGAAGGTACCTTTCAAGATCATCTTTGACCCTGATTGTATTGCTATTCTAAAATCCTTTGTTATGGGAATCCCATATTCCAATCACCAATAGGTCCAAGAAAAGAAGAAATTATTAACTGCGTGAGCCTTACTGATATTATATAATTTGTGTTTGACCAAGTTGATAAATCCTGTTCATCCCGGCACAGGTCCACAATTATGAACACCATGAGCTGGATCAAACTCCTTCAATATTTCCCCAATGAAAATGAGCAATAGAGTCTTATTTCTAAGGGAGACCCTGATAAATTCCAATTAATATTGTCTATATTCTGACATGTTTAGCAAGTTGTTGCATCTTTAAGAAATAATAATCAGATTGTATTACACCTGCACAAATAATTCACAAAATGTTAATTGGTAACAGTGCTATACATTTATCTTACTAAGTTATTGCAGAGCATCACCATGCAGCCTTATAACTGGCGTGTCAAGTATTTTGAGGGCACTAGTCTGCATCTTACTACAGCTCTTGAGCCAATCTTGATCAAATACCTGAAATGATAGGACTTCCGGAATATCACCATCATCTGTGGATTGTAATTCTGGCAATCTATCAATAGTTTTTTACCCTTTTTTTAATGCAATTACAAAGCTCTATGTCTTGATCCATTTTGAATACCAATTCATTAAATAACTGGGAGCGCCAGCGTAATTCCACTTTGCGGTAAACTTGACGGCTATTTTCCAGTACCTCCTCAGTATCTGAGCATACTCAAGGGTCATTGCATTGTGATGCTAGAATGGGAAATTTAGCCATATCACACCATTCACGACAGCACTCACAGGTCTGCACATAATCAAGTAGATCATCATCAGTCTTTGCTCACAATGAAGAAGAGATACAGTAACTAACCCTTTGACGAGTCTTTGCGAGCTTTTGATTCTCCTTCTTTTTTACCAAATACGCAGCATCCTTTTGAATAGACTTCCATTCTCTTTCTAAATAAGTGAAATATTGCTCCATTAAAGCCGCCATGACCCCATAGTTATTATGATCCTTGTTCCAACAGTAATGATGATACTCGGCGCTGACAAGTGCCAGACAGAATGTACGGTAAAACACCATAGACATCAACTCATTGAACGGATGTTGCCATGAGCTCTCCCAGTCCTAAGTGAATTTCTTTAGTCCTAGCTTGTGGAGCTCATTTTCGCAGTAGCTTTGGAAACCCTGAGACTGAACCTGTGTTGATGGCTCATTGAAAACATCCTTGGGGACATATCCAAGATGACCAGCCACTTGAATTGCAATTTCATGCTCTTCTGTGCTGGGTGGTGCTGGTAGTGAGGAAAAATACTTATCCCTAACTTTGAGTAGGAACAGGCAATGGGCATGTACTGCTCATCTCATTCCATGGACATTCTCTGTAATTTCTGCTTTCAGACATTTTTTTGCTCCTTCTGGCTTTCACGTTTCGCCACATTGTGAGCTTTACAAGCCTGGTTCCTTTGCTGTCTGACCTCAGATTGTTCAAGCATACTCTGGGCAAGGCCCATTTGAGGATGGGTGAGCTCACTATTTGACTGAGCGCTATGCTCATGCACCGTGAAATTGTCCCTCCTTGTTTCATAATTTGTTTCCATTTGAGTCAGAGACATGTTCTCATCCTCATCATCCACAATTTTTTCTCTTGATGAACTGGCATGAGCTGTTCTTGGTTTGGAGGAATATGGATGATGACGTCCAGGGACTTTCTCTTTATGGACCAGAGGTGAAGATGCATAAAGTTCATCACCTACCATGCAAATCATCAGTTAATAAATCAAAACATTAATAAAGACTGGTCATACTCCCAATCTTCAATTGACTCCTGCGATTGGACTGACTTGCCTTTAGGTGCCATATCTAACCCATGAAACAAAAATGTCAAATTTTGAAAAAGTTTATACTCCAAAATTAAAATGACTTACTTTGATTAAGCGTCAATCCTGGATTTCCCTCTGACAGACCACTCCAAGTTACATTTTCCAATGGTATTTTTTGTCTCCCCCCATCAATGCGCCTTTCATCGCCCACATGAACCTGAGATCCTGATGGAATATTGAGGGTTCGCTGTTTACTTCGACCAAAGGGATCCTGGGATGCGACTGGATTCCAACAAGGATTAAGGAGGAACTCACGTGGAAATTTTGATTGGGGATTAGCATTTGATTAGATTTGAGGTGTGCCTTCTGGCCCCTGAGACACATGCATTTGTGTATTAGTGGGATTTGGGGGAATTGGAGTGATGGAAATATTTGAGATCAACCAAGTGCTTGAAGTTGGAGCCTTCGGATTTCCCACATCAATGTTAAGACCTGATACATTCATTGAAGATGCATCAGGGGCTGTGAGAGGAATGTTGGGACTCAATGGTGACTGTGTTTGAACATATTCTATGCTAGATTCATTATCTGAGTCATGAACAGAACCTGAACGGGATTTACATGGCTTGGAAGATGACATAAGGGCCGAAAAAGTACAGTAATATTTTTAACTAGATAAAACACCTCAGTATTATGATAAAATAGAGTGATATGAGATGAAATCTTTTCAAATTTAGAATAGAGAAATTTTATCAATAGTTGGAACCAAGTGTCGTGTGGAAGTCCAATAAGACGTTTTTTAGGAGAATCCTCCCTGCCTCCTCTTGAGCTCCTCTGCTTTTGTCGGAAACCACCCTGCATGGCCTACCACCATATAATGTAATATTTCCTTGATCTCAAATGGGACCCATCATCCATAAGTAATAATGTTCGGTAACATTTACGCCTCCCCATTGTCACATTTTGTGAACTATCCAAACTGCCAATATATGCATTGAAATTCCACAGCATTGTACATCTGTAAAGGGGTATATTCATGAAGGATTTGCCCACAAAAGAGACATCACCTTTTCAAGAAAGGCGAGACAATCCAAATCACATTCCAACCAATTAACAGCCTGCTTCACTCAAACCAAATACCAAGACTTTAGCTGCACTCCAACCCCTTATGTAATATAGTTATATCGTTATGTCTGTAATAAGGTTTAAGCCATGTATGATGGTGTGAAAGCGTACATGGTTTGAATGTTAATCCCCTCAATTCAATGTTTACACACCCCTATTGGAATTCCCCTCAAGGGTCAAAACTGCAGTATCACCATGCGTAAATAAAATAGAATATGTATGAGCATTGAGCAGCATGGAATTTTACCCAATTGAACTCCTAACCAATTCCGCCATCCAGATGAGACATGTTAAACTTTATCCACTGCATCTCATGCACCATTAATAATGGGATAATATCCTCAGATGGCTCAAATCATCTCCCCCTTCATAAATAATCACTCAATTTTTTTTGCAATCAATAACACTCCTAAACACTTTCACATCAGCCATAGATATTTATACACAAACCAACTGTACTCCCAATTCCTGCAACATTGACAACTCGCTGCTATTTCTCAATGCGTATATGCATGTGTCAACACTGCTCAGCTCAAACACACTCTTCCCCTGAGGGTGATAGGCACAGAGTTGCCTTCACAACTTTCCAACATAAACAGCACATTAAAAAGCTCAAATGAACCATTGCACCCAAATCTCTTCCAAACATCCCTACTTCTAACTCAGGATCTGAGTGCCCACAACTTCTATTGGATCAAATATTCCCAGCTTATTATTCACAATTGACCCAAAGCAGCTTCTCCACAGCACCGGGTCTCAATTCAACTGCACAGAAACCATACAGCAGCAGTCAACCCCTTCCCCCACAAGACCTTGGAGCGATAATATCTGCCATTCTATCATTAAGGTATAATATACCCTGCAGGGCTTCATGAACTCTAAACCCTGCCCTGAACCTGCTGATCAAGTCCAGCATCTCAAGCTCCAGTGGTCCCCCCACTCCTGCATTCCATATACCTCAAGATCTGAGTACCATATTTGAACATCTCCAATTGGAACCAGTGATTCCCAACTATATATGTTGTCCTCAATGTTTCTCTCAATAGACTTACTGAATCAGTCACAACTGACCAACCCCACTTTCAACACCATAATGACCCAAATGATCATGATCCCCCTTGCAAACAATCATTAGGCAAATTCATCCATTCATTTGAACCCCACACCCAAAACATAACCAACATGAAGCAAAACTTTATAACAACAAAACATTTCATTTATCAACCATTCAAAAATTGACTTGCCAGATTTCTCCAGCAGGCTGGAATTATGGAAATTCTGCATCAACATCAACAATCCCAAACTCCCAAATGTTCCCCCAAATGTGACGTCTGGGATGGATTGGTCTAGAGACGCTTCACTGGCAGTAGAAATATCAACGACCCCCCATTCATGTCCATTCCTGGTGCATTGGCCTTCTCCATCTATGTGGACTGGTTTAATGCAAATGGAAAGTCAACCCGGTTGGCCAGCATTGGACCTATCATGCTTATTTGTCTGAATCTCCCCCCAAGTGAAAGATTGAAGCCAGAGAATGTCTATGTTTCAGGAATCATCCCTGGTCCAAAGGAGCCAAATTCCCTTCAATTTAATTACCTATTAATGCCACTCATTAATGAGTTCAAAGAGCTATGGAAAGGTTACCATTTTTCACCCACCTCAACAGGTCCTTCAGGATCCTTTATCCATGTTGCCATCCTCACAGAAATTGCGGATATGGTTGCCATGTGCAAGCTTACTGGATTTATTTCCCATTCAGGCAACCACTTTTGTAATTTTTGCACCATTCACAAAGCTTAAATTGAAGAAATTGGTCCTCAATTTCACTACACACGCTCATACCCAAATCATAAATCAACCATTGCCAAATGGCTTCGGGCAACCCCACAACAAAGACAAGAAATTTTCTCTTAGTATGGAGTGTGATATTCAATTTTGAAAGACCTTCTGTATTGGGATGCAACCAGAATGGTTAATCTTGACATAATGCATAATTTAATACTTGGAATTTCGAAGGATCATGCAACTTTCAAATTGTGCATTCCAGAGTCCAAATCAAAAAATTACTTCAGGTCCCGCAGGAAATCCAATGAAACCAACAGTTCAGACTCAGATTCCATGACCTCCAACAGCTCTCTTCATAAAATCACATTGAGAGAGGCCCACTCCCTGAGAAGAGACACAGCAAAAATAATGAATGAGCCACTCCCCACTACTTCCACCCAAAAAAACTACTTCCCAATGCCCATCCCTCACACGGAACATCCATCTAGTGGTTCTGTGGAGATTCCTTCATTTGATGCGGATTACATCCCCTCTGAATTGGATATCACTGCACTGAGTGATCACCAGATCAAGGGTGAGGCTCTGAAGCATCTCCAACAAATCATATCTGAGACCATAATTCCCTCATCATGGACAAGAGTACCTCACAACATGGGTTCCCCCTCTCATGTTAGCTTAAAAGCCGCTTAATGGGCTCTCTTATATAAGGTCTATATTCCATTTCTAATTCTCAGTCAACAGATGTCATTAGATGCACACCAATTGGGCAACACTCAAAGAAAAATGGTTCAGTCAGAAGAACTTTCAAATGAACTAACCAAGAATAAATTCCATTTGATTAGTGCTATCAACTTTGGCACAAGTTGGTCTGTTTCAATAGATGATTTGACTGCATTTTCTGAACATTGGAAAAAATTCCTCCTTTCCAATCAACACCTTTTCCCAAAACAGAAAAGTAAACCAAATAATCATTTTGCTGATCATATTCCCAAACTCTTCCAACGCTGGGGCCCAGCACAAGTCTCAGCCAAATGGGGTTATGAGCGCTTGATTGGAGTATTTGCAAAGATGCCAACAAATAAAAAAATATGTACGTCAATTGATAAGATCAATATATTCACATTGATTAAACACCCAAACTTCATAAGACTAACTTCTTGCAACTCTGAATAGATGATATAGATAAAACCTTACTTCAACATATCTGTTGATGTTCCAACCTTTCCATTCTCCTGAAATCCCCATCCATGCCATGTCAAATAATACATCTTTTTGAATCACAGCCACCTGCCCTGTTCAATCACCATAAATATAACAAACCATCCCTCCATGACCAACAAAATTATGATTGCCTGGTTGAGTACTTACAGAATTTTCATGCAACAAGGGAAATAGTTGATTGGATCAGCTTAGACACTACCATGCAATCCACAAGTCATCCCACTTCAAGGATTGGCTCACCTTGGTATTTTCCAGTTTCAAACATTGATATTGGGAACAATATATTTTCAACTGAATCCAAAAATGTCAGCAACAGTGTGATATGTTTTCTGAGGGGCAACTCACAACGATTTGGTATTATTGATAGCATTTTTAAAGTCTCTGAGCCATGTAGCATACTGAACAATAGCTTTCTGATCTTAAAGACTTTGAAGATTGATGTGAATCTCTTACCAGATTGGCTGAATCTCAATATTTATAAAGCTTTTGGCTTTGATGATGGACACTTGATTATATCTGAAGAAGAAATAGAAGGTAACTATGGATTGTATTATAATAAAGTTCTGTCATGTGAACTGCTTGTAATGATAAAGCAATTATTTCATGATATTTAGTCTACAAAAATGCAAATCTCTTGGATTCATTAGCAATTTTTCTAGTGAAATAACTCCTCAAAATTTAGTGACAGAGACATGTCATTGTGACAAGGGAAGCCCATTATTTCACATTGCCACAAAGAACTTACTATTTTGACATTGGGTACAGTGTGAATAAGCCAAGTTCAATGATCAAATGACCCACACACTCATCTTTCACAGCATCCAAAATTTCTAACTGCACCATCATCATGTTGGAAGGGGAATTGGCCCTTGCGCACATGCACACGGCAATGCACACGCAAGTGCACCCGCACACGCCAATACACACACAAACACACCCGCACATGCCAATGCACACGCAAACGCACCCGCACCCGCCATGAGTGGTTTCATGTGTCACCCACAAATGGTCAATGCCACCTGACATTAGGCCATCACATGTATTGCCTTTGTGAGCATGTGTCACCCAGGCACGCACTGCATTGTGCAGCGGGCTCTAAACATGTCACCCCCTCCTGCTGAGCTAGCTGATTCATGGCTACACAAAATTAGGACAACACATCATTTGGCCATGGTGTGCCCTTCACACACACACCCACACCCGCGGTATTGTGCGGCGGGCTCTACCAGTGTCATCTGCAAAACGACAATCCCGCTCAGGCGGACTCCTTTCATGGATGACCTGGTGAAGTCAAACCCCCTGCCTACATCAAGACTGGCTGAAGGACCTCTTTGATGTGTGTGTGTGCAAACAGGCGGGTCTTGTGTAATTTTTACCAACCATCAGGCGGTTGCGGGATGATCAGGTGGTGAGGAATCTGAGTTGAAGGCACAGGGGAACCAATATTGGTGGATGTCACAGGATTTGGTGTAAGACAAGAGTGTGATGTGTGCTCAACTTTTGCTTGACGTGAGCTCAACTTTTATCCTGGGTGACGTTTGCTTGACATGAAGTCAATCGCCTACAATTGACACGAGATTTGCCCTTGTGTTTGATTTGAGGCTTGGATGACAGTGGATTCCATCCATTGGAGTATACCACTATCTCCTCCTCTGTGAGGAACCTTTTGAGGATGTGCCAGGAGTTCATCACCCCTTGGTGTATTTGAGGCAACATTTCACAGTCCTTTTCTTTGTACACTGTGTAGTACTACTTGTACTGGCTCATTTAAATGTCTATCTGAGCCCTCTGAATGTGATTTGTACCTGTTTTAGTTACTCATACTTAGTTCTAACTCTGGTTCAGATATCATGGGCATTTCTGGGACTTGCCTTTGGGATAAGGCACTTCCTTGTGTGGATTCTATTCCACTGGGGATATTTCCCTTTCTTTTCCCTTTTGAGCAATCAATTCTACCTCTGAGTACAGCTCCATCTGATTTGATGGAGTATTGGGAGCCTCTTCGGGTAGTCATGATTTGAGAAATAAGAAATAAGAGGATTTCAGGACAAGAATACCTCTTATGGAAATTTATAAGTGAGGTACTCACCTTCAGAGTCCTGAATAGTGGGTCGTGGAAATTCTAGTCTCTTAGCTTTCTTTTCCTTAATGAAAATTGGTGTTGAAGAACTTGGACAAGCTTCTTTCAACAGTGGCTTGGTTGCTTTCTGTTGGATTGTCTTCAAATACTAAAAAAGACAAATAAATAGAAATCTTTCATATAAGAAGTGTTATTTTTTGGTAAGATATGGCAATTTTCCACATAAAAATTGCTTCTATATATTTAAAAAAATTAAATGAATAAAGAAATAAATAAAAATAGCTGTTTTTTTATTGCTTTTTTATTATTTTTTATGTTTTTATTTTTAAAGAATAAGATAAAAATGGATATGATTCTTTTATGATGTTAATTTATAATATAAAATGATTTTTAATTTATAAAATATCTTTTTTAATCACTAGAGTCACTAAAAAAAAGTTCTTGCAGGTCTAAGCATGTGAAAAAGCATGTGTAAGACAGTACAATTGCTTTCCAAATGCCTCAATAGCTTTGAAAATCAATAAATATGAGATTATTATACAATTTTATGATTCTAATTATAATTTATTATTGGATAAACCCAATTAGAATCTTTTTTTAAAGGTATTTTAAAGTAAATATCACGGCCAGGCCCCCAAATGTAAGGTTTGACTATGAAACAATAAGTAAAAGTTACTAATATTTGACTTATTTTACTATGAATTTCCTTATAAATAAAATAAATAAGATAAAAATGATTATTATAATTATGGCGTAAAAATAATTATATTATTGAACAAATATAATAATTCAATTTATATTATAGAGATAATATAATAATTAAATATATTAATATAAGATAATTAATATATTTAAAAGCACTTTATTATTTTTACCAACAAATAATAAAGGCATAGAAAATTGTTTTTTATTAATAAAAAAAATCAATAACAATAATATTACTAATATTAACGTTATAAATTAGTATAAATACTATCTATATTAATTAAAGAATTATTAAAGTGATAATAGAGAAAGAATTATTATAATAAGAAGAAATAACTTACTTTTAACACTTAATATAATAATTTTGAAAGATTTTATGCCAAATAATATAAATAAGACTTATTTAAATTGTATTTACAATAAAAATTAAGAGAAATTACAAATTATCTTCATTTTACATGGATTTGAGACGATTAAGAGAAATTTAACAAAAAGAATTAAATAATTGAAGTAATCATCTCAAGATTGATGATTATAATTAAGATGATCTTTGTTCTTTAATAATATAAAAGGTTTATATATAAAGAATAAATAATTTACCTTTTTGATTTAATTATTTAGTGTTTTTGTTGCATCTGAGCGGAAAATAGAGTAAAAAGAGCTCTATTTATAGTAAATACCTCCCTTCTAGAGTCCAGAAGGCTTCTAGTAGACGTTTGATGATTATTTCTACTAGAAATAATCAATATTATAAGTTTTAGTGATGATTACATCATCTTATCTCATTAATACACCATTATTTAGAGTTATCACTATAACTCTAAGTTTGATGACATCATAGGCTTGGCTGAAGCCAGAACTTCCTGGATTTGATTATTTATAATAATAATCTAATAGTATTCATCTTTTTTATCATCTATATGACTTTTAAACTTAAAATAAGATTACAGTGAGTGATCATAAATGATCAAATTTAAGCTTAAACTTTGATAATTAATAACCTTTAAGTTACACATGCTAAAGCTATTCTGAGAGTGGATTATGATAGCTTGGAATTTCTGTATTAAACTTCCAAGAGAGTGTTTATTACATCATCAAAACCCTATTTTTGATGATTTTCCTTGTAACTCATCTTTTCTGTCAAAATTCAGTATTTTAAACTTCAAACTATGATTTCAAGGGGTTATAGCTTAAATATTATAAGAACAATTACGTCATTTTTCATGTATGAACTAGTAGAATCTGACTGTCTACTTCTTTTTAAGTCTGGACCCCTTTCACAACAAAGTGGTCAACAGCTCTATTGATTTTATTCCATAATCCATTACAAGTTTTAACCTTGTTTATAGCTTGTGAAATAAAGCTCATATCTGTATTCCTACAGTAATTACGTGGTGACTTTATTTTTGGTTTATCTCTCTATCTTTTATATTTCAAGAGATATTAGCTGAAAACCATGAATATATGCATTGACCAAAAAATTGCATATATTCAGCTTAATTCCTTAAGTATCAACTTTAGAGAGTAACTTTATAATTGTTTTATGTGTAGATCTTTATAGAGAATCAAATGGTACAATTTATTTCACATGTTACTTCATTGGTTTCTGAGATAAATGAGGTTTTGTACCTTTTTTGAGATATTATTACTTATACTTCAATAATTATTGGCTTTTTAGACATGCCATAAAAATGACATATGTGTATTTTACCATGAGGAATCTAATGGTGTAATTTATTTCAAATGTTCATTCATTAGATTCTGAGTTAATTCAGATCTGGTACTTATTTGTGGTATTTGAGTAATTTTTGAGATAATTATCATAAGTATAATTATTACAGAAATTTTGGTGTGACCTTTTTGGATATGAGGTCATATCTCAAAGACTCACATAAGTTATGGAATCAGTAATAGTGGAGCAGTGGTCAAGGCTTGTCTCAGAAATTCAAAGGCTTTGACGCTGTCAACAGCCATTTCAAATACTGTGTCTTTGTCACATAATTTACAAAGAGTTCTTGCTATGGATGCAAAATCTTTAATATGTTGCCTGTAATATCCTGCAAACCCCAAAAATGACTGAATTTATTTCTTATTATGTGGCATAGGTTTCAGCAATACTGCTGCAGCTTTGTTTTTGTCAATTCCAAGGCATAAACCAGATACTACATGTCCCAGTGCTTTAAGCTCTTTAAATCCAAAATGGCATTTCTTTAAGGAAATTTTCATGTTGACAGATTGAATTTTTGTCAAAACTCTGGACAATCTGTACATGTGCTCTTCCCAATTTTGGAACAGACAATAATGTTGTCAATGTAAATGATTAACCATCCTTCTGAAAGCTCTTCAGGGAAAATTTCATTCATCATTCCTTGGAAGTGTGAAGGTGCATTTTTGATTCCAAAAGGCGTCCTCAAATATTCATAAACTCCACAATGAACAATAATTGCTAAGTATTCCCTTGCTCTTGGTGCCAATACATTTTGATGAAATCCTTTAAGGGCATCCATAGTGCTTATATACCCTGCTTGCGATATTTGGGGTGAGGGCAATTTGGATTTTTGGTAATGGGTACCTGTCTGGAACAGTGTAAGTCTTCAGAGCTTTAAAGTCCCCAACCATTCTAGATTTTCCATTATGCCATGCCACTATGACTGGTGTAGTTATTTCTACTTCTTCATTGTGGCCAACCTTTCTTATTACACCAAGATATAAGAGTTCTTTAATATGAATTTCTAGAGCTTCTCTTCATTTAGGACTTGCTGGATACGCAGGTCTTCTTAAGAGTGGTGGATAAGTTCTCTCAATATTAAGGATCATGCCAACTTCATGACCAATAACTGCTCCCAAAGGTTCTTTGTCTGATGAAAATTCCCCTCTGTGGTCATATAAAAGGGCAGAAACTTCATTTTCCTGATTATCAGTCAGATGAAGGCTTATTTCAGCTTCATTTAACTGTTCAGATTTGAATCTTTCCAGCTCTGAGTTGACTGCTGCTACTTTACTTACTGTAATTTGTCTTTTAAATGTTAAAAAGGAACATTCTTGAAGCTTATTTTCTCCAATAGTAAAGTATCTATCTTTGTTGTTGTGTAGGTCTATTCCATACATGATCAAATAGTCATTTCCCAATATAAAATGGGTACTAGAGCAATTTTCCATAACAACAAATTCAAAAGTGATACTTAAATTTCCATTAATATGTGGGAATATGATATTGGTCTCATAGATTCCCAATGCTTACATTGGATTACTTGCACTATTGAATTTTATTCTATCAATTGGTAACAAGTGGTCTTCAAACTTTGGTACACAATTTTTAAGAAAATATTTGCCAACACAAGAGCAGAAGGCTCCTGGTTCAAGCAAACATTGAGTGGGTTTTTTATTGACTACCACTTCTGTTATACAGGAGTTACCAGCTGTATAGCTTTTTCCCCTGTTTGTTTTGGTTTTCATAAGTTGTGCATCTTTAATTTTTGACAAATCAAGTTGACCATTGCTCAATTGTGGCAAGTGGAAATATGATTCCATGATGTCAAAGGTGGCATTGATATTTCCTATATCCTTTGAAGATTCAGAAAATATTGATGACTTATAATCTGAATTTTCTCCAATATTATTGTCTTTTTCAACATCAGGTTCTTTTGAAATGTCAATTTCATTGATTTTTCCCCTTTTTAGACATTTATTGGCTAGGTGGGTGGTGCTTTGGAAAATATGGCACTTTCTGATTATATCTACAAGTTTGTATTTAACATTATTAGAATTTTCTTTGGTATTTTTGTCCATAGAATCTTTCCAAGGTGTATTGAACCTTGTTTTGAGATTCACCCTACTAGAACCAATTCTTGTTCTGGTGGTTACTTCTTCTAATATATGAATAATATCTTCTGCTTAAGATTTTTCAGTAGTCCTGCTTTTGACAGAATTCTCTAAGTAACCTCCACGTTGTCTCAGATTCTTTCTGTGGATCATAAATTCTGAAATTTCAGGATACAATTCTGTTAATCTGTCTTTTTGTTGACAAAACCATGGTAAAGCTTTGTCTTTATCAGCATTAAATTTAGCAGATTCAAAGGCTGTTTCCACTTTAAACCTCCAAGCATCATTGGCCCATTTTTTGGTAATTTGGGTTTTCCACCAAGTCCAACTTTGGTGTCCATGTTCTTTTCTTAATTTGATACACCATCTGTGAGCTGATCTGGTAAACAAGGTGTTAAATCTTGCTGTTACCAATCTGTCTGGTAATTCAAAATCTTCTTTGATCATTTCAATTCCTCTGATGAATTCCATATTGTCATATTCTCCTTCACCACTGAAGTGAGGCCATTCTTTAAGTTTTGGTACTTCTTTCAAAAGTGCTTGGCCCATTGATGGTTGCAAGTTATGAAAAGAAGTGGAAAATTCAGTTTTTAACTGTGAACTATAAGAATCCAATACTTGTGGATTTGAAATTCTTGTGCCCTCATTTTGATTCAGAGGTGTAGACATTCTTGGTAAGGTGTTCAGTATTTGTTCAATATCATTAATTTTACTGTTGCTACACCTTTGGGAATTTCTGTATTCATGTTGGAAGGCTTTTATTAAGCTTATTACTTCAATTTTATATGCGTCTTCTTTATGTGTCAGTTCTTGCCATAACTCTGTCTGTCTTGTATTATCAGCGGTGACTTGATTCAATTTCATTGACAATTTTGATAATTCTTCTTGTGAAGAATCAAAACACTTTTTCAAGGCAATGGTATATGTCTTTACTTCATTAAATGAATTTTAAATGTCATCAAGGACATTCTTGTTATCTGTCTTGATAATATTTATGGCTTTCTTAATTCTTGTTTCAATTATGTCATCAATATTGAATTTAGAATATTTGTCTGTTAATTCTTTAATAATGGCAGATTGTTCACTTATCTTATAGCCACAAGAATTATCATTATTGGATGTTTTAATTGTTCTTAAAACTTTCTCAAAATACATAAGTGTTTCATTGATTTGCCACAGACTCAAGTTATTTGTTTTAAGATTGTTACATATTGATGAATTTTTATGTCAGTTATACCTTAATACAACTCTGGGATAGAATCAAAAATATCCAAAATAATTTCTGATATTTTAATCTGGATTCCTCCTTCTTTTGTAATTCCATAATTGTTCTGGCCATCCGAAATACATTTTCCATGGCATCCTGTTGAATATTTGGAATCCTGTAGCCCTGACTGTAAGGTTTTGTGGCTGGTGCCTTTCTTTGCCCTTGTTCTGAGGTTGTGGCTGCTTTTTTATGTTGGAACTGCTGCTTCTGGCCACTGGGGCTGTTTTTGAAGCTTGTTTGGGTGGTGGAGGGTTGTTTTTCCTCCATTCTGCTGTTAAGAGAATCATGTTCTTTTTTTCCATCAATGGATGCCATCCATTGAGCAACTTGCAAGTGCTGGGATGGCCCAGGAGCTTTCTCACAGTCAGGTAAGAATTCATGCAGTTTTTCCACAGATCTGAAAGGATCTGGCACTCTTTGTGCTCCAGTGCATTGTTGTAAGCCTTCTGGCTGGCTTTATAGATGTCCACTGAGGCTTCTTGTGGCGGTGTCAGCTCTGTTTGAAGGTAAAACAGTATTATCAGCTTCAGAATGACATAATTTTTCAATTTGGAAGTCATCAACTGACCCTTGTCCTTCTGTAGCTGATTGGCTTCTGCCATAATCACATCTATGACCTTTTTGGGAGCTTCTTGAGGGGTTTTAGCTTGCTCCTGATCTGGTTGAAGACATATTTTATAGCTAAAAAGCTTTAAATTAGTATTTTTCTTTCAAAAACTTACTATTGCCCAAATTCTTAGCTTTCTGGAGAGTATTACTTATATCCAAGTTGATCAATTCAGAAGAAATTGGTTCAGGTTGATTATTCTGAGTCACAATAACAGTACTATTATGGTCAGAATTAACAGTACTGGCAGGAATAATTCTGGTAACTGTTGGGGATGTTTCAATGTTTTCTTGTCTTACCACATTGTCAGACACTAAAATTAGTGAAAAAGCCAATTAATTAAGTAACAAAAAAGGTATTTCAAAAAAGAAATAAGAATATAAGCCTCACTTATAATATAAAAAGAGATTATTCTTTTATGGATTTTTTGAATTATAAGTATTTTTTATATGTTTTTTAAATTTCTCAATATAAGAAAAAGTATTAAAAAAGAGTAAAACAATATGTCACACGTAAAATATCATGGCTGGGCCCCCAAATGTAAGGTGTGGATATGAAACTTTGATAAAATATCAAGTACTTTTCATGTCCTCAAAATTTTTGCAAGGTAAAATTATTCAAAAATAGTAAGAAATAGTATTTTTAAGGAGAAAGCATTCCAACTTTATTGTTTTTAAATTTTTAAGTATAAAAAAATAATAAAAATCCATTTTTTTACAAACAATAAAGATTTATCCAAAAATACTCTACAAGAGATATTTAAGGCTACAAAAGAAATTTCTTCAAGAGCAATTTCAATCGGAATTATTTGAGAAAAGAACTGCAAGCAATTAATTAATGAGCAAAGTCCTGAAAACATATTTAAAAATAAAACAAATCCAAAAGTGACCAGAGTGAATTTGGAAATAAAGTGACAAAGTTAACACTGATGAAAGATGCTTTAATTCACTTTTGGGGTGGTTTGGGGGTAAAAATGATTATAAGAGGTATAAACAATGATTATGATGATTTTTTCACATGGTTAAAAGGTTTAAAATTATTTGAAAAGTGTGGTTGGAATCTTTTATTGATTGGTTTAACAGTGTTTAAGCTAATTATAAAAGAAAAAGATTCTAACATGAAGAGAAAAGTGGGGCAAAGGAGAAATTCTTTCATTTTGAACCTTCGAAATATGACCACATAACCAAAAAGGTCACAAGAAATATTTAAAATAATTATACATTCAAGATAATTACCTTAAAACTACAAAAATGCCATAAATTGGCATATAACTTGATTTAACTTAAACTCCAATGAATGAAAATGTGAAATAAATTATACCATTGGATTCCCCATGGTAAAATACACATATACCATTTTTATGGAATATCGTTAAAGTCAGTATTTAATGAGTTATAAGTAATAATACCTTATAAAAAACATAAATCCTTAGTTATTTCAAAGACCAATGAAACAACATGTAAAATAAATGGTACCATTAGATTCTCCATAAAATTCCACATATAAAAAAATTAAGAAGCTAAGCTCCAAAGTCAATACTTAAGGAATTAAGCCAAATATATGCACTTTTTTGGTCAAAGCATATATTCAAGGATTTTAGCCAATATATTTTGAAATATGCATGATAGAGTGAGGAGCCAAAAATAAATTAATCACTTAATTACTGTAGAAATACAGAAATGAAGTTTATTTCACAAGCTATAAACAAGTTTAAAACCTGTAAGTGATTATTGATTAAAATCAACAGAGCTGTTGACCACTTTCTTGTGAAAGTGGTCCAAACTTAAAGAGAAGTAGACAGTTGGATTCTACTAGCTCATTCGTGAAGAATGATGTATTTTTTATTATAATATTCAAGGTATAACCCCTTGAAATCATGGTTTGAAGTTTAAAATATTAAATTTTGACAGAAAAGATGAGTTACAAGAAAAATCATCAAAAATAGAGTTTTGATGATGTAATGAAATGCTCTTGGAAGCATAGTGAGGTTATGCCAAGCTATTAGAATTCACTCTCTGAATTGTTGTAGCGTGTAAATATTAAAAGCTATTAATGATCAAAGTTTGAGCTTAATTTGATCATTTATGATCACTCACTGTAACCTTAAATTAAGTTTAACAGTAATATGAGTAATAAAATTGGTGAATACTGTTTGTTTATGATTAAAACTAATAAAAATCACGAATTTTGGTGTTATTCCAAGCCTTGACGTCATCAAACGTAGTGTTATAGTGATAAATCTAAATAATGGCGTAATAATGAGATAATATGGTTTGATCATGATGTAATCATCACCAAACCTTATAATATTTATCAATTCCAGTATATATGATCAGTGCACGTCTACTAGAAGCATTTTGGACTCTAGGAGGGAGGTATTTACTATAAATAGAGCTCTTTTTACTCTATTTTCCCCTTAGATGCTTACAAAACATTAAATCATTAAATAAAAAGGTAATTTCTTTATTATTTATATATAAAACTTTTATATTATTAAAGACCAAAGGCAATCTTATAATAATCTTTATCTTTGACGTGATTATTACAATTATTTAATTGTTTTGTTTAAATTTCTCTTAAAAAAACTCAATTCCACGTAAAATCAAGAAAATTTGTAATTTCTCTTAAATTTTATTGGAACTACAGTTTAAATAAGTTGTATTTACATTTCTAGGCGTAAATGTATTCAAAATTATTATATTAAGCATTAAAAGTAGGTTATTTCTCTTAGTATAATATTTTTTCTCTATTATTACTTTTAATAATTCTATAATTAATATAAATAGTATTTATATTAATTTATAACTTTAATATTGGTAATATTATTTTTATTAATTGTTTTTTATTATTAAAAAACAATTTTTTATGAATTTATTATTTGTTGGTAACAATATAAAGTGCTTTTAAATATATTAATTATTTTATATTAATATGTTTATTTTATAAATATTATTTTTTTATAATATAAATTATATTATTATATTTATTTAATGATATAATTATTTTACGCCATAATTATAATAATTCTTTATTATTATAATTATTTTTTATCTTATTTAATTTATTTATAAGGACATTCATAGTACAATAAGTAAAATATTAGTAATTTTTACTTATTGTTTCATAGTCCAACATTACATTTATAGCCATCAATTTTCTTACTCCAAAAAGTAAAATATACTCTTTTCAGTCGTGGAAAACACTCTGAAAACAGAAAATCCAATTATGGCATCATTGAGCCATGGTTTAGACCAGAAAAAAGGCTGGTTTTAGTCATTTTAGACCCTTAAATCAGCCATTACTCTAGTAATACCTGGCCTAGACCCTTCAAAACACGTCAGAATGAGTGTAAGAGACGTAGAAACCAGTTAAAACTGTTTTTACTAAGATTGTTTTATCTTAAGGGTAGTTTTACCCTTGTGGCAACAGTTAAAACTACCCTGGTTGGTATCAAAACCTCATCATCAATTGAGTCACAGAGCGTGTGACTCAATTCCAGGCCAAAAGTGATGAATGTTTGTGTGGATTTTGACATCTCACGCATGTCAGCAAGAATTTTGGGGATCTGGCTCCCCCTTAGAGCTAGAGTTCCTTTTACCCCCCCAAATTTAATCTTTCCAATTTATCTTTTCCTTTGATTCCTCATCATGTATTATACTTACAATTTAAATATGTAATTCAATTGAGTTTTACAGTACACTACTGTAAAAATGGACACCTCATATTTAAATCATGGTTCACTTATGTAATACACGCACACATTTTGACAATTCAATTCAATTGAAAATACTTCAATTCCTCATAGCTTCTGAAATATACACAACACCTCAATTTTCACACAAAAATTGATGATGAAAACTACATGTGATGTGGATTAAATTAAGTTTTTGATTATCTTCAACTTTTATACAGAAAATACAAAAAACTTAATTTAAGCTTATTTAGAGTTGAGTTACAAAAATTTCACTCAGAGGTGACCCCACCTATTTTTTTATAAGAAATCCAATGGTGAAATAAATTTTATATGTTTATTTGTTAGATAAAAAGTTATGATAAAATTTATTTAACTTTTTTCTAAAATTATTTTATTTTGGTTAATTTTGTTAAAAATTCATTTTTACTTAATTTTTTCAAGTAAAAATGTGTTTTTACAATTTTCAAATTTAATGTATTTTTATGTTTAAATTATAATTAAATTTCTGATCATTTATATAAATTTATATTTATATTTTAATTTATATTTTAATTTTTATTTTAATAATGTAAATCAATTTATTTTATTTATGTTTGTATATTAATTTTTTGTTTGTGGTCTTTTTGGTATATGAAAATACCTCTATGGCTCACAAGCTACTATCCTTGGTATTTCTGAAGACCGCAATAGTCTATTTCATTTTGAACTCCAGTATTCCTCTTTTTATACCAGAAGCCCCATCCTACTAATTGCACCTGGAACTTTGTAATCCAAACATCTTTAAAATGATAGTCTGTTGCACAGCAATCACCTTGCATTTGGCTAGTGTGTTCTTATTTCATCAAGAACACCTCCAAGGTACAATATTTCCACAATTGCGCAAAGTATCCTTCACCACACATGTTTGTACAAGAACATACATTACTGCACACTTCCTGAATCCAAACTGGAAACTAATCTCTGTCCTATTAGGCTTTAATTCCATTGAAGGTAAGCGCTCTGTTACAATATGTTAAGCATTATAGCTTATTTAATTGCTTACTAGATGCAGGAAATCACTTCAGTGTATTGCTTTCTGATGACCTAATAGAGAAACTGGAATGTTTCAGATTATAAGAACAAATAATATGTTTAAAAACCAACAATTATTCATTTGATAGTCACATGGCTCAGAATATTGAAGAAAGATCAAGATCATTCAATGCAGTCATTGAATACATAGGTTGCATGGCTCATAAAATCCATTTGGCTGCTTTTGATGTCTTAAATCTTTTGTAACACAATTTTTGTAGTGCTGAGGAGAACATAGCCCCAGATTATTCAATAAGAAAATAAATGGTCATCGAAATTCTTTTCAATTCTCCAGATGGAATGCACCTGAGGTAAAACTCCATCATATAAAGAATTTCCAGGCTTTCTTTGTATTGCAATCAGAGCCCTCAGCAGGGGGATAAATTTATTATAACCTTTGGCCTTTTTTACAATGGTGCAAAAACAAAAAAGAAAACTTCACTAATTCTTCATGTCAGAACTTGTTGGAATTCAGCTTATAAAATTCTTGAGCCAGCCCTCAAATTGAAGGATGCTTACCACCAATTCTTCTCCTTTCCATCAATCAACTCCTACAAATTAAACCCCCTTGAATGGGAAAAGGTAGGAGTCATGGGGAATTTCTCGATGCCTCTCTATGAGGTGAATTGAATATTTTGTTCTTTGGCCTATCCCACAATCAATAATGCTTTGACAGTATACCTACTGCTAATTAAGCAACTCAAAGATGTAACGTTTTTATTCTTCTATCATTAATTACATAATCCAGAATACTAACAAGAGTGTTTCTCACTTAGTCAACTGATCAATATGACATGGGACCAATCAAGCCAGTATCAAAGGCAATTATGGAAAAACTATAAAAATACCTCAAGGATCCAGAAATCTGTGCCACAATGCTTTATCCCTAATTCAAAGCAGAATTCTCCATGGCTCATGAAGAAAACTTGGTTGATTTTGGCACTTCATCAAGGGTTCTTCTTAGGGTATTTAAGAATCCCTCCAACACTTAGAAATACCAAGCAAACCAGATAGCACCACTGAACTTCAAAAGCAAGTATGCTTATATTATGAAATGTATACCTCTTCAGGACCAGAGGAGCATACAATTAAAATTGAAATCCAATGTTTTTTTTCTGAATAACCCAAGCACAAAGATACCTACATCCTGGGCTTTTGAAAAACTTGAGGTAAAGTTTTCCTGACTCTCAGAACTATGGCACATGAATATTTTTGCATATCAGAAACAAGTGAACCATCTGAGAGATTTTCCTCAAGGGGCTGTAAAATTCTTAGTTATAAAAAATCAAGTCTATCTCCAATGAATGTGGAGAACTTGGCCTGTGTCAAGGACTGGACCAGGAATTTTGGCTAACTCTATTCTGAAGTGTAATTTCTATGCATGTTGCTTATTTTTTTTATAAAAGAAATCTTTGCTTTAATTTCTCATGTTTGTGTAAACAAAATAAATACAAGTACAAAATTCCTAGGAGCCCCATGGTGATAATGAAAAAGACAATACCCTATCCCCCTTGGGAAGGGAATTCTTTTTGCAATCCAGTTTCATTCCTGGTTCATGACAGGAACAGGTTATCCTGTGGGAAATTCCCAAATTTCTGGGTTCAGGAGGCAGCCTTACTACAGCTCCATTATTATTTCTATAATTGAATTTTTTTCTCATGAACTTTACTGTAACAAGGAACCCACTTGAGTAATTTTACATATTCAATATTTAATCTTGCCTCTTCCCTCACTTTTTAGCTCACTCACCTTAAGTTCTCATCTCATTATTATCCCGAGAATCTCACACTTATTTTCAAAGAATCTCTAATTTGGAATCTGATAGCTGCATGAAGATTATACCTTTGACCTTGTTGGTCAGTTTTCTCTCAATAATAACACAATTAAAAACCTTGACACTCCCAATGTGTCAACAAATCCATTGAGAAGTCTGACCATTAAGGCTTTTTTCACCAATATCAAGGAGTCCAAAATTACCATAGGTCTCAATATTGAATTTCCACTTGATGCATTTATAAAGATTGTTCAATACTATAGATTTTGTTCTTTGACTTATGTATTGAATAAATTTTATAAGGAATTCTTTCTCTGAGTTTCCATATTTCTTCATATATTATTAGTTTTTTTAAAGGAAATTTACCTATAAAAATTATCTCTACACAGTGTGTTTAATAGAAATTCATATAAATAAAGCTCTTATCATTTACAAGAAGATGAATATTATTATTTCCCATGCTTAATTGTCACATTAAGACGTTTTCGCTTCTTATTATTATAGCTGTCAGCTAATTCCAATAGTAATAGAATAATTATATCAATTTCTATATAATTTTTGGAATTTTTTTGATTAAATTTTTTCCATAATTTTTTATTCATATTAATGATATTTATATTTATATTTTTGGTTGAAGTATTTCATTATATTAAAGTATTGTTTTAGGAAAGTCATAGTACTCTAGTTTCACAGACAAACCTCATGGTTTAAGCCATTTTTTCTATTATGGGCCTTTTTAGTCCTGTAAATTAGCCATTACTATAGTAGTTGTTGGTTTTAAGCTTCCAAAAACCATTGGGGTTTCTTTGAGAACTATATAAAACTGTAAGGTTTGACTATGAAACAATAAGTAAAAATTACTAATATTTTACTTATTGTACTATGAATGTCCTTATAAATGAAATAAATAAGATAAAAATAATTATAATAATAAATAATTATTATAATTATGCTGTAAAAATAATTATATCATCAATAAAATATGATAATATAATTTATATTATAAAATATAATATAATAAAATAAATATATTAATATCAAATAATTAATATATTTAATGGAACTTTATTATTGTTACAAACAAATAATAAAGGCATAAAAAAAATTTTTTATTAATAAAAAACAATTAATAACAATAATATTACCAATATTAAAGTTATAAATTAATATAAATACTATTTACATTAATTAAAGAATTCTTAAAAGAATAATATAGATAAAATCATTATAATAAGAGAAAATAAACTACTTTTAATACTTAATATAATACTTTTGAGATATTTTACGCCAAATAATATAAATAAAACTTATCCAAATTCTATTTACAATAAAAAATAGAGAAAATTACAAATATTCTTCATTTTTACGTGGAAATGAGTTTTTAGAGAGATTTTTAACAAAAACAATTAAATAAATGATTCAATCACGTCAAAAGTGATGATTATAATAAGATGATCTTTGGTCTTTAATAATATAAACGTTTTATATATAAAGAATAAAGATATTCCCTTGTTAATTGTATTGATTTAATGTTTTTTATGCGTCTGAGGGGAAAACAGAGTAAAAATAACTCTATTTATAGTAAATACCTCCCTCCTAGAGTCCAACAGGCTTCTAGTAGACGTTTAATGATCATATCCACTGGAATTGATCAATATTTTAAGGTTTGGTGATGATTACATCATGATCAAACCATATTAGATCATTATTATGAAATTATTTAGAGTTATCACTATAGCTCTAAGTTTGATGACGTCAAAGGCTTGGCAGAACCCCAAGAGTCGTGGATTTTATTAGTTTTAATCATAAACTAAAAGTATTCACCAATTTCATCAACCATATGAATGTTAAACTTAATTTAAGGTTACAGTGAGTGATCACAAATGATCAAATTAAGTTCAAACTTTGATCCTTAATAACTTTAAAAATTTACACGCTACATCAATTAAAAGAGTGAATTCTAATAGCTTAAAATAACCTCATTATTCTTCCAAGAGCATTTCATTACATCATCAAAACTCTATTTTTGATGATTTTTCTTGTAACTCATCTTTTCTGTCAAAATTTCATATTTTGAACTTCAAACCATGATTTCAAGGGGTTAAACCTTGAACATTATAATAAAAAATACATCATTCTTCACGAATGAGCTAGTAGAATCTAACTGTCTACTTTTTTTAAGTTTGGACCACTTTCACAACAAAGTGGTCAACAGCTCTGTTGATTTTAATCAATAACCCCTAACAGGTTTTAACCTTGTTTATAACTTGTGAAATAAACTTAATTTATGTATTTCTACAGTAATTACGTGATGACTTTATTTTTGGTTCATCACTCTATCATGCATATTGCAAAAGATATTGGCTAAAATCCTTGAATATATGCATCAACCAAAAAAGTGCATATATTCAGGTTAATTCTTTAAGTATTGACTTTGGAGCTTAGCTTCTTAATCGTTTTATATGTGGATCTGTATGGATAATGCAATGAAACCATTCATTTCACATGTTGTTTCATTGTTCTTTGAAATAAACAGGGATTAATGTTTTTTATAAGGTATTTTTACTTATAACTTATTAAATATTGACTTTACAGATATGCCATAGAAATGATATATGTGTATCCTACCATGGGGAATCCAATGGTATAACTCATTTCACATGTTTATTCATTGTTTTCTAAGTTAAACCAAGTTTTATGCCAATTTATGGTATTTTTGTAGCTTTAAGGTAATTATTTTTTGTCAGGCTGAGTCTATGTTGAAGAGGTAATAAGGCTATTTACAACTAAAACTATGACTGTGACACGGTAAAAAATAGATTTTTAAAGATAAAAGGTTGATAAAAGATGATTGAATTGAGATTTTAAGGGCTTTACTATGGAAATATAGTGGTGGTGAGAGCTGCTGAAAGCCCTGGGTGCAGTTTTATCTGTTGGGTTACAATAATAAAGACTACAATAATTAAGTTTATAATTATACCTGATTATTAACCAAGAGTAAAACTGTTTTTGACAGTTTACTACATAGGTTATTCAAGAGCAGGATGAGGAAAGGTTTTTGGCTGTGAAAAGCCCTCCTTTTATCCTGAAGTTGAGGTGGAAAGGCTGCTAGACCTTTCCACGTAGAGGGAGTGAAGATTTTTCACTCTCTATGACAGGCTTGTGGTTTGCAAACAGCCTGTATACTCTTTATTGGGCTCAGATGTGGTTTTGAAACCACATCTGGGCGGATTTCACCAATACAGGGTGAAAATTTTCATCTGGGGACCTCACAGCCTGATTCTGACGTGTATGACGCGTAGAATGCTGTACAGAAACTGTATGTGACCCCAGTATTGACTGACATATGAGGTATTGAAGTAAAAACATGCTTCTTTGTCTATTTGACACCACATATTCATGGTTATGGGATATTATCCCATGGTAAGGCTGTATCTGACAGCAGGTGGGATTTTGACCTTAAAATGGTCATAACTCTGTCAGTTTTTGAGATATCAAGCTCAAAGTTGGTTCATTGAATAGCTCTGTATGAGCTCTACACAATGGTACCCATCTTGACATGGTTATCATTAAATATGACAAAGTTATCTCATGTACAAGTATTTTTGTACATTGGCGTGGTCTGGGCAAAAAGCTGCATTAAGCTTGTTTGGCCAATAACTTCTGTTGTAGTTGAGCTATGAGGAAATGGATGGCACCATCAGATAGCCCTGATTGTGCTCTTTCCAAAAAGACCCCACTTTAGGTATCTCACACTAAAACTGTAAAAGTTAGATGAGAGGTGAATGTTTTGTTCACCCTTATTTGGTCTGAATTTGACCATAACTCAAGTAATACTGGTGCTAGCTCAGTTTGGCTAGCACCATTAGATAGCCCTGGCTTAGAGCTTCATTTTAAATACCCATTTGATGGGGTTAAGCCTCTCCTTCTATATTTTAGATGAGAGGTGAAAATTAAGGTTTATGCTCAGCAATAACTTTGAGCAGGAATAACTTTGTTATTTCTTGTCCTATGGTGATGGGACTTATATTTTCAGAAAGAGGTGAGTTTCCTCTTTCTTTTGATACCTTTTGAGCTAATTTGGCTCAGCTCCATGTTTTGGTGGTATTTTGGCTATACCATTGGTTTATGGTATTTTAGCTGTCATGCTTGTGCTCTGGTTTTGAGTCACAGGCTGACATTTTTAATGTATCATTATTTTCAATATCTCTTGTGACCTTTTTTGGTTATGTGGTCATATCTCAAAGGTTAACATTCCCTACCACCAAAAAAGATTGTACCACAATCTGATATGTGTAATTAGGGTATCATCCACTGTCCTACCTCTTCAATAGACTTTGTTAGTCTTGAAGCTCAATAATGCTTAAATTTTCTATTTTTCAGGTTTTCTTTCATGTCTGAACCTTCTTAGTAGCTTATCAGCATTTGTTATATCTTTCTCAAGTAGCCATTCATCTTCTTGAGTTGAATTTCTATACCTTACAAGGTATTCTCTTTCTTTTTTGTTTCTTGTCCTTCTTTCTTTAAGGACTTTTACTATTTTCTTTTCCTCTCCTTCTTCCAAGAGGGGAATTTCAAGTGGGGGTTTACTTCTTAGTGGAAATAACTCCTTGTCACTTGAGCTGTAAGGCTTTATCAGACTTACAGGGAAAGCTGGGTGTTTGTTCATTAGTTCACCTGTGAGTTCCAATTGCAAAGCATTGGGTCCATGAAGTGCTTTTATCATAAATGGTCCTGCAAAGGAATCTTTTAATTCCTTTGGGCCTTTTATGTTAGTGAAATTAAGGGTTGATACTAGGACCAAGTCTCCTCTTTTGAAATCAGGTGGCTTATGACTTTTATCCCATCTTTCTTTTGTATATTTGAAAGAATCTTGCATACATCTGTTTGCATGGTGTTTTGCCTTGTCAAGCATTATCTTCAAACTGCTTGCTGTTGGATGTATATCCACTAAGTCGTTTTTGAGGGTATCATAAGGAAGTCTTGTATTCCAACCTTTTTCTAGCATTGCTGGTGTTTTGCCAGTAGAAGAATGGATTGATGTTTTATATGCCAGTTCAAGAGCTGGTATTAGTGTACACCAATCATGGGTAAAACCATCAGAATCTTTGAATTCTAGCCCACAAGCACAGAATCTTCTGATCATGTCTTCTAAGGTCTGTATCATTCTCTCTGCTAAACCATCAGTTTGAGGATGGTAAGCTTTTGAGAATGATAACTTTGTCCCAAACAAGTTATAGAGATTTGTCCATAATGCTGAAGTGAACTTTGGGTCTCTGTCACTTATAATATTCTGGAATAAGCCTGTATGGCTAATACCTTTATTCCATATCATTATGGCTGTGTCCATAGCTGTGTCATCTTTATGACATGGGAGTTTTGCTATACCTGTCAACCAAGACTAGGCATGCATTATAGCTTCTGTCTCCTCCTGGAGGTAATGCTGTTACCCAATCCATATGAACTATTTCCCAAGGTGATTTTGATTCTTGGATTTGGATCATCATTCCAAATTTCTTTCCTGTGGCTCTGTTGGCCTTTTGACATCTGTCACAGGTTTGGCAGTATTTTATGACATCTTTCTTCCAATTTGGCCACCAAGAGCAGGTTTTCACCCTCTATAGTGTTCTGTCTTCTGAAAGGTGTCCAGCTGCAATACTATCATGACACTCATGTAAAATAGTGTTTATCAGGGTTCTATCTGTTAAGGCCATAACACATGTGTGTTTTGTTCTATGGTAAAGGATTCCATCAAGGAGGTGGAATCTTCCTTCATCATATACCTTTTTCCATGTTTCATCTAGTTTTGATGAAAGTGATGGGTCTTTGCAGTCTTTCATTAGAATTAGGCTTAAGATATGGCAATTTTTGTCTATCTTATAGCTTTCTTTAACTTGGTTAATGAATTCTGTGCCAATGTCTGTAATGCATATTCCTTCTATATGGTGTTCTTCCTGTGGTACCCGTGCTGGATTGTCAGGGGTATTTGCTAGAGCCTATCTGCATTTTTATGAATATTACCAGATTTATGAACAATAGTCATATTTCCTCTATATTCTTGGATAGCAATTTGCCATCTCAGCATATGTCTATTTGGAGTTTTCATATTTAATAGAGATTTTACAGCATTACAGTCTGTAATCACATCAAATACTGTTCCATCCAAGTAATAATGTAATTTTTCTAGAGGCCACACTAAGCAGAGGCATTCCATTTGGCTTGCTCAATATCTTGCTTTTGTTGGCTTTATTTGTCTTGAAATAAAACAGATTGGTCCTTCTACTGGTTTATCATTGATAATTTGTGTCTGGTGTAGTGCAGCACCTAGTCCTTCTCCACAATCATCAATGTAAAGTTTGAAGGGTAGTTTCCAATCTGGCATTAGAAGAAATGGGGCATTTGTTAAGGAATTTTTCAATTCTTCATATGCCTTGACTCTTTCTTCTGTCATTTCATAGACTTATTGTTGGTCACATAGCTTGTACAAGGATTTAGCAATTTTTGCAAAGTCCTTTATATGCTGTCTATAGTAACCAGCAAATACTAGAAATGATTGCATTTCTTTTTTGGTTTGAGGAATTGGCTTAAGTAGTACTGCTGCTACTTTATTCTTGTCTATGCCTAGACTAAGTCCAGATAAATCATGTCCTAGTGCTTTTAGTTCACTGTATGAAAAATGACACTTTTTCAAGGAAATTTTCATATTCACTTGGACTATTTTTTGTAGTACCCTTTCTAGTCTTGTAAGGTGATTTTCCCAAGTTTCTGAGCAAACTATGATATCATCAATATAGATAATTAACCATCCTTCTGATAATTCTTCAGGAAATTTGGTATTAATCATTCTTTGATAATGGGAAGGTGCATTTTTTGTGCCAAATGGCATTCTTAAGTATTCAAAAATTCCACAGTGAATTATTATCCTCAGTAGTTTTCTTGCATTGTCTGTTAACACATTTTGATGAAAACCCTTTAAGGAATCCATGGCTGTAATGAACTTAGCTTGTGACAATTGTGTCAATGTCTCATGGATTCTGGGTATAGGTGTTCAGGGCTCTGAAGTCTCATACCATCCTTGATTTTCCATTGTGCCAAGTCATAATGACAGGTGTAGTGACTTCTACCTCTTCATTATGTCCTACCTTTCTTAATACTCCAAGGTCCATTAATTCTTTAATGTGTACCTCCAGGGCTTCTCTAGCCCTTGGACTAGCTGGGTAAGCTGGTCTCCTTAGTAAAGGTGGGTAAGGCTTTTCCACATTAAGAATTATATCCACTTCATGCCCAATTATGGCACCTAGTGGTTCTTTGTCAGTTGCAAAGGCATTTTTGTACTTAAATAAGAGGTTAATCAATTTTTCTTCCATTTTTTCTGTTAATTCTTCATTGGATTCTGCCTCTTTGAGTTGTTCAGATGTAAAAAGTTCCTTTTCTGGAATTTTTTCTTCATTCTCAATAACTGTGATTTGTTTTTTGTTATTTAAGAAGCCAAACGTTTGTCTTTTGTTGTCTCCTATGGTGAAATATCTATCCTTTTGGTTAGAGATATCTATACCATAGATTGATAAGTAATCATTTCCAAGTATGAAGTGATTACTACTACAGCTGTCCATTACTACAAACTCTACTTTAATTCTGACACATTGTGAGGGATGAGGAAAAATTAGTGTTAAATCAATTATTCCAAGGGGCTTCATGCTCTCACTTGCACTACTAAATTTGACACCTTGTAAAGGGCATAAGTTTTTCTTGCCAGTCTGGGACAATGGTTCTCAAATAACTTTTACCAACACATGTGCAATATGCTCCTGTATCTAAGTTAGTTTTTCCTTCTTGGTTATCAACCATAACCATACTTATACTTGATTTTCCAGCTGTATATCCCATTCCTCTTGCAGGTTTGGTTCTATACATTTTGGCATCTTGTAAATTTGTCAGGTTTGTGTCAGATGTCCCAGCTTGTGGTAAGTTTGAGTTAACATCCCGTACTTCATAAATTATTTCAATATTACTAATTTGTGCATTAATTGTGCTGATTTCATCACTTTCAGAGCTTTCTGATTCTTCTGTCTCTTTTTCAGAGTCAGATTCCTCCTCTTTATCATTGTGGTTTTCTGTTTTCACAATCTCATTAATCTTTGCCTTTTTGAGGCAATTATTGGCTAAGTGTCCAATACCTCCACATTTATGGCATTTTCTTTGCTGATTATTGTTGGATGTATTGGGTTTGAAGGATTCTTTTGATTAATCTTTTTTGATAAATGGTTTATTTAGGCTTTTAGTGTCCAATTTCTTCCAAGTCCTTCCAATTTTTGTTCTTGTAACTATATCTTCTAGTGCATTAATATACTCTTCTGTGGAGCATGGTTCTATACACCTGCTTCTTAGGGCATGTTCTAGCTATCCTCTACATTTCTTGAGTATTTTCATGTGCACCATTTTTTGTGACATTTCTGGGTACAATGCATTAAGTCTTTCAACTTGTTTTAAGAACCAAGTTAAAGGTTTGTCTTTTTCTGGGTCAAATAAAGAATTTTCAAATGCATTTTCTATTTTGTATCTCCAGGCATCATTAGCCCACTTGGTGATTATTTCTTGTTTCTACCAAGACCAGGTATTTTTGCCATTTGTTTGCCTTATGCCATAATACCATCTTTTTGCAGATTTTTCAAACAATGAATGTAATCTTGCAGTGATTAATTCATCTGGTATGGCATAATCTTCTTTCAGCATGTCAATTGTTTTGATAAATGACATGTGGTCATATTCACCTTCTCCTGTGAATGTTGGCCATTCTTTCAATTGAGGTGCTTCCTTCATTAAGACTTGGTTATTGTCTTGGTTACTCAAGTCTGTTATGAATGAATTTGTTAATTCCTCTTTAGGTTTAACAGGGTTTCTTATGTGAGAAAATGGTGTTGATAACTTTGGCATATTTAAGTTAGCCTCATTAATTTTATCCATTTTTTCAGTAATAAGCCTTACTTCACCTTGAATGTCATCTTTCAGATGCATTCTTGTTTCATCACTCTTTTCCACATGGTCCAAAAGTAATTTTTGGTGTTATGAAGTCTTTTCTCCAAATTTTTCTACATAAATGCTTAATTTGTTTAATTTTTCTGTAAGATTATCAATACTTACGTCATAATTGATTGTCAAAGTTTTTTCTTTAATATCACTTATGTATCTCTACAACTCTTGTTGTCCTTGTATTAATTTCTGAGTATTGTCAATTAATACCTTTGGTTTATTATTTTCAATCATAAATTTTATGTTATCAATTTCTTTCTTATTTTGTACAACAGGTTTTGTTAAAGATGATAAGCTATTATTTATTTCTTGGAAAGATAATAAACTATTTTTAATGTCTTTAAGAGGTAAAATACTATTTTTAAGCTCTGTTAAAGTATTTACAACATCAGGAGACAAGGTTATTTCTTTGGGAAATGGGGTTGTCTCATTCTTTGTTCATCTTTGTCCTTGAATTCCATCAAAGTTCTGGCCATGTTGAAGACATTGTCCATAGCATCTTTTTGGATTTTGGGGATCCTGTAGCTTGGGGAATATGGTTTTCTCCAATTCTTTTTCTTGTTCTTCTTCCCTTCTTGGGGAAGTGGGTTGGCTTGGGGCTTGCTGGTAGAAGCTACTGGGGCTTCTTCCTTGGTTGCCTCCTTCTTTTTGGCATGGTACTCCTTGATCTTTTTTATTTGAGGTTTGGATGATAGTGGATTCCATCCATTGGAGTATCTCACTATTTCCTCCTCTTTGAGGAACTTTTTCAGGATGTGCCAGGAGTTCATCACTCCTTGGTGTATTTGGGGCAACATTTCCCAATCTTTGTCCTTGTACACTGTGTAGTACTGTTTGTACTGGCTCATGTAAATGTCTATTTGAGCCTTCTGAATGTGATTTGTACCTGTTTGAGTCACT
Source organism: Austropuccinia psidii (assembly GCA_023105745.1). Taxonomy (NCBI): domain Eukaryota; kingdom Fungi; phylum Basidiomycota; class Pucciniomycetes; order Pucciniales; family Sphaerophragmiaceae; genus Austropuccinia; species Austropuccinia psidii. Next base: position 21,663,417 of record JALGQZ010000016.1, read on the forward strand.
CATACTTAGTTCCAATTCAGTTTCAGATATCATTGGCATTTCTGGGACTTGCCTTTGGGATAAGGCACTTCCTTGTGTGGATTCTGTTCCACTGGGGATATTGCCCTTCCTTTTCCCTTTTGAGGAATCAATTCTACCTCTGAGTCCAGCTCCATCTGATTGGATGGAGTATTGGGAGCCTCTTCTGGTAGTCATATTATAGGATAAATAAGAAATAAGAGGATTTCAGAACAGGAATACTTCTTATGGCAATTTATAAATGAGGTACTCACCTACCGAGTCCTCAATGGTGGGTCCTGGAAAGTCCAATTTCTTGGCTTTCTTTTTCTTAGTGATTATTGGTGTTGGAAAACTTTGGCAAGTTTCTTCCACCAATCTTTCAACAGTAGTTTGGTTGTCCTCTGTTGGATTGTCTTCAAACACTAGAAAAGACAAATAAATATAAGTCTTTTATATAAAAGTGTTATTTTTGGTAAGATATGGCAATTTTCCATGTAAAAATTGCTTTTATATCTTTTTTTTATTAAAAAAATGAAAATATTTAAAGAAATGAAATTAAAATGAATAAAATAACTTTTTTATTGGTTTTTAATATTTTTATTATTTTTTATGTTTTTATTTTTAAAGAATAAAATAAAATGAATATGATTCTTTTATAAAATTAATTTATAATACAAAATTATTTTTAATTTATAAAGGATCTTTTTTAAATCACTAGAGTCACTTAAAGAAAGTTTTTGCAAGTCTAAGGATGTGAAAAACCGCGTGTAAGACAGTAAAATTGCTTTCCAAATGCCTCAATAGGTTTTAAAATCAATAAATATAAAATTATTATATAATTTTATGATTATAAGTATAATTTATTATTGGATAAGCCCAATTAGAATCTTTTTAAAGGTCTTTTAGAGTAAATATCACGGCCAGGCCCCCAAATGTAAGGTTTGACTATGAAACAATAAGTAAAAATTACTAATATTTTACTTATTGTACTATAAATGTCCTTATAAATGAAATTAATAAGATAAAAATAATCAAATAATAAAGAATTATTATAATTATGGCGTAAAAACAATTATATTATCAATAAAATATGATAATATAATTTATATTATAAAATATAATATAATAAAATAAATATATTAATATAAAATAATTAATATATTTAATGGCACTTTATTATTGTTACAAACGAAGAAAAAAGGCGTAAAAAATTGTTTTTTATTAATAAAAAACAATTAATTACAATAATATTACCAATATTAAAGTTATAAATTAATATGAATACTATTTATATTAATTAAAGAATTCTTGAAAGAATAATATAGAGAAAATTATTATAATAAGAGAAAATAACCTACTTTTAATACTTCATATAATAATCGTGAGATATTTTACGCCAAATAATATAAATACAACTTATCCAAATTGTGTTTACAATAAAAAATAGAGAAAATTACAAATATTCTTGATTTTTATGTGGAAATGAGTTTTTAGAGGGATTTTTAACAAAAACAATTAAATAAATGATTTAATCATGTCAAAATTGATTATTATAATAAAACTATCTTTGGTCTTTAATAATATAAAAGTTTTATATATAAAGAATAAAGATATTACCTTTTGTCACAACCACGAGTTTGACCCTCCTCCTTGATGGTTGCGGCAATCCAACCTGGAGCCAAGTTGGGGCCAATTGGCCACGTCATATCATTTATGGCCCATTGGCCCCTTTTTGGGTGTTCAATGGCTCTTACGCCACAACCCATCCCAATGGCCATTTATGGCCTCAGGCCATATCCTGCTGCCATTGGCCCTCCTGGCCAATTCACACCTCACCAACCCCCAGGCCTTCATCATTGATTTTGGGCCTGGGGGGTCCTTTTTGTCTTCTAGGGGTCTCCAGGCCCCCTAGCCACCACCAGTGGATCCAGGCCCCCCCTTTTTCATTAGGGGGTCTTGGGCCTAAATGGCCTTTTTGGGCCATTTAGGCCCCCTACGGTCCGTATGGTCCGTAAGCCGCGGTCCGCAGGCCTTTTAGGCCCCTTTTGGCCTAATCCAATGAGGCCAAAAGGGGCCAAAGGGGGCAACCACCTAGCCCCCAAGGCCAGGTGGGTCCCAAACCACATCTGGGCCCACCTGAGCCAAAATTGGCCATATTTCCCTTGGACCCAAAATTGGCCAAAAACGCCTTGGACACCTTTTTGGCCATAAATCACGTAGGACTCATTTTTGGCCATGGACCACTATGGACCAATATCTCCGTCATGGCCTCTGGCAACCACCAGGGGCCACCAAATCAGTTCATGAAGTTTTTCCCTCAACTTAAGGAAGATTCTTCCATTCCTCCATGCACCCCATACTCAAGGTTGCAGGAGTGGTGCATATATGGTGTTATATACCATTATGCACCATTTTTGCTCAGCAATTCAATGGTGACGTTTTCAGGACTCAATTCCACCTTCTCGACTCAAGGCACCAAAATCCAATGCCCATTTCAAAGGAGGACTTTTGGACTCATCAGTTTGGTAATCCATGGCGGCAAGCAGAAGACCATTCAAGGACTCCAACCACCTGGCTATGCAGGAGTTGGGTTGGTACTCTCATTCAGGATTTCTTCCAAGGTTCATTCTCAGAGGTATTCCATCATTTCAATAAGTTGTCAAGGCATCAAGTATTTCAATACTCCTTGGACAACTCAATTGGTTCATACAGGCGGCAATTAATCAACCTGTATGTACTTGGGCCAATTCATATTTCACTGTGGGAATTCAATCACACAATTCAATTTCAAGATGGCCAGAATTGTATTGGCCCGATTCGGACAATACAGCCAGTGATCCACCTTCAGGATCAATCTTTCAGTTTTTCACATATACTGGCCACCTTTCAGCACCTGGGGACTTTTTCCCCAGTTAATTAATATAATTGGATTTATTTTTATCCTTATTTTCTTTTACATTATTAAAGTTAATACTGATAATCTTAAGTCAGTCATTAGCACCTTTTTCTCTTTCTTTCTTCGCCTGTCAGTGGATATTGGTGGTCATATCCTTTACTAATTCCATTGTTCTTTCTGGCAGGTTGAAACAGTGAATTGGGGATTCACTTGGTTGGCTTCTTGGCTTTGGCCTCTGGCTTCATTCTTCTTATTCTTTGTTATCTTTGGCATATTTTTCCTTTCTCTATTTCCTGCTTAAGAAATATATTCCATAGTATTTCTTATCATCTTTTGGAGCCCTCCAAGTGAGTTCTTGATTCCTGAGTGCCAGGCCCTCTTGCTTCCATAAGAGCCCCTGTGACATTATATTAATTAACTCATAATTTCTTTTTCATTCTGTTCATTCTTTCTTTATAATTTCATTCACTCATTTCATCAAAATTGTGATTCTTTTACGCTTATGAACTTAATGATTCATCGTCACCTCTCAATTTTCTTTCACTCATTCTTCATTTTGAAAATTGAAAGCTGACCCATTTTTTATTTTTCTTATTCTATTTAAAATCTTTTTCAAATAATCAATTTTCACTTCATTCATAATTCAGGCATCATCTTGATTTTCTTTGATTTTCAAATTTTTCATCAAGATATTCAGACACGTTATTCACATCAAGATTCATAATTGATTCATTCTTCAAGAATTTTGGTTTTTGAAGAATAATTCACTTGATTTTGATTGATTGATTGATTTGACATATTTGATATTGACCTCAAGAAAATTGATTGACCTGAATATTTCATTGATTTTTCTGATTTTTTCACATCAAGAATTTTGACATAAATTGATTTTTCTTCAATATTTCATTTGATTGATTGATTTTTGCAAGATTTTGATTTTGATTGATTTGATTGATTGATTTATTGACTTGAAGATCTCATTTGGCTTTGATTCATTGATTTACTTCAAGACTTCATTTGATTTTTATTTATTGACGTACTTGAAGATTTTCATTTTGATTCATTGATTTTCCTCAAGATTTGATTTGATTTGATCCTCAAGACTTATTCGGTTTTGCCTCAAGTTTTGTTCAAATTTTGGTTCTTTTATTTAAATTTTACTCTTATTTAAATCATGCCACTCCAACACTCACCTCCTGCAAGACAGACAAGATCCCAGGCTCGAACTCAAGCTGTTCTTACTCCTACTCCAAGAGTTCCTCTTGATGGCACCCCAGCAGTTCCTCAACTGAGGGCCCAATCAGATAGAGGACCCCGCATGGAAGGAGCAGCACCATCCAGGAAGGAAGGAAGAGTGCCAAGAAGATCAAATTCTTTTTCAGGAGTAGTTGGCGGTTTTCCAGGCATGTCAAGGACTAGTTTCAAAGGTCCAGGTGAAGACGGTGAAGAGGAGGAGGAGAATTCTGTGGAAGAGGAAGAGTCTGAAGGTACTGAAGGTGTTCCTGCTCCGGTGGGGGCATCCCAACGTACTGGAAGACCAACTCTAGCCCAGTCTGATCAGCCTGTCTCTCCTCAGTCTGAACCATCTTTATTGGCCATTATGCAGCAAATGACTCAGATCATGGCCAATCTTCAAGCAGCTTCTTCTTCTGATTCATCAAGACCACCAGCTTTCAAGACTCCATCTATGAAGGCACCAGAATGCTTTGATGGGACTCAACCCTTCAAAGTCAGAAGCTTTATTCAGTCATGCCAGCTTATTTTTCATAATGATCCGGCAAACTTCTCTAAAGACAGGAAGAAGGTTCTTTATGCCACTTCATTTCTTATAGGCAGGGCTGCAAAATGGATTGAGCCTTATCTTTCTAATCTCACCAATCAAGACTCAAGTTAGCTTCTCAATTCTTGGCCATTATTTGAATCCCAACTCTTCACTTTATTTGGAGACCCAAATGAAGTTAGGAAAGCTGAAGCAGAGTTGGATGGCCTTAGAATGAAAGAAGGTGGCCATGTTTCACTATACATAGCCGATTTCAGGAGTTTGGTTTCAAGAATCGGTGATTGGGGAGAAAGAGCACTCATCCATCATTTCAGGAAGGGACTGCCATCCAGGATTCTGGATCAATTGGCCTCCCATCCTTCAAATATTGATTCTCTTCAAGACTTAATGGACGTTACCCTGGAGCTTGATACCAGGTATCATGAGAGGCAAAAGGAGAAGAAACCTGAAGCCTCAAAGTCAAGTTCTTCTCATCATCAAAATTCTTCAAGCTCAAGTAACAAGAAGAAGAATTTTCATGCTCAGAAGCGGGAAAAGCCCCATTCTTCCTTGTTGAATAAGGACTTCAAGCTGAAGGGTTCTGAAAAAGAAAGAAGAATCAAAGAGGGTCTTTGTACCTATTGTGGGGGGAAGCATAGTCTTGAGTCTTGCTTCAAGAGACCTCAGAACAAGCTTGCCCAACCGCCAGGCCAATTTCCCAGCCAGGGAAAAGCCTGAGTGGAGACCATGTTGTGTTCAATGGTCTTCACAGTTTTCCTTCCAGAGCACAATTGTGCATTCTGAATACTGGTGTCAAAAATTCTCTTAAATTTTTTGTCTTTTCTTCTCTTTCTGATGTTTTTTACAGTATTCTCATTGATTCTGGTGCTACACACTCATTTATTGCAAATCAGTTTGTTCACAAGTACTCATTGACTACGTCAGAACTTCCAGAGAAGATTCCCCTTATCATTCTTGACTCCTCTGAGTCTCCTTCCTTGTTTGTGACTCACCATACCAGATATATGGTTGAGCTCCCTTCCTTCCCAAGCTTTGTATGGGACTTTTTAGTCATTGATACTCCCAAGGGAGAAGACCTCATATTGGGCTTTGACTTTCTCAATCATTTTAATCCTTCTATTGATTGGAGGCAAGGGCTGATCACCTTTAATCCTGATCATTTGGACTATTCTGATCCTTCTAATTCTGTCCGTAATGACTTTTCTTCTGCCAAATCTTGTGCAGCTCTGGTTGGTGATTCTAGAACACCATCATTTCCATCTTCTGTCCATATTCCTTCCCTTAATTCCCCACAGTCATTACTATCTCCTAGAGCTGAAGTCTTCAAAGAGATTCAAGATGTTGGAGAAGATAATTCTGTATCTTCACTTCACCTCTTATTTGGGAATATGGACCTTCCTCCTTCATCTTATCATGACTCCCTGGAGGAGTTGTGGGATGAAGAGGAAGAGCCAGAAGAAGTAGAAACCGTTATGAAGGTTGTTCCTTCTGTCTATCACCAATATCTGGATGTATTCTCCAAGGTGAAAGCAGAAAAACTTCCTCCTCACCGTGCCTGTGATCATCATATTGAGCTGGAGGGGTCTCTACCTCCAGTTGGGGTGATCTACTCTTTATCCAAACAAGAGTCAGATACACTCAGGGCCTACATTTCAGAGAATGTAGAGAAAGGTTTCATCCGGCCAAGCTCCTCTTCAACAGGAGCACATGTTCTTTTTGTCAAAAAGAAAGATGGTGGCCTCCGTTTGTGTGTTGATTACCGCAAACTCAATGCTGTTACTAGGAAGAACAAGTATCCTGTTCCTCCTATGAACCAGCTTCTCAATGTCTTTAATGATTCTTCTATCTTCTCCAAGATTGATTTGCGTGGTGCATATAACCTGCTCATAATCAAGGAGGGTGATGAACATTTGACTTGCTTTAGAACTAAATATGGCAGTTATGAGTACTTGGTTATGCCATTTGGGCTCACCAATGCTCCTGCTTCTTTTCAAAATCTTGTCAATGATATCTTTCAAGATCTTCTCAATGTTTATGTTGTGGTTTATTTGGATGACATTATGGTCTTTTCCAAATCTGAGGAAGAACATGTCACTCATGTGTCCACTGTTCTTTCCAGACTCAGAGCCAATAACCTTTTTGCTAAGGCGTCCAAATGCCTGTTTCATGTTTCAAGCATGGAATATCTTGGTTATGTAGTTTCTTCTGAAGGCCTCAAGATGGACCAAGCAAAAGTCCAGCAGATTCTCAATTGGCCGCCCCCAAGAAACCTCAAGGCTCTTCAATCCTTCCTTGGCTTTGCCAACTTCTACCGCCGTTTCATCAAGAATTATTCAAAAAAGATCAGTTCACTCACCAGCTTCCTCAAGAAAGATTCCTGTTTTCCCCTCAATGAGGAAGCTCTTAGTCAGTTTCATCAACTCAAAGAGGCTTTCACCACCGCTCCAATCCTTTCCCACTTCAATCCTTCTCTACCCACCATTGTAGAGACCGACGCATCGGATTATGCTTTGGGTGCTGTACTGAGTCAGGTCTCTGATTCAGGAAAACATCCCATTGCATTCGACAGCCGCAAGCTTATCCCAGCAGAGCTCAATTACGAAATTCATGACAAGGAACTCCTTGGTATCGTCTGGGCTCTCAAGCGCTGGAGGGCTTTTCTTCTTTCACTGGCTTCCCCTTTTGAAGTTCTCACCGATCACTTGTCCCTTCAATACTTCATGACCTCCAAAGTACTCACTTGCCGTCAAGCCCGGTGGGCTGAATTGCTTTCTGAATTTCATTACTCAATCACTTACCGCCCTGGCCGCCTAGCTACTCTTCCGGATGCCTTATCACGTCGGGATGACGTTTATCCGGAGAGGGGGGAGGATTTCATCAGCAAGAATCCAATGAACCTTCAGCAAATCATTAAGCAAGATGAAGTCCAACCCTCAAGATTTTTTGCAGGCAAGGTGGAATCTTTTTCAAATTTGATTGATTCAATCCAGAAGAAATTATGGCAAGATCCCCAGTACAGAAGTATCCTTGAAGATTTGGGTAAAGGTAAATCTGTTCAAGATTATTCTCTTGATTCCTCTTCCCAACTCCTTCTCTTCAAAGATCGGGTGGTAGTTCCAAATGACTCCACAATTCAACTTAGTATTCTTCAAAAGCATCACAATTCTCCTCTAGCTGGCCACCCTGGCCAAGAGAAGACTCTCAAACTTGTCAAGTGGGATTTTCACTGGTCCGGCATGACTCAATTTATCAAGGATTATGTTTCATCCTGTCAACAGTGCTCAAGAAACAAGAATATTCACCATAAGAAGTTTGGATTCCTCAAACCTCTTCCAATTCCAAATGGTCCTTGGATTTGTCTTTCAATGGATTTCATCACTCAACTGCCCCTGTCCAATTCATTTGACTCAATCCTTGTCATAGTGGACAGATTCTCAAAAATGGCGGTTTTTATTCCAACAATGTCTTCAATAACTTCATTGGACTTGGCCCATTTATTCATCAAGAATATCTTTTCAAAGCATGGCCTTCCGTTAAGCATTGTCAGTGATAGAGGTTCACTCTTTGTTTCTTCTTTTTGGACCAATCTTTGTCAGCAGCTCAAGATTTCAAGACACTTGTCAACTGCTTACCATCCAGAAACTGATGGACAGACAGAGAGGGTAAATCAGATACTAGAACAGTATCTTTGGATGTATGTCGGTTATCATCAAGATGATTGGAACACCTGGCTCCCTCTGGCTGAATTTGCCTACAATAATGCTGATCACTCTTCAACCAAGCAATCCCCGTTCTTCACTGTTTATGGAAGAGATCCACATTTTGATTCAGTTCACATCACTCAAGACACTCCTGCTGGAAAGTTATAAACAAAAATCCAATCAGTACAGCAAGATGTCAAGAGAGAACTTGAAGCTTCCATAAACCGGTTCAAGAGGTATGCAGATAAAGGTAGAGCAAGTCCACCTGTTTTCAATCCTGGTGACATGGTATGGCTTTCCTCCAAGAATATCAAATCAACCAGACCCACCAAGAAACTATCCGAAAGATGGTTGGGTCCTTTTCCAATCTTGAAGAAAGTCAGTTCCCATGCTTACCACCTCAAGCTTCCATCTCAATGGAAATCCATCCACCCAGTCTTCCATATCTCACTCTTGGAACCAGTCAAGACATCAACAATCCCAAATCAGCATCAAGAGCCTCCTCCTCCAATTACCATTGAAGAAGAAGAGTAATGGGAAGTTTCTCAAGTACTGGATTCTAAACTCAAGAGGAGAAAATTATGGTATCTGATGGAATGGAAAGGTTTCAGTCAAGACCCAGAAAGATCCACTTGGGAACCAGCCAAAAACCTCAACAATTTTCCTGATCTTGTCAAATATTTCCATTCTCTGTATCCTGACAAGCCAGGACCCAATTCTTCAAAAGCTTGATCTTTTATGGTGCTTGTTGGGGAAAGGAATTACCAAAAGTAAGTCCCACTCCTGGTATGCACCTTTAGGGGTATTCTACTCCTCCTTGTTGTAAGCATCACCTTGGCCACTCTGTGAGCACTTTGCAATTTGGACACAGATTCGTTGGCCTGGATTTCAACATCAATTCCAAAATTATGGCCATTTTTTCACTTGGGAAAATGGACCATTCAATTTCATTTTTCTTTCCAAGTTTTCCAATTCAAGACGCTCCTTAATACAATTGATATTCTTATTTATGGCACTGGCGGGATTGGCAACTTCTAAAAGTAAGTTCCTCTCCTGGTGTGAACTTCCCTGAGGGGTCTACAATCTGTCAAAACATCACCTTGGCCACTCTGTGAGCACCTGGCATCAAACTCTTTTATCCAGGTCCTTGGCCACTTTCAAAATCAACTGTCGTAATCCGTGATGAAGATTGGATTCCTCCTCAAAATTCATTTCTCTTTTATTTTTCTTTTTCTTTCTTTATATCTGTTTCTTTCTCTTTAATTCTTTATATTTTTCTCAAAATTCTTTTCTTATAACTCTTTAATGCCAAATCTTTACGTCAAATCACGTCTTCAACATTGTAAAAGCCAAATGTCAAAAGAAGACCAAGTCAACCTCAATTCATATGCCAACAAGTTTATCAGTTCAATTTTTCTTCTAAAGATTCAATGCCTCTGGAATCCCTCCGTCAAATCCGTCTCAATAGCCTCAGCAGGCTTCTACCTCATCTTGGTGCTCAGGAGCTCACCATTCAAGGTAGGGGGGTACTGTCACAACCACGAGTTTGACCCTCCTCCTTGATGGTTGCGGCAATCCAACCTGGGGCCAATTGGCCACGTCATATCATTTATGGCCCATTGGCCCCTTTTTGGGTGTTCAATGGCCATTTATGGCCTCAGGCCATATCCTGCTGCCATTGGCCCTCCTGGCCAATTCACACCTCACCAACCCCCAGGCCTTCATCATTGATTTTGGGCCTGGGGGGTCCTTTTTGTCTTATAGGGGTCTCCAGGCCCCCTAGCCACCACCAGTGGATTCAGGCCCCCCCTTTTTCATTAGGGGCTCTTGGGCCATTTAGGCCCCCTACGGTCCGTACGGTCCGTAGGCCACGTACCGCGGTCCGCAGGCCTTTTAGGCCCCTTTTGGCCTAATCCAATGGGGCCAAAAGGGGCCAAAGGGGGCAACCACCTAGCCCCCAAGGCCAGGTGGGTCCCAAACCACATCTGGGCCCACCTGAGCCAAAATTGGCCATATTTCCCTTGGACCCAAAATTGGCCAAAAACGCCTTGGACACCTTTTTGGCCATAAATCACGTAGGACTCATTTTTGGCCATGGACCACTATGGACCAATATCTCCGTCATGGCCTCTGGCAACCACCAGGGGCCACCAAATCAGTTCATGAAGTTTTTCCCTCAACTTAAGGAAGATTCTTCCATTCCTCCATGCACCCCATACTCAAGGTTGCAGGAGTGGTGCATATATGGTGTTATATACCATTATGCACCATTTTTGCTCAGCAATTCAATGGTGACGTTTTCAGGACTCAATTCCACCTTCTCGACTCAAGGCACCAAAATCCAATGCCCATTTCAAAGGAGGACTTTTGGACTCATCAGTTTGGTAATCCATGGCGGCAAGCAGAAGACCATTCAAGGACTCCAACCACCTGGCTATGCAGGAGTTGGGTTGGTACTCTCATTCAGGATTTCTTCCAAGGTTCATTCTCAGAGGTATTCCATCATTTCAATAAGCTGTCAAGGCATCAAGTATTTCAATACTCCTTGGACAACTCAATTGGTTCATACAGGCGGCAATTAATCAACCTGTATGTACTTGGGCCAATTCATATTTCACTGTGGGAATTCAATTTCAAGATGGCCAGAATTGTATTGGCCTGATTTGGACAATACAGCCAGTGATCCACCTTCAGGATCAATCTTTCAGTTTTTCACATATACTGGCCACCTTTCAGCACCTGGGGACTTCCTCCCCAGTTAATTAATATAATTGGATTTATTTTTATCCTTATTTTCTTTTACATTATTAAAGTTAATACTGATAATCTTAAGTCAGTCATTAGCACCTTTTTCTCTTTCTTTCTTCGCCTGTCAGTGGATATTGGTGGTTGTATCCTTTACTAATTCCATTGTTCTTTCTGGCAGGTTGAAACAGTGAATTGGGGATTCACTTGGTTGGCTTCTTGGCTTTGGCTTCCTTTTATTTTGGCCTCTGGCTTCATTCTTCTTATTCTTTGTTATCTTTGGCATATTTGTCCTTTCTCTATTTCCTGCTTAAGAAATATATTCCATATTATTTCTTATCATCTTTTGGAGCCCTCCAAGTGAGTTCTTGATTCCTGAGTGCCAGGCCCTCTTGCTTCCATAAGAGCCCCTGTGACACCTTTTTAATTGTATTGATTTAATGTTTCTTACGTGTCTGAGGGGAAAACAGAGTAAAAATAGCTCTATTTATAGTAAATACCTCTGTCCTAGAGTCCAACAGGCTTCTAGTAGACGTGTAATGATCATATCCACTGGAATTGATCAATATTTGAAGGTTTGGTGATGATTAAATCATGATCAAACCATATTACATCATTATTATGCCATTATTTAGAGTTATCACTATAGCTCTAAGTTTGATGACGTAAAAGGCTTGGAAGAACCCCAAATTTCGTGGATTTTATTAGTTTGAATCATAAACTAACAGTAGTCACCAATTGTATCACTCATATGACTGTTAAGCTTAATTTAAGGTTACAGCGAGTGATCACAAATGATCAAATTAAGTTCAAACTTTGATCCTTAATAGCCTTTAATATTTACGCGCTACAGCAATTCAAAGAGTGAATTCTAATAGCTTTACATAACCTTATTATGATTCCAAGAGCATTTCCTTACATCATCAAAACTCTATTTTTGATGATTTTTCTTGTAACTCATCTTTTTTGTCAAAATTTAATATTTTAAACTTCAAACCATGATTTCAAGGGGTTAAACCTTGAATATTATAATAAAAAATTCATCATTCTTTATTAATGAGCTAGTAGAATCCAACTGTCTACTTTTTTTAAGTTTTGACCACTTTCACAACAAAGTGGTCAACAGCTCTGTTGATTTTAATCAATAATCCCTTACAGGTTTTAACGTTGTTTATAACTTGTGAAATAAACTTCATTTCTGTATTCTCACAGTAATTACGTGAGGACTTTTTTTTTGGTTAATCACTCTATCATGCATATTTCAAAAGATATTGGCTAAACTCCTTGAATATATGCGTTGACCAAAAAAGTGCATATATTCAGGTTAATTCTTTAAGTATTGACTTTGGAGCTTAGCTTCTTAATTGTTTTATATGTGGAATTTCATGGAGAATCCAATGGTACCATTTATTTTACATGTTGTTTCATTGGCCGTTTAAATAAATAGGGATTAGTGTTTTTTATAAGGTATTATTACTTATAACTTATTAAATATTGACTTTACAGATATGCCATAGAAATGATATATGTGTATCCTACCATGTGGAATCTAATGGTATAATTTATTTCACATTTTTATTCATTGGTTCTTAAGTTAAAACAAGTTTTATTCCAATTTATGGTATTTTTGTAGCATTAAGGTAATTATTTTTAATGTATAATTATTTTCAATATCTCTTGTGACCTTTTTTGGGTATGTGGTCATATCTCAAAGGTTCACAAAGACAGCTGAAACATTTTTGGTGACATTTGTGCTAACTTAAGGTTTGTTTTACCCTCCTTCCAACAGTTAATACTTCCCTAGTTGGTATCAAAAACTCATCATAAATTCAGTCACAGACCATGTGATTGAATTCCAGGTCAAAGTTTATTTTTTTTATGAATTTTGACATCTTATGCTTGTCAGAAAGGAATTTGGGGGAATATAACACCCTTGGATCTGATATTCCTATTCTTCCCAGAGCTTAAACTTTAATTTTTCCATTTTAATTCCTCATCAATTATCATATTTAAACTTACACACTTAATTCAATTGAAAAATTACAGTACAAAACTATAATTATTAGTTCCTCAAATGTAAAGTTAATTTCACTTATGTAATAAACATGCACATTTTGACATTTCAATTGGCAATGATGCAATTCCTCATAAATTCTAAGCTACACACCACACCTCATCTTTAACACAACAGTTGATGATTAACACCACATACTGAAAAACTTAATTGAAGGTGATTTGGAGTTGAGCTAAAGGTATTTCACTGTAAGGTAACCCCACATGTACTTTTGAGAGTTATCCAATGGCTAAATAATCCTTATATTTTACTTTTTGGAATAAAAGTAATAATAAATCTTATTAACATGTTTCCAAAAAATGTTTAATTTTCATTATTTTTACTTTATTATTTCAAGTAAAAATATATCTTGACATTTTTCTAAAAATTTATGATCTATATAAGCTTATTTTTGAAATTTCATTATATGCTTTATTTCTATATCTAAATTTCATATTTTGATTCCAATTTTGTTATATTTGAAATACATATATAATTTCAAATTATTACTTATTTTAAGTCTTGTGATCCTTTAGGCATAATAAAATACCTCTAAGGCCAACAGCCTATGTATATTGATAATAGCTTCAAGCATAATTAATATGTATCCTTATTGAATTTATAAATTTGTAAAATATAAAAATAAATTTTCAAGAAAAAAATCTTAATATTTATATTTTGAATGAATTTTCTAATATTCATGTTGAAATTGTTGAAGAGAGATAAAGAGATCAGTTTTGGGGCTAATTCCCACGGAAGTTTATTTGTAAAACTAGCTTGATTTTTGTCTTATACACAGATTAGCATAATTTTCAATGTGTGAAAATATTTCAGACCAATTCATAAAAGTTTAGATTACTCATGAATTTTTGTATTTATTTCTTTTTTTATGAAATTTAGCACTGTACACCAAATACAAGCTTTGATACAGTTTTAGTGAGGATGAAGCTTAAGCTTGAAGAATATTTAAGCTTATTTAAATTTCGAAATCTGTGAAAGATTCAATTAGAAGCCATTCAAGGGGGAATTATCTTTGTTGAAGATTGAAATTTCGGTAAAATTGGTTATAAACCAAATTAGATTTTAATTTTTCAGTTAAAGTCTAGTATTAAAGCTTATTTAAGGTTAAATATCCTTAATTTAATCCTTGAAGATCCAAAATTTTGCATACCCTGAGCTGTTTTTACTTTTCACTTTGACTCCCTACTTGGCATTGTGGGATACTTCTCTGTGTGGGATAAATGAGGCAGTACCTGAAAGGAAAACTTACAAAAAAACAGTTTTCAATTTCTTTTTGTGACTTGTAACCTTTTCTCTTCTTATGTGCTAAAATACTCTAGACTTCCATTCCTAATAATGCTGAATTATCTTTACTTAAGTTCCACAATCAACTTAAGTTTTTTTGATGGTGGCTGGGTAAGCAAAGTCTATTCAACAAACTCTTATCAGACTTTTCTTGAGCTTTGAAAAATGTTTAATTAAAACCTTCAGAAATTAGATATTTTAAAATCCAGAAACCTGGGTGAATTTCACCAATAAGTACTACAACAAGTTTTTAAGATATGAGATAATCCTCAAACCAACACAAATGTTGGATACTACTTCAATTAGAATATAATGAATAATTGGTGAATAAAAACCATTTTTTTATAATTATTTTAATATTTTGAGGGCTTTTTTTTAGGATAAAACTACTTTAATTCTGAATTGACTGAAATAGCTTTTTACAAAATAAAATAAATCCTTATATCTTGTAAATGAAATTTATACTAAATTTGATGGATGAATAATATTCAGAAATAAAGTTCTTTTACTATTTGAACTGTAATTAATAAGGGTTTCTTTTCCAAAATGATGATAATGATATATTTCTTAAGAGGTTGCTTCAATACTAACTTAAAATAAAATTTGACTATTCAATAATACATGAATTCATTTATAATATAATGTATACTGAGCTAAGCTACAAGCTATATATAAGCCAATAAATATATTTATCAAATTACAGAATGAATTATAAAGTAGGGTATACTGCTGTTTACTACCACTTACTTTATAAAACCTAAGACTTCAGATACTAAAACTACTAGCTTTTACTTCTTCTCTCACAATGGTAACTATCTTTTATACCCAAAATTTCATAAAAAATATCAATAAGCTGAGTTTTGTTGATAAACCACACTTTGGGACATGAGTAAAGAACAATTGGATGGGGGTAGAATGCCTCTATATATAGCTTGTGGGCTCTCCATAGGAGTGTCAAAAAGAGGGGTCTTATGATTTTTCACATCTCCAATTTTTGGGTTTGAATTACATTATGCTTGAAGGTAAGTCTTGGTGGTAATTAAATTTGTAGGTTTGTTCTTCTGTCCAGGTGACCTTTATTTTCAATTGAGCTCTTGAGATTGTGGGGAAATTGTGGGGAAATGATGTCATTTGTTAATATTTTAATGGGGTCTTTCTAGAAATGTGGGGAAGCCCTGTGCCCTTATTTCCTTTATTACAAAGCACAATTTTAATTGATGACTAATTAATTCCAGATTTAATTTTCCCTGAACCCTTGTTTCAAATTTAACACAGTCTTTTAATTTTACCTGTCTTTTTTCAAGTTTTCCACACTTCAAAGTATCCCTGTAAGTCAAGAATTTCACTCCCCTCCTATTTGTGTGTGATTAAATGATGAACGTTGGGAAAAACAGAAATGAAATTATCCTTTCAAGCCTACAAATAATCACACAGAATGGTGCAAGAGAGCAAACTAGAAACCAGTATATTTGGGATAGAATACCATATTTTTGGCTATAATTAGATACGTTTCTGTCACATAAAATTCTCTTGAGTATTCAATTATGTGATCTTAAATGTTCCAACCCTTATTTTCTCATTCAAAGTGCTATTTCTTTTAAATGCTACATTATGATTCCTAAGATGTGATTTTATATTTTGCTTAATTCCAATTACTAATTGTGTAATATTTAAGGAGATAGGGAAATTTCTGATCTTTAAAATGAATCAAAATCCAACCCAAGCTGTTTTTCTTGGGACTTGTGGTTTTATGTTGAGAGAGACATTTACCTCAACCCCTGTACCCCTCCAAGGGCTTACCAACCCATTTATTGTGATGAAGAATCAATTTACCAAAGAAAAACTTCTTTTATTTTAAAAATAAATGTTTTATAAAGGTATCAATTTTATTCCAAATTCCATCACAAGTTTTACTTTCTTTGAATTCTTGAAGATTTGGTATTTGACATTGAATAATCAAAAATGGACTAAAAATAGAAATTTGAATAGAAATTATAGGATTGTAACTTTTTTGTTTCCAAAAGAAGATAGCTAGTTTCTCTTACTTTCATGGAATATTGATATCTATTTATTAATAATGGAAGCTTATTCAATTTTTTTCTCATGATTCAACAGGACTTAGCCTTTGTAAAAAATCTCCCAGTGGGTTTTGTAGCTTTCTTAATTAAATTAAATTGATCCAAGCTTTTTGATATGGCTAAACTTCAGAGTCTGCAGAATCTTTGGAACCCTGGATGTCTTCACCATCCCTTCCTTCACTATTAAAACATAAAAATAATTCATCATATCCTGAAGGCTGGTATCCAGTATGGGCTTAGAGAATCACTTTGAATAAATACATTTATTTTAACCTTTTAAAAATGCATAACACTAATACCATTGTATATAAGCCTTTAGGTTTCTCAGGATACAATCATTTTTTACATTAAAATTCAAAAATATGAGAATATAATCAAAATTCTTTTTTTATCTTTTTTAATGATTTGTTTTGAAAGAAATTTGTATTTCAGCAGCTTATAGAGTTTGTAAGGTTTGACTATGAAACAATAAGTAAAAATTCCTAATTTATTACTTATTGTACTCTGAATGTCCTTATAATTGAAATAGAAAAGATTAAAATAATAATAATAATAAAGAAATATTATTATTATGGCGTAAGAATATTATATTATTAAATAAATATAATAATATAATTAATATTATATGAAATTATAATATTATAAATAATATATTAATATAAAATAATTAATATATTATAAAGCTCTTTATTATTGTTACCAACAAATAATAAAGGCGTAAAAAACTGTTTTTTATAAATAAAAAACAATTAATAACAATAATATTACTAATATTAAAGTTATATATTAATATAAATACTATTTATATTAAATAAGAATTATTAAGAGTAATAATAAGAGAGAAATTATTATAATAAGATGAAATAACCTACTTTTAACACTTAAAATAATAATTTTGAGATATTTTACGCCAAAAGAATATAATACAACTTTTTCAAATTGTATTCACAATAAAAAATAAAGAAAATTACTAAAATTCTTGATTTTACGTGGAAATGAGCTTATAGAGAGATTTATGACAAAAACAATTAAAGATTTGATTTAATCACGTAAAAATAGTGATTAATATTAAGATAGTCTTTGGTCTTTAATAATATAAGAGCTATATATATAAAGAATAAAGAAATTACCTTTTATTTAATTTATTTAATGTTTTTGATGCATCTGAGGGGTAAATAGAGTAAAAAAGAGCTCTATTTATAGTAAAAACCTCCCTCCTAGAGTCCAACAGGCTTCTATTAGACGTGTACTGATCATATCCACTGGAATTGATCAATATTTTAAGGTTTGAGGGTGATTACATCATGATCAAACCATATTACATCATTATTACACCATTATTTAGAGTTATCACTATAACTCTAAGTTTGATGACATCAGAGGCTTGGCAGAACCCCAAATTTCGTGTATTTTATTAGTTTTAATCATAAACTAATAGTATTCACCAATTTTATCACTCTTAAGACTGTCAAACTTAAATTAAGGTTACAGTATGTGATCATAACTGCTCAAATTAAGCTCAAACTTTGATCCTCAATAACTTTTAAGATTTACACGCTACAGCAATTCAGAGAGTGAATTCTGATAGCCTGGCATAACCTTATTATGCTGCCAAGAGCTTTTCATTACATCATCAAAACTCTATTTTTGATGATTTTTCTGGTAACTCATCTTTTCTGTCGAAATTCAATATTTTAAACTTCAAACCTTGATTTCAGGGGGTTATACCCTGAATTTAATAATAAAAATTACATCATTCTTCACGAATGAACTAGTAGAATCCAACTGTATCCTTTTTTTTAAGTTTGGAAGACTTTCACAACAAAGTGGTCAACAGCTCTGTTGATTTTTATCAATAATTCATCATAGGTTTTAACCTTGTTTATAATTTGTAAAGTAAAGTTCATATCTGTGTTCGTACAGTAATTACGTGGTAACTTTATTTTTGGTTCATCATTCTATCATGTATAGTTTAGAAGATATTAGCTATGATCCTTGAATATATGCGTTGACCAAAAAAGTGCATATATTCAGGATAATTCCTTAAGTATTAACATTGGGAATTAGCTTGTTAATTGTTTTATGTGTGGATCTTTATGGAGAATCCACTGGTACAATTTATTTCACATGTTGTTTCATTAGTTCTTGAGATAAATAAGGTTTTATGATTTTTATAAGGTATTATACCTTATAATTCCTTAAATATTGACTTTACAGATATGCCATAAAAATGGTATATGTGTATTTTTCCATGGGGAATCCAATGGTATAATTTATTTTACATTTTGATTCATTGGTTTTTAAGTTAAACCAGTTTTTGTACCAATTTATGGTATTTTTTGTATATTTAAGTAATTATTCTCAATGTATAATTATTTTAAGTAATTTTAATATAATTATATTAAAGGTATAATTGTTCTGAGTCTTTTTGTGACCTTATTGGGTATGTGGTCATATCTCAAAGGCTCACATTCCCTACCACCAAAAAAGATTGTACCACAATCTGATATGTGTGATTAGGGTATCATCCACTGTCCTACCTCTTCATTAGACTTTGTTAGTCTTGAAGCTCAATAATTCTTAACTTTTCTATTTTTCAGGCTTTCTTTCATTTCTGAACCTTCTTAGTAGTTTATCAGCATTTGTTATATCTTTCTCAAGTAGCCATTCATCTTCTTGAGTTGGATTTCTATACCTTACAAGGTATTCCCTTTCTTTTTTGTTTCTTGTCCTTCTTTCTTTAAGGACTTTTACTATTTTCTTTTCTTCTCCTTCTTCCAAGGGGGGAATTTCAAGTGGGGGTTTATTTCTTAGTGGAAATAACTCTTTGTCACTTGAACTGTAAGGTTTTATTAGACTTACAGGGAAAGTTGGGTGTTTGTTCATTAGTTCACCTGTGAGTTCTAATTGCACAGCATTGGGTCCATGAAGTGCTTTTATCATAAATGGTCCTGCAAAGGAATCTTTCAATTTCTTTGGGCCTTTTATGTTATTGAAATTAAGGGTTGATACTAAAACAAGTCCCCTATTTTGAAATCAGGTGGCTTATGACTTTTATCCCATCTTTCTTTTGCATATTTAAAAGAATCTTGCATGCATCTGTTTGCATGGTGTCTTGCTTTATCAAGCATTATCTTGAAACTGCTTTCTGTTGGATGTATATCCACTAAGTCCTTTTTGAGGGTATCATAAGGAAGTCTTGGATTCCAACCTTTCTCTAGCATTGCTGGTGTTTTGCCAGCAGAAGAATGGATTGATGTCTTATATGCCAGTTCAAGTGCTGGTATTAGTGTACACCAATCATGGGTAAAACCATCAGAATCTTTGAATTCTAGGCCATAAGCACAGAATCTTCTGATCATATCCTCTAGGGTCTGTATCATTCTTTCTGCTAGACCATCAGTTTGAGGATGATAAGCTGTTGAGAATGATAACTTTGTCCCAAACAAGTTATGGAGGTTTGTCCATAATGCTGAAGTGAACTTTGGGTCTCTGTCACTTATAATATTTTGGAATAAGCCTGTGTGGCTAATAACTTTATTCCATATCATGATGGCTGTATCCATAGCTGTGTCATCTTTATGACATGGTAAGAACATGGGAGCTTTACTGTACCTGTCAACTAACACTAGACATGCATTATAACTCCTGTCTCCTCCTGGAGGTAAGGCTGTTACCCAATCCATATGAACTATTTCCCATGGGGATTTTGGTTCTTGGATTTGGATCATCATTCAAAATTTCTTTCCTGTGGCTCTGTTGGCTTTTTGACATCTGTCACAGGTTTGGCAGTACTCTGCAACATCTTTCTTCCAATTTGGCCACCAAGAGCAGGTTTTCACCCTTTCTAGTGTCCTATCTTCTGAGAGATGTCCAGATGCAACACTATCATGACACTCATGTAAAATAGTGTTTATTAGTGTTCTATCTGTTAAGGCCATAACACATGTGTGTTTTGTTCTATGGTAAAGGATTCCATCAAGGAGGTGACATCTTCCTTCATCATATGCCTTTTTCCATATTTCATCTAGTTTTGATGAAAGTGATGGATCTTTGCAGTCTTTCATTAGAAGTTGGCTTAAGATATGGCAATTTTTGTCTGTCTTATAGCTTTCTTTAACTTGGTTAAAGAATTCTGTGCCAATGTCTGTAACACATATTCCTTCTATATGGTGCTCTTCTTGTGGTACCCATGCTGGATTGTCAGGGGTATTTGCTAGAGCCCATCTGCTAAGACCATCTGCATCTTTATGAATATTTCCAGATTTATGAACAATAGTCATATTTCCTCTATATTCTTGGATAGCAATTTGCCATCTCAGCATATGTCTATTTGGAGTCTTCATATTTAATAGTAATTTAACAGCATTACAGTCTGTGATTACATCAAATACTGTGCCATCCAAATAATAATGCAATTTTTCTAAAGCCCATACCAGGCATAAGCATTCCATTTGGCTTGCTCCATACCTTGCTTCTGTCGGCTTTATCTGCCTTGAAATGAAACAAATTGGTCCTTCCACTGGTTTATCATTGATAATTTGTGTTTGGTGAAGTGCAGCACCTAGTCCTTCTCCACAAGCATCAATATACAGTTTGAAGGGTAGTTTCCAATCTGGCATTAGAAGAAATGGGGCATTTGTTAAGGAATTTTTCAATTCTTCATATGCCTTGACTCTTTCTTCTGTCATCTCATAAACTGTTTGTTGGTCACATAGCTTATACAAGGATTTAGCAATCTTTGCAAAGTCCTTTATATGCTGTTTATAGTAACCAGCAAATCCTAGAAATTATTGCATTTCCTTTTTGGTTTGAGGCATTGGTTTAAGTAGTACTGCTGCTACTTTATTTTTGTCTATACCTAGACTAAGGCCAGATACAACATGTCCTAGTGCTTTTAATTCACTATATGCAAAATGACACTTTTTCAAGGAAATTTTCATATTCACTTGGACTATTTTTTGTAGTACCCTTTCTAGTCTTGTAAGGTGATTTTCCCAAGTTTCTGAGCAAACTATGATATCATCAATATAGATAATCAACCATCCTTCTGATAGTTCTTCAGGGAATATGGTATTCATCATTCTTTGATAATGGGAAGGTGCATTTTTTATTCCAAATGGCATTCTTAAGTATTCAAGAATTCCACAATGGACTATTATTCTTAGTAGTTTCTTGGCATTGTCTGTTAAGACATTTTGATGAAAACCCTTCAGAGCATCCATAGCTGTGATGAACTTAGCTTGTGACAATTGGGTTAATGTCTCATGGATTCTGGGTATTGGATATCTGTCTGGAATGGTATAGGTATTCAGGGCTATGAAGTCTCCTACCATCCTTGATTTTCCATTATGCCAGGTTATAATGACAGGTGTAGTAACTTCTACTTGTTCATTATGTCCAACCTTTCTTAACACTCCAAGGTCCATTAATTCTTTAATGTGCACCTCTAAGGCTTCTCTAGCTCTTGGACTGGCTGGATAAGCAGGTCTTCTCAATAAAGGTGGGTAAGGTTTTTCTACATTAAGAATTATATCCACTTCATGTCCAATTATGGCACCTAGTGGCTCTTTGTCAGTTGAAAAGGCATTTTTATACTTAAATAAGAGGTCAATCAATTTTTCTTTCATTTTTTCTGTTAATTCTTGATTGAATTCTGCCTCTTTGAGTTGTTCAGATATAAAAAGTTCCTTTTCTGGAATTTTTTCTTCATTCTTAATAGCTGTGATTTGTTTTTTGTTATATAAGAATCCAAACTTTTGTCTTTTGTTATCTCCTATGGTAAAATATCTATCCTTTTGGCTGGAGATATCTATACCATAGATTGATAAGTAGTCATTTCCAAGTATGAAATGATTACTAGTACAGTTGTCCATTACTACAAACTCTACTTTAATTCTGACACATTGTGAGGGATGAGGAAAAATTATTGTTAAATCAATTATTCCAAGGGGCTTCATGCTCTCACTTGCACTACTAAATTTGACACCTTGTATTGGCATAAGTTTTTCTTGCCAGTCTGGGACAATGGTTTTTAAATAACTTTTGCCAACACAAGTGCAATATGCTCCTGTATCCAAGTTAACTTTTCCTTCTTGGTTATCAACCATAACAATACTAATACTTGATTTTCCAGCTGTATATCCCATTCCTCTTGCAGGTTTGGTTCTATACATTTTGGCATCTTGTATGTTTGTCAGATTTGTGTCAGATGTTCCAACTTGTGGCAAGTTTGAATTAACATCCAGTACTTCATAAATTATATCAATATTATTAATTTGTGCATTAATTATATTGATTTCATCACTTTCAGAGCTTTCTGACTCTTCTGTCTCTTTTTCAGAGTCAGATTCCTCTTCTTTGTCATTGTGGCTCTCTGTTTCCACAATTCCATTAATCTTTGCTTTTTTAAGGCAATTATTGGCTAAGTGTCCAATACCTCCACATTTATGGCATTTTCTTTGCTCATTATTGTTGGATGTATTGGGCTTAAAGGATTCTTTTGACTTATCTTTTTTGATAAATGGTTTATTTGGGCTTTTAATGTCCAATTTTTTCCAAGTCCTGCCAATCTTTGTTCTTGTCACTATATCTTCTAGTGCATTTATATACTCTTCTGTGGAGCATGGTTCTATACACCTGCTTCTTAGGGCATGTTCTAGTTCCCCTCCACATTTTTTAAGTATTTTCATATGCACCATCTTCTGTGACATTTCTGGGTACAGTGCATTAAGCCTTTCAACTTGTTTTAAGAACCAAGTTAAAGGTTTATCTTTCTCTGGGTCAAAGAAAGAGTTTTCAAATGCATTTTCTATCTTATACCTCCAGGCATCATTTGCCCATTTGGTGATTATTTCTTGTTTCCACCAAGACCAGGTATTTTTACCATTTGTTTGTCTTATGCCATAATACCATCTTTTTGCAGATTTCTCAAACAATGAATGTAATCTTGCAGTGATTAATTCATCTGGTATGGCATAGTCTTCTTGTAACATGTCAATTGTTTTAATAAATATAATGTGGTCATATTCACCTTCTCCTGTGAATGTTGGCCATTCCTTCAATTGAGGTGCTTCTTTCATTAAGACTTGGTTGTTGTCTTGATGACTCAAGTCTGTTATGAAAGGATTTGACAATTCCTCTTTTGTTTTAACAGGGCTTCTTATATGAGAAAATGGTGTTGATAACTTTGGCATATTTAAATTAGCCTCATTAATTTTATCCATTTTTTCTGTAATAAGCCTTATTTCACTTTGAATATCATCTTTCAGATGCATTCTTGCTTCATCACTTTTTTCCACATGGTCCAAAAGTAATTTTTGGTGTGATGAAGTCTTTTCTTCAAATTTTTCTACAGAAATACTTAATTTATTTAATTTTTCTGTAAGATTGTCAATACTCACATCATAATTGATTGTCAAAGTTTTGTCTTTGATATCTTTTATGTATTCATACAATTCTTGTTGTCCTTGTATTAATTTTTGAGTATTGTCAATTAAATTCTTTGGTTTATTATTTTCAACAATAAACTTAATGTTGTCAATTTCTTTCTTGTTTTGCACAACAATTTTTGTTAAAGAAGATAAATTGTTATTTATTTCTTGTAGTGATAATAAACTATCTTTAATTTCTTTTAGAGGTAATATACTATTTTTAATTTCTGTTAAAGTATTTACAACATCTTTGGACAAGGTTATTTCTTTGGGAAATGAGGTTGTCTCATTCTTTGCTCTTCCTTGTCCTTGAATTCCATCAAGGTTCTGGCCATGTTGAAAACATTGTCCATGGCATCCTTTTGGATTCTTGGGATTCTGTAACTTGGGGAATATGGTTTCCTCCAATGCTTTTTCTTGTTCTTCTTCCCTTCTTGGGGAAATGGGTTGGCTTGAGGCTTGCTGGTAGAGGCTACTGGGGCTTCTTCCTTGGTTGCCTCCCTCTTTTTGGCATGATAATCCTTTATTTTTTTGATTTGAGGTTTGGATGACAGTGGATTCCATCCATTGGAGTATTTCACTATCTCCTCCTCTTTGAGGAACTTTTTCAGGATGTGCCAGGAGTTCATCACTCCTTGGTGTATTTGAGGCAGCATTTCCCAGTCTTTGTCCTTGTATACTGTGTAATACTGCTTGTACTGGCTCATGTAGATGTCTATTTGAGCCCTCTGAATGTGATTTGTACCTATTTGAGTTACTCATACTTAGTTCCAATTCAGGCTCAGATATCATGGGCATTTCTGGGACTTGCCTTTGGGATAAGGCACTTCCTTGTGTGGATTCTGTTCCACTGGGGATATTGCCCTTTCTTTTCCCTTTTGAGGGATCAATTCTACTTCTGAGTCCAGCTCCATCTGATTGGATGGAGTATTGGGAACCTCTTCTGGTAGTCATAATTTAAAGAATAAGAAAAAATGAAAGTATTTTAGAATAAAATTCTTTTATGGCAATTTAAAAAGAGGTGCTCACCTTCAGAGTCTTGAATGGTGGGCTCTGGGAAGTCTAATTTCTTAGCTTTCTTTCTTTTGGTGATAACTGGTGTTGGAGAACTTTGACAAGTTTCTTCCACCAATCTCTCAACAGTAGCTTGGTTGTCTTCTGTTGGGTTATCTTCAAACACTAAAAAAGACAAATAAATATAAGTCTTTTTATAAGAAGTGTTATTTTTGGCAAGATATGGCTATTTTCCACGTAGAAATTGCTTTTATATCTTTAAAAACTTTAAATGAATAAAGAAATGAATAAAAAGGAATAAAAAAAACTTTTTTTATTGGTTTTTAATATTTTTTCATATTTTTAAATTTTTCTTATTTTTTTATTTTTTATTTTTAAGGAATAAAATAAAAATTAATATGATTCTTTATAAAATTAAATTATAATAAAAATTATTTTTAATTTATAAATTATCTTTTTTAATCACTAGAGTCACTCAAAGAAAGTTCTTGCAAGTCTAAGGATGTGAAGAACCACGTGTAAGACAGTACAATTGCTTTCCAAATGCCTCAATAGCTTTTAAAATCAATAAAATATAAAATTATTATATAATTTTATGATTATAAATATAATTTATTATTGGATAAACCCAATTAGAATCTTTTTAAAGGTCTTTTAACTAAATATCACGGCCAGGCCCCCAAATGTAAGGTTTGACTATGAAACAATAAGTAAAAATTACTAATTTATTACTTATTGTACTCTGAATGTCCTTATAATTGAAATAAATAAGATTAAAATAATAATAATAATAAAGAAATATTATTATTATGGCGTAAAAATATTATATTATTAAATAAATATAATAATATAATTAATATTATATGAAATTAGAATATTATAAATAATATATTAATATAAAATAATTAATATATTATAAAGCTCTTTATTATTGTTACCAACAAATAATAAAGGCGTAAAAAACTGTTTTTTATAAATAAAAAACAATTAATAACAATAATATTACTAATATTAAAGTTATATATTAATATAAATACTATTTATATTAAATAAGAATTATTAAGAGTAATAATAAGAGAGAAATTATTATAATAAGATGAAATAACCTACTTTTAACACTTAAAATGATAATTTCGAGATATTTTACGCCAAAAGAATATAATACAACTTTTTCAAATTGTATTTACAATAAAAAATAAAGAAAATTACTAAAATTCTTGATTTTACGTGGAAATGAGTTTATAGAGAGATTTATGACAAAAACAATTAAAGATTTGATTTAATCACGTAAAAATAGTGATTAATATTAAGATAGTCTTTGGTCTTTAATAATATAAGAGTTATATATATGAAGAATAAAGAAATTACCTTTTATTTAATTGATTTAATGTTTTTGATGCGTCTGAGGGGTAAATAGAGTAAAAAAGAGCTCTATTTATAGTAAACACCTCCCTCCTAGAGTCCAACAGGCTTCTAGTAGACGTGTACTGATCATATCCACTGGAATTGATCAATATTTTAAGGTTTGAGGGTGATTACATCATGATCAAACCATATTACATCATTATTACACCATTATTTAGAGTTATCACTATAACTCTAAGTTTGATGACATCAGAGGCTTGGCAGAACCCCAAATTTCGTGGATTTTATTAGTTTTAATCATAAACTAATAGTATTCACCAATTTTCTCACTCTTAAGACTGTTAAACTTAATTTAAGGTTACAGCATGTGATCATAACTGCTCAAATTAAGCTCAAACTTTGATCCTCAATAACTCTTAAGATTTACACGCTACAGCAATTCAGAGAGTGAACTCTGATAGCCTGGCATAACCTTATTATGCTGCCAAGAGCTTTTCATTACATCATCAAAACTCTATTTTTGATGATTTTTCTGGTAACTCATCTTTTCTGTCGAAATTCAATATTTTAAACTTCAAACCTTGATTTCAGGGGGTTATCCCCTGAATTTAATAATAAAAATTACATCATTCTTCACGAATGAACTAGTAGAATCCAACTGTATACTTTTTTTAAGTTTGGAAGACTTTCACAACAAAGTGGTCAACAGCTCTGTTGATTTTTATCAATAATTCATCATAGGTTTTAACCTTGTTTATAATTTGTAAAAGAAAGTTCATATCTGTGTTCTTACAGTAATTACGTGGTAACTTTATTTTTGGTTCATCATTCTATCATGTATATTTTAGAAGATATTAGCTATGATCCTTGAATATATGCGTTGACCAAAAAAGTGCATATATTCAGGATAATTCCTTAAGTATTAACATTGGGAATTAGCTTGTTAATTGTTTTATGTGTGGAATTTCATGGAGAATCAACTGGTACAATTTATTTCACATGTTGTTTCATTAGGTCTTGAGATAAATAAGGTTTTATGATTTTTATAAGGTATTATACCTTATAATTCCTTAAATATTGACTTTACAGATATGCCATAAAAATGGTATATGTGTATTTTTCCATGGGGAATCCAATGGTATAATTTATTTTACATGTTGATTCATTGGTTTTTAAGTTAATCCAATTTTTGTACCAATTTATGGTATTTTTTGTATATTTAAGTAATTATTCTTAATGTATAATTATTTTAAGTAATTTTAATATAATTATATTAAAGGTATAATTGTTCTGAGTCTTTTTGTGACCTTATTGGGTATGTGGTCATATCTCAAAGGCTCACAGAGTTACTTCGTTTTATATTCCTTTTTGATAAATAATAATTGAATTTTTGAGTAAAATAAAAATCTGGCCTTAAAACTAGGAACTAACTTACTCAAAGAAATTAATTCATTTTTTCCTTTTGGAAAATGATTGGCTTTTAGCATTAATGAGGATTTGTTTGTTAAAATTGTCATTTTTTTTTGAGCTCAGCCATGGTTCAATTTTCTCATATACTCAAAGAGTGATTTTTGTATCAAAAAAAGTCAAAGAGAAGTCTGATTTTGTTGTTCAAAAATTTACAAACAAAGAGGAATTTCTGAATTTAGTCAAGCTTTTTTTCCTGGGTGAATCATGTTTATTTATTGGAGTCTAACTTTATTAGATAAACTTTCACCTGGTGATGATGAAGAGAATTTCTTTTATAAATAGGTACGAGATTTCAATAATTTAATTTAGGTGAAACATTTTTACATTCTAACCCGTTATACAAAATTTTGCTATCCAATGTCCAAACAGCTAGTTTAGGATAAAAAGAGAAAATTATTACCCTACATGTTGTATTTACTGGTTTACTTCATGATCTTAATTTTCAACAGATATTAAAATAACAAACGCCCCAGCAGATATCCTATGAAAGCTATCAGTAATTCCTAGTGGACTTGGTTTATTAAAGCTCACCTTGGATTTTTGCAGATTATAAAAGGCTTTCACCTCATAATTGTTTTAACAGGTATTTGAATAACTTCCTAGTAAGATAATAGGTTAGAATTGAGCATGGAATGGGATCTTTCAAAGTTCAATTATTTATATTATCAAGAGCATTGATAAAATTAGGGATAATAAATAAGAAAAGAGAATTTCTTGCATGGTTTCCTGTGTTATTTTACCTGATATTCTGGCACAACTTGGATATAAACAAAATTATATGTATTATGATTATTATCCAATTGATTTCAAAAATCTATATTAACTAGAAATTTCTCAAGATCTTTCAAATATTTATTAAATAAAGTAAAATTGATTATATTAGCTTTAAGATATAATAATTTATACAATTTTATTAATTTGTTTGTAGGGAAAAGCTTTATGATCTTATAAGTAATTAGATCTAATTGCTCAAGGTGAACTTTAGTAAGAAAATTAGCTATACATTTTCTTACTAAAGTCTATTTTCATCCTGTTAATTTTGCTTTATATGACCAAATAAGATTAAAGTTAGCTTTCTTATAATTTATATTTTAGAAGTATTTATCTAAATTGAATAATATTCTGTCAATTTTAAATTGAAATCCATAATGTGTAGCTTTATCATGGTTCATCAGATCAGTTCAAGGCTTTGATAAGCGATGAATGATTATTTATTTTTCCAAAATATTTCTATTATTCCCAGTTTTATTAAGGTAAACGCAATATCCATCTTCAAGTGAGAGAAGTGTAAACCATGGAAAGAAGGAGAAAAAATTATTTTTATTTAATTATAATTCTCTTTCAAGATTAAACATAATAGTTCATAATGCCATCAATTGATTTAATTTTTACCTTTATGTGGCTTATTGAAAACTTCTTGTTTAGCTACAATGACATATATTTTGTCTTAAAATTGTATTTCTTAAACCATTGCAATTGACTAGAATTTGGGATTTTAGCATATTCCTTTGAGTTTTAGTTGACTCTTAGGAAGCTTTTGAAAAGGGAGACATCATGAAAAAAAGCTATCTCCACTGAAGGGGGTAGCAGGTCCAATCCAGCTTCAACTTGTTTCCAAGATTTGTCCTAATCTTGGTTTTAACCTTGAAATATTTTTGCAGATACTTTCAGCCACAGCTTTGGAAATTAAGAATTTTACTCAATTGAAATAGAAGAGTATGGATTTTCCATGAACTTTTTTTGTCTCCTCATACACACCACATTCACTATTAATTATTTCGAGGGGTTCTTAATTGAAACTTCTCTGATAAATATCTGTGTAGAATATTCAAATTACTTCTTTTTTCCTTTCTCATTAAAAGATTCAACTTACTTCAAATGGGACATCATTTCCACCACATCATTTTTCAGCTTTTTTTGAATGAAAAAATTTCAATGTATAAGAATAAATATCTAAAGAAATGAAATATTATCCAGCCAACTCTTGCACAGTATCATTTTTTATATCATCTTAAAGTCTTTCAATATGTTTGAAATCGTATAACCCAAGAATTAAATTTTTTCTTGATGAATGATTTTTTTTCTTATTACTCATTAATATCCCATATTTATCATGAAAAAATTGTTTCTACAATTGTTTGATTCTTAATTCCTATCCATTTCCTCCTGTTAATCAATAGTAGTAAACATTATTTTAAATATTTGTACACCTGGTTCTGTTATTAAAAATATTCATCCAAATCTATTCTTACAGCTTCATAGGTCTCTTTCAATGGATTTAGAAATTTTAATTATTACATGTCTTTTCCAAATTAATTGTCCAAGTTTTTTTAGCTTAATAATATTTTAAATAAATTGGAATAATACTTATGAAAGTTAACTTTATTTTTTTCCAAAATTTTCATATGTTTCCTCGAATACCTCACCATCATTAAAATTCAATCCATTATCTCAAAAATGTGCTATATGCAATTTTGAAAATAATGAAATTATTGAGTTTTTAAAATTACCATTTGTGGTTCAACCTCTTTCATCTCTCTCATCAGATATTTATTTCTATTAATGTTGATTTCTTCTTTTGAATTTTTCTTAGTTGTTGAAATGTTATTAATTGTAAAACTTCCTTTGAAAATAGTGCAAATAGATATCCTGAGGAACTTTGATTAAAAGGCAAAATAAAAAAAATTCAAGCTTCAATTTTCCCTTTTAATTTTTTTAAGAACTTGAGTTTCATTTTAGCTTTTGTGTTTTTGTTATATATTCATACTGAGTTGTTTTGCAACAATTAGAAAAATCCAAATTCTTGTTTTCATTTCTTGCTAGTTTTTTTCAATTTTTGAGATTGTGTCAAAATTTTTGTTAGTATTTCGAGAAAAAACCCATTTTTAGTTATTTTTTCATTTTGTTTTATCCATTCATTTCTTGCTTTAATTTTTCCTTTTTTTTCTGTTTTAACTTTTCCTACTGTGATTTTTTTTGCTCATTTTTTTTTCAAATTTTGATCTTTTTTATTTTGATTTCCTACTAAAATGATATGTAATTTTTTTAATAATTTTTTATCTTATTTTTTTGTTTTTTTTGTTTCCTTTTTTTACTTTTTTTTTGAGGGGTGTGGACACTCAAAGAAAGCACTGATTTGGAGTTTCCACAACCTTAAAGCAAATAAAATAAAAAAATAAACATAAAAAAGGAAAAAAGAAGTAAAAAAAAGTATAAAAAAAAAGCAAAAAAAATTAAAAAAAAAACTTAAAAAAAAAGTAAAAAAAAATTAAGACAAAAAGGTAAAAAGAAAGTAAAATCAATAAAACAATAGAGTAAAGAAAAAAGGGCCAAAAAAGTAAAATAAAAATAAAATAAACATGAAATAAAAATAAAATAAAAATAAAATAAAAATAAAATAAAAATAAAATAAAAATAAAATAAAAATAAAATAAAAATAAAATAAAAATAAAATAAAAATAAAATAAAAATAAAATAAAAATAAAATAAAAATAAAATAAAAATAAAATAAAAATAAAATAAAAATAAAATAAAAATAAAATAAAAATAAAATAAAAATAAAATAAAAATAAAATAAAAATAAAATAAAAATAAAATAAAAATAAAATAAAAATAAAATAAAAATAAAATAAAAAATAAAATAAAAATAAAATAAAAATAAAATAAAAATAAAATAAAAATAAAATAAAAATAAAATAAAAATAAAATAAAAATAAAATAAAAATAAAATAAAAATAAAATAAAAATAAAATAAAAATAAAATAAAAATAAAATAAAAATAAAATAAAAATAAAATAAAAATAAAATAAAAATAAAATAAAAATAAAATAAAAATAAAATAAAAATAAAATAAAAATAAAATAAAAATAAAATAAAAATAAAATAAAAATAAAATAAAAATAAAATAAAAATAAAATAAAAATAAAATAAAAATAAAATAAAAATAAAATAAAAATAAAATAAAAATAAAATAAAAATAAAATAAAAATAAAATAAAAATAAAATAAAAATAAAATAAAAATAAAATAAAAATAAAATAAAAATAAAATAAAAATAAAATAAAAATAAAATAAAAATAAAATAAAAACAAAATAAAAATAAAATAAAAATAAAATAAAAATAAAATAAAAATAAAATAAAAATAAAATAAAAATAAAATAAAGATAAAATAAAAATAAAATAAAAATAAAATAAAAATAAAATAAAAATAAAATAAAAATAAAATAAAAATAAAATAAAAATAAAATAAAAATAAAATAAAAATAAAATAAAAATAAAATAAAAATAAAATAAAAATAAAATAAAAATAAAATAAAAATAAAATAAAAATAAAATAAAAATAAAATAAAAATAAAATAAAAATAAAATAAAGATAAAATAAAAATAAAATAAAAATAAAATAAAAATAAAATAAAAATAAAATAAAAATAAAATAAACATAAAATAAAAATAAAATAAAAATAAAATAAAAATAAAATAAAAATAAAATAAAAATAAAATAAAAATAAAATAAAAATAAAATAAAAATAAAATAAAAATAAAATAAAAATAAAATAAAAATAAAATAAAAATAAAATAAAAATAAAATAAAAATAAAATAAAAATAAAATAAAAATAAAATAAAAATAAAATAAAAATAAAATAAAAATAAAATAAAAATGAAATAAAAATAAAATAAAAATAAAGTAAAAATAAAATAAAGATAAAATAAAAATAAAATAAAAATAAAATAAAAATAAAAATAAAAATAAAAATAAAAATAAAAATAAAAATAAAAATAAAATAAAATTAAAATAAAATTAAAATAAAATTAAAATAAAATTAAAATAAAACTAAAATAAAATTAAAAAATATCAATTTGAAAACAAAAATTGAAAACCAAATCTAAAAAATTACAAAGTCAAAATATAAATTAAAAATTAAAAATTATTTCTATCAATTTTCAAATCAAAAAAGTTAAAAATAAAAAATAAAAATAAAAAAATCAAGTAAAATCAAATTTAAAATAAAAAATAAAAAATAGCAAATCTAAATTGTAAAATCAAAATATTCAAAAAAAAATTGTAATTTAAAAAATAATAAAATAAGAATAGAAATTTTTTTGAAAAATTTTGAAAAATGAAAAAGGGTTGAAATAAAATAAAAGACAAATTATTAGAGAATGAAGTAATATGAAGAATGGAAGCAAGCCAGAAAAGTATAAGAGCATAAGATATTCATAACCACACTCAAATCGAAAGCATCCATATGATTGCAATTGTGTGGATGAAATATGTCAATATTGCAACAGAAAATTAGATAAACATTAAAAAAATTAGAATTAAGATGACATAAATTCCAAACTGATTGAAAATAAAGTAGAAGGATGAGGCATGTGAGCCTTGAGGTATATTTTACATACCCAAACAGGCCACAATCATCTTAAAAATAAATTTTGAATTATGCATAACTCATAAGTCATGTATATATCCAAAATTCATCATTTTTGATTTCAGAAAAGATGAATACTTTTTATTGGGTAAGTAAATCCGTGGATTTAAGGTCAGATTTGGATTCTACACATGATTCACCTAGGGTAGCTCCATAGAGTGAATAAGCTCAAATTAACTCCTTGAGGTGGTAATATGGAAAATACTTCAATACCACATAAAAGATCCGTGAAAACTTTTGTTTTTCTTAATTTCACACCAAAATAATGGGAATGTAAGAAATCCCATGTTACATATACACTAATAGTAGTGTTATGCATGTTTTGGGCACTTAATATCATGGTATTCTGAAATGGACTTTTGGTACACTCATAGTGGATATCTCACTTTAGGCTTAATTTTCTATTTTGATGTGAAAAATAGGCAAGGGGGACAAAAGACATCAAAGAGAGCCAGGGTACCCAACTTCTGAGGCCTCAGAGGCGTGGACAGCTCCAAAGCTTGGATCCATGGCTGATCTTGTCCCAATTAGTAAACTAAAACACTTTGGGAACTTGGTTACCATGTTACAACTACAGTAAATCTTAAGAAAATAGCAAATAACCTGCTATTTTGACATGCCAAGGAGGTAAAGAGCTACTTAGACTCCTGTAACCATGTCAATTCTTAATTACTTTCCATGGATAACCCCAAAAACAGTAATCAAAACCCTTTTTGGACCTGTATCCATTGATTTACCTCATAGCAACCAGTTAAACACTGATATTCGCAGTTCTACATAGAAATGAGGTAAGAACTTCAAAAATTCATTAAAAATACAATTTTTAGTGAATCTCTCTGAAACGTTCAGTACAAATGGGAAACTGTATTTTTTATGGTACAACCAAAAAGGATTATGTTTTTACTAGTAAAATTAAAGGTTTTACGTACAGTCCATTTTTGACTATTCTACGTGAAACACTGAATCTTCAAAAATTCACAGTAACTACAACCTGTAATGAAATTGCCAATAACATTGATAACTTTGAGACATCAATGATTATTTTTGAATAAAAGAAGATTTACAGATGTTACTCCTTTTATTCTTAACCATATTGGGGTTGGTAGTCACGTAGAAAGCATTAATTAAGTAATTATGATAATCTTATGTGACAACAGATGATGCAATCAATAATCCAAAAGGTTTCATTGCTTTCTCACTCACTGGTTTCTCAGTCTGCTCCATGTAACGCCTTTGTGAGCTGTTGTTGACTTAAAAGAGGCCTCCTCTTGCTGTTTTTTCCATATCAAATCATCTTATTATTCATTTATATCATTGTCACCAACAAGTAAGTATTAGTTAAAGCTATTCTTAAGTGTTTTAATTCTTTCAGAATCAATCAGAAAGACGTGAAATCATAGAATCCAACTATATATTGTAGTAATCCTTCTATAAATCATTTTGATCCCTTAAATCCACAATTCTACGTCAAATTTCTCTACTTATATCTTTCAATAAGTTCTTTGGAGTATAAGTGAGTCATTTATCTTTAATTCTTCAAGTTTTTATGTTAAAATTAGTTTTCTTCAAGAATTATCTTTATAATGATTCTTGAAAAAAATAATTATTTATTAAAATAATTTTATTATTTTAATAAAGAAGTTTTTATTATTGAATTCTTCTTGTAATTGATTCTTGTAGAAAATTACTTCTCACTATTAAAATCACTAGTAGTGTTTAACAAGTGAAAGAAATAATTCTTTAGCTATTTAATTGTGGCTATAATAATATCTTATTATTATATTTCCTAAGAACAGACATAGTACTGATGATTAATAGTAATATTATCATCAGTTTCATAGTCAAATCTTAGATTTGGGGGCCGGGCCATGCTTTTTGAACCTTGTACCCTTAATTAATATATTTTTGAGTCCTAAAATATATTAATTTGATAATATTTTTTTCTTTCATTTTGAAGTTAAAATAATTTTTATTTTTGAAATTGTTTTGGAAATCTTTTTCATTGAGGAATTTGGTTTAATTTTATACTGTTTTTACACGTGGCTTTTTCACATCCAAAAACTCATAAAATTATTCTTTGAGTTACTCTGAATTGATTTTCATTCAAAATCTTAAATTTTAATTTTTTTTCTTTACAAAGAGTAATTTTTTTAATGTTAAAAAATATAAAACTTTTAAAAAATCTTTGAAAATATTTTAAAAGAAAAGTATAAAAAATCATTTTTCTCTTTTATATTTTTTCTAGGGTCTTTAATCAAATACTGTGCAGCTGGAAACAGACTCAGTAAAAGATATATCACTATTCCAGAATCTTAAGACAGTATTTAGGTGCAAATTGCAAAAAGAGGCACCTTATTTAACTCAGAAAAGAATTAATTACCACCAAAAGGTGTGTATTTTATCTTATATTTTTCACTTTTTTATGGTTCAATTGACATGAAAATGGTGCATACCAGAAATGGAAGCAATTGTTCAGTCCAACCAGATGGATGTGGACAAGGAAGAGGCAAGACCAAATCAAGAAGTGCAAAGTCTTCCTCAAGAAAGACGCATTTGGAGGATGTCAGAGTTTCCCCCCATTCCCCAAGGTCTGTACCCACAGATTTTGACATGAATTCTGAGCCTGAACTGATTCATGATAATATTTCCAGGGCTGAACCATTTTCAAGTGGAAGCAATAGAAATATATCAATGCAAATACAAAAATTGGTTCAGAGAAGCCAAAGAAGATGATTGGGAAATATGCCCAAGCCTTTGGCAGGGGGCTATGAACTCTTACTTACGCATCAAGAGCTTTCTGGGTCAGGAGAAGACCGTAGAGCTCTTAGGAGTTTTGAGCCCATTGTCTTGCAAAGACAAGGTCGAAAAGATAAAGAATTGGCTGAAGAACCAAAGTCTTTTATTCATAGACCAGAATAAAGAGTTGGAAATGACTCCAGCTTTGGAGACAAAGGCCCCATAGGTGTCTACAAGCTCCAAACCAGCTCCAGAAGTGTCCAAGGACAAGCCCAAAGGACCTCAGAAGAAGTAGAGAGGTCCCAAGAACCATCAAAGCAAGGCCAAAGGCAAAGCCAATTGGCACAGACCTTACCCACAAGGGAGCAGGGTCCCCAAATTGGAGCCTTCAGCCGTGGACAGTGTATTCAACATGGCCAGGACTTTGATGGAATTCACAGCCAAAGAGTAGGAAAGGATGAACAGAACTTTTCCAAAGAAATAATAGATCAGATACATTTTGTTCAATCTAATATTCATGTAGCCCTTGGTAGATTTGATGCAAAGATAAATAAACTTACATCAGACATAAGTGAATTAAAAAGAAATGACAAAAGATATTCTGAATGGTATCAATTGGCAAATGCCAGAATTGATTCAATTATCAATACATGTAACAGAATTGAAAGTACATGTCAGGTTCAGAATGATGAAATGGAAGATCTTTCCATTTTTAAAATGAATGATCAACTTAAAATTCTAAAAAATCATGTCTTAGAAATAGTTTAAAATACCAATCAGTTTGCTACACATTTAGCAAAAAGTGACAGTGAAAGGCAGAAGTTAAAGAATGAAATAATTGCAAATGTAGAACAAATTCATAAGAATTATTTACTACATATTCCAAGACATTCTACACCTTTGACTGAAGAAAAACTTTCTGTTAAAGGAAGTTTTACCCCATTCTTAGGAGAAAATGTTATCTCTACAAAAGATATTCCCAAATTGGAAGAATGGCCAACATTCTCTGGTGAAGGAGAATAAAACCATATTGAGTTGATCAGGACTATTGATATGTTGAAAGAAGACTTTCATATACCTGATGAAATCATAGTAGGAAAATTACACTCTTTGTTTACCAGAACTGCAAATAAATGGTATTACAAGATGAGAATGGAACATGCAAAACATGATTGGTCTTGGTGGAAGTCTGAAGTGATTACCAAATGGGCCAACAATTCTTGGATGTTTAAAATAGGAAATGCTTTTGAAAATGCCATTTTTAACTCAGAGAAAGATAAGCCACTTACTTGGTTCTTCAAGCAGAAAGACAGATTATCTGCTTTACACCCAGATATGTCTGACACTATGATTAATATGAGAATATTAAGAAAGTGTGGAGGAGAACTGGAACATGCTATCAAAAGCAGATGTGTGGAACCCTGTTCAACAGAGGACTACATTAATTCAATGGAAGATATCATTACCAGGACAAGAATTGGTAAAACTTTGACTAAAATCCCTATAGAATCCAAGATAGTTTCAAAGATTCCCAGGGAGGACAGAAGACCAGAAAATCCTGTCTTGAAGTGTCATAAATGTGGAAGTACTTCAAATTTAGCCAACACTTGCACCAAAAAGACAAAAATAAATTAAGTTCAAGTTATTGAAGAAGTTCATTGTACTGAAGAGAAAGAAGAATCTGATCAAGATTCTGCAATCTCTGAGGACAAACCAGTGGAGGACTATCCCATTGAAAACATTACAGCTTTCTTTGAAGTCACAGAAGTCCACACCCACTTACCAAGATACAGTAAAGATTGCTACAACCTGATCAACATCCAAGATGCCAGGATGTGTAAGACCAAACTTGCTAGAGGAAAAGGTTATACTTCTGGAGCATCCTGCATCACATCAGTTTTGATGAATGATATTGAAAACAAAGTAAATTTAGATACAGGGGCATTTTGCACTTGTGTGGGAAAAGATTATCTTCAAGTTATACTTCCTGAATGGAGAAACCATCTATTACCAATAGAACGTGTGCAATTTAGTAGTGCCAGTAACAATATGTACCCATTGGGTATATTAGACACTAATATTGTATTTCCACACCCAGCAGGAAGTATAAGAGTGAAAACTGAGATTGTGGTGATGGACAATTGCATATCTCAGCATATCATTTTTGGAAATGATTACTTGAATATTTATGGTATTGACATCAATAACCATAAAGACAGATATTTCACAATTGGAGAGAACAAAAGACGAAAATTTGCTTTTTCCAATATGACAAAACAAATATCAATAGTATATTCTAAAAGTGATACTTATGAGGAGGAATTTGTGTCTAATCAACTTGTTGAAGCACAAATTAATCCATCATTTTCACCAAAGATGAGGAATGAACTTATTAATGTGTTATACACATATAATAATGCATTTTCCTCTGATAATGAACCATTAGGTGCTATAAGGGCACATGAAGTTGATATTACTCTTAATATTGACAGACCATATCCTCCATTACTTAGAAGACCAGCTTATCCAGCCAGTCCCAGAGCTAGAGAAGCCTTGGAGAAACATATCCAAGAGTTAATACAACTTGGTGTACTAAGGAAAGTAGGCCATAATGAGGAAGTTGAAGTGACAACACCTGTTATTATTGCCTGTCATAATGATAAGTCAAGAATGGTGGGAGATTTCAGAGCATTGAATACCTACACAGTTCCAGATAGGTATCCAATCCCTAGAATTCAAGAAACCTTGACTCAATTTTCTAAAGCCAAGTATATAACATTAATGGATGCATTGAAAGGCTTCCATCAAAATATTTTGACACCTAAAGCTAAGAAATTACTTAGAATTATCACTCACTGTGGTATTTATGAGTATCTTAGAATGCCATTTGGCATTAAAAATGCTCCATCCCATTATCAAAGAATGATGAATACCATCTTTCCCACATAATTGTCTGAAGGATGTCTTATCATTTATATTGATGATATTATCATATGTTCTGATTCATGGTCTTTGCACCTTGAAAGACTTGCAAGAGTACTTCACAAAGTTTCAGAGGTGAATATGAAAATTTCACTCAAGAAATGCAATTTTGATTTTGAAGAACTAAAAGCATCAGGACATGTTGTTTCTGGTTTAAGCTTGGGTATTGACAAAAACAAAGTGGCAGAAGTGTTACTTAAGAAAATACCCCATAATAAAAAATAAATGATGTCTTTTCTTGGATTTTCCAGTTGTTATAGGCAGCACTTGAAAGACTTTTCAATTCTATCCAAGTCACTATATAGAATCTGTGATCAACAGACTGTACTTGAGATGACACAGGAGAGAATTAAAGCCTATGAGAAGATAAATAAAGCTCTTACAGAAGCACCTTTACTCCTCATGCCTCACTGGAATATTCCTTCCAAATTGTACATTGATGCATGTGGAGATGGATTAGGAGCAGCCCTACACCAAGTCTAAATTATTGATGACAAACCTACAGAAGGACCAGTTTGCTATATCTCAAGACAAATCAAACCAACAGATGCCATATATGGTGCAAGCCAAATGGGGTGCTTATGTTTGGTATGGGCACTTGAGAAATCACACTATTATATTGATGGCAGTGCTTTTGAAGTGATAACTGACTGTAATTCCGTGAAATCACTTCTTAACATGAAAACTCCCAACAGACATATGCTGAGATGGCAAATAGCCATTAAAGAATATAGAGGAAACATGACTATAGTTCATAAAGCAGGAAACATTCACAAGAATGCTGATGGACTTAGCAGGTGGGGATTAGCCAACACTCCTGATAACCCAGATTATGTACCTTTGGAAGCTGAACCTCAAATTCAAATTGAGGGAATTAACTTAACTGATATTGTGACTGAATTCTTTGAAGAAGTCAGAGAATCTTATAAGCAAGACAAGAATTGCCATATCTTGACTTCTTTATTAGATAAAGACTGCAAAGATACATCTTTAGTCAATACACTGGATGAAGTTTGGAGAAATTCCTATTCTGAAGGAATATTTCACTTGTTTGATGGAATTTTTTACCACAGAACCAAACATTCTTGTGTAATGACATTATGCAGCAGATTGCTTATCAATACCATTCTTCATTAATGCCATGATAGCATCTACTCTGGACACCTGTCAGAGGACAGAACACTTGAAAAAGTGAAGAACTGTGCATGGTGGCCATCTTGGAGAAAAGAAACCATTGAATACTGCCATACCTCTGACAGATGTCAAAAAGCAAACAGGAGTACAGGCAAGAAATTTGGAATTATGATCCATATTTAAGAACCAAAATCCCCTTGGGAAGTTGTTCACATGGATTGGGTCACAGCACTTCCTCCAAGTGGTGACAGAAGTTATAATGCTTGTTTAGTCATTGTAGACAAATATAGCAAAACTCCCATATTCTTACCATTTCATAAAGATGACACTGCTATGGATACAGCTCTCCTTCTATGGAGTAGAGTTATTTCTCATACAGGATTATTTAAGAATATCATAAGTGACAGAGATCCCAAGTTCACATCTGCACTTTGGACCAATCTTCATAGATTGTTTGGGACTAAGTTATCATTCTCTACAGCATATCACCCTCAGACAGATGGGCTAGCAGAGAGAATGATTCAAACTTTGAAAGACATGATCAGGAGATTCTGTGCTTATGGATTAGAATTCAAAGACTCAGATGGATTAACCCATGAGTGATGAATGCTGATACCTGCATTAGAATTGGCATATAAGACATCAGTCCATTCTTCCACAGGACAAACTCCTGCTATGCTAGAAAAAGGATGGAATCCAAGACTCCCAGCAGACACACTGAGGAAAGACTTGATTGACATTCATCCTATGGCTTCCAGCTTCAAGATAATGCTTGATAAAGTAAAACATCATGCAAAACAAAGTATTACTGATGCTTTTGATTATGCAAAACAGAAGTGGGACAAGAGTCATAAAGTACCAGACTTCAAAGTGGGGGACTTAGTTCTAGTTTCAACCTTGAATTTTAATAATATCAAAGGCCCAAAGAAACTTAAAGATTTTTATGTAGGACCTTTTGTTATTTTTGCCTTACATGGAACCAATGCTGTTCAAGTGGAATTGAGTGGTGAATTGGAAAATAAACACCCCACTTTTCCAGTTAGTTTGATAAAAAATTATCAACAAGCTGACAAAGAATTGTTTCCTTTGAGGAACCCAACTCCTTTAGCTGTACCACCAGTGGAACATAATGAAGACAAAAAGATAAAGAAATTCATTAAAGAAAGGATACTTAGGGGTAAAAATCAAAGAGAATATCTTGTCAGATATAGAAATCCAGTACATGAAGATGATCTGAGTGATTTAAAGGGGTTTTAAAGTGGAAATTAACCCCCCCTTTGGGGCTTTTATTCTTCATACCATTGATAAAATTGCAGTACAATTTTATTTTTTGGTGGGAGGGAATGTGAGCCTTGAGGTATATTTTACATACCCAAATAGGCCACAATTATCTTAAAA
Source organism: Austropuccinia psidii (assembly GCA_023105745.1). Lineage (NCBI taxonomy): Eukaryota > Fungi > Basidiomycota > Pucciniomycetes > Pucciniales > Sphaerophragmiaceae > Austropuccinia > Austropuccinia psidii. The sequence continues at coordinate 21,704,937 of JALGQZ010000016.1, forward strand.
ACAAATTTTGAATTATTCAGAACTCATAAGTCAGGCATATATCCAAAATTCATCATTTTTTATTTCAGAAAAGCTGAAGAACTTTTTATTAAGTAAGTAAATCCATGGATTTGAGGTTAGATTTGGATTCCACACTAAAATTCACCTAGGGTAGCTCCATAGAGTGAATAAGTTCAAATTAACTCATTGAGGTGGTAATATGGAAAATACTTCAATACCACATCATCAATATCACATAAAAGATCCGTGAAAAGTTTTGTTTTGCTTAATTTCATGCCAAAATAATGGGAATGTAAGAAATCCCATGTTACATATACACTAAGAATAGTGTTATGCATGTTTTGAGCACTTGATATCATGGTATTCCTACATGGACTTTTGGTACACCCATAGTGGATATCTCACTTTAAGCTTAAATTACTATTTTGATGTGAAAAATAGGCAAGGGGGACAAAAGACATCAAAGAGAGCCAGGGTACCCAGCTTTGGAGGCCTCAGAGGCATGGACAGCTCCAAAGCTTGGATCCATGGCTGATCTTGGCTCAATTAGTAAACCAAAACCTTTTGGGAACTTGGTTACCATGTTACAACTACAGTAAATCTTAAGAAAATAGCAAATAACCTGCTATTTTGACATGCCAAGGAGGTAAAGAGCTACTTAGACTCCTGTAACCATGTCAATTCTTGATTACATTCCATGGATAACCCCCAAAAGAGTCATTAAAACCCTTTTTGGACTTGAATCCATTGATTTACCTCATAGCAACCAGTTAAACACTGATATTTGCAATTCTACATAGAAATGAGGTAAAAACTTCAAAAATTCATTAAAAATAAAACTCTTGATTAATCTCTCTGAAACGTTCAGGACCAATGGGGAACTGTATTATCTATGGTACAACCAAAAATAATTATGGTTTTACTAGTAAAATTAAAGGTCTTACTTACAGTCCATTTTTGACTATTCTACGTGAAACACTGATTATTCAAAAATTCACAGTAACTACAAGCTGTGATGAAATTTCCAATAGCATTGATAACTTTGAGAAATAGATGATTATTTTGGAATAAAAGAATAGCTACATATTTTACTCCTTTTATTCATAACCATATTGGGGTTGGTAGTCATGTAAAAAGCATTAATTAAGTGATTATGATAATCTTACCTGACAACAGATGATGCAATCAATAACCCAAAAGGGTTTATTGCTTTCTCACTCACTTGTTTCTCAGTCTTCTTCATGGCACGCCTTTGTGAGCTGTTGTTGACTTAAAAGAGGCCTCCTCTTGCTGTTTTCCCATATCAAATCATCTTATTATCCATTTATATCATTGTTACCAACAAGTAAGTATTAGTTAAAGCTATTCTTAAGTGTTTTGATTATTTCAGAATCAATCAGAAAGACTTGAAATCATAGAATAAAACTATATATTGTTGCAATCCTGCTATAAATCATTTTGATCCCTTAAATCCACAATTCTATGTCAAATTTCTCGACTTATATCTTTCAATAAGTTCTTTGGAGTATAAGTGAGTCATTTATCTTTAATTCTTAAAGTTTTTACTCTAAAATTAGTTTTCCTCAAGAATTATCTTTATAATTATTCTTGCAAAAGATAATTATTTATTAAAATAATTTTATTATTTTAATAAAGAAGATTTTATTATTAAATTCTTCTTGTAATTGATTCTTGTAGACAATTACTTGCTCACTGTTAAAATCACTAGTAGTGTTTAACAAGTGAAAGAAATAATTATTTAATTATTTAATTGGGGTTATAATAATATTTTATTATTATATTTCATAAGAACAGACATAGTACTCTTGATTAATAGTAATATTATCATCAGTTTCATAGTCAAATCTTACAAGGTAGCTTTATTTTTTTATCAATTGTTACATATATTAAAAAACAATGAATTTTTATTTAATAAATTACTGTTTATTAAATTATATTGAGTTTAAAATTGACTTCAAATTTTACAGTTGTAACTCAACATTTCCAAAAGACATCAAAAAAAAACTCATAGTTCAAGAATATCACCATTTTCAAAAATTATTGAAAATTTGATGGAGGATTCTTATTTAATTTATTACAAAAAATTTTATTTGTCAGTGATTTTAATTAATAACCTTAAACATAGACTTAGTATTTTTTTCAATTCAGAAATTTATAAAAATAATTAATTGTGAAATAATCCCTTATCTAACTTGTCTCCAACTTGACTAAAACCTTGCCAGTGAATATAGGTTTAACAAAGGTTTTAGCCAGAGTTTAATGAAATTAGGAATAAGTTTCAACCAAAGCTTTAAGGAAACCAAAACCCACCCCCCAAAATGTTTGTAAGAACAAATTTCTAATATGATTAATTCTGAAGGTATGTTTTCTTTTAATAATTAACAGAAGCTATGACCACTCACCAGTTTATTTAACAATCTATAAGAAAATTGAAAATGATTCTCTGATCTGACTGGACTCAGATATTTGAATGATTTATACTAAATTTCATTATTGATTTAAAACATTTTTAATAGCTTATAAAATCTTCCAAAGGGAGCTTTTATTAAATATTAACCTCCCAAATTTTTTCAAATCTTTCACTTCAAAGGTTCCTTTGATAAATTTCATTTTAATCTCTGACTCTGAATAGAAGAGTTATAATAATTTTATAACCATTTTTTACTGACAAGAAAAACCCAAAAATAGGTTTAGAAATTGACTTAAATTGGTTTTAGGATTGTTTTTCTCAATAAAGAAAAACAAAAAAAATTCCATACACTATTAATGTGAAATTATTTTGGCTTTTTTTTTTCTGATTCAATAATAAAATATTAAAAAATCAAGATTCCTTTTAAGAGAAATTTAAAAAATTTTCTGTGTTAAAACATAATTTTGTACAAAACTGTTGTAAATGGTGAAAATTCAACTTTTTCAACTTCAACTCTTCCATTTTTTTGGAAAAATGAATGTTAATAATTTTGTAATGATGGAATAAAATAATATGATTTTTTTAAATGTTCAATTCTTGAATATATATGGGCTGAATCTATATTTTATGAAAAAAAATTCAAATCAAAAGTTAATACAATCCTATAATTCAGAGAAATAAATAAATTTATATACAAATGAAGTTTTAAAATTCTGAATAAAATTATTAGCTTAAATTAAGAATTTAAAAAATTTAACAAGACTATAACATTGGAATATTATCACTCATTTCCCTTTTTCAGGTTATTTAGAGCTTCAGTACTATTTTTTCTAGAAACCAAAAAATTCTATAAGAATATATGAATATTTGAATTAATAATCTTACATATACTCCTTATTTTTCAAATTAAAGATCAAAATATATTTAAATCTGTACGCTTATAAGCTACACTTGAAGTGATTCAATCCTTAAAAGTATCTGGGAGGTGGATTTTTGGAATCATAATATGCTTGAGATTTCAGGTTTCAGAAATAAATGTCATTTGACAGCTCTTTGAAATTTCAAAAATTTAATGGAATTATTGAAAGATATCAGTTGAACCAAAAATTTAATTTTATTATATTCATCTTAATATAGTCCCTGTAGGTTTTGGAAAATGACAATCATTAATTAATCTTCTATAAAAACCTATGAATTTTAAAGGGATTTTCAAAAGTAATTATATTCTTCACATACCTAAAAGTGAGATTTGTATTTGATTATTTTTATGAATATTTTTATCTAGTTCTAAAAATTTATAAAAAAAAATTAATTTCATTTGCATAATTTTAAATTGATTTTATCAGTAGAATTAATTTTTTATTGTACTCAATCAGAAAATAATATTAATATATAAGTAAATCTATGTTTTTCAATAAATTTTAAAGCTTTTCGATTTTCTTCAAAGATTTAAGATTATAATTGTTCATAATAAATCATCACCATGTTAATAAATTTATTATTACAAAAAAAAAAGGAAATATAAAATAGATTTCAAGCTCAATTCTAAAAGATTATTTTGAAACAAATAATTTTATTAGAAAAAAATAAGTGTTTAAAGATTTAAGATTAATATTATGAGTCAAAATTTTTATTGAAATATTTAATTCCCTCATTTGATATTTAAGTATTTATAGAATATTGGATATTAGTTCCTGATTTTCATACTATGGGAGCTTATTTCATACTTTAAATCTAATGAAAATTCTTTTTAATATTCATAATTCTAACATTTAAATGTAAAATTAATTTTTTTAAATTTTGTATTTTAATGAAGAGTTAGTAATTATTTAACATTTTTTTTTGATTTGAAAAAGTATTTATAGGATTTCTAACTTTTCTATGGAAAATAATAAAATATTTAGAACATTAGTTAAACTTTATTGAGCCACAATGGTAGGATATGATGAATTCCTCTTTGAATAATATTCTTTGTATTAATTAAATAATATTTAATAATATATTTCTATAAAGTTGTTTTTTTGAAAATTTTTGGATACATTGAATCTTATGTAATATGGAAAGAAATAAATTTTGAGTAATAAGAGGTCTCAGATCATTTCTATCATTGGAAAAAGGTTTGAGTTATTTAATGTTAAATTTTTACAGGAAAAGTGAAATTATATTTGATTGTATGTTTGAAAAAAAAAATTATATTTCCAGTATAAGAGAGAGAAAAATACTTGATGAATGTTTTTTGGGATAAATTTCTTTTGAATCTTATATTCAAAAGAAATTTTCCAAAGTAATTACCAAAGTATAAATGTGAGCCTTTGAGATATGACCACATACCCAATAGGGTCACAAAAAAGACTCAGAATAATTATACCTTTAATATAATTATATTAAAATTAATTAGAATAATTATACACTAAAAGTAATTACTCAAATATACAAAAAATACCATAAATTGGTACTAAAATTGGTTTAACTTAAAAACCAATGAATCAACATGTAAAACAAATTATACCATTGGATTCCCCATGGAAAAATACACATATACCATTTTTATGGCATATCTGTAAAGTCAATATTTAAGGAATTATAAGGTATAATACCTTATAAAAACCATAAAAACTTATTTATCTCAGAAACTAATGAAACAACATGTGAAATAAATTGTACCAGTGGATTCCCCACAAAAATCCACATATAAAACAATTAATAAGCTAATTCCCAAAATCAATACTTAAGGAATTATCCTGAATATATGCACTTTTTTGGTCAACGCATATATTCAGGGATCATAGCTAATATCTTCTAAACTATACATGCTAGAATGATGAACCAAAAATAAAGTTACCACGTAATTACTGTAGGAACACAGATATGAACTTTATTTTGCAAATTATAAACAAGGTTAAGACTTATGAGGAAATATTGATAAAAATCAACAGAGCTGTTGACCACTTTGTTGTGAAAGTAGTCCAAACTTAAAAAAAAGTATACAGTTGGACTCTACTAGTTTATTTGAGAAGAATGACGTAATTTTTATTATTAAATTCAGGGTATAACCCCCTGAAATCAAGGTTTGAAGTTTAAAATATTGAATTTCGACAGAAAAGATGAGTTACAAGAAAAATCATCAAAATTAGAGTTTTGATGATGTAATAAAAAGCTCTTGGCAGCATAATAAGGTTATGTCAGGCTATCAGAATTCACTCTCTGAATTGCTTTAGCGTGAAAACCTTAAAAGTTATTGAGGATCAAAGTTTGAGCTTAAATTGAGCTGTTATGATCACATGCTGTAACCTTAAATTAAGTTTAACAGTCTTAAGAGTGAGAAAATTGGTGAATACTATTAGTTTATGATTAAAACTAATAAAATCCACGAAATTTGGGGTTCTGCCAAGCCTCTGATGTCATCAAACTTAGAGTTACAGTGATAACTCTAAATAATGGTGTAATAATGATACAATATGGTTTGATCATGATGTAATCACCCTCAAACCTTAAAATATTGATCAATTCCAGTGGATATGATCAGTACACGTCTACTAGAAGCCTGTTGGACTCTAGGAGGGAGGTATTTACTATAAATAGAGCTCTTTTTACTCTATTTACCCCTCAGACGCATCAAAAACATTAAATCAATTAAATCAAAGGTAATTTCTTTATTCTTTATATATAAAAGCATTATATTATTAAAGACCAAAGACCTCCTTGCTATAATCATCTATTTTGACGTGATTAAATCATTTATTTAATTGTTTTTGTTAAAAAATCTCTATAAAACTCATTTCCACGTAAAAATCCAGAATAATTTGTAATTTTCTTTATTTTTATTGTAAATACAATTTGAAAAGGTTGTATTTATATTTTTTTTGGCGTAAAATACTTCAAAATTATTATATTAAGTGTTAAAAGTAGGTTATTTTCTCTTATTATAATAATTTCTCTATTATTACTCTCTTAATAATTCTTTAATTAATATAAATAGTATTTATATTAATTCATAACTTTAATATTAGTAATATTATTGTTATTAATTGTTTTTTATTAATAAAAAACAATTTTTTACGCTTTTATTATTTGTTGGTAACAATAATAAAGAGCTTTTTAAATATATTAATTATCTTATATTAATATATTTATTTATTATATTATATTTTTATAATATAAATTATTTTATTATATTTATCTAATAATATAATTATTTTACGCCATAATAATAATAATTATTTATTATTATTATATTTTTAATCTTATTTATTCAATTTATAAGGACATTCAGAGTACAATAAGTAATAAATTAGTAAATTTTATTTATTGTTTCATAGTCAAACCTTACATTTGGGGGCCTGGCCGTGATATTTACTTAAAAGACCTTTAAAAAGATTCTATTTGGGTTTATCCAATAATAAATTATATTTATAATCTTAAAAATTATATAATAATTTTATATTTTATTGATTTTAAAAGCTATTGAGGCATTTGGAAAGCAATTGTACTGTCTTACACGTGGTTTTTCACATCCTTAGACTTGCAAGAACTTTCTTTGAGTGACTCTAGTGATTAAAAGAGATATTTTATAAATCAAAAATAATTTTTATTATAATTTAATTTTATAAGAATCATATTCATTTTTTATTTTATTCTTTAAAAAATAAAAATAAAAAAATATATAAAAAATATTAAAAAATATTAAAAACCAATAAAAAAGTTATTTTTATTCATTTCTTTATTTATTTCAATTTTCAAAGATATAAAAGCAATTTCTACGTGGAAAATTGCCATATCTTGCCAAAAATAACACTTATTATAAAAAGACTTATATTTATTTGTCTTTTTTAGTGTTTGAAGATAACCCAACAGAAGACAACCAAGCTACTGTTGAGAGATTGGTGGAAGAAACTTGTCAAAGTTCTCCAACACCAGTTATCACCAAAAGAAAGAAAGCTAAGAAATTAGACTTTCCAGGGCCCACCATTCAAGACTCTGAAGGTGAGCACCTCTTTTTAAATTGCCATAAAAGAATTTTATTCTAAAATACTTTTATTTTTTCTTATTCTTTAATTATGACTACCAGAAGAGGTTCCCAATACTCCATCCAATCAGATGGAGCTGGACTCAGAAGTAGAATTGATCCCTCAAAAGGGAAAAGAAAGGGCAATATCCCCAGTGGAACAGAATCCACACAAGGAAGTGCCTTATCCCAAAGGCAAGTCCCAGAAATGCCCATGATATCTGAGCCTGAATTGGAACTAAGTATGAGTAACTCAAATAGGTACAAATCACATTCAGAGGGCTCAAATAGACATCTACATGAGCCAGTACAAGCAGTATTACACAGTATACAAGGACAAAGACTGGGAAATGCTGCCTCAAATACACCAAGGAGTGATGAACTCCTGGCACATCCTGAAAAAGTTCCTCAAAGAGGAGGAGATAGTGAAATACTCCAATGGATGGAATCCACTGTCATCCAAACCTCAAATCAAAAAAATCAAGGATTATCATGCCAAAAAGAGGGAGGCAACCAAGGAAGAAGCCCCAGTAGCTTCTACCAGCAAGCCTCAAGCCAACCCACTTCCCCAAGAAGGGAAGAAGAACAAGAAAAAGCATTGGAGGAAACCATATTCCCCAAGCTACAGAATCCCAAGAATCCAAAAGGATGCCATGGACAATGTTTTCAACATGGCCAGAACCTTGATGGAATTCAAGCACAAGGAAGAGCAAAGAATGAGACAACCTCATTTCCCAAAGAAATAACCTTGTCCAAAGATGTTGTAAATACTTTAACAGAAATTAAAAATAGTATATTACCTCTAAAAGAAATTAAAGACAGTTTATTATCACTACAAGAAATAAATAACAATTTATCTTCTTTAACAAAAATTGTTGTGCAAAACAAGAAAGAAATTGACAACATTAAGTTTATTGTTGAAAATAATAAACCAAAGAATTTAATTGACAATACTCAAAAATTAATACAAGGACAACAAGAATTGTATAAATACATAAAAGATATCAAAGATAAGACTTTGACAATCACTTATGATGTGAGTATTGACAATCTTACAGAAAAATTAAATAAATTAAGTATTTCTGTAGAAAAATTTGAAGAAAAGACTTCATCACACCAAAAATTACTTTTGGACCATGTGGAAAAAAGTGATGAAGCAAGAATGCATCTGAAAGATGATATTCAGAGTGAAATAAGGCTCATTACTGAAAAAATGGATAAAATCAATGAGGCTAATTTGAATATGCCAAAGTTATCAACACCATTTTCTCATATAAGAAGCCCTGTTAAAACAAAAGAGGAATTGTCAAATCCTTTCATAACAGACTTGAGTCATCAAGACAACAACCAAGTCTTAATGAAAGAAGCACCTCAATTAAAGGAATGGCCAACATTCACAGGAGAAGGTGAATATGACCACATGTCATTTATTAAAACAATTGACATGTTACAAGAAGACTATGCCATACCAGATGAATTAATCACTGCAAGATTACATTCATTGTTTGAGAAATCTGCAAAAAGATGGTATTATGGCATAAGACAAACAAATGGTAAAAATACCTGGTCTTGGTGGAAACAAGAAATAATCACCAAGTGGGCAAATGATGCCTGGAGGTATAAGATAGAAAATGCATTTGAAAACTCTTTCTTTGACCCAGAGAAAGATAAACCTCTAACTTGGTTCTTAAAACAAGTTGAAAGGCTTAATGCACTGTACCCAGAAATGTCACAGAAGATGGTGCATATGAAAATACTTAAAAAATGTGGAGGGGAACTAGAACATGCCCTAAGAAGCAGGTGTATAGAACCATGCTCCACAGAAGAGTATATAAATGCACTAGAAGATATAGTGACAAGAACAAAAATTGGCAGGACTTGGAAAAAATTGGACATCAAAAGCCCAAATAAACCATTTATCAAAAAAGATAAGTCAAAAGAATCCTTTAAGCCCAATACATCCAACAATAATGAGCAAAGAAAATGCCATAAATGTGGAGGTATTGGACACTTAGCCAATAATTGCCTTAAAAAAGCAAAGATTAATGGAATTGTGGAAACAGAGAGCCACAATGACAAAGAAGAGGAATCTGACTCTGAAAAAGAGACAGAAGAGTCAGAAAGCTCTGAAAGTGATGAAATCAATATGATTAATGCACAAATTAATAATATTGATATAATTTATGAAGTAATGGATGTTAATTCAAACTTGCCACAAGTTGGAACATCTGACTCAAACCTGACAAACATACAAGATGCCAAAATGTATAGAACCAAACCTGCAAGAGGAATGGGATATACAGCTGGAAAATCAAGTATAAGTATTGTTATGGTTAATAACCAAGAAGGAAAGGTTAACTTGGACACAGGAGCATATTGCACCTGTGTTGGCAAAAGTTACTTAAAAACCATTGTCCCAGACTGGCAAGAAACACTTATGCCAATACAAGTTGTCAAATTTAGTAGTGCAAGTGAGAGCATGAAGCCCCTTGGAATAATTGATTTAACACTAATTTTTCCTCATCCCCCACAATGTGTCAGAATCAAAGTAGAGTTTGTAGTAATGGACAACTGTACTAGTAATCATTTCATACTTGGGAATGACTACTTATCAATCTATGGTATAGATATCTCCAACCAAAAGGATAGATATTTTACCATAGGAGATAATAAAAGACAAAAGTTTGGATTCTTAAATAACAAAAAACAAATCACAGCTATTAAGAATGAGGAAAAAATTCCAGAAAAAGAACTTTTTATATCTGAACAACTCAAAGAGGCAGAATTCAATCAAGAATTAACAGAAAAAATGAAAGAAAAATTGATTGACCTCTTATTTAAGTATAAAAATGCCTTTGCAACTGACAAAGAGCCACTAGGTGCCATAATTGGACATGAAGTGGATATAATTCTTAATGTAGAAAAACCTTACCCACCTTTATTAAGAAGACCTGCTTATCCAGCCAGCCCAAGAGCTAGAGAAGCCTTAGAGGCGCACATTAAAGAATTAATGGACCTTGGAGTATTAAGAAAGGTTGGACATAATGAACAAGTAGAAGTTACTACACCTGTCATTATAACTTGGCATAATGGAAAATCAAGGATGGTAGGAGACTTCAGAGCCCTGAATACCTATACCATTCCAGACAGATATCCAATACCCAGAATCCATGAGACATTGACCCAATTGTCACAAGCTAAGTTCATCACAGCTATGGATGCTCTTAAGGGTTTTCATCAAAATGTCTTAACAGACAATGCCAAGAAACTACTAAGAATAATAGTCCATTGTGGAATTTTTGAATACTTAAGAATGCCATTTGGGATAAAAAATGCACCTTCCCATTATCGAAGAATGATGAATACCATATTTCCTGAAGAATTATCAGAAGGATGGTTAATAATCTACATTGATGATATCATAGTTTGCTCAGAAACTTGGGAAAATCACCTGACAAGACTAGAAAGGGTACTACAGAAAATAGTCCAAGTAAATATGAAAATTTCATTGAAAAAATGTCATTTTGCATATAGTGAATTAAAAGCCCTAGGACATGTAGTATCTGGCCTTAGTCTAGGCATAGACAAAAATAAAGTAGCAGCAGTACTACTTAAACCAATGCCTCAAACCAAAAAAGAAATGCAATCATTTCTAGGATTTGCTGGTTACTATAGACAGCATATAAAGGACTTTGCAAAGATTGCTAAATCATTGTATAAGCTATGTGACCAACAAACAGTCTATGAGATGACAGAAGAAAGAGTCAAGGCATATGAAGAATTGAAAAATTCCTTAACAAATGCCCCATTTCTTCTGATGCCAGATTTGAAACTACCCTTCAAACTGTACATTGATGCTTGTGGAGAAGGACTAGGTGCGGCACTTCACCAAACACAAATTATCAATGATAAACCAGTGGAAGGACCAATTTGTTTCATTTCAAGGCAGATAAAGCCAACAGAAGCAAGGTATGGAGCAAGCCAAATGGAATGCTTATGCCTAGTATGGGCTTTAGAAAAACTGCATTATTATTTGGATGGCACAGTATTTGATGTAATCACAGACTGTAATGCTATGAAATCACTATTAAATATGAAGACTCCAAATAGACATATGCTGAGATGGCAAATTGCTATCCAAGAATATAGAGGAAATATGACTATTGTTCATAAATCTGGAAATATCCATAAAAATGCAGATGGTCTTAGCAGACGGGCTCTAGCAAATACCCCTGACAATCCAGCATGGGTACCACAAGAAGAGCACCATATAGAAGGAATATGTGTTACAGACATTGGCACAGAATTCTTTAACCAAGTTAAAGAAAGCTATAAGACAGACAAAAATTGCCATATCTTAAGCCAACTTCTAATGAAAGACTGCAAAGATCCATCACTTTCATCAAAACTAGATGAAATATGGAAAAAGGCATATGATGAAGGAAGATTCCACCTCCTTGATGGAATCCTTTACAATAGAACAAAACACACATGTGTTATGGACTTAACAGACAGAACACTGATAAACACTATTTTACATGAGTGTCATGATAGTGTTGCATCTGGACATCTCTCAGAAGATAGGACACTAGAGAGGGTGAAAACCTGCTCTTGGTGGCCAAATTGGAAGAAAGATGTTGCAGAGTACTGCCAAACCTGTGACAGATGCCAAAAAGCCAACAGAGCCACAGGAAAGAAATTTGGAATGATGATCCAAATCCAAGAACCAAAATCCCCATGGGAAATAGTTCATATGGATTGGGTAACAGCCTTACCTCCAGGAGGAGACAGGAGTTATAATGCATGTCTAGTGTTAGTTGACAGGTACAGTAAAACTCCCATGTTCTTACCATGTCATAAAGATGACACAGCTATGGATACAGCCATCATGATATGGAATAAAGTTATTAGCCACACAGGCTTATTCCAAAATATTATAAGTGACAGAGACCCAAAGTTCACTTCAGCATTATGGACAAATCTCCATAACTTGTTTGGGACAAAATTATCATTCTCAACAGCTTATCATCCTCAAACTGATGGTCTAGCAGAAAGAATGATACAGACCCTAGAGGATATGATCAGAAGATTCTGTGCTTATGGGCTAGAATTCAAAGATTCTGATGGTTTTACCCATGATTGGTGTACACTAATACCAGCACTTGAACTGGCATATAAGACATCAATCCATTCTTCTACTGGCAAAACACCAGCAATGCTAGAGAAAGGTTGGAATCCAAGACTTCCTTATGACACCCTCAAAAAGGACTTAGTGGATATACATCCAACAGCAAGCAGTTTCAAGATAATGCTTGACAAAGCAAGACACCATGCAAACAGATGCATGCAAGATTCTTTTAAATATGCAAAAGAAAGATGGGATAAAAGTAATAAACCACCTGATTTCAAAGTAGGAGACTTGGTTTTAGTATCAACCCTTAATTTCAATAACATAAAAGGCCCAAAGAAATTGAAAGATTCCTTTGCAGGACCATTTATGATAAAAGCACTTCATGGACCCAATGCTGTGCAATTAGAACTCACAGGTGAACTAATGAACAAACACCCAACTTTCCCTGTAAGTCTGATAAAACCTTACAGTTCAAGTGATAAGGAATTATTTCCACTAAGAAATAAACCCCCACTTGAAATTCCCCCCTTGGAGGAAGGAGAGGAAAAGAAAATAGTAAAAGTCCTTAAAGAAAGAAGGACAAGAAACAAAAAAGAAAGGGAATACCTTGTAAGGTATAGAAATTCAACTCAAGAAGATGAATGGCTACTTGAGAAAGATATAACAAATGCTGATAAATTACTAAGAAGGTTCAGACATGAAAGAAAACCTGAAAAATAAAAAGTTAAGCATTATTGAGCTTCAAGACTAACAAAGTCTATTGAAGAGGTAGGACAGTGGATGATACCCTAATCACATATATCAGATTGTGGTACAATCTTTTTTGGTGGTAGGGAATGTGAGCCTTTGAGATATGACCACATACCCAATAAGGTCACAAAAAAGACTCAGAATAATTATACCTTTAATATAATTATATTAAAATTAATTAGAATAATTATACACTAAAAAGAATTACTCAAATATACAAAAAATACCATAAATTGGTACTAAAATTGGTTTAACTTAAAAACCAATGAATCAACATGTAAAACAAATTATACCATTGGATTCCCCATGGAAAAATACACATATACCATTTTTATGGCATATCTGTAAAGTCAATATTTAAGGAATTATAAGGTATAATACCTTATAAAAACCATAAAAACTTATTTATCTCAGAAACTAATGAAACAACATGTGAAATAAATTGTACCAGTGGATTCCCCACAAAAATCCACATATAAAACAATTAATAAGCTAATTCCCAAAATCAATACTTAAGGAATTATCCTGAATATATGCACTTTTTTGGTCAACGCATATATTCAGGGATCATAGCTAATATCTTCTAAACTATACATGCTAGAATGATGAACCAAAAATAAAGTTACCACGTAATTACTGTAAGAACACAGATATGAACTTTATTTTGCAAATTATAAACAAGGTTAAGACTTATGAGGAAATATTGATAAAAATCAACAGAGCTGTTGACCACTTTGTTGTGAAAGTAGTCCAAACTTAAAAAAAAGTATACAGTTGGATTCTACTAGTTTATTCGAGAAGAATGACGTAATTTTTATTATTAAATTCAGGGTATAACCCCCTGAAATCAAGGTTTGAAGTTTAAAATATTGAATTTCGACAGAAAAGATGAGTTACAAGAAAAATCATCAAAATTAGAGTTTTGATGATGTAATGAAAAGCTCTTGGCAGCATAATAAGGTTATGTCAGGCTATCAGAATTAACTCTCTGAATTGCTGTAGCGTGAAAACCTTAAAAGTTATTGAGGATCAAAGTTTGAGCTTAAATTGAGCTGTTATGATCACATGCTGTAACCTTAAATTAAGTTTAACAGTCTTAAGAGTGAGAAAATTGGTGAATACTATTAGTTTATGATTAAAACTAATAAAATCCACGAAATTTGGGGTTCTGCCAAGCCTCTGATGTCATCAAACTTAGAGTTACAGTGATAACTCTAAATAATGGTGTAATAATGATACAATATGGTTTGATCATGATGTAATCACCCTCAAACCTTAAAATATTGATCAATTCCAGTGGATATGATCAGTACACGTCTACTAGAAGCCTGTTGGACTCTAGGAGGGAGGTATTTACTATAAGTAGAGCTCTTTTTACTCTATTTACCCCTCAGACGCATCAAAAACATTAAATCAATTAAATCAAAGGTAATTTCTTTATTCTTTATATATAAAAGCATTATATTATTAAAGACCAAAGACCTCCTTGCTATAATCATCTATTTTGACGTGATTAAATCATTTATTTAATTGTTTTTGTTAAAAAATCTCTATAAAACTCATATTTCCACGTAAAAATCCAGAATAATTTGTAATTTTCTTTATTTTTATTGTAAATACAATTTGAAAAGGTTGTATTTATATTTTTTTGGCGTAAAATACTTCAAAATTATTATATTAAGTGTTAAAAGTAGGTTATTTTCTCTTATTATAATAATTTCTCTATTATTACTCTCTTAATAATTCTTTAATTAATATAAATAGTATTTATATTAATTCATAACTTTAATATTAGTAATATTATTGTTATTAATTGTTTTTTATTAATAAAAAACAATTTTTTACGCTTTTATTATTTGTTGGTAACAATAATAAAGAGCTTTTTAAATATATTAATTATCTTATATTAATATATTTATTTATTATATTATATTTTTATAATATAAATTATTTTATTATATTTATTTAATAATATAATTATTTTACGCCATAATAATAATAATTATTTATTATTATTATATCTGTAATCTTATTTATTCAATTTATAAGGACATTCAAAGTACAATAAGTAATAAATTAGTAAATTTTATTTATTGTTTCATAGTCAAACCTTACAATAAATAAGGAAATTATATATATGTTTTTTTTTTTTATTTCCAAAAATAAAGATTAATTCAGCTTTTAGGAGAACATAATAATGAAGCATATAAATTTTTCTGTTTTTTTGAGTGAGTTAAAAAGGGGAATAGTTAATTTTTTAAAGAGATATATTTTGATGTGAATATTTTCAAAATTGAAAATATTGAGGTCTAAAAAATGAACCTTCAGATAGAGAAAATACATTAAAGGAATTATATGATATCAGATAAGAAAAGTGGGTATTTTGATTTTTAGAATTGTAAGAAAAAATTCATGATTGATGGTTTCATATTAATTTCAAAGTTGTTAATTTTTATTTCAAAGAATTTAGTGGAATAAAGTATTGTTTTGGACTTCCATAATTTGAATAATTGAATCAAATTTTTTAATTATTTCTCAATCTTGAAAATCTGGCTTGGAAGATGACCAAATAGTAATAGCAAGTTGGAAGCTGAGTTGGACCTAGGTTGGACCTGCTACCCCTGCCTGCAGGGATAGCTTTTTTTCATGATTAGAGCTCTTGAATAAATAAAATAATAAAATTTCATAAGCTTTTCTTCCATCCATGACCAACCTCTTAAATGTAATCTAAGGTAAAAAAGGAATTTTGATAATATACACTTTTAATTAAATAATTGTTGATTTATACCTTAAAAACACTTGAATTTATATATCTGAGAGCCTACCTTATTCTTAACTAGAAGCAAATTACTGGTATAATCTAATCCTTTCAATTCTACTACCTAATAAATCTTCATCATTCTTAATTTCTTATCCAATTTTAAGAAGTTCATTCAATATAATGATTAAGCTATTGAGCTTATAAGGCTTAAGAGTAGGATTTTCATAAGGATTAATTCAATAAATAGCTACTACTAATTATTTCCTCTAGGTCTTATTAATAAGCACATAAGGCTTAATAAGGCCTTTGATTTTTGGAATCATTAAATAAGTAGCATCATCTTCTTTTATTAATTTGAATAGTGAAAAAACTTTTTTATGATGTTTTGGATAATTCAATTTCTTATGTGATTTATCTATCATCCAAAATAATCTATATTTTTATTTGGTTAATATGTTTCTTCATAATTACATTCTCATCATGATCTTCTTTAATTTATATATTTGTTTTATTCCTAATTATTACATTATAAGGAAAAACGTTTTTCTTATGATCTTCAAAATTATTGTCATGATTTACTGAATTTAGTTTATTTGCAATAATTATATATCATGAGGTTTATTTTTGGAATCAATATTGGAAGAATTAATTCTTTTCAATTTAAAGTGGAAGGAGAGTTTATTTCATTGGCTTAAAATGATAATTATTTAGAATAATATTAGTTTATATTCAATTTTTAAAAGATCATTTCCAAAAAAAATAATGAATTAATTCATAAAAAGTAATTTAATTAATTAAACAGATATTTTGAAAATATATATATATATATAAGATGGATAATTGAATAAAAGAAGTTAAGGAAAACTAAATAAAAGGAATAAAGTGATAATGGGATAAGCTAAAGATAGGAATAAATGTTTTAATTTCTGAAATATTCTTCTTAATCAGTTTAAAAAGTCTCACTAATTGTTTTCAAACCAATTTTTAAGATGATTTCAATCAATCTAAAAATCAATTTTACAATTTATTGACATTCATTTATGATATGTTAATGGTGAAGCTAATTATTATTATGATGAGGAAAATGATGATTAAATTTGAAAAAATAAAAAATAAAGAATAAAACAAAGACTTACTATTATATCCAAAGGAATTTAAAAAAGAAATTTGTGTTTTTAAAAAAAAAAAAAATGAAAATAATTTTTTAAAAATTTTATTTATTCAAAAAAGATTCAATTAAAATTATTTTAACAAAGAAAAAAAACTCAGATATGATTTTAATTAAAGAATACAAATCAATAATTAAAAAAGTTTGATTTAGAAAAAAAGAGTATTTAATTGTATTTTTTCTAATTGAAATTAATTTTCTTTCTAGATATATATATATATATATATATATATATATATATATATTGAATATTGAAAAAATGAAAGTTGAATTAAAGATTTGTCTAAAAGTTAAAAGGAAAAAAAAATAAAAAAAGAGAAGTAATAAGTTTAGCAAAAATCAAAAAAAATAATCAATATAACCAAATAAAACAAATTCAAAACACTTTTACCCTATATAGATCCAAAAAAAGCTTATGGCTTGACTGATATTCAAATTATAAATTTCTATATGCTGCTTTTAACACTACTTAGATTATGAATTTATGGCTTGATTCAATAAGAAATGGGTCTTATTTATGCATTATTCAAAAAAAATCAACTTATTTATATTTAAAGAAACAACCTTGAATTAATTTTCATTTGTTGTTGATGAATGCAAGAATCTGCTACAACTGAGGCATTGGCCTGGTTAAAGCCAAAGGGGCTAAATTGATATCCATTTGTAGTTGCTTCTGGCTCAATTATAATTTCTTGTTTGATTTTCCTATTTTAAATTCTTGTTTCATATGTTTTTGATTCTTATCAAACTTCATCTGTTTTTGTAATTTCACCTTTTCAAAACTTGGACTTTCAATCATGTTTTCTTTTCCCTTAAGTCAATTTTCCTCACCTCACTTCAAAAAAGCCTGTTTATTTTAATCTTGAGCTAAAAACTATATTTATTGTTAAAAATCAAATTCAATATTGATCTTCCAAATAACTAGCTTTTTTGGTAATATTCCCCAAAGCTGCATATGGTGGTGAAAACATATCAATGGGCCTTTTCTTTGAACCACTTTTCTTACTCACATTAGGTGTAAATGCTTTGTTTCACTTCTATACTGTAAGAGGCTTCCTATCTGAAGGGATAAAAAATTATCACTAATAGTATTAACAAGGATAAAATTTAAGTTTATACACACAGACTCATTAATGGGGTTTTCAGTCTGAATTATTTCATCATCATTATTAAGCAGAGGATCAAGATCTGGTTGTTACTCCAAAGCATTGTTACTCTTTGGATGGAAATGTAAACTTCATTAGCACATGAATCCATTACAAAAAATGATGACTTACCCTTATGCTTTCCATTTCAATTTCCTCAGCCTCATTTGAAACTTTTAGGTCTTGAGATTCATAACTTGCTATGGAAGTGATATTAAGTTTGTGATCCAAGATTGAGTCGATTTCTATGAATCAAGGACACATACTTTCAAGTTTTCCTGCCATTGAATGAATAACTTTACTCTCAACTTCTTCAGTTATTTCTTCTCCAGTTAAGTTGTTGAATTGTTTTCTACCATATTTATCTTTTTGTATGTTTGTCATTGAGTTCAAAAACTTCCAAGATTGAGGTTGAATCTATGATAGAATTTCTTATTTACCTCAATTGCCATTAGCTGGAATCCCAGCTGCTTTGATAAGGGGGAGTTCTTATAGAAGCTGAATCAATAGTAAGAAAACCTGCCTCAAAGCTTGATTTAATTGAAATTCAATTGAAAATTCTTAAATAAATAACTCAATGGTGACCCACCTTATTATATAATTTACCTATCAAGATGGCCTCATCAGCCAATGCTGCTTTTTCTCAAGATTCAGTTGATTGTGGCCACTCCACCCAGCCTGGGGTTCGACTCCTCAGAGTGCCATCGGAGACCCACCTTGCTCTGCGCCCATGATCTTGCGTGGCCCTCTCAATTTATCACAGCTCAAACTCCCACTTTGGCGCCGGCTGAGACTTCAACTCGACCTCGTCCTGCGCTCGAGACGGTCGTTGATGATGATCTCGAGAATTTTGGGTGAATTGGAAATTAAGTCGATCGAAATCATTCATTCACGTGATCAATCGATCAATGTTGATTTACTTGAAAATTTGAAAAATTTAAAAATTTAAAAATTCAAAAAATTAAAAAATTAAAAAAATTCAAATCAAAATCTCATTTCAAGTTTGGCTTGGAGCTATTTTAAAGATTTCTTATCAAATTATCATCATCATACCAATCATCATACGTGTCTTCATACAAGTCATCGTCCGATTAATCCTAAATATCATAAACATCATCGTTCGAGTCATCATGACAATAGATTCAATTCAAAAACATTTAAATCAAACTGCTCAACATCTTCATCAAATCTTTAATCATTCAAATCAATCTAATTCAAATTCAAATAACAATGACAATAAAAATAACAATAAAGTTAAAAATAACACTAACAAAAACAATAATAACAATAACAATTTAAATTCAAGTTCAATTCCAATCCATCAAAATGATTCATCTATTAAAAAATTATATTTAAATCAATCCAATTTACATTTTAATGAAAAATTCTTCAAATTATCTAATTGGATTCATTTCAATCAAAATAAATCTCAAGAATTAATTTGGCCACCTGAAACTTGGTTTGAATCTTCTACAAATAGTAATTAAAATTTCATTTTCTTTTAAAATAATAATAATCAAATCTTAATCATTGTTTTGAAACTTACCTTTTTTTATTTTTTATCTTTGGGATTAGATTCTAATAAATCAAAAATCAATGATCAATCAAATTTAAATTTAAAACCTTTAAATCATCATCAAGTTCAATCACAAATTCATCAAAATAATTTCAATCTTAATCAAGTTATAAATCAAGATCATCAAAATGTTAACTTATTAAATACTCTTACTACTACTACTGCCAATCATCAAATTTCTAGTTCAATCATCATTAATGATTCACCTCAAAATACCCAATCTATTCAATCTATCAATCCATCAAACCAAGACACAATTCAATTCACTAATTCACCTCAAAATACTCAATCTATCCAATATATTAATCAGCCACATCAAGACTCAATCCAATTTACTAATTCACCTCAAAATACCCAATCTATTCAATCTATCAATCAATCAAATCAAGACTCAATCCAATTCACCAATTCACCTCAAAATACTCAATCTATTCAATCTATCAATCAATCAAATCAAGACTCAATTCAATTCACTAACTCACCTCAAAATACTCAATCCATCCTTCTACCCAATAATCCTCATCAATCCAATCAATCCATCACTAATTTATCCTTACAGACTCATTCAGTCGATATCCATTCTAATTCAACTCAGCAACTCTCACCTTCAAATCAGCCCAATCCAAATTCTTTCAATCCATCAAATACCATATTACCCCCTTCCCCACCCTCACAATCTCCTCAACCAATTCAATCGTCCTCCAATTCATCAAACAATTCATCCTTATCAAAATCATTCAATCAATTTAATCATTTCCTTCATCCCAAAAATTTATCCCCCTTCAAACCTCCTCCTCCTCATCCTAGTATCATCGCGCAAAAAAGTGGTGGTCAAATTATCGTAAAAGAAACCCTAGACGCTCATTCAACCTTAAGTCAAGACGGTAAAAAACAAGTCAATCAGTATATCATTCAACGAGGTGGGTCTTTTTATCTTTTGATTCAATCATCTACTCATCCCTTAAATATTGCTTTTTTTGTTCACAGAATTAGGAAGGGGGTCGTTTGGAGCAGTTCAATTAGCAGTAGATGCAGAAACTGGCTTAGAGTATGCAATTAAAGAATGCTCTAAAAGTCGTTTAAAACGCAAATTCGCCAGAGAATTAAGAGTCTTAAATCAATCTTTTGATGAAAATAATGATGCGTTGTTTTTAATTAGAAGTGAAGTGGCCATAATGAAAAAAGTCCGTCTTTTTTTCAAGCTCGTCAAACTTCATCCCTGCTTCACACTCATCACAATCATGTTTTCTATTCTCTTTAGTTGAGACATCCAAACGTCGTCAAATTGCATGAAGTTTTAGACGTGACAGAAGAAGATAGTCTTTACATGGTAATGGAATATTGCAGAGGTGGTCCTTTAATGTCTAGGGATCCCAATTCATCAGAATATGATGGCCAAGTCAAAGGTGATACCAATTTAGCCAGAAAGTATTTTAGGCAATTAATCGTCGGTATCGATTATCTTCATTCTAATGAGGTCATTCGTTAGTACAAATCTTTCTTCATCCTACCTTTATGCTGCGATCAATCTAATCTAAATCAATCACTCATCATTAGATCATGATATTAAACCCGATAACATTCTCTTGAGTTCTGATCGAAAGCAAATCAAAGTCGTCGATTTTGGAATCTCGGCCATGTTTTCGAAACCTGGTGATGATGGTTCAGTCACAAGGACATTTGGAAGCCCAGGCTTTTTAAGTCCCGAGTTACTCAAATCTGAACCAGAGGCCATCATCAGTGGGACTGCATCAGATATTTGGTCAATGGGTAAGTCTTTCATATATCTTCAAAAAGACAATCAAGTAGTGTGTTTATGATTGATTCTTGGTCGATTACATTTTAAAAGGTGTGACGTTATATTGCATGTTGACAGGCAAATTACCATTTGGGCAAAATCTGATTATAGACGTTTACCATGCTATTGAAAATGAAGCGTAAATGATTATTTCGCTGTTTAAACTTGTTAAACTAAGTTCTTGCTAATTCAAGCAGAAATACTGATTTCATGTCATAATAATCAGCCCAGTTTTACCTGATGAATGGGATTCAGAATTGTTAGATTTAATGGCAAAAATCTTGGACAAGGATCCTCGGACAAGAATCAAGATGAAAGAATTAAAAAGTCATGCTTGGGTAACTCACTCAGGCAAACTACCAATCCTGGCGAGCGAATCAACAAATCAAATTAATCGACATAACACTGAATTGGAAATTAAAGAATCCTTCCGATTTGGGATCACAAATCATTGTCCAGTAACAAAAGCTGTATTTTTCGAGATCTTGGAAAATAGTGTAAAGCATTGTCGCAAATTTCATCAAGATCACATCGGTCGTCATCATCAAAATCGTAGGGGGGAGTTTTTGTAAGTATTTACTTGTGTACATGTTCCGAAGATTAAACTAACCATGCGTCATCTGTAATTGTTTATTTCAGTAAAGAGTTTTATAGACAAATAGCTGAAAGAGCACCTAAGTTTGGTTGAAGGAATAACTTGAAAAGGAAACATTATTTAATCGTACTTGTAATCAATGAAAATATCCTCAAGATATTATTAACCCACTGAATCGATCTGTACATGATCTTTTTGAAAATTTTGATTTTGATTCCAAAAGAAAATGAAAATCCTAAAAAAATATTTATAGTTTTGTCAAGAGAAATGAAATAATCGACTGAAAGGCTTGATTTGTATTATTCTGGAAAAAAATCGTTATCATCATTATCAACGCATTAGTCCAAAAAGGTTATCAATTGATGTCACAATTTTAAATGATTGGTGCTTCATGTATGAAATGCAATTACCTTGCTAGTGCATAAATTTTAGCCTTTGCAACTTGAACCTGAAGGTCTTCATTATTAGTGTTGGTCGCTTGATAAGAAGTGTTGAATTATCTAAAGCAAGAACATTCTAGCCATGACCCACTTTCCAGGGTATGAATTCTGAAAGTGAGCAAATACAATCAACAAAAACCAAATTTGGAAAGGCTTATTCACATGTGATGTTTCAGTTTTAATTGAATTTGTGAGACATTTTGCAACATTTCTTGAAAAGTTGAATTTTGGAAGCAATTAATTTCAAACCTTTTTTTTTGCTAATAAAAGCTTTTATCATAAAAAAGACTTTATTTATTTTGTTTAATTAATTTAAATGAAGTGGATTTATAAAGAAAAAAAAAAAAAATATTATTATTTTAGTTTTTTCAATTTTTTTGAAGTTTTTGTTGTTAAGTTCAATTTTATTGTCATATTTTTTTTTTCCTTTTTTTTTTTTTTAAGAAAAAAAAGATGAAATTTGATAAAATTAAATTAAATTAAATATTTTTTTTTTTGGTTTTGAAAAACAAACAAGAGATTTAATAAGTTTTACATTTTTTTTTTTTTTTTTTTTTTTTTTTTTACAAAATAAGATGAAATTTATATATATAAAAAAATTTTTTTTTTTTTTAAAAAAAAAAAAAAAAAAAAAAAAAAAAATTATAAATCAAATTTATTCTTTTTTAAAAAGGAATTTAATTAAATTTATTTATTTATTTATTTTATTAAAAAAAAAAAACATAAAAAAACATAAAAAACACATAAAACACACATAAAACTGTTCTTTCTTTTTTGATTTTGTTTTTTTGTTAAATCATTTTAATCATGTTTTGATTTTTTTTTTTTTTTTTTTTAGTCTGGAAAGTTTCAAAATAATTCATTAAGAATTATATTTTTTTTCAAATGAATTTTTGAAATTTTTTTAATTTATTTTTAATATTTGATAAATTATAATATATAGTATAAGAAAAAAAAAAAAAAAAGTTGTTTTTCTATAAATTAATATTATAATTAATAGTAAAAAAAAGGGTTTTAATTATAATTTTTTGAATTTAATTATGATAAATTATGAAGAATTAGTTTAATCATAGGAGTAAAATGTGTTCATTACCTTTCTTGAAACATCAAAATAGCAGCTTATATGTTATTTTCTCATGATTAATGGGACTTAAACCTTAGTAACAATACTTCCAAAAGGTTTTTAATAGAATACTTGAGGAAAGATCAGCTATAGTGCTGGATACACCTCAGAGGCCTCAGAAGTTGGGTACCCTGGTTCTCTTTGATATCTTTTGTCCCCCTTAGCTATTTTCACATCAAAAATAGTAATTCAGGCTTCAAGACTGATATTCACTATGGGTGTACCAAAAATTTATCTAAGAATACTGTAGTTTTAAGTACCATAAACATGAATAACACTATTCTTAATACAGAAGTAATATGGAATCTCTCAGATTCCTATTATATTGGTGTGAAATTGAGAAAAACAAAAAATTTTCAAATTTTTTTTATGTGGTATTAATGATGTGGTGTTGAATTATTTTCCATATTACCAACTCATAGCATTAATTTAAGCTTATTAACTATATGGAGTTATCCTAGGTTAATTTTTTGTGTAGAATCCAAATCTGATCTTAAATCCATGGATTTAATTCCTCACAAAGAAGTTATTCATCTTTTCTTAAATAAAAAAATGATAAATTTTAGATATATTCATGACTTATGGGTTATATATAGTTCAGAATTTATTTTGATATTAATTGCAGCCTATTTGGGTATGTAAAATATACCTTAAGGCTCACAGTGATCCTAAGGTTTGAATTACTAACAATAGGGGGTGTCAAAGATACCAAATCCCACACTCAAAGTCCCAAGTTTTTTTTGCCAAATCCTGCATTAGCTTTTTGGGATTTGAGAAGTCCCACACCTCAAGAGGTGAGGTATTTTGAGTTACAAAAACCCAGGTTTTTTGGTACCAAATCCCATGTTTTAAAACTAAAATCCTGCCTTTAGCTTCACTTAAAGGGACATTTTTACAACACACAACTCAGTAAGGGAATATTAAATTACATAAAACTCCCCTTCTCTTGCATAAAATCTGAATATACTGGTCATTTATTAAGTTATTTGATTTCAAATTGCATTTTATATACATCTTTTCTTCATTTACCATGCCAAGAGCATCACAAAGGCTACCTTCACTTCAGACTTTAAACTCACTGCAGTTCATTGATGCTCTCAGCTCTGATAGTGATTCTGATATCCAGGAAGATATGATAACATTACAAAGATACATCAATCTTAGTAGAAGATATCCATCACAGTACATGTATACAATGAATGATTTACAAAAATTATAATCTGAAAGGTTTTGAAAGCTATGTAGGACCACACATGAATCATTTGAAAAATTGGTTGCACAAATTAAAGATGATAAAACCTTTCAAAACTCATCACAATCCTTCCATCCAATTGACTGTGGCACTATCAAGGCTAGGATCAAATGGCAATGGGGGTGCTTTGGGAAAGATTGGAATGTTATTTGGAATTAGCCATGGGGCTATTGTGTTGTACACTTAAAGAGTGATCCAGATATTAATGAAGTTGAAGCGCAAAGTGATTGTGTGGCCAACAATAGAACAACAAAGAGAGATGTCTCAAGTAATGCAAGCAGAAGGCTTCCCTGGGTGCATTGGGTTTATTGATGGGAGTTTCATACCATTATCACAATGTTCCTCCAATGTTGGTGAAGCCTATTTTGATTGCAAAAAGAGGTAAGCTGTTGAATTTTCATTATTTATTTCATTTTTACTGATTGTTTAAAATTAAGGTATTCTATGTCAATACAACTGGCTTGCAATATCAACAAATAGTTTACTGCTCTACATGTTGGTTGTACTGGGTCACTTCATGATTTGAATGTCTATCAACATATGAAAATAGAACAAACACCTCAAGAGTTTTATGAAAAGGATCAGTACTTACTTTCTGATTCAGAATATGCAAGCTCTCCTTGGGTTGTTCCGGAATATAAGGGAGTTGTTGCACAGAATGAAGACAACCATTCTTTCAATTACTGTCTAGAAAAATCAAGGGTCAGAATCAAGAATGCAATTGAAATTTTGAAGGGGTGGTGGTTTTCTATAAGGGAAATGTGAAATAAAATGAGAAATAAACATGAAATTGAATATTTTGTTAGTTGGGTTGTTTCTTGCACAATTTTACATGATATGTTAGCACAAATTGGCAATGAATGGTTTGATCTATATGAGGATGATGATTCACCACATGCAGAAAATTGAGGGAGATGTGGTAAATATGTGTGGAAAACTTAAACCAATTAATTTGGAATGGAAAAATAGTCAATTGTGAATTTAATCAGGACCATTGATTTATGTACTTAATTAAATGGCATACAATGGAGTGGAGATGTTATTGGTAAAATAAAACTATTTAAAATTAATATTTTTTAGTTCTTTTTTGGTCCTGCATATTTCTTTCAAAGTACCCATTGACTTTTGAATTAATTTTGGTGGGGGTCATTTTCAAGAATTTGTCACCTATATTAGATGATTTATGGTTGATTTGAAAAGAACATCCAAAATGAGTTATTTTTTCATTATTGATTATTGCTTGAGGAGGGAATTTTGTATGATGAACCATTGTTGATGTCTTCCAAAGAATTTCCATAATGCCAGGTTTTTTTGAAAAACAAATCTCCATTTTCAATTTGGGGAAGTGCAAGCCATGTCCAGAGGGGGTTAAGACAGTTGGAAGGGGATAGAAATCTTTTTTTGATACAAAATAAAATATACCATAAATCCTGGAATTGATATTGTTTACATCTTGGTGTGGCTTATTGAAAAATCCATCTTGAGTGACAATGACATTTGTAAAAGACTTGAATTCTGCCATTTTATTGACAGAAGTCCATCTGAGTTGACTGAAATTTGGTAATTTGGCTGCTTACATTAATGACTTATTTTTATTTGCAGCTAATTTTGAAAAATGAGAGATTATTAAGTAAATGAATCCGTCATATTGATGAAGTTTGGTACATTGATTATTATTTGTTTCAATTTGATGAGGAGTCAAACCTGGCTTTCTGGAGTAAACACCTAAAAACTCTGTAATTAATCAGAAATTATTAAGATAATAAGCAAAAAAGATGACAATCACGCAGATTTGCCAGAGTCAGAACCAGGACAAAGCCCAATACCTTTCATAATGCCACCTCAGAGTTGCTTGTTGGTTTTAATTTCTTGTTGATTTTGAGATAAGGACATTAATGTCATGATGAGGCTTTGGAGAATTTGAGAGTGGCCAGAAGAATCATCAAAAGGGGTTATTTCATATATTATTACAGGTAAAAAGGGCTTTTTGGTTTTATCAATGAGTACATAAGGATGGGGTAGAGTGTTGCGTGATGGAAGTTTTAACCATGATGCATTGGCTGATTTCTTGTCCATTGAAATGGTTGAAAATTTCTTACAATCTGTGTTTGAATGGCCAAGGTGAGACATGATTTGTTTTGAATCATGGATGTGTTGTATTTGGCTTTGGGTGAGTTTTCTTTTGTCAGCCTGTGACTCAAATCCAGAGCACAAGCATGATAGCCAAATACCATAAATCAATGGTATAGCCAATATACCACCAAAACATGGAGCTGAGCCAAACCAGCTCAAAAGGTATCAAACGAAATAGGAAACTCACCCCTTTCCAAATATACAAGTCCCATCATCACAGAACAAAGAACAACAAAGTTATTCCTGCTCAAAGTTGTTTCTGAGCATAAACCTTAATTTTCACCTTTCATCCAAAATGAAGAGGGGGAGGCTTAACTCCATCAAATGGGTATTTAAAATGAAGATCCAAGTCAGGGCTATTCAATGGTACTAGCCAAATTGAGCTAGCACCAGAATTACAGAAGTTATGACCACAATAAGGTTAAATAAAGGTGATTAAAACATTCACCTCCCATCTAACTTCTACAGTTTTAGTGTGAGATACCTAAAGTGGGGTCTTTTTGGAAAGAGAACAATAGGGGCTATCTGATGGTGTCATCCATTTCCCCATGTCTCATCTAGAACAAATGTTATGGGGCACACAAGTTCCATACAGCTTTTGAGTAAAACATATATATGTACAAGAACTCTTGTACATGGCATAACTTTGCCATACTTAATGATAACCATATCAATTGAGGTACCATTTTGTAGAACAAATCAAGGGCTACAAAACAAGCCAGCTTTGAGCTTGATATTTCAAAAAAAAACAAATTTATGGCAGTTTTAAGCTAAAAATCCCACAATTAGACCAATACAGTCTTACTGGGAGATATTTGCCCATAAGTATGATTATGAGGTGTCAAGTAGACAAGGAAGCATTTTTATACTTCAATAACTCATAATTAATTCAATACTGGGGTCACATACAAGTTCTGCACAGAATTCTACGCGCCATACATGTCAGAAGAGGGCTCTGTGGTCCCCAGATGAAAGTTTTCACCCTGTATTGGTGGAAACTGCCAAGATGTGGTTTCAAAACCACATCTGAGCCCAATACAGAGCATACAGGCACTATGAAAACCACAAGACAGTACTTTGAAGTGAAAAACTCTTCACTTCCACTATGTGGATGGTCTAGAGGGCCATTCCACCCCATTTGAGGATAAAAGGAGGCCTTTCCTCCACCAGGAAAGGTTCCCTCATCCTGCTCTTGAATTCCTATGTAGTACAACTATCAAAAACAGCTATACTCTTGGAAAATAATCAGGTTATACTTTCAATTCTTAAGTATTGTAGCTCTTATTATAGTAATCCAACTTGTAAGACTGCACCCAGGGCTTTCAACAGCGCTCACCACCACTATTTCACAATAGTAAAGCCCTTATTATTCAATCTTAAAATTTGATTATCCATTATATACTTCTTTTAAATTAATTTTACCATGTCACAGTCATAGTTAAAGTTGTAAATAGCCTTATTACGACTTCATAATAGACTCAGCCTGACATTTTGGGGGACTGGCCATGTTTTCAAACCTTTTTGGACCTTATAAGTGAGTTTTGTCTCTTATTTGATTCATTCTTACACTTTTGTTTCTCTTGTTTAGGTGTAAATTCCATTAAAAAAATAATATATATCTTTTATTTATTTTTTGAGTGGTATATGCTGTATACCACTGTGTTTTCTTCTATTTTTTTCCTTGTTGCATGGTTGATTATAATTTAATTACCACAAAACCCTTATTTTCTGCATTTTTTAAATACTTAAACACAATGAGCCACTAATATAGTCCTTTTTTTAATTAGATAAGGGCACCTCTTACCGTAAAACTAACTGTTGAGGCATGGTTGGGTACATTGTTAATTTCAATTACCCTCTTACATAACCACCTTTTCAGATTATACTTTCTAATTAAAAGTTAATCTGTGAGATGCTGGTATAAAAACAGTGGGACAGATTTCTGTAAGCTGTATTTCTGGAGTGGAATTGTTAATTCAATTACACTGTCATAATATAGAAATATATTGCCCAGAGGCCATTCATAGACATGAAAACAGCATTTTAAGAAGTCTTAACTGACAATAAGCCCTTTTTTCTTGTCTGATTCAGTGGAAGAAAACTACATCCCACTAGAGACCCAGTCAAAGGCCAACACACCAGTGACACCCTCAGAACCAGAGGGCAGAAAGGGAAAAGGAAAGAGGCACAGTGAAGGCCTTATAACAGCTAAAAAGTGGAAACCCATTTCCACTCACAGTAATAGAAAACCACAAAACTCTGCATCAATACAAGGTAAACCAACCTTAACAACTTGTACAGGGAAGATTACAGTCATTAACCCAGTTGTAACCTCTAAAGGTAAATTTCCAAAAGAAGCAGACAACAAATTTGTACAAGGCAAAGTCAGAGGTAAATACCCTAAGAACATAAGGTTTTTGACTGCTTGCAAAAACTGATATGTCACCTGTACACCTCAGAGACCTTGGTTTCCAAAGGCACCAGCCAGAGGACAGAGAAGGCTTGTCCAGAACCAGAAGACCTGGAAGAGGACACCTTGGACACAGTGGTGGATGGCAAGAAATTGAGGGAAATCATACCCACTCTGCCATTTACATTCCAATTCAGTAGAAACCTCAAAACAGAGGACTAGGAGGATATGGATCAAGTTCTTCAGCTCCACCAACTCCTCAAAGACCTTTTTCAATGGAGCATTGACAGAAAGAGGTTCAACCTGGCATCCCACTGGGCAGAACTTGGAGCAAGTTTCCAGAAGATCTGTCTCAAAGAGATAGACTTCAGAGACCTTATGGTAATCACCAAAGGTTGGAATCCCACCAGGCAGTTCAGACTCCTGGAGGTGAGGGCAAGCAGGATAAGGGAGAATCAAGCCACTATCCAAGCTATAGAAGAACAACTTACCCAGACAGGGAATACTAAGATTCCTTCAGGCTCACAAGGAGTAGACCAAACCAGCTCTCCAGTAGCTTCAAACAATTCAGGAACCAATAGATCAGTGGCCAAGAGTCACCATTCTTCACAATCCCAGGAAGTTTCCAGGAGAAGACAAGGATACAAGGGAAAAAACAAGACCACCTTCAACCAAAGGAAGAGAGAGTAAGACCCAATGATCCAGAAGCTGTTGGATTTGGTGAAAGAAGTACACAAGAGCCAGAAGTAGTTGTACATAACTCTAGAATCAGTAGTCCTATTAATAGAAATATTCCCCCCACTCATATTGAACATAATGTTATCACATCTGAGAGTAACTTAAACATTGATGCACTGTGGTTACAAATGTCCCAATATGATGAGAAAACTAAAAAGCAGTTTGCAGAACTTGAAGAAAGCCATGAGAGGATAGAATAATTAACAGCCTCCATGGACAAAATTGTTAAAACTCTTCAAGAAGGACATGCTCAATTGGGCAAAGCCTCTGAAGAAAGCAACAAAATACTGAATCTAGTATTTGAATAACAACACCACAGCAAAAGGGACAGGGATTGTCTGGATAAAGACATAAACAAACTGTTTGATGTCTACCATAACTTGAAGCCCCAACCACAAGGCCATGTTATGGATAATCCATATCACCAGGAGGACATAAAACCAGATGCCATGTTGGAAAATAAGCAAAGATCTCCATCTAAATACCAGGATGAAGATAATATGTCTTATTCTGAGAAGGAATCCTTAAAACAGCTCCCTGAGGCCTCAAGCTGGCCCAAATTCTCTGGTACAGGAGAATATGATTATATTGATGGACTCTTCATTGATGTACCAAGCATATCAGATTACCGGATTACAGCTAGACTTAATAAAGCATTTGAGGGCCATGCTAGTATTTGGTACACAGAAATGAAAGAAATCCATGGCAGGAGAAACTGGCCATGGTGGAAGAGTCAAATCATCCAAAAGTACAGCATTGGTACTTGGATATGGCAAAAGACAATGTCATTTGAAAATTATAAGTATTTGGTGGAAAAAGATCCATATGAATGGTGTCTTAGACAGTCTAAAAGACTTGAATACATTGATCTGCAAATGAACATTCAGATGAGGAATCACAAACTCCTGACACAAGTGCCAGGAGAACTAGAGCATGCAGTAAGATTCAGATGAAACCAAAATTGCACTCTAGATGACATTGGAAATACCTTACAAGATGTAAGGAAAAGAACAAATATAGGGAAATATTCCCCATATAAAAGCACTGGCTTCAAAGAGAAACAAACTTTCAGGGTAGAGTTTAAAGAAAAACCCAGAGAAAGAGTGGCAGAAGTGACTAAGAAGAAAAATCCTTGTCACAATTGTGGTTCAACAGACCACTATGCCAACAACTGTCCAAAGAAAAGAAAAAAGTCTATGCCATTGAGAAAGTCCCAGAGGAGGAATCCCCCACAGAGGATTCTGAATCAGACTCTATGGGAGATGCCATCAGAGAACAATCTGATGAAGAGGAAGACCCAAGAGAGGAATTTCTAGTGGAATACCAAGAGGAAACCCCACTAGAAATCCAGGAAATACAGTTGGAAGCAGGTATGCCACAGGAAACTGCCAATAAAAGCTTGTGCAAACATACACAGGATGCACAGACATTCCTGGTCACACCAGCCAAAGGAATGACATACATAAATGAGACAGCCACAAAAATGACTGTTTGAATTGACAATTATCAACAACCATTGATCATTGACAGTGGGGCACACTGCTCCATAGTGGCCAGAGAATATCTGGACAACCACTTCCCAAATTGTGAAAAACAGCTCTTTCCAACCAAGGCAAGGAACTTCAAAAGTGCTTCAGGGAAGATGACCTCCATTGGGAAAATTATCAAAGAGATAAGTATACCCCACAGGTGAGGGAATATCAGACTCAACCCAGAGTTTGTAGTGCTTGATGATTCCCACATCCGAGGGCTCTTACTGGGGACAGATTACCAGAGGATGTATAGTATTGATATTTACAATAGTAAAAACAGGCATATTACCATTGGTACCAACAAGGAAAAGAAATTTTCACTTGATATATACCAAATATCTTCCCAGGATCCACTGTAAGAACTACTTAATGAATTAAGAGAGGGAAAGTTCAGCACTACCCTCACCAGTAAACAGAAACTAAGTTTGATGACCTAGAAATGGATGTCATCAGAAAGATTGGACACAATGAAATAGTGGAGATCACCACTCCTGTCCTGATCACCTGGAATGATGGCAAATATAGAATGTGTGGAGATTTCAGAGTGCCGAA
Source organism: Austropuccinia psidii (assembly GCA_023105745.1). Classification (NCBI taxonomy): domain Eukaryota; kingdom Fungi; phylum Basidiomycota; class Pucciniomycetes; order Pucciniales; family Sphaerophragmiaceae; genus Austropuccinia; species Austropuccinia psidii. Next base: position 21,737,477 of record JALGQZ010000016.1, read on the forward strand.
AAACTACACAAAAGCTGCCAGGTACCCTATACCTAGGATACCTCATGCCTGAGACAAACTGGCAAAAGCCAAATACAAAACCAAAATGGATTGTATGAAAAGTTTTCACCAGAATGGAGTTAAGCCAAACTCCATGAAATTACTCAGAATCCTATGCCATATGAGCATATATGAGTACATCAGGATTCCATTTGGAATCAAAAATGCACCAGCCCACTTCCAAAGGATGATGGACACAATATTTAAAGAAGAGATATTGGAAGGCTGGATGGTATTATATACTGATGACATCATTATATACTAAGAAAAATGGGAAGACCATGTGTGGTAAACAGACAGAGTGCTATGTAAATGCACACCCATTAATCTGAAAATCTCACTTAAAAAGTGCAATTTTGGCCAACAAGAGTTACTAGCTCTAGGACATAAAGTCTCAGGTCTTTGTCTGGCCATAGACCAGAACAAAGTAGCAGCAGTACTGCTAAAACCAGTACCAAAGAACATCAAAGAGATGAAATCTTTCCTAGGGTTTGCTAGCTACTACAGAAACCACATCAGAAACTTTGCCCCCATAACTAGTAGTCTGTACAAGTTATGTTCAAAAGATGTAGTCTTTGAAATTACCAAGGAAAGGAGGGATGCATATGAGTGGATCAAAAATGAACTCACTAATGCACCTGTGCTCATCTTACCTGACTTTGAACTACCATTCAAGTTATAAATAGATGCAGCATGTAGCTGAGGCTTAGGGGCAGCCCTTCACAAGAGACAAATTCTGGATGATGAACCAAGAGAGGGAGTGATATGCTACAACTCTAGGAAACTGAAATATTCAGAAGCCAGGTATGGGGCAACCCAGACTGAATGTATATGCTTAGTCTGGGCTCTAGAGAAACTCCACTCTTATTTGGAGGGTGCAGTCTTTGAAGTCTACACAAACTGCACAGCCTTGAAGTATTTACTGAACATGAAGACTACCAATAGACACATGTTGAGGTGGCAAATAGCCATCCAAGAGTATAGGGGCAATATGACCATCATATACAAAGAGGGTAAAAGTCATACCAATGCAGATGGCCTCAGAAGATGGCCACTGTACAAAGTCAAAAGAAAACCAGCTTATGACCCTGAAGTAGCAGCCAAGATCCCTATCCATTTCATGGGAATAGATAGGAGGAAAAACTTCAGATTTTCTGAATGGGCACCAGAAATTGGTACCCCAAAAAGTGGAGACACTGATTCAGAAAGAACAGAAACTCCAATACTGGGAATAGGCTCCTCAGAACTGCATAATGAATTCTTCAATGGAGTGATGAAGACATATGTCAAACACAAACAGTGTGGCATATTGTTGCAACTCCTTCAACAAAAATACAGGAGCCCAGAACTGGAATACCAGTTAGAGGAACCCTGGTTGAGGGACTATAAGGATAAAAGGTTTTTCCTTATAGATGGCCTGCTCTACCATAGAGAAAAGCACACTATTGCACTCACCATAGTAAACAGGGACCATATATCCTTTATCCTATAAGAATGCCATGACTGCCCCTATATGGGACACATGAGTGAGGACAGAACCAAGGAGAGGGTAGCAAGCACAGCTTGGTGGCCCAAATGGGAAAAAGAGTTGAGTGAATAAATCAACACTTGTAAAAAATGCCAAAAGGAAAATAGAAAACATGGGAAGAAGTATGGGTTACTTCAACACATAGAAGAACCCAAGCACTCATGGGAAACCATCAACATGGACTGGGTTACAGGACTTGTACCAGGAGGCAAAGAGAACTTCAATGCTTGCTTGATCATAGTTGATAGGTTCAGCAAGAGTGTGAGGTGCCTACCATGTCACAAAGAGGATACAGCCATGGATACTGCACTGTTAATTTGGAATCACATAATATCTACCTGTGGGGTCCCTAAGATTATCATTAGTGATAGGGACCCACAATTCACATCAGGATTATGGACCAACCTCTGACATTCTGGGTACTAAACTTTCTTTTTCTCCAGCTTAACATCCACAAACAGATGGATTAGCTGAAAGGATGATCCAAACAATGGAAGACATCCCTAGAAGATTCTATGCCTGTGGCATGGAATATAAGGACCATGAAGGTTACACCCATGACTGGGTTACCCTGCTACCAGAAGCCCAGCTGGCCTATAACACAAGCCAGCACTCTACCACAGGAAAAACACCTTCACCAGTAGAGAAAGGGTGGAATCCCCTATTGCCTGTGGATCACTTGGAGAAAAATATTCTGACCATCCACCCCACAGCCAAAGACTTCCATGATATGCGGAAAAAGGCTTGTGACACAGCTGCCAAATGCAAAGCCAAGGAAAAGGAATATAATAAGCAGAGGTGGGACAAATCACACATAGAGCCTGACTTTAAGGAAGCCAACCAAGTGTTAGTGTTTACACTGAACTTTAATAATCTCAAAGGACCTAAGAAAATGAGATACTCATTTTTAGGGCCCTTCACTATCATTAAATTGATAGGAAAAAATGCAGTGGAAGTAAAACTCACAGAAGAATTTCCTAGGAAACACCCAGTCTTTCCAGTGCATTTAGTCAAGCCATACTTCCAGACAGAGGAGGAAAGATTCCCCTCCAGGAAGAAAAATCCCACCCCACCAGAGATAGTGGAAGTGGAAGACTCCCCTGGGCCAGTGAGGAAAATCATCAAGGCCAGGAAGATCAGACTTAATGGTAAAGACCATAGACAATACTTGGTCAGATTCAAGAAGCAGACAGCTCATAAAGACAAATGGTTGGAAGAAGATGCGATACCAGATAGGAATGTTCACTTGAGAAATTTCAGAGCCTCTAGGAGGACTTAAAAGTCTCATAGATGATGAGCCTTTTTTAGAGGGAGGGTATAGAAGACAAGCATGACAGCCAAATACCATAAATCAAGGGTATAGCCAATATACCACCAAAACATGGAGCTGAGCCAAACAAGCTCAAAAGATATCAAACAAAAGAAAAAACTCACCCCTTTCCAAATATACAAGTTCCATAATCATAGGACAAATAATAACAAAGTTATTCCAGCTCAAAGTTGTTACTGAGCATAAACCTTAATTTTCACCTCTCATCTAAAATACGGAGGAAGAGGCTTAACCCCATCAAATGGGTATTCAAAATGGAGCTCTAAGTAAGGGCTATCCAATGGTACCAGCCAAACTGAGCTAGCACCAGTATCACAGAAGTTATGGCCAAATTCAGGCCAAATGAGGGTGAATAAAATATTCACCTCATCTAACTTCTGCAGTTTTAGTGTTAGATACCTAAAGTGAGGTCTTTTTGGAAAGAGCCCAATCAGGGATATATGATGGTGCCATTCATTTTCCCATATCTAATCTAGAGAAAGACCTATAAAGCAAACAAGCCCAATACAGCTTTTTGCCTAAAACACACATATGTACAAAACTCTTGTACATGGTATAGCTTTTCCATATTTAATGATAACCATATCAAATTAGATACCATTGTGTAGAGCACATACGGGGCTACACATTGAACCAATTTTGAGGTTGATATCTCAAAAACGGACAACGTTATTGCTGTTTTAAGGCCAAAATCTCACAGTTTGGCCAATACAGCCTTACCATGGGATAATATCCCATAACCATGATTATGAGGTGTAAAACTGACAAAGAAGCTTGTTTTTACTTTAATACCTCATGGTTCATTGAATAATGGGGTCCCATACAGGTTCTGTACAGCATTCTACATGTCATAAACATCAGAATCAGCCTATGTGGTCCCCAGATCACAGTTTTCACCCTGTATTGGTGAAAACTGCCCAGATGTGGTTTGAAAGCCACATCTGAGCCCAATAAAGGCTATAAAGACCTTTTGAAAGCCACAAGGCTTTCCTTGAGAGTGAAAAATCTTCACTTTCTCTATGTGAAAAGGTCTAGCAGCCTTTTCACCCCATTTCAGGATAAAAGGAGGCCTTTTCACTGCCAGAAAAGGAATCCCCATCCTTCTCTTAAATTCCTACATAGTACAACTGTCAAAAACAGTTATACTCTTGGAAAATAGCAGGTTATACTTTAAGCTTAAGTATTGTAGCTCTTATTATAGTAATCCAACTGGTAAGACTGTACCCAGGGCTTTCAGCAGGGCTAACTACCACTATATCATTATAGTAAAGCCCTTATTATCTTATTTTCAACCCTTATTACAATCAACAATTTTTTTTGTTACCATTTTTACCATGTCACAGTCATAGTTAAAGCCTTCAAATACAATTATACACCATTATCATTGACTCAGCCTGACACTTATACTCCATGCCATATGCACATAATCTTCTGATGATGTCCTCCATTGTCTGGATCATCCTTTCAGCTAAACCATCTGTATGTGGATGATAAGCTGTAGAAAATGCAAGTTTTGTTCCAAGCATGTCATAAAGGTTTGTCCAAAATTCTGATGTGAATTTTGGGTCCTCATCACTAATGATGATTTTAGGGATTCCACATGTGGAGATCACGTTATTCCAGAATAACAAGGCTGTATGCATAGCTGTGTCTTCCTTGTGACATGATAGGCACCTTACACTTTTACTGTACCTAAAAGCTATGACCAGGCAAGAATTGAAGTTTTCCTTGCCTCCTGGGACTAGTCCTGTGACCCAGTCCATGTTGATGGTTTCCCATGGGTGTTTGGGTTCTTCTATATGTTTAAGAAGCCCATATCTCTTCCCATGTTTTCTGTTTGCCTTCTGGCATCTTTCTCAAGTTTTTATGTATTCACTCAACTCTTTTTACCATTAGGGCCACCCACCTATGCTTGTTACCCTTCCTTTGGTCCTGTATTCACTCATCTGTCCCAAACAGGGGCAGTCATAGCATTCTTTCAGGATCAGGGATATGTGGTCTCTATCTATCACTTTGAGGGAAATAGTATGCTAATTTCTATGATATAGTAGTCCATCTATAAGGAAAAATTTACTATCCTTATAGTCCCCCAACCAGGGCTCCTCTAACTAGGATTCCAGTTCTGGGCTCCTGTACTTCTGTTGAAGGAGTTATAACATTATGCTACACTGTTTGTGATTGGCATAAGTTTTAGTGACTGAACTGAAAAATTTATTATGCAGTTCTGAGGAGCGTATTACCCATATGGAAGTTTCTGTCCCTTCTGGTTCAGTTTTATAACTGCCTGAGGTAATAAATTCTGGTGCCCATTCAGAAAATTTGAAATTCTTTCTCCTGTCTATTTCCATGAAATGGATAGGCATCTTTTCAGCTACTTCAGGGTCATAAGCTTGATTGCTTTTGACATTATCCAGTGGACATATGAATTGATGTGGCTTTTGCCTTCTCTGTATATGATTTTCATCTTACCTCTATACTCTTGGATGACTATTTGCCACCTCAACATGTGTCTATTTGTAGTCTTCATGTTAAGTAAAGACTCCAAGGCTGTGCAGTATGTGTAGAATTCAAAGACTGCACCCTCCAAGTAATAATGGATTTTATCTAGAGCCCAGAAGATACATAAGCATTAAGTATGAGTGGCTCCATACCTGGCCTCTTAATCTTTCAATTTCCTGGAGATGTAGCATATTACTCCCCTCCTTGGTTCACCATCCACAATTTGTCTTTTGTGAAGGGCTGCTCCTAGGCTTTGACTACAAGCTGCATCTATATATGACCTGAATGGTAGTTCAAAGTCAGGGAATATGAGGCAAGGTGCATTAGTGAGTTCATATTTTATCCTCTCATATGCATCCCTCCTTTCCTTGGAAATCCCAAAAACTAAATCTTTTAAACATACCTTTTATAGACTACTAGTTATGTGGGAGAGGTTTTCTATGTGGTTTCTGTAGTAGCTAGGAAACCTAAGGAAATTTTGCATCTCTTTGATGTCCTTTGGAACTGGTTTTTGCAGTACTGCTGCTGTGAGCCTGTGAGGTATATATGACATACCCATAAGGCCACAAATAGCTTTATATACAGCTGATTTACTCTTGCACAGACTTTTCAGCTGGAATTAAAATAAAAATAACAAAAAATAAGTATAAGTTTTTCTTGGATAAACAGAGTTATAGTTATTGTGTCAGTTTTGGATTCTAAACCAAAAATAAGCTAGGGTACACCCATAGGGTATGATACCCAAAAATGCTTATTTCTTAAGTTATTGGAAGATTTAAGAATCTTACAGTACTAATGTAACTTTTTTAACATTTTTTTAAAATTGTTAAGTTTAAGCTTAAATAAGCTTAAATTTAAATTTGCATAAGGTTTATGCAAACTTACCAAAATTTTGTTAAAATTGAGGTGTTGTGTATATTTACTGAATTGGCTAAGAATTTGCCATACAGAATGTGAATCCTGGGTGAGATCAATTTAAAAGTGTTTAAGGCAATAGTATGGATTTAAATAAATAAAACGGCAAAATCCACACAAAAAGGTGGGACAAAGGAAAAAGACCAAACAGAGCTGGGGTACCCAGCTTTTTGGATCTGCAAGGATTAAATTAAGGTTGTCCACCTGTATTGGAGTATTTTCAAACTTATGTAAGCCTTAATATTAGACTTTGATCCAACCTTAAAGTTTAAACTGGCTTTATCCCAATTTGGACAGGAATTTCAAGCTTCCAAAGGGTAAATCCCAGTATGCAAGCTTGAAATTAAAGCTTTGAGAGCTTTCAAAGCTTAATTAAGCTTAAAAATTTGAATTTACAAGTATCAAAACCTAATCAAAAGTTAAGTTTCAGTGTGTATTGCCATTTTACATGGAAAAATAGCAATAACTTAAAAAATTAATTAAAAATCCAAATCTTAATTGATTTGCTTGAATTTTCACACAGCTTACAATTCAATGTTATCTATGTATACATCAAATTTTAAGTATCTTTTATAAACAGGTTCTATTGGTAATTAGCCTTGAAAATTATTCTTCTAATTATACTTAGAGAAAATTAAGATTTACTTAAGAATTAATTAAAAATTGAGTTAAAGAGATTTTTACTTGAAACTTTATTTTTAAGTTTTTCATGTGATTACCTTTAATATAAATAAACTTATTTCATATTAAAACTTAAAATAATTAACTTAAATGAGGATTAAAGTTACTTGGAGTTAAGAATAACACCAGTAACTTTGAATTGAAATTAAAAATAAATTACCTTACGTTAAGAACTTTATTTTTAAGCATGGTTTTCAGTTTTGACCCAAGCACACCCTTTATATCTATGATGAATCATGAGGGATTCTCTGCAGACATAAAAAGAGTCTATTCATCATTGCTTTTGTCCATAAAATTCAATCTAATCCAGTTATATTAGACATTTAAACAGGTAAAGATTTATTATATATAAAGTCTTATTATCAAAGTATTTCTTAAGTATTTTATCCTTTATAAATCTTCAATCAAAGAATTGAAATCATAGAGATTAGAGTATTGTTGTAATAACCAATAATATGTTTTATTTTATAAAATTATTGTCTTAAAATATCTTTTGAAATCCACAAATTCCTCTTAAAAATTCTTCAAATCATATTTTTATTATAAAAAATTGTTTTATATTTCAAAATATTTATTCTTAGTGTGTTCTTAAATTATAATAATTATTTAATATAATAACTGTTGTATTTGACTTGTTGTATTAATTATATATTATAAGTAAGTTTCTCTCTAAAATTCTGTAATTTTTTTTATCTATTATTAGTTTTTTTATATAGAACTTGTTCATAAGAATTATATCTACAAAGTGTGTTTTATAATTACTTTCTATATAAATAATATTTATATTATTTATAAGTGGTTAAATATTTATATTTTCCATGTATAATTGTCTCATTAAGAGTTTTACACTTCCTATTGTTATAACTGTCAGTCACTATAACAATAATAGAATAATTATTAATGTTTTCTATGTTTGTACAATTTTGCTTGAGCAACCAATGACCTCCCAGGTGCATGAGATGGAGTGTCATCTGGCCTTTTCCAATGATTGAGATAATGAGAGGCAGGGAAAGTAGATTAGTGTAGGACCCAAGGAAAGGCAATATTAAACTTAAACACTCTCATTCCTATATGGTAAAGAATATCCACTTGGGAAATCAAGTGAGGACAATCTAGACCACCTTCTTCTTCAACTTCCAAAGCCAAGTACTCATATATTTTGCATAATGTTGGCTGTCCTACCATTTTTAACACGAATTCAAAAACGAACTTCAGAAACCCAGGACAAACTAGATTTAAAAAAACAAAGCGTATGATACCTTGTAAGTTCCACAACTTAGCTTGGAGGCCAAACCAAAACCCTTGAAGTGAAATTGAGCTTTTATGGTGATCAGGAGAAAGAATATCTGCAAAGCTAATTCATTTACAAATCAATGAAAAAAGTATGCTGGTGTGCTCTAGGAGACAAAATGCACCACGTACTCTAGGTAAGTCAATTTTGAGGGATCTACGGTGGTGCTGATGGGGTTATGGTGGCTTGGGTGGAGTGGTGTTGAGTTGGACTCAATTGATAGGGGGTGGATTCCAGGAAAAGGAGTTTTATAACTCATGATGAGTTCTTGACTGCCTCTGTAATGTTTGATTATCCAAAATCCGTTCAAACGCCTTGCCAAATCAGAAACCTGATTGAACTCAAGAAAGGAAATGCCAAGCCTGCATCGACCAATATACGATCCAAGTGGAGAATCTGGTGGCAAGTCAGATCTGCAATCAGGATTTGGCTAAGAAAAAACAAATTAAAGTTTGATTAGCTGTCTACCTGGGACTGTAATGAAAAATCACAGAATAATAAAATAATAATAGTCAAAACAAGTTATGCATCTCAGAACCAAGGGGTGCAATGAGGGAAGACAAGCCTTTGATGAGATAATGAGTAAAATGTAAAAAAAGGGTTTAGTGCTTTAAGGTTTCAAACTGCAAGATAAGGAGCAAACTGACGATTAAGGAACACATATAAGGCCTCCACAGTGCCTTGAAATGCTAAATTGAGGATTTGATTGAGGGAGGTGATGTGATGGTGTAATCTGATTTGATCTATTCCTTTAATTTAAGTTCAAATTATGTGATAAATGTGCTTTATAGTTTAAATTCATCTTGTGCATCTCTCTAATAGAAAGTCAATTGAAAATTATTGTGAGATGATTGGGGACGACTTGAATTGATTAGCAAGATAAGAAATTATTAGTATCCCAAAATTCAAATTGGTAGTGATATAAAGGAGCGATTCCAATATCAGAAAATGTTTCTTGAGTTCTTCGTTTGACATAATGAAATAAGAGCTAGTTATAATACAAAGATAGATCAGTTTATATATCTTGAGAGGATTTGAAATGATAAATAGATAGACTGACTGACCTGATGGAAGGAACGCAACTATCGATCTAGACGTGTTTGATGATGGCCAAATGAGGGTGATGGTGTAATGAGTAATAGGAAAAGAGCCTGACAACTGTGAAGACAAATTTCAGCCGTAAAAAAAGTGATTACAAAAAAATTTAAAAATTAAGAATGATCTAAGATTGAGAATTGATAAGTAAGTGCATAGCCAGAGCTCCCAAACAGATACATACCCTAATTTAGTGATACATAATAAGGCATATGCATAAGAAAAATACACAATAATGCATCTGAAAAAATAAAGAATAACGAAAAAATGAAGAATTAAATGTTAAATATTAAACAAATCATAAATTTATCATTAAAGAAAGGCAAATATTGAAAATTAAAAATTATTTAAATATCAAATAAATAATAAATTGTTCATCAAGAAGATTTACTAAAAGTAATTATTAAAAATGAAAAATTCAATTAGTAATGAATTTGTCATAAAAATTGATAATAAGTAATACATTAAAAAATCACCAATTCAATGAATAATAAAATGTGATAATAAAAAGAGACAACGAATTAGTTAAAAGTTAATCCTCATCAATACATAAACAATACATAAATAAATATAAAAAATTAAAAAAGAATACATATCATGAAAAATTAATTGGAAGCAGTTAAGAACCAAAAATCAGTAATTCATAAGGTATGAACAATATAAAAAGGATCATAAATGATTGAAATACAATGGTAAATGAACAATGAACAAATCAAAAAAATAAAAAATAAAACAAAAGACAATGAAAAATAAAAGAATAATAACTAAATAACTAGTAGCTCATATAAATTATGAATGTATTTGTAAAATCTCAATGATTCAATTATAAATATTCAAAAGTGGCTCATGAACAACAAAAAATAATAAATGAAAGAAATAAATAAACAAATAAAACATAAAAATTGCATCAAAAATGATAAAAATAAAGAATTGAATTAATAATGAAGCTCTTTATTTATCAGCAACATTAAAAAAAACAAAAATTAACACAGAAGCAATAATCAACATGACAAAATTACCAATTTCAAGTATGAATTACTTATTTCAATTGATTAAAATCAATTTTGTGAAATAGTATGAATCAAATTAAATAAGATTAAATTATATTCCATTCATTTCAATTTATATAATTAATCCTCATTATAATTCATTCCTTTTGATTATAATCAATAACTATTGATTTTGATTAATTAAGATTGTATATAATAAGTCACTATTGAGTTCAATTAATTAAGTCCGATAATAATAAGTTAAAATTGATATTAATTAATTCAACTTCATTCTAATCAATTTTTATTGATTAGAATTGTTTAATACAGATTATAATCAATTATAATTAATAAGAATCATTTTTAATGAATTGTAATTAATTATCATTGTATAAAATAAATTTTAATAATTGACAATTATTTATAATTATTCATCATTAATGGAATATGAATTTAGATCATTTCTTAATAATTTCGATCAATTTAAAGATAATTTGATTGAATTTCAAATGAACCAACTATTTTTTTAATAGATCTGAATTACATTTAATATTATTTCCTTCATGTTACCTTTTATTTAGTTTTCATCAATTTGAATCAAGTTTCAGACCTTTTCCTTTTGAATTTAGTTTCTTAAATTTATATAACTTTGCCATAAAAAAATTCAAAGAATAATTATAAATACTGACTTAAGAAGTTGTAAATATATCATAATAGGACTTTCTTCTTTATTCATGCATATCAGTGAAATTTCTGCATTATTTGCAATGCTGACTTTTATGCTTTACATTTTCACTCCTCAAAAGCTGTAACACATGGGAACAGTAGACATTTTCCCAGATAATGAGAATAAACCACATAGAATTATGGGTTTGATTACTAGGTGAAATAATAAGACACTCTAGAAAAATGAGCTTCAGTAATATCAATTACTACTCTCTGCCAAATGAACACCTTTATCAGTAACATTTTTGAACTTTCCCAATCCCTGATTATACTTGCTATAAGACAAAGCTAGTTTATTTTCAATGTGGAATTATAATCCCAGCCTAGTATTGTTTTCAAATCCTTTTTCCACAAAAGTCTTCAATGTTTGGTGTCCATGCTCCCTTGGCTTCCAAATTATCTCACAAACACCATATACCTTTGAGAATTCTATTCCACATTTGTAGCTTGGAAACACAAAAGACCCTCCTTTAACCCCATGTGATTCTTTGTTTTTGACCAAATTAAATTTTTCTAATTCTACTGGCATCCATATTCCATAGGAATAATTTGAGAAATCTTCATCCTTGTGATAATGATTATGAAAGTTCCCAAAGGTAAAAGTCATATTGGTTGAAAATTGATGAGACTTGATGGACTCTTGATGTGTCATTTCTCCAAAGCTACTGGCCCCAAAGGATTCCAATTGTCTGTGGGATTATTCAAAATCCTTGTTTGCAATTAATTGGAACCTGTTTCCTACAAATAGATCTATTGATTTTACCTCCTCTGTCAGGGTGAGTCTATGTAGTAGCTTAAAAATAGTAAATACAAGCTAGCACTATGACTGTGACACACAAAAAATAAATAATAAATGAAATCTTCAGGTCCTACTGCTATGTGGTAACAGTGGTGATGAGTCTATTGAGGACCTGGGTTGCAATGCTCTAATATCTTTGACTGTAAAGAAACACTACAATAATTATATTTTAATTATATCAATATAATCCTAAGAGTACTACTGGTATAAGACAGTTTTACTACGTAAGGATGCTAATTCATGATAAGATGAGTCTTTTTCAGTGAGGAAAGACCTGCTTTTATCTCCTCTGAGGACTGTGAGAGACTGGTAGGCTCTTCACACGTCTACAGAGTGAAAATTTTCACTCTGGAGGCTGGGTTGTGGTTCTGTACCATCAATTCTGACGTCAGCATAGTCAGAATGGTGGTTTTTGGACCACAAATGATCATTCTGGATCAATACAGGGTGAAAAAACTCTTCACAGGCCACGTCAGCACCATTGTGACGTGTCCAGAGTGTCTGGATGACTAATATTAGTCATTCTGGGCGGGTTTAAGCTTTAAACAACCATTATTTTAAGTATCAAGCCAGTACTGGTTGGTACAGGTTTGGTACAGACCAGTATTGGTCAAAATACTTCCAACCAAGATATCTTGGTCATTTTTTGAGATATCAAGAATCCAAGAGCACAGAATTGAAGGGCTTAATGAGCTCTTCAATTTGGTATGCTTCATGTTTACCCTTCTCTCAAATAGCAAAAGTTATAAGGGTTTTAAGTTTTTGGATGTATTTTTGTACATCAGTATGAGGCTTCAAAAACTTCCATGCCAGATATCTTCTTCAATTTGGAAGATATCTGTATTCTGATGATACAGTTTTGTAGGGCTTGATTAGCTCTACAGTTTGGTATATTACACTGTACAGTTGTATGAGTGTATACCAAAGATACAGGGGTTTGTTTACTTTCTTGTTTTCAGAATATCTGTATTTCTGGTTGTTAAACCTTTGAACCAAGATCCCTCAGTCAATTTAAGAGATACAGAGGTCTAATGTATCTCAAATTAAAGCTCTTGTTTATATCTTTAATTTGGTTATACTTTTGTACAGTTTTGTACAAGCCCTCTTTGACTTTCAGGGGGGTCTTGGTTTTGAAATAAAGGTCATATGGTATCTCCAGTTGTAGTGGTGTTACAACAACATGGATGATATCATTGTGTAGCTCTCTATGTGAGCTTTAAGAAAAATACCATTTTGGTATATAATAACTTAAATATGCATAAGTTAGATGAGAGGTGAAAATAAGGGTTTTGCTTATTTGGTCTTATCATTGATAGGGCATATCTTTGTCCTTTCTTATTATATTTGAGGAGGTTTCCTCTTCATAACTTACTTGTATTGGCTATATTTGTCCCATACTCCTCATACCATTACTTATGGTATGTTGGATGTCATGCTGGTGCTCTGTTTTGAGTCACAGGATGACATCCTCAGTCATTTCATTATATTTGACTCTATTCTCTGGGACTTTGAGGTCAATTTTGATGGGTTTGTATCTTCCAAATGCCTCTTTGTCTTGATATTTCCTCCATCCATAAGCTATCATTTTACCCCCTTGAGCTCCATGATCATTTATATTCCCATACACACTACAGGACTTCTTCAGCCAATGCGCCATCTTCTGAAATTCTCAATCAAGTCCAAATTGAGTTCATCTTCAAAGAAGGTGAATGTAACAATGGCAAAAATATTGTGTTTTGTGGAAGAGTCAACAAAAATAAAACAATTTCCACCAAACATTTTAAAATTATCAAAAGCTAATTGATTCTGACTAGTAAGAAAATCATTGCTAAATATTATTGGTACTTTGAGATCTCTGACTTCATGGTAATAATAATCTTTTCTATTGGACATAACATTATCAATAATATTGCCTCTTGTTTATTCTTTCTTTGTCTATCTTCCAATCTTCTTTGAATTAAGTAATTATTTCTATGTGATTCAAAATTATTTCTATTTTTAATTGAAATTATTAATGAATTTATGATATAAAATACTTGAAATGTTTTAATAACAATTTAAATGATTGGCTGAATGATATTCTGGATAGCAAGAAAATGCTCTATTTATTTTGAAAAGATAATTCCTTTGGAAATTATTTCAACAGCTCATTATTCTCATGAGAAAAATATATTTTCATTAACTAGCAATAATTGGAATATATTTAATTCAAATTAAATTCATTACCATTATTTGGAATGACTTTGGATTAATTTGAGATAATTTCAATTGAGTCAATTTAAAGAAATTTCTTCTTACTTAATTTAGATGAAATTGAATTGAAATTGATTTAATTCAACTCAATTTAAATGAATCTGAATTAATTCAATTCAAATTAAATGAATGTGATTGAATAAATACAGATTAAACAAATCAATTTAAATTGATTCATGTCAAATTAATATTTATTAAATTAACTCAAATGAATTTTATTTTAATGAATTAAATTAAGATTAATTTGAATCAATTCAATCAATTTAATTGAAATTAAATTGAATTAATTAAATTCAATTGAAATTAAATTGAATTAATTAAATTCAATTGATATTGAATTGAATTAAATCCATTTAATTCAAATTAAATTGAATTAATTGATTCCAATTGATATCAAATTGTATGAAATCAATTTAATTCAAATCAAATTGTATGAAATCAATTTAATTCAAATCAAATTGAATTAAATCAATTTAATTCAAATCAAATTGAATTAAATCAATTTAATTCAAACCAAATTGAATTAAATCAATTTAATTCAAATCAAATTGAATTAAATCAATTTAATTCAAACCAAATTGAATTAGATCAATTTAATTAAAATTGAATTGAATTAATTAAGTTCAACTGAAGTCAATTAGAATCAATTCATTCCAATTGAAATTAAATTGAATCAAATCAATTTAATAAAATTTAAATTGAATTAATTAAATTCAACTGAAGTCAATTGGAATCAATTCATTCCAATTGAATTAAATAAATTTAATTGAAATTAAATTGAAGTAATTAGATTAAATTGTGACCAAATTGAATCAATTCATTTCAATTGAAATCAAATTGAATCCATTTAATGCCATTAAGATTCAATTCAATGTAATCAATTACATTCAAATCAATTGAGATCAAATTGAATTATTTCAATTTGATTTTAATTAAATTGAATTATTTTAGTTCAATTGAAATCAAATTGAATTCATTCAATTGAATTTTGATGGAATTTGTAATAATCGATTTCAAATTCATTTACATTGAATCAATTAAATTCGTTTTAAACTAGTTGCAATTAATTAATAAAAATTAATTATGATTCAATTGATAAAAATAAATTCACATTAAACACAATTGAATCAATTCATTTCAAACTGAGGAATTGGATTTAATCCAATTAAAATCAACAAGACTTAAACTTATCCAATGGGAATAATACCAGTTGAATCAATTCAAAATAATTCATGTCAAATGAAAAATATTTGAATTCCAAATCATTTTTATTGAATTGAATTAAACTTAATTAATTTTGAATTCTAATTAATTTTGGTCAACTTTAATTTAATTCATTCTAATAGATTTCAATTGATTTTAATTAATTTCAAATTTCAATTAATTTAAATAATTTTAAATAATTTTCAATAATTTTAAGTTTTAATTAATTTTAATTAAATCTAATTAATTTTAATTCATTTGAATTCATTTTAATTAATTTGAATTAATTTTAATTAATTTTAAATAATTTTAATTAATTTTAAATAATTTTAATTAATTTTAATTAATTTTAATTAATTTTAATTAATTTTAAATAATTTTAATTAATTTTAAATAATTTTAATTAATTTTAATTAATTTTAATTAATTTTAATTAATTTTAATTAATTTTAATTAATTTTAATTAATTTTAATTAATTTTAATTAATTTTAATTAATTTTAATTAATCTTAATTAATTTTAATTAATTTTAATTAATTTTAATTAATTTTAATTAATTTTAATTAATTTTAATTAATTTTAATTAATTTTAATTAATTTTAATTAATTTTCATTAATTTTAATTAATTTTAATTAATTTTAATTAATTTTAATTAATTTTCATTAATTTTAATTAATTTTCATTAATTTTAATTAATATTAATTAATTTTCATTGATTTTAATTAATTTTAATTAATTTTAATTAATTTTAATTAATTTTAATTAATTTTAATTAATTTTAATTAATTTTAATTAATTTTAATTAATTTTAATTAATTTTAATTAATTTTTAATTAATTTTAATTAATTTTAATTAATTTTAATTAATTTTAATTAATTTTAATTAATTTTAATTAATTTTAATTAATTTTAATTAATTTTAATTAATTTTAATTAATTTTAATTAATTTTAATTAATTTTAATTAATTTTAATTAATTTTAATTAATTTTAATTAATTTTAATTAATTTTAATTAATTTTAATTAATTTTAATTAATTTTAATTAATTTTAATTAATTTTAATTAATTTTAATTAATTTTAATTAATTTTAATTAATTTTAATTAATTTTAATTAATTTTAATTAATTTTAATTAATTTTAATTAATTTAATTAATTTTAATTAATTTTAATTAATTTTAATTAATTTTAATTAATTTTAATTAATTTTAATTAATTTTAATTAATTTTAATTAATTTTAATTAATTTTAATTAATTTTAATTAATTTTAATTAATTTTAATTAATTTTAATTAATTTTAATTAATTTTAATTAATTTTAATTAATTTTAATTAATTTTAATTAATTTTAATTAATTTTAATTAATTTTAATTAATTTAATAATTAATTTTAATTAATTTTAATTAATTTTAATTAATTTTAATTAATTTTAATTAATTTTAATTAATTTTAATTAATTTTAATTAATTTTAATTAATTTTAATTAATTTTAATTAATTTTAATTAATTTTAATTAATTTTAATCAATTTTAATTAATTTTAATTAATTTTAATTAATTTTAATTAATTTTAATTAATTTTAATTAATTTTAATTAATTTTAATTAATTTTAATTAATTTTAATTAATTTTAATTAATTTTAATTAATTTTAATTAATTTTAATTAATTTTAATTAATTTTAATTAATTTTAATTAATTTTAATTAATTTTAATTAATTTTAATTAATTTTAATTAATTTTAATTAATTTTAATTAATTTTAATTAATTTTAATTAATTTTAATTAATTTTAATTAATTTTAATTAATTTTAATTAATTTTAATTAATTTTAATTAATTTTAATTAATTTTAATTAATTTTAATTAATTTTAATTAATTTTAATTAATTTTAATTAATTTTAATTAATTTTAATTAATTTTAATTAATTTTTAATTAATTTTAATTAATTTTAATTAATTTTAATTAATTTTAATTAATTTTAATTAATTTTAATTAATTTTAATTAATTTTAATTAATTTTAAATAATTTTAATTAATTTTAATTAATTTAATTAATTTTAATTAATTTTAAATAATTTTAATTAATTTTAAATAATTTTAATTAATTTTAATTAATTTTAATTAATTTTAATTAATTTTAATTAATTTTAATTAATTTTAATTAATTTTAATTAATTTTAATTAATTTTAATTAATTTTAATTAATCTTAATTAATTTTAATTAATTTTAATTAATTTTAATTAATTTTAATTAATTTTAATTAATTTTAATTAATTTTAATTAATTTTAATTAATTTTAATTAATTTTCATTAATTTTAATTAATTTTAATTAATTTTAATTAATTTTAATTAATTTTCATTAATTTTAATTAATTTTCATTAATTTTAATTAATATTAATTAATTTTCATTGATTTTAATTAATTTTAATTAATTTTAATTAATTTTAATTAATTTTAATTAATTTTAATTAATTTTAATTAATTTTAATTAATTTTAATTAATTTTAATTAATTTTAATTAATTTTAATTAATTTTAATTAATTTTAATTAATTTTAATTAATTTTAATTAATTTTAATTAATTTTAATTAATTTTAATTAATTTTAATTAATTTTAATTAATTTTAATTAATTTTAATTAATTTTAATTAATTTTAATTAATTTTAATTAATTTTAATTAATTTTAATTAATTTTAATTAATTTTAATTAATTTTAATTAATTTTAATTAATTTTAATTAATTTTAATTAATTTTAATTAATTTTAATTAATTTTAATTAATTTTAATTAATTTTAATTAATTTTAATTAATTTTAATTAATTTTAATTAATTTTAATTAATTTTTAATTAATTTTAATTAATTTTAATTAATTTTAATTAATTTTAATTAATTTTAATTAATTTTAATTAATTTTAATTAATTTTAATTAATTTTAATTAATTTTAATTAATTTTAATTAATTTTAATTAATTTTAATTAATTTTAATTAATTTTAATTAATTTTAATTAATTTTAATTAATTTTAATTAATTTTAATTAATTTTAATTAATTTTTAATTAATTTTAATTAATTTTAATTAATTTTAATTAATTTTAATTAATTTTAATTAATTTTAATTAATTTTAATTAATTTTAATTAATTTTAATTAATTTTAATTAATTTTAATTAATTTTAATTAATTTTAATTAATTTTAATTAATTTTAATTAATTTTAATTAATTTTAATTAATTTTAATTAATTTTAATTAATTTTAATTAATTTTAATTAATTTTAATTAATTTTAATTAATTTTAATTAATTTTAATTAATTTTAATTAATTTTAATTAATTTTAATTAATTTTAATTAATTTTAATTAATTTTAATTAATTTTAATTAATTTTAATTAATTTTAATTAATTTTAATTAATTTTAATTAATTTTAATTAATTTTAATTAATTTTAATTAATTTTAATTAATTTTAATTAATTTTAATTAATTTTAATTAATTTTAATTAATTTTAATTAATTTTAATTAATTTTAATTAATTTTAATTAATTTTAATTAATTTTAATTAATTTTAATTAATTTTAATTAATTTTAATTAATTTTAATTAATTTTATTAATTTTAATTAATTTAATTAATTTCAATTAATTTTAATTAATTTTAATTAATTTTAATTAATTTTAATTAATTTTAATTAATTTTAATTAATTTTAATTAATTTTAATTAATTTTAATTAATTTTAATTAATTTTAATTAATTTTAATTAATTTTAATTAATTTTAATTAATTTTAATTAATTTTAATTAATTTTAATTAATTTTAATTAATTTTAATTAATTTTAATTAATTTTAATTAATTTTAATTAATTTTAATTAATTTTAATTAATTTTAATTAATTTTAATTAATTTTAATTAATTTAATTAATTTTAATTAATTTTAATTAATTTTAATTAATTTTAATTAATTTTAATTAATTTTAATTAATTTTAATTAATTTTAATTAATTTTAATTAATTTTAATTAATTTTAATTAATTTTAATTAATTTTAATTAATTTTAATTAATTTTAATTAATTTTAATTAATTTTAATTAATTTTAATTAATTTTAATTAATTTTAATTAATTTTAATTAATTTTAATTAATTTTAATTAATTTTAATTAATTTTAATTAATTTTAATTAATTTTAATTAATTTTAATTAATTTTAATTAATTTTAATTAATTTTAATTAATTTTAATTAATTTAATTAATTTTAATTAATTTTAATTAATTTTAATTAATTTTAATTAATTTTAATTAATTTTAATTAATTTTAATTAATTTTAATTAATTTTAATTAATTTTAATTAATTTTAATTAATTTTAATTAATTTTAATTAATTTTAATTAATTTTAATTAATTTTAATTAATTTTAATTAATTTTAATTAATTTTAATTAATTTTAATTAATTTTAATTAATTTTAATTAATTTTAATTAATTTTAATTAATTTTAATTAATTTTAATTAATTTTAATTAATTTTAATTAATTTTAATTAATTTTAATTAATTTTAATTAATTTTAATTAATTTTAATTAATTTTAATTAATTTTAATTAATTTTAATTAATTTTAATTAATTTTAATTAATTTTAATTAATTTTAATTAATTTTAATTAATTTTAATTAATTTTAATTAATTTTAATTAATTTTAATTAATTTTAATTAATTTTAATTAATTTTAATTAATTTTAATTAATTTTAATTAATTTTAATTAATTTTAATTAATTTTAATTAATTTTAATTAATTTTAATTAATTTTAATTAATTTTAATTAATTTTAATTAATTTTAATTAATTTTAATTAATTTTAATTAATTTTAATTAATTTTAATTAATTTTAATTAATTTTAATTAATTTTAATTAATTTTCATTAATTTTAATTAATTTTAATCAATTTTAATTAATTTTAATTAATTTTAATTAATTTTAATTAATTTTAATTAATTTTAATTAATTTTAATTAATTTTAATTAATTTTAATTAATTTTAATTAAATTTCATTAATTTTAATTAATTTTAATTAACTTTAATTAATTTTAATTAATTTTAATTAATTTTAATTAATTTTAATTAATTTTAATTAATTTTAATTAATTTTAATTAATTTTAATTAATTTTAATTAATTTTAATTAATTTTAATTAATTTTAATTAATTTTCATTAATTTTAATTAATTTTCATTAATTTTAATTAATTTTAATTAATTTTAATCAATTTTCATTAATTTTAATTAATTTTAATTAATTTTAATTAATTTTAATTAATTTTAATTAATTTTAATTAATTTTAATTAATTTTAATTAATTTTAATTAATTTTAATTAATTTTAATTAATTTTAATTAATTTTAATTAATTTTAATTAATTTTAATTAATTTTAATTAATTTTCATTAATTTTAATTTTAATTAATTTTAATTAACTTTAATTAATTTTAATTAATTTTAATTAATTTTAATTAACTTCAATTAATTTTAATTAATTTTAATTAATTTTAATTAATTTTAATTAATTTTAATTAATTTTAATTAATTTTAATTAATTTTAATTAATTTTAATTAATTTTAATTAATTTTAATTGATTTTAATTAATTTTAATTAATTTTAATTAATTTTAATTAATTTTAATTAATTTTAATTAATTTTAATTAATTTTAATTAATTTTAATTAATTTTAATTAACTTTAATTAATTTTAATTAATTTTAATTAATTTTAATTAATTTTAATTAATTTTAATTAATTTTAATTAATTTTAATTAATTTTAATTAATTTTAATTAATTTTAATTAATTTTAATTAATTTTAATTAATTTTAATTAATTTTAATTAATTTTAATTAATTTAATTAATTTTAATTAATTTTAATTAAATTTCATTAATTTTAATTAATTTTCATTAATTTTAATTAATTTTAATTAATTTGAATTAATTTTAATTAATTTTAATTAATTTTAATTAATTTTAATTAATTTTAATTAATTTTAATTAATTTTAATTAAATTTCATTAATTTTAATTAATTTTCTTAATTTAATTAATTAATTAATTTTAATTAATTTTAATTAATTTTAATTAATTTTAATTAATTTTAATTAATTTTAATTAATTTTAATTAATTTTAATTAATTTTAATTAATTTTAATTAATTTTTAATTAATTTTAATTAATTTTAATTAATTTTAATTAATTTTAATTAATTTTAATTAATTTTAATTAATTTTAATTAATTTTAATTAATTTTAATTAATTTTAATTAATTTTAATTAATTTTAATTAATTTTAATTTTAATTAATTTTAATTAATTTTAATTAATTTTAATTAATTTTAATTAATTTTAATTAATTTAATTAATTTTAATTAACTTTAATTAATTTTAATTAATTTTAATTAATTTTAATTAATTTTAATTAATTTTAATTAACTTCAATTAATTTTAATTAATTTTAATTAATTTAATTAATTTTAATTAATTTTAATTAACTTCAATTAATTTTAATTAAAATTAATTTTAATTAATTTTAATTAATTTTAATTAATTTTAATTAATTTTAATTAATTTTAATTAATTTTAATTAATTTTAATTAATTTTAATTAATTTTAATTAATTTTAATTAATTTTAATTAATTTTAATTAATTTTAATTAATTTTAATTAATTTTAATTAATTTTAATTAATTTTAATTAATTTTAATTAATTTTAATTAATTTTAATTAATTTTAATTAATTTTAATTGATTTTAATTAATTTTAATTAATTTTAATTAATTTTAATTAATTTCAATTAATTTTAGTTAATTTTAATTAATTTTAATTAATTTTAATTAATTTTAATTAATTTCAATTAATTTTAATTAATTTTAATTAATTTTAATTAATTTTAATTAATTTTAATTAATTTTAATTAATTTTAATTAATTTTAATTAATTTTCATTAATTTTAATTAATTTTAATTAATTTTAATTAATTTTAATTGATTTTAATTAATTTTAATTAATTTTAATTAATTTTAATTAATTTTAATCAATTTCAATTAATTTTCATTAATTTTAATCAATTTTAATTAATTTTAATCAATTTTAATTAATCTTAATTAGTTTTAATTAATTTTAATTAGGTCTGATTAATTTCAATCAATTTGAATTAATTTGAATTAATTTTAATTAGTTTTAATTAATTTTAATCAATTTATATTCATTTTTCTTAATTTTAATTCATGTTAATAAACTGCAATTAATTTCACTTAATTTTCATTATTTTTTATGAATTTGGATTCATTTTTATTGATTTTAATTAAGTTCAATTAATTTCACTTAATTTTCATTAATTTTCATTAATTTATGGCAGTTTTGATTAATTTTTACCCATTTTAACTAATGCTCATAAATTTTATCAATTTAAATTATCTTGAAGTAATTGCTGTTAAGTTTGATTGATCTAAAATCATTTGAATTTATTGTAATTCATTTCAAATTTTGAACAATTCCAGTTAATTTGAACTAATTTTAACTGATGCTCATCAATTTTCTTGATTTCAATCAGCTTGAAATAGCTGCTGTTAAGCTTGATTGATTTCAAATCATTTGAATTTATTGTAATTAATTTTAAATTTTAAACAATTCTATACAATATCTAGTAATTTTAACTAATGCTCATCAATTTTATTAATTTAAATTAACTTGAAATAATGGTTATTAAGTTTCATTGATTCCAATTGATTTCAATTACCTTCAGTTTATTGAAATTAATTTTAATTAATTCCAATCAGTTATAAATACTTATAATTAATCTGGGTTATTGGTAAATCAATGCACGTATTTTGGCAAAAACATGTATGCCCTTATGTGGTTTTGACCTAAATTGGTAAAATTATGTAATTATTTAGTAAAAACCATAAGGGGTGTTTTCTAATTGAAGTTTAGCTCAAAGACACCTGAGTTGGTAAAAGCCCAATTTATGGCATTGTTGGTTCCATAAATGGAATAAATCATCCCATTAATTCCATAAATGGCATAAATCATCCCATTAATTCCATAAATGGCATAAGTGCCATTGTTGATGCCACATTGAAATTTCATGAGTAATTTCATAAATGCCATAAATTATGTAAATGGAATTTCTATGTCATTGTTGATGTCATTTATGGCACTTTCAATTCTATAATTGGCATTTTTATATCATTGTTGACGCCATAAGTATACTTTTGATACAATCTATGGCATGGTTATGCTGTGGTTGATGCAATAAATGGTATTTTTCAATTCTTTCAATTAATGAAATTTTTCAACCAAAATTTGAAATTTTTGGTTTTGAATTTTTATTTGGAGATTGAAAAATTTGAATGGATCCTTTCCTCCTTATTTGTTTTTGAATTTTTTGGTTTTCATTTTGCGGTTCAAAAATTTGAATTTGAAGATGAATCATTCAAATAATACAAATTGAATTTTTCAAATAGCCATGCATTGGGGGAAGAGGAAGATTCTGGGGAGACTGAAGTGGCAGATGGTTTGGAAAGAGCTCCAGAGGTACCCCAGGGTTCTAATCTAGCCCCTACTAATCAACCTCTTGTCTCTCAAACTGATCCAAGTATCCTCAAGATAATGGAGCAAATGGCTACTATCATGGGACAACTCTCTCAAGAAGCTGCCCCCAGGGACAATTCCAAAGCCCCTGTATTCAAGACTCCATAAATGAAAGCACCTGATCCTTTTGATGGTACTCAAGCCCATAAATTGAGAGGATTTATCCAATACTGTCAATTGATTTTACATAATGATCCAGCAAATTTCTTTTCTGACAGGAAGGAATTTCTGTACTCAACCTCTTTTCTCACTGTTAGAGCTGGAAAATGGATTGAACCCTACCTTTCAAATATTTCCAATGAAGATCCTTCCTACCTCCTTAAAACTTTGCAGTTATTTAAAGTCCAATCATTCACTCTGTTTGGTGATCCCAATGACGTTAGGAAAGCTGAACAGGAGGTGGAAAATTTGAGGATGAAGGAAAGTGGTAATGTATCCTTATACATTGTTTATTTTAGGAGTTTAATGTCAAGAATTGGAGGTTGGGGAGAAAGCGCTTACATTCATGTCTATAGAAGAGGACTGGCATCAAGACTTTTGGACCAGTTGGCTTCCCACCCTAGTAATTTTGATACTCTTAAAGAACTCATGGACATTACCCTGGAATTAGATACTAGATACCATGAGAGACAGAAAGAGAAGGGTAGTCATCAAGAAAAGAAGCCTCCTTTTACTGGATCCAGTTCTTCAAGGCCTCCTCAAGACTCATCTTCAAAGAGGCCTCACAATAAGAAGAACAAAAAAGGCAAGAAATTACAAGTTTCAAAGGACAAGCCCCATTCTGCTCTGCTTAATAAGGACAATAAATTGATTGGTTCTGAAAAGGAGAGGAGGATCAAATACGGGTTATGTACTTATTGTGGTGGAAATCCCCCAATTTAAAAATGCTTCAAGAGACCTCAGAACAAGCCTGGGTCATCATGAGGCTTCCCTAGCAAGCAGGGGAAAGCCTGAGTGGGGATCATGATGTGCTCAATGGTTCTAACCTATTTCATTCAAGAGCACAATTATGCACTCTGAATAATAGTGTCAAGAAAGCTTTAAAGTTTCTTATTTTTTCTTCTGTCTGTGATATTTTTTATAGTGTTCTCATTGATTCTGGTGCTACAAACTCTTTTATTGCAAAGAATTTTTCTCTCAAGTACTCATTGTGTGAGCCTTTGAGATATGACCACATACCCAAAAAGGTCACAAGAAATATTTAAAATAATTACCTTAAAGCTACAAAAAATGCCATAAATTGGCATAAAGCTTGGTTTAACTTAAAAACCAATGAATAAACATGTGAAATAAATTAAACCATTGGATTCCCCATGCTAAAATACACATATAACATTTCTATGGCATATCTGTCAAGTCAATATTTAATGAGTTATAAGTAATAATACCTTATAAAAAACATAAATCCTTATGTATTTCAAAGACCAATGAGGAAAAATGTAAAATAAATAGTACCGTTGGATTCTCCATGAAAATCCACATATAAAACAATTAAGAAGCTAAGCTTCAAAGTCAATACTTAAGGAATTAAGCTGAATATATGCGCTTTTTTGGTCAACACATATATTCAAGGATTTTAGCTAATATCTTTTGAAATATGCATGATAGAGTGATGAACCATAAATAAAGTCATTACGTAATTGCTTGAGGAATACAGAAATGAATTTTATTTAATAAGCTATAAACAAGGTTAAAACCTGTAAGGGATTATTGATTAAAATCAACAGCGCTGTTGACCACTTTGATGTGAAAGTGGTCCAAACTTAAAAAAAAGTAGACAGTTGGATTCTACTAGTTCATTCGTGAAGAATGATGTATTTTGTATTATAATATTCAAGGTATAAAGCCTTGAAATCATGGTTTGAAGTTTAAAATATTAAATTTTGACAGAAAAGATGAGTTACAAGAAAAATCATCAAAAATAGATTTTTGATGATGTAATGAAATTCTCTTGGAAGAATAAGAAGGTTATGCCAAGCTATTAGAGTTCACTCTCTGAATTTCTTTAGCGTGTAAATATTAAAAGGTATTAAGGATCAAGGTTTGAGCTTAATTTGATCATTTATGATCACTCACTGTAACCTTAAATTAAGTTGAACAGTCATATGAGTGACACAATTGGTGAATACCATTAGTTTATGATTAGAAATAATCAAATCCACAAATTTCGGGGTTCTGCCAAGCCTTGACATCATCAAACTTAGAGTTAAAGTGATAACTGTAAATAATGGTGTAATGATGAGATAAGATGGTTTGATCATGATGTAATCATCACCAAACCTTAAAATATTGATAAATTCCAGTGGATATGATCAGTTCACGTCTACTAGAAGCCTGTTGGATTCTAGTAGGGAGATATTTACTATAAATAGAGCTCTTTTTACTCTGTTTTCCCCTCAGACGCTTACAAAACATTAAATTATTAAATAAAAAGGTAATTTCTTTATTATTTATATATAAAACTTTTTATATTATTAAAGACCAAATATAATCTTATAGTTATCTTCATCTTTGACATGATTATTACAATTATTTAATTGTTTTGTTTAAATTTCTCTTAAAAATCTCAATTCCACGTAAAACCAAGAAAACTTGTAATTTCTCTTAAATTTATTGTGCCTACAATTTAAATAAGTTGTATTTAAATTTATAGGCGTAAATTTATTCAAAATTATTATATTAAGCATTCTAAGTGGGTTATTTCTCTTATTATAATAGTTTTTCTCTATTATTACTTAGAATAATTCTATACTTGATATAAATAGTATTTATATTAATTTATAACTTTAATGTTAGTAATATTATTGTTATTAATTGTTTTTTATTAATAAAAAACAATGTTTTACGCCTTTATTATTTGTTGGTAACCATAATAAAGTGCTTTTAAATATATTAATTATCCCATATTAATATATTTATTTTATATATATTATTTTTTTATAATACAAATCATATTTTTATATTTATTTAATAAGATAATTATTTTACGCCATAATTATAATGATTATTTTTATCTTATTTATTTCATTTATAAGGACACTCATAGTACAATAAGTAAAATATTAGTAATTTTTACTTATTGTTTCATAGTCAAACCTTACATTTGGGGGCCTGGCTGTGATATTTACTCTAAAAGAGCGTTAAAAAGATTCTAATTGGGTTTATCCAATAATGAATTATAATTATAATCATAAAATTATATAATAATCTTATACTTATTGATTTTAAATGCTATTGAGGCATTTGGAAAGCAATTGTACTGTCTTTTACGTGATTTTTCACATCCTTAGACTTGCAAAAACTTTCTTTGAGTAACTCTAGTGATTAAAAAAGATATTTTATAAATTAAAAATAATTTTATATTATAAATTAATTTTATAAAAGAATCATATTCATTTTTATTTTATTCTTTAAAAATAAAAAACATAAAAAATAAAAAATATTGAAAACCAATAAAAAATTTATTTTATTCATTTGAATTTCATTTCTTTAATTATTTTCACTTTTTTAAAGATATAAAAGAAATTTTTATGTGGAAAATTGCCATATCTTACCAAAAATAACGCTTTTATATAAAAGACTTATATTTATCTGTCTTTTTCAGTGTTTGAAGACAATCCAACAGAGGAAAGCCAAATCACTGTTGAAAGATTGGTGGAAGAAACTTGTCAAAGTTTTCCAACACCAATAATCACTAAGAAAAAGAAAGCCAAGAAATTGGACTTTCCAGGACCCACTATTCAGGACTCTGAAGGTGAGTACCTCATTTGTAAATTTCCATGAGAAGAATTCCTATTCTAAAATCTTCTTATTTCATATTTTTTTCATAATATGACTACCTGAAGAGGCTCCAAATACTCCATCCAATAAGATGGAGCTGGACTCAGAAGTAGAATTGATTCCTCAAAAGGGAAAAGGAAGGGCAATATCCCCAGTGGAACAGAATCCACACAAGGAAGTGCCTTATCCCAAAGGCAAGTCCCAGAAATGCCCATGATATCTGAACAAGAATTGGAACTAAGTATGAGTGACTCAAACAGGTACAAATCACATTCAGGGGGCTCAAATAGACATTTACATGAGCCAATACAAACAGTACTACATGGTGTACAAGGACAAACATTGGGAAATGTTGCCCCAAATACACCAAGGAGTGATGAAATCCTGGCACATCCTGAAAACGTTCCTCAAAGAGCAGGAAATAGTGAGATACTCCAATGGATGGAATCCACTATCATCCAAACCTCAAATAAAACGATCAAGGAGTATCATGCCAAAAAGAAGGAGGAAACCAAGGAAGGAGCCCCAGTAGCTTCTACCAGCAAGCCCCAAGCCAACCCACTTCCCCAAGAAGGGAAGAAGAACAAGAAAAAGAATTGGAGAAAAGCATATTACCCAAGCTACAGGATCCCCAAAATCCAAAAAAGATGCCATGGACAATGTCTTGAACATGGCCAGAACTTTGATGGAATTCAAAGACAAAGAGGAACAAAGAATGAGACAACACCATTTCCCAAAGAAATAGCCTTGTCTCCTGATGTTGTAAATACTTTGACAGAGCTTAAAAATAGTATTTTACCTCTTAAAGACATTCAAAATGGTTTATTATCTTTCCAAGAAATAAATAATAGCTTATAATCTTTAACAAAAATTGTTGTACAAAATAAAAAAGAAATTGATAACATCAAATTTACGATTGAAAATAATAAACCAAAAGTATTAATTGATAATACTCAGAAATTAATACATGGACAACAAGAGCTGTATAAATACATAAGTGATATCAAAGAAAAAACTTTGACAATAAATTATGACATGAGTATTGATAATCTTACAGAAAATTTAAACAAATTAAGCATTTCTGTAGAAAGATTTGAAGAAAAAACTTCATCACACCAAAAATTACTTTTGGAACATGTGGAAAAGAGTGATGAAGAAAGAATGCATCTGAAAGATGACATTCAAAGTGAAATAAGGCTTATTACTGAAAAAATGGATAAAATTAATGAGGCTAACTCAAATATGCCAAAGTTATCAACACCATTTTCTCAC
Organism: Austropuccinia psidii; assembly: GCA_023105745.1. Taxonomy (NCBI): domain Eukaryota; kingdom Fungi; phylum Basidiomycota; class Pucciniomycetes; order Pucciniales; family Sphaerophragmiaceae; genus Austropuccinia; species Austropuccinia psidii. The sequence continues at coordinate 21,766,511 of JALGQZ010000016.1, forward strand.
ATAAGAAGGCCTGTTAAACCAAAAGAGGAATTCACAAATACATTCATAACAAACTTAAGCCACCAAGACAATATCCAAGTCTTAATGAAGGAAGCACCTCAATTAAAAGAATGGCCAACATTCACAGGAGCAGGTGAATATGGCCACATGTCATTTATCAAGAAAATTGACATGCTACAAGAAGATTATCCCATACCAGATGAATTAATCACTGCAAGATTACATTAATTGTTTGAAAACTCTGCAAAAAGATGATATTATGGCATAAGGCAAACAAATGGCAAAAATACCTGGTCTTGGTGGAAACAAGAAATCATCACCAAGTGGGCTAATGATTCCTGGAGGTACAAGATAGAAAATGCATTTGAAAATTCTGTCTTTGACCCAGAAAAAGACAAACCTTTAGCTTGGTTCTTAAAACAAGCTGAAAGACTCAATGCATTGTGCCCAGAAATGTCACAAAAATTGGTGCACATGAAAATACTTAAAAATGTGGAGGAGAGCTAGAACATGCCCTAAGAAGCAGGTGTATAGAGCCATGATCTACAGAAGAGTATATCAATGCACTAGAAGACATAGTGACAAGAACAAAATTTGGCAGAAGTTGGAAGAAATTGGACATTAAAAGTGCAAATAAGCCATTTATTAAAAAGGATAAATCAAAAGAAACTTTCAAGCCCAATACATCCAACAATAATGAGCAAAGAAAATGCCATAAATGTGGAGGTATTGGACACTTGGCCAATAATTGCCTCAAAAAGGCAAAGATTAATTAAATTTTGGAAACAGAAAACCAAAATGACAAAGAGGAGGAATCTGACTCTGAAAAAGAAACAGAAGAGTCAGAAAGTTCTGAAAGTGATGAAATTAATATAATTAATGCACAAATTAATAATATTGATATAATTTATGAAGTACTGGATGTTAACTCAAACTTACCACAAGTTGGATTATCTGACACAAATCTGACAAATATACAAGATTCCAAAATGTATAGAACCAAACCGGCAAGAGGAATGGGATATACAGCTCGAAAATCAAGTATAAGTATTGTTATGGTTGATAACCAAGAAGGAAAAGTGAACTTGGATAAAGGAGCATATGGCACCTGTGTTGGTAAAAGTTATTTAAAAACCATTGTCCCAGACTGGCAAGAAAAACTTATGCCAATACAAGGTGTCAAATTTAGTAGTGCAAGTGAGAGGATGAGCCCCTTGGAATAATTGATTTAACACTAATTTTTACTCACCCCTAACAATGTGTCAGAATTAAAGTGGAGTTTGTAGTAAGGGAAAACTGTACTAGTAATCACTTCATACTTGGAAATAACTACTTATCAATTTATGGTATAGATATATCTAACCAAAAAGACAGATATTTTACCATAGGAGATAACAAAAGACAAAAGTTTGGCTTCTTAAATAACAAAAAACAAACCACAGTTATTAAGAATGAAGAGAAAAGTCCAGAAAAGGCCCCTCTTTCTCTGAAAAACTCAAAGAGGCTGAATTCAATCAAGAATTAACAGATAAAATGAAAGAAAAATTGATTGACCTCTTATTTAAGTACAAAAATGCCTTTGCAACTGACAAGGAGTGACCAGGTGCCATAATTGGGCATGAAGTGGATATGATTCTTAATGTGGAAAAGCCTTACCCACCTTTACTAAGGAAACTGCTTACCCAGCTAGTCCAAGGGCTAGAGAAGCCTTGGAGGTACACATTAAAGAATTAATGGACCTTGGAGTATTAAGAAAAGTAGGACATAATGAACAGGTAGAGGTCACTACACCTGTCATTATAGCTTGGAATAATGGAAAATGAAGGATGGTAGGAGACTTCAGAGCCCTGAACACCTATACCATTCCAGACAGATATCCAATACCCAGAATCCATGAGACATTGACACAATTGTCACAAGCTACGTTCATTAAAGCCATGGATGCCTTAAAGGGTTTTCATCAAAATGTCTTAACAGACAATGCCAAGAAACTACTGAGGATAATAGTCCACTGTGGGATTTTTGAATACTTAAAAATGCCATTTGGCATAAAAAATGCACCTTCCCATTATCAAAGGATGATGAACACCATATTTCCTGAAGAATTATCAGAGGGATGGTTAATTATCTATATTGATGATATCATAGTTTGTACAGACACTTGGGAAAATAACCTTACAAGACTAGAAAGAGTACTACAAAAGATAGTGCAAGTGAATATGAAAATTTCCTTGAAAAAGTGTCATTTTGCATACAGTGAACTAAAAGCACTAGGACATGTTGTATCTGGACTTATTCTAGGCATAGAAAAGAATAAAGTAGCAGCAGTACTACTTAAGCCAATGCCTCAAACAAAAAAAGAAATGCAATCATTTCTAGGATTTGCTGGTTACTATAGACAGCATATAAAGGAATTTGAAAAAATTGTCAAATCCTTGTATAAGCCATGTGACCAACAAATAGTCTATGAAATGACAGAAGAAAGAGTCAAGGCATATGAAGAAGTGAAAAATTCCTCAACAAATTCCCCATTTCTTCTAATGCCAGATTGGAAACTACCCTTCAAACTTTACATTGATGCTTGTGGAGAAGGACTAGGTGCTGCACTACACCAGACACAAATTATCAATGATAAACCAGTGGAAGGACCAATTTGTTTCATTTCAAGACAAATAAAGACAACAGAAGCAAGCCAAATGGAATGCCTCTGCTTATTTTGGGCTTTAGAAAAATTACATTATTACTTGGATGGAACAGTATTTGATGTGATTACAGACTGTAATGCTGTAAAATATCTATTAAATATGAAAACTCCAAATAGACATATGCTGAAATGGCAAATTGCTATCCAAGAATATAGAGGAAATATTACTATTGCTCATAAATCTGGCAATATTCATAAAAATGCAGATGGTCTTAGTAGATGGACTCTAGCAAATACCCCTGACAACCCAGCATGGGTACCACACGAAGAGCACCATATAGAAGGAATATGTGTTACAGACATTGGCACAGAATTCTTTAACCAAGTTAAAGAAAGCTATGAGATAGACAAGAAGCGCCATATCTTAAGCCAGCTTCTAATGAAAGATTGCAAACATCCATCATTTTCATCAAAATTAGATGAAACATGGAAAAAGGCATATGATGAAGGAGGATTCCACCTCCTTGATGGAATCCTTTACCATAGAACAAAACAAACATGTGTTATGGCCTTAACAGATAGAACCCTGATAAACACTACTTTACATGAGTGTCATGATAGTGTTTCAGCTGAACATCTTTCAGAAGACAGAACACTAGAAAGGGTGAAAACCTGCTCTTGGTGGCAAAATTGGAAGAAAGATGTTGCAGAATACTGCCAAACCTGTGACAGATGTCAAAAAGCCAACAGAGCCACAGGAAAGAAATTCGAATTGATGATCCAAATCCAAGAACCAAAATACCCTTGGGAAATAGCTCATATGGCTTGGGTAACAGCATTACCCCCAGGAGGAGACAGAAGCTATAATGCATGCCTAGTATTAGTTGACAGGTGTAGCAAAACTCCAATGTTCCTACCATGTCATAAAGATGAAACAGCTATGGACACAGCCATAATGATATGGAATAAAGGTATTAGCCATACAGGCTTATTCCAGAACATTATAAGTGACAGAGACCAAAAGTTCACTTCAGCATTATGGACAAATCTCCATAACTTGTTTGGGACAAAATTATCATTCTCAACAGCTTATCATTCTCAAACTGATGGCTTAGCAGAAAGAATGATACAGACCTTGGAGGACATGATCAGAATATTCTGTGATTATGGACTAGAATTCAAAGATTCTGATGGTTTTACCCATGATTGGTGTACACTAATACCAGCTCTTGAGCTGGCATATAAAGCATCAATCCATTCTTCTACTGGCAAAACACCAGAAATGCTAGAAAAAGGTTGGAATACAAGACTTCCTTATGATACCCTCAAAAAGGACTTAGTGGATATACATCCAACAGCAAGCGGTTTTAAGATAATGCTTGACAAAGCAAGTCACCATGAAAACAGATGTATGCAAGATTCTTTCAAATATGCAAAAGAAAGATGGGATAAAAGTCATAAGCCACCTGATTTCAAAATAGGAGACTTGGTTCTAGTATCAACCCTTAATTTCAATAACATAAAAGGTCCAAAGAAATTGAAAGATTCCTTTGCAGGACCATTTATGATAAAAGCACTTCATGGACCCAATGCTGTGCAATTGGAACTCACAGGTGAATTAATAAACAAACACCCAACTTTCCCTGTAAGTCTGATAAAACCTTACAGCTCAAGTGACAAGGAGGTATTTCCACTAAGAAAAAAAAACCCACTTGAAATTCCCCCCTTGGAAGAAGGAGAAGAAAAGAAAATTGTGAAAGTCCTTAAAGAAAGAAGGACAAGAAACAAAAAAGAAAGAGAATACCTTGTAAGGTATAGAAATTCAACTCAAGAAGATGAATGGCTACTTAAGAAAGATATAACAAATGCTGCTAAGCTACTAAGAAGGTTCAGACATGAAAGAAAAGCTGTAAAATAGAAAAGTTAAGCATTATTGAGCTTCAAGACTAACAAAGTCTATTGAAGATGTAGGAAAGTGGATGATACCCTAATTACACATATCAGATTGTGGTACAATCTTTTTTGGTGGTAGGGAATGTGAACCTTTGAGATATGACCACATACCCAAAAAGGTCACAAGAAATATTTAAAGTAATTATACATTAAAAATAATCACCTTAAAGCTAAAAAAATGCCATAAATTGGCATAAAACCTGGTTTAACTTAAAAAAAAATGAATAAACATGTGAAATAAATTATACCATTGGATCCCCCATTGTAAAATACACATATACCATTTTTATGGCATATCTGTAAAGTCAATATTTAATGAGTTATAAGTAATAATACCTTATAAAAAACATAAATCCTTATTTATTTTGAAGACAAATGAAGCAATATGTGAAAGAAATAGTACCATTGGATTCTCCATGAAAATCCACATATAAAAAAATTAAGAAGCTAAGCTTCAAAGTCAATACTTAAGGAATTAAGCTGAATATATGCGCTTTTTTGGTCAACACATATATTCAAGGATTTCAGCTAATATCTTTTGAAATATGCATGATAGAGTGATGAACCATAAATAAAGTCATCACGTAATTACTGTAGGAATACAGAAATGAATTTTATTTCATAAGCTATAAACAAGGTTAAAACCTGTAAGGGATTATTGATTAAAATCAACAGAGCTGTTGACCACTTTTTTGTGAAAGTGGTCCAAACTTACAAAAGCGTAGACAGTTGGATTCTACTAGTCCATTCGTGAAGAATGATTTATTTTTTATTATAATATTCAAGGTATAACCCCTTAAAACCATGGTTTGAAGTTTAAAATATTAAATTTCAACAGAAAAAATGAGTTACAAGAAAAATCATCAAAAATAGAGTTTTGATGATGTAATGAAATTCTCTTGGCAGAATAAGAAGGTTATTCCAAGCTAATTGAATTTACTCCCTGAATTTCTGTAGCGTGTAAATCTTAAAAGTTATTAAGGATAAACGTTTGAGCTTAATTTGATCATTTATGATCACTCACTGTAACCTTAAATTAAGTTTAACAGTCATATGAGTGATACAATTGGTGAACACTATTAGTTTATGATTAAAACTAATAAAATCCACGAATTTTGGAGTTCTGCCAAGCCTTGACATCATCAAACTTAGAGTTATAGTGATAACTCTAAATAATGCCATAATAATGAGATAAGATGGTTTGATCATGATGTAATCATCACCAAACCTTAAAATATTGATCAATTCCAGTGGATATGATCAGTTAACGTCTACTAGAAGCCTTTTGGACTCTAGGAGGGAGGTATTTACTATAAATAGAGCTCTTTTTACTCTGTTTCCCCCCAGACGCTCACAAAAAATTAAATCATTAAATAAAAAGGTAATTTCTTTATTCTCTATATATAAAACTTTTTATATTATTAAAGACCAAAGATAATCTTATAATAATCTTCATCCTTGACATGATTATTACAATTATTTAATTGTTTTGTTTAAATTTCTCTTAAAAATCTCAATTCCACATAAAGCCAAGAAAATTTGTAATTTCTCTTAAATCTTATTGTAACTAAAATTTAAATACATTGTATTTACATTTCTAGGTGTAAATTTATTCAAAATTATTATATTAAGCATTAAAAGTAGGTTATTTCTCTTATTATAATAGTTTTTCTCTATTATTACTTTTAATAATTCTATAATTGATATAAATAGTATTTATTCTAATTGATAACTTTAATATTGGTAATATTATTGTTATTAATTGTTTTTTATTAATAAAAAACAATTTCTTACGCCTTCATTATTTGTTGGTAGCAATAATAAAGTGCTTTTAAATATATTAATTATCTCATATTAATATATTTATTTTATATATATTATTTTTTTATAATACAAATTATATTATTATATTTACTTAATAATATAATTATTTTACGCCAGAATTATAATAATTCTTTATTATTATAGTTATTTTTATCTTATTTATTTCATTTATAAGGACATTCATAGTACAATAAGTAAAATATTAGTAATTTTTACTTATTGTTTCATAGTCAAACCTTACACATTGACTATGTAAGAGCTCCCTGAAAAGATTCCTGCTTCATTGTGGATTAAAATGAATCCCCTGCATTGTTCATCACCCATTATACCAAGTGGGTAGTTGACTTGCCTTCCTTCACAACCTTTGAATGGGACTTTTCCATCTAAGATTAACCCAAGGGAGAAGACCTGATATTGGGCTATGATTTCCTCTATCATTTTAATCCTATTATTGATTGAAAAAATGGATTGATCATCTATTATTCTAGTCATAAGGCTTGTAGTAGTATTAAATATGCCTCTAGTAATGCCTTGGCCACTTCTGTGAACAGTGTTGCTCTTGTTGGTGAGCTTAAGACACCTTCCCTTCCTTCTTCTGTCCATATCCCTTCCATAATTCCATCTCAGTCATTACTTCAATCAAGAGATGAGGTCTTCAAAGAGATAAAATATGTTGGAGAAGATGTTGCTATATCTTCACTTCATCTCTTTCAAGGGGATATGGACCTTCCTCCCTGGAAGAGCAGTGGGATGAGGAGGAAGAGCCAGAAGAAATTGAAACTGTGTTGAAGGTAGTCCCTCCTGCTTATCACCAATATTTGGATGAATTCTTCAAGGTGAAAGCAGAGAAACGTCCTCCACATTGAGCCTGTGATCATCATATCAAACTGAAGGGTCTTCTACCTCCAGTTGGTGTTATCTACTCACTATCAAATCAAGAGTCAGAAACACTGTGGGCCTACATTTCAGCAAATGTAGAGAAAGGTTTCATAAGGCCAAGCTCCTCCTCAAAAGGAGCATCTGGCCTTTTTGTCAAGAAAAAGGATTGTGGTCTTTGTTTTTGTGTTGACTACCGCAAACTCACTGCTGTCACTAGGAAGAACAGGTATCCTGTTCCTCCTATGAGCAAGCTTCTTACCATATTCAACGGTGCCACTATCTTCTCAAAGATAGATATGCATGGTGCATATAGTCTCCTGAGAATCAAAGAGGGGGATGAGCACTTAACTGCCTTTAGAACCAAATATGGTAGTTATCAGTATTTGGTTATGCCATTTGGGCTTACCAATGCTCCTGCTCTTTCCAGAATCTTGTGAATGATATATTTGCAGATTTCTTGTATATTTTTGTTGTAGTTTATTTAGATGATATTATGGTCTTTTCCAGCTCTGAGGAGGAACATGTCAAACATGTGGACTCTGTCCTCCAAAGACTAAGGGACAATAATTTGTTTGCCAAAGCCTGCAAGTGTGTATTCCATGCCTCAAGTTTGAAATACTTGGGCTATGTTGTTTCACATAATGGCCCAAGATGGATTCTTCAAAAGTTCAGAAAATCCTCAATTTGTCTCAGCCCATGAAAATCAAAGCTCTTCAATCTTTTCTTGGATTTGCCAATTTCTATTGTCATTTCATTAAAAATTACACCAAAAAAATCACTGCTCTCACTTCCCTTCTCAAAAAAGACTCTCCTTTTATCTTCAATGAGGAAGTTCTTAGTCAGTTTAAAATACTCAAAGAAGCATTCAACACTTCTCCTATCATTCCTCATTTCAATCATTCTATACCAGCTATTGTAGAGACTGATGCTTCTGATTATTCCTTGGGTGCTGTACTGAGTCAGGTGAATGACTCAGGAAAGAATCCCATTGGATTTGATAGTTGCAAGCTTCTCCAAGCTGAGATTAACTATTAAGTTCATGACAAGGAACTTCCTGGCATAGTTTGGGCTCCCAAGAGCTGGAGAGCTTTTCTTCTTTCTCTGTCCAATCCTTTTGAGGTCTTTACAGACCTCTCTTCTATTCAGTATTTCATGTCTTCCAAAGTTCTTACTTTTTGTCAGACCCATTGGGCTGAATTTATTTCTGAGTTTCATTTAGCTATTAATTACTTCCCAGGTAGTCTTCCCACTTTACCAGATTCCTTGTCACATTGGGACACCATTTACCCAGAAAGGGGGGTGGACTTCATCAGCAAGAATCCTCAAAATCTTCATCAAGTAATCAAGAAAGATGTAATTCAAGAGTTAAGATTCTTCTCAAAAAAGTTTGAAATATTCTCAGATTTAGTTGACCATATCCAAAAAGAAGTATGGAAAGACAAAGACTATAAAGAAATACTCAAGCAACTAGAAAGAGGTGAATCAGTTTCAGATTATTCTCTTGACCCTCAAGCCAGATTATTGTTATTCAAAGATAGAGTGGTAGCCCCAAGAAATGAAGAAATCCAACTCAACATTCTTTAAAAGCATCATGACTCACTGTTGGCTGGCCATCCTGGCCAGGAGAAGATCCTCAAGCTCATCAAGAGGGATTTTTATTGGGCTGGCATGAATCAATGCATTAAGGACTATGTGTCCTCAAGTCAGAAAAGTTCAAGAAACAAGAACATTCATCATAAGAAGTTTGGATTACTCAAGCCTCTTCAAATTCCATCTGGTGCTTGGAATTTATTATCAATGGACTTTATCACTCAATTTCCCTTGTCAAACAACTTTGATTCAATTTTAGTAGCTGTGGAATGGTTCTCAAAAATGGAAATCTTTATTCCAATTTATGGAACAATTACTGCCCTGGACTTAGCTCAAATTTTTATTAACCATGTCTTTTCCAAACATTATCTTCCAGAAAGTATTGTTAGTGATAGAGGATATCTACTTGTTTCATCATTTTGGACTCAATTATGTCAGCAGCTCAAGATATCAAGAGATCTTTCAACTGCTTTTCATCCTGAAACAGATGGACAGACAGAGAGGGTAAATCAGTTTATAGAACATTATATTTGGATGTATGTCAGTTACCATCAAGCTGACTGGAACACCTGGCTCCCTCTGGCTGAATTTGCCTATAATAATGCAGAACACTCATCAACAAAGCAATCACCTGTTTTCACCATTTATTGAAGAAATCCCAGATTTGACTGAATCCATATTTATCAATACTCACCTGCTGGAGAGTTATCAAAAGAACTCCAATCAGTACAGAAAGTTTTCTAAGAGCAATTAGAAGCAGCAATAAGGAGATTTAAGAAGTGTGAAGATAGAAATAGGTCAATTACACCTGATTTCCAACCTGGGGATAAGGTATGGCTAGCTTCCAAGAACATCAAGACTAAAACCCACCAAGAAACTGTCAGAAAGAAGGCTGGGACCCTTTGAAGTTCTTAAGAAGATTGAAAGCCATGCATATCACCTCAAGTTGCCTGAACAATGGAAGTCAGTTCACCCTGTCTTTTATGTGTCCTTACCAGAACAAGTGAAGCAATAGACTATCCCAAATTGACATCAATTGCCACCACCAGTCATAGTGTAAGAGCAAGAAGAATGGGAAGTGGCTCAGGTTCTGGACTCAAAACTCAAAAGAGGTAAATTATGGTATCTTGGAGAGTGGAAAGGATTCAGTGAAGACCCAGAAAGAACAAATTGGGAACCAGCTTCCAGCCTTACCAACTACCCAGACCATGTCAAGGATTTCCATTCATTGTATCCAGACATGCCTGGCCCAATTACCTCAAGAGTTTTATTTTATGGTGCTTGGTGGGGATTTTACTTTATGAAAGTAAGTTCCTCTCCTGGCATGCATCTTTAAGGGGGTATTTCCCCCAAATATTAATGTAAGCATCACCTTGACCACTTTATGAGCACTTGTAAATTCTTTGGACAGATTCAGAAGGCCTTTCAGCTTCAATACACTCAAATTCAAACCTTTCATCAAGATATGGCCAAATTCCTTTTTATTTTTCATTCCATTCTTTTCCAATTTATGCCAATTATCATTATTCAAGACATTACTTACTTTAAAGTCAATTATGGAAAAGTTATCTATTTTATGTTTCTTGGTGGGGAGTGGGAGTTATGAAAGTAAGCTCCATCTCCTGATATGCATCCCTGAGGGTTCTACTACTTGTAAAACATCACCTTGGCCACTCTGCGAGCATCAAATGCTTGGTTTTTATCTTTCAGACACTTTTTGGCCAAAATCAAGCAAATAACCACAAGAAGGACAAACCTCAGGAGTTTATCTATTTCTTTTCTTTACTGTCTTTTTCTCTCATTTTCTTTTTTTTCTTTACTTGTATATTTCATTTTATTGCTTTAATCTTTAAAGCAGAAGCATCCCCTCCCATATAATGTATCAAGAGGTTCCATTTCATTTTTATTTTTCATTTTTAGTAGTTAGAAGAGTGGGAATAGAAGTAAAACCAAATACAAACAAGGACAAGGAAACTAGTTATTTCTACCCATATGATCAAAAGTTCTTTGGAAATCATTGATCAATTCATCTTCATACCAGGCAAATTTTGCAGCCATCTCTTCAGAAGAAGTGCCAGGAATAGTTCTATGATTAGCATACATAATCACCTCCCTACTATTCCTACCAACTAGTCAAAACAACCTGGCCACAGAATCTTAATTTTCACTCACTGTATTTGGATCCTCTCTGTTAACTCTGATAGGCCAACAATCCCTTCTCTGAAATACTTGGGCAGCAGGAAACAGTAAAGGTGAAAGCTCTTCTCTTCTTCTACTGGAGCTGTTGAGAGGTGACTATAGGTAAAGCTCTGGACTGTCTAATGGGGGATGGTCTTACTGCTGGAATCATGGTAGGACTGGCATGGGAAGAACTTGGTGAAGCAGGAGGAAGGGAAGTAGGAATGGTAGCAAGATTTTGTTGAAAGTTTCAAGGGGTACTGGGAATAAGGCGGCTTTGGAATCTTTTGGCAGGAGGCTGAGAGGGAGAAGTGCTGGATTGACAGCAAACAGGATTATTAACCACCTCAACTTCTTCACCATCTAATTCATCACTACCTTCAGCATCCGTATCAGGTGGGGAATCAGCAATTCTTCTTCTTCTTTTCACTACACCTTCAGTATTGATCCTGGAAATTTGGGCTTCTGAGCTGGAGTAGATTGGCCCACCACCAACTGATATGGATGCTCCAACATTGGTCCACCTTGCCACATCCCTCTGCCTAGAACCAGTCACTAATTCAAGATATCAGTATCCAATTCAATCAAGAAATTCATTTTACTCACAATCAGAATATCCTGAAGTAGCATCAGGAGTAGGGCCCTCAGCAACTGGGAACTCTTTCTTATTCCACAAATACCTTCTGACTTTGGAAGCCGCTGGTCCAGGAAGACAACATGGCTTCTTCCCAACAAAGCAGAAGTGAAATTTTGAAGATTTTGGGTTGAAATATTGAAATCAATCTTTTCACTTGGCCAAACATTCAGTACAAGAAGGATCAAGAACCTCAGCTGCCTTGTAGCCATTATAATTTTGGCCAGGATCAAAGTGCCCAGAGGAAGCCATGAACCAAGCTGAAGCCAACCAACTGAGGATTCCAGAATACAAAGAGCAGATGGTGTCAGTGCAGAAGGAGATTATTCAGTGAGTTCAGTCAGTTTGGAACTCATGGCTAAAGAATTGTGCAGGAAGAAGAATTCAGTGCATCAGAATAATGCACTCCAATCCTGAAGATTTCATCAATAAAGATGGCCCAGAAGCCAGTTGTGGCCCCTCAATTTGAGCCCCAATCAATCACCAAAGACCTCCCCTTCAACATTAGGGAATGTCATAATTCTTATGGTCCTGGACCCTCTCAAGGGGCCCAGGCAATATGGGTGAAGAAATGGTCCCATGCACCCCCTGGATTCCCAGAAGATTGGTCAATTTTGGCCTTGGGGAGCTGTAGTAACCCCCACAGACTGTGGACCACAGCCAACGGCCCACGGACCATAGGACACCAAAAAGGCCAAAGGACCCATATGCCCAAAAGACACTAGAAAGACCAAAAAGGACCACAAAGGTCCCCAATCATTATTTGGTCAAAAATGGCCATAGTAATGGCCAAGACCCAAAATGCTCAAGAGGGTCCAAAATGGCCAAAATAAATTTTTAGGCCAATTCTCAAGGACATTGGGGACAAGCCCCCTCCTTGGAGGATACCAAAGGTCAATGGAGTTGAGGAGGACCCAAGAGGACCAACTGGTCAGTCAATAATGGGTATATATATTCATATCACCATTATGCATCTTTTTTTGAGCAGAAGGGCTCTAAGGCCTTCTTTTGGGATATAACCCAAGGGCCATGCCTTAAAGAAAAAAATATTGATTGAAAATTTGGAAGAAGATCATAATTTGAAGTTTGAAGAACTTACTCAAGATTCAAGGAAGGGGAGAAGACAGATAATCAAGGACAATGAAGAGAGGAGATTAATTTCAGGATAATGGCCAGGAGGAAAGAAAAAATAAAAGAAAAATTGTGAAAAATTGTGGGGATGTTGTGATGCCATGCAGCAGTGGCAGGGTATTATGGTGTTCAGGAGCCCACCAGTTTCAAGAAGGGGATACTGTAACAACCACTAGTCAGGGGTAAGGGTATTCAATCTTACACCCACTCAAACACCTCAAATCAGCAATCAACTGTGTGTATCAGCATTCAGCTTCAGAAATCTTCCTTGCTGAAACATACAGACAGTCTGGTGAATCAATACAGCCTGTCAATATATTTACAGGTTGGAATTATTCAATACAGTTTGTATACATCATCCTGAAACTGTATGATCACTCAAAACTACCACTCCTCCTGTACAGATGCTGTACAGATTGTACAGGACCTGTATTGGCAAGATTAAACTCAATCATCAATCCCTCTCATTAAAACTCTCTGTCTGGATCAGGGCTGGTGATTCTCCCATATGCCATGCCCTCTTTATCTCCCCTGGGGACTTTTCCCCAGTTCATTACTTTAGCTTATTTATTATTTCATAAATATTTTTACTCTTACTATTGGGTATTATATTTATTTGGTATTAAGTTAGTCTTTGCATTTTCTTCTCGTCTGTTCAGTATGAGGTGTGGTGGCCATATCATTATTAACCCTCCACTTTCTTTCTGACAGGTTGAAACAGTGGACTTGGACTTGTTTGTGGTTGGCTCTTTTATTTTCTTACTCTTATTCTTTGTTACTGCTTTTCTTATATTAGTATTTCTTAGAAATCCTACTCTCATTACACTATTAAGTGTTTTGCCTTATCCTATCCTTGAGCCCTCTGAAGTGAGTGCCAGGCCCTCTTTACTTAGAAGAGCCCCTGTGACAGTAATCAAAAATTTATGCCTATTTATGGAATTTTTATTGACTACAGAGTAATTATTATCTTTACACATATGACATAATAATGTTATATGCATATTTTACCATGGGGAATCCAATGATACAATTTATTTTACATGTTTATTGTGAGCCTTGAGGTATATTTTACATACCCAAATAGGCCACAATTATCTTAAAAAAGAAATTTTGAATTATGCATAACTCATAAGTCATGCATATATCCAAAATTCATCATTTTTGATTTCAGAAAAGATGAATAACTTTTTATTGAGTAAGTAAATCCATAGATTTGAGGCCAGATTTGGATTCTACACTAAAATTCATTCAGGGTAGCTCCATAGAGTGAATAAGCTCAAATTAACTCTTTGAGGTGGTAAAATGGAAAATACTTCAATACCACATCATCAATACCACATAAAAGATCCATGAAAATTTTTGTTTTTCTTAATTTCATGCCAAAATAATGGGAAAGTGAGAAATCCCATGTTACATATACACTAAGAATAGTATTATGCATGTTTTGACAACTTAATATCATGGTATTCTTACATGGACTTTTGGTACACCCATAGTGGATATCTTACTTCAAGCTTAAATTACTATTTTGACGTGAAAAATAGGCAAGGGGGACAAAAGACATCAAAGACAGCCAGGGTACCCAACTTCTGAGGCCTCAGAGGCATGGACAGCTCCAAAGCTTTGATCCATGGCTAAACTTGGCCTAATTGGTAAAATAAAACCTTTTGGGAACTTGGTTACCATGTTTCAACTACAGTAAAACTTAAAAAAATAGCAAATAACCTACTATTTTGACGTTCCAAGGAGGTAAAAAGCTACTTAGACTCCTGTAATCATGTCAATTATTAATGACTTTCCATGGGTAAACCCCAAAAGAGTAATTAAAACCCTTTTTGGATTTGTATCCATTGATTTACCTCATAGCAACCAGTGAAACACTGATATTTGCAATTCTACGTAGAAATGAGGTAAAAACTTCAAAAATTCATTAAAAGTACAATTCTTAATAAATATTTCTGAAACTTTAAGGACTAATGAAGAACTGTATTATCTATTGTACAACCAAAAAGAATTACAGTTTTACTAGTAAAGTTAAAAGTTTTACTTACAGTCCATTTTTGACTATTCTATGTGAAACACTGAATCTTCAAAAATTCACAGTAATTACATCCTGTGATGAAATTGTCAATAACATTGATAACTTTGAGAAATCAATGATTATTTTGGAATAAAAGAAGATTTACAGATGATACTCCTTTTATTCTTAACCATATTGGGGTTGGTAGTCACATAAAAGCATCAATTAAGTAATTATGATAATCTTACGTGACAACAGATGATGCAATCAATAATCCAAAAAGGTTTATTGTTTTCTCACTCACTGGTTTTTCAGTTTGCTCCATGGCACGCCTCTGTGAGCTGTTGTTGACTTAAAAGAAGCCTTTTCTTGCTATTTTTTCCACATCATCATCTTATTATCATTTTAAATCATTATTACCAACAAGTAAGTATTAGTTACAGTTATTCTTAAGTGCTTTAATCTTTTAGAATCAATAAGAAAGACGTGAAATCATAGAATCCAACTATATATTGTTGTAATACTGTTATAAATCCATTTTTGATCCTTAAATCCACAATTCTACATCAAATCTCTCTATCTTATCTTTCAATGAGCTCTTTGGAATATTAGTGAGTGATTTATCTTTAATTCTTAAAGTTTCTATCTAAAATTAGTTTTCTTCAAGACCTATCTTTATAATTATTCTTGAAAAAGATAATTATTTATTAAAATAATTTTATTATTAAATTCCTCTTGTAATTGATTCTTGTAGAAAATTACTACTCACTGTTAAAATCACTATTAGTGTTTAACATGTGAAAGAAATAATTCTTGAATTATTTAATTGTGGTTATAATAATATTTTATTATTATGTTTCATAAGAACAGACATAGTACTGTTGATTAATAGTGATATTATCATCAGTTTCATAGTCACATCTTACATTTGGGGGCCTGGCCGTGTTTTTTGAACCTTGTACCCTTAATTAATATATTTTTAAGTTCTAAAATATATTAATTTAATAATTTTTTCTTTCATCTTAAAGTTAAAATAATTCTTATTTTTGAAATTGTTTTGGAAATCTTTTTCATTGAGGAATTTGGTTTGATTTTATACTGTTTTTACACGTGGCTTTTTCACATCCAAAAACTTATAAAATTATTCTTTGAGTTACTCTGAATTAATTTTCATTCAAAATCTTAGATTTTCATTTTTTTTCTTTAAAAAGAATACGTTTTTAATATTAAAAAATATAAAACTTATAAAAAATCTTTAAAAAATCTTTTAAAAAGTATAAAAAATAATTTTTTCTCTTTTATAATTCTTTTAGTGTCTTTAATCAAATACTGTGCAGCTGGCAACAGACTCAGTAAAAGATATATCACTAGTCCACAATCTTCAGAAGCAGAATCTGAAGACAGTATTGAGGTGCAAATTGCTAAAAGAGGCACCTTATTTAACTCAGAAAAAGCTAAATTACCACCAAAAGGTGTGTATTTTATCTTATATTCTCACCTTTTATCTTTAAATTGACGTGAAAATGGTGCATACCAGAAATGGAAGCAACTATTCAGTCCAACCAGATGGATGTGGACAAGGAAGAGGCAAGGCCAAATCCAGAAGTGCCAAGTCTTCCACAAGAAAGACACATTTGGAGGATGCCAGAGTTGCCCCCCATTCCCCAAGGCCTGTACCAACAGATTTTGACGTGAATTCTGAGCCTGAACTGATTCATGACCATATTTCCAGGGATGAACCACTTTCAAGTGGCAGCAATAGAAATATATCAATGCCAGTACAAAAATTGGTTCAGAGAAGCCAAAGAAGAGGAGTGGGAAATATGCCCAAGCCTGTGGCAGGGGGCCATGAACTCCTACTTACACATCAAGAGCTTTCTGGGTCAGGAGAAGACCATAGAACTCTTAGGAGGATGGAGCCCCCTGTCTTGCAAAGACAAGGTCAAAAAGATAAAGAATTGGTTGAAGAACTAAAGTCTTTTATCCATAGACCAGAAGAAGGAACTGGAAATGACTCCAGCTTTGGAGACAGAAGCCCCAGTGGCGTCTACCAGCTCCAAACCAGCTCCAGAAGTGTCCAAAGACAAGCCCAAAGGACCTCAGAAGAAGCAGAGAGTTCCCAAGAACAATCAAGGCAAGGGAAAAGGCAAAGCAAATTGGCACAGACCTTACCCACAAGGGTACAGGATCCCCAAGTTGGAGCCTTCAGCCGTGGACAGTGTGTTCAACATGGCCAGAACTCTCATGGAATTCACAGCCAAGGAGCAAGAAAGGATGAACAGGACCTTTCCACGCAAATAAATCATGTACAAAGTAGTATGCATGTAGAAATTTGTAAACTTGATTCAAAGTTAACTAAAATAACATCAGATATTAATGAATTGAAAAAACATGACAAGAAATATACTGAATGGTATGAATTAACAAATGCCAGATTTGATTCAATTACCAATGCTTGTAGCAGAATTGAGAGTACATGTCAGATTCATAATGATGAAATGGAAGATCTTTCTATTTTCAAAATGAATGATCAACTTAAGATTCTACAAGATCATGTCTTGAAGATAGTTGAAAATACCAATCAGTTTGCTACACATTTAGCAAAAAGTGACAGTGAAAGGAAGAAGTTAAAGAATGAAATCATTGCAAATGTAGAACAAATTCATAAGAATTATGAACCACATATGCCAAGACATTCTACACCTTTGACTGAAGAAAAAATTCCTGTTAAAGGAAGTTTTACCCCACTTCTAGGAGAAAGTGTTGTCTCTGTCAAAGATATTCCCAAATTAGAAGAATGGCCAACATTCTCTGGTGAAGGAGAATAGAACCATATTGAGTTCATCAGGACTATTGATATGTTACAGGAAGACTTTAATATACCTGACGAAATCATAGTGGGGAAATTACACTCTCTGTTTACCAGGACTGCAAAGAAATGTTATTACAAGATGAGGATGGATCATGGAAAACATGATTGGTCTTGGTGGAAATCTGAAGTGATTACCAAATGGGCCAACAATTCTTGGAGGTTTAAAATGGAAAATGCTTTTGAAAGTGCCATTTTTAACTCAGAGAAAGATAAACCACCCACTTGGTTCTTCAAACAAAAAGACAGATTATCTGCTTTACACCCAGATATGTCTGACACTATGATAAATATGAAGATATTAAGAAAGTGTGGAGGAGAACTGGAACATGCTATCAAGAGCAGATGTGTAGAACCCTGTTCAACAGAGGACTACATTAATGCAATGGAAGATATCATTACAAGAACAAGAATTGGTAAAACTTGGACTAGAATCCCTATGGAATCCAAGATGATCCCAAAGACTCCCAGAGAGTATAAAATATCAGAAAGACCTGTCTTGAAGTGTCATAAATGTGCAAGTACTTCAAATTTAGCAAACATTTGCACCAAAAAGACAAAAATCAATGAAGTTCAGGTCATTGAAGAAATTCAGTGTACTGAAGAGAAAGAAGAGTCTGATCAAGATTCTGCAGTCTTTGAAGATACACCATTGGAGGAATATCCCATTGAAAACATTTCGGCTTTCTTTGAGGTCACAGAAGTCCATACCCACTTGCCACAGTACAGTGAGGATTGCTGCAACCTTATCAATATCCAAGATGCCAGGATGTGTAAAAAAAAAACTGCTAGAGGAAAGGGTTACACTGCTGGGGCATTGTGTATCACATTAGTTTTGATGAGTGATCTTGAAGCCAAAGTAAATTTGGATACAGGGGCATTTTACACTTGTGTGGGCAAATATTATCTCCAAAGTATACTTCCTGAATGGAAACACTATCTATTACCAATAGAAGGTGTGCAATTTGGTAGTGCCAGTAACAATACGTACCCCTTGGGTATATTAGACACTAATCTTGTATTCCCACGCCCAGCAGGAAGTGTAAGGATGAAAACTGAGATTGTTGTAATGGATAATTGCACATCTCAGCACATCATTCTTGGAAATTATTACTTGAATATCTATGGTATTGACATAAATAACCATGAAGACAGATATTTCACAATTGGGGATAACAAGAGACAAAAATTTGCTTTTTCCAATATGCCAAAACAAATATCTGTAGTCTCTTCTGTCAAGGATACTTACAGAAATGGATTTGTGTCTAATCAACTTGTTGAAGCACAAATTAATCCGTCATTGTCACCAAAAATGAGGAATGAACTTATTAATGTGTTATACACATACATAAATGCATCTGCCTCTGATAATGAACCATTAGGTGCTATAAGGGGACATGAAGTTGATACTACTCTTAATATTGACAGACCATATCCTCCAGTACTTAGAAGACCAGCTTATCCAGCCAGTCCCAGAGCTAGAGAAGCCTTGGAAAAACATATCCAAGAGTTAATTCAACTTGGTTTACTAAGAAAAGTAGGCCATAATGAGGAAGTTGAAGTGAGATCACCTGTTCTTATTGCATGGCATAATGACAAGTCAAGAATGGTTGGAGATTTCAGAGTATTGAATACCTACACAGCTCCAGATAGGTATCCAATCCCTAGAGCTCAAGAAACCTTGACTCAATTTTCTAAAGCCAGGTATATAACATCAATGGAGGCATTGAAAGGTTTCAATCAGAATGTTTTGACGCCTAAAGCTAAGAAATTACTTAGAATTATCACTCACTGTGGTATTATGAGTAACTTAGAATGCCATTTGGCATTAAAAATGCTTCATCCCATTATCAAAGAATGATGAATACCATCTTTCCCACAGAATTTTCTGAAGGATGGCTTATCATTTATATTGATGATATTATCATATGTTCTGATTCATGGTCTTTGCACCTTGAAAAACTTGCAAGAGTATTTCACAAAGTTGCAGAAGTGAACATGAAAATTTCACTTAAGAAATTCAATTCTGGTTTCGAAGAACTCAAAGCATTAGGACATATTGTTTCTGGTTTAAGCTTGGGTATTGACAAAAACAAAGTAGCAGCAGTGTTACTTAAGCCAATACCCCAGAATAAAAAAGAAATGATGTCTTTTCTTGGGTTTTCCAGTTATTATAGGCAACACTTGAAAGACTTTGCAATTCTAGCCAAGTCACTTTATAGAATCTGTGATCAACAGACTGTATTTGAGATGACACAGGAGAGAATGAAAGCTTATGAGCAGATAAGGAGAGCTCTTACAGAAGCACCTTTACTCCTCATGCCTGACTAGAATATTCCTTTTAAATTTTACATTGATGCATGTGGAGATGGATTAGGGGAAGCCCTAAATCAAGTCCAAATTATTGATGACAAACCTACAGAAGGACCAGTTTGTCACATCTCAAGGCAAATCAAACCAACAGAAGCCAGATCTGGTGCAAGCCAAATGGAGTGCTTATGCTTTGTATGGGCACTTGAGAAATTACACTATTATCTTGATGGCAGTGTTTTTGAAGTGATAACTGATCGTAATGCAGTAAAATCACTTCTTAACATGAAAACTCCCAACAGACACATGTTGAGATGGCAAATAGCCATTCAGGAATATAGAGGAAACATGACTATAGTCCACAAAGCAGGAAACATTCACAAGAATGCTGATGGACTTAGCAAGTAGGCATTAGCCAACACTCCTGATAACCCAGCTTATGTACCCTTGGAAGCTGAACCACAGATTCCAATTGAAGGGATTAATATAACTGATATTGGGACTGAATTCTTTGAAGAGGTCAGAGAATCTTATAAGCAAGACAAGAATTTCCATATCTTGACTTCTTTATTAGATAAAGACTGCAAAGATACATCTTTGGTAAATGCACTACATGAAGTTTGGAGAAATTTCTATTCTGAAGGGAGATTTAACTTGTTTGATGGGATTATTTACCACAGAACCAAACATTCTTGTGTCATGACATTATGCAGCAGATTACTTATCAATACAATTGTTCATGAATGCCATGATAGAATCTACTCTGCACACCTGTCAGAAGACAGAACCCTTGAAAAAGTAAAGAACTGTGCATGGTGGCCATCTTGAAGAAAAGAAACCATTGAATATTGCCACACCTGTGACAGATGCGAAAAAGCAAACAGGAATACAGGCAAGAAATTTGGACTTATGATCCATATTCAAGAACCAAAATTCCCATGGGAAGTTGTTCACATGGATTGGGTCACAGCACTTCCTCCAAGTGGTGACGAACGTTATAATGCTTGTTTAGTCATTGTAGACAGATATAGCAAGACTCCCATATTCTTACCATGTCATAAAGATGACACTGCAATGGACACAGCTCTTCTTCTATGGAGTAGAGTTATTTCTCATACAGGATTATTTAAGAATATCATAAGTAACAGAGATCTCAAGTTCACATCTGCACTTTGGACCAATATTCATAGATTGTTTGGGACTAAGTTATCATTCTATAAAGTATATCACCCTCAGACAGATGGGCTAGCAGAGAGGATGATTCAAACTTTAGAAGACCTGGTCAGAAGATTTTGTGCTTATGGGTTAGAATTCAAAGACTCAGATGGCTTTACCCATGAATGGTGCACTCTGATACCTGCATTAGAATTGGAATACAAGACATCAGTCCATTCTTCCACAGGACAAACTCCTACTATGTTAGAAAAAGGATGGAATCCAAGACTCCCAGCAGACACACTGAGGAAAGACTTTATTGACATTCATCCTACAGCTTCCAGATTCAAGATAATGCTTGATAAAGTAAAACATCATGCAAAAAAAAGTATGGATGATGCTTTTGATTATGCAAAACAGAAGTGGGACAAGAGTCATAAAGTACCAGACTTCAAAGTAGGGGACTTAGTTCTAGTTTCAACCTTGAATTTTAATAATATCAAAGGCCCAAAGAAACTTAAAGATTCTTATGTAGGACCTTTTGTTATTGTTGCGCTACATGGAACCAATGCAGTTCAAGTGGAATTGAGTGGTGAATTGGAAAATAAACACCCCACTTTTCCAGTCAGCTTGATAAAACCTTATCAACCAGCTGATAAAGAATTCTTTCCTCTAAGGAACCCAACTCCTTTAGCTGTCGCACCAGTGGAACAGAATGAAGACAAAAAGATAAAGAAGGTCATTAAAGAAAGGAGACTTAGGGGTAAAAATCAGAGAGAATATCTTGTCAGATATAGAAATCCAGTACATGAAGATGAATGGCTGGCAGAATCAGATATACCTGACTCAGATAAACTCTTGAGAAGATTTAGACATGAAAGAAGGCCACAAGCCTGAATATGTCTATGAATGTGCTTTAAATTACTTGATCTGAGTAATGTAAAGAGGTTTTACAGTGGACATTAACCCCCCCTTTTGGGGCTTTTTATTATTTCTATCATTGCTAAAATTGTAGTACAATTTTATTTTGTGGTGGGAGGGAATGTGAGCCTTGAGGTATATTTTACATACCCAAATAGGCCACAATTATCTTAAAAAGAAATTTTGAATTATGCATAACTCATAAGTCATGCATATATCCAAAATTCATCATTTTTGATTTCAGAAAAGATGAATACCTTTTTATTGAGTAAGTAAATCCATGGAGTTAAGGCCAGATTTGGATTCTACACTAAAATTCACCTAGGGTAGCTCCATAGAGTGAATAAGCTCAAATTAACTCTTTGAGGTGGTAAAATGGAAAACACTTCAATACCACATCATCAATACCACATAAAAGATCCGTGAAAACTTTTGTTTTTCTTAATTTCACGCCAAAATAATGGGAAAGTGAGAAATCCCACGTTACGTATACACTAAGAATAGTGTTATGCATGTTCTGAGAACTTAATATCATGGTATTATTACATGGACTCTTGGTACACCCATAGTGGATATCTTACTTCAAGCTTAAATTACTATTTTGACGTGAAAAATAGGCAAGGGGGACAAAAGACATCAAAGAGAGCCAGGGTACTTAACTGCTGAGGCCTCAGAGGCATGGACAGCTCCAAAGCTTGGATCCATGGCTGATATTGGCCTAATTGGTAAAATAAAACCTTTTGGGAACTTGCTTACCATGTTACAACTACAGTAAAACTTAAGAAAATAGCAAATAACCTGCTATTTTGACGTGCCAAGGAGGTAAAGAGCTACTTAGACTCCTGTAACCATGTCAATTCTTAATGACTTTCCACGGATAAACCCCAAAAGAGTAATTAAAACCCTTTTTGGATTTGTATCCATTGATTTACCTCATAGCAACCAGTGAAACACTGATATTTGCAATTCTATGTAGAAATGAGGTAAAAACTTCAAAAATTCATCAAAAATACAATTCTTAATGAATCTTTCTGAAACTTTCAGGACTAATGGAGAGCTTTATTATCTATGGTGCAACCAAAAATAATTACAGCTTTACTAGTAAAATTAAAAGTGTTACCTACAGTCCCTTTTTGACTATTCTATGTGAAACACTGAATCTTCAAAAATTCACAGTAATTACATCCTGTAATGAAATTGGAAATAAAATTGATAACTTTGAGAAATCAATGATTATTTTGGAATAAAAGAAGATTTACAGATGATACTCCTTTTATTCTTAACCATATTGGGGTTGGTAGTCACATAAAAGCATCAATTAAGTAATTATGATAATCTTACGTGACAACAGATGATGCAATCAATAATCCAAAACGTTTTATTGTTTTCTCACTCACTGGTTTTTCAGTTTGCTCCATGGAACGCCTCTGTGAGCTGTTGTTGACTTAAAAGAAGCCTTTTCTTGCTATTTTTTCCACATAATCATCTTATTATCATTTTAAATCATTATTACCAACAAGTAAGTATTAGTTACAGTTATTCTTAAGTGCTTTAATCTTTCAGAATCAATAAGAAAGACGTGAAATCATAGAATCCAACTATATATTGTTGTAATACTGCTATAAATCCATTTTTGATCCTTAAATCCACAATTCTACATCAAATGTCTCTATCTTATCTTTCAATAAGCTCTTTGGAATATTAGTGAGTGATTTATCTTTCTTCTTAAAGTTTTTCTCTAAAATTAGTTTTCTTCAAGAATTATCATTATAATTATTCTTGAAAAAGATAATTCTATATTAAAATAATTTCATTATTTTAATAAAAGAAGTTTTTATTATTAAAATCTTCTTGTAATTGATTCTAGTAGACAATTACTTGCTCACTGTTAAAATCACTAGTAGTGTTTAACACGTGAAAGAAATAATTCTTTAATTATTCAATTGTGGTTATAATAATATTTTATTATTATATTTCAGAAGAACAGACATAGTAATGTTGATTAATAGTGATATTATCATCAGTTTCATAGTCACATCTTACATTTATTCATTATTCTCTGAGGTAATAAAGAATTTATGCCTATCCATGGGATTTCTACTTATTTTAAGATAATTTTTTAATTATTATTATTAGAATGATCATTGTGACATTGTGGAGCTCCTTTTAGTGTGGGGTTGGATAAGGAAGTCATTGAGGGGGAAATCACAGGTAAACAGTTTTGCATTGATTTCATAATCCTGTGACCAAGGGTGCTAATAGTGTCTTAGCTTCCCCTCTGAATATACTTAGAAATCTACCTACAGAGCGCACAAATCAATATTTATGATTGTGGCCTTACAGCTAGAGAATACTCTTCAGAAGACTCTATCAGACCTATACAATAAGCAGACTAATGATAAAATAATAATACTAATTTAGATAAAATAATTTCAAAAGATAATTTTGTAGGTGATTATAGGATAATAAAGTTATCATTGAGTAAAATAAATAGTAGATATAATATTACTGAGTAGTGATTCAAGTTTTTTCCTTTTGCTAAAGGTATTTTGTTTAATGGATAATAGTTTAAGATGAGAATATTTAGTATAAGTGATAATATATAATAATATTGTTTAATATTTCACATAGCTGTAATTGATAAATAATTTTGATAATATGCTAACTATATTTGTGATAATAATAATAGTGATATCTAATAGGTATTTAGAAATAATAAATGATAACACCACTATGGGTTTAAAATATACTGGTGAAGGTTGATAGATTCCTTGCTACTTATAATAGTAATAAGTGATGATAAGACGGATGATAATCAATGATAAGAGCTACTAATAGCAAGTGTAATGCAGCTACTAATTTGAGATTTGTTTGTTATTTTTAATTTGATAGATAATGAGAACAATATTACTTGTCTTCTAGTGAGAAGAGTATCATAATATTTTATTATTACCTTTTTGAATGTGAGTATTTGACTAATAGATGAATCTATAATATAGGCAGACCTACTGTTAAGTACAGCTATTTATAAGCCACTATTTAGTGTAATTTTAATGATAATAATTTCTAGATCAAACTGCTATTAAGGTATGAATAATTACTCTCCTTCTTGGTATATAATTAATTGCATGAAGAAAAAGGAGAAAATGAGAGAAAGAGGCCTCCTTTTATGTTGTGAGAAGTAACCATGGGCTCTCCATTTAAAGCTTTATTCTTGCCCTTTGAGGTAATTTTTCTGGTGTAGATTTTGTAAAAAAAGTCAGACAACCTATCTGTTACACTGCATTAGTAAGCTTGCACAGATTTGAAGAGTTATTTCTGGTGAGTAGGATTGATAATGATGTCATATTTTTGAGATTTTTTCTCCATTTGTTTGGCAAAAATTAAGATTAAGATGTTTTGCTTTGTGGGGATTTTGATAAAAAATATCAGGTGACTTCTCCTTTTACACTGATTTTGTGAGCTTGCACAGCCTTGGGGAATTAATTCTGGTGATTAAAGGATGAAGGTTTTGTCATGTGAATGCGCCCTTGAATAATTTGTTTTTAAGATTTATTTACTCCCAGGTGCTCATGTTTTGTAATGTGGGGATAGCTTATGAGCTGTAATATATGATTGCTGTGATTGCTGAGAAGTTCTGAGTTTAGTCTGCTTTGAATTAAGCTAGTTGAATTGGAATTAAGTTCAATTTGATGATCCTGTGGCTGTGTAATGTCCAGATCTTATGCATGTGGACTGCATAAGCCTTACTTGGGCTCCTTTATTGTTGT
Source organism: Austropuccinia psidii (assembly GCA_023105745.1). Classification (NCBI taxonomy): domain Eukaryota; kingdom Fungi; phylum Basidiomycota; class Pucciniomycetes; order Pucciniales; family Sphaerophragmiaceae; genus Austropuccinia; species Austropuccinia psidii. The sequence goes on from JALGQZ010000016.1 coordinate 21,792,389, forward strand.
GGAGTTTTCAAGTTTTTAGTGTATTTTCATGTATTGAGTTGGGTTTGATACTGTCAGTTGATGCTTGTGCTTTGTATTATTTATTTTTTATGATTGTATTTCTTAGTGTTATAATCTTCCTTGTGGATTTAGGGTGGATATAATGCTACAATTTCACTTTGTCCATGTAATTTTTGAGGTTTCTGTACGCCTTAAGCCTACATTGTGGATTATGTAAGGCTTATATGTAAGATTTATTTTATAACTCCATAAGATTGGATTCCTCTATTAGCCATTTAATTATAGAAACAGGCTGGTTATTTATATGCTGATTGCTAAATTTTTCCTTTTCTCCATGCTATTTGTCAGCCTGTGACTCAAAGCCAGAGCACAAGCATGACAGCCAAATGGCATAAACCAATGGTAAAGCCAAGATACCACCAAAACATGAATCTGAGCCAAATCAGCTCAAAAGGTATCAAACAAAAGAGGAAACCCACCACTCTACAAATTCACAAGTCCCACAATCATAGGACAAAGAATAACAAAGTTATTCCTGCTCAAATTTGTTGTTGAGCATAAACCTTATTTTTCACCTTGCATCTGAGCTCCAGAGGAAGAGGCTTAACCCCATAAAATGGGTATTAAAAATGAAGCTCTAAGGCAGGGCTATCCAATGGTACTAGCGAAATTGAGCTAGGATAAGAATTACTAAAGGTATGACCAAAATAAGGTCAAATAAGGGGGAATAGAATATTCGCCTCTCATCTAACCTCTATAGGTTTAGTTTGAGATACCCAAAGTGGGTTTTTTTTGGAAAAAGAACAATACGGCCTATCTGATGGTGCCATCCATTTCTCCATATCTCATCTAAAGCAAAAGTCATAGGGAAAACAACTTCCATACAAATTTTGAGATAATCATATATCTGGATAACTAAAATTGGAAATGGCATAACTTTGCCATATTTAATGTTAACGATTCCACCTGAGGTCTAATTGCATAGATAAAATCCAGGGCTAAACAATAAGCAAATTTTGAGCCCAATATCTTAAAAACTGACAAAGGTATAGCAGCTTTATATTCAAAGTCCCACATTTGGACCAATTCAGCTTTACTGTGGGATATTCTCCCATCATTATGATTATGAGGTGTCAAAAAGAAAAAGAAGCCTGTTTATACTTCAATACCTCATAGTTTGGTCAATCCTGGGTCCTTTACAGGTTCTGTACAGAATTCTATGCGTCATACACAGCAGAAGAGGGCTATGTGGTCCCCAGATGAAGCTTTTCACCCTGTATTGGTCATAACTGCCCAGATGTGGTTTTGAAACCACATCTGAGCCCAATGCAGGCTATACAGGCCTTGTGAAAACTCAAGCCAGTCCTTGGAAGTGAAAAATCTTCACTTCCTCTACGTGGAAAGGTCTAGAAGGCTTTTTCACCCAATTTTAGGATTAAAAGGGACCTTTTCTCCACCAGAAAAGGTTTCCTCATCCTGTTCTTAGATTCATATGTAGTACAACTTTCCAAAAGTGTTATACTCTTGGAAAACAAGTCAGGTATGCTTTAAGCTTAAGTATTGTAGCCCAACAGATAAATCTGCATCCAGGGCTTTCAGCAGTGCTCACCACCACTAATTAATATTACTAAAGCCCTTAATATCTGTTTACCAAACCTTTTCAAATACTTTTATCCATCTCACAGTCATAGTTAAAGCTGTATACACCTATATTATCACTTTATCATAGACTCAGCCTGACACTATCGCTGTTATTACTGTGTTTTGGCTTTTTGATATGGTCTTTTGAGTGGTTAATTCCTGAATTAGTCATTGTGATGTTGATTTTCACAACTTTTAATCTTCACAAAATTCCTGAAACTGGTAAAAAGCTATGGAAAACCGCAAAATTATTGTGTGACCTTTTTGAATATGTGGTCATATCTCAAAGGCTCACATTTCTGGTGGGTATTTCATCTGATATATTCATAATGTCCTCTTCTGAATATTGCTCAGTGGTTCTGATTTTGAGAGCATGTTCCAAGTCACCTCCACATTGTCTCAGAATTGTTCTGTGGACCATAAACTCTGAAATTTCCATAGATAATGTTGTTAGCCTTTCTTTTTGTTGGCAAAATCATGGTGAAGCTCTGCCTTAGTCAGAAATCATATTAGCAAATTCAAAGGCTGTTTCCATTTTAAATATCCAATAATCATTGGCCTAGTTACTAATGATTTGTTTCTCCACAAAGTCCAAATTTGGTGTCCATGGGCTTGTCTTGACTTGGTATAACATCTGGGAGCTTGTTTGGTGAACAAGGTCTTTAATCTTGCTGTTACCAATCTGTCTGGTAGTTAAAAGTTCTCTTTTATAATGTCACTAATTTTGATTAGTTCGATATGCTCATACTCTAATTCACTACTGAAGTGAAGCAATTCTTTGATTTCTGCTACTTCTTTCAGAGGTGCTTGGCCATTGATGGTTCTAAGTTATGGAAAGAAGTGGAAAATTCATTCTTCATGTGTGAATTTTCTACATCCAATTCTTGTGGGTTGGAATTTTTTATACCCTGACTTGAGTCCAGAGGTGTAGAAATTCTTGGTAAGATTTGCAGTAATTGTTCAATTCCATTCATTTTACTGGTATTGAGGCTTGTGGAATTTCTGACTTCATGTGAAAGCCTTGTATTAAATTTATCAGCTCAATTTCATACATTTCCTCCTTGATTGTCATTTCTTGCCATAATTATGTTTGGCTAGTATCATCAGAAATCATTTGATTCAATTTCATTTTTAATTTTGATACTTCTTCTTGTGAGGTATCAAAAAACTTTTTCAAAACTATTGTATTTGTCTCTATTTCAGTAAATAAATTTTCAATATCATTAATTAGTTTTGTATTATCTGCTTTGATAATTGTGAACCTTTGAGATATGACCACATACCCAAAAAGGTCACAAGAAATATTTAAAATAATTATACATTAAAAATAATTACCTTAAAACTACAAAAAATGCCATAAATTGGCATAAAACTTGGTTCAACTTAAAAACCAATGAATAAAAATTTGAAATAAATTATACCATTGGATTACCCATGGTAAAATACACATATACCATTTTTATGGCATATCTGTAAACTCAATGTTTAATGAGTTATAAGTAATAATACCTTATAAAAAACATAAATACTTATTTATTTCAAAGACCAATGGAGCAACATGTGAAATGAATGGTACCATTGGATTCTCTATAAAGGTCCACATATAAAACAATTAGGAAGCTAAGCTCCAAAGTCAATTCTTAAGGAATTAAGCTGAATATATGCACTTTTTTGGTCAACACATAAATATGCATGATAGAGTGATTAACCAAAAATAAAGTCATCACGTAATTACTGTAGGAATAAAGAAATCAACTTTATTTCAGAAGCTATAAACAAGGTTAAAACCTGTAAGGGATTATTCATTAAAATCAATAGAGCTGTTGACTACTTTGTTGTGAAAGTGGTTCAAACTTAACAAAAAGTAGAAAGTTGGATTCTACTAGCTCATTCGTGAAGAATGATGTATTTTTTATTATAATATTTAAGGTATAACCCCTTGAAATCATGGTTTGAAGTTTAAAATATTAAACTTCAACACAAAAGATGAGTTACAAGGAAAATCATAAAAAATAGAGTTTTGATGATGTAATGAAATTCTCTTGGCAGAATAAGACGGTTATGCCAAGCTATTAGAGTTCACTCTCTGAATTTCTGTAGCGTGTAAATATTAAAAGTTATTAAGGATCAAAGTTTGAGCTTAATTTGATCATATATGATCACTCACTGTAACCTTAGATTAAGTTTAACAGTCATATGAGTGATACAATTGGTGAATACTATTATTTTATGATTAAGAATGATAAAATCCACGAATTTTGGGGTTCTGCCAAGCCTTGACCTCATCAAACGTAGAGCTATAGTGATAACTCTAAATAATGGCATAATAATGAGATAAGATGGTTTGATCATGATGTAATCATCACCAAACCTTAAAATATTGATCAATTCCAGTGGATATGATCAGTGAACATCTACTAGAAGCCTTTTGGACTCTAGTAGGGAGGTATTTACTATAAATAGAGCTCTTTTTACTCTGTTTTCCCCTCAGATGCTTACAAAACATTAAATTATTAAATAAAAAGGTAATTTCGTTATTCTTTATATATAAAGCTTTTTATATTATTAAATACCAAATATAATCTTCTAATAATTTTGATCTTTGACATGATTATTACAATTATTTCATTGTTTTGTTTAAATTTCTCTTAAAAATCTCAATTCCATGTAAAACCAAGAAAATTTGTAATTTCTCTTACATTTTATTGTACCTACAATTTAAATAAGTTGTATTTACATTTATAGGCATAAATGTATTCAAAATTATTATATTAAGCATTAAAAGTAGGTTATTTCTCTTATTATAATAATTTTTCTCTATTATTACTTTTAATAATTCTATACTTGATATAAATAGTATTTATATTAATTTATAACTTTAATATTGGTAATATTATTGTTATTAATTGTTTTTCATTAATAAAAAACAATTTTTTACGCCTTTATTATTTGTTGGTAACAATAATAAAGTGATTTTAAATATATTAATCATCTCATATTAATATATTTACTTTATATATATTATTTTTTCATAATACAAATTATATTATTATATTTATTTAATAATATAATTATTTTACGCCATAATTATAATAATTCTTTATTATTGTAATTATTTTTATGTTATTTACTTAACTTATAAGGACATTCATAGTCAAACCTTACAATAATACTTATGGCCTTTTCATTCTTATTTCAATTATCCTATAAATATTGAATTTATAATATTGATCTGTTAATTATTTTTTAAAGAAAGATTTTTCACTTATTTTTTTTCAAATTAATCTTCATTACCTGTTGTTTAAATTGGTCTTATGACCTTCTTAAAACATATAAGTGTTTCATTTATCTGGCTTGAACTCAGGTTCTTTTTCTTAGGATTTCTACAAATAGTTGAATTCTTATCAGGAATGTGACTTTCTACATCATTCATAGCCCCATACAAAGCTGGAACTCCATCCAAAATCTCTGGAATCATTTCTGATACTTTAATCTGGCTTCCTCCCTTTTCTGAACTTCCATCACAGCTCTGGTCATCTGAAACACATTTTCCATGGAATCCTATTGAATCTTTGGGATTCTTTGGCCTTGACTGTATGGATTTGTGACCAGTTCTTTTCCCATTCCATTTCTCTGAGTTTGTTGCTGCTTTCTCATGTTTTAATTGCTGATTTTGGCCACTTTAGCTTGTTTTGACACTTTTTTGGGTGGTTGGGTGTTTTTTCCTCTATTCTGCTGTTAAAAACATCATATTCTTCTTTTCCAGAAATGGATTCCATCCATTCACTAACATTCAGGTATTGAGATTGCCCATAAAGCTTCTTGCAGTCAGTTAACAGTTCATTAAGTTTTACCAGAGCTCTCCTAAGATTTGATACTCCTTGTGATTAAGTTCATTGTTGTAGGCCTTCTGGCTGGCTTTGTATATATCCACTGAGGATTCTTGTGGCCTTGTTAGCTCTGTTTGAAGGTAAAGCAGTGTCATTAGCTTCAGAATGACATAATTGTTTGGTTGGTTACACATTTACTAACCCTTGTCCTTCTGCCATGATCACTTCTAGAACCTTTTTGGGATCTGCTTGAGGGGTTATAGCTTGCTTCTTATATTGTTCAAGGCATAATTATAAGTAAAAAATCTTAAAAAAATTATTTTTATGTCAAAAACATACTATTGGAAAAATGTTTGCTTTTTGATTTGCATTAATAATATCCAAATGGACTAATTCGAAGAAGTTGGCTCTGCTCAATTATTCTGACTTATAATAACAGTGCTATTATGGTCAGAATTAACAGTACTTGCAGGAATACTTCAATTGGCTGTTGATTCTGTTTCTATATTTTCTTTTTTTACCATGGTTCAGACACCAAAATGAATGAAGAAAAAGGAATAATTTAAGTGAAAAACATTTTAAACAGAGAAATGGAAAATAAAGCCTCACTTATAATATGAAAATGGTTTCCTTTCTTATGACTTTTTTGAATTTTAAGCACTTTTTTATGAATTTTTGAATTTTTGACTATAAGAAAAGGGATTAAAAATGGCAAAAATATATTGCACAGGTAAAATATTAACTCTGGATCCCCAAATATAGGGTGTGGATATTAAACTTTAATTAAAAATCAAGTACTTTTCCTGTCCTCAAAGTTTTTATAAAGCAAAAAGTAAATTTTAGGATTTTAAAAAGAAAATACACCAAACCTGTTGTTTTTAGCTTTGTTAGTATAAAAGAAATAATATTAAAAAAATTTATTGTTTTACAAAAAATAAAAATTTATCCAAAAACATTCTACAAGAGATATTTGAGGCTACAAAAGAAATCTCTCCAAGAGCAATTTAAATTGGAATTAATTGAGTAAAGAGCTTTATGCCATTAATATAAAAACAAAGTCTCCAACAAGAGCATTAAATAGAAAAAATTCCCAAAAGTCACCAGAGGGAATTTGGAAACAAAGTGACAAAGGTAACAGTGATGAAAGTTGCTTTAATTGACTTTTAGGGTGGTTCAAGTGTTAAAATGATTATAATAATTCTTTAACATGGCTTAAAAGTCTAAAATGAGTCAGTAAAAGGCAGCTTTAATATTTTATTGATTGTTTCAAATGTTCTTAAACCAATTATAAAAGGAAAAGATTCTAACGCTAAGAGAAAAGCGGGGAAAAGAAGAAATTCTTTTATAGCCACCAGTTTTCTTACTTCAAAAGTAAGATTTACTCTAATCAGTCACAAAAAAACTCTGGCAACATGAAAGCCAATTATGGCATAATTGAACCCTGGTTCCAGCCATTTTAGTCCCTTAAACAAGCCATTGCTATACTAATACCTTGTTTCAAACCTTCAAACCACATCAGAATGTGTGTAACAGATCTCAAAACAAGTTAAAACTGTTTTTAATAAGTTTTTTTGGCTTAATATTATTCTTCTCATCATAAATTGAGTCACACACCTTGTGGCTCAGTTCCAGGCCAAACTTAATGTACTTTGGCATGAATTTTGACATCCCACACCTTTCAGAAGGAAATTTGGGGGATTCTGGCACCCTTTGAGCCAATATTCCTCCTCCCCTAAGAAATTGATCTTTCCAATTTATCTGTTTTAAATTCTTTGTCATGTACTATAGTAGAATTTTACATATTCAAATCAATTGAAAATTTACAGTACACAACTGTAATGATTGAATACACATATGTAAATTCAAGTTCACTCATGTAATACCTGCACAGACTTTGACATTGAAATTGAAAATACTTCAATTCCTCATTACTCCTAAACTAAAAACCACACCTCAATTTTGACACAAAAATTGATGGTTGACACCAGATGTGGTGTGAATTGAATTTAGATTTTGAGAATTTTCATATTTTAATACAAAAAATACTAAAACCCAATGTAATCCTATTTAGAGTTGAGTTACAGAGTTTTCATTCAGAGGGGACCCCACCTCATTCATTATGTGAACTTCAATGATATGAAAATTCTCATAATTTTATTTATTGGGAAAAAGATGCAATACTTTTCATTCAATGTTTTCCAAGAATTTTGCAATTTTAAAATTTTTGTTGAAAATTTAATTTTACCTAATATTTTCAAATAAAAGTGTATTTTCACAATTCCTCATTTAAATGTAATTTGATTTTAAATTATAATTAAAATTTTAATTTTTTTATATAAGTTTTAAATTTTTATTTTTATTTTATTTGTAAAATTTAATTATTTATAATTATAACATAATTTTTTTATTTGTGGTCTTTTGAGTATGTACAAATACCTCTAAGGCTCACAGTTGGTGCAGCTTTACCAATTGGATGATTACAATAAAGACTACAATGATTGAGCTTGGAAGTATATGTGTGTATTTCACAAGAGTATAGCTGTTTTTGGAAGTTTTACTATGTAGGAATTTGGGAGCATGATGAGGATGATTTTTTTTGGACAGAGATAGGTCCCTTTTAATCCTGAAACTGGTTAAAAGATCCTTTAGACCATTTCACATAGAACAGGGAGGGATGTCTCATTTCCCCGTCCTGACTTGTGGTTTTCACAAAGCGTGTATAGCCTGTATTGGGCTTACATGTGGGTTTGAAGCCACATTTCACCAGTTTTCACAAATGCAGGGTGAAAGGTTTCATCTGGGGACCACACAGCCCTCTTTTGACATGCATGATGTGTATAATGCTGTACAGAACCTGTATGGGACCCCAGTATTGAGCAATCTTTGAGGTATTAAAGGATAAAGAGGCTCCTTTGTCTGATTTGCACCTCATATTCCAGGATATGGAAAGGTATTCCACAGTAAAGGTGTAATGGCCCTGATGTGGTATTTTAGCTTTAAACCTGCCATAAACCTGTCAGTTCTCAGGATATTGAGCTTGAAGTTGGTTCATTGTGTATCCCTGGAAGAGGCATACACAATGGTACCTCATTATATATGCGTAGAATTAAATATGGAAACATTATACCATGGTTAATTCCGATTATCCAAACAAGGACTTTTCTCAAATCCTGTACAACACTTTGTCAGCCTGTGACTCAAAACCAGAGCACAAGCATGACAGCCAAATACCATAAATCAATGGTATAGCCAAGATACCACCAAAACATAGATCTGAGCCAAACCAGCTCAAAAGGTATCAAACAAAAGAGGAAATTCACCCCTTTCCAAATGTACAAGTCCCGTCATCATAGGACAAAGAATAACAAAGTTATTCCTGAGCATAAGCCTTAATTTTCACCTCTCATCTAAAATACAGAGGAAGAGGTTTAACCACATCAAATGGGTATTCACAATGGAGCACTAAGTCAGGGTTATCCAATGGCACTAGCAATGTGAGCCTTTGAGATATGACCACATACCCAAAAAGGTCACAAGAAATATTTAATATAATTATACATTAAAAATAAGTACCTTAAAACTACAAAAATACCATAAATTGGCATAAAACTTGGTTTAACTTAAGAACCAATGGATAAGCATGTGAAATAAATTATACCATTGGATTCCCCCTGGTAAAATACACATATACCATTTTTATGGCATATCTGTAAAGTCAATATTTAATAAGTTATAAGTAATAATACCTTATAAAAAACACAAATCCTTATTTATTTCCAAGACCAATGAAACAGAATGTGAAATAAATAGTACCATTGGATTTCCCATAAAATTCCACATATAAAGCAATTAAGAAGCTAAGCTTCAAAATCAATACTTAAGGAATCAACCTGAATATATGCACTTTTTTGGTCAATGCATATATTCAAAGATTTTAGCTAATATCTCTTGAAATATACATGATAGAGTGATGAACCAAAAATAAAGTCATCACGTAATTACTGTAGGAATACAGAAATGAAGTTTATTTCCCAAGTTATAAACAAGGTTGAAACCTGTAAGGAGTTATTGATTAAAATCAACAGAGCTGTTGACCACTTTGTTGTGAAAGTGGTCCAAACTTAAAGAAAAGTAGACAGTTGTATTCTAATAGTTCATTCGTGAAGAACGATGTATTTTTTATTCTAATATTCAAGGTATAACCCCTTGAAATCATAGTTTGAAGTTTAAAATATTAAATTTCGACAGAAAAGATGAGTTACAAGAAAAATCATCAAAAATAGAGTTTTGATGATGTAATGAAATGCTCTTGGAAGAATAATACGGTTATCCCAAGCTATTAGAATTCACTCTCTGAATTGCTGTAGCGTGTAAATCTTAAAAGGTAATAAGGATCAAAGATTGAGCTTAATTTGATCATTTATGATCACTCACTGTAACCTTAAATTAAGTTTAACAGTCAAATGAGTGATAAAATTGGTGAATACTATTATTTTATGATTAAAACTAATAAAATCCACGAATTTTGGGGTTCTTCCAAGCCTTTGACGTCATCAAACTTAGAGTTATAGTGATAACTCTAAATAATGGCATAATAATGATGTAATGTGGTTTGATCATGACGTAATCATCACCAAACCTTAAATTATTGATCAATTCCAGTGGATATGATCGGTACACATGTACTAGAAGCCTGTTGGACTCTAGGAGGGAGGTATTTACTATAAATAGAGCTCCTTTTACTCTGTTTTCCCCTCAGACGCATCAAAAACATTAAATCAATACAATTAAAAAGGTAATATCTTTATTCTTTATATATAAAACTTTTATATTATTAAAGACCAAAGATCATCTTATTATAATCATCAATCTTGACGTGATTAAAGGATTTATTTAATTGTTTTTGTTAAAAATCTCTCTAAAACCTCATTTCCACGTAAAAATCAAGAATATTTGTAATTTTCTCTATTTTCTATTGTAAATAAAATTTGGATAAGTTGTATTTACATTATTTGGCGTAAAATATCTCAAAATTATTATATTGAGTATTAAAAGTAGGTAATTTTCTCTTATTATAATAATTTTCTCTTTATTATTCTTTTAATAATTCTTTAATTAATATAAATAGTATTTATATTAATTTATAAGTTTAATATTGGTAATATTATTGTTATTAATTGTTTTTTATTAATAAAAAACAATTTTTTACGCCTTTATTATTTGTTTGTAACAATAATAAAGTGCCATTAAATATATTAATTATTTTATATTAATATATTTATTTTATTATATTATATTTTATAATATAGATTATATTATCATATTTTATTGATAATATAATTATTTTTACACCATAATTATAATAATTATCTTTATCTTATTTATTTCATTCATAAGGACATTCATAGTACAATAAGTAAAATATTGGTAATTTTTACTCATTGTTTCATAGTCAAACCTTACAAGCCAAATTGATCTAGCACCAGAATTACAGAAGTTATGACCAAAATAAGGTCAAATACGGGTGAATAAAATATTCATCTCTCATTTAACTTCTACAGTTTTAGTGTGAGATAACTAAAGTGGGTTCCTTTTGGAAATAGCACAATCAGGGCTATCTTATGGTGCTATCCATTGCCCCATACCTCATCTAGAAGAAATGTTATTGGGAAAACTAGCTCCATACAGCTTTCAAGTCAAACATATATATGTACAAGAAATCTTTTACATGGCATAAACTTTCCATACTTAATGATAACCGTATCAAATGAGGTACCTTTGTTCAGAAACCATCCAGGGCTACAAAATGAACCAGCTTTGAGCTTAATATCTTAAAAACCAACAAAGTTATGGCAGTTTTAAGCTCAACTCCCACAATTAGACCAATACAGTCTTACTGTGGGATATTCTCCTATAAGTATGATTGTGAGGTGTCAAATAGACAAAAAAGCATTTTTATACTTTAATACCTCATAATTCATTCAACACTGGGGTCCCATACAGGTTCTGTACAGAATTCTATGTGTCATACACATCAGAAGACAGCTTTGTGGTCCCAGATGAAAATTTTCACCCTGTATTGGTGGAAACTGCCCAGATGTGGTTTCAAAACCACATCTGAGCCCAATACAGAGCATACAGGATCTATGAAAAGCACAAGCCAGTACTCTGAAGTGAAACACTCTTCACTTCCTCTATGTGGATGGTCTAAAGGGCCATTCCACCCCATTTTAGGATAAAAGGAGGCCATTTCTCCACCAGAAAAGGTTTCCTCATCCTGCTCTTGAATTCCTACGTAGTAAAACTGTCAAAAACAGTTATACTATTGGAAAATGATCAGGTTATAGTATAAACTTTAGTATTGTAGACTTTATTATTGTAACCCAACAGGTAAAGCTGCACCCAGGGCATTCAACAGTGCTCACCACTACTATTTCACAATGGTAAAGCCCTTATAATTCAACCTTAAAGCTTTTATTATCAATTAAAAACCTTTTCTAAATGAATTTTACCGTGTCACAGTCATAGTTAAAGCTGTAAACAGTCTTATTACACTTTCATCATAGACTCAGCCTGACATTTTAGGGGCCTGGCCATGTTTTTTAACCTTTTGGGACCTTATTAGTGAGTTTTTTCTCTTATTTTCTTCATTCTGACACTTTTGTTTCTCTTTTTTAGGCATAAATTTTATTCAAAAATAAATAAAATATATATCTTTTATTTATTTTTTGAGTGGTGTATGCTGTAAACCACTGCACTTTCTTCTATTTTTTGCCTTATTGTGTGGTTGATTATAATTTAATCACCACAAAACCCTTATTTTTGGCATGTTTTGCATATTTAAACACTCTAAGCCATTAATATAGTCCTTTTTTAATTAAACGAGGACACCTCTTACTGTAAAACAAACAGTGGAGGAATGTTTGGGTACATTGTTAATTTCAATTTCCCTCTTACATAAACACTCTGTCAGATTAGGTAATCTGTGAGATAGTGATATAAAAACAGTGTGCAAGATATTTGTAAGCTGTATTTCTGACATGGAATTGTTAATCCAATTACACTGTCATAATACAAGGGCATAATATAGAAATATATTGCCCACATGCCATTCTTAGACATGCGAACAGAATTTTAAGAAGTCTTAACTAACAATAAGCCCTCTTTTTCCTGTCTGATTCAGTGGAAGAAAATTACATCCCACTAGAGACCCAGTCACACCCTCAGAACCAGCAGTCAGGAAGGGCAAAGGAAAGAGGCACAGTGAAGGCCTTATAACAGCTAAAAAGTGGAAACCCATTGGCACTCAGAGGAATAGAAAACCACAAACCTCTGCATCAATACAAGGTAAACCAACCTTAACAACTTGTACAGGGAAGATTACAGTCATTAACCCAGTTGTAACCTCTAAAGGTAAATTTCTAAAAGCAGCAGATAAAAAATCTGTAAAAGGTACAGTCAAAGGTAAATACCCTAAGAACATAAATTTTTGACTTCTTGCAAACACTGATATGTCACCTGTACACCTCAGAGACCTTGGCTTTGAAAGGCACCAGCCAGAGGACAGAGAAGGCTTGTCCAGAACCAGAAGACCTGGAAGAGGACACCTTGGACACAGTGGTGGATTGCAAGACATTGAGGGAAATCATACCCACTCTGCCATTTACATTCCAATTCAACAGAAACCTCAAACCAGAGGACTGGAAGGATATGGATCAAGTTCTTCAGCTCCACAAACTCCTCAAAGACCTTTTTCAATGGAGCATGGACAACAAGAGCTTCAACCTGGCATCCCACTGGACAGAACTTGGAGCAAGATTCCAGAAGGTCTGTCTCAAAGAGATAGATTTCAGAGACCTTATGGTAATGACCAAAGGTTGCAATCCCACCAGTCAGTTCAGACTCCTGGAGGTGAGGGCAAACAGGATAAGGGAGAATCAGGCCACTCTCTAAGCTATAGAAGAACAACTTACCCAGACATGCAATACTCAGATTCCTTCAGGCTCACAAGGAGTAGACCAAACAAGCTCTCCAGTTGCTTCACATCATTCAGGAGCCAACAGATCAGTGGCCAAGAGTCACCATTCTTCACAATCCCAGGAAGTCTCCAGAAGAAGACAAGGATACAAGGGCAAAAACAAGACCACCTTTAACCAAAGGAAGAGAGAGTAAGACCCAATGAGAAAAAGGGACAGGGATTGTCTGGATCAAGACATAAAAAAACTGTTTGATGTCTACCATGACTTGAAGCCCCAACCACAAGGCCATGTTATGAATAATCAATATCACCAAGAGGAATTCAAACCAGATTCCATGTTGGTGAATAAAGAAAGATCTCCATCTCAATACCAGGATGGAGATAATATGTCTTATTCTGAGAAGGAAGCCTTAAAACAGCGCCCTAAGGCCTCAAGCTGGCCCAAATACTCTGGTACAGGAGAATATGATCATATGAAACTCATAGATTATATTAACGGACTCTTAATGGATTTACCAAGCATACCAAATTACTGAATTACTGCTAGACTTAATACAGACTTTAAAAGAGATGGTAGTATTTGGTACACAGAAATGAAAGAAGTCCATGGCAGGAGAAACTGGCCATGGTGGAAGATTCAAATAATCCAAAAGTACAGAAATTGTACTTGGATATGGCAAATGACCATGTCATTTTATAATGATGAGCATTCAGTGGACAAAGATCCATATGAATGGTGTCTTAGACAGTCTAAGCAGCTGAAAGCCATTGATCCTCAAATAAACATTCAGATGAGGAATCACAAACTTCTGACACAAATGCCAGGAGAACCAGAGCATGCAGTAAGATGCAAATGCAACCAAAATGGCACTCTAGATGACATTTCAAATACCTTACAAGATGTAAGGAAAAGAACAAATATAGGGAAATATTCCCAATATAAAAGCAGTGGCTTCAAAGAGAAACAAACTTTCAGGGAAGAGTTGAAAGACAAACGCAGAGAAAGAGTGGCAGAAGTGACTAAGAAGAAAAATATTGTCACAATTGTGGTTCAACGGGCCACTCTGCAAACAACTGTCCAAAGGCAAAGAAAGGAGTCTATGCCATTGAGAAAGTCCCAGAGGATGCATCCCCCACAGAGGATTCTGAATCAGACTCCATGGGAGATTCCATCAGAGAAAAGTTTGATGAGGAGAAAGACCCAAGAGAAGAATTTCTAGTGGAATACCAAGAAGAAACACCACTAAAAATCCAGGACATACAGTTGGAAGCAGGAATGCCACAAGACACTTCCAATAAAAACTTGTGCAAAAATACACAGGATGCACAGACATTCCTGGTCACACCAAATAAAGGAATGGCATACATACATGGGACAGCCACAAAAATGACTGTTTTCATTGACAATGCTCAACACCCATTGATCATTGAAGGTGGAGCACACTGCTACATAGTGGCCAGAAATTATCTGGAAAACCACTCCCCAAATTGTGAAAAACAGCTCTTGCCAACCAAGGCAAAGAACTTCAAAAGTGCTTCAGGGAAGATGACCTCTATTGGGACAATTATTAAAGAGATAATTATACCCCACAGGAGGGGTATTATCAGACTCAACCCATAGTTTTCAGTGCTTGATGAGGCCAACATCCAAGGGCTCTTACTGGGAAAAGATTACCAGAGGATGTATGGTATTGATATTTCCAATAGTAAAAACAGGCATGATACCATTGGTACCAACAAGGAAAAGAAATTTTCACTTGATATATACCAAATTTCTTCCCAGGATCCACTGGAAGAACTACTGAATGAACTCAGAGAGTGCCAGTTCAGCACTACCCTCATGAGTAAACACAAACTAAGTTTGCTGAAGATTCTGAGGAAGAATAGACCAGCATTTTCCATTGGTGAAGAGCCATTAGGCCAAATTAGAGTATATGATATAGAACTATATCTGGATGTGGAAAGACCCTATCCACCCATGCTCAGAAGACCTCCAGACCCAGCAAGTCTGGAGACTAGGAAGGAAATTGAAAAAGAAATCAATGAACTCCTAGACATGGATGTCATCAGAAAGAGTGGACACAATGAAATAGTGGAGATCACCACTTCTGTCCTGATCACCATGCATGATTGCAGATCTATACTATGTGGAGACTTCAGAGCTCTGAACAGCTACACAAAAGCTGATAGGTACCCTCTACCTAGGATACCTCATTCCTTAGACAAACTGGCAAAAGCCAAATACATAACCAAAATGGATTGTATGAAAGGTTTTCACCAGAATGGAGCAAAACCAAACTCCATGAAATTACTCAGAATAATATGCCACATGGGCATATATGAATATACCAGGATGCCATTTGACATCAAAAATGCACCAACCCACTTCCAAAGGATGATGGACACAATATTTCAAGAAGAGATATTGGAAGGCTGGATGTTAGTATATATTGATGATATCATTATATACTCAGAAAAATGGGAGGACCATGTGCAGTACATAGACAGAGTGCTAAGTAAATGCATACCCATTAATCTGAAAATTTCACTTAAAAAGTGAAAATTTGGCCAACAAGAGTTATTAGCTCTAGGATGTAAAGTCTCAGGTTTTAGCCAGGCCACAGACCAGATTGAAGTAGCAGAAGTAATGCTAAAACCAGTACCAAAGAGCATCAAAGAGATGCCATCTTTCCTTGCGTTTGCTAGCTACTACAGAAGTCACATCAGCAATTTTGCCCACATAACTAGTAGTCTGTACAAGTTATGTTCAAAAGATGTACTTTTTGAAATTACCAAGGAAAGGAGGGATGCATATGAGAATATCAGAAATGAGCTCACAAATGCACCTGTGCTCATCTTACCTGACTTTGAACTAGCATTCAAGTTATACATAGATGCAGCATGTAGCCAAGGCTTAGGGGCAGCCCTTCACCAGAGACAAATTTTGGATGGTGAACCAAGAGAGGGAGTAATATGCTACATCTCTGGGCAACTGAAAGATTCAGAAGCCAGGTATGGGGCAACCCAGACCGAATCTCTATGATTAGTCCAGGCTCTAGAGAAACTCTACTATCATTTGGAGGGTGCAGTATTTGAAATCTACACAGCCTGCGAGCCTTGAAGTCTTTACTGAACATGAAGCTTACTAATAGACACATGCTGAGGTGGTGTCAGGGTGAGTCTATATAGTAGCTATAAAATGTAAATACAATCTAGTATTATGACTGTGACACGTCAAAAAACAAATAAATTTAATTCTTCAGGTCCTACTGCTACATGGTAACAGTGGTGATGAGTCTGTTGAGGACCTGGGTTGCAATACTCTAATATCTTTGACTGTAAAGAAGTACTACAATAATTATGCTCTAATTATAACTTTAGTAATTCTAAGGGCACTACTGATGGATAACAGTTTTGTCACGTACGAATATGGGTAAATAAGATAAGATATAATGGGTTTTCAAGGAAAAAACCCTTCTTTTTATATCTTTCAAGACTTTCAAGAGTTATTAGCTCTTCACACGTCAGAGGAGTGAAACGTTTCACTCCAATGATCAATCTGTGGTTCTGTATCATCAATTCTGACCTCAATAGAGGCAGAATTGTGGTTTTGGAACCACAAATGATCATTCTGGATCAATACAGGGTGAAAAAACTTCTCACCTGCCACGTCAGCACTTGGATGACGTTGTTCTAGTGTCTGTATGATCAGTAATGATGATTTTAGAGAGGCTATATCTTCCCAAGTATATTATTTTAAGTATGAGAGCAATACTGTTTGATGAAAGTTTGATACAGTCATGTATTGCTAGAAAAACCTTCCAGTCAAGATATCTCAGTCTGTTCTTAAGATATCAAGAAAACAAGAGCACATAATTGAAGGGCTTAATGAGCTCTTCAATTTGGTATGCTTCATGTTTACCCTTCTTTAAAATAGCAAAAGCTATGAAGGTTTTAAGTTTTTGGATGTATTTTTGTACATCAGTATGAGGCTTCAAAAACTTCCATACCAGATATCTTCTTCAATTTGGAAGATATCTGTATTCTGATGATACAGTCTTGTAGGTCTTGGTTAGCTCTACAGTTTGGTATATTACTCTTTACAGTTGTATGAGTGTATGCCAAAGATACAGGGGTTTGTTTATATTGTTGTTTTTCAGAATATCTGTATTTTGGTTGTTAAGCCTTTGAACCAAGATCCCTCAGTCAATTTAAGAGATACAGAGGTCTAAGGTGTCTCAAATTAAAGCTCTTGTTTAGAACTTCAATTTGGTTGTACTTTTGTACAGTTTTGTACAAGCCCTCTTTGACTTTCAGGGGGGTCTTGGTTTTTTAAAAAAAGGTCATATGGTATCTCCAGTTGTGGTGGTGTTACAGAAACATGGATGATACCATTGTGTAGCTCTCTATGTGAGCTTTAAGAAAAATATCATTTTGGTATAGAATAACTTAAATATGCATAAGTTAGATGAGAGGTGAAAATAAGGGTTTTGACTTGTTTATTTTCCTCTAGGTTTCCTTATTCTGTTTGGATAAGGTTGGTGTTTAATTTGAGAGGAGTTTTTTCCTCTTATTTATTACCTGTATTGACTATGTTTGTTCAATACTTGTCATACCATTATTTATGGTATGTTGGATGTCATGCCAGTGCTCTGTTTTGAGTCACAGGCTGACATACCCTCCCTCAAAAGAAGGGTCATCATTGATGAGACTCTTCAGCCCTTCTGGAGGCTCTGAATCTTCTGAGCTGTATTTGGCCATCTGGGATTTCTTTCTCAGTTAACCATTTATCTTTATCTGCTGGGTGATTCTTAAATCTGACCAGATATTGCCTGTTGTCTTTCCCATTAATTCTTATTTTCCTGGCTTTAATGATCTTTTTCACTGGTCCAGGTGAGTCATCTTCCTCAACCAATCTTTCATGGGTGACTGTCTTCTTTCTTTTAGGGAATTTCTCCTCATCTGTTTGGTGATAGGGTTTTACCAGGCTCACAGGGAATCCTGGTTGTTTCCTAGAAAACTCTTTGGTCAGGTTGACTTCTATTGCATTCTTTCCTATCAATTTAATAATGGTGAATGGTCCTATGAATGAGGTCTCATCTTCTTGGGTCCTCTTAGATTGTTGAAGTTAAGAGTTGAGATTAGAACTTGGTCTCCTTCTTTGAAATCAGGTTCTTTGTCAGCCTGTGACTCAAAACCAGAGCACAAGCATGACAGCCAAAATACCATAAACCAATGGTATAGACAAAATACCACCAAAACATGGAGCTGAGCCAAATTAGCTCAAAAGGTATCAAAAGAAAGAGGAAACTCACCTCTTTCTGAAAATATAAGTCCCATCACCATAGGACAAGAAACAACAAAGTTATTCCTGCTCAAAGTTATTGCTGAGCATAAACCTTAATTTTCACCTCTCATCTAAAATCTAGAAGGAGAGGCTTAACCCCATCAAATGGGTATTCAAAATGAAGCTCTAAGCCAGGGCTATCCAATGGTACCAGCCAAACTGAGATAGCACCAGTATTACTTGAGTTATGGTCAAATTCAGACCAAATAAGGGTAAAAAAAACATTCACCTCTCATCTAACTTTTAGAGTTTTAGTGTGAGATACCTAAAGTGGGGTCTTTTTGGAAAGCGCACAATCAGGGCTATCTGATGGTGCCATCCATTTCCTCATAACTCAACTACAACAGAAGTTATTGGCCAAACAAGCTTAATACAGCTTTTGACCAGACCACACCAATGTACAAAAATACTTGTACATGGGATAACTTTGTCATATTTAATGATAACCATGTCAAGTTGGGTACCATTGTGTAGAGCTCATACAGGGCTATTCAATGAACCAACCTTGAGCTTGATATCTCAAAAACTGACAGAGTTATGACCATTTTAAGGTCAAAATCCCACCTGCTGTCAGATACAGCCTGACCATGGGATAATATCCCATAACCATGAATATGAGGTGTCAAATAGACGAAGAAGCATGTTTTTACTTCAATACCTCATATGTCAGTCAATACTGGGGTCGCATACAGTTTCTGTACAGCTTTCTACGCGTCATACACGTCAGAATCAGGCTGTGAGGTCCCCAGATGAAAATTTTCACCCTGTATTGGTGAAAACTGCCCAGATGTGGTTTCAAAACCACATCTGAGCCCAATACAGGGTATACAGGCTGTTTGCAAACCACAAGCCTGTCCTGGAGAGTGAAAAATCTTCACTTCCTCTACGTGGAAAGGTCTAGCAGCCTTTCCACCTCAATTTCAGGATAAAAGGAGGGCTTTTCACAGCCAAAAAACCTTTCCTCATCCTGCTCTTGAATAACCTACGTAGTAAACTGTCAAAAACAGTTTTACTCTTGGTTAAATAATCAGGTATACTCTTAATTTAAAGTATTGTAGTCTTCATTATTGTAATCCAACAGGTAAAGCTGCACCCAGGGCTTTCAACAGCGCTCACCACCACTATATCTTTATAGTAAAGCCCTTTAAATCTTAAATTAAATCATTTATTATCAATCTTATCATCTTTTAAAACCATTTTTACCGTGTCACAGTCATAGTTAAAGCTTGTAAATACTCATATACACCTTTATCATAGACTCAGCCTGACATTTTGGGGGCCTGGCCGTGTTTTTTGACCTTTTTTGGACCTTACAAGTAAGTCTTTTCTCTTTTTCATGACTTATTAACACATTTTTTTATCATTTTTAGGCGTAATTTCTGTTTAAAAATATATTGTTATATATATTTTTACCTTTTTTTATATATACTCATATTATAAGAGTATTTTTACGTGGCTAATACCCACAGTAATTTATTATTTTTGGCGTGTTTTGCATATAAAAACACATAAGCCACTAATAAAGTCCTGTATTCTTGACTGAATAAGGACACCTCTGACTGAAAAACCATCAGTTGAGGCGTGGTCAAGTGTATTGTTAATTCAATAACACTTGTATACAAACCACTTTTACAGAATACACTTGCAAACCACAAGTGTATCTGAGGGATACTGACACACAAACAGTGTGACAGGACACCATAAGCTGTATTTTTGACGTGAAATTGTTAATTCAATTACATTGTCATTATACAAGGGCATACTGTAATAATATACAATCCCAGAGGCCATTCTTAGACGTGCAAAACAAGCCATTTAAGAAGTCTTAACTGAGATAAGCCCTCTTTTTCCTGTTTTGATTCAGTGGAAGAAAACTACATCCCACTTGAAACCCAGTCACAGGCCAACACACCAGTGACACCCTCAGAACCAGAGGGCAGCAAGGGTAAAGGAAAAAGGCTTAGTGAAGGCCTCATTACAGCCAAGAAGTGGACACCAATAGCCACTCAGAGGAGTAGAAAACCACGAAACTCTGCTTCAATACAAGGTAAACCAACCTTAACCACTTGTACAGGGAAGATTACAATTATTAACCCAGTTGTAACCTCCAAAGGCAAACTGCCCAAATCAGCAGATAACAAATTTGTACAAGGCACAGTCAAAGGTAAATACCCTAAGAACATAAAGTTTTTGACTGCTTGCAAACACCGATATGTCCCCTGCATACCTCAGAGACCTTGGCTTCCAAAGGAACCAGCCAGAGGATAGAGCAGGAATGTCTAGAACCAGAAGACCTGAAAGAAGACACATTGGACACAGTGGTGGATGGCAAAACAATGCGGGAGATAATATCAACCTTTCCATTCACACTCCAATTCAACAGAAACCTCAAACCAGAGGACTGGAAGGATATGGATCAAGTTCTTCAAATCCACCAACTCCTCAAAGATTTGTTTCAATGGAGCATGGACAACAAGAGGTTCAACCTAGCAACTCACTGGGCAGAAATGGGATCAAGTTGCCAGAAGATCTTTCCCAAAGAGATAGACTTCAAAGACCTTATGGTAATCACCAAAGGTTGGAATCCTACCAGGCAGCACAGACTCCTGGAGGCAAGGGCACAGAGGATAAGGGAGAATCAAGCCACTATCCAAGCTATAGAAGAACAGTTAACCCAGACAGGGCCTACTCAGATTCCTTCAGGTTCACAAGGAGCATGCCAAATCAGCTCTCCAGTGGCTTCACACCATTCAGAAACCAGCAGATCAGTGGCCAAGAGTCACCATTCTTCACAATTCCAGGAAGCTTCCAGGAGAAGACAAGGCAACAAGGGCAAGAACAAAGCCTCCTTCAACCAGAGGAGGAAAGAGTCAGACCCCATGATCCAGAAGCTGTTAGATTTGGTAAAAGAAGTACACAAGAACCAGAAGTAGTTGTAAACCACTCTAGAATCAGTAGTCCTAGTAATAGAAACATTACCCCCACTCAGACTGAAAATAACATTGTCACATTTGAGAGTAACATCAACAGTGACACACTGTGGTTACAAATGTCCCAATATGCTGAGCAATCTGCAAAGCAGGCTACAGAATTTGAAGCTGCCCAAGAGAGGATGAGAAAAACTCAAGCCTCATTGGAGCAGATAGTTAAAAACCTTCAGGAAGGATATGCTCAACTGAGCAAAGCCTCTGAAGAAACCAACAAGAGACTGAATCAAGTCTCTGAAGAACAACACCATAGTAGCAGGGACAGGGAGTGTCTGAACCAAGACATCAACAAATTGTTTGATGCCTACCATAGCTTAAAGCCCCAACCACAAGGCCAAGCTATGGAGAATCCATATCAACCAGATGACATCAAACCAGATGCCATGTTGTTGAATAAGGCAAGATCTCCATCACAATACCAGGATGGAGATGGCATGTCTTATTCAAAGAAGGAAGCCTTGAAACAGCTTCCTGAGGCCTCAAACTGGCCCAAATTCTCTGGATCAGGAGAATATGATCATATGGAACTCATAGATTATATTGATGGACTCTTCATTGATGTACCAAGCATACCAGATTACTGGATTACTGCTAGACTGAATACTGCATTTAAAGGTCATGCAAGTATATGGTACACTGAAATGAAAGAAATCAATGGCAGAAGAAATTGGCCATGGTGGAAGAGTCAAATAATCCAAAAGTACAGTAATGAAACTTGGATATGGCAAAAGACCATGTCATTTGAAAATGACAAATACTCTGTGGACAAAGATCCATATGAGTGGTGTCTTAGACAGTCTAAAAGACTTAAAGCCATTGATCCCCAAATGAACATTCAAATGAGGAATCATAAACTTCTGACACAACTGCCAGGAGAACTAGAGCATGCAGTAAAGTGCAGATGCAACCAAAATTGCACTCTAGATGATATAGCCAATACCTTACAAGACATAAGGAAAAGGACTAATATAGGGAAATTCACCCCATATAGAAGCAGTAGTTTCAAAGAGAAACAACCTTTCAGGGTGGAGTTTAAAGACAAACCCAGAGAGAGAGTGGCAGAAGTGGCAAAGAAGAAGAATTCTTGTCACAATTGTGGTTCAACAGACCACTATGCCAACAACTGTCCAAAAGCAAAGAAGAAAGTCTATGCTATAGAAAAAGTCCCTGAAGAAGAACCTCCAACAGAGGATTCTGAATCAGACTCTATGGGTGATGCCATTAGAGAACCATCTGATGAGGATCAAGACCCAAGAGAGGAATTTCTAGTGGAATACCAAGAGGAAACCCCACTAGAAATCCAGGATATACAGTTGGAAGCAGGCATGCCACAAGACACTGCCAACAAGAATCTGTGTAAACATACACAAGATGCACAAACATTCCTGGTTACACCAACCAAAGGAATGGCATACATACATGGGACAGCCACAAAAATGACTGTATGTATTGACAATGCTCAGCATCCACTGATCATTGACAGTGGAGCACACTGCTCCATAGTGGCCAGAAATTATCTGGATAACCACTTCCCAAACTGGGAAAAAGAACTCTTGCCCACCAGGGCAAAGCACTTTAAGAGTGCATCTGGAAAGATGACCTCTATTGGGACAATTATCAAAGAGATAATTATACCCCACAGAAAAGGTAATATCAGACTCAACCCAGAGTTTGTAGTGCTTGAAGATGCCCACATCCAAGGGTTTTTACTGGGAACAGATTACCAGAGGATGTATGGCATAGATATTTACAATAGTAAAAATAGGCATATTACCATTGGTACTAACAAGGAAAAGAAATTTTCTCTTGATATATACCAGATATCTCCTCAGGACCCACTGGAAGAACTCCTGAAAGAATTCAGAGAGGGACAGTTTAGCACTACCCTCACCAGTAAACAAAAGTTAAGTTTACTGAAGATGCTGAGGAAGAATAGACCAGCATTTGCCATTGGTGAAGAACCATTAGGCAAGATCAAAGGCCATGATATAGAACTATATCTGGATGTGGAAAGGCCTTATCCACCCATGTTAAGGAGACCTCCTTACCCAGCAAGTCTGGAGACCAGGAAAGAGATTGAGAAACATATCAATGAACTCCTGGACATGGATGTCATTAGGAAGATTGGACATAATGAAATAGTGGAAATCACCACTCCTGTCCTAATCACCTGGCATGATGGCAAGTCTAGATTGTGTGGAGATTTCAGAGCCCTGAATAACTACACAAAAGCAGACAGGTACCCTATACCAAGGATACCTCATGCCTTGGATAAGCTAGCCAAAGCCAAATACATAACCAAGATGGATTGTATGAAGGGCTTCCACCAAAATGGAGTTAAACCTAACTCCATGAAATTACTCAGAATAATATGCCATATGGGCATATATGAGTACACCAGGATGCCATTTGGCATCAAGAATGCACCAGCCCACTTCCAAAGGATGATGGACACCATATTTCAAGAAGAAATAATGGAAGGCTGGATGGTAGTGTATATTGATGATATCATTATATACTCAGAGACATGGGAAGACCATGTACAATACATAGACAGAGTGCTAAGTAAATGTACACCCATCAATCTGAAAATTTCACTTAAAAAGTGTAATTTTGGCCAACAAGAGCTACTAGCTCTAGGACACAAAGTCTCAGGCCTTAGTCTGGCAATTGACCAGAACAAAGTAGCAGCAGTACTGCAAAAGCCAGTACCAAAGAACATCAAAGAGATGCAATCTTTCCTTGGATTTGCTAGCTACTATAGAAACCACATCAAAAACTTTGCTCACATAACTAGTAGTTTATACAAGTTATGCTCAAAGGATGTAGTTTTTGAAATAACCAAGGAAAGGAGGGATGCATATGAGAGGATCAAAAATGAACTCACAAATGCACCTGTGCTCATCTTGCCTGATTTTGAACTACCATTCAAGTTATATATAGATGCAGCATGCAGCCAAGGCTTGGGAGCAGCCCTTCACCAAAGACAAATTGTGGATGGTGAACCAAGAGAAGGTGTAATATGTTACATCTCCAGGCAGCTGAAAGATTCAGAAGCCAGGTATGGGGCCACCCAGACAGAATGTCTATGTCTAGTCTGGGCTCTAGAAAAACTCCATTATTATTTCGAGGGTGCAGTCTTTGAAGTCTACACAGACTGCACAGCCTTGAAGTCTTTACTAAACATGAAGACTACTAATAGACACATGCTGAGATGGCAAATAGCCATCCAGGAGTATAGAGGGAAGATGACCATCATATACAAGGAAGGTAAAAGCCATACCAATGCAGATGGCCTTAGCAGATGGCCACTGGACAATGTCAAAAGCAATCCAGCTTATGACCCTGAAGTTGCTGCAAAAATTCCTATCCATTTTATGGAAATAAATAGGAAGAAGAACTTCAGATTCTCTGAATGGCACCAGGGAGTGGTACCCTTGACAGTGGAAACACTGATTCAGAAGGGACAGAAACCCCCATACTGGGAATAAGTTCCTCAGAATTGCACAATGAATTTTTCAATGCAGTACTGAAATCCTATGCTAAACACAAACAGTGTAGCATACTACTCCAACTCCTTCAACAAAAATACAGGAGCCCAGAACTGGAAACCCAGCTGGAGGAACCCTGGTTGAGGACCTATAAGGACAATAAATTCTTCCTTATAGATGGCCTGATTTATCACAGAGAAAAGCACACCAGTGCACTCACAGTGATAGACAGAGACCACATCTCCTTAATCCTGCAGGAATGCCATGACTGCCCCTACATGGGACACATGAGTGAGGACAGGACTAAAGAGAGGGTAGCAAGTACAGCTTGGTGGCCCAAGTGGGAGCAAGAGTTGAGTGAATACATCAACACTTGTGAAAGATGCCAAAAGGCAAATAGAAAACATGGGAAAAAATATGGGTTGCTTCAACACATACAAGAACCCAAACACCCATGGGAAACCATCAACATGGACTGGGTCACAGGACTTGTCCCACGAGGCAAAGAAAACTACAATGCCTGCCTAATCATAGTAGATAGGTTCAGCAAGAGCATGAGATGTCTACCATGCCATAAAGAGGACACAGCCATGGACACTGCTCTGTTATTTTGGAATAACATCATATCCACCTGTGGAGTCCCTAAGATCATAATTAGTGACAGGGACACAAAATTCACATCTGAATTTTGGCCCAATTTATATTACATGCTAGGCACCAAGCTTGCTTTTTCCACAGCTTACCATCCACAAACAGATGGCCTAGCTGAGAGGATGATCCAAACAATGGAGGACATCCTCAGGAGGTTCTGTGCCTATGGCATGGAATACAAGGACTATGAGGGATATACCCATGATTGGGTCACCCTCTTACCAGCAGTCCAACTTGCTTATAATACAAGCCAGCACTCTACCACAGGAAAAACACCTGCACTGGTAGAGAAAGGGTGGAATTGTGAGCCTTTGAGATATGACCACATATCCAATAAGGTCACAAAAAAGATTAATAATAATTATACCTTTAATATAATTATATTAAAATTAATTAGAATAATTATACACTAAAAATAATTACTCAAATATACAAAAAATACCATAAATTGGTACTAAAATTGGTTTAACTTAAAAACCAATGAATGAACATGTGAAATAAATTATACCATTGGATTCCCCATGGAAAAATACACATATACCACTTTTATGGCATATCTGTAAAGTCAATATTTAAGGAATTATAAGGTATAATACCTTATAAAAATCATAAAACCTTATTTATCTCAGAAACTAATGAAACAACATGTGAAATAAATTGTACCAGTGGATTCCCCACAAAGATCCACATATAAAACAATTAATAAGCTAATTCCCAAAATCAATACTTAAGGAATTATCCTGAATATATGCACTTTTTTGGTCAACGCATATATTCAGTGATCATAGCTAATATCTTCTAAACTATACATGCTAGAGTGATGAGCCAAAAATAAAGTTACCACGTAATTACTGTAAGAACACAGATATGAACTTTATTTTGCAAATTATAAACAAGGTTAAGACTTATGAGGAAATATTGATAAAAATCAACAGAGCTGTTGACCACTTTGTTGTGAAAGTAGTCCAAACTTAAAAAAAAAGTATACAGTTGGATTCTACTAGTTTATTCGAGAAGAATGACGTAATTTTTATTGTTAAATTCAGGGTATAACCCCCTGAAATCAAGGTTTGAAGTTTAAAATATTGAATTTCGACAGAAAAGATGAGTTATAAGAAAAATCATCAAAATTAGAGTTTTGATGATGTAATGAAAAGCTCTTGGCAGCATGATAGGTTTATGTCAGGCTATCAGAATTCACTCTCTGAATTGCTGTAGCGTGAAAACCTTAAAAGTTATTGAGGATCAAAGTTTGAGCTTAAATTGAGCTGTTATGATCACATACTGTAACCTTAAATTAAGTTTAACAGTCTTAATAGTGATAAAATTAGTGAATACTATTAGTTTATGATTAAAACTAATAAAATCCACGAAATTTGGGGTTCTGCCAAGCCTCTGATGTCATCACACTTAGAGTTATAGTGATAACTCTAAATAATGGTGTAATAATGATGTAATATGGTTTGATCATGATGTAATCACTGTAAGGTGTGGATATGAAACTTTGATTAAAAATCAAGTACTTTTCCTGTCCTCAAAATTTGTATAAGGTAAAAATCAATTAAAAATAGTATGAAATATTATTTTTAAGAGAAAACACGCCAATTTTATTGTTTATAACTTTATTAGTATAAAACAATAATATTATAAAAATTTATTGTTTTACCAACATTAAAAATTTATCCAAAAAATACTCTACAAGAGATATTTTAAGGCTACAAAAGAAATTTCTTCAAGAGCAATTTCAATTGGAATTAATTGAGCAAAGAACTGCAAGCAATTAATTAAAGAACAAAGTCTTTAAAAAGAATATTAAAGAGAAAACACGCCCAAAAGTGACCAGAGTGAATTTGGAAACAAAGTGACAAAGTTTACAGTGATGAAAGATGCTTTAATTCACTTTTGGGGTGGTTCAGGGGTAAAAATGATTATAAGAGTTACAAACAATGATTATAATGATTTTTTCACGTGGTTAAAAGGATTAAAATGATTTAAAAGTGGTGGTTGGAATCTTTGATTGATTGGTTTAACAGTGTTTAAACTAATTAATAAAAGGAAAAGATTCTAACATGAAGAGAAAAGTGGGGCAAAGAAGACATTCTTTTATAGCCATCAATTCTCTTACTCCAAAAGTAAAATTTACTCTTGTCAGTCGTGAAAAACAGTCTGACAACAGAAAAGCCAATTATGGCATCATTGAACCCTGGTTTAGACCAAAAAGGGCTGGTTTAAGCCATTTTTAGCCAATTTTAGCCATTTTAGACCCTTAAATCAGCCATTACTATAGCAATACCAGGCCTAGAGCCTTCAAAACACGTCAGAATGTGTGTCAGAGGCGTAGAAACCAGTTAAAACTGTTTTTATTATAATTGTTTTATCTTAAGGGTAGTTTTACCTTCTTGGCAACAGCTAAAACTACCCCAGTTGGTATCAAAACCTCATCATCAATTGAGTCCACAGACCCTGTAACTCAATTCCAGGCCAAAAGTGATGAACTTTTGCGTGAATTTTGACATCCCACGCCTGTCAGCAAGGATTTTGGGGGTCTAGCTCCCCCTTAGAGCTGGAGTTCCTTTTCCCCCCCAAATTTAATCTTTCCAATTTATTTTTCCTTTAATTCCTCATCATGTATTATACTTATAATTTACACATGTAATTCAATTCAATTGTACAGTACAATACAGTAATAATTGACACCTCATATGTAAATCAAAGTTCACTTATGTAATACACGCGCACATTTTGACATTTCAATTGAATTCAATTGAAAATACTTTAATTCCTCATAACTTCTAAACTAAACACAACACCTCAATTTTAACACAAAAATTGATGGTTAACACCACATGTGGTGTGAATTAAATTAAGGTTTTGAGGATTTTCAACTTTTGTATTGAAAATACTAAAAACTTAATTTAAGCTTATTTAGAGTTGAGTTACAAAAATTTCACTCAGAGGTGACCCCACCTGATTTTTTATGAGGAATCCAATGGTGAAATAAAATTTATATGTTTATTTATTGGATAAAAAGTTATAATAAATTTTATTTAACTTTTTTCCAAATTTATTTATTTTTTCACAATTTTGTTAAAATTTCAATTTTACTTAAATTTTTCAAGTATAAATGTAATTTTATATTTACAAAATTTAAAGTAATTTTATTTTTAAATTATGATTAATTTTTTATTTTTAATATAATTTTATATTTATATTTTTTATTTTTATTTTAATAATATAAATAAATTTATTTTATTTATATTAATATGCTATTTTTTATATTTGTGGTCTTTTGGGTATATGAAATTACCTCTAAGGCTCACATTCCCTCCCCCTAAAAAAGAATATTACTTTGTAATATTGGTGTTTCTAGTGTGTCTGAATCTCCTCAGGAGTTTGGTGGCTTCTGGTATATCTTTCTCTTCTAACCATTCATCTTCACAAGTTGGGTCACTGTACCTAACAAGGTATTCCCTTACTTTCTTGGTTCTTAATTTCCTTTCTTTAAGAACTTTGGTTATTTTCTTAGTACCAGATGTCTCAATAGGAGGTATAACTTGGGGAATCTTATTCCTCAAGGGAAATTTCTCAGCATCACTGGATTTGTATGGCTTTATCAAGCTTACTGGAAATGTAGGGTGCTTATTGCTAAGTTCTTCAGATAACTCTACTTCAACAGCATTTTCTCCATGGAGGGCCTTAATCACAAAAGGTCCTGCAAAGGAGTCTTTTAACTTTTTACATCCTTTGATGTTATTGAAGTTAGTGGTGGATACAAGAACTAGGTCCCCCACTTTGAAATCTGGAGTTTCATGAGATTTATCCCATTTGTCTTTAGCATATGCAAAAGAGTCCTCCATGCATCTCACTGCATGCTTTCTAGCTTTGTCTAGCATTCCTTTGAAGCTAGCAGCTGTGGGATGTATTTCAATTAAGTCTTTCCTCAAGGAATCTTGGGGTAACTTGGGGTTCCATCCTTTTTCTAGAATAGCAGGAGTCTGATTGGTACTGGAATGGATTGATGTTTTATATGCTAATTCCAGTGCTGGTAACAGAGTACACCAATCATGGGTAAATCCATCACAATCTTTGAATTCAAGGCCATATGCACAAAATCTTCTCACCATGTCCTCTAAGGTTTGGATCATTCTTTCAGCCAGACCATCAGTTTGTGGGTGGTAGGCTGTAGAGAAAGACAGTTTTGTGCCAAATAATTGGTGAAGATTTGTCCATAGAGCTGAAGTGAATTTGGGATCTCTATCACTGATGATATTTGTAAATATCCCAGTCCATGACACTACTCTATTCCATATCAGAAGAGCTGTATCCATGGCTGTATCATCTTTGTGACATGGTAAAAAGATTGGAGTTTTACTGAATCTGTCCACAATTACTAGGCAAGCATTATAGCTCCTGTCACCTCCTGGTGGTAGGCCAGTTACCCAATCCATATGGACAATTTCCCAAGGTCTGTTTGGTTCTTGGATTTTCATCATATTTCCAAGTCTTTTGCCAGTGGATTTATTTGCCTTTTGGCATCTGTCACAGGTTTTGCAATATTCTGCAACATCTTTTTGCCACATTGGCCACCATATGCAGGTCTTTACTTTCTCTCTTGTTCTGTCCTCAGAAAGATGTCCTGAAAAGGGACTATCATGGCATTCTTTCAGTACAAGATTGATTAATGACCTGTCTACAACTGTCATGACACATGTGTGCTTGGTTCTGTGGTAAATTATACCATCCAGTAGGTGAAATCTCCCTTCATTATAAAATTTTCTCCATACTTCATCCAAGGCATGTATTAGAGAGTTGTCTTTACAGTCTTTGTTAAGTAATTGGCATAAGATGCTACAATTCTTATCTTGAGTGTAACTATTTCTGACTTCTTCAAAGAAGGTGGTGTTCAAGTCTGTAACACTTATTCCTTCTATTGGAATTTGTGGTGAAGCTTCTTCTGGAACATAAGCAGGATTATCAATGTTATTTGGTAATGGCCATCTGCTTAGTCCATCTGCATTCTTATGAATATTCCCATCCTTATGAACAATAGTCATATTGCCTCTGTATTCTTGTATGGCTATTTGCCATCTGAGCATGTGTCTGTTAGGTGTTTTCATGTTCAAAAGTGATTTCACAGCTGTACAATCTGTTATTACTTCAAAAACACATCCCTCTAAGAAATAGTTCAATTTCTCTAAGGCCCAGACAAGGCATAGACATTCCATTTGACTTGCTCCATATCTGGCTTCAGTTGGTTTGATTTGCCTGGATATGAAACATATTGGTCCTTCTACAGGTTTGTCATTTATGATCTGAACTTGGTGAAGTGCAGCACCTAGTCCATCCCCTGATGCATCAATATACAGTTTGAAAGGCAATTTAAAGTCTGGCATCAGTAAGAGTGGAGCAGTGGTCAATGCTTCTCTTAGAGACTCAAAAGCTTTGACTCTGTCAACAGTCATCTCAAATACTGTGTCTTTGTCACACAACTTATAAAGTGGTCTTGCTATGGATGCAAAGTCTTTAATGTGTTGCCTGTAATATCCTGCAAAACCTAAGAATGACTGAATTTCCTTCTTATTCTGAGGCATGGGTTTTAACAATACTGCTGCAACTTTGTTTTTATCAATTCCAAGGGACAAACCAGATACAACATGTCCTAGTGCCTTAAGTTCTTTAAATCCAAAATGACATTTCTTCAAGGAGATTTTCATGTTTACTGATTGGATTTTTGTCAAAACTCTTGATAATCTGTACATGTGCTCCTCCCAAGTCTTTGAACAGATAATAATGTCATCAATGTAAATGATTAACCATCCCTCTGAGAGTTCTTCAGGAAAGATTTCATTCATCATTCTTTGGAAGTGTGAAGGTGCATTTTTGATACCAAAGGGCATCCTTAAGTATTCATACACTCCACAATGAACAATAATTCTCAAGTATTTTCTTGCTCTTGGTGTTACTACATTTTGATGGAATCCTTTAAGGGCATCCATAGTGGTTATATACACTGCTTGGGATATTTGAGTAAGGGCAATTTGGATTTTTGGTATTGGGTATCTGTATGGAACAGTGTAAGTGTTCAGAGCTCTAAAGTCCCCAACCATTCTGGATTTTCCATTATGCCACGCCACTATGACTGGTGTAGTTATTTCTACTTCCTCATTGTGGCCTACTTTTCTTATTACACCAAGGTCTAGAAGTTCTTTGATATGAATTTCTAGAGCTCCTCTTGATTTTGGACTTGCTGGATAAGCAGGTCTTCTTAAGAGTGGTGGATAAGGTCTCTCAATGTTAAGAATGATGTCAACTTCATGACCAATAATTGCTCCCAGGGGTTCTTTGTCTGTAGCAAATGCTCCTCTGTGGTCATACAAAAGGGAAGAAAGTTCATTTTCTTGCTTATCAGTCAGATGAAGGCTTATTTCAGCCTCATTTAACTGTTCAGACTTGAATTTCTCTAACTCTAAGTTGACTGGTGATACTTTGTTTACTGTAATTTGTCTTTTAAAGGGTAAAAAGGCAAATTTCTGGCGCTTATTGTCTCCAATTGTAAAGTATCTGTCTTTGTTATTATGTAAATCTATCCCATACATGATTAAATAGTCATTTCCCAATATAAAATGGGTACTAGAGCAATTTTCCATAACAACAAATTCAACTGTGATCCTTAAATTCCCATTTATGTGTGGGAATATGACATTGGTCTCAAAGATTCCTAATGCTTTCATTGGGTTACTTGCACTGTTGAATTTTATACCATCAAATGGTAACAATTGGTCTTCAAAATTTGGTACACAAGTCTTAAGAAAAGATTTTCCAACACAAGAGCAGAAGGCTCCTGGGTCAAGCAAAAGTTTGGTGGGTTTGTTGTCAATCACCACTTCTGTTATACAGGAGTTACCAGCTGTATAACCTTTTCCTCTGTTTGGTTTTGTCTTCATAAGTTGTGCATCTTGAACTTTTGATAAATCAACTTGACCATTGCTCAATTGTGGTAAGTGGGAATAAGATTCCATGATGTCAAAATTGGCATTGATATTTTCTATATCTTTTGAAGATTCAGAGAATATGGATGACTTATCATCTGAATTGTCTTCAATTATGTCTTCTTTTTCAACATCTGGTTCTTTTTCAATGTCAATTTCATTGATTTTCCCCCTTTTTGGACATGTATTGGCTAAATGGGTGGTGCTTTGGCAAATATGGCATTTTCTGACTGTATCTGCAGATTTATATTTAATATTACTAGAATTTTCTTTGGGGTTTTTGTCCACAGAATCTTTCCAAGGTGTATTAAACCTTGTTTTAAGATTCACCCTACTAGAACCAATTTTGGTTCTGGTGGTTACTTCTTCTAGTATATTGATAATATCCTCTGCTGAAGATTGTTCAGTAGTCCTGCTTTTGACAGCATGCTCTAAGTCACCTCCACATTGTCTCAGAATTTTTCTATGGATCATAAATTCTGACATGTCAGGATATAATGCTGTTAATCTGTCCTTTTGTTGGCAAAACCATGGTAAAGCTTTGTCTTTATCAGCATTAAATTTGGCAGATTCAAAGGCTGTTTCAACTTTAAACCTCCAAGCATCATTTGCCCATTTGTTGATGATTTGGGTTTTCCACCAAGTCCAACTCTGGTGTCCATGTGCTTGTCTTATTTTGATGTACCATCTGTGAGCTGATCTGGTAAACAAGGTGTTAAACCTGGCTGTTACCAATCTGTCTGGTAATTCAAAATCCTCTTTGATCATGTCAATACCTCTAATGAATTCCATATGGTCATACTCTCCTTCACCACTGAAGTGAGGCCATTCTTTAAGTTTTGGAACTTCTTTCAAGAGTGCTTGGCCCATTGATGGTTCCAAGTTATGAAAAGAAGTGGATAATTCATTTTTTAATTGTGAATTATCAGGATATAATACTTGTGGATTTGGAATTCTTGTGCCCTCATTTTGATTTAGAGGTGTAGACATTCTTGGTAAGGTGTTCAGTATTTGTTCAATGTCATTCATTTTACTGTTGCTACACCTTTGGGAATTTCTGTATTCATGTTGGAAGCTTTGTATTAAATTTATTACTTCAATTTTATACATGTCTTCCTTATGTGTCAGTACTTGCCATAACTCTGTCTGTCTTGTATTATCAGCAGTGACTTGATTCAATTTTATTGATAATTTTGATACTTCTTCTTGTGAAGCATCAAAACACTTTTTCAAGGCAATGGTATATGTCTTTACTTCAGTAAATGAATTTGAAATGTCATCAAGGACTTTCTTGTTATCTGTTTTGATAATATTTATGGCTTGTTTAATTCTTGTTTCAATCATGTCATCAATATTGAATTTAGAATATTTATCTGTTAATTCTTTAATAATGGCAGATTGTTCATTTATTTTAATGTTAGAAGCATTTTCATTATTAGAATTTTTAATTGTTCTTAAAACTTTTTCAAAACACATAAGTGTTTCATTAATTTGGCACAGACTCAGGTTGTTTGTTTTAATGTTGTTACAAATGGTGTCATTTTTATCAGAAAGATGTTTTTTCACGTCATTTATAGCATTATACAACTCTGGGATGGAATCAAATATGTCAGAAATCATTTCTGGAACCTTAATCTGGCTTCCTCCTTCTTCTGTAATTCCATCATGGTTCTGGCCATCTGAAATACATTTTCCATGGCATCCTGCTGAATCTTTGGGATTCTGTAGCCCTGGCTGTAAGGTTTTGGGGCTGGTGCCTTCCCTTTGCCCTTGTTTGGAGTTTGTGGCTGCTTTTTCACGTTGGAATTGCTGCTGCTGGCCACTGGGGCTGTTTTTGGCACTGGTTTGGCTGGTGGAGGGTTGTTTTTCCTCCATTCTAGTGTCAAAAGCATCATGTTTTTCTTCTCCATCAATGGATGCCATCCATTGAGCAATTTGCAAGTGTTGGGATGGCCCAAGAATTTTCTTACTGTCAGGTAAGAATTCATGCAATTCTTCCACAGGTCTGCAAGGATCTGGTACTCCTTGAATTGGAGTGCATTGTTGTATGCACTGTGGCTGGCTTTGTATATGTCCACAGAGGCTTGTTGTGGCGGTGTCAGCTCTTTTTGAAGGTAAAATGGTATTATCAGCTTCAGAATGACCCATTTTAGTTGTTTGGAAGTCATCAACTGACCCTTTTCCTTCTGTACCTGATTGGCCTCTGCCATAATCACGTCTATTACCTTTTTGGGAGCTGCTTGAGGGGTTGTAGCTGGCTCCTGACCTGGTTGAAGGCATAATTATGGTTAAAAAACGTTTAAAATAGTATTTTTACGTCAAAAACTTACTATTGGCCAAATTTTTAGCTTTCTGAAGTGTATTACTTATATCCAAGTTAACTAATTCAGAAGATATTGGTTCAGGTTGATTATTTTGAGTCACAATAACAGTACTATTATGATCAGAATTAACAGTACTGGCAGGGATAATGCTGGTTACTGTTGAGGCTGTTTCAATGTTTTCTTGTCTTACCACGTTGTCAGACACTAAAATTAATGAAAAAGCCAATTAATTAAGTAAAAAAAAGGTTATTTCAAAAGAAATAAAAATATAAGCCTCACTTATAATATGAAAAAAAATTATTTTTTAAGGATTTTTTTGGATTATAAGTATTTTTTATATGTTTTTAAATTTTTCAATATAAGAAAAAAGATTTAAAAAGAGTAAAAAAAAATATGTCACAGGTAAAATATCACGGCTGGGCCCCCAAATGTAAGGTGTGGATATGAAACTTTGATTAAAAATCAAGTACTTTTCCTGTCCTCAAAATTTGTATAAGGTAAAAATCAATTAAAAATAGTATGAAATATTATTTTTAAGAGAAAACACGCCAATTTTATTGTTTATAACTTTATTAGTATAAAACAATAATATTATAAAAATTTATTGTTTTACCAACAATAAAAATTTATCCAAAAAATACTCTACAAGAGATATTTTAAGGCTACAAAAGAAATTTCTTCAAGAGCAATTTCAATTGGAATTAATTGAGCAAAGAACTGCAAGCAATTAATTAAAGAACAAAGTCTTTAAAAAGAATATTAAAGAGAAAACACGCCCAAAAGTGACCAGAGTGAATTTGGAAACAAAGTGACAAAGTTTACAGTGATGAAAGATGCTTTAATTCACTTTTGGGGTGGTTCAGGGGTAAAAATGATTATAAGAGTTACAAACAATGATTATAATGATTTTTTCACGTGGTTAAAAGGATTATAATGATTTAAAAGTGGTGGTTGGAATCTTTGATTGATTGGTTTAACAGTGTTTAAACTAATTAATAAAAGGAAAAGATTCTAACATGAAGAGAAAAGTGGGGCAAAGAAGACATTCTTTTATAGCCATCAATTCTCTTACTCCAAAAGTAAAATTTACTCTTGTCAGTCGTGAAAAAGAGTCTGACAACAGAAAAGCCAATTATGGCATCATTGAACCCTGGTTTAGACCAAAAAGGGCTGGTTTAAGCCATTTTTAGCCAATTTTAGCCATTTTAGACCCTTAAATCAGCCATTACTATAGCAATACCAGGCCTAGAGCCTTCAAAACACGTCAGAATGTGTGTCAGAGGCGTAGAAACCAGTTAAAACTGTTTTTATTATGATTGTTTTATCTTAAGGGTAGTTTTACCTTCTTGGCAACAGCTAAAACTACCCCAGTTGGTATCAAAACCTCATCATCAATTGAGTCCACAGACCCTGTAACTCAATTCCAGGCCAAAAGTGATGAACTTTTGCGTGAATTTTGACATCCCACGCCTGTCAGCAAGGATTTTGGGGGTCTAGCTCCCCCTTAGAGCTGGAGTTCCTTTTCCCCCCCAAATTTAATCTTTCCAATTTATTTTTCCTTTAATTCCTCATCATGTATTATACTTATAATTTACACATGTAATTCAATTCAATTGTACAGTACAATACAGTAATAATTGACACCTCATATGTAAATCAAAGTTCACTTATGTAATACACGCGCACATTTTGACATTTCAATTGAATTCAATTGAAAATACTTTAATTCCTCATAACTTCTAAACTAAACACAACACCTCAATTTTAACACAAAAATTGATGGTTAACACCACATGTGGTGTGAATTAAATTAAGGTTTTGAGGATTTTCAACTTTTGTATTGAAAATACTAAAAACTTAATTTAAGCTTATTTAGAGTTGAGTTACAAAAATTTCACTCAGAGGTGACCCCACCTGATTTTTTATGAGGAATCCAATGGTGAAATAAAATTTATATGTTTATTTATTGGATAAAAAGTTATAATAATTTTTATTTAACTTTTTTCCAAATTTATTTATTTTTTCACAATTTTGTTAAAATTTCAATTTTACTTAAATTTTTCAAGTATAAATGTAATTTTATATTTACAAAATTTAAAGTAATTTTATTTTTAAATTATAATTAATTTTTTATTTTTAATATAATTTTATATTTATATTTTTTATTTTTATTTTAATAATATAAATAAATTTATTTTATTTATATTAATATGCTATTTTTTATATTTGTGGTCTTTTGGGTATATGAAATTACCTCTAAGGCTCACAATCACCCTCAAACCTTAAAATATTGATCAATTCCAGTGGATATGATCAGTACACGTCTACTAGAAGCCTGTTGGACTCTAGGAGGGAGGTATTTACTATAAATAGAGCTCTTTTTACTCTGTTTTCCCCTCAGACGCATCAAAAACATTAAATCAATTAAATCAAAGGTAATTTCTTTATTCTTTATATATAAAACTGTTATATTATTAAAGACCAAAGACCACCTTGCTATAATCATCTATTTTGACGTAATTAAATCATTTATTTAATTGTTTTTGTTAAAAATCTCTCTAATAACTCATTTCCACGTAAAAATCCAGATTAATTTGTAATTTTCTTTATTTTTATTGTAAATACGATTTGGAAAAGTTGTATTCATATTTTTTGGCGTAAAATACTTAAAAATTATTATATTAAGTGTTAAAAGTAGGTTATTTTCTCTTATTATAATAATTTCTCTATTATTACTCTCTTAATAATTCTTTAATTAATATAAATAGTATTTATATTAATTCATAACTTTAATATTAGTAATATTATTGTTATTAATTGTTTTTTATTAATAAAAAACAATTTTTTACGCCTTTATTATTTGTTGGTAACAATAATAAAGAGATTTATAATATATTAATTATTTTATATTAATATATTATTTATAATATTATAATTTCATATAATATTAATTATATTATTATATTTATTTAATAATATAATATTTTTACGCCATAATAATAATATTTCTTTATTATTATTATTATTTTAATCTTATTTATTTCAATTATAAGGACATTCAGAGTGCAATAAGTAATAAATTAGTAATTTTTACTTATTGTTTCATAGTCAAACCTTACAGGAATCCCCTTTTACCTGTGGATCACTTGAAGAAAAATCTTCTGACCATCCACCCCACAGCCAAAGACTTCCATGATATGTGGAAGAAAGCCTGTGATACTGCTGCCAAATGCATAGCTGAGGCCAAAGAGTATAATAAGCAGAGGTGGGACAAATCATATATGGAACCTGACTTCAAGGAAGGGGACCAGGTGTTAGTGTCTACACTAAACTTTAACAATCTCAAAGGACCCAAGAAAATGAGAGACTCATTTGTAGGGCCCTTCACTATCATTAAGCTGATAGGGAAGAATGCAGTAGAGGTCAAGCTCACTGAGGAGTTTTCTAGGAAACACCCAGTCTTTCCAGTAAGCCTGGTCAAACCATACTTCCAAACAGAAGAGGATAAATTCCCCTCCAGGAAGAAAAACATCACTCCACCAGAAATAGTGGAAGTAGAAGACTCTCCTGGACCTGTGAGTAAAATCATCAGGGCCAGAAAAATCAGACTCAATGGGAAGGATCAGAGACAATATCTAGTCAGATTCAAGAACCAGACAGCTGACAAAGACAAATGGTTGGCAGAAGATGCCATACCAGATGGGAACCTTCATCTAAGGAGATTCAGAGCCTCTAGGAGGACTGAACAGTCTCATCAATGATGAGCCTTTTTTAGAGGGAGGGTATGTCAGCCTGTGACTCAAATCCAGAGCACAAGCATGACAGCCAAAATACCATAAACCAATGGTATAGACAAAATACCACCAAAAAATGGAGCTGAGCCAAATTAGCTCAAAAGGTATCAAAAGAAAGAGGAAACTCACCTCTTTCTGAAAATATAAGTCCCATCACCATAGGACAAGAAACAACAAAGTTATTCCTTCTCAAAGTTATTGCTGAGCATAAACCTTAATTTTCACCTCTCATCTAAAATCTAGAAGGAGAGGCTTAACCCCATCAAATGGGTATTCAAAATGAAGCTCTAAGCCAGGGCTATCCAATGGTACCAGCCAAACTGAGCTAGCACCAGTATTACTTGAGTTATGGTCAAATTCAGACCAAATAAGGGTGAACAAAACACTCACCTCTCATCTAACTTTTGGAGTTTTAGTGTGAGATACCTAAAGTGGGGTCTTTTTGGAAGGAGCACAATCAGGGCTATCTGATGGTGCCATCCATTTCCTCATAACTCAACTACAACAGAAGTTATTGGCCAAACAAGCTTAATACAGCTTTTGACCAGACCACGCCAATGTACAAAAATACTTGTACATGGGATAACTTTGTCATATTTAATGATAACCATGTCAAGTTGGGTACCATTGTGTAGAGCTCATACAGGGCTATTCAATGAACCAACCTTGAGCTTGATATCTCAAAAACTGACAGAGTTATGACCATTTTAAGGTCAAAATCCCACCTGCTGTCAGATACAGCCTGACCATGGGATAATATCCCATAACCATGAATATGAGGTGTCAAATAGACAAAGAAGCATGTTTTTACTTCAATACCTCATATGTCAGTCAATACTGGGGTCGCATACAGTTTCTGTACAGCTTTCTACGCGTCATACACGTCAGAATCAGGCTGTGAGGTCCCCAGATGAAAATTTTCACCCTGTATTGGTGAAAACTGCCCAGATGTGGTTTCAAAACCACATCTGAGCCCAATACAGGGTATACAGGCTGTTTGCAAACCACAAGCCTGTCCTGGAGAGTGAAAAATCTTCACTTCCTCTACATGGAAAGGTCTAGCAGCCTTTCCACCTCAATTTCAGGATAAAAGGAGGGCTTTTCACAGCCAAAAAACCTTTCCTCATCCTGCTCTTGAATAAACTACGTAGTAAACTGTCAAAAACAGTTTTACTCTTGGTTAAATAATCAGGTATACTCTTAATTTAAAGTATTGTAGTCTTTATTATTGTAATCCAACAGGTAAAGCTGCACCCAGGGCTTTCAACAGCGCTCACCACCACTATATCTTTATAGTAAAGCCCTTTAAATCTTAAATTAAATCATTTATTATCAATCTTATCATCTTTTAAAACCATTTTTACCGTGTCACAGTCATAGTTAAAGCTTGTAAATACTCATATACACCTTTATCATAGACTCAGCCTGACATTCTTGGTGACTTTTATCATATCTCTGTTTGTTGTATAATTTAGCTTCAGCTACACATTGTTCTGCTTTTTCACAGGCAGTTTTCCACATTGTGTGGAAGTCTTTAGCTGTGGAGTGTACTGAGAGGAGGTTCTTCTTCAAGTAGTCTACTGGAAGTAGTGGGTTCCATCCTTTCTCTAATGTGGCAGGGGTTTTTCCTGTCACTGAGTGTATACTTGTGTTGTATGCCAATTGTACATCTGGTAGGAGGGTTACCCAGTCATGGGTATATCCCTCATTGTCTTTATATTCCATTCCATATGCACAAAATCTTCTAATGATGTCTTCTAATTTTTGAATCATTCCTTCTGCTAGACCATCTGTTTCTGGATGGTAAGCTGTGGAGAATGCTAGTTTGGTTCCCAGCATCTCATATAGATT
Organism: Austropuccinia psidii; assembly: GCA_023105745.1. Taxonomy (NCBI): domain Eukaryota; kingdom Fungi; phylum Basidiomycota; class Pucciniomycetes; order Pucciniales; family Sphaerophragmiaceae; genus Austropuccinia; species Austropuccinia psidii. The sequence goes on from JALGQZ010000016.1 coordinate 21,833,272, forward strand.
AGTCCAAAATTCTGATGTGAATTTAGGGTCTCTGTCACTAATTATAATTCTTGGAACTCCACAGTTTGCTATCACATTGTTCCAGAACAATATGGCTGTGTCCATTGCTGTGTCCTCTTTGTGACAGGGGAGACATCTGACACTCTTGCTGTACCTGTCTACTACTACTAGGCATGCATTAAAGCTGTCTTTCCCTCCAGGGACCAGGCCTGTCACCCAATCCATGTTTATTATTTCCCAGGGGTGTTTGGGCTCCTCTATACTCTGGCGTAATCCATATCTTTTGCCATGACTTTTGTTGGCTTTTTGGCATCTGGTACAAGTGTTGATGTATTCACTCAAGTCTTGTTCCCACTTTGGCCACCAAGCTGTGCTAAAGACTCTTTCTTTAGTTATTTCTTCACTCATATGTCCCATGTATGGGCAGTCATGGCATTCCTGTAGTATCAGGGAAATATGTTCTCTATTTATTATTACCAGGGTACTTGTGTGCTTTTCCCTATGGTATAGTAGATCATCTATGAGAAAAAATCTATTCTCTTTGAAGTTTTTGAGCCATGGCTCTTCCAATTGGCTCTCTAGTTCAGGACTCCTGTACTTTTGTTTTAATAGTTGTATCAATATACTACACTGTTTGTGTTTATTGTATGATGATTGTACTATACTAAAGAACTCTGTATTTAGATTGGAGGAGCTGATTCCCAATATGGGTATCTCTTTGCTCTCCCCATAGCTCTGTGCTGGGTTTGATGGGTCATTCCCTAATGCCCAGTTTGATAGTCTGAAGTTCTTTCTCCTATCTATCTCCATGCATTGTATGGGTATTTTGGCCCCATTTTCTGGGTCATATGCTGGATTCTCTTGGTCATTCTTCAGTGGCCACCTGCTGAGACCATCTGCATTAGTATGACTTTTCCCTTCTTTATAGATAATAGTCATATTCCCTCTGTATTCTTGTATGGCTATTTGCCACCTGAGCATGTGTCTGTTTGTTGTCTTCATGTTCAACAGTGATTTGAGGGCTGTGCAATCAGTAAAAACTTCAAATACTGCTCCTTCTAAGTAGTAATGGAGTTTTTCTAATGCCCATACCAAACAGAGACATTCTGTCTGAGTAGCTCCATATCTGGCTTCTGAGTCTTTCAGTTGTCTTGATATATAGCAAATTACTCCTTCTTTGGGTATTCCATCCACTAGTTGCCTTTGGTGTAGTGCTGCTCCTAGTCCTTGGCTACATGCTGCATCTATATATAGTTTAAATGGTAGTTCAAAATCAGGCATCATTAGGACAGGGGCATTGGTCAGTGCATATTCGATCTTCTCAAATGCATCTCTTCTTTCTTTGGTAATTTCAAAGACTACATCTTTTGAGCACAGTTTGTATAGGCTACTTGTGATGTGTGCAAAGTTTTGATGTGGCTCCTTTAGTAACTAGCAAAGCCCAAGAAAGATTGCATTTCTTTAATGTTCTTTGGTACTGGTTTCTTCAGTACTGCAGCAACTTTATTTTGATCTATGGCTAGACTTAAACCTGAAACTTTGTGTTCTAGGGCTAGCAGTTCTTGCTGTCCAAAGTTACATTTTTAAGAGATATTTTCATGTTGATTTGTGTACATTTTCCCAATATTTTATCAGTTTTCCTCACATGGTCTTCCCATGTTTCTGAGTATATTATGATATCATCAATGTACACTACCATCCACCCTTCCATTATTTCATCTTGAAATATGGTATCCATCATCCTCTGAAAATGGGCTGGTGCATTCTTAATTCCAAATGGCATTCTAGTATATTCATATATGCCCATATGGCATATAATTCTTAGCAATTTGATGGAATCTGGTTTCACCCCATTCTGGTGGAAGCCTTTCATGCAATCCATTTTTGTAATAAACTTGGCTTTTGCTAGCTTATCTAGTGCATGTGGTATCCTTGGGATGGGGTACCTATCTGCTTTGGTGTAATTATTCAAAGCCCTGAAGTCCCCACATAGTCTGGATTTACCATCATGCCAAGCTATAAGGACTGGTGTAGTGACTTCTACTATCTCATTGTATCCTATTTTCCTTATGACCCCCATTTCTAGGAGTTCATTGATATGTTTCTCAATTTCTTTCCTAGTTTCCATGCTGGCTGAGTATGGTGGTCTCCTAAGCATAGGTGGAGATGGTCTTTCTACATCCAGATATAATGCTATATCATGTCCTTTGATTTTTCCTAGTGGTTCATCTCCTATTGCAAAAGCTCCTCTATGCTTCCTCAATACTTTCAGTAAGCTGAGTTTCATTTTACTGGTGAGTTGAGTGCCATATTGGGCTTCTTTGAGCTCTTCCACTAGTTCTTTCAGGGTGTTATCATTTGTTATATGATTTATGTCAAAGGAAAATTTTTTGTCTTTGTTTGTACCTATGGTAAGATATCTATTTTTACTATTGCAAATGTCCATACCATACATTCTTTGGTACTCTGTACCTAGTAAGAATCCTTGTACATGTGCATTCTCTAGAAATACAAATTCAGGTTGTAGTCTGATATTTCCTTTTTGGTGTGGGATAATTATCTCTTTTATTATTGTCCCCAGTGAGTGCATTTTGCCTGATGCACTTTTAAAGTTTCTGGCTTTTGTTGGGATTATATCCTCTTCCCATTTGGGGAAGTGTTGTTTTAAGTATTCTTTTGCCACTATGGAGCAACTTGCTCCTGTGTCAATGATCATTGGATGTTTACAGTTCTCAATGTAAACTTTCAATTTTGTAGGTGTTCCATGAATGAATCACATCCCTCTATTTGGGGTTACTAGGAATGTTTGTGCATTCTGTGTGTGCTTACAGAGCTCTTTGTCTGTTGTTATTTGTGGTATTCCTGAATCTAATTCAATGTCTTGTATGTCAAGTGAACTTTCTTCATTGCATTCCACTATGTATTCTTCTATGGTATCAGGTTCACTTTGTGATTCTGCTCTCATACCATTTCCCATACTGTCAGAATCAGATTTGTCACCTGTTTGTTCTTCTTCGCATTCTTCATCAATTGCATATATTTTCTTTTTTGGTTTTGTGCAATTGTTGGCATAGTGGTCTGGTGATCCACAGTTGTGGCACACATATTTCTTTTTTGGGGTTTCTTTCCCTTTCTCTTTGTTTGTTTCTTTAACTTCAGGCTTCTTGTCTTTGAAGTTTGGTTTATAGGATGTGTACCTTCCTATGGAGGTTTTTTTCTCACATCTTGTATAACATTTGCTATGTCATCAATGCTTCTGATGTTGTTGCATCTGCATTTGAATTCATGTTCTAGATCTCCTGGCAATTTTGTTAGGAGTTTATGGTTTCTCATTTCTATTCTCATATTGGGATCAATAGCTTTTAGCCTTTTTGTTTGTTTGAGACACCATTAATATGGGTCTTTTTCTGTGGAGTATCTATCACTTTCAAAGGAAATGGTCTTTTTCCAGATCCAACTACCATTGCTATACTTTTGTATAATCTGGTTCCTCCACCATGGCCAGCTTTTCCTGCCATATATTTCTTTCATCTCAGTATACCATATGTTTGCATGGCCTCTGAATGCTGTGTTAAGTCTTGTTGTGATCCAGTAGTCTGGTATCTTTGGGACATCAACAAAGAGTCCATCAATATAGTCAATGATTTCCATATGGTCATATTCCCCAATTCCTGAGAACTTTGGCCAGTCTGCCACTTCTGGTAACTGTTTTAGTGCCTGTTTCTCTGAATAGCTGAGATCTTCCCCATCTTGGTACATTGACTCTGATCTTGACTTTGGAATCTTATATTCAGGTTCCTGGTCATAGTCTTTATCCTCTTCTTTTAATTTTTTAGAGGTAGTGGGTTGACCTTGTGTTGGAGGGTATTGATTGTCTTCTCTGTCATAGAGGTAATCAATTTCTTTATCAAAGCTATCCTGTTGTTGCTGGATACTTCTCAGATCTCTCCTCACAGTTTGTTGTTCTTCTAGAATTGAATTCAACTGTCTGTTAGTTTTTTCAAATTCTGTCCAAATTTTGGCCAGGTTTGTATTCAAGTCTTTTATGACTGTTGCTTGGAAAGCATTTTCTTCTTTCAATGTTTCCACTTCTGTCCTCATTCTTTCTGAGGTTTCATGTGTCCAATCCATGAATTGGGCCAATTTGGTCCATGTGAATTTGTTTTCAAACTCATGAGTGTTGATTGTAGTCTCAGTTATCAATTCTGGATCAATTGAGTCAGAACTATCAAAACTATTTGTAGGTACAACTATTTTTTACTTTTGTGTACTTCTTGGACTAAGTCCATCAGCTTTTTCATCAATGGGTCTGCTTCTTTCTTCCTCTGGTTGAAAGAAGTTTTGTTTCTCCCTTGGGCTCCTTTTCTCCTGTTGGAAACTACCCGGAATGGTTGGGGAGCCTTGGATGAAGTTTCCTTTGGCTTGTAAGGCCTGGAACTGCTGGATTGTTGTGGGGAAGATGGGACTTCTTCTTCCATTTCTGGGGGTACCTGAATCTGACTGGGCTCTTCCTTGTGCCAAGATCTCTCTATGGCTTGTATGGCTGCTTGGTTCTCTTTGATTCTGATTGCTCTTTCTTCTAACAGTTTGAAATTCTTGTTGGGGTTCCAACCTTGCATTTCTGTCATAAGTTCTGTCCAAGCCATTTGCTTGAGACAGATCTTCTGAGTTTTTATCCCCACCTCTGCCCATGATGCTGCCATAGTGAACATTTTGTTGTCCATGCTCCATGTGAAGAGGTCTTTCAGGAGTTTGTGTATTTGAAGGACCTGTTCTGCATCTGTCCAAAATCCTGGTTGGATTTCTGGGTTGAATTTGATTTGGAATAAGACCTTGGGTAGGAGTTACCTGTTGGTAAGTCCTTTGCTGGTCATTTGATCCAGTAATTGGCTGTCTTCTTCCTCTGTGTCTTCTTGGCCAGTGTTCTGCTTGATTTCTTGGGAATCCAAGATCTCTAAGAAGTGGAGGTGTCATGTTAACAATGTTAAAAAATGACAGACAATGAAAAATGTTGTATTTTTCAAGGTTTATTTACCTTTAGCAGGCCCTTGTACAAATTTATGATCTATACTCTTTGGCAATTTGCCTTTAGAGTTTACAACTGGGTTGATAACAGTGATTTTCTCTTTTTCAGTTTGTTTTGGTGATCCAACTGGTTTTGTTGCAGCTTTTCTGGGTTTTTTGGCCCTTGGCACGGCTATTGGTGTCCACTCTTTTGAGTTGATTGTCACTTCACTGTGTCTTTTCTGCTTGCCCTTGGTTTTTGGCAGCACCTCTCTGTCTTCTGAGGCTGTCAGAGATGGATTTCCTTGTGATTGGGTTTCTAATGGAATATAATCTTTTTCTACTATTCAGAAAAGATGTTTCAAATTGTATATCAGTATTTTATGATAAAACAAAATGATTTTCTTCAATTCTACTGTTATTTTTCAAAATTTTTAAGTATTCTTATTATAATATGTTTTTTTATATGTTTTTTATTGAAAAATAACAGTTTTGAGTTTTTCACTTATGTTTTATAAGTAAAAACTGTAATATCCAAGTGTTTTGTGAATGATTCACTTGGATATTATTATATTTTGTATAAACATGTCAAATTTATTAAATTATAATAAATTTGATTTGTTATTATAAATATCATAAATAATATTTATTTTAACACTTGATTTTTGATTAAAATATCAATCAAATACAAGTTTTCACGTCAATTTGAGTGATGTCTTGTTTTAAAGGAAATATTCAATTAAAATATTCCTTATAAATAATAAAAAGTTATTTTATTATTTAATATTTATTAATTTTTCACGCACTTTGGTGAAAATAATAGGAAAAAATAAGTAATATACTGTTTGTATATTATTATTTATATTGAAATTTAAATAATACTGCTGTATTATTATCAAATTTCGTGAAAATTATTGCAATATACTGAAAGAAAGAGGATTTGTACTCTTACTCTCAACAAAAATATTTGTAATATATATTTTTGGAGAAAAAATTCATATATATAATATATGATGCTATATTATAAAAAAAAATAATAATAATAGAAAATAAGATAATTTCGAAATTTTACTCACTGTTAGTAAAATACGTTGTAAATAACTGAATTCTTACGCCTAATTCAGTTCAAAACACGTCCAATAAGGTTGAAAAACCACAGTCAGGCCCCCAAAATGTCAGGGTGAGTCTATATAGTAGCTATAAAACGTAAATAAAAGCTAGTATTATGACTGTGACACGTCAAAAAACAAATAAATTTAATTCTTCAGGTCCTACTGCTACGTGGTAACAGTGGTGATGAGTCTGTTGAGGACCTGGGTTGCAATACTCTAATATCTTTGACTGTAAAGAAGTACTACAATAATTATGCTCTAATTATATCTTTAATAATTCTGTAAGGTGTGGATATGAAACTTTGATTAAAAATCAAGTACTTTTCCTGTCCTCAAAATTTGTATAAGGTAAAAATCAATTAAAAATAGTATGAGATATTATTTTTAAGAGAAAACACGCCAATTTTATTTTTTATAACTTTATTAGTATAAAACAATAATATTATAAAAATTTATTGTTTTATCAACAATAAAAATTTATCCAAAAAAATACTCTACAAGAGATATTTTAAGGCTACAAAAGAAATTTCTTCAAGAGCAATTTCAATTGGAATTAATTGAGCAAAAAACTGCAAGCAATTAATTAAAGAACAAAGTCTTTAAGAAGAGTATTAAAGAGAAAACACGCCCAAAAGTGACCAGAGTGAATTTGGAAACAAAGTGACAAAGTTTACAGTGATGAAAGATGCTTTAATTCACTTTTGGGGTGGTTCAGGGGTAAAAATGATTATAAGAGTTACAAACAATGATTATAATGATTTTTTCACGTGGTTAAAAGGATTAAAATGATTTAAAAGTGGTGGTTGGAATCTTTGATTGATTGGTTTAATAGTTTTAAACTAATTAATAAAAGGAAAAGATTCTAACATGAAGAGAAAAGTGGGGCAAAGAAGACATTCTTTTATAGCCATCAATTCTCTTGCTCCAAAAGTAAAGTTTACTCTTGTCAGTCGTGAAAAACAGTCTGACAACAGAAAAGCCAATTATGGCATCATTGAACCCTGGTTTAGACCAAAAAGGGCTGGTTTAAGCCATTTTTAGCCATTTTAGACCCTTAAATCAGCCATTACTATAGCAATACCAGGCCTAGAGCCTTCAAAACACGTCAGAATGTGTGTCAGAGGCGTAGAAACCAGTTAAAACTGTTTTTATTATGATTGTTTTATCTTAAGGGTAGTTTTACCCTCTTGGCAACAGCTAAAACTACCCCAGTTGGTATCAAAACCTCATCATCAATTGAGTCCACAGACCCTGTAACTCAATTCCAGGCCAAAAGTGATGAACTTTTGCGTGAATTTTGACATCCCACGCCTGTCAGCAAGGATTTTGGGGGTCTAGCTCCCCCTTAGAGCTGGAGTTCCTTTTCCCCCCCAAATTTAATCTTTCCAATTTATTTTTCCTTTAGTTCCTCATCATGTATTATACTTATAATTTACATATGTAATTCAATTCAATTGTACAGTACAATACAGTAATAATTGACACCTCATATGTAAATCAAAGTTCACTTATGTAATACACGCGCACATTTTGACATTTCAATTGAATTCAATTGAAAATACTTCAATTCCTCATAACTTCTAAACTAAACACAACACCTCAATTTCAACACAAAAATTGATGGTTAACACCACATGTGGTGTGAATTTAATTAAAGTTTTGAGGATTTTCAACTTTTGTATTGAAAATACTAAAAACTTAATTTAAGCTTATTTAGAGTTGAGTTCCAAGAATTTCACTCAGAGGTGACCCCACCTGATTTTTTATGAGGAATCCAATGGTGAAATAAATTTTATATGTTTATTTATTGGATAAAAAGTTATAATAAATTTTATTTAACTTTTTTCCAAATTTATTTATTTTTTCACAATTTTGTTGAAATTTCATTTTTACTTAAATTTTTCAAGTATAAATGTAATTTTATATTTACAAAATTTAATGTATTTTTATTTTTAAATTATAATTAATTTTTTATTTTTAATATAATTTTATATTTATATTTTGATTTTTATTTTAATAATATAAATAAATTTATTTTATTTATATTAATATGTTATTTTTTATATTTGTGGTCTTTTGGGTAAATGAAATTACCTCTAAGGCTCACATTCCCTCCCCCTAAAAAAGAATATTACTTTGTAATATTGGAGTTTCTAGTGTGTCTGAATCTTCTGAGGAGTTTGGTAGCTTCTGGTATATCTTTTTCTTCTAACCATTCATCTTCACAAGTTGGGTCACTGTACCTAACAAGTTATTCCCTTACTTTCTTGGTTCTTAATTTCCTTTCTTTAAGAACTTTGGTAATTTTCTTAGCACCAGATGTCTCAATAGGAGGTATAACTTGGGGAATCTTATTCCTCAAGGGAAATTTCTTAGCATCACTAGATTTATATGGCTTTATCAAGCTCACTGGAAATGTAGGGTGCTTATTGCTAAGTTCTTCAGATAACTCTACTTCAACAGCATTTTCTCCATGGAGGGCCTTAATCACAAAAGGTCCTGCAAAGGAGTCTTTCAACTTTTTACATCCTTTGATGTTATTGAAGTTAGTGGTGGATACAAGAACTAGGTCCCCTACTTTGAAATCTGGAGTTGCATGAGATTTATCCCATTTGTCTTTAGCATATGCAAAAGAGTCCTCCATGCACCTTACTGCATGCTTTCTAGCTTTGTCTAGCATTCCTTTGAAGCTAGCAGCTGTGGGATGTATTTCAATTAAGTCTTTCCTCAAGGAGTCTTGGGGTAACTTGGGGTTCCATCCTTTTTCTAGAACAGCAGGAGTCTGATTGGTACTAGCATGGATTGATGTTTTATATGCTAATTCCAGTGCTGGTAACAGAGTACACCAATCATGGGTAAATCCATCACAATCTTTGAATTCAAGGCCATATGCACAAAATCTTCTCACCATGTCCTCTAAGGTTTGGATCATTCTTTCAGCCAGACCATCAGTTTGTGGGTGGTAGGCTGTAGAGAAAGACAGTTTTGTGCCAAATAATTGGTGAAGATTTGTCCATAGAGCTGAAGTGAATTTGGGATCTCTATCACTGATGATATTTGTAAATATCCCAGTCCATGACACTACTCTATTCCATATCAGAAGAGCTGTATCCATGGCTGTATCATCTTTGTGACATGGTAAAAAGATTGGAGTTTTACTGAATCTGTCCACAATTACTAGGCAAGCATTATAGCTCCTGTCACCTCCGGGTGGTAGGCCAGTTACCCAATCCATATGGACTATTTCCCAAGGTCTGTTTGGTTCTTGGATTTTCATCATATTTCCAAGTCTTTTGCCAGTGGATTTATTTGCCTTTTGGCATCTGTCACAGGCTTTGAAATACTCTGCAACATCTTTTTGCCACATTGGCCACCATATGCAGGTCTTCACTTTCTCTCTTGTTCTGTCTTCAGAAAGATGTCCTGAAAAGGGACTATCATGGCATTCTTTCAGTACAAGATTGATTAATGACCTGTCTACAACTGTCATGACACATGTGTGCTTGGTTCTGTGGTAAATTATACCATCCAGTAGGTAAAATCTTCCTTCATTATAAGATTTTCTCCATACTTCATCCAAGGCATGTATTAGGGAGTTGTCTTTACAGTCTTTGTTAAGTAATTGGCATAAGAGGCTACAATTCTTATCTTGAGTGTAACTATTTCTGACTTCTTCAAAGAAGGTGGTGTTCAAGTCTGTAACACTTATTCCTTCTATTGGAATTTGTGGTGAAGCTTCTTCTGGAACATAAGCAGGATTATCAATGTTATTTGGTAATGGCCATCTGCTTAGTCCATCTGCATTCTTATGAATATTCCCATCCTTATGAACAATAGTCATATTGCCTCTGTATTCTTGTATGGCTATCTGCCATCTGAGCATGTGTCTGTTAGGTGTTTTCATGTTCAAAAGTGATTTCACAGCTTTACAATCTGTTATTACTTCAAAAACACATCCCTCTAAGAAATAGTTCAATTTCTCTAAGGCCCAGACAAGGCATAGACATTCCATTTGACTTGCTCCATATCTGGCTTCAGTTGGTTTGATTTGCCTGGATATGAAACATATTGGTCCTTCTACAGGTTTGTCATTTATGATCTGAACTTGGTGAAGTGCAGCACCTAGTCCATCCCCTGATGCATCAATATACAGTTTGAAGGGCAATTTAAAGTCTGGCATCAGTAAGAGTGGAGCAGTGGTCAATGCTTCTCTTAGAGACTCAAAAGCTTTGACTCTGTCAACAGTCATCTCAAATACTGTGTCTTTGTCACACAACTTATAAAGTGGTCTTGCTATGGATGCAAAGTCTTTAATGTGTTGCCTGTAATATCATGCAAAACCCAAGAATGACTGAATTTCCTTCTTATTCTGAGGCATGGGTTTTAGCAATACTGCTGCAACTTTGTTTTTATCAATTCCAAGGGACAAACCAGATACAACATGTCCTAGTGCCTTAAGTTCTTTAAATCCAAAATGACATTTCTTCAAGGAGATTTTCATGTTTACTGATTGGATTTTTGTCAAAACTCTTGATAATCTGTACATGTGCTCCTCCCAAGTCTTTGAACAGATAATAATGTCATCAATGTAAATGATTAACCATCCCTCTGAGAGTTCTTCAGGGAAGATTTCATTCATCATTCTTTGGAAGTGTGAAGGTGCATTTTTGATACCAAAGGGCATTCTTAAGTATTCATACACTCCACAATGAACAATAATTCTCAAGTATTTTCTTGCTCTTGGTGTTACCACATTTTGATTGAATCCTTTAAGGGCATCCATAGTGGTTATATACACTGCTTGAGATATTTGAGTAAGGGCAATTTGGATTTTTGGTATTGGGTATCTGTCTGGAACAGTGTAAGTGTTCAGAGCTCTAAAGTCCCCAACCATTCTGGATTTTCCATTATGCCACGCCACTATGACTGGTGTAGTTATTTCTACTTCCTCATTGTGGCCTAGTTTTCTTATTACACCAAGGTCTAGAAGTTCTTTGATATGAATTTCTAGAGCTTCTCTTGATTTTGGACTTGCTGGATAAGCAGGTCTTCTTAAGAGTGGTGGATAAGGTCTCTCAATGTTAAGAATGATGTCAACTTCATGACCAATAATTGCTCCCAGAGGCTCTTTGTCTGTAGCAAATGCTCCTTTGTGGTCATACAAAAGGGAAGAAAGTTCATTTTCTTGTTTATTAGTCAGATGAAGGCTTATCTCAGCCTCATTTAACTGTTCAGTCTTGAATTTTTCTAACTCTAAGTTGACTGGTGATACTTTGTTTACTGTAATTTGTCTTTTAAATGGTAAAAAGGCAAATTTCTGGCGCTTATTGTCCCCAATTGTAAAGTATCTGTCTTTGTTATTATGTGAATCTATCCCATACATGATTAAATAGTCATTTCCCAATATAAAATGGGTACTAGAGCAATTTTCCATAACAACAAATTCAACTGTGATCCTTAAATTCCCATTTATGTGTGGGAATATGACATTGGTCTCAAAGATTCCTAATGCTTTCATTGGGTTACTTGCACTGTTGAATTCTATACCATCAATTGGTAACAATTGGTCTACAAAATTTGGTACACAAGTCTTAAGAAAAGATTTTCCAACACAAGAGCAGAAGGCTCCTGGGTCAAGCAAAAGTTTGGTGGGCTTGTTGTCAATCACCACTTCTGTTATACAGGAGTTACCAGCTGTATAACCTTTTCCTCTGTTTGGTTTTGTCTTCATAAGTTGTGCATCTTGAACTTTTGATAAATCAACTTGACCATTGCTCAATTGTGGTAAGTGGGAATAAGATTCCATGATGTCAAAAGTGGCATTGATATTTTCTATTTCTTTTGAAGATTCAGAAAATATGGATGACTTATCATCTGAATTGTCTTCAATTATGTCTTCTTTTTCAACATCTGGTTCCTTTTCAATGTCAATTTCATTGATTTTCCCCCTCTTTGGACATGTATTGGCTAAATGGGTGGTGCTTTGGCAAATATGGCATTTTCTGACTGTATCTGCAGATTTATATTTAATATTACCAGAATTTTCTTTGGGGTTTTTGTCCACAGAATCTTTCCAAGGTGTATTAAACCTTGTTTTGAGATTCACCCTACTAGAACCAATTTTGGTTCTGGTGGTTACTTCTTCTAGTATATTGATAATATCTTCTGCTGAAGATTGTTCAGTAGTCCTGCTTTTGACAGCATGCTCTAAGTCACCTCCACATTGTCTCAGAATTTTTCTATGGATCATAAACTCTGACATGTCAGGATATAATGCTGTTAATCTGTCCTTTTGTTGTCAAAACCATGGTAAAGCTCTGTCTTTATCAGCATTAAATTTGGCAGATTCAAAGGCTGTTTCAACTTTAAACCTCCAAGCATCATTTGCCCATTTGTTGATGATTTGGGTTTTCCACCAAGTCCAACTCTGGTGTCCATGTGCTTGTCTTATTTTGATGTACCATCTGTGAGCTGATCTGGTAAACAAGGTGTTAAACGTGGCTGTTACCAATCTGTCTGGTAATTCAAAATCCTCTTTGATCATGTCAATACCTCTAATGAATTCCATATGGTCATACTCTCCTTCACCACTGAAGTGAGGCCATTCTTTAAGTTTTGGAACTTCTTTCAAGAGTGCTTGGCCCATTGATGGTTCCAAGTTATGAAAAGAAGTGGATAATTCATTTTTTAATTGTGAATTATCAGGATATAATACTTGTGGATTTGGAATTCTTGTGCCCTCATTTTGATTTAGAGGTGTAGACATTCTTGGTAAGGTGTTCAGTATTTGTTCAATGTCATTCATTTTACTGTTGCTACACCTTTGGGAATTTCTGTATTCATGTTGGAAGCTTTGTATTAAATTTATTACTTCAATTTTATACATGTCTTCCTTATGTGTCAGTACTTGCCATAACTCTGTCTGTCTTGTATTATCAGCAGTGACTTGATTCAATTTTATTGATAATTTTGATACTTCTTCTTGTGAAGCATCAAAACACTTTTTCAAGGCAATGGTATATGTCTTTACTTCAGTAAATGAATTTGAAATGTCATCAAGGACTTTCTTGTTATCTGTTTTGATAATATTTATGGCTTGTTTAATTCTTGTTTCAATCATGTCATCAATATTGAATTTAGAATATTTATCTGTTAATTCTTTAATAATGGCAGATTGTTCATTTATTTTAATGTTAGAAGCATTTTCATTATTAGAATTTTTAATTGTTCTTAAAACTTTTTCAAAACACATAAGTGTTTCATTAATTTGGCACAGACTCAGGTTGTTTGTTTTAATGTTGTTACAAATGGTGTCATTTTTATCAGAAAGATGTTTTTTCACGTCATTTATAGCATTATACAACTCTGGGATGGAATCAAATATGTCAGAATTCATTTCTGGAACCTTAATCTGGCTTCCTCCTTCTTCTGTAATTCCATCATGGTTCTGGCCATCTGAAATACATTTTCCATGGCATCCTGCTGAATCTTTGGGATTCTGTAGCCCTGGCTGTAAGGTTTTGGGGCGGGTGCCTTCCCTTTGCCCTTGTTTGGAGTTTCTGGCTGCTTTTTCACGTTGGAATTGCTGCTGCTGGCCACTGGGGCTGTTTTTGGCACTGGTTTGGGTGGTGGAGGGTTGTTTTTCCTCCATTCTAGTGTCAAAAGCATCATGTTTTTCTTCTCCATCAATGGATGCCATCCATTGAGCAATTTGCAAGTGTTGGGATGGCCCAAGAATTTTCTTACTGTCAGGTAAGAATTCATGCAGTTTTTCCACAGATCTGCCAGGATCTGGTACTCCTTGTACTGCAGTGCATTTTTGTAAGCTTTGTGGCTGGCTTTGTATATGTCCACTGAGGCTTCTTGTGGCGGTTTCAGCTCTTTTTGAAGGTAAAATGGTATTATCAGCTTCAGAATGACCCATTTTAGTTGTTTGGAAGTCATCAACTGACCCTTTTCCTTCTGTACCTGGTTGGCCTCTGCCATAATCACGTCTATTACCTTTTTGGGAGCTGCTTGAGGGGTTGTAGCTGGCTCCTGATCTGGTTGAAGGCATAATTATGGTTAAAAAGGCTTAAAATAGTATTTTTACGTCAAAAAACTTACTATTGGCCAAATTTTTAGCTTTCTGAAGGGTATTACTTATGTCCAAGTTAATTAATTCAGAAGATATTGGTTCAGGCTGGTTATTTTGAGTCACAATATCAGTGCTATTATGATCAGAATTGACAGTACTGGCAGGGATAATGCTGGTTACTGTTGAGGCTGTTTCAATGTTTTCTTGTCTTACCACGTTGTCAGACACTAAAATTAATGAAAAAGCCAATTAATTAAGTAAAAAAAAGAATATTTCAAAAAAAGAAATAAAAATTTAAGCCTCACTTATAATATGAAAAAAATTATTTTTTATGGATTTTTTGAATTATAAGTATTTTTTATATGTTTTTAAATTTTTCAAGATAAAAAAAGATTTAAAAAGAGTAAAAAAAATATGTCACAGGTAAAATATCACGGCTGGGCCCCCAAATGTAAGGTGTGGATATGAAACTTTGATTAAAAATCAAGTACTTTTCCTGTCCTCAAAATTTGTATAAGGTAAAAATCAATTAAAAATAGTATGAGATATTATTTTTAAGAGAAAACACGCCAATTTTATTGTTTATAACTTTATTAGTATAAAACAATAATATTATAAAAATTTATTGTTTTATCAACAATAAAAATTTATCCAAAAAAATACTCTACAAGAGATATTTTAAGGCTACAAAAGAAATTTCTTCAAGAGCAATTTCAATTGGAATTAATTGAGCAAAAAACTGCAAGCAATTAATTAAAGAACAAAGTCTTTAAAAAGAGTATTAAAGAGAAAACACGCCCAAAAGTGACCAGAGTGAATTTGGAAACAAAGTGACAAAGTTTACAGTGATGAAAGATGCTTTAATTCACTTTTGGGGTGGTTCAGGGGTAAAAATGATTATAAGAGTTACAAACAATGATTATAATGATTTTTTCACGTGGCTAAAAGGATTAAAATGATTTAAAAGTGGTGGTTGGAATCTTTGATTGATTGGTTTAATAGTTTTAAACTAATTAATAAAAGGAAAAGATTCTAACATGAAGAGAAAAGTGGGGCAAAGAAGACATTCTTTTATAGCCATCAATTCTCTTGCTCCAAAAGTAAAATTTACTCTTGTCAGTCGTGAAAAACAGTCTGACAACAGAAAAGCCAATTATGGCATCATTGAACCCTGGTTTAGACCAAAAAGCGCTGGTTTAAGCCATTTTTAGCCATTTTTAGCCATTTTAGACCCTTAAATCAGCCATTACTATAGCAATACCAGGCCTAGAGCCTTCAAAACACGTCAGAATGTGTGTCAGAGGCGTAGAAACCAGTTAAAACTGTTTTTATTATGATTGTTTTATCTTAAGGGTAGTTTTACCCTCTTGGCAACAGCTAAAACTACCCCAGTTGGTATCAAAACCTCATCATCAATAGAGTCCACAGACCCTGTAACTCAATTCCAGGCCAAAAGTGATGAACTTTTGCGTGAATTTTGACATCCCACGCCTGTCAGCAAGGATTTTGGGGGTCTAGCTCCCCCTTAGAGCTGGAGTTCCTTTTCCCCCCCAAATTTAATCTTTCCAATTTATTTTTCCTTTAGTTCCTCATCATGTATTATACTTATAATTTACATATGTAATTCAATTCAATTGTACAGTACAATACAGTAATAATTGACACCTCATATGTAAATCAAAGTTCACTTATGTAATACACGCGCACATTTTGACATTTCAATTGAATTCAATTGAAAATACTTCAATTCCTCATAACTTCTAAACTAAACACAACACCTCAATTTTAACACAAAAATTGATGGTTAACACCACATGTGGTGTGAATTTAATTAAAGTTTTGAGGATTTTCAACTTTTGTATTGAAAATACTAAAAACTTAATTTAAGCTTATTTAGAGTTGAGTTACAAGAATTTCACTCAGAGGTGACCCCACCTGATTTTTTATGAGGAATCCAATGGTGAAATAAAT
Organism: Austropuccinia psidii; assembly: GCA_023105745.1. Taxonomy (NCBI): domain Eukaryota; kingdom Fungi; phylum Basidiomycota; class Pucciniomycetes; order Pucciniales; family Sphaerophragmiaceae; genus Austropuccinia; species Austropuccinia psidii. Next base: position 21,849,436 of record JALGQZ010000016.1, read on the forward strand.
CTTATATGTTTATTTATTGGATAAAAAGTTATAATAAATTTTATTTAACTTTTTTCCAAATTTATTTATTTTTTCACAATTTTGTTAAAATTTCATTTTTACTTAAATTTTTCAAGTATAAATGTAATTTTATATTTACAAAATTTAATGTATTTTTATTTTTAAATTATAATTAATTTTTTATTTTTTAATATAATTTTATATTTATATTTTGATTTTTATTTTAATAATATAAATAAATTTATTTTATTTATATTAATATGTTATTTTTTATATTTGTGGTCTTTTGGGTAAATGAAATTACCTCTAAGGCTCACAAATTCTAAGGGCACTACTGATGGATAACAGTTTTTTCACGTAAGAATATGGGTAAATAAGATAAGATATGATGGGTTTTCAAGGAAAAAACCCTTCTTTTTATATATTTCAAGACTGTCAAGAGTTATTAACTCTTCACATGTCAGAGGAGTGAAACGTTTCACTCCAATGATCAATCTGTGGTTCTGGATCATCAATTCTGACGTCAATAGAGGCAGAATTGTTCTGGATCAATACAGGGTGAAAACACTTTTCACCTGCCACGTCAGCACTTGGATGACGTTGTTCTAGTGTCTGTATGATCATTAATGATGATTTTAGAGAGGGTATATCTTCCTAAGTATATTATTTTAAGTATGAGAGCAATACTGTTTGATACAAGTTTGATACAGTCATGTATTGCTAGAAAAACCTTCCAGCCAAGATATCTCAGTCTGTTCTTACAATATCAAGAAACCAAGAGCACAGAATTGAAGGGCTTAATTAGCCCTTCAATTTGGTATGCTTCATGTTTACCCTTCCTTAAAATAGCAAAAGTTATAAGGGTTTTAAGTTTTTTGATGTATTTTTGTACATCAGTATGAGGCTTCAAAAACTTCCATACCAGATATCTTCTTCAATTTAGAAGATATCTGTATTCTGATGATACAGTCTTGTAGGGCTTGGTTAGCTCTACAGTTTGGTATATTACTCTGTACAGTTGTATGAGTTTATGCCAAAGATACAGGGGTTTGTTTATATTGTTGTTTTTGTGAGCCTTAGAGGTAATTTCATATACCCAAAAGACCACAAATATAAAAAATAACATATTAATATAAATAAAATAAATTTATTTATATTATTAAAATAAATATAAAAAAATATAAATATAAAATTATATTAAAAATAAAAAATTAATTATAATTTAAAAATAAAATTACTTTAAATTTTGTAAATATAAAATTACATTTATACTTGAAAAATTTAAGTAAAAATGAAATTTTAACAAAATTGTGAAAAAATAAATAAATTTGGAAAAAAGTTAAATAAAATTTATTATAACTTTTTATCCAATAAATAAACATATAAATTTTATTTCACCATTGGATTCCTCATAAAAAATTAGGTGGGGTCACCTCTGAGTGAAATTTTTGTAACTCAACTCTAAATAAGCTTAAATTAAGTTTTTAGTATTTTCAATACAAAAGTTGAAAATCCTCAAAACCTTAATTTAATTCACACCACATGTGGTGTTAACCATCAATTTTTGTGTTAAAATTGAGGTGTTGTGTTTAGTTTAGAAGTTATGAGGAATTGAAGTATTTTCAATTGAATTCAATTGAAATGTCAAAATGTGCGCGTGTATTACATAAGTGAACTTTGATTTACATATGAGGTGTCAATTATTACTGTATTGTACTGTACAATTGAATTGAATTACATGTGTAAATTATAAGTATAATACATGATGAGGAATTAAAGGAAAAATAAATTGGAAAGATTAAATTTGGGGGGGAAAAGGAACTCCAGCTCTAAGGGGGAGCTAGACCCCCAAAATCCTTGCTGACAGGCGTGGGATGTCAAAACTCACGCAAAAGCTCATCACTTTTGGCCTGGAATTGAGTTACAGGGTCTGTGGACTCAATTGATGATCAGGTTTTGATACCAACTGGGGTAGTTTTAGCTGTTGCCAAGAAGGTAAAACTACCCTTAAGATAAAACAATCATAATAAAAACAGTTTTAACTGGTTTCTACGCCTCTGACACACATTCTGACGTGTTTTGAAGGCTCTAGGCCTGGTATTGCTATAGTAATGGCTGATTTAAGGGTCTAAAATGGCTAAAAATGGCTAAAAATGGCTTAAACCAGCCCTTTTTGGTCTAAACCAGTGTTCAATGATGCCATAATTGGCTTTTCTGTTGTCAGACTGTTTTTCACGACTGACAAGAGTAAATTTTACTTTTGGAGTAAGAGAATTGATGGCTATAAAAGAATGTCTTCTTTGCCCCACTTTTCTCTTCATGTTAGAATCTTTTCCTTTTATTAATTAGTTTAAAACTGTTAAACCAATCAATCAAAGATTCCAACCACCACTTTTAAATCATTTTAATCCTTTTAACCACGTGAAAAAATCATTATAATCATTGTTTGTAACTCTTATAATCATTTTTACCCCTGAACCACCCCAAAAGTGAATTAAAGCATCTTTCATCACTGTAAACTTTGTCACTTTGTTTCCAAATTCACTCTGGTCACTTTTGGGCGTGTTTTCTCTTTAATATTCTTTTTAAAGACTTTGTTCTTTAATTAATTGCTTGCAGTTCTTTGCTCAATTAATTCCAATTGAAATTGCTCTTGAAGAAATTTCTTTTGTAGCCTTAAAATATCTCTTGTAGAGTATTTTTTGGATAAATCTTTATTGTTGGTAAAACAATAAATTTTTATATTATTGTTTTATACTAATAAAGTTATAAACAATAAAATTGGCATGTTTTCTCTTAAAAATAATATTTCATACTATTTTTAACTGAATTTTACCTTATACAATTTTGAGGACAGGAAAAGTACTTGATTTTTAATCAAAGTTTCATATCCACACCTTACATTTGGGGGCCCAGCCGTGATATTTTACCTGTGACATATTTTTTTTACTCTTTTTAAATCTTTTTTCTTATATTGAAAAATTTAAAAACATATAAAAAATACTTATAATCCAAAAAATCCTTAAAAAATAATTTTTTTTTCATATTATAAGTGAGGCTTATATTTTTATTTCTTTTTTGAAATAACCTTTTTTTTACTTAACTAATTGGCTTTTTCATTAATTTTAGTGTCTGACAACGTGGTAAGACAAGAAAACATTGAAACAGCCTCAACAGTAACCAGCATTATCCCTGCCAGTACTGTTAATTCTGATTATAATAGTACTGTTATTGTGACTCAAAATAACCAGCCTGAACCAATATCTTCTGAATTAATTAACTTGGACATAAGTAATACTCTTCAGAAGGCTAAGAATTTGGCCAATAGTAAGTTTTTGACGTAAAAATACTATTTTAAGCCTTTTTTAACCATAATTATGCCTTCAACCAGGTCAGGAGCCAGCTACAACCCCTCAAGCAGCTCCCAAAAAGGTAATAGACGTGATTATGGCAGAGGCCAACCAGGTACAGAAGGAAAAGGGTCAGTTGATGACTTCCAAACAACTAAAATGGGTCATTCTGAAGCTGATAATACCATTTTACCTTCAAAAAGAGCTGACACCGCCACAACAAGCCTCTGTGGACATATACAAAGCCAGCCACAATGCATACAACAATGCACTCCAATTCAAGGAGTACCAGATCCTTGCAGACCTGTGGAAGAATTGCATGAATTCTTACCTGACAGTAAGAAAATTCTTGGGCCATCCCAACACTTGCAAATTGCTCAATGGATGGCATCCATTGATGGAGAAGAAAAACATGATGCTTTTGACACTAGAATGGAGGAAAAACAACCCTCCACCAGCCAAACCAGTGCCAAAAACAGCCCCAGTGGCCAGCAGCAGCAATTCCAACGTGAAAAAGCAGCCACAAACTCCAAACAAGGGCAAAGGGAAGGCACCAGCCCCAAAACCTTACAGCCAGGGCTACAGAATCCCAAAGCTTCAGCAGGATGCCATGGAAAATGTATTTCAGATGGCCAGAACCATGATGGAATTACAGAAGAAGGAGGAAGCCAGATTAAGGTTCCAGAAATGATTTCTGACATATTTGATTCCATCCCAGAGTTGTATAATGCTATAAATGACGTGAAAAAACATCTTTCTGATAAAAATGACACCATTTGTAACAACATTAAAACAAACAACCTGAGTCTGTGCCAAATTAATGAAACACTTATGTGTTTTGAGAAAGTTTTGAGAACAATTAAAAATTCCAATAATGATAATTCTTCTAACAATAAAATAAATGAACAATCTGCCATTATTAAAGAATTAACAGATAAATATTCTAAATTCAATATTGATGACATAATTGAAACAAGAATTAAACAAGCCATAAATATTATCAAGACTGATAACAAGAAAGTCCTTGATGACATTTCAAATTCATTTACTGAAGTAAAGACATATACCATTGCCTTGAAAAAGTGTTTTGATGCTTCACAAGAAGAAGTATCAAAATTATCAATGAAATTGAATCAAGTCACTGCTGATAATACAAGACAGACAGAGTTATGGCAAGAACTTACACATAAAGAAGACATGTATAAAATTGAAGTAATAAATTTAATACAAAGCTTCCAACATGAATACAGAAATTCCCAAAGGTGTAGCAACAGTAAAATGAATGACATTGAACAATTACTGAACACCTTACCAAGAATGTCTACACCTCTAAATCAAAATGAGGGCACAAGAATTTCAAATCCACAAGTATTGGATCCTGAAAATTCACAATTAAAAAATGAATTATCCACTTCTTTTCATAACTTGGAACAGTCAATGGGCCAAGCACTCTTGAAAGAAGTTCCAAAACTTAAAGAATGGCCTCACTTCAGTGGTGAAGGAGAGTATGACCATATGGAATTCATTAGAGGTATTGACATGATCAAAGAGGATTTTGAATTACCAGACAGATTGGTAACAGCCACGTTTAACACCTTGTTTACCAGATCAGCTCACAGATGGTACATCAAAATAAGACAAGCACATGGACACCAGAGTTGGACTTGGTGGAAAACCCAAATCATCAACAAATGGGCAAATGATGCTTGGAGGTTTAAAGTTGAAACAGCCTTTGAATCTGCCAAATTTAATGCTGATAAAGACAAAGCTTTACCATGGTTTTGCCAACAAAAGGACAGATTAACAGCATTATATCCTGACATGTCAGAATTTATGATCCATAGCAAAATTCTGAGACAATGTGGAGGTGACTTAGAGCATGCTGTCAAAAGCAGGACTACTGAACAATCTTCAGCAGAGGATATTATCAATATACTAGAAGAAGTAACCACCAGAACCAAAATTGGTTCTAGTAGGGTGAATCTTAAAACAAGGTTTAATACACCTTGGAAAGATTCTGTGGACAAAAACCCCAAAGAAAATTCTAGTAATATTAAATATAAATCTGCAGATACAGTCAGAAAATGCCATATTTGCCAAAGCACCACCCATTTAGCCAATACATGTCCAAAAAGGGGGGAAATCAATGAAATTGACATTGAAAAAGAACCAAATGTTGAAAAAGAAGACATAATTGAAGACAATTCAGATGATAAGTCATCCATATTCTCTGAATCTTCAAAAGATATAGAAAATATCAATGCCACTTTTGACATCATGGAATCTTATTCCCACTTACCACAATTGAGCAATGGTCATGTTGATTTATCAAAAGTTCAAGATGCACAACTTATGAAGACAAAACCAAACAGAGGAAAAGGTTATACAGCTGGTAACTCCTGTATAACAGAAGTGGTGATTGACAACAAACCCACCAAACTTTTGCTTGACCCAGGAGCCTTCTGCTCTTGTGTTGGAAAATCTTTTCTTAAGACTTGTGTAACAAATTTTGAAGACCAATTGTTACCAATTGATGGTATAAAATTCAACAGTGCAAGTAACCCAATGAAAGCATTAGGAATCTTTGAGACCAATGTCATATTCCCACACATAAATGGGAATTTAAGGATCACAGTTGAATTTGTTGTTATGGAAAATTGCTCTAGTACCCATTTTATATTGGGAAATGACTATTTAATCATGTATGGGATAGATTTACATAATAACAAAGACAGATACTTTACAATTGGAGACAATAAGCGCCAGAAATTTGCCTTTTTACCCTTTAAAAGACAAATTACAGTAAACAAAGTATCACCAGTCAACTTAGAGTTAGAGAAATTCAAGTCTGAACAGTTAAATGAGGCTGAAATAAGCCTTCATCTGACTGATAAGCAAGAAAATGAACTTTCTTCCCTTTTGTATGACCACAGAAGAGCATTTGCTACAGACAAAGAACCCCTGGGAGCAATTATTGGTCATGAAGTTGACATCATTCTTAACATTGAGAGACCTTATCCACCACTCTTAAGAAGACCTGCTTATCCAGCAAGTCCAAAATCAAGAGAAGCTCTAGAAATTCATATCAAAGAACTTCTAGACCTTGGTGTAATAAGAAAAGTAGGCCACAATGAGGAAGTAGAAATAACTACACCAGTCATAGTGGCGTGGCATAATGGAAAATCCAGAATGGTTGGGGACTTGAGAGCTCTGAACACTTACACTGTTCCAGACAGATACCCAATACCAAAAATCCAAATTGCCCTTACTCAAATATCTCAAGCAGTGTATATAACCACTATGGATGCCCTTAAAGGATTCCATCAAAATGTAGTAACACCAAGAGCAAGAAAATACTTGAGAATTATTGTTCATTGTGGAGTGTATGAATACTTAAGGATGCCCTTTGGTATCAAAAATGCACCTTCACACTTCCAAAGAATGATGAATGAAATCTTCCCTGAAGAACTCTCAGAGGGATGGTTAATCATTTACATTGATGACATTATTATCTGTTCAAAGACTTGGGAGGAGCACATGTACAGATTATCAAGAGTTTTGACAAAAATCCAATCAGTAAACATGAAAATCTCATTGAAGAAATGTCATTTTGGATTTAAAGAACTTAAGGCACTAGGACATGTTGTATCTGGTTTGTCCCTTGGAATTGATAAAAACAAAGTTTCAGCAGTATTGTTAAAACCCATGCCTCAGAATAAGAAGGAAATTCAGTCATTCTTGGGTTTTGCATGATATTACAGGCAACACATTAAAGACTTTGCATCCATAGCAAGACCACTTTATAAGTTGTGTGACAAAGACACAGTATTTGAGATGACTGTTGACAGAGTCAAAGCTTTTGAGTCTCTAAGAGAAGCATTGACCACTGCTCCACTCTTACTGATGCCAGACTTTAAATTGCCCTTCAAACTGTATATTGATGCATCAGGGGATGGACTAGGTGCTGCACTTCACCAAGTTCAGATCATAAATGACAAACCTGTAGAAGGACCAATATGTTTCATATCCAGGCAAATCAAACCAACTGAAGCCAGATATGGAGCAAGTCAAATGGAATGTCTATGCCTTGTCTGGGCCTTAGAGAAATTGAACTATTTCTTAGAGGGATGTGTTTTTGAAGTAATAACAGATTGTACAGCTGTGAAATCACTTTTGAACATGAAAACACCTAACAGACACATGCTCAGATGGCAAATAGCCATACAAGAATACAGAGGCAATATGACTATTGTTCATAAGGATGGGAATATTCATAAGAATGCAGATGGACTAAGCAGATGGCCATTACCAAATAACATTGATAATCCTGCTTATGTTCCAGAAGAAGCTTCACCACAAATTCCAATAGAAGGAATAAGTGTTACAGACTTGAACACCACCTTCTTTGAAGAAGTCAGAAATAGTTACACTCAGGATAAGAATTGTAGCATCTTATGCCAATTACTTAACAAAGACTGTAAAGACAACTCCCTAATACATGCCTTGGATGAAGTATGGAGAAAATCTTATAATGAAGGGAGATTTCACCTACTGGATGGTATAATTTACCACAGAACCAAGCACACATGTGTCATGACAGTTGTAGACAGGTCATTAATCAATCTTGTACTGAAAGAATGCCATGATAGTCCCTTTTCAGGACATCTTTCTGAGGACAGAACAAGAGAGAAAGTAAAGACCTGCATATGGTGGCCAATGTGGCAAAAAGATGTTGCAGAATATTGCAAAACCTGTGACAGATGCCAAAAGGCAAATAAATCCACTGGCAAAAGACTTGGAAATATGATGAAAATCCAAGAACCAAACAGACCTTGGGAAATTGTCCATATGGATTGGGTAACTGGCCTACCACCAGGAGGTGACAGGAGCTATAATGCTTGCCTAGTAATTGTGGACAGATTCAGTAAAACTCCAATCTTTTTACCATGTCACAAAGATGATACAGCCATGGATACAGCTCTTCTGATATGGAATAGAGTAGTGTCATGGACTGGGATATTTACAAATATCATCAGTGATAGAGATCCCAAATTCACTTCAGCTCTATGGAAAAATCTTCACCAATTATTTGGCACAAAACTGTCTTTCTCTACAGCCTACCACCCACAAACTGATGGTCTGGCTGAAAGAATGATCCAAACCTTAGAGGACATGGTGAGAAGATTTTGTGCATATGGCCTTGAATTCAAAGATTGTGATGGATTTACCCATGATTGGTGTACTCTGTTACCAGCACTGGATTAGCATATAAAACATCAATCCATTCCAGTACCAATCAGACTCCTGCTATTCTAGAAAAAGGATGGAACCCCAAGTTACCCCAAGATTCCTTGAGGAAAGACTTAATTGAAATACATCCCACAGCTGCTAGCTTCAAAGGAATGCTAGACAAAGCTAGAAAGCATGCAGTGAGATGCATGGAGGACTCTTTTGCATATGCTAAAGACAAATGGGATAAATCTCATGCAACTCCAGATTTCAAAGTGGGGGACCTAGTTCTTGTATCCACCACTAACTTCAATAACATCAAAGGATGTAAAAAGTTAAAAGACTCCTTTGCAGGACCTTTTGTGATTAAGGCCCTCCATGGAGAAAATGCTGTTGAAGTAGAGTTATCTGAAGAACTTAGCAATAAGCACCCTACATTTCCAGTAAGCTTGATAAAGCCATACAAATCTAGTGATGCTGAGAAATTTCCCTTGAGGAATAAGATTCCCCAAGTTATACCTCCTATTGAGACATCTGGTACTAAGAAAATAACCAAAGTTCTTAAAGAAAGGAAATTAAGAACCAAGAAAGTAAGGGAATACCTTGTTAGGTACAGTGACCCAACTTGTGAAGATGAATGGTTAGAAGAGAAAGATATACCAGAAGCCACCAAACTCCTGAGGAGATTCAGACACACTAGAAACACCAATATTACAAAGTAATATTCTTTTTTAGGGGGAGGGAATGTGAGCCTTAGAGGTAATTTCATATACCCAAAAGACCACAAATATAAAAAATAACATATTAATATAAATAAAATAAATTTATTTATATTATTAAAATAAAAATAAAAAAATATAAATATAAAATTATATTAAAAATAAAAAATTAATTATAATTTAAAAATAAAATTACTTTAAATTTTGTAAATATAAAATTACATTTATACTTGAAAAATTTAAGTAAAAATGAAATTTTAACAAAATTGTGAAAAAATAAATAAATTTGGAAAAAAGTTAAATAAAATTTATTATAACTTTTTATCCAATAAATAAACATATAAATTTCATTTCACCATTGGATTCCTCATAAAAAATTAGGTGGGGTCACCTCTGAGTAAAATTTTTGTAACTCAACTCTAAATAAGCTTAAATTAAGTTTTTAGTATTTTCAATACAAAAGTTGAAAATCCTCAAAACCTTAATTTAATTCACACCACATGTGGTGTTAACCATCAATTTTTGTGTTAAAATTGAGGTGTTGTGTTTAGTTTAGAAGTTATGAGGAATTGAAGTATTTTCAATTGAATTCAATTGAAATGTCAAAATGTGCGCGTGTATTACATAAGTGAACTTTGATTTACATATGAGGTGTCAATTATTACTGTATTGTACTGTACAATTGAATTGAATTACATGTGTAAATTATAAGTATAATACATGATGAGGAATTAAAGGAAAAATAAATTGGAAAGATTAAATTTGGGGGGGAAAAGGAATTCCAGCTCTAAGGGGGAGCTAGACCCCCAAAATCCTTGCTGACAGGCGTGGGATGTCAAAATTCACGCAAAAGTTCATCACTTTTGGCCTGGAATTGAGTTACAGGGTCTGTGGACTCAATTGATGATCAGGTTTTGATACCAACTGGGGTAGTTTTAGCTGTTGCCAAGAAGGTAAAACTACCCTTAAGATAAAACAATCATAATAAAAACAGTTTTAACTGGTTTCTACGCCTCTGACACACATTCTGACGTGTTTGGAAGGCTCTAGGCCTGGTATTGCTATAGTAATGGCTGATTTAAAGGTCTAAAATGGCTAAAAATGGCTAAAAATGGCTTAAACCAGCCCTTTTTGGTCTAAACCAGGGTTCAATGATGCCATAATTGGCTTTTCTGTTGTCAGACTGTTTTTCACGACTGACAAGAGTAAATTTTACTTTTGGAGTAAGAGAATTGATGGCTATAAAAGAATGTCTTCTTTGCCCCACTTTTCTCTTCATGTTAGAATCTTTTCCTTTTATTAATTAGTTTAAAACTGTTAAACCAATCAATCAAAGATTCCAACCACCACTTTTAAATCATTTCAATCATTTTAACCACGTGAAAAAATCATTATAATCATTGTTTGTAACTCTTATAATCATTTTTACCCCTGAACCACCCCAAAAGTGAATTAAAGCATCTTTCATCACTGTAAACTTTGTCACTTTGTTTCCAAATTCACTCTGGTCACTTTTGGGCGTGTTTTCTCTTTAATATTCTTTTTAAAGACTTTGTTCTTTAATTAATTGCTTGCAGTTCTTTGCTCAATTAATTCCAATTGAAATTGCTCTTGAAGAAATTTCTTTTGTAGCCTTAAAATATCTCTTGTAGAGTATTTTTTGGATAAATCTTTATTGTTGGTAAAACAATAAATTTTTATATTATTGTTTTATACTAATAAAGTTATAAACAATAAAATTGGCGTGTTTTCTCTTAAAAATAATATTTCATACTATTTTTAACTGAATTTTACCTTATACAATTTTGAGGACAGGAAAAGTACTTGATTTTTAATCAAAGTTTCATATCCACACCTTACAGTTTTTCAGAATATCTGTATTTTGGTTGTTAAACCTTTGAACCAGGATCCCTCAGTCAATTTAAGAGCTACAGAGGTCTAAGGTGTCTCAAATTAAATCTCTTGTTTAGATCTTCAATTTGGTTGTACTTTTGTACAGTTTTGTACAAGCCCTCTTTGACTTTCAGGGGGGTCTTGGTTTTAAAATAAAGGTAATATGGTATCTCCAGTTGTGGTGGTGTTACAGCAACATGGATGATACCATTGTGTAGCTCTCTATGTGAGCTTTAAGAAAAATATCATTTTGGTATAGAATAACTTAAATATGCATAAGCTAGATGAGAGGTGAAAATAAGGGTTTTGACTTGTTTATTTTCCTCTAGGTTTCCTTATTCTGTTTGGATAAGGTTGGTGTTTAATTTAAGAGGAGTTTTTTCCTCTTATTTATTACCTGTATTGACTATGTTTGTTCAATACCTGTCATACCATTATTTATGGTATGTTGGATGTCATGCTAGTGCTCTGTTTTGAGTCACAGGCTGACAGGTGGCAAATAGCCATCCAAGAGTATAGGGGCAATATGACCATCATATACAAAGAGGGTAAAAGTAATACCAATGCAGATGGCCTCAGAGGATTACCACAGGATAATGTAAAGAGAAACCCAGCTTATGACCCTGAAGTAGCAGCCAAGATCCCTATCCATTTCATGGAAATAGATGGAAGGAAAACTTTAGATTTTCTGAATTGGAACCAGAAAGTGGTACCCCAAACAGTGGATACAGTGATTAAGAAGGAACAGAAACTCACATACTGGGAATAAGCTCCTCAGAACTGCATAATAAATTTTTAAATGCAGTCATGAATACATATGTCAAACACAAACAATGTGGCATATTGTTGCAACTCCTTCAACAAAATTTCAAGAGCCCAGAGCTGGAATCCCAGTTAGAGGAGCCCTGGTTGAGGGAATATAAGGATAACAAGTTTTTCCTTATAGATGGCCTGCTCTAACATAGAGAAAAGCACACTAGTGCACTCACCATAGTAGACAGGGACCATATATCCTTGATCCTACAAGAACGCCATGACTGCCCCTATATGAGACACATGAGTGAGGAAAGAACCAAGGAGAGGGTAGAAAGCACATCTTGGTGGCTCAAATGGGAAAAAGGGTTCAGTTAATACATAAACAATCGTGAAAGATGCCAAAAGGCAAATAGAAAACATAGGGAGATGTATGGGTTAATTCAACACATAGAAAAACTCCAGCACCCATGGGAAACCATCAACATGGACTTTGTTACAGGACTTGTCCCAGGAGGCAAAGAAAACTTCAATGCTTTCCTGATCATAGTTGATAGGTTCAGCAAGAGTGTGAGATTCCTGTCATGTCACAAGGAGGATACAGAAATGGATACTGCCTTGTTATTTTGGAATAACACAATATCTACCTGTGGAGTCCCTAAAATTATCATTAGTTAAAGGGACCCAAAATTCACATCACAATTTCGGACCAACTTGTATGACCTTCTTGGTACAAAACCTGCTTTTTCTACTGCTTACCATCCACAAACAGATGGATTAGCTGAAAGGATGATCCAAACAATAAAAAACATCCTTAGAATATTTTGTGCTTATGGCATGGGATATAAGGACCATGAAGGTTACACCCATGACTGGGTTACCCTTCTACCAGCAGTCCAGCTGGCTTATAACACAAGCCAGCACTCTACCACATGAAAAACACCTTCTGTCAGTCTGAGTTGATGATAAAGATGTAATAAGTCTCTTTACATCTTTAACTAAGACTGTGACATGGATAAAAGTATTAAAAAAGGTTTAATTAAAGATAAAAAGGGCTTTACTAATGATAATTAGTGGTGGTGAGCGCTATTGAAATCCCTGGGTGCAGCTTTACCTGTTGGGTTACAATCATAAAGACTATAGTACTAAGATTTATAGTATAACCTGTTTATTTTCCAAGAGTATAACTTTTTTTGACATTTTTACTAAGTAGGAACTCAAGAGCAGGGTGAGGATTGCTTTTCTGGCAGTCAAAAGGCCTCCTTTTATCCTGAAATGGGGTGAAAAGGCTGCTAGACCTTTTCACATAGAGAAAGTTAATATTTTTCACTCTCAAGGAAAGGCTTGTGGTTTGAAAAATACCTGTATGGTCTGTATTGGCCTCAGATGTGGTTTTGAAACCACATCTGGGCAGGTTTTACCAATACAGGGTGAACATTTTCATCTGGGGACCACACAGCCTGATTCTGACATTTATCACATGTAGAATGCTGTACAGAGCCTGTATGGGACCCCAGTATTGAATGAACTATGAGCTATTGAGGTGAAAACAAGCTTCTTCATCAGTGTGACACCTTATAATCATGGTTATGGGATATTAACCCATGGTAAGGCTGTATTGGCCAAGCTGTGGGATTTTGACCTTAAAACATCCATACCTTTGTTGGTTTGTGAGATATCAACCTCAGAGTTGGTTTGGTATGTAGCCCTGTATGTGCTCTACACAATGGTACCTCATTTGTTATTGTTATCATTAAATATGGAAAATTTATGTCATGTACAAGAGCTTTGTACATTTGCGTATTTTAGGCAAAAAGCTGTATTGGGCTTGTTTGCCTTATAACAGTTGTTCTAGATGAGATATGGGGAAATTCATGGTAAAATTAGATATCCCTGATTGCGCGCTTTCCCAAAAGACCCCACTTTAGGTATCTCACACGAAAACTGTAGAAGCTAGATGAGAGGTGAATATTTTATTCATCCTTATTTCGGGTGAATTTGGCCATAGCCTCTGTAATACTGGATCTAGCTCAGTTTGGCTGTTACCATTGGATATCCCTGACTTAGAGCTTCATTTTAGATACCCATTTGATGGGGCTAAGCCTCTTACTGTGTATTTCAGATAAGAGGCAAAGATTAAGGTTTATGCTCAGAAACAACTTTGTTATTCTTTGTCCTATGATGATGGAACTGGTATATTTGGAAAGGGATGAGTTTTCTCTTTCTTTTGATACCTTTTGAGCTTATTTGGCTCAGCTCTATTTTTTGGTGGTATCTTGACTATACCATTGATTCATGGCATTTGGCTGTCATGCTTGTGCTCTGGTTTTGAGTCACAGGCTGACACCTTCACTGGTAGAGAAAGGGTGGATTGCCCTATTGCCTGTGGATCACCTGACCATCCACCCCACAGCCAAAGACTTCCATGATATGTGGAAGAAGGCTTGTGACACAGCTGCCAAATTCTTAGCTGAGGCAAAAGAATACAACAAACAGAGGAGGGATGAAAACACACATGGAAGCTGACTTCAAAGAAGGGGACCAAGTTTTAGTGTCTACACTAAACTTCAACAACATTAAGGGACCAAAGAATATGAAAGACTCATTTGTAAAGCCCTTCACTATCATTAAGCTGATAGGGAAAAATGAAGTGGAAGTCAGGCTCACAGAACAATCTTCTAGGAAACACCCAGTATTCCCAGTGAGTCTGGTTAAGCCATACTTGCAAACAGAGGAGGATAAGTTCCCCTCCAGGAAGAAGAATCCCACTCCACCAGAAATAGTGGAAGTGGAAGATTCCCCTGGGGCTGTGAAGAAAATCCTCAAGGCCAGGAAGATTAGACTGAATGGTAAAGACCAGAGACAGTACTTGGTCAGATTTAAGAACCAGGCAGCAGATAAAGACAAATGGTTGGCTGAAAATGCCATACCAAATGGGAACCTTCACCTAAGGAGATTCAGGGCCTCTAGGAAGACTTAACAGTCTCATCAGTGATGAGCCTTTTTTAGAGGGATGGTATGTCAGCCTATGACTCAAAACCAGAGCACAAGCATGACAGCCAGATACCATAAATCAATGGTATAGCCAAGATACCACCAAAACATGGAGCTGAGCCAAATTAGCTCAAAAGGTAGAAAAAGAAAGAGGAAAATCACCCTTTCCCAAATATACAAGTCCCATCATCATAGGACAAAGAATAACAAAGCTATTCCTGCTCAAAGTTGTTGCTGAGCATAAACCTTAATTTTAACCTCTCATCTGAAATACATAGGAAGAGGCTTAACCCCATAAAATGGGTATTCAAAATAGAGAACTAAGTCAGGGCTATCCAATGGTACTAGCCAAATGAGCTAGCACAAGAATTACAGAAGGTATGACCACAATAAGTTCAAATAAAGGTGATTAAAACATTCACCTCCCATCTAAATTCTACAGTTTTAGTGTGAGATACCCAAAGAGGGGTATTTTTGGAAAGAGCACAATCAGGGATATCTGCTGGCGCCATGCATTTCCCCATATTCCATCCAGAAAAACAGTTATGGGGAAAACAAGCTCTATACAGTTTTTAAGCAAAACATATATATGTACAAAAAGTCTTGTACATGGCATACCTTGGCCATACTTAATGATAACCGTATCAAATGTGGAACCATTGTGTAGAACAAATCCAGGGATACACAATAAACCAACTTTGAGCTTGATATCTCAAAAACAACAAAGGCATGGCAGTTTCAAGCTCAAAATCCCACAATTAGACCAATACAGTCTTACTGTAGGATATTCTCCCATAAGTATGATTATGAGTTGTCAAATAGACAAAGAAGCATGTTTATACTTCAACACCTCATAATTAATTTAATACTGGGGTCCCATACAGGTTCTGTACAGCATTCTACATGTCATACTTATCAGAAGAGGGCTATGTTGTCCCCAGATGAAAATTTTTACCCTGTATTGGTGGAAACTGCCCAGATGTGGATTCAAAACCACATCTGAGCCCAATACAGAGCATACAGGCTCTATGAAAAGCACAAGCCAGTACTCCGAAGTGAAAAATTCTTCACTTCCTTGACATGGATGGTCTAGAGGGCCATTCCACCCCATTTTAGGATAAAAGGAGGCCCTTTCTCTACCAGAAAATGTTTCCTCATCCTGCTCTTGAATTCGTACATAGTACAACTGTCAAAAAACGTTATACTCTTGGAAAATAGCCAGGTTATACTATAAAATTTAGTATTGTAGACTTTATTATTGTAACCCAACAGGTAAAGCTGCACCCAGGGCTTTCAACAGCACTCACAACCACTATTTCACAATAGTAAAGCCCTTATTATTCAATCTTAAACGTTTTATCATGAATTAAAAACCTTTCTTAAATTAATTTTGGAGTGTCACGGTCATAGTTAAAGTTGTAAACAGCCTTATTAAAACTTCATCATATACTCAGCCTGACACACTTATTTGTTCCATAACCTTGGTTTTAGATGATTTATGGGGGAATTGTTGGCACCATAAGATATCCCTGAGCTTTCTCCTTCCAAAATAACCTCACATTAGGTATCTTAAACTAAAAATGTATAAATTAGTTGAGAGGTGAATAATTGGTTCACCCTTATTTGGATTTATTTTGGCCGTAACTTGTGTGTTCTGGTGCTAGCTCAATTTGGTTAGTACCTTTAGATATCCCAGCTGAGAGAGTCAATTTGAGCACCAATCTGGTGGGGTTAATCCTTCTTCTCTGGAGCTCAGATGGGAGGTGGAAATTAAGGCTTATGCTCAGCAACTTCTTTGAGCCTGAGTAGCTTTGTTATTATTGGTCCTATCATTATGAGACTTATATACTTGGCAAGAGGTGAGTTTCCTCCTTCCTTTGATTGCTTTTGAGCTTGTTTGGCTCAGCTCCCTCTTTTGGTGGTCTTTTACTCTGCCATTAGCTTATGGTATTTTGTCTGACATGTTTGTGCTCTTGTTCCAAGGCGCAGGCTGACATACCCTGCCTTTAAAAAGGCTAATCATTTATGAAACTGTTCAGACCTTCTAGAGTTTCTGAATCTTCTCAGGTGAATTACACCCTCTGGTATGGAATATTCTGCCAATCATTGGTCTTTATCAGCTGTTTGGTTCTTAAATCTAACCAGATATTGTCTATGGTCTTGGAAATAAAGTGTGAGCCTGTGAGGTATGTATAACATACCCATAAGGCCACAAATGATTTTATAAACAGTTAATTTTGTCTTAAACAGACTTTCCATTGGAATTTAAAATAAAAAATAACCAAAAATAAGTATAACTTTTTTTTGACTAAACAAAGCTATAAATATTATGTCATTTTTGGATTCTACACCAAAAATAACCTAGGGTACATCCATAAGGTGTTATACCCAAAAACACTTATTTATTGTGTTATTAGAAGATTTAAGAATCTCACAGTACTAATGTAACTTTTTTAACATTTTTTTTAAAATTGTTAAATTTAAGCTTAAATAAGCTTAAATTTAAAGTTGCATGAGGTTAATGCAAACTTACCAAAATTTTAGTTAAAATTGAGGTGTGGTGTATATTTACTGAATTGGCTAAGGATCTGCCATACAGAATGTAAATCCTGCGTGAGCTCAATTCAAAAGGGTTTAAAGCCATGGTATGGCTTTAAATAAATAAAAGGGCAAAATCCACACAAAAAGGTGGGACAAAGGAAAAAGACCAAATAGAGCTGGGGTACCCAACTTTTTGGATCTGCAATGATTCAATTAAGGTTTTCCACCTGTATTGGAGGATTTTCAACCTTATTTAAACTTTAAGATTAGACTTTGATCCAACCTTAAGGTTTAAACTGGTTTTATCCCAATTTGGACAGGAATTTCAAGCTGCCAAAGGGTAAATCCCAATATGCAGGCTTGAAATCAAGGTTTTAAGAACTGTCAAAGCTTAATAAGGCTTAAAAACCTTAAATAAGCTTAAAACTTCAAAGATAAAAGAATCAAAACCTTATCAAAAGCTAAGGTTTGGTGTGTATTGCTATTTTATGTGGAAAAATAGCAATAACTTCAAAAATTCATTAAAAATCCAAATCTTAATGGATTTGCTTGAACATTTCACACAGCTTAGAAGTTAATATTATCTACATATAAATTAAACTTTAAGTATCTTTTATAAATAAATTTCCTGGGTAATTAGCCTGGAAATTTACTCTTTTAATAAAGCTCAAAGAAAAGTATGATTTCTTTAAAAATTAATTGAAAATTGAGTTTAAGAGATTTCTGCTTGAAACTCTATTTTTAAGTTGTTCATGTGATGAACTTTAATATAAATAAGTTCATTTATATTAAAAACTTAAAATAATTAGTTTAAATGAGGATTAAAGTTACATGGAGTTTAGAATAACACTGGTAACTTTAAAATTGGAATTAAAAACAAGTTTCCTTAACTTAAGAACTTTGTTTTTAAGTATGGTTTTTCAGTTTTGACCTGAGAACGCCCTCTATATTCATTATGAATCATGAGAGCTGCTCTGAAGACATAAAAAGAGTCTTTTCATCACTGTTTTTGTCCATCAATCATTCATCATCAATCCAATCATATTAGAAATTTAAACAGGTAAAGTTTTATTATTTATAGAATCTTATTCTTAAAGTAATTCTTAAGTTATTTTATTCTTTATTAATTGTAAATTAAAGAATTGAAGTCATAGAATTCAGATTATTGTTTTAATAATCAATAATATATTTGATATTATAAAATTTTCATCTTAAATATCTTTTAAAATCCACAAATTCCTCTTAAAAACTCTTTAATCTTAAATTTTATCATAAAAATTTGTTTTATCCTTAAAATTATTGATTGTAGACGTGTTTTTAACTTATAATCATTATTTAATATAATAACTGTTGTTGTTTAACTTGTTGTATTAAATAAATATTATAAGTAAGTTTTCTCTAAAGTTCTATATTTTTTTATCTAGTATTATTTTTTTTATATAGAATTTTCTTCTATAAGAATTACTTCTGCACAGTGTGTGTTATAATTCTTTTATAAATAATATTTATATTATTCATAAGTGGCTAATATTTATATTTCCACGTGTAATTGTCTCATTAAGAGCTTTACAATTCTTATTGTTATAACTGTCAGTGACTATAACAATAATAGAATAATTATAATTTATTATAATTATTATATATTTTTTTATTATTATATTTTTATAATAATAATTAAATTTATTTTTTTTATATAAAATTATTTTTAATAATTATATTTAAATTTGAGGTTATAATATTTTATTATATTATATATTTCTATTGAGGATACTCCTAGTACTCTTGATTTTGCTACTATTATCAAGAGTTTCATAGACAAGCCTTACATAAAGCCTGATCTTCCTGGCTTTGATGATCTTTATCACTTGGCCAGGGGAGTCCTCTGCTTCCACTATGTACTGTGGAGTGTGTCTTGTCATTGTGGAGGGGAACCTATCCTCTCCTGTCTGGTGCTAAGGTTTGACTAAGCTTACTGGGAACACTGGGTGCTTCCTAGATAATTCTTCTGTGATTCTGACCTCCATTGAATTATTCCCTATCAATGTAATGCTAGTGAATGTTTCCAAAAATGAGTCCCTCATTTCCTTTGGGCCTTTTATGTGAGCCTTAGAGGTATTTTCATATACACAAAAGACTACAAATAACAAAAAAAGATTTAAATATAAATAAAAATGAATATATTTATATTATCAAAATATAAACACAAATTTATATACAAAAATTAAATTTTAATCATAATTTAAAATAAAAATTACATTCAATTTCAAAATTATGAAAATACTTTTTTATGTGAAAAAATCAAGAAAAAATGAATTTTTAATAAAATTAGTCAAATTAAAATGTTCTTGGTAAACAATTACATGAAATATATTATACCTTTTTATCCAATAAATAAACATAAGAAAATCACTTCACCATTGGATTCTTCACAAAAAATAAGGTTGAGTCATCTGTGGGTAAAATTTCTGTAACTCCACTCTAAATACGCTTAAGGTAAGTTTTTAGTATTTTATGTAAAACATTTGAAAATCCTCAAAATATTGATTTAATTCACACCACATGTGGTGTTAACCATCAATTTTTGTGTTAAAATTGAGGTCTTGGGTGTAGTTTAGAAGCTTTGAGGAATTGAAGTATTTTCAATTGAGATGTCAAAATATGTGCATGTATTACATAAGTGAACTGTAATTTACATATGAGGTATCAATTATTACAGTTGTGTACTGTAAAGCTCAATTGAATTACATATGTAAATTATGATTGTATTACATGATGAGGAAGTAAAGAAAGAATAAATTGGAAAGATGAATTCTGGTGGGGAAAAGACACTCTACCTCTAAGGGGAAGCTAGACCCCCAAAACCCTTGCTGAGTGGCATGGGATGTCAAACTCCATGAAAAAGTTCATTACTTTTGGCCTGGAATTGAGTCACAGGGTCTGTGTCTCAATTGATGATGAGGGTTTGATACCAACCAGGGCAGTTTTAACTGTTGACAAGAGGGTAAAACTACCCTTAAGCTAAAACAATCTTAGTAAAAAGAAGTTTTAACTGGTTTCTACGTCTCTTACACACATTCTGACATGTTTTGAAGGCTCTAGACCAGGTATTACTATAGTAATGACTGATTTAAGGGTCTTAAATGGCTAAAATCACCCCTTTTTTGGTCTAAACCAGGGGATCAATGATGCCATAATTCTCTTTTCTGTTTTCAGAGTGTTTTCCACGACTGAAAAGAGTAAATTTTACTTTTGGAGTCAGAAAAATTGATGGCTATAAAAGAATGTCTTCGTTGCCCCACTTTTCTCTTCATCTTAGAATCTTTTCCTTTTATAATTATTTTAAACACTGTTAAACCAATCAATAAGAGATTACAACCACCCTTTTTATATGATTTTCAAGCTTTTAAACACATGAAAAAAACAATTATAATCATTTTTTGTAACTCTTATAATCATTTTTACCCCTTGAACCACCCCATAAGTGAATTCAAGCATCTTTCATCACTGTTAGCTTTGTCACTTTGTTTCCAAATTAAATCTGATCACTTTTGAGCATGTTTTCTATTTAAAAACCTTTCAAAGACTTTTTTCTTTAATTAATTGCTTGCATTTCTTTGATAAAATTAATTCCAATTAAAATTGCTCTTGAAGAAATTTCTTTTGTAGCCTTAAATATCTTTTGTAGAGTATTTTTGGATAAATTTTTATTGTTGGTAAAACAATAAATCTTTATAATATTATTGTTTTATAATTATAAAGTTAAAAGCAATAAAATTGGCATTTTTTCTCTTAAAAAATACTATTTCATACCATTTTTCAATCATATTTTACCTTGTACAAATCTTGAGGACAGGAAAAGTACTTGATTGTTAATCAAAGTTTCATATCCACACCTTACATTTGGGGGCCCAGCCATGATATTTTACCTGTGAAATAATTTCTTACTCTTTTTAAATCTTTTTTTCTTATATTTAAAAGTTTAAAAAATATATAAAAAATACTTATAATTCAAAAAATCCATAAAAAATAATTTTTTTCATATTATAAGTAAGGGTTTATTTTTTCATTTCTCTCTTGAAAAAATCTTTTTGTACTTAATCAATTGGCTTTTTCATAAACTTTAGTGTCTGACAATGTGGTAAGACATGAAAATATTGAAACAGCCCCAACAATAACAAGCATTATTCCTGCATGTACTGTGAATTCTGACCATAATAGTACAATCATTATAGCTCAGAATAATCAACCAGAACAAATTTCTTCTGAATTAATCAACTTGGATATAAGTAATACCCTTCAGAAAGGAAATAATTTTGCAAATAGTAAGTTTTTTGATGTAAAATTACTGTTTCAAGCTTTTTAATTATAAAATATGCCTTCAACCAGATCAGGATCCAGCTATAGCCCCTCAAGCAGCTCCCAAAAAGGTCATAGATGTTATTATGGCAGAAGAAATCAGTTACAGAAGGACAAGGGTCAGTTGATGACTTCCAAATTGATGAATTATGTCATTCCAAAGCTGAGAATACTGTTTTACCTTCAAACAGAGCTGACACTTCCACAAGAAGCTTCAGTGGACATATACAAAGTCAGAAAGAAGGCTTACAGCAATGGATTGCAGCACAAAGAGTACCAGATCCTGGAAGATCTGTGGAAAAACAGCATCGATTCTTACCTGACTGTGAGAAAATTTCTGGGCCATCCCAACACTTGCAAGCTACCCAATTGATGGAAAAGAAGAAGATTATGCTTTTAACAGCAGAATGCAGGAAAAACAACCCCCCACCACCCAAGCAAGTGCCAAAAACAGCCCCAGTAGCCAGCAGCAGCAACTCCAATGTGAAAAAGTAGCCACAAGCTCAGAGCTAGGTCAAAGGAAAGGCACCAGCCACAAATCCTTACAGCCAGGGTTACATAAGCCCAATGATTCAGCAGGATTCCAGGGAAAATGTATTTCAGATGGCCAGAACAATGATGGAATTACAGAAAAAGGAGGAAGCCAGATTAAAATAACAGAAATGGTTTCTGACATTTTTGATTCTATCCCAGAGCTGTATGAAGCTATAAATGTGTGAGCCTTGAGGTATATTTTACATACCCAAATAGGCCACAATTATCTTGAAAAGAAATTTTGAATTATGCAAAACTCATAAGTCATGCATATATCCAAAATTCATCATTTTCAATTTCAGAAAAGATGAATAACTTTTTATTGAGTAAGTAAGTCCATGGATTTAAGACCAGATTTGGATGCTACACAAAAATTCACCTAGGGTAGATCCATAGAGTGAATAAGCTCAATTTAAGTATTTGAGGTGGTAAAATGGAAAATACCTCAATACCACATCATTAATACCACATAAAAGATCCGTGAAAATTTTTGTTTTTCTTGATTTTTAGCCAAAATAATGGGAAAGTGAGAAATCCCATGTTACATATACACTAAGAATAGTGTTATGCATGTTTTGAGCACTTAATATCATGGTATTCTTACATGGACTTTTGGTACACCCATAGTGGATATCTCACTTTAAGCTTAAATTACTATTTTGACGTAAAAATTAGGCAAGGGGGACAAAAGACATCAAAGAGAGCCAGGGTACCCAACTTCTGAGGCCTCAGAGGCGTGGATAGCTCCAGAGCATGGATCCATGGCTCATCTTGGCCCAATTGGTAAACTAAAACTCTTTGGGAACTTGGTTACCAAGTTACACCTACTGTAATCATAAGAAAAATAGCAAATAACCTGCTATTTTGACGTGCCAAGGAGGTAATAAGCTACTTAGACTCCTGTAACCACGTCAATTCTTGATGACTTTCCATGACTAGGCCCTAAAAGAGTAATTAAACCCTTTTGGGATCCATATTCATTGATTTAACTCATAGCAACCAGCAAAATACTGCTATTTGCAATTCTACGTAGAAATAAGGTAAAAACTTCAAAAATTCATTAAAAATACAATTCTTAATGAATCCATCTGAAACCTTCAGGACCAATGAAGAACTGTATTATCTATGGTACAACCAAAAAGAATTATGGTTTTACTAGTAAAATTCAAAGTTTTACTTACTGTCCATTTTTGACCATTCTACGTGAAACACTGAATCTTCAAAAATTCACAGTAATTACAACCTGTGATGAAATTGGCAATAACATTGATAACTTTGAGAAATCAATGATTATTTTAGATTAAAAGAATATTTACAGATGTTACTCCTTTTATTCTTAACCATATTGGGGTTGGTAGTCATGTAAAAGCATCAATTAAGTAATTATGATAATCTTACGTGACAACAGATGATGCAATCATTAATCCAAAAGGGTTTATTGTTTTCTCACTCACTGGTTTTTCAGTTTGCTCCATGGCACGCCTCTGTGAGCTGTTGTTGACTTAAAAGAAGCCTATTCTTGCTGTTTTTTCCGTATCATCATCTTATCAATTTATTAAATCATTATTACCAACAAGTAAGTATTAGTTAAAGCTATTCTTAAGTGTTTTAAATCTTTCAAATCATCCAGAAAGACGTGAAATCATAGAATCCAACTATATATTGTTGTAATACTGTTATAAATCCTTTTGATCCCTTAAATCCACAATTCTATGTCAAATTTCTCTACTTATATCTATCAATAAGTTCTTTGGAGTATTAGTGAGTCATTTATCTTTAATTCTTAAAGTTTTTCTCTAGTAATAGTTTTCTTCAACAATTATCTTTATAATTATTCTTGTAAAAGATAATTATATATTAAAATAATTTTATTATTTTAATAAAAGAAGTTTTTATTATTAAATTCTTCTTGTAATTTATTCTAGTAGACAATTACTGCTCACTGTTATAATCACCAGTAGTGTATAACACGTGAAAGAAATAATTTTATAATTATTTAATTGTGGTTATAATAATTTTTATTATTATATTTCATAAGAACAGACATAGTACTGTTGATTAATAGTAATATTATCATCAGTTTCATAGTCACATCTTACAAAATGACATCAAAAGTCATGTTTCTGATAAAGATTAATCCATTTGTAACAATCCTAAAAAAACAACTTAAGTCTGAGCCAAATGAATTAAACACTTATGTGTTTTGAGAACGTTTTAAGAACAATTAGAACTTCCAATGATGACAATTCTTTTGGAAATGAGACAAATGAACAATCTGCCATTATCAAAGAATTAACAGACAAATATTCTAAATTTAATATTGATGACATAATTCAAACAAGAAGTAAACAAGCCATAAATATTATCAAGACAGATAACAACAAAGTCCTTGATGACATTTCAAATTCACTTACGGAAGTAAAGACATATACAATTGCCTTGAAAAAGTGTTTTGATTCTTCACAAGAAGAAGTATCAAAATTAACAATTAAATGGAATCAAGTCACTGCTGATAATACAAGGCAGACAGAGTTATGGCAAGAACTGCCACATAAAGAAGACATGTATAAAATTGAAGTCATAAATTTAATACAAGCCTTCCAACATGAATCCAGAAACTCCCAAAGGTGTAGCAACAGTAAAATGAATGATATTGAACAGATACTGAACACCTTAACAAGGATGTTTACACCTCTGAATCAAAATGAGGGCACAGGAATTTCCAATCCACAAGTATTGGATGCTGAAAATTCATAGTTAAAAAATGAATTTTCCACTTCTTTTCATAACTTGGAACCATCAATGAGCCAAGCATGTTTAAAAGAAGTACCAAAACTTAAAGAATGGCCTCACTTCAGTGGTGAAGGAGAATATGCCCATATGGAATTCATCAGAGTTATTGACATGATTAAAGAAGATGTTGAATTCCCAGAAAGATTGGTAACAGCAAGATTTAACACCTTCTTTACCAGATCATTCCACAGATGTTATATCAAATTAAGACAAGCACATGGACACCAAAGCTGGAATTTGTGGAAACCCCAAATTATCAACAAATGGGCCAGTGATGCTTGGAGGCTTAGTGGAAACAGCCTTTGAATCTTCTAAATTTAATGCTGATAAAGACAAAGCTTTACCATGGTTTTTCCAACAAAAAGACATATTAACAGCATTGTATCCTGACATGTTGGAATTTATGATCCACAGGAAAATTCTGAAACAATGTGGAGGTGACTTGGAGCATGCTGTCAAAAGCAGGACTACTGAACAATCTTCAGCAGAAGATATTATTAATATATTATAAGATGTAACCACCAGAACCAGAATTGTTTCTAGTAGGGTGAATCTTAAGGCAAGGTTTAATACACCTTGGAAATATTCTGTGGACAAAAATACCAAAGAAAATTCTAATAATATGAAGTATAAATCTGCAGATATAATCAAAAAGTGCCATAATTTCCAAAGAACCACCCAATTAGCCAATACATGTCCAAAAAGGGGAAAAATAAATGAAATTGACATTGAAGAAAGAACCTGATGTTGAAAAAGATGACAATATAATTGAAGAAAATTCAGATCATAAGTCATCAATATTTTCTGAATCTTCAAAAGATATAGAAAATATCAATGCCAACTTTGACATAATGGAATATTATTCCCACTTGCCACAATTAAGCAATGGTCAACTTGATTTGTAAAAAATTCAAGATGCACAACTTCTGAAGACCAAATCAAACAGGGGAAAAGGTTATACAGCTGATAACTCCTGTATAATAGAAGTGTTAATCGACAATAAGCCCACTAAGCTTTTACTTGACCCAGGAGCCTGCTTCTCCTTTGTTGGAAAATCATTTCCAAAAAATTGTGGACCAAATTTTGAACACCAACTGTTACCAATTCATGGCATAAAATTCAATAGTGCAAGTAATCAAATGAAAGCATTGGTAATCTTTGAGAACACTGTAATATTTCCACATATTAATGTAAATTTAAGAATCACTGTTGAATTTGTTGTTATGGAAAATTGCTCTAGTACCCATTTTATATTAGGAAATGACTATTTGATCATGTATGGCAT
This sequence comes from Austropuccinia psidii, assembly GCA_023105745.1. NCBI lineage: Eukaryota > Fungi > Basidiomycota > Pucciniomycetes > Pucciniales > Sphaerophragmiaceae > Austropuccinia > Austropuccinia psidii. The sequence continues at coordinate 21,875,883 of JALGQZ010000016.1, forward strand.
ATACTTACATAACAACAAGGACAGATACTTTACTATTGAAGACACTAAGCATCAGAAATTTTCCTTTTTACCATTTAAAAGACCAATTACAGTAAGAAAAGTAGCACCAGTCAACTTAGAGATGGAAAGATTCAAATCTGCACAGTTAAGTGAAGCTGAAATAAGCCTTCATCTGAATGATAAACAAGAAAATGAACTTTCTGCCATTTTATATGACCACAAAGAAGCATTTGCATCAGATAAAGAACCTTTGGGGGAAATTATTGGTCATGAAGTTGAAATAATCCTTAATATTGAGAGACCTTATTCACCACTCTTAGGAAGACCTGCATATCCAGAAAGTCCTAAATCAAGAGAAGCTCTGGAAATTCATATTAACAAACTTCTAGACCTTGGTGTAATAAGAAAGGCTGGCCATAATGAGGAAGTAGAAATAACTACACCAGTCATAGTGGCATGGCATAATGGAAAATCTAGAATGGTTGGGGAATTTAAAGTTCTGAACACTTACACTGTTCCAGACAGGTACCCAATACCAAAAATCCAAATTTCCCTTACCCAGATATCTCAAGCAGTGTATATAACCACTATGGACGCCCTTAAAGTATTTCATCAGAATGTGGTGACACCAATGGCAAGAAAGTACTTGAGAATTCTTTTTCATTGTGGAGTATATGAATATTTGAGGATGGCTTCTGGTATCAAGAATGCACCTTCACACTTACAAAGAATGATGAATGAAATCTTCCCTGAAGAACTTTCAGAAGGATGGTTAATCATTCACATTAATGACATTACTGTCTGTTCCAAAACTTGGGAAGAACATATGTATAGATTATCGAGAGGTTTGACAAAAATCCAATCTGTGAACATGAAAATTTCTTTAAAGAAATTTCATTTTGGATTTAAAGAACTCAAAGCACTGGGACATGTAGTATCTTTTTTATCCCTTGGAATTGACAAAAACAAGGTTGCAGCAGTATTGCTGAAATCCATTCCTCAGAACAAAAAATAAATTCAGTCACTTTTGGGTTTTACAGGATATTAAAGGCAACATATTAAGGATTTTTCATCCATAGCAAGACCTCTTTATAAATTGTGTGACAAAGACACAGTATTTGAAATGACTGTTGACAGAGTCAAAGCCTTTGAATCTTTGAGATAAGCCTTGACAACTACCCCACTCTTCCTGATGCCAGAATTTAAAATGCCTTTTGAACTTTATATTGGTGCATCAGGAGATGGGCTGGGTGCTGCACTTCATCAAGTCCAGATTATAACTGATAAACCTGTGGAGGCACCCATATGTTTCAAATCCAGGCAAATAAAACCAACTTAAGCCAGATATGGGGCAAGTCAAATGGAGTGTTTATGCCTTTTCTGGGCCTTGGAAAAATTAAATTACTACCTGGAAGGATGTGGTTTTGAAGTGATAACAGACTGTAGCACTGTTAAGTCACTCTTAAACATGAAGACACCTAACATACATATGCTCAGATGGCAAATATCCATACAAGAGTATAGGGGCAATATGATTATTGTTTACAAAGATGGGAATATTCATAAAAATGCAGATGGACTAAGCAGATGGCTATTACCAAATAATATTGATAACCCTGCTTATGTGCCAGAAGAAGCTTCCCCACAAATCCTAATAGAAGGAATCAGTTTTACAGACCTGAACACCGCTTTCTTTGAGGAGGTAAGAAACACTTATACTTAGGATAAAGATTGCAGAATTTTATGCCAATTACTTACTAAGGACTGTAAAGACAATTCTTTGATACATGCCTTGAATGAGATATGGAGAAAATCAGATGATGAAGGAAGATTACACTTACTGGAGGGTATGATTTACCACAGAACTAAGCATACATGTGTCATGACAGTTGTGGACAGGTCCTTAATCGATCTTGTACTTAAAGAATACCATGACAGCCCTTTCTCAGGACATCTGTCTGAAGACAGAACAAGAGAAAAAGTAAAAACCTGCATATGGGACAAATGTGGCAGAAAGATGTTTCCGAGTATTTCAAAACCTATGACAGATGTCAAAAAGCAAATAAATCCACTTGCAAAAGACTTGGAAATATGATCAACATCCAAGAACCCAGCAGACCTTGGAAAATTTTCCATATGGATTGGGTAACTGGACTGCCACCAGGGAGTGACAGAAGCTATAATGCTTGCCTAGTGATTGTTGACAGATGTAGTAAGACTCCAATCTTTCTACCATGTCACAATTATGATTCCAAATTTACCTCAGCGCTATGGACAAATATTCACCAACTATTTGGGACAGAATTATCCTTTTCTACAGCCTACCACCCACAAACTGATGGTTTGACTGAAAGGATGATCCAAACCTTGGAAGATATGGTAAGAAGAATTTGTTAATATGGCCCTTAATTGAAAGATTGTGATTTATTTACCCATGATTGTTGTACTCTTTTAACAGCACTAGAATTGGCATATAAAACATCCATCCATTCCAATACCAATCATACTCCTGCTATTCTAGAAAAAGGTTGGAATCCCAAATTACCACAAGATTCCTTGAGGAAAGATTTGGTTGAAATACATCCTACAGCTGCTAGCTTCAAAGGAATGCTAGAAAAACTAGGAAGCATGCAATGAGGTGAATGGAAGACTTTTCTGCATATGCTAAGGACAAATGGGACAAATCACATGCCACTCCAGATTTTGAAGTGGGGGAGTTGGTACATGTATTCACCACTAACTTCAATAACATCAAAGGATGTAAAACGTTCAAAGACTCCTTTGCAGGACCTTTTGTTATTAGGGCCCTCCATGGAAAAATTGCTGTTGAAGTAGAACTATCTGAAGAACTTATCAATAAGCATACTACATTTCCAGTGAACTTGATAAAGCCATATAAATCTATTGATTCTGAAAAATTTCTTTTGAGAAATATAGTTTCCCAAGTTATACCTCCTATTCAATCATCTGGTATTAAGAAAATTAGCCAAGCTCTCAAAGAAAGAAAGTTGAGAACCAATAAAGTAAGGGAATATCTTGTTTGATACAGTGACCCAGCTTGTGAGGATGAATGGTTAGCAGAAAAAGACATACCTGAAGCTACTAAACATCTCAGAAGTTTCAGAAACACTAGAAATAACAACATTACAAATAATATATTCCCTAGGGGGAGGGAATGTGAGCCTTAGAGGTATTTTCATATACCCAAATGACCACAAATAACAAAATAAGATGTAAATATAGATAAAAATGAGTATATTTATACTATTAAAATAGAAACACAACTTTATATACAAAAATGAAATTTTGATCATAATTTAAAATAAAAATTACATTAAATTTTAAAATTATTAAAATACATTTTTACTTGAAAAAATCAAGTAAAAATGAATTTTTAATAACATTAGTGAAATTAAATCATTTTTGGTAAAGAGTTACATAAAATATATTATAACTTTTTATCCAATGAATAAACATAATAAAATCACTTCACCATTGGATTCTTCACAAAAAATAAAGTGGGGTCACCTCTGGGTAAAATGTCTGTAACTCAACTCTAAATAAGCTTAAATTAAGTTTTTAGTATTTTCTGTACAAAAGCTGAAAAACCTCAAAGCCTTAATTTAATTCACACCACATGTGGTGTTAACCATCAATTTTTGTGTTGAAATTGAGGTGTTGTGTTTCCTTTAGAAGTTATGAGGAATTGAAGTATTTTTGATTGAAATGTCAAAACGTGCACATGTATTACATAAGTGAGCTGTAATTTAAATATAAGGTATCAATTATTACAGTTTTGTACTGTAAAACTCAATTGAATTGTATGTTTACATTACAAGGGTATTACATGATGTGGAATTAAAGAAAAAATAAATTGGAAAGATTAATTCTGGGGGGAAAATTACTCTAGCTTCCAGGGGGAGTCAGACCCCCAAATTCCTTGCTGATAGGCATGGGATGTCAAAATCCACACAACGGTTCATCACTTTTGGCCTGGAATTGAGTCACAAGGTCTGTGACTCAATTGATGATGAGGTTTTGATACCAACCAGGGCAGTTTTGACTGTTTCCAAGAGGGTAAAACTACCCTTAAGCTAAAACAATCCTATTAAAAACAGTTTTAACTGGTTTATACGTCTCCTACACACATTCTGACGTGTTTTGGAGGCTCTAGGCCAGGTATTACTATAGTAATGGCTGACTTAAGGGTCTAAAATGGCTAAAATCAGCCCTTTTTTGGTCTAAACCAGGGTTTAATCATGCCATAATTGGCTTTTCTGTTGTCATAGTGTTCTCCACGACTGACAAGAATAAATTTTACTTCTTGAGTAACAAAATTTATGGCTTTAAAAGAATGTCTTCTTTGTCCCACTTTTCTCTTCATGTTAAAATCTTTCCCTTTTATAATAAGTTTAAACACTGTTAAACCAATCAATAAAAGATTCCAACCACCCTGTTTATATAATTTTAAGCCTTTCAACCACATTAAAAAATCATTAAAATCATTGTTTGTAACTCTTACAATCATTTTTACCCTTGAACCACCCCATAAATGAATTCAAGAATCTTTCATCATTGTTAGCTTTGTCACTTTGTTTCCAAATTCACTCTGATCACTTTTGGGCATGTTTTCTCTTTAAAAGCCTTTTTGAAGACATTGTTATTTAATTAATTTCTTGCAGTTCTTTGCTCAAATTAATTCTAATTGAAAATGCTCTTGAAGAAATTTCTTTTGTTCCCTTAAATATCTCTTGTAGAGTATATTTGGATAAATTTTTATTTCTGGTAAAACAAAAAATGTTCATAATATTTTTTTTTACACTTATAACAATAAAAACAAAAAAATTGGTGTGCTTTCTGATGAAAAAGACTTTTTTATACTATTTCTTAATCATATTTTACCTTATACAAATTTTGAGGACAGGAAAAGTACTTGATTTTTAATCAAAGTTTCATATCCACACCTTACATTTTATGTTGTTGAAATTAAAGGTAGATGAAAATGCTTGGTCCCCTTCTATGAAGTGTGGTTCTTTGTGGGTCTTCTTGTACTTCTGTTTGTTGCAATATTTAGCCTCATCTATGAATATAGAAGCTTTATTACATGCCCTTTCCCACATATCATAGAATTCTTTGGCTGTTGGGTGGATATTCAGAACATTTTTCTGCAAGTGATCCACAGGCATTAAGGGATGCCACCCTTGCTCCAGCAGTGAGCTTAATGTCCCTGTGGCTGAGTGCTGACTTGTATTATAAGCCAGTTGTAAGTTGTGGATATGAAACTTTGATTCAAAATCAAGTACTTTTCCTGTCCTCAAAATTTGTAAAAGGTAAGAAATGATTAAAAATAGGATGAAGTAGTATTTTTAACAGAAAAAATTCCAATTTTATTGTTTTTAACTTTATAAGAATAAAATAATAATATTATAAAGATTTATTGTTTTACCAAGAGTAAAAATGTATCCAAAAATACTCTGCAAGGGATATTTAAGGCTACAAAAGAAATTTCTTCAAGAGTAATTTTGATTGGAATTAATTGAGCAAAGAACTGCAAGAAATTAATTAAAGAACAAAGTCTTTAAAAAGATATTTGAAGGGAAAACACACCCAAAAGTGACCAGAGTGAAATTGGAAACAAAGTGACAAAGTTAACAGTAATGAAAGATGCTTTAATTCACTTTTGGGGTGGTTCAAGGGGTAAAAATGATTATAAGAGTTACAAACAAGGATTATAATGTTTTTTCACGTGTTTAAAAGGCTTAAAAGTATTTAAAAAGGTTGGTTGGAATTCTTTATTTATTGGCTTAACAGTGTTTAAACTAATTATAAAAGGAAAAGATTCTAACATGAAAAGAAAATTGGGGTAAAGAAGACATTCTTTTATAGCCATCAATTTTCTTACTCCAAAAGTAAAATTTACTCTTGTAAGTCGTGGAAAACACTCTGACAACAGAAAAGCCAATTATGGCATCATTGATACCCTGGTTTTAGCCATTTTAGACCCTTAAATCAGCCATTACTATAGTAATACCTGGCCTAGAGCCTTCACAACACCTCAGAATGTGTGTAAGAGACGTACAAACCAGTTAAAGCTGTTTTTCATAGGATTGTTTTAGCTTAAGGGTAGTTTTAGCCTCTTGTAAACAGTTAAAACTGCCCTGGTTGGTATCAAACCCTCATCATCAATTGAGTCACAGACCTTGTGACTCAATTCCAGGCCAAGAGTGATGAACCTTTGTGTGGATTTTGACATCCCACGCCTGTCAGCAAGGATCTTGGTGGTCTGGCTCCCCCTTGGAGCTAGAGTACCTTTTCCCCCCCAGAATTAATCTTTCCAATTTATTTTTTCTTTAATTCCTCATCATGTAATATACTTGTAATTTACACCTACAATTCAATTGAGTTTTACAGTACAAAAGTGTAATAATTGATACCTCATATGTAAATTACAGTTCACTTATGTAATACATGTGCACATTTTGACATTTCAATTGAAAATATTTCAATTCCAGATCACTTCTAAACTACACACAAAACCTCAATTTTGACACAAAAATTGATGGTTAACACCACATGTGGTATGAATTAAATCAAGGTTTTGAGAATTTTCAACTTTTGTACAGAAAATACTAAAAACTTAATTTAAGCTTATTTAGAGTTGAGTTACAGAAATTTTACCCAGAGGTGACCCCACCTTATTTTTTATGAGGAATCCAATGGTGAAGTAATTTTCTTAAGTTTATTTATTGGATACAAAGTTATAATATATTTTATGTAATATTTTACCAAAAATATTTTAATTTCATCAATTTTATTAACAATTCATTTTGACTTAGTTTTTTCAAGTAAAAATGCAATTTCACAATTTCAAAATTTAATGTAATTTTCATTCTAAATTCTAATTAAATCTTTATTTTTGTATATAGATTTGTATTTATATTTCAATTTTTATTTTGATAATATAAATAAATTATTTTCATTTATGCTTATATCTTATTTTGTTATTTGTGGTATTTTGGGTATATGAAAATACCTCTAAGGCTCACACCAGTGGGATAGCAGGAATCAGTATAAAGCTGTCATTGGTATACCCTTCATTATCCTTGTATTCCTTGCAACATGCTGTCACAACCATGTGTAATCACCTCCCCAATGGGTGTGTATGGCAAATATAACCTGACCCCATTTTATGGCCAATTGGCCATGTCATCAGCTTTATTGCCAATTGAACCGTTTTGGTTTTTTATGGCCTCTGGGCCATATCACCTTTGACTGGCCACTTATAGCCTCATGCCATATCCTGAAACCAGTGAGTGGCCCCTGTGGCCATTTGTCCACCTCACCAACCCCCAGGCCAATACCTTTTTTTCGGCCCTGGGGTCAATCTGTTCTTTCAGGGGCTTCTGGTCCCTCTAGGCATCACCTGGGCCTTTGGCCCAACCCCTTTGATTATGGGGTCTAAGGTGTAAATGGCCTTTTTGGAACATTTAGGCCCCCTACGGCCTCTACAGCCCATGGACCACAGTCCATGGGACCCTTAGGCCCCATTTAGCCTAAATCCAATGAGGCCAAGGGGGGAAGTCCCTCTTAGCCAATTTTAGCCCCTAACCTCATCAATTCGAAAATGGCCAAAAAGGACCCTATGACCCAAATTGGCCTCTGGAAACCACCAGAGGCCACCAGATCTGGTCCAGAAAGGCTTCTCCTCAACTCAAGGTAAGACCTCTCCTTCACTAATGTACCCCATACCAAAGGATCCAGGTATGGTGCATATATGGTATAATATACCATTATGCACCATTTTTGCTCAGCAATCCAATGATGAGTTTTTTAGGAAAAATTTATGTCTTTTCAAGTACAGTCCCCAAATCCATTATCCATTTCAAAGGAATAATTTTTCAGTCATTCAGTCTTGCAATCCCTGGGGGTTACCAGAAGACCATTCATGGGCCTCAACCAACTGCCCCTGCAGGAGTTGGGTTGTATTTTCTTTTCAGGATTATTACAAGGGTAATTTAAAGAGTTTATCAATAATTAAATCAGTTTTCAAGGCATCAATTACTTCAGCATTCCTTGGACAACTCAATTAGTCCATACAAGCTGTATTCAAGCAACCTGTATGGCCTTGGCCCTTTTGGGACAATTCATATTCCACTGTGATAATTCAAGCACACAGTTCAATTTTCAATATGGCAAAATCTTTATTGAACCAAAAAAGTCAATACAGCCAGGTGATCAACCCTCCAGGATCAGTATTCAACGTTTCACATATACTGGCCACCTTTTTTTCCCTTGGGGCTTTTTCCCCAGTTAATTAGTATATTGGATTTATTTTTATCCTCATTTTCTTTTCATTTATTAAAGTAAGTACTGATAATCTTAAGTCAGTCATTTGCACCTTTTCTGCTTAGCCTGTCATTGGATATTGGTGGTCATATCCTTTACTAATTCCATTGTTCTTTCTGGCAGGTTGAAACAGTGAATTGAGGATTCATTTGGTTGGCTCTTTGTCTTTTGGATTTATTTTATTATCCTTGGCCATTGGCTTCCTTCTTCTTTTATCTTTGGAATATTTGTTCTTCCTCTTATTCTTCCTTAAAAAAATAAAATTCTAGTTATTTCTTTATCTTTTGGAGCTCTCCAAGTGAGTTCTTGAATTCTGAGTGCCAGGCTAGTCTTGTCTTTCAACAATAGCCCCTGTGACACATGCACAGAATCTTCCAATGAGGTCATCCATTGTTTGGATCTTCCTTTCAGCTATTCCATCTGTTTATTTTTGATAAGCTGTATGAAATGCAAGGCTTATTACAAGCCTATCATAGATGTTAGTCCCAAATTCTGATGTGAAATTCGGGTCCCTATCACTGATGATCATTTTGGGGACTCCACATGTAGCTATGATCTTATTCCAAAATGATAATTCTTTTTCTGTAAGATTTTTCTTTGAAACTGTTGATAATATTACTATTAATCAGCAGTACTATTACTGTTCTTATGAAATATTATAATAAAAACTATTATAGCAACAATTGAAGAATTAATTACTTAATCATTTATTTTACTTGTTATACACTACTAGTGATTATAATGGTAAGCAGTAATTATCTACAAGAATCAATTACAAGAAGAATTTAATAAAAAAAACTTCTTTATTAAAATAATAAAATTATTTTAATATATAATTATCTTTTACAAGAATAATTATAAATATAACTCTTGAAGGAAACTATTTCTAGAGAAAAACTTTAAGAATTAAGATAAATCACTCACTAATACTCCAAACAACTTATTGAAAGATAATAGTAAAGAAATTTGATGGGTAATTGTGAATTTAAAGGATCAAAATTGATTTAAAACAATATTACAACAATATATAGTTAATTTCTATTATTTAACATCTTTCTGATTGATTCTGAAATAATAAAACACTTAAGAAAAGATTAACTGATACTTACTTGTTGTTAATAATGGTATAATTGAATAATGTGATTATTTGGAAAAAACAGAAAGAGAGGGCCTCTTTTAAGTCGACAACAGCAAACAGAGGCATGCCATTGAGAAAACTGAAGAAACAGTGAGGAAAAAAACCATAAACCTTTTTGGATTATTGATTGCATCATCTGTTGTCATGTAAGATTATCATAATTATTTAATGGATTCTTTCATGTGACTACCAACCCATTTATGGTTAAGAATAAAAGGAGTAACAATTGTTAATCTTCTTTTAGTTCAAAATAGTCATTGATTTCTCAAAATTATCAATTTTAGTGGCAATTTCATCACAGATTGTATTTTCTGTGGATTTTTGAAGAGTCAGTGTTTCACATGGAATATTCAAAAATGGACTGTAAGTAAGACTTTTCATTTTACTTATAAAAGTATGATCCTTTTTGGCTTGGTTATGAATCATACTGTTCTAAATTTGTCCTGAACATTTCAGAAATACTCATAAAGAATTGTATTTTTAATGAATTTTTGAAGTTTTTACCTCAATTCTATGTAGAATTGCAAATGGCACTATATTACTGGTTGCTATGAGGTAATTCAATGGATACTAGTCCAAAAAGGGTTTCAATTATTCATTTAGGGTTTATCCATGGAAAAAAATAAGAATTGACACACTTACAGGAGTCTAAGTTGCTCTTTACCTCCTGGGCACATCAAAATAGCAGCTTATTTGCAATTTTCTTACGATTTAATGATATTTTAACTTGGTGACCAAGTTCCCAAAAGGTTTTAGTATACTAATTGAACCAAGATTAGCCATGGATCCAAGCTTGGGAGCTATCGACGTCTCAGAGGCCTCAGAAGCTGGGTACCCTGGCTCTCTTTGATGTCTTTTTCTCCCCTTGACTATTTTTCATGTCAAAATAGAAATTCAGGCTTCAAAACTGATATCCACTATGGGTGTACCAAAGGTGTATGTAAGAATACCATAATATTAAGTGCCACAAACATGCATAACACTATTCTTAGTGTATATGTAACATGGGCTTTCTCACATTCCCATTATTTTGGTGTGAAATTGAGAAAAACCAAAAAATACACAATTCTTTTATGTGGTATGGATGATGTTTTATTGAAGTAGTTTCCATATTACCACCTGATAGAGTCAATTTGAGATTATTCACTCTATGGAGCTACCCTGGGTGAAATTTTGTGTAGAGTCCAAATCTGGCCTTAAATCTATGGATTTACTTACTCAATAAAAATTTATTTATCTTTTCTGAAATCAAAAATGATAAATTCTGAATATATGCATGACTGATGGGTTATGCCTAGTTCAAAAAGTAATTTTAAAGATAATTGTGTATTTGGGTATGTAGAATATACCTCAAGTCTCACATTTTCCATAGCTGTGGCCTCTTTGTGGCATGGTAGGAATTTAACAATCTTACTATACCTGTCTACTATGACTAGACAATCATTGAAGTTTTCTTTGCCTCCTGGGACAGCTCCTGTTACCCAGTCCATGTTAATTATTTCCCATGGGTGCTTGTGTTCCTTTATATTGTGAATTAGCCCATACTTTTTCTCAAGTTTCCTGTTTGTCTTTTGCAATCAATCACAGGTATTGATGCAGTCACTAGACGCTTTCTCCAATTCAGGCCACCAAGTTGTGCTTGCTTCCCTTTCTCTTGTCCTGTCCTCACTCATGTGTCCCAGGTATGGGAAGTAATGGTATTCTTTCAGGATCAGGGATGTATGGTCCCTTTCTATCTCTGTGAAGGCACTAGTATGCTTCTCTCTGTGATAAAGTAGTCCATCTATAAGGGAAAATTTATTATCCTTATAGTCCCTCAACCAGGGCTCCTCTAACTGGGATTCCAGTTTTGGGCTCCTGTATCTTTTTGAAGGAGTTGTAACAATATTATACACTGTTTGTGTTTGGCATAAGCTTTAATAACTGAAGAAAACCATTCATTGTGGAGCTCAGAGGAGCTAATTCCCAATATGGGAGTTTCTGTCTCTTCTGGTTCACTTTAATTAGTATTTAATGTACCACTTTCTTGTGCCCATTCAGATAATATGAAGTTCTTCCTCCTATCTCTTTCCATGAAGTGGATAGGAACTTTGGCATCTACTTCTGGGTCATAAGCTGGGTTTCTTTTGGAATTGTCTACTGGCCATCTACTGAGGCCAACTGCATGAGTGTGGCTTTTTCCCTCCTTTTATATGATGTTCATGTTTCCTTTATACTCTTGGCTTGCTATTTTCCACCTCAACATGTGTCTATTGGTATTGTTCATGTTGAGCAAAGACTTAAGTGCTGTGAAGTCTGTGTCAAATTCAAAGACTGCACCCTCCAAATACCAATTTAATTTTTCTAGGCCCCAGACCAAACATTAGCATTCAGTCTGGGTTGCTCCATATCTGGCCTCTGAATCTTTCAGTTTCATGGAGATATAACATATTACCCCTTTCCTAGGTTCACCATCTACAAGTTGTATTTGGTGAAGGGAAGCTCCTCATCCTTGACTGAAATCTTCCTCTTTGTACAATTTTAATTGTAATTCAAAGTCAGGTAGCATGAGGAAAGGTGCATTATTGAGATCATTTTTGATCCTCTCATATGCATCCCTCCTATCCTTGGTAATTTAAAAGACTACACCTTCTGAAAATAGCTTTCATAAGCTACTATCTATGTGGGAAAAGGTTTTGATGTGAGTTCTGTATTAGCTAGCAAATCCAAGGAGATATTGCATCTCCTTGATCTTCCTTGGTACTGGCTGTTGCAGTAGTGCTGTTACTTTGCTCTGATCTATGGCCAGGCTAAGGCCTGAAACTTTATCTCCCAGTTCCAAGAGTTCATGTTGGCCAAAATTCCACTTCTTGAGTGAAATTTTCAGCTTGATGGGTTTTCATTCACTTAAGACTCTATCTATGTACTGCACCGGGTCTTCTCATGTTTCTGAATATATAATGATATAATCAATATGTACTACCCTCCAGCCTTCTAATATTTCTTCTTGAAATATTGTGTCTATCAACCTTTGGAAGTGGGATGGTGCATATTTTATGCCAAATGGCATCCTGGTGTACTCATATATACCCGTATGGCATACAATTCTGAGTAATTTCATGGAGTTTTTTTTAACCCCATTTTGATGGAAGGCCTTCATACAAACCATTTTGGTGATTTATTTGGCTTTTTCGAGCTTGTCTAGAGCATGGGGTAACCTTTGTATATGGTACTTGTCACCTTGGTGTAGTTTTTCAGTGTTCTGAAGTATCCACACAATCTAGAGCTGCCGTCATGCCAAGTGATAAGGACAGGTGTGGTTACTTCCACTATTTCATTTTGTCCTATCTTTCTGATTATATCAATATCTAGGAGTTCATTGAAATTTTTTTCAATTTCCTTCCTAGCTTACAGAATTCCTGATAATGGAAGTTTTCTTAGCATGTGTGGATATGGTCCCTCCGCATCCAGATATAGTTTTATATTATGGCCTCTAATTTTTCCTGAGGCTTCTTCCCCTATTTCAAAAGCTGGTCTATTTTTTCTTAAGGCTCTTAGTAAACTGAGTTTCTGTTTACTGGCGAGGTTAGGACTAAAGTTTCCCTCTTTGAATTCAGTAAGTAATTCTTTTAGGGGGTCTTGGTTAGACAACTGGTATATAACAAGTAAAACTTTCTTTTCCTTTTTGTTACCTATGGTAATATGCCTGTTTTTTCTATTGTAAATATCAAGTCCATACATCCTTTTATAGTCTGTTCCCAGTAAAAACCTTGGATGTGGGAATCTTCAACCACTACAAAATCTGGGTTCAGTCTTATATTACCTTTCCTATGGGGTATAATTTTTTCTTTCATAATAGTCCCAATGGATGTCATCTTTCTTGATGAACTTTCAAATTTCTTTTCTTTGGTTTGAAAGAGTTTCCTCTCCCAATTGGGGAAGTGTTTCTCCAGATATTCTCTGGCTAATATAGAGCAGTGTGCACCACTTTCAATGATATATGGGTGTTGAGCATTGTCAATATAAACAGTCATCTTAGTGGCATGTCCATGAATGTATACCATTCCTTTAGTTGGTGTAACTAGGAAGGTCTTTGCGTCTTGTGCGTGTTTGAACAATTTTTTCTTTGCAGTGTCTTGTGGTAGTCCTTCTTCCCACTATATGTCCTGAATCTTTAGTTGTGCTGTGAGCCTTAGAGGTATTTTCAGATACTCAAAAGACCACAAATAATAAAACAATATGAAATTATAAATAAAAAATTTTATTTATATTATCAAAACAAAAAAAAATATAAATTTAATTATATACACAAAAATGAAAATTTAATTATAATTTAAAGATGAAATTACATCAAACTTTGAATTTGTGAAAACACATTTTTACTTGTAAAAATTAAGTGAAAATGAATTTTCAACAAAAATACCAAAATTAAAATATTTTTGGAAAAAAGTTAAACAAAAATTATCATAACTTTTTATCCTACAAATAAACATATGAAAATTATTTCACCATTAAACTCCTTATAAAAAATAAGGTGGGGTCACCTCTGGGTAAAGTTTCTGTAACTCAACTCTAAATAAGCTTAAATTAAGTTTTGAGTATTTTCTGTGCAAAATTTGAAAATCCTCAAAATCTTAATTGAATTCAAATCAAATTGCATATTAACCATAAATCTTTGTGTTAAAATTGAGGTGTTGTGTGGAGTTTAGAAGCTATGAGGAACTGAAGTATTTTCAATTGTAATGTCAAAATGTGCAGATTTATTACATAAGTGAGCTTTAATTTGCATATGAGGTGTCAATTATTACATTTTTGGTGCTGTAAAAACTCAATGGAATTATGTCAGGATGAGTCTATGTTGAAGAGGTAATAGAGCTATTTACAACTAAAACTATGACTGTGACACATGTAAAATAGTTTAAAAATGTTTTATAAGGGTTAAAGATGGATAAATTTAATAATATAAGGGCTTTACTATAATGAATATAGTGGTGGTGAGCACTTTTGAAAGCCCTGGGTGCAGCTTTACCTGTTGGGTTACAATAATAAGGACTAAAATACTTTAAATTAAGAGTATACCTGTTTATTACCCAAGAGTAAAACTGTTTTTGACAGTTTACTACGTAGGGTATTCAAGAGCAGGATAAGGAGGCAATTCTGGCTGTGAAAAGCCTCCTTTTTATCCTGAAATGGGGTGGAAAGGGTGCTAGACCTTTCCATGTAGAGGAAGTGAAGATTTTTCACTCTCTAGGACTGACTTGTGGTTTGCAAACAGCCTGTATGCCCTGTATTGGGCTCAGATGTGGTTTTGAAACCACATCTGGGCAGTTTTCTCCAATACAGGTTGAAAATTTTCATCTGGTGTGAGCCTGTGAGGTATGTATAACATACCCATAAGGCCACAAATTATTTTATAGACAGTTAATTTTGTCTTAAACAGACTTTTTAATTGAATTTAAAATAAAAAATAACAAAAAATAAGTATAGCTTTTTTTTGGATAAACAAAGTTATAATTATTATGTCATTTTTGGATTCTACACCAAAAATAACCTAGGGTACACCCATAGGGTGTTATACCCAAAAACACTTATTTTTTGTGTTATTGGAAGATTTAAGAATCTCACAGTACTAATGTAACTTTTTTAACAGTTTTTAAAATTGTTAAATTTAAGCTTAAATAAGCTTAAATTTAAAGTTGCATAATGTTAATGCAAACTTACCAAAATTTTAGTTAAAATTGAGGTGTGGTGTATATTTACTGAATTGGCTAAGGATCTGCAATACAGAATGTAAATCCTGCGTGAGCTCAATTCAAAAGGGTTTAAAGCCATGGTATGGCTTTAAATAAATAAAAGGGCAAAATCCACACAAAAAGGTGGGACAAAGGAAAAAGACCAAATAGAGCTGGGGTACCCAACTTTTTGGATCTGCAATGATTCAATTAAGGTTTTCCACCTGTATTGGAGGATTTTCAACCTTATTTAAACTTTAAGATTAGACTTTGATCCAACCTTAAGGTTTAAACTGGTTTTATCCCAATTTGGACAGGAATTTCAAGCTGCCAAAGGGTAAATCCCAATATGCAGGCTTGAAATCAAGGTTTTAAGAACTGTCAAAGCTTAAATA
This sequence comes from Austropuccinia psidii, assembly GCA_023105745.1. Classification (NCBI taxonomy): domain Eukaryota; kingdom Fungi; phylum Basidiomycota; class Pucciniomycetes; order Pucciniales; family Sphaerophragmiaceae; genus Austropuccinia; species Austropuccinia psidii. Next base: position 21,891,473 of record JALGQZ010000016.1, read on the forward strand.
AGCTTAAGAAGCTTAAATAAGCTTAAAGCTTTAAAGCTTCAAGCATTAAAACCTTATCAAAACTTAAGGTTTGGTGTGTATTGCTATTTTACGTGGAAAAATAGCCATAACTTCAAAAATTCATTAAAAATCCAATTCTTAATGGATTTGCTTGAACATTTCACACAACTTAGAATATAATATTATCTATATATGAATTAAATTTTAAGTATCTTTAATAAATAAATTTCCTGGGTAATTAGCCTGGAAATTTACTTTTTTAATTAAACTCAAAGTAAATTATGATTTCTTTAAAAATTAATTAAAAATTGAGTTTAAGAGATTTTTGCTTGAAACTCTAATTTTAAGCTGTTCATGTGATGAACTTCAATATAAATAACCTTATTTTATATTAAAACTTAAAATAGTTAAACTAAATGAGGATTAAAGCTACTTGGAGTTAAGAATAACACTGGTAACTTTAAATTGGAAGTAAAAATAAGTTGCCTTAAGTTAAGAACTTTATTTTTAAGCATGGGTTTTCAGTTTTGACCTGAGCACGCCCTCTATATTCATTATGAATCATGAGAGCTGCTCTGAAGACATACAAGGAGTCTTTTGATGACTGTTTTTGTCCATCATTCATTATTAATCCAATCATATTAGAAATTTAAACAGGTAAAGTTTTATTAAATATAAAATCTTATTATTAAAAGTAATTCTTAAGTTATTTTTATTCTTTATTTATTAAAATTAAAGAATTGAAGTCATAGAATTTAGATTATTGTTGTAATCACCAATAATATATTTTATTATATAAAATTATCATTTTAAATATCTTTTAAAATCCACAAATTCCTCTCAAAAACTCTTTAATCATAATTTATATTATAAAAAGTTGTTTTATCTTTAAATTTATTTATTTTTGACGTGTTTTCTTAACTTATAACCTTTATTTAGTATAATAACTGTTGTATTAGACTTGTTGTATTAAATAAATTTTATAAGTAAGCTTTCTTTAAAGTTCTATATTTTTTTTATCTAAATATTAATTTTTTTATATAGAATTTTTATTCTAAAAGAATAATTTCTGCACAGTGTGTGTTTAATTCTTTTTATAAATAATATTTATATTATTTATAAGTGGTTAATATTCATATTTTCCACGTGTAATCGTCTCATTAAGAGCTTTACACTTCTTATTGTTATAACTGTCAGTGACTATAACAATAATAGAATAATTATTATTATTATTTTTATTATTATATTATTATAATAATAATTAAATTTATTTTCTTATATATAATTATTTTTAATAATTATATTTAAATTTGTGGTTATAATATTTTATTATATTATATATTTATATTGAGGACAGTCACAGTACTCTTGATTTTGCTACTATTATCAAGAGTTTCATAGACAAACCTTACATCTGGGGACCTCACAGCCTGATTCTGACGTGTATGACACATAGAATGCTGTACAGAAACTGTATGGGACCCCAGTATTGAAGTATTAAAATGCTTCTTCATCTATTTGACACCTCATAATCAGAGTACAACTGTATCCTGTCATAATACAGTTGTATTGGTCATATTGTGGGATTATAACCTTCAAATGACCATAACTTTGTCAGTTTTTGAGATATCATGCTCAACGTTGGTTCATTGAAGAGCCCTGTATGAGCTCTACACAATGATTCCCAATTCGGTATGGTTATCATTAAATATGGCAAAGTTATCCCATGTACAAGGTTTTTGTACATAGGTGTGGTTTGGGCAAAAAGCTGTATTGAGCTTGTTTGCCTCATAACTTCTGTTATAGGTGAGATATGAAGAAGTGGATGGTACCAGCAGATAGCCCTGATTGTTCTCTTTTCAAAAAGACCCCACTTCAAGTATCCCACACCAAAACTGTAGAAGTTAGATGGGAGGTGAATATTTTGTTCACCCTTATTTGGTCTGAATTTGACCATAACTCAAGTAAAACTGGTGCTAGCTCAGTTTGGCTGGTACCATTGGATAGCCCTGACTTAGAGCTTCATTTTGAATACCTGTTTGATGGGGTGAAGCCTCTCCTTCTAGATTTTAGATGAGAGGTGAAAATTACAGTTTATGCTCAGCAATAACTTTGAGCAGAAATAACTTTGTTATTTCTTGTCCTATGGTGATGGGACTTATGTTTTCCAGAAGAGGTGAGTTTTCTCTTTCTTTTGATACCTTTTGAGCTGATTTGGCTCAGATCCATATTTTGGTGGTATCTTGGCTATACCATTGGTTTATGGTATTTTGGCTGTCATGCTTGTGCTCTGGTTTTGAGTCACAGGCTGACATACCCTCCCTCTAAAAAAGGCTCATCATTGATGAGACTGTTCAGTCCTCCTAGAGGCCCTGAATCTCCTTAGATGAAGGTTCCCATCTGGTATGGCATCCCCTGCCAACCATATGTCTTTATCACCGGTCTGGTGCTTGAATCTGACTAAGTATTGTCTTTTATCTTTCCCATTAAGTCTGATCTTCCTGGCCCTGATGATTTTACTCACAGGTCCTTGGGAGTCCTCCACTTCCACTATATCAGGTGGTGTGGGGTTCTTTTTCCTGGAGGGGAATTTGTCCTCCTCTGTTTGGAAGTATGGTTTGACCAAACTTATTGGGAAGGCTGGGTGCTTCCTGGAAAATTCCTCTGTAAGTTTGACTTCCACTGCATTCTTTCCTATCAGCCTAATGATAGTGAAAGGCCCTACAAATGAGTCCCTCATCTTCTTGGGTCCTTTAAGATTATTAAAGTTCAGTGTAGACACTAGCACCTGTTCCCCTTCCTTAAAGTCAGGTTCCATGTGTGTCTTGTCCCACCTCTGCTTATTATATTCTTTTGCCTCAGCTATGCATTTGGCAGCTGTTTCACAAGCCCTTTTCCACATATCATGGAAGTCTTTGGCTGTGGGGTGGATGGTTAGAAGATTCTTCTTCAAGTGATCCACAGGTAACAGTGGATTCCACCCTTTCTCTACCACTGCAGTTGTTTTTCCTGTTGTAGAGTGCTGACTTGTATTATAAGCCAGTTGGACAGCTGGCAGAAGGGTAACCCAGTCATGGGTGTATTCTTCATGGTCCTTGTATTCCATGCCATAGGCACAGAACCTTCTAAGGATGTCTTCCATAGTCTGGATCATCCTCTCAGCTAGGCCATCTGTTTGGGGATGGTGAGCTGTGGAAAAAGCAAGCTTGGTGCCAAGAATGTCATACAAGTTGGTCCAAAATTCTGATGTGAATTTTGGGTCCCTATCACTAATGATGATCTTAGGGACTCCACAGGTAGATATGATGTTATTCCAAAATAACAGGGCAGTATCCATGGCTGTGTCCTCCTTGTGGCATGGTAGACACCTCATGCTCTTGCTGAACCTATCAACTATGATTAGGCAGGCATTGTAGTTCTCTTTGCCTCCTGGGACAAGTCCTGTGACCCAGTCCATGTTGATGGTTTCCCATGGGTGCTTGGGTTCCTCTATGTGTTGAAGTAACCCATACTTCTTCCCATGTTTCCTGTTTGACTTTTGGCATCTTTCACAGGTGTTGATGTATTCACTCAACTCCTGCTCCCACTTTGGCCACCAAGCTGTGCTTGCTACCCTTTCTTTGGTCCTGTCTTCACTCATGTGTCCCATATAGGGGCAGTCATGGCATTCCTGCAGGATCAATGAAATGTGGTCTCTGTCTACCACTGTGAGTGCACTTGTGTGCTTTTCTCTGTGGTAGAGCAGGCCATCTATAAGGAAATAACTTGTTATCCTTACAGGCCCTCAACCAGGGTTCTTCCAGCTGGGCTTCCAGTTCTGGACTCCTGTATTTTTGTTGAAGGAGTTGTAGTAGTATCCCACACTGTTTTGTTTGGCATAAGACTTCAGTACTGCACTGAAAAATTCATTGTGCAGTTCAGAGGAGCTTATTCCCAATATTGGAGTTTCTGTCTCCTCTGAATCAGTGTTTCCACTGTCAGGGGTACCACTCTATGGTTCCCATTCAGAAAATCTGAAGTTCCTTTTCCTATCTATTTCCATGAAATGGATAGGAATCTTGGCTGCAACTTCAGGGTCATAAGCTGGATTGCTTCTGACATTGTCCAGTGGCCATCTGCTAAGGCCATCTGCATTGGTATGACTTTTACCTTCTTTGTATATGATGGTCATGTTTCCTCTATACTCCTGGATGGCTATTTGCCATCTCAGCATGTGTCTATTAGTAGTCTTCATGTTTAGTAAAGACTTCAAGGCTGTGCAGTCTGTGTAGAATTCAAAGACTGCACCCTCCAGATAATAATGGAGTTTTTCTAAAGACCAGACTAGACATAGACATTCAGTCTGGGTGGCCCCATACCTGGCTTCTGAATCTTTCAGCTGCCTTGAGATGTAGCAAATTACTCCTTCTCTTGGTTCACCATACACAATTCGTCTTTGGTGAAGGGCTGCTCCTAGGCCTTGACTGCATGCTGCATCTATATATAACTTGAATGGTAGTTCAAAGTCAGGTAAGATTAGCACAGGTGCATTAGTGAGTTCATATTTGATCCTCTCATATGCATCCCTCCTTTCCTTGGTTATTTCAAAAACTACATCTTTTGAACATAACTTGTATAAACTACTAGTTATGTGTGCAAAGGTTTTGATATGGTTTCTATAGTAGCTAGCAAACCCAAGAAAGGATTGCATCTCTTTGATGCTTTTTGGTACTGGCTTTTGCAGTACTGCTGCTACTTCATTCTGGTCAATTTCCAGACTAAGACCTGAGACTTTATGTCCCAGGGCCAGTAACTCTTGTTGGCCAAAATTGCACTTTTTAAGTGAAATTTTCAGATTTATGGGTTTGCATTTACTAAGCACTCTGTCTATGTATTGCACATGGTCCTCCCATGTCTCTGAGTATATAATGATGTCATCAATATATACCCGCATCCAGCCTTCCAGTATTTCTTCTTTAAATATTGTGTCCATCATCCTTTGGAAGTGGGCTGGTGCACTTTTGATGCCAAATGGCATTCTGGTGTACTCATATATGCCCATATGGCATATTATTATGAGTAATTTCATGGAGTTTGGTTTAACTCCATTTTGGTTGAAACCTTTCATACAATCCATTTTGGTTATGTATTTGGCTTTAGCCAGTTTATCCAAGGCATGAGGTATCCTGGGTATAGGGTACCTGTCTGCTTTTTTGTAGTTATTCAGAGCTCTGAAATCTCCACACAGTCTAGACTTGCCATCATGCCAGGTGATTAGGACAGGGGTGGTGATTTCCACTATTTCATTATGTCCAATCTTCCTGATGACATCCATATCCAGGAGTTCATTGATATGTTTCTCAATTTCTTTCCTGGTTTCCAGGCTTGCTGTATAAGGAAGTCTCCTCAGCATGGGTGGATAAGGCCTTTCCACATCCAGATATAGTTCTATATCATGGTATTTGATCTTGCCTAATGGTTTTTCACCAATGGCAAATGCTGGTCTGTTCTTTCTAAGCATCTTCAGTAAACTTAGTTTTTGTTTACTGGTGAGGGTAGTGCTAAACTGTCCCTCTCTGAATTCCTTCAGAAGTTCTTCTAGTGGGTCTTGGGAAGATATCTGGTATATATCAAGTGAAAATTTCTTTTCCTTGTTGGTACCAATGGTGATGTGCCTATTTTTACTGTTGTAAATGTCTATGCCATACATCCTCTGGTAATCTTTTCCCAGTAAAAACCCTTGGATGTGGGAATCCTCAAGCACTACAAACTCTGGGTTGAGTCTGATATTACCCTTCTTGTGGGGTATAGTTATCTCTTTGATAATTGTCCCAATGGAAGTCCTCTTCCCTGATGCACTCTTAAAGTTCTTTGCCTTAGTGGGCAAGAGCTTTTTTTCCCAGTTTGGGAAATTGGTATCCAGATAGTTTCTGGCCACTATGGAGCAGTGTGCTCCACTATCAATGATCAGTGGGTGTTGATCATTTTCAATGCAAACAGTCATTTTTGTGGCTGTCCCATGTATATATGCCATTCCTTTGGTTGGTGTAACCAGGAATGTTTGTGCATCTTGTGTGTGTTTGCACAAGTTCTTGTTAGCAGTGTCCTGTGGCATGCCTGCTTCCAACTGTATGTCCTGGATTTCCAGTGGGGTTTCCTCTTGGTATTCCACTAGAAATTCCTCTCTTGGGTCTTGATCATCATCAGATGGTTCTCTGATGGCATCACCCATGTAGTCTGATTCAGAATCCTCTGTTGGAGGTTCTTCCTCAGGGACCTTTTCTATGGCATAGACTTTTTTCTTTGCCTTTGGACAGTTGTTGGCATAGTGGTCTTTTGAACCACAATTGTGACAGGAATTCCTCTTCTTTGCCACTTCTGCCACTCTTTCTTTGGGTTTGTCTTTAAACTCTACCCTGAAAGGTTGTTTCTCTTTGAAACTACTGCTCTTATATGGGGTGAATTTCCCTATATTAGTCCTCTTCCTTATGTCTTGTAAGGTGTTGGCAATGTCATCTAGAGTGCAATTTTGGTTGCATCTGCATTTTACTGCATGCTCTAGTTCTCCTGGCAATTGTGTCAGAAGTTTGTGATTCCTCATCTGGATGTTCATCTGAGGATCAATGGCTATAAGTCTTTTAGACTGTCTAAGACACCACTCATATGGATCTTTGTCCACAGAGTATTTGTCATTTTCAAATGACATGGTCTTTTGCCATATCCAAGTTCCATTACTGTACTTTTGGATGATTTGACTCTTCCACCATGGCCAGTTTCTTCTGCCATGGATTTCTCTCATTTCTGTGTACCATATACTGGCATGACCTTTAAATGCAGTATTCAATCTAGCAGTGATCCAGTAGTCTGGTATGCTTGGTACATCAATGAAGAGTCCATCAATATAATCTATGAGTTCCATATGATCATATTCTCCTGATCCAGAGAATTTGGGCCAGCTTGAGGCCTCAGGAAGCTGTTTCAGGGCTTCCTTCTCTGAATAAGACATTCCATCTCCATCTTGGTATTGTGATGGAGACCTTGCCTTATTCATCAACATGGCATCTGTTTTGATGTCATCTGGCTTATAGATTCTCCATAACTTGGCCTTGCGGTTGGGGCTTCAAGCTATGGTAGGCATTAAACAACTTGTTAATGTCTTGATCCAGAAACTCCCTGTCCCATGTGCTGTGGTGTTGTTCTTCAAAGACTATATTCAGTCTTTTGTTGGTTTCTTCAGAGGCTTTTCTCAGTTGAGCATATCCTTCTTGAAGATTTTTAACTATCTGTTCCAAGGAGGCTTGAGTTTGTCTCATCCTTTCTTGGCCAGCTTTAATTTCTGCAAACTGCTTTGCAGATTGTTCAGCATATTTGGACATTTGTAACCACAGTGTATCACTGTTGATGTTACTCTCAGATGTGACAATTTTATTTTCAGTCTGAGTGGGGGTAATGTTTCTATTACTAGTACTACTGATTCTAGAGTGGTTTAAAGCTACTTCTGGTTCTTGTGTACTTCTTTTACCAAGTCTAACAGCTTCTAGATCATGGGATCTGACTCTTTCCTCCTCTGGTTGAAGGAGGCTTTGTTCTTGCCCTTGTTTCCTTGTCTTCTCCTGGAAACTTCCTGGAATTGTGATGAATGGTGACTCTTGGCCACTGATCTTCTGGTTTCTGAATGGTGTGAAGACACTGGAGAGCTGATTTGGCCTGCTCCTTGTGAGCCTGAAGGAATATTAGTAGGCCTTGTCTGGGTTAACTGTTCTTCTATAGCTTGGATAGTGGCTTGGTTCTCCCTTATCCTCTGTGCCCTTGCCTCCAGGAGTCTGAACTGCCTGGTAGGATTCCAACCTTTGGTGATTACCATCAGGTCTTTGAAGTCTACCTCTTTGAGAAAGATCTTCTGGCAACTTGCTCCAAGTTCTGCCCAGTGACTTGCCAGGTTGAACCTCTTGTTGTCCATGCTCCATTGAAATAAGTCTTTGAGGAGTTGGTGGAGCTGAAGAACTTTATCCATATCCTTCCAGTCCTCTGGTTTGAGGTTCCTGTTGAATTGGAGTGTGAATGGCAAGGTTGATATTATCTCCCTCATTGTTTTTCCATCCACCACTGTGTCCAAAGTGTCTTCTTCCAGGTCTTCTGGTTCTGGACAAGCTTTCTCTGTCCTCTGGTTGGTTCCTTTGGAAGCCAAGGTCTCTGAGGTATGCAGGGGACATATCAGTGTTTGCAAGCAGTCAAAAACTTTATGTTCTTAGTTTATTTACCTTTGACTGTGCCTTGTAAAAATTTGTTATCTGCTGATTTGGGCAGTTTGCCTTTGGAGGTTACAACTGGGTTAATAATTGTAATCTTCCCTGTACAAGTGGTTAAGGTTGGTTTACCTTGTATTGAAGCAGAGTTTCGTGGTTTCCTACTCCTCTGAGTGGCTATTGGTGTCCACTTTTTGGCTGTAATGAGGCCTTCACTAAGTATTTATCCTTTGCCCTTGCTGCCCTCTGGTTCTGAGGGTGTCACTGGTGTGTTGGCCTGTGACTGGGTTTCAAGTGGTATGAAATTTTCTTCCACTGAATCAAACAGGAAAAGAGGGCTTATGTCAGTTAAGACTTCTTAAAAGGCTGGTTTTGCACATCTAAGAATGGCCTCTGGGCTTGTATATTATTACAATATGCCCTTGTATTATGACAGTGTAATTGAATTAACAATTCCACGTCAAAAATACAGCTTACTGATATGTGGTATACTGTTTGTATACCAATATCTTACAGAATACTTGTAATTAGCAAGTATAATCTGTCAAAGATGGTGTATTACAGGGCAATTGAGTTAACAATGTGCCCAAACACGCCTCAACTGTTGGTTTATCAGTATGAGCTGTCTTGATTCAATTAAGAATTAAGACTGTATTAGTGGCTTAAAAGTTTTTTTATATACAAAACACGCCAAAAATACTGGTCTTGTGGTTATCAGCCACATGACAGATACTCTTCAGAATATGAGTATTTTTTTAAAAAATAAATAAAATATATAAAAATATATATTTTTAAGAGAATAATGATGCCTAAAAATATAAAACAAGTGTCAATAAAATGATAAAAAAGAGAAACACTTGCTTGTAATAAGTCCAAAAGGTTTCAAAACACGGCCAGGCCCCCAAAGTGTCAGGATGAGTCTATGTTGAAGAGGTAACAGAGCTATTTAAAACTAAAACTATGACTGTAACACATGGAAAATAGCTTAAAAATGTTTTATAAGGTTTAAAGATGGATAAATTTAATAATATAAGGGCTTTACTATAATGAATATAGTGGTGGTGAGCGCTGTTGAAAGCCCTGGGTGCAGCTTTACCTGTTGGGTTACAATAATAAGGACTACAATACTTTAAATTAAGAGTATACCTGTTTATTACCCAAGAGTAAAACTTTTTTTGACAGTTTACTACGTAGGGTATTCAAGAGCAGGATGAGGAGACAATTCTGGCTGTGAAAAGCCTCCTTTTTATCCTGAAATGGGGTGGAAAGGGTGCTAGACCTTTCCATGTAGAGGAAGTGAAGATTTTTCACTCTCTAGGACTGACTTGTGGTTTTCAAACAGCCTGTATGCCCTGTATTGGGCTCAGATGTGGTTTTGGAACCACATCTGGGCAGCTTTCTCCCATACAGGGTGAAGACTTTCATCTGGGGACCTCACAGCCTGATTCTGACGTGTATGACACATAGAATGCTGTAGAGAAACTGTATGGGACCCCAGTATTGACTGACTTATGAGGTATTGAAGTATTAACATGCTGCTTTGTCTATTTGACACCTCATAATCAGAGTACAACTGTATCCTGTCATAATACAGTTGTATTGGTCATATTGTGGGATTATAACCTTCAAATGATCATAACTCTGTCAGTTTTTGAGATATCATGCTCAAAGTTGGTTCATTGAATAGCCCTGTATGAGCGTTAAACAATGGTTTCCAATTTGGTATGGTTATCATTAAATATGACAAAGTTATCCCATGTACAAGGTTTTTGTACATAGGCGTGGTTTGGGCAAAAAGCTGTATTGAGCTTGTTTGCCTCATAACTTCTGTTATAGGTGAGATATGAAGGAGTGGATGGTACCAGCAGATAGCCCTTATTGTTCCCTTTCCAAAAAGACCCCACTTCAAGTATCCCACACTAAAACTGTAGAAGTTAGATGGGAGGTGAATGTTTTGTTCACCCTTATCTGGTCTGAATTTGACCATAACTCAAGTAATATTGGTGCTAGCTCAGTTTGGCTGGTACCATTGGATAGCCCTGACGTAGAGCTTCATTTTGAATACCCATTTGATGGGGTTAAGCCTCTCCTTCTAGATTTTAGATGAGAGGTGAAAATTAAGGTTTATGCTCAGCAATAACTTTGAGCAGAAATAACTTTGTTATTTCTTGTCCTGTGGTAATTAGACCTGTATATTTGGAAATGGGTGATTTTCCCCTTTTTTTTGATACATTTTGAGCTGATTTGGCTCAGCTCCATGTTTTGGTGGTATCTTGGCTATACCATTGGTTTATGGTATTTTGGCTGTCATGGTGGTGCTCTGGTTTTGAGTCACAGGCTGACAAATTACATATGAAAATTATAAGTATAATGCATGATGAGGAATTAAAGAAAATAAATTGGAAAGATTGATTCTGGGGGGAAAAGGAATCTTGGCACCAAGGGGGAGCCAGACCCCCAAATTCCTTACTGAAAGGCATGAGATGTCAAAACCCATGCAAAAGCTCATCACTTTTGGCCTTGAATTGAGTAACAGGGTCTGTGTCTCAATTGATGATGAGGTTTTGATACCAACCAGGGCATTTTGAAATGTTTCCAAGAGGGTAGAACTACCCTTAAGATAAAACAAACATTGTAAAAAGAGGGTTTAACTGGTTTTTACGTCTCTTACACATATTCTGATGTGTTTTGAAGGCTTAAAATTAGGTATTACTATAGCAATGGCTAAAACCAGCCCTTTTTGGTCTAAACCCGGGTCCAATGTTGCCATAATTGGCTTTTCTGTTGTCAGAGTGTTTTCCACGACTGACAAGAGAAAATTCATTTTTCTTAGTAAGAGAATTGATGGCTATAAAAGAATGTCCTCTTTACCCAACTTTTCTCTTCATGTTAGAATTTTTTCCTTTTATAATTAGCTTAAACACAGTTAAACCAATAAATAAATGATTCAAACCACCCTTTTTAAATCATCTTTAACCTTTCAACCACGTGAAGAAATCATTATAATCATTTTTACCCCTTGAACCACCCCATAAGTGAATTAAAGCATCTTTCATCACTGTTAACATTGTCACTTTGTTTCCAAATTCACTCTGGTCACTTTTGGGAGTGTTTTCTTTTAAATGATCCTTTTAAAGACTCTGTTCTTATATTCATTTCCTGCAGTTCTTTTCTCAATTAATTCCAATTGACATTTCTTTTGTAGCCTTAAATATCTCTTGTAGAGTATTTTTGGATAGGTTTTTATTGTTTTATACTAATAAAGTTAAAAACAATAAAATTAGTGTTTTTTTCTTAAAAATCTTATTTCATAGTATTTTTAATCAATTTTTACCTTGAACAAATTTTGAGGACAGGAAAATTACTTGATTTTTAATCAAATTTTCATATTCACACCTTACATTTTCTTCCTCCTGATACTCCACCAGAAATTCCTGTATTGGGTCTTGGTCATCATCAAAGTTATCACTGATTGCATCACCCATAGAGTCAGATACAGAATCCTCTTGTAATCTCCCAATTTCATGGATCTTTTTCTTTTCCATTGGGCTGTTGTTAGAATAGTGGTCTGTTGACCCACAATTGTGACAAAATTTATTCTTCTTAGCGACTTCTTCCAATTGTTTCACTTTCTTTGACTTCATTGTAAATCCCAAAAGGCTGTTTCTCTCTTAAGCTGTTTTCTTTATATGGGGAATATTTCCCCATATTTTTCCTTTTCCTTAAATCTCTCAACATGTTTTCTATATCATCTAGAGTGTAGTTTTGGTTGCATATGCATTTTACTGAATGATCTCGGTCGCCTGGAATTCTTATTATTAGTTTGTGATTCCTCATTTTAATTTTCATATGAGGATCAATGGCTTTGAGTCATCTATACTGTTTGATACACCACTCAATATTTTTCATTTTCAAATTAAATGGGCTTTTGCCATATCCAAGTACCATTATTTTATTTTTCGATTATTTGACTCTTCCACCATGGCTAGTTTCTTCTTCCATGGATTTTATTCATTTCTGTGTACCAGATACTAGTATGTCCTTTGAATGCTTTATTTAGTCTGGCTGTAATCAAGTATTCTGGAATACTTGGCACATCAATGAAGATTCCATCAATATAGTCAATGAGCTTCATAGGATCATATTCTCCTACACCAGAAAACAATTTTCCAACTTGAGGAATCTGGAAGGTTTTTTAGTGCTTCCTTCTCTGAATAAGTCATTTCTTCTCTATCTTGGTATTGTTATGGATATCTTGGCGTATTCTCAAACAAGTAATCTGGTTTAATTTCCTCTTGGTGGTATGGAGAATTATCCAAAACATTTCCCTGTTATTTAGGCCTTATTTCTTTGAATATATTGAGCAATTTGTTCATGTCTTGATCCAGACATCCCCTGTCCCTTTTGCAGGGGTAGTTCTCCTCTAAGACTTGGTTTAGTCATTTTTTAGTCTCTTCCAATGCTTTGCTTAGCTTAGAATAGCCCTTTTCAAGAGTTTGAAGGGATTTTTTGCTGTGAGGCTTACAGTTATTTCAACCTTACATTGTTTTCTTGGAGCCTTTTCTGAAAATTGGGAAATTTGTAACCACAGCTCATTGCTGTTTATGTTACTCTCAGGTGTAAGAGCACTGGTTTCATTCTTCAGGGGGAAATATTTCTATCAGCAGGGCTTCTGATTCTATTATAATTTTTTACAACTATTTCTGGCTCTTTTGTACTTCTTTAACCAAGTCCAAAAGATTCTGTATCATGGGGTCTGACTCTTTCTGCCTCTGGTTGAAATAAGTCTTGTTTTTCCCTTTTGATCCTTGTCCTCTCATGGAAGCCACCTGGGATTGTGAAGAATGGATACTCTTGGTCACTGATCTTCTGGTACCTTAAAGATGTGAAGCCACTTGGGAGTCTGGCTTGTTTACTCCTTTTGAGCCTGAATAAATCATAGTATGTGCTGTCTGGTTCAGTTTTTCTTCTCTTGCTTGGATAGTGGCTTGATTCTCCCTTATCCTGGCTGCCCTTTCCTCCAGGAGTTTCAACTTTTGGTTGGGATTCCAGCCTTTTGTGAATACCATAAGGCCTTTGAATGGTATCTCTTTGAGAAATATCCTCTGACTTCCTGCTTCAAGTTCTTCCCAGTGTGATGCTAGGTTGAACCTCTTGTTGTCCATTCTCCATTGGAATAAGTCTTTGAGGAATTGGTAGAGCTGAAGAACTTGATCCATATCCTTCCAGTCCTCTTGTTTGATATTTCTGTTGAACTAGAAGGTGAATGGAAGTGTTGGTATGATTTCCCTCAGTGTCCTTCCATCCACCATGGTATACAGACCCTAGTATTCTGGCTCTTAACGGTCCTTTTCTGTCTTCCGTCTGGCTCCTTGGGATTCCAAGATTCCTGAGTTTTACAGGGGAAACATTAGTGTTTTCAAGAATTTAAAATCTTTATGCTCTTAATGCATTTACCTTTGACTGTTTGTTGTAAAAATTGTTTATCTACTTATTTGGAACATTTGGCTTTAGAGGTTACAGCTGGTATAGCTATAGTAATCTTCCCTGTACAAGTTATCAAGTTTTTTTACCTTTTATGAATGCAGGGCTTTGCAGTTTTCTACTTCTCTGAGTGTAAATTGGTGTCCACTCCTGGTTTTCCATGAGTCTTTCACTTTGTCCCTTCCCTGTTCCCTTCTGCACTTCTGTGTCTGAGGGTGCCACAGGTGTGTTTCCTTGTGACTTGGTCTCAAGTGGTATGAGGTTTTTTCCACCTAAATAATGTAATGAGGTCTTATGTCAGTTAAGACTTCTTGAAGTTCTATTCTCACATTGAATAATGGCCTCTGGGTAATATATTTCCATATTATACCCTTTAATTATAATTTATAATTAAAATTATCAATTCACATGTCAAAAATACTGGTTTGTGGATGTATGGTATACTGCTTGTATCCAATATCTCACAGATTAACTGGTAATTAACAAGTTGTTCTGTAATGAGCAATTGAAATGATCAATATGTTCAACCAGGGCTCTGAAAATGTTATTTAAAGTACAAGTGTCTTTATTTATGTGAAAAAAATGATAATTAATAAGGCTCTTAGTATTTAGATCTCACAAACATACCGATTTTTCCAGTGGTAATTAAATTATAATCTAACCACATCAAAATATAATAAACAAAAAAACAGTGGTATTAATCATATGCCACTGGTAAAAGTAATACTATATTGAGTTCATATAATGGTATTTTCATGGGGAAAATAATGATTATAAGAGAAATATAAGAAAAAAATATAAAACTTCACTTTTGATTCCAGAAAAGTCCAAAAAAGTTCAAGAAACCTGGCCATGCCCCAAAACTTTCAGGCTGAGTCTATGATGGAGTAAGGATGAATGTATTTAAAACTCTGACTATGACTGTGACATGGATTGACAAAGTTAATCTGGGTTATAAATTAAGCATAAGAGCTTTACTATAGGGATATTGTGATGGTGAGTACTATTGAAAGCCCTTGGTGAATCTTTACCAATTAGATTATTATGATAAAGACAACAATACCTTAGCTTAGAAGTATGCCTGATTATTTTCCAAGAGTACAGCTTCTTTTGACAGTTTTACTAAATAGGAAGTCAAGAACAGGATGAAGATTCCTATTTTGGGCAGATAAAGGTCTCTTTTTATCCTGAAACTGGGTTAAAAGGTCCTGTAGACCATTTTAAATAGAATAATTAGATCTTTTTACTTCCCAGTACTGTCTTGTGCTTTTTCCAAGGCCTGTATAGCCTTTATTGGGCTCAGATGGGGCTTTGAAACACCATCTGGGAAGTTTTCACCAATACAGGGTGAAAGGTTTCATTTGGAGACCACACAGCCCTCTTCAGATGTGAATAATGCGTAGAAGCCTCTACAGAACCTTTATGGGACCCCAGTATCAAACAATCTATGAGGTATTGAAGGATAAACAGGCTCTTTTTTCTAATTGACACCTCATATTCAATTTTATGGGGAAATATCCCAAGGTAAAGGTGTATTAGCCCAACTGTGGGATTTTGACCTGAAAACTGCCATAACCTTGTCATTTCTCAAGATATTTAACTCAATTTTGGTTCATTGTGTAGCCCTGGATGAGGTCCACACAACAGTACCTCATTTCATATGGGTAGCATTGAATATGGCAAAGCTGTACCATGTTTAATTCCCATTATCCAATATGTATTTTTCTCAAATCCTGTATGAAACTTCTTTTTTCCATAACTTTGGTTCTAGATGAGTTTGAAGCAATTGATAGAACCATCAGATAGCCCTGATTTTTCTTTTTCCAAAATGACCCCACTTTAGGTATCTCACACTAAAGCTGTAGAAGCTAGTTGAGAGGTGAAAATTTTATTCACCCTTATTTGCCTTTTTCTGGGGAATAACTTATGTGGTTTTGGTGCTAGCTCAGTTTGGATATTACTATTAGGCATCCCTGACTGAGAGATGCAATTTGAACACCCATTTGATGGGGTTCTTCCTCTTTCTCTGGATTTCAGGTCCAAGGTGAAAGTCAAGGTTCATGCTCAGAAGCTGCTCTGGGCCTGGATGAATTCATTTTTCTTTGTCCTATTATTATGGGACTTGTACATTTTGAAAGAGGTGAGTTTCCTCTTTCTTTTGATACTTTTTTAGCCGTTTTGGCTCAGCTACACATTTTTGTGGTATTTTCCTCTCACCATTGGTTTATGGTATTTGTGCTGTCATGCTTGTGCTCTGATTTTGAGTCACAGGCAGACAAAAAAGCTATAATCATTTTTTTTAAATTTTTTGAAAGATTTTTTCTGAAATTACTTTTATTTCCCTTTTCAAATAAAAAAATTTTCTTTCATTTTTTTGAAATTTTCTATTTAAATAAATTTATAATCAAGTTTTGATTATCAATTTTAACATTATATTCAAAGGAAATCATTTCATTTTCAATTATAAATTTTATTTCTTTTTCATGGTATTTTGGCTATATAAAGATACCTTTAAGGCTCACAAACTCAGAAAAATTAGTAAATCATTCAAAAAACAAATTAATAATAATATAATATAATACCATATACTCATGATACAATAGATAACAAAAATTAAAAGGTACAATATACTAGATAAAACCCCATTTGCTATAATATGTGGAAAACAATGTCTGTTACTGATCTTTAATAACATTTTAAAAATAATTCAATTAATAATAATAAAAATAAGAAATTCTTACTTTTAAAACCTGTTTCATCTTAGTTTTATGCTTTTAGCTTCATTCTTTTTGGAAACACAATTTAGTAATCAATTGTTTGTGAAAAGAAATTTTATCAATTAGATCTTTGTGTGGTTTCTAGTTTTTAAAAAGTGAAGCTACTTCAATGAGCAAGGAAAAATTTGCAAACAACTAATAGAAATTATTTTAATTCAATATCATATTGATAATCCTAATTACAAACTTCAAGATTTTTTTTTCTTTCAATAAATGGGGACCAAGCCATTTGATCTCTCCAATATGTCTGTAATTCTTACATAAATATTTCAGTAAGATCATATACTCCATCAGCTTCATTTCACTGAAATTGTGTTCAATTAAATTCAACTTTGGGATTCATTTTAAAAACCAAATTGTTTGGTTTTCAAAATGATACAACTTTAGAATTTTATCATAATCTCATTAATTCAAGTATATTATTAATTCTTTATATGAATATTGAATCTAAGGTATTAAAAATAACTTTATTTTTGGGGCTGACAATGCCTGACAGGAAAATATTTCTAAATTCCCATCCAAGAGAATTTGAATATGTGAAAACTCCTTTGGAAACAGCTCAAAATGTGAGCCTTGAGGTATATCGCACATACCCAAATAGGACACAATTAATATTAAAATAAATTCTGAACCATGCATATATCCAAAATTTATTATTTTTGATTTAAGAAAAGATGATTTACTTTTTTTGCGTAAGTAAATCCATGGATTTAAGGCCATATTTGGATTCTACATCAACATTCACCCAGGGTATCTCAATATATTGAACCAGATCAAATTAACTCTATGAGGTATTTATATGGAAAGTACTTCAATACCACATAAAAGAATTATGAAACATTTTGTTTTTCTCAATTCAACACCAAAATAATGGGAATGTGAGAAATGCCATGTTTCATATACACTGGGATTAGTGTTATGCATGTTTTTGGCACTTGAAAATACATTATTCTTACATGAAGCTTTGGTACACCCATAGTGGATATCAGTCTTTAAGCCTGAATTACTGTTTTTGATGTGAAAATAGCTAGGGGGACAAAAGACATCAAAGAGAGCCAGGGTACCCAACTTCTGAGGACTCTGAGGCATGGATAGCTCTAAAGCTTAGATCCATGGCTTATCATGACTCAATTGGTATACTTAAACCTTTGGGGAACTTGGTTACCACATCAAACTCTCACCAAATCATAAGAAAATTGCAAATAAGCTGCTATTTTGACATTACAAGGCCATAAAGAGAAACTTAGACTGCTGTAACCATTTTATGGTATTCCATACCTTGTTGTCCCAGTTTCAAGTGGAATTTTCTTCATAGGACTATAACTTTAATACTGAAGAAAGAAAAATTAATAATTAATCATTTAAAATAGGGGAAATTAGTAGTAAAATCAATTGAAGCTCATATATAGGCATAACCCCTTAAGGAAAAATCATTGAAGAATAGTCTATTTGATTACAAGAATAACAATGAAATAAGGAAAATAAAAGGAAAAGACAACAAAAGTGTTAAAGTTACCAGTGAAAGGGGTAGTGTAATATGCAAGTTACCCTAGCTCAGTTCAACCTTTGGATTACTCAGCAATGCAGTTATTAAACTGAGGCCACTTCAATAAGGAATAACTTGAAACTGTATTAATCAACAGTCACAAGACAGAAAAAAAAGAAATAAATTAATTTATGCAAGTAAAATCTATTAAAACCTTAAATTACACAGCATAACTGCGGAAATACAAGCACAGCCACCTGATAAACCAGTAAATATAAATTAAAAACAGAATTAAATTTAAATTAAGGAAAAGAAAAACTCATACAGGAAAAATAGAATCCCCACAATACGCAGCATTCTCAAACTGCAGTTCAAACAGTGCACAGACCTATGGTGCAATAACTGTACAAAATAATCTCATGCCACCAAAAATGGTGCAATACCTTCAAGAAATGACACTATCCAAAATTCCTCAGCAAAGAAATTTTAGCCATATTACATAATCATGCATGAAAATGTTGCAATCAACTGAAGATATGGTGCAACAACCCCAAGAAATGACACCATCTCAAAATTCCTCACCAGAAAAAACATCTCAGATTACGTAATCATACATAAAAATGGTGCAATCAACAAAACAAATGGTATCTCACCACTATAGAAAAATATCCCAGCCAAAAGAAGTGAAAAAATTGTAAGGTTTGACTATGAAACAATAAGTAAAAATTACTAATATTTTACTTATTATACTCTTAATGTCCTTATAAATAGATTAAATAAGATAAAAATAATTATAATAATAAAGAATTATTATAATTATGGCATAAAAAATAATTATATTATTAGATAAATATAATAATATAATTTAGATTATGAAAAAATAATATAATAAATAAATATATTAATATTTGATAATTAATATATTTAAAAGCTCTTTATTATTGTTACAAACAAATAATAAAGGATTAAAAAACAATCAATAGCTGAAATATTACTAATATTAAGGTTATATATTAATATAGATACTATTTATATTGATGGAAGAATTATTGATAGTAATAATGGAGTGAAATTATTAGAATAAGAGAAAATAACCTACTTTTGGCACTTAATATAATAATTTTGGAAGAATTTATGCCAAATAATGTAAATACAACTTATTTGAATTGTATTTACAAAGAAAAATAAAAGAAATTACAAATTTTCTTGATTTCAGGTGGAAATAAGATTTTTAAGAGATTTATAACAAAACAGGAGTACAATTGAAGTAATCACGTCAAAAATTATGATTATAACAAGGATAGCTTTCTGTCTTTAATAATATAAGAGATTGATATATAAACAATAGATATTTTACCTTTTGCTTTAATTATTTTAATTTTTTTGATGCATCTGAGGGGAAAATAGAGTAAAAAGAGCTCTATTTATAGTAAATACCTCCCTTCTAGAGTCCAGTAGGCTTCTAGTAGACGTGTACTGATGTTATCCACTGGAAATGATCAGTATTTTAACGTTTATTGATTATTATTTCATAATCAAACCATCTTATCTCATTATTACGCCATCATTTAGAGTTATCACTATAACTCTAAGTTTGATGACATCATAGGCTTGGCAGAAGCCTAAAATTTGTTTATTTTAATCTTCTTAATCATATTCTAATAGTATTCACCAGGTTTATCACTTTTGATAATTGTTAAACTTAAAATAAGATTACAGTGAGTGATCATAAATGATCAATTTTAAGCTTAAACTTTGATGATTACTACCTTTAGGTTATACATTCTACAGCTATTCTGAGAGTTAATTCTGATAGCGTAGCATGTTGCTATTGAAGTACCAAGAGTATTTTATTACATCATCAAAACTCTATTTTTGATAATTTTTCTTGTAACTCATCTTTTCTGTTGAAATTCAATATTTTAAACTTCAAACCTTCATTTCAAGGGGTTATACCTTGAATATTATGATAAAAATTACATCATTATTCACATATGAGCTAGTAGAATCTAAATGTCTACTTCTTTGTAATTTTGTACCACTTTCAAAACAAAGGGGTCAACAGCTCCATTGATTTTATTCAAGAATCCATTACAAGTTTTAACCTTTTTTATAGCTTGTGAAATAAAGTTCATATCTGTGTTCCTACAGTAAGTACATGGTGATTTTATTTTTGGCTTATCTCCCTATCTTTTATATTTCAAGAGATATTAGCTAAAAACCATGAATATATGCATTGACCAAAAAAGTGCATATATTCAGCTTAATTCCGTAAGTATTGACTTTAGAGAATTGTCATAAAATTGTTTTATGTGTAGTATTTTATGAGTAATCCAATGGTAAAATTTATTTCACATTTTGTTTTATTGCTTTCCAGGTTAAATAAGATTTTATGTCTTTTTTAGGGTATTATTACTTATTCTTCAGTAATTATTGACTTTTCAGATATGCCATAGAAATGACATATGTATAGTTTACCATGAGGAATCTAATGGTGTAATTTATTTCAAATGTTTACTCATTAGGTCTGATTTAACTCAGATTTTGTACCTATTTATGGTATTTTCACTAGTTTTAAGATAATTATTATGAGTATAATTATTATGAGTATAATTATTATAGAGTTTTTCTTGTGGCCTTTTTGGATATGTGGTCATATCTCAAAGGCTCACAAAAATTCTAAGTCCCTTGGTTTTGAGTGCCTCTATGGAGAGCCCAAAGAATATAAATAGAGGTCCTCTCTCCCTCATTTTTCCCTCTTTTACCCATGCAATTAATTATATACTAAGAAGGAGAATAATTATTCATCCCTCACTAGTAGGTAAATCTAGTATTATTATTTAAATTGGAATTATATACAAAGAATGAGAGAAATTCATCCATCCCTTACTAGTAGGATAATCTAGTTATTTATTAAATTATTATAGACTTATAAGCTTAATTCATAGTGCTTTCTAATTAATAGTAGTTAACAGAAGGTCTACATTATATTATTAATCTGCCCTATGTTCAAATTATTAGTCTTATGATTATAATACTATCAATATTACTCATACTATTGAGGTAATCCCCTAAACTTTATATTATAAATGAAAAATATTCTTATTATATCTTAATATTAAATAAACAACTTTACAAAGAAATATTATTATATAAAAAACTTACACTTATGTAATATTATATCACTAATATATTTAACAAATATCCATTATATATTAAAAAATATCTTACAAATATATCATTAAAGGTCTTAGTGTTATATTATATTAGAAATTACCCTCTCAAACCATTAATTATTATAAAAGATATAACATCAAATTCAACTTACCCCTTAATCTATATAGTAGTACTATTATATTAGATCCACCTCTTATACTATTGAAATTTTACCCTTAAAATCAATGTATATTATTATTTGAACATTATACTTTATACTTCTTTAACTTATAAGTTACTTATCTGATTCTTAGATAGGTCTTATAGAGACTGCTAAAAAGTCTTCTCTACTTGGAAATCCACAATATTAAATATTGATTTGTGTTCTCTGTAGGGAGGTTGTTTAGTATATTCAGAGGGGCAGCCAAAACACCGTTAGCACCCTTGGTTACAGGATTATTTCAGCAATTCAAAACTGTTTACCTGTGATTTAGCCCTCAATGACTGCCTTATCCAATCCCACACTAAAAGGAGTTCCACAACATCAATTATTAATTATTTTCCATGGATAAACCCTAAAGTAGTAGTTAAAACCCTTTTTGGACTAGTGTCCATTGATTTACCTCATAGCAACCTGCTATACTGTGCTATTTGCAAGTCTACATAGAAATAAGGTAAAACCTTCAAAAATTCATTGAAAATACAATTCTTGATTAATCTTTCTGAAACTTTCTCGACCAATTTGAAATGATGTTATCCATAAATAAACCAAAAAGAATCATGAATTACTAATTGAAATTAACAGTTTTACCAACAGTCCATTTTTTATGATTCTACATGAAACACTGAATCTTCAAAAATTCACTGAAAATACAACCTGTTATTAAATTTTCAATAACATTTATAGCTTTGAGAAATTAATGTTTATTTTGAAAAAGAAGAATATTCAAATTTGTTACTCCTTTTATTCTCAACCATAACTGGGCTGGTAGTCATGTAACAGCCTTAACTAAGTAATTATGATAATCTTACGTGACAACAGATGATGCAATCAATAATCCAAAAAAGGATAATTTCTTTCTTGATCACTGTATTTTTATTTTTCTCCATGGTATTCCTCTGTGAACTGTTTTTCACTTAAAAGAGGCCTCCTCTTGCTGTTTTTTCCAAATCATCTTATTATCCAATTATACCTTTATTAACAACAAGTAAGTATTAGTTGAAACCTTTCTTAAGTGTTTTAATCTTTCAGAATTAATCAGAAATACTTGAAATCATAGAAATAAACTATAATTTTTTTAATACTTTTATAAATAAATTTTTAATCCTTTAAATCTAAAATTTATCTTTCAAATCTCTCTACCAATTCTTTTCAAGGTTTTATTAGAGTATTAGTGAGTTGTTTTAATTAATTCTTACAATTTTTCTCTAGTATTATTTTTCTTCAAGAATTATATTTTTATTTATTCTTGCAAAATATAATTATATATTAAAATAATTTTCTTATTAAATACTTCTTGTAATTGATTCTTGTAGACAATTACTGCTTACTGTTATAATCACCAGTAGTGTTTGACAAGTAAAAGAATTAATTAATTAATTAATTATTCAATTGTTTTTATAATATTTATTATTATTATATTTTATGGAAAAATCTATAGTACTGTTGATTAATGCTAATATTATTAACAGTTTCATAGACACATCTTACACAAAAAAACAACTTAAATCCTTTAAAGTTGATGAGTATTATTCTTTGATTCTTGGATGACATAGATCTGATGTGAAGCCCATATCACTTCAAGTTTATTTCCCAAAAAGCTCCAACTTATTTCTGTGTCCTCTTTTTTTAAAATATTCCTTTATTAAATATTTCAAGCCCCTTTTTTCAACATAAATACTAAAAGGAAATATAATGAATTTTTTCCATATTATATCTTAAGAAAACTTAAATTAGTTAAATTAAAAATTCAATTAGTTTCAATTTATAAAAAAATCATTATCCTCACTTTATTTCTCTTTCAGTGTGTATTCATTCACCAATGTAAGTTGAACTTTGAAATCTTCTTCAAATCTTCATTATTATAGTTTGACAAAGTGATTCTATAAAAGAAATTACTCATCACAGTTAATTTGCTTTAATTTTAAAAGGGATTCCAATTATTCAAAAGCAATTAGATTAATGATTTCTATTGTTAGCCATAAGTAGTTATTAATTCTTTTCAATATCTATTTTATTTGTATATTAGTTTTCATTGAATAACAAGCCATATTTCTTCTCTTTATATCAGAAGGATTGCCAATTTTTACCCTGTGATTGTAGAATTAAAACAACCCCCAATTGTAAGGATAAAGCCAAATATTTTACATTAAATATTGATATATTCTAACTAAAATTGGAAAAACCTTTTCTAAAGAAGTTCATGTTCTGAAATATTAGTTCTATCCACTTATTATCTGTTATATTTTGGTGTGCCTCTCCTTAAAATAACTTTGTGTAATTAAGCTTGATGGTTTTTTTAAGATGAGATATTAATCTCAATGTAATAAAATAAGAAAAAAAGTAATGTAATGTCTTTCTCAATACATCTTTCTTAAGAGAAAACAACTTGATATTAGGGTATGCTTTTCAATATATATATATGTTCAGAAAATCCTCAAGTACTTGATGGATTTCTTCATTAATAGAGGTTCTATTCTAAATTACAAGGGTTCTAGTGTCATTATTATTCATCTACAGATTCCCATGAGTGAGTTGTAGAAAATATTCAAATTGAAACAGTAATATTGATTGAAAATATTGAAGAAAGACCTCAAAGGTTGAATCTGTTTTGTTCATGAAAGGATCTGGAGTAAGAAACAAAATCAAAATACATAGGGAATTGAAAATAATTGATTTTATCATGTACTTTTGAATTATTGAGCTTTGACAATGTCACAGGGGCTCTTCTAAATGAAGAGGGCCTGGCACTCAGTGAACAGACTTACTTAAGGAGGGCTCAAAATACTCAAGAACAGGATAGACAGAATGCAAGGATAAATTCCTGATAAAAGAATAAGAGTACTAAGAAAAAGAAATAACAATAAGTAATAAATAGAGAGCCAACCACTAAGTAATCCTGAGTCACTGTTTCAACCTGTTCAGAAAAGAGAAAAGGAATTAATAAGGATATTGCCACCAGGACTCTACTGAACAGGTGAGGGAAGGCTAAGACTAACTTAATAAGTAATAAGATAATATTCCAAAAGTGAAAATAAAATAATATTAAATAATAAATCAACTATTTTAATTAACTGGGGGAAAAACCCCCAGGTGGGTGAAGAGGGGCTGGTATATGTGAGAAATGCCAGCCTTGGAGTTTGAGTGTTGAGATACTTGCCTGTATGCTGGAAGAAGTTGGATGTGGGATTGAATCCTGTATTGGTGAATCCAATACAGGTGATACAGTCAATACAGGTATTTGCGCCTGTATTGATGACAGGCCTGTATTTGGTGAATCCTGTATTTGAGTCTTGCCTGTATGGAACTGTATTGAGGTATGAAAACTGTATTGGGTGAATTGTTGAATGAAACCCCCTTGCTGATTGGGTTTTGAAGGGTATCCATGATATAATGATTTGCTGATGATGATTGGAAATGCCCCTGCCTCCTTGGCTGTGACATTATCCCCCTCTTGAAAGTGGTGAGCTCTGAGCACCATAAGTATAGTGAGTCTTGATGAGCTTGCAATCAATTCAAACAGTTCTTTCCCCCAATTCCTTAAGATTTTCCCCTTAAAACTTCCTCTTCAATCAATACTCAAACCAATCTTCATTTGACTATTTGTAGTTATTTTCCCCTTGATTTTGATTCTGAATTTCCTCTGTTTCATTCAAACTGCCTTCAATCTTCATAAAAATTTCTTTAATCTTGTCTTGAGTGTCTTCATCAACTTTTCTTGAGTCCTCATGGCTTTTGAAAGGTGGTTGATTTGGGTTTTTGTCCCAAGACCACTTGAAATCATCATAATTTTGAATTTTAGAGTGTTGGCATAAGGTGGCCAACATTTGAAATTTTGGACCAAATGAGTAGTCCTGGCCAAAATCCCTGAAAATGTGAATAAATGGGTTTTTTGGCCAATTTGCGCAAAAATGCGCAAAATGCGCAAATGCGCAAATATGCCATATGTGGCATAAATTGGTGAAAATAATGAAAAAACTGAATTCTTGTGAAAAAATGGCTTAAAGGTGGTTTTTGGCCATTTTGCGCATTTTTGCGCAAAATGTGCAAATATGCCATATGTGGCATAAATTGGTGAAAATAATGAAAAAACTGAATTATTGTGAAAAAATGGCCTAAAAGTGGGTTTCGGCCATTTTGCGCATTTTTGCGCAAAGTGCGCAAATGCGCAATTATAATGATTTTGGCCAAAAAGGCCTTTTGAAGGCTTTTGACAAGAAAAAGGCCCTTTTGCGCAAAATGCGCAAATCACCCAATATGCACAATTAAGCATATTATGATAAGAATTGATGAAAAATGGCTGTTTTGATGTTTTGAGGTCTGATATGGCCAATTGGGCCATTTGAAACAATTTCTTCTATAAACTTGATTTTTTTCTTGAATATCTTCTTCTTATCCCCTGCTTGATTGGTCAATTGCCATAAACACCTTGCTGATTGGGTTTTGGCTTTCAATTTTGATGTTAAGGAATGAGTTCAAGGCTGACATTCATATTTGACTCCACTGCCTCTGGTTCCCCCCTTTTGTGATTTGAAGATGCCTTGGTTATAAAGTTTAAAGAAACCTTGAAGAAATTTTGATGCGTATTACTGGTAGTTGGTCTCCATTATTACTATTGTTATTTCCCTTTTTACATGAAAATAAATAAATTAGCCTCCCAATACAAAATATGGGAGGATTGACTGCTGCTTAAAAGAAGGAAATCAAAAAAAAACAAGAATTATACAAGTAAAGAAAAGAAATGAGAGAAAAAAAAGAGAGTAAAGAAAGAAATATGAAATGCCTGGGGGTTGTCTTTCTTGTGGTGAGTTGTTTGATTTTGGCCAAAAGATTCTGAAAGATGAAATCAATCATTTGATGCTCACAGCGTGGCGAAGGTAATGTTTTTACAAGAATTAGACCCCTCAGGGATGCATACCAGGAGATGGAACTTACTTTCATAACTTCCACTCCCCACCAAGCACCATAAATGAAAGAGAAATTATGCCATAACATGAATTGTGGTAATGAATGTCTTGAAAGATAATTTATGGCATGATTAAAGAAAGAAAAGAAAATAAGAGAAAGATTGGGCCATATCTTGATGAAAGGTCCAAATCTTGAGGGTATGATGTTGCAAGGCCTTCTGAACCTGTCCAAAGAATTGACAAGTGCTCACAAAGTGGCCAAGGTGATGCTTACAACAAATTTGGGTAGAATACCCCCTTAAAGGTGCATGCCAGGAGAGGAACTTACTTTCATAAACTCCAATCCCCACCAAGCACCATAAATCAAACTCTTGAGGCATTTGGGCCAGGCTTGTCTGGATACAAAGTGTGAAAATCCTTGACAAGGTCTGGGGAGTTGGTAAGGTTGGAAGCTGGTTCCCAAGTTGTTCTTTCTGGGTCTTCATTGAATCCTTTCCACTCCACTAAATACCATAATGAACCTCTCTTGAGTTTTGAGTCCAGAACCTGAGCCACTTCCCATTCTTCTTGCTCTTCCACTATTACTGGAGGTGGTGGCAATTGGTGTCTATTTGGGATAGTTGATTGCTTCACTGGTTTTAACAAGGACACATGGAAAACAGGGTGAACTGACTTCCATTGTTGAGGCAACTTGAGGTGATATGCATGGCTGCCAATCTTCTTGAGAACTTCAAAGGGTCCCAACCATCTTTCTGAAAGCTTTTTGGTGGGTCTTGTTGTCTTGATGTTCTTGGAAGCTAGCCATACTTTGTCCCCAGGTTGGAAATCAGGTGGAATTGCTCTATTTCTATCTGCATACTTCTTAAAACGCTTTATTGCTGACTCTAATTCTTCTTTGACAACTTGCTGTACTGATTGGAGTTTTGATGATAACTTTCCAGAAGGTGTATCTTGAGAAATGTGAATTGAATCAAAGCTGGGATTTCTTCCATAAATAGTGAAAAATGGAGACTGTTTTGTTGATGAATGTTTTGCATTATTATAGGCAAATTCAGCCAGAGGGAGCCAGGTGTGCCAGTCATCTTGATGGTAACTGACATACATCCGAAGATACTGTTCTAGAATCTGATTTACCCTCTCTGTCTGTCCATCTTTTTCAGGGTGAAAGGCAGTTGAAAGATCTCTTGATATCTTGAGCTGCTGACACAATTGAGTCCAAAATGATGAAACAAATAATGAACCTCTATCACTATCAATACTGATTGGAAGACCATGTTTGTAAAAGACATGATTAATGAATATTTGAGCTAAGTCCAAAGCAGTGATTGTTGAATAAGTTGGAATAAATATTGCCATTTTTGAAAATCTGTCTACAACTACTAAAATTGAATCAAAGTTGCTTGACAAGGGCAATTGAGTGATAAAGTCCATTGATAAAGAATGCCAAGGACCAGATGGAATTTGAAGAGGCTTGAGTAATCCAAACTTCTTATGGTGGATGTTCTTGTTTCTTGAACATTGCTGACATGAGGACACATAGTCCTTGATGATTTGATTCATGCCAGCCCAATAAAAATCCCTCTTGATGAGCTTGAGGGTCTTCTCCTGGCCAGGATGGCCAGCCAACGGTGAGTCATGACGCTTTTGAAGAATGTCCAATTGAATTTCATGATTGCTTGGAATGACTACTCTATCTTTGAACAATAATAATTTTGCTTGAGGTTCAGGAGAATAGTCTGGGACTGATTCTCCTCTTGCTAATTTCTTGAGGATCTCCTTATAGTCTTTGTCTTGCCATACTTGTCTTTGGATCTGATCAACTAAATCTGAAAACATTTCAACTTTTATGGAACAGAATCTTGACTCTTGAATTTCATTTTGCTTGAGAACTTGATGAAAGTTTTGAGGATTCTTGCTGATGAAATCCACCCCCCTCTCTGGGTACACGTCGTCCTGACGTGACAAGGCATCTGGTAAAGTGGCCAGCCTGCCTGGGCGGTAAGCGATAACAAAGTGAAATTCAGACAAAATTTCAGCCCAACGGGCTTGACGACAAGTAAGGACTTTAGAGGACATAAAATATTGGAGAGAACAATGGTCTGTCAAGACCTCAAAGGAATCAGAAATAGAAAGGAGAAAGGCTCTCCAGCGCTTGAGAGCCCAAACTATGCCAAGGAGTTCCTTGTCATGAATTTCATAGTTGAGTTCAGCTGGTAAGAGCTTGCAACTATCAAATGCAATGGGATGCTTTCCTGAGTCATTCACTTGACTCAGTACAGCACCTAAGGCATAATCAGAGGCATCAGTCTCTACAATAGTTTGGAGAGAAGGATTAAAGTGAGAGAGGATAGGAGCAGTGGTGAAACCTTCTTTGAGTATTTGAAACTGGCTAAGAGCTTCCTCATTGAAGATGAAGGGAGAATCTTTTTTGAGAAGGGAAGTGAGAGCAGAGATTTTTTTGGAATAATTTTTAATGAAACAACGATAAAAGTTGGCAAAGCCAAGAAAAGATTGGAGGGCCTTGATGTTCTTGGGCTGAGGCCAATTGAGTATTTGTTGAACTTTTGAAGAATCCATCTTGAGGCCATCACTTGAAACAACATAGCCCAAGTATTCCACACTTGAGGCATGGAATACACACTTGGAGGCTTTAGCAAACAAATTATTGTCTCTCAGTCTTTGGAGAACAGAGGCCACATGTTTAACATGTTCATCCAAAGAGCTAGAGAAGACAATAATATCATCTAAGTACACTACAACAAAAATATCCAAATAATCTGCAAAGATATCATTCACCAGATTTTGGAATGAAGCTGGAGCATTGGTTAAGCCAAATGGCATAACCAAATACTCATAACTGCCATATTTGGTTCTAAAGGCAGTTAAATGCTCATCCCCCTCTTTAATTCTCAGGAGATTATAAGCACCACGCAGATCTATCTTGGAGAAGATAGTAGCACCGTTAAAGACGGTAAGTAGCTGATTCATTGGAGGAACAGGATACCTGTTCTTCCTAGTGACAGCATTGAGTTTGCGGTAGTCAACACACAAACAAAGACCACCATCCTTTTTCTTAACAAAAAGGACAGGTGCTCCTGTTGAGGAGGAGCTTGGTCTGATGAAACCTTTCTCTACATTCTCTGAAATGTAGGCCCGCAGTGTTTCTGACTCATTCTTTGATAAAGAGTAGATAACACCAACTGGAGGTAGAAGACCCTCCAGTTCAATATGATGATCACAGGCACGGTGTGGAGGAAGTTTCTCTGCTTTCACTTTGGAGAATACATCCAAACATTTGTGATAAACAGTAGGGCCTACCTTCAGCACAGTTTCAATCTCTTCTGGCTCTTCCTCCTCATCCCACTGCTCCTCCAGGGAGGCATGAAAAGATAAAGGAGGAAGGTCCATATCTCCTTGAAAGAGATGAAGTGAAGATATAGCAACATCTTCTCCAACATCTTTTATCTCTTTGAAGACTTCATCTCTTAATGGAAGTAATGACTGAGAGGGAAAAATGGAGGGGTTATGGACAGAAGGAGGAAGGGAAGGTGTCTTAAGTTCACCAACCAGAGCAACACTGCTGACAGCAGTGGATAAGTCATTACTAGTAGAAGAGATAATACCACTAGAATCCTTATGACTAGAATCATAGGTGATCAATCCATTTTTCCAATCAATAATGGGATTAAAATGGTAAAGAAAATCATAGCCCAATATTAGGTCTTCTCCCTTGGGTGAATCTATGATAAAGAAATCCCATTCAAAGCTTGGGAAGGAAGGTAAATGTAACAACCATCCATCAGGGGTAAGGGTATTCATTCATACACCCACTCAAACACCTCAAATCAGCAAATCCAGTATCTGCATCATCAGTCAGTTTCAGCAATCTTCATTCTGAAACATGCATACAGCTTGGTACATCAATACAGCCTGTCAATACCTGTACAGGTTGGATTCACCCAATACAGTTTCAATACACCAGTATGGAACTGTATGATCACTCAAATACACCACACCTCTTGTACAGGTTCTGTACAGCTGTACAGGACCTGTATTGGCCAGACTCAATTCAATCATCAATTATTCTCATGAAAATTCTTCCTCTGGATCAGGGCTGGTGATTCTCACATATACCAGCCCCTCTTTCTCCCCCCTGGGGACTTTTCCCCAGTTAATTAATTTAGTTTATTTATTATTTTATAATTATTCTTATCCTTATTTTTGGGTATTATAATTATTTAATCTTAAGTTAGTCTTTGCATTTCTCTCTTCGCCTGTACAGTATGAGTTGGGTGGCCATATCCTTATTAACCCTTCTCTTTCCATTCTGACAGGTTGAAACAGTGGACTTGGACTTGTTTGTGGTTGGCTCTTCTATTCTTGTACTCTTATCTTTGTTGTTGCTTTTTCTTATATTTATTCTTTAGCAATTTATCCTTAACACTCTTTAGTGTGTCTCATCTTTTCTTATCTTTGAGCCCTCCATAAGTGAGTCCCAGTTTACTGAGTGCCAGGCCCTCTTCACTTCGAAGAGCCCCTGTGACATTAAATTAATTAACTCATATTTGATTCTTTCTTTTCATTCATTTATATTCATTTCCTCTCATTCATCAATTATGACCTTTTCATGATTTTATGATTTTTTATGATTTTCTATGAAATTTTCTCTCTCATCAATTTTCATCTCATTCTTTTCATTCTTATGAAAATTGATTCTTTTTCCTTTCTTAATCATTGCTGACCATTTCATCACTTCATTTTATTTTTATCAATCAAATTTTTTCTGTGTTTTTATTCAGGTCTTATTCAGGAATTATTGATTGGTTTAATTGATTGGATTACTCATTGGGATTCATTTGGGTTATTGATTCAGGATTTATTGGATTTATTGACTTTGAACTCTCAAGATATTGATTGATCCTCAAGAATTGATTTTGATTATTGATTTGATTTGACTCATCAAGATATTGAATTGATTTCTGAAGATTTTGAACTGATTGATTGATTCCTCAAGACTTGATTTCATATTGAAGACACTCATTGATTGATTATTGATTGAATATTGATTGATTATTGATTTCCTCAAGATTATTGATATTTGATTGAATTGATTGTTGATTGATTGAATTTATTTGACTGTTGATGGAATTTGATTCCTCAAGATTTGAATTGATTCCTCAAGATTCATCAAGATTTTATTGTGATTGATTTGGCCAAGCCTGATTATTCTTCTTAATACCATCAAGTTATTTTAATTCTTTTCATAATGCCAGTCCAGCATAGCCCCCCAGCAAAGAATACTAGATCCCAGAAAATTCCAGCTGTTCTCACTCCTACAGCAAGGGCTCCTCTTGACCGCACACCATCAGTTCATCAACTGAGTGCAAATTTGGACAGAGGACCACCAATGGAAGGAGCAGCACCCTCAAGAAGAGGTGGAATGAAATCTAGAAGATCAAGATCCTTTTCTGGACTTTTGGGTGGCTACCCTGGCATGTCTGAATGTGCAAGAGCAAGATTAGGGGAAGTTGAAGATGAAGAGGGGGAAGAGTCTGTGGAAGAGGAAGATTCTGGGGAAACTGAAGTGGCAGATGCCTTGGCAAATGCTCCAGAGGTGCCTCAGGGTTCTAATCTAGCCCTTTCTAGTCAACCTCTTGTCTCTCAAACTGATCCAAGTCTCCTCAAGATGATGGAGCAGATGACTCAATTCATGGGACAACTCACTCAAGCAGTTGCCCCCAGGGAAAATTCCAAAGCCCCTGCTTTCAAGACTCCATCCATGAAGGCACCTGATTATTTTGATGGTACTCAAGCTCATAAGTTGAGAGGATTTATCCAATCCTGTCAACTAATTTTCCATAATGATCCAGCAAACTTCTTCTCTGACAGGAAGAAGGTTTTGTACTCAACTTCTTTTCTTACTGGTAGAGCTGGCAAATGGATTGAACCTTACCTCTCAAATATTTCCAATGAATACCCTTCCTACCTCCTCAATAATTGGCCATTATTTGAATCTCAATTATTCACTCTGTTTGGTGACACCAATGAAGTCAGGAAAGCTGAACAAGAGTTGGACAATTTGAGGATGAAGGAAAGTGGTCATGTTTCCTTGTACATAGCAGATTTCAGAAGCTTAATGTCAAGAATTGGAGATTGGGGGGAAAGAGCTTACATTCATGTGTATAGAAGAGGCTTGGCATCAAGATTGTTGGACCAATTGGCTTCTCACCCTGGAACTTTTGACACTCTTCAAGAACTTATGGATGTCACTTTAGAATTAGACACAAGATATCATGAGAGGCAAAAGGAAAAGGGCAGTCATCAAGAGAAGAAGCCTCCAATCATTGGATCCAATTTCTCCAAGCCTCCTCAAAGTTCATCATCCAAGAAGCCTTATCACAATAAGAATAAGAAGGGGAAGAATTTTCAAATGTCCAAAGACAAGCCTCATGCTGCTCTCCTCAATAAGGACAACAAATTAATTGGTTCTGAAAAGGAGAGGAGGATTAAAGAAGGCTTGTGCAATTATTGTGGTGGAAAGCACCCATTTGAAAAATGCTTCAAGAGGCCTGAGAATAGGCAAGGATCATCAGAAGGCTTCCCTAGCAAGCAGGGAAAAGCCTGAGTGGGAATCATGATGTGTTCAATGGTTCTCACTTATTTCCTTCAAGAGCACAATTGTGCACTCTGAATACTAGTGTCAAGAAATCTTTAAAATTTCTTATTTTTTCTTCAATCTCTGATATTTTTTATAGTATTCTCATTGATTCTGGTGCTACAAACTCCTTTATTGCAAAGAATTTTGTTCTCAAGTACTCATTGACCATTTCAGAGCTCCCTGAAAAGATTCCTCTTTTCATTCTGGATTCTAATGAATCCACTTCCCTGTTCATCACCCATTATACCAAGTGGGTTGTTGATTTACCTTCCTTCCCAAGCTTTGAATGGGATTTCTTTATCATAGATTCACCCAAGGGAGAAGACCTAATATTGGGCTATGATTTTCTTTACCATTTTAATCCCATTATTGATTGGAAAAATGGATTGATCACCTATTATTCTAGTCATAAGGATTCTAGTGGTATTATTCCTTCTACTAGTAATGACTTAGCCACTGCTGTCAACAATGTTGCTCTGGCTGGTGAACTTAAGACACCTTCCATCCCTTCTTCTGTCCATATCCCTTCCATAATTCCCTCTCAGTCATTACTTCCATCAAGAGATGAAGTCTTCAAAGAGATAAAGGATGTTGGAGAAGATGTTGCCATATCTTCACTTCATCTCTTCCAAGGGGATATGGACCTTCCTCCCTTATCTTTTCATGCATCCCTGGAGGAGCAGTGGGATGAGGAGGAAGAGCCAGAAGAAATTGAAACTGTGCTGAAGGTTGTTCCTCCTGCTTATCACCAATATTTGGATGTATTCTCCAAGGTGAAAGCAGAGAAACTTCCTCCACACCGCGCCTGTGATCACCATATCGAATTGGAGGGTCTTCTACCTCCAATTGGTGTTATCTACTCATTATCAAATCAAGAGTCAGAAACACTGCGGGCCTACATTTCAGACAATGTTGAGAAAGGTTTCATTAGACCAAGATCCTCTTCAACAGGAGCACCTGTCCTTTTTGTCAAGAAAAAGGATGGAGGTCTTCGTTTGTGTGTTGACTACCGCAAACTCAATGCTGTCACTAGGAAGAACAGATACCCTGTTCCTCCTATGAACCAGCTTCTTACCGTATTCAACGGTTCCACTATCTTCTCCAAGATAGATTTGCGTGGTGCATATAACCTTCTGAGAATCAAAGAGGGGGATGAGCACTTAACTGCCTTTAGAACCAAATATGGCAGTTATGAGTATTTGGTCATGCCATTTGGTTTGACCAATGCTCCTGCTTCTTTCCAAAATCTAGTAAATGATATCTTTGCAGATTTTTTGGATGTGTTTGTTGTGGTTTATCTAGATGATATTATGGTCTTTTCCAGTTCTGAGGAGGAACATGTCAAACATGTGGCCTCTGTCCTCCAAAGACTGAGGGACAATAATCTGTTTGCCAAAGCCTCCAAGTGTGTATTCCATGCCTCAAGTGTGGAATACTTGGGCTATGTTGTTTCAAGTGATGGCCTCAAGATGGATTCTTCAAAAGTTCAGCAAATCCTCAATTGGCCTCAGCCCAGAAAAATCAAGGCTCTTCAATCTTTTCTTGGCTTTGCCAATTTTTATCGACGTTTCATTAAAAATTATTCTACAAAAATCACTTCTCTCACTTCCCTCCTTAAAAAAGATTCTCCTTTCATCTTCAATGAGGAAGCTCTTAGTCAGTTTCAAGCACTCAAAGAAGCTTTCACCTCTGCTCCTATCTTATCTCACTTTAATCCTTCTCTACCTACTATAGTAGAGACTGATGCCTCTGATTATGCTATGGGCGCCGTACTGAGCCAGGTGAAAGACTCAGGAAAGCACCCCGTTGCATTTGATAGTCGCAAGCTCTTACCAGCTGA
Organism: Austropuccinia psidii; assembly: GCA_023105745.1. Classification (NCBI taxonomy): domain Eukaryota; kingdom Fungi; phylum Basidiomycota; class Pucciniomycetes; order Pucciniales; family Sphaerophragmiaceae; genus Austropuccinia; species Austropuccinia psidii. The sequence continues at coordinate 21,926,226 of JALGQZ010000016.1, forward strand.
ACTCAACTATGAAATTCATGACAAGGAACTCCTTGGCATAGTTTGGGCTCTCAAGCGCTGGAGAGCATTTCTTCTTTCTCTCTCCAATCCTTTTGAGGTCTTGACAGACCACTCTTCCTTGCAATATTTCATGTCTTCCAAAGTTCTTACTCGTCGTCAGGCCCGTTGGGCCAAATTTCTCTCAGAATTTCATTTCACTATCACTTACCGCCCAGGCAGGCTGGCCACTTTACCAGATGCCTTGTCACGTCGGGACGACGTGTACCCAGAGAGGAGGGTGGACTTCATCAGCAAGAATCCTCAGAATTTTCATCAAGTACTTAAGCAAGATGGAATTCAAGAGTCAAGATTCTTCTCAATCAAAGTGGAAATTTTCTCAGATTTAGTTGACAAGATTCAAAAAGAAGTATGGCAAGACAAAGACTACAAAGAAATACTCAAGCAACTAGCAAGAGGTGAATCAGTTCCAGATTATTCTCTTGAACCTCAAGCCAAGTTATTATTATTCAAAGATAGAGTGGTAATCCCAAGAAATGAAGAACTTCAACTCAATATTCTTCAAAAGCGTCATGACTCACCATTGGCTGGCCATCCTGGCCAGGAGAAGACCCTCAATCTCATCAAGAGGGATTTTTATTGGCCTGGCATGAATCAATTCATCAAGGACTATGTGTCCTCATGTCAGAAATGTTCAAGAAACAAGAACATTCATCACAAGAAGTTTGGATTACTCAAGCCTCTTTCAATTCCGTCTGGTCCTTGGAATTCATTATCAATGGACTTTATCACTCAATTGCCACTGTCCAACAACTTTGATTCAATTTTAGTAGTTGTGGACAGATTCTCAAAAATGGCAATCTTCATTCCAACTTATGGCACAATCACTGCTCTGGATTTAGCTCAAATATTCATTAGTCATGTATTTTCCAAGCATGGACTCCCAGTCAGTATTGTCAGTGATAGAGGATCCTTATTTGTTTCATCATTCTGGACTCAATTGTGTCAGCAGCTCAAGATATCAAGAAATCTTTCAACTGCCTTTCACCCTGAAACAGATGGACAGACAGAGAGGGTAAATCAGATACTAGAACAGTACCTTTGGATGTATGTCAGCTATCATCAAGATGACTGGTACACCTGGCTCCCTCTGGCTGAATTTGCCTATAATAATGCAGAACATTCATCAACCAAGCAATCACCCTTTTTCACCATTTATGGAAGAAATCCCAGCTTTGACTCAATCCATATTTCTCAAGACTCACCTGCTGGAAAGTTATCAACAAAACTCCAATCAGTACAGCAAGTTGTCAAAGAAGAATTAGAGTCAGCAATAAGGAGATTCAAGAAGTATACAGATAGAAATAGGGCAATTCCACCTGATTTCCAACCTGGGGACAAAGTATGGCTAGCTTCCAAGAACATCAAGACAACAAGACCCACCAAGAAATTATCAGAAAGATGGTTGGGACCCTTTGAAGTTCTTAAGAAGATTGTCAGCCATGCATATCACCTCAAGTTTCCTCAGCAATGGAAGACAGTTAACCCTGTATTCCATGTGTCCCTATTAGAACCAGTCAAGCATTCAACTATCCCAAATCGTCATCAATTGCCGCCACCACCAGTTTTAGTGGAAGAGCAAGAAGAATGGGAAGTGGCTCAGGTTCTGGACTCAAAACTCAAAAGAGGTAAATTATGGTATCTTGTAGAGTGGAAAGGATTCAGTGAAGACCCAGAAAGAACCACTTGGGAGCCAGCTTCCAACCTTACCAACTCACCAGACCTTGTCAAGGATTTCCACTCATTGTATCCAGACAAGCCTGGTCCAAATACCTCAAGAGTCTGATTTTATGGTGCTTGGTGGGGAGAAGAACTTATGAAGGTAAGTTCCTCTCCTGGAATGCACCTTTAAGGGGGTATTCTACCCATATGTTGTTGTAAGCATCACCTTGGCCACTTTGTGAGCACTTGTCAATTCTTTGGACAGGTTCAGGAAGCATACAACACCAATACCCTCCATTTGGACCTTATCAAGATATGGCCAAATGTTTTCTTTCTTTCTTTATTATCATTTCATTTTATGCCAATCATCATAATTCAAGACATTCATTACTTCAAGTCATTTACGGCAATTCATTTCAGTAGTCATTTATGGCAAATCATTTCAGAAGGCATTTATGGCAATTTATTTCAGTCTTATGGTGCTTGGTGGGGAGTGGAAGTTATGAAAGTAAGTTCCATCTCCTGGTATGCATCCCTGAGGGTTCTACTTCTTGTAAAACATCACCTTGGCCACTCTGTGAGCATCAAATGCTTGGTTTTCATTTTTCAGACACTTTTTGGCCAGAATCAAGCAACTCACCACAAGAAGGACCAACCATCAGGATTTTCCTTTATTTCTTTCTTTACTCTCATTTTCTCTTATTTATTTTTATTTTTATTTCTTTCCTTTCTTTACTCGTATAATTTGTTTTTATTTCTTTAAAGCAGCAGCATCCCCTCCCCAAATCACGTATTGGGAGGTTCTTTTATTATTTTAATCATTTTATCTTATCTCATTTATTAGTTATTATAAGAGCATGAATAGGAGTCAAACCAACCGTAAACAGGAACAAGACACTGGATTTCACTCCACCCAAATCGTCAAGTCCACGTCAAATCAAAAAAGTTTTGACCTCAAGGGAATTGGGCCGCAAGTCATTCATGGCCCCCCTCAAAACCTCTCAAACTCAAGGTCCAAGCCCCCTTTGGGGGCTGGAGTCAGCATGGGGGGCCTCCCCTGCAAGTTTGGGGGAGGCCAAGTTTTGGTGGTCCTGGACCCCACCAATGGGTCCAGGCCATAAAGGTGATATTTGTGATTTTGGGCCATTTTAGGTCCCATGACCCCCTTGGGTCACCAGCAAATTTGGGCCCAAGGGGTCCATTTTGGTCCTGGGGGCTTCCAATAACCCCCATGGACTGCGGACCGCGGACCGTAGGACCCCAAAGACTCAAAAAGGCCAAAAAGGCCAGAAAATTCCCAACAACCACAATTTGGCCAAAAATGGCCATGACCCAAAATCACCTCAAAAACACCAAGGACCCAAGAAAAGGCCAAAAAAGGCCATGAACCACATTTCACCCCAAAGACACCAAGGATCCAAAAGAGGCCAAAATGGCCATAAATTCAAGGATCCTCAAGATCCTCCATAGAGAAGGCACCAGCCCAAAATCACTATAAAGGGCTGGTTGAGGCATTTTGAAGGCCATTGGGGACAAGACCCCTGAATTCTGTCATCATCATTTCATTTGATTGGGCTGACCAGATGAGTACACTTCATATACTCATCTGGCACCATTTTTTGAGCACAAGAGCTCAGTGGCCATAAGTTCGGCATACAACCCAAGGCCACGCCCCAAGGACATCAGTTGTTTCAATCAGAAGAAAGAACAGTTCGAAGTGGGGTATTTACTCAAAGTTGAAGAAGGGGGGAATAAATTTAATTGACAGAGAAGAGATGGAGAAGGATTTCGAGATAATGGCCAAAAGAAAACTTTTCAAAGAATTGTGTGGGGTAGTGAGATGCCACTCAACAGTGGCAGGGTATTATGGTGTTCAGGAGCCCACCAGTTTCAAGAGGGGGATACTGTAACAACCATCCATCAGGGGTAAGGGTATTCATTCATACACCCACTCAAACACCTCAAATCAGCAAATCCAGTATCTGCATCAGCAGTCAGTTTCAGCAATCTTCATTCTGAAACATGCATACAGCTTGGTACATCAATACAGCCTGTCAATACCTGTACAGGTTGGATTCACCCAATACAGTTTCAATACACCAGTATGGAACTGTATGATCACTCAAATACACCACACCTCTTGTACAGGTTCTGTACAGCTGTACAGGACCTGTATTGGCCAGACTCAATTCAATCATCAATTATTCTCATGAAAATTCTTCCTCTGGATCAGGGCTGGTGATTCTCACATATACCAGCCCCTCTTTCTCCCCCCTGGGGACTTTTCCCCAGTTAATTAATTTAGTTTATTTATTATTTTATAATTATTCTTATCCTTATTTTTGGGTATTATAATTATTTAATCTTAAGTTAGTCTTTGCATTTCTCTCTTTGCCTGTACAGTATGAGTTGGGTGGCCATATCCTTATTAACCCTTCTCTTTCCATTCTGACAGGTTGAAACAGTGGACTTGGACTTGTTTGTGGTTGGCTCTTCTATTCTTTTACTCTTATCTTTGTTGTTGCTTTTTCTTATATTTATTCTTTAGCAATTTATCCTTAACACTCTTTAGTGTGTCTCATCTTATCTTATCTTTGAGCCCTCCATAAGTGAGTCCCAGTTTACTGAGTGCCAGGCCCTCTTCACTTCGAAGAGCCCCTGTGACAGTAAATCAACAACCCACTTGGTATAATGGGTGATGAACAGGGAAGTGGATTCACTGGAATCCAGAATGAAAAGAGGAATCTTTTCAGGGAGCTCTGACATGGTCAATGAGTACTTGAGGACAAAATTCTTTGCAATAAAGGAGTTTGTAGCACCAGAATCAATGAGAATACTATAAAAAATACCAGAGATTGAAGAAAAAATAAGAAATTTTAAAAATTTCTTGACACTAGTATTCAGAGTGCACAATTGTGCTCTTGAAGGAAATAAGTGAGAACCATTGAACACATCATGATTCCCACTCAGGCTTTTCCCTGCTTTCTAGGGAAGCCTTTTGATGACCCTTGCCTATTTTCAGGCCTCTTGAAGCATTTTTCAAATGGGTGCTTTCCACCACAATAATTGCACAAGCCTTCTTGAATCCTCCTCTCCTTTTCAGAACCAATTAATTTGTTGTCCTTATTGAGGAGAGCAGCATGAGGCTTGTCTTTGGACACTTGAAAATTCTTCCCCTTCTTATTCTTCTTGTGATAAGGCTTCTGTGATGATGAGTTTTGAGAAGGCTTGGAGGAGTTGGATCCACTGATTGGAGGCTTCTTCTCTTGATGAATGCCCTTTTCCTTCTGCTTCTCATGGTACCTGGTATCTAATTCCAAGGTGATATCCATGAGTTCTTGAATACTATCAAAAGTTCCAGGGTGAGAAGCCAATTGGTCCAACAATCTTGATGCCAAACCTCTTCTATACACATGAATATAGGCCCTTTCCCCCCAGTCTCCAATTCTTGACATTAAACTTCTGAAATTAGCTATGTACAAGGAAACGTGACCACTTTCCCTCATCCTCAAATTGTCCAACTCTTGTTCAGCTTTTCTGACTTCATTGGGATCACCAAACAGAGTGAATAACTGGGTTTCAAACAACTGCCAGTTATTGAGGAGATAGGAAGGGTCTTCATTGGAGATATTTTAGAGGTAAGGTTCAATCCATTTGCCAGCTCTACCAGTAAGAAAGGAAGTTGAGTAAAGCACCTTCTTCCTATCAGAGAAGAAGTTTGCTGGGTCATTATGAAAGATTAATTGACAGGATTGAATGAATCCTCTCAATTTATGAGCTTTAGTACCATCAAAAGAATCAGGTGCCTTCATTGATGGAGTCTTGAATGCAGGGACTTTTGAAGTGTCCCTTGGGGCAACTGCTTGAGTGATTTGTCCCATAAACTGAGTCATTTGCTCCATCATCTTGAGGAAATTTGGTTCAGCTTGAGAGACAGAAGGTTGATTAGAACGGGCTATATTTGGAGCCTCAGGAGCTTCAGGAGCACCTGCCAAGGCAGCTGCCACTTCAGTCTCCTCAGATTCTTCCTCTTCCACAGACTCCTCCCCCTCCTCATCTTCAGCTTCCCCAAATCTACTTCTAGGCCCTTGAGAAACACCAGGATAACCACCCAATAGTCCAGAGAATGATCTTGATCTTCTAGACTTCACACCTCCTCTTCTGGAGGGTGCTGCTCCTTCCATTGGTGGTCCTCTGTCCAAACTTGCACTCAGTTGATGAACTGATGGTGTGCGGTCAAGAGGAGCCCTTGGTGTAGGAGTGAGAACAGCTTGATGTCTCTGGGATCTTGTATTCTTGGCTGGTGGGCTATGCTGAACTGGCATTATTAAAGAAGAATGAATAAAAACTTGATGATACTTTGAATAAATTAAGGCTTGACCAAATCAAATTAAATGAGAATCTTGATGATCTTGAGAAATTAATCAATAGTCTTGAAGTGAATCAATATGAATAAATCTTGAAGAGTGAAGATGACAAAGTCAAATTCTTATGAATAATCAAATTCAATCAATAAGTCAAATCAAGTCAATCAAAATCAAATCAATTAAGTCTTGAGGAATTCAATCAATATCTTCAAAAATCAATTCAATTTTCTTGAGGAATCAAATTCAAATCAATCAATTAAATCAAATCTTGAGGATAAATCAGGTATCTTGAAGAATCAAATGAAGTCAATCAAATCAAATCAAATCAATCAAAGTCAATTCAAAATCTTGAGGTGAAATCAATGTCTTGAGGAATCAATCAATAAATTTGAGAAATTTCAAAACCAAAATCACTGAATACCCCAAATCAATAAAATCCCTGAATGATAAATCAATTAACCCAAATAATTCCACTCAAATAACCTGATAAAAACCTGAATTCAGACAAAAGAGAAATGAGAATGATAAAAAATAAAGTGAAATGGTCAGCAGAATTTTTGAAATGAGAAAGAGAATCAATTTTCATTTGAATAAAATGAACGAGATGAAAATTGATAAGAGAGAAAAATCATAAAAATCATAAAAAATCATAAAATCATGAAAAAATCATAATTAAAGAATGAGATAAATGAATAAAATGAGTGAAAGGAAAAGAAGCAATTATGAGTTAATTAAAATAATGTCACAGGGGCTCTTCTAAATGAATAGGGCCTGGTACTCAGTGAACAGACTTACTTAAGGAGGGCTCAAAATACTCAAGAACAGGATAGACAGAATGCAAGGATAAATTCCTGATAAAAGAATAAGAGTACTAAGAAAAAGAAATAACAATAAGTAATAAATAGAGAGCCAACCACTAAGTAATCCTGAGTCACTGTTTCAACCTGTTCAGAAAAGAGAAAAGGAATTAATAAGGATATTGCCACCAGGACTCTACTGAACAGGTGAGGGAAGGCTAAGACTAACTTAATAAGTAATAAGATAATATTCCAAAAGTGAGAATAAAATAATATTAAATAATAAATCAACTATTTTAATTAACTGGGGGAAAAACCCCCAGGTGGGTGAAGAGGGGCTGGTATATGTGAGAAATGCCAGCCTTGGAGTTTGAGTGTTGAGATACTTGCCTGTATGCTGGAAGAAGTTGGATGTGGGATTGAATCCTGTATTGGTGAATCCAATACAGGTGATACAGTCAATACAGGTATTTGCGCCTGTATTGATGACAGGCCTGTATTTGGTGAATCCTGTATTTGAGTCTTGCCTGTATGGAACTGTATTGAGGTATGAAAACTGTATTGGGTGAATTGTTGAATGAAATCCCCTTGCTGATTGGGTTTTGAAGGGTATCCATGATATAATGATTTGCTGATGATGATTGGAAATGCCCCTGCCTCCTTGGCTGTGACAGACAAGCCTTACCAAACACCAATATTGAGCCAACTGAATTGAACCTTTATGGCCTGCATATGTGGCATGAATTCCTTCCAAAAATTCTTTTTCTAAATTCAATTTCTTTCCAATTTCCTACTTGAATCCAATCTATCTCCCATGTCAAATTCCAAATGGAACACTCACTGTCAGGTGCAGCCATTTCCCCATGATATATATATATATATATAAGGTTTTTTTTACATCAACAAAAAAACTTGTTAATCACAGGATTTAGCATAAACAACCCAGACAGATTATGTATAGCCATTTGACTTTATCTACAACCCCTGCACATACATTCTGGTTGTTAGTAAAGAAATTTAAGTAATTGATTGGATACATTGTCATTGTAATAAACAAAATGAACCAAAATGATTTTTATGCAATCATACCAACTTTTCGCAATAAGATCCCACATGACTGTGGAGATCAAGTTTTTGAAAATGAATATTAAGAAATAAATTAAAGGAAAAACATTTAAAGCCTACATAAAATCGAACCATTGAAATATTTAGGCTTTTCAAATCTCTTCAAGTACTTGATGTTATATTTTTTTTCCTTTTTTTGATACATTCAATGATAATGATATATATTTATATGTATAGTAATTAAACACACATCAACATAAAACAAATATGAAAACAAATTAAATCGATCCTCCCTCATCTTTTTTTTATTGTTTTTTACTTTTTGAGTGATTAAAAACCAGGTAGATTTTTTCTAATAGTATGAAATAAATAAACAGCAAACCAATAGTTGTTTCTTCTTTTTTTTAAAAAAAAATAATAAAACAAAACTACTTCCTCTTTCTCCGAACAATCATCGCCTTCTTTTGAAGCATTTGATTTTTCAATGATTCTGAAATCCCCAAATTATTCGATTCTTAATTTTTTCTAATTCGTTTTCTAATCCCATACTTTCTTCTAATAGTTCTTGAATTTCTTCCAAGCTCGAAATCCTTAATTTTCCACTTTTAAATCTTTCTAACCTTTCACAAACAAATTCATAATGTTTTTTCAATCTATGAAACAATATTCGATTTTTCTTGTAATTGACCATCGCCTTGCTATCTTCTGCGATTTCTTCGCCTTCACCGGTCTCGACTATTGTTTTCTTTTTGATTGGTATTGCTTTATTATGATTTAATTTTTTAGAAATTGAATTGGTTGTGGTTGTTGATACGATTTCTGATGTGGTACTATTAGTGAGGATTGGGTTTGAATTGGGTTGAGTTTGTTTATTCAATCGCTCATCCACGAGTGATTTTATTTTGGTAGATTTCATAACTACATCATCTACTTCTTCTCCTTCTTCAACTTCTGAACTAGTATAATCAATTGGGGCTTTTGCCTTCTTTTTCTTCTTGACCTTCTTAATTAATCCATTTGGATGTGCCCCATCCTTTTCGCCATTAATCGTTGCCTCGGCCGGTCTGGCCACCTTTCTAATTGTTGGAAGACTAGAGCCCATCTCATCGGATCGAAACCTCTTGGGTTGTGTTGATGGCTCAGTTTCCAAGCTTCTCTTTGAGCTTAAAGTTCTTTCTCCGGTTGTTGCAACAGCCACCTTTCTGACGGTTATTGAAGGCTTTTTAATATCTTCATCTGTTGCGACAAATGTAGACGTTGGAGGAGGAAGTGAATTTGATGGTGGCTTTAATGGTTTTCGTTCGACCGCATCGCGTTTTAAAGTCTTCTTTGGTCTAGATGGCGCGATTGTATCATTGGAAGCAAGTGTCTCCGAAGATCTCTTTTTTGATGGACTAGTTGACTCGACTCGAATACCTGCATTATCCTGTGAGTTTTCGATAGCTCTGACTGTTGTTGGTTTTGTAGGAACTGCTGATAATTTTTTCGATGGCGCATGTTGAGTTGAAGGTAATTTATGATTTATTTGTGGGGCCGTTCGAGTAGTTGATTGAAGGTTTGAATCTGGTTTGGATTGCGCTGTTCTTGAATGAGATTTTGAAGTCTGTAAATGTTCATTACGCTTTGAGGATGGTATAATGCTAGTTTGGATGGTTTTCGAGTTGGATTTTGGGTTTAGAGGAGGTAAAGGTTCGGGGATAGGATGATCGGTATCACCTTCCTCAGAAAGGGATGAAAGGCCTGGACTGGTGCTAAGTTTGGTAGCACTTTGAGGTTCAGATGGGGGAGCCGATTTGAGATGATTAGAGTCAGGAGGACTGAGATGAGGTTGTACTTTAAGGTTCCGTTTACTTGAACTAGATCTTTTAAAGTTTGATGTAGGAGCATGGAGTGAATCTGATTTGATGCCAGCAGATTGATCCAAACCAGATCTCATGAGAGGAGTTGAAGGATTTGATAAAAGTAGATGATTTTGCTCTGAGGCTAATTGTTTACCGGATTGAGAACCAGGGAGAGCCCTTCTAGGAGGGATGGGGGGGTTATTGATGATTGAACTGTGAGATTGATTTAGACTTGAATTTTGAGATGAGGTTGAATTGAGATTTGATTTAGATGAGGAGGATAGAAGCCCATTATTCTTTAAGATTTTAGTGGAAGGTTGTTGTTTACTAATAGCTACGAAATGATTAAAAAGAGACGATTTAATGAGGGAAAATAAGAATCAGGAAAATGAATTAGATTAAAAGAAGATGAGGAGTTCAATTTACCTTTGGATTTTGTAGAACGAGTTTTTCTGATAGGAGGGCTGACTGAAGGGGGTACATCATCAAGGACGATTAATTTTTTTTCTTTCTTTTTTCTATCTTCTTCTAATCGTTTTTCTTTTAATCTCTGACCAGCTAATTTTTCTTTTTCTCTTTGAGATGAATCAGGTGGAGTTGGATATGATGATTTTTTGTTTTGATAAGATGAAGATGATGCTGAATTGAGATTAGATTGTAAAGGATTTTTTGGTTGATGAGTTGAATTGAGTTTATTTGTTGAATTAGATGAATGAGATTGTAAATCATAAATGTTTGAACCGATTGGAATTCGAAATAGAGCGGTTAAAGGAGAACCAGAAGGATTTGCGGTAGAATTATTAATTGAGGTAGTAGTTGATGAGGATGAAGATGAATTAGATGAAGAATGAGAGTAAATTTCTTCAGGTCTATTTGTCCTTGGTTGACCTGAATTAGGTTGATTGAGTGGCAAAGAATGATTGGAATTAAGATGAAGTTTCTAGATTCCGACGATTGATCAGTAAATTAGAAAGAAGGGTTCATCAAGACCACGCCTGTTTTTGCTTACGCCTTTTCCATTTGGATCGAATTCGATTCTAAGACCGCCTTCCTCGCCCTCTTCGACTTCTGAGTCAAGCTTTAACAATTCATTGAACTGATCCAAGGACAAAGTTAATTTGAAGACTAAAGGATTAGCTTGACCGCAATTGGAATTCGATGACGATAAGCTTGGGATCGATGGAATCGGAGGCAAGGGCAAGTTCAAGAAGTGAGGCAACGAGCTTGATTTTAAGTTATTGGACATTGTGAAAGAACCTGAGATGTGGAAATCAGAAAATTCACGAAAATTTCATCAAAATTTTAAATTTTAGAATTTTGGAATTCTGCAATTTTTGGAATTTTGGAATTTTGGAATTTTGCGATTTTTGGAAATTTCAAAAATCCCAAAAATCGAAATTGATAAAATTTAAAATGAGATTCGAGTCAAATTGGAGTCTCGACACCGCGGAGCGACCTGCTCATCGACTGAGTCCTGAGTTGGCCCACCTGGCTAAAAGACCTCGATCCAGTCCATGCGCAGAAAAAAATGAGTACCTGGCCACAGCAAACGCCTCTTCAAATCTCAGCCGAAACATTTTGGGCCATTTAAGCCCTTGACAACTGCCTAAGCTGAAAATCTTGATGAAAGGGAGTCCTGGCTTTTGAAGACAAAATGTATCTCACAAAAAGGAACCTACAAATGAAATAAAAAAGTTTCTATTGATGAGACAGAATATTCATTTCTTGCAGAATAAGATAGCATTACATTGTAAAATTATTGATTTATACACCATTTAGATCCCCTAGATTAAATTCTTAACTAATCTCAGATATCTGCATGAAGCTTTACAAACCTTTTCATATCACTAAACCAAGACAAGAAAGAAAATTATACCTTTTCTGCATCCAAACACAAAATCCATACAATTGTTCAGAAAATATTAGTAAATCAGATTGATTATTATTGTCATTTCTATTTAGATTTTTTTTCATTGAAAAAAATAATTACTTTTGTAATTATTTCATTAAAGTAAAATTCAATCATAAACTGCATAACTAACTTTATTTTGAATAATTGATGGAATTTTAAAATCAAAGAATAAAATAAAATAGAATAAAATGAAATTGAAAGTAATAAAAATTCAATGAGAGTGTCTCTGAGACAATACATGAAAGCTTACCATTTTTATATATATTTACTATGACTTTCCTTATTTTGAAGAATAATAATAAGAAAAGAATTTTTTTAAAATAATCTCCAGAATAATATTTTCATTTATTATATAAGAGAATGATAAAGATTTTATTAAGATAGTTCATGTATTTGGATTATAATTTTTGTTACCAAAAAACAATTACTATGTGAAATTTAGGTACTTATACTCAAATATAAACAAAATAATATTTGTCAGCCTGTGACTTGAAACCAGAGCACAAGCATGAAAGCCAAATACCATAAACCAATGGTGAAGCCAAGATACCACCAAAACATGGAGCTGAGCCAAATCAGCTCAAAAGGTATCAAAAGAAATAGGAAACCCACCACTTTCCAAATAAAAAAGTCCCACAATCATAGGAAAAGTAATAACAAAGTTATTCCTGCTCAAAGTTGTTACTGAGCATAAACCTTATTTTTCACCTCTCATCTGAAGTCCAGAGGAAGATACTTAACCCCACTAAATGGGTATTCAAATTGAGGCTCTAGGTCAGGGCTATCCAATGGTACTAGAAAAACTGAGCTAGCATTGAAATTACAGGAGTTATGGCCAAAATAAGGTCAAATAACGGTGAACAAAATATTCACCTCTCAACTAACTGCTACAGTTTTAGTGTTAGATACCTAAAGTGGGGTCTTTTTGAAAATAGCAAAATCAGGGATATCTTATTGTGCATTTAATCTCTTCATATCTCATCTAGAACAAAATTTGTGGAGCAAATAAGCTCCATACAGATATTGAGAAAATCATATTTATAATTATAATAACAAAACTTGTACATGGCATAGCTTTGCCATATTTAATGTTACCCACACCAAATGAGGTACTATTGTGTAGATCTCATCCAGGGATACACAATAAACCAACTTTGAGCTCAATATCTCAAAAACTGACAAATTTATAGCAGATTTAAGGTTAAAATCTCACAATTGGGTCAATACACCTTCACTGTGGTATAATATCCCACAACCATGATTATGAGGTGTCAAATAGACAAAGAAGCATGTTTATACTTCAATACCTCATAGCTCATGAAATAATGGGGTCCCATACAGGTTCTTTACAGAATTCTACGTGTCATACACATCAGAATAGGGCTGTGTGGTCCCCAGATGAAAATTTTCACCCTGTATTGGTCAAAACTGCCCAGATGTGGTTTTAATACCACATCTTAGCCCAATACAGTGTATACCGGCTTTTTGGAAACCACAAGCCAGTAATCTGAAGTGAAAAACTCTCCACTTCCTCTACGTGGATGGTCTATAGGGCCATTCCATCCCATTTTAGGATAAAAGGAGGCCCTTTTCCACCATAAAGGTTTCCTCATCCTGCTCTTGAACTGTCAAAAACAGCTATACTCTTAGAAAATAATCAGGTTATACTCTAAACTTTAGTATTGTAGCTCTTGTTATAGTAACCCAGCTGGTAAGACTGCACCCAGGGCTTTCAACAGCGCTCACCACCACTATTTTAAAATAGTAAAGCCCTTACCACTTTATTTTGAACCTTTATTATCTATAATAAAACCATTTTTTAATTAATTTTACCATGTCATAGTCATAGTTAAAGTTTTAAATAGCCTTATTACACCTTCATAATAGACTCAGCCCGACAACATTGAAAGTATTATTATCAAAATAAATAATAGAATATACTTATTTGATCTCAAATCTTATACAATTAAGAGAAATAAGCTACTTTTAAAATTGAGAACGATGATTTTGGGTACTTTCACACTTTTGCAAACAGTAAATACAAATAAAAAACAATCATTATATTATAACAACTATCATGATATAATTGATAGAAGATTTTATGTAGAAATTATCTTTAAAGAAAGAAAGCTTAGTTAATTATAGATTAAACAATATACTTATACAAATTATGATTCATTAAAAGATCTATATTGATAAAAAAGGGACCTTAAGCATGACCACAGAAGCTTTTGGCCTGGTTTTTTAAATGTTGCAGTTGTTTTTTGCCAAAACCTATTGATTTATTAATAACCCACTCAAAACAAATTCACCCTAAAACTTCTTCAATCTTCACTTTTTCCTGTTAGATAGAGATATAATTCAATGCCAAAAAATTTGAATTTGAAAAAGAAATCATACTAAGCCTTCAATCACCTTAAAATTGAAATAAAGTTTTCCTTAATTTTATGGTGGATTTTTCATCAATCTCAAAAATAATATTTACTATTTAGTGTTCAATTTTGGAGGAATTTGAGCTTCTTTGAAGTCATAATTTCTCAAAGGCCCAAATTAATTGAGTTTTTTTGGTCATTTTCAAGGATATACCAATTAAAACAAGTGAATAAATGCAAGAAAAAGGCCAAGCAATTAATTTTTACAATCAACAACAAAAGAAGCTTGAAAAAATTTATCCCAGAGAAATGGTACCAAATAAAACTTCAATTATCTCAGAAACTAATGCTCAAAATAAAAATTCAACTGTTTTAAATTGGGTATAGCATGAAAAATTCAAAATATTGAAATTTTCAAAAAAAAAAATGTGGAAAATTTCATGCACTCATTTTTGATGGTGAAAAAAATTCCATTTTTCAAATGATAGAAAGAATTTCTTAAATATTAAAAAGCCTTTTTAGAAGCTATCATCAATCTTAAAAGAATCATTAAAAGAGGAGCAAGTAAATGAATTAACTCAAAATATCAGTTTTTTCAATGGCAAGTTTTTCTCAAATCAGTTCCTGTTATTTTTGATGCCCAAATGTCCAATTCAGAAAGGGGGTAATATATACATCTATAGTGAATAATGTTTTTCACCATGAGGTTGAAGGGATTTTCCCAAATGATTGGAGGTCAAAATTTCTCCAGATTTTGTATTATGAAAGATACAAATAATTTTCTTACCAGCACTACTGAGGAAAAAGACTCAGATTGGGAATCCTGAAAGAGCTACAAAATATCTCAACCAGAATTAATCCATTAATTACTAAACTCCAGAGGCTTTCTGTGATACATAGCCTTCAGAAGAAATAAATTTCTGTAAATAGTGGGGACTTCAATTTATATCAAAGATTACACAACAATATTGTTGCATATCAAGTTGAATCTAGATGGATTGAGGTATATCATTTTATATCTACTTTTATCTGTATTATTTATTTATATCTGAATAGAATTTTATTCCTTTTTAATAGGTAACGAGGAAAATTCTGAGGAAAATTCCAGGAGAGTGATTTTCCATCTAAAAATTGGAGCATTCAAAAGAAGTTGCAAGATTTGTGAGGAATATGATCCTCTGAATTATTGACTCTTACTTCACAATGGTAAACTTGGTTGGTAAATATATGAGAAGTGGAAAATACCAAAGGTTTCAGAAAAAAATTGTTATTCCTACCAATTATGTGAGCCTGTGAGGTATGTATGACATACCCATAAAGCCAAAAAATTGTTTTATACATTTTATTAAGTCAAATATTGACTTTTTAAATGGTTTTAAAAAACAAATGTGGAAAATAACTATAACTTTATTTTTGATGAACCAACTTATAATTATTATGTTGTTTTTGGATTCTACACTGAAAAAACTAGTATAGACCCATAGGGTTTATACCCAAAAAATGGCTATTTGGACTTTTATTAGAAGATTTAACAATCTCACAGTACACTTACCCAATTTAAAACAACTTGAGAAATGTTTCAAATTTTCAATTCAAACCTTATATTTAACTTTGCATAAGTTTTATACAAACTTACAAAGATTATGTTGAAACTAAGTTGTTGTGTATATTTACTGAATTGGCTAAGTATTTGCCATACAAGCTGTAAATGGTGTGTGACCTCAATTTAAATTGTGTTAAAAAAACTTTATAGATTTAAATAAATATAGGGAAAAATCCATTCAAATGGGTGGGAAAAAGTGCAAAAGGCAAAGAGGTGGCAGGGTACCCAACTTTTGGGATCTAAAAGAGCCCAAATAATGTTTTCCTACTGTATTGAAGGATTTTCAGCCTTTTTTGAACTCCAACATTAGACTTTGAATGAAAAATGAAGTTTGAACTGTTTTATCTCCCTTTTGGACAGGAATTACAAGCTTCAAAAGGATAAATCTCCATATGTATACTTGTGATAAAGGTTTTAAAAACTTTCAAAGCTTAATTAAGTTTAAATAAGCTAAATAAGTCTTTAAACCCTTATCAGAAGTTAAGCTTTAGTGTGTATTTCTATTTTTACATGGAATAAATCAATAACTTCAAGAATTCATAAAATAATTCATATCTGAATGGATTTACTTGAAATTATAACAAAGATTAAAGTTTAATAGTATCTATGTATAAGTTGAATTTCTAGTATTGTTTTTGAAGAGAATTCTTTGGTCTCTAGCCTTGAAAATAAATCTTTTAATTATTATTAAAAGAGATGAAAATTTCTTTAATAATAACTTAAAAATCTTTTTCAAAATCTTTTTGCTTGAAATTTTATTAAGACTTAAAATAATAAACATAAATGAAGTTTAAAGTTACTTTGAGTCAATAATAAAACCTGTAGCTTAAACTGTAATTATAAATTACAGATTTTTCAGTGATAAATTAGTTTTTTATGATGTATTTATCATTTTTAATGAGTAACAACCGTCCCAAAGAATCTGTTATCACAGAGTAGGTGTCTCAAAGCATAAAAAAACCATTTCATTCTTGTTTTTTTCCCATCAATCAGTACAATCAATCTTTCAAACATATTATAAAGACTTATATTATTTTAAATTTTTCTTCATTATTTCATTCTTTCTAATTTTTAATAAAAAAGAATCAAGATCTTATAATTTGATTCTATTTGTATCATCCTTGATGATTGTTTTGTTTTATAAAGTCTTTCTATAAGATAATTTGTAAAAATCCAAAAATCTTCCAGAAATACCTTAAATATTATCTTTGGTGTGTTTCAGCTTCTTTATATTATTTGAAAATTTTTTCTCACCTGTTTCAGTGTAATTTATTCAATGAATAGATTAGAAGTAAGTCTTTCATCAATCTTCTATTTTTTTAACTTATTATTTTCATAATTATTGTTACAAAGTGGTGTATAATCATTTATTCATCAATTATATCCAATATTAATTAGTACTGGTTTCTATTATTATGAGCCAAATGTAATTGTCAGTGAGATATACTGCCATTAGAATAACATATTATTAATATATATAATTATCGAAATTTTCAATAATATAATGTTTTTTATATATACCTTTCTGTTAATCTTAAATTTATTAATATTGATAACAGTTATATTTATATTTTTGGATAAAATAATTATATATTATATATTTCAATTCAAGGAGGGTCATACTACTCTTAATAATAAGTATTATTATCAAGGGTTTTATAGATAAACAATATTTTTTGGAGCCTGGCCATGATCCTAACCAATTTTTGGGACATAAATAATATCATAGACCTTATCTCACTCCATTTTGACTTCAAATTGCCATATTTAATTAAATTTCGGCATTTTTGGAACTTATTCCTTATACATAACTCTCAATATATCAATAAGATCATTCTTGTGAAAAGTAGTTTTTTGGACAATGTAATATTGGGTGATTTGGAATAAATTCCTATTTTCTAACTAGTGGAATTTCCAAATCAAAGACTGAAAATTCATTATCTGAGTAATTCTAGTATAAAGTTGATAATTATATAATTTTCACTAGGAATTTATTAATTTCATAATTATCATTTATTAGAAAAATGAAAAAAATATTAAAAATCTTTCCTTGTAAAAGTCTTTATTTTATTCTTTGATCAAAATTTCTTTGTTTTGATTTAATTTTGTCCTAAGATCACTTAAGCCATTTTTTTTTCAGGTTGAGTCAATTTTAAGATCTTTTATTATCTTATATAAGAGACTTATGACAATTATTCTGACTTTTAAATTGTAAATTCAAAGAAGAAACAGCCCTGAATCAAGTATTCAGTCCAGTTTAGCACCTAAAGGAGCCTTCACCAAAGTGAATTTTTTTGAAGAAGGTAAATATTTCAAGATTTTCATTTAAGAAGTCATCAAACAACCAAATCTTGTTGGAGCATTGCTGATTGCTCCACATGATTCCCTTTGTGGATGAAAATCATTGAAATGAGATGCACCAGGAATTCTGGGAGGAACTAAACTCTCTCCTTGGGCACATATTGGAGGCATATCCAAAGGAGGACATCACCTGGATAGTCTCAAAATTTCTTGAAAAATAAAAAATAAAAAAAAGCTTTCACAATGTTTTCATTTATTTCCTTTGTGTCTCCAATCAGAAGTGGCAGTAAATAATCCATCTAATTAGATGGATATGGACACAGAAACAGTAATTTGAAATCCAAAAGAAAGAATAAAAACCATGGAAGAAAGGAAAAAAATGGAAGTTTCCATAAATCCCACAAGTTTTTAAATGTTGATTTGCACTTTTGAGCCACTTGTTGGAAGTTCAGAGCTTGATAATACTGATGTTTCATCAATAAGATCTGAAAAACTTGCAAGTGGAAGCTGTGTGGATATACCAGCCCCAGTGCAGGAATTGGTACATGGCAGCCAAGCAAACAAAAGGGAGATTATATCCAGCCTGTGGATGGGAACCATAAATCCTTACAAGCATATAATGAGATTTTGAGTAAAGGAAAGAGCCAGGACTTCTTAAAAGGTTAGATCCCTCTGATTTTCAAAGAGCTTGTTAAAAGGATAAAGAACTGGCCAAAAGCCAAAGTGTTTTATCAAATGACCAGAAAAAGTAGTTGGCTCAAGAAAAGAGCAAGAACTCTGTGGAAGCCCCTCAAGCCTCCAAAATTAAAAAGGTTACTTCAAGAAGAGGAAAGAAAACCCAAAAGAGAACTAATAAGGGTAATTCCAAGTGAAAAAAGCCTTATCCTCAGAGCTACATAATTCTAAAGAAAGAAAGACAGCCATGAGAAATATGTTCAAAATGGAAACAATGGTGATGGAATTCAAAGCCAAAGAGGAGGAAAGTATGACTCAATCCTTTCCAAATAAATCATTTTGTAGAGCTTGTACATTATTTTAAAAATTTTCATAGAGAAATATTGGAAAATTTTAACAATTTTGAGTATGTTCAACATAAGCTGGGTAGAGATATTTTTCAAGTAAAAGAATCAAAAAAACCATTCTTGGTATATAAAATACTAATAAAGACAATATTTTGTCTTTAAAAACTATTTTTGGGAGGATATAATCCAAAGTCACACTTCTCAATCAGCCAGATGAGAATTCTATTTCTTTAATAATTAAGCAATTGAAAGAATTAAGAATAAAAGTTCAAAACTTGGAAGATTCAACTTGTAATAATATATCTCTATTCCAAAAGGAATTGGAAAAGAATTTGAAAGAAAGACTTGAATTAAAAGAAGATATTCAATTCAGTATTAATAATATATACTTGAAAAATGATTCACCAAGATAGTCTACACCAATGCAAGACAGAGATTTGTTAAACTTGAATAACAATGATTTATATCATCATACAATTTCAAGTAATAATCAAGAGGGGAAAACTTCCTTTAAATTTAAAGACATTCCAATATTAGAGGAATGGACTACCTTTGGTGGCTAGGAAGAACATAATAATATGGAATTCATGAAAAAAATTTATATTTTCAAAGAGGATTTTAACATACAATATGAATACATAAGTGCAAGATGACACTCTGTATTTACCAAATCAGCCAAGAACTTGTATTAAAAATGAGAAAAGACCATGGTAAAAATTACTGGCCTTGGAAGAAAGAAAAAATAATTTACAAATGGACTAATGACTCTTGGATATATAGAATGGAAAATTCTTATTATCAAGAGGGATAGCCCCAGGCCCTGGTTTCCTGAGAAGAAGGAAAGATTTACTGCCCTTCATCCTGACATTTTGAAACAGTGGCACGTAAAAGGATATTAAGAAAATTTGGTGCTGACCTAGAGAATTATATAAGAAGAAGATCTATTGCTCCTTTCTTTGGGGAAGATTATATCAATGCAATGGAATACATCACTACTAGAAGAAATTCTATAAAGTGGTATAACCCCCCAATAGACAATAAGACCAGCTGGAAACAAACTTCAAGAGAAAGACCAAATAAAACAGAAGACAGAGATCCTTGAACATGTCATAAATGTGAAAGTACATCTCATTTGACTAATAATTTTCCTAAGAAAACAAGAACTAATGAGATACATTGTGAGAAAACCTAAGATACCAAAGAAAGAAATGAAGCCACCTTAAAAGAAAGTGTAAGTTGTGTCTACAAAAAACTTGATCATATTACTATTAATCAAGGATACTATGAATTTTATTATGAGATATAATAAAAGAGCTTATTATAGCCACAAATGAATAATTAATTTCTTAATTATTATCTTTTGCTTGTTATAAACTACTAGTGATTATAACAGTAAGCAGTAATTGTCTACTAGAATCAATTACAAGAAGTATTAATAATGAAACTTCCTATTGAAGTAATTTAAAATTACTTTAATGTTTAACTATAATTGTTGAAGTGAACTGTTAATGGAGAAAAACCTGAATAATTACATGAAAAATCTCACTAATACTCCAAGAATAAATTGAGAAGAATTGGTAGAGTGATTTGAAAAAATATTAGTGGATTTAAAAGATAAAAATTGATTTATAGCAGTAATACAGCAATGTAACAGTTGGATACTTGTGGAAATAGTATATTTCTATGATACAATGTCTCTATTATTGATTATGAAAGAATTAAAACAAAAAATATTGAGCTAATACTTCCTTGTTGGTATTAATGATATGCTTGAATAATGACATGTTTTGGAATAAACAGCAAGAAGAGGCCACTTTTAAGTCAATGACAGCTCACAGAGGTGTGCCATAGAGAAAACTGAAAAACCAATGAGCAGAAAACCAGTAATTCTCATTGTATTTTTTATTACATCACCTGTTGTCATGTAAGATTATCCTAATTACTTAATTGGGTCATTTTGAGTGACTACCAAGTCATTTATGGTTGAGGAAGAAGCAAGTAAAAGCTGTGAATCTTCTTTATTTCAAAAGAAAACTTGTTTTCTCAAAGGTATCAACTTTATTGGAAACTTTATCAAAGGTTGTGTTTTGTGTGAATTTTTGGAGATTCAGTGTTTCATGAGTAATAATCAAAAATGGACTTGGAGTAGAATTTTTTATTTTAATTATGAAGTAATAATCATTTTTGGTTTTTATATGAATAATCCATTTCCCAATTGGTTCTGAAAGCTTCATAAGGATTAATTAAGAATTGTTTTTAAACAAATTTGTCAAGTTTTCCCTTATTTATCTGTAGAAAAGGAAATAGCACAGTAATTGCTGGCTTCAATGAGAGAAAAGCATGGATACTAGTCCAAAAAGGGCTTGAATTAATATTTTAAGGTATATAAATGGAAAATAATTAATAATTGACATGCTAAAGGAGTCAGAGCTGCTCATTACCTTTTTGTCACATCAAAATTGCAGCTTATTTTTTATTTTCTCATGATTCAAACAGACTTGAGCTTGGTAACCAGGCTCCCAAAAGGCTTTAGTATACTAATTGGTCTATTATAAGCCTTTTATGCTATATTTAGAGCTATAAAATCCTCAGAGGCCTCAGATGTTGGGTACCCTGGCTCCCTTTTATGTCTTTTGTCCCCCTTAGCTATTTTCACATCAAAAATGGTAATTTAGGCTTAAAGAATGATATCCACTATGGGTGTATCAAACCTTTATGTAAGAATAAAGTTATATTAAGTACAAGAAACATGAATAATAATATTATTAGTGCCTATTTAACATGGTATTTCTCACATTCCCATTATTTTGGTTTGAAATTGAGAAAAAAACAAATTTTTTAACTTCTTTTATGTGGTGTTGAGGTTTTTACCATATTACCATCTCATAGAGTTAATCTAAGCTTATGAGCTCTATATAGCTACTATAGGTAAATTTTTGTGTAGAATCCAAATATTTCCTTAAATTAATGAATTTGCTTTCTTACAGAATGTTATTCATCTTTTGAAGAATAAAAAATGATGAAGTTTGAATATATGCATGACTTATAAGTTGTACATAGTTCAGAATTTATTTTCATACTAATTGTGGCATATTTTGGTATGTAAAGTATGCCACAAGGCTCACAGAAAGTTATTCTGAGCCTTATGAAGGAGGAGAACTACCAGCTGAACTTGGTATAGAAAACATTAATGTTTCCTTTAAATTCACAGCAGTAAATAACAATTTGCAGCAATAAATTGAGGAATGTATGAATCTTATACATGTGCAAGATGCCAATACGCAGAAACCCAAATGTTCCAAAGGTAAAGGTTTGCATCTGTATCTTGTATCAGTAGGATTGTGATAAGAGGAAAAGAGGCCAAGATAAATCTTGACTCAGGTGCTTTTTGTACTTGTGTTGTTGAGAATTATCTTCATAAGAGTTTTACCAATTGGGAGGAAAAATTGATACCAATTGAAGGTATAGAATTCAGTAGCTCTAGTCAAAATATGAACCCTTTGGGTATCATTGAAGCGTGAAAAATACTTCCTCATACTGCAGGAAGTATTCTACTGAAAGTGGAGTTTTTTGTCATGAATAAGTGTATCTCACAACATTTCATAATTGGGAATGATTATCTTAAAATATATTGTTTTCAAGCTAATAATCACAATGACAGATACTTTACTATATGGGAAAAGACCAGACAAAGGTTTTTGTTTCCTCTAGAGAAAAAAAGAATTAAATGACATAAGTAGTGTGAAGCATGTTAATAAGGAAAGATTTGTGACTGATCATTTATGTAAGTTTTGTGTATGAAAATCATGAATGTAGTGGCAAATATCAAGAGTACTATGACTGTCTCAGGAGAAAATACAATATAATTAAATATTTAACCAAAAATAACTATAATTGTTAAGAATAATTATAAATAAAAGAGTTTAATCATTATAAAATAATTTAATAATAAAAAAACTTAATAGTTTTAAGAAATTAGAAGTATTCTGTTATTATTATAGTCACTGACAGTTATAATAATAAGAAATATAAAGGCTTGTAATGAGACAATTATCTGTGGAAACTAAGAATATTTATCAGCTTATAAATAATGAAATTATTATTTATAAAAGCAATATAACTTACACTCTTCAGAGATATATCTTATAGAAAAATTCTGTATAAAAAAACTAATACTGGATAAAAAATATATAGAATTTAGAAAAAACTTACATATAATATTTATTTAATAAAATGAGTCAAACAACAACAGCTATATTATTAATTAATGTTTATAAGTTGAAAACACGCCAAAAATCAATATTTTAAGAGATAAAAGCAACTTCTTCATGATAAAATAAGATTCAAGAGTTTTTAGGGGAATTTGTGGATTTTAGAAGATATTCAAAACAATAATTCTATAAGATAAAATATATTATTGATTATCAAAACAATAATACAAATACTATTATTTCAGTTCTGTGATTTAGAAGTTCTAAACAATAGAAGAATTCAGAATCAATTTTAAGAATAATGTTTTATATTTGATAAATATTTAGCTGTTTGAATTTATAACTGATTGATTGAGTGATGATGATGATGGACAAAATCATTGATGTAAAGGCCCTTTCTACGCCTTCATGGAAGCTCTCATGCTTTCCATTGGATATAGAGGCCGTTCTCAGGTCAAAACTGAAAAGCCATGCTTAAAAATAAGGTTCTTAGATTAAGCTAACTTATTTGTCATTCTGATTTAAAGTTACCAGTGTTATTCTTAACACCATGTAGGTTTAATCCTCTTTTGGGTTAATTATTCCAAGTTTAAATATGAAATAAGAATATTTATATCAAATTTAATCACATTAGAAACTCAAAAATAAAGCTCCAACTGAATATCTCATGAAATGGATTTTTAATTAACTTCTAAATATATCATAATTTTCTTCAAGAAGAATCAAAAAGTTAGATTTCAAGGGTAATTACCAATAAGTCCTGTGTAAAAAGGATACTTCAAATTCAATTTATACACAAATAATATTGAATTGTAATCTGTGTAAAAGCTTCAAGAAAATCCATAGAGGATTTGATTTTTGATGGATTTTTGAAATTACTGATTTTTTTCCACATAAAAATAGTGTCACAGGAGTTCTTGGGAATAGCAATAAGGGCCTTGCACTCAGTAATCAGGGAGCTAACTTGGAAGAATCCAAAGAATAAAGAAAACAGAAATCAAAGCAATGAATTTCTCTAATAGATTTTCAGGTACAAAATGAGATAGAATAAAAGAAAATAAGAAGCCAAATGGCCAAAGAGCCAACCAAGTAAGTCCTTAATCACTGTGCCAACCTGTCATAATGAAAAATGGAATTGGTAAAGAATATGACCACCAATATCCACTGATAGGAGAAGAGAGAAAAGAGAAAGGTGCTAAGTGACTGACTTGATAATATCAGTGTTCACTTACCAAAAGAGATAAGATAAATAAAGATAAAATAAAATCAAAATTTATTAATTAACTTGGGTAAAATCCCCCCAAGGTCAAAGGAGGCTGGTATATGTGAAGTGTTGAGAGCTTGACTCCTTCAGGCTGGAAGCTGATCTGTATTGATTGTCTGATGGAATGTATACCTTGCAAAATTGAGAAATGAACTAGGTTGAATGATATTTGCATGGTATATGATTGAAATACAAGTCTTGATAAATCCAGCATGTATTGAATTAATGTGGCTGCCAAGGTGGATTGATGGAGAATTGGAAATTGACAGATTGTTTTGGAACTACCTCTTGAATATCCCTTGAGAATTAACTGCCAGTATTCCCTTGGAGGAATACTGTGAATGAGAATATTTATTGATTGCTTGATGGTGTCATTGAGATTTGAGAGTGACACTTGTCCTTCAGCCTTGATGAATACTTTGGATGATGTGGTGCCTTGATGACTTTATGGAATGTTGAGATGAACCTTTGATATTGGCACAAATGAATTTCTGGGGAAAAAAGATTCCTAATTGTGTATAACAGCATTTATGTCACTTTTGGTTATTGGAGGGTGAAAGTGGTCAAAGGTCTTTTGGAAGGATTCGAGAAGGATATAAGTGAAAAATGGATTTTGGGTAGCTTCAGAGGTGAAAAAGTGGTTTTGGGTGTTTTGGCCAAATACAGCTTATAAAGATTGTAAGGTGTGGATATGAAACTTTGATTAAAAATCAAGTACTTTTCCTGTCCTCAAAATTTGTTCAAGGTAAAAATTGATTAAAAATAGTATGAAATAAGATTTTTAATAGAAAAACCACCAATTTTATTGTTTTTCAACCTTATTAGTATAAAAACATAATATAATAAAGATTTATTGTTTTACCAACAATAAACATTTATCCAAAAATACTGTACAAGAGATATTTAAGGCTACAAAAGAAATCTCTTCAAGAGCAATTTGAGTTGGAATTAATTGAGCAAAGAACTGCAGGAAATTAATATAAGAACAGAGTCTTTCAAAACATTCTTAAAGGGAACATATTCCCAAAAGTGACCAGAATGAATTTGGAAACAAAGTGACAAAGGTAACAGTGATGAACAATGCTTTAATTAGCTTATGGGGTGGTTCAGGGGTAAAAATGATTATAAGAGTTACAAACAATGATGATAGTGATTTTTTAACATGGGTAAAAGGTTTCATATGATTTACAAAGGGTGGTTTGAATATTTCATTGATTGGTTTAACAGTGTTAAGACCAATTATAAAAGGAAAAGATTTTAAGATGAAGAGAAAAGTTAGGCAAAGAAGACATTCTTTTATAGCAATAAATTCTCTTACTTCAAAAGTGAAACTTTCCCTTGTCAGTCGTGGAAAACACTCTGACAACAGAAAAGCCAACTATGGCATCATTGAACCCTGGTTTAGACCAAAAAAGGGCTGGTTTTAGCCATTTTAGACCCTCAAATCAGCCATTGCTATAGTAATACCTAGTTTTAAGCCTTCAAAGCACATTCTAGTGTGTATAAGAGAAATCAAAACCGGTTATAACTGTTTTTACAATGCTGGTTTTATCATAAGGGTAGTTTTACCCTCTTGGAAACAGTTAAAACTGCCCTGGTTGGTATCAAAACCTGATCATCAATTGAGACACAGACCCTGTGACTGAATTCCAGGCCAAAAGTGATGAACCTTTGCGTGGATTTTGACATCTCACGCCTGTCAGAAAGGGATTTGGGGGTCTGGTTCCCTCTTGGAGCCAAGATTCCTTTCCCCCCAGAATCAATCTCTCCAATTTATTTTTTCTTTAATTCCTCATCATGTATTATACTTATAGCTTACATATGCTATTAAATTGAGTTTTACAATAAACATACCGTAATAATTGACCCCTCATGTGTAAATCAAAGTCCACCTATGTAATACATGCGCACATTTTGACAATTCAATTGAAAATACTCCAATTCCTCATAACTCTCAAGCTACACAAAACACCTTGTTCTTAACACAAAAATTGATGGTTAACAACACATGTGATGTGAATTAAATAAAGGTTTTGAGGATTTTCAAATTTTTTACAGAAAATACTAAAAACTTAATTTAAGCTTATTTAGAGTTGAGTTACAGAAATTTTACCCAGCAGTCACCCCACCTTACTTTTCATGAGGAGTCCAATGGTGAAATAATTTTCATATGCTTATTTGTAGGATAAAGAGTTATAATAATTGTTATTTAAATTTTTTCTAAAAATATTTTGATTTTGGTATTTTTGTTGAAAATTCATTTTTACTTATTTTTTCAAGTAAAAATGTGTTTTCACAAATTTAAATTTCAATGTAATTTTGTTTTTAAGTTGAAATTAAATTTCCATTCTTGTGTACAAATTTATATTTATATTTTGATTTTTGTTCTTAGGATATAAGTAAATGTATTTTATTTATGATTTTATATTGTTTTATTATTTGTGGTCTTTTGGGTATCTGAACATACCTCTAAGGCTCACACAGATTTAAAAATGTATTTGCACAAAATTTAAAAAACTGGAAATTAGGCCCCAAATGGCTTGATATGTACAATTGGGACTATTTCCCATATTAAATGGGAAAATGGAATAAGATGTAAGTTGTGGATATGAAACTTTGATTAAAACTCAAACACTTTTCCTGTCCTCAAAATATGTATAAGGTAAAAATATGATTAAAAATGTCAGGAATTGAGACTTTTCAAAGAAAAAATGTCAAATTCATTTTTTTCAGCTTTTGAAGTATAAAAAAAATAATATTATCAAGATTTATTGATTTACCAACAATAAACATTTATCCCAAAATACTCTACAAAAGATATTTAAAGCTAAAAAAAAAATTCAATTGGAATTAATTGAGCAAAGGACTTCAGGTAATTAATATAAGACCAGAGTCTCCAGAAAGGATATTTAAAGAGAAAACACACCCAAAAGTGACCAGAGTGAATTTGCAAACAAAGTGACAAAGTTAACAGTGATGAAAGGTTCTTTAAGTAACCTATGGGGTGGTTTGAGGGTAAAAATGATTATGATTATGTTTTCATGTTGTCAAAAGGTTGGTTCTTTCTTTTATAGCCACCAATTTTCTTGATAAAAAACTAAATTTTACTCTTGTCAGTTGTGAAAAACACTCTGAAAACAGAAAATAAAATTATGGACTTGTTGAACCTTGGTTTAGACCAAAAAAGCACCGGTTTTAGCCATTTTAGACCCTTAAATCAGCCATTGCTATAGTAATACCTGGTTTAAGCATCCAAAACATGTAAGAATATGTGTAAGAGACATCAAAAACAGTTAAAACGGTTTTTGCTATGATTGTTTTATATTAAGGGTAGTTTTACTCTCTTGGCAACAGCTAAAACTCCCCTGGTTGGTATACAAACCTCATCATCAATTGAGACATGGACCCTGTGACTTAATTCTAGGCCAAAAGTGATAAACGTTTGCATGGAGTTTGACATCTCATTCCTGCAGTAAGGAATTTGGGGGTCTGGCTCCCCCTTAGAGCCTAGATTCATTTTCCCCCCAGAATCAATCTTTTCAATTGATTTTTCCTTTAATTCCTCATCATGTATTATACTTGTAATTTGCATATGTAATTAAATTCCGTTTTTACAGTACACAACTGCAATAATTGATATGCCATATGTAAGTTAAAGCTCACTTATGTAATACACACACACGTCTTGACATTTCAATTGAAAATACTTCAATTCCTCATAACTTCTATAATACACACAACACCCCAATTTTAACACAAAAAATTGATGGTTGAAACCACATGTGATGTGAATTAAATTAAGGTTTTGAGGAATTTCAACTTTTGAACAGAAAATACTAAAAGCTTGATTAAATCTTATTTGGAGTTGAGTTACAGAAATTTTACCCAGAGTTGACCCCACCTTATCTTTTATGAGGAGTCCATTGGTGAAATAATTTTCATATGTTTATTTGTTGGATAAAAAGCCACAATAAACTTTTTTTAACTTTTTTCCAAAAATCTTTTAATTTTAGTATTTTTGTTGAGAATTCCTTTTTACTGAATCTTTTTCAAGTAAAAATGTGTCTTTGCAATTTTAAATTCCCAGGTAATTTTTGTTTTAATTTTTTATATAAATTTTATATTGATATTTTGTTTTTTATTAATCCTATAAATAAATTTATTTCATTTATAGTTGTATAGTTTTTAATCATTCGTGATCTGTTGGGTATATACAAATACCTCTAAGGCTCACTTAAAAGGACTGAATACAGAAAAATTCTCAAAATTGTATTTAAACCTTAAAACACAAAATACAGGCTTTTGGGCTGTATTTTCTATGTTGACAGGAAAATACCTCAAAGTTCCAAGGAAGGTCCTGATGATGATGAAGGGGCCAGGTTGGCCCCAGATGGTGAAATGGCCATAAAAGGTGGGAAAGATGAAATAGCCACTTTGGCCTAGGATTATGGATATGTCCAAATTGCCATAAATTGGATATGGCATTTGTAAGGTGTGGATAGGAAGCTTTGATCAAAAATCAAGTACTTTTCCTGTCCTCAAAATTTGTAAGGTTTGACTATGAAACAATAAGTAAAAATTGCTAATATTTTACTTATTGTACTTTGAATGTCCTTATAAATGAAATAAATAAGATAAAAATAATTATAATAATAAAGAATTATATTATTAAGTAAATATAATAATATAATTTATATTATAAAAAATAATATATATAAAATAAATATATTGATATAAGATAATTAATATATTTAAAAGCACTTTATTATTGTTACCAACAAATGATAAAGGCGTAAAAAATTGTTTTTATTAATAAAAAACAATTAATAACAATAATATTACTAATATTAAAGTTATAAATTAATATAAATACTATTTATATCAATGATAGAATTATTAAAAGTAATAATAGAGAAAAATTATTATAATAAGAGAAATAACCTACTTTTAATGCTTAATATAATAATTTTGAATACTTTTACGCCTAGAAATGTAAATAAAACTTATTTAAATTGTAGTTACAATACAATTTGAGAGAAATTACAAATTTTCTTGATTTTGCGTGGAATTGAGATTTTTTAAGAGAAATTTAATCAAAACAATTAAATAATTGTAATAATCACGTCAAGGATGAAGATTATAATAAGATTACCTTTGGTATATAATGATATAAAAGTTTTATATATAAAGAATACAGAAATTACCTTTTTATTTAATGATTTAATGTTTTGTAAGCATCTGAGGGGAAAACAGAGTAAAAAGAGCTCTATTTATAGTAAATACCTCTTTCCTAGAGTCCAACAGGCTTCTAGTAAACATGCGCTGATCATATCCACTGGAATTGATAAATATTTTTAAGGTTTGGTGATGATTACATCATGATCAAACCATCTTATCCCATTATTACGCCATTATTTAGAGTTATCACTATATAGCTCTAAGTTTGATGACGTCAAGGCTTGGCATAGCCCCAAAATACATTAATTTTATTAGTTTTAATCATAAACTAACAGTATTCAACAATTTTATCACTCATATGACTGTTAAACTTAATTTAAGGTTACAGTGAGTGATCATAAATGAGCAAATCAAGCTCAAACTTTGATCCTTAATAACCTTTATGATTTTCAGGTTACAGAAATTCAGAGACTAAATTCTAATAGCTTGGCATAACCTCATTATGCTGCCAAGAGAATTCCATTACATCATCAAAACTCTATTTTTGATGATTTTTCTTGTAACTCATCTTTTCTGTTGAAATTTAATATTTTCAACTTCAAACCATAGTTTCAAGGGGTTATACCTTGAATATTATGATAAAAAATACATCATTCTTCACGAATGAACTAGTAGAATCCAATTGTCTACTTCTTTCTAAGTTTGGACCACTTGCACAACAAGGTGGTCAACAGCTCTGTTGATTTTAATCAATAATCCCTTACAGGTTTTAACCTTGTTTATAACGTGGGAAATAAAATTCATTTCTGTATTCCTACAGTAATTACGTGGTGACTTTATTTTTGGTTCATCACTCTATCATGAATATTTCAAAAGATATTAGCTAAAATCCTTGAATATATGTGTTGACCAAAAAAGTGCATATATTCAGCTTAATTCCTTAAGTATTGACTTTGGAGCTTAACTTCTTAATTTTTTTATATGTGGAGTTTTATGGAAAATCCAATGGTACCATTTATTTTACATGTTGTTTCATTTGTCTTTGAAATAAATAAGGATTTATGTTTTCTATAAGGTATTATTACTTTTAACTCATTAAATATTGACTTTACAGATATGCCATAAAGATGGTATATGTGTATTTTAGCATGAGGAATCCAATGGTATAGTTTATTTCACATGTTTATTCATTGGGTTTTAAGTTAAACCAAGTTTTATGCCAATTTATGGCATTTTTTTAGCTTTAAGGTGATTATTTTTAATGTATAATTACTTTAAATATTTCTTGTGACCTTTTTGGGTATGTGGTCATATCTCAAAGGTTCACATTCCCTACCACCAAAAAAGATTGTACCACAATCTGATATGTGTAATTAGGGTATCATCCACTTTCCTACATCTTCAATAGACTTTGTTAGTCTTGAAGCTCAATAATGCTTAACTTTTCTATTTTACAGCTTTTCTTTCATGTCTGAACCTTCTTAGTAGCTTAGCAGCATTTGTTATATCTTTCTCAAGTAGCCATTCATCTTCTTGAGTTGAATTTCTATACCTTACAAGGTATTCCCTTTCTTTTTTGTTTCTTGTCCTTCTTTCTTTAAGGACTTTTACTATTTTCTTTTCCTCTCCTTCCTCCAAGGGGGGAATTTCAAGTGGGGGTTTATTTCTTAGTGGAAATAATTCCTTATCACTTGAACTGTAAGGTTTTATCAGACTTATAGGGAAAGTTGGGTGTTTGTTCATTAGTTCACCTGTGAGTTCTAATTGCACAGCATTGGGTCCATGAAGTGCTTTTATCATAAATGGTCCTGCAAAGGAATCTTTCAATTTCTTTGGGCCTTTTATGTTATTGAAATTAAGGGTTGATACTAAAACCAAGTCTCCTACTTTGAAGTCAGGTGGTTTATGACTTTTATCCCATCTTTCTTTTGCATATTTGAAAGAATCTTGCATACATCTGTTTGCATGGTGTCTTGCTTTGTCAAGAATTATCTTAAAGCTGCTTGCTGTTGGATGTATATCAACTAAGTCCTTTTTGAGGGTATCATAAGGAAGTCTTGGATTCCAACCTTTTTCTAGCATTGCTGTTGTTTTGCCAGTAGAAGAATGTATTGATGTTTTATATGCCAGTTCAAGGGCTGGTATTAGTGTACACCAATCATGGGTAAAACCATCAGAATCTTTGAATTCTAGTCCATAAGCACAGAATCTTCTGATCATGTCCTCCAAGGTCTGTATCATTCTTTTGACTAAACCATCAGTTTGAGGATGGTAAGCTGTTGAGAATGATAATTTTGTCCCAAACAAGTTTTGGAGATTTGCCCATAATGCTGAAGTGAATTTTGGATCTCTGTCACTTATAATATTTTGGAATAAGCCTGTATGGCTAATGAATTTAATCCATATCATTATGGCTGTGTCCATAGCTGTGTCATCTTTGTGACATGGTAGGAACATGGGAGTTTTGCTATACCTGTCAACTAATACTAGGCATTCATTATAGCTTCTGTCTCCTCCTGGAGGTAATGCCATTACACAATCCATATGAACTATTTCCCAAGGGGATTTTGGTTCTTGGATTTGAATCATCATTCCAAATTCCTTTCCTGTGGCTCTGTTGGCTTTTTAACATCTGTCACAGGTTTGGCAGTATTCTATAACATCTTTCTTCCAATTTGGCCACCAAGAGCAGGTTTTCACCCTCTCTAGTGTCCTGTCTTCTGAAAGGTGTCCAGCTGCAACACTATCATGACACTCATGTAAAATAGCGTTTATCAGTGTTCTATCTGTTAAGGCCATAACACATGTGTGCTTTGTTCTATGGTAAAGGACTCCATCAAGGAGGTGGAATCTTCCTTCATCATATGCCTTTTTCCCTGTTTCATCTAATTTTGATGAAAGTGATGGGTCTTTGCAGTCTTTCATTAGAAGCTGGCTTAAGATATGGCAATTCTTGTCTATCTTATAGCTTTCTTCAACTTGGTTAAAGAATTCTGTGCCAATGTCTGTAACACATATTCCTTCTATGTGGTGCTCTTCCTGTGGTACCCATGCTGGATTGTCAGGGGTATTTTCTAGAGCCCATCTGCTAAGACCATCTACATTTTTATGAATATTGCCAGATTTATGAACAATAGTCATATTTCCTCTGTATTCTTGGATAGCAATTTGCCATCTCAGCATATGTCTATTTGAAGTTTTCATATTCAATAGAGATTTTACAGCATGACAGTCTGTAATCACATCAAATACTGTTCCATCCAAGTAATAATGTAATTTTTCTAAAGCCCACACTAAGCAGAGGCATTCCATTTGGCTTGCTCCATATCTTGCTTCTGTTGGTTTTATTCGTCTTGAAATAAAACAAATTGGTCCTTCCACTGGTTTATCATTGCTAATTTGTGTCTGGTGTAGTGCAGCACCTAGTCCTTCTCCACAAGCATCAATGTAAAGTTTGAAGGGTAGTTTAGAATCTGGCATTAGAAGAAATGGGGCATTTGTTAAGGAATTTTACAATTCTTCATATTCCTTGACTCTTTCTTCTGTCATTTCATAGATTGTTTGTTGGTCACATAGCTTATACAAGGATTTAGCAATTTTTGCAAAGTCCTTCATATGCTGTCTTTAGTAACCAGCAAATCCTAGAAATGATTGCATTTATTTTTTGGTTTGAGTCATTGGCTTAAGTAGTACTGCTGCTACTTTATTCTTGTCTATGCCTAGAATAAGTCCAGATACAACATGTCCTAGTGCTTTTAGTTCACTAAATGCAAAATGACACTTGTTCAAGGAAATTTTCATATTCACTTGCACTATTTCTTGTAGTACCCTTTCTAGTCTTGTAAGGTGATTTTCCCAAGTTTCTGAGCAAAATATGATATCATCAATATAGATGATTAACCATCCTTCTGATAATTCTCCAAGAAATATGGTGTTCATCATCCTTTGATAATGGGAAGGTGCATTTTTTATGCCAAATGGCATTCTTAAGTATTCAAAAATCCCACAGTGGATTATTATCCTCAATAGTTTCTTGGCATTTTCTGTTAAGACATTTTGATGAAAACCCTTCAAGGCATCCATGGCTGGAATGAACTTAGCTTGTGACAATTGTGTCAATGGCTCATGGATTCTAGGTATTGGATATTGGTCTGGAATGTTATAGGTGTTCAGGGCTCTGAAATCTCCTACCATCCTTGATTTTCCATTATGCCAAGCTATAATGACAGGTGTAGTGACCTCTACCTGCTCATTATGTCCTACCTTTCTTAATACTACAAGGTCCATTAATTCTTCAATGTGTACCTCCAAGGCCTCTCTAGCCCTTGGACTAGCTGGGTAAGCAGGTCTCCTTAGTAAAGGTGGGTAAGGCTTTTCCACATTAAGGATTATATCCACCTCATGCCCAATTATGGTACCTAGTGGCTCCTTGTCAGTTGCAAAGGCATTTTTGTACTTAAATAAGAGGTCAATCAATTTTTCTTTCATTTTTTCTGTTAATTCTTGATTGAATTCTGCCTCTTTGAGTTGTTCAGATATAAAAAGGTCCTTTTCTGGACTTTTCTCTTCATTCTTAATAACTGTGATTTGTTTTTTGTTATTTAAGAAGCCAAACTTTTGTCTTTTGTTATCTCCTATGGTAAAATATCTTTCTTTTTGGTTAGATATATCTATACCATAAACTGATAAGTAGTCATTTCCAAGTATGAAGTGATTACTAGTATAGTTGTCCATTACTAAAAAATCTATTTTAATTCTGACACATTGTGAGGGGTGAGGAAAAATTAGTGTTAAATCAATTATTCCAAGGGGCTTCATGCTCTCACTTGCACTACTAAATTTGACACCTTGTATTGGCATAAGCTTTTCTTGCCAGTATGGCACAATGGGTTTTAAATAAATTTTATCAACACAGGTGCAATATTCTCCTGTATCCAAGTTCACTTTTCCTTCTTGGTTATCAACCATAACAATACTTATACTTGATTTTCCAGCTGTATATCCCATTCTTTTTGCAGGTTTGGTTCTGTACATTTTGGCATCTTGTATATTTGTAAGGTTTGTGTCAGATGTTCCAACTTGTGGTAAGTTTTAGTTAACATCCAGTACTTCATAAATTATATCAATATTATTAATTTGTGCATTAATTATATTAATTTAATCACTTTCATCACTTTCTGACTCTTCTGTTTCTTTTTCAGAGTCAGATTCCTTCTCTTTGTCATTGTGGTTTTCCGTTTCCACAATTTCATTAATCTTTACCTTTTTGAGGCAATTATTGGCTAAGTGTCCAATACCTCCACATTTATGGCATTTTCTTTGCTCATTATTATGGGATGTATTGGGCTTGAAAGCTTATTTTGATTTATCTTTTTTGATAAATGGCTTATTTGGACTTTTAATGTCCAATTTCTTCCAATTTCTGCCAATTTTTGTTCTTGTCACTATGTCCTCTAGTGCATTGATATACTCTTCTGTGGAGCATGGTTCTATAAACCTGCTTCTTAGGGCATGCTCTAGCTCTCCTCCACATTTCTTGAGTATTTTAATGTGCCCCATTTTTTGTGACATTTCTGGGTACAATGCATTAAGTTTTTCAACTTGTTTTAAGAACCAAGTTAAAGGTTTGTCTTTTTCTGGGTCAAAGAAAGAATTTCCAAATGCATTTTCTATCTTGTACCTCCAGGCATCATTAGCCCACTTGGTGATTATTTCTTGTTTCCACCAAGAACAGGTATTTTTGCCATTTGTTTGCCTTATGCCATAATACCATCTTTTTGCAGATTTTTCAAATAATGAATGTAATCTTGCAGTGACCAATTTATCTGGTATGGCATAATCTTCTTGTAGCATGTCAATTGTCTTGATAAATGACATGTGGGCATATTCACCTTCTCCTGTAAATGTTGGCCATTCTTTTAATTGAGGTGCTTCCTTCATTAAGACTTGGGTATTGTCTTGTTGACTCAAGTCTGTTATGAATGGATTTGTTAATTCCTCTTTTGGTTTAACAGGGATTCTTATGTGAGAAAGTGGTGTTGATAACTTTGGCATATTTGAGTTAGCCTCATTAATTTTATCCATTTTTTCAGTAATAAGCCTTATTTCACTTGGAATGTCATCTTTCAGATGCATTCTTGCTTCATCACTCTTTTCCACATGGTCCAAAAGTAATTTTTGGTGTGATGGAGTCTTTTATTCAAATTTTTCTACAGAAATGCTCAATTTGTTTAATTTTTCTGTAAGATTATCAATACTCACATCATAATTAATTGTCAAAGTTTTTTCTTTGATATCACTTATGTATTTTTACAACTCTTGTTGTCCTTGTATTAATTTCTGAGTATTATCAATTAATACTTTTGGTTTATTATTTTCAATCATAAATTTTATGTTATCAATTTCTTTTTTATTGTGTACAACAATTTTGTTACAGATGATAAGCTATTATTTATTTCTTGGAAAGATAATAAACTATTTTTAATGTCTTTAAGAGGTAAAATACTATTTTTAAGCTCTGTTAAAGTATTTACAACATCAGGAGACAAGGTTATTTCTTTGGGAAATGGGTTTGTCTCATTCTTTGCTCCTCTTTGTCTTTGAATTCCATCAAATTTCTGGCCATGTTGAAGACATTGTTCATGGCATCTTTTTGGGTTTTGGGGAATATGGTTTTCTCTAATTCTTTTTCTTGTTCTTCTTCCCTTCTTGGGGCTTCCTGGTAGAAGGTACTGGGGCTTCTTCCTTGGTTGCCTCCTTCTTTTTGGCATGATACTCCTTGATCTTTTTGATTTGAGGTTTGGATGATAGTGGATTCCATCCATTGGAGTATCTCACTATTTCCTCCTCTTTGAGGAGCTTTTTCAGGATGCGCCAGAAGTTCATCACTCCTTGGTGTATTTGGGGCAACATTTCCCAATCTTTGTTCTTGTACACCGTGTAGTACTGTTTGTACTGGCTCATGTAAATGTGTATTTGAGCCCTCTGAATGTGATTTGTACCTATTTGAGTAACTCATACTTAGTTCGAATTCTGGTTCAGATATCATGGGCATGTCTGGGACTTGCCTTTGGGATAAGGCACTTCCTTGTGTGGATTCTGTTCCACTGGGGATATTGCCCTTCCTTTTCCCTTTTGAGGAATCAATTCTACCTCTGAGTCCAGCTCCATCTGATTGGATGGAGTATTGGGAGCCTCTTCTGGTAGTCATATTTCAAGAAAAATAAGAAATAAGAAGATTTTAGAACAAGAATTCATCTTATGGAAATTTATAAATGAGGTACTCACCTTCAGAGTCCTGAATAGTGGGTCCTGGAAAGTCCAATTTCTTGGCTTTCTTTTTCTTAGTGATTATTGGTGTTGGAGAGCTTTGACAAGTTTCTTCCACCAATCTTTCAACAGTGGTTTGGTTTTCCTCTGTTGGATTGTCTTCAAACACTGAAAAAGACAAATAAATATAAGTCTTTTATATAAAAGTCTAATTTTTGGTAAGATATGGCAATTTTCCACGTAAGAATTGCTTTTATATTTTTAAAAAAAGTGAAAATAATCAAAGAAATGAAATTAAAATGAATAAAATAACTTTTTTATTGGTTTTTAATATTTTTTATGTTTCTATTCTTAAAGAATAAAATAAAATGAATATGATTCTTTTGATAAAATTAATTTATAATATAATTTTTTTTTTAATTTATAAAATATCTTTTTTAATCACTAGAGTCACTCCAAGAAAGTTTTTGCAAGTCTAAGGATGTGAAAAACCACGTGTAAGACAGTACAATTGCTTTCCAAATGCCTCAATAGCTTTTAAAATCAATAAATATAAAATTATTATATAATTTTATGATTATAATTATAATTTATTATTGGATAAACCCAATTGGAATCTTTTTAAAGGTCTTTTAGAGTAAATATCACGGCCAGGCCCCCAAATGTAAGGTTTGACTATGAAACAATAAGTAAAAATTACTAATATTTTACTTATTGTACTATGAATGCCCTTATAAATGAAATGAATAAGATAAAAATCATTATAATAGTGAAGAATTATTATAATTATGGCATAAATAATTATGTTGTTAAATAAATATAATAATATAATTTATATTATAAAAAATAATATGTATAAAATAAATATATTAATCTAAGATAATTAATATATTTAAAAGCACTTTATTAGTGTTACCAAAAAAAATAAAGGCGTAAAAAATTGTTTTTTATTAATAAAAAACAATTAATAACAATAATATTACTAATATTAAAGTTACAAATTAATATAAATACTATTTATATCAATTATAGAATTATTAAAATTAATAATAGAGAAAAATTATTATAATAAGAGAAATAACCTACTTTTAATGCTTAATATAATAATTTTGAATAGTTTTACGCCTAGGAATGTAAATTCAACTTATTTAAATTGTAGTTACAATAAAATTCAAGAGAAATTACAAATTTTCTTTATTTTACGTGGAATTGAGGTTTTTTAAGAGAAATTTAAACAAAACAATTAAATAATTGTAATAATCACGTCAAAGATGAAGATTATTATAAGAATACCTTTGATCTTTAATAGTATAAAAGTTTTATATAAAAATAATAAAGGAATTACCTTTTTATTTAATGATTTAATGTTTTGTAAGTGTCTGAGGGGAAAACAGAGTAAAAAGAGCTCTATTTATAGTAAATACCTCCCTCCTAGAGCTTAACAGCCTTTTAGTATACATGCACTGATCATATCCACTGGAATTGATAAATAGCTTAAGGTTTGGTGATGATTACATCATGATCAAACCATCTTATCTCATTATTACGTCATTATTTAGAGTTATCACTATAACTCTAAGTTTGATGACGTCAAGACTTGGCAGAACCCCAAAATTTGCGGATTTTATTAGTTTTAATTATAAACTAAAAGTATTCACCAATTTTATCACTCATATTGTGGTATTCCATACCATTTTTTTTTCACCAGGCTCAAGCTCATAGTACCCTATAACAGCAGTAAATCCAGCCTACTGGCAGACTTACACTCCCATTTGACACCAAAAAGTCAATTCTACAGCAAGAAGCTGGATTTAACTTATGAAACCATTGCACAGGCACCAAAGGGCAGTGTATGTGTTGAAATAAATTATTCAATTTCATTATGCATATGTAAAAATCAAGTTACATATAGCAAACTAGTTACAACAAATAAGGTACCACCCTTAAAATTACACACCCCACCCAGCTTTACACCCCCTTACAGCCACAGGACTCATGCAGCAAGAAAATGACACATGCATTAGTTATACAGCCAACTTGAATTCAAAGTCACATAATGCAAAGCCCATCCCCATGGAATTCCTGCAGCTCATTTACAACACAGCCACAGGAGTACCTTATCTTATATCCACAGTAACCCCACTTGAAACCTTCAAACAGAATAAGATTTATTTACACCACTCATCACCTCATGCAAACCAAAGCTAGTTACAACAGGCTGCATGCAGTACACAATTTTCATTAAATCTCAACCACATGACTATGCACAGCATGTGTTAAACTCAAAAATCACATCATCTCATACATAACAGTAAATTAACCAGTGGCAGAAATTATCACCTGACTGCATTTTAAAGCTCAAAAATAAGAAAAACAACCATTACACCTGCATAAATTACACATCCACATCTACCAAACCTAAAATAGGAAATATGCAAAGGAATTACAAGGTCATCATGTGATACTGCATCCACCAACAGAATATCATGTGATTAATGGAGGCTGTGCAGAGAAAAATTATCACCAAACCTTAAATAACCTGACACATGCAAGAAAGGGCCTCACCAAAAACAGAGTCAAATGATGAAATCAAAAGGAATTAAAGTGGAAAAAGACAGCTCCCATGGAGGGCCCCTGGGCTCCCAAAAGGTATAAATAGAGGGGCTCTCTCCCCCCAAATTTGAAAATACCCCCATGCACATTATATCCCCTGCACATTATAAGAACAGGATTAAGTCATCCCTCACCTGGGAGGTAGTCCAGAAAATTATAGTAAATTTACTTGCCCAGTAGCTAAGCTCAGTGGAAATATAGTGTTGAAGATTACCCAGTAGCTAAGCTCAGTGGAATCTTATTATTATTAAAATAAAAATAAAAATTATCTAGTACCCAAGATTAGGGTTACTACTTTATCAAAATACTTTATCCAGTAAAGTTAACACCATTTATCAAGACCTAAAAATAACTTACCCCTTCAAAAATCCAATATCAAAGAACCTTACCTCTTAAATTTAACAAATACAATTTTATCTTATTATCAACAACTCTTAAAAAAAAAAAACCTATCAGAAATTATTTTACTCTATCATAGCTATACCTTAACAAAATTACCTTTATCAACACCAATAAAATTTTCCAGAAAACCTTAAATAACCCATCCTACCAAGGATTTATCACCAAGAAGAAACAACTCACCTCAATTTAACCAAAAATATTAAAATTAATCAGACAAGTATTTCATTAAAATCTCAAATTTAACAAAAATAACTGACATTATTTTTTATATTATTTATTGAATAGGTCTGATCTGAGACTGCTGAATTTTGTCTTCTGCAGTTGCAAAGCCACTTACTAATTTTATTTTAGTTTGTGAGCTCCAAGGAAAATTTTGTTCAGTATTTTAGGAGGGGCAGGCAATAAACCCTTGCCACCCTTGGTTACAGGAGCTATTAGCAATTCAAAGCTAGTTACCTGTAATTTCCCCCTCCAGGTACTGCCTCATTTTAATCCCACACAAGAGGAGTTCCCACAATATGACTGTTAAACTTAATTTAAGGTTACAGTGAGTGATCATAAATGATCAAATTAAGCTCAAACTTTGATCCTTAATAACTTTTAAGATTTGAACGCTACGGAATTTCAGAGAGTGAATTCTAATAGCTTGGCATAACCTTATTATTCTGCCAAGAGCATTTTATTACATCATCAAAACTCTATTTTTGATGATTTTTCTTGTAACTCATCTTTTCTGTCAAAATTTAATATTTTAAACTTCAAACCATGATTTCAAGGGGTTATACCTTGAATATTATAATAAAAAATACATCATTCTTCACGAATGAACTAGCAGAATCCAACTGTCTACTATTTTTTAAGTTTGGACCACTTTAACAACAAAGTGGTCAACAGCTCTGTTGATGTTAATCAATAATCCCTTACAGGTTTTAACCTTGTTTATAACTTGGGAAATAAAATTCATTTCTGTATTCCTACAGTAATTACGTGATGACTTTATTTTTGGTTCATCACTATATCATGCATATTTCAAAAGATATTAGCTAAAATCCTTGAATATATGCATTGACCAAAAAAGTGCATATATTCAGCTTAATTCCTTAAGTATTGACTTTGGAGCTTAACTTCTTAATTGTTTTATATGTGGAGTTTTTTGGAGAATCCAATGGTACAATTTATTTCAAATTTTGTTTCATTGGTCTTTGAAATAGATAAGGATTTATGTTTTTTATAAGGTATTATTCATTTTAACTC
This sequence comes from Austropuccinia psidii, assembly GCA_023105745.1. Lineage (NCBI taxonomy): Eukaryota > Fungi > Basidiomycota > Pucciniomycetes > Pucciniales > Sphaerophragmiaceae > Austropuccinia > Austropuccinia psidii. The sequence goes on from JALGQZ010000016.1 coordinate 21,967,416, forward strand.
ATTAAATATTGACTTTACAGATATGCCATAAAAATGGTATATGTGTATTTTACCATGGGTAATCCAATGGTATAGCTTATTTCAAATGTCTATTCATTGGGTTTTAAGTTAAACCAAGTTTTATGTCAATTTATGGCATTTTTGTAGTTTTAAGGTAATTATTTTTAATGTGTAATTATTTTAAATATTTCTTGTGACCTTTTTAGGTATGTGGTAATATCTCAAAGGTTCACAAAATTTGTATAACTTAAAATATGATTAAAAAATAGTATGTAATAGTATTTTTTAGAGGAAAAACACCAGTTTCCTTGTCTTTAGCTTTCTAAGTATAAAACAATAATATTATAAAGATTTATTGTTTTAGAAACAATAAACATTCATCCAAAAATACTATACAACAGATATTTAAGGCTATAGAAATTTCTTCAAGAGAAATTACAATTGGAATTAATTGAGCAAAGAACTGCAAGAAATTAATTAAAGAACAAATTCTTGAAAAAGTATTTAAAGAGAAAAACCACCCAAGAGTGACCAGAGTGAATTTGGAAACAAAGTGACAAAGTTAACAGTGATGAAAGATGCTTTAATTGACTTAGGGGTTGTTCAAGGGGTAAAAATGATTCTAATAATTATTCACATTGATAAAAGGTTTAAAATGATATAAAAAGGGTTGGTTGGAATCTTTTATTGATGGGTTTAACATTGTTTAAACTAATTATAAAAGGAAAAGATTCTGACATGAAGAGAAAAGTGGGGCAAAGAAGACATTCTTTTATAGCCATAAATTTTCTTACTCCAAAAGTTAAATTTACTCTTTTCACTCGTGTAAAACACTCTTACAACAGAAAAGCAAATTATGGCATCATTGAATGCTGGTTTAGACCAAAAAAGGGCTGATTTTAGCCATTTTAGACCCTTAAATCAGCCATTACTATAGTAATACCTGGTCTAGAGCCTTCAAAACACGTCAGAATGTGTGTAAGAGACGTAGAAACCAGTTAAAACTGTTTAAACTAAGATTGATTCAACTTAAGGGTAGTTTTACCCTCTTGGCAACAGTTAAAACTACCCTGGTTGGTATCAAAACCTCATCAACAATTGAGACACAAGCCCTGTGACTCAATTTCAAGCCAAAAAGTGATGAAATTTTGCATGGAGCTTGACATCCCACACCTTTCAGAAAGCATTTTGGGGTCTGGTTGCCCCTTGGCGCTAGAGTACCTTTCCCCCCAGAATTAATGTCTCCAATTTATTGTTTTTTTAATTCCTCATCATGTAATACATTTTTAATCTGCACATACAATTCAATTTAGTTTTACAGTACACAATTGTGAGAATTGATACCTCATATTTAAATTACAGTTCACTTATGTAATACATGCACCTGTTTTGACATTTCAATTGAAAATACTTCAATTCCTCATAGCTTCTAAGCTACACACCACACCTCAATTTTAACACAAAAATTGATGGTTAACACCACATGTGGTGTGAGTTAAATTAAGGTTTTGAGGATTTTCCAACTTTTGTATGGAAAATACTATAAACTTACCTTAAGCTTATTTAGAGTTGAGTTACAGAAATTTTACCTAGAGGTGACCCCACCTTATTTTTTTATGAGGAATCCAATGGTGAAGTATTTTTCTTAAGTTTATTTCTTGGATCAAAATTTATAATATGTTTTATGTAAACTTTTACCAAAAATATTTTAATTTCACCGATTTATTGAAAAGTCATTTTTACTTAATTTTTTCAAGTAAAAATGTATTTTCATAATTTTAAAATTTAATGTAATTTTTTTAAATCATAATTAAAATTTTATTTTTGTATATAAATTTGTACTTATTTTTTATTTTTATTTTTATAATGTAAATAAATTCATTTTAATTTATATTTGTATCTTATTTTGTTATTTGTGGTCTTTTGTGTATGTAAAAATACCTCTAAGGCTCACATTCCCTCCACTAAAAAATATTAATTTGTAATATTAGAATTTCTAGTGTGTCTGAGCCTTCTGAGAAGTTTATTAGCTTCAGGTATGTACTGTTCTGCTAACCATTCATCTTCACAAGTTGGGTCACTGTACCTAACAAGGTATTCCCTTACTTTATTGGTTATCAACTTTCTTTCTTTGAGAACTTTGGTAATCTTCTTAATACCAGATGATTCAATAGGAGGTATAGCTTGGGGAACTTTATTTCCCAAAGGATTTTTTTCAGCTTCACTAGATTTATATGGCTTTATCAAGCTCACTGGAAATGTAGGATGCTTATTGCTCAGCTCTTCAGATAGTTCTACTTCAACAGAACTTTCTCCATGGAGGGCCTTGATAACAAAATGTCCTTCAAAGGACTCTTTGAGCTTTTTACATCCTTTGATGTTATTGAAGTTAGTGGTGGATACAAGTACAAACTCCCCCACTTTAAAATCTGGAGTGGCATGTGATGTGTCCCATTTGTCCTTGGCATATGCAAAAGAGTCTTCCATGAACCTTATTGCATGCTTTCTAGTTTTGTCTAGCCTTCCTTTGAAGCTAGCAGCTGTAGGATTTATATTGAATAATTCTTTCCTCAAGGAATCTTGAGGTTATTTGGGATTCCATCCTTTTTCTAGAATAGCAGGAGCTTGATTGGTGCTGGCATGAATGGATGGCTTATATTCCAATTCCAGCGCTAGTAAAAGAGTAAACCAATCATGGGTAAATCCATTAAAATCTTTGAATTCAAGGCCATATGTGCAAAAATTTCTTACCATATAAAATCTATTAACTCAATTGATACAAAGGAAATTCAAACCAAACTAATAAATCATCATTTGGGTAATTATGAACAGCCAAAATTACATTATGCCTGTCCATTCGGATTTATGCAAGTATATTTGGGAGAAGAAGGACATGAAATAATGGCTTTAGTTGGTACAAGATCAGAATTGAATATAATACCAGAAGATTCAGCAATCAAAGCAGGAATTACCACAAGATGCCTTGACATGAATTTAAGGGGAATTGGTGGGCATTGTACCTCAATAGTTGGATTAGCAGAATTTACCCCAATCACTTTAGTCACTGGGGAACAAATAAATATACATCTTTTTGTAGCAAGAGGAGCAATTCACACAGTATTGGGAAGGCCCTTCCTTGCAGATAATAACATAAGATGAGACTTTTCCCAACAAATGGGGGAAATATTCAGTTATATAGAGGCAGATGGAAGAAGACCTTGCTTACCAATTTGTTCACCACAGAAAGTAGGATGGAGATAAGACCCACCAGCAGGAATGGAAACATGTACATTTTCTAAATTGGAATATTGGCAAGAATTACCAAAAGAGAATGAATCAAACCCCAAAAAACAAGAACATTTTGAGGAAAATTCTCATCAAGTACTTGATAGTGAAGAAGTGAAGGATTCCAAATACAAAGTGAAAATTAATGAGGAATTAGCTCCAATTAATACAGAAGATTTCAATTTAAAGCTTAAAGAAGAAAACGCTCCAGGAATTTCAGCCTCAAGAAAAGAAAATGGAAATAATTGTAGCAAAATATCTCAAGCCATCAAAAGTTATAACTTCAAGAATACTGAAGACATCAAAAGAAAAACATTAACAAAGCTTATATCACATATTAAAGCTTTGAAGTCCCTTTCAAAGGGAATATTTAAGAATCATTGGAAGTCAAGTATCAATCCAGTTGTAACAATAGTGAGTGTCAGCTCAGAATCTAAGGGTTTAAGTTCTCAAATTGATAAATCAGCATTCAACTTATTAAAAGAAGTTTCCCTCAAATATAACATTTCCAAAAAGAAGGCTATTACTACTCAAAAACACCTCAAAGGTTAGGAGGAAAGCATTGATATAATTCCAAAATCTGAATAATATGAAAGTCTGAATGAAATTCTGAATGATACTATTGAAAATTCACACAATAATAAAAATACTTATCCTCAAGAAATTTCAATATCTAATGAAGGAGCAATTAAGACAATTAATAAACATAATTTTCATCAAAGAGATACACACAAAAATAAATATAATCAGCTTGAGAAGTCACAAACTTCTTCTCCCTCAAATTTTGAACATATTGATCCTAGAACTCTGATGAAAGGAATTAGTGGAGAAAATAAATCATGCCCTAATATGTAAAATATTGATGCAAGACTTATCAGAGAAGAATTAGACTTAGAAAAATCAATTGAAAACCCCATAGGGGGAAATGACCAAAATCAAGCAAAAGATATACCTTTTTGTTTAGAAGAAGAACCTTTAAAAATGAAGTTCCCTTGCTTTAACTCAACAACAAAAGATATAGAATGCAGTTTGAGTACAGTTCAGAATATCAATGAAGCTAACATTGATGAGTCAACATATGAAAATTCAATCAATTCACTGTCACAAATTGACATAAAACAGGAATTAAATCAACAAAAGGCCTTACCCCCTGAAGACAAATCCTCTGGGGAAGCTTATAATAACTTCAATATTGAAAAAGAAATCAATTCAAGATTAAAGAAGCTTAAATCCATCAGGGACAATTCCATAAATGAGTTCATAAAAAATAAAATACACTCACCAATTATGCTAGAAAAACATCTTTCTGAATTAGAGTATGAGAATGAAACAGAATTATTTTGTCAAATAGAAATAAAAGAAGCTAAAGAGGAAAATAAATTTTTACTGACTGAAGAAGAATTCCCTTGGGAAGGTTATACAAATTGGCAACCTCTAATAAATTCCAATCTTGTGGATTACAATAATAATAATCCTAGGAACATATATGAATGTGCAAACCAACATGTCAAGTGGTTGAAAGATAGTAGTAAACCAAACAATAGGAAATTGCAGAGAATAAAAGATAAAAGTAGTAAAAAGAAGAAGAATATTTGTGGATTATTCAGAATAAAAAGTTATGCCCAAGCTTGCAAGCCCATTTGGCAAAGCAATATCAAATTTCAACACAAAAGGAGGAGTGGACAGAAAATAGTAATAGAAGTGGAAATATTATTCAGGATTACTTTAACGATAATGAAGATTTTCAAGATCAATATCACAATGAAGAAAGAAAAAATGAGCTTGCAGCTAAGGAGGCCAAATTCAAGAAAGGTCTTGACAACAAATTTTTACATTATCAATGATTTTTTTTATAATAAAACATTTTCCATTATTATTTCATGAATTTTAGTCTTATTCTAGTCTCAAATATCCATAAAGAAATATATATAACAATTTAAAATAATATTAAATATCAAAATTATATAAAAAAGAAAGAGTTTCAAGTGTATCAGCTTCATAATTCTATGGTTTTTATGTGTAATAAAAAAAGCTTAACTAAAAAAATTAGGCTTTACCCTCATCAATATTCAATATCATAATCAATAATATCAACCTATTCAAGAATTCAAGTCAAGGTGAATAATCACAAAAGCAACTCAATTATATATCTGAAAGCTTTGAAGAAGTCTTATTGTGAGCCTGTGAGGTATGTATAACATACCCATAAGGCCACAAATAGCTTTATACACAGTTAAAATTGTCTTCAACAGACTTTATAATTGAATTTAAAATAAAAAATAACAAAAAATAAGTATAAATTTTTTTTGGATAAACAAAGTTATAAATATTATGTTATTTTTGGATTCTACACCAAAAATAACCTAGGGTACATGCATAAGGTGTTATACCCAAAAACACTTATTTCTTATGTTATTAGAAGATTTAAGAATCTCACAGTACTAATGTAACTTTTTTAACATTTTTTTAAAATTGTTAAATTTAAGCTTAAATAAGCTTAAATTTAAGGTTGCATAAGGTTTATGCAAACTTACCAAAATTTTAGTTAAAATTGAGGTGTGGTGTATATTTACTGAATTGGCTGAGGATTTGCCATACAGAATGTAAATCCTGAGTGAGCTTAATTTAAAAGGGTTTAAGGCCATAGTATGGCTTTAAATAAATAAAAGGGCAAAATCCACACAAAAAGGTGGGAAAAAGGAAAAAGACCAAATAGAGCTGGGGTACCCAACTTTTTGGATCTGCAAGGATTCAATTAAGGTTGTCCACCTGTATTGGAGGATTTTCAACCTTATTTAAACTTTAAGATTAGAATTTGATCCAACATTAAAGTTTAAACTGGTTTTATCCCAATTTAGACAGGAATTTCAAGCTGCCAAAGGGTAAATCCCAATATGCAGGCTTGAATTCAAGGTTTTAAGAACTGTCAAAGCTTAAATAAGCTTAAAACTTTAAGGTTACAAGCATTAAAACCTTATCAAAAGTTAAGGTTTGGTATGTATTGCTATTTTATGTGGAAAAATAGCAATAACTTCAAAAATTCATTAAAACTCCAATTCTTAATGGATTTGCTTGAACATTTCACACAGCCTACAATATCATATTATCTACATATAAATTAACCTTTAGGTATCTTTTATAAATAAATTTCCTGGGTAATTAGCCTGGAGATTTACTCTTTTAAGTAAAACTCAAAGAAAATTATAATTTCTTTAAAAATTAATTAAAAATTGAGTTTAAGAGATTTCTGCTTGAAACTCTATTTTTAAGTTGTTCATGTGATGAACTTTAATATAAATAAGTTTATTTATATTAAAAACACAAAATAATTAGTTTAAATGGGGATTCAAGTTACATGGAGGTAAGAATAACACTGTTAACTTTAAATTGGAATTAAAAATAAGTTACCTTAAGTTAAGAGCTTTATCTTTAAGCATGATTTTTCAGTTTGGACCTGAGAACGCCCTCTATATCCATTATGAATCATGAGAGCTGCTCTGAAGACATAAAAAGAGTCTTTTCATCACTGTTTTTGTCCATCATTCATTATCAATCCAATCATATTAGAAATTTAAACAGGTAAAGTTTTATTAAATATAAAATCTTATTATTAAAGTAATTCTTAAGCAATTTTATTCTTTTTTAATGAAATTAAAGAATTGAAATCATATAATTTAGATTATTGCTGTAATCACCAATAATACATTTTATTATATAAAATTAATCATCTTAAATATCTTTTAAAATACACAAATTCCTCTTAAAAACTCTTTCATCATAATTTTTATAATAAAAAGTTGTTTTATCTTTAAGATTATTGATTTTTTGTGTGTTTTTAACTTATAATGATTATTTAATATAATAACTGTTGTTGTTTGCCTTGTTGTATTAACTGAATATTATAAGTAAGTTTTCTTCAAAGTTCTATATCTTTTTTATCTAGTATTAGTTTTTTTATATAGAATTTTATTCTATAAGAATTATTTCCGCAAAGTGTGTGTCTTAAATCTTTTACAAATAATATTTATATTATTTATAAGTGGTTAATATTCATATTCTCCACGTGTAATTGTCTCATTAAGAGCTTTACACTTCTTATTGTTATAACTGTCAGTGACTATAGCAATAATAGAATAATTATAATTTATTATAATTATTATTTTTTATTATTATTATATTTTTATAATAATAATTAAACTTATTTTTTCATATATAATTATTTTTAATAATTATATTTAAATTTGTGGTTATAATATTTCATTATATTATATATTTCTACTGAGGACAGTCATAGTACTCTTGATATTGCTACTATTATCAAGAGTTTCATAGACAAACCTCACATTTGGGGGCCTGGCCGTGATTTCAACCAATTTTTGGGACGTAAATCATATTCCAGACCTTATTTTACTATTTTTTGACGTAAAATTGCCATATTTATCTTAATATTGGCTTTTTTGGGACTTATCCCTTATAAATAATCTTTATAATATTCATAAAGTTATTTCTTCTTAATAATATTGTTTGAAACAATATACTATTGAATGACTTGGAATAAATTTCTTTTGTCTAACTAGTGGCTTTTTCACATCACAGACTTGAAACTTATTCTTTGAGTTATTCTAGTATAAAGTTAATAATAATACAATTTTGATTAATAAACTTGTTAATTGCATAATTTTAATTTCTTTAAAGAAAATAAAAAATCAAATAAAAAATTAAAAAATTAAAAATCTTTACTAAAAATAGTTTTTCTTTGATCTTAGACATTTTTCTTTATTTTTGACATAATTTGCCATAAATTACATTAAAACGACTTTATTCAATAAGTTGAGTTTATCAGTTATTCTTATTGTTTGATAAAATAACTTATATTCTTATTTTTCTCTAGTGTCATCAATTAGAGACAGCTCTTCAGACTCTAAAGCCTCAGAGTCTAGTATTGAAATTCAGACTAGCCCAGCACCAAGGAGTGTAATAACCAAAGAACCCTTTAAAGGTCCAGCAGGTGAATTCAATCCATTCTTAGTCTATTTTTTCTTAAAATTGACGTGCAATGACTCCTACTAGAAGTGGAAGTAATTACTCCATCCAATCAAATGGATCTGGACCAGGACATTCCAGTCACAAATCAAAAAGACAAGAATGTCAGCCCAGAGGAGAGGCACAAATGGAGGATGCCAGAGCTTCCACCAGTTCCCAAAGGCTAGCCAGCACCTTTGAACCTCTTATTAAGAGTCCAGAAGCTGACATAACTGCTACTGCTGTTAGACCTGAATCATTTCCAACAGGCAGCAGTGGAGATTTACCAGTCTCAGTACAAGAACTGGTTTATGGCCACCAAACAGCAAGAGTGGGAACTTCTCCCAAGTCTTTGGATAGGCACAATGAACTCTTATCTTCAAGTGAAGAATTTCATGGGGCCAGAAAAGACAGAAGAACTTATGAAGGGTTGGACACCAAAGTCTTGCAAAGGACAAGTCCAACAGATAAAAGTTTGGCAGAAAAACCAAAGCATGTTATCAGAGGATCAGAAGAATAAGTTGGCTCAAGGCAAGGAAAATAGCCAAGTGGAAGCTCCCCAAGCATCCACCAGCAAAAATCCGCGTCAACAAGTGCCAAGCAAGCCCAAAAAAACCCCAAAGACCAACCAGAAGGGCAAGCAAAAGGCAAAGGGAAAGGCAAAGCCCAAATGAAACAAGCCTTACCTGCAGAATTACAGAATCCCAAAGAAAGAAAAGACAGCCATGGACAATGTGTTCAACATGGCAAGAGCTCTGATGGAATTCAAAAACAAGGAGGAAAGATTGAGCCAATCCTTCCCAAAGAAATAGATATTGTTAAGCTTGTAACTCAATTTGAATCTTGTAATAAAGAAATTATGACAAAGTTTAAATCATTTGAGTATATCCAACAAAAGCTGGGTAATGAGATATTACAAGTAAAAGACCAACAAAAAAACCATTATTGGCCTTGAAAATGTTAATAAAGACAATATTGTGTCTTTGATGCAAATTTGTGCAAGAATTGAGTCCAAAGTTACTTTGCTCAATAAAACAGATGACAATTCAATTTCTTTTATAACTGGAAAGATAAGAGAATTGAAATTACAAGTTCAAAACTTGGAAAATTCAACTGGTCACAATGCAGCTCTTTTCCAAGAAAAATTGGAAAAAAGTGATAAAGAAAGACTTGAATTGAAAGAAGACATTCAGTCAAGTATTAATAATCTATAACTGAAAAATGAATTGCCAAGGCAATCCACACCAATTCTTGACAGAAATTTGCTTAATCATTTACATAATACCATTTCAAGTAATGAGGTAGAAACTGCTTGCAATTTCAAAGACATTCCAAAATTAGAGGAATGGCCAACCTTCAATGGTGAAGGAGGATATAATTATATGGAATTTATGAAAACAAGTGATATGTTTAAAGAAGACTTTAACATACCAGATGAATACATAAGTGCCAGATCACACTCATTATTTACCAGATCAGCAAAGAAATGGTATTACAAAATGAGACGAGACAATGGTAAACATTCTTGGCCTTGGTGGAAAGAACAAGTTATTTTCAAATGGGCTAATGATTCCTGGAGCTTTAGAATGGAAAATTCTTTTGATGAAGCCATTTTTAATACTGACAGGGACAGGCCCATGTCTTGTTTCTTAAACAGAAGGACAGATTAACTGCCCTTCATCCTGATATGTCTGAAACAATGGTACATAAAAGGATATTAAGAAAGTGTGGTGGTGACCTTGAGCATGCTATAAGAAGCAGATGTATTGAGCCTTGCTCTAAAGAAGATTATATCAATGCTATGGAGGACATCACTACTAGAACAAAAATTGGAAGAAATTGGTCCAAATCCCCAATAGACAATAAGACATATGGGAAACAAATTTCAAAGCCAAATAGACCACAAGACAGACTTCCTTTGAAATTTCGCAAATGTGGAAGTACATCTCATTTAGCCAACACTTGCCCAAAAAATACAAGGATCAATGAGATAAATGCTGAAAAAGTGGAAGACACAAAAGAAACAACTGATGTATCTTTACATGAAAGTGATTCTAAGCCTTCAGAAGAGGAAGAAGTACCAGAAGAGCTTAGTATAGAAAACATTAATGTTTCTTTTGAAGTTACTGAGGTACACACTCATTTACCACAGTATAGTGATGAATGTATGGATCTCATACATGTGCAAGATGCTAAAATGCAGAAAACCAAACCTGCCAGAGGTAAAGGTTATACAGCTGGTTCATCTTGTATCACTAATATTGTGATAAACGACTCAGAAGCCAAGATACACCTTGACTCAGGTGCTTGTTGCACTTGTGTTGGAAAAGATTATCTTGACAAGGTTTATACCAATTGGCAAGACAAATTAATGCCAATTGAAGGTATAACATTCAGCAGTACTAGCCAAAATATGCACCCCTTGGGTATATTTGAGGCAGCAATCATATCTCCTCATCTTGCAGGAAGTATAAGATTAAAAGTTGAAATTGTTGTCATGAATAACAGTACTTCACAACATTTTATACTTGGGAATGATTATCTCAATATTTATGGTATTGATATTAATAATCATAAAGACAGGTATTTCACTATAGGGGTAAATAAAAGACAAAAATTTGCTTTTCCTCTAGAAAAAAGAGAAATTACTGTCATTAAACAAGTGAGAAATGTTAATAAGGAAAAATTTGTGTCAAGTCAATTGATTGAAGCACAAATTAGTCCTGAATTAACACTAGAAATGAAGGAAGAGCTTATTGAAATTTTATTTCAATACAGGGAAGCCTTTGCTTCAGATAATGAACCACTTGGAGCTATAAAAGGCCATAAAGTGGACATTATGCTTAATGTGGAAAGGCCTTATGCGCCACTATTAAAAAACCAGCTTACCCAGCTAGCCCTAGGGCTAGAGAAGCATTCGAAAATCATATTCATGAACCAATGAAACTGGGAGTGCTTAGAAAGGTTGGACACAATGAGGAGGTAGAAGTCACAACTCCAGAAATCATTACTTGGCATAATGATAAGTCAAGGATGGTTGGTGATTTCAGAGCACTGAATAACTATACTATTCCAGAAAGATATCCAATCCCTAGAATTCATGAGACTTTGACTCAATTATCCAAAGAAAGATTCATTACTTCCATGGATGCTCTAAAAGGCTTTCATCAGAATGTTTTGACACCCCATGCTAGGAAATTATTGAGAATGGTTTCTCATTGTGGGATTTATGAGTATTTGAGAATGCCTTTTGGTATTCAAAATGCACCCTCTCATTATCAAAGAATGATGAATACCATCTTCCCACATGAATTGTCAGAAGGATAGTTAATCATTTATATTGATGACATCATCATTTGTTCAGAAACCTGGAAACTACATCGAAAGAGACTTTCATTAGTACTTAAGAAAATTCTTCAAGTGAACATGAAAATATCTCTTAAAAAATGTAATTTTGGACTTCATGAGTTAAACGCTCTAGGACATGTAGTCTCAGGACTGGGCCTTGGTGTTGACAAAAACAAAGTGGCTGCAGCTTTACTGAAACAAATGCCCCAGAACAAAAAAGAAATGATGTTTTTTTTGGGGTATGCCAGTTATTAAAGGCACCACCTTAAGGATTTTGCAATCCATGCCAGATCATTATACAGAATTTGTGATCAGCAAACTGTTTTTGAAATGACACAGGAGAGGATTCAAGCATATGATAAAATCAAGTATGCCTTAACCAATGCACCATTATTATTGATGCCAGACTGGAAACTTCCTTTCAAGCTGTATATTGATGCATGTGGTGAAGGTTTAGGAGCTGCTCTTCATCAAGTTCAAATTGTCAATGACAAACCTTATGAAGGTCCAATTTGTTTTATTTCAAGACAAATTAAACCTGCTGAGGCAAGATATGGAGCTAGCCAAATGGAGTGCCTTTGCCTTGTTTGGGCTTTGGAAAAACTTCATTACCATCTTTATGGTAGTGTGTTTGAAGTAATTACTGATTGTAATGCAGTAAAATCACTTCTTCACATGAAAACTCCAAGCAGACACATGCTAAGATGGCAGATTGCTATACAGGAGTATAGAGGCAATATGACCATAGTACATAAAGCTGGGAATATGCACAAGAATGCTGATGGCTTAAGTAGATGGGCATTACCAAATATACCTGATAACCCTGCCTATGTTCCTACAAGTGCAGAACCTCAAATTCGAATTGAAGAAATTAATATCACAGATGTTGGAACAGAATTTTTTGAAGAAGTTAGAGAAAGCTATAAGCAAGATAAGAATTGTCATATTCTTACTGCTCTACTTGAAAAACATTGCAAAGATGTAGCTTTGGCTAATTCTCTGGATGATATTTGGAAAACATCTTATGGTAATGGAAGTTTCCATTTGCTTGATGGTATACTTTATCATAGATCTAAACACACATGTGTCATGGTCCTATGTAGTAGAATGTTAATTAACACTATACTACTAGAATGCCATGATAACATATATTCTGGAAATCTGTCTGAAGACAGAACTATGGAAAGAATTAAGACATGCGCCTGGTGGCCATCTTGGAGAAAAGATGTCATTGAGTACTGTCACAGTTGTGATAGATGCCAGAAAGCCAATAAAGCTACTGGTAAAAGATTTGGTTTAATAATCCATATTCAAGAACCAAGTACCCCATGGGAAGTGGTTCACATGGATTGGGTAACTGCCTTACCACCTGGAGGTGATAAAGGTTACAATGCATGTCTTGTCATTGTGGACAGATATAGAAAAACACCAATCTTTTTACCATGTCACAAAGATGACACAGCTATGGATACAGCTCTTTTGATCCGGAATAGAGTGATATCCCATACTGGTCTCTTTAAAAAAATCATTAGTGATAGAGACCCAAAATTTACATCAGCCTTATAGACTAATTTACATAAGCTTTTGGGTACAAAATTATCATTCTCAACAGAATACCATCCACAAACAGATGGGTTGGCAGAAAGAATGATTCAAACCCTTGAGGACATGATCAGAAGCTTTTGTGCTTATGGCCTGGAGCTTAAAGATTCTGATGGCTTTACCCATGATTGGTGTACTCTTATACCAGCATTGGAATTAGCCTACAAGACCTCCATCCATGCTTCAACAGGAAAAACTCCTGCAATTTTGGGAAAAGGATGGAACCACAAACTTCCAATTGATACTTTGAGAAAAGATCTGGTTGATATTCATCCAACTGCTTCAAGCTTTAAATTATTGCTTGATAAAGTGAGACATCATGCAAATCAAAGCATGAATGATGCCTTTGAATATGCTAAAAAGAAATGGGATAAAAGTCATAAGACCCAGAATTCAAAGTAGGGGACTTAATACTAGTTTCAACCTTAAACTTGAATAATATTAAAGGCCGAAAGAGATTGAAAGATTCCTTTGAAGGACCATTTATTATTAAAGCCCTTCATGGGACAAATGCAGTACAAGTAGAACTGTCAGGAGAACTGGAAAACAAACATCCAACTTTCCCTGTCAGTCTAGTAAAGCATTACACTTCAAGTGATAAGGAATTATTTCCTTTGAGAAATGGAACACCCTTAGAAGTACCCCCGCTAAATCAAAGTGAGGATAAAAAGGTACTAAAAGTCTTAAAAGAAAGAAGACTTAGGGGAAAAAATGAAAGAGAATACTTAGTCAGGTATAAAAATCCACAACATGAAGCTGAATGGATTGTAGAAAGAAAAATACCTGATTCCCAAAAGTTTCTCAGAAGATTCAGACATGAGACAAGACCAATTGCTCAATGAAAAGTTTGAATTGTGTGCTTTACATACTTAGAAAAGTATAAGTAGAGAGGTTAAAAAGTGGATTATACCCCCCCCAAATATTTTGGGGGTATACTACAAAAGAAAAATTGTGGTACAATTTATTTTGGTGGTAGGGAATGTGAGCCTGTGACGTATGTATAACATACCCACAAGGCCACAAATAACTTTATACACAGTTGAAATTGTCTTCAACAGTCTTTATAATTGAATTTAAAATAAAAAATAACAAAAAATAAGTATAACCTTTTTTTTGGATAAACAAAGTTATAAATATTATGTCATTTTTGGATTCTACACCAAAAATAACTTAGGGTACATCCATAAAGTGTTATATTTAAAAACACTTATTTCTTATGTTATTAGAAGATTTAAGAATCTCACAGTACTAATGTAACTTTTTTAACATTTTTTTGAAATTGTTAAATTTAAGCTTAAATTTAAAGTTGCATAAGGTTTATGCAAACTTACCAAAATTTTAGTTAGGATTGAGGTGTGGTGTATATTTACTGAATTGGCTAAGGATTTGCCATACAGAATGTAAATCCTGAGTGATCTCAATTTAAAAGGGTTTAAGGCCATAGTATGACTTTAAATAAATAAAAGGGCAAAATCCATGCAAAAAGGTGGGACAAAGGAAAAAGACCAAATAGAGCTGGGGTACCCAACTTTTTGGTTCTGCAAGAATTCAATGAAGGTTGTCCACCTGTATTGGAGGATTTTCAACCTTATTTAAACTTGAAGATTAGACTTTTATCCAACATTAGAGTTTAAACTGGTTTTATCCCAATTTAGACAGGAATTTAAAGCTGCCAAAGGGTAAATCCCAATATGCAGGCTTGAATTCAAGGTTTTAAGAACTGTCAAAGCTTAAATAAGCTTAAAACTTTAAGTTTACAAGAATTAAAACCTTATCAAAAGTTAAGGTTTGGTGTGTATTGCTATTTTACGTGGAAAAATAGCAATAACTTCAAAAATTCATTAAAACTCCAATTCTTAATGGATTTGCTTGAAAATTTCACACAGCCTACAATATCATATTATCTGCATATGAATTAAGCTTTAGGTATCTTTTATAAATAAATTTCCTCGGTAATTAGCCTGGAGATTTACTCTTTTAATTAAAACTCAAAGAAAATTATAATTTCTTTAAAAATTAATTAAAAATTGAGTTTAAGGGATTTCTGCTTGAAACTCTATTTTTAAGTTGTTCATGTGATGAACTTTAATATAAATAAGTTTCTTTATATTAAAAACTTGAAATAATTAGTTTAATTGAGGATTAAAGTTACATGGAGGTAAGAATAACACTGATAACTTTAAATTGGAATTAAAAATAAATTACCTTAAGTTAAGAACTTTATCTTTAAGCATGGTTTTTCAGTTTGAACCTGAGAACGCCCTATATATCCATTATGAATCATGAGAGCTGCTCTGAAGACATAAAAAGAGTCTTTTCATCACTGTTTTTGTCCATCATTCATTATCAATCCAATCATATTAGAAATTTAAAAAGGTAAAGTTTTATTAAATATAAAAGCTGATAATTGAAGTAATTCTTAAGTTATTTTATTCTTTATTAATTAAAATTAAAGAATTTAAATCATAGAATTTAGATTATTGCTGTAATCACCAATAATATATTTTATTATAGAAAATTAATCATCTTAAATATCTTTTAAAATACACAAATTCCTCTTAAAAACTCTTTAATCATAATTTTTATAATAAAAAGTTGTTTTATCTTTAAAATTATTGATTTTTGGCGTGTTTTTAACTTCTAATTATTATTTAATATAATAACTGTTGTTTCCTTCCTTGTTGTAGTGAATAAATATTATAAGTAAGTTTTCTCCAAAGTTCTATATCTTTTTTATCTAGTATTAGTTTTTTTACATAGAATTTTATTCTATCAGAATTATTTCTGCACAGTGTGTGTCTTGATTCTTTTATAAATAATATTTATATTATTTATAAGTGGTTAATACTCATATTTTCCACATGTAATTGTCTCATTAAGAGCTTTACACTTCTTATTGTTATAACTGTCAGTGACTATAACAATAATAGAATAATTATTAGTTTATATTATTATTATATTTTTATAATAATAATCAAATTTATTTTTGTTATATATAGTTATTTTTAATAATTATATTTAAATTTTTGGTTATAATATTTCATTATATTATATATTTCTACTGAGGAAAGTCATAGTACCCTTGATATTGCTACTATTATCAAGAGTTTCATAGACAAACCTTACACTTATAATACAAAATAAATCCAGAAGAAGATACAAATATGGCCAAACAAAACACACAGCCTCACAACACATATAGCAAGAGGGGTGACCAGTTTTGCTTATGGTTATTTTTGGTCAAATTCTATTTTTTTTATTGGTTCATTTTTTTAGAATTTAGTAGTCACCCCCCTTGTTTACAAGAGCAATTTTTAACATAATCAAGAGAATAAAGCAAGATTTAATAACAATAACAATAACAGTTTATAAAAACAAGCATTGAGAAGATCAAAGTCATCCAGGAAAATCAATTAGATCTCTCAAGAAATCTTATTAGTTTTAACTTCTTCAAATAATAATTTTATCATAATAATAAAATAAATAATATATAATTAAAGGTATAACTGTCACAACCACAAAGAATGACCCTCCTCCATTGGTGTTGCGGCAATTCCAACCTGGGACCAACCTGGGGCCAATTGGCCACACCATATCTTTATGGCCAATTTGGCCCCTTCTGGTGCTCCATGGAATTATGGCCATATCACTATTCCCTGGCCTTAGACCATATCCTGCCATCATTGGCCTCTCTGGCCAATTCCCATATCCCCAACCCCCAGGCCTCTATCTTTGTTTTTGGGCCTGGGTGGTCTCTTTCCCTCCTAGGGGGTTCTGGATCCCCTATCCCTCATAATAGGCTCTGGGTCAACCCTTTTCATTAGAGGGTCCCTGGCCTAAATGGCCTTTTTGGGCCATTTAGGCCCCCACGGCCTCTATGGTAAGCACTCCATAGGCCACGTACTGTGGTCCATGGGCCAATTAGGCCTCTTTTGGCCTAACCCAATGAGGCCAAAGGGGGAATTCCATTAGCTCCCAAACCACAATTGGGCCCACCTGAGCCAAATTTGGCCCCAAATCTCATCAAACCCAAAAATGGCCACAAATCACCATAGGACCCATTTTGGCCCAGGATCATCATGGACCACTTTTCAGCCCATGGCCTCTGGTAACCACCAGAGGCCACCAGATCAGCTCAGTTCAAGCCTTCCCCTCATCTTAAGGGGAATCCTTCCACTCCTCCATGCACCCCATACTCAAGGTTGCAGGAGTGGTGCATATATGGTATTATATACCGTTATGCACCATTTTTGCTCACCAAATCAATGGTGACGTTTTCAGGACCCAATTCCATCTTTCCAAATCAAGGTCCCAAAATCCAACACCCATTTCAAAGGAGCATTTCTTAACTCATCAGTCTGGCAATCGGAAGACCATTAAGGGATCCCAATCACCTGACCCTGCAGCAGTTGGGTTGGCAATTTCATTCAGGATTACTCCAAGGGAATTATCAGAGGTTATACATTATTCCAATCAGCTTTCAAGGCATCAAGTATTTTAATACTCCTTGGACAACTCAATTGGTCCATACAGGCATCAATCAATCAACCTGTATGTACTTGGCCCAATTAGCCCAATTCATATTCCACTGTGGGAATTTAATCACACAGTTCAAATTTCAGAATGGCCAGATCTGTATTGAACCAATTTGGACAATACAGCCAGTGACTCACCTTCCAGGATCAGTCTTTCAACTTTTCACATATACTGGCCACCTTTCAGCACCTGGGGACCTTTTCCCCAGTTAATTAATATATTGGATTTATTATTATCTTTATTTTCTTTTACTTTATTAAAGTTAATACTGATAATCTTAAGTCAGTCATTCAGAACCTTCTCTCTTTTCTTCCTCACCTGTCAGTGGATTTTGGTGGTCATATCCTTTACTAATTCCATTTCCTTTTCTGGCAGGTTAAAACAGTGAATTGAGGATTCAATTGGTTGGCTTCTTTATTATCTTTGGCCTTTGGCTTCTTATCTTTTCTTTTATCTTTGGCATACTTTTCTTTTCCCTTTCTTCTTTGAAGAAATTAATCTTTATTATTTCTTATATCTTTTGGAGCCCTCCAAGTGGGTTCTTGATTCCTGAGTGCCAGGCCCTCTTTCTTCCATAAGAGCCCCTGTGACATTATATTAATTAACTCATAATTTTTTCTTCTGTTCATTCATTCTTATAATTTTAATTCATACATTTCACTTCATCAAAATTATGACTCTTTAACATTTAATGATCTTATGATTCATCATCACCTCTCAGTTTTTTCCCATTCATTTCTTCATTCTGAAAATTGAAAGCTGAATCCAATTTTATCTTTTGTTTCTCTTTTTTGAAAATCTTATCTCATCTTCATTTTCATTCAATTCATCAAATCCTCTGTGTTCAGGCGTCATTATTGCAAATTCAAATTGATCTTTATTATCATTAAGACACGTCTTCACATCAAGATTAACATTTGATCTGATCTTCAAGAATTTTGATTTTTCATGAAGATTTTACTTGATTTTGATTTTGACTGATTAATTTGACATATATTGACATTGACTTCAAGATAATTGATGACCTGAAGTTTTTATTGATTTTGCTGATTATTCACATCAAGAATCTTGAAAAAAATTGATTTGCCTCAAGAATTCATTTTGATTGATTGATTTTCTGAAAGATTTTGATTTTGAATTGACTTGACATTTGAATTTGATTGATTTGACTTATTTGATTCATTGAATTCAAGTTTTCATTTGATATTTAATTGATTGAATTACCTGAAGATCTCATTTGTTTCATTGGTTTTTGATTTTTCCTCAAGATTTGATTTTGATTTCATCTTCAAGACTATTTCTGTGAGCCTTAGAGGTATTTTCATATACCCAAAAGACCACAAAAGATAAATTAAGATATAAATATAAATAAAATAAATTTATTTATATTATAAAAATAAAAATTTAAATATAAATACAAATTTATATTTAAAAATCAAAATTTAATTATAATTTAAAAACAAAACTACAATAAAATTTATAATTATGAAATTATATTTTTACTTGTAAAAATTAAGTAAAAATAAATTTTTAATAAAATTTGTGAAATAAAAATATTTTTGGTAAAAAGTTATATAAAATATATTATAGCTTTTTATCCAATATATAAACATAAATAAATTATCACACCATTGGATTCCTCATGAAAAATAAAGTGGGGTCACCTCTAGATGAAATTTCTGTAACTCAACTCTAAATAAGCTTAAATTAAGTTTTTAGTATTTTAAATACAAAAATTGAAAATCCTCAAAACCTTAATTTAATTTGCACCACATGTGGTGTTAACCATCAATTTTTATGTTAAAATTGAGGTGTTGTGTTTAGTTTAGAGCTTATGAGGAATTGAAGTATTTTCAATTGAATTCAATTGAAATGTCAAAATGTCCGCATGTATTACATAAGTGAACTTTGATTTACATATGAGGTATCAATTATGACTGTATTGTACTGTACAATTCAATTGAATTACATGTGTAAATTACAAGTATAATACATGATGAGGAATCAAAGGAAAAAATAAATTGGAAAGATTAAAATTGGGGGGAAAGGTGCTCTAGCTCTAAGGGGGAGCCAGACCCCCAAAATCCTTGCTGACTGGCGTGGGCTGTCAAAATCCACGCAAACGTTCATTACTTTTGGCCTGGAATTGAGTCACAGGGTCTGTGACTCAATTGATGATGAGGTTTCAATACCAACCATGGTGGTTTTAGCTGCTGCCAAGAGGGTGAAACTACCCTTAAGTTAAAACAATGTTAGTAAAAGAAAGTTATAACTGTTTTCTACGCCTCTTACACACATTCTGACGTGTTTTGAAGGCTCTAGACCAGGTATTTCTCTAGTAATGGCTGATTTAAGGGTCTAAAATGGCTAAAAATGGCTTAAACCAGCCCTTTTTTGGTCTAAACCAGGCTTCAATGATGCCATAATTGGCTTTTCTGCTTTCAGACTGTTTTTCACGACTGAAAAGAGTAAATTTTACT
Source organism: Austropuccinia psidii (assembly GCA_023105745.1). NCBI lineage: Eukaryota > Fungi > Basidiomycota > Pucciniomycetes > Pucciniales > Sphaerophragmiaceae > Austropuccinia > Austropuccinia psidii. Next base: position 21,987,689 of record JALGQZ010000016.1, read on the forward strand.
TTTTGAGTAAGAAAATTGATGGCTATAAAAGAATTTCTTCTTTGCCCCACTTTTCTCTTCATGTTAGAATCTTTTCCTTTTATAATTAGTTTAAACACTGTTAAACTAATCAATAAAAGATTCCAACCACCTTTTTTAAAGAATTTTGAACCTTTTAACCACGTAAAAATATCATTATAATCATTGTTTGTAACTCTTATAATCATTTTTACCCCCGAACCACCCCAAAAGTGAATTAAAGCACCTTTCATCACTGTTAGCTTTGTCACTTTGTTTCCAAATTCACTCTGGTCAATTTTGGGGCGTGTTTTCTCTTTAATATTCCTTTTAAAGACTTTGTGCTTTAATTAATTTCTTGCAGTTCTTTGCTCAATTAATTCCAATTGAAATTGCTCTTGAAGAAATTTCTTTTGTAGCCTTAAATATCTCTTGTAGAGTATTTCTGGATAAATTCTTATTGTTTGTAAAATAATAAATCTTTATAATACTATTGTTTTATACTAATAAAGTTATAAACAATAACATTGGCGTGTTTTCTCTTAAACATAATATTTCTTACTATTTTTAATTGATTTTTACTTTATACAAATTTTGAGGACAGGAAAAGTACTTGATTTTTAATCAAAGTTTCACTTTTGCCTCAAGTTGTTTATTCAAATTTTGATTATTTTCATTTAATTTTAATTTTATTCAATAATGCCACTCCAACACTCACCTCCTGCAAGACAAACAAGATCTCAGGCCCAAACTCAAGCTGTTCTCACTCTAACTCCAAGGGCTCCTCTTGATGGTACCCCAGCAGTTTCTCAATTGAGGGCCAAATTGGACAGAGGACCCACTTTGGAAGGAAGGAAGAGTGCCAAGGAGATTAAATTCTTTTTCGGGAGTAGTTTGCGTTTTTCCAGGCATTTCAAGGACTACTTTTAGAGGTCCAGGTGAAGATGGTGAAGAGGAGGAGGAGAATTCTGTGGAAGAGGAAGCGTCTGATGGCACTGAGGCTGCTCCTGCTCCTGTGAGAGCATCTGCAGGCACCAGAGAACCAACTCTAGCCCAGTCTGATCAGCCTGTCTCTCATCAGACTGAACCATCCTTATTGGCCATCATGCAGCAAATGACCCAAATTATGGCCAATCTTCAAGCAGCTGCATGTTTTGAAGTGTCCAGACCACCAGCCTTCAAGACTCCATCTATGAAGGCACCGGAACGTTTTGATGGGACTCAACCTTTCAAAATCAGAAGTTTCATTCAGTCTTGTCAACTTATTTTTCATAATGACCCGGCAAATTTCTCTCAAGACAGAAAGAAAGTTCTTTATGCCACTTCATTTTTAATTGGCAGGGCTGCAAAATGGATTGAGCCTTATCTTTCCAATCTCAATAATCAAGACTCAAGTTATCTTATCAATTCTTGGCCATTGTTTGAATCCCAACTCTTCACTCTATTTGGGGACCCAAATGAAGTTAGAAAAGCTGAAGCAGAGTTGGATGGCCTTAGAATGAAAGAAGGTGGGCATGTTGCCTTATACATTTCCAATATCAGGAGTTTGGCTTCAAGAATTGGAAATTGGGGTGAAAGGGCTTTAATTCATCATTTCAGGAAGGGTTTGGCCTCCAGGATTCTGGATCAATTGGCCTCCCATCCTTCAAATATTGATTCTCTTCAAGACTTAATGGACATCAGCCTGAAACTTGATACCAGGTACCTTGAGAGGAAAAAGGAGAAGAATCATCATCAATAGAAGAAGCCTGAAGCCTCAAAGTCAAACTCTTCTCATCATCAAAATTCTTCAAGCTCAAGTCATAAGAAGAAGAATTTTCATTCTCAAAAGCGGGACAAGCCCCATTCTTCCTTGTTGAATGAGGACTTCAAGTTGAAAGGTTCCAAAAAAGAAAGAAGAATAAAGGAGGGCTTGTGTACTTATTGTGGTGGGAAGCATAGTCTTGAGTCCTGTGTCAAAAGGCCTCAAAACAAGCTTACCCCACCGTCAGGCAGTTTTCCCAGTCAGGGAAAAGCCTGAGTGAAGATCATGTTGTGTTCAATGATCTTCACTGTTTTCCATCCAGAGCATAATTGTGCATTCTGAATACTGGTGTCAAGAATTCTCCTAAATGTTTTGTTTTTTCTTCTCTTTCTGATGTTTTTTACAGTATTATCATTGATTCTGGTGCTACACACTCATTTATTGCAAAGCAGTTTGTTCACAAGTACTCATTGACTACTTCAGAACTTCCAGAGAAGATTCCTCTTATCATTTTGGACTCCTCTGAGCCCCCTTCCTTATTTGTGACTCACCATACTAAATATATGGTTGAGCTCCCTTCTTTCCCAAGCTTTGAATGGGACTTCTTAGTCATTGATACTCCCAAGGGAGAAGACCTCATATTGGGCTTTGACTTTCAAAATCATTTTAATCCTTTTATTGATTGGAGGCAAGGGCTTATCACCTTTAATGCTGATCATAAGGACTATTCTGATCCTTCTAATTCTTTCGGTAATGACTTTTCTTCTGCCAAATCATATGCAGCTCTGGTTGGTGATTCTAGAATACCACCATTTCCATCTTCTGTCCATATTCCTTCCATAAACTCCCCTCAGTCATTACCATTATCTGGAGATGAAGTCTTCAAAGAGATTCAAGATGTTGGAGAAGATAATTCTGTATCTTCACTTAATCTCTTCTTTGGGAATATGGACCTTCCTCCTTCATCTTATCATGACTCCCTGGAGGAGTTGTGGGATGAAGATGAAAAGCCAGAAGAAGTAGAAACCGTCATGAAGGTTGTTCCTTCTACTTATCACCACTATTTGAATGTATTCTCCAAGGTGAAAGCAGAAAAACTTCCTCCTCACCGTGCCTGTGATCATCATATTGAGCTGGAGGGGTCTCTACCTCCAGTTGGGGTGATCTACTATTTATCCAAACAAGAGTCAGATACACTCAGGGCCTACATTTCAGAGAATGTAGAGAAAGGTTTCATCCGGCCAAGCTCCTCTTCAACAGGAGCCCCTGTTCTATTTGTCAAAAATAAAGATGGTGACCTCCGTTTGTGTGTTGATTACCGCAAACTCAATGCTGTTACTAGGAAGAACAAGTATCCTGTTCCTCCTATGAATCAGCTTCTCAATGTTTTTAATGGTTCTTCTATCTTCTCCAAGATTGATTTGCATTGTGAGCCTGTGAGGTATGTTTAACATACCCATAACGCCACAAATGATTTTATAAACAATTAAATTTGTCTTAAACAGACTTTTTAGTTGAATTTAAAATAAAAAATAATAAAAAATAAGTATAACTTTTTTTTGGATAAACAAAGTTATAATTATTATGTCATTTTTGGATTCTACACCAAAAATAACCTAGGGTACACCCATAGGGTGTTATACCCAAAAACACTTATTTCTTGTGTTATTAGAAGATTTAAGAATCTCACAGTACTAATGTAACTTTTTTAACATTTTTTTAAATTGTTAAATTTAAGCTTAATTAAGCTTAAATTTAAAGTTACATAAGGTTTATGCAACTTTACCAAAATTTTAGTTAAAATTGAGGTGTGGTGTATATTTACTGAATTGGCTAAGGATTTGCCATACAGAATGTAAATCCTGCGTGAGCTCAATTTAAAAGGGTTTAAGGCCATAGTATGGCTTTAAATAAATAAAAGGGCAAAATCCACGCAAAAAGGTGGGACAAAGGAAAAAGACCAAATAGAGCTGGGGTACCCAACTTTTTGGATCTGCAATGATTCAATTAAGGTTGTCCACCTGTATTGGAGGATTTCAACCTTATTTAAACTTTAAGATTAGACTTTGATCCAACCTTAAGGTTTAAACTGATTTTATCCTAAATTAGATAAGAATTTTAAGCTGCCAAGAGGGTAAATCCCAATAAGCATGCTTGGAATCAAGGTTTTAAGAACTGTCAAAGCTTAATCAAGCTTAAAAAGCTTAAATAAGCTTAAAACTTTAAGGTTTCAATCATCAAAACCTTATCAAAACTTAAGGTTTTGTGTGTATTGCTATTTTACGTGGAAAAATAGTAATAACTTCAAAAATTCATTAAAAATCCAAATCTTAATGGATTTGCTTGAAAATTCACACAGCTTAGAATTCAATATTATCAATATATAAATTAAATTTTAAGTATCTTTTATTAATAAGTTTCCTGGGTAATTAGCCTGGAAAATTACTTTTTTAATTAAGCTTAAAGAAAATTATGATTTCTTTAAAAATTAATTAAAAATTCAGTTTAAGAGATTTCTGCTTGAAACTCTGATTTTATGTTGTTCATGTGATGAACTTTAATATAAATAAACTTATTTTATATTAAAACTTAAAATAATTAAACTAAATGAGGATTAAAGTTACTTGGAGTTAAGAATAACACTGGTAACTTTAAATTGGAAGTAAAAATAAGTTGCCTTAAGTTAAGAACTTAATTTTTAAGCATGGTTTTTCAGTTTTGACCTGAGCACGCCCTCTACATCCATTATGAATCATGAGAGCTGCTCTGTAGACATAAAAAGAGTCTTTTCATCACTGTTTTTGTCCATCATTCATAATCAATCCAATCATATTAGACATTTGAACAGGTAAAGTTTTATTAAATATAAAATCTTATTATTAAAAGTAATTCTTAAGTTATTTCTATTCTTTATTTATTAAATTAAAGAATTGAAGTCATAGAATTCAGATTATTGTTGTAATCATCTATAATAAATTTTATTATATAAAATTATCATCTTAAATATCTTTTAAAATCCACAAATTCCTCTCAAAAACTCTTTAATCATAAATTTTAGTATAAAAAGTTGTTTTATCTTTGATTTTATTGATTTTTGGCGTGTTTTTAACTTATAATCATTATTTAATATAATAACTGTTGTTTTATAACTTGTTGTATTAAATAAATATTATAAGTAAGTTTTCTTTAAAGTTCTATATTTTTTTATCTAGTATTAGTTTTTTTATATAGAATTTTATTCTATAAGAATTATTTCCGCAAAGTGTGTGTCTTAAATCTTTTACAAATAATATTTATATTATTTATAAGTGGTTAATATTCATATTCTCCACGTGTAATTGTCTCATTAAGAGCTTTACACTTCTTATTGTTATAACTGTCAGTGACTATAGCAATAATAGAATAATTATAATTTATTATAATTATTATATTTTTTTTTATTATTATATTATTATAATAATAATTAAATTTATTTTTTTTATATAATTATTTTTAATAATTATATTTAAATTTGTGGTTATAATATTTCATTATATTATATTTTTCTACTGAGGACAGTCATAGTACTCTTGATATTGTTACTATTATCAAGAGATTCATAGACAAACCTTACATGCATGGTGCATATAACCTGCTCAGAATCAAGGAGGGTGATGAACATTTTACATGCTTCAGAACTAAATATGGCAGTTTTGAGTACTTGGTTATGCCATTTGGGCTCACCAATGCTCCTGCCTCTTTTCAGAATCTTGTCAATGATATTTTCCAAGATCTACTTGATGTTTATGTTGTGGTTTATTTGGATGACATTATGGTCTTTTCCAAGTATGAGGAAGACCATGTCACTCATGTGTTCACTGTTCTCTCCAGACTCAGAGCCAATACCTTTTTGGTAAGGCTTCAAAGTGCCTATTTCATGTCTTTAGTGTAGAATACCTTGGTTATGTTGTTTCTCCTGAAGGCCTCAAGATGGACCAAGCAAAAGTGCAGCAGATTCTCAATTGGCCACCTCCAAGAAATCTCAAGGCTCTTCAATCTCTCCTTGGCTTCGCCAACTTCTACCGCCGTTTCATCAAGAATTATTCAAAGAAGATCAGTTCACTCACCAGTTTCCTCAAGAAAGATTCCTGTTTCCCCCTCAATGAGGAAGCTCTCAGTCAGTTTCACCAACTCAAAGAGGCTTTCACCACGACTCCAATCCTTCTCTACCCACCATTGTAGATACCAATGCATCCATTTATGCCTTGGGTGCTGTACTGAGTCAGGTCTCTGACTCAGGAAAACACCCCATTGCATTCAACAGCCGCAAGCATATCCCAGAAGAGCTCAACTATGAGATTCATGACAAGGAACTCCTTGGCATAGTCTGGGCTCTCAAGCTCTGGAGGGCTTTTCTTCTTTCTCTGTCCTCTCCTTTTGAAGTTCTCACCAATCATTCTTCCCTTCAATACCTCATGTCCTGCAAAGTACTCACTCGCCATCAAGCCCGCTGGGCTGAATTCCATTTCTCAATCACTTACTGCCCTGGCTGCCTAGCTACTCTTCCAAAGGCCTTATCACCTTGAGACGAAGTCTATCCAGAGAGGGGGGAGGATTTCATCAGCAAGAATCCAATGAGCTTTCAACAGCTCATCAAGCAGGATGAAGTCCAACCTTCAAGATATTTTGCAGTCAAGGTGGAATCTTTTTCAAATTTGATTGATTCAATTCAGAAGTCTCTATGGCAAGATTCTCAGTACAGAAGTATCCTTCAAGAATTGGGCAAAGGTAAATTCATTCAGGATTATTCTCTTGATTCCTCTTCCAAACTTCTTCTGTTCAAAGATTGGGTGATGGTCCCAAATGACCCCACAATTCAACTCAGTATTCTTCAAAAGCGTCATGATTCTCCTCTAGCTAGACACCCTGGCCAAGAGAAGACTCTCAAGCTTTTCAAGCGGGATTTCCACTGGTCCGGCATGACTCAATTCATCAAGGATTATGTCTCATCCTGTCAACAGTGTTCAAGACACAAGAATATCCATCATAGGAAGTTTGGACTCCTCAAGCCTCTTCCAATTCCAAATGGTCCTTGGATTTGTCTTTCAATGGACTTCATCACTAAGCTGCCACTGTCCAACTCATTTGACTCAATCCTTGTCATAGTGGACAGATTCTCAGAAATGGCAGTTTTTATTCCAAAAATGTCTTCAATCACTTCACTAGATTTGGCCCATTTATTCATCAAGAATATCTTTTAAAAGCATGGCCTTCCTTAAACCATTGTCAGTGATAGAGGTCCTCTCTTTGTTTCTTCCTTCTGGACCAATCTTTGTCAGAAGCTCAATATCTCAAGAGATTTGTCAACTGCTTACCATCCAGAAACTGATGGACAGACAGAGAGGGTAGATCAGATACTAGAACAGTATCTTTGGATGTATGTTAGTTATCATCAAGATGATTTGAACACCTGGCTCCCTTTGGCTGAATTTGCCTACAATAATTCTGATCACCCTTCAACCAAGCAATCCCCATTTTCACTGTTTATGGAAGAGATCCACAATTTGACTCAGTTCACATCACTCAAGATACTCCTGCTGTAAAGTTATCAACAAAAATCCAATCAATACAGCAAGATGTCAAGACAGAACTTGAAGTTGCCATAAACTGGTTTAAGAGGTATGCAGATAAACATAGAGCAAGTCCACCTGTTTTCAATCCTGGTGACATGGTATGGATTTTGTCCAAGAGCATCAAATCAACCAGACCCACAAAGAAGCTGTCTGAAAGATGGTTGGGTCCTTTTCCAATCTTGAATAGAGTCAGTACTCATGCTTACCACCTCAATGGAAATCCATCCACCCAGTCTTCCATATTTCACTTTTGGAACCAGTCAAGACATCAACAATCCCAAATCGGCATCAAGAGCCTCCTCCTCCAATCATCATTGAAGAAGAAGAGGAATGGGAAGTCTCTCAAATACTGGATTCAAAGCTCAAGAGAAGAAATTTATGGTATCTGGTGGAATGGAAAGGGTTCAGTCAAGACTCAGAAAGATCCACATGGGAACCAGCTGAAAACCTCAATAATTGTCCTGAACTCGTCAAAGATTTTCATTCTTTGTATCCTGACAAGCCAGGACCCAATTCTCCAAAAGCTTGAATTTTTATGGTGCTTGGTGGGTAGAGGAGTTACCAAAAGTAAGTCCCACTCCTGGTATGCACCTTTAGGGGTATTCTACTCTTTTCTGTTGTAAGCATCACCTTGGCCACTCTGTGAGCACTTTGGGATTTTGACACAGATCTTCTGGCCTGGCTTTCAACATCAATTCCAATTCATGGCCATTTACACTTGGGCAAATGGACCATTCCTTTCTTATTTTCCTTCTCAAGATATTATCCCTTCAACAAATTCTTTTATCAAAATCTTTCTTTTTAATGTACTGGCGGGAGTGGTGACTACCAAAAGTAAGTTCGTCTCCTGGTGTGGACTTCCCTGAGGGGTCTACAATCTTTCAAAACATCATTTTGGCCACTCTCTGAGCACCTGGCATTAAATTCTTTCATCCAGGTCCTTGGCCACTTTCAAAATCAACTGTCAAAATCTGTGATGAAGATTGGTCTCCCCCTCAAAATTCAATTTTTTTCTTTTTCTCTCTTTATATTTGTTTCTTTTACTTTTTTATTCTATATATCTTCTCAAATTTCTTTTGTCATAAATCTTAATGCCAAAATCTTTACGCCAAAATCATGTCTTCAACATTTTCAAGCCAAATTTCAAGAGAAGACCAAGTCAACCTCAATTCATATGCCAACACTTTTATCAGTTCAAACTTTTCTTTTCAAGATTCATATACCTCTGGAATCCCTACGTCCAATCTGTCTCAACAGCCTCAACAGGCGTTTACCTTATCTTGCTGCTCAGGAGCTCACCATTCAAGGTAGGGGGGTACTGTAACAACCACAAAGAATGACCCTCCTCCATTGGTGTTGCAGCAATTACGCCCTGGGACCAATTGGCCACACCATATCTTTATGACCTATTTTGGCCCCTTCTGGTTCTCTATGGCATTTTTGGCCATATCACTATTCCCTGGCCTTTTATGGCCTCATGCCATATCCTGCCATCATTGGCCTCTCTTGCCAATTCCCATATCCCCAACCCCCAGGCCTCTATCTTTGTTTTTGGGCCTGGGGGGTCTCTTTGCCTCCTAGGGGGTTCTAGGACCACTAGCCCTCATCATAGGCTCTGGGCCAACTCTTTTCATTAGGGGATCCCTGGCCTAAATGGCCATTTTGGGCCATTTAGGCCCCCTACGGCCTCTATGGTTGGTGGGCTGTAATCATGGGCCAATTAGGCCCCTTTTGGCCTAAGCCAATGAGGCCAAAGGGGGCAGTCCATTAGCCTTCAAGGCCAGGTGGGTCCCAAACCACAATTGGGCCGGCCTGACCCAAATTTGGCCCCAAATCTCATCAAACCCAAAATGGCCATAAATCACCATAGGACCCATTTTGGCCCAGGATCATCATGGACCACTTTTCAGCCCATGGCCTCTGGTAACCACCAGAGGCCACCAGATCAGCTCAGTTCAAGCCTTCCCCTCATCTTAATGGGAATCCTTCCACTCCTCCATGCACCCCATACTCAAGGTTGCAGTAGTGGTGCATATATAGTATTATATACCATTATGCACCATTTTTGCTCACCAAATCAATGGTGACGTTTTCAGAACCCAATTCCATCTTTCCAAATCAAGGTCCCAAAATTAAACTCCCATTTTGAAGGAGGATTTCTTAACTCATCAGTCTGGCAATCCATGGCGGCAATCAGAAGACCATTTAAGGATCCCAATCAGCTGACCCTGCAGGAGTTGGGTTGGTAATTTCATTCAGGATTATTCCAAGGGCATTCTCAGAGGCCATACATCAGTGCAATCAGCTTTCAAGGCATCAAGTATTTCAATACTCCTTGGACAACTCAATTTGTCAATACAGGCGTCAATCAATCAACCTGTATGTACTTGGCCCAATTGGGCCAATTCATATTCCACTGTGAGAATTCAATTGCACAGTTCAAATTTCAAGATGGCCAGATCTGTATTGACCCAATTTGGAAAATACAGCCAGTGACTCACCTTCCAGGATCAGTCTTTCAGCTTTTCACATATACTGGCCACCTTTCAGCACCTGGGGACTTTTTCCCCACTTAATTAATATATTGGATTTATTATTATCTTTATTTTCTTTTACTTTATTAAAGTTAATACTGATAATCTTAAGTCAGTCATTCAGCACCTTCTCTCTTTTCTTCCTTGCCTGTCAGTGGATATTGGTGGTCATATCCTTTACTAATTCCATTTCCTTTTCTGGCAGGTTGAAACAGTGAACTGAGGATTCACTTGGTTGGCTTCTTGGCCTTTGGCTTCTTCTCTTTTCTTTTATCTTTGGCATAAATTTCTTTTCCCTTTCTTCTTCTTTAAATAAATTAATCTTTATTATTCCTTATATCTTTTGGAGCCCTCCAAGTGAGTTCTTGATTCCTGAGTGCCAGGCCCTCTTGCTTCCATAAGAGCCCCTCTGTCAATACACGGCCAGGTTAAACCCAAATAAAAATATTTCTTTATAAAATTAATTTTTTTATATTTAAATTTATTTTGGATATTTAAAAAATCATAATATAAGGACACAAAATTATTATTTTTTACTGGGAATTGGGAGAAAACACCTCCTTTTATATTAAAGATGGAGCGAGCTTCTTCCAACCACAGTTTAGCCCTCAATCATTTTATATGCTGAAAGATATGCAAACTCTAAGTATACATCTTATCAACCCTTTAAGCCCACTTCAAACTTAATTGAAACTTGCATAAGTCTCATTAATCATATATTGATTGGATTAACCAACAAATCAAGCTTTTCTTTAAAATTCAGGAATTTAATCAATTTAATCTCATATTATCTGGTTCAATTAACTCTTAACCCCCTTCAAATTTAATCAAAAAAAGAGAAATTATGCAAGTTCAATCAACCTTATATTTATTGAGTTTCAAAAAAAAATTAATTAAAACCTTAATTTCACTTTAAGAATTTTAATTAAATTATCTTTAAATTATTCTGGAAAATTAATTCTTAAATTAATTCATCTAAAAATACACTTGAAAAATAATAATAAATCAAGGTGACTTAATTTAATGATATATTTACTTTAATGACTTATATCATAATCTCTTCCTAAAGCTATAATTTCAAATATTTTAAATTCATAAAATTACAAAAATAAAAATAAAATAAAATGTTCAAATTTTATTTTATTTCATTTTATTTTAACTCTTTACCATATTTCATGCACAGACATTGGAAGTAGATTCATAATACCCTAATTTTTGGGCTGTCCTTATTTGCTTTCTTTTCTCTTTTCTTTTTTTTTTTTGTTTACTACTTCCAAAAAAAAGGGGGGGTGTTAGAATTGATCAGGAAAAAGATGATAATAAGGAGTAATCTTACAAAACAGTACGGTTCAGGGATTGATAGTAATTTACTCCTCATTGTCATCTTTGTTGTCAGAGGTACTAATGGGGATATCAAATTACACATATAAATAAATAAATAGAATTAAAACGGTATAATAAATAAACAAATAAATAAAACTCACTCTGCCAATTTGTTTAACACCTCTACTAAGGGTTGTAAGGAAGCTCAAAGACCAACTAGGGACCCATAATTTCCTGCATTATCAGGATGGTTCTGAACATAATCATAAAAATTGTGGCAATAGCAGTGAAATAAACAGTTGAAGACATTGAAGAGTTGCCATAACTTGGAGGAACAATTGGATTCCATTGTGGTGGAAATGGATATGCTGTCAAGTTCTGGATTGCCAACAGAGGTGGCAGTTGGTTAGGAGATAACGCTTTCAACCAATGCTGGAGGGGAGTGATGACCATTGGACGTTGGTAAAGGGTTATGTAATTGAGGCCAAGCAAGTACGGAACCAGAAAACATAGTAACAGAAGTTGGTGAGGAAATACTGGGTGCATCCGTGTTCAAATCGGTATTGTGAATGCAACGGATAGTATAGCAATATCCATTATGGAGAATTGCTATAAGCTTGTGACCGTTTTCATCAATATAAATAGAACAGGCAAAAGAAGATATGACTTGTTAGTTTTTTTTTCCAGTGGAAGGATAAGAAGTAAAAGATAAGAAAAAAAAGTAAAGAATGAAGTAGTTAAAATATTGAAGGATGAAAATAACGTCACCTGGTAGTTTGGTTCCCTCCCCATCTATTGAACTTTGAGGTCACCTACTGCAATTGCGCAGTTTGATTGGTCCTTTGGGCAAAAACATTAAAAAAAGCAAGATTCGCGCTATAATCTACAAATAAAAAACAAGAAGAAAAGAAGAGTAGGGAACATCAGTGCAGACAAAGGAGTAGCTAAAGAAGAAATTAAATAAAATACAAGGTAAGGGTGACTCACTGTTCTTTAATCAACACCAGACAAAAATGGTCAAAATTCTAACTACATCAAGGAAAAAGATGGTGTTGAAGGGAATTTAAGCAAAAAATGGATGGGAGGAAGGAGAGCAACAACAAGAAGACAGAAGTGTGGAACTAGGTTAGAAGACTAGTTGAAATAAATGGAACAGAATGATATATAATTAAAATACAGAAATATATATGAAAAAGAAATAAATATAATAAGATAGGAAGTAGAGAAGAAAAAGAAAACTGTGGCAAGTAGAGATAAGAAGTACAGCTAGTTTATTTTGAAGTATTCACACCCAAAAGAAAAATATTATTATTATTCTATTTATTATATTATTACTTTAGGATATTCAATAAAAAATGAAAATAAAGCAAAGACTAGAACATCATATATTTATATTAAATGAAAGTTATTATCATAAAAAGTTACAATTAGGGTAAAGTTATTAAATGGAGAGGGGGTGTCAACCCTCAATAAAAAAAATCCACCCACTATTAATAATAATCAATATACTCAAAATAAATAAAAATAAAATAAAATAAAATAAAATAAAATTAAATAAAATTAAATTAAATTAAATAAAATTAAATAAAATAAAATAAAATAAAATAAAATAAAATAAAATAAAGTAAAATAAAATAAGATAAAATAAGATAAAATAAGATAAAATAAGATAAAATAAGATAAAATAAGATAAAATAAGATAAAATAAGATAAAATAAAATAAAATAAAATAAAATAAAATAAAATAAAATAAAATAAAATAAAATAAAATAAAATAAAATAAAATAAAATAAAATAAAATAAAATAAAATAAAATAAAATAAAATAAAATAAAATAAAATAAAATAAAATAAAATAAAATAAAATAAAATAAAATAAAATAAAATAAAATAAAATAAAATAAAATAAAATAAAATAAAATAAAATAAAATAAAATAAAATAAAATAAAATAAAATAAAATAAAATAAAATAAAATAAAATAAAATAAAATAAAATAAAATAAAATAAAATAAAATAAAATTAAATAAAATTAAATAAAATAAAATAAAATAAAATAAAATAAAATGAAATGAAATGAAATCAATAAAAGAGTGATACAACAGGTCTACCATGACCTTAAATTAGTTTTGTTCCCAGAAGCAATTACATAATATACCTTTTTATTTTTGTTTTTTCATCTATATCACTTAATATCATTATTATTATTAGCCTTTATTACTCAATCATATTATTATTATTATTTACTATTATTTCACTATTATTATATCATTATTTCTTTAATACATTATTATTAAAAGATCAAAAAGAAAAAAAAATTATAAATTCACATTAAATTTAATTCATTATTATAAAAAAAGTAGAAATGGTGGTACAATTATTAAATGGAGAGGGGATGGCCCCACCATTTAAGGTTAATTTCAGCCAACAAAGAAAAAGGAAGAAAGATCAATCTAATTAGAAAATACAATAAAAGAAGAAAGGTCCTAGATAAGACCTTAAACTGTTGAAATATTTTTTATATCTTATCAACAAAATTAATTCAAGAATAGGTCCTTGACACAACCTTAAAATGTCTGAAGAATTTTTTCATTTTTTATCAATTATTACTTCAAATAACTCAAGATATGGTCCTGAGTATGACCTTAAACTGAATAATTATAGATCAACAAATTGTCTTTGTCAATATTGAAATAATCAAAATAATCAATTAATGAGATGAATTTCAGGATTCATCTATTTTTTGCCTATTTTTTTATTCATCTCAGAAGAACAACAAAAAAATATTAAATGACATAATTTTTGATGACAAAAGGAAATAATTTAAAAAAAAGAAAAAAGAAACATCAATAAATAATAATAATATACAATAAAATTTATTCAAAATAAGAAAAAAACAAAGAAGACAACACAAAAGAAGAAAACATGGGGATTCAAAATCAATATAAAGAGCTACAAACAGAAAATATAAAGTGAGTTTATTAGTATAGAGGTTTAAATAAAAAAACTTTTGATGAATGAACCCAGAATATTCCTCTTGAAACTGGAATGCTGGGGACAGCATTGAATGGAGAGGGGGATGTGGTATTCCATACTTTATTGGCCCAGTTTCAAGTGAAATTTCATTTATAAGGCTATAAATTGAAGAAATAAGAAAGAAAAATCAATAATTAATCAATTATAATAGAGAAATTCTGCAATCAATTGGATTTGAATTCATCAATATATAGAATCCCATAAGAAAATACTGGAAGAATGGTCTATTTGATTACAATAATAAAAATAAAATAAGGAAAAGAAAAAGAAAAGCTAGCAAGAATGTTAAATTTACCAAGGAGAGGGGTAGTGAAAAACTCAAGTTAACCTAGCTCTGTTCAACCTTTGGATTACTCAGCAATGAAGTTATTAAGCTTAGGCTACTTCAATAAGAAATAAATTAAAACTGTATTAAACAACAGTCCCCAGAAAGAAAGAAAAAGAAATCAAATAATTTATGCCAGGAAAATCCATCAAAAAAAACCTTAAATTACACAGCATATCTGTGGAAATACAAGCACAGCCACCTGATAAGCCAGTAAATATAAATTAAGAGCTGAATTAACTTGAATGAAGGAAAATTAAATCTTGTACAGGAAAAATAGAATCCTCACAATACACAGAATTATCCACCTACAGTTCAAACAATGCACAAACCTATGGTGCAATAACTGTACAAAATCATCTCAGACCACCAACAATGGTGCAACAAGCCAAACAAATGGTGCAATACCTTCAAGAAATGACACCATTTCAACAATTCCTCACCAGAAAACATATCTCAGATTACATAATCATACATAAAAATGGTGCAATCAACCAAACAAATGGTATCTCACCACTATAAAAAATTATCCCAGCCAAAAGAAGTGAAAAAATTCTTAGTCCCTTGTTTTTGAGTGCCTCTATGGAGAGCCCAAAGAATATAAATAAAGGTCCTCTCTCCCTCATTTTCTCCTCTTCTCCCCATGAATGCAATTAATTCTATACCAAGGAGAATAATTATTCATCCCTCACTAGTAGGTCAACCTAGTATTATTATTAAATGGGAATTATATACCAAGAAGAAGAATAATTAATTCAGCTCTTACTAGTAGAATAATCTAGTTATTTTATTAAAAGTATTATAGACTTATAAGCTTAATTAATAGTGATTTCTAATTAATAGTAGGTAACAGAAGGTCTACTTTATATTACTAATTCACCCTATGTTTGAATTATTAGTCTTATAGTTATAATTCTATCAATAATCCTCATAATATTGATTTTATTCCCATAACTTATACATTATAAAGGAATAATATTTTTATTATATCTTCATATTAAAAAAAACTTTACAAATAGATATCATTATACAAAAAACTTACATTTATATTATATTATATCACTCATATATTTAACAAACATCCACTCTCTCAGCTGGAGTCTATGTTGAATCAGTATTTAGGCTATTTACAGCTAGAACTATGACTGTGACATGTGAAAATAATTTTAAAATAAGATTTTTTTAATAATATAATAGTTTATAATATAATAAAAGGGTTCTACTATTGAGAAATAGTGGTGGTGAGCGCTATTGAGAACCCTGGATGCAGTCTTACCAGTTGGATTACTATAATAAGAACTACAATAATGAAAATTATAATTTTACCCTGATTATTACTCAAGAGTAAAACTGTTTTGGACAGTTTACTACGTAGGATATTCAAGAGCAGGATGAGGAAACAATTCTGGCTGTGAAAAGCCTCCTTCTTATCCTGAAATGGGGTGGAAAGGGTGCTAGACCTTTCCATGTAGAGGGAGTGAATATTTTTCACTCTCTGGTACTGGCTTGTGGTTTTCAAACTGCCTGTATAACCTGTATTGGGCTCAGATGTGGTTTTGAAACCACATCTGGGCAGTTTTCACTAATACAGGGTGAGAATTTTCATCTGGGGACCTCACAGCCTGATTCTGACGTGTATGATGCGTAGAATGCTTTACAGAAACTGTATGAGACCCCAGTATTAACTGACATATGAGGTATTGAAGTAAAAACATGCTTATTTGTCTATTTGACACCTCATATTCATGATTATGGGATATTATCCCATGGTAAGGCTGTATATGACAGCAGGTGGGAATCTGACCTTGAAACAGCGATAACTTTGTCAATTCTGAGATATCAACCTCAAAATTGGTTCAGTGTGTATCCCTGTATGTGCTCTACATAATGGTACCTCATTTGATATGGGTATCATTACATATGGAAAAGTTATCCCATGTACAAGATTTTTGTACATTTGCGTGTTTTAGGCAAAAAGCTGTATTGAGCTTGTTTGCCCCATACCTTCTTCTGTAGCTGAGATATGGGGAGATGGATGACACCATCAGATAGCCCTGATTGTGCTCTTTCCAAAAAGACCCCACTTCAAGTATCCCACACTAAAACTGTAGAAGCTAGATTAGAAGTCAATGTTTTGTTCACCCTTATTTGGCCTGAAATTGAGCATAACTCCAGTAATATTGGTGCTAGCTCAGTTTGGCTGTTACCATTGGATAGCCCTGGTTTGGACCTTCATTTTTAATACCCATTTGATGGGGTTAAGCTTCTCCTTCTAGATTTTAGATGAGACGTGAAAATTAAGGTTTATGCTCAGCAATAACTTTGAGCAGGAATAACTTTGTTATTTTTTGTTCTATGGTGATGAGACTTATATTTTCAGAAAGAGGTGAGTTTCTTCTTTTTTTTGATACCTTTTGTGCTGATTTGGCTCAGCTCCATGTTTTGGTGGCATCTTGGCTATACCATTGGTTTATGGTATTTTGGCTGTCATGCTTGTGCTCTGGTTTTGAGTCACAGCCTGACATACCCTCCCTCTAAAAAAGGCTCATCATTGATGAGACTATTCAGTCCTCCTAGAGGCCCTGAATCTTTTTAGATGAAGGTTCTCATCTGGTATGGCATCTTCTGCCAACCATTTGTCTTTATCAGCTGTTTGGTGTTTGAATCTGACTAAGTATTGTCTTTGATCCTTTACATTAAGTCTGATCTTTCTAGCCCTGATTATTTTACTCACAGGTCCTGGGGAATCCTCCACTTCCACTATATCAGGTGGTGTGGGGTTCTTTTTCCTGGAGGGGAATTTCTCCTCCTCTGTCTGGAAGTATGGTTTGACCAAACTTACTGGGAAGACTGGGTGCTTCCTGGAAAATTCCTCTGTAAGTTTGACTTCCACTGCATTCTTTCCTATCAACTTAATGATAGTGAAAGGCCCTACAAATGAGTCCCTCATCTTCTTGCGTCCTTCAAGAATATTAAATTTGAGTGTAGACACTAGCACCTGGTCCCCTTCCTTAAAGTCAGGTTCCATGTGTGTCTTGTCTCACCTCTACTTATTATAATATTTTGCTTCAGCTATGCATTTAGCAGCTGTATCACAAGCCCTCTTCCACATATCATGGAAGTCTTTGGCTGTGGGGTGGATGGTTAGAAGATTCTTCTTCAAATGATCCACAGGCAACAAGGGATTCCACACTTTCTCTACCAGTGCAGGTGTTTTTCCTGTGGTAGAGTGCTGACTTGTATTATAAGCCAGTTGGACATCTGGTAGAAGGGTAACCCAGTCATGGGTGTATCCTTCATGGTCCTTGTATTCCATGCCATAGGCGCAGAACCTTCTAAGGATGTCTTCCATAGTCTGTATCATCCTCTCAGCTAGGCCATCTGTTTGGAGATGGTAAGCTGTGGAAAAAGCAAGCTTGGTGCCAAGCATGTCATCCAAGTTGGTCCAAAATTCAGATGTGAATTTTGGTTCCCTATCAATAATGATGATTTTAGGGACTCCACAGGTGGATATGATGTTATTCCAAAATAACAGGGCAGTATCCATGGCTGTGTCCTCTTTGTGGCATGGTAGACACGTCATTCCTTTGCTGAACCTATCAACTATGATCAAGCACGCATTGTAGTTTTCTTTGCCTCCTGGGACAAGTCCTGTAACCCAGTCCATTTTGATGGTTTCCCATGGGTGTTTGGGTTCTTCTATATGCTTAAGTAACCCATAATTCTTCCCATGTTTCCTATTTGCCTTTTGGCATCTTTCACAAGTGTTGATGTATTCACTCAACTCTTGTTCCCACTTGGGCCACCAAGCTGTACTTGCTACCCTCTCTTTGGTCCTGTCCTCACTCATGTGTCCCATATAGGGGCAGTCATGGCACTCTTGCAGAATCAATGAGATGTGGTCTCTGTCTACCACTGTGAGTGCACTTGTGTGTTTTTCTCTGTGGTAGAGCAGGCCATCTATAAGGAAATATTTGTTGTCCTTATAGGCCCTCAACCAGGGTTCTTCCAGCTGGGATTCCAGTTCTGGACTCCTGTATTTTTGTTGAAGGAGTTGTAGTAGTATGCCACACTGTTTGTGTTTGGCATAAGACTTCAGTACTGCACTAAAGAATTCATTGTGCAGTTCAGAGGAGCTTATTCCCAATATGGGAGTTTCTGTCCCCTCTGAGTCAGTGTTTTCACTGTCTGGGGTGCCACTTTCTGGTGCCCATTCAGAAAATCTGAAGTTCTTCCTCCTATCTGTTTCCATGAAATGGATAGGGATTTTGGCTGAAACTTCAGGGTCATAAGCTGGATTGCTCTTAACATTATCCAGTGGCCATCTGCTAAGGCCATCTGAATTGGTATAACTTTTACCTTCTTTGTATATGATGGTTATGTTCCCTCTATACTCCTGGATGGCTATTTGCCATCTCAGCATGTGTCTATTTGTAGTCTTCATGTTTATTAAAGACTTCAAGGCTGTGCAGTCTGTGTAGACTTCAAATACTTCACCCTCCAGATAATAATGGAGTTTTTCTAGAGCCCAGACTAAACATAGACACTCAGTCTGGGTGACCCCATACCTGGCTTCTGAATCTTTCAGCTGCCTTGAGATGAAGCAAATTACTCCTTCTCTTAGTTCACCATCCACAATTTGTCTTTGTTGAAGGGCAGCTCCCAGGCCTTGACTGCATGCTGCATCTATATATAACTTGAATGGTAGTTCAAAGTCAGGTAAGATGAGCACAGGTGCATTTGTGAGTTCATATTTGATCCTCTCATATGCATCCCTCCTTTCCTTGGTTATTTCAAAAACTACATCTTTTGAACATAACTTGCATAAACTACTAGTTATGTGTGCAAAGTTTTTAATGTGGTTTCTATAGTAGCTAGCAAACTCAAGGAAAGATTGCATCTCTTTGATGCTTTTTGGTACTGGCTTTTGCAGTGATGCTGCTACTTTATTCTGGTCAATTGCCAGACTAAGACCTGAGACTTTATGTCCTAGGGCCAGTAACTCTTGTTGGCCAAAATTGCACTTTTAAGTGAAATTTTGAGATTTATGGGTGTGCATTTAATTAGTACTCTGTCTATGTATTGCACATGGTCTTCCCATGTCTCTGAGTATATAATGATATCATCAATATATACTACCATCCAGCCTTCCAATATTTCTGCTTGGAATATTGTGTCCATCATCCTTTGGAAGTGGGCTGGTGCATTCTTGCTGCCAAATGGCATCCTGGTATACTCATATATACCCATATGGCATATTATTCTGAGTAATTTCATGGAGTTTGGTTTAACTACATTTTGGTGGAAACCTTTCATACAATCCTTTTTGGTTATATATTTGGCTTTTGCCAGTTTATCCAAGGCATGAGGTATCCTGGGTATAGGGTACCTGTCTGCTTTTGTGTAGTTATTCAGAGCTCTGAAATCTCCACACAGTCTAGATTTGCCATAATTCCGGGTGATTAGGACAGGGGTGGTGATTTCCGCTATTTCATTATGTCCAATCTTCCTGATGACCTCCATATCCAGGAGTTCATTGATATGTTTCTCAATTTCTTTCCTGGTTTCCAGGCTTTCTGGATAAGGAGGTCTCCTAAGAATGGGTGGGCAAGGCCATTCCACATCCAGATATAGTTCTATATCATGGCCTTTGATCTTTCCTAATTTTTCTTCACCAATGGCAAATGCTGGTCTGTTCTTTCTCAGCATCTTCAGTAAACTTAGTTTTTGTTTACTGGTTAGGGTAGTGCTAAACTGTCCCTCTCTGAATTCCTTCAGAAGTCCTTCTAGTGGATCTTGAGAAGATATCTGGTATATATCAAGTGAAAATTTCTTTTCCTTGTTAGTACCAATGGTGATGTGCCTATTTTTACTGTTGTAAATGTCTATGCCATACATCCTCTGGTAATCTTTTCCCAGTAAAAATACTTGGATGTGGGCATCATTAAGCACTACAAACTCTGGGTTGAGTCTGATATTACCTTTCCTGTGGGGTATAATTACTTCTTTGATAATTGTCCCAATGGAAGTCATCTTCCCTGATGCACTTTTAAAGTTCTTTGCCTTAGTGGGCAAGAGCTGTTTTTCCCAGTTTGGGAAGTGGGTATCCAGATAGTTTCTGGCCACTATGGAGCAGTGTTCTCCACCATCAATGATCAGTGAATGCTGAGCATTGTCAATGCAAACAGTCATTTTTGTGGCTGTCCCATGTATATATGCCATTCCTCTTGTTGGTGTAACCAGGAATGTTTGTTCATCTCGTGTGTGTTTGCACAAGTGTTTGTTGGCAGTGTCTTGTGGCATGCCTGATTCTAACTGTATTTCCTGGATTTCTAGTGGGGTTTCCTCTTGGTATTCCACTAAACATTTGTCTCTTGGGTCTTGATCATCATCAGATGGTTCTCTGATGGCATCACCCATGGAGTCTGATTCAGAATCCTCTGTTGGAGATTCTTCCTCTGGGAATTTCTCAATGGCATAGACTTTTTTCTTTGCCTTTGGACAGTTGTTGGCATAGTGGTCTTTTGAACCACAATTGTGACAAGAATTCCTCTTCTTTGCCAATTCTGACACTCTTTCTTTGGGTTTGTCTTTAAACTCTACTCTGAAAGGTTGTTTCTCTTTGAAACTGCTGCTCTTATATGGGGTGAACTTCCCTGTATTAGTCCTTTTCCTTATGTCTTGTAAGGTGTTGGCAATGTCATCTAGAGTGCAATTTTGGTTGCATTTGCATTTTACTGCATGCTCTAGTTCTCCTGGAAGCTGTGTCAGAAGTTTGTGATTCCTCATTTGGATGTTCATCTGAGGATCAATGGCTTTAAGTTTTTTAGACTGTCTAAGACACCACTCATATGGATCTTTGTCCACAGAGTATTTGTCATTTTCAAATGACATGGTCTTCTGCCATATCCAAGTTCCATTACTGTACTTTTGGATGATTTGACTCTTCCACCATGGCCAGTTTCTTCTGCCATGGATTTCTTTCATTTCTGTGTACCATATACTAGCATGACCTTTAAATGCAGTATTCAATCTAGCAGTGATCCAGTAGTCTTGTATGCTTGGTACATCAATGAAGAGTCCATCAATATAATCTATGAGTTCCATATGATCATATTCTCCTGATCCAGAGAATTTGGGCCAGCTTGAGGCCTCAGGAAGCTGTTTCAAGGCTTCCTTCTCTGAATAAGACATTTCATCTCCATCCTGGTATTGTGATGGAGATCTTGCCTTATTCATCAACATGGAATCTGGTTTGATGTCATCTGGTTGATATGGATTCTCCATAACTTGGCCTTGTGGTTGGGGCTTCAAGTTATGGTAGACATTAAACAATCTGTTTATGTCTTGGTCCAGACAATCCCTGTCCCTTATGCTGTGGTGTTGTTCTTCAAAAACTATATTCAGTCTTTTGTTGGTTTCTTCAGAGGCTTTGCTCAGTTGAGCATATCCTTCTTGAAGATTCTTAACTATCTGTTCCAAGGAGGCTTGAGTCTTTCTCATCCTTTCTTGGCCAGCTTCAATTTCTGCAAACTGCTTTGCAGATTGTTCAGCATATTGGGACCTTTGTAACCACAGTGTATCACTGTTGATGTTACTCTCAGATGTGACAATGTTATGTTTGGTCTGAGTGGGGGTAATGTTTCTATTATTAGGACTACTGATTCTAGAGTGGTTTACCATTACTTCTGGTTATTGTGCACTTCTTTTACCAAATCCAACAGCTTCTAAATCATAGGGTCTCACTCTTTCCTCCTCTGGTTGAAGGAGGTTTTGTTCTTGCCCTTGTTTCCTTGTCTTCTCCTGGAAACTTCCTGGAATTGTGAAGAATGGTGACTCTTGGCCACTGATTTTCTGGTTTCTGAATGGTGTGAAGCCACTGGAGAGCTGATTTGGCCTGCTCCTTGTGAGCCTGAAGGAATCTGAGTAGGCCCTGTCTGGGTTAACTGTTTTTCTATAGCTTGGATAGTGGCTTTATTCTCCCTTATCCTCTGTGCCCTTGCCTGCAGGAGTCTGAACTGCCTGGTAGGATTCCAACCTTTGGTGATTTCTATCAGGTCTTTGAAGTATATCTCTGTGAGACAGATCTTCTGGCAACTTGCTCCAAGTTCTGCCCAGTGACTTGCCAGGTTGAACCTCTTGTTGTCCATGCTCCATTGGAATAAGTCCTTGAGGAGTTGGTGGAGCTGAAGAACTTGATCCATGTCTTTCCAGTCCTCTGGTTTGAGGTCTCCATTGAATTGGAGTGTGAATGGCAGGGTTGATATTATCTCCCTCATTGTTTTGCCATCCACTACTGGGTCCAAGGTGTCCTCTTTCAGGTCTTCTGGTTCTGGACAAACCTTCTCTGTCCTCTTGTTGGTTCCTTTGGAAGCCAAGATCTCTGAGGTGTACAGGTGACATGTTAGTGTTTGCAAGCAGTCAAAAGCTTTATGTTCTTAGGGTATTTACCTTTGACTGTGCCTTGTACAGATTTGTTGTCTGCTGATTTGGGCAATTCACCTTTAGAGGTTACAACTGGGTTAATTATAGTAATTTTCCCTGTACAAGTTATCAAGGTTGGTTTACCTTGTATTGATGCATAATTTAGTGGTTTTCTACTCTTCTGTGTGGCAATGGGTGTCCACTTTTTTGCTGTTATCAGGCCTTCACTGTGACTCTTCCCTTTGCCTTTGCTGCCCTCTGGTTCTGAGGGTGTCACTGGTATGTTGGCCTGTGACTGGCTTTCAAGTGGTATGAAGTTATATTCCACTGAATCAAAACAGGAAAAAGAGGGCTTATGTCAGTTAAGACTTCTCAAGAAATGCTGGTTTTGCATGTCTAAGAATGGCCTCTGGGCTTGTATATTATTGCAGTGTGCCCTTGTACAATGACAGTGTGATTGAATTAACAATTCCACGTCAGAAATACAGATTACTGGTATTTGGTATACTGTTTGTATTCCAATATCTCACAGAATAACTTGTATTTAGCAAGTGTAAACTGTCAAAAAGTGGTGTGTAACAGGGCAATTGAGTCAACAATATGTCCAACCACGCCTCAACTGTTGGTTTATCAGTATGAGGTGTCTTATTTTAATTAAAAAATAGGACTGTATTGATGGCTTATTGTAACAACCATCCATCAGGGGTAAGGGTATTCATTCACATACTCACTCAAACACCTCAAAATCAGAGAATCCACTGTTGCATCAATATTCAGTTTCAGCAATCTTCAGTTCTGAAACATGCATACAGCCTGTCAACATCTGTACAGGTTGGATTCACCCAATACAGTTTCAATACACCAGGATGAAACTGTATGATCACTCAAATCCACCACACCTCTTGTACAGGTTCTGTACAGCCGTACAGGACCTGTATTGGCCAGACTCAATTCAATCATCAATTATTCTCATGAAAATTTTTCCTCTGGATCAGGGCTGGTGATTCTCACATATACCAGCCCCTCTTTCTCCCCCCTGGGGACTTTTCCCCAGTTAATTAATTTAGTTGATTTATTATTTCATGATTATTCTTATCCTTATATTTGGGTATTATAATTATTTAATTCTAAATTAGTCTTTGCCTTATGTCTTTTCTTTGCCTGTACAGTATGAGTTGGGTGGCCATATCCTTATTAACCCTTCTCTTTTCATACTGACAGGTTAAAACAGTGGACTTGGACTTGTTTGTGGTTGGCTCTTCTATTTCTTATTCTTATTTCCTTGTTGCTGCTTTTCTCATACCTTTTATTATAGTAATTCATTCCTTACACTCTGAAGTGTATTCAATCTTTCCATATCCTTGAGCCCTCCATAAGTAAGTCCCGGTTTACTAAGTGCCAGGCCCTCTTCACTTAGAAGAGCCCCTGTGACACTTATGTGTTTTTATATGTAAAACACGCCAAAAATAAGGGTCTTGTGGTTATTAGCCACATGACAGTTACTCTTTAAAATATGAGTAAAAACGGTGGTATATGTACCAAAAAGAAAGATATATATTTAATATTTATATTTTTAAGAAATATTACGCCTGAAAAAAGAATAAAACAAATGTCAGAAAGTGAGAAATAAGAGAAAAAACTCACTTATAAGGGTCCAAAAAGGTTGAAAACACGGCCAGGTCCCCAAAATGTCAGCTGGAGTCTATGTTGAAGCAGTATTTAGACTATTTACAGCTAGAACTATGACTGTGACACGTGAAAATAACTTTAAAATAAGAGTTTTTTAATAATATAATAAAAGGGTTCTACTATTGAGAAATAGTGGTGGTGAGTGCTATTGAGAACCCTGGATGCAGTCTTACCAGTTGGATTACTATAATAAGAACTAAAATAATTAAAATTATAATTATACCCTGATTATTACCTGAGAGTAAAACTGTTTTGGACAGTTTACTATGTAGGATATTCAAGAGTAGGATGAGGAAACAATTCTGGCTGTGACAAGCCTCCTTCTTATCCTGAAATGGGGTGGAAAGGGTGCTAGACCTTTCCATGTGGAGGGAGTGAAGATTTTTCACTCTCTGGTACTGGCTTGTGGTTTTCAAACAGCCTGTATAACCTGTATTGGGCTCAGATGTGGTTTTGAAACCACATCTGGGCAGTTTTCACTAATACAGGGTGAAAACTTTCATCTGGGGACCTCACAGCCTGATTCTGACGTGTATGACGCGTAGAATGCTGTACAGTGCCCTGCCAAATGTATGCAAACACAAACTTCATACAGGCAGGGCATCTCTAAACCCGCGTGCGCAGCAGTTCGACCAATGGACTACTCTAATTGGTCAGCCCGGTCCTGCTGCTGCTGCTAACGCAATATCTTTTTTTTTTCTTATTTATTTTTATTTGTTTTCCTTCCCGTCATCATCATCTCTTTTCATTTTTCAAGACTTCCACCGATGAAGTCGTTTTGCTCACCAATTATAAATAAGCCACCAATGGTTGTTTCCAACCATCTTCATCTGCCACTAACCCTCTGTCACATCCTCCACTCACTACTTGCATTTCTCATCATTGAATACTATTTTTTTTGATTAATCGCTCTACTTCACAAATCATACCAAAGGTGAGTAATGTTTCTTTCTTCTATCAATCAATAACGTTACTAATATTGCCTTATCTGCCACAGATGCCGTATTTGGATGTGGAAACCTGGGGCCAATTGGTGGGTATGCGTCAGGCCGGACTGTCATTTAGGGCCATTGCGGAGTTGAACGATCTCTTTCTTACAACCGTTTACAAGACCTTCCAAAAGTACAAAGAAATCAGCACTGTTACGACACAAAAGAAAACTGGCCGACCAACAAAACTCAATGATCGTGATTGGCGACAACTTAGCCAGATAATTACTCAATGCCAAAGACTTACCGTTGCCCAAGTCGCCTCATTAATGACTTTGCTAGTGTCAACCCGGACAATACAACGTGAAATTCATAAATTAGGCAAACACTCACGAATTTCCCCGAAGAAGCCATACTTACGACCACAAGACTTTCAACGTCGGTTGGCCTTCGCCCAAGCTCATAGGCACTGGACAATTAACGAATGGGCCAAGGTGATATGGACCGACAAATTGGCCTTCGAGTTGGGAAAGCGGGTTGACCAAGTGTGAGTCTGGCGGACAGCGAGTGAGAAGTGGCTCCTTGAAAACATGGCTGTAAACCATCGATCCGGGCATCAGTCGGTCATGATCTGGGGGGGTTTCTGTGCTGCTTACCGTAGCACGATCGTTTTCTTGGATGGTCGCATGAATTCGCAAGAAATGGTCCAACAGGTCTACCACCCGGCTCTTTGCCCCTTCATCGAGCAAATGGAGCAAGCCCCGTGGATACGTGGTCGACATTGCCTCCTGCTAATGGAAGACAACGCACCCATCCATACAGCAGCTTTCAGCAATCAATGGTGCGAACGAAACGGAATACTCAAGATGGAGTGGCCGGCACATTCGCCAGACCTCAATCCAATCAAAAACATCTGGAAGTCGATGAAAAGCCAAATATCAAAGCTTTACCAACCTCAGACGGTCGATGAACTCAAACATGCCATTCAAGCCTTGTGGGAAAATCTCCACTATGGCATATTGAACGACTACCTCCGATCAATGCCACGGAGGATGAAGATGGTGATTGATCAACGTGGTGGTCCTACCTCATATTAGGACCACCAAAATTTTTTTTTTTTGATTCTTATTAGTCATGTTGTCTACTGTGTTACCTGATGTTACCTCTGCTCTGAAACACAATCAATTACATTGTCTGTTCCTCCTGAGTTCCCAAGTGAGAGACCCAGTTCCCCGAAAAAAAATTGTGCAGCAATTTTTTTTGTACAGGCCCCTGCCTGTATGAACTTCGTGTTTGCATACATTTGGCAGGGCACTGTACAGAAACTGTATGGGACCCCATTATTAACTAACATATGAGATATTGAAGTAAAAACATGCTTCTTTGTCTATTTGACACCTCATATTCATGTTTATGGGATATTATCCCATGGTAAGGCTGTATATGACAGCAGGTGGGACTCTGACCTTAAAACAGCCATAACTTTGTCAATTCTTGAGATATCAACCTCAAAATTGGTTCAGTGTGTAGCCCTGTATGTTCTCTAAACATTGGTACCTCGTTTGATATGGGTGTCATTACATATGGAAAAGTTATCCCATGTACAAGATTTTTGTACATTTGCGTGTTTTAGGCAAAAAGCTGTATTGAGCTTGTTTGCCCCATAACTTTTGCTGTAGCTGAGATATGGGGAAATGGATGACACCATCAGATAGCCCTGATTGTGCTCTTTCCAAAAAGACCCCACTTCAAGTATCCCACACTAAAACTATAGAAGTTAGATGAGGGGTAAATGTTTTGTTCACCCTTATTTGGCCTGAAATTGACCATAACTCCAGTAATATTGGTGCTAGCTCAGTTTGGCTGGTACCATTGGATAGCCCTGGTTTGGAGCTTCATTTTTTAAACCCATTTGATGTGGTTAAGCCTTTCCTTCTAGATTTTAGATGAGAGGTGAAAATTAAGGTTTATGCTCAGCAATAACTTTGAGCAGGAATAACTTTGTTATTTCTTGTCCTATGGTGATGGGACTTATATTTTCAGAAAGAGGTGAGTTTCCTCTTTCTTTTGATACCTTTTGAGCTGATTTGGCTCAGCTCCATGTTTTGGTGGTATCTTGGCTATACCATTGGTTTATGGTATTTTTGCTGTCATGCTTGTGCTCTGGTTTTGAGTCACAGGCTGACACACTCTATATTGAAAAATATCTTACCAATAAATTATTGGAGTTCTTATTATTATATTATATCAACAATTACCCTCCCAAACCATTAAGTATTATAACAGATATAACATCAAATTGAACTTACCCCTTTAAAATATATATTATTACTATTATATTCAATCAACCCCCTATACTCTCAAGGTATTACCCTCAAAATCATCTTTTATTATTATTTTAAAACTATATTTTATACTGTTTTAACTTATAAGTTACTTATCTTATTATTGAATAGGTCTGATAGAGAATGCTGAGAAGTCTTCTTTAGCTGTCAAGCCACAATCTCAAATATTGATTTGTGAGCTCTGTAGGGAGATTGTTTAGTATATTCAGAGGGTAAGCTAAAACACCATTAGCACCCTTGGTTACAGGATTATTTCAGCAATTCAAAACTGTTTACCTGTGATTTCCCCCTCAAGGACTGCCTTATCCAATTCCACACTAAAAGGAATTCCACATTGCATTATTATGTTTTCTGCTATGAAGATTGTTCACCATCTTGAAATGATATATCCCATAAGAATTAGTTAAGCCAGAGCCATTTCAAAAATCACAACTTAATTAAGAATGAAAAATACAATATTTGAAAGCTCATATTAGTATTCATTTCTGAATGTAAATCACATAATCTTCATTCATCAATCCTTGAATTTTGTAAAAAAATATTCAGCATATCCATGGGTCATATGTAATTCAAATATCAAATCCTATTTGTTATATTACAAACTCTTATGAATAAAAAACTTGAATTTACAAGAGGAAATTATCAAATTATGGATAGCTATAATAAAATACCCATTTCTAATGAAGAATATATACTCCCCATCAATATTTTTTCCAGTTATTCCTCTGAAATATCAATAGAAAACAGTATATTGAAAGATTGAAGATATTGCATATTGATATTACACAAAGAGTGTTTCCAATCAAGAAAAATGTAAAGGAGTTTAATGAAGTGAATGATTACAGAAATTTCTATTAAAGTTAAGGATCCAACCTTTGAAATATTATATCACCATCTCTGAGATTCTGTAAAGGGAATTTTGTTTCTCATTCTTGAAACTTCTCAGTCGATTTCTCAAGTATTAATTACAAAAATTTCCAAATAAATCTATTTTAGTTATTATGTGGGAGTTGAAATTGATAATTGAAAAATATACATCCTAGATTGGTATGGTCTTAAAGTAATGCTTTTGGATAGCTGATTGTGATGAAGGATTAATATTAATAACAAAAAAATCATACATTGAGTACATTTCTACATGGCCTATGTATTGAGGAATCAAATGATAGAAATATTGAGATATAAGGCTAAAAATATCATTGGTATATCACTAGGGGAGAAGATAAGTTATTATTTAATCTCATTTTCTCACCTTTCAAATACCCTTCTTTGATATTCACAAATAGATATGAGTATCTTGTACCCCCTAGTTTTGAAAAATGGATATCAATAATATATATATTCCTTTATTAAGGTTTATTAATTTGAATGTATCAGTACTAAAATAGAATATCCCATTCTGTAACAGAATTTGATATTGAAAAAGACTTTTCATATGAATAATGAGGGACTTCTATTTCTCAATATATTCAATTTTTTGGACTTCAAAGAATCTTAAAGGAAATAAACAGTTAGAATTTGAGCTGAATGACAATATAAAAACAAAAAATTTAAATATCATATTCCCAAGAAATATTCTTACATTTTGAGGAGGGTGATACAAAAACTCAAGGATCTCATGGAGAATTGAAAATTACTCCTGAAGACAGTGAAGTTTTTGAGCAATCCTATCTTATTATAAATTTGAATGATAGTGTATTTAGCTAATACTTTGGTCACATCCTATGCAATAATTCAAAAAAGTAAATATTATTATTAAGCTGGAGCTTTTTACAGTAACATCTATTATGACTTTGAAAAAATGAGCTTAGATATAGAAATAGCCAGCTGAGGCTTGAATACATTGCTTGTTTTTAAAATCAGCCTTGCTGATATTTTGAACTACCAATCATGGCCACACAATAATCAGGTTTTTCAATTGAAATTTGGAGGCTTGCAGGTGTGGCTTTTTTTTCTTCCAAATCTTCTATTTTCAAATTTCAATTTCAATTCAGGTTGAAACCTATTTCCAACTTATTTCCTATGTCATTTTCCAAATGAAACACCTGCTTTCAGGTGTAGCCATTTTTCTCATGGTGAAAGGAGGACAAGAAACAAAAAAAGAAAGGGAATACCTTGTAAGGTACAAAACCCAACTCAAGAAGATGAATTGCTATTTGAAAAGATATAACTAATTCTGATAAGCTATTGAGGATGTTTGGACATAAAAGAAGACCTAAAGAATAGAAAAGCTTAGTATTACTATTCTTCAAGACTAAAAATCTCTATTGAAGAGGTAGGACAATGGATGATACCTTAATTAACTATATCAGATTGTGGTACAATTTTTTTTGGTGGTAGGGAATGTGAGATTTTTAAATATGACCACATATCCAAAAAGTTCACAAAACAAGTTTACAATGCTTATTTTGATAATAAGAACTGAAATTAATATCTTGAAATAAGCAAAAATTTCTTCAAAAGAATAAAACTTTGATTATCTCAGAAGCCAATGAATAAACATGTGAAATAAATTACACAATCTGATTTCCCATTAAAACTTAACAAATAAATTTTTTATGAAATCTCTGAAATGTCAATAATTCCCAACATAACCTGAATATAAGCACTTTTATGAGCAGCACATATATTCATGGTTTTCAGCTCATATCTTTTGAATTGCGCGTGGTAGAGAGTTGAACCAAAAATAAATTTACCACTTAATTAATGTAAGAATACAGATATAAGCCTTTTTTGGAAAGTTATAAGCAAGGTTATAGATTACCAGGGCCCATTGATTCAAATAGTTATAGCTGTTGACCACTTTGTTGTAAAAGTGGTCCAAACTTAAAAAAGGGGATATTAAGATTTTAAAGCTCATACATGAAGAATTATGTAATTTTCATCATTTTATGAAAGGTATAACCCCTTGAAATCCTGATTTAAAGTCTAAAATATTAAATTTCAACAGAAAATATGAGCTACAAGAAAAATCATAAAAAAATAGAGTTTTGATGATATAATGAAATGCTCTTGGAATCTTGGTAACAAAATTCCAAGCTATCAGAATTCACTATTCTAATGGCTGTAGCTTGTATAAATCAAAAGTTCTGAATGATCAAAGTTTAACTTCAAAATTGATCATTTAAAATCACTTACTGTAATCTTACTTTAGGCTTAACAGCTATATAAGTGATAAAATTGGTTGATACTAGTTTATTATGATTAAAAATAATAATATCCATGAATTTTAGACTTCTTCCAAGCCTATGATGTCAGAAAATGTAGAGTTACAGTGATAACTCTAAATAATGGTGATAATGAGATAAGATCATCTAATTATGATGTAATCATCACTAAACCTTCAAATACTAATTGATTCTAGTTTATACCATAATCTCACGTCTACTATAAGCCTTCTGGACTCTAGGAGGGAGAACTTTACTATAAATAGAGCTCTTTTTCCTCTATTTCCCCCTCAGATGCAACAAAAACACTAAAAATATTGAATCCAAAGGTAATAACTTTACTCTTTTTTTACTGTTCTATTATATTTGCAAAGATTCAAGTTCATATTTATATTAATCATTAATTTCAATGTGATTAAACTATTATTCAATTTTTTTTGTTAAATTTCTCTCCAAATCACTAAATTCCACATAAAATCAAGAAAATATGAAATTTCCTTATTTTGTATTTGTAAATACAATTTGAATAAGTTTGATTTATATTATTTGGCATAAAATTATTCATAATTATTATATTCAGTTTCAAAATTAGGTTGTATTTCTCTTTTTTATTATTATTTTTAATAATTCTTGATAAATATAAATAGTATTTATATTCATAGATAGCTTTAATATTAGTGATATTCTTTTTTTCAATTGTTTTTTATTAATAAAAGCAATCTTTCATGCATTGATTATTTGTTTTTAACAATAATAGATTTCCATAAATATATTAATTATTAAATATTAATATATATTTATTTTCATTACATTATTTTTTGGAATATAACTTATCTGATTATATTTATTTAATGATATAAAAATGTTTATTCCATAATTATAATAATTCTTTATTATTATTATTAATAATATTCATCTTATTCACCGCTTTAATAAGGAAATTCAGAGTAAAAGAAGTAAAATATGATTAATATTTACTTATTGTTTCACAGTTAAATCTTAAGTAAATTTACATTGAGAAGGAACCTTATGTTGAAAAAGATGATGTCAATGAAGAAAATTTAAATTATAAAACATATATATTTTCTTAATCTTCAAAATATATAGAAAATATCAATTTCACATTTGAAATAATGGTATCTTATTGCCACTTGCCACAGTTGAGCAATATTCAGCTTGATTTGTCAAAATTCCAATATACACAACTTATGACAACCAAACCAAACAGCGGGAAAGGTTATACAGCTGGTAATTCCCATATAGCAGAAGTTTTGATTGATAAAACACCAACTAAACATCTACTTGACCCAGGAGCCTTCTTCTCTTGTGTTGGCAATTCTTTTCTCAAGAACTGTGTACCAAATTTTGAAGATCAATTAATTCCAACTTATGGCATAGAATTCAACAGTTCAAGTAATACAATGAAGGCATTGGGAATTGTTTAAACAGCTGTGATATTTTCACATATCAATGGAAATTTAAGAATTACTGTTGAATTTTTTAATATGAAAAACAGTTCTAGTACCCATTTCATATTGGAAATTATTATTTAAACATGTATGGAATAGATTTACAGAACAATAAGTTCAGATACTTTAACATTGGGGAAAAGAAGCATCAGAAATTTGCCTTTCTACCTTTCAAAAGAAAAATTAAAGTAACTAAAGTATCACCAGTCAGCTTACAATTAGTGAAGTTCAATACAAAACAAATGAATGAAGCTGAAGTGAGTCTTCATCTTACTGATATATAGGAAAATGAACTCTCTACCCTCTTATGCAACCACAAAGAAGCCTTTGCAAAAGATAAAAAATCATTGGGGGAAACTATTGGTCATGAAGTTGAAATTATTTTGAACATTGAGAGACCTTATCCACCACTCTTGAGAAGGCCTGCATACCCAGAAAACCCAAAATCAAGAGAAGCTCTGGAAATCCATATTAAAGAGGTTATAGATGTTGGGGTAATAAGAAAGGTTGGCCACAATGAGGAGGTAGAAATAACTGGATGCCCTTAAAGGATTTCATCAAAATGTGATGATACCAAGGGCAAGAAAATATGTGAGAATTATTGCCCATTGTGAAGTGTATGAAATTTTAAGCATGCCTTTTGGTATCAAAAATGTACCTTTGCACTTTCACAGAATGATGAATGAAATATTTCCTGAATAACTTTCAGAAGGATGGTTAATCATTTACATTGAGAACATTTTTTTCTGTTCTAAGACTTTGGGGTAAAATATGTACATATTATCCAGATTTTTGGGCAAAATCTAATCTTTAAACATGAAAGTTTCTTTGAAGAAATGTCATTTTGAATTTGAAGAACTCAAAGCCCTGGGACATGTAGTATCTTTTCTATCATTTGTAATTGACAAAGACAAAGCTGCAGCAGTACTACTGAAACCTATACCTCCAAAAAAGATGGAATACAGTCATTCTTGGGATTTGCAGGATACTACAAGTAGCACATTAAAGACTTTAAATCAATAGCACGACCTCTTTATAGGTTGTGTTAAAAGGAAACAGTGTTTGCAATTACTGTTTAAATAGTCAAAACCTTTGAATCCCTGAGACAAGCCTTAACCAATGCTCTACTTTTACTGATACCAGATTTTAAGCTTTACATTGATGCATCAGGAGATTTCCTAGGAGCTAGGCTGCATTAATTTCATATTCTTAATGACAAGCCTGTGGAAGAACCCATATGTTTCATCTCTAGGCAAATCAAACCTACTGAAGCCAGATATGGGGCAAGACAAATAGAATTTTTATGCTTTGTCTGGGTCTTTGAGAAACTTCATTACTTTCTTTAACAATGTGTTTTTGAAGCTATAATGTATTGTGCTGCTTTTAAATCACTTCCAAAGATAAAAACACCCAACAGAAATATTCTCAGACTGAAAATAGCCATACAAGAATACAGGGGTAATATGACCATTGTACACAAAGCTGGAAATATTCAAAAAAATGCAGATGGTCATTACCAAATGACATTGAAAATCTTTCTTATATCCCAGAAGAAGATTTTGCACAAATCCCAATAGAAGGAATCAGTGTTGCAGACCTGAACACTACTTTTTTGTGGAAGTGAGGAACAGCTATACTAAGGATAGGAATTTTAGCATCCTATGTGTCACAGGGGCTCTTCTAAGTGAAGAGGGCCTGGCACTCAGTTAACAACTTACTTATGGAGGGCTCAGAATAAGGTACTCAATGATAAGAGTAATGGAATAAGAGGATAAATTCCTAGTCATAAAATGATAAGCATTAAAAGATATGAGAAAAACAAAAGCAATAATAAAGAGCCAACCACAAATAATCCTGTACCACTGTTTCAACCTGTTCAGAAAAGAAAAAAGAATTAATGAAGGATATGGCCACCAGGACTCTACTGAACAGGTGAGGGAAGGCAAAGACTAACTTAATAATTAATAAAATAATATTTTTTAATGAGAAATAAAATAATATTAAATAATAAATCCAATATTTTAATTAACTGGGGGAAAAACCCCCAGGTGGGTGAAGAGGGGCTGGTATATGTGAGAAATACCAGCCTTGGAGCTTGAGTGTTGAGATACTTGTCTGTATGCTGGAAGAAGTTGGATGTGGGATTGAATCCTGTATTGGTGAAACCAATACAGGTTATACAGTCAATACAGGTATTTGCGCCTGTATTGATTACAGGCCTGTATTTGGGTCTTGCCTGTATGAAACTGTATTGAGGTCTGAAAACTGTATTTGGAGAATGTTGAATGAAACCCCCTTGCTGATTGGGTCTTGAGGGGTATCAATGAAGTAATGATTGTTGAATATTATTGGTAATGCCCCTTCCTCCTTGGCTGTGACACTATGCCAATTACTTACTAAATACTCTAAAGATAATTCCTTGATACATTCCTCGGATAAAATATGGAAGAAATAATATTATTAAGGAATATTTCACTCACTTGATGGCATAATTTACCATAGTACTAAGCACACATGTGTAATGACAGTTGAGGAAAGATCCTCAATCAATATTTTATTGAAAGAATTCCATGAAATCCCCTTATCAGGACACTTATCTGAGGTTAGAACAAGGGGGAAAATCAATACCTGTGTATGGTGGCCATTGTGGCAAAAGGATTTTTCCAAACATTGTAAAACCTGTGACGTATGCAAAAGGCAAATAAAGCCACTGGCAAAAGACTTTGGAATATGGTAAAAATCCAATAATCCAGTAGATCTTGGGAAAGTTTCCACATGGATTGGGTAAATGGCCTACCACCAGGGGGTGATAAAAGCTATAATTCCTTGCTAGTCATTTTTGACAGCTTCAGTAAGACTCCAATCTTTTTGCCATGTCACAAAGATGACACATACATGGATACAGCTCTTCTTATATGGAATACAGTAGTATCATGGACTGGTATGTTCACAAAAATCTTTAGTGAAAGAGATCCCCAATTCACCTCAGAACTATGGACAAACCTTCACCAATTATTTGAAACAAATTTATCCTTCTCTACAGCTTACCACCCACAAACTGATGGTCTAGCTGAAAGAATGATCCAAGCTTCATAAGACATGGTCAGAAGATCTTGTGCATATGGCCTAGAGCTAAAAGATTGTGATTGATTCACTAATTATTTCAGTACCCTTTCACCTACACTGGAATTGGAATATAAAGAATCCATTCATGCCAGTACCAATCAGACTCCTGCTATTCTAGAAAAAGGATGGAATCCCAGACTACCCCAAGATTCCTTCAGGAAGTATTTGGTTGAGATAAATCCCACAGCTTCTACCCTAAAAGGAATGATATAAAAAGCTAGAAAGCAAGCAGTAAGGTGCATATGCCAAAGACAATTGGGACAAATCACATGCTACTCCGGACTTCAAAGTAGGTGAGTTAGTACTCATATCTACCACTAACTTCAATAAAATTAAGGGATATAGAACACTCAAAGACTCCTTTTCAGGGCCTGTTTTATTAATATGCTCCATGGATAAAACTATGTTGAAGTACAATTATCTGGGAAACTTAGTAATAAGTATTGTGAGCCTTAAAGGTATTTTTATATATGCAAAAGACCACAAATAACAAATCATGTTATAATTATAAATAAATAAATTTATTTATTTTATAAAAACAAAATATTGAAATATAAATATAAAATTCCAATTATAATTTGAAATTAAGCTTACATTGAAACTTAAAATTGTGAAATCACATTTTTACTTGAAAAATTTAGGTAAAAACAGATTTTCAACAAAAATATTAAGATTGAAATATTTTTTAGAAAAAAATTTAACCAAAATCTATTATAGCTCTTTATTGAATATATGAACTCATGAAAATGATTTCTGCATTGGATTCCCTATAAAAAAAAAGGCAGGGTCACTCTGGGTAAAATTTCTGTAGCTCAACTCAAAATAAGCTTAAATTAAGTTTTTAGTACTTTCTTTATGAAAATTGAAAATACTCAGAACCTTAATTAAATTCATATGAAATGTGGTGTTAACCATCAATTTTTTTGTTAACAGTCAGTTGTGGTGTGTAATTTGAAAGCTATTAGTAATTGAAGTATTTTCAATTGAAATGTCAAAATTTGCACATGTATTACATAAGTTAACTTTGATTGACATATTAGTTATCAATTATTACAGTTGCATACTGTAAAAACTCAATTCAATTACATATGTAAATTACAAGTATAATATTTGATGGGGAATTAACAAAAGACTAAATGGGACAGATTAATTTTGGGGTGAAAGGAATCTTTGCTCCAAGGGTGCCAGACTCCCTGAAATTCCTTTCTGACAGGCATGTGTTTTCAGAATTAATGCAAAGGTTTATCACTTTTGGCCTGGTATTTAGTCACAGTGTCTGTGACTCAATTGATGATAAGGTTTTAATACCAACCAGGTTAGTTTTAACTGTTGCTAAGAGGGTTAAACTACCCTTAAGACAAAATGATCTTTTTTAGAAAAGATTTCAGCTGATTTAGACATTTCTTACACACATTATGATGTGCTTTGAAGGATTTAAACCAGTTATTACTATATCAATGAGTGATTTAATGGTCTAAAATGGGTGAAACCAGCCCTTTTTTGGTCCAAACAAGAGTTCTATGATCCCATAATTGGCTTTTCTGTTTCCAGTGCATTTTTCACGACTGAAAAGAGTAAATTCCACTTTTTGGAGTAAGAAAAATGTTAGAATCTTTTCCTTGTATAATTAGTTTAAACACTTTTAAACCAATCGATGAAAGAATCCAATAACCCATTCTATATCATTTCAAAAATCTTAACCATGTGAAAAATCATTATCATCATTTTTACCCTTGGACCACCTCATAAGTCAAACAAAGCACCTTTCATCACTGTTAGCTTTGTCACTTTGTTTCCAAATTCACTCTGGTGAATTTTGAGTGTGTTTTCTCTTTAAATATCCTTTTAAAGACTTTTTTCTTATATTAATTGCCTGCAGTTCTTTCCTTAATTAATTCCAATTGAAATTTCTCTTGAAGAAATTTGATTTGTAGCCTTAAATATCTCTTGTAGAGTATTCTCAGATACATTTTTATTGTTGGTACAACAATAAATCTTGATAATATTATTGTTTTATACTTATAAAGCTGAAAACAATCAATCTTCATGTTTTCTCTTAAAATTCTTGAATTTTACTTGTTTTAATTGAATTGTACCTTATACACATTTTGAGGACAGGAAAAGTACTTGATTTTTAATCAAAGTTTCATATCCACACCTTACAAGTATCCTAAGTTTTCAGTAAGCTTTATAAAGCCTTATAAATCTGGTGATACTGAAGAATTCCCCTTAAGGAATAAAGCTACCCATAATAAACCTCCTGCTCGACCATCTGGTGTTAAGAAAATTGCCCAAGTTCTCAAGGAAAGGAAATTGGGAACTAAGAAAGTCAGGGAGCACCTTTTCAGGTACAGTTACCCAGCCTTTGAAGATGAATGGTTAGCAGAAAGAGACCTACATGAAGCTACCAAACTTCCCAGAAGGTTCAGAAACACTATAAATAGCAATATCAAAAAGTAATATTCTTTTTTTAGGGGGAGGGAATGTTAACCTGAAAGGTATTTTCATATACCCAAAAGACCACAAATAACCAAAATAAGTTTTAATAACAAATAAATGAATTTATCTTTATACAAACACAAATTAAACTATAGATATAAAACTTATATACAAAATAGAAATCTGAATTATAAATAAAATATTAAATTTACATTAAAATTTAAAATTGTGAAAACACATTTTTACTTGAAAAAATTAAGTAAAAATAAATTTTCAAGAAAAATATTAAAATTGAAATATTTTTGGAAAAAGTTAAATAACAATTATTATAGATTTTTATAAAATAAATAAGCTTATTAAAATACTTTCACCATTGTATTCGGTATAAAAAAGAAGCTGGGGTCACCTCTGGGTGAATATTTTGTAACTCAACTCTAAATAAGCTCAAATTAAGTTTTTAGTATTTTTTGTATGAAAATCAGAAAATCCTCAAAATATTAATTCAATTTGCACCACATGTGGTGTTAACCATCAATTTTTGTGCTAAAATTGATTTGAGCCTTTGATATATGACCACATATCCAAAAAGGTCACAAGAAATGTTTACAATAATTATTCCTGCAAATAATTATCCCAAAATAAGTAAAAATACCATAAAAAAGCACAAATGCTGAATTAAATTAGAATCTGGTGAATAAACATTTTAAATTAATTACACCATTAGATTCCCCATTATAAAACACACATATATCATTTTCATGACATATCTGTAAAGTTAATAACTAATGAGTAAAAAGCTCAAAATGCCATTAAAAGACATAAATTCTTATTTATCTCAGAATCCAATGAAACAGAATGGAAAATAAATTGCACCATTGGATTCTCCATTACAAACCACACATAAAGCAATTTCATGAAATTTCTTTAAAGTTAATACTTAAGGAATTAAGCTGAATATATGTAATTTTTTGGTCAGCACATATATTCATGGCTTTTAGCTAATATCTCTTGAAATATACATGATAAAAAGTTAGACCAAAAAATAAAGTAAACACGTAATTACTTTGAGAAGACGGATATGAACTTTATTTGACAAGTTCTCAACCAGGTTATAGCTTGTAAGGGTTTATTGAACAAAATTGCTAGAGCTGTTGGCCACTTTGTTGTGAAAGTAGTCCAAACTTAAATTAAAGTGGATATTCAGGTTCTACTTGCTCATATGTGAATAATGCTGTATTTGTTAGCATAATATTCAAGCTAAAACCCCCTGAAATCATGGTTCAAAGTTTAAAATATTGAATTTTGACAGAAAAGATGATATACAAGAAGAATCATTGAAAATAGAGTTTTGATGATGTAATGAAATGCTCTTAGAAATTTAAGAAGGACATGTCCAGCTATCATAATTCACTATCTTAATTGCTTTAGAGTGTATAACTCAAAAGGTATTAATGATCAAAGTTTAAGCTTAAATTTGATCATTTATGATCACTCACTGTAATCTTATTTTAAGTTTAACAGTTATATAAGTAATAAGATTGGTGAATACTATTAGATTATGATTAATACTAATAGAATCTACACATTTTAGGTTTCTTCAAATCCTATGATGTCATAAAACTTAGATTTATAGTGATAACTTTCAATAATGGCATAATAATGAGATAAGATGGTTTGATCATGATGTAATCATCACTAAGCCTTAAAATACTGATCAATTCCAGTGGATATCATCAGTACACATCTACTAAAAGCCCAATGGACTTTAGAAGGGAGGAATTTACCATAAACAGAGCCCTGTTTACTCTATTTCCCTCTCAGATGCATCAAAAACAATAAAAACATTAAATAAAAAGCTAGCATCTTTCTTCTTTATATATAAATCATCTATATTATCAAATACCAAAGGTAATATTTATTTTAATAATTAATCTTGACATGATTACTCCATTTATTTAATTGTTTTTGTTATGTTTCTCTATAAATCTTATTTTCCACATAAT
Source organism: Austropuccinia psidii (assembly GCA_023105745.1). Lineage (NCBI taxonomy): Eukaryota > Fungi > Basidiomycota > Pucciniomycetes > Pucciniales > Sphaerophragmiaceae > Austropuccinia > Austropuccinia psidii. Next base: position 22,027,849 of record JALGQZ010000016.1, read on the forward strand.
ATTAAGAATATTTGTAATTTCTCTTATTTTATCTTAAAAATATGATTTAAATAAGTTATATTTACATTTTTTGGCATAAAATCTTTCAAAATTATCATATTAAGTGTTCAAAGTAGGTTATCCTCTCGTTTATAATAATTTCTCTCTATTATTGATCTTAATAATTCTTTCATTAATATAAATAGTATTTCTATTAATATATAACATTAATATTGGTAATATTATTGTTATTAATTGTTTTTGATTATAAAAAAACAATTTTTTATGCTTTATTCTTTTCTGGCAGCATTAATAAGAGCTTTGAATAAATTAATCATTATATATTAATATATTTATTCTTATTATATTATAATTTTATAATATGAATTCTATTATTATATTTGCTTAATAATAGAATAATTTTATGCCATAATTGTAATAATAATTTATTATTATAATTATTATTTATTCTATGCATTTAATAAGGACATTCATAGTAAAATAAGCAAAACATTTTTAATATTTACTTATTGTTTCATAGTCAAACCTTACAATTGAGGTGTGGTGTGTAGCTTAGAAGCTACAAGTAATTGAAGTATTTTCAATCCAAATGTCAAAATGTGAATGTCAATTACATAATTCAGCTTTTATTTACATATAATATATCACTTATTACAGTTTTGTACTGTAAAAACTGAATTGAATTACATATGCAAATTACAAGGCTAATACATGATGAGGAATTGAGGAAAAAATAAATTGCAAAGATTAATTTTGGGTGGGGGAAAAGAAATCTTGGCTCCAAGGGTGCCAGACTTCCCCAAATTCCTTGCTGACAGGTGTGAGATGTCAAAATTCATGAAAACATTCGTCACTTTTGGCCTGGAATTGAGTCACAGGTTCTGTAACTCAATTGATGATGAGGTTTTGATACAAACCAGGGCAGTTTTAACTGTTACCAAGAGGGTAAAACTACCCTTAAGTTAAAACAATCTTAGTAAAACAGAATCAACTGATTAAAAGGTCTCTCACAAACATCATTACTTGTTTTGAAGGCTTGAAACTAGGTATTACTGTTGTAATGGCTGATTTAAGGGACTAAAATGGATAAAACAAGCCCTTTTTTGGTCTAAACCAGGGTCCAATGATGCCATAATTGCCTTTTCTGTTGTCAGAGTGTTTCTCACAACTTATTAGAGTTAATTTTCCTTTTTGAGTAATAAAATTGGTGGATATAAAAGAATGTTGTGATTTCCCCACTGTAACAACCACTGCTAAGGGCTAAGCGTATTTAATCTTACACCCACTCAAACACCTCAAATCAGCAATCCACTGTGTATCAGCAATCAGTTTCAGAGATCTCCCTTGCTGAAACATGCATACAGTCTGGTGCATCAATACAGCCTGTCAATACTTGTACAGTTTGGATACACCATCCTTAAACTGTATGATCACTCAACACTACCACTCCTCCTGTACAGACCCTGAACAGATTGTACAGGACCTGTATTGTACAAATTCAATTCAATCATCAATCCCTCTCATGAAAACTATCTGTCTGGATCAGGGCTGGTGATTCTTGCATATACCAGCCCCTCTTTCTCCCCCCTTGGGACTTTTCCCCAGTTAATTAATTTAGTTGATTTATTATTTCATAAATATTCTTACTCTTATTTTGGGTATTATATTTATTTGGTATTAAGTTAGTCTTTGCATTTCTTCTCACCTGTTCAGTATGAGGTGTGGTAGCCATATCCTTCTTAACCCTCCTCTTTCCTTCTTACAGGTTGAAACAGTGGACTTGGACTTGTTTGTGGTTGGCTCTTCTATTTCTTACTCTTATTCCTTGTTTCTGCTTTTTCTTATATTATTGATTCTTAGCAATCTTCCTCTCATTAAACTCTTAAGTATTTTGCCTTATCTTATCCTTGAGCCCGCTGCAGTGAGTCTCAGTTTACTGAGTTCCAGGCCCTCTCCACTTAGAAGAGCCCATGTGACATTAAATTAAGTAATTCATATTTGACTCTTTCTTTCATTCATTCAACTTCATTTCTCACATTCATCAATTTTGACCTTTTGATGATTTTTCATGGTTATTATTGTGACTTTTCTCTCATCAATTTTCATCTCACTCATTATATTCATATGAAAATTGATTCTTCTCATTTCTTAATCATTTCTGACCATCTCATTTCATTCTCAATTCTATCTCAGATCAAATTTCTCCTTTTTTTTTCTTATTCAGGTTGTATCAGGAATGTTTATTGATTAGTTGGGATTAATTTGGTTTATTGATTCAGAGATTCAGGATTTTATTTGGATTGGATTGTTTGACTGTTTTGAATCCTCAATATAACTGATTGATCTTCAATAATTGATCTTGATTCATCAAGATATTGAATTGAATCCTGAAGATATTTATTTGCTGATTGATTCCTCAAGACTTTGATTTTATATTGAAGAAACTTGATTTATTATCAAATTCCTCAGGATTTTATTGATATTTTATTTAAATTTATTGTTGATATTGACTGAATTGATTGATTTATTGATTGAATTTGATTTCACCTCAAGAATTTTGATTGATTCCTCAAGATCATCAAGATTTTCTTGATTATTTATTTGGCCAAGCTTTTGTTTCTCATTGTCAAGTATCATCAATTCTTATTTTCAATTTCTCAATAATGCCAGTTCAGCATACCCCTCCAGCCAAGAATACTAGATCTCAAAGAAATCCAGCTGTTCTTACTCCTACAGCAAGGGTTCCTCTTTACCACACCCCATCAGTTCATCAACTGAGTGGAAATTTGGTCAGAGGACCACCAATGAAAGGAAGAGCATCCTCCAGAAGAGGGGTAATGAAATCAAGAAGATCAAGATCTTTCTCTGGCCTTTTGGGTGGCTACCCTGGCATGTCTGAAGGTGCAAGAGCAAGACTAGGAGAAGTTGAAGATGAAGAGGGGGAGGAGTCTGTGGAAGAGGAAGATTCTGGGGAAACTGAAGTGGAAGATGCTTTGGCAAATTCTCCAGAGGTAACCCAGGGTTCTAATATAGCCCCTACTAATCAACCTCTTGTCTCTCAATCTGATCCAACTCTCCTCAAGATAATGGAGCAAATGGTTACTATCATGGGGAAGCTCTCTCAAGCAGCTGCCCCCAGCAACACTTCCAAAGCCTCTGCTTTCAAGACTCCATTGATGAAAGCACCTGATCCTTTTGATGGTACTCAAGCCCATAAATTGAGAGGATTTATCCAATCCTGTCAATTGATTTTCCATAATGATCCAGAAAATTTCTTCTGACAGGAAGAAAGTTCTGTACTCAACTTCTTTTCTCACTGGTAGAGCTTGAAAATGTATTGAACCCTACCTCTCAAATATTTCCAATAAAGATCCTTCCTACATCCTCAATAATTGTCATTTATTTGAAACCCAATTATTCACTCTGTTTGGTGATCCCAATGAAGTCACTAAAGCTGAACAGGAGTTGGAGAATTTGAGGATGAAGGAAAGTGGTCATGTATCCTTGTACATTGCTGATTTTAGAAGTCTAATGTCAAGAATTGGAGATTGGGGAGAAAGGGCTTACATTCATTTTTATAGAAGAGAACTGGGATCAAGACTTTTTGACCAGTTGGATTCCTACCCTGGTAATTTTGATACTCTTCAAAAACTCATGGATATTACCCTGGAATTAGATACCAGATACCATGAGAGACAGAAGGGGAAGGCTAGTCATCAAGAAAAGAAGCCTCCTGTTAATGGATCCAATTTCTCAAGGCCTCCTCAAGACTCAGCTTCAAGATGGCCTCACCATAAGAAGAACAAGAAGGGAAAGTGTTTTTGGTTTCAAAGGACAAGCCCCATTCTTCTCTGCTTAATAAGGACAATAAATTAATTGGTTCTAAAAAGGAGAGGACAATCAAAGAAGGGTTGAGTACCTATTTTGGTGTAAATAACCCAATTGAAAAATGCTTCAAGAGACCTCAGAACACGCCTGGGTCATCAAGAGGCTTCCCTAGCAATCATGGTAAAGGCTGAGTGGGGATCATGATGTGTTCAATAATTCTCACTTATTTCCTTCAAGAGCGCAATTGTGCACTCTGAATACTGGTGTCAATAGATCTTTAAAGCTTCTTATTTTTTATTCTTTCTCTGATATTTTTTATAGTATTCTAATTGGTTCTGGTGCTACAAACTCTTTTATTACAAAGAATTTTGTTCTCAAGTACTCATTGACTATGCCAGAGCTCCCTGAAAAGATTCCTCTTTTCATTCTGGATTCAAATCAATCCCCTGCCTTTTTCATCACCCATTATACCAAGTGGATAGTTGACTTGCCTTCTTTCCCAAGCTCTTAATGGGACTTTTTTATCATATATTCACCCAAGGGAGAAGACCTGATATTGGGATATGATTTCTTCTATCATTTTAATCCTATTATTGATTGGAAAAATGGATTGATCACCTATGATTCTAGTCATAAGGATTCTGCTGGTATTAAATCTTCTGCTAGTAATGCCTTGGCCACTTCTGTCAATAGTGTTTCTCTGGCTGGTGAACTTAAGACACCTTCCCTTCCTTCTTCTGTCCATACCCCTTCCATCATGCCCTCTCAGTTATTACTTCAATAAAGAGATGAAGTCTTCAAATACACAAAAGATGTTGGAGAAAATCTTTCTATATCTTCACTTCATCTCTTTCAAAGGGATATGGACCTTCCTCCTTTGTCTTTTCATGCCTCCCTGGAGGAACAGTGGGATGAGGAGGAAGAGCCAGAAGAAATTGAAACTGTGTTGAAGGTAGTCCCTCCTTCTTATCACCAATATTTGAGTGTATTATCCAAGGTGAAAGAAGAGAAACATCCTCCACACCATGCCTGTGATCATCATCTCAAACTGGAGGGTCTTTGTGAGCCTTAGAGGTAATTCCATATACCCAAAAGACCACAAATATAAAAAATAACATATTAATATAAATAAAATAAATTTATTTATATTATTAAAATAAAAATCAAAATATAAATATAAAATTATATTAAAAAATAAAAAATTAATTATAATTTAAAAATAAAAATACATTAAATTTTGTAAATATAAAATTACATTTATACTTGAAAAATTTAAGTAAAAATGAAATTTTAACAAAATTGTGAAAAAATAAATAAATTTGGAAAAAAGTTAAATAAAATTTATTATAACTTTTTATCCAATAAATAAACATATAAAATTTATTTCACCATTGGATTCCTCATAAAAAATCAGGTGGGGTCACCTCTGAGTGAAATTCTTGTAACTCAACTCTAAATAAGCTTAAATTAAGTTTTTAGTATTTTCAATACAAAAGTTGAAAATCCTCAAAACCTTAATTTAATTCACACCACATGTGGTGTTAACCATCAATTTTTGTGTTAAAATTGAGGTGTTGTGTTTAGTTTAGAAGTTATGAGGAATTGAAGTATTTTCAATTGAATTCAATTGAAATGTCAAAATGTGCGCGTGTATTACATAAGTGAACTTTGATTTACATATGAGGTGTCAATTATTACTGTATTGTACTGTACAATTGAATTGAATTACATATGTAAATTATAAGTATAATACATGATGAGGAATTAAAAGAAAAATAAATTGGAAAGATTAAATTTGGGGGGGAAAAGGAACTCCAGCTCTAAGGGGGAGCTAGACCCCCAAAATCCTTGCTGACAGGCGTGGGATGTCAAAATTCACGCAAAAGTTCATCACTTTTGGCCTGGAATTGAGTTACAGGGTCTGTGGACTCAATTGATGATGAGGTTTTGATACCAACTGGGGTAGTTTTAGCTGTTGCCAAGAGGGTAAAACTACCCTTAAAATAAAACAATCATAATAAAAACAGTTTTAACTGGTTTCTACGCCTCTGACACACATTCTGACGTGTTTTGAAGGCTCTAGGCCTGGTATTGCTATAGTAATGGCTGATTTAAGGGTCTAAAATGGCTAAAAATGGCTTAAACCAGCCTTTTTTGGTCTAAACCAGGGTTCAATGATGCCATAATTGGCTTTTCTGTTGTCAGACTGTTTTTCACGACTGACAAGAGTAAATTTTACTTTTGGAGCAAGAGAATTGATGGCTATAAAAGAATGTCTTCTTTGCCCCACTTTTCTCTTGATGTTAGAATCTTTTCCTTTTATTAATTAGTTTAAAACTGTTAAACCAATCAATCAAAGATTCCAACCACCACTTTTAAATCATTTTAATCCTTTTAACCACGTGAAAAAATCATTATAATCATTGTTTGTAACTCTTATAATCATTTTTACCCCTGAACCACCCCAAAAGTGAATTAAAGCATCTTTCATCACTGTTAACTTTGTCACTTTGTTTCCAAATTCACTCTGGTCACTTTTGGGCGTGTTTTCTCTTTAATATTCTTTTTAAAGACTTTGTTCTTTAATTAATTGCTTGCAGTTCTTTGCTCAATTAATTCCAATTGAAATTGCTCTTGAAGAAATTTCTTTTGTAGCCTTAAAATATCTCTTGTAGAGTATTTTTTGGATAAATCTTTATTGTTGGTAAAACAATAAATTTTTATAATATTATTGTTTTATACTAATAAAGTTATAAACAATAAAATTGGCGTGTTTTCTCTTAAAAATAATATTTCATACTATTTTTAACTGAATTTTACCTTATACAAATTTTGAGGACAGGAAAAGTACTTGATTTTTAATCAAAGTTTCATATCCACACCTTACATTTGGGGGCCCAGCCGTGATATTTTACCTGTGACATATTTTTTTTACTCTTTTTAAATTTTTTTTCTTATATTGAAAAATTTAAAAACATATAAAAAATACTTATAATTCAAAAAACCCATAAAAAATAATTTTTTTATATTATAAGTGAGGCTTATATTTTTATTTCTTTTTTGAAATAACCTTTTTTTACTTAATTAATTGGCTTTTTCATTAATTTTAGTGTCTGACAACGTGGTAAGACAAGAAAACACTGAAACAGCCTCAACAGTAACCAGCATTATCCCTGCCAGTACTGTTAATTCTGATCATAATAGTACTGTTATTGTGACTCAAAATAATCAACCTGAACCAATATCTTCTGAATTAATTAACTTGGATATAAGTAATACTCTTCAGAAGGCTAAGAATTTGGCCAATAGTAAGTTTTTGACGTAAAAATACTATTTTAAGCCTTTTTTAACCATAATTATGCCTTCAACCAGGTCAGGAGCCAGCTACAACCCCTCAAGCAGCTCCCAAAAAGGTAATAGACGTGATTATGGCAGAGGCCAACCAGGTACAGAAGGAAAAGGGTCAGTTGATGACTTCCAAACAACTAAAATGGGTCATTCTGAAGCTGATAATACCATTTTACCTTCAAAAAGAGCTGACACCGCCACAACAAGCCTCTGTGGACATATACAAAGCCAGCCACAGTGCATACAACAATGCACTCCAATTCAAGGAGTACCAGATCCTTGCAGACCTGTGGAAGAATTGCATGAATTCATACCTAACTGTAAGAAAATTCTTGGGCCATCCCAACACTTGCAAATTGCTCAATGGATGGCATCCATTGATGGAGAAGAAAAACATGATGCTTTTGACACTAGAATGGAGGAAAAACAACCCTCCACCAGCCAAACCAGTGCCAAAAACAGCCCCAGTGGCCAGCAGCAGCAATTCCAACGTGAAAAAGCAGCCACAAACTCCAAACAAGGGCAAAGGGAAGGCACCAGCCCCAAAACCTTACAGCCAGGGCTACAGAATCCCAAAGATTCAGCAGGATGCCATGGAAAATGTATTTCAGATGGCCAGAACCATGATGGAATTACAGAAGAAGGAGGAAGCCAGATTAAGGTTCCAGAAATGATTTCTGACATATTTGATTCCATCCCAGAGTTGTATAATGCTAGAAATGACGTGAAAAAACATCTTTCTGATAAAAATGACACCATTTGTAACAACATTAAAACAAACAACCTGAGTCTGTGCCAAATTAATGAAACACTTATGTGTTTTGAAAAAGTTTTGAGAACAATTAAAAATTCCAATAATGATAATTCTTCTAACAATAAAATAAATGAACAATCTGCCATTATTAAAGAATTAACAGATAAATATTCTAAATTCAATATTGATGACATAATTGAAACAAGAATTAAACAAGCCATAAATATTATCAAGACAGATAACAAGAAAGTCCTTGATGACATTTCAAATTCATTTACTGAAGTAAAGACATATACCATTGCCTTGAAAAAGTGTTTTGATGCTTCACAAGAAGAAGTATCAAAATTATCAATGAAATTGAATCAAGTCACTGCTGATAATACAAGACAGACAGAGTTATGGCAAGAACTGACACATAAGGAAGACATGTATAAAATTGAAGTAATAAATTTAATACAAAGCTTCCAACATGAATACAGAAATTCCCAAAGGTGTAGCAACAGTAAAATGAATGACATTGAACAAATACTGAACACCTTACCAAGAATGTCTACACCTCTAAATCAAAATGAGGGCACAAGAATTTCAAATCCACAAGTATTGGATCCTGATAATTCACAATTAAAAAATGAATTATCCACTTCTTTTCATAACTTGGAACCATCAATGGGCCAAGCACTCTTGAAAGAAGTTCCAAAACTTAAAGAATGGCCTCACTTCAGTGGTGAAGGAGAGTATGACCATATGGAATTCATTAGAGGTATTGACATGATCAAAGAGGATTTTGAATTACCAGACAGATTGGTAACAGCCAGGTTTAACACCTTGTTTACCAGATCAGCTCACAGATGGTACATCAAAATAAGACAAGCACATGGACACCAGAGTTGGACTTGGTGGAAAACCCAAATCATCAACAAATGGGCAAATGATGCTTGGAGGTTTAAAGTTGAAACAGCCTTTGAATCTGCCAAATTTAATGCTGATAAAGACAAAGCTTTACCATGGTTTTGCCAACAAAAGGACAGATTAACAGCATTATATCCTGACATGTCAGAATTTATGATCCATAGAAAAATTCTGAGACAATGTGGAGGTGACTTAGAGCATGCTGTCAAAAGCAGGACTACTGAACAATCTTCAGCAGAGGATATTATCAATATACTAGAAGAAGTAACCACCAGAACCAAAATTGGTTCTAGTAGGGTGAATCTTAAAACAAGGTTTAATACACCTTGGAAAGATTCTGTGGACAAAAACCCCAAAGAAAATTCTAGTAATATTAAATATAAATCTGCAGATACAGTCAGAAAATGCCATATTTGCCAAAGCACCACCCATTTAGCCAATACATGTCCAAAAAGGGGGAAAATCAATGAAATTGACATTGAAAAAGAACCAGATATTGAAAAAGAAGACATAATTGAAGACAATTCAGATGATAAGTCATCCATATTCTCTGAATCTTCAAAAGATATAGAAAATATCAATGCCACTTTTGACATCATGGAATCTTATTCCCACTTACCACAATTGAGCAATGGTCAAGTTGATTTATCAAAAGTTCAAGATGCACAACTTATGAAGACAAAACCAAACAGAGGAAAAGGTTATACAGCTGGTAACTCCTGTATAACAGAAGTGGTGATTGACAACAAGCCCACCAAACTTTTGCTTGACCCAGGAGCCTTCTGCTCTTGTGTTGGAAAATCCTTTCTTAAGACTTGTGTGCCAAATTTTGAAGACCAATTGTTACCAATTGATGGTATAAAATTCAACAGTGCAAGAAACCCAATGAAAGCATTAGGAATCTTTGAGACCAATGTCATATTCCCACACATAAATGGGAATTTAAGGATCACAGTTGAATTTGTTGTTATGGAAAATTGCTCTAGTACCCATTTTATATTGGGAAATGACTATTTAATCATGTATGGAATAGATTTACATAATAACAAAGACAGATACTTTACAATTGGAGACAATAAGCGCCAGAAATTTGCCTTTTTACCCTTTAAAAGACAAATTACAGTAAACAAAGTATCACCAGTCAACTTAGAGTTAGAGAAATTCAAGTCTGAACAGTTAAATGAGGCTGAAATAAGCCTTCATCTGACTGATAAGCAAGAAAATGAACTTTCTTCCCTTTTGTATGACCACAGAGGAGCATTTGCTACAGACAAAGAACCCCTGGGAGCAATTATTGGTCATGAAGTTGACATCATTCTTAACATTGAGAGACCTTATCCACCACTCTTAAGAAGACCTGCTTATCCAGCAAGTCCAAAATCAAGAGAAGCTCTAGAAATTCATATCAAAGAACTTCTAGACCTTGGTGTAATAAGAAAAGTAGGCCACAATGAGGAAGTAGAAATAACTACACCAGTCATAGTGGCGTGGCATAATGGAAAATCCAGAATGGTTGGGGACTTTAGAGCTCTGAACACTTACACTGTTCCAGACAGATACCCAATACCAAAAATCCAAATTGCCCTTACTCAAATATCTCAAGCAGTGTATATAACCACTATGGATGCCCTTAAAGGATTCCATCAAAATGTAGTAACACCAAGAGCAAGAAAATATTTGAGAATTATTGTTCATTGTGGAGTGTATGAATACTTAAGGATGCCCTTTGGTATCAAAAATGCACCTTCACACTTCCAAAGAATGATGAATGAAATCTTCCCTGAAGAACTCTCAGAGGGATGGTTAATCATTTACATTGATGACATTATTATCTGTTCAAAGACTTGGGAGGAGCACATGTACAGATTATCAAGAGTTTTGACAAAAATCCAATCAGTAAACATGAAAATCTCCTTGAAGAAATGTCATTTTGGATTTAAAGAACTTAAGGCACTAGGACATGTTGTATCTGGTTTGTCCCTTGGAATTGATAAAAACAAAGTTGCAGCAGTATTGTTAAAACCCATGCCTCAGAATAAGAAGGAAATTCAGTCATTCTTAGGTTTTGCAGGATATTACAGGCAGCACATTAAAGACTTTGCATCCATAGCAAGACCACTTTATAAGTTGTGTGACAAAGACACAGTATTTGAGATGACTGTTGACAGAGTCAAAGCTTTTGAGTCTCTAAGAGAAGCATTGACCACTGCTCCACTCTTACTGATGCCAGACTTTAAATTGCCTTTCAAACTGTATATTGATGCATCAGGGGATGGACTAGGTGCTGCACTTCACCAAGTTCAGATCATAAATGACAAACCTGTAGAAGGACCAATATGTTTCATATCCAGGCAAATCAAACCAACTGAAGCCAGATATGGAGCAAGTCAAATGGAATGTCTATGCCTTGTCTGGGCCTTAGAGAAATTGAACTATTTCTTAGAGGGATGTGTTTTTGAAGTAATAACAGATTGTACAGCTGTGAAATCACTTTTGAACATGAAAACACCTAACAGACACATGCTCAGATGGCAAATAGCCATACAAGAATACAGAGGCAATATGACTATTGTTCATAAGGATGGGAATATTCATAAGAATGCAGATGGACTAAGCAGATGGCCATTACCAAATAACATTGATAATCCTGCTTATGTTCCAGAAGAAGCTTCACCACAAATTCCAATAGAAGGAATAAGTGTTACAGACTTGAACACCACCTTCTTTGAAGAAGTCAGAAATAGTTACACTCAAGATAAGAATTGTAGCATCTTATGCCAATTACTTAACAAAGACTGTAAAGACAACTCTCTAATACATGCCTTGGATGAAGTATGGAGAAAATCTTATAATGAAGGGAGATTTCACCTACTGGATGGTATAATTTACCACAGAACCAAGCACACATGTGTCATGACAGTTGTAGACAGGTCATTAATCAATCTTGTACTGAAAGAATGCCATGATAGTCCCTTTTCAGGACATCTTTCTGAGGACAGAACAAGAGAGAAAGTAAAGACCTGCATATGGTGGCCAATGTGGCAAAAAGATGTTGCAGAATATTGCAAAACCTGTGACAGATGCCAAAAGGCAAATAAATCCACTGGCAAAAGACTTGGAAATATGATGAAAATCCAAGAACCAAACAGACCTTGGGAAATTGTCCATATGGATTGGGTAACTGGCCTACCACCAGGAGGTGACAGGAGCTATAATGCTTGCCTAGTAATTGTGGACAGATTCAGTAAAACTCCAATCTTTTTACCATGTCACAAAGATGATACAGCCATGGATACAGCTCTTCTGATATGGAATAGAGTAGTGTCATGGACTGGGATATTTACAAATATCATCAGTGATAGAGATCCCAAATTCACTTCAGCTCTATGGACAAATCTTCACCAATTATTTGGCACAAAACTGTCTTTCTCTACAGCCTACCACCCACAAACTGATGGTCTGGCTGAAAGAATGATCCAAACCTTAGAGGACATGGTGAGAAGATTTTGTGCATATGGCCTTGAATTCAAAGATTGTCATGGATTTACCCATGATTGGTGTACTCTGTTACCAGCACTGGAATTAGCATATAAAACATCAATCCATTCCAGTACCAATCAGACTCCTGCTATTCTAGAAAAAGGATGGAACCCCAAGTTACCCCAAGATTCCTTGAGGAAAGACTTAATTGAAATACATCCCACAGCTGCTAGCTTCAAAGGAATGCTAGACAAAGCTAGAAAGCATGCAGTGAGATGCATGGAGGACTCTTTTGCATATGCTAAAGACAAATGGGATAAATCTCATGCAACTCCAGATTTCAAAGTGGGGGACCTAGTTCTTGTATCCACCACTAACTTCAATAACATCAAAGGATGTAAAAAGTTAAAAGACTCCTTTGCAGGACCTTTTGTGATTAAGGCCCTCCATGGAGAAAATGCTGTTGAAGTAGAGTTATCTGGAGAACCTAGCAATAAGCACCCTACATTTCCAGTAAGCTTGATAAAGCCATACAAATCTAGTGATGCTGAGAAATTTCCCTTGAGGAATAAGATTCCCCAAGTTATACCTCCTATTGAGACATCTGGTACTAAGAAAATAACCAAAGTTCTTAAAGAAAGGAAATTAAGAACCAAGAAAGTAAGGGAATACCTTGTTAGGTACAGTGACCCAACTTGTGAAGATGAATGGTTAGAAGAAAAAGATATACCAGAAGCTACCAAACTCCTCAGAAGATTCAGACACACTAGAAACTCCAATATTACAAAGTAATATTCTTTTTTAGGGGGAGGGAATGTGAGCCTTAGAGGTAATTCCATATACCCAAAAGACCACAAATATAAAAAATAACATATTAATATAAATAAAATAAATTTATTTATATTATTAAAATAAAAATCAAAATATAAATATAAAATTATATTAAAAAATAAAAAATTAATTATAATTTAAAAATAAAAATACATTAAATTTTGTAAATATAAAATTACATTTATACTTGAAAAATTTAAGTAAAAATGAAATTTTAACAAAATTGTGAAAAAATAAATAAATTTGGAAAAAAGTTAAATAAAATTTATTATAACTTTTTATCCAATAAATAAACATATAAAATTTATTTCACCATTGGATTCCTCATAAAAAATCAGGTGGGGTCACCTCTGAGTGAAATTCTTGTAACTCAACTCTAAATAAGCTTAAATTAAGTTTTTAGTATTTTCAATACAAAAGTTGAAAATCCTCAAAACCTTAATTTAATTCACACCACATGTGGTGTTAACCATCAATTTTTGTGTTAAAATTGAGGTGTTGTGTTTAGTTTAGAAGTTATGAGGAATTGAAGTATTTTCAATTGAATTCAATTGAAATGTCAAAATGTGCGCGTGTATTACATAAGTGAACTTTGATTTACATATGAGGTGTCAATTATTACTGTATTGTACTGTACAATTGAATTGAATTATGGTGTGTCAAGCGAGTTTGGCCGCTTGTAAAGCTGTGTACAGTCAATTGGTTTTTTCACTTGGGAGTAAGACAATCTGGCTTTAAAAGCCACTTCACAGCGAGCCAATTTCTTGGCTGGTCAACAAGAGCCTCTGACCTGATTTCAAAAAAACCAGACCAGAATCTGACTCGAAAATGCTCAACATTTCCTTTTTTCTTTTATTTTTTTTTATTTACCGAGATGAGCAGCTCCAACTCAGCTCCATCTGCTGAATCAATAGATCTATATGAAGCTCAAATACAGGCTGAAGAGGAAGAAATTCTTCAATTAGCCTCACAATTAAAGAAGAAAAATGAAGAACTTTTTCGCAAAAAGATGCTCCATACTGCCCAGTCTAAATTAGAAAAAAAACGCCAAAAAATTAGTGAAAAGTTAACCCACAAAAAGCGCAAGCCCAATGCAACTGTGAGCCCTTGTATCCGCAGTTTGGTTCAAGAAAATGTTGTGGAGAAGGGAATGTCGCAGAAGGCAGCTGCTGAAGCCTTCAAAATTTCATCTCGCCAAGTTTATCGGATTCTACATGAAAATCCAAATCAAACAAAAACTTACAAGAAACGAGAAGGAAAAATAACAGCTGAAATGACGACAGAGCTTCTTTACTTCATTGACAATAAGTCAACAGTTACTTTAAAGGAAATGAAGGAGTTTTTAGAGGAGAAATTCCCAATCAAAATATCTTGCCAGTCAATCAGTAATCTCCTTCGTGATATGGATATCACTTGGAAGCAGGTTACAAACATCCCTGCATCTTGGAACAAGGAGGACTTATTAACTCAAAGAGCCAACTTTGTCAATCGCCGTGGTCTGGATCTTGACCGACAAGTTGTTTTTGTTGATGAATCGGGCTTTGATCTCCACTCAGGAAGAGGATTTGGTTATGCCCCTTCAGGTCTGTCCCCTTTCTTTTGTTTTATTCTTTTTTTTCTTTATTTTAATCATTTTAATTCTTTTCACCAAGGTCAACCTGCAGTACTCAGCTTGGTTCCCAGAGTTAAGCAAATAACTCTCATTGCTGCGATTTCGGACAGTGGCTTTGTCTACCATGAGATTCTCAATGCAAATGGTCAGATGACCAAGGGTGTTGGGAGTGATGAGTTTGCACTCTTTCTACTTGCGCTTCAATTCAAAATACCCAATGATTCAATTGTCATCATGGATAATGCCCCTATCCACCAGGGGCAGCGATTTGAAGAAGTAAAAAAAACACTTGAATCCTCAAAGGGAATCAAGATTGAGTTTCTTCCACCATACTCACCCTTTCTTAACCCAATCGAATTAAGTTTTCACTCAATAAAATCCTTTGTTCGCTCCCAAGAGCCAAGGCAGCGTTCAGAATTAGTTAAGGAGATTGAAAATGCAATTACACAAGCACTTACTCCAGAAAAGTGTAAAAACTTCTTCTTACACTGCAAAAAGTTCTATCGAAGCTGTCATGAAATGCAGCCAATTACTGGTGCACTCCTAGCTGCACCATGACTTGAATGTAGTAGTTCTTTGTAAATTAATAATACAGTGTTTTAAAATAGAACAAAATAAAAAAAGAGAGATTAGAATTGAATTAATTAGTAGATATAACTATAATATCAGAAACGTCTGTACTGAATACTGCAGTTTGTACAGAAATTTACACTATTAAAGATATTTTTTTCACTCAAAATCTTGGGTGGCTGGGTTTTTAGGAACAAGCCAAATAAAAGTTGACAAGTGGTCTTGGCTCCTTGGCAACAAGTCAAGTATTGGTTTAAGACAAGACAAGTCTGCTTTATGAGCAGACAATTCTATTTTAGTAATTTCGTTTTGGTTTGGCAAGTAGACCAAACGAAGTTGATAGACCATACATATGTAAATTATAAGTATAATACATGATGAGGAATTAAAAGAAAAATAAATTGGAAAGATTAAATTTGGGGGGGAAAAGGAACTCCAGCTCTAAGGGGGAGCTAGACCCCCAAAATCCTTGCTGACAGGCGTGGGATGTCAAAATTCACGCAAAAGTTCATCACTTTTGGCCTGGAATTGAGTTACAGGGTCTGTGGACTCAATTGATGATGAGGTTTTGATACCAACTGGGGTAGTTTTAGCTGTTGCCAAGAGGGTAAAACTACCCTTAAAATAAAACAATCATAATAAAAACAGTTTTAACTGGTTTCTACGCCTCTGACACACATTCTGACGTGTTTTGAAGGCTCTAGGCCTGGTATTGCTATAGTAATGGCTGATTTAAGGGTCTAAAATGGCTAAAAATGGCTTAAACCAGCCTTTTTTGGTCTAAACCAGGGTTCAATGATGCCATAATTGGCTTTTCTGTTGTCAGACTGTTTTTCACGACTGACAAGAGTAAATTTTACTTTTGGAGCAAGAGAATTGATGGCTATAAAAGAATGTCTTCTTTGCCCCACTTTTCTCTTGATGTTAGAATCTTTTCCTTTTATTAATTAGTTTAAAACTGTTAAACCAATCAATCAAAGATTCCAACCACCACTTTTAAATCATTTTAATCCTTTTAACCACGTGAAAAAATCATTATAATCATTGTTTGTAACTCTTATAATCATTTTTACCCCTGAACCACCCCAAAAGTGAATTAAAGCATCTTTCATCACTGTTAACTTTGTCACTTTGTTTCCAAATTCACTCTGGTCACTTTTGGGCGTGTTTTCTCTTTAATATTCTTTTTAAAGACTTTGCTCTTTAATTAATTGCTTGCAGTTCTTTGCTCAATTAATTCCAATTGAAATTGCTCTTGAAGAAATTTCTTTTGTAGCCTTAAAATATCTCTTGTAGAGTATTTTTTGGATAAATCTTTATTGTTGGTAAAACAATAAATTTTTATAATATTATTGTTTTATACTAATAAAGTTATAAACAATAAAATTGGCGTGTTTTCTCTTAAAAATAATATTTCATACTATTTTTAACTGAATTTTACCTTATACAAATTTTGAGGACAGGAAAAGTACTTGATTTTTAATCAAAGTTTCATATCCACACCTTACAGTCTTCTAGCTCCAGTTGGTGTTATCTACTCACTATCAAATCATGAGTCAGAAACACTGCGGGCCTAACTTTCAGAGAATGTATAGAAAGGTTCAATAAGGATAAGCTCCTCTTCAACATGAACACCTGTCCCTTTTGTCAAGAAAAAGGATGGAGGTCTTCTTTTTTGTTTTTACTACCGCAAACTCAATTCTGTCACTAGGAAGAACAGGTATCATGTTCCTCCTATCAACGAGCTTCTTACTGTATTCAACGGTGCCACTATCTTCTCCAGGATAGATCTGTGTGGTGCATATAATCTCCTGAGAATCAAATAGGGGGATGAGCACTTGACTGCCTTTAGAACCAAATATGGTAGTTATGCCATTTGGCCTTACCAATGCTCCTGCTTCTGTTCAGAATCTTGTGAATGATATATTTGTAGATTTCTTGGGTATTTTTGTTGTAGCTTATTTAGATGATATTATGGGCTTTTCCAGCTCTGAGCAGGAACATGTCAAACATGTGGCCTCTGTCCTCCAAAGACTGAGGGACAATAATTTGTTTGCCAAAGCCTCAAAGTGTATATTCCATGCCTCCAGTGTGGAATACTTGGGCTATGTTGTTTCAAGTGTTGGCCTCAAGATGGATTATTCAAAAGCTTAGCAAATCCTAAATTGGCCTCAGCCCAAGAATATCAAAGCTCTTCAATCTTTCCTTGGATTTGCTAATTTCTATCATTGTTTCATTGAAAATTACTTCAAAAAAATCACTGCTCTCACTCCCCTTCTCAAAAAAGACTCTCCTTTTATCTTCAATGAGGAATCTTTCAGTCAGTTTCAAATACTCAAAGAAGCATTCACCACTGCTCCTATCCTTTTTCATTGTAATACTTCTCTACCAACTATTGTAGAGACTTATGCTTCTTATTATGCCTTGGGTACTGTACTGAGTCAGGTGAATGACTCAGGAAAGCATCTCATTGCATTTTATAGTTGCAAACTTCTCTTAGCTGAGCTTAACTATGAAATTCATTATAAGGAACTTCTTGGAATAGTTTGGGCCCTCGAGCTCTGGAGAGCTTTTCTTCTTTCTCTTTTCAATCCTTTTGAGGTGTTGAAAGACCACTCTTCTCTTCATGTATTTCATGTATTCCAAAGTTCTTACTTGTTTTCAGGCCCGTTGGGCTGAATTTCTCTCAGAATTTCACTTCACTAACATTTACCGCCCAGGCAGGCTGGCCACTTTACCAGATGCCTTGTCACGTCGGGACAATGTGTACCCAGAGAGGGGGGTGGACTTCATCAGCAAGAATCATCAAAGTTTTTATCAAATAATCAGGCAATATTGAATTCAAGAGTCAAGATTCTTCTCAATCAAGGCTGAAGTATTCTCAGATTTAGTTGTCCAGATCCAAAAAAAAGTATGGAAAGACAAAGACTATAAAGAAATATTCAAGAAACTAGCAAGAGGTGAATCAGTTTCAGATTATTATCTTGAACCTCAAGCCAAATTATTGTTATTCAAAGATATAGTGGTAGTCCCAATCAATGAAGAAATCAAACTGAATATTGTTCAAAAGCATCATGACTCACTGTTGGCTGGCCATCCTTGCCAGGAGAAGACCCTCAGGCTCATTAAGAGGGATTTTTGTTGGGCTTGAATGAATCAATTCATTAAGGACTATGTGTCCTCATTTCAGCAATGTTCAAGATACAAGAAAATTTGTCATAAGAAGTTTGGATTACTCAAGCCTCTTAAAATTGCATCTGGTCCTTGGAATTCATTATCAATTGACTTTATCACTCAATTGCACTTGTCAAACAGCTTTGATTCAATTTTAGTAGCTGTGGACAGGTTCTCAAAAGTGGAAATCTATATTCCAACTTATGGGAAAATTACTTCCCTGGACTTAGAGCAAATTTGCATTAAAAATTTCTTTTCCAAACATGGCCTTCCAGCCAGAATTGTCAGTGATAGAGGTTCTTTATTTGTTTCATCATTCTGGACTCAATTATTTCAGTAGCTGAAGATATCAAGAGATCATTCAGCTTCCTTTCATCCTGAAACAGATGGACAGACAGAGAGGGTAAGTCAGATTCTAGAACAGTATCTCTGGATGTATTTCAGTTACGATCAAGATTATTGGCACACCTGTCTCCCTCTGGCTGAATTTTCCTACAATAATTCAGAAAATTCATCAACAAAGAAATAACCTTTTTTCACCATTTATGGAAGAAATCCCAGCTTTGACTCAATCCATATACTTCAAGACTCACCTTCTGGAAAGTTATCAACAAAAGTCCAATCAGTACAGAAAGCTGTCAAAGAAGAATTAGAGTCAGCAATAAGGAGATTTAAGAATTATACAGATAGAAATAGGACAATTCCACCTGATTTCAAACCCAGGGATAGGGTATGGCTAGCCTCCAAGATCAATACTACAAGACCAACCAAGAAACTCTCAGAAAGATGGCTGGGACCCTTTTAAGTTCTTAAGAAGATTGGAAGCCATGCATATCACCTCAAGCTGCATCAACAATGTAAGTCATTTCACCCTGTCTTTCATGTGTCCTTATTAGAACCAGTAAAGCAATCAACATCAATTGCTACCACCACCAGTCATAGTGGAAGAGCAAGAAGAATGGGAAGTGGCTCAGGTTCTGGACTCAAAACTCAAAAGAGGTAAATTATGGTATCTTGTAGAGTGGAAAGGATTCAGTGAAGACCCAGAAATAACAGCTTGGCAACCAGCTTCCAGCCTTACCAGCTCACTGGATCTTGTAAAGGATTTCCACTCATTGTATCCAGATAAGCCTCGCCCAAATACCTCAAGAGTTTGATTTTATGGTGCTTGCTGGGGATTGGATTTTACAAAGGTAAGCTCCTCTCCTGGCATGCATCTTTAAGGGGGTATTCTACTTCAATGTTGATTTAAGAATCACCTTGGTGACTTTGTGAGCACTTGTCAACTTTTTGGACAGATTTAGAAGGCCTTGTAACATCAATACCCTCAAATTTGGACCTTTCATCAATATATTGTCAAATTCTTTCTTTAATTTTTATTTCTTTCCTTTCCAGCTTATGCCAATTATAATTATTCAAGACATTAATTATTTTAAAGTCATTTATGGAAAAGTTATCTATTTATGGTGCTTGGTGGGGAGCGGGAGTTATGAAAGTAAGTTCCATCTCCTGGTATGCATCCCTGAGGGTTCTACTTCTTGTAAAACATCACCTTGGCCACTCTGTGAGCATCAAATTCTTGGTTTTTATCTTTCAGACAATTCTTGGCCAAAATCAAGCAGCTCAACACAATAAGGACAAACTTCAGGAACTTTTCCATTTATTTTTCCTTACTCTCTTTTTCTTTCTTTTCTTTACTTGTATATTTCATTTTATTTCTTTATTCTTTAAAGAAGCATCATCCCCTCCCATATCATGTATTGGAAGGTTCCATTTATTTTTTATTTTTTAGTATTTATAAGAGTTGGGATAGAAGTCAAACCAAACACAAATAAGGACAAGGAAACTAGTTATCTCTACCCATATGATCAAAAGTTCTCTGGAAATAATTGATCAATTCATCTTCATACCAGGAAACTTTTTCAGCTATCTCTTCAGAAGCAGTGCCAGAAATAGTTCTATCATTAGCATACATAATCACCTCCCTACTATTCCTATAAACTTGTCTAAACAACCTGGCCACAGCATCTTGATTTTCACTTTCTGTATTTTGATCTTCTCTGGTAACTTGGATATACCAATGATCCCTTTGCTGAAATACTTGGGTGGCAGGAAATGGCAAAGGTGAAAGTTCTTCTCTTCTTCTACTGGAGCTGTTGAGATGTGACTATAGGTGAAGTTCTGGACTGCTGGATGGGGGATGGTCTTAATGCTGGAATCATGGCAGGCCAGGTGTGGGAGGAACTTGATGATGCAGGAGGAAGGGAAGTAGGAATGGTAGCAAGAATTGGTTGGAAATTTCTAGGGGCACTTGGAATAAGTCCTCTTTGGAATCTTTTGGCAGGAGGCTGAGAAGAAGAACTGGATTGATGGCCAACAGGATTATTAACCACCTCAACTTCTTCAACATCCAATTCATCACTACCTTCAGCCTCTGGATAAGGTGGGGAATCAGAAATTTGTCTTATCTGTTTCACTACACCTTCAGTATTGATCCTAGATATTGGGACTGCTGAGCTGTAGTAGATTGGCCTTCCAACATTAGTCCATCTTGCCACATCTCTCTGCCTAAAACCAGTCACTAACTCAAAATATCACTATCCAATTCAATCAAGAAATTATCTTTACTCACAATTGGAATATCCTGAAGTACCATCAGGAGTAGGGCCCTCAGAAACTGAGAACTCTTTCCCAAAAGGCCCATCTTTCTTGCTCCACAAATATCTCCTGATTTTGGAAGCCGCTGGTCCAGGACAACAACATGGCTTGTTCCCAACAAAGCAGAAATGACACTTTGAAGATTTTGGAAGCAAAATTTTCCCTTGGCCCAAAAATTCAGTACAAGCAGGATCAAGAACCTCAACTGCCTTGTAACCATCATAGGTTTGGCCAGAGGAAGCCATCAAGCAAGGTGAAGCCAATTGACTGAGGATGCCAGAACCACAAAGGACAGATGGTGGTGGTGCAGAAGGAGAAGAGTCAGTGAGTTCATTCAGTTTGGAACTCATGGCTAAAGATTTTGCAGGCATCAGAATGATTCACTCCAAGCCTGAAAATTTCATCAATGAAGATGGCCATAATCCAGTTATGCCCCCTCAAATTGGGCCCCAATCAATCACCCAAGACCTCCCCTTCAACATTGGGTAAAGTCAGAGTCTTATGGTCCTGGACCCTCTCAATGGGCCCAGGCCATATGGGTGAAGTTGTGGTCCATGGCCATTTTAATGGTCCCATGGACCCCCTGGAGTCCTGGAATATGGGTCCAGTTTGGCCCTGGGGGACTCTAATAACCCCCATGGACCGTAGGACATGCAAAGGGCCAAAAATGCCCCAAATCATGATTTGATCAAAGATGGCCATAGTAATGGCTAAAGCCCAATTTTTAGGCCAAATCTCAAGGACAATGGGGACAAGCCCCCTCCTGGGATAATGCCAAAGGTCAATAAAGATGAGGAGGACCCAATAAGACCAACTGGCTGGTCAATAATGGGTATATACATTCATATATTAATTATTCATCACTTTTTGAGCAGAAGAGCTCTAAGGCCTTCTTTTTGGGATACAACCCAAGGTCCTTTAAAGGAAGTTATTTATTGAAATTCAAAAGAAGAGTATAATTTGAAGGTTTAAAAACTTACTCAAGAATGAAAGAAGGGTAGAAGACAGATAATCAAGGACAATGAAGAAAGGAGAGGATTTTCAGGATAATGGCCAAGAGGAAAGAAAAAATAAAAATAAAATCTTTGGAAGAAATGTGGGGATGTTGTGATGCCACTTAACAGTGGCAGGGTATCATGGTGTTCAGGAGCCCACCAGTTTCAAGAGGGGGATACTGTAACAACCACTAGTCAGGGGTAAAGGTATTCAATCTTACACCCACTCAAACACCTCAAATCAGCAATCCACTGTGTGTATCAGCAATTTTCCTTTCTGAAACATGCATACAGTCTGGTGCATCAATACAGCCTGTCAATACTTTTACAGGTTGGAATTACCTAATACAGTTTGGATACACCATCCTGAAACTGTATGATCACTCAACACTACCACTCCTCCTGTACAGACCCTGTACTGGCCAGATTCAATTCAATCATCAATCCCTCTCATGAAAAATCTCTGTCTGGATCAGGGCTGGTGATTCTCACATATACCAGCCCCTCTTTCTCTCCCCTGGGTACTTTTCCCCAGTTAATTAATTTAGTTGATTTATTATTTCATAAATATTCTTACTCTTATTTTGGGTATTATATTTATTTGGTATTAAGTTAGTCTTTGCATTTCTTCTCACCTGTTCAGTATGAGGTGTGGTGGTCATATCCTTATTAACCCTCCTCTTTCCTTCTGATATGTTAAAAAAGTGGACTTGGAATTATTTGTGGTTGGCTCTTCTATTTCTTACTCTTATTCCTTGTTGCTTCTTTTTTTTATATTAGTATTTCTTAGCAATATTACTCTCATTACACTCTTAAGTGTTTTGCCTTATCTTATCCTTGAGCCCTCTACAGTGAGTTCTAGGCCCTCTTCACTTAGAAGGGCCCCTGTGACACCCACTTTTCTCTACATGTTATAATATTTTTCTTTTATAATTAGCTTAAGCACTGTTAAACCAATCAACAAAAAGATTCCAACCACTATTTTTAAGTAATTTTAAACTTTTTAACCACTTTATAGTAATTCTTTGTAACTCTTATAATCATTTTTACCCTTGAACCACCCCAAATGTAAATTAAAGCACCTTTCATCACTATAAGGCTTGACTATGAAGCAATAAGTTAATATTACTAATATTTCAGTTATTGTACTCTGAATTTCCTTATTATGATAAAAAATATGATAAATAAATATTATAATTATGGTGTAAAAATATTTATATTATTAAAATAAATGAAATAATATAAATTATATTATAAAAATAAATATATTAATATTTAATAATTAACATATTTATGGAAATTTATTATTTTTACAAAAAAAATAATAAATTCAGAAAAAATTTCTATTTAAGAATAAAAAAAAAATCATAAAAATAATATTACCAATATCAAATTTATATATTAATAAAAAGATTATTAAAAATAATAATAAAGAGAAAAGAACCTAATTTTGAATATTAATATAATAATTTTGAATATTTTTCAGGCCAGATAATTTAAATACAACTTATTTAGATTGTATTTACAAATAAAAAAATAAAGATATTACAAATATCCTTAATTTTACATAGAATTAAAGATTTTTAGAGAGAAATTTAACAAAAATGATTAAATAAGTATTTCATCACATAAAGATTGATGATTAAAATAAAGATAAACTTGATTCTTTGATAATATAATAGAATTACATATAAAGAACAAAGTTATTACTGTTTTATTTCTTAATTTAATGTTTTTGAATAGTTTTTGGGGGAAATAGAGGTAAAAAAAAGCTCTATATATAGTAAAGTCCTCCCTCCTAAGGTTCATAAGGCTTCTAGTATAAATTGACTGATGTTATCCACTGCAATTTATCACTATTTCAGCTTTTAGTGATGATTACATAAGAATCAAACCATCTTGTCTCATTATTATGCCATTATTTAGAGTTATCACTGTAACTCTTTGCTTTCTGATATGGTAGGCTTGAAAGAAGTCCAAGCTTTCTGTATTTTACTATTATTCACCAGTTCTATCACTTATATAACTGTTAACATTAAAATAATATTACAGTGAGTAATCATAAATGATCAAATTTAAGCTTAAACTTTGATCATTAAGAGCTTTTGAGTTATAGATGCTACAGCCATTCAGAAAGTGAATTCTGATAGCTTTCCATGTCCTTACCAATCTGAAAAGATAATTTCATTAAATCATCAAAAATTTACTTTTGATGATTTTTCTTGTAACTCATCTTTTTTGTCAAAATTTACTATTTTAAACTTCAAAAAATGACTTCAAGGGGTTATACCTTAAATATAATGATTTAAGTTTCATAATTATTCATTTATAAACTAGTAGAATATTAATGTATACTTTTTTTTAAGTTTGGACCACTGTCAAAACAAAGTGGTCAACATCTATAACTATTTTGCTCAATACACCCTTGTAAGCTATAACCTTGTTTATAGCTTGTCAAAGAAAGTTTATATCTGTATTCTTAAAGTAGCTATGTGGTAGCTTTATTTTTGGTTAAGCTCTTTATCATGCATATCTTAAAAGATATGAGCTGAAAACCATTAATATATGTGCTGATCATAAAAGTTGATATATTCAGGTTATCTCAGAAATTATTGACTTTTAAGATATGAAATAAAAAATTTATATGTTTAGTTTTTAATGGTAAATCCAATGGTGTAATTTATTTTACATGTTTATTCATTGGTTTCTGAGATAATTAAAGCTTTATGCTTTTTTATGGCATTTTTACTTATTTTAAGATACTAATTTCAATTATTATTATTAAATTAAGTATTGTAAAGTTGTTTTGTGACCTTTTTGGATATGTGTTCATATCTCAAAGGCTCACAATAACTGTTAAATTTTTCACTTTGTTTCCAAATTCACTCTGGTCAGTTTTGGGTGTGTTTTCTCCAGAATATTATTTTTAAAGACTTTGTTCTTATATTAATTGCCTGCAGTTCTTTGCTCAATTAATTCCAATTGAAATTTCTTTTGTATCCTTAAATATATCTTTTAGAGTATTTTTGGATAAATTCTTATTGTTGGTAAAACAATAAATCTTTATAATATTATTGTTTTATACTAACAAAGTTAAAAAAAATAAATTGAAAATAGTCAAATTAAATCAAATTTCAACCAAACTTGTTATTTGGATCATTTCTTTTGAGTCCAAATAAGCTCATCTCATCTTTCAAAGCTTCTTAGTAATTTTATCTGATCTTTTTTCTAATTTTTTCAATTTTTGAGTCCAAATGAGCCCCAACTTATGGCCAATTCGATTAAAAATCGGATTATTTAGTCTGGTCGAAATCACCAGGCACTCAATTCGCTTAGGACCCTCGTTGGAAAATTAAGTTTGGCCTCTCAACTGAAAAATCGGATTAGGTAAGCAAGTTTCGGTCAAGAGCCAAGTCCCTGTTGACCGTTTTCGATTTCCTCGTCTTCCTCGATTTCCTCGATTTCCTCGTCTTCATCTTCATCGTCTTCATCTTCATCGTCTTCATCTTCATCTTCATCTTCATCTTCATCTTCATACGAATCTTCATCTTCATCGTCTTCATTCGAATCTTCATTCGAATCTTCATACGAATCTTCGTCTTGAGAATAACCATCATCTTCAAGTTATCCTCAAATTAAATCATCAATAAAATCATTGCTAAAATCATATCAACCAAAAAAGTCAAGCCAAGACCATTCAAGATAACTCAGGTCAAGTCCGATGATTCAAAATCAACCCCCACTTCATCATCAACCGACTAGCTCAATCGATGATGAATCATGTTACTCGCTGGAATCAATATCAGATCATCATGATAATCACGACTTGAATCAAAATTTAATTCTGTCAAATTTACTGAAAGTCAACAATTTAGATTTAACTTCAAACTCACCTTTATCTCAACTTGATCGAAACAATAATTTGAATCAAAATATAAATTCAAAAAATTTTATTAGACCCGAACCAGTTCGTCAACCATCAATAGGTCAAGTTAATAGCTCTTTAGTAACAAAATTACCCCCAAGACAACACATCCCTTCGTTTTATGGTGATCAAGAAGATTTTCAACTTGAATCACAACAAACTCCTTCCACTACGAATCATCATCAGAATCATCAGAATCATCAATCAAATCAGATCTCATCAGAAATTCAAATTAATGAACCTCAAGAAGTCTTACAAACTTCAAATCCACAACAACTTCAACAACAACACCAACCCAATTCAAATGATATCAATCACAATCGTCAAACTTGGCAAACTGGTTCAACTTCATTTGAAACTGATAGCGAATTCGAACGTGGTTCAGATAATGGTTATGCTTCCGGTCATAGCATAAGTAGTGAGGATCCTTTTCAATATTGGGTTAGTAAATCATTTCAATCTCTTAATTTTACTCATCTTAATCGGAACCTTTCATCTTATATTTTCGCTGTTTTCTCATCCTCTCATTCTGCTTTCATCTTCTATCACTCTTTTAATTGATTCCATCCCTCTATCTAATTTATTTATTCTTAATCAAAGCGCTATGAAACTGGTCATCATCATCATCATCAACAACCTCCTCATCGTCAATCAACTCATCCGCTTCCTCACTTTGAACCGCAAATTAGCTCACTAAAGTTGCCCCCAAATTCAAATCTTAATGACATTCAACCAAATATTAATAAATCTTTCAATACCCCTCCTCGTTCTCCATCTATTCATCCTACCCACGATTTCATTCTTCATCATTCTCCATCTCATTCAATTCATCATCAAAAAATCAGTTCTCCTCAATCTCTAACTCCTTCAACTTCTCATTCCATCATGCCATCCGTACCAAATCTTAATCAGATCTCACCCAATCAAGTCCATTTTAAGCCACATTCACCACATTCACCACATTCGCCTCGTTCTAATCACTCTGCCTTTCAAACTCACCCTTTTGAAAATCATTCGCATCATTTGTCAAATCAAAAGAGACATTCAAAGACTCTTTCCGTTAATTCAATTCAAACTTCTATTCACAGTCATTCATCCGCCGATACAAATAGCTCAAAGGGATCTAGATTATCTTGGAAAAACTTATTTCATTTCAAAAATAAACCTAAATCTCCAAACACTCAACCACATCCTACAATCAATAGCCCTTCTGACCTCACTTCAAACAATCAACTCACTCCGATGTACCCTTCATCTGATTCACCATCTCAATTGGCTTTTTCTTCCAATCAACCTTATCCATCCACTCATCAAAATCATCCTCAAGTTAACTCCAAGTCGCTCAATCAACTCGATTTTGGACCTCAAGTAGACGTTCAACCTACTGGAGTTCCATCTTACCAATTCCCATCTTCACCAAATCCTCATTCTAGCCTTCTGGGTCCATTTTCTAATGCATCAAACAATCAATCCAATAGATTACAAGGAGATCAATTTAATCTAAAGGTTCAAAAACCTATCAATCAAAACCAACCTACTCATCATTCAGGTGATGATGAACCCCATCGATTATCAATCTATTCTTTACCTGCAACCGATGATATCAATTCTGGCTTGGATAATCAGTTGAGGTATTTTTCTCGCTCACCCGCCTCATCTACCATTGGTCCCAAACCAAACTTGACGCCTTTCGGTCAATCTGATCTTTCCAATGGAATCAACCAAAGACAAATCAATGACTTTCGAAATTCACGTGATACTTTCCAACGCAATAATCTTCCAAGTGCAATGGCGAAAACAAAAGCAAGTTTAGTCAAATCAGGTTTAGGAGCTCGTAGCACACAAGGACAAAGTGCTCATGATTATTTACAAGCTGGAATCGAAGCTCACGAAAGCGGTGACTTGGAAAGAGCAGCAGGTTTGTTTGAAAGGTCAGCTCGAGAAAACGGCGGTTGTGGCGCTGGAATGTTAATGTGGGGACTTTCCTTGAGACATGGCTGGGGATGTCAAGTAAATGAAGCTAGAGCATTCAAGTGGTTACAAAAAGCTGCCGAAAGTGTCATCGAAACTTTGGATGAAAAAAAATCAATTGAGAAACACCATTCTCAAAGGAAACCTGAAGAAGAAGATGTAGCCAAGAATGAGATCGTCTTGGCAATCTATGAACTTGGTCAATGCTTCATGCGAGGTTGGGGTTGTAAAAAAGATAAACAATTGGTAAGAGTTTTTATTTCTTATTTTTAGTTTGATATTGACCCTTTAAAACATTGGCTTTATGGAAATATAGGCAATTAGCTATTTTGAGCTGGCGGCTAAATTAGGCGATCCAGATGCACAGCAAGGTGAAAATTTTCAACTGAATTTTCATTGTTCATTTTAATTAACAAGAATTTTAATTATTAGAATTGGGGTTTTGTTATTCAAATGGTAAAGGTACAAAAAAGGATTTAAAACTAGCCGCCAAATATTATCGAATGGCATCAAAGCAAGGGTATGAAACCATGGGGTCTCAATGGATCTGGAAAGAAAAGGTTAAAATTTTAACTTTCTTGAATCAAGAAGCTGCCTTGGTGTTTGAACTTTTGCTGATGGTAGTTTTCCTTTTT
This sequence comes from Austropuccinia psidii, assembly GCA_023105745.1. Taxonomy (NCBI): domain Eukaryota; kingdom Fungi; phylum Basidiomycota; class Pucciniomycetes; order Pucciniales; family Sphaerophragmiaceae; genus Austropuccinia; species Austropuccinia psidii. The sequence goes on from JALGQZ010000016.1 coordinate 22,056,539, forward strand.
GCTATATAGTACAATTAGTGATTTTTTTTTGCCGAAAAACCGCCTTTTCCATAGTTTTTTATAACAATAAATCTACAAGAAAAACGCATTTCACTTTTGCAAATATACATATAAGTACGTTGTTTTCGTTGTCTTAAAACGCAAAAGGTCGGTTTATTTGAAGAGTATAGGCAAGTTTTTTTAAATAGTTCGATTTACTTTTAAACACCTCAAAAAATCAAGTTTGTTGTTTTGCTTCGGGTTTTGTAAATATTGGTGTTTGTTCACTTGATTTGATTTAGATCTGATTTGTAAATATTGTGAATATTGGCAAGTTTTTAATAATGTTTTCTGCGTGTTTTGTTTTTGAAAAAATCATTAAAGAAAAGTTTTTTGTTTTTTCTACTGTTTTCTTGTATACTCTGAGAAAGATAATAGCCAAGTGAAACATCTTTGAGGATGTCATCGAATCGATTACTGGCTGCCTCTTGAATTTAATAAGCTATTTTTTCGCCACCACGCTTCCAGAGAGCATACTCCTGTGGCAATATCCAAATATCCACCCAAAATGTGTAGCCATTTTTTCCGAAAATTAATAGGGCATTATCTTGCGAGTTGAAACTGATATGATTTAAACCGGCGAAAATTCCAACAGTTGATGTAAAGAGGGAGGTGGAAATAGGTAAAACAGGCAAGCCATCCATTTGTTCAAAGGAAAAAGAGGCAACACGTCAAAAAACAAATTATAACATCAATTTTGTATATATATTAACAAGCTGGAATTTTTTTGTGCTGAAATTAGTCTGTAATGAATAAATTTCAATATTTTGTTTATCAAATTTTGATATAATTCAAAAAAAAGAAATATTTAAATATATAACCTCTTCAAGTTAATTTTAGCTCCTTGACCCCCTATTGTTTTTTTTAAATAGTTGAAAAAAAAGGAAAAAATATTTGGTTATAGTTATTAATGTATTTACATTCATAAATATATATATATTGTTGTGGCCTTAACATCACCTGATTATGCTCATCAATTCTTGAATGAAAAAAAGCTTAGAGTCTTAATTTGAAAAAATAATAATCTATGAATAATTTTCTTTAATATTAGATGATACCTAAAAATAATTGTGAAATAAATTCCACTTAGATCTAAATACATTTTTCTGCCTAAATCTTCTTTCTATAAGTAAATAATAAAAATATAAGATTTATCTGTAAAACTTTGCATAATATTACTGAGTCAAGAGTACTATGACTTTCTCTGATGAAATATAATAAAATAAATTTATTATAACCACAAATAAATTAATAATTGCTTAATGATTTCTTTCACTTTTTGTACATTACTGTCACAAGGGCTCTTGTGAAAAACAAGGCACTCAGTAATTGGACAACTCACTTGGAAGACTCCAAAAGAATTAAAGAAAATAAGGAACTAAATATATTTTTTTTAATGAGAAAATGCAATTAAAAGATGAGATTACAATAAGAAATCCAACCAACTAAGTCCTTAATCACTATTTCAACCTGTCAGAAAGGAAAATGGAATTAGTAAAGGATATGACCACCAATATTCACTGAGAGGAAAGTAAAAGGGTGAAAATGACTGACTTAATAATATCAGTATTTACTATTATGATGAAAGAAAATAAAGATAGAATGTCAGATTGGTTATATGAAGATTCTATAAGATAGTAATTACAAGCTTAAACTATGATTGTGAGATGTAAAATAGTATTGATAATTGATTAAAAGGACTCTACTGTTTTGAAATAGTGATGATAAGTCTGTTGAAAGACCTAGTTTCCCCAATTATCTGTTGGGTTACAATAATAATTGAAAAAAAATTATTAAAATTATAATTATATCTAATACACCCTAAGGCTTACTGCTATGTAAGAATAAGCTGATAAGATGATGGGGAGTTTTTCCCAAGGGCAAAAGCCTCCTTTTATCTCAAATAAGGGAGGAAGAAGGTATATCACCTCTTACCACATTGATGGTGAGAAAATTTTACTCTGATGGTTGGTTTGTGGTTTGCCGTATCCAATACCACCTATATTGATTCTAAAACAAAGTTTCAAAACCACATCTCAACCTTTTGTACCAACATAAGGTGAAAATTTTCACCAATGGAAGTTTCTAAGTGGGCTCTACATGCCAGGACATGTCTAAAATGATGTAAAAATCACATCTGGGGGACCCTAATTAATCATGTTATGAGTAATTAATGTAAAAGCATCAGTTGAATGGTCTTGACATCTCATAATTCAATTGTATGTAGTATTTTTTCACATTTCTTCTCCATAAAGGCTAGTGTGGAGCTGTATGACCTTTATCATTCTCAATCAACAGATAAAAGGCCTTTTGGAATCTTTGAAACCTGATAATTTAATAATATGAAATAGTATCCCACAATACTACATGGGGTGGGGTTGTAACCTTAGATCCTAAATATCTCTATCTGTTTTTAACATAAAGGACTCCAAAGTAGGTGAAATTGTAGCTAAAATTGAGATATACAATATAATTATACTTATTACCCACTTTGAACTAATTATGTCAAAGCTATAGATGTTCAAATTATTTTTCTTATTTTAATAGAAAAATTTTAATAACCTTTTTGGTTATGTGGGATAAAGAGATAAGGTTTAAATATTAAGGTATTCCTACTTTAACCTTTTCATAAAATAAATTATTTTATAAGTCTCACATCAAGAATTTCAAATTTAGATTAGAGGTGAAGAAATAATAATATTTTTTCAAGTTTCCCTAATAATATTTGTTTGGTAATTTTTGATCCAGTTTTGTCAAAGTTTAAGAAGTTGTCCAATTCAATATCTTTTATTGAGAGCTTCAATAAATGCACCAAATTTGAATGCCTTTATTCAAAACTCTAATTTCAAGATTAAAGATAAATATTTAAGTTTATGATTAAAAAGAATTTATAAACTAAATAACTTGGTTTATTTTTTATTATTAGGTTATAAAACTAATATTTTATGAAAGGTGAAATCTTCCCCTTTCATATTTTTTAATATTCAAAGGTTAGATTTTTTTTTAGTTTTTTTTTTTTTTTGTTTTTTGTGTTTTTGGCCATATTGTAGTTTTTACTTGGTTTAATAAACATTGAGGGTTTACATTTAACTCTTGTGTAAAATTCTTATGGTACTTTTTTGAATTTCCTTCTTCTTTTCTAGTGTTGAGTCACCAGCTGAAATACCCCCACTTCAAAAAAGGCTCAAAATTGATGTGACTCTTTTGTCCTCCTGAGGTGGATTTTTACATAAGGTATATCTTTCTCTTCTTCCTGATTCTCAAACCTAACAAGGTATTCTCTATTGTATTTCCGATTGATCTTAACTTTCCTAGATTTGAGTATTTTCTTCACTGGTACAGGTAAATCCTTTTAAACCACTTCCCCTGGTTAAGGTGATACCCTTCTCTTGGGAAAATTTCCTCATCTGTTTTATGATAGGGTTTTATCATATTTACTTGAAAAAATAGGTTTTTCTTAGAGAATTCTTGAGTGAATTTTTCTTCCACTAAATTCTTTACCATCATTTTGATTATGGTGAAAGGTCTTAAATAAGACTCCCTCATCTTCTTGGGCCATTAAAATTATTAAAGTTGAGTCTTGAGAACAACACTTTGTCCCATTCTTTGAAGTCAGGTTCCTTATGAATTTTGTCATATCTTTGTTTTTTGTCTACTTTGGACTGTGTGTGAACTTTTCTGAAGTATCAAAGGACTTATTCAACATAGTTTGAAAGCATTTGGATGTGGGATTTACAATTAGTAATTTATTTTTTAAGTAGCCTATTGGGAACAATGGGTTTTATTACTTTTAATGTGTTGATGGTGTTTTTGCTATCACTCAGTTTCCACTGGTATTATAGGCCAGTTGGATTTAAGGGAGGAGTGTGATCCAGTCATGGTCCTTATATTCCATTACATATGCACAGAATCTTCTGACAATGTCCTCAATAGTGTGGATCATTCTTTCTTCCATTGAATCTGTTTGTGTATTTTAATCTGTAGAGAAAACTAGTTTGGTCCCCAAAATATAATGAAGATTCACCATAAAAAAAGCTTTCCCCCTGATGGGGGTAGCTGTTCCAATCCATGTATAACCTTCTTTCACATGGGCTCTTGGGGAAAACAAGAGTGTCCTGGCACTCAGGAATCAAGAGCTCACTTGAAGGGCTCAAAAATAATAAAGAAATAAAAGAAGAATATATTTCTTTGAGAGAAAAAGAGAGCAATACAATATATGCCAAAGTTTAGAAGGAAGCCAAAATAAAGAGATAATAAAAGAAATCCAAAGGCCAAAGAGCCAAACAAATGAATCCTCAATTCACTGTTTCAACCTTACAGAAATAACAATGGAATTAGTAAAGGATATGACCACCAATATACACTGACAGGAAAAGAAAAAGGTGCAAATGACTGACTTGAGATTATCAGTATTTACTTTAATAATGAAAAAGAAAATAAGGATAAAAATAAATCCAATATATTAATTAATTGGGAAAAAAAAGTCCCCAGGGGTGAAATGGTGGCCAGTATATGTGAAAAACTGAAAGACTGATCCTGGAAGGTGAGTCACCCAGCTGTATTGACTGAATTGGGTCAATAAAGCTCTGGCTGTCTTAAAACTTGAACTGTGAGACTTGACTTCCCACAGTGGAATATGAATTGGCCCAAAAGGGTCAATGCCATACAGGTTGCCTGAATACATCCTGTTGTCACAGGGGCTCTTGGAAGAAGAGGGCCTGGCACTCAGGAATCAAGAACTCACTTGGAGGGCTCCAAAGATAAAAGAATAATAAGAATGAATTTCTTTAAGAAAGAATAAAGGGGAAACAAGTATGCCAAAAGATGAGATAAGAAAAAGATGAAGCCAATGACCAAAGATAATAAAGAAGCCAAAAGCCAAGAAGCCAACCAAGTGAATCCTTAATTCACTGTTTCAACCTGCCAGAAAAGGAAATGGAATTAGTATAAGGATATGACCACCAATATCCACTGGACAGGCGAGGAAATAAAAGAAAAGGGTGCTGAATGACTGACTTAAGATTATCAGTATTAACTTTAATAATGTAAAAGAAAATAAGGATAAAAATAAATCCACTATATTAATTAACTGGGGAAAAAGTCCCCAGGTGCTGAAAGGTGGCCAGTATATGTGAAAAGCTGGAAGGTTGATCCTGGAAGGTGGATCAATGACTGTATTGTCCGAATCGGGAAATACAGTTCTGGCCATCTTGAAATTTGAACTGTGTGATGGAATTCACACAGTGGAATAAGAAATGGCCCAATTGGGCCAAGGCCATACAGGTTGATTGAATAAGGCCTGTACGGATGAATTGGGTTGTCCAAGGAGTATTGAATACTTGATGTCTGGACAACTGATTGAATTATGTAATACCTCTTGCGAATTGACCTTAGAATAATCCTGAATGAATTGTACCAACCCAACTCCTGCAGATACAGGTGGTTGGGATCCTTGAATGATCTTCTGAATTACCGCCATGGATTGCCAGACTGATAAGCTGGAAAGTCCTCCTTTGAAAATGGGCGTTGGAATTATGGACCTTGAAATGGAAAGGTGGAATTGGGTCCTGAAAACGTCACCATTGGATTGCTGAGTAAAAATGGTGCATAATGGTATATAATACCATATATGCACCACACCTGCAATCTTGAGTACGGAGTGCATGAAGGAAAGGAAAGAATTCCCCTTAAGCTGAGGGAAAAGCTTGTTGAGATGATTTGGTGGCCTCTGGTGGTTGCCAGAGGCCATGACGGTGAAGTTGGTCTATGGTGGTCCAGGGCCAAAAATGGGTCCTACGGGATTTATGGCCAAAAATAGATCCAAGGTGGTTTTTGGTCCAAGGGATTGGTGGCCAAAAATGGCTCAGGTGGGCCCAATTGTGGTTTGGGACCCACCTGGCCTTGGGGGCTAGGTGGCTGCCCCCTTTGGCCCCTTTTGGCCTCATCGGATTAGGCCAAAAGGGGCCTAACCCGCCTACGGACCGTACGGACCGCGGACCGCGGACCGCGTATTACGGCCCGCGGACCGTAGAAGCCGTGGGGGGCCTAAATGGCCCAAAAAGGCCATTTAGGCCAAAACCCCCATAATGAAAGGGGTGGCCAGGAAACCCCTGGAAGACAAAGGGACCCCCCAGGCCCAAAAACAGTGATGAAGGCCTGGGGGTTGGTGAGGTGGAAATTGGCCAAGAGGGCCAATGACGCAGGATATGGCCTGAGGCCATAAAGGATGATGGAGGCCATAAGTGGCCAATGGAGTGGGTTATGGCATAAGAGCCATGGAACACCCAAAAGGGGTCAATTGGCCATAAATGATATGACATGGCCAATTGGCCCCAACTTGGCTCCAGGTTGGATTGCCGCCGCCATCAAGGAGGAGGGTCAAAATACGTGGCTGTGACAGTACCCCCCCTACCTTGAATGGTGAGCTCCTGAGCACCAAGATAAGGTAGAGGCCTGTTGAGGCTAATGAGACGGATTTGACGTAAGGATTCCAGAGGCATTGAATCTTGAAAAGAGAAATTGAACTGATAAGCTTGTTGGCATATGAATTGAGGTTGACTTGGTCTTCTCTTGACATTTGGCTTTGGCAAAGTTGAAGACATGATTTGACGTAAAGATTTTGGCGTTAAAGAGTTATAAGAAAAGAAATTTTAAAAGAATATAAAGAGTAAAAGATAAAAGGAAACAGATATAAAGAGAGAAACAGAAAAAATAAAGAAAATGAAATTTGAGGAGGAATCCAATCTTCATCACGGGTTACGACAATTGATTTTGAAAGTGGCCAAGGACCTGGATAAAAGAATTTGATGCCAGGTGCTCACAGAGTGGCCAAGGTGATGTTTTGACAGATTGTAGACCCCTCAGGGAAGTGCACACCAGGAGAGGAACTTACTTTTAGTAGTTGCCACTCCCGCCAGTGCCATAAATAAAAAAGCTCTTGATAAATGAATGTGTTGAAAGAATAAAGTCTTGGGAAGGAGAATGAAAAAGGAATGGTCCATTTGCCCAAGTGTAAATGGCCATAAATTTGGAATTCGGATGTTGAAAGCCGGGCCAAAAGGTCTGTGTCCAAATTGAAAAGTGCTCACAGAGTGGCCAAAGTGATGCTTACAACAAAGAAGAGTAGAATACCCCTAAAGGTGCATACCAGGAGTGGGACTTACTTTTGGTAATTCCTCTCCCCACCAAGCACCATAAAAATTCAAGCCATTGAAGAATTGGGTCCTGGCTTGTCAGGATATAACGAATGAAAATCTTTGACAAGTTCAGGACAATTCTTGAGGTTTTCAGTTGGTTCCCATGTGGATCTTTCTGAATCTTGACTGAAACCTTTCCATTCCACCAGATACCATAATTTTCTTCTCTTGAGCTTTGAATCCAGTACTTGAGAGACTTCCCATTCCTCTTCTTCTTCAATAATGATTGGAGGAGGAGGCTCTTGATGCCGATTTGGGATCCTTGATGTCTTGACTGGTTCCAAGAGTGAGATATGGAAGACTGGGTGGATGGATTTCCATTGAGATGGAAGCTTGAGGTGGTAAGCATGAGTACTGACTTTCTTCAGGATTGGAAAGGGACCCAACCATCTTTCAGACAGTTTCTTGGTGGGTCTAGTTGATTTGATATTCTTGGAAGAAAGCCATACCATGTCACCAGGATTGAAAACAGGTGGACTTGCTCTACTTTTATCTGCATACCTCTTAAACCGGTTTATGGCGATTTCAAGTTCTCTCTTGACATCTTGCTGTACTGATTGGATTTTTGTTGATAACTTTCCAGCAGGAGTATCTTGAGTGATGTGAACTGAATCAAATTGTGGATCTCTTCCATAAACGGTGAAAAACGGTGATTGCTTGGTTGAAGAGTGATCAGAATTATTGTAGGCAAATTCAGCCAGAGGGAGCCAGGTGTTCCAATCATCTTGATGATAACTGACATACATCCGAAGATACTGTTCTAGTATCTGATTTACCCTCTCTGTCTGTCCATCAGTTTCTGGGTGGTAAGCAGTTGACAAGTCTCTTGAAATCTTGAGCTGCTGACAAAGATTGGTCCAGAAGGAAGAAACAAAGAGTGAACCTCTATCACTGACAATGCTTGATGGAAGGCCATGCTTTGAGAAGATATTCTTGATGAATAAATGGGCCAAATCCAAAGAAGTTATTGAAGACATTTTTGGAATAAAAACCGCCATTTTTGAGAATCTGTCCACTATGACAAGAATTGAGTCAAAAGAATTGGACAGGGGCAGTTGAGTGATGAAATCCATTGAGAGACAAATCCAAGGACCATTTGGAATTGGAAGAGGTTTGAGGAGTCCAAACTTCTTATGGTGGATATTCTTGTTTCTTGAACACTGTTGGCAGGATGATACATAATCCTTAATGAATTGGGTCATGCCGGACCAGTGGAAATCCCGCTTGACAAGTTTGAGAGTCTTCTCTTGGCCAGGGTGTCCAGCTAGAGGAGAGTCATGACGCTTTTGAAGAATGCTGAGTTGAATTGTGGAGTCATTTGGGACTACCACCCGATCTTTGAAGAGAAGAAGTTGGGAGGAGGAATCAAGAGAATAATCTTGGACAGATTTACCTTTACCCAAATCTTCAAGGATACTTCTGTACTGAGGATCTTGCCATAATTTCTTCTGAATTGTATCAATCAAATTTGAAAAAGAATCCACCTTGACTGCAAAAAACTTTGAGGGTTGAACTTCATCTTGCTTAATGAGTTGTTGAAAGTTCATTGGATTCTTGCTGATGAAATCCTCCCCCCTCTCCGGATAGACGTCGTCCCGACGTGATAAGGCATCTGGAAGAGTTGCTAGGCGGCCAGGGCGGTAAGTGATTGAAAAATGAAATTCAGATAAGAATTCAGCCCAACGGGCTTGACGGCGAGTAAGGATCTTTGATGACATAAAGTACTGAAGAGACGAATGATCGGTGAGAACTTCAAAAGGAGAGGACAGAGAAAGAAGAAAAGCCCTCCAGCGCTTGAGAGCCCAGACTATACCAAGGAGTTCCTTGTCATGAATTTCATAGTTGAGTTCTGCTGGAATAAGCTTGCGGCTGTCAAAGGCAATGGGATGTTTTCCTGAGTCAGAGACCTGACTCAGTACAGCACCCAAAGCATAATCGGATGCATCGGTCTCTACAATGGTTGGTAGAGAAGGATTGAAGTGGGAAAGGATTGGAGCGGTAGTGAAGGCCTCTTTGAGTTGATGAAACTGGCTAAGAGCTTCCTCATTGAGGGGGAAACAGGAATCTTTCTTGAGGAAACTGGTGAGTGAACTGATTTTCTTTGAATAATTCTTGATGAAACGGCGGTAGAAGTTGGCAAAGCCAAGGAAGGATTGAAGAGCCTTGAGGTTTCTTGGAGGAGGCCAATTAAGCATCTGCTGGACTTTTGCTTGGTCCATCTTGAGGCCTTCAGAAGAAACAACATAACCAAGGTATTCTACACTAGAGACATGAAAAAGGCATTTAGAAGCCTTGGCGAAAAGGTTATTGGCTCTGAGTCTGGAAAGAACAGTGGACACATGGGTGACATGTTCTTCCTCAGATTTGGAAAAGACCATAATGTCATCCAAATAAACCACAACAAAAACATCAAGAAGATCTTGGAATATATCATTGACAAGATTCTGAAAAGAGGCAGGAGCATTGGTGAGCCCAAATGGCATAACCAAGTACTCAAAACTGCCATATTTAGTTCTGAAGCATGTCAAATGTTCATCACCCTCCCTGATTCTGAGCAGGTTATATGCACCACGCAAATCAATCTTGGAGAAGATAGAAGAACCATTAAAGACATTAAGAAGCTGGTTCATAGGAGGAACAGGATATTTGTTCTTCCTAGTGACAGCATTGAGTTTGCGGTAATCAACACACAAACGGAGGCCACCATCTTTCTTTTTAACAAAGAGGACAGGTGCTCCTGTTGAGGAGGAGCTTGGCCGGATGAAACCTTTCTCTACATTCTCTGAAATGTAGGCCCTGAGTGTATCTGACTCTTGTTTGGATAAAGAGTAGATCACCCCAACTGGAGGTAGAGACCCCTCCAGTTCGATATGATGATCACAGGCACGGTGAGGAGGAAGTTTCTCTGCTTTCACCTTGGAGAATACATCCAAGTATTGGTGATAAACAGAGGGAACAACCTTCATCACGGTTTCTACTTCTTCTGGCTCTTCCTCTTCATCCCACAACTCCTCCAGGGAGTCATGATAAGATGAAGGAGGAAGGTCCATATTCCCAAAGAAGAGATGAAGTGAAGATACAGAATTATCTTCCCCAACATCTTGAATCTCTTTGAAGACTTCATCTCCAGATGATGGTAATGACAGATGGGAATTAAGGGAAGGAATATGGACAGAAGATGGAACTGATGGTGTTCTAGAATCACCAACCAGAGCTGCACATGATTCGGCAGAGGAAGAGTCATTACGGAAGGAATTGGAAGGATCAGAATAGTCCTTTTGATCAGTATTAAAGGTGATCAGCCCTTGCCTCCAATCAATAGAAGGATTAAAATGATTGAGAAAGTCAAAGCCCAATATGAGGTCTTCTCCCTTGGGAGTATCAATGACTAAAAAATCCCATTCAAAGCTTGGGAAGGAAGGGAGCTCAACCATATATTTAGTATGGTGAGTCACAAATAAGGAAGGGGACTCAGAGGAGTCCAAAATGATAAGAGGAATCTTCTCTGGAAGTTCTGACGTAGTCAATGAGTACTTGTGAACAAACTGCTTTGCAATGAATGAGTGTGTAGCACCAGAATCAATGAGAATACTGTAAAAAACATCAGAAAGAGAAGAGAAAACAAAAAATTTAAGAGAATTCTTGACACCAGTATTCAGAATGCACAATTGTGCTCTGGAAGGAAAATTGTGAAGACCATTGAACACAACATGGTCTTCACTCAGGCTTTTCCCTGGCTGGGAAAGCTGCCTGACGGTTGGGTAAGCTTGTTTTGAGGCCTTTTGACACAGGACTCAAGACTATGCTTCCCACCACAATAGGTACACAACCCCTCCTTGATTCTTCTTTCCTTTTCAGAACCTTTCAACTTGAAGTCCTTATTCAACAATGAAGAATGGGGCTTGTCCCGCTTTTGAGAATGAAATTTCTTCTTTGGTCTTGAACTTGAAGAAACTTGATGATGAGAAGAGTGAGACTTTGAGGCTTCAGGCTTCTTCTCTTGATGATGATTCTTTTCCTTCTGCCTCTCATGGTACCTGGTATCAAGTTCCAGGCTGACGTCCATTAAGTCTTGAAGAGAATCATTGTTTGAAGGATGGGAGGCCAATTGATCCAGAATCCTGGAGGCCAAACCCTTCCTGAAATGATGAATAAGAGCCCTTTCACCCCAATCCCCAATTCTTGAAACCAAACTCCTGAAATCGGCAATATACAAAGCAACATGCCCACCTTCTTTCATCCTAAGGCCATCCAATTCAGCTTCTGCTTTTCTTACTTCATTTGGGTCTCCAAATAAAGTGAACAATTGGGATTCAAATAATGGCCAGGAATTGAGGAGATAATTTGAGTCTTGATTATTGAGATTGGAAAGATAAGGCTCAATCCATTTTGCAGCCCTGCCAACTAAGAATGAAGTGGCATAAAGAACCTTCTTTCTGTCTTGAGAGAAGTTTGCCGGGTCATTATGAAAGATGAGTTGGCAAGACTGAATAAAGCTTCTGACTTTGAAGGGCTGAGTCCCATCAAAGCATTCTGGAGCCTTCATAGAGGGAGTCTTGAAGGCTGGTGGTCTTGATGATTCAGAAGAAGAAGCTGCTTGCAGATTGGCCATAATCTGAGTCATTTGTTGCATAATGGCCAATAAAGACGGTTCAGACTGATGAGAGGCAGGCTGATCAGACTGGGCTAGAGTTGGTCCTCTGGTGCCCTCAGATGCTCCCACAGGAGCAGGAGCAGCCTCAGTGCCATTAGACTCTTCCTCTTCCACAGAATTCTCCTCCTCCTCTTCACCATCTTCACCTTGAACCTTGGGACTGGTTCTTGAAAAACCTGGGAATCCGCCAACCACTCCTGATAAAGACATTGACCTTCTTGGCCCTCTTCCTTCCTTCCTGGATGGTGCTGCTCCTTCCATAATGGGTCCTCTGTCCAATCTGGCCCTCAGTTGAGAAACTGCTGGGGTACCGTCAAGAGGAGCCCTTGGAGTTGGAGTCAGAACAGCTTGAGTTCTGGCCTGAGATCTGGTCTGTCTTGCTGGAGGTGAATGTTGAACTGGCATGATTTCAGGGATAATCAACCAAAATAAATGAAATAAAAATCAAAATTTTCTTGAAGTACAAAATCAACAATCAAATCTTGAGAAAATTGGATAATCAATGAATCAAAATTCTTCAAATACGTCAATCAATCAAATCAGAATGAGTCTTGAAGTAAAAATCAATATCAATGAGAATCTTGAAGTCAATAAAAACAATCAATCAAACAATCAAAATCAAATCAAATCAAAATCTTGCAGAAAAATCAATCAATCAAAATGAATTCTTGAGTCAAAATCAATTTATGTCAAAATCTTGATGTGAATAATCAGCAAAATCAATAAAGTCTTCAGGTCAATCAATTATCTTGAGGTCAATTTCAATTATGTCAAATTAGTCAATCAAATCAATTTTCAAGTGAATTCTTCCAAAAAATCAAAAATTCTTGAGGAATAAATCAAAGTGAATCCTGATATGAAGAACGTGTCTGAATAACCTGATGAATAACTTGAGAACCAAAGATAAAAATGCTTAAATTATGGATAAAAATAGATTGATTAAGATTGAGAATGAGATTGAAAGATAACAGAAAAAATAAAAAATGGGTCAGCTTTCAATTTTCAGAATGAAGAATGAATGAGAGAAAATTGAGAGGTGACGAAGAATCATAAGATTATAAAACGTCAAAGAATCATAATTTTGATGAAATGAATGAATGAATTTAAAATATAAGAATAAAAGAATGAATGAATGAAGAAGAATTATGAGTTAATTAATATAATGTCACAGGGGCTCTTGGAAGAAGAGGGCCTGGCACTCAGGAATCAAGAACTCACTTGGAGGGCTCCAAAGATAAAAGAATAATAAGAATGAATTTCTTTAAGAAAGAATAAAGGGGAAACAAGTATGCCAAAAGATGAGATAAGAAAAAGATGAAGCCAATGACCAAAGATAATAAAGAAGCCAAAAGCCAAGAAGCCAACCAAGTGAATCCTTAATTCACTGTTTCAACCTGCCAGAAAAGGAAATGGAATTAGTATAAGGATATGACCACCAATATCCACTGGACAGGCGAGGAAATAAAAGAAAAGGGTGCTGAATGACTGACTTAAGATTATCAGTATTAACTTTAATAATGTAAAAGAAAATAAGGATAAAAATAAATCCACTATATTAATTAACTGGGGAAAAAGTCCCCAGGTGCTGAAAGGTGGCCAGTATATGTGAAAAGCTGGAAGGTTGATCCTGGAAGGTGGATCAATGACTGTATTGTCCGAATCGGGAAATACAGTTCTGGCCATCTTGAAATTTGAACTGTGTGATGGAATTCACACAGTGGAATAAGAAATGGCCCAATTGGGCCAAGGCCATACAGGTTGATTGAATAAGGCCTGTACGGATGAATTGGGTTGTCCAAGGAGTATTGAATACTTGATGTCTGGACAACTGATTGAATTATGTAATACCTCTTGCGAATTGACCTTAGAATAATCCTGAATGAATTGTACCAACCCAACTCCTGCAGATACAGGTGGTTGGGATCCTTGAATGATCTTCTGAATTACCGCCATGGATTGCCAGACTGATAAGCTGGAAAGTCCTCCTTCGAAAATGGGCGTTGGAATTATGGACCTTGAAATGGAAAGGTGGAATTGGGTCCTGAAAACGTCACCATTGGATTGCTGAGTAAAAATGGTGCATAATGGTATATAATACCATATATGCACCACACCTGCAATCTTGAGTACGGAGTGCATGAAGGAAAGGAAAGAATTCCCCTTAAGTTGAGGGAAAAGCTTGTTGAGATGATTTGGTGGCCTCTGGTGGTTGCCAGAGGCCATGACGGTGAAGTTGGTCTATGGTGGTCCAGGGCCAAAAATGGGTCCTACGGGATTTATGGCCAAAAATAGATCCAAGGTGGTTTTTGGTCCAATTTGGGTCCAAGGGATTGGTGGCCAAAAATGGCTCAGGTGGGCCCAATTGTGGTTTGGGACCCACCTGGCCTTGGGGGCTAGGTGGCTGCCCCCTTTGGCCCCTTTTGGCCTCATTGGATTAGGCCAAAAGGGGCCTAACCCGCCTACGGACCGTACGGACCGCGGACCGCGGCCCACGGACCGCGGACCGTAGAAGCCGTGGGGGGCCTAAATGGCCCAAAAAGGCCATTTAGGCCAAAACCCCCATAATGAAAGGGGTGGCCAGGAAACCAAGGAAGGTGGCCATGGGGCCTGGAAGCCCCTGGAAGACAAAGGGACCCCCCAGGCCCAAAAACAGTGATGAAGGCCTGGGGGTTGGTGAGGTGGAAATTGGCCAAGAGGGCCAATGACGCAGGATATGGCCTGAGGCCATAAAGGATGATGGAGGCCATAAGTGGCCAATGGAGTGGGTTATGGCATAAGAGCCATGGAACACCCAAAAGGGGTCAATTGGCCATAAATGATATGACATGGCCAATTGGCCCCAACTTGGCTCCAGGTTGGATTGCCGCCGCCATCAAGGAGGAGGGTCAAAATACGTGGCTGTGACACCTGTATGGAATAATTGATTCCTTGAAACTGTCTTGATGTTCAAAAAACTCTTGAATTAACCCCTTGGAGAATCCTGAGCTGAAATACCGACAGCTGGGAAGCTAGGGAGTTGGGGTCCTTGAATGACCTTCTGGATTATGCCATGCATTGCAAAATTGAGTAAAATAAGTATTCCCTTTGAAATGGACTTATGGACTTGTGACAAGACTTGAAAGTTTCACCATTGGTTTGCTGAGGAATAATGGTGCATAATGGTATATAATACCATATATACCCCATTCCTGGTTCCTGCAGTACAGGGTCCATAAATGAGGGAAAGGCTTTCTGGAACTGGGCTGGTGGCCTCTAGTGGTTTCCAGAGGCCATGGGTGGAATGCTGGGGTTCATGGTCATTTATGGCCAAATTGAGTGTTTTGGGTTCTTGGCCACAAAAAAGGCTCAAGTGGGCCCACTTGTGCTTTGGGGGCTATGAATCTGCCCCCTTGGCCCCTTTTTTCCTCATTGGAATTGGGCCAAAAGTGGCCTAACTCGTCCCATGGCCTATGGAATGCAGACCGTAGAAGCCACAAGGGGCCTAAATGGCCCCAAACTCCCTAATCAAATGGGGTGGGGCGAAGGGATAAGGCTAGAGGGGCCTTGAAGGTTAAATGACCCCTCCAGGGCCACAAATAAGGTATTGGCCTGGGGGTGGTGGGATTAAGAATTGGCCAAAGAGGCCAATGGTGAAGGATATGGCATGGGGGCTATGAATGGCCAAAAGTCCCTTTACTGCCATGGGGGTTCAAATAGCATGTAATGAGGATATGACCAAATTGGCCATATATTTGTGGAGGCTTGAATTGGCATAAACACCAATTGAGAGGAGCATTTTCTAGGGTTGTGATACCTGCTTCCAGCCTGGGTCTTAGCCTTTGTTTTAAATTGCACTATTTTTTCAGATACTTTCAGCCACTAATTTTGGAAAAAAGAACTTAGCTCAATTGAAATGGAAGATTTTTCAATACAAATAATTGGTGTTTGTATCTTTTCAAATAACTAATGGAGTCTACATCAGATAAGTACTTTTCAGCATAAAAGTCACAAAATATGTTACAAAATTCTTTTAAGCCTGTGAGGTATGTATGACATACCCATAAGGCCACAAATAGCTTTCTATATGGTTGATTTAGTCTTAAACACACTTATCAAATGAATTCAAACCAAAAAATCACAAAAAATAAGTATAACATAATTTTTGATAAGAAAATTATAATTATTGTGTGATTTTTGATTTCTACACCAAAAATAACCTTGGGTAGACCCATCAGGTGTTATGCCTAAGAATAGCTATTTCTTATGTTATTAAAAGATTTAAGAATATCAAAGCACAGTTTCACCATTTAATTTTTTTTTCAAATTTCTCAAATTAAAGTTGCGTAAGGTTTATGCAAACTTACCAAAAATTTAGTTAAAATTGAGGTGTGGTGTATATATACTGTATTGGCTAAGGATTGGCCATAAAGGATGTAAATCCTGTGTGATTGTCACAACTATGGATGATACTCCACTGGACCATTCTATAGAATATCAATGCCATATCTATTTTATGGAAATTTGCCTAGATTGGCCACTTTCACTTCTATGGCCCTTTATGTCCAATTCATCATCTGTGGCCCACTTGCCCCCTTCACCATGATGATGCAACTTATGACCATACTCTGCCTTTGGGAACTTTTGGACATTCCCCAGTCAGTAAGGGAAATACATACCAAAAGCCTGTATTATGATTTTTGAGTTTTAAATACAGTTTTGTGCATTTAGCCATTTAATTCCATATATACTTGTGATATGGGAAATATTCCTAAATGGCCATATCAGGCCATTTAGGGCTTAAATGAAAGCTTTGCACATTTTTAACATCTTTTTCACACTTTAAAAAAATACAGTTTTAAAGCCTTTCAGGCTTGTTTTGGTCAAAAAACACAAAAATGGCCATAAAACCAAAACTGTCCATAAAACACCTCTGAAATTCCCAAAGCCACTCAAACTCCATTTTCTCTCTCTATCCTCCTGGAATTCATTCAAAAGACCTTTGGAAGATTTTTCTCTTCAATATTTTTTTTTCCATAAATGGTGTTATACACCATTATGAATATTTTTCCACCAGCAATCCAATGGTGCCAATATCAGAAGGTTATTAAAACATCCCATAATTTCATCAAGGCATTAATCAAGGCTCAAGTGGAAGTGTTATTCTTCAATACCAATCACACCATCAAGCGGTCATTGAATATTTTCAATTATGCAGTATTCCTGTGAGCCTTGAGGTATATTTTACATACCCAAATAGGCCACAATTATCTTAAAAATGAATTATGAACTATGCATAACCCATAATTCATGCATATATTCAAAATTGATAATTTTTGATTTCAGAAAAGATGAATAACTTTTTATTGAGTAAGTAAATCCATGAATTTAAGACCAGATTTGGATTCTACACAAAATTTCACTTAGGGTAGCTCCATAGAGTGAATAAGCTTAAATCAACTCTTTGAGGTGGTAATATGGAAAATACTTCAATACCACATAAAAGTTCCGTGAAAATTTTTGTTTTTCACAATTTCACGCCAGAATAATGGGAATGTGAGAAATCCCATATTACATATACACTGAGAATAGTGTTATTCATGTTTTGAGCACTTAATGTTATGGTATTCCTATATGCACTTTTGGTACACCAATGGTGGATATCAGTCTTTAAGCCTGAATCTCTATTTTTGACGTGAAAATAGCTAGGGGGAACAAAAGACATCAAAGACAGCCAGGGTACCCAACTTCTGAGGCCTCTGAGGTGTGGACAGCTCCAAAGCTTGATTCCATGGCTGATTTTGGCTTAATTAGTAAGCTAAAACCCTTTGGGAACTTGGTTACCATGTCACAACTTCAGTAAATCATAAGAAAATAGCAGATAACCTGCTATTTTGATGTGCCAAGGAGGTAAAGAGCAACTCAGACTCCTTTAACAATGCCAATTCTTAATGAATTTCCATGGATAAACCCCAAAAGAGTAATTAAAACCCTTTTTGGACTAGTATCCATTGATTTACCTCATAGCAACCAGCCATATACTGCTATTTGCAATTCTATGTAGAAATGAGGTAAAAACTTCAAAAATTCATTAGAAATACAGTTCTTAATTAATCTTTCTTAAACTTTCAGGACGTATTGAGAACTGTATAATTTCTATTAAAAACAAAAAGAATTATATCTTTATATGTAAAATTAAAAGATTTACTTACAGTCCATTTTTGATGATTCCACGTGAAACACAGAATATTTAAAAATTTACAGAAAATACATTCTGTGATGAAATTTCCAATAACATTGATAACTTTGAGAAATAAATTATTATTTCAGAATAAAAGAATATTTACAGTTGTTACCCCTTCTATTCTTAACCATAAATGGGTTAGTAGTCATGTAAAAGCCTCAATTAAGTAATTAGGATAATCTTACGTGACAACAGATGATTCAATCAATAATACAAAAAAGGTTTATTGTTCTCTCACTCACTGGATTTTAAATTTGCTCCATGGCATGCCTCTGTGAGATGTCTTAGATTTAAAAGAGGCTTCCTCTTGCTGTTTTTTTATACATTTAGTACCAACAAGTAAGTATTAGTTTAAACTTTTCTTAAGTGTTTTATTATTTCAGAAATCAATTAGAAAGATGTGAAATCATAGAAATCAACTATATATCGTTTTAATATTTTTATAAATCAATTCGATCCATTAAATCCACAATTATACGTCAAATCTCTCTACTATTATCTTCTAAAAGGTTCATTGGATTAATATTGAGTGATTTATATTTAATCTTCAAGTTTTTCTCTAGTAATAGTTTTCTTAAAGAGTTATATCTATAATTATTCTTGTAAAAGATAATTGCATATTCAAATAATTTGATTATTTTAATAAAAGAAATTTTTATTATTAAATTCTTCTTGTAATTGATTCTTATAGACCATTACTGCTTACTGTTATAATCACTAGTAGTGTATAACATGTAAAAGAAATAATTTTTGAATTATTTAATTGTGGTTATAATAACTTTTTATTATTATATTTCATAAGAACAGTCATAGTACTGTTTATTGATAGTAATATTATCAACAGTTCCATATACACATCTTACATTTGGGGGCCTGGCATGTTTTTTGAACCTTGTACCCTTAATTAATATATTTTTAAGTTCTAAAATACATTAATTTAATAATTTTTTTCTTTCAATTTGAAGTTGAAATAATGTTTATTTTTGAAATTGTTTTTAAAAACTTTTTCATTGAGGAATTTGGTTTAATTTTATATTGTTTTAAACGTGGCTTTTTCACATCCAAAAACTTATAAAATCATTCTTTGAGTTACTCTGAATTAATTTTGATTTTCTTTCTTTGAAAAGAAGAATTTTTTTAATATTCAAAAATAAAAAACTTATAAAAAATGTTAAAAAAAATGTTAAAAAGCATAAAAATAATTTTTTCTCTTTTATAAATTTTTCTCTAGTGTCCTTAATAAAATACAGTGCAGCTGCTAATAACCTCAGTAAGAGATATATTACTAGTCCAGAATCTTCAGAAGCAGAATCTGAAGAGAGAATTGAAGTGCAAATTGCTAAAAGTCACACTTTATTCAGAACAGAACAAGCTAAATTACCACCAAAAGGTGTGTAGTTCTGTCATTTTATTTCACTTTTCTCTTGAATTCATGTGAAAATGGTGCATACCAGAAATGGAAGCAACTATTCAGTCCAACCAGATGGATGTGGACAAGCAAGAAGCAAGACCAAATCCAGAAGTGTCAAATCTTCCTCAATAAAGACACATCTGGAGGATGCCAGAGTTGCCCCCCATTCACCAAGGTCTGTACCCACAAACTTTGATGAGAATTCTGAATCTGGACTAATTCATGATAATATTTTAAGGGCTGAACCACTTTCAAGTGTCATCAATAGAAATTTATCAATTCCAATACAAAAATTGGTTCAGAGCAGCCAAAGAAGAGGAGTGGGAAATATTCCCAAGCCTTTGGCAGGGGGCCATGAACTCCTACTTACACATAAAGGGCTTTTTGGGTCAGGAGAAGACCATAGAGCTCTTAGGAGGTTGGAACCCATTGTCTTGCAAAAACAAAGTCAAAAAGATAAAGAATTGGTTGAAGAACTGAAGTCTTTTATCCATAGACCAGAAGAAGGAGTTGGAAATGACTCCAGCTTTGGAGACAGAAGGCCCAGTGGCATCTACCAGCTCCAAACCAGCTCAAGAAATTTTCAAAGACAAGCCCAAAGAACCTCAGAAGAAGCAGAAAGGTCCCAAGAACCATCAAGGCAAGGGCAAAGGAAAAGCCAATTGGCACAGACCTTACCCACAAGGGTACAGGATCCCCAAATTGGAGCCTTCAGCCATGGACAGTGTCTTCAATATGGCCAGGACTCTTATGGAATTCACAGCCAAGGAGCAGGAAAGGATGAAAAGAACCTTTCCACAGAAATAATATAAGAAATAAATTTTGTTGACACTAGTATCAATGTAGAAATTGGTAAAATTGATGCAAAGATAACTCAAATAACTTTGGACATCAATAAATTGAAAAAGAATGACAAACATTCTGCTGAAATGCATAAGTCTGTAATTGCCAAGCTGAAATTACTTACCCATAAATGTGACAGAATTGAGAGTAAATATCATGTCCAAGATGATGAAATGGAAGATTTTTCTACAAGAAACATCAATAATCAATTTAGAGTTCTGAAAGACTATGATTTGGCAGTGGCTGAAAATACAAGTCAATTTGCCACAAATTTGGCAAGAAGTGACAATGAAAGGAAGAAATTAAAAGAGGAAATACTTGCACAAGTGGAGCAAATTCATAAGAATTATGAATCAAATCCACATATGCCAAGGCATTCCACACCTTTGACTTAAGAAAAGCTTTCTGTGAAAGAAAGTGTGACCCCTTTTTTAGGAGAAAATGTTATCTCTGCAAAAGATATTCCCAAATTGGATGAATTGCCAACATTCTTTGGTGAAGGTTCATACAGCCATATTGAGTTCATCAGAACTATTGATATGTTGCAAGAAGATTTCAATATACCTGATGAAATTATAGTGGGCAAATTACACTCTCTGTTTACCAGAACTGCAAAGAAATGGTATTGCAAGATGAGACAAGATCATGGAAAACATGATTGGTCTTGGTGGAAATATGAAGTGATTACCAAATGGGCCAATAATTCTTGGAGGTTTGAAATGGAGAACGCTTTTGAAAGTGCCATCTTTAACTCAGAGAAGGATAAACCACTTAATTTGTTCTTCAACCAAAAATACAGATTATCTGCTTTACACCCAGATATGTCTGACACTATGATTAATATGAAAATATTAAGAAAATGTGGAGGAGAACTGGAACATGCTATCAAGTGCAGATGTGTAGAACCCTGTTCAACAGAGGGCTACATTAATGCAATGGAAGATATAATTACTAGAACAAGAATTGGTAAAACTTAGACTAAAATCCCTATGGAGTCCAAAATGGTCCCAAAAATTTTCAGAGAGGACAGAAGACCTGAGAAACCTGTCTTGAAGTGTCATAAATGTGGAAGTACTTCCCATTTAGCCAAAACTTGCACCAAAAAGACAAAGATTAATGAAGTTCAAGTCATTGAAGAAGTTCAGTGTACTGAAGAAAAAGAATAATCTGATCTAGATTCTGCAGTCTCTGAAGACACACCCATAGAGGACTATCCCATTGAACTTTCTTTGAGGTCACAGAAGTCCATACTCACTTTCCACAGTACAGTGAGGATTGTCATAACCGGATAAGTATCCAGGATGCCAGAATGTGTAAACCAAGCCTGGTAGAGGTAAAGGATACACTGCTGGAGCATCTTGTATCACATCAATCCGGATGAATGTTATTTAAGCCAAAGTAAATTTGGATACAGGGGAATTTTCTACTTTTGTATGGAAAGATTATCTTCAAGCCATACTCCCTGGATGGAAAATCCATCTATTACAAATAGAGGGTGTAAAATTTAGTAGTGCCAGTAATAATATGTACCCTATGGGAATTTTGGACACTAATCTTGTATTTGCACATCCAGAAGGAAGTGTAAGAATAAAAACTGAGATAGTAGTAATGGACGATTGCACATCTCAACACATTATTCTTGGAAATGATTACTTGAGTATTCATGGCATTGACATCAATAACCATAAAGACAGATATTTCACAATTGGAGAAAATAAAAGACAAAAATTTTCTTTTTCCAATATTCCAAGAAAAATATCTGTGGTATCTTCTGTTAAAGATACTTATAAGGAAGAATTTGTGGCTAATCAACTTGTTGAAGCACAAAGTAATCCATCATTATCACCAAAAAAAAGGCATGATCTTATTGATGTGTTATACACATATAACAATGCCTTTGCTTCTGATAATGAACCATTAGGTGCTATTAAAGGGCATGAAGTTGATATTACTCTTAATATTGACAGACCATACCCTACAGTACTTAGAAGACCAGCTTATATAGCCAGTCCCAGAGCTAGAGAGGCCTTGGAAAAACATATCCAAGAGTTTATCCAACTTGGTGTACTAAGGAGAGTAGGCCACAATGAAGAAGTTGAAGTGACAACACCTGTTATTATTGCTTGGCATAATGATAAATCAAGGATGGTTGGAGATTTTAGAGAATTGAATACCTACACAGTTCCAGATAGGTATACAATCCCTAGAGCTCAAAAGACCTTAACCCAATTGTCTAAAGCCAGGTATATAACATCAATGGATGAATTGAAAGGCTCTCACAAAAATGTTTTGATGCCTAAAGCTAGGAAAGTACTTGTAATTATCAAGCACTGTGGTAGTTATCAGTATCTTAGGATGCCATTTGGTATTAAGAATGCTCCATATCATTATCAAAGAATGATGAATACAATCTTCCCCACAGAATTATCTAAAGGATGGCTTATCATTTATATTGATGATATCATCATATGTTCTGATTCATGGTCTTTCCACCTTGAATGACTTTCAAGGGTACTTCAAAGAGTTGCAGAAGTGAATATGAAGATTTCACTCAAGAAATGAAATTTTGGTTTTGAAGAACTCAAAGCATTAGGACATATTGTTTCTGGCTTAAGCTTGGGTATTGACAAAAAATAAAGTGGAAGTAGTGTTACTTAAGCCAATACCCCAGAATAAAAAAGAAATGATGTCTTTCCTGGAATTTCCAAGCTATTATAGGAAACACTTGAAAGACTTTGAAATTCTAGCCAAGTCACTCTATAGAATCTGTGATCAACAGACAGTATTTGAGATGACACAGGAAAGAATTAAACCTTATGAGAAGATAAGGAAAGCTCTAACAGAAGCAGCTTTACTCCTCATTCCTGACTGGAATATACCTTTTAGATTGTACATTGATACATGTGGAGATGTATTAGGGGCAGCCCTACATCAAGTCCAAATTATTGATTACAAAACTACAGAAGGACCAGTTTGTTACATCTCAAGAAAAATAAAACCAACAGAAGCCAGATATGGTGAAATCCAGATGGAGTGCTTATGTTTGGTATGGGCAATTGAGAAATTACACTTTTATCTTGATGGCAGTGTTTTTGAAGTGATAACTGACTGTAATGCCGTGAAATCACTTCTTAACATGAAAGCTCCCAACAGACATATGTTGAGATAGCAAATAGACATTCAAGGATATAGAGGAAGCATGACTATATTTCATAAAGCAGGAAACATTCAAAAGAATGCTGATGGACTTAGCAGGTGGGCATTAGCCAATAGTGCTGGTAACCCAGCTTATCTACCTTTAGAAGCAGAACCAAAGATTCCAATTGAAGGAATTAACATAACTGATATTGGGACCAAATTCTTTGAAGAAGTCAGAGAATCTTATAATCAAGAAAAGAATTTCCATATGCTGACTTCCTTATTAGATAAAGACTGCAAAGATACATCTTTAGTCAATGCATTGGATGGAGTTTGGAAGAATTCCTATTCTGAAGGAAGATTTCACTTGTTTGATGGTATTATTTACCACAGAACCAAACATTCTTGTGTAATGACATTATGTAGCAGACTGCCTATCAATACCATTCTTCATGAATGCCATGATAGCATCTACTATGGACACCTATCAGAAGGCAGAACACTTGAGAAAGTAAAGAACTGTGCATGGTGGCCATCTTGGAGAAAGGAGACCATTGACTATTGCCATGCCTGTGACAGATGCCAAAAAGCAAACAGGAGTACAGGCAAGAAATTTGGACTTATGATCCATATTCAAGGAATAAGATCCCCTTGGGAAGTTTCTCACATGGATTGCATCACAGCACTTCCTCCAAGTGGTGGAAAAGGGTATAATGCTTGTTTAGTCATTGTAGACAGATATAGCAAGACTCCAATATTCTTACCATGTCAGAGATATGACACAGCTATGGATACAGCTCTTCTTCTATGGAGTAGAGTTATTTCTCATACAGGATTTTTCAAGAATATCATAAGTGACAGAGATCCCAAGTTCACATCTGCACTTTGGACCAATCTTCATAGATTGTTTGGGACTAAGTTATCATTCTCAACAGCATATCACCCTTAAACAGCTGGGCTAGCAGAGAGAATGATTCAAACCTTAGAAGACATGATCAGGAGATTTTGTGCTTATGGATTAGAATTCAAGGACTCAGATGGGTTTTCCCATGACTGGTGCACTCTAATACCTGCATTAGAATTGGAATACAAGACATCAGTAAATTCTTCCACAGGTCAAACTCCTGCTATGTTAGAAAAAGGATTGAATGCAAGACTCCCAACAGACACACTGAGGAAACACTTGATTGAAATTCATCCTACAGCTTCCAGCTTCAAGATAATCCTTGATAAGGTGAAACATCATGCAAAACAAAGTATGAATGACGCTTTTGACTATGCAAAGCACAAGTGGGACAAGAGTCACAAAGTACCAGACTTCAAAGTAGGGGACTTAGTTCTAGTTTCAACCTTGAATTTTAATAATATCAAAGGCCCAACGAAACTTAAAGATTCTTATGTAGGACCTTTTGTTATTGTTGCCTGACATGGAACCAATTCAGTTCAAGTGGAATTGAGTGGTGAATTGGAAAATAAACACCCCACCTTTCCAGTCAGCTTGATAAAATGTTATCAACCAACTGACAAAGAATTGTTTCCTTTAAGGAACCCAGATCCTTTGACTGTACCACCAGTGGAACAAAATGAAGACAAAAAGATAAAGAAAGTCATTAAAGAAAGGAGACTTAGGGGTAAAAATCAAAAAGAATATATTGTCAGATATAGAAATCCAGTACATGAAGATGAATGGCTGGCAGAATCAGAAATACCTGACTCAGATAAACTCTTAAGAAGATTCAGACATGAAAGAAGGCCACAAGCCTGATTATGTCTATAAATGTTCTTTAAATTACTTAATCTGAGTAATGTAAAGAGGTTGGAAAGTGGACATTAACCCCTTTTGGGGCCTTTTTCTTCTTTATACAATTGATAAAATTGTAGTACAATTTTTTTTTGGTGGGAGGGAATGTGAGCCTTGAGGTATATTTTACATACCCAAATAGGCCACAAATATCTTAAAAATAAATTATGAACTATGCATAACCCATAAGTCATGCATATATTCAAAATTAATCATTTTTGATTTCAGAAAAGATGAATAACCTTTTATTGAGTAAGTAAATCCATGGATTTAAGGCCAGATTTGGATTTCTACACAAAATTCCACCTAGGGCAGCTGAATAGAATGAATATTCTGAAATCAACTCTTTGAGGTGGTAATATGGAAAATATTTCAATACCACATCATCAACACCACATAAAAGATCTGTGAAAACCTTTGTTTTTCTCAATTTCACGCC
The DNA here is from genome assembly GCA_023105745.1 of Austropuccinia psidii. Taxonomy (NCBI): domain Eukaryota; kingdom Fungi; phylum Basidiomycota; class Pucciniomycetes; order Pucciniales; family Sphaerophragmiaceae; genus Austropuccinia; species Austropuccinia psidii. The sequence goes on from JALGQZ010000016.1 coordinate 22,082,280, forward strand.
AAAATAATGGGAATGTGAGAAATCCCATGTTACATATACACTAAGAATAGTGTTATGCATGTTTGTAGCCCTGAATATTATGGTATTCGTATATGAGCTTTTGGTACAACCATATTGGATATCAGTCTTGAAGCCTGAATCTCTATTTTTGACATGAAAATAGCTAGAGGGGACAAAAGACATCAAAGAGAGCCAGGGTACCCAACTTCTGAGGCCTGTGAGGCGTGGACAGCTACAAAGCTTGGATTATTGGCTGATATTGGCCCAATTAGTACCCCAAAACCCTTTGGGAACTTGGTTACCATGTCACAACTTCAGCAAATCTTAAGAAAATAGAAAATAACCTGTTATTTTGATGTGCGGAGGAGGTAAAGAGCAACTCAGAATCCTGTAACCATGTCAATTCTTAATGCCTTTCCATGGATAAACCCCAAAAGAGTAATTAAAACCCTTTTTGGACTAGTATCCATTGATTTACCTCATAGCAACCAGCCATATACTGCTATTTGCGATTCTATGTAGAAATGAGGTAAAAAAATCAAAAATTCATTAAAAATACAGTTCCTAATTAATATTTCTGAAACCTTCATGATTAATATAGAAACCAAAAAGAATTATACTTTTATATGTAAAATTAAAAGCTTTACTTACGGTCCATTTTTGATGATTCCATGTGAAACACAGAATATTTAAAAATTTACAGAAAATACATTCTGTGATGAAATTTCCAATAACATTGATAACTTTGAGAAATCAATTATCATTCTGGAATAAAAGAAGATTTATAGTTGTTACTCCTTTTATTCTTAACCATAAATGTGTTAGTAGTCACGTAAAAGCCTCAATTGAGTGGTTATGATAATCTTATGTGACAACAGATGATTTAATCAATAATACAAAACGTTTTATTGTTTTCTCACTCACTGGTTTTTCAGTTTTCTCCATGGAACACCTCTGTGAGCTGTCTTAGACTTAAAAGAGGCTTCCTCTTGCTGTTTTTTTCAAATCATCGCATTATTCAATTATACCTTAATACCAACAAGTAAGTATTAGTTAAAGCTTTCTTAAGTGCTTTATTCTTTTAGAAATCAATCAGAAAGACATTAAAACATAGGAATCAACTATATATTGTTTTAATATTTTTATAAATCAATTTTGATCCATTAGATCCACAATTCTACGTCAAATCTCTCTACTATTATCATGAAAAAGGTTCATTGGATTAATAGTGAGTGATTTATCCTAAATCTTCAGGTTTTTCTCTAGTAATAGTTTTCTTAAAGAGTTATATTTGATATCGTTCTTGTAAAAGATAATTATATATTCAAATAATTTGATCATTTTAATAAAAGAAGTTTTTATTATTAATTTCTTGTAATAGATTCTTGTAGACAATTACTGCTTACTTTTATAATCACTAGTGGTGTATAACATGTAAAAGAAATAGTTCTTTGATTATTTAATTGTGGTTATAATAATTACTTATTATTATATTTCATAAGAACAGTAATAGTACTGTTGATTAATAGTAATATTATCAAACGTTTCATAGACACATCTTACAATTCCTCCAAGGGAATACTGGAAGTTCATTCTCAAGGCATATTGAAGCGGTAATTCCAAATCAATCTTCAAGTGTCAATGCTCCATCAATCCACCTTGGAAATCACATCCACTTCAATACAGTAAAGTTTCATAAAGACCTGTATTTCAACCATACATGCTGGGAGAATTGTTAAAATCAGTTCATTTCCGATTTTGCAAGGTATACAATTCATCAAGCAATCAATACAGCTTCAAGGATTCAATACAGACCTGCTATCAGCCTGAAGGAGTCAAGATCTCAGCTGATCAAATATACCAGCCTTTCCTTCAACCCCAAGGTGTTTTGTACCCAGTCAATTAATATATTCTGATTTTATATTGTCTTTATTTTCTTTGATTTTGTTAAGAAAATAATTATATTATCAAGTCAGTCATTTAGCACCTTTTCTTTATTTGCTTGTCAGTGGATATTTGGTGGTCCTATCCTTACTAATTCCATTATTCTTTCTGGAATGTTGAAACAGTGATTAAGGACTTAATTGGTTGGCTCTTTAGCCATTTGGCTTTTTTTCTATTATTGCATCTTATCTTGTACTTGCATATCTTCCTAAAGAAATTTATTAATTCATTTTCTTTTCTTCAATCTTTAGAGTCTTCCAAGTGAGCTATCTGATTATCAAGTGGCAGGCCACTCTTGGTATTCCCAAGAGCCCTTGTGACAGTGAGCTCATATTAAATTTGCTTAAAACAATTGTACCACTTTAGATAAATAAAAGGGCAAAATTCACATAATAAGGCGGGACAAAGCAAACAATCTGAATAGAGCCAGGGTACCCAAGATTTGGAATATGCAAGGACTCAATCAAGGCTTTCAACCTGTATTGAAGAATATTCAACCTTCTTTAAGATTTAAGATTATACTTTGATTGAAGCTTGAAGGTTGAATGGGTTGATCCCTGATTTGGACAGGAATTACAAGCTGAAAAAGGGTAAATTCCCATATTCAGGCTTTCAACTAACGCTTTAAGAACTGTAAAAGATTAAACTTTAAAGCTATAAGTGTCAAAGCCTTATCAAAAGTTAAGGTTTGGTGTGTATTGATGATTCATGTGGAAAAATAACAATAACCTCAAAAATTCATGCAAAATTCAATTCTAAATGGATTTTCTTGAAAATTTCAGACAGCTTAAATTTCAATGTTATATGTGTATTAATTCAACTTTAAGTATCTTTTTTTAAACAGGATTAATTAGTAATTATCCTTGAAATTAACTCTTTTCAATTATTATTAAAGAATTTTTTTAAAAAAAATTAATTGAAAAGCCAGTTTAAGATATTTTCACTTGAAACTTGATATAAATCAACATAACTTATATTAAAACCTAGAATAATTAACACAAAAGGGTATTAAAGCTACCTGAAGTTGGGAATAACACTGGTAACTTTAAATTGGAATGAAAAATAAGTTAACTTGTTTTTAGGGATGGGTTTTCAGTGTTGACCAGAGAATGCCCTATATATAAATTATGAATCATTAGAGCTTCTCTGGAGGAAGAAAAAGAGACTTTAAATCACTGTTTTTGTCCATCATCATCAATCAATCAATGAAATTAGAAATTTGATGAAATTTCATTATTAAAAGTAATCCTTAAGTATTTTATTCTATATCAATTTTAAATTAAAGAATTTGACTTATAGAATTCAGATCATATTGTTGTAATCACTAATAATACACTTCATCTTATAAAATTTTTGGCTTAAATATCTTTCAGAATCCACCAATTCCTCTAAGAGATCTAAAAATATTATTTGATAATATCATGCTATTATTTTCTTTAAAAAAAGGGGTTTTGGTGTTTTTTTTAAATTATAAAGATTACCTAATTCTCTAACTGTTCTTTCTTGACTTATTTTATTAAACAAATATTATAAGTAAGTTTTCACTGAAATTATATATCTTTTTTATCTAGTATTAGTTTTTTCATATAGAATTTTTCTATAAGATTTATCTCTGAACAATGTGTGTGATATTTTTCTTATAAATAATATTGTTTTCAACATATAATTATCCAAGTAAGAGCTTTTATATATCTTATTATTAAAGCTCTCAGTGGCTATAATAATAATAGAAAATTATAATTCATCATAATTATTGACATTTTTTTATTATTGAATTATGTGATAATACTTAATTCTTCCTTTATATATAATTCTTTTTAATAATGGTATTAATTTGTGGCTATAATATTGAATCATATAAGATTTTCTACTGAGGACAGTGATAGTACTATTGATATTTGTTACTATTATTAAGAGTTTCATTGAAAAACGTTACATTTGGGGGCCTGCCATGATCTTACCAATGTTTGGGACATAAATTATATTCTAGACCTTATCTTACTGTTTTTTGACTTAGGATTTCCATAATGATTTAAGTTTTGGTTTTTGAGACTTATCACTTATAAATGATCTTTATTCTATTAATAAAGTTCAATTTCTTAGAAATAGTTTTTGAAAAAATATACTATTGAGTGATTTGGAATAAATTTCTATTGTCTAACTGGTGGCTTTTTTGCATCACAGACTTGAAACTCATTGTTTGAGTTATTCTAGTATAAAGTGAACAATGATATTATTTTGATTAATGAATTATCAATTAAATGACTATTATTTATTTCAAGAAAATAAAAAAAATAAAAATCTTTACTTAAATTTTTTTTGCTCTTTAGACCATTTTCTTTGTTTTTGATTCAATTTGCAGTAAATTACTTTAGAACAACTGTATCCAATAAGCTTAGTTGATAGTTTCTTTCTATTTTTTGATAAAAAGAAATTATATTCCTTTTTGATTCTAGTGTCATCTTTCAGAGAAATCTCCTCTGAATATAGCATTTCAGAGTAAAGTATTGAAATTCCAACAAGCCCAAGACCCAGAGGTTTACCTGAAAAGGAGACCTTTAAAGATCCAGAAGGTTAATTTTAAACCATTACTTAGTGAAATTTTCTCTAAATTGAGATGTAATTACTCCTACTAGAAGTGGGAGAAATTACTCCATCCAATCAAATGGATCTGGATCAGGAAATTCTAGTCATAAATCCAAAAGAAAAGAATGTCAGCCCAGAAGAGAGGCACCAATGGAGAATTCCAGAGCTTCCACCAGCATCTTTGACACTCTTATTGAGATTTCAGGAGCTTAAATAACTGCTATTTCTTTTATTATATCTGAAAAACTCCCAACAAGAAGAAATAGAAATTTACCACTCTCATTAAAAGAGCTGGTTTATGGCAGCAAATCCTCAGGAGTGGGAGCTTCTCCCCAGCTTTTGGATATGGAAAATGAACTCTTACCTTCAAGTAAAGAATTTATTGGGCCTAGAAAAGGTAAAAGAGCTTCTGAAGGGGTGGACACCTATGTTCTTCAAGGAAAAGGTCCAAAACATAAAAGCTTGGTTGAAAAAACAAAGCATTTTTTCAGAGGATCAGAAGAAAGAGTTGGCCCAAAAGAAGGAAAACAGCTCTGTGGAAGCTCCCCAAGCCCCCACAAGCAAGAATCTGCCTCAAATATTGCCAACTAAAGGCAAGCAAGCCTGAAAGGACAATCAGAAGGGAAAAGGAAAGCCCAAGTGTAACAAGCTTTATCCTCAGAACTACAGAATTCCGGAGGAAAAAAATAGTCATGGAAAATGTGCTCAATATGGCAAGAACTTTGATGGAATTAAAAGAAAAGGAGGAGGAAGGAATGAACCGATTCTTTGAAAAGAAATAGACCTTGTAAGGCTTGTATCTCACTTTGAAACTTTCAACAATTCTTTTAACAAAGAATCACAATTTTGAATTTATCCAACAAAAGTTGTGTAAAAAGAATTTTGAAAGCAAAAGAGTCAAAAAATAACAATATGGGTCAAGAAAATGTAAATAAGGACAATATCTTGTCTTTGACCAATATTTGTGACAGAATTGAGTACAAATTTACATCTCTTGATCATCCAGATGATAGTTCTATTTTTTTATTACTAAAAAATTAAAAGAATTAAGATTACACCTTCAGAAATTGGAAAATTCAACTGGTCATAATGCAGCTCTTTACCAAGAACAATTGGAATCAAGTGATAAAGAAAGATTTGAGTTTAAAGAATATATTAAATAAAGAATTAACAATATATAATTGAAAAATCAATTACCAAGACAGTATACACCAATTCTTGACAGAAATGTGTTGAACTTGAATAATGACTTAAATCATACAATTTCAAGAAATGTGGAAGTGGAGACTGCCTTTATTTTCAAAGACATTCCAAGATTAGAGGAATGGCCTACCTTTAGTGGTGAAGGAGAATATAATCATTTGGAACTTATGAAAACAATTGATATGTTCAAAAAAGACTTTAACATACCAGATGAATAAATAAGTTCCAGATTACACTCATTATTTATCAAATAAGAAAAGAAATGGTATTATAAAATGAGACAAGACTAAGGTAAACACTCCTGGCCTTGGTGGAAAGAACAAATTATATCAAAATGGGCTAATGAGTATTGGAGATTTGGAATAAAAAATTACTTTGAGAAGCCATTTTTGATATTGAAAGAGACAAGCCCATGTCCTGGTTTCTTAAGCAGAAGGATAGATTAACTGCCCTTCATCCTTATATGTCAGAAACAATGGTACATGAAAGGATATTAAAAAAATGTGGTGGTGACCTTGAGCATGATATAAGAAGGAGATGTGTTGAGCCTTGATCTACATAAGATTATATCAATTCCATGGAAGACATCACTACCAGGTCAAAAAAAGTGAGAAATTAGTATAAAGCCCCTATAAACAACAAGAGCAATGGGAAACCAATTTAAATACCAAATAAGCCACAATACAGAGCTCCTTTGAAATGTAATAAATGTGGATGTACATCTAATTTGGCTTATACGTTTCAAAAGAAAACAAAAATTAATGAGATAGAAATCAAAAAGACTGAAGACACCAAAGAAACAAACAATACCAATGTACATGAAAGTAATTCTGAGCCTTCTGAAGAAGAAGAACTTCCAGATGAACTTAGCATAGGAAACATCATTGCATCCTGTGAAGTCACAGAGGTGCATACTCACTTGCCACAATATAGTGATGAAGTTATGGACCTCATACATGTGCCATATGCTAAAATTCAGGAAGCCAAACCTGCCAGAGGTAAAGGCTATACAGCTGGATCATCTTGTATCACTGATATTTTGATATAGAACAAAGAAGCAAAGATACAACTTGAATCAGGTGCTTTCTGCACTTGTTTTGGTAAACAATATCTTTAAAAATTTATACCAATTTGAAAGAGGAATTGAATCCAATCAAAGGTATAGAATTCAGAAGTCCTAGCCAGGATACACACCCTTTGGGAATTATTGAAGCAGAAATGATATTTCCTTGCCCTGCAGGAAGTATTAGACTACAAGTTGAATGTTTTGTTATGAATAATTGCACTTCACAACATTTAATACTTGGGAATGATTATCTTAATATCTATGGTATTGATATTATTAATCACAAAGACAGAAGTTTCACAATAGGGGAGAATAAGAGATAAAAATTTGGCTTTCCCCTAAAATAGAAAGAAATAGTGTCATAAGAAAAGTAAAAAGTGTCAAGAAGGAGAAATTTGTGAATGATAAATTTATTGAAGCACAAATTGGTCCTGAATTGACATAAGAGATTAATAAAGACCTTATTAAAGTTCTATTCCAAGTTAGGGAAACCTTTCCTTCTGATAATGAACCACTTGGGGCCATTAAATGCCATGAAGTGGATATTAGGCTTAATTTGGAAAGACCTTATCCTCCACTATTAAGAAGTTCAGCTTACACAGGTAGCCTTAAAGATAAAGGAGCATTGGAAGCTCATATAAATGAGCTTATGAAACTTGAAGTTCTCAAAAGCGTTGGACATAATGAGGAAGTAGAAGTGACAACCCCTTTAATGGCTACTTGAAATAATGAGAAATCAAGGATGCTTGATGATTTTAGAGCAATGAATACCTAAATCATTCCATATATGTATCCAATTCTTGGATTAAATGAGAATTTGACTCAGTTATCTAAAGAAAGATCACTTACTTCTATGGATTCACTTGAGGGATTTCATGAGAATGTCTTTACAACTCATGCTAGGAAATTATTGAAATTTTTTTCTAATTGTGGTATTTTTGAATATTTGAGGTTACCTTTTGGAATTAAAAATGTACCCTCTCATTATATAATAATGATGAGAATCATTCCCCCAAAGTTATTGTGAGAGGATGGCCAATAATTTGTATCAATGATATTATAATTTGTTCAGAAACCTGGAAATTGCATTTAGAAAAACTTTCATTAGTACTTAAAACAATTCTTCAAGTGAACATGAAAATATCTCTTGAAAAATGTAACTTTGGGTTTCATGAGCTAAAGGCTCTGTGACATGTAGTATCAGGACTAAGCCTTGGTGTTGATAAAAACAAATTGGCTGCAGTCTTATTAAGAAAATGCACCGGAACAAGAAATAAATGATGTCTTTCTTAGCTTTTGATAGTTATTACAGGCAAAACCTTAGAGATTTCGCAATAAATGCCACATCATTTTACAGAATTTGTGATCAACAAGCTGTCTTTGAAAGGAAACAAGACAGGATTTAGGAATATGAAAAGATAAAGTATGTTTCAACCAAGGAACCATCATTTTTGATGCCATACTGGAAACTTCCTTTCAAGCTGTATATTGATTAATTTGGTGAAGGCTTAGGTGCAGCTCTTAATTGAATGCAAGTTTTCAACAACAAACCTTAGAAGGTTCTATTTTCTTTATCTCAAGAAAAATAAAACCCACTGAGGCTAGATATGGAGCAACCCAAATGGAGTGCCTTTGCCTTGTATAGGCTCTGGAAAAGACGTCATTATTGTCTTGATGGCAGTGTTTTTGAGGTAATTACTGATTTTAATTCTGTGAAATCCATTCTTAACATGAAAGCTTCAAACAGACGCATGCTAAGATGGCATATTGCTATACAGGAGTATAGAGGTAATATGAACATAGTACATAAATCGGGAAATATTCATAAAAATGCTGATGGCCTGAGTATATGGGTGTGACCCAATACACATTAAAACCCTTCCCATGTTCCTGAAAGTTCAGAACCTCAAATTACAATTGAAGGAATTAACATCACATATGGGGGAACAGAATTCCTTGAGGAAGTTAGAGAAAGCTACAAGAAAAACTAAGAATTTACATATTCTTACTTCCTTACCTGAAAAAGATTACAAAGATTCAGCCTTGGCTAATTCTTTGGATTATATATGGAAAAAATCATATTAAAATGGAATATTCCATTTATTTGATGGTATCTTGTATCATAGGTTTAGACACACATGTGTAATGGTCTTATGTAGTAGGATATTAATTAACAAAATATTACTAGAGTGCAACAAAAAAATTGATTCCAGAGATCTTTCTGAAGAAAGAAAAATGGAAAGAGTTAAGACATGTGATTGGTGGCCATCTTGGAGAAAAGATGTCATTGAGTACTGTCATAGTTGTGAAGGATCCCAGAAGACCAATAACACTACTGGTAAAGGATTTGGCTTGACAATTCATATACAAGAACCAAGTAGCCCATGGGAAGTGGTCCATATTAATTGGGTGACTGCCTTACCACCTGTTGGTGAGAAATATTACAATGCATGTCATGTTATTGTGGACAGGTACAGAAAAATCTGATGTTTTTACCATGTCATGAAGATGATACAGCTATGGATACAGCTCTTTCAATTTGGAATAGAGTTATATAAAATACTGGTCTCTTGAAAATATAATTAGTGATAGAGACCCAAAATTTACATCAGCCTTATGGACATATTTACATAAGCTTTTGGGTACAAAACTGTCATTCTCATCAGCCTACCATCCACAAAAAGATGAATTAGTAGAAAGAATGATTCATACCCTTGTAATAATAAGAGGATATTGTGCTTATGGCTTAGAGTATAAGGATTATGATGGCTTTAACCATCAATGGTTTACACTTATACCAGAATTGGAACTAGCCTAAAAGACTTCCATTCATTCTTCAACAAGGAAAACTCCTGCAATGTTGGAAAAAGGATGAAACCCCAAACTTCCAGTTGATACTTTGAAGAAGGACTTAGTTCATATTCATCAATCTGCTTCAAGATTTAAATCACTTATTGATAAAGTGAGGAATCATGAAAATCAAAGAATGACTGATGCCTTTGGATATGCTAAAAAAGGGGGATAAAAGTCATAGGAACCAGAATTCAAATTAGGGGACTTAATCTTGGATTCAACCTTGAACTTTAATAATATTAAAGGTCCAAAGAAATTGTAAGATTATTTTTAAGGAGAATTTATCATTAGAGCCCTTCATGGGACAAATGCAGTACAGGTAGAACTCACAGGAGAAATGGAAAATAAACATCCAAATTTCCCTGTTAGTCTGGTAAAGAATTACACTTAAAGTGATAAGGAATTATTTGCTTTGAGAAATGAAACACCCTTAGAAGTACCACCACTTGATAAGAGTGAAGAGAAAAAGGTACTGAAAGTCTTCAAAGAAAGAAGACTTAGTGGAAAACATTCAAGAGAATACTTAGTCAGATATAGAAGCCTACAACATGAAGATGTGTGACTTGCAGAAAGTAAAATACCTGATTCCCAAAAGTTTCTCAAAGCTTCAGACATGAGAGAAGACTAGTTCCTCAATGAAAATGATGACTTGTGTGCTTTACATACCTAACAAGTATAATGAGAGAGGTTTGAAAGTGGATTATACCCCCAAATCAATTGGGGCTATACTATTCAATGAAAAATTGTAGTACATTTTTTTTGGTGGTAGGAAATGAGAGTCTATGAGGTATTTATGACATACCCATAAGACCACAAAAAAGTTTTTATACAGTTGATTCAGTCTCAAACAGACTTATAAAGTGAATTTAAAAAAAAAATAACAAAAATAAGTATAACTTTATTTTTGATAAACAAAGATATAATTATTATGTCATTTTTGAATTCTACACCAAAACTAACATAGGGTTGACCCATAGGGTGTTATACCCACAAAATGGCTATTTCTTATGTCATTAGAAGATTGAAGAATCTCACAATACACTTTCACAATTTTAATTTTTTTAGAATTGTCAAATTTAAACTTAAATAAGCTTAAATTTGAGGTTATATAAGTTTTATGCTAACTTGTCAAAAAATTAGTTAAAATTTAGGTGTAGTGTATATTTACTGTATTGGATAAGCATTTTCCATAAAGGCTGTAAGTATTGCATGAGCTAAATCAAATTGGTTTAAAGCCATTCCATTCCTTTAAATAAATAAAAGGGAAAAAATCACACAATAAGGTGGTACAAAGGAAAAAAGCCAAATAGAGCCAGGGTACCCAGCTTTTAGGATCTGAAAGGACTCAATTAAGGTTGTACACCTGTATTGGGGGATTTTCAATGTTGATTCAGCTTTAAAATTAGATTTTTATTAAAAATTGAAGGATAAACTGGTTTGTCCACAGTTTGGACAGAAATTAGAAGCTTCCAACGGGAAAATACCCATATTCAGGCTTATAATCAAGGTTTTAATAACCTTAAAATCTTAAATAAGCTTCAACTTTGAATCTATAAGTGTTAAAACTTTATGAAAAGTTAAGGTTTGATGTGTATTGCTATTTTATGTGGAAAAATAGCAATAGCCTCAAGAATTCATTAGAAATATTATTCTGAATGAATTTGCTTGAAACCTTCACACAGCTAACAACTCAATATGATCTGAGTATAAATTAAGTTTTATGTATATTTTATAAACAAGATTCATTGGTCATTAGCCCTGAAATCAAATTTTATTTTGAATTATTCTTAAAAAAAATTAAAATTTCTTTAAAAATATATTTAAAATCCAGTTTAAGAGATTTCAGCTTGAAGCTTCATATTTAAGCTGTTCATGTCACAAAATTTAATATAAATAGACTTATTTGCTATTTAAACTTGCACTAATTAACCCAAAGGGGGATTAAAGCTACTTGAAGTTAAGAATAACACTGGTAGCTTTAAATCGCAAAGAAAAAAGTCACCTTCAGTCAAGAACCTTTTTTTTAAGCATGCATTTTAATTCTTGACCTGAGCACACCCTCTATATAAATTATGAATCATGAGAGCTTCTCCAAAGGCATAAAAAGAGCCTTTAAATCATTGGTTTTGTCCACCATAATCATTCAATCCATCAAATAAGACATTTAAACAGGTAACATTTTATCAAAGATAAAATCTTAATATCAAAAGTAATTCTTAGGTATTTTATTCTTGATAAATTTTAAATGAAAGAATTGAAGTAATAGAACTAAGAACATATTATTGTCATTACCAATAGTAAATGTTATCTCATAAAATTGCTATGTTAAATATCTTTTAAAATACACATCTCCTCTGAAAGCTCTGAAAATCGTATTTTATCATAGAAGACTATTATGTTTCTTTAATATATTTGTTTTTTTGGAATTTTTTAGCTCATAAACTTTATCTAATACTTTAAATGGTTTTCTTTTAATTATTGTATTAAATAAATATTATTAGTAAGTTTCTCTGAGTTTCTATATCTTTTTTATCTAGTATTAGTTTTTTTTATGAAGATTTTCTCTATAACATCTATATTTGCATAGTGTGTGTGATATTTCCTTTTAAAAATATTATATATATTATTGAGAAGTGGAGAAATATTATCATTTTACACATATAATTGTCTCATCAAGAGCTTTCATAGCTCTTATTAATATAGCTTTCAGTGACTATAATAATAACAGAATAATTATAATCCATTATAAGTATTGACATTTTTCATGATTAAATTATTTAATGATAATTATATCAGTTTGTGGTTAAAATATTTAATTGTATTATATTTTTTACTGAGGAAAGTCATAGCACTCTAATTTTCTTACAAAACATATGTACCGGAATAATAATAAACTATATTCTTTATATATTTTGTTTATGGAATTGAAAAACTGAGAAATATATAATTAGGTTGAAAATCCACATCTATTAGAATGAAGTATGAATCAAATTGAAGATTATATCATGAACTTTAGTCTTACTTTGCAACTGGATCTGGTGAGATTTAGAAAATAAACTTTCCATTTTGAATTTGTCTTTATGAATGACTTGGTATAAATTATTTTCAAGATTTTAAACATATAAATTCACAATTACTATGAGGAAAGAGGAAATGGAAAACAATTCCTGTATCAAATATATCCTTTCTATGATAATAACTGTTGTTCAAACACAGATTTCTTTCACCTATTTCCTGAACATTTATGTCCAAAGCACAATTATATTAGGATGATCTTAGAGAAATTAAGTTAAAAAAACCAAGACTAATTTCAATAGATCCTTTAAATAGATTAATTTGAGCAAATGATTTAAATAGAACATCTTTTTGTTTTTACAAAGAGATTATTCTGAATTAAAATGATAATGAACTTGACTTATAATGCTCATAAAATTTGAGATAAAGGTTTGGAATTATTTATCTAAATCTCATGTTATTCATGGCTCTCTGAGCTCAGGAATATGATTAATGATTACTGAATTTTGAGAGGACTTTTTGAATTATGCCCTCACATGATTAATCTCAAAAATATAAACTTTGAAACACAAAAATTGATTCAGTTCTTTTGAAAAAGAATTATCTAATTTTTTATTTTAAGTGAGAACCATAAAATATGGTTCAGTAAATAATAATTAGCCTAAAAAACCAAGACTGTAGCTCCAGATATGGCTTTCTTTTCATTTTTTTATTGAAAGAAGAGAAAAAAGCTTTTAGAAATATATCTCCCCTTTTGTAATTATCAATCTCACAGTTCCTGAAGGTAACTAAAATCATAATTCAAAAAATCATTAGTTGAAGAATTTTGAGCTATATTTATTTAGTCATTCTTTTTTTGGATTCTCTGGGTCTTCATTAAAGCTGATAAAAGGCTTGTTTCCCCACAAGCTTCATAAAATGATGTGACTTGAGATAATTATTGGGGAAATGGGGTTTCATTTTAAAGTTGAAGTTTGTTGATTTTATATGGGAAATGACCATCAATTTGAAATCCAAACCCACAATAATGTATTTTATTAATTTCAGGCTGAGTCTATGATAAAGTAATAGTAAAGGTACTTACAAATTCAACTCTGACTGTGACATGGATAATAAAATATTCAGGTTTTACTATTGAGAAATAGTCGTCGTGAGTGCTGTTGAAAGCCCTGGATGCAGTTTTATCAATTGGTTTATCACAATAAAGAATAAAATAAGTAAATTTATGGCTATAGCCAATTATTTTTGAAGAGTAGAACTGTTGGTAAGCAGTTTTCCTACAATTTAAGGACAGAATGAGGATTTCTCCTTTGGGAAGATAAAAGTCCCTTTTTATCTTGAGATTAGGTGGAAGGACCATACAGGGTGAAAGTTATCATTTGGGGACCACCCAGCCTTCTTCTGAGGTGTATGAAATGTAGAATAGTGTAAAGAACCTGTATGGGGACCCCATACTTACCAAACTATGAGGTGTTGAAGGAGCAACAGGATCCTTTGCAGAACTGACACATCATCTTAAAGGATATGGGAAAATATTCCACAGTAAAGGTGTATTCACCAAACTGTGGGATTTCAATCTTAAAACTGTGATAAATTTGTCAGTTTTAAAGATGATTAGCTCAACGTTGGCTCATTGTGTATCCCCGGATGGGGTTTAAACAATATCACCTGTTTTGGTATGGGTAAAATTAAATATGGAAAAGCTATGCCACCTCCAAGCTCCATTATTCAGATATGGATATTTCTTTAATCCTGTATGAAATTGGCTTTCTCCATGAAATTTGTTCTAGATGAGTTACGAGGAGGACAATAGCACCATAAGATAGAATTGATTGTGATTGTCCTGAAATGACCCCACTTTATGTATTTCAAACTGAAACTTTAGAAGCTGGATGAGAGGTGAATATTTTACTAACTTACATTTAGGTCAATTTTAGCCATAGCTTCTGTGATTTAAATGCTAGCTTGACTTTCCTAGTACAATTAGGTATCCCTTATTGAGAGCTTTAACTTTAACACCCATTTTGATGGGGTTCTGCCTCTTTCTCTGAATTCTAGATAAGAGGTGAAATTTAAGTTTTATTCTCAGATCTTTCTTTGAGAAGGAATGACTTATGGAGGTTATATACTTGAAAAGATGTGTTTTTGCTCCTTCTTTCAATACTATTTATGAGCTATTTTGGCTCAGTTCCATCTTTGGTGGTATTTTGGTTTACCATTGGTTTATGTGATTTTTGGTTTTCATGCTTGTGCTCTGGCTTTGAGTCACAGGATGACATACCCTCACTCTAAAAATGCAAATAATTTATGTGATTGTTCAGCCCTCCTAGGGGCTCTGAAGTGTCTCAGGTGAAGGTCACCATCTGGGATGTAATATTCTGCCAACAATGTGTCTTTATCAGCTTTCTGGTTCTTGAAGCTGACCAAGTACTTTCTATGGTCTTTTTCATTGAGTGTGATCTTCATGGCCTTCCTGATCCTCTTTACTGGGTTAGGGGAGTCCTAAACTCTCACTATGTCCTTTGGAGTGTGGGTTTTGTTCCTGGAGGGGAACCTGTCCTCTCCTGTCTGGTGGTAAGGTTTAACCAGGCGCACTGGGAACACTGGGTGTTTCCTGAAGAATTCCTCTGTTAGTCTGACTTCCACTTCATTTTTCCCTATCAATTTAATGATGTGAATGGTTCCACAAATGAGTCTCTCATTTTCTTGGGGCCTTTGAGGTTATTGAAATTTAAAGGAGACACTAGCACTTGGTCTCCTTCTCTGAAGTCTGGTTCTTTGTGGGTCTTGTCATACTTCTGCTTTTTGTATTCTTTTGCCTCACCTATGCATCTTTCTGCTTTATCAAATTCCCTATGCCATATATAATGGAAGTATTTGGCTCTGGGGTGGATAGTAAGAAGGTTTTTCTTCAAGTGATCTACAGGAAATGAGGGGTTCCACCCTTTCTCTACCAATGAGGGTGATTTCCCTGTGATGGATTTCTGGCTATTGTTTTAAGCTAGTTGTATAGCTTGTAGAAGTGTAACCCAATCATGGTTTTACCTTTAATGATTGTCATATTCCATGCCCTAGGCACAGAATCTTCTAATGATGTCTTCCATTGTTGGAATCACCCTTTCAGCCAGTCCATCTATTTCTGGATGATAAGCTGTAGAAAATTCATGTTTAGTCCCAAGAATATTATAGAGGTTGGTCCAAAATTTAAATGTGAGCTTTGGGTACCTGTCACTAATGATGATTTTAGGGACTCCACATGTAGCGATGATGATATTCCACAACAACAATGCTGTGGCCACAGCTGTATCTTCTTTGTGACATGGTAGCCATCTGAAAAGCTTGCAAACCCTGTCTACTATGACTATGAAGGCATTGAAGTTTTCATTTCCTTCTGGGACAAGTCCTTTTATGAAGTCCATGTGAGGGGTTCACCATGGATTTTTGGGCTCCTCTATGTGCTAGAGTAGTCCATACTCTCCCCCATGTTTTCATGTTTTCCTTATGGCATCTATCACAAGTGTTGATTTATTAGCTCAAATTTTGTTCCAACTGAGGCCACCAATCTGTTCTTGCTATCCTCTCTTTGTTCCTATTTTCATTAACGTTTCCCATGTAGGGGCAGCTGTGGCATTCTTTTAGGATCAGTGAGCCATGGTCTCTGTCTATCACTGTGAGGGAACTAGTGTAGCTCTCTCTGTGATATACCAGTGCATATATATAGAAACATTTTTTTTCTTTATAGTCCCTCAAGCAAGCTTCCTCTAACTGGTATTGTATTCCCATGACTCAAAGCGAGAGCACAAGCATGACAGCCAAAAATACCATAAACCAATGGGAGGGCAAAATACCACCAAAAATGGAGCTGTGCCAAAATATCTCCTAAATTGTATCAAAAGAAGGAGGGAAGCTACCTTTTTTCAAAGATATAACCTCAATAACTATAAGAAAAAGAATAACAAAGTTATCCCTGCTAAAAGCAAAAACTGAGCATAAACCTTAAATTTCAACTCAAAGCTAAAATCCAGAGAAAGATAAAGAACCCAATTAAATGGTTGTTTAAATGAAATGTCTCAATTGGGGATATCCAATGGTACTAGCCAAATAATGCTAGCACCAAAATTATGGAAGCTATGGCCAAAAAAAGCCAGATAAGGGAGAAGATAATAGTCACCTCCCATCTAACTTCCGCAGTTTCAGTGTGAGATACCCAAAGTGGGGTCATTTTGGAAAGCTCAAAATAAGGTCTAACTGATTTTTCCATTAACATCCTCATAAGACATCTAGAACAGAGGTTAGGGAGACAAAAGAATACAAACAATATTTAAGAAACATCCATATCTGAGCAATGGAAATTGAAAGTGGCTTAACGTTCCCATATTTTTAAGGTGTGGATATGAAACTTTGATTGAAAATCAAGTACTTTTCCTGTCCTCAAAATTTTCATAAGGTAAGAATTGATTGAAAATAGTATGGAATAAATTTTTCAAGAGAAAACATGCTGATTTCATTGCTTTTAACTTTGTAAGTATAAAAAAATAATATTATAAAAAGAAAAGACGTCCAAAAGTGACCAGAGTGAAAAAGCCACCAGTGATGAAAGATGCTTTAATTCACTTATGGGGTGGTTCAAGGGTAAAAATGTGGTTGAAAGGTTTAAAATTACTTAAAAAGGGTGCTTGAAGTATTTTATTGATTGTTTTAACAGTGTTTAAGCTAATTATAGAAGGGAAAAAACTCTAACATGAAGAGAAAAGTGGGTCAAAGAAGACATTCTATTATAGCCATCAATTTTCTTACTCCAAAAGTAAAGGTTTCTCTTGTCAGTCGTGGAAAAACCTCTGACAACAGAACAGCAAATTATGACACCACTGAAACCTTGTTTAAACCAAAAAAGGGCTGGTCTGAGCGTTTTTTTCCTATTTTCAGCCATTTTGGACCCTTAAATCAGCCATTGCTATAGTAATACCTGTTTTTAAGCCTTCAAAACACGTCAAAACCAGTTAAAACTGTTTTCACAATGATTTTTTATCTTAAGGGTTGTTTTATCCTCTTGTCAACAGTTAAAACTGCCCTGGTTGGTATCAAAACCTCATCATCAATTGAGTCACAGACCCTGTGACTCAATTTCAGGCCAAAAGTGATGAAATTTTGCGTGGATTTTGACATCTCACACCTGTCATCAAGTAATTTGGGGGTCTGGCTCTGCCTTAGAGCCTAGATTCCTTTCCCCCCAGAATTAATCTTTCCAATTTATTTTTTTCTTTAACTCCTCATCATGTATTATACTTATAATCTACATATGTAATTTAATTGAGTTTTCACAGTACACCACTTTAATAATTGATACCTCATATGTAAATAAAAGTTCACTTATGTGAAACATGAACACAGTTTGACATTTCAAATGAAAATACTTCAATTCCTCATAGATTCTAAGCTACACGAAACACTTCAATTTTAACACATAAATTGATGGTTAACACCACAAGTGATGTGAATCGAATTAAGGTTTGGAGGATTTTTAACTTTTGTACAGAGAATACTAAAAACTTAATTTAGGATTATTTGGAGTTGAGTTACAGAGATTTTACCCAGAGGTGACCCCACCTTATTTTTTATCAGTAGTCCAATGGTGAAATAATTTTCATATGTTTATTTGTAGGATAAAAAGATGTAATAATTTTCATTTAGTTTTTCTCAAAAATATTTCAATTTTGGTATTTTTGTTGAAAATTCATTTTTACTTAATTTGTTTTAAGTAAAAATGTGTTTTCGCAATTTTGAATTTCAATATAATTTTATTTTTGAATTATAATTAAATTTCCATTTTTGTGTATAAATTTAAATTTATATTCTAACTTTGGTTTTGAAAATATAGATGAATTTATCTTATTTATAATTTGTGGTCTTTTGGGTATCTGAAAATACCTCTAAGGCCCACATTCCCTCCCCCTAAGAAATAATATTACTTTGTAATATTGTTATTTCTAGTGTGTCTGAACCTTTTGAGAAGTTTAGTATCTTCAGGTATATCATCTTCTGCTAACCATTCATCTTCACAAGTTGGGTCACTGTACCTAACAAGGTATTCCCTTACTTTCTTTGTTCTTAACTTCCATTGTTTGAGAGCTTTGGTGATTTTCCTAGTACCAGAAGATTCAACAGGAGGTATATGCTGGGGAACATTCTTTCTCAAAGGACACTGCTCAGCATCACTAGATTTATGTGGCTTTACAAAGCTTACTGGAAATGTAGGATGCTTATTGCTAAGTTCCTCAGATAGTTCTACTTCAATTGAATTTTCCCCATGGAGGGACTTAATAAAAAAAGGTCCTGCAAAGGAGTCTTTGAGCTCTTTAAATCCCTTGATTTATTGAAGTTAGTGGTGGATAAAAGTACTAAATCTCCCACTTTGAAATCTAGAGTGGCATGTGATTTGTCCCATTTGGCTTTGGCATATGCAAATGAGTCCTCCATGCACCTTATTGCATGCTTTCTAGCTTTGTCTAGAATTCCTTTGAAGCTACTAGCTGTGGGATGTATTTCAACCAAATTCTTTCTTAATGAATATTGGGGTAATTTGGGATTCCATCTGTTTTCTAGAATAGAAGGAGTTTGATTGGTACTGGTATGAATGAATGTTTTATATTCCAATTCCAGTGCTGGTAAGAGCATACACCAATCATAGGTGAACCCATCACCATTTTTAAGTTCAAGGACATATGCTCAGAATATTCTTACCATATTTTGCAAGGATTGGATCATTCTTTCAGCCAGACCATCAGTTTGTGGGTGGCAGGCTGTAGAGAAGGACAACTTTGTTCCAGATAATTGGTGAAGATTTTTCCATTCTTCTGAGGTGAATTTGGGATATCTGTCACTAATGAGATTTGTGAATATTCCAGTCCATGATATTAATCTATTCCATATTAGAAGAGGTGTATCCATGGCTGTATCATCCTTGCAACATGGTAGAAATATTGGAGTCTTACTAAATCTGTCAAAAGTCACTAGGCATGCATTATAACTTTTATCACCCCCTGGTGGTAGGCCAGTTGCCCAGTACATATGGACAATCTCCCAAGGTTTTCTGGGTTATTGGATTTTGATCATATTTCCAAGTCTTTTTCCAGTGGATTTATTTGCCCTTTGACATCTGTCACAGGTTTTGCAATACTCTGCGACATCTTTCTGCCACATTGGCCACCATATACAGCTCTTTACCCTTTCTCTTTTCCTGTCCTCAGACAGATGTCTTGAGAAGGGTCTGTCATGGCATTCATTCAGTACAAGATTTATTAAGGACCTTTCCACAACTGTCATTAAACATGTATTCTTAGTTCTATGGTAAATTATACCATCAAACAAGTGAAATCTTCCTTCATCATATTATTTCTTCCATATTTCATCCAAGGTGTGTATCAAAGAGTTGTCTTTACAGTCTTTGGTAAGAAATTGGCATAGGATGCTACAATTATTATCTTGTGTATAGCTGTCTCTTACTTCCTCAAAGAATGTTGTTTTCAGATTTGGAAAGCTAATTTCTCCTATCAGAATCTATGGGGAAGATTCTTCTGGCACATAAGCAGGATTATCAATATTATTTGTTAATGGCCATCTCATCAGTCCATATGCATTTTTATGAATATTTCTAACTTTGTGAACAATTGGCATATTAACTCTATACTCCCATGTGGCTATTTGCCATCTGAGCATATACATGTTGGATGTTTTCATGTTTAAAAGTGAGTTAACAGCAGTACAATCTGTTATCACTTCAAAAACACATCCTTCTAGGAAGTAATTGAGTTTTTCTAATGCCCAAACAAGGAATAAAAAATCCATCTGACTTGATCCATATCTAGATTCAGTTGGTTTTAATTTCCTGGTTATGATACATATGGGCCCTCGACAGGTTTGACATTTATAATCTGGACTTGATTAAGTGAAGCACCTAGCTCATCCCCTGATTCATTAATATGAAGCTTAAAGGGAAGCTTAAAGTCTGGCATCAGTGAAAGTGAAGCAGTGGTCAAGGCTTGTCTTCAAGACTCAAAGGCTTTGACCCTGTTAACAGTCATTTCAAATACTAAGTCTTTGTCACATAATTTATAAAGAGGTCTTGCTATGGATGCAAGATCTTTGATATGTTGCCTGTAATATCCTGCAAACCCCCAAAATGATTGAATTTATTTTTTGTTCTGAGGCATAGGTTTCAGTAACACTGCTGCAACTTTTTTTGTCAATCCCAAGGGATGAACCAGATACTACATGTCCCAGTTCTTTGAGTTTTTTAAATACAAAATGACATCTTTTTAAGGAAATTTTCATGTTTACATATTGAATTTGATTAAAAACTCTGGATAATCTATATATATGTTCTTCCCAGGCCTTGGAACAGACAATAATATTGTCAATGTAAATGATTAACCACCCTTCTGAAAGTTCTTCAGAGAATATTTCATTAATCATTCTTTGGAAGTGTGAAGGTGCATTCTTGGTACCAAAAGGTACCCTTAAATATTTATACACTCTACAATGAAAAATAATCCTCAAGTATTTTCTTGCCCTTGGTGTCATCACATTTTAATGAAATCCTTTAAGGGAATCCATGGTGCTTATACACTGCTTGAGATATTTGGGTAAGATAAATTTGGATTTTTGGTATTGGGTACCTGTCTGGAACAGTGTAATTATTCAGAGCTCTGAAGTACCCAACCATTCTAGATTTTCCATTATGCCATGCCACTATGACTGGTGTAGGTATTTCTACTTCCTCATTGTGGCCAACTGTTCTTATTACCCCAAGGTCTAGAAGTTCTTTAATGCAAATTTCCAGAGCTTCTCTTGATTTAGGACTTGCTGGATATGCAGGTCTTCTCAAGAGTGGTGGGTAAGGTATTTCAATATTAAGAATAATCACAACCTCATGAGCAAGAATTTCTACCAGTGGCTCTTTATCTGATGAAAAGGTTTCTTTGTGGTCCTAGAAAAGAGCACAAAGTTCACTTTCTTGTTTATCAGTGAGATGAAGACTTATTTTAGCTCCATTTAACTGTTCAGACTTTAGCTGTTCTAGCTCTGAGTCTACTGGTGATAGTTTGGGTACTTTAGTTTGTCTTTAAAATGTTAAAAAGGCAAATTTCTGACACTTATTGTCCCCAATAGTAAAGTATTTGTCTTGATTTTTATCTAGATCCATGCCATTCATGATTACGTAGTCATTTCCCAATATAAAATGGGTTCTATAGCAGCTTTCCATAACAAAAAATTCAACACTTATTCTTAAATTCCCATTTATATGTGGAAATATGACAGTAGTTTCAAATATTCACAATGCTTTCATGGAATTACTTGCACTGTTGAATTTTATGCCATCAATTGGCAACAATTGATCTCCAAAAGTTTGTGCACAAGTGTTAAGAAAAAATTTTCCAACACAAGAGCAGAAGGCTCCTGGGTCAAGTAAGATCTTAGTGGGTTTGTTGTCAATTACCAATTCTGTTATACAGGAGTTACCAGCTGTATAACCTTTTCCCTTGTTTGGTTTGGTTTTCATTAGTTGTGCATCTTGAATTCTTGATAAAATATGTTTACCATTGCTTTATTGTGGCAAGTGGGTGTAAGACTCCCTGATTTCAAAAGTGGCATTGATATTTCATATATCTTTTGAAGATTCATAGAATATTGATGATTTATCATCTTAATTATCTTCAATTACCTCATTGTCAGGATGAGTCTATGATAAAGGTGTATATAAGTATTTACAACCTTTAACTATGACTGTGACATGGTAAAAATAGTTTTAAAAGATTATAAAGTTGATAATAAATGATTAAATTAAGATATTAAGGGCTTTACTATAGAGATATAGTGGTGGTGAGCCCTGTTGAAAGCCCTGGGTGCAGCTTTTACCTGTTGGGTTACAATAATAAAGGCTACAATGATTAATTTTAAAGTATACCTGATTATTTTCCAAGAGTATAGCTGTTTTGGACAGTTGTACTACATAGGAATTCAAGAGCAGGATGAGGAGACAATTCTGGCTGTGAAAAGCCTCCTTTTTATCCTGAAATGGGGTGGAAAGGGTGCTAGACCTTTCCACATAGAGGGAGTGAAGATTTTTTCACTTTCTAGTACTGGCTTGTGGCTTGCAAACAGCCTGTATAGCCTGTATTAGGCTCAGATGTGGTTTTGAAACCACATCTGGGCAGTTTTCACCAATACAGGGTGAAAATTTTCATCCGGGGACCTCACAACCTGATTCTGACGTGTATGACGCGTAGAATGCTGTACAGAAACTGTATGGGACCCCAGTATTTACTGAAATATGAGGTATTGAAGTAAAAACATTCTTCTTCATCTATTTGACACCTCATATTCATGATTATGGGATATTATCCCATGGTAAGGCTGTATATGACAGCAGGTGGGATTTTAACCTTAAAACAGCCATAGCTTTGTCAATTCTTGGGATATCAACCTCAAAATTGGTTTGGTGTGTATCCCTGTATGTTTTCTACACAATGGTACCTCATTTGATATGGGTATCATTAAATATGGCAAAGTTATCCAATGTACAAGAGTTTTGTACATTTGCGTGTTTTAGGCAAAAAGCTGTATTGAGCTTGTTTGCCCCATAACTTCTGCAGTAGTTGAGATATGAGGAATTGGATGACACCATCAGATAGCCCTGATTGTTCTCTTTCCAAAAAGACCCCACTTCAGGTATCCCACACTAAAACTGTAGCAGTTAGATGAGAGGTGAATGTTTTGTTCACCCTTATTTGGCCTGAAATTGACCATAACTCCAGTAATATTGGTGCTAGCTCAGTTTGGCTGGTACCATTGGATATCCCTGGCTTGGAGCTTTATTTTGAGTACCCATTTGATGGGGTTAAGCCTCTCCTTCTAGATTTTAGATGAGAGGTGAAAATTAAGGTTTATGCTCAGCAATAACTTTGAGCAGGAATAACTTTGTTATTTCTAGTCCTATGGTGATGGGACTTATATTTTCAGGAAGAGGTGAGTTTCCTCTTTCCTTTGATACCTTTTGAGCTGATTTGGCTCAGCTCCATGTTTTGGTGGTATCTTGGCTATACCATTGGTTTATGGTATTTTGGCTGTCATGCTTGTGCTCTGGTTTTGAGTCACAGGCTGACATACCCTCCCTCTAAAAAGGCTCATCATTGATGAGACTGTTCAGTCCTCCTAGAGGCTCTGAATCCCCTTAAATGAAGGTTCCCATCTGGTATGGCATCCTCTGCCAACCATTTGTCTTTATCTGCTGTCTGGTTCTTGAATCTGACTAGGTATTGTCTTTGATCCTTCCCATTGAGTCTGATCTTCCTGGCCCTGATGATCTTACTCACAGGTCCAGGGGAGTCCTCCACTTCCACTATCTCTTGTGGTGTGGGGTTCTTCCTCCTGGAGGGGAATTTATCCTCCTCTGTCTGTAAGTATGGCTTGAACAAACTTACTGGAAAGACTGGATGTTTCCTTGAGAACTCCTCAGTGAGTTTGACTTCCACTGCATTTTTTCCTATCAACTTAATGATAGTAAGAGGTCCTGCAAATGAGTACCTCATATTCTTAGGTCCTTTGAGATTGTTGAAGTTCAGTGTAGACACTAACACCTGGTCCCCTTCCTTGAATTCAGGTTCCATATGTGATTTGTCCCACCTCTGCTTATTTTATTCTTTTGCCTCAGCTATGCATTTGGCAGCTGTGTCACAGGCCCTCTTCCACATATCATGGAAGTCTTTGGCTGTGGGGTGGATAGTCAGGAGATCTTTCTTCAAGTGATCCACAGGCAACAGGGGGTTCCACCCTTTCTCCACCAGTGCAGGTGTTTTACCTGTGGTGGAGTGCTGGCTTGTATTATAAGCCAGTTGGACTGCTGGTAAGAGGGTAACCCAATCATGGGTGTATCCCTCATGGTCCTTGTACTCCATGCCATAGGCACAGAATCTTCTGAGGATGTCCTCCATCGTTTGGATCATCCTTTCAGCTAGGCCATCTGTTTGTGGATGGTAAGCTGTGGAAAAAGCAAGTTTGGTACCAAGCATGTCATATAAGTTAGTCCTAAATTCAGATGTGAATTTTGGGTCCCTATCACTAATGATGATCTTAGGGACTCCACAGGTAGATATGATGTTATTCCAAAACAACAGAGCAGTATCCATGGCTGTGTCTTCTTTATGGCATGGTAGACACCTTATGCTCTTGCTGAACCTATCAACTATGATCAAACAGGCATTATAGTTTTCTTTGCCTCCTGGGACAATCCTGTAACCCAGTCCATGTTGATGGTTTCCCATGGGTGCTTGGGTTCTTCTATGTGTTGAAGTAACCCATACTTCTTCCCATGTTTCCTATTTGCCTTTTGGCATCTTTCACAAGTGTTGATGTATTCACTCAACTCTTGTTCCCACTTGGGCCACCAAGCTGTGATTGCTACCCTCTCTTTGGTCCTGTCTTCACTCATGTGTTCCATGTAGGGGCAGTCATGGAATTCTTGTAGGATCAATGAGAAGTGGTCTCTGTCTACCACTGTGAGTGCACTTGTGTGCTTTTCTCTGTGGTAGAGCAGGCCATCTATAAGAAAAAACTTATTGTCCTTATAGGCCCTCAACCAGGGTTCCTCCAGCTGGGTTTCCAGTTCTGGACTCCTGTAATTTTGTTGAAGGAGTTGGAGTAGTATGCTACACTGTTTGTGTTTGGCATAAGACTTCTGTACTGCACTGAAGAATTCATTGTGCAGTTCTGAGGAACGTATTCCCAGTATGGGAGTTTCTGTCCCTTCTGAGTCAGTGTTTCCACTGTCAAGTGTACCACTTTCTGGTGCCCATTCAGATAATCTGAAGTTTTTCCTCCTATCTATTTCCATGAAATGGATAGTGATTTTTGCTGCAACTTCTGGGTCATAAGCTGGATTGCTTTTGACATTGTCCAGTGGCCATCTGCTGAGGCGATCTGCATTGGTATGGCTTTTACCTTCCTTGTATATGATGGTCATGTTCCCTCCATACTCTTGGATGGCTATTTGCCATCTCAGAATATGTCTTTTTGTAGTCTTCATGTTTAGTAAAGACTTCAAGGCTGTGCAGTCTGTGTAGACTTCAAAGACTGCATGTAAGATGTGACTATGAAACTGATGATAATATTACTATTAATCAACAGTACTATGTCTGTTCTTATGAAATATAATAATAAAATATTATTATAACCACAATTAAATAATTAAAAAAAAATTATTTCTTTCACGTGTTAAGCACTACTAGTGATTTTAACAGTGAGCAAGTAATTGTCTACAAGAATCAATTACAAGAAGAATTTAATAATAAAAACTTCTTTATTAAAATAATAAAATTATTTTAATATATAATTATCTTTTGCAAGAATAATTATAAAGATAATTCTTGAAGAAAACTATTACTAGAGAAAAACTTTAAGAATTAAAGATAAATGACTCACTAATACTCCAAAGAACTTATTGATAATAAAAGTAGAGAAATTTGACGTGGAATTGTGGATTTAAGGGATCAAAAGGATTTATAACAGTATTACAACAATATATAGTTGGATTCTATGATTTCACGTCTTTCTGATTGATTCTGAAAGAATTAAAACACTTAAGAATAGTTGAACTAATACTTACTTGTTGGTAATAAAGATTTAATAAATTGATAAGATGATGATGAAAAAACAGCAAGAAGAGGCTTCTTTTAAGTCAACAACAGCTCACAGAGGCGTGCCATGGAGCAAACTGAAAAACCAGTGAGTGAGAAAACAATAAACCTTTTTGGATTATTGATTGCATCATCTGTTATCATGTAAGATTATCATAATTACTTAATTGATGCTTTTACGTGACTACCAACCCCAATATGGTTAAGAATAAAAGGAGTAACACTTGTAAATCTTCTTTTATTCTAAAATAATCATTGATTTCTCAAAGTTATCAATGTTATTGCCAATTTCATCACAGGTTGTAATTACTGTGAATTTTTGAAGATTCAGTGTTTCACGTAGAATATCCAAAAATGGACTGTAAGTAAAACTTTTAATTTTACTAGTAAAACTGTAATTCTTTTTGGTTGTACCATAGATAATACAGTTCTCCTTTGGTCCTGAAAGTTTCAGAAAGATTCATTAAGAATTGTATTTTTAATGAATTTTTGAAGGTTTTACCTCATTTCTACGTAGAATTGCAAATAGCAGTGTTTTGCTGGTTGCTATGAGGTAAATCAATGAATATGGGTCCCAAAAGGGTTTTAATTACTCTTTTGGGGTTTATCCATGGAAAGTCATTAGTAATTGACATGGTTACAGGAGTGTAAGTAGCTCATTACCTCCTTGGCACGTCAAAATAGCAGGTTATTTGCTATTTTCTGATGTTTTACAGTAGTTGTAACTTGGTAACCAAGTTCCCAAAGAGTTTTAGTTTACCAATTGGGCCAAGATGAGCCATGGATCCATGCTCTGGAGCTATCCACGCCTCTGAGGCCTCAGAAGTTGGGTACCCTGGCTCTCTTTGATGTCTTTTGTCCCCCTTGCCTATTTTTTACGTCAAAATAGTAATTTAAGCTTAAAGTGAGATATCCACTATGGGTGTACCAAAAGTCCATGTAAGAATACCATGATATTAAGTGCTCAAAACATGCATAACACTATTCTTAGTGTATATGTAACATGGGATTTCTCACTTTCCCATTATTTTGGCTAAAAATCAAGAAAAACAAAAATTTTCACGGATCTTTTATGTGGTATTAATGATGTGGTATTGAAGTATTTTCCATTTTACCACCTCAAATACTTAAATTGAGCTTATTCACTCTATGGAGCTACCCTAGGTGAATTTTTGTGTAGAATCCAAATCTGGTCTTAAATCCATGGATTTACTTACTCAATAAAAAGTTATTCATCTTTTCTGAAATTGAAAATGATGAATTTTGGATATATGCATGACTTATGAGTTTTGCATAATTCAAAATTTCTTTTTAAGATAATTGTGGCCTATTTGGGTATGTAAAATATACCTCAAGGCTCACACTGCACCCTCCAAATAATAATGGAGTTTTTCTAGAGCCCAGAATAGACATAGACATTCAGTCTGGGTGGCCCCATACCTGGCTTCTGAATCTTTCAGCTGCCTTGAGATGTAGCAAATTACTCCTTCTTTTGGTTCACCATCCACAATTTGTCTTTGGTGAAGGGCTGCTCCTAGGCCTTGACTGCATGCTGCATCTATGTATAACTTGAATGGTAGTTCAAAGTCAGGTAAGATGAGCACAGGTGCATTAGTGAGTTCATATTTGATCCTCTCATATGCATCCCTCCTTTCCTTGGTTATTTCAAAAACTACATCTTTTGAACATAACTTGTATAAACTACTAGTTATGTGTGCAAATATTTTGATATGGTTTCTATAGTAGCTAGCAAACCCAAGGAAAGATTTCATCTCTTTGATGTTCTTTGGTACTGGTTTTTGCAGTACTGCTGCTACTTTCTTCTGGTCAATTGCCAGACTAAGACCTGAGACTTTATGTCCTAGGGCTAGTAGCTCTTGTTGGCCAAAATTACACTTTTTGAGTGAAATTTTCAGATTGATGGGTATAAATCTACCTAGAACTCTGTCTATGTATTGTACATGGTCTTCCCATGTCTATTAGTATATAATGATATCATCAATATATACTACCATCCAGCCTTCCATTATTTCTTCTTGAAATATGGTGTCGATCATCCTTTGGAAGTGGGCTGGTGCATTCTTGATGCAAAATGGCATCCTGGTGTACTCATATATACCCATATGGCATATTATCCTGAGTAATTTCATGGAGTTTGGTTTAACTCCATTTGGGTGGAAGCCTTTCATACAATCCATTTTGGTTATGTATTTGGCTTTAGCCAGTTTATCTAAGGCATGAGGTATCCTAGGTATGGGGTACCTGTCTGCTTTTGTGTAGTTATTCAGAGCTCTGAAATATCCACACAGTCTAGACTTGCCATCATTCGAGGTGATTAGGACAGGGGTGGTGATTTCCACTATTTCATTATGTCCAATCTTCCTGATGACATCCATATCCAGGAGTTCATTGATATGTTTCTCAATTTCTTTCCTGGTTTCCAGGCTTGCTAGATAAGGGGGTCTCCTCAGCATGGGTGGATAAGGCCTTTCCACATCCAGATATAGTTCTATATCATGGCCTTTGATCTTGCCTAATGGTTCTTCACCAATGGCAAATGCTGGTCTGTTCTTTCTCAGCATCTTCAGTAGACTTAGTTTTTGTTTACTGGTGAGGGTAGTGCTAAACTGTCCCTCTCTGAATTCCTTCAGAAGTTCTTCTAGTGGATCTTGAGAAGATATCTGGTATATGTCAAGTGAAAATTCCTTTTCCTTGTTAGTACCAATGGTGATGTGCCTGTTTTTACTGTTGTAAATGTCTATGCCATACATCCTCTGGTAATCTGTTCCCAGTAAAATCCCTTGGATGTGGGCATCATTAAGCACTACAAACTCTGGGTTGAGTCTGATATTGCCCTTCCTGTGGGGTATAATTATCTCTTTGATAATTGTCCCAATGGAAGTCATCTTCCCTGATGCACATTTAAAGTTCTTTGCCTTAGTGGGCAAGAGGTGTTTTCCCAGTTTGGGAAGTGGGTATTCAGATAGGTTCTGGCCACTATGGAGCAGTGTTCTCCACTATCAATGATCAGTGAATGCTGAGCATTTTCAATGCAAACAGTCATTTTTGTGGCTGTCCAATGTATATATGCCATTCCTTTGGTTGGTGTAACCAGGGATGTTTGTGCATCTTGTGTGTGTTTGCACAAGTTCTTTTTAGCAGTGTCCTGTGGCATGCCTGCTTCCAACTGTATTTCCTGGATTTCCAGTGGGGTTTCCTCTTGGTATTCCACTAGAAATTCCTCTCTTGGGTCTTGATCATCCTCAGATGGTTCTCTGATGGCATCACCCATGGAGTCTGAATCAGAATACTCTGTTGGAGGTTCTTCCTCAGGGACTTTCTCTATGGCATAGAATTTTTTCTTTGCCTTTGGACAGTTGTTGGCATAGCGGTCTGTTGAGCCACAATTGTGACAAGAATTCCTCTTCTTTGCCACTTCTGCCACTCTTTCTTTGGGTTTGTCTTTAAACTCTACCCTGAAAGGTTGTTTCTCTTTGAAACTACTGCTCTTATATGGGGTGAATTTCCCTATATTAGTCCTTTTCCTTATGTCTTGTAAGGTGTTGGAAATGTCATCTAGAGTGCAATTCTGGTTGAATCTGCATTTTACTGCATGCTCTAGCTCTCCTGGCAATTGTGTCAGGAGTTTGTGATTCCTCATTTGGATGTTCATCTGAGGATCAATGGCTTTAAGTCTTTCAGACTGTCTAAGATACCACTCATATGGATCTTTGTCCACAGAGTACTTGTCATTTTCAAATGACATGGTCTTTTGCCATATCCAAGTTCCATTACTGTACTTTTGGATGATTTGACTCTTCCACCATGGCCAGTTTCTTCTACCATGGATTTCTTTCATTTCTGTGTAACATATACTAGCATGTCCTTTAAATGCAGTATTCAATCTAGCAGTGATCCAGTAGTCTGGTATGCTTGGTACATCAATGAGGAGTCCATCAATATAATCTATGAGTTCCATATGATCATATTCCCCTGATCCAGAGAATTTGGGCCAGTTTGAGGCCTCAGGAAGCTGTTTCAAGGCTTCCTTCTCTAAATAAGACATGCCATCTCCATATTGGTATTGTGATGGAGATCTTGCCTTATTCATCAACATGGAATCTGGTTTGATGTAATCTGGTTGATATGGATTATCCATAACTTGGCCTTGTGGTTGGGGCTTCAAGCTATGGTAGGCATTAAACAACTTGTTAATGTCTTGATCCAGACACTCCCTGTCCCTTGTGCTGTGGTGTTGTTCTTCAAAGACTATATTCAGTCTTTTGTTGGCTTCTTCAGAGGCTTCGCTCAGTTGAGCATATCCTTCTTGAAGATTCTTAACTATTTGTTCCAAGGAGGCTTGAGTTTGTCTCATCCTCTCTTGGCTAGCTTTAATTTCTGCAAACTTCTTTTCAGATTGTTCAGCATATTGGGACATTTGTAACCAAAGTGTATCACTGTTGATGTTACTCTCAGATGTGACAATGTTATTTTCATTCTGAGTTGGGGTAATGTTTCTATGACTAGTACTACTGATTCTAGAGTGGTTTACAACTACTTCTGGTTCTTGTGTACTTCTTTCACCAAATCTAACAGCTTCTGGATCATGGGGTCTGACTCTTTCCTCCTCTGGTTGAAGGAGGCTTTGTTCTTGCCCTTGTTTCCTTGTCTTCTCCTGGAAACTTCCTGGAATTGTGAAGAATGGTGACTCTTGGCCACTAATCTGCTGGTTCCTGAATGGTTTGAAGCCACTGGAGAGCTGATTTGGCCTGCTCCTTGTGAACCTGAAGGAATCTGAGTAGGACCTGTCTGGGTTAATTGTTCTTCTATTGCTTGGATAGTGGCTTGATTCTCCCTTATCCTCTGTGCCATTGCCTCCAGGAGTCTGTGCTGCCTGGTAGGATTCCAACCTTTGGTTATTACCATAAGGTCTTTGAAGTCTATCTCTTTGAGACAGATCTTCTGGCAACTTGATCCAATTTCTGCCCAGTGAGTTGCTAGGTTGAACCTCTTGTTGTCCATGCTCCATTGAAATAAGTCTTTGAGGAGTTGGTGCATCTGAAGAACTTGATCCATATCCTTTCAGTCCTCTTGTTTGAGGTTTCTGTTGAATTGGAGTGTGAATGGCAAAGTTGATATTATCTCCCTCATTGTTTTGCCATCCACCACTGTGTCCAAGGTGTCCTCTTCCTGGTCTTCTGGTTCTGGACAATCCTTCTCTGTCCTCTGGTTTGTTCCTTTGGAAGCCAAGATCTCTGAGGTATGCAGGGGACATATCAGTGTTTGCAAGCAGTCAAAAACTTTATGTTCTTAGGGTATTTACCTTTGACTGTGCCTTGTACAAATTTACTGTCTGCTGACTTGGGCAGTTTGCCTTTGGAGGTTACAACTGGGTTAATAATTGTAATCTTTCCTGTACAAGTGGTGAAGGTTGGTTTACCTTGTATTGAAGCAGAGTTTCGTGGGTTTCTACTCCTCTGAGTGGCTATTGGTGTCCACTTCTTGGCTTTAATTTGGCCTTCACTGAGCCTCTTCCCTTTTCCCTTGCTGCCCTCTGGTTCTGAGGGTGTCACTGGTATGATGGCCTGTGACTGGGTCTCAAGTGGTATGAAGTTTCCTTCCACTGAATCAAACAGGAAAAAGAGGGCTTATGTCAGTTAAGACTTCTTAAAAGGCTGGTTTTGCATGTCTAAGAATGGCCTCTGGGCTTGTATATTATTACAATATGCCCTTGTATTATGACAATGTAATTGAATTAACAATTCCACGTCAAAAAATACAGCTTACTGATATGTGGTATACTGTTTGTATACCAATATCTCACAGAATACTTGTAATTAGCAAGTATAATCTGTCAAAGAATGGTGTATTACAGGGTAATTGAGTTGACAATGTGCCCAAACATGCCTCAACTGTTGGTTTATCAGTATGAGCTGTCTTAATTCACTTAAGAATTAAGGCTGTATTAGTGGCTTAAAGTGGTTTTATATACAAAACACACCAAAATACTAGTCTTGTGGTTATTAGCCATGTGACAGATACTCTATAATATATGAGTATTTATTTAAAAATTAAGATATATATATAAAATATATATTTATAGAGAAAATGATGCCTAAAAAAGGTAAAACAGGTGTCAATAAATGACAAAAAAAAGAAAAACTTACTTGTAAGGTCCAAGAAAAAGTAAAAAACACGGCCAGGCCCCCAAAATGTCAAGATGAGTCTATGATAAAGGTGTATATAAGTATTTACAAGCTTTAACTATGACTGTGACATGGTAAAAGTAGTTTAAAAGATTATAAAGTTGATAATAAATGATTAAATTAAGATATTAAGGGATTTACTATAGAGATATAGTGGTGGTGAGGGTAAGGTGTGGATATGAAACTTTGATCAAAAATCAAGTACTTTTCCTGTCCTCAAAATTTGTATAAGGTAAAATTCAGTTAAAAATAGTATGAAATATTATTTTTAAGAGAAAACACGCCAATTTTATTGTTTATAACTTTATTAGTATAAAACAATAATATTATAAAAATTTATTGTTTTGCCAACAATAAAAATTTATCCAAAAAATACTCTACAAGAGATATTTTAAGGCTACAAAAGAAATTTCTTCAAGAGTAATTTCAATTGGAATTAATTGAGCAAAGAACTGCAAGCAATTAATTAAACAACAAAGTTTTTAAAAAGAATATTAAAGAGAAAACATGACCAAAAGTGACCAGAGTGAATTTGGAAACAAAGTGACAAAGTTTACAGTGATGAAAGATGCTTTAATTCACTTTTGGGGTGGTTCAGGGGTAAAAATGATTATAAGAGTTACAAACAATGATTATAATGATTTTTTCACGTGGTTAAATGGATTAAAATTATTTAAAAATGGTGGTCGGAATCTATGATTGATTGGTTTAACAGTGTTTAAACTAATTAATAAAAGGAAAAGATTCTAACATGAAGAGAAAAGTGGGGCAAAGAAGACATTCTTTTATAACCATCAATTCTCTTACTCCAAAAGTAAAATTTACTCTTGTCAGTCGTTAAAAACAGTCTGACAACAGAAAAGCCAATTATGGCATCATTGAACCCTGGTTTGGACCAAAAAGGGCTGGTTTAAGCCATTTTTAGCCATTTTAGACCCTTAAATCAGCCATTACTATAGCAATACCAGGCCTAGAGCCTTCAAAACACGTCAGAATGTGTGTAAGAGGCGTAGAAACCAGTTAAAACTGTTTTTACTATGGTTGTTTTATCTTAAGGGTAGTTTTACCCTCTTGGCAACAGCTAAAACTACCCCAGTTGGTATCAAAACCTCATCATCAATTGAGTCCACAGACCCTGTAACTCAATTCCAGGCCAAAAGTGATGAACTTTTGCGTGAATTTTGACATCCCACGGCTGTCAGAAAGGATTTTGGGGGTCTAGCTCCCCCTTAGAGTTGGAGTTCCGTTTCCCCCCCAATTTTAATCTTTCCAATTTAATTTTCCTTTAATTCCTTATCATGTATTATACTTATAATTTACATATGTAATTCAATTCAATTGTACAGTACAATACAGTAATAATTGACACCTCATATGTAAATCAAAGTTCACTTATGTAATACACGCGCACATTTTGACATTTCAATTGAATTCAATTGAAAATACTTCAATTCCTCATAACTTCTAAACTAAACACAACACCTCAATTTTAACACAAAAATTGATGGTTAACACCACATGTGGTGTGAATTAAATTAAGGTTTTGAGGATTTTCAACATTTGTATTGAAAATACTAAAAACTTAATTTAAGCTTATGTAGAGTTGAGTTACAAGAATTTCACTCAGAGGTGACCCCACCTGATTTTTAATGAGGAATCCAATGGTGAAATAATTTTTATGTACTATTTATTGAATAAAAAGTTATAATAATTTTTATTTAACTTTTTTCCAAATTTATTTATTTTTTCACAATTTGGTTAAAATTTCATTTTTACTTAATTTTTTCAAGTATAAATGTAATTTTATACTTACAAAATTTAATGTATTTTTATTTTTAAATTGTAATTAATTTTTTATTTTTAATATAATTTTATATTTATATTTTGATTTTTATTTTAATAATATGTTATTTTTTATATTTGTGGTCTTTTGTGTATATGAAATTACCTCTAAGGCTCACAGTGAGCGCTGTTGAAAGCCCTGGGTGCAGCTTTTACCTGTTAAGTTACAA
Source organism: Austropuccinia psidii (assembly GCA_023105745.1). Classification (NCBI taxonomy): domain Eukaryota; kingdom Fungi; phylum Basidiomycota; class Pucciniomycetes; order Pucciniales; family Sphaerophragmiaceae; genus Austropuccinia; species Austropuccinia psidii. The sequence continues at coordinate 22,116,856 of JALGQZ010000016.1, forward strand.
CAGTTAATTTTAAGGTATACCTGATTATTTTCCAAGAGTATAGCTGTTTTGGACAGTTGTACTACGTAGGACTTCAAGAGCAGGATGAGGAGACAATTCTGGCTGTGAAAAGCCTCCTTTTTATCCTGAAATGGGTTGGAAAGGGTGCTAGACCTTTCCACGTAGAGGAAGTGAAGATTTTTTCACTTTCTAGTACTGGCTTGTGGTTTGCAAACAGCCTGTATAGCCTGTATTGGGCTCAGATGTGGTTTTGAAACCACATCTGGGCGGTTTTCACCAATACAGGGTGAAAAATTTCATCTGGGGACCTCACAACCTGATTCTGATGTGTATGACGCGTAGAATGCTGTAAAAAAACCGTATGGGACCCCAGTATTGACTGACATATGAGGTATTGAAGTAAAAACATTCTTCTTTGTCTATTTGACACCTCATATTCATGATTATGGGATATTATCCCATGGTAAGGCTGTATATGACAGCAGGTGGGATTTTAACCTTAAAACAGCCATACCTTTGTCAATTCTTGAGATATCAAACTCAAAATTGGTTCTGTGTGTATCCCTGTATGTGCTCTACACAATGGTACCTCATTTGATATGGGTATCATTAAATATGGCAAAGTTATCCTATGTACAAGAGTTTTGTACATTTGCGTGTTTTAGGCAAAAAGCTGTATTGAGCTTGTTTGCCCCATAACTTCTGCAGTAGTTGAGATATGAGGAATTGAATGACACCATCAGATAGCCCTGATTGTGCTCTTTCCAAAAAAACCCCACTTTAGGTATCCCACACTAAAACTGTAGAAGTAAGATGAGAGGTGAATGTTTTGTTCACCCTTATTTGGCCTGAAATTGACCATAACTCCAGTAATATTGGTGCTAGCTCAGTTTGGCTGGTACCATTGGATATCCCTGGCTTGGAGCTTTATTTTGAGTACCCATTTGATGGGGTTAAGCCTCTCCTTCTAGATTTTAGATGAGAGGTGAAAATTAAGGTTTGTGCTCAGCAATAACTTTGAGCAGGAATAACTTTGTTATTTCTAGTCCTATCGTGATGGGACTTATATTTTAAGGAAGAGGTGAGTTTCCTCTTTCTTTTGATACCTTTTGAGCTGATTTGGCTCAGCTCCATGTTTTGGTGGTATCTTGGCTATACCATTGGTTTATGGTATTTTGGCTGTCATGCTTGTGCTCTGGTTTTGAGTCACAGGCTGACACTCATCCTTTTCAACATCAGGTTCTTTTTCAATGTCAATTTCATTGATTTTTTGCTTCCTGGGACATGCATTAGCTAAATGTGTTGTTCTTTGGCAAATATGGCACTTCCTGATTATATCTGCAGATTTATACTTCATAATATTAGAATTTGATTTGAGATTTTTGTCCAAAGAATCTTTCCAAGTTGTATTAAACCTTGTTTTGAGATTCAACCTACTTGAACAAATTCTGGTTCTTGTGGTTACTTTGCCAATATATTAATGATATATTCTGCTGAAGATTTTTCAGTAGTCCTGCTTTTGATAGCATGCTCTAAGTCACCTACACATTGTCTTAGGGCTTTCTGTGAATCATAAATTCTGACATGTCAGGATATAATTCTGTTAATCTATCTTTTTGTTGGAAAAACCATGGTAAAGCCGTGTCTTTGTCAGAATTTGATTTAGAAGATTCAAAGGCTATTTCAGCCTTAAATCTCCAAGAATCATTGTGAGCCTTGAGGTATATTTTACATACCCAAAGAGGCCACAATTATCTTAAAACAAAATTGTGAATTATGCATAACTCATAAGTCATGCATATATCCAAAATTAATCATTTTTGATTTCACAAAAGATGAATGACTTTTTATTGAGTAAGTAAATCCATGGATTTAAGGCCAGATTATGCAAAAATTCACCTATGGTATCTCTATAGAGTGAATAAGCTCAAATTAACTCTTTGAGGTGGTAAAATGGAAAATACTTCAATACCACATAAAAGATCTGTGACAAATTTTGTTTTTCTTAATTTCACGCCAAAATAATGGGAAAGTGAGAAATCCCATGTTACATATACACTAAGAATAGTGTTATGCATGTTTTTAGAACTTAATATCATGGTATTCCTACATGGACTTTTGGTACACCCATAGTGGATATCTCACTTGAAGCTTAAATTTCTATTTTGACGTAAAAAATAAGCAAGGGGGACAAAAGACATCAAAGAGAGCCAGGGTACCCAACCTCTGAGGCCTCAGAGGCATGGATAGCTCCAAAAATTGTATCCATGGCTGATCTTGGCCTAATTGGTAAACTAGAACCTTTTGGGAACTTGGTTACCATGTCACAACTACTGTAAATCTTAAGAAAATAGCAAATTACCTGCTATTTTGACGTGCCAAGGAGGTAAAAAGATACTTAGACTCCTGTAACCATGTCGATTCTTCATAATTTTCCATGGATAAACCCCAAAAGAGTAATTAAAACCCTTTTTGGACTTGTATCCATTGAATTACCTCATAGCAACCAGTGAAACACTGATATTTGCAATTCTATGTAGAAATGAGGTAAAAAACTTCAAAAATTCATTAAAAATACAATTCTTGATGAATATTTCTGAAGCTTTCAGAACCAATGGAGAACTGTATTATACATGGTTAAACCAAAAAGAATTACAGTTTTACTAGTAAAATTAAAAGTTTTACCTACAGTCCATTTTTGACTATTCTACATGAAACACTGAATCTTCAAAAATTTACAATAATTACAACCTGTGATGAAATTGGCAATAAAATTGATAACTTTGAAAAATAAATGATTATTTTGGAATAAAAGAAGATTTACAGATGTTACTCCTTTTATTCTTAACCATATTGGGGTTGGTAGTCACGTAAAGGCTTCAATTAAGTAATTATGATAATCTTACGTGACAACAGATGATGCAATCAATAATCCCAAAGGGTTTATTGTTTTCTCACTCACTGGTTTTTTAGTTTGCTCCATGGCACGCCTCTGTGAGCTGTTCTTGACTTAAAAGAGGCCTCCTCTTGATGTTTTTTCCACATTATCATCTTATTATCATTTAAATCATTATTACCAACAAGTAAGTATTGGTTATAGCTATTATTAAGTGTTTTAAATCTTTCAAAATCAATCAGAAAGACGTGAAATCATAGAATCCAACTATATATTGTTGTAATACTGTTATAAGTTCATTTTGATCCTTAAAATCCACAATTCTACGTCAAATCTCTTCATCTTATCTTTCAATAAGTTCTTTGGAATATTAGTGAGTGATTTATTTTTAATTCTTAAAGTTTTTCTCTAAAATTAGTTTTCTTCAAGAATTATCATTATGATTATCCTTGAAAAAGATAATTATATATTAAAATAATTTTATTATTTTAATAAAAGAAGTTTTATTATTAAAATCTTTGTGTAATTGATTCTTGTAGACAATTACTTTCTCACTGTTAAAATCACTAATAGTGTTTAACACGTGAAAGAAATAATTCTTTAATTATTTTATTGTGGTTATAATAACCCTTTTTTTATTATATTTCATAAGAACAGTCATAGTACTGTTTATTAATAGTAATATCATCATCAGTTTCATAGAAACATCTTACATTTGGGGGCCTGGCCGTGTTTTTTGAACCTTGTACCCTTAATTAATATATTTTTGAGTTCTAAAATATATTAATTTAATATTTCTTTCTTTCATTTTAAAGTTGAAATAATTCTTATTTTTGAAATTGTTTTGGAAATCTTTTTCATTGAGGAATTTGGTTTAATTTAATATTGTTTTTACACATGGCTTTTTCACATCCAAAAACTTATAAAATTATTCTTTGAGTTACTCTGAATTGATTTTCATTCAAAATCTTAAATTTTAATTTTTTTTTCTTTAAAAGGAATAATTTTGTTAATATTAAAAAATATAAAACTTATAAAAAATCTTTAAAAATATTTTAAAAAGTATAAAAAATAATTTTTCTCTTTTATAATCAATTTTTAGTGTCTTTAATCAAATACTGTGGAGCTGGCAAGAGACTCAGTAAGAGATATATCACTAGTCCAGAATCTTCAGAAGCAGAATCTGAAGACAGTATTGAGGTGCAAATCGCTAAAAGAGGCACCTTATTTAACGCAGAAAAAGCTAAATTACCACCAAAAGGTGTGTATTTTATCTTATATTTCACCTTTTATATTTAAATTGACGTGAAAATGGTGCATACCAGAAATGGAAGCAACTATTTAGTCCAACCAGATGGATGTGGACAAGGAAGAGGCAAGACCAAATCCACAAGTGCCAAGTCTTCCACAAGAAAGACACATTTGGAGGATGCCAGAGTTGCCCCCCATTACCCAAGGTCTGTACCAACGGATTTTGACGTGAATTCTGAGCCTGAACTGATTCATGACCGTATTTCCAGGGCTGAACCATTTTCAAGTGGCAGCAATAGAAATATATCAATGACAGTACAAAAATTGGTTCAGAGCAGCCAAAGAAGAGGAGTGGGAAATATTCCCAAGCCTTTGGCAGGGGGCCATGAACTCCTACGTACACATCAAGAGCTTTCTGGGTCAGGAGAAGACCATAAAACTCTTAGGAGGATGGAGAACCCTGTGTTGCAAAGACAAGGTCAAAAGGATAAAGAATTGGTTGAAGAACCAAAGTCTTTTATCCATAGACCAGAAGAAGGAACTGGAAATGACTCCAGCTTTGGAGACAGAAGCCCCAGTGGCGTCTACCAGCTCCAAACCAGCTCCAGAAGTGTCCAAAGACAAGCCCAAAGGACCTCAGAAGAAGCAGAGAGGTCCCAAGAAACATCAAGGCAAGGGCAAAGGCAAAGCCAATTGGCACAGACCTTACCTACAAGGGTACAGGATCCCCAAATTGGAGCCTTCAGCTGTGGACAGTGTATTCAATATGGCCAGAACTCTCATGGAATTCACAGCCAATGAGCCAGAAAGGATGAACAATACTTTTCCACGCAAATAAATCATGTACAAACAGCTATTAATGTAGAAATTGGTAAACTTGATTCAAATTTAACTAAGATAACATTGGATATTAATGACTTGAAAAAACATGACAAGAAATATACTGAATGGTATGAAATAACAAATGCCAAAATTGATTCAATTATCAATGCTTGTAGCAGAATTGAGAGTACATGTCAGATTCAGAATGATGAAATGGAAGATCTTTCTATTTTTAAAATGAATGATCAAATTAAAACTCTACAAGACCATGTCTTAAAGATAGTTGAGAATACCAATCAATTTGCTACACATTTAGCAGAAAGTGACAGTGAAAGGCAGAAGTTAAAGAATGAAATCATTGCAAATGTAGAACAAATTCATAAGAATTATGAGCCACATATGCCAAGACATTCTACACCCTTGACTGAAGAAAAAATTTCTGTTAAAGGAAGTTTTACCCCACTTTTAGGAGAAAATGTTGTCTCTGTCAAAGATATTCCCAAATTAGAAGAATGGCCAACATTCTATGGTGAAGGAGAATATAACCATATTGAGCTCATCAGGAGTATTGATATGTTACAGGAAGACTTGAATATACCTGATGAAGTCATAGTAGGGAAATTACACTCTCTGTTTACCAGAACTGAAAAGAAATGGTATTACAAAATGAGAATGGATCATGGAAAACATGATTGGTCTTGGTGGAAATCAGAAGTGATTACCAAATGGGCCAACAATTCTTGGAGGTTTTAAATGGAAAATGCTTGTGAAAGTGCCATTTTTAACTCAGAGAAAGATAAACCACTTACTTGGTTCTTCAAGCAAAAGGACAGATTATCTGCCTTACACCCAGATATGTCTGACACTATGATTAATATGAAGATATTAAGAAAGTGTGGAGGAGAACTGGAACATGCTATCAAAATAAGATGTGTAGAACCGTGTTCAACAGAGGACTAAATTAATGCAATGGAAGATATCGTTACCAGAACAAGGATTGTGTGAGCCTTAGAGGTAATTTCATATACCCAAAAGACCACAGATACAAAAATAACATATTGATATAAATAAAATAAATTTATTTAAATCATTAAAATAAAAATCAAAATATAAATATAAAATTATATTAAAAATAAAAATACATTAAATTTTGTAAGTATAAAATTACATTTATACTTGAAAAAATTGAGTAAAAATGAAATTTTAACAAAATTGTGAAAAAATAAATAAATTTGGAAAAAAGTTAAGTAAAAATTATTATAACTTTTTATCCTATAAATAAGCACATAAAAATTATTTCACCATTGGATTCCTCATAAAAAATTAGGTGGGGTCACCTCTGAGTGAAATTCTTGTAACTCAACTCTAAATAAGCTTAAATTAAGTTTTTAGTATTTTCAATACAAAAGTTGAAAATCCTCAAAACTTTAATTTAATTCACACCACATGTGGTGTTAACCATCAATTTTTGTGTTAAAATTGAGGTGTTGTGTTTAGTTTAGAAGCTATGAGGAATTGAAGTATTTTCAATTGAATTCAATTGAAATGTCAAAATGTGCGCGTGTATTACATCAGTGAACTTTGATTTACATATGAGGGATCAATTATTAATGTATTGTACTGTATAAATCAATTGAATTACATATGTAAATTATAAGTATAATACATGATGAGGAATTAAAGGAAAAATAAATTGGAAAGATTAAATTTGGGGGGAAAGGAACTCCAGCTCTAAGGGGGAGCTAGACCCCCAAATTCCTTGCTGACAGGCGTGGGATGTCAAAATTCACGCAAAAGTTCATCACTTTTGGCCTGGAATTGAGTTACAGGGTCTGTGGACTCAATTGATGATGAGGTTTTGATACCAACTGGGGTAGTTTTAGCTGTTGCCAAGAGGGTAAAACTACCCTTAAGATAAAACCATCATAGTAAAAACAGTTTTAACTGGTTTCTACGTCTCTTACACACATTATGACGTGTTTTGAAGGCTCTAGACCAGGTATTGCTATAGTAATGGCTGATTTAAGGGTCTAAAATGGCTAAAAATGGCTTAAACCAGCCCTTTTTGGTCTAAATCAGGGTTCAATGATGCCATAATTGGCTTTTCTGTTGTCAGACTGTTTTTCACGACTGACAAGAGTAAATTTTACTTTTGGAGTAAGAACATTGATGGCTATAAAAGAATGTCTCCTTTGCCCCACTTTTCTCTTCATGTTATAATCTTTTCCTTTTATAATTAGTTTTAACATTGTTAAACCAATCATTAAAAGATTCCAACCACCTTTCTTAAATCATTTTAAACCTTTTAACCACGTGAAAAAATCATTATAATCATTGTTTGTAACTCTTATAATCATTTTTACGCTTGAACCACCCCAAAAGTGAAATAAAGCATCTTTCATCACTGTAAACCTTTTCACTTAGTTTCCAAATTCACTCTGGTCACTTTTGGGCGTGTTTTGTCCTTAATATTCTTTTTAAAGAAATTGTTCTTTAATTAATTGCTTTCAGCTCTTTGCTCAATTAATCCCAATTGAAATTGCTCTTGAAGAAATTTCTTTTGTAGCCTTAAATATCTCTTGTAGAGTATTTTCGGATAAATTTTTATTGTTGGTAAAACAATAAATTTTTATAATATTATTGTTTTATACTAATAAAGTTATAAACAATGAAATTGGCGTGTTTTCTCTTAAAAATAATATCCTTTACTATTTTTAATTGATTTTTACCTTTTACAAATTTTGAGGACAGGAAAAGTACTTGATTTTTAATCAAAGTTTCATATCCACACCTTACAGATTGGTAAAACTTGGACTAAGATCCCTATGAAATCCAAGATGGTCCCAAAGATTCCCAGAGAAGATAAAAGACCAGAAAGACCTGTCTTGAAGTGTCATAAATGTGGAAGTACTTCACATTTAGAAAACACTTGCACAAAAAAGACAAAAATCAATGAAGTTCAAGTCATTGAATAAATTCAGTGTACTGAAGAGAAAGAGGAGTCTGATCAATATTCTTCAGTCTCTGAGGATACGCCAGTGGAGGACTATCCCATTGAAAACATTACAGCTTTCTTTGAGGTCACAGAAGTCCATACCCACTTGCCACAGTACAGTGAGGATTGCTGCAACCTGATCAATATCCAAGATGCCAGAATGTGTAAAACAAAACCTGATAGAGGAAAGGGTTACACTGCTGGAGCATTCTGTATCACATCAGTTTTGATGAGTGATATTGAAGCCAAAGTAAATTTGGATAAAGGGGTATTTCGCACTTGTGTAGGCAACAATTATCTCCAAATTATACTTCCTGAATGGAAAAACCATCTATTACCAATAGAAGGTGTGCAATTTAGTAGTGCTAGTCACAATATGTACCCCTTAGGTATATTAGATACTAATATTGTATTTCCACACCCAGAAGGAAGTGTAAGGATGAAAACTGAGATTGTGGTAATGGATAATTGCACATCTCAGCACATCATTCTTGGAAATGATCACTTGAATATCTATGGTATTGACATCAATAACCATAAAGACAGATATCTCACAATTGGGGATAACAAAAGACAAAAATTTGCTTTTTTCAATATTCCAAGACAAATATCTGTAGTATCTTCTGTCAAGGATACTTATGAAGATGAATTTGTGTCTAACCAACTTGTTGAAGCACAAATTAATCCATCATTATCACCAAAAATGAGGAATGAACGTATTAATGTGTTATACACATACAATAATGCATTTGCCTCTGATAATGAACCATTAGGTGCTATAAGGGGACATGAAGTTGATATTACTCTTAATATTTTCAGACCATATCCTCCAGTACTTAGAAGACCAGCTTATCCAGCCAGTCCCAGAGCTAGAGAAGCCTTGGAAAAACATATCCAAGAGTAAATCCAGCTTGGTGTACTAAGGAAAGTAGGCCATAATGAGGAAGTTGAAGTAACAACACCTGTTATTATTGCCTGGCATAATGATAAGTCAAGAATGGTTGGAGATTTCAGGGAATTGAATACCTACACAGTTCCAGATAGGTATCCAATCCCTAGAATTCAAGAAACCTTGACTCAATTATCTAAAGCCAAGTATATAACGTCAATGGATTCATTGAAAGGCTTTCATCAAAATGTTTTGACACCCAAAGCTAAGAAATTACTTAGAATTATCACTCACTGTGGTATTTATGAGTATCTTAGAATGTGATTTGGTATTAAAAATGCCCCATCCAATTATCAAAGAATGATGAATACCATCTTTCCCACAGAATTGTCTGAAGGATGGCTTATCATTTATATTGATGATATTATCATATGTTCTGATTCTTGGTCCTTAAACCTTGAAAGACTTGCAAGGGTACTTCACAAGGTTGCAGAAGTGAATATGAAAGTTTCACTTAAGAAATGCAATTTTGGTTTTGAAGAACTTGAAGCATTAGGACATATTGTTTCTGGTTTAAGCATGGGCATTGACAAAAACAAAGTAGCAGCAGTGTTACTTAAAACAATACCTCAGAATAAAAAAGAAATGATGTCTTTTCTTGGGTTTTTCAGTTATTATAGGCAACACTTAAAAGACTTTGCAATTCTAGCCAAATCACTTTATAGAATCTGTGATCAACAGACTGTATTTGAGATGACACAGGAGAGAATTAAAGCTTATGAGAAGATAGGGAGAGCTCTTACAGAAGCACCTTTACTCCTCATTCCTGACTGGAATATTCCTTTTAAATTGTACATTGATGCATGTGGAGATGGATTAGGGGCAGCCCTACATCAAGTCCAAATTATTGATGACAAACCTACAGAAGGACCAGTTTGTTTTATCTCAAGACAAATCAAACCAACAGAAGCCAGAGATAGTGCAAGCCAAATGGAATGCTTATTCTTGGTATGGGCACTTGAGAAATTAAACTATTATCTTGATGGCAGTGTTTTTGAGGTAATAACTGACTGTAATGCAGTAAAATCACTTCTTAACAGGAAAACTCCCAACAGACATATGTTGAGATGGCAAATAGCCATTAAAGAATATAGAGGACACAAGACTATAGTCCACAAGGCAGGAAACATTCACAAGAATGCTGATGGACTTAGCAGGTGGGCATTAGTGAACACTCCTGATAACCCAGCTTATGTACCTTTGGAGGCTGAACCACAGATTCCAATTGAAGCGATTAATATAACTGATATTGGGACTGAATTCTTTGAAGAGGTCAGAGAATCTTATAAACAGGACAAGAACTGCCATATCTTGACTTCTTTATTAGATAAAGACTGAAAAGATACATCTTTGGTCAATGCACTAGATGAATTTTGGAGAAATTCCTACTCTGAAGGAAGATTTCAGTTTTTTGATGGGATTATTTACCACAGAACCAAGCATTCTTGTGTAATGACATTATGTAGCAGATTGCTTATTAATAACATTCTTCATGAATGCCATGATAGCATATACTCTGGACACCTGTCAGAAGACAGAACACTTGAAAAAGTAAAGAACTGTGCATGGTGGCCATCTTGGAGAAAAGAAACCATTGAATACTGCCATACCTGTGACAGATTTCAAAAAGCAAACAGGAGTACAGGCAAGAAATTTGGACTAATGATCCATATTCAAGAACCAAAATCCCCTTGGGAAGTTGTTCACATGGATTGTGTCACAGCAATTCCTCCAAGTGGTGACAAAAGCTATAATGCATGTTTTGTCATTGTAGACAGATATAGCAAGACTCCCATATTCTTACCATGTCATAAAGATGAAACTGCTATGGATACAGCTCTTCTTCTATGGAGTAGAGTTATTTCTCACACAGGTTTATTTAAGAATATCATAAGTGACAGAGATCCCAAGTTCACATCTGCACTTTGGACCAATCTTCATAGATTGTTTGGGACCAAGTTATCATTCTCTACAGCATATCACCCTCAGACAGATGGGCTAGCAGAGAGGATAATTCAAACCTCAGAAGACATGATCAGAAGATTTTGTGCTTATGGGTTCAAATTCAAAGACTCAGATGGCTTTACCCATGACTGGTGCACTCTGATACCTTCACTAGAATTGGCATACAAGACATCAGTCCATTCTTCCACAGGACAAACTCCTTCTATGTTAGAAAAAGGATGGAAGCCAAGACTCCCAGCAGAAACATTGAGGAAAGACTTGATTGACATTCATCCTATAGCTTCCAGCCTCAAGATAATGCTTGATAAAGTGAAACATCATGCAAAAAAAGTATGAATGATGCTTTTGACTATGCAAAACAGAAGTGGGACAAGAGTCATAAAGTACCAGACTTCAAAGTAGGGGACTTAGTTCTAGTTTCAACCTTGAATTTTAATAATATCAAAGGCCCAAAGAAACTTAAAGATTCTTATGTAGGACCTTTTGTTATTGTTGCCTTACATGGAACCAATGCATTTCAAGTGGAATTGAGTGGTGAATTGGAAAATAAACACCCCACCTTTCCAGTTAGCTTGATGAAACCTTATCAACCAGCTGATAAAGAATTGTTTCCTTTAAGGAACCCAACTCCTTTAACTGTTCCACCAGTAGAACAGAATGAAGACAAAAAGATAAAGAAAGGAGAATTAGGGGTAAAAATCAAAGAGAATATCTTGTCAGATATAGAAACCCACTACATGAAGATGAATGGCTGGCAGAATCAGAAATACCTGACTCAGATAAACTCTTAAGAAGATTTAGACATGAAAGAAGGCCACAAGCCTGAATATGTCTATCAATGTGATTTAATTACTTGATCTGAGTGATGTAAAGAGGTTGGACAGTGGACATTAACCCCCTTTGGGGCCTTTTACTCTTTATACCATTAATAAAATTGTAGTACAATTTTATTTTTTGGTGGGAGGGAATGTGAGCCTTGAGGTATATTTTACATACCCAAATAGGCCACAATTATCTTAAAAAGAAATTTTGAATTATGCATAACTCATAAGTCATGCATATATCCAAAATTCATCATTTTTGATTTCAGAAAAGATGAATGACTTTTTATTGAGTAAGCAAATCCATGGAATTAAGGCCAGATTTGGATTCTACACAAAGATTCACCTAGGGTAGCTCCATAGAGTGAATAATCTCAAATTAACTCTTTGAGGTGGTAAAATGGAAAATACTTCAATACCACATCATCAATACCACATAAAAGATCTGTTAAAATTTCTGTTTTTCTTAATTTCACGCCAAAATAATGGGAAAGTGAGAAATCCCATGTTACATATACACTAAGAATAGTGTTATGCATGTTTTGAGCACTTAATGTCATGGTATTCTTACATGGACCTTTGGTACACCCATAGTGGATATCTCACTTGAAGCTTAAATTTCTATTTTGACGTAAAAAATAAGCAAGGGGGACAAAAGACATCAAAGAGAGCCAGGGTACCCAGCTTCTGAGGCCTCAGAGGCGTGGATAGCTCCAAACCTTGGATCCATGGCTGATCTTGGCCTAATTGGTAAACTAGAACCTTTTGGGAACTTGGTTACCATGTCACAACTACTGTAAATCTTAAGAAAATAGCAAATAACCTGCTATTTTGATGTGCCAAGGAGGTAAAAAGCTACTTAGACTCCTGTAACCATGTCAATTCTTAATGATTTTCCATGGATAAACCCCAAAAGAGTAATTAAAACCCTTTTTGGACTTGTATCCATTGAATTACCTCATAGCAACCAGTGAAACACTGATATTTGCAATTCTACATAGAAATGAGGTAAAAAACTTCAAAAATTCATTAAAAATACAATTCTTGATGAATCTTTCTGAAGCTTTCAGGACAAATGGAGAACTGTATTATCTATGGTACAACCAAAAATAGGTACAGTTTTACTAGTAAAATTAAAAGTTTTACCTACAGTCCATTTTTGACTATTCTATGTGAAACACTGAATCTTCAAAAATTTACAGTAATTACAACCTGTGATGAAATTGGCAATAACATTCATAACTTTGAGAAATAAATGATTATTTTGGAACAAAAGAAGATTTACAGATGTTACTCCTTTTATTCTTAACCATATTGGGGTTGGTAGTCACATGAAAGCTTCAATTAAGTAATTATGATAATCTTACGTGAAAACAGATGATGCAATCAATAATCCAAAAGGGTTTATTGTTTTCTCACTCACTGGTTTTTCAGTTTGCTCCATGGCACGCCTCGGTGAGCTGTTCTTGACTTAAAAGAGGCCTCCTCTTGATGTTTTTTCCACATTATCAACTTATTATCATTTAAATCATTATTACCAACAAGTAAGTATTGGTTATAGCTATTATTAAGTGTTTTAAATCTTTCAAAATCAATCAGAAAGACGTGAAATCATAGAATCCAACTATATATTGTTGTAATACTGTTATAAATTCATTTTGAGCCTTAAAATCCACAATTCTATGTCAAATCTCTTCATCTTATCTTTCAATAAGTTCTTTGGAATATTAGTGAGTGATTTATTTTTAATTCTTAAAGTTTTTCTCTAAAATTAGTTTTCTCCAAGAATTATCATTATAATTATTCTTGCAAAAGATAATTATATATTAAAATAATTTTATTATTTTAATAAAAGAAGTTTTATTATTAAAATCTTCTTGTAATTGATTCTTGTAGACAATTACTTGCTCACTGTTAAAGTCACTAGTAGTGTTTAACACATGAAAGAAATAATTCTTTAATTATTTTATTTTGGTTATAATAACATTTTGTTATTATATTTCATAAGAACAGTCATAGTACTGTTGATTAATAGTAATATTATCATCAGTGACACAGACAAATCTTACAACCATTGTCCCATTTATTGATAATTTGTGTAAGGTGTGGATATGAAACTTTGATTAAAAATCAAGTACTTTTCCTGTCCTCAAAATTTGTTTAAGGTAAAATTCAATTAAAAATAGTAAGAAATATTATTTTTAAGAGAAAACACGCCAAATTTATTGTTTATAACTTTATTAGTATAAAACAATAATATTATAAAAAATTATTGTTTTAACAACAATAAAAATTTATCCAAAAAATACTCTACAAGAGATATTTTAAGGCTACAAAAGAAATTTCTTCAAGAGCAATTTCAATTGGAATTAATTGAGCAAAGAACTGCAAGCAATTAATTAAAGAACAAAGTCTTTAAAAAGAATATTAAAGAGAAAACACGCCCAAAAGTGACCAGAGTGAATTTGGAAACAAAGTGACAAAGTTAACAGTGATGAAAGATGCTTTAATTCACTTTTGGGGTGGTTCAGGGTAAAAATGATTATAAGAGTTACAAACAATGATTATAATGATTTTTTCACGTGTTTAAATGGATTAAGATGATTTAAAAATGGTGGTTGGAATCTTTGATAGATTGGTTTAACAGTGTTTAAACTAATTAATAAAAGGAAAAGATTCTAACATGAAAAGAAAAGTGGGGCAAAGAAGACATTCTTTTATAGCCATCAATTCTCTTACTCCAAAAGTAAATTTTACTCTTGTCAGTCGTGAAAAACAGTCTGAAAACAGAAAAGCCAATTATGGAATCATTGAACCCTGGTTTAGACCAAAAAAGGGCTGGTTTAAGCCATTTTAAGCCATTTTTAGCCATTTTAGACCCTTAAATCAGCCATTACTATAGCAATACCAGGCCTAGAGCCTTCAAACCACGTCAGAATGTGTGTCAGAGGCGTAGAAACCAGTTAAAACTGTTTTTATTATGATTGTTTTATCTTAAGGGTAGTTTTACCCTCTTGGCAACAGCTAAAACTACCCCAGTTGGTATCAAAACCTCATCATCAATTGAGTCCACAGACCCTGTAACTCAATTCCCGGCCAAAAGTGATGAACTTTTGCGTGAATTTTGACATCCCACGCCTGTCAGCAAGGATTTTGGGGGTCTAGCTCCCCCTTTGAGCTGGAGTTCCTTTCCCCCCAAATTTAATCTTTCCAATTTATTTTTCCTTTAATTCCTCATCATGTATTATACTTATAATTTACATATGTAATTCAATTGAGTTGTACAGTACAATACATTAATAATTGATACCTCATATGTAAATCAAAGTTCACTTATGTAATACACGCGCACATTTTGACATTTCAATTGAATTCAATTGAAAATACTTCAATTCCTCATAGCTTCTAAACTAAACACAACACCTCAATTTTAACACAAAAATTGATGGTTAACACCACATGTGGTGTGAATTAAATTAAAGTTTTGAGGATTTTCAACCTTTGTATTGAAAATACTAAAAACTTAATTTAAGCTTATTTAGAGTTGAGTTACAAGAATTTCACTCAGAGGTGACCCCACCTGATTTTTTATGAGGAATCCAATGGTGAAATAATTTTTATGTATTTATTTATTGGATAAAAAGTTATAATAATTTTTATTTAAATTTTTTCCAAATTTATTTATTTTTTCACAGTTTTGTTAAAATTTCATTTTTACCTAATTTTTTCAAGTATAAATGTAATTTTATACTTATAAAATTTAATGTTTTTTTTATTTTTAAATTGTAATTAATTTTTTATTTTTAATATAATTTTATATTTATATTTTGATTTTTATTTTAATAATATAAATAAATTTCTTTTATTTATATTCATATGTTATTTTTTATATTTGTGGTCTTTTGGGTATATGAAATTACCTCTAAGGCTCACATTCCCTCCCCCTAAAAAAGAATATTACTTTGTAATATTGGTGTTTCTAGTGTGTCTGAATCTTCTGAGGAGTTTGGTAGCTTCTGGTATACCTTTTTCTTCTAACCATTCATCTTCACAAGTTGGGTCACTGTACCTAACAAGGTATTCCCTTACTTTCTTGGTTCTTAATTTCCTTTCTTTAAGAACTTTGGTAATTTTCTTAGTACCAGATGTCTCAATAGGAAAGTATAACTTGGGGAATCTTATTCCTCAAGGGAAATTTCTCAGCATCACTAGATTTATATGGCTTTATCAAGCTCACTGGAAATGTAGGGTGCTTATTGCTAAGTTCTTCAGATAACTCTACTTCAACAGCATTTTCTCCATGGAGGGCCTTAATCACAAAAGGTCCTGCAAAGGAGTCTTTCAACTTTTTACATCCTTTGATGTTATTGAAGTTAGTGGTGGATACAAGTACTAGGTCCCCCACTTTGAAATCTGGAGTTGCATGTGATTTATCCCATTTATCTTTAGCATATGCAAAAGAGTCCTCCATGCATCTTACTGCATGCTTTCTAGCTTTGTCTAGCATTCCTTTGAAGCTAGCAGCTGTGGGATGTATTTCAATTAAGTCTTTCCTCAAGGAATCTTGGGGTAACTTGGGGTTCCATCCTTTTTCTAGAATAGCAGGAGTCTGATTGGTACTGGCATGGATTGATGTTTTATATGCTAATTCCAGTGCTGGCAACAGAGTACACCAATCATGGGTAAATCCATGACAATCTTTGAATTCAAGGCCATATGCACAAAATC
Source organism: Austropuccinia psidii (assembly GCA_023105745.1). Classification (NCBI taxonomy): domain Eukaryota; kingdom Fungi; phylum Basidiomycota; class Pucciniomycetes; order Pucciniales; family Sphaerophragmiaceae; genus Austropuccinia; species Austropuccinia psidii. Next base: position 22,133,283 of record JALGQZ010000016.1, read on the forward strand.
TTCTCACCATGTCCTCTAAGGTTTGGATCATCCTTTCAACCAGGCCATCAGTTTGTGGGTGGTAGGCTGTAGAGAAAGACGGTTTAGTGCCACATGATTGGTGAAGCTTTGTCCATAGTGCTGAAGTGAATTTGGGATCTCTATCACTGATGATATTTGTAAATATCCCAGTCCATGACACTACTCTATTCCATATCAGAAGAGCTGTATCCATGGCTGTATCATCTTTGTGACATGGTAGAAAGATTGGAGTTTTACTGAATCTGTCCACAATTACTAGGAAAGCATTATAGCTCCTGTCACCTCCTGGTGGTAGGCCAGTTACCCAATCCATATGGACAATTTCCCAAGGTCTGTTAGGTTCTCGGATTTTTATCATATTTCCAAGTCTTTTGCCAGTGGATTTATTTGCCTTTTGGCATCTGTCACAGGTTTTGCAATACTCTGCAACATCTTTCTGCCACATTGGCCACCATATGCAGGTCTTCACTTTCTCTCTTGTTCTGTCTTCAGACAGATGCCCTGAAAAGGGACTATCATGGCATTCTTTCATGACAAGATTGATTAATGACCTGTCTACAACTGTCATGACACATGTGTGCTTGGTTCTGTGGTAAATTATACCATCCAGTAGGTGAAATCTTCCTTCATAATAAGATTTTCTCCATACTTCATCCAAGGCATGTATTAGAGAGTTGTCTTTACAGTCTTTGTAAATTAATTGGCATAAGATGCTACAATTCTTATCTTGAGTGTAGCTGCTTCTGACTTCTTCAAAGAAGGTGGTGTTCAAGTCTGTAACACTTATTCCTTCTATTGGAATTTGTGGTGAAGCTTCTTCTGGCACATAAGCAGGATTATCAATATTATTTGGTAATGGCCATCTGCTTAGTCCATCTGCATTCTTATGAATATTCCCATCCTTATGAACAATAGTCATATTTCCTCTGTATTCTTGTATGGCTATTTGCCATCTGAGCATGTGTCTGTTGGGTGTTTTCATGTTCAAAAGTGATTTGACAGCTGTACAATCTGTTATCACTTCAAAAACACATTCCTCTAAGAAGTAGTTCAATTTCTCCAAGGCCCAGACAAGGCATAGACATTCCATTTGACTTGCTCCATATCTGGCTTCAGTTGGTTCGATTTGCCTGGATATGAAACATATGGGTCCTTCTACAGGCTTATCATTTATGATCTGAACTTAGTGAAGTGCAGCACCCAGTCCATCCCCTGATGCATCAATATACAGTTTAAAAGGCAATTTAAAGTCTGGCATCAGTAAGAGTGGAGCAGTGGTCAATGCTTCTCTTAGAGACTCAAAAGCTTTGACTCTGTCAACAGTCATCTCAAACACTGTGTCTTTGTCACACAACTTATAAAGTGGTCTTGCTATGGATGCAAAATCTTTAATGTGTTGCCTGTAATATCCTGCAAAACCTAAGAATGACTGAATTTCCTTTTTATTCAAGGCATGGGCTTTAACAATACTGCTGCAACTTTGTTTTTGTCAATTCCAAGGGACAAACCAGATACAACATGTCCTAGTGCTTTAAGTTCTTTAAATCCAAAATGACATTTCTTCAAGGAGATTTTCATGTTTACTGATTGGATTTTTGTCAAAACTCTTGATAATCTGTACATGTGCTCCTCCCAAGTCTTTGAACAGATAATAATGTCATCAATGTAAATGATTAACCATCCCTCTGAGAGTTCTTCAGGGAAGATTTCATTCATCATTCTTTGGAAGTGTGAAGGTGCATTTTTGATACCTAAGGGCATCCTTAAGTATTCATACCCTCCACAATGAACAATAATTCTCAAGTATTTTCTTTCTCTTGGTGTTACCACATTTTGATGGAATCCTTTAAGGGCATTCATAGCGGTTATATACACTGCTTGAGATATTTGAGTAAGGGCAATTTGGATTTTTGGTATTGGGTATCTGTCTGGGACAGTGTAAGTGTTCAGAGCTCTAAAGTCCCCAACCATTCTGGATTTTCCATTATGCCACGCCACTATAACTGGTGTAGTTATTTCTACTTCCTCATTGTGGCCTACTTTTCTTATTACACCAAGGTCCAGAAGTTCTTTGATATGAATTTCTAGAGCTTCTCTTGATTTTGGACTTGCTGGATAAGCAGGTCTTCTTAAGAGTGGTGGATAAGGTCTCTCAATGTTAAGAATGATGTCAACTTCATGACCAATAATTGCTCCCAGAGGTTCTTTGTCTGTAGCAAATGCTCCTCTGTGGTCATATAAAAGGGAAGAAAGTTCATTTTCTTGTTTATCAGTCAGATGAAGGCTTATCTCAGCCTCATTTAACTGTTCAGACTTGAATTTCTCTAACTCTAAGTTGACTGGTGATACTTTGTTTACTGTAATTTGTCTTTTAAATGGTAAAAAGGCAAATTTCTGGCGCTTATTGTCCCCAATTGTAAAGTATCTGTCTTTGTTATTATGTAAATCTATCCCATACATGATTAAATAGTCATTTCCCAATATAAAATGGGTGCTAGAGCAATTTTCCATAACAACAAATTCAACTGTGATCCTTAAATTCCCATTTATGTGTGGGAATATGACATTGGTCTCAAAGATTCTTAATGCTTTCATTGGGTTACTTGCACTGTTGAATTTTATACCATCAATTGGTAACAATTGGTCTTCAAAATTTGGTACACAAGTCTTAAGAAAAGATTTTCCAACACAAGAGCAGAAGGCTCCTGGGTCAAGCAAAAGTTTGGTGGGCTTGTTGTCAATCACCACTTCTGTTATACAGGAGTTACCAGCTGTATAACCTTTTCCTCTGTTTGGTTTTGTCTTCATAAGTTGTGCATCTTGAACTTTTGATAAATCAAGTTGACCATTGCTGAATTGTGGTAAGTGGGAATAAGATTCCATGATGTCAAAAGTGGCATTGATATTTTCTATATCTTTTGAAGATTCAGAAAATATGGATGACTTATCATCTGAATTGTCTTCAATTATGTCTTCTTTTTCAACATCTGGTTCCTTTTCAATGTCAATTTCATTGATTTTCCCCCTTTTTGGACATGTATTGGCTAAATGGGTGGTGCTTTGGCAAATATGGAATTTTCTGACTGTATCTGCAGATTTATATTTAATATTACTAGAATTTTCTTTGGGGTTTTTGTCCACAGAATCTTTCCAAGGTGTATTAAACCTTGTTTTGAGATTCACCCTACTAGAACCAATATTGGTTCTGGTGGTTACTTCTTCTAGTATATTGATAATATCCTCTGCTGAAGATTGTTCAGTAGTCCTGCTTTTGACAGCATGCTCTAAGTCACCTCCACATTGTCTCAGAATTTTTCTATGGATCATAAATTCTGACATGTCAGGATATAATGCTGTTAATCTGTCCTTTTGTTGGCAAAACCATGGTAAAGCTTTGTCTTGATCAGCATTAAATTTGGCAGATTCAAAGGCTGTTTCAACTTTAAACCTCCAAGCATCATTTGCCCATTTGTTGATGATTTGGGTTTTCCACCAAGTCCAACTCTGGTGTCCATGTGCTTGTCTTATTTTGATGTACCATCTGTGAGCTGATCTGGTAAACAAGGTGTTAAACCTGGCTGTTACCAATCTGTCTGGTAATTCAAAATCCTCTTTGATCATGTCAATACCTCTAATGAATTCCATATGGT